>CM060371.1:83637512-86530012 GCA_030545235.1 Helianthus tuberosus | reverse complement strand
CGGTGTACTAAGTATGCACACAATGGGCATACATAGCATGAAATGTAATGTAAAACGATGTACTAAGTATGCACACAATGGGCATACATAGCTTGAAATGTAATGTAAAACTATGTACTAAGTATGCACACAATGGGCATACATAGCATGAAATGTAATGTAAAACTATGTACTAAGTATGCACACAATGGGCATACATAGCATTCACTCTTCCAGTTTGCACGTGTTCACACTATTTAGGACCCAAAACTTTGACGAGAGTTTTGAAAATTCAAAGGGGTTCAAAACCTTATAACAGAGGGTTCAAAACCTAGTAATCAATCATCCTAGAACAGATTATTAGTTTTCAAAGCGGTTTTGAAATTTATGTTCTTGTTGTGCTCGTCGCCTAAGGATAGGTGACGGTATTGTTTTATGACTAAACGCAAGTGAACTCGCGTTAGGGTCCTAGGAAGGTTATAGACTAGGTCAAAGTATTACTAATAACCTAATTCCCTATAACCATTGGCTCTGATACCATCTTTTCTGTCACATCCCAACCACGTAAAACAACGAAACGTGGCGAAAACGTCGGGGAGTGTTGTAACAGAATTAATGTTTCACAACCATGGAAATTAAAGTTTCGTTTTATTCATCAAACAAGCGAGTTACATTGTCTTTAAACAAGAAATAAAGAGTACATAACATAAATTAACTAGTTCTTGTCTCGTTTTAAGTCACTAAGGCACAGGCCCGCCTAAGTATGTCTCGATAAGTCCTATGCATCAACTCCTGAAAACACATGTGAAAATAGGTACGTCAGCATAAAAATGCCTGTGAGATACATAGGTTTTGTGAAAATAGGTTTCATGACTTGTAAGTTTAGAAAGAGTTGTTTAATAAACTTTAGTCATGAACCTTGTAAATTGATTTGTTTTGTAAATCATTTGAAAAACAATAAGTTCAGATGATATGTATAAATAGGAGAATAATGTATGGTTAAATGAATAACCATGTAAAATGAGTTTGTATAAGATAAGTTGTTTGTAAAACAATGTCTTGTGAAAAGTATGTTATTTGTATAATATTGTTATATGTCGCAAATTGAAATGATTCAAATAACGCTACGATATGTAATACCATACAAACACTTATATATAGGAAGTGCCAGTGGCGTATCCACCATGCTTGTATCATATTACACACGCCTCGTTACTTAAATCACTTACACAAACCAAACAACCATTGTAAAATGTTTATGTATAATCAAATGTCAAAATGTTTATGTCTATTGTAAATCATGTATTGTGTATCCAAAATATCATGTATGGTAAGTGAAATATATCAACTAAACCATATGTAAAATGCACAAAAACAAGGTATTGAAGTAAAACATGGTTTAAATCAAAGTTATGTTTTGTGTAATAAATGCATGCTATACTGATATAAACATCTATGCGGTATTGTGAAAACAATGCATTAAGTATGTAATCAAATGAACATACATAGCGTGAAATGTAATGTAAAACAATACATAGCATGAAATGTAATGTAAAACGATGTACTAAGTATGCACACAATGGGCATACATAGCATGAAATGTAATGTAAAATGATGTACTAAGTATGCACACAATGGACATACATAGCATGAAATGTAATGTAAAACGATGTACTAAGTATGCACACAATGGGCATACATAGCATGAAATGTAATGTAAAACGATATACTAAGTATGCACACAATGGGCATACATAGCATGAAATGTAATGTAAAACGATGTACTAAGTATGCACACAATGGGCATACATAGCATGAAATGTAATGTAAAACGATGTACTAAGTATGCACACAATGGGCATACATAGCATGAAATGTAATGTAAAACTATGTACTAAGTATGCACACAATGGGCATACATAGCATAAAACACAATGAAATCATGTACTATAAATGTACTAATGAACATAGCGAGTATATGATGTGAAAACAGGAAAGCATGAAAGTAACAAGTAGGCACATGTGTTTCACCCCAAAACGTTTGGAAAACAGTAAAAGAGGGGTCTATGTACTCACTTGAGATTGCGTAGTAGTCCTTGAGTAACAACCAAACAATGCTAGAGATCACGGATATCAAACGACACCTAATATAGGTAACTATGTTAATAAACCGGACCTAAATCCGAAGATCGGATAGAATGAGGGCTCGTAAACCAAATGAGTATGGAGACTCATGTAATGTGGTCTAACAAAGCCTACATGCTAAAATGAAACCTAACCTAACTGCTTACGACCCATTACGACTCGTTTAGGTAGCTTATGCTACTTTAACGCGTCGTTCGCGTGAAACGCGTTCGGAACGCCTAACTAGTCCTATGACAAGTAAAATATGCCTTAACATGTCTAATATTGTTACCAAATCAGTTTAGATACCAAAAGTTATGTTACATATGCTTAGAATGAATTTTGGCGTAAAGAGGGTATTTTGGTAATTTACCTAAGGCATATTAACTACCTATCATACAACTACTTAAACGAAGCGACCATAAGGTATAACCTCGGAAGGTTATTCCCTATATACTATGGTCACCTAATGTGTTTGGTCGGATCCTAATGATCGACCAAACGGGTCGGGTTCGAAAGTATAAGCGATTGTTTAGATCGCTTACCTTACGACCCTATATAAGTACTAAACTAAAAGTGACGAGCTAAGCATGTTAAAACATGCTTAACTAAGTTTAGAAAACAGGTTTGGTATCAAAACAAACGGTTTTGATACCCAAGAGTAGTTTGGTTACAAAATACGCAATAACACGCATTTTGGCCGAAACTACGACTCGTCACTGAGCCTAGATAACGTGGTAATCAGTAGGTATAGTCACTAAGGACTATAACCATCATGATTACACTCACGTTATGAAGTTCAAACGAACTTCGTGTTGACCATAAACTGGTAAACACAGAAAGTCAAACAAAGTACGACTTTTAACGCTAAACGAATATAAAGAACGAAGGAACACTTACAAAGGGTCCCCGAAAGCTAATCTTGATCAAATAACCCAGGTATGAAGCAATGACTTCAACTTAGAGTCTTTTAGATCAGATTTGTGGGTTTTGGGGTTGAGATGGGTTGGGTATTTATAGGATTCTTCGAACCGTTAGGATCGTTTCTCGAATAACGTGATCGAATCTCATCCGTACATGTGTTGGAATGTTATGGTAACTCATTTTGCCCCCACCACCAGAGATTGACATGTGGCATTGGCCTTTGGGGGGGGGGGGTTAAAATGCTGTTAACAGCTGTTTAAACAAGTTTTTGCTATTTGACCCCTGCTTGCACACCGTAAGACTTATAACCTTGCGGTGTGCAAGGACCTTGCAGGTCTGATACTTTCAAAAATGGCAGAACAGGCCCCTAAAGCTCCAAACTTGCTATTTGATGTACTTTTGACACGTTTAAGGCCCGTTAACCCCATTTCAAAGCTCTAAAATGAAGTTAAAGTATAGGGAACTTAAAATGTGCTAAAAAATATCTCGGGTGTCGGTTCGTTTGGCCGTACGATCGCGATGTTCGCGTAATTACGACGGAAGTCGTAACTGACGCAAAAACGGTCCAAATTGCGTGACGAATGGATTTTTCTCATGCCAAACACTAAAATAAATTATTCTAGTGATTACATAAATTTTTGGATGTCCAGATGTATTCAGAATGTAAGTTATGCGCGAAAGTGCAAACTTATGCACTTTTTGACACTTTTAGTCCCTGAATGACCCAAAAGTTTATTTTAGCACACCGAACCCCTCAAAGCCTATTTGTAAGCTATATAAAGGATATTTAAGCTGTGTTTAGATTATGGTCATGTTTTGGAATGTCTGTTACAGTTCAAATTAGCATACTTTTGCAGTTTGTCAAATTTAGTCCCTGTAAGCGAATAAACTTGATTTCATCACACCAAACCTTCCAAAACTTACATCTAAGTTATGTAAAGGTTATTTAAGGTATGTTAAGCCTATTTCACTATTCCGGAGTGTTCGTTGCATTAAACTGGTTATATCTAAGCATTAGATCGCGTATAACCTTCCAGAAAGCGATTTAAAGCCCGAAATCGAACAAGAAATGATATGTGCAAATGATACACATATTTTTTTACAAATCCCAAGTTTGAAACACAATATCTCATTGATTTGGTATTTGTTTGATGGTCACGGAGGCACAGTTGTCACAGTTAATACCATCAGTTATATGATTGGAATTTTTATAAAAACAATTTAGTAATATATTACAGGAAATTTGAAATTTTATACGTATGCATATACAGGAGAAAAATTTCTTGATAGTATACACAATATGATAAACAAATATCTTCTGTAGAAAAACAAGCTTTTATATCGAAAAAGAAACAAACCTACATGTTTACTCAGAACCTATTTCGATGATTTATTAACCCATACCTGCATTTAAACCAAAAGAAACCCTAAGGCTACCCGTATTAGCACCAAATCCAAGTAAACAATGGTAGGACCAATGACTGGGAATCTCAGAATCTCATACGAAACCCTTATTTCCAGCCACAGTTTCCACCATACATCTCGAATGCCTATCCAGCCATGAGCTCTGAAAATATAGCTGAGTTGAGGCAATGAGGAAAGAAGTTATTACAACGAGAAGGAAACAACCCATAATATAATATATATACTTTCCTTATATTTTAATAAAGTATATAATGAAAGTAAATGACAAATATAATATGTATATAAATATATATCTATCTATCAACGCATAATACTGATAGGTATGATTATAGTTGTGCTATTGCAGTATGAGCAACAGAACGTGTCTGAATGATTGTTTAGTTTTGTGATATTAATATCTGAAAATGTTTGCAATTCAGATGTCAAAGGAAATAGCACGTAATCAAGAAATTCAGGCTAGTAATGAAAATTCTTTGGATAAAAGTACTATAGAAAATATAATAGCTCAAAGAATATCTAATGCCATACCTTCGATCATTGAAGGTATTAAAATCTCTGTGCCTACGAACGAGAATTCTACTATACACTGTAAACATACTCATCACTTTAAACCTAGCCCTAGTATCAATAAGAGAAATGATATTCGTGTGAAAACTCCACCTTCCAAATGAAAGAAAACCACAACCTCTGGTTACTCTTATAAGGAATTCTAATCTGACAAATCCTATAAGAATAAAGGAATTGGACTAGCGATCGTGCCACCCACCTGCAGCATCTATAACAAAAAGGGTTCAGGAAGACACCATTTTAGGAAGACACACCACTGTAACTTCTGTAAGAAGACTGGGTATACAGAGGAAGAATGTAGAAGGAAAACTAACATCTGTTTCAACTGCGGCGAACCAGGTCATATCCGTCCCTACTGCCCGAAGCTATCTAAGGCAACAGACAACCGACAACAAGACTAAAACAACAGACGAAGCTAACGAAGACGCATAAACAACGCAGGAGGCAACAACAAATTCTAACATAAGCACCTGTACGTTTTATCTGTACTAAAGTATCAGTTGACTTTTGGTTCCAATCAAAATTTTATGAATAAATGGTCATTATATCACCAAGCTTTCTTTCATAAAGCAGACACCCATTGGTCTCATCTCTTGACAAATTCTGCACATGCATTGCTTGTTACGCATGTGATTTCACTTCACAAGATTATTTTTTCACGAGCTCGAATGTCACACCCCCAAAAATACCCCAAGCGGGAACCCCCGCGAGGCATGTGACGTACCAGGATCTAGCCACCAATCACAATTAAACCATAACATAGTATTTAATAAAAGATTCCATTTATTTCATAAAGTAAATTCAAACACAATCCAAAACAAATACGTTCAGCGGAAGCATAAGATCAGTAGTTATTTCAAGTGTTTCAAAACAAGTGTGCAATAATCATTAAACTTGTATCCAAGATCTACGACCCATGACCACTCCAGCACTCCTAGATAGCAAGTTCCCGTCCATAAACCTAAGGACCTGCAAGCATGCAGAAAAACGTGTATCAGACAGGCTGGTGAGTTCACAGTTTGCTTTAACCGTTTAATACCAAGTAGTGATTTATGATTTGTTAAGTTGATAATAACTCGATACCACAGACGGCCCTTTTTGTCCTTCTCCAATGCTCTATCAAACATTGGTCATGATTTAAAGTTATTAGTTTACGCCCGTTCTATCTAGGTACGTAGTGAGGGTGCCAAACCTAATAGCGCTATCAACTAATAACCCCATTGCCCTACAATCAACTAACCCGGTAGTAATGATGGGACTTAAGTGATAGAGAGTGAGTGTATTATCCAACATTAACGTTACTGAAAACCGTTGCATATCCCTTGCAAGGATATGCGTATGTGAAATCCGCCTCACATCCCCTACAAGGATGTGGGTATTTGAAAACCACCTCATATCCCCTACAAGGATATGGGTTTACGAAAATCCGTTTACATGTTTTGTCAGTTTGATTGTCCCCACCGGACGCATGCTTGTTTTAAGAGAAGTGAACTCACCTTGGTTTGCTCGGTATGATTAATTACTTGTTCACAAATAATTCAGTCAAAGCCTAGGGTATTCATGTATACAAAATCAATTTACATTCACATGGTTCGCATATAAATTATGATCATGGTGTGCATTCAAACAACAGTTTCCGAATAACACATAGCAGACATTCCAACTCATGCATATCCACAATTCACGCACGTGTTTCGCAACAATATTCAACAGTTAAGTGTGCTAATCAAAACCGAATTATATTTCCCCAGTCATAATCTGATATCATCAACAAGCCATGACCCACGTATAGTCGTTCATTATCAGATTCGTTCCAAACTACAGTCTGTTTGTGAGCTTCTGTCCTAATGACGAAACTCCAGGGCGACGAAACATCAGATTTTCATCGATGCATATGTTACAAAACATTATGGTCATTCGTCGAGGGTTCTTGTGATGAAACATTAAGGTATTTCGTCGATGTATAGATGACGAAACTTCAGGGTATTTCGTCGATGAGTGAGTGACGAAACATCTTGATGTTTCATCAATGGCCATAACAGTTTCCCATTTTTCCTAACAGTTTTCATGTTTCACAACCCAAGTCGCATCAAACGATCATTTGCAATCATTACTTAATCATAAGCCCCCTAACAAATCATCACGTGTAATGTCACAAATCTCGCTTATTCAGTAATTGTTTACACAGATAACGCCATATACATATGGCAACAGGATCATTAACGGAGCAGGGAGCATAACTGTATACAAGACATCAAAAACCCTAACAGTGAATCAATCAATATACATTCGAACACAACAGTTCTTACGCATCATACGGTCTAGATCATCACAAAACATATCAATCCACATGCACATGCATATCTATGACCAATCTGGTTTGTACATCAGTAATGGATCAACAAGTAAATCATATGTATTGTAACAAGGGTGAACAAACTAACCGAACAACTGTGTATACTCAGAGGTATGCTAAGACGAACGAGGGAAGGAACTTCACAAAGGCTACCGTAGGTTTAAAGAGAGAGAATAGGGTTGCCGATGTTTACAATTGAGAAGAAGAGTCTAGGGTTAAGCGGGTTTGCGTTAAATAACGAGAGCAACGTGTTTGGGTTTTATTTGGGCCAAAGCCCATTTCGGCAAAACACCTTCCCGACGAAAGACCTAGTGTTTCGTCGGTTGAGTGATGATGACGAAAAACCACACTTTCGTCGTGGACCCTAAGTGCCATATGGAAGTCTCAAGCTTTATTCACAAATAATATAACAATCATAAATCACATTCATTAATCACATAATAAGCATGCACTGTTACAACGCAACGAATTAAGAAAACACGCGTCGAGGAAAGACCTTGAAAACTTGGGTTGTCACATCATCTCCAACTTGAAAGAAATTTCTTCCAGAAATTTGATAAGTAGCCCGACAGTGGCGAGGTGTCAAATCAGGATGACTGTGGATTTTCCTCGGGTGCCACATCATCCCCAACTTGAAGAGGAATTTCGTCCCGAAATTCCTTAGTTGCACCAGGTTTAGATTGCTTCTTTGGAAAAAAGGTGAGGATACTTGAGCTTCATCTGATCCTCGCGTTCCCACTTGAACTCCGGTCCACGTCTTGAGTTCCAACGAACTCTCACGATCGGAATACGGCTATGCTTACGAACTTTGACTTCTCGGTCCATAATTTCAATTGGTTCTTCGATGAACTGCAACTTGTCATCAATTTTAAGCTCTTGAAACGGTACTACAAGTGTTTCATCAGAAAAACACTTCTTCAATTGTGAAACATGGAAAACATCATGGACGTTACCCAACTCAGCAGGTAACTCGAGCTTGTATGCCACTTTACTGATTCGTTTTAGAATTTTGAATGGCCCGACATAACGCGGATTAAGCTTGCCGCGTTTCCCAAAACGTACCATACCCTTCCAGGGTGAGACCTTCAACATAACACGATCATTAACTGCGAACTTCAAGGGTTTTCTACGCTTATCGGCGTAGCTTTTCTGATGATCACGCGCCGCCGCCATACAATTCTTGATCTGAACAATTTTCTCTGAAGTTTCTAGTACCAGTTCTGGACCTGTGATCTGGCTGTCACCCACTTCAGCCCAACAAATTGGTGAACGACGCTTTCGTCCGTACAATGCTTCAAATGGGGCTGCCTGAATACTAGTATGGTAGCTATTGTTGTAGGAAAACTCTTTCAACGACAGGTGTTTCTCCCAACCCTTGCCAAAATCAATTACACATGCTTGTAACATATCCTCAAGTGTCTGGATGGTTCGCTCACTTTGACCATCCGTCTGCGGGTGATAAGCCGTGCTCATGTTGAGGCGTGAACCGAATGATTTATGCATCGACTGCCACAAATCTGAGATGAAACGCGGGTCACGATCAGAGATAATAGTGGTTGGCACCCCGTTCCTAGAGACCACCTCCTTGCGGTAAACAACGGCTAATTGCGAGAACTTATCCATTTCCTTGATTGCAAGAAAATGTGCTGACTTTGTGAGATGATCAACGATCACCCAAATGGTATCGTTCCCGTTTTGAGTTCTAGGTAGCCCAGTGACAAAATCCATGGCGATTTGCTCCCATTTCCACATGGGTATCTCTGGTTACTGAAGTAAGCCTGAGGGTTCTGATATTCTACCTTGACTTTCGAGCAGGTCAAACACTTACTCACATAGGTCGCGATGTAAGCTTTCATCTTCGGCCACCAATACATGACTTTGAGATCTTGATACATCTTATCCGAACCTGGGTGAACAGAGTATCGAGACTTGTGTGCTTCATCCATCACAAGCTCTCTAAGGTTACCGAACAAAGGTATCCATACACGCTCCATGAAGTAGAGAATACCATCCGATCTCCCTACAAGTCGTTTTTCCATGCCCCTTAAGTACTCTGCTTCAATGTTTTCCTCTTTCAACGCTTCAGTTTATGCAGAAGGGATCCGGTCAGGCAAGTTAGAATGGATAGTGAGCTGCAAGGCGTGAACACGTTTGGGTTTCGATTCCTTTCGACTGAGAGCATCAGCTACAACGTTAGCCTTACCCGGATGATATTTGATTACACAGTCGTAGTCATTTAAGAGTTCTACCCAGCGACGTTGTCGCATATTCAAAACCTTCTGGTCAAAAATATGCTGAAGGCTCTTGTGATCGGTGTAAATAGTGCATTTAGTACCGTACAGGTAATGCCTCCAGATTTTGAGTGCAAACACCACGGCTCCCAACTCTAAGTCATGTGTCGAATAATTCTTTTCATGGACCTTAAACTGTCGAGAGGCGTAATCTATAACTTTCTCGCGTTGCATCAACACGCAACCGAGACCTTGAATAGAGGCGTCACAATATACCACAAAATCTTCGGTACCCTCAGGTAAAGACAAAATCGGTGCACTGCAAAGCTTTTGCTTCAGAAGCTGAAATGCGTCTTCCTGTTTTGTTCCCCAAGTATATACTACACCCTTCTGTGTCAGAGCAGTGAGAGGTTGAGCGATCTTCGAAAAACCCTCGATGAATCTTCGATAGTAACCAGCAAGACCAAGGAATTGTCGCACCTCCGAAGGATTCTTTTGTACTGCCCAATTCCTGATGGAGTCAATCTTAGCAGGATCCACGTGTATCCCCATTTCGTTAACTATGTGGCCGAGGAAGTGTACTTCTCGAATCCAGAAGTCACACTTAGAAAATTTCGCGTAAAGCTGCTCCTTCCTCAGAAGTTCCAAGATAAGACTCAAATGATGTTCGTGGTCCTCCTTGCTCTTAGAATAGATCAGAATGTCGTCGATAAACATGATGACAAAATCATCAAGGTAAGGTTTACATACGCAGTTCATGAGATCCATAAATACCGATGGTGCGTTAGCCAACCCAAATGGCATAACTAAAAACTCATAGTGCCCATACCGCGTTCGAAATGCCATTTTAGGAACATCCTCCTCTCGGACTCTCATCTGATGATAGCCCGACCTTAAGTCGATCTTCGAGTAAAAACTGGACCCTTGCAACTGGTCAAATAAGTCGTCGATACGTGGCAGAGGATAACGGATCTTGACCGTCACCTTGTTGAGTTCGCGGTAATCAATACACATGCGAAAGGATCCGTCCTTCTTCTTTACAAATAGAACTGGGGCTCCCCAAGGTGAAGAACTGGGTCAGATAAAACCCCTATCCAATAGTTCTTGAAGTTGGTTTGACAACTCTTGTAACTCCCCAGGTCCAAGACGATATGGTGCACGAGCGAGGAGCTGCTCCTGGTGTGAGATCAATGTCGAATTCCACCGGACGATGTGGAGGTAAACCTGGAAGTTCCTCAGGAAAAACGTCAGGATACTCCCATACGACTGTTATATCATCAGTTTTCTTCTCTTCAGGCCGAGTATTAGTGACAAACGCAAGAATAGCAGGGTAGCCCTTACGTAACCATTTCTGGGCTTTTATAGATGAAATGATGTTGATAGTTGCACCGCTTCGATGACCCTGGACAGATAATAATTCCTCGCTAGGGAGAGGTACACGCACGATCTTCTCCTTGCAAAGTATTTCTGCTCCGTGTTTGGACAACCAGTCCATACCAATGACTATATCAAAACTACCAAGAGTGATGGGAAGAAGGTCAGATTCAAACACTTGACCTAGAAGATCGAGCTTACACCCTAAGAATACCTGTGTAGCTTCTATCGACTTGCCATTAGCTAATTCCACTACTTGCTTGTTTACAAGAGGCGAAGGACTTAACCCTAGCAGACGACTGAATCCCAAAGACACATAACTCTAGTCGGCACCAGAGTCGAATAATACAGAAGCAATAATACCATTAACAGAGAACGTACTGGTCACAACGTTGCCATCGTTCCTTGCATCGCCTGCCCCAATAGTGAACGCCCTACCGCGAGCGCCATTTCCACCGTTATTCCCATTGTTGTTCCCCGCGTTGTTGTTGTTGTTCTGGCGGTTACCTTCATTGTTATTGTTGGCATTCTGGTTCAAATGTGGGCAATCCTTCTTGAAATGCCCTTCACAGCCACACTGATAGCATCTCCTCTGATTACCCCGATTCTGCTGGGGTTGTTGCCTCTGTAGCTGTTGCTGAGATTATTGTTGTTGTTGCTTGGGATGTGGAGCCCTACAATCCTTCGCCGTGTGACCCAGCTTGTCACACCTTTGACATGCCCGACTACACTGGCCATAGTGATGGAAACCACACTTATTGCATTTCGGCTGTTTCCCTGCGTAACCGGAAGTCTGGCTGTGGTTCTGATTCTTATTGACAGAGGATGACTGGCTGAAACTGCGGGTGTTGTTGTTGTCAGGCTTCTTCTGAGATTGACTTGCACTAGTTGCTTTGTCAGCATCGTTCCACTTACGCTTGTTATCACTAGCATGTGTGATAGCGGTAGCAGCAGGGGTAGTAGCAGAAACACGAGGCGGTAGCGATCCACGCTCGACCTCTTGGTCAGTAATCTTGTGTGCTAAACGGATGATCTGAGGTAGATTGTTAAGGTTTGAAGCAGTGACATAACTCTTTACGGCTGGTGCTAGGCCCTTGATATACAACTCAATTCGTCGAGGTGGTGGTTGAGACAGGTTAGGGCACAAAATTGCTAGTTCATGAGATCGTTTCATGTAAGCCTCGATCTCGGACCCTTCCATCTTCAAATCGTAGTACTCGTTCTCGAGCTTCTGAATCTCATCACGAGGATAGTACTCTTCCCGCATCAACTCCTTAAGATCATCCCATGTCGTTGCATTAGCCATTTCCATGCCCAACATTTGCACCTGGGCATTCCACCAAGTTAAGGCACCATCCTCCAAAGTGCATGTGGCATACTTCACATGGTCCCTCTCGGGACAGTTACACATAGCGAACACTGACTCAGCCTTCTCAAACCAACGCAGTAACCCCATAGCCCCTTCAGTCCCACTAAATGTCTGTGGCTTACAATCCATGAATGTCTTGAATGTGCAAGCAGGAGGATGGTTTTGATTCTGATTCGCTTGGAGACCTAAGGAAGAAAGAAATTACAATACACGGGTAAGAATTGGGTACACGACACAAGAATAGTGAACAATTGGCATATATCGTACCAGCTTGATAGGCTGCCAAAGCCTCAGCCACACGGGTGTTAATCAGATTTGTCAACTCAGCCTGAGTCATCGCAATGTGTCCACGTCCATGGCCTCGTCCGCTCATGATTCTATATATGGAGAGGGAACAAGTTTAAGAATCGAGATAAGGTAGGAGTCAAATCTCATGTTGATATCTACAACTACAAATTTTACACCAAACAATAGGGCAGAACCCTTCTCACACTCGTTAAGCCTCACTAGGACTCACATGCACCTCATGTTATTATTATGTGTGCACCCATAATAATAAGGAAATTTTCATGCTTATCTCAGTGCCTCTTAATTCGTGCTAAAAGTTTCCCCCACATTCAAATAGCAACACGAAAGGCATTACAAGATTAAGAATCACAAGATTCAATGGGTAGTGCCACACTATCTAGCTTCACTAAAACATGTAGCACAGGTAATCATATCATGGTATCTAGTATGTAGTTTCATGTAAGTCGTGAGTGTCTGACTGTTAAACGAGTAATGCATAAAGTAAATAGAGGACGAACCTTGCGATCTGAAGCTGAGTGTCTTGGTCATTTTCGTTACTGTTTGGTTATAGTCTGGTTTTATGAAAACGTTTTAAAACCTAGTTCACTATAACCAGTGGCTCTGTGTAACACCTCGTAAAATCATGTCCAATGAAGTATTGACACGTGTAATAAACCCTAATAAAGTCAAACCTCGAATTTAAGGGACTAATTTTTCAAAAAATCGAAAAACATTGATTATGAAAGAACTGGAAGTATTAACATACCTAAAATAAGTTTCTAAATAACCATTTATGGTTTTATATTCACAAATGAGCCACTTGTTGATCGAGTGTAGCCGTTTGCGTAATTAATTGAAAGTTTGCGCAATAAAGGGTTAAAAGCGTCAACATGTTAATTCTTACCTCTGAGTGACCTTTTAACAAACCGAGAGCTTCATGATATTTGATTATACTCTCAGGAATGCCAATCGTTGGCCGTCCAAGGCTTTTGTGCCTTTAAGTGACGTTAAGCGCAACTTTGCAAATATAAGGGGTTAAGGGTGTCAATATGTTTAATTATACCTCTGAATGACCTTTTAGCGAAACCGAAGCAATGTGATGTTTAATAATACTCCCAAGAATGCTTAATATGGATTAAATAAGGCTTCAATGCTATTAAACGATGATATGCGCAAGTTTGCGCATTAGAGGGACTATTTGCATCAAACTGCAAAAGTCTATCAATTCGTATAGTATCGAACCTTCTGGAATATGATCATAAGTTAAACATGCCCTAAATATCCTTTACATAGCTTAGAAATAGGCTTAGAGGTGTTTGGTGCACAAAAATAAACTTATGTGATCAACCGGGACTAAAAGCGTCAAAAAGTGCACAAGTTTGCATTTTTGCGCATATCTTGCGATCTGAATATCTCCGGACACCCAAAAATTTATGTAAGCACTAAAATGTTTTATTTTAGTGTTTAGATTGATAAAATTCCATTCGTCGCGTCGTTTGGATCGTTTTTCGCGTCCGTCCGTGTTTCGTCGTAATTAGCCGAACAACGAGACCGTACGACCAAACGAACCGACATCCGGCATATTTTTGAGCATGTTTCATGTTCCCTATGCTTAGGCATCATTGTGGAGCCTTAAAAATGGTTTAACGGGCCTTAGATGTGTCGGAAATGACATTTGGAAGTGTAAGGGCTAAACCTGTCAACTGATGAAACTTTGCTGATCTGACCAGGTCCTTACGGACCGTATACACTAGACCATACGGTCCGTATGCTGGTGCCAGCTACGAAAATTTGCTTGTTCCCTACACCAAGCAAGTTTAAACCATCAAATTGAATCTATGGGCTTGTTGCCTGTTTGTAACACGTATGGGGGCACTTGTAATTATCCTAAGAAGCCTCCAAACACCTGGAGTGATCTCCTCAATCCTCTTCAACTATAAATAGAAGTGTTCTTCAACACTTTCATTTGCCCATTTCATTCCCATCTTGCTATCTTCTCATTTCTGGAGGATCCTGAGCATTTGGAACTTCCTTGGAGTTCTTTTCAGTGCTAAGGACCATTGTAAGTGTCCTTAACCTCCTAATTTCAGTTTTGATTAGTTTAATGGCCAAAAGTCAAGCTTATCGTAATTAAGGTTTGACTTAGTGATTAATCACTAATGGTCCAGTCATTAGTCGAATTAGAAGTAGCTATAAGTTGGTAATTATGTAGGTAATAAACCCCTAAGAGGGCACCTACTAATTATCACCATAACTTGGTCAAATGTCGGGTCAAACATAATTATAAAAAGTCAACAGAAGACTATTTTTCAAATAAATTCATAATTAACCAAGTGGAAGCCATGGAACCTGTTTTAACACTTATATAACTTGGTAATTAATGTAAGAACATGTTTAAGCATGTTCAACCCGACAATTTCAAGTCTAGGATTGGTTCGGAACCGAAAGTCGCAAAAGTTGACTTTTGCTTTGACTTTCAGTTCTGACCCGAATTAGCTTAGTATAGATATGTCTTAGGATTCCTTTTGGACCATGTTATGGGTTAGTATAACCCTCTGAGGTTATACAACTTGGATCCTTAGTTATCCTATTCATTTACATGTTTCCGTTATATGCTTAAATTTTGACCATTATGCCCTTTTGCCCCTAAAAAGAGAATTTTGAAAATATGAGAGGACAATAATCTTTATTACTGATTTATAAACTTGTCCCTAAAATTTGACATCAGTTTGTGGTCTAGATTAGGAGTTATGCTCATTAGCGTAAATAAAAAGATTTTTATTAATTAAATGGCATAATTAGCGTATAGCCTATCTAAACCCAATTTTTGATACCAAAATTCTACCTACTGATATAAAATAATATTTTGGGATTTTTGAAGATTTTTATTTATTTTTAGGCTGAGCATAACATAGGGTTCTAGGCTTGATTCGGTAATTGCCGATTTTGCACTTTTTGCTTATTAAGTGAGTTTTACAAAACATTTTGACCCCAAACCTTTTGCTACTAATTTTATAAGATAAATAAAACATTTTAAGCTTTCTGGAATGATAAAAATATCAGTTTTTCCTTAAAAACCCAGAAATCGCTTAAAACCGCATTTTACGCGTTATAAGCGCATAGTATGTATTAAAACTATTTTAAATATATATGACTTGATACCTACTGATATTTTAAGTAAAATTTTATACTTTAACAGTACGCAAAATTTTTAAACTCAGATTTCCAAATTTGACCTTTAAACCTTACGTGAAATTACCAAAATGCCCCTTCGGTGCATAGTTTGGTTATAAATGATAAAATTTCACATATATGTAATACCCTACTGATATAACTTATTAAATTAAGTATTTTTATTGATCAAATCAGACCTGAAACTCAGATTAATGTTTAACCTCTTTTATAACCTTTAAAATGACCAAAATACCCCTCTGGGAATAAATTGGTTTTAAATTCGTTTTGGGCATAACAAAAGGTATCTTACTGATATCACCACATGTTTAAGGCATATTAACTTAGGAAACATGTATATGACTCCTATGGTTACCCGTTACGCATATTTCGCGTTCGTATCAGTTTATGTAACAAGTTTGCATAAATTGACCAAAAGGGGTCAGACCTTATCATTTTTGCCTCAAAATCCAGAATGTGTTTAGTGTACCCATATTATACAAGTCTCCAAAATTGCCGGGTCTAAATCACATTCTATTCCGGTCTTCGCTTAATCATGCGTTTTGAACCCTAAACCTTTCCTTAAAACTAACTGGTCTAAGTTTCAACTTAACTAAGACCCGTTAGGAATCCTATAGGTTTATAAAACCTTCGTTCCAGATTAAGAGCCCCAGTAGAAGTACTTGTGCTTGCTGATTAGAATATACGGCTGAGTATAAATTGCATTGCTAGCTCAGGTAAATACTTTTAACTTGTTTTCCCGTATACGGGCTTGGGGTACGGTATATAAAATACCGCTTGGTTGGGCATTGAATCTTTAATTGTATGAAGGTTAAATCATTGAAATGTTCTGTTTGAAAATGTTTGTTTGCTTAAAGCCTTTGGGGGGTTAATGACCATGTCCCGGATATCCTTGGTATCATTCAAAGAAATGGACACGACCTTAACACACGGGTGTAGGCGTACACCCGTTAGTATATTTATAAATAATAAGGTATAACCGCCGGTTTCGGGAATAACCCGCCGCGGGACTATATCATGTGGTTTGTCAATTAATCTTTAACCCGGTATTCAACCCGGGCTATAGAACGTATAAGAAACATGTAATCCTTTTACAAGATTATATATATATAAATAATTATCCCAAGTTATAAAAGTTTTGTGCCACGTGCATTCAAATAAATTTTTGTAAACCTTTTCAAAATGAGTCAGTTAATTGTATTTACCAGTGTAAACTGACGTATTTTCCAAAAAGGTTAAGTGGCAGGTACTGTACGCAATTGGCTGGGAGCTCAGGGCGTTAATAGGGAATCTTGCAAGTTCTAGATGCCTAAAGTCTGTTGAACAGTTTTCTTTTATTTGACCCACCTGTGGATCCTTTACATACCGTTTGTAATACTTTGATATTCTCATTCGGATGTGATATAATTATCTTTTGCTTCCGCTGCGCATTTAAATTGTGTTGTTTGACAATGATGATATCAACTACGTCACGATACTCCCCACCGGGGCCACCGGTAATACGTGGAAATATCGCGGTGTGACAGGTTGGTATCAGAGCCAACATTGAGTGAATTAAACACTAGCCTTTTTGTGTTTAATCTCAATGACACAGTAGCACATTCCTTGACCTTCTGAGTCTAGACTTAACATAGGAATACTCTCAATCCTAATCTGTAAATTATTGCTTCCAATTTTTACATATTGGATATGTCGCCAAGCGAAGAGGCTGTATTAGAAATTCTCCACATCCGGAGCCTTGAAATGCTGAGCTTCGTACCGAGGCTAGAATGAAACGAGCATCTAGGGAGAGAACATTCAGAAGTAAAGTGAAGAAGAAAACTCCTTTTGCTAAAGATCGTTTCTTTAATAGTCCTTATAAGGACATATTTATCTTTCAGTCCCTTCGAGGATAACATTATTCCTTTCAAGTCCCGTTTAGGGCAAACCTGAACTTTTTAATTTTATAGTGGAATGATTAAATTTAAATTTTCATTCTAAACATGAAATATGAAATAAATGAAAAATAACATTCCTTTTATAAGATCTACCATTATAATAAAATGGCAAAATCTAAAAAGGACAAGACCTAGCAACGTGTTATTTTAAGACAGGGCCAAGATGGTAGTCCCTCAATTAGATTCAGATACTTATTAACATCTCAATTTAGGATTGTCCTGCGCTTAATATTAAAGAGAATCTTAAAGGTAAAACCTAGCCTACATGTCATTTCAGACATGGCCAAGATGGTGAAACCTATTCAAGAGATTCAGATCCTTGTTAACACCTAAGAACGTGTTAGAACTCTTGATAAATGTGATTCGAGAAAATCACAACAGTCATCCTTACATTGGATTCTTTCAATTTTTCTTATCTAGCCTAGTGATTTAGAAATCATGGCTTAAATCATCAAATAAAGATGATCATATTGTTAACACCTAAGAACGTGTTAGCATTCTTGACAAAAGTGATTCGAGAAAATCACAATAGTCATCCCTATATTGGAATTTTTCAAATTTCCTAATTTGGCATAATGATCCAGAAATCATGGCTTATATCATCCTATAAGATGATCATATTATAAACATCCGTTGGTGATGAAGTGCCTACGGGCTAAACTTGTTGTCCGATAAGACAACGACAGTGGTGGTCTTTGACCCCTGTCTAAAGATATTGGACTACGTCCAAGCATAATAATCGGTAGGATCCATACGATCTCGACTTATAGCATCTAAAAAGATGATAATAAACATCCCTTAGAAGGGACATGCCTACGGGCTATATCTATTGTCCTAAAAGACAAAAGACAGTTGTAGTCTTCGACTCTCTGTCAAGAAAAGTAAACAACTGTGCTCAAACCTTAAATGCCTCGATCCCAAACGATCATGGCTTATAAATTCAAAACTGTCCTCTTGACAAGGCCAGTTGTGCCACTTTAATATCCTTAATGTTTTATATACTGGGATAAATTATAATGAAAATACCAATATAATTAACAAATTAACCCATATGGTTTATATTACCATGGTTAATGAATCGTCAAAAATGAGGATTCTATAATAACCTTTGAATAAATCATTGTCAATATTTATGTAGCAATCAAGTTACATGGCTGGATCAGAGGAGATCAACAGCCACCCGAAGGAGAACAATGATACTACCAGAATTAATATAACTGGTGCGGAACTACAGGCATTAATAGACGATGTTGTTACTCGAGCTCTTGACAGACAATATAATGAATCAAGTGATACACACTCTAAGACTCTATTTGTGGCTCGTAGTAAGCCCCCTTCTAAATCACATGAGTCAAAGGAAGACGATGTTCATAACTCATCAAATCAAAGGAGTGTTCCATCTAGACAGGTCGTGCTTCATCAAGAGGCACCAGTTAAGACCTGCTCATATAAATATTTTATCTCCTGTAAGCCCAGAGACTTTACAGGAGAAAAAGGGGCCATCGATTGCATGACATGGCTCGATGAGATGGACACTGTTGTTGAGATCAGCGGTTGTGCGGAGCAAGATGTTGTGAAATTTGTTTCACAATCATTCAAAGGAGAAGCGTTGGCATGGTGGAGATCATTGCTCCAAGCCACG
Organism: Helianthus tuberosus; assembly: GCA_030545235.1. Lineage (NCBI taxonomy): Eukaryota > Viridiplantae > Streptophyta > Magnoliopsida > Asterales > Asteraceae > Helianthus > Helianthus tuberosus. The sequence goes on along the minus strand of CM060371.1, from coordinate 86,510,604 downwards.
GGAAAGGTCCTACTCTACAACTTATCTTGGGATCAATTTGTTGCATTAACCAAGGAAAATCTTTGCCCCCAGCATGAGGTAGAAAAGATAGAATCAGACTTCTTGACTCTGGTCATGAAGAATTTAGATTGTCAGGCATATGTGACAAGTTTCAACACTATGTCCCGCCTAGTTCCTTATTTAGTCACCCCTGAACCTAAACGCATAGCGCGTTTCATTGGAGGCCTAGCACCAGAGATAAAGGGAAATGTTAACGCATCTAGGCCTACCACATATAGGTCCGCGGTGGACTTATCCTTATATCTCACTATAGATGCTATCATGAATAAGTCTGTTAAAACTTCCGGCGAGGGAAAAAGGAAAGAAGAAGAGGAAAACTCTCATCAATCTAACAAGAAGAAGAAGGGAAGCTCTGAGCACGGGAAAGATTTCGAGTTTAGGAAAAACTTGAGTCAGTTCAATAACAAGCCCAAATGCAATAACTGCAGGAAGCAACATTCTGGAAAATGCACAATCGACCCACGTGCTAAATTATGTGGAATTTGCAAGACCAAGGGTCACAAGACTTTAGATTGTAAGGAGTTGAAGAATGCGACCTGTTACAACTGTAACGAGGGTGGGCACATCAAGACTAACTGCCCAAAGCTTATAAAGAAGCCTGGAGAGGCCAGGAAAACAAACGCTTGAGTCTTCCAGAGGAACGCCCAGGAGATGGTGCAGAATGATAACTATATAGCAGGTACCTTTCCTTATCAAGAAGTTTATGCAGAAATTTATTTGATGCTTGCACATATAATTCTATAATGAACGATAAATGTTGAGAACTGTTGTCTCCGCCTGATTAGGGCTCCGGTCATTTAACGCGAGATAGAAATTGGCCGATGATACTTTAGAGAATTCTCCAACAAACCTTAGGTCGATATTTTATATCTATTAGGAATCACTCTTTTCTGATATCCTTATGGCAAGCTTTCAAGCTATCCAAATTCATCAATATAATAAAGACAGATGTGACATTTTGATCCCCTGTCAAAAAGGTGATGGACAAGGTCCAAACCTTAAATGCCATTGATGGTCTTTTGTGACCTAGGCTAAGTAATATTGATATATTTTAAAAAAAATAACGTTCATTAAGAATGTTAGTGCTATATTGGCCTGTATGGTTTAATGAAACCATGGTTAGTATATGTTAAGGCCACCAGGGTGATGAATAGCAGTTGTTAGATCGCAACCAAGAAATTGGTTCATTTAGTGATAGGAACCAAGTCTTGAGTATGACAAACTCGGATAAGACATCAGTCAATCACGCCATTGATGATGCGACGCATGCTAGTGATGCTGCAATTGTAAACCTTAGAATTTCCAAAGATGTTCTTCAAACTATGATAGACGCAGCTGTTGGAAAAGTTGTGAAGAAAGCCGTGAAAACGTTCAAGGAGCCCAATACTACTTGCTCCAAATCTCATCCAAGACTACCCTTCATTACTCACGAGAAGGATCTCGTTCATGCCTCTAATGTAAAGGATGAACTAAAAAAATGAGGAAGATAACTCCCAGAGTTCTAAGAAAAAGGACAAACAAACATCTAACCAGAAACCTGTATGCAAGACCTGCAAGAAGCGCTATTATGGGAAGTGCAGGTATGAACCAAAATCCCAATCGCAGCCTAGGGCTTCTGGGGTCTGCAAATCAAAGGAGCATGAAACAATGGATTGCAAGGACATGGAGAATGCAGTCTATTTCGGCTATGGGAGAAGGGCCACATCAAGACTACATGCCCTAAATTTGTCAAAGGAAATGCGGCTAAGGATAGAAAGCCTAAGAATAATAGCGCTTAAACTCTCCTAAAGAGTGTCAGGAGTAGTTCATATCAGTAATAACGTTGGGTACGTTCTTTAAATATAAATGCTAAGAATTCTGTTTTAATTCAGATACCAATAAATCCTTCATAAATTGTAAGTGTATTAGGCTTTTAAAAATCTATCATAAGAATCCTAGATATTAAGTGTAAGGTAAAGCTTACAGATAGCAAATCATAGGAACCATTTCTTCTGTTCCTGTCAGAAATCTTCAAACATAAAATTCTAAAGTACCCTCTCTCCAGATAAATGCATTCATATGTAAGTGAAATCTCTCAGATCCATATTGATTACGAATACCAAATGGTATGACAAAAGCGCCATATGAGGATTGGTGTATCTTAATATGTTCCATAGATTGCTTCCATGCCTGATCAGTATGGAGGTTTAATACATGGAACCACAAAGATATTCTAATGGTCATACGGTATTAAAGTCAACTAATGGTATTCAAAGAAGATATCTAGAATGGAATTATCCAAGTAAATGTCTCTGATTAAGGAATCCGTAGACTCGTAGTGTGAATATGTCCCTTATCTGACACAAGCAATGAAGGATGAACTGGAGCCTGAGATTTGGAAAAATCTCTGTAATCTTCTTGTGTCTAGGTTGTCTACTCCAAGGATTCCCCTATCTACCTCCTGAGGCGAGTAGAGTTAAGATTAGCATCCCGCTTTGGGCTGGAGTGTTGTAAAAACTCCATGTTGATTATGGAATAATCGAAACCCTGATTAAATAAGTTTTAAGATATAGGTTCGTATAGCCTAACTCAATATTCTGAGAGTTTGATATTGTTAAATAAGGAAGACGGTTCATTTTGCTTATGCATTGACTACCACAACCCTATTTAGGCAACAATTAAGAATCGCCATTAGCTGCCCAGGATCGTCGATCTGTTCGACTAGCTGTGAGGATTAGCTATTCCTTAAGATTGGTTTTAAGCGATGGTTGGAATAACCATCTCACTAGTAAAATAAGCTTTTCTATAACAATTATTATGTAGGTATCAAGGCTACTGCTTGGGGACCTAGTATAGATGGAATGTTAAACATCTATTATCAGAACAATAGATTGGTAAGTCCAATTATCAGGATCTGGAAATTTCATTGGAAACAACAAATAGGATCATTCGAATTCATAATCATCTTAAAGATTTCCAGTAATCGGCAGAAAATTGAGGATTGATAAAAGTCACAACCTTCTTAAGTCCTTAATAAGGAATAAGGTTCAATCGAAAGTATCGCTCTAAGAAGGGTGTGCTAAATTTCAATTTCTCCGGGTAAGTTAAGCCCTGGATATATAGGAACATTCGGGAAATCGAATGCAACAAAGGTCAATACCCTATAAGCTAAAACCTATATAAGGAGTTTAGTGGAGCTCACGAGGCAACCCACACAGATGATTTAAGGGTATGTTTCACCAATAAGTTGAGACCCATTATCATAATAATAGGCAGATTAAAGAAACTTTATGGTTGGATGAGAAACCTGTATAGACTAAGAATCGACAGGTTAAGAAGCTCCAAAAGAGAGTATGTACGTATTGTATAGGTCAACTGGGATACCCTTAGAGGCCCAAATATACTATAGAAGTTAAATCCATGATACATCAGAAAGTACTTCCATCATTTTAGCAAATCTCGAGGTCGAGATTTATTTTAAGGGGGTGAGGATGTAACACCTCGTAAAATCATGTCCAATGAAGTATTGACACGTGTAATAAACCCTAATAAAGTCAAACCTCGAATTTAAGGGACTAATTTTTTGAAAAATCGAAAAACATTGATTATGAAACAACTGGAAGTATTAACATACCTAAAATAAGTTTCTAAATAACCATTTACGGTTTTATATTAAAAAAATGAGCCACTTGTTGATCGAGTGTAGCCGTTTGCGTAATTAATTGAAAGCTTGCGCAATAAAGGGTTAAAAGCGTCAACATGTTAATTCTTACCTCTGAGTGACCTTTTAACAAACCGAGAGCTTCATGATATTTGATTATACTCTCGGGAATGCCAATCGTTGGCCGTCCAAGGCTTTTGTGCCTTTAAGTGACGTTACGCGCAACTTTGCAAATATAAAGGGTTAAAGGTGTCAATATGTTTAATTATACCTCTGAATGACCTTTTAGCAAAACCGAAGCAATGTGATGTTTAATAATACTCCCAAGAATGCTTAATATAGATTAAATAAGGCTTCAATGCTATTAAACGATGATATGCACAAGTTTGCGCATTAGAGGGACTATTTGCGTCAAACTGCAAAAGTCTATCAATTAGTATAGTATCGAACCTTCTGGAATATGATCATAAGTTAAACATGCCCTAAATATCCTTTAAATAGCTTAGAAATAGGCTTAGAGGTGTTTGGTGCGCAAAAATAAACTTATGTGATCAACAGGGACTAAAAGCGTCAAAAAGTGCACAAGTTTGCATTTTCGCGCATATCTTGCGATCTGAATATCTCCGAACACCCAAAAATTTATGTAAGTACTAAAATATTTTATTTTAGTGTTTGGCTTGATAAAATTCCATTCGTCGCGTCGTTTGGATCGTTTTTCACGTCCGTCCGTGTTTCGTCATAATTAGCCGAACAACGAGACCGTACGACCAAACGAACCAACATCCTGCATATTTTTGAGCATGTTTCATGTTCCCTATGATTAGGCATCATTTTAGAGTCTTAAAAATGGTTTAACGGGCCTTAGATGTGTCGGAAATGGCATTTGGAAGTGCAGGGGCTAAACCTGTCAACTGATGAAACTTTGCTGATCTGACCAGGTCCTTACGGACCGTATACACTAGACCATATGGTCCGTATGCTGGTGCCAGCTATGAAAATTTTCTTGTTCCCCACACCAAGCAAGTTTAAACCATCAAATTGAATCTATGGGCTTGTTGCCTGTTTGTAACACGTATGAGGGCACTTGTAATCATCCTAAGAAGCCTCCAAACACCTGGAGTGATCTCCTCAATCTTCTTCAACTATAAATAGAAGTGTTCTTCAACACTTTCATTTGCCCATTTCATTCCCATCTTGCTATCTTCACATTTCTGGAGGATCCTGAGCATTTGGAACTTCCTTGGAGTTCTTTTCAGTGCTAAGGACCATTGTAAGTGTCCTTAACCTCCTAATTTTAGTTTTGATTAGTTTATGGCCAAAAGTCAAGCTTATCGTAATTAAGGTTTGACTTAGTGATTAATCACTAATGGTCCAGTCATTAGTCGAATTAGAAGTAGCTACAAGTTGGTAGTTATGTAGGTAATAAACCCCTAAGAGGGCACCTACTAATTATCACCCTAACTTGGTCAAATGTCGGGTCAAACATAATTATAAAAAGTCAACAGAAGACTATTTTTCAAATAAATTCATAATTAACCAAGTGGAAGCCATGGAACCTGTTTTAACACTTATATAACTTGGTAATTAATGTAAGAACATGTTTAAGCATGTTCAACCCGACAATTTCAAGTCTAGGATTGGTTCGGAACCGAAAGTCGCAAAAGTTGACTTTTGCTTTGACTTTCAGTTCTGACCCGAATTAGCTTAGTTTAGATATGTCTTAGGATTCCTTTAGGACCATGTTATGGGTTAGTATAACCCTCTGAGGTTATACAACTTGGATCCTTAGTTATCCTATTCATTTACATGTTTCCGTTATATGCTTAAATGTTGACCATTATGCCCTTTTGCCCCTAAAACGAGAATTTTGAAAATATGAGAGGACAATAATCTTTATTACTAATTTATAAACTTGTCTCTAAAATTTGACATCAGTTTGTGGTCTAGATTAGGAGTTATGCTCATTAGCGTAAATAAAAGGCTTTTTCTTAATTAAACGGCATAATTAGCGTATAGCCTATCTAAACCCAATTTTTGATACCAAAATTTTACCTACTGATATAAAATAATATTTTGGGATTTTTGAAGATTTTTATTTATTTTTAGGCTGAGCATAACATAGGGTTCTAGGCTTGATTCGGTAATTGCCGATTTTGCCCTTTTGGCTTATAAATTGACTTTTACAAAACATTTTGACCCCAAACCTTTTTCTACTAATTTTATAAGATAAATAAAACATTTTAAGCTTTCTGGAATGATAAAAATATCAGCTTTTCCTTAAAAACCCGGAAATCGCTTAAAACCGCATTTTTACGATTTTTAAGCGCATAGTATGTATTAAAACTATTATAAATATATATGACTTGATACCTACTGATATTTTAAGTAAAATTTTATACTTTAACAGTAAAAAAAAGTTTTAAACTCAGATTTCCAAATTTGACCTTTAAACCTTACGTGAAATTACCAAAATGCCCATTCGGTGCATAGTTTGGTTATAAATGAAAAAATTTCACATATATGTAATACCCTACTGATATAACTTATTAAATTAAGTACTTTACTGATCAAATCAGACCTGAAACTTAGATTAATGTTTAACCTCTTTTATAACCTTTAAAATGACCAAAATACCCCTCTGGGCATAAATTGGTTTTAAATTCGTTTTGGGCATAACGGAAGGTATCTTACTGATATCACAACATGTTTAAGGCATATTAACTTAGGAAACATGTATATGACTCCTATGGTTACCCGTTACGCATATTTCGCTTTCGGATCGGTTTATGTAACTAGTTTGCATAAATTGACCAAAACGGGTCAGACCTTATCATTTTTGCCTCAAAATCCAGAATGTGTTTAGTGTACCCATATTATACAAGTCTCTAAAATTTCCGGGTCTAAATCACATTCTATTCCGGTCTTCGCTTAATCATGCGTTTTGAACCGTATACCTTTCCTTAAAACTAACCGGTCTAAGTTTCAACTTAACTAAGACCCGTTAGGAATCTAACAGGTTAATAAAACCTTCGTTCTAGATTAAGAGCCCTAGTAGAAGTACTTGTGCTTGCTGATTAGAATATATGGCTGAGTATAAATTGCATTGCTAGCTCAGGTAAATACTTTTAACTTATTTTCCCGTATACGGGCTTGGGGTACGGTATATAAAATACCGCTTGGTCGGGCATTGAATCTTTAATTGTATGAAGGTTAAATCATTGAAATGTTCCGTTTGAAAATGTTTGTTTGCTTAAAGCCTTTGGGGGGTTAATGACCATGTCCCGGATATCCTTGTCATCATTCAAAGAAATGGTCACGACCTTAACACACGGGTGTAGGCGTACACCCGTTAGTGTATTTATAAATAATAAGGTATAACCGCCGGTTTCGGGAATAACCCGCCGCGGGACTATATCATGTGGTGTGTCAATTAATCTTTAACCCGGTATTCAACCAGGGCTACTGAACATATAAGAAACATGTAATCCTTTTACAAGATTATATATATATATATATATATATATATATATAAATAATTATCCCAAGTTATAAAAGTTTTGTGCCACTTGCATTCAAATCAATTTTTGTAAACCTTTTCAAAATGAGTCAGTTAATTGTATTTACCAGTGTAAACTGACATATTTTCCAAAAAGGTTAAGTGGCAGGTACTGTACGTAATTGGCTGGGAGCTCAGCGTGTTAATAGGGAATCTTGCAAGTTCTAGATGCCTAAAGTCTGTTGAACAGTTTTCTTTTATTTGATCTGCATGTGGATCCTTTACATACCGTTTGTAATACTTTGATATTCTCATTCGGTTGTAATATAATTATCTTTTGCTTCCGCTGTGCATTTAAATTGTGTTGTTTGACTATGATGATATCAACTACGTCACGATACTCCCCACCTGGCCCACCGGTAATACGTGGAAATGTCGGGGTGTGACACTCTGATACCAAACTGTCACACCCCCAAAAATACCCCAAGCGGGAACCCTCGCGAGGCATGTGACGTACCAGGATCTAGCCACCAATCACATTGAACCATAACATAGTATTTAATCAAAGATTCCATTTATTTCATAAAGTAAATTCAAACACAATCCAAAACAAATACGTTCAGCGGAAGCATAAGATCAGTAGGTATTTCAAGTGTTTCAAAACAAGTGTGAAATAATCATTAAACTTGTATCCAAGAGCTACGACCCATGACCACTCCAGCACTCCTATATAGCAAGTTCCCATCCATAAACCTAAGGACCTGCAAGCATGCAGAAAAACGTGTATCAGACAGGTTGGTGAGTTCACAGTTTGCTTTAACCGTTTAATACCAAGTAGTGATTTATGATTTTTTAAGTTGATAATAACTCGATACCGCAGACGGCCCTTTTTGCCCTTCTCCAATGCTCTATCAAACATTGGTCATGATTTAAAGTTATTGGTTCACGCCCGTTCTATCCAGGTACGTCGTGAGGGTGCCAAACCTAATAGCGCTATCAACTAATAACCCCGTTGCCCTACAAGAAACTAACCCGGTAGTAATGATGGGACTTAAGTGATAGAGAGTGAGTGTATTATCCAACATTAACGTTACTGAAAACCGTTGCATATCCCCTGCAAGGATATGCGTATGTGAAATTCGCCTCACATCCCCTACAAGGATGTGGGTATTTGAAAACTGCCTCATATCCCCTACAAGGATATGGGTTTACAAAAATCCGTTTACATGTTTTGTCAGTTTAATTGTCCCCACCGGACGCATGCTTGTTTTAAGAGAACTGAACTCACCTTGGTTTGCTCGGTATGATTAATTACTTGTTCACAAATAATTCAGTCAAAGCCTAGGGTTTTCATGTATACAAAATCAGTTTACATTCACATGGTTCGCATATAAATTATGATCATGGTGTGCATTCAAACAACAGTTTCTGAATAACACATAGCAGACATTCCAATTCATGCATATCCACAATTCACGCACGTGTTTCGCAACAGTATTCAACAGTTAAGTGTGCTAATCAAAACCGAAATATATTTTTCCCAGACATAATTTGATATCATCAACAAGCATGATCCACATATAGTCATTCATTATCATACTCGTTCCAAACTACAGTCTGTTTGTGAGCTTCTGTCCAAATGACGAAACTGCAGGGTGACGAAACATCAGATTTTCGTCGATGCATGTGTTACGAAACATTATGGTCATTTGGCGAGGGTTCTTGTAACGAAACATTAAGGTGTTTCGTTGATGTATAAATGACGAAACTTCAGGGTATTTCGTCGATGAGTGCGTGACGAAACATCTTGATGTTTCGTCAATGGCCATAACAGTTTCCCATTTTTCCTAACAGTTTTCATGTTTCACAACCCTAGTCGCATCAATCGATCATTTGCAATCATTACTTAATCATAAGCCCCCTAACAAATCATCACGTATAATGTCACAAATCTCGCTTATTCAGTAATTTTTTACACAGATAACGCCATATGCATATGGCAACAGGATCATTAACGGAGCAGGGAGCATAACTGTATACAAGACATCAAAAACCCTAACAGTGAATCAATCAATATACATTCAAACACAACAGTTCTTACGCATCATACGGTCTAGATCATCACAAAACATATCAACACTACGCCAAAATAAGGATACAGCCACACAAAAAAAGTGTGACTATATGTCTTTCGCCACACATATTTTTTTCATGTCAAGTGTGACCAAAGCTTGAGTCATCGTAGGTATTATACGGCCACACACACTTTTTAGTGGCTGTAGAACTTAAATGTGTGGCTAAAAGGTACCAACATTGTTTTTGTTAAAATCTAGCATTTCCTCCATTAAGTGTGGCTAAAGGGTTGCAACAGCCATATGAATTTAATTTAAGTGTGACTGTTTCTATTATATAGTCACATATATTTACTAAAAAATATGTTTTAGCCACATCAATTAATAAAAAGTGTGGCAAAAAGGGTTGTTATAATCAAACATTTTATCTATTAAGTATGGCTAAAAGGAAACAACAACCACATGAATTTACTGTAAGTGTCACCGGTTCTATTATATAGTCACATGAAGTTATTGTAAATGTGGCTAAAAACTTTTATTGGACACACAAAACCCTTTTCTACTTTTAAGTGTATCTATTGTCTAATTTTTTGTCACACATATTTGTTTTTCTTGTGACATTTGCTATCATTCGGTCACATAATAAAAACAAAGTGATGATGTGGCTATTGTCTGACATTTAGTCACACATATTTTTTTTCCCATGGCATTTGCTATCATTCGGTCACACAAACAAAAAACAAAGTGACGAAAGTGTGGCTAATGATTACGTATGGCCACATAGAATTTTGTAATTATAAGTGTGGTTATTGTCTAACCTTTGGTCACATATAACTTTCTTTTCCCATGACGTTTAGTATCATCCCGTCACACAACAAAAAACAAAGTAACTATGGTGTGGCTAGTGGTTATTTATAGCCACACGAAATTTTGTAATTTTAAGTGTGGCTATTGTCTAACCTTTGGTCACACATAATTTTTTCCCATGACGTTTGGTATCATTCTGTCACACAATAAAAAAAAACAAAGTAACTATGGCGTGGCTAATGGTTATTTATAGCCACACGAAATTTTGTAATTTTAAATGGGGCTATTATCTACCTTTTAGTCACACATATTTATTAAGGTTCTATGTGGCCAATTTTCGTGTAATTGCCCATTTTATTTTTATTTTTTTTGTACAATAAAAAATGCAGTAAACATGAGATAATTTATAAAAAAAATGATATTAACAATAATAACCAAAAATCCATACATAAGTTTTCAATTTAAATACTAATGGAAGACATAAACTTCTAATCTAAACCTATCTACAATAGCTACAAAGGGAAACAAATGTACACAAAAACTAAGAGCTATTTCTAGGTTGTTTTCTTCAAGTCCGTATATACCCACTGCTTTTGGACTTGAAAATGATGCAAATTTACATCCATGGGCTGATGGCTACCTTGCTGCTGTTGTGATTATGAGTAAACTTGTAACTGGTGGCAAATTCGGATGTCTCTTAGCCCATCAACGAAACCATCACCTCAATATATATATGTTGTATTCATGTCATAAACCTACACATAATGTCAACCGGTCAGTTTCTAGTGCAGCTTGGGACGGGTTCAACACTTTGTGTGCTGGGTCAATTACTTCATTTTGAGAGATAGAGGATGTTGGGTATAAATAAAAAAACTAAGTGTACCACTGACCACATCATGATTATCATATAAACAACGCCTCTACAAAACAAATACGCATGGCTGCATTACAATACGATTCAAATAAGTTAATTACAGGGGACTCACGTCACTTAAATATCAGTAAAAGAAAAGAAAATTAATATCTAGTTGTTTGGCCCATTTGATTTGATTCATTTATGAATGATTTGTTTAAATTTTTCCATTTTAGATTAAACATATCCCAAATAGACCCATTCCTGAGTATATGGATAAGAATTAATATAGGAAATGCATTGCATCAGTAGTACCTTATAGTATTCATCCTCCAGCCCTTGTACCCAGCCCTCGTAAAAAAACTCCAGCAGCAATTACCGCCTGTAATTGGAAATATACTTTTAATTATACTTGAAATGACAATATCCAATCATTTGACTCTCTATAAACATACATTGATCATTTGAAATAACCACCAATTCCTTTATGCCAGAAGGAAGCCTACAAATTCAAAATTAAAAAAAAAAACAAATAATAACAATAAATAAACAAAGAAGGAAAAGTCAACAGTTACGAAAGTGTTAGAAATAACAGCATACCTTGGGGGTCGCTTCTCAAGACTGTTGATGACGAAGGTTTGAAAAGATCAAGCCTGGCAGCTAAAGCTTCCTGAAAGGGGGCTGAACTACCCACTTCTCTACACGTGCACAATTAATTTAATATAAAAATAAACTAAAAGCAGAAAACCATCTTAATACCAAGCACACCTTGCAGTCCATTCAGCAACAGCTTTTCTAGCAATGTCTTCATCCACACACAGGATGTTATCCACATCAAAGCATACAACATCCGTAGCAGCAACAAGGCATGACCTGAATGTTAAGTAAGGAACAAGTGAGCAACATGTAGGTCCAAATCCATACCGGGTGGGTTTGAAGTTGCTACTTGAGCAGTGGCAGCAACAAGACGCAACCTCAATGATAAAAAATGTAAAAACATTGACCATTAAAGTTCCACCCAAAGAGCCATTCATGACCAGATATAACAATAGCTGGAGAAAAACATACATATTGGTATTATATTGTTACCAATTAAGATAGCTGAAAACTAAATAATACAACAATTAAAATCACATGCCAACATTTCAAACAAACTAGTAAGCTAAAAAAGAAATCTAGTAGACTAAAGGTGACAAACATGTAAGTTAGGAAATGGATCAAGAAAAGTCACTGGGTTGGGTTCACCGAAAAATGTTTTTTGGTCTTTTTTAATTTCTAAATAACTAATATATTGAAAGTGATTACAAACCATATGATTAAAATAATATTACAGTTACTTCTGTACAAAACGCCTTACGATGCCATTAACATTGGAGAACATGTTTTGACGTTTAACCCATTTCCTTTAGTTAATCTTTTACATTTTATCTCATTTGACTCATTATCAATCAAATACGACCAAAGGTGACTCGTTTCCAATTTCCATACAGATGGAATGAATCCACTCCAGTACACTTATAAAAAAGTAAAGCTCATGCATCATACAAATGGTATATGCCACTCAGTTAACTCTCTCATCACTAATATTTTGTAGTTGTACCAATCTATGCTTTACTAAACAACTAATAAAATTATCAAACAATGGCACAATGATGTCAAATGGTTCAACATTATGGGTGTAAACAAGCCCAGAGGCTTGAGAGCTACTCGTGATCGATGATCGGCTCGGTTAAAAGCTCGAACGAGCCGAGCCTAAACGAGCCCGAGCTCGAGCCTGAACTAGAGCTCATTTGGTTATCAAGCCCGAGTTCGATTCTGAAATACAAAGTTCATTTAGCCTTGCGAGACTAAATGAGCCCAAACAAAATTTTAGTTTTTATATATATATATATATATATATATATATATATATATATATATATATATATATATATATATATATATATATATAATGGTGATGCTAACATTTGCGAGCCGAGCACGATACAAGCTTTGGCTCTTTTAAGCAATATTGAAGTGAACTCGAGCCAAGCTTTTAGCTTGTTTGAGGTTGTTCTTAAAAGCTCGAGCGGGTTGAGCTGAACTCGAGATATAGGTTTTACTCGCGAGCCGAGCTCAAGCTCAAATAAGTAGGCTTGAAACGAGCTGAGCTCAAGCTTCATAAAAACATAACGAGTCGAGCTCGTTTACACCCCTATTGAACATCAACAGCAAATCAATATACCCATTTAGGTCTGTCAAAGATATTTTTTTAAGATAAGTACAAGACCTTTTACTATTTCTTAAGTGTTCAGCAATAGATTTTTACAACTGCATAAAAAACTAATTTTCTCTCCAACCCTACAAACATTCTTACCAATACTTACATTTCCACGTTATCATCACTTTTTACATTTTATTTTTAATTACCTAAAATCTTTTTATAATTAATCCTTTTTTTATTTTCGTTGTGTTGAAAATATTATTACTGAATTAAGTTACTGTCAACTTTTAAATGAAACAAAAATTTTTTAACTTCGTTACTGGTTAACTTTTGGGAAAAAAAAGAACAAAAATTATATTTGTTAGAGCATTCATTTAATAAATTTTGTTATGAGAAAAGAATAAACAAAATGTATTCTATAAAATGGCCCCCACCAAACTTCCTAAATACAGGGCATGTCCAGACGTGCCTCACCCAATTTGCGTTTTAACTCCAATGCAATTTTTAGTGTTTGGTGTGCCATGTCACCAAAATGCATCGCTAAATATTGTGCATTAGGTTAGGTCTTATACAAACATATTGTGCAGATTATTTTCTCTTTTCACAGCACATAAACATAACATATGTGGCTTTTTCTCCAGTTTCTTAGCTAGAATCATACACTTGTTGCTCCAATGAGCATGTGCTTTAGAGATCCATCAATATGAAAGGAAATGATACATTCAGCTAAGCCTTTATATATATTTACTGCATATGAACACTGCGGAAGTAGCAGGATTACATCCTACACTGCGGAATGTAACTATTTGGGCTATGTTTTATTAGAAAAAGGTAATATCATAGAAGATAATAGGAAATGTGAGGAAGTGGCTAAAAGTGTATGTTCAATGGATACAACCTCCAAAACAATTTTATTGTTTATTAAAGCTAAATTAGATGTTTGGGAGAGGTGTTTCAGGTTAGTTACCCACCATGACCAGTTTGGATCTATTGATACAACATACTATTTTTGACATGTCACCTGGTCTGCCTACTCATCTTAAGGTATACCCAAAATTTGCATCCTATTAGAGCATGCAGACTTGCAGAGGGACCGACACAAACTATAAACGCGAACCGTTTCGACGGTGCTGTTTTGACGGAACCGTTTATAACCGAACTGTTTTGACGGGAATCTTTTCGACCCGAATTGTTTCGACGCGAACCGTTTCAAACCGTACTGTTCCCACCCGAACTGCTTTAACGGGTCAAAATAATCAATCAAACTTCTACATAACCTAAAATTCAAGTTGAAATTTTCACCTAATCAACTAACTAGAACTAAAATTAACAACAAACGAGCATTATAAATCACTACAAATCTGAAACTAACTACAAATTTTCACCTAATTAGCTAACTAGAACTAAAATTAACAAAAACCGATTATAACGAATCACTACAAATCAACAATCAAACACATGAACTTCGGGACGAATGTCATAGTTTTCACAAATCTGTGGAGTTTTATCAACAAAGTTTAAAGATTGAAGCATTTTCAGTTTATTATATCCACAAAAAACATGAACTTGCAGATTACTGCTTACAGGGTCTGAATAAACAACCACAAAACGCTTTTTGAATAAATGCGAAGAAAATAGGGTTCTTGCACTTACCTTAATCACGTCAGTCCTTAATTTGTTTTCAGAGCTCCGATTAAGCTCAGAGCTCCGATTAAGCTCTAGAATCGGATGGCTTCCGATTTATGTTCCTCTTCCTCCGGTTCGCGTTCAATCAGAGGAGAGATTAGATGGCTTCAATGGAGATGCTTCGTGTCTGGTTTCTCTCTCTTTATCGTAATGCCCAAACAACAAGCTGATTAAACAAAAAAAAGAAGAGGGGGTATCAGTACGAGATCTGGGTATGAGTTTTGGGAGGGGAATCCATTTAGGGTTAAAGGAAAATAGGGGGAAAACTAAAAATGAACATGTTTTAGGAGGGAGACACAAGAAAAAGGAGAGGGAAATTAGAATTTTTTGGGGGAAGTGGTAGGAAATGAAAATTAAAGTTATATTTTTTCATATATTACACAAAATAATAATAAAAAATTATATTTATGTTACGTTTGAAAGATTTGTGTTGTGTATGAAAAATATGTTATAAATATGAACCCGAACACGACCCGACCGAATTTAAGTTATACAATCTTATGTTAATTTCTTTTTTAAGTTATAATTATAGCATAAAATACACACCCAAATTATTTTATCACATAAAACATATTGTAAAAATATATAATATAATATAAATGGGTTAACCGAGTCAACCCAACCGGTTTGACCTGAACCCGAACTGTTGAGTTGAATGGGTCCACGGGTTCAACCTGAAACTGACCCAAACCCGTTTAGACTAATTTCAAACCCGTGAATTCCGTGTTAGGTTCGTGTTATTTTTCGGGCCGTGTTAGAATTCACACTCTACTCACTAAAGCATTCTAACAACTAATTCACCGGTTAGTTGTCATTTAGGTTAACAACCCTAACTGACCTTCATTGGGCCTAATTGACCATCATTGAGCTTAACAACCCTAACTGGCCTTCATTAGGCCTAATTGATATTTATTAAGCCCAACTAACTATCATTGAAGCTAGCTGACAATCATCAGACTTAGTTGACCTTCAATGGGCCTAACTGACCATCATTGGGCTCAAAAACCGTAATTAACCATCATTTGGCCTAAACGACCATCATTGGGTCTATTTGATCACCACTGGGCTTAATTGGCCATCACTGAGCCTCAACAACTCTAATTGACCTTCATTGAACCTAGTTTACCATCATTGGCCTAAATGACCATCATTGGGTCTATTTGATCACCACTAGGCTTAATTGGCCATCACTGAGCCTCAACAACTCTAATTGACCTTCATTGAACCTAGTCTACCATCGTTGGGTCTAATTAACCATCATTGGGCCTAATTGACCATCATTGAGCTTAACAACCCTAACTAGCCTTCATTAGGCCTAATTGACCTTCATTAAGCTCAACTAACTATCATTGAAGCTAACTGACAATCATTAAACCTAGTTGACTTTCATTAGGCCTAATGGGCCATCATTAAGCTCAAAAACCATAATTAACCATCATTTGGCCTAAATGAGCATCATTGGGTCTATTTGATTACCACCGGGCTTAATTGGCCATCACTGAGCCTCAACAACTCTAATTGACCTTCATTGAACCTAGTTTACCATCGTTGGTTCTAATTGACCGTTATTGGGCCTAATTGACAATCATTAAACTCAACGACCCTAACTGACTTTCATTAGGCCTAATTGACCTTTAAGAACCCAAATAACCATCATTGGGCCTAAATGACTGGTTCTAATTGACCGATTATACCGATTAACCAAACCGATTATTGAAATAAACCGATTTATGCAACTTTATGACATACTAGTGTCCATTGTGATCCAATAAGGCCCAATATCGTCCATTAAGCCATATATGACTTTTTGTTGTAAGATTTTTGTTTCATCATCATCATACTCAGTAAATTCCACCAATAGGAAAGCTAAGGTATGAAATCTGTCACACCCCGACCCGCAGCGGACAAGATAATCGGGGCATGATTGGTTGATACAAAACTCACGACATACTATTTAACACTCCAAAATTTATTAATTTCCCATTTAAAAGACAATCCAAATAACACATAATCCAATCAAACAATATATAAACCAAAATGTTTATAAATTAGTTATGTATATGTAATAATTTTTCTTAATAATTTGTTGTCTATCTATGATTAGATTTAAAATTTTAATTATATAAAAAAAAGAAAAGAATTAATTGTTATAGATTATATAAAAAAGAAAAAGGTTTATATATATATATATAGGATAAGGTTCATGCGAGAACCACCTTTATTGCGAGAACCGCGAGAACCAATGTGAACACAACCTAAAATAGCTAAAAAAACCTAACCCCCACCCCAAAAAAAAACCTAACCCCCCCCCCCCCCCCAAGCTAAATGCTAAAAACTAAAACCCCCTAAAAAACATAAAAAAATAAACCTAACCCCCCCCCCCCCCCCAAACCTAAACCTCCCTCTCCCACCCTCCAAAAACCTAAACCCCCCCCCCCCTCCAAGCTAAAATGCTAAAAACTAAACCCCCAAAAAACCTAAAAAATCTAAAAAAAAAAAAAAATCTAAAAATTTTTTTGAATATTTTTTATGTTAAAATCGCTACTTTTAGTAGCTAAAAAAAATTAAAAAAAAATTTCTTTTTGGCTACTAAAAGTAGCGATTTTTTTATAAAAAATATTAAAAAAAATTTGTGTGTTTTTTAGCTATTTTTAGGCATTTTTTGTTGTGTTCACATTGGTTCTCGCGTTTCTCGCAATAAAGGGTTGTTCCTAACGGATCTTTGTCCTATATATATATATAGGGTTGGGCTAGACAAAAAACCCTATCTTTCTTAGAAAACTCTGGAAACTCAAAGCTCCCGATATTTTTTTTTTGAAAAAAATAACACATGTAATATACATGTTTTTAAGACTTTTGGGCCAAAAAAATCAAAAAAGCGCCGAGTACTTTTTAAAAAAAAAATAAACAAGTTCCAAAAACTTCGTTGACTAACATGTGTTAGACAAAAAATGCTGAAAGTTGCTGAAATTTGTTTTTTTTTTTTTTTTAAAAACCCTTCGGCGCTTTTTTGATTTTTTTGGCCCAAAACTCTTAAAAACATGTATATTACATGTGTTATTTTTTTCAAAAAAAAAAATGTCGGGAGCTTTGAGTTTCCTGGGTTTTCTACCTAAGGAGGGTTTTCTACCTAGCCTTATCCTATATATATATATATATATATATATATATATATATATATATGAATTAAACTTGTCAGAAAGAATAGCGAAATTTAAGAGCAAAATAAAGGAATTAAAATTTAAAAAAATCGACGTGAACGGTTTCGAATCGAACCGTTACGACGTGAACCGTTTCGACCCGTAACCGTTTCAACGCGAACCGTAACGACGCGAACCGTCACGACGCGAACCGTAACGACGTGAACCGTTTCGACGCGAACCGTTACGATGTGAACCGTTTCGGCGTGAACCGTTTGAGTAGCAGCAACATATCAGTTTTGTATTTGAATTATAATTATGATTTATGTAAGCAGCAAGATTTGCGTTTGTCATTTTGGCTTAACATTTTTTATTTAAGTTGTAGTCTTCAATGCAGTGCCCCCAAAATAGTTTGTAACAGAAATGGGAATTGGGTGTTCGGATGAGGGGCCACACTGTATGGTTAGCAGTTTAAAACCACAGTGCAACGTTAGATTGGAATGAACAGAAATATAGAAGGTTCAGATTACTAGACCTGGCAAACGGGTCGGTTCAACCCAAACCCGTTCCGCCCGAAATCGTTTCGACCGGAACCAAAATAACTCATTTTTGTAATTGACCCGAACCCGTTTTGACCCATGACCCGATCCGACCCGTTTGCCAGGTCTAGTCTTGACCAACAAGAAAAAAAAGACGATTTAAACAATTTAACTGCAAAATAAAAGAATTAAAATTTCAAAAAAATCGCCCAAAAACCGGGCATAAACGAGGATCCATGTACTTTTAGTGTGCTCTGGTTATAAAATGCAAAAGTTTTGTTACTTTTAGTGTGCTCTAAATAAACTGCTCAAATTCATAATAAAAAAAAAGGAAAATACACAAATAAACCTGCTATAAAAGTGTATCCATCATCCATGTAGACATTTTTACCCACCAATAAATTGATAAAAACGTTGACCAAATATACACAGGGAAACAAAAGGACCAACAAAAGGAATTTTATTCATTTAATCCACCAACCACTAGCCATTGGCTATATTACACCAATATGTACACAGCTAAACAAGGAATATAGAAACATACAGAATGAGAAAACATATTGCAGAGCATTCTCTTACCAACCCACTTTATGTATAGTCTAAACCCATTCCACATATCCCAATCCAACCCTACTTGTTTGGACCGCATGAGACACTTTGCTGAACTTCTCTGACCCGCTCATGTATTGATGAAGATCCATGATATCTCGGGTCCGAAAGGCAAATACGAACACCCCTTGCCACACCAACTGAGCAAACCCGCAACTGACAAAGATCTGTGATCGGTTGATTCTGAATATTCCGTCTTTCCAGCGAAGTCTTCGTAGGTAGCTTATCTGGTTCAGCTCTCCAGGCTAAAATCAGTTGTTGCGTTTTATCACATGCCCGGTCTGAATTGATTGAGCCGACTGAAGTTGTTGTTTGAGCCCCTTAACCGTGTATGCCCCAGCCCCATTGTGCAGCCAAACCCATCTCTCTTGGCCCGCTGTGACCCTCAAAAACCCAACTATGCTCACAAACTGCAGCAGCTCCCTAGACTCACTCCCATCCAAAGCTGCCTTCTTCCATTCGCACTTCCAGGTTCCAGCCACATGAATCCCCTGCCACTCAGCTAGCCACTCAGCTTATTTTAGTTCAAGAGGACTTTTGTTAAAAGGACTTATTAACTTATGACGTTTCGAAAAGGAATTTCTAAAAAAGTGTTTGGGTTAACTTATAAGCCAATAAGTTAATAAGTAGTTTTTTTAAAAAGTGTTTGGTTTAGCTTATTCATGTAAAATGACCAAAAAGGACATCCCTTTTAGCTAATCTTTTTATATTAGACATGTTTGGGGTCAAAGTCAAACACTACCCGGAATGACTCGTTCTGAATCACAGCCCTTTGCCCCACCCCCTTCTAAAAGCATATAAAGCCTCACCCAACATAACCTGAATAATCTTCTCTTCAGCTTCCTAGTAGTCTTAACCTCTATTATCCCCATAGCAGCCCCAATCAGCAACCTTTTAGCACATCCAACCTGCAACAGAATACCACATACCATACCCACTAGGTTTAAATGTAGAATACTTAAAATCATCAACTTGATCCTTTAGGTGAGTTCTAAAATTTGTATTTTATAGATCTCACTATCAATAACTAAATGATTTTGTTATGATAATTTAAACATAACTCATTTCCAAAACTAGCATTTTCAATAATAGATCTTATGTATAAGCATACCATTACCTTATTAATTGTGACCAAATACAAATTTGAGTTGTATTTTCCATACAAACAAACAAACCAAATAAAATCCCACTTATAGCCTTGTCTTTCCATAAATGCTGTAGATTAAGCACTAAATACAATAATTAACAGGAGTTTGTAGAGAGAACAACCATTTTTAGGTGTCTTATTCAATCACCATCTTAACAAAAACAATAATCAACCATAGAAAAACCATCATTGGGTGTGTGATAGTTGCAGGGTTATATACATCAGTAGGAAAACCAAACACGCAACTGATATGGTAAAATAACACAATGCAGTGCGAACCTCATTTGGTCCACCCGTGATGGAAGTCCTTGCGTCGGTTGACCTTTTTCTGCAGCTAGAGAAGCCTGTAGAAGAGCGCCTCGGTTGTCAGTGGGCAACCAGGGACATAAATAGAACATTTACATAGTAAAATAGCAGGTTTAACTAAATTCAACACAAAAAAGCACAACCTTGAATATTCTAATTATCTAGTTGCAGCAAGAATTAACATTAAACATAACACTTGAGAACTTCATATCATTAACTGAAGTTAAACAAATACCACCTGCACAAGGTTAGCTGCAGAACACTCAATACAAGTTTCAATCTCGTTGCATTATTGAAGTCATCACCTGCTCTAGACTCACAAGATTAACAAGGTAGTGTTCATCACGCAAATCTAGCTTGCAACCTCGAACTTCAATATACAAAAAAGAATTAGTTAACATTCAAACTACAACATAAGATTTAAACACAAACCAATTAAATATCATATAAACAGCCTTCTCGTGACTGTCGTTTCTAGAAACCCTCTGAAACAACAATACAATACGATAAAGGTTCAAGTTAATGATCTAATTATACTCACTACAATTGTTGCAAAATCAGGTTAATCGAAGTAATCCATCATCTCCGTCTCATTAACCTATACAATAACGGTATACCACAAAAGAGCACCTGGTAATGCAGCGTCATTCTCTTTATGGGATTCAACGCTGTCAGATCTACATAATTCATCGTCTCCGTCTTAAAATTCTTAGCAGGTGAATTTAGGACTATTCTGTAAGGGAAATACAAGACTTCTACATCGTCTTCCTCCGTAAACCTAGGGTTTTTATTCCAAATTTAGGACTATTCTGTAAGGGAGAGTTACCTGGTTGGTTGCAGACGTAGGCACTGGAGCAGAGGGATGAGTAGCAGAGTGAAAAGGATGGAGTGTGGGTAACTAAATTAAAAGTGTGGCGATAGATTACTTATAGTCACGTTTTTTGTTTTGCCACCCCACAATCGATAACTTTTACCACATATAACAAGTTATAAGTGGCTAATAAGCGTCACTTTTTGGTCACACAAATTCATAAATGGCTATATGTATTATTTTTTAGTCACATTTTATTAAAAATCTATAGTGACAGTTAGTAACATTTGGCTACACTTTTCTACTGCGGCTAGTGATTGACACATTTTTATTGAAAGTGTGGCTAAAGGCTTGGGAAAAAAATGTGTTTTCGTCACATAAATTAAAAAGTTATATAAATACCGTGACCATAGGTCATATTTGATCACACTTTTTGAGTTGTGGCTAGGCTAGATAGTAAATGTCACACTTTTTTCAAAAAGTGTGGCTAAAGGTTTGAAGCTGCTATACAATAGCCACATTAATTATAAATTGTGTAGCTAAAAGTGGTTTAAAATATTATAGATGACCTTTAGCCACACATTTATTCAAACGTGTGACAGGCCGGTTTTGGAAAAAGTGTGGCCGTAGGCCTTTTTTGACGTAGTGCAATCCACACACACATGCATATCTATGACCAATCTAGTTTGTACATCGGTCATGGATCAACAAGTAAATCATACGAATTGTAACAAGGGTGAACAAACTAACCGAACAACTGCGTATACTCAGAGGTATGATAAGACGAACGAGGGAAGGAACTTCACAAAGATTGTCGTAGGTTTAAAGAGAGAGAATAGGGTTGCCGATGTTTACAATTGAGAAGAAGAGTCTAGGGTTAAGCGGGTTTGCGTTAAATAACGAGGCAACGTGTTTGGGTTTTATTTGGGCCAAAGCCTATTTCGGCGAAGCACCTTCCCGATGAAAGACCTAGCGTTTCGTCGGTTGAGTGACGATGACGAAAAACCACACTTTCGTCGTGGACCCTAAGTGCCATATGTAAGTCTCAAGCTTTATTCACATATAATATAACAATCATAAATCACATTCATTAATCACATAACAAGCATGCACTGTTACAACACAACAAATTAAGAAAACACGCGTCGAGGAAAGACCTTGAAAACTCGGGTTGTCACATCGAATATTATTTCGTTGTACTCATTTTTGAATTTTGATAACCTACATTATTGCAAAAACGTTCCTTTTCAAAGTTACTTACCGGATTTTTCATTATAACCATTTCTTGTCAATACATGTATCCATTGTTGGAATATGTCCAAACTTGCTACAATATATATATTCAATTCAAGGTCCCATATGATGAATTGAGATCATCATATTCAAGGTAATCTTAACAAAAACACTTCATTTGTTTTGAATCATGGTAGACTTGTTTAAAGTCTTCAAATTCAAAATCATTTGTTAAATCACGACACATTGTGGTGGCGTTTTCTTTAAAACTTGAAATCATTTCATCTTCACACCTAAAGTACGTATTTATCTATCTTCTGTTGATTCATTATCCTAAACCAGTCTTAATACAATTATGTGTTAAGATAAAGGTACATAAATTAATATTATATTCCAAGGTACCTCCAACATTTCTTTCAACTTTGATCAATTCTATGGCATTCATTTATTCCTTCCTTTGAGCATCCTATATTTTTGAATATCCAGATTCATTTCATCAAAACTATTAGTTAATTTAAAAAATAGTTGAAATAGTTCGGTCACCGTGATTATTTTATTTCAATCATTAAAACACCTTGCGGTGTCTGCATAAATTTGTAGCCTGAGCTAATCATAACCTTAATCATACAAATTCATGCAAAATCCATACGTCTTCCGTTTAACTCATCAATTACAATAGTCTTGATACAATTATGTATTAGGACCATGATACACTAAATTCTATTGTATTTTCGGTGTATCCTTGCAATTCAAATAAATGTCACTACTCGGATTTTTGATTTGATAAATTGACCAATCATTTTCGTGCTTTTATTTTCATTTGAGACTATTGATTCTGAGCCTTCCTCATTTGACAATCAAGGTAAATTTTCTTTTGACAGTAAATCCTATTATTTCTAAAAGTCATTGCATTTCACATCTCTCTTCTGATTTTGTGAAACTTAGTCACCTTGATGATTGTATCATTTCATATCGTTCAGTTAACGTCGATTCCTGAAACTAATTTTATTGAAACATTAAGTTCCAATTGTTATATTATATCTTTAAGTTTTGATTCTGCCCCAGACACCTTGATAATGTTTTTCCTAACTAAAAGACGTGACGTAACTCCAAGAAGATATCGTAGCCAAAATCTCGAGGACGAGATTTAAAACAAGGTGGGGAGGATATAACAACCCTCGAAAATGACCCCTAAACGCTCCTAAATACACCATGTATTCAATAAACGAACCCGCATAACCTTTAAATTAATAAAAATCAAGTTAGCCGAAGGTCTCACGTGGCGCGAAGCTCCTTTACTTGTCGGACACCCTGACTGCCACATGTCGGACACGCTTCGAAGCAACATACCGTGACTCACCAACCCTACGCCCTAACCTAGTCCCTCGCGGGCCGCGAGAAAAGAAGGTGAGTGTGTCGCGGGGAGCGAGCCGCCCCTGTTCCAGCCAATAAAAGGGATCGATCAGCTCATTTATTTCTCGTTCATTATCTCTGATTCTCTCTCATTTTCTATAGGCTAAAGCTATAGCCAAATACCCCCTAAAAAGCGAAGCTCTGCCTCTTTGTAAGTAGTATAACCCTCGATCATGTATTTGTTAACCTACACGATCGATATAAGGCTCCGTAACACATGTCAAGGCTCTGCCTGACTCAGTGGTTGGAGTTCTGTCTCGTGTTACACCCGATTGATCTTGGACTCCGTCATGCATGTCAAGGCTCTGCCTAATTCAGTCATTGGAGTTCTGTCTCGAGTTGTACGATTAATGTGATTTGGGTTATTTTACTAACATGTGTGCATTATTTAATTTTAATAGATAATAACCAGGAGAGTCACCAGGAAACTACAATTGTATCACCTAAGTAACAATGTGAGTACATCTTACTTTTTGTCACCTTTTTACCAAAACCTCAAATATTTTCAATTATACTTAACAGTGATTGAGTCTATGTATTCTACAATTACTGCTGATATGTTGGGGTTTTTTATACATTATTTGGAATCCGTTACTATTGGACAAAGAGTTAGCCAATGCGTAACATGACCTAAAAGTCAGGATTGACACTACTGAATGAGTAACTGTGTAGATATAAACATTGTAATCCCTCTCAATACTGTAAAGTTATAAAAGCTATTTTGATTAAACTGGGATGCACTCGCCAGTTTTTCTTGCTGATAAAACCTTTTTAAACCGGTTTCAGGTAACTTAATGTGAAGCCAAGAGAAGCCAGCTGGAGAGCACTGAAGGCTTAAAGTTGTGGCTATCAAAGTTACATAAATAAAAAGGAGATTCTATTTTCAATAATTAGGGTTTATCCCTATAAATTATATTGTAAATAAAACATGGGTTTTATCCCACTTGTTTATTATAAAATATGGTGTCCTAAACTCTGATAAATATTTCCTAACTACGGTCCTGATGAAAGTTTTCCGCTGCATAATTAATAAACACCGATACCATCTGACTGGCTTGCGGCTCCCGCTCCCAGGGTGGGGTCGGGGGCTACGACAAATTGCACCTTTTGATTACCGCGTTTTGTAGGCGAAATGACGAGTCAAAATTTTACGAATTAAAGTAAAAAATGCACAAATCTGCATTTTACGACAAAAAACGTTTTTGGGTATTAAAACTTAAAGTTTTGGCACCAAATCAGTTTTATAACATTGTTAGACAGGTTCAAACGTGTCTAACTCGTCATTTCTAGTTTAGTGCTATTTCCTTAGTCGAAAGTCGAGCAATTTGACTACCGCTTTTTGGTGTGCGTTAGGTGTGATATGATTTTATTAATATTTTGAGCCCATTATACGCATTAGTCAAGTTTTAAATTTATAAACACGATATTCTAGTAACACTAAACACACACTTGGGAAAGTGCACCCATCGTGAGCTTAGTATAGCGTTGGTAAGATAACGAGGTCGTCTAAGGAGACAATAGCTTTTAGTACCGATTTATCCTCAACGTCTAATCAATCTAAAAAAATTTTTGGGAAAAGATTTGAAGCATGAAAATAAAAACTAAAAATGCATAAATAAAAATAAAAACAGATAGACAAGATGAATCACTTGGATCCGACTCGCCTTTAATGTATCCTTTGATGGTTTGCACACTTTCGGACTTTTTAAGAGATTACCTTAGTTATAGTAGTAGGCCCCTCTTTTGAAGGTGACGTTACCCTCAACCCATAGGTTTGAGTCAGCAAGGATACAATCCCAAAGGGTCGGAATATTGAAAGATAATTAATTAAGTTATTAATTCGAAAAGTGGTAGGCCCCTCTTTTGAAGGTGACGTTACCCTCTGCTAATTGGTTTGAGTCAGCAGGGATACAATCCCAAGTAGCCGCTTTAATGTATTAATAGTAATTTACATATGAGGGGTTCAATCTATTCACACTCCCGCCATCCAATACCAGTGGGTATTGAAGGAGGTCCTAGTAAGCTTGAACCAGGTCCTTGCAGGATCTATACACTGAACAAGGCAAGAACCTTACTAAACCATTCCCTTAACCCCCGACCAGGTAGCCAACTTGCCTCTATATAGACCGTAGAGACATGAATGATGAAATCTTTTACTTTATATAGACAGTAAAGTAATGCCAATACACCACGGACAAATAATAAAGAAAATTCACCTTCAACATAAGAAACTAGTTATTATAGTCATTAATACGAAACCAAATAAAAAGTGCCGAAAGATTAAAAATAAAAAGTAATACATAAAAGACTTGTCTTTACCAAGTGATGTAAGAGGCTTAACCAAACATGGCCTTTGATTGGAAAGAACCCTTACGATCAAACTTGGATCCCGAGACTACTACACACTCTAAAGATGGATGATGGATGATGGTGGTGGGTGTTGGTGTTGTAGTGGTGGTTGGGTGGTGGCAAAGTGGGAGAGTAGTGGTTTGCCAAGGAATGCCTTTAAAGTGAGCCAAGCACCCATATTTATGGCCTGCACAGAGCTCTGGCCACAGCCCCGTGTCCAGCAGGCACGCCCCTGTGGCCAGCCTTTTCTCTTCCTTCATTAAATGCAAGTGTCAGCAGAGGGTCCCACATGGCCCCGTGTTTAGCGGGCACGGCCCCGTGGTCAGCAGCGTATCTATACTCTCAAGATTTTGCAAGATTCTACGTATCTTTGCGTTTACCATGCCCCGTGCTAAGCTGGGCACGCCCCCGTGGTGGGCGTAGAAGCTTCTATAGGTTTGTCCTTTCTGTAGGAACCTGACCACGCCCCGTGTCCGGTTGGGCACGGCCCCGTGGTCAGTCTTCTGTTGTCTTGGTTTTGCTTTGGGGATGTTGCCGAGGGGTCAGGCATGTCACGTTTATTCCTTTTCTTTGTATTTATGTTGATTTTGGCTGTATATTTGTTCCTTTTGTTCGTTGAAGCTCATTTGGTCCTGTAAATTCAAAAGGAAGACAAAAACACACTTTTTCCAACAATAGTACTAAAAAAGAGTTAGTTTTATGTCTCATTTTATGTAATTTATATGTTACATTTTGCACACATCAAATACCCGAACACTTGAATCTTTGCTTTTCCTCAAGCAAAACTCCTTAATATGTGGCTTTACACACCCCAAATGTAATTTATTTAAATTCATATTCGTCATGATTTATTTAGAACATTTTATGAGAAAAAATTACTTATTAGGCATAACATGGCTTTTAAAATTCCATTTATATACAAGTTCACATACCTCACGGGAGATCACTCAACACTCGGCTAAAGATGTATTTTTGTGAAACACTTGAGACCAACATGGAACTTACTTCTTCCATATGCTTGCCAAGCGATCAATCTTTCTCGTTTTTAACTAAAAACCTTCGTAAATAAAGAGGACTTGGGGAAGGGTTAGGCTTGGGCTAAGGGTAGGTGGTTTTGGTTAGTGGTTAGTGAGAAATGGCGAAAAGCGTAAAAAGCGTCGGTCGTCGTAAAACTTTTTGTTTTTGTAACTTTTATTCAAACTAAGTACATTCAAACAAAGTTTCTTTGAGGAACTTGTTTTTTTATTGCAAGACTTTCAATTTTTTTTATAAGATACGTCATGCGATAACCGAGCTTTTTACTAAAATAAGGGGTTGAAAAAGAAAAAGGGTTTTTTGGTGGGTAAAGGGTGTTTGTTTTGTGGGTTTTGAAATGAAAAGATTTTGGCTCAAAGGGGTTAACTAGGGGGATTTTGGGTAGGCGATAAAAAAATGAAAAATAATGGTGTTGAAAGGAAAATGGGTTAGTCCTAATGCCTCCATCATTTAGTTACTTAGGTTTAAGTTGGTAAGGACCGGGAATGTATCGTCGTGGCAAGTTCTAGAGTCGTAAGAACCAAGCGGCTATTCACACAAGAAACGAAAAATGAGCATTTAGTTTAAAGATATATGCTTGTATGCTCAATAAAGGCTCAAAACTCACTTGTTGTGGGAATGGGTTTATAATATGATCCAGTATATATAATCAAATTTTAATTAGATTTGTCATGCCTTTTCATAATTTTCTTATTTGTTTCTTTTTATCACGACGCTATCGGTTGTAAATTTTGTAAAAATATAACCTTTTTAGAACTTGTTATTCACAAATTAAACCAAGACAAGTAAAAAATGATTTTTTTTAAAAATTTTTTTGGGGTGATAGTGGTTCCAATAGAGTTTTGTGTAAGGCTTGTTATTAGGACTTGCAAGATTCAAGGTTTTAGCATCCCCACACACTTAAATTACACATTGTCCTCAATGTGTCCTAAAAATAAGTTTTTAGGTTGATCGAATGTGTAAAAAGGTGTTGAAAAACAATTTTTTATGTTACTGGGCGTCTGGCCACGGCCCCGTGTTGGTCTGAGCACGGCCCCGTGGTCAGATCGCCAGTAACATAATTTAACAGAAGGCTGGCCACGGGGCGTGTTCAGCGAGCACGGCCCCGTGGCCAGTTACCTGAACTGAGCAAATTTCTACAGAGTCTGGGCATGGGGCGTGTTAGGCTGAGCACATCCCTGTGCTGAACTTGCTGTAATGCTGGAAAAGTTGTCGGGAAGCTCTATTTTCATGTATGGGGTGTGGTTTTAACGTTCCCTTGGTAACCTCCACCTCTTCGAGTGTGTTTTATTCCTGAAAAGTAAAGCTAAACTAGAAAACAAAAAAGTTATACTAAACTAAAAACTACGGATAGTTTCGCGGAATGCTCCCGTGGTGTGCCACGTTTATAAGGGTCCTTGGTTAGACCCAAATTCAGTCATATGTTACCCGAGCGGGATGTCTCGCATCTCATGTTGCACCGTCGGAGAGCGTCATCCAAACTTGAGTCTATGACATCCATGTAGTTGACTGGGTCGTCCTCTACTCTTTTCCCAACCCCGAATTTCATCTCTTTGTCTCTAACCCTTAATGTTAACTTCCCATCACTCATATCCACCATTGCGTGAGCAGTGGTAAGGAACGATCTTCCTAGAATGAGTGGTACTTCGGTGTCTTCCTCCATGTCGAGTATGACAAAGTCGGCCGGGAAGACAAAGTCTCTGACTTTTACCAATAAGTTCTCAACGACACCTTGTGGGTGTTTGATAGACCTATCGGCGAGTTGTATGCTCATCTTTGTTGGGCTCGTCTTACCTAGTCTGAGTCGGTAAAACATTGATGCGGGCCTAAGATTGATGCTAGCCCCAAGGTTGGCTAGTGCATTGCGTACAGGTGATCCCCCAATGGAACAAGGGATGGTGAAGCTTCCGGGGTCGATTTTTTTTGTGGGAGTTTGTTGAGTAGTACGACGGAGCATTCTTCACTTAAATTGACCAATTGCAATGTTTTAATCTTCTTTTTGTGAGTGAGGAAGTCTCTCATCAATTTTGAATATTTTGGCATTTGAGTGAGGACTTCCACAAATGGAAGATTGATATGCAATTGTTTCAATAAGTTTATGAATTTTGTGAATTGCTCGTTGGTCTTTTGGCGAAGTAACCGACCGGGGTAGGGCACCAAGGGGTTCTTGGTAGGTTCGGGATTTGGCAGAGGAGTTGTTTCTTTTTGGGTTGGTGGCGAGGTCGTAGTTTGGATGGGTGAATTTTTGTCGGATGGGGGTAGTGGGGCCTCCTCAGGGCCTACGGTCCGGTTTCTTAGTGTTATGAGGTGTACTTGCGCCTTTGGGTTGGTTTCGGTATTGCTAGGTAGTGCGCCTTGTGGCCTCTCGGAGAAATTTTAGGCTAGTTGATTTAGTTATTTTTCAATGTTTTGAATACTAGCTTGTCGATTTCTAAAGTTTGATTCCGCTTGTAGGAATCGATCCGAGTATCTTTTTTCGGTTTCGGAGATGAGGCGTGAAACGATGTCTTCAAGCCTTTCCCGTCCCCGTTGTTGTTGTTGAGAGAAATTTTGTGACTCATTCCTTGGTTGTTGTTGAAAGTTTGTTCGTTGGTTTTGGTTTTGTTGGTTACTACTATTGCCATGCCCCCTCCAACCAAGGTTAGGGTGGTTACGCCATCCTTTGTTGTAGGTGCCCGTTGGGGGACCCGACGGCTTAGGTCTATTATCAATGTAGTTTACAATTTCTGTTTGATTATCCATTTCTTTCATACAACTCCAATTTTCATGTGGCCCACCACACCGTTCACAAGTCATAACCGAGGCCGTTTTTGCCATTTCTAACTTTTTGAATTTTGAAGATAGGGCCTCGATTTGGGCTTGAAAAGAGGTGTTTTCATCTACCTTTTGAGCGCCCGGGGCAATAGATTTAGTGCCTCAGGGAGTGTGACATTGAAAATTGTTTTGAGCAATTTCCTTAATTAGATTATAAATTTCATTTGGGCGACGATTACCTAGGAGTCCCCCGGAGCTTGAGTCGAGTGTTTGTCTTGTGTGTGGCAACAACCCATTATAGAAAGTGGATACTTGTTGCCACACTGCGAGACCATAATGAGGACATTTCCGTAATAGCTCCTTGAACCTTTCCCAAGTTTCATAGAAGGATTCTCCGTCCTCTTTTGAATATGTATTGATTTCAGTCATTAATTTAGCGGTTTGAGGGCAGGAAATACTTATATAGAAATTTTTGGGCAAGTTCATCCCAAGTGTTTACCGAACCACTTGGGAGGGTGTTAAGCCAAGCCTTAGCCTGGTCTTTTAGTGACTCACCAACCCTACGCCCTAACCTAGTCCTAACCTACCGTGACTCACCAACCCTACGCCGTAACCTAGTCCCTCGCGGGCCGCGAGAAAAGACGGTCAGTGTGTCGTGGGGAACGAGCCGCCCCTGTTCCAGCCTATAAAAGGGATCGATCAACTCATTTGTTTCACGTTCATTTTCTCTGATTCTCTCTCATTTTCTATAGGCTAAAGCTATAGCCAAATACCCCCTAAAAAGCGAAGCTCTGCCTCGTTGTAAGTATTATAACCATCAATCACGTATTTGTTACCCTACACGATCGATCTAAGGCTCCGTAACGCATGTCAAGGCTCTGCCTGACGCAGTGGTTGGAGTTCTGTCTCGTGTTACACCCGATTGATCTAGGACTCCGTAATGCATGTCAAGGCTCTGCCTAACTCAGTCATTGGAGTTCTGTCTCGAGTTGTACGATTAATGTGATTTGGGTTATTTTACTAACACGTGTGCATTATTTAATTTTAATAGATAATAACCAGGAGAGTCACCAGGAAACTACAATTGTATCACTTAAGTAACAATGTGAGTACATCTTACTTTTTTCACATTTTTACCAAAACCTCAAATGTTTTCAATTATACTTAACAGTGATTGAGTCTATGTATTCTACAATTACTGCCGATATGTTGGGGTTTTGTATACATTATTTGGAATCCGTTACTATTGGACAAAGAGTTAGCCAATAAGTAACATGACCTACAAGTCAGGATTGACACTACTGAATGAGTAACTATGTAGATATAAACATTGTAATCGCTCTCAATACTCTAAAGTTATAAAAGCTATTTGATTAAACTGGGATGCACTCGCCAGTATTTCTTGCTGATAAAACCTTTTTAAAACACGTTTCAGGTAATTTAATGTGAAACCAATAGAAGCCAGCTGGAGAGCACTGAAGACTTAAAGTTTTGGCTATAAAAGTTACCTAAATAAAAAGGAGATTCTATTTTCAATAATTAGGGTTTATCCCTATAAATTACATAGTAAATATAACATGGGTTTTATCCCACTTGTTTATTATAAAATATGGTGTCTTAAACACTGATAAATATTTCCTAACTACGGTCTCGATGAAAGTTTTCCGCTGCATAATTAATAAACAACGATACCATCTGACTGGCTCGTGACTCCCACTCCTAGGGTGGAGTCGGGGGCTACGACAGATTGCACCTTGTGATTACCACATTTAGTAGGCGAAATGACGAGTCAAAATTTTACGAATTAAAAGTAAAAAATGCATAAATCTGCATTTTACGACAAAAACGTTTTTGGGTATTAAAACTTAAAGTTTTGGCACCAAATCTGTTTTATAACGTTGTTAGACATGTATAAACATGTCTAACTCTTCATTTCTAGTTTAGTGTTATTTCCTTAGTCGAAACTCGAGCGGTTTGACTACCTCTTTTTGGTGTACGTTAGGTGTGATATGATTTTATTAATATTTTGAGCTCATTTTACGCATTAGTCATGTTTTAAATTTATAAACACGATATTCTACTAACACTAAACACACACTTGGGCAAGTGCACCCATCGTGAGCGTAGTATAGCGTTGGTAAGATACCGAGGTCGTCCAAGGACACAAGAGCTTTTAGTACCGATTTATCCTCAACGTCTAATCAATCTAAATTTTTTTTGAGAAAAGATTTGAAGCATGAAAATAAAAACTAAAAATGCAGAAAAAAAAAAAACAGATAGACAAGATGAATCACTTGGATCCGACTCGCCTTTAATGTATCCTTTTATGATTTTCGCACTTTCGGAATTTTTAAGAGATTATCTTAGTTATAGTAGTATGCCCCTCTTTTTAAGGTGACGTTACCCTCAACCCAGTGGTTTCAGTCAGCAGGGATACAATCCCAAAGGGTCGGAATATTGAAAGATAATTAATTAAGTTATTAATGCAAAAAGTGGTTGGCCCCTCTTTTGAATGTGACGTTACCCTCGGCTAAGTGGTTTGAGTCAGCAAGGATACAATCCCAAGTAGCCGGTTTAATGTATTAGTAGTAGTTTACATATGAGGGGTTCAAGATATTCACACCCCCGCCATCCAATACCAGTGGGTATTGAAGGAGGTCCTAGTAAGCTTGAACCAGGTCCTTGCAGGATCTTTACACTGAACAAGGCAAGAACCTTACTAAACCATTCCCTTAACCCTCGACCAGGTAGCCAACATGCCTCTATATAGACCGTAGAGACATGAATGATGCAATCTTTTACTTTATATAGACAGTAAAGTACCGCCAAGACACCATGGACAAATGATAAAGAAAATTCACCTTCAACATAATAGACTAGTTATTAAAGTCATTAATACAAAACCAAATAAAAAGTGCTGAAAGATTAAAAATCAAAAGTAATACATAAAAGACTTGTCTTCACCAAGTGATGTAAGAGGCTTAACCAAACATGGCCTTTGATTCGCAAGAACCCTTACGATCAATCTTGGATCCCGAGACTACTACACACTCTAAAGATGGATAATGGATGATGGTGGTGGGTGTTGGTGTTGTAGTAGTGGTGGGGTGGTGGCAAAGTAGGAGAGTAGTGGTTTGCCAAGGGATGCCTTTAAAGTGAGCCAACCACCCCAATTTATGGCCTGCACAGAGCTCTAGCCACGGCCCCGTGTCCAACGGGCACGCCCCGGTGGCCAGCCTTTTCTCTTCCTTCATTAAATGCAAGTGTTAGCAGAGGGTCCCACATGGCCCCGTGTTCAGCGGGCACGACCCCGTGCTCAGCATCGTATCTGTACTATTAAGATTTTGCAAGATTCTACGTATCTTTGTGTTGACCACGCCCCGTGCTCAGTTGGGCAGGCCTCCGTGGTGGGCGTAGAAGCTTCTACAGGTTTGTCCTTTCTACAGGAACTTGACCATGCCCCGTGTCTGGTTGGGCACGGCCCCGTGGTCAGTCTTCTGTTGTCTTGTTTTTGCTTTGGGGATGCTGCCGAAGGGTCGTGCGTGTCACATTTATTCCTTTTCTTTGTATTTATGTTGGTTTTTGCTGTATATTTGTTCCTTTTGTTCGTTTAAGCTCATTTGGTCCTGTAAATTCAAAAGGAAGACAAAAAACACACTTTTTTCCAACATTAGTAATAAAAAATGGTTAGTTTTATGTCTCATTTGATGTAATTTATATGTTACATTTTGCACACATTACTTTTACTTTCGAATATGACCCATTTGGTCAATTTTAGGATCTGAGCATGCCCATTATTATGACCATAGTATTATAGGGAATAACCTTCTGAGGTTATTCCTTATGGACATATCGTTTGGTTAGTCAAGTGACGAGTCGACTTTATATGTTAAAATGCCAAAAATACCTTTTTTACGCATAAAATAGGTTTGAACATATAAGATCATTATTTTGACATCTAAACTGATCATACAACATAAGTAAACTTGTTTTGACATATTATACTCGTCGTAGGACTTATTTAACCATCCGAACCCATAGTTACGCTTACGACCCGTTAAAGTGGTGTAAACCACTTTAGGAAGCCGTAACAAGTCAAAACACTTTGAAATACTTCCAAATCAGAATGTAAGGTATTATGAACCATATTACACGAGATCCTTCACCCGTTTGGTTTATAAACCTCATTCTATCCGATCTCCCGATTTAAAGTCTCATTTTACACTAACACATAGTTATCCGAAACAATAGAAAACACTTGAACATTGAGCTTTGCTTATTCGACTGAACAAGACATATACGCAAACCTGTGAGTACATAGTTCCCCTCTTTTACACTTTTTCAAATGTTTTGGGGTGATTCATATGTGTTAACCGATTTTCTCAAATGTATGGCATATGTGTTTACTAAGTGCTTTTTGTGTATTATTCTTATGAAACAAGACAAGACAATGACAAGTCAAATCCTTATAGGATCTTTCTATCTTAATAGTCAGATTCTTATAGGATATTTAAAGTCCTATTATAGATCCTTGATTGGATTTCTAAGGGTACTTTTTCAATATATGGACAAGAAATGGACGAGTATTTATGTGTAGAATAGTGTAGGTAATTTAGATAACGAAACGAGTGTAATACAATAAGAACACGATGGATACGCCGCTGGTACTTCCTATATGTAAGTGTTTTTATTGTATTACCCTTCGTAGCATTATCCGAATCACTTTAGGATTTTAGGATTGGATGAGACAAGACGATGAGACACAAGCCAAATCCTTATAGTATCTTTCTATCTTAATAGTTAGATTCTTATAGGATATTTAAAGTACTAATTCAAGTCCTTGATTGGATTTCTATGAGTACTTTATAATTTGTGAGACAAGACAATGAGACACAAGCCAAATCCTTATAGGATCTATCTATCTTAATAGTTAGATTCTTATAGGATAAGTAAAGTGTTATTTTAAGTCCTTGATTGGAATTCTAAGAGTACTTTTCAATGTATGAGACAAGTCGATGAATGTATGTTTATGTGATTAGTAGTGTAAGTTATTTAGATAACGAAACAAATGTAATACAATAAGAACATGGTGGATACGCCGCTGCTACTTCCTATATATAAGTGTTCTTATTGTATTACCCTTTGTAGCGTAATCTAAATCACTTTAGGATTTTGTGTTTAGATGAGACAATGTACAATTACCAAATCCTTGTAGAATCGTCCTATTTTAAATATGTTAGATTCTTAGAAGGATACCCAGAGTACTATTATAAATCCTTGATTGGATTTCTAAAAGTAGTCTCACAAATTCTTGACCGGATTCCATGTGTTGTGAGCAATTTGTAACGTGACTCCCCAACGATTCTGTCGCGTGCTGTTTTATACGCGGTCGGGGTGTTACAAATTGGTATCAGAGCACTAGTTATAGGGAAGTAGGTTATTAGAATGCTTTTAACCTAGTCTATAACCTTCCTAGAGACCCAAACATGAGTAGTCTTAGGATCTCTACCCTAATCCCTATCCTCATCCTATTTTTTTTTGCCAAAACTACTCTATGATTTACAAATCATCTAACCTTAGATGATTTATCTTAAATCCTTAGGCTTCAAGCCATAAGGTGTTTCTCAAACTTTTGTCGAAATCTTGGGTTTTAATAATGTGAACACATGCAATCTGGAAGGGTGGATGCCTGTACCCCGAGTTTTCTGTCTAAGGCTAGAGTGTTCATACAAATCCACTTAATCGGATCAATCACTCTTACCTGGGAGCTCTTGGGGTGAGTGTTCACTTATAGGCTAAAGCATGTCTTCTCAAAACATTATGAAAACCCATCTACCTTGATTAATAAGTCATTTAGTAAACACTACAACCCTTGTGTTAGTACTCCATCATATTGTTTTTATTCAAAACCTTGGGAACAAATTTCATTCCATCTCACAACTCTTTGAAACCTTATTATGTTTTCAAGTACTATCCTTTATCTGTCATAACTACACAATTTTTATCATTTGGATGAAAATTTTTACTATGTACATATTTTCTTTATTTTAAAAATTCAATAAAAAATAATTTTAAAAAGATAAAGAATTTATAACCCAAACCATTAACTTGGTTTGTATTTTTTCGTCCAAAAGTATTACAAAAGCTTATATTTCAAGCAATTCTTATTTCAAAACAAAATCCTACAACGCTATTTTTCCTAAATCTAAAAACAAAATTTTTGAACATATACCAAGTAAAAATTTTCACTTCACTACGGTGTTTCATTTCAAATTTATGACCTTTCTATGAATCTCACTTATTTATTTTCACTAGTATCAATTTCTGCAAAAGGTGCCTCTTCGACGCGACACTACCCGAGATGCTGAAATAGCAGCTCTAATTGCCCAACAATTAGCAACGATACTTCAAAACCTTGTGACCTAACTCAATCAGGCCTATAAAAACTACAACAACAACAACAATGTTCCTACACCTTGTAACTACAAACAGTTCAACTCAGCTAAACCAAACAAATTCTATGGGTCTAAGGGAGCTTCTGGGCTCCTACAATGGTTTGAAAGCATCAAGAGCACTTTTCGCCATGTTCAATGTCCTAATGAGCGCAAGGTAGAGTTCGCTTCGAGTGTTTTCCAAAAGAGAGCAGTCACACGGTGGAACGGAGCTATAAGAGACATGGGTGCAGACGTAGCAATGGTACAAACGTGGGAAGAATTCAAGAGTCTTATGATGAAAGAATTCTTTTCATGAAACGAGATGAGAGCTCTTGAAACTGAATTCTATTACCTTAAACAAGATAGTGGTGAAAATCATGCCTACACCGATCGGTACGAAGAGTTGAGCCTAGTCTGTCCCACTATGGTCACGCCCTTAGATCGGGCCATTGAGAAATATATTGATGGCCTACCTGATCCAGTCTAAGATATTGTCATTAGCAGTAAACCAGCTACTGTTAGGGAGGCTATCGAACTAGTGGGAAGCCCGCGCGTTGCAGCGGAAAAATTAACGTTTAGATTGATGAATTTAAGGGTGTTTATTGGGCGGTTCGGTTTTGAGGCATAACATAACCAAAAATTTAGGTGAAGATAGTGTTGTACTCATTTTGCGTTAGTTTATCAATCATTTTGAAGCTGCTATAGAAATTATAAAGTATTATAAAAAAATATATCAAATAATTAAGGAAATTGGTTAGTGTACACTGATATGTATACATCCTGTTTAAACGAATGAATTGATTAAAACTATAGGAATGAAGTATAAATAAAAGATCTATAGGAATGAAGTGTAAATAAAAAATGGCATGGGTAATTTCTTGGCTCTGTGGTATGGGGTTTTGCATTAGGCAAAAAATAGCCTGATCGAAGGTTTGATTGGTGATTAGATAATTATTATTTAAGTTTATTATTATTATTATTATTAGTATTATTATGTTAGTTTATATATTAACAACGTAATTGAATATCGTTAAAAATACACGTATATTAGTATTATTATGTTAGTTTATATATTAACAACGTAATTGAATATCGTTAAAAATACACGTATAATAATAAATAAAAAACAACCAAATAGGAAGGAAAAAAAAAGAAAAAACCATTGTAGAAATCCCATTTGAACAACAATACGCATCAATTTTCTCATTAATCTTCACCATCCATTGTCAGTAAAAACAAAAAAACCAGTAACTTCATGATTTGAACTCACCATACCCAACGGTGGCCATTCCTCCAGCATAGAACATTTTTGCCAACATCAGAATGTCTAATAAAACATAATCTTTAAACCCAACAAAATATAAATAAAATCAGATAAACATCAAAATGTCTAACATTATCGTGTCGATTTCCGGCACAGTCTCGTTCGCTACGTTGTTGCAGTAGGTGATACCACAACTCTCACGCATCCACTTTACCACGGTTAGCCCAAACGAAGACTATCAACTCAGAATCAGACTGGTTAAATGAAGTAAAACTTTCCAACCAAATCGTCGCCATACTCGACCGCCTTGAAAATCCGAAGAGAGGAACCGTGTTACATCTCATCAAGTAAAACTTTACCGTGTTATAAGTGTTCCTTTGAAAAGAAACGGCCCTGTACGTCGGTTAAATTGGATTGCAAATTTAATTCGGATATGTATTAAATTAGGAGAAGGAGCGGTGCGATTCGGATACGCCGTATATCTATTAAATCATGTCGGTTCGTTACTTATTCTCATGAACACAACCGTCAATTTGAGGTGGTTTTTTTAAACGAATTGGTTCAGCAGGAAGTCAAAGCGACGTGTCTGATTCGGTGCCTTTTATTGAAGTGTTATGTTATCTTTAATTTTATTTTAAGTCTAGTTTGTTAGAATTATAATATTAATTTTATTTATTTGAAGAAAGACAGTTGTGCCCCTTAACTAACTTCATTTAGTATTGTACCATATGCATTAAAGGTTGTAATTACTTAAATTTTACGGTCATCCTTCTCAAATGCATTATAATATAGTATAGATTTTAAAAATTCAATAAAAAATAATTTTAAAAAGATAAAGAATTTATAACACAAACCATTAACTTGGTTTGTATTTTTTCGTCCAAAAGTATTACAAAAGCTTATATTTCAAGCAATTCTTATTTCAAAACAAAAACCTAGAACGCTATTTTTCCTAAATCTAAAAACAAAATTTTTGAACATATACCAAGTAAAAATTTTCACTTCACTACGGTGTTTCATTTCAAATTTATGACCTTTCTATGAATCTCACTTATTTATTTTCACTAGTATCAATTTCTTCAAAAGATGCCTCTTCGACGCGACACTACCCGAGATGCTGAAATAGCAGCTCTAATTGCCCAGCAATTAGCAACAATACTTCCAAACCTTGTGACCTAACTCAATCAGGCCTATAAAAACAACAACAACAACAATGTTCCAACACCTTGTAACTACAAACAGTTCAACTCGGCTAAACCAAACAAATTCTATGGGTCTAAGGGAGCTTCTGGGCTCCTACAATGGTTTGAAAGCATCGAGAGCACTTTGCGCCATGTTCAATGTCCTAATGAGCGCAAGGTAGAGTTCGTTTCGAGTGTTTTCCAAAAGAGAGCACTCACATGGTGGAACGCAGCTATAAGAGACATGGGTGCAGACGTAGCAATGGTACAAACGTGGGAAGAATTCAAGAGTCTTATGATGAAAGAATTCTTTTCATGAAACGAGATGAGAGCTCTTGAAACTGAATTCTATTACCTTAAACAAGATAGTGGTGAAAATCATGCCTACACCGATCGGTACGAAGAGTTGAGCCTAGTCTGTCCCACTATGGTCATGCCCTTAGATCGGGCCATTAAGAAATATATTGATGGCCTACCTGATCCAGTCTAAGATATTGTCATTGGCAGTAAACCAGCTACTGTTAGGGAGGATATCAAACTAGTCACAACCCTAACTGACTCACAAGTCAGGAAAGGGAAACTTTTTCGCCAGGGTGATAAGAAACAACCTCACAAGGTTGCTCAAGAGGAACTTACGCAAGTGAAATGCCGAACCCTCCAAACATTCTAAGAAGCGTAAAGCTTCAAATAATTTTACAGTTATTGCACCAATTCCACTAAATTTAGTACCCATTAGGGGATTTTATCATGGAAAACAACCTCTGTGCAATCGTTGCAACTATCATCACCAAGCTAACTCTCCATGCCGTCAGCGTACAATTTGTGGTCTTCTAGGCGATCTAGCTGCGACTTGTCGCATCCAAAACCAAGCTACCCCTACTCAATCTTGCTCTCGCTACCCAGCTGGAGCATGTTTCAATTGCGGTGATCCAAATCATTTCAAACGAAATTGCCCTAGGCTTGCTAATACTGGCTTAGCTCATGAACGCGCAATAAACATAATGAGGCTCAAGCTGATGACCAAGAACTTATGATCGTTTAAACCTTTAAATTTCTGTTTATCATCCAAAAAATCAGTTGTTTTTGTAATAACACATCAATTTCAAGAAGTTTTCCTTATTCTTGTTATTCATATTCCATTTACAAACTCCAATATGATTATACGTATGTGTAATATATAACTATATACCGACTTCGAGGATTCTATTCATTACTAATATGAACTAAATCTCATAGTTTATCCTATTTGTGATCGCACATTAGTGCGTCCACACAATCTCTGCAAATACTATGAACTTGTTTATATGCAAAACACGTACTACAATTCATGCTTAAAGTGTAATGCATATACCAATTTGGTTAGTTTGAAACAAATGATGCTAGTATGAGACATGTGTCGTTTCGATTATGACTGGTTATTTAATACAAATGCTTTCTTTGACCTAATTATTTGTTTCCCACTTAACAAGATGAGCTATGTGGACCATGCGATGAAACGAATAATTATGGGTGCACACATAATTATGAAGTTCGATGCATGGAAATCATAGTAAGCCTTGTTAGGTATGGTGGCATAAAATCTAGAGTAATTAGGTAACATGATGAGAATAATACAATCAGAACATGGTGGACACGCCGCTGGTACTTCCTAAATATAAGTTTTCTTATTGTATTATCCATCAGAACGTTATTCAGATCACTTGAAGATTTTAGGTTATCTTGGACCCCTTGTGATTAGTTGTTTATTTGTGTGTGTATTGAGTGCAATATCCAAGACAAGTACATTCATTAACTCTAATTGAGCCGACCGGGAGTATATTATAGTGTTAAAGGTGATGACCTGTAACGCTATAGGTATGATGACCCGTCCCCTTTTTCATGAGATGCTCATGGTACATGGGATGTACCTCGTAGGACGATATAAACCGTGTATGTATGTCAACTTAGGCTTGAATGTACACCAATTGTTTGTTTAAGACTTACATTAATTACCTTTGTATAACATAATGCCATACAAAACAATTTTTATACACTTGACAACACCCTTCGGATTCATAATGTGACAACTCGTATTTTCAAACCTTTTCTTCCTTTACTGATCTTTTCATGCTTCGTTGTACGTTGTAATTTGATGACTGTTATGTGAGTTATGTTATGTGAATAAAACAGTATGTGTTGGATGTATGTTTGAGTTACTTGAATGTTATAAGTGATTTAGTTTTATAAATCCAACCGCACAATGCTCTCGGGTCGCACGCTCACTCACAGCCGCACACCCGTTGTTCTTTGATTGTTTTGTTCTCGGCCCAAATCCCCGTCACATGTGCCTTGGTTCATAGCCCAAACGCAGCCCAAAGCTGGGCCTGACCCGCATTATATGCGCATATACACAAGGGTTTTTGTAGAGGAATGGACTCTTCACATCCATTTCAGAAACACCTTCAAGTTTTTGTAAGATGCATACGCCAAAACGATTCTAATAGCTTCTAATCTTGCAATCGGAGCAAAAACCTCTTCATAATCAATCTCTTCCTCTTTTCAAAAACCCTGAACTACCAATCTTGCCTTGTTCTTGATAACCACACCCGATCATCCATCCTGTTGCAGAAAACCCATCTTGTGCCAATTGGATACTTGCCTTCTTGTAGATCAACTAGTTCCCATACTTTAAGCTTTTGGAACTGAGATAGTTCTTCCATCATAGCCTGCACCCAACTGAAGTCTTGAATAGATTCTTCTATATCATTCGGTACAGATTGCGAAACAAAAGCAGCGTACAATCCTTTATCGATAACGTATGTCTGTCCATGAGTTCGCACACAGTATTCCACAGGACCAATAACATTCTCAAGATGGTGATTCTGATTGGTCTTGTAACCTGTGTTGGTATGGGTTCAATTTTTTGGGGGTAGATTAGAGAAGTGTTCACCGACATAAATGATTGGTGGTCCGTTGTCCTGAATAGGTTCATCCACATTCATATGTGAAGAAGAAGCATCATTTGCGGATGCATTTTCAGCCGAAGTGTCACCATTAACATCTTCAACGGAAAGGATTGGGTCAGCCGTAAAAGGAGTGAAACGAGTAGTGAAAGGAGTGAGACCAATGTTTGATGAGTCAAACAATGGTTCGATTTGAGTGGCCTCTGCGGGTTCAGTTTCAAAAATGGTTCAGGAATGTTGAAGGTATTCAAAACAACATCTACATCATAAAACCAATCGGAGAGCTACCAGTGTTGGTGTAGTTTCCTTCTTGATATTTGGCGTATTGAGTTAGATCAACATCTTCAGTACTTTCATGATCTGGGCCAAGTTTGTGATTCTCGCAAATAGGTGTGTTGAAAGTAGCGCAATCATCCATTTTGAAACGAGTCAAAATGTCATACACATACTTTGTCTGATGTATAAACATCCCATCCTTCTTCTAATAAACTTGTAATCCCAGAAAGTAGGATAGTTCACCCATAGCACTCATTTCAAACTTGCTCTTCATTACCTGCTCGAACTCTTTACATATGTTTTCATCTGATGACCCAAAGATGATGTCATCTATGTATATCTGTACCAGCAGAAAATCTTCCTTCTTTCTCTTAATGAACAGTGTACTGTCAATCTGACCTCTTTTAAAACCATTCTTTATCAGATGTGTTGACAGTGTCTCATACCACGCCCTGGGTGCTTAATGTAATCCATACAAAGCTTTATCAAGTTTGTACACATGATCTGGATAATCTGGATCAACGAACCCATCTGGTTGTGAGACATACACCACTTCTTCGACTTTCCCATAAAGAAATGCACTCTTCGCGTCTAGTTGTTAACTTTGAAGCCCTTGAATGATACGGAGACTAGGAACAACCAGATTTCTTCCAACCTTACCACTAGTGCAAACACCTCATTGTAATCAATCCCTTCCTGTTGATTGAAACCTTTGATAACCAATCGAGCCTTGTTACGCGTTACTATCCCTCCATCATCTTTCTTGCACTTAAACACCCACTTAGTGCCTATTTCCTTTTCACCTTTAGGAAGGTCAACTAACTCCTAAACCTTCAACTTTGCAAACTGGGCCAATTCCTCTTGCATGGCTTCAACCCAAGAATTGTCTTTCAGAGCCATATGAATGTTCTTTGGCTCCTCTAGGGAAATAAAGTAACTATACAAGCACTCGTTCACAATCCCAGTCTTCTCAATCGAAACAAATAAACCTGTATTCGCTGCTATGCTTCTCCTTGTCTGAACACCTGCTGTAGGATCTGCAAGTATCATGCCAACTGGATGATCTCTATTTGCTCATGTAGTAGCAACAGTATCCACTTCTAGATTGTCACCCAGGTTTGATCCAATCTCCCCCTGAATATTCTGATTTGCAAACGGATTAATGAAATCCTCCCCCTGAATAGGTTCAAACTCACTATCGCTCGAATCATAAACAGCAGCACTTGAGGATGTTTCTGGAGCATCTGACATAGAAACACTTGATCTAGGCATGAAATCGCCTTCATCGTCTTCACTAATCACTGTTTGAATCAACTGAGAGTCATCTGCATTTGAAAACTCAGGAATATTCACCTCACCGAATTTTTCTTTATCATTGTTTCGCACAATAGTGCAGGGTAATCCAAATGGTTCAAAGCCTTTTAAGTTTGGTTTCTCGTTAAACATTAATTCATGACACGTTTTGTTAAAATGATTAACTGTTAAAACTTTGTTTAGGATGTAGCAAGCTGTATTCGCAGCTTCTCACCAGAAAAGAACTGGAAGCTTTGAATCTGAAAGCATAGTCTTAGCGGCTTCAATCAACGTCCTGTTTTTCCTCTCAGCTACTCCATTCTGTTGAGGTGTATAAGGAGCAGAATATTGATGTTCTATTCCCTTGCGAAGACAATAGAGATCCAGAATCCTATTCTTGAACTACGTGCCATTATCACTCCTTATCCTCTTGATCCTTGCTTCGTGGACGTTTTCTAATTTTGTAAAAAGATCGATCAGCATCTCCACTGTCTCATCTTTTGTACCTAAAAATAAAACCCTTGAATACCGTGAGTAATCGTCTGTGACAACTAAACAATAGTGCTTTCCACCTATGCTCCTCACGTTCACTGGACCAAATAAATCCATGTGAAGTAATTCATAAGGGGCATCTATGGAATTTACTGTTTTTGATTTGTGAGGTTTCTTATGTTGTTTTCCCTTTTGACATGGAAGACATTTATCTTCCACATGAAACCTCTGCAATGGCACCCCTTTCACTAACTCATTTTTAATAATATAGTTCATTTTGCGATAGTGAATATGGGCCATGCGTCTATGCCACAACATTGACTCAGCCTCAGATGCTTTTGACAGTAAACACGCCACCACAGCAGAAGAATCCTTAGCACCCATGTCCATGACATAAGTGTCATTCCTCCTTGGCGCTCTCATCACTATCCAATCATCCGGAATCACCAAACCCGGTTTCAACACTAATGCTTCAGTCTTGGTAAAATGGACAGAGTGACCCTTGTCACAGACTTGTGACATGCTCATTAGATTGTGTTTAAGCTGCTCAACATAGTTCACTTTGTACAGTGTGATCTTCCCATTGGTCACTTTTCATCGACCTGTAATCCTACCACCTTTAGCACCAGCAAAGTTCACATGTCCACCATCATAATTTTCAAACTCTGTCAACAATCTCGCATCCCCCGTTATGTTCCTGAAGCAACCACTGTCAACATACCATAAGTTGATAATCCTCCTTAGCAGCTCCTGCACACACCAACCAAGAGATTAGTTAGATTGGGGGACCCAAGCCCTAATGGTCTTGGGTTATCCAAATTCACC
This sequence comes from Helianthus tuberosus, assembly GCA_030545235.1. Lineage (NCBI taxonomy): Eukaryota > Viridiplantae > Streptophyta > Magnoliopsida > Asterales > Asteraceae > Helianthus > Helianthus tuberosus. The sequence goes on along the minus strand of CM060371.1, from coordinate 86,465,744 downwards.
AACTACTGGAACATCCATCCAATATCCATTACTCCTAACAGGAGTCTTGGATCTCAGACCTGTTGATGGAATTTGATTTTTAATTCCACTAGGTCTATGGTCCTGAGGGTTCCTATATCTGTTTGGACTATTTGAACTTTGAAATTTTTTATTTTGATATCTTGAGGTTTGATTCCAAGAAGCTTGATTGTTGTAATTTCTAAAGCCATTATTATAAAAAGTTCGACCACCATTATTTTGGTATCGATTTTGATATTGACATTGACTTCTGAAATTACTTGACTTTTCATTAAAATTGTTCATTCTAGGTGAACTGCTTCTAGGTCTCTCATATCTACCTGATGTAGATCCAGGCTGAAATCTTGGTTGATTTCTTTAAAAATGAGGAACTTGTGGAGTTCCTTTTTCAGCCTTATCTACACCAACAACAACACCCTCTTGTTGCTTAGGAGCAGATTTCTTTGGAGAGTTAGACATTTTCTCCACATTATCACCACTCTTCTCTAGTGATTTCTCTCTCTTTTTCTCACTAACTTGTGCTTCGTCTTTTTGTTAGGACAAACAACTAGCTACATGTCCCTTTGTGTGACACTTGAAGCACGATCTCTTTTTCGAAGACTTCTTAGCTAAAGTCTTTGAACTAGATCCCTCATTAGATGATGATGCCTTGGAAGGATTTTGTTCAGTTTGCTTAGATTCAGATTTTTCTATGTACTTATTTTTTGCAAACTCTACATTTGATTTGTTTTCAATAACAGTGGTTTCGTTTTTCATGTCACTTCCCTGAACAAAATTAACCTTCTTAACAAAAGTTTGATTTTTATTCTTAGAAGGTGAATTTTTCTTTTTCAAAACAGGTTCCCTGTTATTTTCCTTCTTAGCATCATCACTTTCAGACTCATCACCTTGACTTGATGTGAAACTACTTGGTGATGTTGACATAAAGTCTGTGAGCTCATCTTCATCAGGCAAGACAGAATAGTCATGACTAAGAGGAGGTGGGACTTCATTAAAGCCCTTAAAGCCCACACTGGTCTTGTCATTACTTTTCTTTAACCCACCCATCGTGTGTTTCATTACAAAAGAAGAATCTCTGAATTAATTTAATTTCTTTTCCAATTCAACAATTTTTAGTTGTGCTTCTGACAACTCTTTGCATTTTTCAGAAATCTCTTTTGTTTTCTCACTCATCGTATCATGAGCTAAGTCTATAATTTGAAGTTTTTCGTTTAATTTGCAGGTTAAAGCTTCAATTTCAGTTTCATAACCTTTTATCTTCTTCAAATATAAAGACTCGGTTCTTTTAACAAAAACGTTTGATTATTTAATGTTAGACATCTCATTCACCAGACTTTGGTTTTGTCTTGACAACCTGTCAACCTCACCCTGTAATTCATGACATCTTAAACATATAGAATTAGAACTTACCTCTCCAGTTTGTTTGTCTAAGTTAGCCATGAGAGTCGCAAGGTCAGCTACCTTCTTTATATATGTAGCATCCTTCTCTTCAGCATCCTGTTCATCATGAGACTTTAGCTTTTCTTAGTCAGCTTCAGTAGTCTGATCATCTGTAACCTCTTCAGCTTTAGTCACCTTGTTAACTTCAACATCCACTGTTGCTTCAGCATCCTCAACTTTAGCTTCAGCATGATCAACTGGTACAATCTCTGCCATGAATGCCTGAGTGACATTCTCATCAGCTTCTAGATGAACACTCCAATCATATGACCCCTCTCGTGCAGTAGAGATCAAAGCTTTTGAGCCAGAGTTGTTTGATGCATTTATGTTATTTGAACTTTGACCCAAAGACTCTGTCTTTGGTCTTTGACATTCTCTAGGAAAGTGTCCATAACTTTGACAGTTGAAACACCGAACCTTGGTATTGTCAAAACCATCAGTCTTCCCCACGAACTTCCTTCATGTTCTATTCATAAACCTCTTCACTCTCTTGGAAATCATGGCCATTTGCCACTGTAGATCCATATCTTCTATGTCATCAGGGTCAACCTGATCATAATCTTCATCAAAAGTAGCTGGATCAGATATCTTCCCCTGAATGTAATTCTCGTAGGAGGCAATGAATGAGGCGAGCAATGCTAGATGTTCTTCAGCAACTTTCACACTCATAGGCATAGATTTAGTATTGCTACTCTGATTTGTAGCTGATGTTCTCTTAGCACCTTTAGATCCTCCTGAAGCAGCTATGAAACACACATCACCATCTTCATTCACAGTAACCTGCTCATTCTCACATGATAGAAACGCAGTAGCAGAGTCGCTAGAAGCGTTGTGAGACGAAGAAGATGAAAGTCCATTGTAAATCCTTGGATCTTGAACCTGATCATATCCAGTTTCCTTCTTCTTCATATTGAGCTCATAAGCTCTCATCTTACCAACCACTTCTTCAAGTTCCTTTGTCTCATAATCTGCTTCTCCCTTGATCATGAGAGTGTAGATATCCCATTTAGCAGGTAAAGCATCAAGCAGCTTGTCATTTTTCTCTATGTCAGAATAACTATCTATATCATAATTCTCCATTTCTGACATCAGATGGTAGTATCGAGTGATGATATCCTCATATACTTGAATACTGCAAACTGCTTCTTTAGTAGATCAACTTTGTTCTTTTTTACATCTACATTTCCCTCATCTTTTCTCTAATGCATCCCACATTTCCTTTTAAGTAGTGTACTTCTTAAAGGTATGCTTGATGCCATCTGGTAAGGACATTTTGATTGCAGCCAAGGCTCTCTTTTTAGCCTCATACATCTTTTTATCAGCATCTTGCATGTTAACGTAGGCTGTGACACGTTATCTGCCCTCAAAATCGTGTGTTTGGTTTGTGTACCCATCTACAATACAGATCCACATGCGTGTGTCCTGATATTCAATGAAAGATTGAAACCTGTCCTTCTATGTCAGTTAATTCTCCACCTTCATCATCTTAGGCGGTTTGTTGGTTGTGCCAACCTCGTGCTCCATTCTCAAAAGTTCATTCAAATCAGACATGTTTGACATTTTAACGTAACAGACTGGTAAAACCGTATAAAAAGTGTCCGAAAACTGTGATTACCAAATTACACCTTTAGAATCTTCTCGAAAAAACTAATCCAATGATATATAATGTCAAAAACGTTTTTCAGGATTTTCGTGGAGTCCAACGGTGCAAACGGTTTGCTGAGATGAGCTACGGATTGTTTTCTATTTTCGAAAATGTTAAACACTCTATACGCAACCAATTAATCCACCAAAATAAATACTCCACATTTTTTTAATTCCTCCAGCAAATACTCCACTTAGCCAAATAAATATGTTGGGTCAAGAAGGTGGTTCAATTACGCTGTTCAACTATGCTGATCAAATACGCTTTTCTATTATGCTGCCTAGTTAAATATTCCAGTTAATTTCGCTGGTTATTAAATTCTCCAGTTAATTTCGCTGATTAAATACGCTGGCCAACAGTTCTGTATTATGACGACTAGTAATGCCGCCGATCACCGTGATAATGTCGCTGAGGACAATTAACACGGTTACCAAAGTCGCCTTTGGATATAAATACGCCGGTCACACAAATATGCAGGTCAGATAACTACGCCAGACAGTCAAATTCGCAGGTCAATCAGCAAATCCGCCAGAACAACTTGTTCAGCAAGTCAGGTAACAAATCCGCCGGAAATCACTCAAAAACCAATCTTTTCAAAATTTGAAAAGATCCTATCTCTTCTCCAACAGAATCCTGCAAAATCAAACACCCAAATTCAGTAAAATTTTGACAAAATTCTAAAGAACTCAACGAAGAACAAATCTTCGAATCTCCAAGTTTTTCCAGCCAAATTTCTTCAAAAATCAACCAAAACTATCCCGAAATCCTGCAAATCAGCAAAACTAACAACGTAGTAAGATCAAAACAAACACAAATTCGCAGAAATTATATCAAAAATCCATAATTTTTGAAACCCTAATTTTTCAGTTTCAAAAATTTTTTAAAATTTTCTGTTTCTTCAGCAACCAATTCTGAACCAAGCCTCTTCAAGAGCCTAATGCTCTGATACCAATTGTAGGTCCCCTGGTTCGTACGGATCGTCACAGAATTGTCAATCCAACCTAGAGTGCGGAATCCTCTAGATCAGATTAGCACAGAAACGAGTAGAAAACATAATTCCTATTAAACCCGATCTTTATTTATTATCAATCACAAGAATTACAATCAATCAAGATAACAAATTCGTCCAAGCCTTAATGCCTTCACGAATTCCTCTCTAAAATTGTTTTGGCTGATTAACCTAAACCCTAATGCAAAGCCTTGTTTATATAACACAAGGTTGCAACTTGGGCTAGGTTAAAACCTAATGGGCTGCGAATGGGTCTAAGCCCAATTCATCCCACACACCCAATATGTGTGGGTTTGGTTAGCCCAAACAATACAACTAACTATTACAAAGCCAAACCCGCTAACCATTTATCGTTTTACTAATTACAAGATATCCAAAGACCAAATCTAAGCTGTTGTCACAAATATGCACCAACACTTCGCCACTTTCAGAAGTTGTTATGGTTGAGTCTTCACTGTTGCTTTCTTCGTTTGACTCCTTGTCAGACTTTGACATAGCTGTATGAGATGGAACAATTTCTGGAATTTCCTTAGTGAGTAACTTTCTGAATCTATTTTGTTTCAACTCTGGAACAAATACAGGAGGTTCACGCACAACATTTTCATCACAAAAAGTAGATTCCAAATCAAAACATTCGACCACTACATTCTCAAGGTCACGGGTCATAGGTTTAGTCACATGCCTGATACAGTCATTCCGAATATTTAAGCTAGGTTTAATACAGCTATCCGTCCTAGTTAAATTGTTACATTCATCCGAAATAAAAGTCTTGTTGTTTTACCACAGTTCCAGGTGAACTGGTTACTAGTAGTATAACTGTCGCCTGAATACCTTATTCCTATTTTCGTGCCACCACATTCCTCATCGCACACATCCTCCTCATGCTCAATAACATCTGCATTGCTTTCAGCAACGTTGGTAATTTTATCATTTTCACAATTGAAATTTTGAGCAATTAAATCATCTTTATCGATTAGATCGTTATCCAAATGAGGAGTGGGCATGGGTACATAGTTTTTACTGTGAGGAGGATGAAAGATTTTTTTTCGTTTCGCTTATCTTTGTACCCAATACTATCCTTCATGTATGACGGTCGTTGGCAATTTTTGATGTCAACCAGTGCCTTTTTAGTGACATTCCACTTATAAATTATGATTTGCAATTTATTGTTTTCATTTTTAGATTTCTCTAGTTTTTCAGTTAAATCATTTATGATGAAATCTTTTTTGAAAACAAATTCTTTTGAAGTTCGCATTTCAGCCAAAATTGAGTTAAACTTTCTCTAATATGTTGCGTGTTTTGTCTTAGTTCTTTATTAAATTGCAAAAGTCTTTCCTTTTCTCTGATTAGGTCACGGTTAAGGGATTTATAATGAGCCACGACACTAACACACGGTTGTGAGCATAGTTTGATTTTGAATTCATAGGGACTGTTGTTTACCAAGTCATTTTCTTCCTTCTCTTTGCCGGACTCGACATTCATTGCTGCTTCAGGAGCCTATTCTTTCTCTTTCTTGACACTGTTGCTTGCTTCTTAAGACTTCTCCTTTGGCTCAGCTTTTCCATCCTCTTCTTTTCCTTTGTCAGCTGCAGGCTTGGTCGTGTTGATGATGCTTTTCAGTTCTTTGTCAACAGATTCATCTCCCTTGGTAATACCTGCATTTTTGTTGCCGAGAAAGTTTGATGGACGTGGAGCCGATCCAGTTGAGATCTTTGCCATGAGAGCTCTGTTAACTTCATCTTTTGCTTTAGCGATCTCCTCGGCCCAATCATAGTCTTCCACTACCAAAGCCTTTGAAGTGTTAGGAGCAGCATTGTTATTTCCTTCAATAGCAATCGGCCTTCTAGCTGGAGTAGCTTCAGTGTTTTCATTTTTTGAGAAGTGGACAGTCTCTTTTGACGTGCCCTAGGTTCTTGCAGTTGTAGCACTGAAGCTTGGATTTGTCAAAGCCAGCCTTCCCAAGTGACAACCTTTTTCCCGTTTGTCTTGGAACTTCTTCAGCCTTAGAGTGATCATTGCCATCTGCCACTTCAAGTCTATTTCCTCCATATCATCTGGATCAACTTGATACATGTCTTTAACAGTAAAAACGTCTCGTTTCAGCTCTCCTGACATAAGTGCTTCATAGCTGCTCAAAAAAGTGTTAAACAGAGCAACATGTTCAGTATAGATCTTGAGAGCTTGAGCATCACCAACCACAGTAGCTTTCTCATTAGACTGTGGAGCCTTTGTAGAGTTTGTGGAAACATTGAAGTAAGATGCATTTGCAGCTTATGAATTTGATCGCCTGAGATTATGGGGGCAAGGAATGCCATGTTCTTGGGAGCAGCAGCTGATTGGATAGATTCTGAGAGTATCCGACTTGATTCCTTTCTCGTTTGGTGACATCCATTTCAAAGGATTTCAGAGTGTTGATCAGATCTGAGAGCGTCACAGGATTCAAACTGTTCAAGAAGTCTCTTTTGATCATCATACATTACAAGCTCCATTCTTGTGGAAAAGAATCCAAAAGCTTCTTGATTGCAGCACAGTTAGTAACGGGGTTACCAGCCTTCTTCATTTTCATCATCATGTTCAAGAATCGACTGATGTGCTCTAACAGACTTTCTCCGCAAACGCTTCCGAACATATCATATTCTTTCTAAACCATATCTCTCTTATTCTGAATCATTTCCTCGTTGCCTTCATAGTAGTCAATCAAGGCCAACCAGAGTTCATTTGCCATAGTGTATTCTTGGAATATGTTGCAGTCATCAGTTGATAAGGCCATTGTCAGGGTAGCGTGAGCCCGGCGGTCATGTTGGATCAATGCCTTATCTTCATCGGTAAAGGTCAGTGGATCATTGTTAATTACATGAATATCATCACGAACTGTCATTAGGACATGAGGTCCGACAGTAACAGAGATCCACTGAGTATAGTCCATATACTCAAAGAATGATTTGATTCGATTCTTCCAACTATTGAAATCGGCTGATCCTTTCAACTTTAGATGTCGGGTTGCGGTTATGGTTTCAAGTTCAGCTTGTGCAATAGGGTTTAGTTGATTAAGTGACATTTTGATTGGTTTTAAGTACAATTTGTTAACAGCAAGTTAATTACGCAGTTTAAAAAAGAACTGGGCACAAATACGTTGTACTAAAATGTGTTACTGGACTTAAATACGCTGTTAATTACGCAGGTCAGTCAGTTCTTAGTCCGATCAGTCAAATACGCTCGAGTTCATTTACACTAGTTTGAGTCATTAGTTTCTTGGACCGGCGAAAATAATAATTACGCGGACAGACCAGACACACACAAAGACTATGGCTAAAATTGCCGAACACCTTGATAAAATCGCAAGAGATTTATACCACTGACTCCGAAGTCGCCTTCGGATAAATATGCAATATCACTTAAATACGTTGGACTTATGGTCAGCATAGATGTATGTACGCTGTCTTCAAAGATATATACGCAACCTTCAAGAATAAATATGCTAGAAGGGTTTAAATACGAACAAAACCCCTCTAATCACATCAAAATAGCCCAAGAACCATGGTATTTTGTATCAAAATGACCCAAATGCAAACCTAAACACTGACTAACAACAACCTTGTCATTAAACACACCAAATCAAGCCATTTGCACCAAGGATTTTTTTAAAAATTTTGAAAACTTCAAAAACCTTCAAAACCTTGAAAATCTTAACAAATATCAGTCAATCAAGAGCACAAAGGCTTTGAGACCAAATTGTCAGTTCCAAATCAGCTTTGGATCACAGTGATAATGATTAACAATGATGTGTGCGATGTGTTATAAGTTTTTATGTATATTTTAAGCTCTTTTTAACACTTTAGTCAAGTTTTAAATTTATAAAACATGATATTTTACTAACACTAAACACACATATGGGCAAGTGCACCCATCGTGAGCGTAGTATAGCGTTGGTAAGATACCGAGGTCGTCCAAGGACACAAGAGCTTTTAGTACCGGTTTATCCTCAACGTCTAATCAAATCAAAAGTTTAGAAAAAGATTTTAAAAATGAAAATAAAAACTAAAAATGCTGAAAATAAAAACAAAATAAAAACAGATAGACAAGATGAATCACTTGGATCCGACTCGCCTTTAGTGTAACCTTTGATGATTTCCGCACTTTCGCACTTTTTAAGAGATTATCTTAGTTATAGTACTAGGCCCCTCTTTTGAAGGTGACCATACCCTCAACCCAGTAGTTTGAGTCAGCAAGGATACAATCCTAAAGGGTCGGAATATTGAAAGATAATTAATTAAGTTATTAATGCGTAATGTGGTAGGCCCCTCTTTTGAAGGTGACGTTACCCACGGCTAAGTGGTTTGAGTCAACAGGGATACAATCCCAAGTAGCCGGGTTAATGTATTAATAGTAGTTTACATATGAGGGGATCAAGCCATTCGCACCCCCGCCATCCAATACCAGTGGGTATTGAAGGAGGTCCTAGTAAGCTTGACCCGTGTCCTTGCAGGATCTATACACTGAACAAGGCAAGAACCTTACCAAACCATTCCCTTAACCCCCGACAAGGTAGCCAACATATCTCTATATAACGCCAAGACACCACTGACCTTTCTGCAGACCGTAGAGATATGAATGGTGTAAATCTTTTATTTTATATAGACACTAAAATAACGCCAAGACACCACTGACAAATGATAAGGAAGTTTCAGCTTCAACATAAGAAACTAGTTATTAAAGTCATTAATACAAAACCAAATAAAAAGTGCGAAAAGATTAAAAATCAAAAGTATAACACTAAATGCTTGTCTTCACCAAGTGATGTAAGAGACTTAGGCAAACATGGCCTTTGATTGTCAAGAACCCTTACTATCAATCCTGGATCCCGAGACTACTACACACACTCTATGATGGATGATGAATGATGGTGGTGGATGTGGGTTGTAGTGGTGGTGGAGTGTGGGTGAAATGTGAGAGATGTGGTTTGCCAAGGGATGCCTTAGAAGTGAACCAAGCACCTCAATTTATAGCCTGCACAGAAGCCCGGACACGGCCCCGTGTCCATCCACTTTTTCTTTCTTCATTAATTTCAATTTCTCTACATTAGCTCCACACGCCCCCGTGTCCGCTGGGCGCGGCCCCGTCTGCAGAAGCGTATCTGTACTATCAAGATTTGTTTGGATTCTGCGAATCTTAGCATTGACCACGGCCGTGTTGAGCTGGGCACGCCCCCGTGTCGGGAAATAGAAGCTTCTATAGCTTTGTCCTTTCTGCAGACACCTGAGCACGCCCCCGTGTCCACTGGGCACGGGGCCATGGTTAGCCTTCTGTTTTCTTATTTTTGCTTAGGAAGATGTTGTCGAGTGGTCGGGCATGCCACGTTTATTCCTTTTCTTGTAATTCTGTTTGATTTTGCTGCATAATTGCTCCTTTTGTTCATTTACGCTCATTTAATCCTAAAAATACAAAAGGAAGACAAAAGCACACTTTTTCCAACATTAGTACTAAAAAAGGGTTAGTTTTATGCCTCATTTGATGTAATTTATATGTTGCATTTTACACTCATCCAATATCCCCACACTTGAATCTTTGCTTGTCCTCAAGCAAAACTCTTTTTAATGTGGCTTACACTCTCAAATGGAATGGGTAGAAGAGAAGTTTTGGGCTTGTCTTGAGTGTCGGGAATCCAAGATCTTTATTAGGCTTTATTTTTATGTTATTTACAATCCTATTCGTTATAATTTATTTAGAACATTTCATAAGAGAAATTACTTATTTGGGCATAACATGCCTTTTTAAAGTTCCATCCATATACAAGTTCACATACCTCACGGGAGATCACTCAACACTCGGCCGAAGATGTGTTTTTGTGAAACACTCGAGACCGGCATGGAACTTACTTCTACCATATGATTGCCAAGCAATCAATCCTCCTCCTTTTTAACTATACACCTTTGTAAATATCAAGAGGACTTGGGGAAGGGTTAGGCTTGGGTTAAAGGTAGGTGGTTTTGGGTTAGTAGTTAGTAAAAAGGGCGAAAAGCGTCGGTCGTCGTAAAACTTTTTGTTTTTGTGACTTTTATTCGAACGAAGCATTTTCAAACAAAGTTTATTTTGAGAAACTTGTTTGTTTATTGCTATACTTTTTTTATAAGGGATGTCACACGAAAACCGAGTTTTTTACTAAAATAAAGGGTTAAAAATAAAAAGGTTTTGGTGGGTAAAGGGTGTTTGTTTTGTGGGTTTAGAAACGAAAATGTTTAGGCTCAAAGAGGTTAACTAGGGGATTTTGGGTAGGTGGTAAAAAAATGAAAAATAATGGTGTAGAAAAGAAAAAGGGTTAGTCCTAATGCCTCCATCATTTACTAACTTGGGTTTAAGTTGGTAAGGACCGGGAATGTATCATCATGACAAGTTCTAGAGTCGTAAGAAACCAAGCGGCTATTCACACAAGAAACGAAAAATGAGCATTTAATTTAAAGATATATGCTTGTATGCTCAATAAAGGCTCAAAACTCACTTTTTGTGGGAATGGGTTTTTAATGTGATCAAGTATATATAATCAAATTTTAACTAAATTTGTCATGTCGTTTCATAATTTTTTATGTTAGTTCTTTTTATCACGACGCTATCGGTTGTAAATTTGTAAAAATATAACCATTTTAGAACATGTTATTCTCAAATTAAACCAAGACAAGTAAAAAAAATGAAAAGTTTTTTGAAAAAAATTGGGGTGATTAGCGGTTCCAATAGAGTTTTGTGTAAGGCTTGTTATTATGACTTGCAAAATTCAAGGCTTTAGCATCCCCCCCACCCACACTTAAATTACACATTGTCCTCAATGTGTCCCAAAAATAAGTTTTTAGGTTGATTGAATGTGTAAAAAAAGTGTTAAAAGCAAAATTTTATGTTACTGGGCGTCTGGACACGGGCCCGTGTTGATCCGGGCACGACCCCGTGTTCAGATTGCCAGTATCATAGTTTACACAAGGCTGGGCACGGGGGCGTGTTCAGTGAACGCGGCTCATGTCCAGTTACCTGTACTGGGCATTTTCTGCAGAACCTTGAGCACGGGGCGTGTTGGCTGAGTACGGCCCCGTGCGGAACTTGCTGTAATGAAGAAAAATTGTCGAGTGGCTCTGTTTTTGTGCATGGGGTGTGGGTTCAAGTTTCCCTTAGTAACCTCCTTCATCCCGAGTGTGTTTTATTCATTACAACATCATCCAAACACCACTAATAATTAAAAACCATCATTCATTGAAAATAACAAATTACAAAAGGTCCTAGAAAATTAAAAGTAAAGAAGAAAAATAGAAAACTAAAAAGTTCCTAAGATAGATAGGTCAAGTGATACATGAAATCATCCTAAGGAGTTCTACCCTTATTGTAGGAATATCAAAAGCCCGAAAATAGCTTTCCAGTATTTAAAGGCGTCGTAGAACTCGGAACCGAGGGGTGTCCCCTAGATGTCGTTGAGCCATTCTTCTATCTCTCTCGGGAGGAAGAAGGCGAACTCATTTTCCACAATATCTTGTGGAGGAGGAGCGACTACAACCGGGACCCCATGTAATATGTCTCGAGGGGGTTCCGTGTGCATGGTGTACCACTCGGCCGGTATGATGACTTCCGGTACCACATTCCATGCTCTTTGTGTAATGATTGGTACTAAAGGAGGAGAAGCGAGAATATTCAACCTTTTGTGCAAAAGGTTGACTTCTCGGAGACATCCTTCTAGCCCCATCGTCAAATGGTTGATACGGTCGACCAAAGCTTCCTCTACTCCCGTCATTTCATCGATGGCCTCCCTCAAGGCATACACGTAGTTTACAAGAGAGTCTTCTACCGATGACCTTCTCCCTTGTCGGTTGTTCCTGGAGTGTGATGAAGATGTTCCGCTATTTCTGCTCGACATTCTAAGAAAACAAACCGAAAAGAGTTCAATTTAATGAAACAGTACCTCAGACACGGCCCCGTGCTCGCTGAGCACGGCCCCATGTTCACCTCTCTGCAGATTTTTGAAACAAGGAATCTTGGTGCTTTAAATTATTTTTCTGACTTTTGAAGCATTTTTAAGCAGAAATAACTTAAAACAGTGTTGTAAAACTTATTTTTAACAAGTTTCCTTGAATAAAAACCTAACAAATATTACAATAAAGCTTGAAAACATAGAGATTTCAAACTTTAATGGAGGTTTTGATGAGAAATGAAGAAGAAGGCAATGGACAAAAGTAGAAAAGACAAGATGGTTGTTGAGAACCTTCTTTAGAATATACCTAGTATGGTATATGTGAAGATCCCACCAGATCTTTGTCTTTGGAATGGGTCCAAGAGTGCAGGAATCTTGCTGCATTTATAGAAAACGACAGCACGCTGGACACGGCCCCGTGTGCAGACAAGATTCTGACACTTTTTGTCCGTATTCTGACCAAAAGTCATATGGGAATCTTTGGGTGGACACGGGGGCGTGCTGACCTGGACACGGCCTCATGGCTAGAAGTTTTTTATGAAGTTTTGTATATTTTAAGGAGTTTTATCCGGATCGGGTGGCTCCTTACTGGACGGAACAATACCGAAGTGCCTGAGATACCTAAGTTGCCCTAGTTTTAGACAAGAACGCAAGAGGTTATTGGAAAGGGTGATTCCTAAGCTAAATACCGGTGGGCAAAACAAACCTTTATTTCCCTTATCCGGGCTCTCGTTAAAGAAGGTATATGTCGAATCGCTCAGGTCTATGTATGCATCGGCGGAAACCGATGGGGAGTCCTTTACGGCACAATCGACATAGGGACGACTATCGCTCAAGTCCTCACAAGAGTTAGAGGTGATTTCGGGAGCAACGATGTTGTCATAATTCGAATGCGGTCTCCATAATTCTCCTTGATTGTTGTCTTGAGATGAATTGGTTATATCCATCTCAAGTTCTTTTATCCATCGGAGAATTAGTTCTTCCATTTGAAATGATTCTTCAAGAATCATTTCATCTCGAAGGGATGATTGAGAGCATTCGAGGGAGAGATAGGGATTGTTTTTACTTTCACCCATCTTAAGGGTACAGGAAAACAATGGGTCTATATAGTGGGGATTGTAATTTAAAAAATAACATTTTAAATCTTCATGAGTTCCGCCACATAATTGACACCACGTACCATAAGAGGAGCGAAAGTAAAAATCATCAGCATCACTCATGATTGCGTCAGAAATTACCAGCCGTCGGAATCTTACGGCTCTGTTTTCAGTATCTGAAGCTTGGGCACAGGGCGTGTTCAGTGGGCACAGCCAGGGTCGGAATATTGAAAGATAATTAATTAAGTTATTAATGCGTAATGTGGTAGGCCCCTCTTTTGAAGGTGACGGTACCCTCGGTTAAGTGGTTTGAGTCAGCAGGGATGCAATCCCAAGTAGCTTACATAAGTGGTTAATCTATTAATAGTAGTTTACATATGAGGGGATCAAGCCATTCACACCCCAGCCATTCACACCCCAGCCATCCAATACCAGTGGGTATTGAAGGAGGTCCTAGTAAGCTTGACCCAGGTCCTTGCAGGATCTATACACTGAACAAGGAAAGAACCTTACCAAACCATTCCCTTAACCCCTGACCAGGTAGCCAACATATCTCTATATAGACCGTAGAGATATGAATGGTGTAAATCTTTTATTTTATATAGATAGTAAAATAACGTCAAGACACCACGGACAAATGATAACGAAGTTTCACCTTCAACATAAGAAACTAGTTATTAAAGTCATTAATACAAAACCAAATAAAAAGTGCGAAAAGATTAAAAATCAAAAGTATTACACTAAATGCTTGTTTTCACCAAGTGATGTAAGAGACTTAGGCAAACATGGCCTTTGATTGTCAAGAACTCTTACTATCAATCTTGGATCCCGAGACTACTACGCACACTCTATGATGGATGATGGTGGTGGATGTGGGTTGTAGTGGTGGTGGAGTGTGGGTGAAGTGTGAGAGAGGTGGTTTGCCAAGGGATGCCTTTGAAGTGAACCAAACACCTCTATTTATAGCCTGCACAGAAGCCCGGACACGGCCCCGTGTCCATCCACTTTCTCTTTCTTCATTACTTGCAATTTGTCTGCATTAGCTCCACACGCCCCCGTGTCCAGCGGGCACGGCCCCGTGTGCAGAAGCGTATCTGTACAATCAAGATTTGCTCAGATTCTGCGAATCTTAGCGTTGACCACGGCCGTGTTGAGCTGGGCACGCCCCCTGTTGGGAAATAGAAGCTTATATAGCTTTGTCCTTTCTGCAGACACCTGAGCATGCCCCCGTGTCCGCTGGGCACGGGGCCGTGGTCAGCCTTCTGTTTTCTTGTTTTTGCTTGGGAAGATGTTGTCAAGGGGTCCGACATGCCACGTTTATTCCTTTTCTTGTAATTATGTTAGATTTTGCTGCATAATTGCTCCTTTTGTTCATTTACGCTTATTAATCCTGAAAATACAAAAGGAAGACAAAAGCCCACTTTTTCCAATATTAGAACTAAAAAAGGGTTAGTTTTATGTCTCATTTGATGTAATTTATATGTTGCATTTTACACACATCAGACAACCACACAAACACCTATTAATTAGATGTTTGAGTGATAAAAGTAAGAAAAACAAGTAGAAGATGAAGAATCTTGACCAAGGATGAATCAACAAATGTTGATTAGGAATCCCATAATGTATAACACAATCAAAGAGCCTGGATATCGGATTTACACACTTGAATAACACAAAAACCACCTTGGTCCAAGAAACTTGGAATACTAAGATGTGGTGCACTGATTATATAACATCTTATTACCCAGCGTAATTATAGTTACGCTGGGCACCTAAATACGCCGCACCTGATGGGACACATTACAATATGTTCACTTTTGGCCCCTTTACACTACCAAACTATTACAAACAAGCCCTAAACTATTAAACTCAAGTACCAACGGTCTAAAAACGTTCTAACAATAAGTCAATTTGCTTGACTTTTGGCTCATAACTATCTAAATAAATGACATAGCTTAGGAGAAACACTTGTGTTTGAAAGAAGTATTAGAACTCAGGAATGGAAGCCTCAAGTGGAGAAGCAAGCTTCAAGAGTGTTTTTAAGTAGAAAGAAAATAATGGTGTGAAGAATGGAATGGCTTTCAAGCCTATTTATTCTAACATGAGTGATGAGATCTTGGCAAGTGTTGATTAGGTGTTAAGGAGTTGCTTAGTGTCCACACAAGTGTCTAAACCAGATTGAATGTGGCATAGTTGCTGAAATGTGGCATCTTTTGTAGCAAACAGCTGCTGCCAGCAGCAAAACTATTGCCTGGGACCCCTTATGGACCGTAAGGGCCTAGCCTTGCGGTCCCCAAGGCTGTCTGGCGGGCAGATTTTTGTTTTTTAACAGTTTCAGCCCTTGGACTTGTATTATCGTTTTTTCGCCACTTTAACCCTCCTAACTCATTGTTTAGGTCATGTAAAGGGTAGTAAGGCACATGTCACTTGGATTTTGTTCTGGAAATATCGTGATATTGTCTTGCTTGATCATATGATTACGAAACTCGTAAATAAAATATAGAACTTTATAAAACACGGAAACAATAGAAAGTTTACAATCTTTGCAATCTTGAAAACGTTACATTTTCATGAAGAGTTAATTGTGTTTTTCGTCTCTGTGGTTAGTCAAAGATTACTATTTCAGTCCATTAGTTTAAAATTTTCCAAAACAATCCATGTGGTTTCACTTTCGTAACTATTATAGTCCACCCACACTAACGCCATCCAGTTATACTGTTAGTATATATACGTTTTTTTTTTACTTTCGAACCTTCAACTTCACTAAAATACGTGTTTTGGCCCCTACTTTTCAAAAAGTTTTATTTTTATTGGTTAATTTTGTTTATATACGTGTTTAGTCCCCCTACTATAACTTTAGTAGTGTACATGTTTAATCCTTCTAATTTTAGTAAAATTGTCAACGAAATCGAAATACAGTTTGACTTGACCGTTAGACAAAAAGCCATTTCTAAGTGTCTACGAGCACCACATGCACAAGATTTTCTTCTTGTTACACCTATAGATGGGTTAGGACAGCATATGTCGCCGGTAGAGTACTGTACTATCCTTAAGTATCGCCTCATGATTCCTTTATTCCCAGTTGATGAGGTATGCCCTGTTTGTCATAAGGCATGTTTGGATTCTTTTGGGGGAGCATGAAGTTCATTGTAGAGAGCTCCCGGGGTTCAAATACCGATATGATTTGGTTAGGAATGTCCTTTTTGACATTTTCAGGCACGCTGATATTTCTGCTAAGAAAGAGGCACCCATTAATTTCTTAACAGACCCGTTGGAAGGGAGTACCCTTCAATTAGCCGACATTCTGGTCATTGGATGGGTAGGAGGAAAACGTGCATGTGTGGATCTAACAGGGGTTTCCCCGCTTGTGGGCTTAGGAGGTAGTGCTTTCACGGTGGCTCAAGCTATTTTAAAGGCTACTTCGGGTAAAGTGACCAAACATGAGAAAGTGTGCTTTGATAACCAACACGTGTTTATCCCATTTGCTTTTGATACTTTTGGTTTTATGGCGCCAGAGGCTGTGGACCTACTTAGTCGAGTTCAAAGGGTCATGCATCGTAATGTTTTGACCCTGAGATCTATGGACGTAGTTTTGCTATTCAAAAAGGGGTAGCGGCACAACTTGTTGCCTGTTTACCAATTATCTCGACATAAATTCATAACAGGACTCTACATTTACATATGTTATCAAGTCGCAATTACTGAAAACCTTCAACTTTGCTAATATACGTGTTTAGCCCCCTGCTTTTCAAAAAAGATTTATTTTTATTGGTTAACTTTGTTTATATACGTGTTTTGTCCCCCTACTATAACTTTACTAGTGTACATGTTTGATCGTTCTACATTTTTTTTTTCCTTTTAGTGATTGATTTTGGCTTTTTGTATCTTGCTTTTAAACCTTCAACTTTGCTAATATACGTTTAGCCCCTCTGTGTATCTTGCTTTTAAACCATCAACTTTGCTAATATACGTTTAGCCCCTTCTGTACTTAAAAAAACTTCATTTTTTATTGATTAGCATTGTTCATATGCGTGTTTAGTGCCTCTGCTTTAACTTTGGTTGTGTACATGTTTATTCCGTCGACTTTTATTTTTTTTAGTATTTCATCTTTTAACATGTTACCCTTGCTACTGACGAACCAACTCGGGGGAATAGTGAGCGTTTGCTATTGGTGGATAAACACTATTATTTGTATATACTACATTCACTATGAGGGGGAATAGTGCCAGGAGCTACCTGACATCCCCTTATTGGTCGTGGCTTTTTGTATTTTACTTTCGAACCTTCAACTTCACTGAAATACGTGTTTAGGCCCCTGCTTTTCAAAAAGTTTTATTTTTATTGGTTAACTTTGTTTATATACGTGTTTAGTCACTCTTCTATAACTTTAGTATTGTACATGTTTAATCCTTCGACTTTTATTCCTTTTAGTGTTTGATCGTGGCTTTTTGTATCTTGCTTTTAAACCTTCAACTTTGCTAATATACGTGTTTAACCCATCTGTTTAAAAAAATGTTTCTTTTTGTATTGATTAGCTTTGTTCATATGTGTGTTTAGTGCTTTTGCTTTAATTTTGGTTGTGTACATGTTTAGTCCGTCAATTTTTATTTCTTTTAGTATTTCATCTTTTATCCTTTTCCCCTTGCTAATGTGATGAACCAACCCAGCGGAATAGTGACTGTTTGCTATTGGTAGACAAACGCTATTATTCCTGGAGTTTAATAAAGTTACTCTATAACGAGCGTATTTTACCTATGTCTCGATGAAATTTTTATTAAAATTGTGCTATGAGTAATATGTTCAAATAACCAAAATACGGACATACATGTCATCAAACTGAGATATATTCTACTGACCCCGCAAAACGGACGGGACATAACAATGGTTTTTTGAATTTTATGCCCTAGTTTTTTAGATAGTTGTGAAGGTAATCATCACATCGCTAGACTATACAGGTCATGAACCACAATATTATTTACCTACTCAGATTTTCTAGTCTATAACATCTAAAATAACCTTAATAAATTTTAACTTTTAGTTATTGTTATTTGTTATCATTATTTCTTTTTTATTTATACGCCTTCAATCATGCTAGAAATAGTGTGACCTTCCAAAATGTCGTTTTCGAGTATGACCTTGTGTCTAGGTAATGCGCTCAGCCACTCGCATTCTATCTTCATTAATAGAGATGGAAAACATGTTTTCACATTTTTATAAGAGTAAACTGCTAAAATCGTCCTCGAGGTTTGGACACCGAGGTTTCAAAATCATTGCCAGATTCATCCATTTCTCTAACCTCGTTAAAAACTAATGCTAAATGAGGGGTATCTTCGTCATTCTCTTTGTTTATATAATGATGTTTTTATAAATAAATACACATACAATATCTCTCTCTTTCGATTGATATGCTTCTTCCATTTCGGTTTAAATTTTTGTGCTTCAATTTCCCAACGAACGAGGCTAGAAAATAATTCGGATGATAAAGGCATCTTCATCAATTCAGCCTCACTGTTCATATATAAAAAAAATATGTGTCTTAATATGCATTCTAGTTCTTGTTGAAAAAGAATAATTTAAATCGAAGATAATTAATAATAAATGTAATTAAGCACTAGAATAATGAGCTAAAGAAAATATGTAATGTGTACCTTTTGAAACATCTTTTTCAAGAAATAATTCCATTTTAGATGTTTATCAGCTTTTTTAGGATGTGGGATAAGAGAATTCATGAAGATCATAGGTAAATCTTGAAATCTATCCCTCATCATACCTGGTATGCGAATCTATACACAGAAAGCGCAAGCTTTAACTCACCGATTCAACCGAAAGAGATATACATATTGTTTGTGTATTAATTTAAAAAAGATAACATTATCTAAATAAAGAGGATGATGAAATTACCCCTCATTTAACATTATTTTAATGAGGTTAGAGAAATGGATGGATCTGACAAATCTTAAAACGTCAGTGGTTCAGTTGAGAAAAAAAATTTGGATGAATTTGGTAAAAGTGTCCAAACCTTGAGGACGATTTTAACAATTTACTCTTTTTATCCATCTCAAAAGTCTTGTAGTTTATGCTGTTGGTTTTTACTAAAAAGAGAGTGATGGTGGATAATCACATATCCAATATGGTTTTGGGAACGGGGATAACAAATGAACCTGAACGCACTGAATAAACTCAAAACTTGGAATATTGAAGACGGATATGAGATTAAGGGCATGTTTGGCTGAGTTTTTTGAAAAGTCATAAGCTCCAAAATGATGTTTGACAATGAGCGTGTATGGGAGGGGAAAAGTGACTTTTCCAAATCGTCACTCCTTCCAAAAAGTCAATAAGGAGTTTTATAAGCACTCCCAAACATGCCCTAACTTTAAAAAATTTCACTGATATAATGGTAGTTTGTAAAAATCTTAACCACTATGAGACAATATGATATTAGGTTATACCCGGTCCAGTTCATGGAAATGTACATGCTTGTTAACCGGAATCATATGTGTAAACACTATCTTTCTTAGTTTTTTTGTTTTTCATTTGTCATTAAATAACAACGTAATCTACTAATGCCATGACATTTAGTTTTTATATTTTAAATTTATTGTAAAACATAGAAATTTTACAATTGTTAAGAAATGTGTTTGACAATCCAAAACAATAATTATTAACAAACTAACTGGTAATGAGTAGTAATGAGTAATTAAATATTCAAAAGTATGTGACGTGGTGTATTGGGATAAGTTTTTTGTTTAACTAAATCGGAGACGGAGATTATCATTATAATGTTGAAGCATGTAACTAGGTAAGAATTCAGCTTGTGTTTGTCTAGGAGATTCGATGAAGATGCACTTAATTTTATCTCGTATGAAAAAGATGTTTCCAATTGTAATATCAAAGCAGAAAGTCTTTTTGTTATTCTAAACATACACCTAACACGTGTAGTTTTTTTTTTTTTTTTAAGAACATAATATGTAGTGGTGAGTGAAACAAATGCTTCACCCTTTGGTATGAAGCGATACGTGGCCGCCTAGTCAACAAAGGTGCATTATGGGACTTGAAGTTAAAATGGGTGTAGTGGTATAGTGCCCTCATTCTATGATTAACCAATTATTATTATTTTTTAATTAAAACAAATAATCAACGGTCCTCACTTCTCATTGGTCAATTCCCGGCATTTTCGGTGGGTTTTCGAGGCACTTCATTCCCAAATACTGCCCTACTACGGAAAATGTAAGATGATTATACTTCTTCCTCGTCTCCAACGAATTTTGACCTATTTTTTATGTGTATTCAATAGTTTCCCATTGGAAAAACATATACCATTAGCTTTCATTGAATATTAAGAAAGACATTGACGCCTAGTTTTTGGTTTATTGCCGGCCCTCAAATTTTCCACGAATATGACAATTTTGCTTTTTTCCACAAGTTGACCCGGAGACTCGATCATAGGTGGAGGCCAAGTTGATTTGATCGGATGCAAGATTAGTTATAATAGAGTATTAATTGGGTTAGGATAACATCTTATTTGCCCGTGCAGTCATAAAGCCCATTTAGGGGCATTATGCGACAAGTAACGAAATGCGTAAAAGAGGGGCTTTATATCACAATAGGGTGTACGTGTAAGGGGGTTATATAACCCCTTCAATTATACATACATATGTATGTATATATATGTGTGTGAGTGGGGGGAAGATTGTGCATATGAGAACGCCGCGAAGAGGATCAGCCAAGATTTAAACCCCCATAGCGCCGCCTGTAGCGGTGTTCCGCGGCGCTATGGTGCGTCATAGCCGTTCACGCCGTGATGTGCCGCCCCATTACACAAGTTCTTAGGTGATACCTTTTTGTTTATCAGAAAACTAACATCATAGCATTTTATGTATAGTATTAAAATATTTTATAGTACTAAAAGTATATTAATTAATAGGGTTATTGGATTTTAATAATTCTAAGTTTCACCTTTTAACTAATAATAATCTCAACTTTAAAAATTCACTCGAGTGATTCCAACTTGTAAAATATTGGCCCCTATTAATACTTTTCTAACATATAAAAATTTGGCCTCCTCAATAGATTAAAATGCACATATAGACTGCTTAATTGATTTAAGTGCACCTATGTTAGAAAATGATCAATATGGGCTAAATTCTTACAAGTTGGGATTATGGGTGATAATTTTTTAAAGTTGGAATTATTATCAGCCAATAGGTGAAACTTATGATTATTAAATTTAATAACCCTAATTAATATGTTGAAATAGCTAGAAAATTAACACTTTGGAATTGTTAGAATCGAATGGGTGTATTTGAGCATTCAAGTCAATTTATGAGATGATTTTTTTTTGAAAGGTGTGAATTATTCGCGAATGTCGGGAGATCTAGCATACGTTGTCTTAACCGGGTCCGCGCTAGAGAGTCCACTCGCACAATAGATCCCAAATTTAAATCCCTCAATGAGAAACCCCTATCACCAAGACTCGAACTTGAGACCTTGAGGGAAAAACTCACCCAGCCCCACCATAAGTGGAACTTAAATACCCGTGGCCACCACTAGAGCACTAGTGAAGGTTATTTGTGAGATGATTTTGATATTGGCCACCACTAGAGCACTAGTGATCGTTATTTATGAGATGATTTTGATATTGAGTTTTGGGTAATTGGAGTTCCAATTTATGTCAAAACTAGTGTTGGTGGAAAAAGTATTTACTAAAATGGTGTTTCTTTAAAACTATTTACTAGAATGGTGTTTTTCATTCATTTTGTATTTATATTTTATTTTTAAACAACATATTATACTTTTATTTTATTTTATTACTGAATCAACACATTGATACATGTTATTTTTAATCAACATATTATACCTCTATTTATTTTATTACTGAGTCATCATCATCATCATCATCATACTCAGTATATCCCACCAATAGCAAAACTAAGGTAGGGTCTGAGGAGGGTGAGATGTAGACAGCCTTACCTCTACCCCGTAGGAATAGAGAGGCTGCTTCCAATGAGACCCCCGGCTCGATTGTGGTTTTGCATCAAGCCTTGGACATAAGGCACATAACACTCAGCAATTGAGACAAACGCCGATTAGTGCATGCACCCCTTTGTCTTTTGGCTATCAACGCCACCACATGATGCATGATTAACCGTCCCCCTCTTTTAACGTTATTTTCACGAAATTAGTAAAATAACGTTAAAATTAGTGCACTTTCACTTTTGCCCCCCGAGCGCCCACGCATATATACATTATATGAGCATACCGCAAGCGGGGCGTATTTTATTACTGAGTCAATACATTAATATTTTTTTAGTACTAGGTTAGAACCCCGTGTATTACACGTGTTGAACAAATGCAATTTTATATATCAAATAATAAAAAAAAGTTATATCTTTAAAAACCATGTGTATTGTACGAGTTAAATAAATGTAATTTTGTATAATACTAAATACTAAAAACGTCGTATCTCTAAAAACCATGTGTATTACACTGATTAAATAAATGTAATTTTGTATACTAAATACTAAAAACGTCGTATCTTTAAAAACCCCGCGTATAATCGGGTTGAATAATGTAACACCCCAAAATATGCAATTTATTTATGTTACCTAAGATGTCTAGTCATGTTATATTTAACCTAGTTAAGTATATATATGCAAGTAACTTGATTAGAAGGAAGGTTATATGACAAATAAACTATTTAAGTAATTAGAAGGACTAAACTTGTTAAAAAGGATGGAAGTTTAATAAAAACAAATAAATAAAAGAAAAACACAAACACACACTCTGGTGTGTTGGTGTGGATCGATCAGAGCAAGGGGGGGGGGGGGGGGAGACAAACCCTAACTTCATGAAATTCTCAAGAATTGAAAGAGATTAAGAGCCCAAACTAATGCATGAACTCGAAACCTTAATCATCTAAGCTTGTACAACGAATGGTAAGTCGAATTTTCTGTTTTGGATGAATTGTAGAAAGTGGGTTTTAACCCAATCATGAAATTATGTGGAAATTATATGTAGTTGAGAGTTAGGGTTTCATAATGGTTCGAAATTGTTGCTTGATTTCTGATTGTTTGAATGATTTAAGTGTATTACCCAATTGTTGTGAAGAAATCATAAACATAATGCTTTGCATGTATGCTATTAGATGAAAAATTGATACATGATCTTGAATAGGGATAGAAAAATTAGTTAAGATGGTGTAGGATGGAAGAAAGCTATGAACTTGATTGACTCTTGTTAGATTAGAAGGTGAATAAGTAGAGTTATGCTATGAATACTTGTACCTTGTGCTTTGTTGATGTTGTGCACACCAAGTGTTTGACGAAATGTCTTAATAAATATTTCAGCCATGTTAATCATAAGCGTTATGTGTTTTGAATGTGTTTATGATGTAGATGTAGATTACATGAAGTCTTGCCAAGTAGAGTATATAGACGAGTATGAGATATAAATTCTAAGTATGAATGGTATTGTTTAGGTGTAAAGGAAGAAAGTTCGAGTCAAGCAAAGCAACAAGGGAATCAAGGTCGAGGTACGCTACTTGTACAATTCAGGTTTATATTATGTTGTTGTGTTTAACATTAGATGTGTCGAATTGAATCATGTGTGGAAGTAGTATTTGTGTGGGCCCTTTAATGAATGGGTCGAAGGATGTGAATGCAAGAATAGAAAGAATGGTATGAAGTTCCATTTGGAACATATTTGTGTGAAAGAATGAAAGTATGTAGTAATTTAACAAGTTTGCGGATGTCATAATGGTTACAAGTCGGTAAGTCGAATTCTTGATTTAATGGAAAGAATTTTAATGCTAATAAGTTTACTTTGTTGTGGCGATATAGGTAAATCTCATGGGTAGCTTTCAAGCTTCGCCCGGTTCGAACACACTTCAAGACCCGCCACATGTTCCGCTACTTTTGTAAAGAAGACAACGCTTAATATTTTGGTCGCTTAATCTATGTCGAGTAGTGCTCCCGCATTTCGTCTTCTGGTTCCCACATGAGATTCGATCCCTTCATGTGTTGCCATTGGACTAACACTTGCTTAGTCTCCTTGTTATGTAGGATCCTTACTTTGGAATCTTTTATAGCCACTAGTCTTTCGATAGAGTTCATTCTTTCATCCACTTCAATGTCTTCAAGAAGTATATGAGTTGTTTCATCTACAAGGCATTTTTGTAATTGTGACACATGGAAGGTGTTGTAAACTCCATCCAATGTCGGTGGTAATTCAAACCTGTATGTTACCTTTTCAATACGAGCTAAAACTTTGAACAACCCAATATATCGAGGGCCCAATTTTCCTCGTTTATGTAATCGAATTACGCCTTTCCACAGGGAGACCTTCAACAATACTCGGTCCCTAACTTGAAACTCGATAGGACGCCTTCTTTTATCTTCATAGGTTTTCGGTCAGTCTTGCGCCGCTTTTAACCGAGCACGGACGAGATCAAACTTTTCATTTTTTTTGCCACTACATCCTTGGGCACGAGTTCTCTTTGTCCCACTTCTCCATAACACAAAGGGGTTCCACATTTTCTTCCATACAACATTTCATACGGCGCCATTTGAATGCTACTTTGATAGCTATTATTGTACGAAAATTCCACTAATGGTAAGTGGTCGTCTCAGCTTCCCCCAAAATCCAAGACACACGCTCTTAACATATCGACCAAGGTTTGTATAGTTCTTTCTGATTGACCATCTGTTTGAAGGTGGTATGCGGTACTCAAGTGAAATTTGGTACCCATATCTTCTTGAAACCTTTTCCAATAATGAGAAGTAAATCTGGTGTCCCGATCCAATACAATGGTACCCCATGGCGAGAGATTATATCGTTCACATAAATTTCCTCCATCCTTTCCGAAGAGTAAGTTTCTCGTATGGGTAGGAAATGGTCGCTCTTTGTAAGACGAGCAACAATGACCCATATGGCATCATGTGGCTTTTTCGTTTTGGGAAGTTTGGTTACCAAATCCATGGTTACATTCTCCTATTTCCATACAGGAATTTCCAACGATTGAAAATTCCCATACGGTTTTTGATGTTCCGTCTTCACTTGTGAGCATGTTAGGCATTTGGCTACATACTTGACAATGTCGCGTTTCATTCCTGGCCACCAATAATTTCTTTTTAAATCCCGATACATTTTGGTGGTTTAAGGATGAACCAAGTATCGGGACTTATGTGCTTCCTCAAGTATTAGAGTCTTCACATCACAAAACGTGGTATCCAAATTCGCCCATAGCTTATGTTAATTTCAGTTGTATTTACTTCTAACTTGTCCAAAAACCCTTTCGTTCTTTGGATCTTCCGCATTCAATGAATTAGCTTGGGCTTCCCGTATTGTCTTGATAAGGTTAGGTGTGACTATCATTTTCATGGACTTCACTCGAATAGGCGGCGGATATTCCCTCTGGATTAAGGCGTCTGCTACAACATTGGCTTTACCCGGATGGTAAAGAATATCGCAATCATAATGATAATCTTTGATTAACTCTAGCCACCTTCATTATCTCATATTAAGGTCTTTTTCTTCGAAGAAATATTTGGGACTCTTATGGTCTGAGTAAATCGTACACTTCGTCCCGTATAAGTAATACCTCCAAATCTTCAAGGCGAAAACTACCGCCGCTAGCTCTAAGTCATGAGTCAGGTAATTACCTTCATGCAGTTTAAGTTGTCTCGAGGCGTAGGTAATGACCTTACCTCGTTGCATCAAGACACACCCTAACCCTTGGTGCGATGCATCTGTGTATACTACTAAATCTTCTGTTCCTTTTGGAAAAGTCAACATCGGAGAACTTGACAGTTTTTCTTTTAGCATTTGGAAAGCTTTCTCTTGTTTATCACCCCACGAACACTTCCCATGATTTTTTGTTAACCTAGTTATAGGCAAGGCTATTATAGAGAAATCTTGAATAAACCTCCTATAACAGCCGGCTAAGCCTAGGAAACTTCTCACTTGGTTAACGTTCTTTGGGGCACCCACTTAACCACAACCTCTACCTTAGACGGAACTACTAGAATCCCTTTTGCATTAATCACATGGCCAAAGAATTGCACCCCCTGATCCAAAAAGAGCATTTAGAAAACTTAGCATATAACTTTTCCTTGTGGAGTTTCTCAAGCACTATGCGTAAATGAATAGCATGTTCAGTCTCACTTTGAGAGTATACCAAAATTACTTCTACGAATACTATAACAAATTTTTCCAACATGTTTCGGCATACCCGATTCATTAAATCCATAAATGTGGTCAGAGTTAATCCGAAGGACATTACTACAAACTCATAATGTCTGTAACGAGTTCAAAACGTTCTCTTAGCCACATCTTCTTTTCGTACCCGTAACTGGTGATAGCCCGATCGTAAGTAGATTTTTGAAAACCAACTTGCCCCTTGTAGTTCATCGAAAAGATCATCTATTCTTGGTAAGGGGTATCGATTCTTCACCGTGAGTTTATTGATGTAACACCTCGAAAATTCATGTCCAATAATATATCGACACGTGTCATGCGCTTTAAACGTGTAAAAGATTACTTTAGAAGGACTAAAGTTGACAAACAAAGAAAGTATGTGAATATAAGGGTTCAAAATGTCAACCATGGATAAATATACTATACAATAACCCTACATGATGTTTATAACCTTAAACGAATAAATCATGGATCATACGAAGCTAATTGTGAAAGAAAGTGAGGAATTATAAACTACAGGGGTTAAATGTGTCAACATGTTTAAAGTATACCTCTGAGTGACCTTTTAGAAAACCCGAAGCTTTGTAATGATTAATTATACTCACGAGAATAAGTGATAAAAATTTCACAAGGTTTCGTTAAAGTATGAGAAAGTTATGACAATATTCGTATACGAGGGGTTAAAAGCGTCAACGTTGGAATTTAAGACTTTTCGGTGATCCTATGAATAACCGGGGACTTAACAAAGTTGGTTTATGACTTGGGGTCTTTAAAAGTCAAGTTAGAGGGTCAAAAGTGCAATAAAACAAGTTAAAAACGAGTTTAGAAGGACCAGGGACCAAAATTGCAATATTTGGAAACTTGTAACCTGAGTCTGGGCTTCACACGGGGCGCGTAAGGGTTGCCCAGAACCTTACGCGGGCCGCCTGGCACTGCCAGCATCAGAAAAACTCCACAGGTGTTTGTTTCAGCTGGTTACACCGACTTAGGAAGCTTGTTTTCAATTCTATGGGCTTGTTTGATGGTTTTTAAGGGCCTAGGGACACTTGGGATGATCAGGAATCATCCCATAGACTTGTTGGGCATGATCTTGATGAATCAAAGCTCCTATATAAAGTGTTCTTGTTGCAACCATTTTGATCATCTACTTGCAAACTTCACAACTTCACTTCAAGAGAATTTTAGAGCTCAAGCACCCTCCCTAGTGATCATTAGTCGTGCATAGGACCTTGATAAATGTCCTTAACCTTCTCTAATTCAGTTTTGCTTAGTTAATTAGTCTAAAGTCAAACCATCGTAATTAAGATTTGACTTCGTCATTAATCTTAATTTGTCCAGTCAAATTCCAAATTGAAAGTACCTATGAGTGGGTAATTATGTGGGCAATAAACCCTTAAAAGGGCACCCTCTGATTCCCACTCTAACTAGGTCAATTGTCGGGTCAAAGTTAATCTCAAAAAGTCAACATAAAGCTTATTTTCAAATTAATGCATAATTAGCAATGTAAAAGCTATGCAACCTGTTTTGTCATTAATATAACTTGGTAATTAATGTAAGAACATGTTTAAACATGTTCAACTCGACAATTTTCAGTTTAAGCTCGGGTCGGAACCGAAAGTCGCAAAACTAGACTTTTGCTTTGACTTTCAGTTCTGACCCATTAGAGCATAGTTTAGAAATGTCTTAGAGCCTTATTAGGACCAGGTTTCATATAAGTATAACCCTCTGTGATTATACAACTTGGTTCATTAGTTATCCGATTCATATGCATATTTCCGTTAAATGCCTAAATGTTGACTATTATGCCCATATGACCTTAAAACATGATTTTTGAAAATGTAAAAGAGTAGAAACCTTAGTTACTGATTTATAAACTTGTACCTAAAATTTGACATCAGTTTGAGGTCTAGATTAAGAGTTATGCTCATTAGCGTAATTAGAAAGCTTTTTAGTAATTAAACGGTGTAATTAGCATATAGCCTATCTAAACCCGATTTTTGATACCAAACTTTTTACTCACTGATATAAAATAATATTTTGGGATTTTTGGATATTTTTAATTATTTTTAGGCTAAGCATAACATAGAGTTCTAAGCTTGATCCGGTAATTGTCGGTTTTGCCCTTTTAGGCTATAAAATAAGTTTTACCAATCCTTTTGATATCAAACCTTTTTCTACTGATCTAATATGATAGATATAATATTTTAAGCCTTCTAGAATAATAAATATATCAGCTTTTCTTATAAAACCCAAAAATCGCTTAAAATCGCCTTTTTATGCGTTTTAAGCGCATAGTATGTATTAAAACCATTTTAGATATATAAGACTTGATACCTACTGATGTTTTAAATAAATTTTTATACTTTAGAAGTAAGCAAAAGTTTTAAACTCAGATTTCCAGATTTGACCTTTAAACCTTAGGTGAAATTACCAAAATGCCCCTTCGGTGCATAGTTTAGTTATAAATGATAAATTTCACATATAGGTTATACCCTACTGATATAACTTAGTAAATTAAGTATTTTTACTGAGTACATCAGACCCGAAACTCAGATTTATATTTAAACTCTTTTATAACCTTTAAAATGACCAAAATACCCCTACGGGGCTTAATTTGAGTTTAAATCCGTTTTGGGCATAATAGAAGATATCTTACTGATTTCACAACATATTTAAGGCATATTAACTTAGGAAACCTGTGTATGACTCATTTGGTTACCCGTTATGCACTTTTCGCGTTCGGATCGGCTTATGTAACTAGTTTACATATATTAGCTGAAACGGGTCAAACCATATCGTTTTCATCTCAAAATCCAGAATATGTTTAAGTTACCCATATTAAACAAGCATACAAGCTTGTCGGGTCAACACCACATTCTAAACCGGTCTTCGCGTTATCATGCGTTTGAACCGTGTCTTCCTTTTGAAAACTAACCGGTCTAAGTCTAAGCTTAATTAAAGACCCGTTAGGATTCTAATAGGTTATTAAAAACCTTCATTCCAGATTAGGAGCCCAGTAAAAGCTACGTGCACTTGCTGTATTTGATTTATACTTTGCTCAGGTAAATACTCTTAACTTATTTTCCCTATACGGGCTTGGGATATGGTACTATAAAAGTACCGCTTGGTCGGGTGTGTAGTCATTTAAATCGGATTGTGATTGATGTATTTACATAACTCATTTTAATCTGTATTATTTGGTGTATGGGCTTTGGGGGTTAAATGACCATGTCCCGGATATCCTTGGCATCATTCAAAGAAACGGCCACGACCTAAGCACGGGGTGTAGGCATACACCTGACAGTTGCATTATGTAAAAACTGGTAATCCACTTAAAGGAATCAACCTTGTGGGCATTATACATGTGGCGTGTCAGTTAATCTTGTCAGGCCCTACAAATCGGCCCTAATGGACGACAAATAAGTAAAACTGTATACAAGATTATTTTTGAATAATTGTCCCAAGTTATAAAAGATATTTTTGCCTAAGCGCATTCAAATCAATTTTCAAACTCTTTTCAAAATGAGTCAGTTAAGTTGTATTTACCAGTGTAAACTGACGTATTTTCCAAAAAGGCTAAGTGCAGGTACTATACGTAATAGGCTGGCTACTCCAGGCATCAATAATCAAGTCTCGCAAGCTCTAGATGTTAAAGTCTGTTGAACAATAATCTTTTTATCTTTTGATCCACCTATGGATCCATTACAGTCCGTTGTGATACTTTGATATTACTATTTATTCGGTTTGTAATATGATTCATCTTTTGCTTCCGCTGTGCATTTAAATTTGTGTTGTTTGACTATGATGATATCAACTACGTCACGATACTCCCCACCGGTAATACGTGGAAATATCGGGGTGTGACAATTGAGCTCCCGATTGTCGATGTACATGCGCATCAAGCCATCCTTCTTTTTCACAAACAGGACGTGCGCTCCCCAAAGGGATACACTAGGGCGTATAAAGACCTTGTCAAGGAGTTCTTGTAATTGGACCATTAACTCTCGCATTTTAGTGGGTGCCAATCTATATGGAGCTTTGGCTACCGGCTTGGCACCCGGGTCCAGTTCGATCCGAAATTCCACTTCACATTCAGGTGGAAGTCCCGGCAGATCGTCTGGAAACACATCGGGATATTCATTCACAACCTTTTATCTTCTATTATTGGAGTATCTTGTACTGTATCAACCACATAGGCTAAAAATGCTTTACTTCTGTTTCATATATGCATGGCCACTTCGACAATGGTGCATTGTTTAGTCTCTACTCTACTATTCTTTCCCCATATATCCTTACTCGCTTCCCATTAAGGGATATCACATGAATAATTTTGCTCTCACATCGGATTTCTGCATGGTATTAGGACAAGCAATCTATGCCTACCACTACCTTAAACTCTCCCAAGATTGTTACACCCTGACTTTTGCGGAAGCGTGATTATGTGTGACTTGCTTAATATCATTACATTCAATCATAACAACAACTATATGATAAAACCAAAGATGATCATCCTTTAATTAAGTTTAAAATACCATAAACATCATTGTTTTGAAAACACAGATTTAAAATCTGAATACAAAACATGCAAATTGTTTCAGAGTTCCATAAGGACTCAACAAAAGACTTTAAATAAAACCAGGCTTTGGAAGATGTGTCTCGTCCAGGATAAGACACACTGACCAAACCCTAAGACACTGGATGACATCCTTTATTCTTAACACAACTTGAAACATCCAAACGCCCGCCAGATCCACATCTAATTCCATGAAATACATGTAGTTTAAAAACATCAACAAAAGTTGAGCGAGTTCATGTGTGTATGAATAAACCTTTGAAATCATTGTAAAAAAATGTATGTATGTTTGTAAACTCCAGGTATGAAAGCAAAACAAGGATACAAATCAATTAATGGTTTGCAAGGCCATTAACAAGTGTGCAACGGCGTAGGAAGGCTCAAACCTAGCAGATTTTGCACCGGGCCTCCGGCTGTAAGACATAGTCTCCTCATGGGCCACCCTGGTCCACATGGGTGTGGGCTCGCTACACCCAAATAGATCTATCACTCATGCCCCTCAGTCCTAACATGAGGATTGATGGTCTTAGGAGTGCGCCTACCCATTCACATGATCTACTATGCAATCCCTAGCTAACCATACCAATTGTAATTGTTTGTAAACATTTAGTAACATGTACTTCACCCCCGAAGTTATAAAACTAAAAACAGTTAAAATAAAAGGGGGGGGGGGGGAATGAACTCACGATTTTGCGTTCTTCAACGGTAACTCAAAGGTCCTTCGGATACACACGACTACCTACAACGTACTAAGGCCAATTAGACGACCGAGTCGTGCCTTGATTTAGTATTAGTTAGTGTCTTTGAGTTACGTTCTTTGTGTCTTCAATATATTCCAATTTATATAATTATTTGTTAAAATAATAAATATTTTAACTTAAATTATATTTATTAAATTTTGGAATAATTGTTAAAACAATATATATTAACTTGATACTTTTCACGTATTTATACATGTATTTCCTTCCCAAGGATGGGTGTATTCGTATTCTTGTATTTGTATATTCTTGCCATGTATTTGGGGTCGTATTCCAGTGTGTATTTATACGTACGAGAATACGTATTTTTATTGTATTCGTTAACTATTCTTATACTTAATTTCGTATTAATTTTTCCGGAATATTATCTTTAATAAAAGTTCACCAATATATATTCCAATATATATAATTTAAGAAATATTATTTAAAATTTTCCTTTGGCAAAAATATTTGTATTTTCATATAAGTTCCAAAAATAATATATTTTTAAGTCTAACTTAGAAAATATATATATAAACTTATTTTTCTCCAAAAATAATATGTTTCATATTTATTTAAGATGATATATATTTCTTTCAAAGGTAATGTACCTTCTAGTAATTCCAAGAAAAAATTATATATTTTTATTCATCCAAAATAATATATTTTCTTCTTGTTAAAATATGATATAAATTTGTAATAATTGTAATAATCATATTTTTATTCACTTGGCGTCCAAAATATTATTTACCAAAATATACTTGTAAATCAATTTTCTGGAATATTTTGTGAGTTACATTCTTTTGTTCGGTTTCTCCAATATTTTGTGTAAAATTTGTATATTCATATTCTTGGAATTTTGGTAATATTTTGGATTGTAACTTTTGGTATTTTGGTGAGTTATATTATTTCAAGTCCTAAAATAATATAACTAATACACATATTATACAAATAATCACACACATGGTGTCATCTAAATATATATTTCCTAAATACATATATAGTCACTTTTATTTATAAAAACCAACCTCCAATATTTATATTTTTATAACAAAAATTATGGCAAACCTTATGTGAAAAATCCATGGTTTAAAATATACTTGTAAATATTTGTTAAAAAATATTTTTCTAAGTGTTTAATTTTTAGAAAAATTTTGCCATAGTTTCCCCTAAAAATGGAGGTTTCCATACCTTGAATGTATATCATTTTCTTTTGTAAACCAACATAATCAATCAACAATCAACAATAAACAATCTACACTTACCAATTTTGCCAAAAACAAGCATAAACTACCACTTCATGAACTTGAAAATTTATAAAAATTTGTAGTAACTTTCTAGTGTTTTTAGTAAGCCTTGTTACCCTTTAAAGTGTGGTTGATTCTTTAAAAACATTATTTTTAAAGAAAATAGGTCTTTACAACTTGTAGTTACATTTTCTAAAAATGTTTCTTTATGAATTTTTCTTGTTACACATATGTTTCTACACTTGTTTATCCTCTAAAAATAGGGTTTATTTATTTAAAATCCAAGATTATGTAAAACTTGTATTTTTAACTTGGTTTTCTTGGAGAAATCACTCTTGAAGCTTTAGATCTACAAGACTTACATTTGATTTTAATCATTATTTCACAAGAACACATTATATTCTTTCAAGTTCATGCCTTATGTGAGGATGATTCATTAAACTCTAACATGTTCATCCTTTCATCTTGCTAGATTATGTTTTTAATCATGATCTAGTAAGATCATATGCTGATCTACATCATTTTCATAAGCAAACAATGATCAACAAATAGTTCAACACATAAACAACATAGTTTCTTCATGATTTAAGCTTATGTTCAAGTTTCATTCTTTTGATTCTTAGGGTTCATCAAGTTAATCATCATGTATCGTCTTTTAACCACTTAGATAGGATGTAAAATGGAAAGGTTAGTGTTCTTACCACTAGCTCAAGGCTAGGGATGATCAAGAGAAGAAAAGAGATGGATAATAGCAAATAGAGAAGCTCTTTCAACTTCTACAAGCTCCCAGCTCCTTTGTGCAACCTCTAACACCTTTGTATAAGCTTGGAATGTATGAGAGATGGTTGAATGAAGGTGATGATGGTGGTGGTGAGTTCGGCCGAGAACAAGCAAGGGAGAGGGAGAAAGAATTGTGTGAAGTGGTGTGTGTAAGAATGAGACTTAGAACACTTAGGTTATACTTATAACCATTTCAAGAGTTTATCTCATGGTTCTTATGTTCTTAAAGCACCAACACTATCTAATATAAAATTGAAACAAATCTCGAAGGTGGGTCCCTTGTTGGGCCGTTCCATAGGTGGGGGGGGGGGGTAGTAGGCTTAGGTTTAAACATAAGTTAGTTATTTAGGTTAGAATCCAAGTATTAGTTAGATGTTTTAGTTAGTTGATATTTATATAGGGTGTTATGATGTTCGGGGACCATAACTAGCTTGGTAATGTTAAAACAGTGCTTCTAGTAGAAATTTGGTGTTTCGGGTAGTGTCCGGTTGTTCGGTTGGTTACTGGTTCGTTAAGGTACTAAACTATGCAGTTTAGTGTGCTTTATGTTATCTTTTATGACAGTTTTGATTCCTGACACTTAGGAAAGTATTCAGGACCATTTAACCATATTTCTGCATGATATTAGATTGTTTTAATGCTGAAAATTGCTGATTTTTGCTTAATTCAGCACTTTAGGTGAGTTTTAGGAACTTTCCGGCACTTAAACTATTTCTAGGAAGGCAGTTTTATGATCCTTACTTTCCTACACACTATACTAGTGTAATACTTAGTCTCTGGCCCATTCTAGATCTCATACAACGTCTGTCTATTTACTGAACTCCGTCTGATAATTGTGCTAACTGTATTTAGTGCATCATTTGAGCCAATAAAGTTCTCATGCAATAATGATATGACATTAAGCAATATGGAATGCACATGTATGTATAAAGCAATAATCAGAAAACAATTCAAATCATTTATTGTAATTCAGCACAGTCATTAAGCACTAATCATGGTTTAATAGTTGTACGGATACCTGGAATTTTGACAGTTGTCACATTTTCCCCCTGTTAAGAAAATTTCGTCCCGAAATTTTAAGCCTTACTACTAGCGGCAGGGGAGTTGGGGAATAAATGTGGGTATTTAGCTTTCATACGATCTTCACGCTCCCATGTAAACTCTGGGCCGTGATACGCGTTCCATCTAACCTTGACAAGCTTAACACTACTCCTCCGAGTCTTTTTAACCTTCCAATCTGTAACCTCGACAGGTTCTTCGATAAAGTGGAGTGTGTCGTCAATGTGAACTTCATCAGCAGGAATGACTACTTTTTCTTGAGTTGGACTCTTCTTCAGATTAGATACATGAAATGTATCATGAACACCATTAAGTTCTGTCGGTAATTCCAACTTGTATGCTACAGAACCAACCCTTTCCAAAATTCTGAACGGTCCAATATAACGTGGGTTTAACTTACCACGCTTCCCAAAGCGTGCCACACCTTTCCAAGGTGAAACTTTCAACAAAACCATATCACCCACTTCGAATTCTAAGGGTTTACGTCTTTGGTTCGCAAAGCTCTTCTGATGATCACGAGCCGCCTTGATACGCTCTCGGATCTGTATGATCTTTTCAGTCATCTCTTGGACCAGTTCGGGACCAACCAGCTATCTATCGCCTGCATCTGCCCAGCATAACGGCGATCGACATTTGCGTCCGTAGAGATCTTCGAACGGTGCAGCTTGAATGCTTGTATGGTAGCTGTTGTTATAGGAAAACTCTACCAAAGGCAGGTGAGTATCCCAATTGTCACCCAAGTTCATTACGTAAGCACGTAGCATATCTTCAAGCATCTGAATCGTTCTCTCACTTTGACCATCCGTCTGTGTATGAAAAGCAGTACTCAGATTCAACTGAGAACCAAACGCTTCTTGGAAAGATTGCCAAATCCTTGACACAAATTGTCACACCCCGACCACGTAAAACAACAAAACATGGCGGAAACGTCGGGGAGTGTTGTAACAGAATCATTGTTTCACAACCATGGATTAAACAATTTTGTTTTATTGAATTAAATGTATTACATTACATTGAAATTAGAAACAAAACATGAACAAATAGACTTTCATTGTTATTAAGTCACTAAGGCCTCGTCCATTCCTATGTGAGCGTACACAAATATCATCATCAATCATCATCAAACATCATCAACTATGGTACCTGAAACACATGTGAAAATACGTTAGCATAAAAATGCCGGCGAGTACATAGGTTTTATATGAGTGTCGGATCCATGGCTAGTTTACATGTTGCAATACTTAATTAAAAACCTTGTTTTTGAAAAGTATAGTATTGCGACGTAATTAACCAACTCAAATCAAGTTGGTTATAATTTATAAAATCTCATAGCCATGATTCTTAACTCCAAAACATTTGTTTTATTAAATCAAATTGTAAAACATCTCAAAGAAACTCGTTAATAAAACTCGTATGGTTTATATTATTCAGAAAACATCATTGAGTGATATCGTTTCAAAATCGTTTACCCAAGTGATCTAGATAACGCAACGATATATATAATGTGTTAAAAGCACTTATATATAGGAAGTACCCGCGGCGTATCCACCATGCTTTTAACACATTACACCCGCCCCGTTACCTAATCACTTCCCTAACCCAATGGTTCAAACAGTTACAAATGGTTCACATAAATCAAACGGTTACAAATGGTTCACATACATCAAACGATTACAAATGGTTCACAAATGGTTCACATACATCAAATGGTTACAAATGGTTCACATACATCCAACGATTACGAATGGTTCACATACATCCAACGATTACAAATGGTTCACATACATCCAATTATTACAAATGGTTCAAAACGTAAAACAATTGCGCTAGCATGTTAAGTGAACATACATAGCAAAACATAATGAAATTATGTACTAATAGTGTACTAATGAACATAGAAAGTATATGATATGAAAACATGGAAAACACGAAAGTAACAAGTAGGCACATGTGTTTCACCCCAAAACGTTTGAAAACCTCACTTAAGGATGCTTTGAAGTCTTGAATAACAACAAAGCAAAGCTAGAGGGATCACGGAATCAAACGACGCCTAATATAGGTAATTATGTAAATAAACGGACCTAAATCGGAGGATCGGATAAAATGAGGTTTCGTAAACCAAATGAGTGTAGGGACTCATGTAATATGGTTTAACAAAGCCTACATTCTAAAACGAAACCTAACCTAAGTGCTTACGACCCATTACGACTCGTTAAGGTAGCTTACGCCACTTTAACGCGTCGTTCATGTAAAACTCGTTCGGAACGCCTAACTAGTCCTATGACAAGTATTATATGCCTTAACATGTCTAATATTGTTGCCAAATCAGTTTAGATATAAAAAATTATGTTACATATGCTTAAAAATGAATTTTGGCGTAAAAAGGGCATTTTGGTCATTTACCTAAGGCATATAAACTACCTATCATACAACTACTTAAACAACGTGACCATAAGGTATAACCTCGGAAGGTTATTCCCTATGCAACTATGGTCACCTAATGTGTTTGGTCGGATCCTAAAGATCGACCAAACGGGTCGGGTTCGAAAGTATGAGCGGTTGTTTAGACCGCTTACCTTACGACTCTATATAAGCACCAAACCTAAAGTGATGAGCTAAACATGTTAAAACATGCTTAATGAGGTTTGAAACAGGTTTGGTATCAAAACAAACGGTTTTGATACCTAAAAGTAGTTTGGTTACAAAATACGCAAGAATACGCATTTTGGCCGAGACTACGACTCGCCACTATGCCT
Organism: Helianthus tuberosus; assembly: GCA_030545235.1. Taxonomy (NCBI): domain Eukaryota; kingdom Viridiplantae; phylum Streptophyta; class Magnoliopsida; order Asterales; family Asteraceae; genus Helianthus; species Helianthus tuberosus. Next base: position 86,428,247 of record CM060371.1, on the reverse strand, counting down.
AGATAACGTGGTAATCAGTAGGTATAGTCACAAGAGACTAAAACCATAGTGATTACGCTCACGTTATGAAGTTTAAATGAACTTCATGTTGACCATAAACTGGTCAAAGCAGAAAGTCAAACACAGTTTGATTTTCACGCGAAAAAGAACGAAAGAGGACTTACAAAAGGTCCAAGAACGGAAGTTTGACCCGATTATTCTCAGGGACGAAGTGAAAGCACCTCAACTTAGAGAAATATCAGATCAAATGTGAGTTGCAACAATGAGATGGATGGGGTATATATAGTTTTGGCACAACCGTTAAGATCGTTCATCGTAAAACGAGCTTCGATCTCATCCGTACACATGTGCCCATGGTTTTGTGAAACCATGGGAGCCCCTAGTTTCATTAAAACTATGTGAAAATGAGGGGAACAGCTGGAACAAGTTGGAATTTAGATTTTCCATTTTGGTCCTTTCCTAAGATAACTATGGCAGATTGTCAATTTTGGTCCCTGAATGTGCAAACATGGTTTTTGATGCATTTTTGACACGTTTAAGCCCCGTTAATCCCATTTCAAGGCTCTAAAATGAAGTTAAAGTATAGGGAACATGAAACATGCTCAAAAATATCTCGGATGTCGGTTCGTTTGGTCGTACGGTTGCGTTGTTCGGTTAATTACGACGAAACACGAACGAATGCGAAAAACGATCCAAATTACGCGACGAATGGAATTTTATCATGCCAATCACTAAAATAAAATATTTTAATGATTACATAAAGTTTTGGATGTCCGGATGTATTCAGAACGTAAGATATGCGCGAAAATGCAAACTTATGCACTTTTTGACGCTTTTAGTCCCTGAATGACCAAAAAGTTTATTTTAGCACACCGAACCCCTCAAAGCCTATTTCTAAGCTATGTAAAGGATATTTAGGGTATGTTTAACTTATGGTCATGTTACGGAATGTTCGTTACAGTACAAATCGGCATACTTTCGCAGTTTGTCGAAATTACTCCTTGTTAGCGAATAAACTTGATTTCGCCACACCAAACCCTCCAAAACTTATTTCTAAGTTATGTAAAGGTTATTTAAGGTATGTTAAGCCTATTTCCCTATTCCGAAGTGTTCGTTGCATTAAACTTGTTATATTTACGCATCAGTGTGCGTATAACCTTCCGGAAAGCGATTTAAAGCTTGAAATTGAACAAGAATTGATATGTGCAAAAGATACACATATTTATACAAATCCCAAGTATGAAATAAAATATTTCAATGGTTTGGTATTTGTTTGATGTTCGCAGAGGCACAGGTGTCATAGTCTCCCCTACTTTAGGAAATTTCGTCCCGAAATTTATTCGTAGGAGTCTGTCTGTGACGCTGTCTTAAATAATTGTCTTGCATGGAATTTAGGGTTTTTTTTTATCTATTTGCGTAGAAAAACCCATCAAAGATATGCAAGGCATAATCCTGTTATTTCTCTCAACGGACTTTTTTTTCAGAAATGAAAATGAACGGAATGAGTCATTTTCCTCAATGGGTATTCTTCAGAAATGGAAATGAAGGAAGAATCAAGGATATTCATTTCCCTCGATGGATATTCTTCAGAAACGAAAATGAACAGAATGAGTCATTTTCCTCAATGGGTATTCTTCAGAAATGGAAATGAAGGAAGAATCAAGGATATTCATTTCCCTCGATGGATATTCTTCAGAAACGAAAATGCACGGAATGAGTCATTTTCCTCAATGGGTATTCTTCAGAAATGGAAATGAAGGAAGAATCAAGGATATTCATTTCCCTTGATGGATATTCTTCAGAAACGAAAATGCACGGAATGAGTCATTTTCCTCAATGGGTATTCTTCAGAAACGGAAATGAAGGAAGAATCAAGGATATTCATTTCCCTCAATGGATATTCTTCAGAAACAAAATGCACGGAATGAGTCATTTTCCTCAATGGGTATTCTTCAGAAACGGAAATGAAGGAAAAAGAAAAATCAGGGATATTCATTTCCCTTGATGGATATTCTTCAGAAATGAAAATGAACGGAATGAGTCATTTTCCTCAATGGGTATTCTTTAGAAACGGAAATGAACTGGGTCAACTCTAGACACATAACAAAACTTGTTGTGGTTTCTGTGCACTAAGTTCCATAATTATGTATGCATCCATAATTACGTAATTCCTTGCACAGTCCACACAGTTTGTTTTGTAATGTGAAGGGGAAGAAAATCAAACCTGTGATGAGTGTGACTAGACTATCATAGGGTCCTTTTAATTAGATCGACAAATGATCTCTTTAATTAGACCGCCAAGGAGTCCTTTCAGCTATATCATCACATGATATTCCTAACCAGATTTTTGGATCAATCTGTTTAACTAGACCACTCAAGGGGTCTAATTATGGACTAGTACATTATAATCCAAGGGTCTTTACTATTACGTAGAAGCCCATTAAGGATTTAAGGTAGTACCTCTGGATATCCTACTATGAATCCCTTAAACGAAGATATGGAAGATTCTACGAGGATTTGGATAACAAAAATTTGAATCATTCAAAAACATAAAAGGGAACACATAAGCACATAATCACATAATTGTTTAATTTGACATTTAATTTGTTATCTTTGGACGCGGATACTTAAAGCACACCAGGAATCCAATCCGTGGATTTCATTTGGCACTTTAATCATTTTCAAGAATCTATCTATGAAGATAGGATGATCTTCCAAAATCCGATTTTGTTTTCAAAGAAACATAATATTCAAATTAAGGTACACAACAATTTTGGATTTACGGAAATACCCTTAGGTACCCTATTTAAGGATTTATAGTGGCACTTTGGGTATTCGTCCAGATTTGTAACTTGCGCCTTGTACTTTGTTTCCTTGGAAGAAACGGGTACTTAGGATTTTCGTGGAAAACGCAAGAGATAATAAAATGTAAGAATTTTGGGGGTAGTCTGCTCTTCAAGGAATACTGTTCCTTGATTATCGGTATTGTAGGGGATATGTTGTTTATACATGAACCACATAAATACATTACAATGTAAATAAAAGATTTATTTATAAACAACGATAACAACTGTTTATGGACCTTGACAACAAAAGAAAATAATATATAAGATGTGATTATTTCTAAATGGTGTTGTCCTCTAGTCGGTCAGATGCTCATCCCTGTGCTGGATTTACATTAGCAAGCTTTGGGCAATTTCTTCGGAAATGACCCATCTCGCCACAGCTGTAGCAAGAACCTGGAGGAAAATGAGCTTGAGCAGGATTGTTGTCAGCTTGATTGGGTGCAACTGCAGCTCGACAAACTCTTGCTGTATGACCTATAAGTCCAAAAATTTGGCATTTGCAGCACTTCACACTAGCATGATGATGAAGGTTACATTGGTTGCACAAGGGTGCAGTTCCGTTATATGGCTTCCTAGCAGGGGGTTGAGCTGGTTGGTTGGGGGCAGCTTGATCATTGTGAGCAACCACGGCGAAGTTCTGGGAAGCTTTTCGCTTCTTTGACTTCTTGGAGGATTCAGTCTGTTCATCTTTGGGTTTCGATTCTTCGATTGGTTTCTTATCCCCTTTTCGGAAAAGTTTACCTTTCCTGATTTGAGATTCAGTCAAGGTAGCAGATAGCTCAATGGCTTGCCTAACTGTAGTGGGGTTACTACCAGTCACAATGTATTGTACTTGGTCAGGGAGGCCATCAATGTACTTTTTGATTGCCTTATCCAAAGGCGTAACCATATTCGGGCATAACAGACTTAACTCCTCATAACGATCCGTGTAGGCTCGATGCTCACCGCTATCTTGCTTAAGATCGTCGAATTCCCTTTCCAAGCCCCTGATCTCGTGACGAGGACAGAATTCCTTAATCATCAGACCTCGAAGCTCTTCCCACGTTTGAGCCAGTGCCACATCAGCACCCCTATCTCTCATCACACCGTTCCACCATGTCAAAGCTCGTTTCTCAAAGACACTAGATGCGTATTCTACCTTTCGCTCATTTGGGCATTGAACATGCCTGAAGGTGCTCTCTAGTCTCTCGAACCATTGCAGAAGTGCAGTCGCTCCTTGAGACCCAAAAACTTTGATGGCTTAGCCGAGTTGAACGTCTTGAAGTTGCAGGGGGCATTATTGTTGTTGAGAGCTTGGTTACATTGAGCAACGATGTTCGGGATTGCAGCAGTCATTTGCTTCCTAATGACAGCTGCCAGCTCTTCAATAGGTACCTGATTTTCGCGTTGTGGAGGCATTCTAAAAAGGGGAAACAAGAGAGAAAACAAATGAAATGGCATTGGGTAAGAATAGGATGTTACAATTACCGACCAAAATCATGGGTGATGGTCATTTGTTTGAACCACGAAGCAAACAAACGACACAAAAAGGTTGAATCAAAGCAAATAGGTCCTCATAATGTATCGCGAAGACATGCTCGCCTATAAGTGGACACTCACCCCAAGAGTTCCCAGGTAAGAGTGACTGGTTCGATATTGCGGATTTGTACGAACACTCTAGCCTTAGACAGAAGGCTCAGGGTACAGGCACCCACCCTTCTAGTTTGCACGTGTTCACATTATGTAGACCCAAACTTTGACGAGATTTCAAAAACTTTGAAGGTTCAAAACCTTAAAATAAATCATCCTAGAACAGATGATTGATTTTCAAAGCGGATTCGAATTTTGTATTCTTGTTGTGGTTGTCACCTAAGGATAGGTGACGGTCATTTGTTTTAAAACTAAACACAAGATAACTTGTGTTAGGGTCCTAGGAAGGTTATAGTCAAGGTCAAAGCATTACTAATAACCTAATTCCCTATAACCATTGGCTCTGATACCAATTTTTCTGTCACACCCCGACCACATAAAACAAGAAAACGTGGTGGAAACGTCGGGGAGTATTGTAACAGAATCATTGTTTCACAACCATGGATTAAACAATTTCGTTTTATTGAATTAAATGTATTACATTACATTGAAATTAGAAACAAAACATGAACAAATAGACTTTCATTGTTATTAAGTCACTAAGGCCTCATCCATTCCTATGTGAGCGTACACAAATATCATCATCAATCATCATCAAACATCATCAACTATGGTACCTGAATCACATGTGAAAATACGTCAGCATAAAAATGCCGGCGAGTACATAGGTTTTATATGAGTGTCGGATCCATGGCTAGTTTACGTGTTTCAATACTTAATTAAAAACCTTGTTTTTGAAAAGTATAGTATTGCGACGTAATTAACCAACTCAAATCAAGTTGGTTATAATTTATAAAATCTCATAGCCATGATTCTTAACTCCAAAACATTTGTTTTATTAAATCAAATAGTAAAACATCTCATAGAAACTCGTTAATAAAACTTGTATGGTTTATATTATTCAGAAAACATCATTGAGTGATATCGTTTCAAAATCGTTTACCCAAGTGATCTAGATAACGCAACGATATATATAATGTGTTAAAAGCACTTATATATAGAAAGTACCAGCGGTGTATCCACCATGCTTTTAACACATTACACCCGCCCCGTTACCTAATCACTTCCCTAACCCAATGGTTCAAACAGTTACAAATGGTTCACATAAATCAAACGGTTACAAATGGTTCACATACATCAAACGATTACAAATGGTTCACAAATGGTTCACATACATCAAATGGTTACAAATGGTTCACATACATCCAACGATTACAAATGGTTCACATACATCCAACGATTACAAATGGTTCACATACATCCAATGATTACAAATGGTTCAAAACGTAAAATAATTGCACTAGCATGTTAAGTGAACATACATAGCAAAACATAATGAAATCATGTACTAATAGTGCACTAATGAACATAGTAAGTATATGATATGAAAACATGGAAAACACGAAAGTAACAAGTAGGCACATGTGTTTCACCCCAAAACGTTTGAAAAACAGTAAAAGAGGGGACTATGTACTCACTTGAGGATGCTTAGAAGTCTTGAATAACAACCAAGCAAAGCTAGAGGGATCACAGAATCAAACGGCACCTAATATAGGTAATTATGTAAATAAACGGACCTAAATCGGAGGATCGGATAAAATGAGGTTTCGTAAACCAAATGAGTGTAGGGACTCATGTAATATGGTTTAACAAAGCCTACATTCTAAAACAAAACCTAACCTAAGTGCTTACGACCCATTACGACTCGTTAAGGTAGCTTACGCCACTTTAACACTTCGTTCGTGTAAAACGCGTTCGGAACGCCTAACTAGTCCTATGACAAGTATTATATGCCTTAACATGTCTAGTATTGTTGCCAAATCAGTTTGGATATCAAAAATTATGTTACATATGCTTAAAAATGAAATTTGGCGTAAAAAGGGCATTTTGGTCATTTACCTAAGACATATAAACTACCTATCATACAACTACTTAAACGACGTGACCATAAGGTATAACCTCAGAAGGTTATTCCCTATGCAACTATGGTCACCTAATGTGTTTGGTCGGATCCTAAAGATCGACCAAACGGGTCGGGTTCGAAAGTATAAGCGGTTGTTTAGACCGTTTACCTTACGATCCTATATAAGCACTAAACCTAAAGTGACGAGCTAAACATGTTAAAACATGATTAACTAGGTTTGAAAATAGGTTTGGTATAAAAAAATGGTTTTGATACCTAAAAGTAGTTTGGTTACAAAATACGCAAGAATACGCATTTTGGCCGAAACTACGACTCGCCACTATGCCTAGATAACGTGGTAATCAGTAGGTATAGTCACAAGAGACTAAAACCATCGTGATTATGCTCACGTTATGAAGTTTAAATGAACTTCATGTTGACCATAAACTTGTCAAAGCAGAAAGTCAAACACAGTTTGACTTTCACGTGAAAAAGAACGAAAGAGGACTTACAAAAGGTCCAAGAACGGAAGTTTGACCCGATTATTCTCACGTATGAAGTGAAAGCACCTCAAGTTAGAGAAATATCATATCAAATGTGAGTTGCAACAACGAGATGGATGGGGTATTTATAGTTTTTGCACAACCGTTAAGATCGTTCATCGTAAAACGAGCTTCGATCTCATCCGTACACATGTGCCCATGGTTTTGTGAAACCATGGGAGCCCCTAGTTTCATTAAAACCATGTGAAAATGATGGGAACAGCTGGAACAGCTGGAACAAGCTGGAATTTAGATTTTCCATTTTGGTCCCTTCCTAAGATAACTATGGCAGATTGTCAGTTTTGGTCCCTAAATGTGCAAAACATGGTTTTGATGCATTTTTGACACGCTTAAGCCCCGTTAATCCCATTTTAAGGCTCTAAAATGAAGTTAAAGTATAGGGAACATGAAACATGTTCAAAAATATCTCGGATGTCAGTTCGTTTGGTCGTACGGTTGCGTTGTTCGGTTAATTACGACGAAACACGAACGAATGCGAAAAACGATCCAAATTACGCGACGAATGGAATTTTATCATGCCAATCACTAAAATAAAATATTTTAATGATTACATAAAGTTTTGGATGTCCGGATGTATTCAGCACGTAAGATATGCGCGAAAATGCAAACTTATGCACTTTTTGACGCTTTTAGTCCCTGAATGACCAAAAAGTTTATTTTAGCACACCGAACCCCTCAAGGCCTATTTGTAAGCTATGTAAAGGATATTTAGGGTATGTTTAACTTATGGTCATGTTCCGGAATGTTCGTTACAGTACAAATCGATATACTTTCACAGTTTGTCGAAATTAGTCCCTGTAAGCGAATAAACTTGATTTCGCCACACCAAACCCTCCAAAACTAATATCTAAGTTATGTAAAGGTTATTTAAGGTATGTTAAGCCTATTTCACTATTACAAAGTCACCTAGATCACAGTGGGTTCGTTCAAACACTCCTTCGACGTCACTTATCCATCTTTGGCAGATTATCGGGTCAACTTCCCCGTTATAGATTGGCGGTTTGCATGCCATAAATTCTTTATATGAGCACCCTTTACGTTCTCCCGTTTTATCCTTTAAAAGGTTGACACTATCCTCCAACCTTTTAACTCGCTCTTCGACAAGCGACAACACCGTGCTTTGAATTTTGTCTATAAACCCAGATAGACTACCTTCAATTGCCTTCCCTACTTCTTCGGCAATTATCTCTTTCATTTGTTCGGTGCTTGTTTGCATCGGATTATCATCGTTTCCATCAGACATCTTGAAACTGAAATGTTTACATTTAAACGTTAAACATTTCATTCATAACCTTGCTTCATTTGTTTCGGTTTAGCCACAAGTTCTTAACTTGCTTTAACCGTTTACATTTAATGCAATTTCCGGGTTTGAGTGTGTTAACACGCTCTTCCCATGCACATCAATTCCTTTCTTATTTCTTACATAAATATAATCTGTTAAAATAATAAGTTAATTCTTACCGGACGATCGATCAAGCTTGAACCGAACACTTGTTGACAACCTTAAGCTCTGATACCAACTTGTAACACCCGTCTTAATTACTACTTGAAATTAATAATAATTCTCAAGGATTTATATAAAAGTTGTCTAGGTTAGAAACTTACGTTCCAAAAACAAAGTTCTAAGGTAACAAACATTAGTCAACTACTGACCAATGTAAACATTCAAAGTTATTTAACAAACTGATTACATCACAACATTGTCTAAACAGAATTAATCGATGCGGAAGCTTCAAAAGTTTGTGTTCGGTTCTTCAAAAGCATGCTTGACCGTCATCCGTAATCCTAGAATACCTAGAAACTGAAATGTTTACATTAAACATTAGTATTAGAGTACTTAGAAATAATACATAATCGAAACTACGTTTAAAACGGATTCGATTTCACGAAGAAATGCAAAATTTATCATAATTGCCAAAGCTCTACCGTAACTTACGGTAGTCACCGTAAGTTACGGTAGCTTCTGGGAAACCTTGGTTCCACCGTAACACAGGAATGAACCACCGTAAGCTTTTGGTGACTACCGTAAATTACGGTGGATACCGTAATTTACGGGTAGTCACTGAAATGCTATGTTTTGATTGTTTTGGTTATTTTTCCCAAACCCAATTCTAGGATTTCTCATTCTAACAACCAACACACTGAATTCTAATATTCTAACATGTCTTTTATGAACGATATCAAAGACCGGGTAATCATACTACAATGCATTAACCACGCATCATTTGATTATTCGACCCGTTTGGCTCATCTATGGAATCCTCCATTATGATGACTACCAACGCGATCTAACCAATTCTTTACTTATTCTTCAACATAGCGAACATTATCGCTTTATTTCAACTCGACTTCTATTCTACAATTCAACTACATATATGCTAGTTATCAAATTATCAAATGTAACGAGTTAAGTTCCATACCTTTAGTGCACGCCCTTCAACCGCAAATCACCACCGGCTTGTCCACTCGACGTTCCGGTATCCTTTCCTATAGATTTCAATTATATCACATTTAGAACTCTTTTTAATCACATTTTGTATAATAGCCAAAACGTCACAATTAGGTGTTTTAACTACAAAATTCCAGTTTTGAGCCTTCTTTGAGGCATTTCAACAAACACTTTAAGGGCATAATTTTACATGATTATTTAGCAAATCCTTAGCTTATCATCTAGCCCGAATTTTACATCAATCAACCCATTTTACACAATTGTTAGCTTCTAAAATTCTGAAGTCACTTCAAAGTTGTCAAATTACACTAGAACAACACCAAATTTCCTAGTGTTTATCAAGTTCTACATAACCCACTAATCATCTACAATGGTGTTCATGGATTTTACTAAAATTTCACATGATTTCAACTTGTATTTGTCTAGGGTTTGTCCCTAGACACTATATTGTTCCTAATTCATCATAAAACAAACATGCAACCAAAATTTTTAGATTTTTCCCAATTTCATGAGAATTTCAAGTTGAGAGTTTTCATCAAATTTTACATACCTTGTAATCCTCTTGTGATGAGGATCAATAATCTATGCTTTAATTTCGATTTCAGCTTGGATTGAGCCTTTAATTTGAGAGTTTTAGTGATGTTTAGGGTTTTGAGAGTGGGGAGTCACCCCTGCTTGCTTCTGTACGACCAGACATCCCAAAATGGGTGTTTGGTTTTGTTTTTATTAAAAATAATTATATAGTTTCAATCTTTACAACTTAGGCCCCTCCACTTTTGTTCAACTTATAGTTTGGTTATGTTAACCCTATTTCAAGTTATTTCTAGACGTGTAGTTAACTAGGTTATAATTTCCTAGTTAAATAATATTCTTGTTTTTTTAAACTTTATAATTAGAATTTTAAAGTTTTATGTTTCCAGGATGTTACAAGTCCACCCCCCTTAAAAGGGTTTCGTCTCCGAAACCAAAGTACGTACCAAATAATGTAGGGTGGAGACATCGCATCTCCTCTTCGGACTCCCACGTAGTGTCCGAACCTTTCCTATGCTCCCACTTGATCTTGACTTGATCAATTTGTTTATTTCGCAAGTGCTTAGTTTTTCGATCTAAAACTTCTATGGGCCTTACGATATAATTCAAGCGATCATCCACTTCGATATCATCGTAGTGAATATAAGTTGTCTCATCCGCTAGACACTTCCGAAGATGTGACACATGAAATGTGCTATGAATTCTGCTTAGTTCCTCCGGTAGTTCAAGGCGGTAAGCTACCTTTCCTACCCGTTCTATAATCGCAAACGGCCCTATAAACCTCGGGCTTAATTTTCCTCTTTTTCTAAACCTGATAACACCCTTCCATGGAGATACTTTGAGCATAACTTTATCACCAACCTGGAATTCGATTGGCCTGTTCCTTTTGTCAGCATACGCCTTTTGTCTATCTTGAGCCGCTTTCAAGTGTGCCCGGACCACATCAATCTTTTCATTAGTGGCTCGTACTATATCTTGGTGGGCAAGTTTACGTGGGCCCACTTCACCCCAACATACCGGGGTTCGGCATTTCCTACCATAGAGCATTTCGTACGGTGCCATCTTAATACTAGCATGGTAGCTGTTGTTATACGAAAACTCGACCAATGCTAGGTAAACATCCCAACTTCCTCCAAAGTCGATTATACACGCCCGTAGCATGTCCTCCAATGTTTGTATTGTTCTTTCACTCTGTCCATCTGTTTGAGGATGGTACGCAGTGCTAATGAACAATTTGGTTCCCATTTGCTCTTGGAAATCTCGCCAGAAATTTAAAGTGAATCGGGTATCCCTATCAGACAGGATGGATGCCGGTACTCCATGACGTGCTATTATCTCATTAGTGTAAACTTCCGACATCTTTTTTGATGTATAAGTCTCACGGATCGGAATGAAGTGAGCACTTTTCGTCAATCTATCCACTACTACCCATATGGCATCGAAACCGCGGTTTGTCTTTGGTAGTTTGGTTGATAGGTCCACCGTAATATGTTCCCAATTCCAAACCGGAATTTCCAACGGTTGAAGTTTACCGTATGGTTTTTGGTGATCCGCCTTGACTTGTAAACATGTCAAGCATTTTTCCACGTACTTCACCACATCTCTTTTCATTCCGGGCCACTAATAGTTTTGCTTTAAGTCATTATACATTTTGGTCGCTCCCGGATGGATGGAATAACGTGACTTATGAGCTTAATCAAGTAGAAGCTTTTTAACTCCACATGTGTTAGGAACCCAAATTCTGTTGAAATGTGTTTTCAAACCGTGGTTGCCTACTTCGAGATCTTTAACTTGGCCAACAATCCTTTCCTTTCTCCAGTTTTCCATCTTAACGGCTTCATCTTGTGCTTCTCGAATTCGTTCGAGTAAGCCTGAGGTCACAATGAGTTGCAATGATCGTACTCGTATCGGGACATAATCTGTCTTTCTGCTTAGGGCATCCGCCACCACATTTGCCCTTCCGGGGTGATAGTGTATTTCACAGTCGAAATCTTTCACCGTTTCTAGCCATCGCCTTTGTCGCATATTTAACTCCTTCTGATCGAAGAAGTATTTCAAGCTCTTGTGAACGGTGAATATGGTGCACTTTACCCCATATAAGTAGTGCCTCCATATTTTTAAGGCAAATACCACCGCAGCCAACTCGAGATCGTGCGTGGGATATTTCTTCTCGTGTATCTTTAATTGCCTCTAGGCATAAGCTATAACTTTGCCCCGTTGCATCAAAATGCATCCGAGCCCCGATAGTGAAGCATCCGAATAAACCACCAAGTCTTCAACCCCGTCCGGCAATGTTAGTACCGGAGCTTGAGTTAACTTTTCTTTGAGCGTTTGAAACACTCTTTCTTGATCTACACCCCAAATGAACTTTTCTTCCTTCCGGGTTAGTTTTGTTAGCGGTGACGCAATCTTGGAGAAATCTTGAATGAATCTCCTATAGTATCCCGCAAGCCCCAAAAAGCTTCTAATTTCCAAAGGGTTCCTCGGGGAATTCCATTTCGACACAGCCTTGATCTTTGATGGATCTACCAATACTCCATCGGCACTTATGATGTGGCCGAGAAATTGCACTTCTCGTAGCCAAAAGGCACACTTAGAGAATTTCGCATACAACCTCTCTCGTCTAAGTGTCTCTAACACCTCTCGTAAGTGGTGTGCATGTTCAGCTTCGCTTTTTGAGTACACCAAAATATCATCGATAAACACGATGACTGATTTATCCAACATCGGTTTGCAAACCTGGTTCATGAGGTCCATGAAAGCCGCGGGTGCATTTGTCAGCCCAAATGACATCACGAGGAATTCGTAATGTCCATATCGTGTGCGGAAAGCTGTCTTCGGCACATCTTCTTCCTTGACCTTTAATTGGTGATACCCCGATCTAAGATCAATTTTCGAAAAACAGTTCGCACCTTGTAATTGGTCAAATAAATCATCTATCCTCGGAAGCGGGTATCGGTTCTTTATCGTGAGTTTGTTTAACTCCCGGTAATCGATACACATACGCATGCTTTCGTCTTTCTTTTTCACGAACAATACTGGTGCGCCCCAAGGAGACACACTCGGCCTTATGAATCCTTTGTCAAGCAGGTCTTGAATTTGGGACATCAACTCTTGTAATTCCAACGGTGCGAGTCGGTATGGTGCTTTTGCTACGGGTTTTGCACCCGGAATCAATTCAATCCCGAACTCTACTTCCCGTTCAGGCGGTATCCCCGGTAAATCCTCCGGAAACACATCTTCATAGTCTCGTACAACCGGTACATCTTCAATCTTCCGTGATTCTTTCTCGGGCTCATTTGCGTATATCATGAATGCCTTGCATCCTCGCTTCATAAGCTTGTGAGCTTTCAACATTGAGCATATTATGGGGTTGCCTCTTTTTTCGCCATAGATGGTGACGTGTTTCCCGCTCAGAGATATTAGCTTTATCTCCTTACGAAAACACACGACCTTCGCGTGGTGCTGAGATAGCCAATCCATCCCAACGACTACTTGAAATTCCCCCATTGACATCGGGATTAGGTCTATCAAGTATTCCTCATCGTCGATGCTTAATTTGCAGCCTCGACAAACATCACAAACTATAAAACTTTTGTTGTCCCCTATTTCAACTTCTAAGGGCACAGATAATTTCGTTAATACAAATGAAGGATGTCGAATAAATCCAGAATAAATCCATGTGAAATAAATGATTTATTCGCACCCGTATCAAACAATACACGTGCTGGAATTGAGTTAATTGTGAATATACCTGAAACCACATTGGGTTCTGTTTTTGCTTTAGCCGCGGTAAGTTGGAAGGACCTAGCCTTCGCTTTGGGGGCTTCTGCTGGAGACTCTTTTGTGTCTCTCTTTCCAACCAACTCGGGGCATTCAGACTTTTTATGGCCGGGTTGATAACATTTGTAACAAACGGAAACTTTTCCGGGACATAGCGATGCAGTGTGCCCCGTCTTTCCACATACCGGACACGGCTTGTCTTTGAAGCGACACTCACCTTTGTGCCCCTTTCCACATACTTTGCAACTTGGCGACCCGCCTTTAGCCTTCACTTTCTTCCCTGATTCAGCAGTTCTAGGTTTCTTTCTAGGGCTTGGATTCACATCTTGTGCCCTCCGCTCACCCCTTTCAACTTGTTTCTTTAACTCAATTTCCCGCTCCCGGGCGGTGTTGATGATTTCTGTGAGAGTTTCATATTTTGAGGGAGTCATAAACTCCCGGTATTCAGCACTCAGCATGTTGTAATAGTAGTATATCTTCTGCTCTTCAGTAGTAACTAACTCATCATAAAATCTCAGCTTATCCATGAAGATGCCCGTGATCTTATCAATTGATTCTCCCTTTTGTCTTAACTAGATAAATTCCTCTTTGATCCTGTTAATAACTGCTTTGGGACTATGGTGTTTAAGGAACAACACCTTAAACTCATCCCAAGTCATGACCCTTGCCGCTTCGGCTCCCATTTCCTTCTTTTTATTGTCCCACCAATCCTTGGCTTGATTTCTCAATTGACCCGTTCCGTAGGCAACAAAGTCACCTACGTCGTAGTGGGTTCGTTCAAACAGTCCTTCGACGTCACTTATCCATCTTTGGCAGATTATCGGGTCAACTTCCCTGTTATAGATTGGCGGTTTGCATGCCATAAATTCTTTATATGAGCACCCTTTACGTTCTCCCATTTTATCTTTCATAAGGTTGACACTATCCTCCAACCTTTTAATTCGCTCTTCGACAAGCGACAACACCGTGCTTTGAATTTTGTCTATAAACCCAGATAGACTACCTTCAATTGCCTTCCCTACTTCTTCGGCAATTATCTCTTTCATTTGTTCGGTGCTTGTTTGCACCGGATTATCATCGTTTCCATTAGACATCTTGAAACTGAAATGTTTACATTTAAACGTTAAACATTTCATTCATAACCTTGCTTCATTTGTTTCGGTTTAGCCACAAGTTCTTAACTTGCTTTAACCGCTTACATTTAATGCACTTTCCGGGTTTGAGTGTGTTAACACGCTCTTCCCATGCACATCAATTCCTTTCTTATTTCTTACATTAATATAATCTGTTAAAATAATAAGTTAATTCTTACCGGACGATCGATCAAGCTTGAACCGAACACTTGTTGACAACCTTAAGCTCTGATACCAACTTGTAACACATGTCTTAATTACTACTTGAAATTAATAATAATTCTCAAGGATTTATATAAAAGTTGTCTAGGTTAGAAACTTACGTTCCAAAAACAAAGTTCTAAGGTAACAAACATTAGTCAACTACTGACCAATGTAAACATTCAAAGTTATTTAACAAACTGATTACATCATAACATTGTCTAAACAGAATTAATCGATGCGGAAGCTTCAAAAGTTTGTGTTCGGTTCTTCAAAAGCATGCTTGACCGTCATCCGTAATCCTAGAATACCTAGAAACTGAAATGTTTACATTAAACATTAGTATTAGAGTACTTAGAAATAATACATAATCGAAACTACGTTTAAAACGGATTCGATTTCACGAAGAAATGCAAAATTTATCATAATTGCCAAAGCTCTACCGTAACTTACGGTACTCACCGTAAGTTACGGTAGCTTCTGGGAAACCTTGGTTCCACCGTAACACAGGAATGAACCACCGTAAGCTTTTGGTGACTACCGTAAATTACGGTGGATACCGTAATTTACGGGTAGTCACTGAAATGCAATGTTTTGATTGTTTTAGTTATTTTGCCCAAACCCAATTCTAGGATTTCTCATTCTAACAACCAACACACTGAATTCTAATATTCTAACATGTCTTTTATGAACGATATCAAAGACCGCGTAATCATACTACAATGCATTAACCACGCATCATTTGATTATTCGACCCGTTTGGCTCATCTATGGAATCCTCCATTATGATGACTACCAACGCGATCTAACCAATTCTTTACTTATTCTTCAACATAGCGAACATTATCGCTTTATTTCAACTCGACTTCTATTCTACAATTCAACTACATATATGCTAGTTATCAAATTATCAAATGTAACGAGTTAAGTTACATACCTTTAGTGCACGCCCTTCAACCGCAAATCACCACCGGCTTGTCCACTCGACGTTCCGGTATCCTTTCCTATAGAGTTCAATTATATCCATTTAGAACTCTTTTTAATCACATTTTGCATAATAGCCAAAACATCACAATTAGGTGTTTTAACTACAAAATTCCAGTTTCGAGTCTTCTTTGAGGCATTTCAACAAACACTTTAAGGGCAGAATTTTACATGAGTATTTAGCAAATCCTTAGCTTATCATCTAGCCCGAATTTTACATCAATCAACCAATTTTACACAATTGTTAGCTTCTAAAATTCTGAAGTCACTTCAAAGTTGTCAAATTACACTAGAACAACACCAAATTTCCTAGTGTTTATCAAGTTCTATACAACCCACTAATCACCTACAATGGTGTTCATGGATTTTACTAAAATTTCACATGATTTCAACTTGTATTTGTCTAGGGTTTGTCCCTAGACACTATATTGTTCCTAATTCATCATAAAACAAACATGCAACCATAATTTTCAGATTTTTCCCAATTTCATGAGAATTTCAAGTTGAGAGTTTTCATCAAATTTTACATACCTTGTAATCCTCTTGTGATGAGGATCAATAATCTATGCTTTAATTTCGATTTTAGCTTGGATTGAGCCTTCAATTTGAGAGTTTTAGTGATGTTTAGGGTTTTGAGAGTGGGGAGTCGCCCCTGCTTGCTTCTGTACGACCAGACATCCCAAAATGGGTGTTTGGTTTTGTTTTTATTAAAAATAATAATATAGTTTCAATCTTTACAACTTAGGCCTCTCCACTTTTGTTCAACTTATAGTTTGGTTATGTTAACCCTATTTCAAGTTATTTCTAGACTTGTAGTTAACTAGGTTATAATTTCCTAGTTAAATAATATTCTTGTTTATTTAAACTTTATAATTAGAATTATAAAGTTTTATGTTTCCGGGATGTTACACCCACGGAGATATTCATGCTTAAGATTCTCTTTCTTAAGAGCTTCTCTCTGTGCAGCACGGATGCGCAATGAGAGATCTGTCTGAACAATCATCTCCAAAGCCCTAACCCTTATGGGCCAAATCCTTTCTTTACGACTCAAGGCGTCCGCCACCACATTCGCCTTTCCTGGATGATATTTGATTTTGCAATCATAATCATTTAACAGCTCAACCCAACGTCGTTGTCTCATGTTAAGCTCTTTCTGATCGAATATGTGCTAAAGGCTCTGATGATCTGTAAAAATAGTACACCGAGTACCATACAGATAATATCGCCAAATCTTCAAAGCAAATACCACTGCGCCTAACTCCAAATCATGTGTGGTGTAGTTCTTCTCATGAACCTTCAATTGGCGCGAAGCATAAGCGATAACCTTCTGTCGCTGCATCAGCACACAACCCAATCCCTGACGTGAGGCGTCACTGTATACCACGAAGTCGTCGGTGCCTTCGGGTAGGGATAAAATAGGTGCATCACAAAGCTTATTCTTAAGAAACTGAAACGCATCCTCTTGTTTATCTCCCTATTTGTACTTCTTACCCTTTTGAGTAAGGGATGTCAGCGATTAGCGATTTTTGAAAAATCCTCAATGAATCGGCGATAGTACCCTACTAAACCTAGAAACTGACGGATCTCGATTGGCGTCTTCGGAGTTTCCTAATTCTTGATCGCCTCGATCTTGGTGGGGTCCACATGAATTCCATTTTCATTTACCACATGACCAAGGAATTGTACCTCACGCAACCAGAACTCGCACTTCGAGAACTTAGCGTACAGTTTCTCCTTCTTGAGCAGCTCTAAGATGGCTCTAAGGTGTTGCTCATGCTCTTCCTTTGTTCGCAAATAGATCAAAATATCGTCGATAAATACAATCACGAATTTATCGAGATATGGCTTGCAAACTCAGTTCATCAGGTCCATAAACACTGCCGGCGCGTTTGTCAAACCAAACGGCATCACTAGAAACTCATAATGTCCATAACGAGTTCTAAAGGCAGTCTTCGGTATACTCTCTTCTTGAATCTGCAGCTGGTGATAACCCTGATCGAAGATCGATCTTGGAGTAATAACTCGAACCCTGAAGTTGATCGAACAAATCATCAATTCTCCGCAAAGGATACCGATTCTTGATGGTTAACTTGTTCAGCTCTCGGTAGTCAATGCACATGTGAAAAATATTGTCCTTCTTCTTGAAAAATAGTACTGGAGCTCCCCAAGGCGAGAAGCTTGGTCTAATGAATCCCTTGTCTAGAAGCTCCTGAAGTTGCGTCAACAACTCTTGCATCTATGAAGGCGCAAGCCAATAAGGTGCCTTGGCTACAGGCGCGACGCCTGGAACCAAGTCAATACGGAACTCGACTTGTCGTTGCGGCGGCAATCCTGGCAAGTCTTCGAGGAAGACTTCAAGATATTCCCTTACCACAGGGATATCTTCAAGCTTCGGTTCTTCGGCTTCTTTATCAACAACGTGAGCCAAAAAGGCAACACATCCTTTCCGCAAAAACCTTCGTGCCTTCAAACAACTGATAATCCGTAGGGGCGTATCATGCTTTTCTCCGTGCACTACAATCGTCTCTCCATTTGCCATTGGGATGCGGATAATCTTCTCATGGCTTACGATCTCAGCCCGGTTACTCGACAACCAATCCATTCCAACTACTATGTTGAAACTTCCCAATTCGACTGGTAACAGATCAAGCGTAAACTCACGCTCTCCAAGCTCTATCACATAACCTCTAATTACTTCCTTGGCTTCTACTAGCTTCCTATTAGCTAGTTCTATCGAATACGGGATATCTAACTTACTAGCAACTAACCCAAGTATATCCTTAAATTCTAGAGATACGAAGCTATAGTCGGCACCAGTATCAAATAGCACAGATGCAAAATGTTGGTTGATAGGGAACGTACCAGTGACTACGTTCGGATCTTGACGAGCTTCCCTAGCTCCAATGTTGAAAACTCTTCCTTGGGCTTGATTGTTCTTCAGGCAATCCCGCTTGAAATGCCCAACATCACCACAGCTGAAACAACCCTGTCCGCGACCATTTCCATTCCCATTTTCGCCATGGTTGTTTTTTGCTCCACGGTTTCCGTTACCAGCTTGATTTCCAGAACCACCACGATTTCCGTTACCTCCCTGATTATTGTTTCCACCTTGGTTTCTATTCACATAACCGTTTCCACCACGGTTTCCATTGCCATTACCATTTCCTCTTTGACCACCATTCCCACGACCGACTCCATACTAGCATGTCTCCTTGGCATGGCCAACTTTTCCGCACGTTTCGCACTTCCCAGCTCTGCATCGTCCAGTGTGATGAAACTGACACACATCACATTTGGGCAGGGTGCCCATATACCCGTTTCCTCTAATCTCAGCACTAGTAGCAGCACCAGTAGCACCAGCTTATGCCTGAACTGGTGTGTTAGCGTTCCTACGCTTGTTGGCATTGTTGTTCGCATGAGTACTCTTCTTGAAGTTTGAGAACTTCCTTTTGTTCTCTCCTGACGACTCAACATGAGTCTCCTTCTTCTTCTGCTCAGAGATTGAAAACTTGCCCAATCTAACGGCTTCTTCAGTCAATGCCACATTCAAATCGATAGCTTTAGTGATCGTTGGAGGCTTCGAGGTAGTCACCATGCTCAGTATTTGGGGTGCGAATCCCCAAATGAAATGTTCAACTCGCTTGAACTCCGGTTCTACCATGTAAGGGACAACTCAAGACAAATCGTGGAATCTCTGCACGTACTCCGCTATCTTAGGACCTTCCATTTTCAGATTCCAAAACTCGGTCTCCAAATTCTGAATCTCAGCCCTTGAACAATACTTCTTGCGCATCACCTCTTTCATCTCATCCCAAGTCATAGCATACGCTGCTGCCTCACCTAGGGTCTGAACCTGAAGGTTCCACCACGACAGAGCTCCAACTAGGAATAGTCTAGAAATGTAAGTGACTTGATGCTCCGGCGAACACTTACTCATCTGCAGCACATAATCCGTCTTCTCAGCCCATCTTACGAAAGCTACGGCGCCTCCAGTGCCGTCAAAGTTTAGAGGCTTGCAGTCAAGGAACTGCTTGTAAGTACAACCTGTACAAGCAACATCATTCACAGAAGCATTAGCAAAACGAACATGGAAATGTCCAAACGTATTGTAATGTGTCTTAAGTGACTTAAACATTACCGTGAGGTGGGTTATTTCCTGAGGTACCTCCGCTGTGTTCAGAGCGTAGGGCCTCATGTTGTGCGATTGCCTGTGAAATTCGTTCTTGCAGTTCTGCCTCTGTTGTGGGCAACTGAGTGTTCCTTCGAGGAGGCATCTTCTAGAAGAAGATTGGATAGGTCATGTCTTATTTGTATAATAAATATATAGTACGTATATGTAATAGCATTCATTATAGTAAGCAATCAAATAATCAACACAATTATAACATGAATAAGTAATCCACAATATGTTTAATGAGAACATGACGATTGAGCTTTCATTAATCATCGACCATAAAGTATTGTTACATGTTTTACAAATGTATCATATCAAAAGGAACACAGGGTCACACTACCCTTGTCCAACAAGTCTATCAGTCTACAAAAATCATACAGTCAAAAGGTGGTCTTCAAAAGGCTTCACAAGCTAGGCTCAATAGTGGTGCTCTCATCAAAAGCAATGCTACCTACATAAAACCAAAAACCAACTATGCTGATGGTGGTGGAGGAGGAGGTGGAGGAAAGAAAAGTAAGCTGCGCACATGTGCAAGCTCCTCTTCAAGCTCATATACATGATGCAACAGATAACTGATCTGCTGTTCGATGGTAAGAAATCGAGTATCAAACTCTGGAAATGGAGTGAGAGGTGCAGGAGGATGTGAAAATGGAGACGGTGATGAACGAGGGGGAACAAAAGAAGGCTGACACGGACATGGTAAAGGACGCGGTGTCATCTCAAGCTCCAAAATCCTATGACTCATGATCTCAAACTGAAGCTGAAGTGATAAAAGTAACTCATCCCGTGTATAACCAGCAAAGTGCGAGGGATGGTAGGGATCATAAATCGGCATGGTGTACGGTGGGAACCATCGAAATGGCTCATCAAGTGGTGAAGAAGTAAAAGGAGCAAAAGGTGCAGACTGAGGTATGTGTGGGTAAGCTGCTGAAACATGGGGGTCATGACTAGGCTGCTGGCCAGAAGTGCCCTCCCCTGGACGGGGTGCGGATATGTCCTGCAAGAAAATAATAGGTAAGTCGACACGATGAACATCGGACTCCACATGGTGAAAAGGAGCAACATCAGCGGGTGCAGGTGCAAGTGGAGGAATGAATGGCTCAACAACAGGAGGGTCAATGGGTGCAGGAACTGGATCAGTTATGAGGGGTGCAATGTCAGGTGAGACAAAAGGAATAGGGTCATGATCAGATAAAGGCTCAGGATCAGGTATAGGCTCTGGATCAGCAGGTGCTGCATCGGGCTGATCAACAGGAACAAAATCTGGCTCAAGACTAGGCTCAAGCTCGTGTGGAGGGGATGGTGCAACTAACATGGCCGTATCATCGTCAGAATCAGTGGCATAGCGTCGCAATCCGACTGCCTGCAAGGCGGAAGACGTCACAGACTCAAAGGAATCTGAGACAGAGTGTAAACTAGAGTCAGAGGAGATCTCAATAACAGGGATCTCAGGAAGTGGACTAGCAACAACGTCCTCATCTAGCTCTCCATCGCCATGGGCATCATCGGGAGGACCATCAACAAACAGATCAAAATCATCATCAAACAGATCATCAAAAGGCCAATCCTTATGTGGGATGACCATAAGAGGAACGGGAGCGAGAATCGGTGCCACGACATGCTCACCATCGGGGTGCCCGATGATAAGATGGTCGTGAACTGGAATGGGAACAACAAAAGGATCCTCGTCTGGAATACCATCAGCAAGCGGTAAGTCAACTCCAAAATCAGGCAACGCAAACGGCTGAAAGTCGTCGTCGTCGTCTGACAGCATATCTGGGTCGCTCTGAGTAACTGAAGTAAAGATCTCTAGCTCGCTCGCACTAGAGTCAGTAGACATGGGGTCATCAATCTCAGATAATCCACTCTCGGATGAAGACATAGTGTCTGTAACAGAATAATCATAACATATGCACATATATTAACTACTAAAATTTAGCATGTAATCAAAGACAATGTAATCATGTAATCATGTATCCTTCCTAGTCTCCCAGACTAAACTACCTAGTCTCCCAGACTAAACCACCTAGTCTCCCGGACTAAGCCACCGAGTCTCCCAGACTAAACCACTGAGTCTCCCAGACTAAACCACAAATGCAACCTTACTATCGTGTTTCGTGTCTTTTTGTTTGTAAAAATGCTTGTTTCCTGGATCTGGGCGTTTCGTGTATGCAATGAAAACATGTTGTAAAAATATTTTCGTGAGAGCCCTAATGATTGTAGTCTAGACTCGAGAAGGAATCCTAGTTCGCTACAATCGAAGCTCTGATACCAAACTGTCACACCCTGACTTTTGCGGAAGCGTGATTATGTGTGACTTGCTTAATATCATTGCATTCAATCATAACAACAACTATATGATAAAACCAAAGATGATCATCCTTTAATTAAGTTTAAAATACCACAAACATCATTGTTTTGAAAACACAGATTTTAAATCCGAATACAAACCATGCAAATTGTTTCAAAGATCTATAAGGACTCAACAAAAGACTTTAAATAAAACCAGGCTTTGGAAGATGTGTCTCGTCCCGGATAAGACACACTGACCAAACCCTATGACACTGGATGACATCCTTTATTCTTAACACAACTTGAAACATCTAAACGCCCGCCAGATCCACATCTAATTCCCTGAAATACATGTAGTTTAAAAACATCAACAAAAGTTGAGCGAGTTCATGTGTGTATGAATAAACCTTTGAAATCATTGTAAAAAAATGTATGTATGTTTGTAAACTCATGGTATGAAAGCAAAACAAGGATACAGATCAATTAATGGTTTGTAAGGCCATTAACAAGTGTGCAACGGCGTAGGAAGGCTCAAACCTAGCAGATTTTGCACCGGGCCTTCGGCTGTAAGACATAGTCACCTCATGGGCCACCCTGGTCCACATGGGTGTGGGCTCGCTACACCCAAATAGATCTATCACTCATGCCCCTCGGTCCTAACACGAGGATTAATGGTCTTAGGAGTGCGCCTACCCATTCACATGATCTACTATGCAATCCCTAGCTAACCATACCAATTGTAATTGTTTGTGAACATTTAGTAACATGTACTTAACCCCCGAAGTTTTAAAACTGAAAACAGTTAAAATAAAATGGGGACATGAACTCACGGTTTTGCGTTCTTCAATGGTAACTCAAAGCTCCTTCGGATACACACGACTACCTACACCGTACTAAGGCCTTTTAGACAATCGGGTCATGCCTTGATTTAGTATTAGTTAGTGTCTTTGAGTTACGTTCTTTGTGTCTTCAATATTATTCCAAGTTATATAATTATTTGTTAAAATAATAAATATTTTAACTTAAATTATATTTATTAAATTTTGGAATAATTAATAAAACAATATATATTATCTCGATACTTTTCACGTATTTATACATGTATTTCCTTCCCAAGAATGGGTGTATTCGTATTCTTGTATTTGTATATTCTTGCCATGTATTTGGGGTCGTATTCCGGTGTGTATTTATACGTACGAGAATACGTATTTTTATTGTATTCGTTAAGTATTCTTATACTTAATTTCATATTAATTTTTCTGGAATATTATCTTTAATAAAAGTTCACCAATATATATTCCAATATATATATTTTAAGAAATATTATTTAAAATTTTCCTTTGGCAAAAATATTTGTATTTTCATATAAGTTCCAAAAATAATATATTTTCAAGTCTAACTTAGAAAATATATATATAAACTTATTTTTCTTCGAAAATAATATGTTTCATATTTATTTGAGAAGATATATATTTCTTTCAAAGGTAATGTACCTTCTAGTAATTCCAAGAAAAATTTATATATTTTTATTCATCCAAAATAATATATTTTTTTTCTTGTAAAAAATATGATATAAATTTGTAATAATTGTAATAATCATATTTTTATTCACTTGGCGTCCAAAATATTATTTACCAAAATATAATTGTAAATCAATTTTCTGGAATATTTTGTGAGTTACATTCTTTTGTTCGGTTTCACCAATATTTTGTGTAAAATTTGTATATTCATATTCTTGGAATTTTGGTAATATTTTGGATTGTAATTTTTGGTATTTTGGTGAGTTATATTATTTCAAGTCCTAAAATAATATAAATAATACACATATTATACAAATAATCACACACATGGTGTCATATAAATATATATTTCCTTAATACATATTTAGTCACTTTTATTTATAAAAACCAACCTCCAATATTTATATTTTTGTAACAAAAATTATGGCAAACCTTATGTGAAAAATCTACGGTTTAAAATATACTTGTAAATATTTGTTTAGAAATATTTTTCTAAGTGTTTAATTTTTAGAAAAATTTTGCCATAGTTTCCCCTAAAAATGGAGGTTTCCATACCTTGAAGGTATATCATTTGCTTTTGTAAACCAACACAATCAATCAACAATAAACAATCTACACTTACCAATTTTTCAAAAAAACAAGCATAAACTACCACTTCATGAACTTGAAAATTTATAAAAATTTGTAGTAACTTACTAGTGTTTTTTGTAAGCCTTGTTACCCTTTAAAGTGTGGTTGATTCTTTAAAAACATCATTTTTTTTTAAAGAAAATAGGTCTTTACAACTTGTAGTTACATTTTCTAAAAATGTTTCTTTATGAATTTTTCTTGTTACACATATGTTTCTACACTTGTTTATCCTCTAAAAATAGGGTTTATTTATTTAAAATCCAAGATTATGTAAACTTGTATTTTTAACTTGGTTTCTTGGAGAAATCACTCTTGAAGCTTTAGATCTACAAGACTTACATTTGATTTTAATCATTATTTCACAAGAATACATTATATTCTTTCAAGTTCATGCCTTATGTGAGGATGATTAATTAAACTCTAACATGTTCATCCTTTCATCTTGGTAGATTATATTTTTAATCATGATCTAGCAAGATCATATGATGATCTACATCATTTTCATAAGCAAACAATGATCAACAAATAGTTAAACACAGAAACAACAAAGTTTCTTCATGATTTAAGCTTATGTTCAAGTTTCATTCTTTTGATTCTTAGTGTTCATCAAGTTAATCATCATGTATCATCTTTTAACCACTTAGATAGGTTGTAAAATGGAAAGATTAGTGTTCTTACCACTAGCTCAAGGCTAGGGATGATCAAGAGAAGAAAAGATATGGATAATAGCAAATAGAGAAGGTCTTTTAACTTTTACAAGCTCCTAGCTCCTTTGTGCAACCTCTAACACCTTTGTATAAGCTTGGAATGTATGAGAGATGGTTGAATGAATGTGAAGATGGTGGTGGTGAGTTCAGCCGAGAACAAGCAAGGGAGAGGGAGAAAGAAGTGTGTGAAGTGGTGTGTGTAAGAATGAGACTTAGAACACTTAGGTTATACTTATAACCATTTCAAGAGTTTATCTCATGGTTCTTATGTTCTTAAAGCACCAACACTATCTAATATAAAATTGAAACAAATCTTGATGGTGGGTCCCTTGTTGGGTCGTTCCATAGGTGGGGGGGGGGGGGGTAGTAGGCTTAGGTTTAAACATAAGTTAGTTATTTAGGTTAGAATCCAAGTATTAGTTAGATGTTTTAGTTAGTTGATATTTATATAGGGTGTTATGATGTTCGGGGACCATAACTAGCTTGGTAATGTTAAAAGAATGCTTCTAGTGAAAATTTGGTGTTTCGGGTAGTGTCCGGTTGTTCGGTTGGTTACTAGTTCATTAAGGTGCTAAACTATGCAGTTTAGTGTGCTTTATGTTACCTTTTATGACAGTTTTGATTCCCGACACTTAGGAAAGTATTCAGGACCATTTAACCATATTTCTGCATGATATTAGATTGTTTTATTGCTGAAAATTGCTGATTTTTGCTGAATTCAGCACTTTAGGTGAGTTTTAGGCACTGTCCGACACTTAAACTATTCCTAGGAAGGCAGTTTTATGATCCTTACTTTCCTACACACTATACTAGTGTAATAATTAGTCTCTGGCCCATTCTAGGTCTCAATACAACGTCTGTCTATTTACTGAACTCCGTCAGCATTTTCCTGATTTGTCTGATAACTGTGCTAACTGTATTTAGTGCATCATTTGAGCCAATAAAGTTCTCACGCAATCATGATATGACATTAAGCAATATGGAATGCACTTGTATGTATAAAGCAATAATCAGAAAGCAATTCAAATCATTTTTTGTAATTCAGCACAGTCATTAAGCACTAATCATGGTTTAATAGTTGTACGGATACCTGGAATTTTGACAGTTGTCACAAAGATCTTGGGAATAAGATCAATACCGAACTCTTCATCTTCGATAGTGATCTTACAATTCGTACATATTTCATGCAATAAATAAATTTTGTGATCGGCTATTTTACCTCTAAGGGTACCGACATTCTTTCAATTACAAATGAGGGGGAATGTATAAATTTGCTTGAAACAAGTGACCTACTAGCTCCGGTATAAAATAATACATACGTACATATTGAGTTTAGTATGAATATACCTGATACAACATTTGGGTGAGCCCTTGCCTCTTCTGCTGAAATCCGAAATATTTTTCTTTTAGCCTTCGGGGGGCCTCTTACTTCTTTTCATCCCTCTTCGTTCCACGCTTGAGTTTCGGACATTACACCTTTATATGACCCAATTCATAACAATTGTAGCATACTCTTTTAGGGTTGGGTCAATTGTAAACCCAGATGCTGATGAAGGGTTCCTTGAATTCTTTCCTTGTGAGGGTTGGAGTTTATCCTCACCTATTTCTTTACTATATGCATCCCACCAATCTTTAGCTTTTCGTTGAAGTTGTCTCGTAGCGAACACAACCTGATCTTCATTTTCTCAATGGCTTTGAATGAACACCCCTTCTATGTTGGAGATCCATATTTGGCACTCTATTGGGTTTATTTCTCCATTATATGATGAAGGTTTGCATGTCATGAATTCTTTATATGTACACCGACATGCTTATTTCTTGTCTTGAACTCCGCTTATGAATTCCTTTTGTTCATCCATCTTACTTGACAACATGCCCTCTACCACACCTCATACTTGGTTTTCTACATCTTGCACTATGCGAGGAATATTAACGTCAAGCGCCCTTCCTACTTCTTTCACAACATCTTGGTTAGTTCATCCTGATGTATTTGTTCATTAGCATTTGGGTTTCCTTCGTTAGTCATCTATAATTACATACTTATGCTAATGAACAAATTGTAGGAAGGTCGCTTGACGTTCTATAGATGTCGTACCATTCATCTTTTGCAACATTCTATAATTTGTATGCTTTCTACATTCATTCTTATAAGTTATGAACTCTTATAAACCATAACACAAACACTTCCAAATGTAGAATTTGGAACATACAATCTTCTATACACAAACTTTCTAATTTTACCTACAATTTGTTTTTATGATACTTTAATTTGATAAGCATTGGAATAATGGTTTCAATAGTATTATAGAGTTTTTCGTGAGCTTAAGGGGATGTTGGAACGGGTTTACAAGGGTCCGGATCACGAAAACATGAAACAAACCGAAATATTTGGTTGGCCGCGTCTCGCTACAATTTTTTCGTAGGCAGTGGCCTACGGCGTCGGTCGGATGTACACGTCGGTGACGGCCGTTCACCATGTCGGCAATGCAACATCTGGGCGGCTAGCTACTTCCTGCATTTCCAGCCTGTCTGGTTCCATTTTCGAGCCCCTTTTTTGACCGAAATCTAACCCGTAACTTCTAAAAATGCCTAAACTATTAACTTTCATGTCTCCCACCTTTTAACATCTCATAATAACATTATACGTCTAAACTTAAATACAAAATACATAAAATTATCACCTCGTTCAAGTCTTGGAGCGAACACACCCTTCATACGAACTTCGGTTTGAGTCCAAGCATTTACGGCCATGCTCGAATCCCTCAAACCTTGGCTTTGATACCAACTTGTAAGACCTAAAAACTTAATCAAAGCAAAATGAGTTTAACAATGCCAACGAAATGGGTCGAATTTAAAATTTTGAACGTGGATAACATAATTCCCAAAAAGAACCAAGTTAACATCCCAAGTTAGAGAATACATACTTGTTCTAAGAGAACCATCATAACTACATACAAAACAAGAGTTTTTTGTTAGGATCCGAGTTTGAATTGTTTTTGAATGTTTAAGATGAATGATGCAAGAAGATGACAAAGATGGAAATAATGCAGCGGAATGTAGGTAAACTTTAAATCATAAACAATGAGATATTTGCTTTCATCATGAATACTTTTAGCTGAATTATTGCAATTACAACGATTCACGTATGCCTGAATTACAAACTGCCCCTCAGCTTAAGATCACTCTAATTTGCTCGTACAAAATGTCAAGGTGAAGTGATGAATAGAACAGTACATGCACATTTCAATTTATAGTACAATCCAAACCTATGAGGAATCTAAGCTGACGTCACTTAGACGATGACATCTAACAACTTCTAACAACCTATAACATCTGCTATAACTAATACATAGTTACATTGAAAACACTGATATACATCATCTGTTGATTCATCAACTGTTGAGCCTGATCATCTATTGAGCCTCAGCAGACCTTCTTCATCAGACTTTGTCTTCTTCAATCAAAGGGTGATCAGACCTTTGCTTTCAGTAGACTTTAGTCTTCATCAGTGGTTTACTTTGGCAGACCTTGTGAATTAGTGACTTTAGTTCCAGCAGACTTTAGCTTTAGTAGACCTTTGGTTGTAGCAGATGTTGGTACCTTTGTCATTGGGAGGAGTATGTCTTCAAGCACTACTATTGATAATCAGTTGATTGTAGATCATTTTGGCTTTCTATCATCTATTCTTTTGGTGGGATCCACATGAACTAACAATCTCCCCTAGAACAGATGATGCCAAAACCTTTCTTTATTGCTGATCTTTATTTCTCATCAACATCTCCCTGATTTTCCCTTTGAATTGTAGTTCAAAGTTCAGGGAGTACTTGTCTTTTAAATCCCTTTCAAGTTCAAGTTCAAGTTCCAATAGATCTTGGAGATCATATGCATCCAGACTATATGCATTCTCCATTTTAAGCTTTTGAACACTACCGTCTGATCTGAGTAAAGTCAATACGTGTGTGTTTAAGGATGCCCTCCACTTTAGTATTTTTGGAACAGATGGTTTCCTTCGGAGTAGACTTATTGAAGATGAGTTTGGTGATTGTGGCCTACTGACTAACTTTGCAAGGGTTTCTTTCAGTTTAGCAACATGTAGGTCAGCATCACGATCAATGTGAAAATCAAGCTGGCATCTTATTCCCTCTTTTCTGATGTTTTCACACTTCTGCTCATCTTCCTCATCAGTCTTCTTTTGCCTTTTTAGTTGTCTTAAGGCAGCTGCGGATAAAGCAGATGCTGAGGGTAGCTTTTTGGAAGTATGGGTCTGTTGAGGGATGTCAGTTGTTGGAGGATAGACTAGCTTTTGAGGAACTATGGGATCTTTAGCTCTGAGCTGTTCCGGCCTCTTGTAGGTCTCAACTATTTTGGATTCAAACTATCTGGCAATGGATCTAGCTGTACCATAACTTGCAGCCACAAGCTCTACTCTCATTCTTTTGAGCTTCAATGTCTTATCTGGATTCACTTGTTTGCCTTTCTTCCAATCAGGTGGAGTAGGCTTCACTGAAGGAACATTGAGCATTTTGGTAATTCTTTCAATCTCTTCTCTAAGAGCATCAGATGACCAATCTTTGAATTGAGCTCTGGTTGCCTTATATGGTTTTTGAGCTATGACGTGTTCAATGTATTCATCCCTCAGTTCTTTGTCAAGCTCAGCAGATATAGACTTCTCAGACATGGTTTTGCTCAGGTCCTTATCAAAGTCTTCAAGTTTTCTGACTTTGCTAAGCTCATGTTAAAAGATGCCCTGATACTTCCTGTCATCCATTCCTTTGCTATTCTTTTTTGCAATATATTCAGCCTATTTAGCTTTCAGCTTTAGATATTCATCTAGGTTTCTAGGCTTTCTATATCCATAAAGAGATGGGAAGGATCTTTGTGATGCATCCTCTGTTGTGAAGAATGATTCAATTTCTCATTTTAAAGTGTGAACTTCCAGAGGATACTCAGTCGCCAAGGGAATGATTGATGGTTGTGAAGCAATTGGAAGGGATGAAGTGGATTTTTTGAGTTGAAATGTTGAGGGTAGTATGGTTTGAATGGGGACAGATGATAATGGGATTGGTGATTTTATCTCCTCACCATCTTCTAACACAACACGGGTTTTTATCTTGCGTGTGAATGTGATTTTAGGTGATGGAGGACGTTTTGGTGGTGAAGGTGAATTTGTAGGGAATCTTTGTGGTGTTGGAGGTGGTTGGGTGTGACAACTGTGCCTCCACGGCCATCGAACAAATACCAAATCAATGAAATGTTGTGTTTCATACTTGGGATTTGTATAAATATGTGTATCGTTTGCACTTATCAATTCTTGTTCGATTTCGAGCTCTAAATCGCTTTCTGAAAAGTTATACGCGAACTGGTGCGTAAACGTAATCAGTTTAACGCGACAAACACTCCAGAACAGTGACATAGGCTTAACATACGTTAACATACCTTAAATAACCTTTACAGGGACTAAATACGAAAAATTGCGAAAGTATTCCGATTCGTACTGTAACAAACCTTCCGGAACATGATCATAAGTTAAACATGCCCTAAATATCCCTTACATAGCTTAGAAATAGGCTTTGAGGTGTTTTGATGTGCAAAAATAAACTTATTCATCAATAGGGACTAAAAGCGTCAAAAAGTGCATAAGTTTGCATTTTCGCGCATATCTTACGTTCTGAATATATCCGGACATCCAAAAATTTATGTAATCATTAAAATATTTTAGTTTAGTGATTGCCATGATAAAATTCCATTCGTCACGTAATTTGGATCGTTTTTGCGTTCGTTACGATTTCCGTGGTAATTAACCGAACAACGCAACCGTATGACCAAACGAACAGACGTCCAAGATATTTTTGAGCACATTTCAAGTTCCCCATACTTTAACTTCATTACATTGCCTTGAAATGGGGTTAACGAGGCTTAAAAGTGCCAAAAAAATCAAGTTTTACAAGTGCAGGGACCATTTTTGAAATTTCTGGCAGATACATTGAACTTGGTCCATTTTTAAGGTTTTGATGGTTTTAACACAAGGTTTTTCACTCTATGGGCTGGAATTTGATGGTTTTAAGTATTCTCATGGTTTTGAAAACCATGTGCCCAAGTGGAGGGCCAAGATCAAGGCACGAAATGCGAGAAACGATCCTAACGGTTCTCCGAAATCTATAAATACCCAAGCTCCCATTCCATTTTCCTCACACCTTGATCTAATTTTATGCTCTAAGTTGAAGCTTTATGCTTCATACCTGAGTATTTAGATCAATTTCTTCCTAGCTTGGACCCGTTGTAAGTTTCTTTCATGCTTTTATGCGTTTTTAAGCGTAAAAGTCAAAGAGTGTTTGACTTTTTGCTTTGACCAGCCTTTGGTCAACATGAAGTTTGTTTGAACTTCGCAACGTGAGCGTAATCACGATGGTTATAGTCCATAGTGACTATACCTACTGATTACCACGTTGATTAGGTGTAGTGACGAGTCATAGTTTCGGCCAAAATACGTGCCTATACGTATTTTGTTACCAAACTATTCTTGGGTATCAAAACCGTTTGTTTTGATATCAAACTTGTTTTCTAACTTCGTTAAACATGTCTTAACATGTTTGACACATCACTTTAGGTTTAGTGCTTATATAGGGTCGTAAGATAAGCGGTCTAAACAACCGCTTAGACTTTCGAACCCAACCCGTTTGGTCAATCATTAGGATCCGATCAAACATGTTTTGTGACCATAGTTGTATAGGGAATAACCTTATGAGGTTATACCTTATGGTCACTAGGTTTAGTTAGTTGTATGATAGGTACTTTATATGCCTTAAGAAAATGACTAAAATGCCCTTTTTACGCATAAATTCATTTTAAGCATATATAACCTAAATTTTCACATCTAAACTGATTAGGTAACATTATTAGACATGTTAAGGCATATAATACTTGTCATAGGACTAGTTAGGCGGTCCAAACGCGTTTTATGCGAACGACGCGTTAAAGTTGCGTAAGCTACCTAAACGAGTCGTAATGGATCATAAGCACTTAGGTTAGGTTTCGATTTAGTATGTAGGCCTTGTTAAACCATATCATATGAGTTCCAATACTCATTTGGTTTACGAAATCTCATCCTATCCGATCTTCCGATTTAGGTCCGGTTTATTTACATAGTTACTTATAATAGGTGCCGATTGATTCCGTGCTCCCTCTAGCTTTGCTTGGTTGTTATTCAAGACTTCTAAGCATTCTCAACTGAGTACATAGTTCCCCTATTTTACTGTTTTCAAACGGTTTGGGGTGATTCATATGTGTTAAATGATTTCGATGTTTTTAACGATGGTTTCGAAAATGATTAAAATGGTTTATATTAAATTAATAACGATTTCGATAATGTGGATAAACTTATTGGTTGTAATTACATAACGAATAACATTCAGAATCCCATCAAAGTTTGGGTCTTATAATGTGAACACGTGCAAACTGGAAGGGTGAATGCCTGTACCCTGAGTTTTCTGTCTAAGGCTAGAGTGTTCGTACAAATCTGCAGTATCGGACCAGTCACTCTTACCTGGGAACTCTTGGGGTGAGTGTTCACTTATAGGCGAGCATGTCTTCGGCGATACATTATATTGACCCATTTGCTTTGATTTATCACTGTGCGTCAGGCGATTGATTTGGCTGCAACCCTGACTAAGTCTCAAGTCAGGAAGGGTAAACTTACCCGCAAGGGTGACAAGAAGCAGTCAGCCGATTCCGTTCAAGACAAGGGTAAAGGTAAGGGAAAGAAGAAGGGCGAGTCTTCAAGGAAGTCGAGGAAGCGCAAGGCTTCCCAAAATTTTGCTGTCACTGCGCAGAATCCAACACAAGTTCAGGGGAATGTTGCTAGATTCCCACCTGGTTCATGTTACAACTGCGGTGAAATGGGTCATTTCCGCAACAACTGCCCAAGGTTGGTGAACGCGAATACAAATCCAAATGCAAATCCGAATGCAAACGCGAAAGTGAATCCCGCCCATGGACGAGCGTACAATCTAAATGCAAACGAGGCTCGAGCTAACAACCTCGTTGTCAATAGTACGTTCCTTGTTAATGGTACGTTCATTGTTAACCATCAACCTGCATCTATTCTTTTCGATTCTGGTGCCAATAGGAGTTTTGTTTCATTATCATTTGAGCCTTTGCTTGCACTAAACTAAGGAAACCCTTATCTGTCGAAGTTGCTTTTGGTAAACCTCTTGTACTCACTTCTGTTATTTGCGACTGTCAATTTAACTTCGATAATCACCTTTTTCCTATTGACCTCACACCGATGCAACTTGGGAGTTTCGACATTATCATAGGGATGGATTGGTGAGCTGAACATCATGATGAGGAGGTTTGTTTCGATAAGATTGTTCGTATTCCTCTTTCATCTGGCGATGTTCTGGAAGTTCATGGCGAGAAACCATCTGTTGGTTTGAAACTTATGTCGTGTACGAAAGCCCAAAGTTTTTTTACGAAAAGGATATGTTTCCTTTATGGCACATGTCACCGACGAGAAAGACAAGAGCAAGAGTATTCAGGATATTCTGATTGTTCGAGATTATCCAGAGGTGTTTCCTGATGAACTGCCTGGTTTACCTCCAGTTCGTCAAGTCGAGTTTCATTTTGACCTTGTACCCAATGCCAACCTAATTGCGAAAGCACCTTATCATCTTGCAACGTCTGAGATGCAAGAATTATCTAAACAACTTCAAGAGTTATCTGATAAAGGATTCATCCGACCGAGCTTTTCGCCCTGGGGAGCTCCTGTGATCTTTGTGAAGAAGAAAGATGGGTCTTTTCGAATGTGTATCGATTATCGTGAGCTTAATAAGCTTACCATCAATAATGGATATCCCCTACCTCGAATCGATGATCTCTTTGATCAGCTGCAAGGTGCTACCTATTTTTCCAAGATCGATCTGCGTTCTGAGTATCATCAACTTCGTGTTCTCGAAGAAGATATTCCCAAAACTGAATTCCGCACGAGATATGGACACTACGAGTTCACCGTCATGCCTTTTGGTATGACGAATGTTCCAGCCATTTTCATGGATTTAATGAATAGGGTCTGTAAACCTTATTTAGACAAATTCATCATTGTGTTCATAGACGATATTCTTGTTTATTCAAAGTTTCGAGCCGATCACGAGCAACACCTTCGTTTGACACTGGAACTCCTGAATAAGGAACAACTTTTTGCTAAATTCTCCAAGTGTGAATTCTGGCTTAAAGAAGTTCAGTTTTTGGGTCATATAGTCAACGAGCAAGGTATTCATGTGGATCCATCAAAGTTTGCTACAATTAAGGATTGGAATACACCAACGACACCTATAGAAATTCATTATTATCGTTGTTTTATTTTGAACTTCTCGAAGATCGCGGTGCCACTTACTGCTTTGACTCAGAAGAATAAGCCTTTGGAGTGGGGATCTAAGCAAGAAGAAGCGTTCCAAACGCTGAAACGAAAGCTATGTGATGCTCCTGTTTTGTCCTTGCCTAATGGAAACGATGATTTTGTTGTCTTTTATGACGTGTTGAATCTAGGCCTTGGTTGTGTTCTAATGCAATGAGGTAAAGTCATAGCATATGCGTCAAGACAGTTGAAAGTTCACGAAAAGAACTACTCAACTCATGATCTTGAGTTAGGTGCTGTGGTATTTGCTCTCAAAATCTGGAGACACTACCTCTATGGAATGAAGTGTGTGGTTTTCACAAGACCACAAAAGTCTCCAGCACATTCTTAATCAGAAGGGGCTGAACATGAGGCAACGACAATGGGCTGAGCTCTTGAACGATTACGATTGCGAGATTCACTACCTTCCTGGTAAGGCGAATATCGTAGCCGATGCGCTTAGTCGAAAGGAGCGAGTCAAGCTTCATTCTGTTCAAACTCTATCTGATATTCAATCTCGTGTCCTTCAAGCACAACGATCTTGTGTAAACGAAGGCTTATTGAAATATAAGCAACCACTTCAACTCGAGCTTAAACTCGAAACGAAAGGTGATGGGTCGCCCTATTTTAAGGATCCTTGTGGATGATTATCGCTCAAATCGGAGTCCTTAATTGAATTCATTGTATGCTTTAATACGTACATTACGATTCAATAAGGACAAAACCGAATTCCTATTAAGATCTTCCTATTTTCATAGTTAGATTCTTGAAAATGTTTAAAGTGCCAAATGAAATCCATGGATTAGATTCCTGGTGTGCTTTAAATACCCGTGTCCAAAGATAACAAATTAAAGGTCAAATTAAACAATTATGCGATTATGTGATTATGTGTTTATGTGTTCTCCTTTATGTTTTTGTGTGATCCGATTTTCGTTATCCAAATCCTCATAGAATCTTACATATCTTCATATGAGGGATTCATAGTAGGATATTCAAAAGGTACTACCTTAAATCCTTAATGGGCTTTTACGTGGTAGTTAAGACCCTTGGGTTATATAGTACCATTCCATGATTCAAAAAGAGACCCTTGAGTGGTTTAGTTAAAGATTGATTTAGAATCTGGTTAAGAATGACATGTGATGATACAGCTGAAGGGACCCTATGGTGGTCCAGTTACACTCATCACAGGTTCGTTCATTTGGTTTTCCCCTACACATTATCAAATGCACTGTGTGGACTATGCAAAGAATTACATAATTATGGACGCGTACATAATTATAAAAATTCAGTGCACGGAAACCACAGTAAGATTTATCATGTGTAAGGACCAATAGTGATAACAATAACGAAACGTGAACAATGTAATGGAGGTACGGTGGATGCACCAATGGTGCTTCATATACTTGTATATAAGTGTCCCTCTTACATTGCAAGCATAATGTTATTTAAAGTTACTAGAAGTTCAGAACCCTAACCAGTGTTGTTTTATCTTTTCGACTTCATGTTTCGAGCTCTCACAAGTTTCCTCTAATTAAGTTTCGGGACGAAATTTCCTGAAGTAGGGGAGACTGTGACATCTGTGCCTCCACGGCCATCGAACAAATACCAAATCAATGAAATTTTGTGTTTCATACTTGGGATTTGTATAAATATGTGTATCGTTTGCACATATCAATTCTTGTTCGATTTCGAGCTCTAAATCGCTTTCTGGAAAGTTATACGTGAACTGGTGCATAAACATAATCAGTTTAACGAGACAAACACTCCAGAACAGTGACATAGGCTTAACATACCTTAAATAACCTTTACCTAACTTAGAAATAAGTTTTGGGGGGTTTGGTGTGTCGAAATCAAGTTTAACGAGACAAACTACTTTTGGCCGTCTCGCTAATAACATCCAAACCTTCGTAACTCGACTATCTCGAAACTCGCATTAATAAACCACCAAAGGGTAAATTAACAATCACAGAGTCGTCACCCACCTAACCCACACATAACCATGGGTGCAGTCTGATAA
This sequence comes from Helianthus tuberosus, assembly GCA_030545235.1. Classification (NCBI taxonomy): domain Eukaryota; kingdom Viridiplantae; phylum Streptophyta; class Magnoliopsida; order Asterales; family Asteraceae; genus Helianthus; species Helianthus tuberosus. Next base: position 86,391,494 of record CM060371.1, on the reverse strand, counting down.
TGGGATTTGTCAGATCCTATGGTACCATAACCTAATACTGGTCGGTTCGGCCAAAACTAATGAATGTTATTCGTTATGTAATTACAACCAACAAGTTTATCCACATTATCGAAATCGTTATTAATTTAATATAAACCATTTTAATCAATTTCTAAACCATCGTTAAAAACATCGAAATCATTTAACACATATGAATCACCCCAAAACATTTGAAAACAGTAAAATATGGGAACTATGTACTCACTTGAGAATGATTAGAAGTCTTGAATAACAACCAAGCAAAGCTAGAGGGAGCACAGAATCAATCGGCACCTAATAAAAGTAACTATGTAAATAAACCGGACCTAAATCGGAAGATCGGATAGGATGAGATTTCGTAAACCAAATGATAATTGGAACTCATATGATATGGCTTAACAAGGCCTACATACTAAATCGAAACCTAACCTAAGTGCTTATGACCCATTACGACTCGTTTAGGTACCTTATGCTACTTTAACGCGTCGTTTGCGTAAAACGCGTTTGGACCACCTAACTAGTCCTATGACAAGTATTATATGCCTTAACATGTCTAATAATGTTACCGAATTAGTTTAGATGTGAAAATTTAGGTTACATATGCTTAAAATGAATTTATGCGTAAAAAGGGCATTTTGGTCATTTTCTTAAGGCATATAAATTACCTATCATACAACAAACTAAACATAGTGACCATAAGGTATAACCTCGGAAGGTTATTCCCTATACAACTATGGTCACAAAACATGTTTGATCGGATCCTAATGATTGACCAAACGGGTCGGGTTCGAAAGTCTAAGCGGTTGTTTAGACCGCTTATCTTACGACCCTATATAAGCACTAAACCTAAAGTGACGAGTTAAACATGTTAAGACATGTTTAACGAAGTTAGAAAACAAGTTTAATATCAAAACAAACGGTTTTGATACCCACGAATAGTTTGGTTACAAAATACGCATAGGCACGTATTTTGGCCGGAACGTCGGGGAGTGTTATAACATAATCATTGTTTTAAAACACACAGAAATTTGAAGTTTCGTTTTATTAAACATTTACATCATCTTAAAATCTAAACAAACAAGTTAAACATTGTCTATCATTGTTATTAAGTCACTAAGGCCTCGTCCAGTCCTATGTGAGCATGCATCCTAGCAATCAACATCATTCAACAACACCTGAAACATATGTAAAAACAAAGGCAGCAAAGAAATGCAATCATCTATGCACAAACTTTCTAATTTTACCTACAATTTGTTTTTATGATACTTTAATTTGATAAGCATTGGAATAATGGTTTCAATAGTATTATAGAGTTTTTCGTGAGCTTAAGGGGATGTTGGAACGGGTTTACAAGGGTCCGGATCACGAAAACATGAAACAAACCGAAATATTTGGTTGGCCGCGTCTCGCTACAAATTTTTCATAGGCAGTGGCCTACGGCGTCGGCCGGATGTACACGTCGGTGACGGCCGTTCACCATGTCGGCAATGCAACATCTGGGCGGCTAGCTACTTCCTGCATTTCCAGCCTGTCTGGTTCCATTTTCGAGCCCCTTTTTTGACCGAAATCTAACCCGTAACTTCTAAAAATGCCTAATCTATTAACTTTCATGTCTCCCACCTTTTAACATCTCATAATAACATTATACGTCTAAACTTAAATACAAAATACATAAAATTATCACCTCGTTCAAGTCTTGGAGCGAACACACCCTTCATACGAACTTTGGTTTGAGTCCAAGCATTTACGGCCATGCTCGAATCCCTCAAACCTTGGCTTTGATACCAACTTGTAAGACCTAAAAACTTAATCAAAGCAAAATGAGTTTAACAATGCCAACGAAACGGGTCGAATTTAAAATTTTGAACGTGGATAACATAATTCCCAAAAAGAACCAAGTTAACATCCCAAGTTAGAGAATACATACTTGTTCTAAGCGAACCATCATAACTACATACAAAACAAGAGTTTTTTGATAGGATCCGAGTTTGAATTGTTTTTGAATGTTTAAGATGAATGATGCAAGAAGATGACAAAGATGGAAATAATGCAGCGGAATGTAGGTAAACTTTAAATCATAAACAATGAGATATTTGCTTTCATCATGAATACTTTTAGCTGAATTATTGCAATTACAACGATTCACGTATGCCTGAATTACAAACTGCCCCTCAGCTTAAGATCACTCTAATTTGCTCGTACAAAATGTCAAGGTGAAGTGATGAATAGAACAGTACATGCACATTTCAATTTATAGTACAATCCAAACCTATGAGGAATCTAAGCTGACGTCACTTAGACGATGACATCTAACAACTTCTAACAACCTATAACATCTGCTATAACTAATACACAGTTACATTGAAAACACTGATATACATCATCTGTTGATTCATCAACTGTTGAGCCTTATCATCTATTGAGCCTCAGCAGACCTTCTTCATCAGACTTTGTCTTCTTCAATCAAAGGGTGATCAGACCTTTGCTTTCAGCAGACTTTAGTCTTCATTAGTGGTTTACTTTGGCAGACCTTGTGAATTAGTGACTTTAGTTCCAGCAGACTTTAGCTTTAGTAGACCTTTGGTTGTAGCAGATGTTGGTACCGTTGTCATTGGGAGGAGTATGTCTTCAAGCACTATTATTGATAATCAGTTGATTGTAGATCATTTTGGCTTTCTATCATCTATTCTTTTGGTGGGATCCACATGAACTAACAATCTCCCCCTAGAATAGATGATGCCATAACCTTTCTTTATTGCAGATCTTTATTTCTCATCAACATCTCCCTGATTTTCCCTTTGAATTGTAGTTCAAAGTTCAGGGAGTACTTGTCTTTTAAATCCCTTTCAAGTTCAAGTTCCAATAGATCTTGGAGATCATATGCATCCAGACTATATGCATTCTCCATTTTAAGCTTTTGAACACTACCGTCTGATCTGAGTAAAGTCAATACGTGTGTGTTTAAGGATGCCCTCCACTTTAGTATTTTTGGAACAGATGGTTTCCTTCGGAGTAGACTTATTGAAGATGAGTTTGGTGATTGTGGCCTACTGACTAACTTTGCAAGGGTTTCTTTCAGTTTAGCAGCAAGTAGGTCAGCATCACGATCAATGTGAAAATTAAGCTGGCATCTTATTCCCTCTTTTCTGATGTTTTCATACTTCTGCTCATCTTCCTCATCAGTCTTCTTTTGCCTTTTTAGTTGTCTTAAGGCAGCTGCGGATAAAGCAGATGCTGAGGGTAGCTTTTTGGAAGTATGGGTCTGTTGAGGGATGTCAGTTGTTGGAGGATAGACTAGCTTTTGAGGAACTATGGGATCTTTAGCTCTGAGCTGTTCCGGCCTCTTGTAGGTCTCAACTATTTTGGATTCAAACTATCTGGCAATGGATCTAGCTGCACCATAACTTGCAGCCACAAGCTCTACTCTCATTCTTTTGAGCTTCAATGTCTTATCTGGATTCACTTGTTTGCCTTTCTTCCAATCAGGTGGAGTAGGCTTCACTGAAGGAACATTGAGCATTTTGGTAATTCTTTCATTCTCTTCTCTAAGAGCATCAGATGACCAATCTTTGAATTGAGCTCTGGTTGCCTTATATGGTTTGTGAGCTATGACGTGTTCAATGTATTCATCCCTCAGTTCTTTGTCAAGCTCAGCAGATATAGACTTCTCAGACATGGTTTTGCTCAGGTCCTTAGCAAAGTCTTCAAGTTTTCTGACTTTGCTAAGCTCATGTTAAAAGATGCCCTGATACTTCCTGTCATCCATTCCTTTGCTATTCTTTTTTGCAATATATTCAGCCTATTTAGCTTTCAGCTTTAGATATTCATCTAGGTTTCTAGGCTTTCTATATCCATAAAGAGATGGGAAGGATCTTTGTGATGCATCCTCTGTTGTGAAGAATGATTCAATTTCTCCTTTTAAAGTGTGAACTTCCAGAGGATACTCAGTCGCCAAGGGAATGATTGATGGTTGTGAAGCAATTGGAAGGGATGAAGTGGATTTTTTGAGTTGAAATGTTGAGGGTAGTATGGTTTGAATGGGGACATATGATAATGGGATTGGTGATTTTATCTCCTCACCATCTTCTAACACAACACGGGTTTTTATCTTGCATGTGAATGTGATTTTAGGTGATGGAGGACGTTTTGGTGGTGAAGGTGAATTTGTAATGAATCTTTGTGGTGTTGGAGGTGGTTGGGTGTGACAACTGTGCCTCCACGGCCATCAAACAAATACCAAATCAATGAAATGTGGTGTTTCATACTTGGGATTTGTATAAATATGTCTATCGTTTGCACTTATCAATTCTTGTTCGATTTCGAGCTCTAAATCGCTTTCTGAAAAGTTATACGCGAACTGGTGCGTAAACGTAATCAGTTTAACGCGACAAACACTCCGGAACAGTGACATAGGCTTAACATACCTTAAATAACCTTTACAGGGACTAAATAGGACAAACTGCGAAAGTATGCCGATTCGTACTGTAACAAACCTTCCGGAACATGATCATAAGTTAAACATGCCCTAAATATCCCTTACATAGCTTAGAAATAGGCTTTGAGGTGTTTTGATGTGCAAAAATAAACTTATTCATCAATAGGGACTAAAAGCGTCAAAAAGTGCATAAGTTTGCATTTATGTAATCATTAAAATATTTTAGTTTAGTGATTGCCATGATAAAATTCCATTCGTCGCGTAATTTGGATCGTTTTTGCGTTCGTTACGATTTCCGTGGTAATTAACCGAACAACGCAACCGTATGACCAAACGAACAGACGTCCGAGATATTTTTGAGCACATTTCAAGTTCCCAATACTTTAACTTCATTACAGAGATTTGAAATGGGGTTAACGGGGCTTAAAAGTGCCAAAAAAATCAAGTTTTACAAGTGCAGGGACCATTTTTGAAATTTCTGGCAGATACATTGGTCCATTTTTAAGGTTTTGATGGTTTTAACACAAGGTTTTTCACTCTATGGGCTGGAATTTGATGGTTTTAAGTATTCTCATGGTTTTGAAAACCATGTGCCCAAGTGGAGGGCCAAGATCAAGGCACGAAATACGAGAAACGATCCTAACGGTTCTCCGAAATCTATAAATACCCAAGCTCCCATTCCATTTTCCTCACACCTTGATCTAATTTTATGCTCTAAGTTGAAGCTTTATGCTTCATACCTGAGTATTTAGATCAAGTTCTTCCTAGCGTGGACCCGTTGTAAGTTTCTTTCATGCTTTTATGCGTTTTTAAGCGTAAAAGTCAAAGAGTATTTGACTTTTTGCTTTGACCAGCCTTTGGTCAACATGAAGTTTGTTTGAACTTCGCAACGTGAGCGTAATCATGATGGTTATAGTCCATAGTGACTATACCTACTGATTACCACGTTGATTAGGTGTAGTGACGAGTCATAGTTTCGGCCAAAATACGTGCCTATGCGTATTTTGTTACCAAACTATTCTTGGGTATCAAAACCGTTTGTTTTGATATCAAACTTGTTTTCTAACTTCGTTAAACATGTCTTAACATGTTTGACACGTCACTTTAGGTTTAGTGCTTATATAGGGTCGTAAGATAAGCGGTCTAAACAACCGCTTAGACTTTCGAACCCAACCCGTTTGGTCAATCATTAGGATCCGATCAAACATGTTTTGTGACCATAGTTGTATAGGGAATAACCTTATGAGGTTATACCTTATGGTCACTAGGTTTAGTTAGTTGTATGATAGGTACTTTATATACCTTAAGAAAATGACTAAAATGCCCTTTTTACGCATAAATTCATTTTAAGCATATGTAACCTAAATTTTCACATCTAAACTGATTAGGTAACATTATTAGACATGTTAAGGCATATAATACTTGTCATGGGACTAGTTAGGCGGTCCAAACGCGTTTTATGCGAACGGCGCGTTAAAGTAGCGTAAGCTACCTAAACAAGTCGTAATGGGTCATAAGCACTTAGGTTAGGTTTCGATTTAGTATGTAGGCCTTGTTAAACCATATCATATGAGTTCCAATACTCATTTTGTTTACGAAATCTCATCCTATCCGATCTTCCGATTTAGGTCCGGTTTATTTACATAGTTACTTATATTAGGTGCCGATTGATTCCGTGCTCCCTCTAGCTTTACTTGGTTGTTATTCAAGACTTCTAAGCATTCTCAACTGAGTACATAGTTCCCCTATTTTACTGTTTTCAAACGGTTTGGGGTGATTCATATGTGTTAAATGATTTCGATGTTTTTAACGATGGTTTCGAAAATGATTAAAATGGTTTATATTAAATTAATAACGATTTCGATAATGTGGATAAACTTATTGGTTGTAATTACATAACAAATAACATTCATTAGTTTTGGCCGAACCGACCAGTATTAGGTTATGGTACCATAGGATCTGACAAATCCCGTTATCAGACTGCACCCATGGTTATGTGTGGGTTAGGTGGGTAACGACTGAATCTGTGATTGTTAATTTACCCTTTGGTGGTTTATTAATGCGAGTTTCGAGATAGTCGAGTCATGAAGGTTTGGATGTTATTAGCGAGACGACCAAAAGTAGTTTTCACAATTTAAAATGAGAATGATTTAAACGACTGAAGCGATTTTTAACGAGTTAAAAGATTTGGGTAAACGATTGGTTTTTGGTTAGAGTTTAGATAACGGGACGAGTGTAATGTGATGAAAACATGGTAGATACGCCACTGGTACTTCTTATATATAAGTGTTTTCATCATATTACATGCCGTGGCGTTATTTAGTTCACTTGGGTAAACGATTCCGAAACGATGTCACAGAATGATGTTTTCTGAATAATATAAACCATACGAGTTTTATATACGAGTTTTATTAACGAGTTTTTACGAGATGTTTTACATTTTGATTTAATTAAATAAATGTTTTGGGGTTAAGAATCATGGCTACGAGATTTTATAAATTATAACCAATTTGATTTGAGTTGGTTAATTATGTCACAATACTATACTTTTCAATACAAGGTTTTTAATTAAGTATTGCAACATGAAAACTAGCCATGAATCCGACACTCCCATAAACCTATGTGCTTGCCAGCATTTCTTTGCTGACTTTGTTTTTACATATGTTTCAGGTGTTGTTGAATGATGTTGATTGCTAGGATGCATGCTCACATAGGACTGGGCGAGGCCTTAGTGACTTAATAACAATGATAGACTATGTTTAACTTGTTTGTTTAGATTTCAAGATGATGTAAATGTTTAATGTTTAATAAAACGAAACTTCAAATTTCCGTGTGTTTTGAAACAATGATTCTGTTACAACACTCCCCGACGTTTCCGCCACGTTTTGTTGTCTTACGTGGTCGGAGTGTGATAGAAAAGTTGGTATCAGAGCTCATGGTTATAGGGAATTAGGTTATTAGTAATGCTTTAACCTAGTCTATAACCTTCCTAGGACCCTAACACAAGATTCTTGTGTTTAGATCTTAAAACAATACCGTCACTTATCCTTAGGTGACAACCACAACCAGAACACAAATTTCAAAACCGCCTTGAAAACCAATCATCTGTTCTAGGATGATTTATTATAAAGTTTTGAACCCTCTAAGTTTTCAGAATCCCATGAAAGTTTGGGTCTTATAATGTGAACACGTGCAAACTGGAAGGGTGAATGCCTGTACCCTGAGTTTACTGTCTAAGGCTAGAGTGTTCGTACAAATCTACAGTATCGGACCAGTCACTCTTACCTGGGAACTCTTGGGGTGAGTGTTCACTTATAGGCGAGCATGTCTTCGGCGATACATTATATTGACCCATTTGCTTTGATTTATCACTGTGCGTCAGGCGATTGATTTGGCTACAACCCTGACTAATTCTCAAGTCAGGAAGGGTAAACTTACCCGCAAGGGTGACAAGAAGCAGTCAGCCGATTCCGTTCAAGACAAGGGTAAAGGTAAGGGAAAGAAGAAGGGCGAGTCTTCAAGGAAGTCGAGGAAGCGCAAGGCTTCCCAAAATTTTGCTGTCACTGCGCAGAATCCAGCACAAGTTCAGGGGAATGTTGCTAGATTCCCACCTGGTTCATGTTACAACTGCGGTGAAATGGGTCATTTCCGCAACAACTGCCCAAGGTTGGTGAACGCGAATCCAAATCCAAATGCAAATCCGAATGCAAACGCGAAAGTGAATCCCGCCCGTGGATGAGCGTACAATCTAAATGCAAACGAGGCTCGAGCTAACAACCTCGTTGTCAATAGTACGTTCCTTGTTAATGGTACGTTCCTTGTTAACCATCAACCTGCATCTATTCTTTTCGATTCTGGTGCCAATAGGAGTTTTGTTTCATTATCATTTGAGCCTTTGCTTGCACTAAACTAAGGAAACCCTTATCTGTCGAAGTTGCTTTTGGTAAACCTCTTGTACTCACTTCTGTTATTTGCGACTGTCAATTTAACTTCGATAATCACCTTTTTCCTATTGACCTCACACCGATGCAACTTGGGAGTTTCGACATTATCATAGGGATGGATTGGTTAGCTGAACATCATGCTGAGGTGGTTTGTTTCGATAAGATTGTTCGTATTCCTCTTTCATCTGGCAATGTTCTGGAAGTTCATGGCGAGAAAGCATCTGTTGGTTTGAAACTTATGTCGTGTACGAAAGCCCAAAGTTTTTTTACAAAAAGGATGTGTTGCCTTTATGGCACATGTCACCGACGAGAAAGACAAGAGCAAGAGTATTCAGGATATTCTAATTGTTCGAGATTATCCAGAGGGGTTTCCTGATGAACTGCCTGGTTTACCTCCAGTTCGTCAAGTCGAGTTTCATTTTGACCTTGTACCCAATGCCAACCTGATTGCGAAAGCACCTTATCATCTTGCAACGTCTGAGATGCAAGAATTATCTAAACAACTTCAAGAGTTATCTGATAAAGGATTCATCCGACCGAGCTTTTCGCCCTGGGGAGCTCCTGTGATCTTTGCGAAGAAGAAAGATGGGTCTTTTCGAATGTGTATCGATTATCGTGAGCTTAATAAGCTTACCATCAAGAATCGATATCCCCTACCTCGAATCGATGATCTCTTTGATCAGCTGCAAGGTGCTACCTGTTTTTCCAAGATCGATCTGCGTTCTGGGTATCATCAACTTCGTGTTCTCGAAGAAGATATTCCCAAAACTGAATTCCGCACGAGATATGGACACTACGAGTTCACCGTCATGCCTTTTGGTATGACGAATGTTCCAGCCATTTTCATGGATTTAATGAATAGGGTCTGTAAACCTTATTTAGACAAATTCATCATTGTGTTCATAGACGATATTCTTATTTATTCGAAGTCTCGAGCCGATCACGAGCAACACCTTCGTTTGACACTGGAACTCCTGAATAAGGAACAACTTTTTGCTAATTTCTCCAAGTGTGAATTCTGGCTTAAAGAAGTTCAGTTTTTGGGTCATATAGTCAACGAGCAAGGTATTCATGTGGATCCATCCAAGTTTGCTGCAATTAAGGATTGGAATACACCAACGACACCTATAGAAATTCATTATTATCGTTGTTTTATTTCGAACTTCTCGAAGATCGCGGTGCCACTCACTGCTTTGACTCTGAAGAATAAGCCTTTGGAGTGGGGATCTAAGAAAGAAGAAGCGTTCCAAACGCTGAAACGAAAGCTATGTGATGCTCCTGTTTTGTCCTTGCCCAATGGAAACGATGATTTTGTTGTCTTTTATGACGTGTTGAATCTAGGCCTTGGTTGTGTTCTAATGCAATGAGGTAAAGTCATAGCATATGCGTCAAGACAGTTGAAAGTTCACGAAAAGAACTACTCAACTCATGATCTTGAGTTAGGTGCTGTGATATTTGCTCTCAAAATCTGGAGACACTACCTCAATGGAATGAAGTGTGTGGTTTTCACAAGACCACAAAAGTCTCCAGCACATTCTTAATCAGAAGGGGCTGAACATGAGGCAACGACAATGGGCTGAGCTCTTGAACGATTACGATTGCGAGATTCGCTACCTTCCTGGTAAGGCGAATATCGTAGCCGATGCGCTTAGTCGAAAGGAGCGAGTCAAGCTTCATTCTGTTCAAACTCTATCTGATATTCAATCTCGTGTCCTTCAAGCACAACGATCTTGTGTAAACGAAGGCTTATTGAAATATAAGCAACCACTTCAACTCGAGCTTAAACTCGAAACGAAAGGTGATGGGTCGCCCTATTTTAAGGATCCTTGTGGATGATTATCGCTCAAATCGGAGTCCTTAATTGAATTCATTGTATGCTTTAATACGTACATTACGATTCAATAAGGACAAAACCGAATTCCTATTAAGATCTTCCTATTTTCATAGTTAGATTCTTGAAAATGTTTAAAGTGCCAAATGAAATCCACGGATTAGATTCCTGGTGTGCTTTAAATACCCGTGTCCAAAGATAACAAATTAAAGGTCAAATTAAACAATTATGCGATTATGTGATTATGTGTTCTCCTTTATGTTTTTGTGTGATCCGATTTTTGTTATCCAAATCCTCATAGAATCTTACATATCTTCATATGAGGGATTCATAGTAGGATATTCAAAAGGTACTACCTTAAATCCTTAATGGGCTTTTACGTGGTAGTTAAGACCCTTGGGTTATATAGTACCATTCCATGATTCAAAAAGAGACCCTTGAGTGGTCTAGTTAAAGATTGATTTAGAATCTGGTTAAGAATGACATGTGATGATACAGCTGAAGGGACCCTATGGTGGTCCAGTCACACTCATCACAGGTTCGTTCATTTGGTTTTCCCCTACACATTATCAAATGCACTGTGTGGACTATGCAAGGAATTACATAATTATGGACGCGTACATAATTATAAAAATTCAGTGCACGGAAACCACAGTAAGATTTATCATGTGTAAGAACCAATAGTGATAACAATAACGAAACGTGAACAATGTAATGGAGGTACGGTGTACGCACCAATGGCGCTTCATATACTTGTATATAAGTGTCCCTCTTACATTGCAAGCATAATGTTATTTAAAGTTACTAGAAGTTCAGAACCCTAACCAGTGTTGTTTTATCTTTTCGACTTCATGTTTCGAGCTCTCACAAGTTTCCTCTAATTAAGTTTCGGGACGAAATTTGCTGAAGTAGGGGAGACTGTGACATCTGTGCCTCCACGGCCATCGAACAAATACCAAATCAATGAAATTTTGTGTTTCATACTTGGGATTTGTATAAATATGTGTATCGTTTGCACATATCAATTCTTGTTCGATTTCGAGCTCTAAATCGCTTTCTAGAAAGTTATACGCGAACTGGTGCGTAAACATAATCAGTTTAACGAGACAAACACTCCAGAACAGTGACATAGGCTTAACATACCTTAAATAACCTTTACCTAACTTAGAAATAAGTTTTGGGGGGTTTGGTGTGTCGAAATCAAGTTTAACGAGACAAACTACGTTTGGTCGTCTCGCTAATAACATCCAAACCTTCGTAACTCGACTATCTCGAAACTCGCATTAATAAACCACCAAAGGGTAAATTAACAATCACAGAGTCGTCACCCACCTAACCCACACATAACCATGGGTGCAGTCTGATAATGGGATTTGTCAGATCCTATGGTACCATAACCAAATACTGGTCGGTTCGGCCAAAACTAATGAATGTTATTCGTTATGTAATTACAACCAACAAGTTTATCCACATTATCAAAATCGTTATTAATTTAATATAAACCATTTTAATCAATTTCGAAACCATCGTTAAAAACATCGAAATCATTTAACACATATGAATCACCCCAAAACATTTGAAAATAGTAAAATATGTTAACTATGTACTCACTTGAGAATGATTAGAAGTCTTGAATAACAACCAAGCAAAGCTAGAGGGAGCACAGAATCAATCGGCACCTAATATAAGTAACTATGTAAATAAACCGGACCTAAATCGGAAGATCGGATAGGATGAGATTTCGTAAACCAAATGATAATTGGAACTCATATGATATGGTTTAACAAGGCCTACATACTAAATCGAAACCTAACCTAAGTGCTTATGACCCATTACGACTCGTTTAGGTACCTTACGCTACTTTAACGCGTCGTTTGCGTAAAACGCATTTGGACCGCCTAACTAGTCCTATGACAAGTATTATATGCCTTAACATGTCTAATAATGTTACCTAATCAGTTTAGATGTGAAAATTTAGGTTACATATGCTTAAAATGAATTTATGCGTAAAAAGGGCATTTTGGTCATTTTCTTAAGGCATATAAATTATCTATCATACAACTAACTAAACATAGTGACCATAAGGTATAACCTCGGAAGTGGGAGCAAATCTCAATGGACTTCCTAACGAAATTACACAGGACCCCTAGATGGCATGATATGATATGGGTGATAGTCGATCGGTTAACGAAGTCTGCGCATTTCCTACCAATCTGAGAAAAGGAGAGCACTGGAAGCTTGCTGAGCTGTACCTGAAGGAAATCGTGGCACGTCATGGAGTGCCTATCTCGATTATTTCAGATAGAGATGGATGTTTTGTCTCAAGGATCTTGCAATCCTTCCAGGAGGCCTTTGGATCTCAGCTAGATCTAAGCATGACCTTCCATCCGCAAACGGACGGCCAGAGTGAACGGACCATTCAAACACTGGAAGATATGCTTCGTGCATGTGTTATGGATCTAGGCAGCAGCTGGGATACCCATCTGCCTTTAGTTGAGTTTTCTATAATAACAGCTACCATACAAGCATAAAATAAGCCACACCGTTTGAAACTCTATTTGGCCGCAAGTGCCATTCACCGTTGTGTTGGGCAGGCGCTGGAGACAAGCAGTTGATTGGTCCTGAACTTGTTCAACAGACAACCGATAAGATCGTGCAGATCCGAGAGCGCATTAAGGCAGCTCGTGATCGACAAAAGAGCTACGCTGACCGAAGACGAAAACCCTTAGAATTCAAGCTGGGAGACAAAGTTCTGTTGAAGGTCTCACCTTGGAAAGGTGTAGCAAGGTTCAGAAAACATGGAAAGCTGAATCCACGATACATTGGACCATTTAATATCTTGCAAAGAATTGGTATCGTGGCGTACAAGTTGGAATTATTGGAAGAACTTAACGGAGTACATGATACATTTCATGTGTCCAACCTCAAGAAGAGTCCAACCCAAGAAGCAGTGATCATCCCTGCGGATGAGGTGCATATCGACGACACACTCCGATTTACAGAACAACCCGTTGAGGTAACGGACTGGAAGATCCATAAGACAAGGAGGAATCGCATTAAGCTTGTCAAAGTACGTTGGAACTCTAAGCACGGACCCGAGTACACGTGGGAACGTGGGGATCAATTCAAAGTCAAGTACCCCCATTTGTTCGAGAAAGCTCCTGCGAGAGATAACTCAGCCTGAATTTCAGGACGAAATTCTTTTAACGGGGGGAGACTGTGACAATCGACCCAAAACCAGTAATTTTCGTACTATTTTAATATTATTTATTATCTGCAATTATGTGCTTAAATGTCAACATTGTCTGATTTCATGCTATACATGTGAATTCATGCATGTTTTATACTTCAAATATTGCTTTATGCATTACTTTTAGCGTTGCGTCTGAAAGACTAGTAAACTCACTGGTAAGACACACTGTGTCAGCAGTTCTGCAGAAATTAGTCAGACAAAAGAATTAGGGCCTAGGAGTAGGTCCAACATCTAAAATACATTAAAACCCAAGTGTGGATACAAGGGTTAACATATAAACTTTCCAGAAGCTAAACTATGCACTAAAAGACACCCGAAACGTACTTTAAATGCAGAATTCAGCATAAATCAGCACTAATTCAGCTATAATCAGCTTTTAAACACTTTAATATCATGTAGAATTTATGTTTTATTGTCCAAAATAACTTACAAAGTTTCGGGAATTAAATCTGCCCCACATGACTATATTTACTTTATCTAACCATGTTCCCTAACTAGATGGCATGTAAATCTTTAAAAGATCATTATGTTGGATTTTTCTTTATAAAAGACCATAAGAAGAGCATATTGCCCATTATCACCAACCACGCCATCTTCTTCTTCCTCCTAACCCCCTAACTCACGGCTCACTTCACACAGATACACACATCCATTTTCAAGCTCCTATCTCATAATCTAAGCTTACTAGAAGGTGTATGGAGGCCATTTAAGAAGGTGTATGGTGCTAGAACTTGAAGGACCACCTTGTGGAGCTTTTAACCTCTCATTTTCTTCCCTATCCATCTTCCTCATTCTTGTGCCACTTCACTAGCCATTAGAGCTAGTAGTAAGCTTCTTGATCACTAATTTAAGTCATGTTTATGTTATATACAAGTTTCACCATCTAAACAACTTAACTTCTAATGTTAAAAATGAGAAGATCTAACATATTCATGAAGAAAATAAGTGATTACATGAATTTTTAGTGTATGTAATGAAGTTGTTGATGTTATATCTTGTGTTTATGTTTATATCAAGTGTGTTAAAGCTTAGATCTACCAAGTTTAAGCATGGATCTTGAAGGATCCATGGTTAAACTTGAAGGTGAACATATGAAGCATAATGTGAACTTGAATTATGAATTTTTATGCATAAACTTGTAATTTTGAAGTGATAAAGTGTGTGTAGAACAAATTTTTGAAACTAAATCTCATGAAGAGTTCGTTAAGAAGTTAACACAAGGCTTGTTTTTGAAAGATCTAAAGTTATTAAGCATGGATCTTGAAAGATCCATGGTTAAACATGAGATTAAAAACAATGATCTTTCTAACAAACATAAAAGTGGTTTTAGAAACATGATTTACAAACTTTGAAACCATTAAACTCATGGATGAGTTGGTTAAGAAAATAAAGTTTCATAAAAAGTTTGTTAAAATACTCAAGAACACTTATTTTTGGAAAGATCACCTTATGTTAAGTGTAGATCTAAAAGACTACACATTTTTAACAAGAATCAAGTTCACCATGATGTTTCATATGAAGAAATTAGTATATGTGGTTGATGATTGTTGTTGAAAATTGTTTTGATGTTGAAAAGAAAATAAACACATGTTTTGAAAACATGGGAAACCTCCATTTTTAGGGGAAAATATGTCAAAATTTTTATAAAATTTTGACAGTTAGAAAAATATAAGTTTGGTGAAACTTATTCCCTAAAAATTCACCTAAAAATATTTACCAAGGTTTCCCTAATTTGTGTGTAAAAATTTCAAGTCAAGAAATGGTGATTTCTTCAAGTTAAAATTAATATTAAGTATGTATATTTTTAGGGGAAAATATATATATATATATATAGTGATCACCAAATTTTGTGCTAAGTGTATATTATGTGTATTATATGTAGTAGTGTATTCGGACTTGAAAATACACTAAATACTCCTAAGGAGTAAAAATACAAAAATACACATACAAAATACATGAGAATACATAAGAAGCACATGGACAAATACAAGAAAATATATTTACAAAAAATATATTTCTTAACATATTAATGAACTTGGACATTTATAGACTTAAATATATTTTTGGAAAAATATATATAACCTATACCAAGTGTTGGAATTTATACGAAATCGGTTGGATATCAAGATTAACCATATATATTTTATAACATGACAAAATATATATATACAAGTCTTAAAAATATATTATTTTTATGAAATATAATTCCGGAAAGTAATAAAAATCAAAACCTGTTTTCTAACTTAGTTAAACATGTTTCAACATGTTTAACTCGTCACTTTTAGATTAGTGCTTATATAGGGTTGTAAGATAAGCGGTCTAAACAACCGCTTAGATTTTCGAACCCGGCCCGTTTGGTCGATCATTAGGATCCGACCAAGCATATATTGTGACCATAGTTGTATTGGGAATAACCTTCCAAGGTTATACCTTATGGTCACGTCCTTTAGTTAGTTGTATGATAGGTAGTTTATATGCCTTAGGAAAATGTCCAAAATGCCCTTTTCATGCATAATTGGTATTTAAGCATATGTAACTTAAACTTTTGCCACTTAACTGATTTTGCAACATATTTAAACATGTTTAGGCATATAATACTTGTCATAGGACTAGTTAGACGTTCCAAATGCGTTTTACGCGAACGACGCGTTAAAGTAGCGTAAGCTACCTTAATGGGTCGTAATGGGTCGTAAGCACTTAGGTTAGGTTTTGTTTTAGTATGTAGGCTTTGTCAAACCATGTCATATGAGTTCCAATACTCATTTGGTTTATGAAACCTCATCCTATCCGATCTTCCGATTTAGGTCCGGTTATTAATGTAGTTACCTATATTAGGTGCCGTTTGATTTCCGAGACCCCTCTAGCTTTGCTTGGTTGTTAGTCAAGACTCCTAAGCATCCTCAAGTGAGTACATAGTCCCCTCTTTTACTGTTTTCAATTGTTTTAGGGTGAAACACATGTGCCTACTTGTTACTTTCATGTTTTTCGTGATATTATAATATATACTTGCTATGTTCATTAGTACGCGTATAGTACATGATTTCATTATGTTTTGCTATGTATGTTCACGTAACATGCTAGCACATTGTTTTACATTTTGAACTGTTTGAACCATTTGTAACCGTTTGATTTATGAGAACCGTTTGCAACCGTTTGATGTATGTGAACCATTTGTAACCATTTGATTTATGTGAACCATTTGTAACTATTTGATTTATTAGAATCGTTTGTAACCGTTTGATGTATGTGAACCATTTGTAACAGTTTGATTTATGTGAACCGTTTGTAACCATTTGATTTATGTGAACCGTTTGTAACCATTTGATTTATGTGAACCGTTTGTAACCATTTGATTTATGTGAACCGTTTGTAACTGTTTGAACCGTTGGGTTAGGGAAGTGATTAGGTAACGGGGCGGGTGTAATATGTTAAAAGCATGGTGGATACGCCGCTGGTACTTCCTATATATAAGTGCTTTTAGCACATTATATATCGTTGCGTTATCTAGATCACTTGGGTAAACGATTTTGAAACGATGTCACACAATGATGTTTTCTGAATAATATAAACCATACGAGTTTTATTAACGAGTTTTACGAGATGTTTTACAATTTGATTTAATTAAACAAATGTTTTGGAGTTAAGAATCATGGCTACGAGATTTTATAAATTATAACCAACTTGATTTGAGTTGGTTAATTATGTCGCAATACTATACTTTTCAAAATAAGGTTTTTAAATAAGTATTGCAACATGTAAAACGGGCCATGAATTTGACACTTATATAAAACCTATGTACTCGCCGGCATTTTTATGCTGACGTATTTTCACGTGTGTTTCAGGTACCATAGTTGATGATGTTTGATGATGATATTTGTGTACGCTCACATAAGAATGGACGAGGCCTTAGTGACTTAATAACAATGAAAGTCTATTTGTTCGTGTTTTGTTTCTAATTCCAATGTAATGTAATACATTTAATTCAATAAAACGAAACTGTTTAATCCATGGTTGTGAAACAATGATTCTGTTACAACAGTCCCCGATGTTTCCGCCACGTTTTGTTGTTTTACGTGGTCGGGGTGTGACACTCCACCTCCTGATCAGTAATCTTGTGTGCCAAACGGATGATCTGAGGTAGATTGTTAATATTCGCAGCAGTGACATAATCCTTTACAGCTCGTGTTAGGCCCTTGAGATACAACTCAATTCGTCGATGTGGTGGTCGAGACAGGTTAGGGCACAAAATTGCTAGCTCATGAGATCGTTTCGTGAAAGCCTCGATCTCGGATCTTTCCATCTTCAAATTGTAGTACTCGTTCTCAAGCTTCTGAATCTCGTCACGAGGACAGTACTCTTCCCGCATCAACTCCTTAAAATCATCCTAAGTCGTTGCATTAGCCATCTCGATGCCCAACATCTGCACCTGGGCATTCCACCAAGTTAAGGCACCATCCTCCAAAGTGCCGGTAACATACTTCACCCGGTCCCCCACGGGACAGTTACACATAGCGAACACTAACTCAGCTTTCTCGAAACATCGAAGTAGCCCCACAGCCCCTTCAGTCCCCCTGAAGGTCTGTGACTTGCAATCCATAAACGTCTTGAAAGTACAAGCAGGCGGATGGTTTTGATTCGGATTAGCTTGCTAACGAGCTTGATAGGCTGCTAACGCCTCAGCCACACGGGTGTTAATCAGGTTTGTTAACTCAGTCTGAGTCATAGCAATGTGTCCACATCCATGGCCTCGTCCACTCATGATTCTAAATAAGGAGAGGGAACAAGTTTGAGAATCGAGATAAGATAGGATTCAAATCTCACGTTGACATCTACAATTACAAAGTTTACACCAAAAATAGGGCAGAACCCTTCTCTCACTCGTTAAGCCTCACTGGGACTCACATGCACCTCACGTTATTATTATGTGTGCACCCATAATAATAAGGCAATTTGCATGCTTATCTCAGTGCCTCTTAACTCGTGCTAAAAGTCCCCCCCCCCCACCTTGACATAGCAACACGAAAGGCATTACAAGGTCAAGAATCACAAGAGTCGATGGGTAGTGCCACACTATCTAGCTTCACTAAAACATGCAGCACAGGTATTCATATCGTGGTATCTAGTATGTAGTTTCGTGCAAGTCGTGAGTGTGTGACTGTTAAACAAGTAATGCGTAAAGTAAACAGAGGACGAACCTTGCGATCTGGAGCTGAGTATCATGGTCGTTTTCGTTACTGTTTGGTTATAGTCTAGTTTTATGAAAACGTTTTAAAACCTAGTTCACTATAACCAGTGGCTCTGATACCAAACTGTCACACCCCCAAAAATACCCCAAGCGGAAACCCCTGCGAGGCGTGTGACGTACCAGGATCTAGCCACCAATCACATTGAACCATAACATAATGTTTAATAAAAGTTTCCATTTATTTCATAAAGTAAATTCAAACACAATCCAAAACAAATACGTTCAGCGGAAGCATAAGATAAAAAGTTATTTCAAGTGTTTCAAAGCAAATGTGCAAGAATCATTAAACTTGTATCCAAGAGCTACGACCCATGACCACTCCAGCACTCCCAGATAGCAAGTTCCAATCCATGAACCTAAGGACCCGCAAGCATGCAGAAAAAGGTGTGTCAGACAGGCTGGTGAGTTAACAGTTTGCTTTAACCATTTGATACCAAGTAGTGATTTATGATTTGTTTTGCTGTGTTATGTTGATAATAACTCAATACCGTAGACGACTTTTTTTACCCTTCCCCAATGCTCTATCAAACATTGGTCATGATTTAAAGTTATTAGTTCACGCCCATCCTATCCAGGTACGTCGTGAGGGTGCCAAACCTAATAGCGCTATCAACTAATAACCCCGTTGCCCTACAAGCAACAACCGGTAGAATGATGGGACTTAAGTGATAGAAGTGAGTGTATTATCCAACCATAACATTTACTGAAAACCGTTGCATATCCCCTGCAAGGATAGCATTGTGAAATCCGCCTCACATCCCCTGCAAGGATGTGGGTATTTGAAAACCGCCTCATATCCCCTACAAGGATATGGGTTTACGAAAATTCGTTTATAAGTTTTAACTCTTTGATTGTCCCCACCGGACACAAGATTTTTTGAGAAAAGTGAACTCACCTTGGTTTACTCGGTATGATTAGTTACTTGTTCACACTTAAACAGTCACAGCCTATGGTATTCACGTATGCGATATCAGTTTACATTCATAAGGTTTACGTATGAATCATAATCATGGAGTGCGTACATGCAACAATCATCGAATGGCACATAACAGTTATTCAACTCATGCATATCCACAATTCACACACGTGTTTCGCAATAGTAATCAACAGCTAAGTGTGATAATCAAAGCTGAATTATGTTTTCCCCAGACATAACGGATATCATCAACAAACAAGGATTAACATAAAATCATTCATTATCATACTCGTTCAAAGTTACAGTCTGTGGGTGAGCTTCTGTCCTAACGACGAAACCCCAGGGCAGCGAAACATCATACTTTCGTCGGCCAATGTGTGACAAGACTTCATGGTTATTCGTCCAAGGTTCTGGTGATGAAACATTGAAGTGTTTCGTCGATGAATGAGTGGCGAAACATCAAGATGTTTCATCAATGGCCATGACAGTTTCCATTCTTCCTAACAGTTTCATGTTTCTCAACCATAGACATGTCAGCCGATCATATGAAATCATTACTTAATCATAAGCCTCCTAACCAATCATCACATATAATGCCAATCACGATTATTCAGTATTTGTTTACACAGATGACGTCACACTGTCTGGATTATCATTGTTATTTCCATTCATATGCTAAACCTAACCGGTAACACCATATTCAACCATAAACAAAACCATTGATTTTGTGGAGTGACCGTGAACATATACAAGACATAGAATCCTCATTCTGTGTGCCAATCTAATTGATTAATTAACTAATATATCAAAACCCTAAACAGCACAACATATGAACATGATTCTTGATAAAACCCTATACCACAGTGAACCATGAACATTACAAAACTAGCATCAAACAATGAGAAATGTAGTGATATGCTAACCTATCGATGTCACACCCCGACCACGTAAAACAGCAAATCATGGCGGAAACGTCGGGGAGTGTTGTAACAGAATTATTGTTTCACAACCATGGTAATTAAAGTTTTGTTTTATTTATTAACAACGGGGGTTACATTGTCTTAAACGAAAGAAACAAGAGTACAAAACAAGATTAAGCTAGTTCTTGCTTCGTTTTATGTCACTAAGGCACATGTCCACCTAAGTGTATCTTTGATCATTCCTATGCAACAGCTCCTGAAAACACATGTGAAAATAGGTACGTCAGCATAAAAATGCCTGTGAGATACATAGGTTTTGTGAAAATATGATTCATGACTAGTGTTTAAAGAGATGTTTAATAAAAATTAGTCATGAATCTTGTTAAGTGTTTTCTTTTATAAATCATATGAAAAACTTGATAAGAAATCAGATTATATAAATGAAAGATGTATGGTTAATTAAATAACCAAGTAAAATGAGTTGTATAAAAAAACTGTTTTGTAAACAATGTTTTGTGAAAAATATGTTATTTATGTAAAATGTTATATGTCTAAATTGAAATAATTTAAATAACGCTACGATATGTAATATCATACAAGCACTTATATATAGGAAGTACCAGTGGCGTATCCACCATGCTTGTATCATATTACACACGCCTCGTTACTTAAATCACTTACCTAAACTAACCACCAATGTAAATTGTTCATGTATAAACCAATTGTCAAATGTTATTGTGTAAACCATGTCAAAATGTTTATGTCAAATGTAAATCATGTAACGTGTAAACCAATGTAAGAATACTTATGTTTCCCCCACGTGTAAATCATGTATGATCAGATTTGGAAAGACAGGAAAACTTGCACCTAGATATGTTGCAAGTGAGGGAAACAGCTGGATAAAGCTGGAACACAATTCTGCTGACCTAGGGACTGCTTACGGACCGCAAAGGGTCCCATACGGTCCGTAAGGACCTTGCAGACCAGCCAGTTTTACAAAATGACAGTTTTGGTCCCTGTGCACGTATTGACGTGTTTTGGCACTTCTAACACCCGTCAAGCACATTTTTAAGCTCCATAAGGATGTTAAAACATAGGGAACATGAAACATGCTCAAAAATATGACGGATGTCAGTTCCTTTGGTCGTACGATTGCGTTATTCAGTTAATTACGACGGAGGTCGTAACGGACACGAAAACGATTCAAATTGCGAAACAAATGAAGTTTTATCATGCCAATCACTAAAATAAAATATTTTAATGATTACATAAATTTTTGGATGTCCGGATGTATCCAGAACGTAAGATATGCGCGAAAATGCAAACTTATGCACTTCTTGACGCTTTTAGTCCCTGAATGACCAAAAAGTTTATTTTAGCACACCAAACCCCTCAAAGCCTATTTCTAAGCTATGTAAAGGATATTTAGGGTATGTTTAACTTATGATCTTGTTTCGGAATGTCAGTTACAGTAGGAATCGGCATATTTTCGCAGTTTGTCAAAATTAGTCCCTGTAAGCGAATAAACTTGATTTTGCCATACCAAAGCCTTCAAAACTTATTTCTAAGTTATGTAAAGGTTTTTTAAGGTATGTTAAGCATATGTTGATGTTCTAGAGTGTTTGTCGCGTTAAACTGATTACGTTTACGCACCAGTTTGCGTATAACTCTCCAGAAAGCGATATAAAGTTTGAAATTGAACAAAAACCAAAACATGAAAAATGACAAACATAATTAAACAAATATTGGGATCAAATAACATTGTTTTATTGATAACTGAACCGTTTACAATGATTACAAGCACAGGTGTCACAATCGACGGGATGATCACGAAGGTGCAACAGAACTTCGGGGAGGATGATAGGTGTTGCCGACGGTTGTTGAGGAAACTAGGGTTCGTATAATTGTGCAGGTACGAAAAAATTATAACCGATACATTGATAGTCCGCACTTGGGCCGAAGGCCCATCTCGGCGAAACTCCAACCTCGACGGAAGTCCATGTTTCGTCGGCTATGTTTCGTAGACTACGGGTGTGATGAAAGTCCATTGTTTCTTCGACCAGTATGCGTATGATAAGTCTAATCTTAAACAGTTCATGAATTTCATTAAATAATCAAACAATAATGCTACACAACAATCCTATACCAAACATGTACAAGTTACAATAGAATACGAATTATGATAGCACTTTGCGAAACGAATAACGTGACGAGTAAGGACCTTGAAAACTCAGGTTGTCACACAAAACCTAGTAATCAATCATCCAAGAACAGATGATTAATTTTCTAAGCAGATTCGTTATTGTGTTCTCGTTGTGGTTATCACCTAAGGATAGGTAACGGTATTGTTTTAAGACTAAACACAAGATAACTTGTGTTAGGGTCCTAGGAAGGTTATAGTCTAGGTCAAAGCATTACTAATAACCTAATTCCCTATAACCATTGGCTCTGATACCAACTTTTCTATCACACCCCGATCACGTAAAACAACAAATCATGGCGGAAACTTCGGGGAGTGTCGTAACAGAATCATTATTTCACAACCATGGATAAAATAGTCTCGTTTTATTGAATTATTGAACTCATTGTTCTATTACAAATCAGATAAATACAAATATTGTCTTTCAAGTTTTAAAGTCGCTAAGGCACGAGTCCATCCTATGTATAGCACGCATCAACAATCATCACATAGCAGCACCTGAAACATATGTAAAAATAGGTACGTTAGCATAAAAATGCCTGGGAGTTACATAGGTTTTATTAAAATTGGATTCATGACTTGTATGATTTAAAAGAATGTTTAACAAAAAGTAGTCATGAACTTATAAAAATGTTTTCGTTTTTAAATCATGCGAAAATCGATAAGAAATTAGATGATATAAAAGAATAATGCATAGATAAATAAATAACCACGTAAAAATGAGTTAGTATAAAATATGTTGTTTGTAAAACAATGTTTTGATAAAAAGGTTTGTAATATATATAAAAATATACCTTGGTTTTGAGAAAGTTGGATAAGTAACATATATTAAAATATATTTTAGTTTCAAAATAGTTTAACAGATAGTATATCAAATATACTTTAGTTGTTAAAATAATAGTTTTCAGTAGTATATCATAAGTATACTTTGGTTTTGTAAATAACATATCAAACTATACTTTGGTTTTGAAAATAGCATATCAACTATGATTTAGTAAATAATAAGGTCGGTAGTATATTAAAATAGTATATTAAAATATATGTTGGTTTTTATACATAATATATCAAATTATACTTTGGTAAATAATATCACATTTGGGAGTATATCAAACTATACTTTTGTAGTATATCAAAATATACACAAGAAACAGTGATTTAGTATTCATTCAAACCTTAGTGCATCAAACTACACCTTAGAGACTATAGAAATACCACAAAGGCAATTTCTATTTGGTTAAAATTTGGTTTCTGACATTCCATACAACAGGAATGGGGTGTCTAGTCGTATAGCGCTATATCGTACTACCAATAGGCTTGGTGAATGTATAAAATAAGTACAATCCAACAATTTATAATCTTTGAAAATTAGTGTTTAAACCATAGATAATTGTTTAGTTTGTCAAAAGAATTAAGTATTAAGCGTGTGTAATCATATAATTGAAATCATGAAAATAACAAATAGGCACATATGTTTCACCCCAAAACATTTGAAAGTAGTAAAAGAGGGGACTATGTACTCACATTGAAGTGCAAAGTATCGTCAATCTAAAGAACTAAACAAGCTCAAGCAAACCAGAGAATCAAGCAGTACCTAGTAATCGGATCACTAGATAAATAATCGACACCTAAATCGGAAGATCGGATAGAATGAGGTCTTGTAAACCAAATGAGTGTCGGAACTCATATGATATGGTTTAACAAAGCCTACATTCTAGATCAGAACCTATCCTAAGTACTTTCGACCCGTTACGACCCATTAAGGTAGCTTACGCCACTTTAATGCGTCGTTCGCGCAAACGAGCGTTCGAGGCGTCTAGCTAGTCCTATGACAAGTATTATATGCCTAAACATGTTTCATAATCAGTTAAGTGGCAAAAGTTTATGTTACATATGCTTAAAATCCAGTTATGCATAAAAAGGGCATTTTGGTCATTTTACCTAAGGCATATAAACTACCTATCATACAACTATTTAAACTAAGTGACCATAAGGAATAACCTTGGAAGGTTATTCCCTATACAACTATGGTCACAAATATGCTTGGTCAGATCCTGATGATTGACCAAACGGGTTGAGTTCGAAAGTCTAAGCGGTTGTCAAGACCGCTTGACTTATGACTCTATACAAGCACTAGACTAAAAGTGACGAGTTAAACATGTTGAAATATGTTTAAGTAAGTTAGAAAACAGGTTTTGATACCCAAGAATAGTTTGGTTGCAAAATACGCATAAATACGCATTTTGACCGAAACTATGACTCGTCACTACGCCTAATCAACGTGGTAATCAGTAGGTATAGTCATACGGGACTATAACTATCGTGATTACGCTCACGTTGCAAAGTTCAAACGAACTTGGTGTTGACCATAACCTGGTCAAAGCAGAAAGTCAAACACTATTTGAGTTTCACGCTTGAAAAGCAATAAAAGCATGAAAGAAACTTACAAAGGGTCCAAGCTAGGAAGATCTTGATTCAAATTGCTCAGGTATGAAGTGTTAAACCCCAACTTAGAGATAATTGAATCAGATTGTGAGTTGAAAGGAATGAAAGGCTTAGGTATTTATAGAAATCCTACAACCGTTAGGATCATTCCTCGCAATTCGTGCTTCGATCTAGACCTTACACTTGGGCACATGGTTAACAAAACAATGGGACACTAAAAACTATCAAAATCCATCAAATGGTATTGCAAAACCATCAAAAACAGGCTGGAAAGCCAGATTCAATGTTTCTGATCTGGGCTGCTGACGCAGGGCGCGTAAGAATAGGACCAGGCTTACGCGCCCCTCTTGGTAAGTATGGCAGATTGTCACTTTTGGCCCCTGCAAGCCCAAAACTTGGTTTTCGATGCATATGTGACACGTTTAAGCCCCGTTAACCTCATTTCAAAGCTATAAAATGATGTTAAAGTATAGGGAACTTAAAATATGCTCAAATACATCTTGGATGTCGGTTCGTTTGGTCGTACGGTTGCGTTATTCGGTTAATTACGACGGAAGTCGTAACCAACGCAAAAACGATCCAAATTAAGCGACGAATGGTATTTTTGCATGCCAATCACTAAAATAAGATATTTTAATGATTACAAAAATTTTTGGATGTCCTGATATATTCAAAACATAAGATATGCGCGAAAATGCACTTTTTGACGCTTTTAGTCCCTGATTGACCAAAAAGTTTATTTTTGCGCACCAAACACCTCAAAGCCTATTTCTAAATATGTAAAGGATATTTAGGGCATGTTTAACTTATAATAAAGTTCCGGAATGTTCGTTACAGTACGTATCGGCATACTTTCGTAGTTTGTCGAAATTAGTCCCTGTATGCGAATAAACTTGATTTTGACACACCAAACCATCCAAAACTTATTTCTAAGTTATGTAAAGGTTATTTAAGGTATGTTAAGACTATGTCACTATTCCAGAGTGTTTGTCGCGTTAAACTGTTTTCGTTTACGTATTAGTTCGCGTATAACTTTCCAGAAAGCGATTTAGAGCTCGAAATCGAACCAGAATTGATATGTGCAAATGAAACACATATTTATACAAACCCAAAGTATGAAACACAATATTTCATTAGTTTGGTGTTTCTATGATGGTTGTTGTGACACATGTGTCACATACCTCTTCCTTGATCTTTCCATATAGGAATGCACATTTTATATCCATCAGGTACAGCTTGATGTTGTGGTTAATAGCAAAGACTAAGAACAATTTGATGGCCTCAAATCTTGCTACAGGAGCAAAGGTTTTATCATAATCTATTCCCTCTTCTTGTCGAAAGCCTTGAATCACTAAGCTGGCTTTGTTTTTGGCAACAAAGCCGCTTTCATCAGTTTTGTTTTTGAAGACCCACTTTGTGCCAATTGGACATACATCCTTTGGCAGTGGTACAAGATCCCATACTTGTTGTCTTTTAAACTGTTGGAGCTCCTCTTCCATAGCTTCTACCCAACTGTTGTCTTTCAATGCCTCTTGGTACTTGACTGGTTGGATGAGTGATAGAAAGCCAAGAAAAAGACAGATGTTTTGGGATTGACTTCTAGCGAGAAACCCTTCACTGATGTTGCCAATAACTTGGTCTGGTGGATGAGATTTAAGGAAGATTTGATCCCCCTTGTATGGAACAATGGCATTAAGAGGTGAAGGTTGCAGATATGAATCATCTGAGCTAAAATCTGTTGGCAATATTGAAGAGCCAACATCTGTTGGAGATGGAGGTGGAGGAATATGAGGAATGGGTATCGCACAATGTTGACTTTTATCCACATATAATGGGCTTTTGTCAACAGAGGTTGAACTTGATGAAGTGGCAGAGGTTTGATCAACAACTGTTGATGCAGCAGTGGCAGAGTTTTGAATGCTGTTTTGAACATCTGCTTATCTGGTGGTGGAAGTGACTTTGTATCGTGTAATCACAATGTCAATTCCATGATCTTGAGGAAAAGCTCGTGGTGTACCTGCAGGGTTAGTCTTGACAGACACATCTTCAAGTGTAAATTTATCTAGGTCAAACAGTTCAGCAGGATTTGCTGGGATTTTTAATGAAGAAAGTTCATTGAACTTTACATTCAAGGTCTCTTCCATACACCTAGTCCTTGTGTTAAACACTTTGTAGGCCTTGGAACTGGTTGAGTATCCCAGAAAATAACCACAATCCAATTGGCTGCAAATTTTGAAATTGAATCTTTTAGATTTAAAATAAAGCATAGGGAGCCAAAGATTTTGAAGTATGAGATCAGTGGGTTGATCTTGAACAGAATTTCATAGGCAGTCTTTTGATGTCTAGGGTTGATTAAAACTCTGTTCTGCACATAGCAAGTAGTGTTTACAGCCTCTGCCCAAAGGGTTAAGGGTAAACCTAAGTCTGCAAGCATTGTTCTTGCAGCTTCAATCAATGTTTTGTTTTTCCTTTCAACCACCCCATTTCGTTCTGGTGTTCTTGGGATGTTGTACTGCCTTACAATCCCTTTTGACACACAGAACTCATCCAACTCCTTATTTCAAAACTTTCTTCCATTGTCACTCCTAAAAATTTTTATTGGCAGATCAAATTGTTTTTCAACTTGTTTCACAAAGTCCTACAAAATACCTGTAGCCTTATCCTTGGAGTGCAAAAATTAAGTCCATGTAAACCTTTAAAAATCATCAACAATAACAAGACAATACCTTTTCTTTTTCAGACTCATGATTTTTACAGGGTGAAACAAGTCCACGTGCAACAATTGTAGACGCTCGGTTATTTTGGACTCTTCAACAAACTTGTATGAGCTTTTATGTTGTTTACCTTTTAAACAGGAAACACAATGTTCATTACAAGTAAAAAGTTTTGGTGGAAGTGCTCTTACAAGGACTTGTTTTGAGAGTGTGGTGATTGTTTTAAGATTTGTGTATCCAAGTCTGAGAACAGACAAGCATCAGTCATTGGATTATCCTTCAACATATCAACCACATACACTTTGCCACTCCTGTGAGCAACAAGTTATGTTTTGCTCCCGGCTATGATTTCCTCAATTTTTAATCACTTTTGGCCCAACAATCTTAAAAGTTTCCTTAGTGAAGAATGACCCATAGCCCTTGTCACTCATTTGAGACACACTAAGAAGATTAAATTTAAGATTGTCAATAAGATTGGCATTTTCAAACTTGATTTTCCCAACTTAAACAGTCCCTAACCCCAACACCTTCCCCTTTGAATTGTTACAAAAGGATATATCACCCCTCCATGTTTTTTGAAATCTTTGAGTAGCGCTCTACATCTTGTCATGTGCCTGGAGCCTCAACTATCTACATACCATAAACTATCTAAGCATGTAGAAGCTCCCTGCACATCAAGTAACAAATTAGTTT
This sequence comes from Helianthus tuberosus, assembly GCA_030545235.1. Lineage (NCBI taxonomy): Eukaryota > Viridiplantae > Streptophyta > Magnoliopsida > Asterales > Asteraceae > Helianthus > Helianthus tuberosus. The sequence goes on along the minus strand of CM060371.1, from coordinate 86,362,883 downwards.
AGGTGGGTTTCCAAAGCCAAGATGGGTTTGGATGGGGTCACAGACATGTCATCCTCACGTCCAGGATAATGATTAGTGGTTTGGGCATATTTGTAACATCTGCTGGGGACCATTTCCTGTCAAATGTTGGTAGCCTCAAGGATGCCTGTTTATTTTTGGTTTTGAAGGCCTTTTGTAGGCCTCATAACCATGAGGGACCTTTTGGTACAATGGTTGACCATATTCCTTTGGAAATTGGTTTGAAGGTGGTGCATCTATTACTTGAACCTCTTTGGGGAACAGAGTTGCATTCAGTTGTTTTGTAACAGATGTTTTGACAGGGACAAAGGTCTGTTGACGTTTGGGTGATGATTTTTGTGCACTCTCCAGGGTTTTTAACTTATACTCTTTTCTTTTAGTTTAAAAAGTTTTGAGATAAACACACTCTTGAGTTTGATGGTTCTTTTTCCCATAGATTGTGCAATGGGGAGCAGGCACAATCACACTTGTTTTGTTAATGTCATATGCTTTTAGAAGAAAACAGTTTTTGGTGACATGATTTTTCTTTTCACAGAAATCACAAAACAGGTTTTTGACTTTCTCTTTCTTCTTCCCTTTTTCAGCCTCCTTTTCAACAGAATTTATAACCTCTGCTGTAAGGTATTTCAAGGGAATGATTTTTAACTTTTGGGTGTTTTAACACCTTCAATTCTTGAGAAGTCCATTGGCTTGAAATTTTCAAGGATGTCACATTCATTAGACCAGGTGGGTTTGAATTGATACTTTTCAATTTCCTGAAAAGTTGAGGACCCCTTAGTCTTTTCCAAAACAATTTTCTTACCATTAAGATCTGTGACTTTTATCTCTTGACCAGCCAAATTTGTGGGATGATTTCAACTAAGCCAGATTTATTTACAACAGTGTTTTTAGAAACTTGGTCATTTTTTCATAAACCCAATGCCAAATTTCACATTGCTTTTGATCTGCTTCTCAAGCATCAACTCATAACCTTTACAAGATTCTACCCATTTTTTACAAGTGATTTGGGTAGACTCAATCTCCTTTTTGCAACTCTGGTATTTTTCTTCCATTGGTTGGAGTTGATCTTTGGTTATGCTTGATTCATGTTTTAGACTGCTGCTTTTATTTTCTTTTTCAAACAATTTGGATTTTAACTCTTTAAAATTTTCTCAAATTGTACTTCATCATTTTAGATCTTGTTTCTAAGGTTTTCATTCACCTCTTTGATGTTAGCAAAAGCAATAATGCGTTTATCTGAACACAAGTCTTTGAGGACTTGAAGTGATACCTTAGGAGCAGCCATCATGGCACAATCACATTCACCATCACCATCACACACACTAGAATCCCATGGGTCTGCCTGAGGTTCCAACAGAGGTTCCAACAGCTGTTCAACAACCTTTTCTTCTAACAGATGTTCACCAATTTTTTCTCCTGAAACAGATGTTTCAACATTCTTTTAACCATTCTCACAGACCACCTCAGATTTGGTCTCCACTTCCTCTGATTCAAGCCCTTCTAGTATTGTTTCTAGTGCCATAAAATAGAATTCATCAGGTTTCTTAACTGAATTAGAAACTAGAGCAAAGTTTTCATTAGTTAAATCCTCAGGTAAGCTGCTCCAATCAACAAAGCCTTGTGTAAAGAAGCTCTGTTGACTGGCCTCTGCCTGAGCAAATGTTTGTGCAGCTGGTGGTGCAAATTGCACTTGGACCTGGGGTGCTGGGGCTTGAACATATTGAATTTAATGAACAGTGGTTTGGACATACTAGACAGGAACAGTTTTTACAGGGTGTGTAAAGTGAGCAGTGCTTTGCATGTGAGGTGCAGGGGTATATTGGGAATAATGGACAGTGTTTTGGGTGTTTTGAGGTCTTGGACTTGGTTGTGTAACAATAGGACCACTGGTTTGACTCCTACATTCTCTAGCAAAATGACTAAGCCTATTACACTTATAACACTTTATCTTCGATTTATCCAACACAACTTTTAAATTCCCATGCAACCCTGAAATTTACTACCAGTTCTCTTATAAAACTTGCTAGTTCAAAACTTAGCAAGGCCAATTGATGCAAAATGTCAATTTCTTCCAGATCTGTGGGGACAAAATGTTGAAGGTCATTCAATTCAAAGGACAAGTTGTCAGCGACCTAGTTTTCCTCATTAGCTGTAAAAGCATAGTTGGGTGAGTAAGAATCAGAGTTGAATACTCCACCAGATGTTATGTCAATGAAATGATCATAACTCTGATCCTTACTGCCACCAGATGTTTCTTCCTGACCAAAAAGTGACGTGCTACCAAAAGAATAGTCATCACCACTATTCCTGACTCCTGTAGCTTCTTTTTCTGGTTAAGCTCTCTCTCATAAGTGAGAAGCCTACCATGAAGCTGAGTCAAACTCATCTCCTTAAAACCAACAGAATTTCTGGTAACAAAGGCTATAGTGTCCCATTTTTCTAGTAGTGATCTAAGAATCTACTATTCAAAGTTGAATTAGCATACTCTACATTTACCAGTTTTAACTCACTAATCAGACAACTAAACCTTTCAAACTGTTGGGTTAGTGACTCTCCTTTGACACGTTTCATATTGTTGGTTCAAAACCACTCTGTTGTTTTCAATGACCTCTTCTGTACCATCGAACTGCTCTTTTAGTGCATCCCATAACTCCTTAGCACTGTTACAGTGTAACAAGCTAGCGTAGATGTTATTGGGTAGTGTTGTAGCAACTATACTGAATGCTTTAGCATCTAACTCAATATTCTGAAAATCTTGCTCGGAGTAATTTTCAGGTTTCTTAGGTACTTGGACCTTGGGATCTTCTACACTCAGCATCATCGGAACATGTGGTCAGAAGATAACCGATTTCCAGCATCTGGTGTTTTGCTGTGCAAGTACATGACCCATCCTACATTGCCAAATACTATACTCAGATCTGACAAGCATAGGTGGTTTATACAGGGGGCGGTGTTATGAGGATCTTGTGTGTTTTGAGACATTTTGATTGTTTTACAAATTTTTTGTTTAAACTACTTTGAACATGATAAAACTTTTAATTCTGTTTTTTAACTTCCTATGAACAAACGATATCAGTGAAATGAGCTGATCTTTTGTATCAAGTTGATTGTTAAATCATATTTGATTGACCAACGCTCTGATACCAATTGTTTGGATCCGAGTTTGAATTGTTTGTGAATGTTTAAGATGAATGACGTAAGAAGATAACAAAGATGGAAATAATGCAGCGGAATGTAGATAAACTTTAAATCACAAACAATGAGAGATTTGCTGTCATCATGAATACTTTTAACTGAATGATTGCAATTACAACGATTCATGTATGCATGAATTACAAACTCCCCCTCAACTTAAGATCACTCTGATTTGCTCGTACAAAATGTCAAGGTGAAGTGATGAATAGAACAGTACACACACTGTTCTATTTATAGAACAATCCAAAGCTCCGAGGAATCTAATCTGACGTCACCTAGACAATGACATCTAACAACTTCTAACAACCTCTAACATCTGCTATAACTAATACACTTTTACATTAAAAACACTGATATACATCATCTGTTGATTCATCAACTATTGAGCCTTATCATTTGTTGAGCCTCAACAGACCTTCTTCATCAGACTTTGTCTTCTTCATTTGTTGAGCCTTATCATTTGTTGAGCCTTATCATTTGCTTTCAGCAGACTTTAATCTTCATCAGTGGTTTACTTCGGCAGACCTTGTGAATCATCAGACTTTAGTTCCAGCAGACTTTAGCCTTAGCAGACCTTTGGTTGTAGCAGATGTTGATTCCTTTTTCATTGGGAGGAGTATATCTTCAAGCACTGTTATTGATGACCAGTTGATTATAAATCATATTTTCTTTCTATCATCTGTTCTTTTGGCGGGGTCCACATGAGCCAACATTCTTAATGTTAAATATTTACACACTAGACATGATCGTGAAAGTTTATACAAAAGTATTTGATCCGTTTATTCAAGTATCATCTCGGAAGCGCTTGCGGTTATGTGTTCGTTCCAAGCTTGCCATCAACCTAAGAAGAGGATTTTCCTACCACCAAAACATTTCAATTAGATACCTCATAATATAAGAATTTTGAAAGTTAAAATATGTACATTACATTACGCATCATAAACATTCAATCTATTTTATTCAATTATTATAGACCCACTAAGTTGTTTTACGACTTAGTTTCCACTACCTCCATACTTACTAATATCATTCTTGTAATCCTTTCGAATTCACAATGGAAGTTCGCCCATCCAAAGTATGTTCAAATTCAATACTTTGACTCATTCTTCATTTCGATGTTCTTATTCAATTGACCCATTTGTCGGGTCAAATGCCATACTCTTCTAGTTTCGTCATGTATGCACGTTGCATCTAAACCTCAACACGAAAAACACTCGGACATAATGGAACTACTTATAAGTTAAAGGAAAATACTTACCTCGATCGTGTGAGCTTTATGATTTCTTGTAGCTTGGACCTTCGTCGTTAACACCTATACTTAAGAATTTCATCCTTAGCTTTTCCATAAAAACACTTCACTAAATCAAAAATTTGCAATTTACCTTGTGATTATCAACCTTAGATGGTACAGAGATGATGTTCATGCACAAGATTGATTATCAATTTCTTCCTAATTGCTAATTTTTTGCGTTTGAATGATAGAGGTTTTTCCCTCTTTCTCTCTCTCAATTTACGCACACACACATACACACATTCTGCACATTTTTTTTCTTTCTTTTAATTAACCACTTTTACTCATGTACACATTTGGTCCCTATAAGTTTAGTGATTAGTTTTATTAGGCCACCACTTTTCCTTTCTACTTAAAGCCAATAATGTTTAACTTGATTAGCTAATTTAAGTTACTATTTTTCATTCTAAAATATTTAAATGCACAAAATAGTTTTATTTAGATTTTTGGGGTGTTACACTTACCCGGGCGGGTCAGGTTTCCACTCGGCTGTGTAAGCTGTTTCAGCACCTTAACCCGGGTGGATCAGGTTTCCACCCGACCGTGTCAGTTGAAACGTGTTTTCTTTTCACCAAATTCACCTCCAAATTCGGTCCAAGCCCAATTTATTCACTTGGTTTTATTCTTTAACATTTTTAAACTAAGACCGACTACCCGGACCCATAAATCTTGAGTTCTTCACTCCTGATATTCGTTTTTAGGTTTATTACCCGTTTGACCCGTTATGAGACTTTGAGCATTTTAGCTCATGTCTTCTTCATCCTTAGCAAATCTTTTCATTAATTTTCCCAATCATAACCAAGGTCGTAGTTGATTTTTCTTAGGCAAAACCTCAATATTCCCATATAGATTTATAATGTCCCTAAGGACATAAAAGTTCCAGTGGTTTAGTGTTTTAAAACTAATTTAGTCATATTTTTGTATGGTGGACATAACCATGGCTCTAATAACCATTTTACCCAAAACATTAGAGATACCTCACTTGAGGTGGTCTAGTGTGTCCCAACCCCCGGCCCCTATCCTTGGGAACGGGCGGCCGCGAATCAGTATCAGTGGTATCGATGTTTATCAATTTGGCAGCGGAATTTACATCAGGACCTGTTGGATCGTCGTGTGACCCTAACGAGTCAATCTGAGTAGTTCATCATAAAAAAAAAAAGGCGGAATCAATGTAAATGATGTCAACACAACTTGATACTTTCTAATCTTTATCTATTACTGATTTCCTGAGCTTTTACAGATCTGATTACAATTCGGCAGCACCTCGGCTCTCAAACACACACATATAATTCCGTATGAAATGACACGACACAAGCAGTATTTATAGGCAACATAATTCCATGTGAAACAGTCTCAAACGAGATTATGAGGTTCATGCGGAATTACTTAATTCCATGCGGAATTAGTAATTCCGTGTGAATCTTTAATTTCGTTTGAAATCACATGTAGCATCATTCAAGCGGAATTACCCTAATACTGTTTTCTCGATATTCGTGCCCTGATCTACTAGATACAATACAAGACTCATTAAAGACGAAGTTAACAGACATCAGTGCACCAACAGACTCCCCCTTGGATGTTGACGAAGTCTTTAGCATCCTGTCTTCATTCTTTAGTCTTGATTGATCGTTCTCTTGCTCCAAATTGTTTTTGACATTGTAAAGCTCCTTCCAATCTTCTATCTTCAAACTTTAATCTACATTCTCCCCTTTGAATGTTGATCCAGAATCTTGACTCCCCCTTTCGCAGACTCCTCCTCTCGATAAGCAGGGGCTTGAATTCTGGTTCAATCTTTGACATTTTCTTTGCCATGGGGATCTTTCACAACCTATTACCTGTTTCTCAAATATATAACATTACAATCTATTGTCTTTCAACAATAAATCTCATTATCTATCAGTTTTAGAAATCCACTTAGGTATTCAGGTCCAAGTTAATGACCCTGATTACTCAATTTATCTACCAAGTCCAACTTAATGACCATGGTTGATCTCAGACAAAATGAAAACTAATTCAGTACAACATTTTTCAAAAACATTTTCTGAAAATAACCAGTTTCAAATTAATGAACTTGTTTTTTACTTTTCAACAATCAGATTTTATCAAGATAAGCTCTCCTCATCCTCCAGTCCAGAAACTTCCTGCATCTGCTTCAAATTTGAGAATCTGACAATCAAATTTCTACTCTGGTTTGTCGGAAAGTAAAGCAGAAATAAAATCTTTTTGAATTTTTAATAAAGTTTCTAAACTAGAAAGCTAAGACAAAAATAAAATGCAGAAATAGAATACAATGAAAGTAAACTATATACAAACATATTTTTGGTGAGCGTGATAGGGAATCATATCAGCTATTCGACAAGTCACAAGTACCATTAAGCTTTAATTACATATTCAGAATTAAACAATTCGCTTAGATTGTCGATATGCTGATCCACTTAAATTCTCACACAATTTTTCAATCTGTTCAGGATACGAATTAGGTGAATTAAGAACTTAAACTCATTCATGTGTCCCACCTCTTGAATATACTCCCGTATCCAGATCCAAATATTCAGTCTTACAGGTGAGTATACCACAGATGATATCTGTAAGGGGTTAGATGCGAAACCGTGACAGCTCAGGTCAGAACTTTCGTTCAGTAGAGAGATGACGGTTCGACTTTAGGTGTGTCCCCTTTAGAGGACCTTTTTTACAACAGCACATGATTAGCATTTTTCAATGTTTCATCATTTTTTATGCTGAGGGCGGCGCTATATTTCAAGCAATGCAGAAAGTATTATTCGGGGACTAGGCCATTGCTTCCGCATTATCAGAAGTCCCGGAATAATACCCCAGATATCACTGAGCATAAAGACCTAGTATCTCAGAAAGAGGGACCTTTCAAATGAGATTTCAGGGGTTACCTATATATCCAAGTAGTTTTCCCCACGAAATAAGCAAGTTTGAATTTTTATGTTTATATCCCGAACAAACCATCTAAATGTGTAAAAACCTATCGGCACATCATCAGCGAGACTGTTTAACGCTTTATACTTTACAAATCTTTAGCATACCGTAACTGTCAAGCCAATGTACTATCATTTTCCCTTTTTACACAAGCTCTTTTTCAGTTTTCTATTGTTTTTGGATTTTGAAATTTTCTCATGTTTTTGTATTTTTGAATTTTTTTACTGTTTTTGTATTTTCTGAAAATAACCTATACTCCCCCTAAATACCAAAACAAGTAAAAAATCGACAAACCATTGCAGATTGTTTCTCATCGTCCTCTACAACAATACCTTCATCAACGCCAATTATTCCATCCGACACCGATAAGAGCATCATACCATTCAGTTTTAAAAGATATTTAAAACGTGTTTTATCAAAAGCTTTGGTATGTAAATCAGCTTTCTGATTGTTAGTGTGGATTTTCTCAATTCGTATCAACTTCTTCTCGAAGCAATCTCGGATGAAGTGATGACGAATTTCTATGTGTTTAGTTTTAGCGTGATGAACTGGATTTTTAGTAATGTTTATTGCTGCCTCATTATCAACAAAGATAGGAGTGTTTAGAAATTGCAAACCGTAGTCGCGAATCTGTTGCTGGATCCACAAGATCTGAGAGCAGCAACTGCTAGCAGATGCATACTCCGCTTCACATGTGGATAGAGCCACAGAGGGTTGCTTCTTACATTGCCAGGTGACCAAGCATGGTCCGAAAAACTGACAACCCGCTCTTGTTGACTTTGCGTTAACTTTGCAGCATCCGAAATCGGAATCGGAATACCCTTCGAGCGCGAAATCGCCTTTTCTTGGATACCACAACCCCAATGATGGAGTTCCTTTCAGGTAGCGTAATATCCTTTTCACAATCACCATGTGCGACGCTCTCGGGTTAGATTGAAATCTTGCTGCGAGGCAGGTTGGATACATAATATCGGGTCTTGAAGCTGTCAAGTACATCAGCGATCCGATCATGGAACGATATAACGTTTCATCTACCTTCTCTCCGGTGAGATCAGGGTTTATCCCATGGTTCGTCGCTAACGGGGTGGCAGCTGGAGTAGATCCTGACATCCCAAATTTCTCTAGAATATCATGAACGTACTTAGTCTGATGTATGAAAATTCCCTCGGGTAGTTGATCAACCTGTAGACCCAAAAAGAATTTCATCTCACCCATCGATGACATTTCAAATTTCTGCTTCATAACTTGTTCAAAATCTTTGCACAAATTCTCATTTGTTGACCCAAGTATGATGTCGTCCACGTATAACTGAATGATCAGAAGATGTCCGTCGACCTCTTTGCTGAAGAGAGTGGCATCCACTTTTCCACGAATGAAGCTGTTGGCTAGCAGGTGTTGAGACAATGGCTCGTACCAAGCTCTCGGGGCCTGGTGTAAACCATACAACGCTTTGTCAAGCAAGTAGACCTTGTCATTGTGGATTGGGTCGGTGAAGCCCGGTGGCTGTCCGACATATAACTCCTCTTTTACCTTCCAGTAGAGAAAGGCCGATTTTACATCTAACTGATAAACTTTGAAATTTTTCCAAGATGCAAATGCCAGGAAGATTCTGATTGCTTCTAGTCGAGCCACTAGAGCATACACTTCGGTGAAATCTATACCCTCCTGCTGACTGAAACCCTGGACTACAAGTCGAGCTTTGTTTCGAATAATAACCCCTCGATCGTCTCTCTTACACTTAAACACCCATTTTGTGTTGATCTTCATGTGACCATCAGGCAAGTCTACTAATTTCCACACTCCTAACTTCTCGAATTGACTCAACTCTTCTTGCATAGCATTGACCCAAGAATCTTCAGTTAGCGCCTCTTTGTATGTCCGCGGTTCGATCTGCGAAATAAAACAACTTAGTGAAAACTCAGTTTGTAAAGGTGCTACTGTAGAATAAAAACAAGTAAGGCCTTGGTCAATTTGACGTCTAGTGCGAACGCCTGATTGTAACTCTCCAATTATCAACTCCTCTGGATGGTATGAAAGAGTTCTTGGCATCACCTCGCTTGGAACATCTACCTAGCCTTCCAGACTAGTAACATTCTGATTTGCACCTTCTTCATTGACTGGGTTTGTTTGACTTGAAATCTGGATTTGCTCCCCCTCAGAATCTGAATCACCATGATCAAATATTGGCATGTTATCAGATTCTTGATTATCATTGTCTGTCATCTGATTATCAGGAGCAACTTCATTTTGTTGAATATCATCATGTTCTCCAGCATTGCTCGGACCTGCTTCATTATCATTTGAAGTTTGTTGCGTCGTCTTGAATACTCAGCTGGGAACCTTTCCTGCGAAGACTTATACTCTCTCAGAATATCCAACTCGTCAAAGAAATCTTCTTCTTCTTCCTTTTCTTCTTCCATGTCAAACGAATCCCACAAAGTATCATAATGAAAATGCCCTGAATCTCCAGGATTCTGCGGAGGCATTGTATTACTTTGACATTCAACTTTGTGAGCTTCAATAATCCGCTTCAGGCTTGGAACGAAAACTCGGCGTAATGGACTTGCATAACCGATGAATATTCCCTCATTACTCTTCGGACCAAACTTTCCAAAAGGCTCTAGAACAGTACAGGGTGACCCAAACGGTTCAAGATACTTCAGATTTGGTTTGCAATTATTGATCAACTCAAAGCATGTCTTATTGAATTTCCTGACAGTGAGAACCCGGTTGAGTGTATAGCAAGCGGCTGACACTACTTCTGCCCAAAAATTGACTGGTAATTTCGAATCAGCAAGCATCGTCCTGGCCGTTTCAATTGGCGTCCTGTTCTTTCTTTCAGCTACTCCATTCTGCTGCGGAGTATAAGGCGCGCTAAATTCATGCAATATACCTCTTACATTACAATATTCTTCCATCTTGTTGTTCTTGAACTCAGTACCATTATCACTTCTGATTCTTTTGATACGCCTTTGGTACAGGTTTTCAATTTTTCTGAACAACGCCATCAAACTATCAAACGTCTCATCTTTCGACTTCAGAAATGAAACCCATGAAAACCTTGAAAAATCATCCGTGACAACCAAACAATAGTAATCACCAGTGATGCGTTTGACATTCACTGGACCAAAAAGATCCATATGAAGCCTCTCTAAAGGTCTTGAGACTGAATTAACTTTCTTTTGAGGATGTGATTTCTTTTTTTGCTTGCCTTTGACAAAACTAATACATTCTCCCTCAAGATGAAAACTTTTGACATGAAGACCAGTAACCAAGTCATTGTGCACCAAGTGATTCATTTTTCTAAGATGTATATGACCCATCTTCCGGTGCCACAATTGCGATTCCTTCTCAGTTGCTCTTGACACAAAACAACGAGCCTGACCCGTGGTTGTAGTTGCTACACTCATGTCCAACACGTACAGATCATTGAATCTGGGCGCTCTCATGATAACCCATTCTTTGGGAACAATAAATCCTGGTTTCAAGATCAAACATTCTTTGTCTGTAAAGTGCGTAGTATACATACGATCACAAATCGGAGAGATGCTCAGAAGATTGTTTTCAAGCTTGGCGATGTAATTCACTCTTTCAAACGTAACAATCCCATTGGATAATGTTCCTTCACCAACTATTCTACCACCTTGATTGCCTGCAAAACCTACATAACCTCCATTGAAATTTCTAACATCGTACAGCAGGGCTGTTTTCCCCGTCATGTGCCGAGAAGCTCCACTATCCATAATCCATCGCGAAACGGATCTTGGAAGCTCCTGCACATATCACAAATACTTTAGTTAGATTTGGATGCTACCCAAGCCTCTTTTGACTCAGGAAACTCAACGTTAACAACAATTCTTTTTAGGATTAAAGATGGAAAGTTTTTGTCATTCATCTTCAAATTTTCTTCAGACCCAATCTCAACCTCTTTGTATAAAAAGAAATCATTTTTTGGAGGTTGACCAGATGATTGGTCTTTCTTTTGAACATTTTTCTTTTCAGAAATCATTTGTTTTTCAAGTTTCTCATAATGATCCAAAGGAACATTCATCTTTACCGGTGTAGTAGAAGATGATTGTTTTTCAGTCTCAGAAACCTTTGGTTTTGGAACACTTGATTTCTTTTCAACCACTTTTGGCTTCCATGTTTGTTGAGACAATGCAACCCGTTTGTAAAGCTTGTCATTTTTAGTTACCATATTCTTAACAGGTTCAGTTTTGATCTTGGTGTTGTCATTTTTCTAAACCTTTTTCTCAACAACCAATGGAGCTTTTCTCTTCACATCATCTTTCTTTCTTGAATTCATCACAACTTCAGTCTTAGGCTTCAAGTTGGTACACTTTCATACAATATGTCCAACTTGATTGCATTTGAAGCATGTTCGGGTGTCAACTACACGACTTGTGCCTTCGAACTGAGGCTGCGATGCTTTCTTCTCAAAGAACTCTTTGTTTGATTTTGAAAAAATCTCAGATTCTTCATCCGAAAGTGAACTGTTCACAAACACCTTTTTCTCAGCAAACTTCTTGTTTTGAACATTCTTTTTATGATAATTCTTACCACCCTGATAACCACCCGACCATATGTTTCGATTGTTGTTATAAAAGCGCGGTGGAACAACAGGTTTCTTGTAGTAAGCTTTATCTTTTTCAAAATTCATTTGCCTCTTCGTCTGTTTTAGACCTTCAATCTCAGACAGATCAATTTCAACCAATTTGAACACATTTGTCAATTTAGCAACATTAACATTCTCCAGTGGAAACTCAGAATCTGAATACAACTTATCCGATCCCGACATCTTGTACATGACAAGAGTAGGTTCTTCATTTAAGTTGTTTTTGGATTTTGGTTTCGGAATGTAATTGTTCAGAAAACACTCTTCATCCTCAACTGAATCACTATTAGACTTCAAAACACTTTCAGCCATGCCTTTCACAATCTCAGTTTGAACACTATCATCAGATGAAGAAAATGTAACATCAATTGACTCTGGAAGTTTTATTTCATTTGTTTCATCTTCATCATTAACCAACCCGGATGTTTTCTTTGAAAAATTGTTTAACACTGGCAGTGGAACCTGATGATACCCAACCCCAGTTCCATCCGAGTAAACATCTTCGCCTGCTTTGTTTTTCCCGATGGGTTTAGGAACAATGTGTTGTAAAACAAAGCTTGCGGAGTTGTAACTGGTTAATTTCAGATTGATACGCTCATTCTCAATCTTAGCTTCTTCAAACTGAAGCTTCAATTTAGCAATCTCATCCAGTTGTTGGTTGATTTGTTCTTCTTTGTATCTAAGAACTACAGTTAAATGCTCATTTTCTTTATTGGTTTTACCGTTTCTTTCATCAGAATCTTTTACCGTTCATTTTAGTTTGTCAAAATTTTCTGAGAGTTGACGATTTTCGTGAATTAGCTGTTCATTCTCTTTCCAAATTCTTTCTACTTCAATTTTATCATTTTCAATTTTCTCAGTTAAATTTTTAGCTCGATCATTTGAAGCTTTTAGCATTTTATCACGGTCTAGAATCTGATCTTCAACCTTTCTGACTCTTGTTGTCAGTTCTTCAACCTTTGTATCACTAAGGTAAGTGAGTGTACTACAAAACTTGCAGTTTTTCATGCAACTTTTGCAGTCACTATCACCTTTGACTTTCTTACCTGACTCTCTTGTTGAAATGTTTGGACTGACCTTGCTTTTAGACTCAGTTTCAGACTTAGAGTCTACCTCAAGTTCGTTTGCAGCAAGCACTTTGTCAGCCATCTTCCCCAAGTTTTCAGCGGTGAATTCTTGTGAAGTATCAATAATCCCATTATCAATCTTCTTAGACTGCGACTCATTCTCTTTCTCTTTTTCTTTTTCTTCTCCACCTCCCCACCATTCTCTCTGTAAGGCTTCTTCTTCTTCAACAAATTCCTCAATGAAAGCTTCTAGACTAAGAGTTTTCGTATCAATAGCAATGTTTCCTTGAGGATCAAGGTAACATTCTCTATCAGTATCACATCTCTTTTCTCTCTTGGCTTCACTGAACACCTTAGATAATCTGATCATCTTGTATTCTGCTCTACTCTTTGTACTGAGGTATTTTTCTTCTTCATTTCTGATGTCTTTGTAAGGAATAATCTTTTCTGCTACGAAAGTGTATCCTACTGCATCTTCCTCTGGTAGCAGTTCACTCCAATCAAAACCTTCGTCAACATGAATAACAGCAAGAGCTATTGATTTTTCTTTGGGGGCATCCTCAAGCTGCTTCATTCTGGGCAGTTCTGATTTATTCTGATGATAGATCGCTCTTTTGTAGTAATCCTCGCGGAATGGATTTGCAGTATCATCAGCAGGAGCGTTACGACATTCACGTTTGAAATATCCTTTTTGTTTACACCTGAAGCACGTGACTTTTGATTTGTCAAAGGCAAGTTTTGTGGACGGCCCACCGATAGAATGTCTCCCAGTTATCTCCATGAACCATTGCGCTCTCCGGACTGCACTGGCTATACACCACCTGATATCGATCAGTTCCATCTCTTCAGGATCTATTTGATCATAGTCCTCCTTAGTCAGGTTGGTGTTTCCAATCTTGCCCGCCACGAGGCTCTCGTACGATTCTAACACCGACGCTAAGAACACCATCTGTTGTTTTGCTGACTCTTCACTGAAATTTTGAGCGTTCTTCAGATCCACAGCAATGTTACATTGGAACAGATTCTTTGATGCAGATTGGCTTGGAGTTGTTGAAGAAGATCCACTATGAAAACCACTGTGAGGAGTTTCTTGATTCACATTATTTGAACTTTCTGCAGAAAATGCTATTCTTGGAGAACCAGTCTTTGGTAGATTTCCTCTGTAGTACAACTCCACATTCTACTGATAAGATGAGTTGTTGACTTTGCTAGATTTCTTGATCTCCAACTCGTGACTCTCCAGTCTTTCGATAAGCAGATCCACTGTCAACTCTTCAGACTTGATTGTATTCTTCAGCATTAATGTAAAGTACTGCCAATCTTGTTCATTCGGCTGCGAGTTGAACAGTTTGTCAACCAACTCTTCTTGAGTATATACAATTTTGTGTCTTGCCAGCTCCAATTTCAGATGCCCGAATCTCTCAATCATCTTGGAAACAGACTCGTTCTTTAAACAACCAAATAAATCAAACTCTTTTCTTAACAGTTTCTTTTTGTTTTTGACTATCTCAGCACTACCTACACATTTTACCCTCAGTTTCTCCCAAAGATCTGTCGAATTAACATATTCTATCAACGAAATTATGTCATCTCTCACAGACTGATGAATCAATGCGATGCACTTTTGTTCAGCAACATAACTTTCAATTTCATCAGTATCTGTCAAACTTTCACCAAACTGTGCTCCTCTAACGTAACCATTCTTTAAACTTTTCCAGCTTGGATATGCAAAAGCTTGAAGCCACTCATCAAACCTTGTAGCCCACCTATTGTAATCTTCAATAGCCATCAACTTTGGAGGTTTGTTGTATGTCCCATAGGCACTCTCTACACTCAAAGCATCATTGAGAGTTTTCTAGGCACTTGATGTCGGTGTAGTTTCATTCGTGTTGCTTGATGTAGCATCTCCAGAACCACCGGTATAAGCAAATACATCACAGAACGGATTCATGAACAATTCATCCATTTTCAAGTACCTGAAACGATCAACAAACACTTAGAAAATTGTTTGAAATTTTGAACACACAGTTTCAAATGAAATTAGTTCACACGGAATTGTGAACTTCAAACGAAATTACCCTTCAAACGGGATTACTTTCAAATGAGATTACAAGTTCACACGAAATTACCAAGAGAAATCTAATTCCGTGTGGAATTAGATTGGTTTTAAACGAAATTATGTTCTTTGAAACGAAATTAGTAATTTCGTTTGAATGCTTTAAACGGAATCAGGAACTTTCAAGCGAAATTAGTTACAGATTGTAATTCCGTGCGGAATTACAACAATCTTTTGAAACGGAATTAACTTTTAGGTCCATTTTTGTCACTTTTACTTTGAATTTTGATCTAAAACTTTCAAGGGTTTGTTAAAAGTGTATTTCGCTTATGATATGTTAAAATCAAGCCATTTTGTCCGTTAAATCTTCTTCAAATCAGAAAAGAAGGTGTAGAAGTGAAAGAATCCGGTGAAAACAAGCTGATTTGGTATGAACTCCTCGTCCTGAGCTCTGATACCACTTGTTGGATCGTCATGTGACCCTAACGAGTCAATCTGAGTAGTTCATCATAAAAAACAAAGGCGGAATCAATGTAAATGATGTCAACACAGCTTGATACTTTCTAATCTTTATCTATTACTGATTTCCTGAGCTTTTACAGATCTGATTACAATTCGGCAGCACCTCAGCTCTCAAACACACACATATAATTCCGTATGAAATGACATGACACAACCAGTATTTATAGGCAACATAATTCCGTGTGAAACAGTCTCAAAAGAGATTATGAGGTTCATGCGGAATTACTTAATTCCGTGTGAAATTAGTAATTCCGTGTGAATCTTTAATTTCGTTTGAAATCACATGTAGCATCATTCAAGCGGAATTACCCTAATATTGTTTTCTCGATATTCATGCCCTGATCTACTAGATACAATACAAGACTCATTAAAGACGAAGTTAACAGACATCAGTGCACCAACAGGACCGTAGTTAGGAAATAGTTTATCAGAGTAAAACACCACATTTTTATAATAATAAATACATGGGAAATTCCCAAGTTTCCATTACAAACATGTTTATAGGGGTAAACCCAAATTATTGAAATAAAACATCTTCTTTATTTAGGTAACTTTTATAGCTACTTTTCAAGCCTTCAATGCTCTCCAGCTGGCATCTAATTGGCTTTCACATTTTGTTACCTGAAACGCGTTTGGAAACATTTTATCAGCAAGAAAGACCGGCAAGTGAATCCCAGTTTAATCAAGAAACGTTTTATCATTTTACAGTATTTAGGGCAATCTAGCATTTACATTTGTTTACATCTACTTCAATTACCACTCACGGTACTGTCAATCCTGACTTGTGGTAATGCTACTACTCACAGTGTAGTAACAAGTTATGTATACAAAACCCCAACATACCGACGATAATTGTAGAATCACAAATACTCAATCACTGTTAATTATTGTTTAAAACAATTGAGGTTTTGTAAAAACAGTTTACAAAAAGGTTTCACAAAAAGAGGATTACTCACATTGCTAGTTTAGGTATTTCCTTGTGATTTCCTGGTTATAATCTAATAAATTAAACAATGCACACGTGTTAGTATAATAACCCAATTTACATTAGTTATACCCTCCCCGAGACAGAACTCCAATGACTGAGTCAGGCAGAGCCTTGAGATGCGTTACGGAGCACTAGATCGATCGGGCAGCATATCTAATACGTAACCGGTGGTTATGATACTTACATCGAGGCAGAGCTTCGCTATTTTGGTGGGTATAACACCCGGGCATTATTATTGCTATCAGAGATTGAGAGAGATTCGATGTTTTTTAACGAAAATCAACTGAATGCCAATCTCCTCTATTTATAGTGCCTGACAGACACTCTCTCGCGCCCCACGAGAGAGTTAGCTATGGCCTTCGCGGCCCGCGAGGCAGACTAGGGTAGGCCCTAGCTTATCTGAGTTGACAACTAGCCTCGACATGCCTTATGCCACGTGGCATCACCGGGTGCGCCCTGGTGACCAGCTGTCGCGCCCCGCGACAGCCTTACCTGACTTTGTCGCGCCCCACGAGCGCCCATAATTATTGTTTTTATTTGATTATTGTTAAAATTAAGGTATTTGGGACCCACTTTTCCTATACGGGGTTTAATTTAGGGCGTATAGGGATGTTATAAGTATTTTAGGAGGGTTGTTATATCCTCCCCACCTTGTTTTAGAACTCGTCCTCGAGGTCTACTGGAATAGGTGTGGATATTTCCTCTGCATATCTGATTCAAGCTCCCCAAGTGTACTTTGGTGCTCTCTTTTAATCCCATCTTACTTTGACTAGAACTAGTCTCTTGTGTTGGAGATTCTTGATCTTTCTGTCTTCAATTTTTAGGGATTTTTCTACAAACTTAAGTTTTTCGTTTACCTCTATGTCCATAAGAGGTACTACTAATGACTCATCCGCTAAGCACTTTTTGAGATTACATACGTGAAATACATCATGTATTCCTGCCATTTCCTCTGGCAGTTGTAGCTAGTAAGCTACGAGTCCTATTCTTCTAATAATCTCAAAAGGTCCAACATACCTGGGGCTTAGCTTCCCTCTCTTGATGAATCTGACTATCCCTTTCCATGGAGAAACTTTTAATAGTTCCTTATCCCCTACTTGAAATTCCAATGGCTTTCACCTGTTATCAGCATAACTCTTTTGTCGATCGCATGTTGCTTTTAGTCTTTCCTTGACTTGAATATTCTTGTCTGTTGTCTCGTGCACAATCTTTGGTCCAGACAATTGCTTTTCTCCAATTTCTTCCCAAGAAACCGGAGTTCGACACTTTTGTCCATAAAGTGCTTCAAATGGTGCAGCATTGTTACTGGTATGATAGCTATTATTATAGGAAAATTCCATTAATGGTAAATGATCATCCCAAATTCCTCCAAAATCAATTACACAATCTCTAAGCATATCTTCCATTGTCTGAATTGTCCTTTCGCTTTGTCCATCCGTTTGAGGATGATAAGTAGTGCTTAGATTTAACTTGGTTCCCATTGCTTTTTGGAAACTTGTCCAAAAATGAGAAGTAAAATGGCTATCTGTATCAGAAACAATAGATAAAGGAATTCCATGTAATGAAACTATTTCATTTACATACAACTTGGCTAACTGCTCCATACTGAAAGTTTCCTTCATCGGTTAGAAATGAGCAGACTTGGTTAATCTATCTACAATCACCCAGATTGTATCATTTCCTTTTCATGTCTTGGGTAATTTAGTAACAAAGTCCATTGTTATCAATTCCCATTTCCATATTGGCATTTCTAATTGCTGCAATAAACCTGAAGGTTTTTGATGTTCAGCTTTAACTTGTGAACAGGTTAGACACTTGGCAACATAAGCTGCTATATCCTTTTTCATTCATATCAACCAGAAATTCTTTCTTAAGTCTTGATACATTTTATCACTTCCAGGATGTATCGTATATTTAGACTTATGGGCTTCTTCTAGTATTCGGTAGCGTAGGTTTCCTTGTTTGGGTATCCAAATTCTTTTCTGATGGAATCTCCAAATTCCATCTGTTCCTTGTTCGAATTCCTTAATCATTCCTTTCAATTTTTCAGTATTGTCCTTGATTACTGATTCTTGTACGGCTCTAATTTGTTCATTTTAAATCTATCTGAAGATTTAGTCTAAGAGAACGTACTTTTCTTGGCTTTTCATGATACTTTCGACTTAAAGCGTCAGCTACTACGTTAGCCTTTCCTACATGGTACTGGATACTACAATCATAATCGCTAAGAATTTCCATCCAGCGTCTTTGTCTCATATTTAACTCCTTTTGCCCAAAAACATATCTTAAACTCTTGTGATCAGTAAAAATGGTAAACTTACTACCGTAAAGGTAATGTCTCCAAATTTTAAGGGAAAAAATTATGGCTCCTAATTCTAAATCATGGGTTTTATAATTCTCTTCATGATTCTTAAGTTATCTAGAGGCATAGGCTATAACCTTTTGACGTAGTATCAACACACATCCATAACCCAATTTAGAAGCGTCACAAACAGACTACAAAGTCTTTAGTTCCTTCTCGTAATGCTAGTATGGGTGTGTTGGGTAATCTTTGCTTAAGAATTCTAAAGGCTTCTTCCAGTTTTGGTCCCCATTCAAACATAACAGATTTACAGGTCAGTTTTGTTAAGGGAATGGCTATTCTAGAAAAATCTCGGATAAACCGTCTATAAGAACCTGCCAATCCTAGAAAACTTCTCACCTCCGTTGGTGATTCAGGGACTTTCCATTTAGTGATCGCCTCGATCTTTGTGGGATCCACATGAATTCCCTCATGGTTAACTAGATGTCCAAGGAATTGTACTTCTTCTAATCAAAATTCGCATTTCGAAAATTTAGCATAAGCTTTTCTTTTCTTAGCAAATTTAGGAGTGTATGCAGATGTGCTGCATGTTCCTCTTTACTCTTAGAATAAATGAGAATATCATCTATTAAGACAATTATGAATTTGTCCAGATATGGTTTACATATTCTGTTCATCATGTCCATAAATGCAGCTGGGGTGTTGGTTAGACCAAATGGCATGACGGTAAATTCATAATGGCCAAACCTTGTTCTGAAGGCAGTTTTAGGAATGTCCTCTTCCTGTACCTTCAGTTTATGATATCCTGAGCGTAAATCGATCTTTGAAAAGAATTGAGCTCCTTGCAATTGATCGAACAGATCATCGATTCTCGGTAATGGGTACCGATTTTTAACCATGACTTTGTTCAACTCTCGGTAATCAATGCAAATGCGCATTGATCCGTCCTTCTTCTTGACAAACAAGATTGGTACTCTCCATGGCGATGAACTGGGCTGTATGAATCCTTTCTCCAAAAGTTCGTCCATTTGTTTCTTCAGTTCTTGCATCTCTGCTGGTGCCAAACAGTAAGGTGCCTTGGCAATGGGTGTTGTCCCTGGTAGTATGTGAATTTTGAATTCAACTTCTCTGTCAAGCGGTAGTCATGGTAAATTTTCTGGGAAAACATTTGAGAATTGAGATACTACGGGAATATCTTTCAATTCTTTTCCTTTAGTGTTAATGATTATGGAAATCATATACACTAGTGATCCTTTTCTTGCATAACTGGTTGTTTTCATCGCAGAGATGAATTTCGTGGATCTAGATGGCTTATTTGCTTTAATTGTGATCTTTTCACCCTTTGGTGAAGTTACTTGGATTGACTTTTGATCACATAGAATACTGGCTTTATTGGCTATTAACCAATCCATTTCTAACACAATATCAAATCCAGCTAGATTCATTGGGTAAAGATTAGCAATAAAATTATGGTTTGAAATTTCTATTCTTGCTCCCTGCAAGATTTCAGTGATCTTAATGGATTCTCCATTTGTTGTCTCTACTAGACATTCTTGTTGAAGTTTAGTTAATAGTTGACTAAGAAG
The DNA here is from genome assembly GCA_030545235.1 of Helianthus tuberosus. Taxonomy (NCBI): domain Eukaryota; kingdom Viridiplantae; phylum Streptophyta; class Magnoliopsida; order Asterales; family Asteraceae; genus Helianthus; species Helianthus tuberosus. The sequence goes on along the minus strand of CM060371.1, from coordinate 86,342,297 downwards.
TTTACAAAATGAAGTATTAATAAAACTTTGGTTCGCACCAGAGTCAAATAATACTTAAGCAAAAACATCATTAACTAAAAACGTACCGGCAATCACGTCTGGAATCATCTTTGCTTCTTCGGCTATCAGAACAAATGCTCTAGCATTCTTAGTAGTCTTGTTGTTCATGGCTGGAGCTAGTTTCGGACAGTTCGGCTTAATATGCCCTTTTTCTCCACAATTGAAGCATACTCCATTACTGGGTTTCTTCCTACAGTCTTCTTCTTTGTGTCCTGGTATCTTACAGAAGTTGCAGTATGTGGAGCATCTACCTAAATGCTTCTTCTTGCAGGCCTTACAATAAGGTGCAGAAGTAGAACTTACATTCCTCCCACGGTTGGAATTACCGTAGCAAAATTCTTGGGTAAGCTTTTGGACTAGGTTCTTCCTCTTGTTTTCTTCTTGTGTACGTACTAGTTCATTAGTCAAGGTATTTGCTAGTTCTATAGCTTCTTCTACGGTTTGTGGTCTAGCTGCCTTGACTACGTGTCTAATCTCACTGATTAATCCCCAGATGTAACGGGAGATTAACACTGGTTCTGGTGAAGCCAGGGTTGGCACTAATCTAGCATATTCGAAGAATACGGTAGTGCAACCCTTACAGTCTACTCCAGTCATTCTAAGATTTAAGAACTTATTAGCTATTTGTTCTTTTTCATTGGGAGGACATAATTTTCTTTAAACCATATTCTTAAACTCAGTCTATTCCATATTATAGAATCTGTCACTCCCCCTAGACTGGAGAATAATATTCCATCATGCTAGAGCTGCATTCTTAAAAAGATTGGAAGCAAACATGATTTTATCTTCCTCTGCACACTTGCTTATTTTTAAGACTGCCTTAGTCTTTTCTATCCAACGTAGAGCTGCAATGGCTCCTTCATTGCCCGAGAATTCTATTACACGACCAGAATTCCTTGTAAGAACAACCATAAGACATGGTTCTTCTTCTTTTTGGAATAGGCAATTGAAGTAATGGCCCAATGTTTACGCTATGACTTGGTTCACTAGGTGGTCGTTTACTTCCACTGTTAGTTTTATTATTTTCCGCTTCATTAACCGTTTTGATAATATATGGCATAACGTCTATAATTCCTTGTGCCACTATGTGTTGGATGTAGGGGTGAGCAAGAAAACCGAAATAACCGAACCGTAACCGAATAACCGAAATAACCGAACTGAAAAACCGAACCAAAACAAAAACCGACGGTTCGGTTTTTAGATTTTTAATAACCGAAAATTTCGGTTCGGTTTTCGGATAAATGTTTTCAATAACCGAAAAAAATCGAACTGAACCGATAAGTTACAATCCATATATTTTTATGTTTAAGTTTAAATTGTTTAAGTGTTTAACCCAATGCTAGTAGAAAATGTTAATTTTATTCTTGAATGTAAAGTGTTTATAATAAAAACATTAAAACGGAAATGATTTATTATTACCTATAAGATATAACAAAATTTAATATAAAAATTAAATTTAAAAAAACTTTGAAGAAACATAAAAATACATTAGAAGGTTAGGTTTATGTAAACAATACTAATTAAAGAGGTGAACTATAATAACTTAAATATAAACATATAAAAATATTGTTATAATATAAATTATACTTTTTATTTTTTGAATCTTACATAATTTTGTTCCAAAAACCGAAATAACCGAAAAACCGAACCAACGTAAAAACCGAAAAACCGAAACAGAAAAAAACCGAAACCGAACGGTTTTTAAAACCCAAAAACAGACATTTCGGTTTCGGTTTTGATTTTACCCAAAAACCGAACGAACCGAACCGAACCGTGCACACCCCTAGTTGGATGTCACTGTTATCTAATTGGTTGTCGTTATTATCGTTATTCGGGTTTTCTTGATTCACTTCGTTGTCCATCTAGATTATAAACATTTACCAAGTATTAATATCACATAACATTATTTAACGCTAACAATCACACAAACAACACATTGATCAAAACCATCGGGCATTGAGACATTTACTCTATTTTATAGATATCTATATCGATTACAAACCGCAACTAGAATTTAAAATACAATACTAATATGCATCAGTAGGTATTGGATTATCTATTTTAGTTGATTTTTTTTTCAAACTACATGCATATATATATGCATGTAGTTTGAAACTATATATGCATATATATATATTTTTTTTCAAACTATATATGCATGTAGTTTGAAAAAAAAAAATCAACTAAAATAGATAATCCAATACCTACTGATGCATATTAGTATTGTATTTTAAATTCTAGTTGCGGTTTGTAATCGATATAGATATCTATAAAATAGAGTAAATGTCTCAATGCCCGATGGTTTTGATCAATGTGTTGTTTGTGTGATTGTTCGCGTTAAATACTGTTATGTGATATTAATACTTGGTAAATGTTTATAATCTAGATGGACAACGAAGTGAATCAAGAAAACCCGAATAACGATAATAACGACAACCAATTAGATAACAGTGCCATCCAAATGTTTAAATCTATCTGCAGATTTAGTCTAAGAGAACTTACTTTTCTTGGCTTTTCATGATACTTTCGACTTAAAGCGTCAGCTACTACGTTAGCCTTTCCTACATGGTACTGGATACTACAATCATAATCGCTAAGAATTTCCATCCAGCGTCTTTGTCTCATATTTAACTCCTTTTGCCCAAAAACATATCTTAAACTCTTGTGATCGGTAAAAATGGTAAACTTACTACCGTAAAGGTAATGTCTCCAAATTTTAAGGGAAAAAATTATGGCTCCTAATTCTAAATCATGGGTTTTATAATTCTCTTCATGATTCTTAAGTTATCTAGAGGCATAGGCTATAACCTTTTGACGTTGTATCAACACACATCCATAACCTAATTTAGAAGCGTCACAACAGACTACAAAGTCTTTAGTTCCTTCTCGTAATGCTAGTATGGGTGTGTTGGTTAATCTTTGCTTAAGAATTCTTAAGGCTTCTTCCAGTTTTGGTCCCCATTCAAACATAACAGATTTACAGGCCAGTTTTGTTAAGGGAATGGCTATTCTACAAAAATCTCGGATAAACCGTCTATAAGAACCTGCCAATCCTAGAAAACTTCTCACCTCTGTTGGTGATTCAGGGACTTTCCATTTAGTGATCGCCTCGATCTTTGTGGGATCCACATGAATTCCCTCATGGTTAACTAGATGTCCAAGGAATTGTACTTCTCCTAACCAAAATTCGCATTTCGAAAATTTAGCATAAGCTTTTCTTTTCTTAGCAAATTTAGGAGTGTATGCAGATGTGCTGCATGTTCCTCTTTACTCTTAGAATAAATGAGAATATCATCTATAAAAACAATTATGAATTTGTCCAGATATGGTTTACATATTCTGTTCATCATGTCCATAAATGCAGCTGGGGCGTTGGTTAGACCAAATGGCATGACGGTAAATTCATAATGGCCAAACCTTGTTCTGAAGGCAGTTTTAGGAATGTCCTCTTCCTGTGCCTTCAGTTTATGATATCCTGAGCATAAATCGATCTTTGAAAAGAATTGAGCTCCTTGCAATTGATCGAACAGATCATCGATTCTCGGTAATGGGTACCGATTTTTAACCATGACTTTGTTTAACTCTCGGTAATCAACGCACATGCGCATTGATCCGTCCTTCTTCTTGACAAACAAGATTGGTGCTCTCCATGGCGATGAACTGGGCTGTATGAATCCTTTCTCCAAAAGTTCGTCCAATTGTTTCTTCAGTTCTTGCATCTCTGCTGGTGCCAAACAGTAAGGTGCCTTGGCAATGGGTGTTATCCCTGGTAGTAGGTGAATTTTGAATTCAACTTCTCTGTCAAGCGGTAGTCATGGTAATTTTTCTGGGAAAACATTTGAGAATTGAGATACTACGGGAATATCTTTCAATTCTTTTCCTTTAGTGTTAATGATTATGGAAATCATATACACTAGTGATCCTTTTCTTGCATAACTGGCTGTTTTCATCGCAGAGATGAATTTCGTGGATCTAGATGGCTTATTTGCTTTAATTGTGATCTTTTCACCCTTTGGTGAAGTTACTTGGATTGACTTTTGATCACATAGAATACTGGCTTTATTGGCTATTAACCAATCCATTTCTAACACAATATCAAATCCAGCTAGATTCATTGGGTAAAGATTAGCAATAAAATTATGGTTTGAAATTTCTATTCTTGCTCCCTGCAAGATTTCAGTGATCTTAATGGATTCTCCATTTGTTGTCTCTACTAGACATTCTTGTTGAAGTTTAGTTAATAGTTGATTGAGAAGTTTACAAAATGAAGTATTAATAAAACTTTGGTTCGCACCAGAGTCAAATAATACTTTAGCAAAAACATCATTAACTAAAAACGTACCGTCAATCACGTCTGGAATCATCCTTTCTTCTTCGGCTATCAGAACAAATGCTCTAGCATTCTTAGTAGTCTTGTTGTTCATGGCTGGAGCTAGTTTCGGACAGTTCGGCTTAATACGCCCTTTTTCTCCACAATTGAAGCATACTCCATTACTGGGTTTCTTCCTACAGTCTTCTTCTTTGTGTCCTGGTATCTTACAGAAGTTGCAGTATGTGGAGCATCTTCCTAAATGCTTCTTCTTGCAGGCCTTACAATAAGGTGCAGAAGTAGAACTTACATTCCTCCCACGGTTGGAATTACCGTAGCAAAATTATTGGGTAAGCTTTTGGACTAGGTTCTTCCTCTTGTTTTCTTCTTGTGTACGTACTAGTTCATTAGTCAAGGTATTTGCTAGTTCTATAGCTTCTTCTATGGTTTGTGGTCTAGCTGCCTTGACTACGTGTCTAATCTCACTGATTAATCCCCAGATGTAACGGGAGATTAACACTGGTTCTGGTGAAGCCAGGGTTGGCACTATTCTAATATATTCGAAGAATACGGTAGTGTAACCCTTACAGTCTACTCCAGTCATTCTAAGATTTAAGAACTTATTAGCTATTTGTTCTTTTTCATTGGGAGGACATAATTTTCTTTAAACCATATTATTAAACTCAGTCCATTCCATATTATAGACTCTGTCACTCCCCCTAGACTGGAGAATAATATTCCATCATGCTAGAGCTGCATTCTTAAAAAGATTGGAAGCAAACATGATTTTATCTTCCTCTGCACACTTGCTTATTTTTAAGACTGCCTTAGTCTTTTCTATCCAACGTAGAGCTGCAATGGCTCCTTTATTGCCCGAGAATTCTATTACAAGACCAGAATTCCTTGTAAGAACAACCATAAGACATGGTTCTTCTTCTTTTTGGAATAGGCAATTGAAGTAATGGCCCAATGTTTACGCTGTGACTTGGTTCACTAGGTGGTCGTTTACTTCCACTGTTAGTTTTATTATTTTCCGCTTCATTAACCGTTTTGATAATATATGGCATAACATCTATAATTCCTTGTGCCACTATGTGTTGGATGTAGGGGTGAGCAAGAAAACCGAAATAACCGAACCGTAACCGAATAACCGAAATAACCGAACTGAAAAACCGAACCAAAACAAAAACCGACGGTTCGGTTTTCGGATTTTTAATAACCGAAAATTTCGGTTCGGTTTTCGGATAAACGTTTTCAATAACCGAAAAAAATCGAACTGAACCGATAAGTTACAATCCATATATTTTTATGTTTAAGTTTAAATTGTTTAAGTGTTTAACTCAATGCTAGTAGAAAATGTTAATTTTATTCTTGAATGTAAAGTGTTTATAATAAAAACATTATAACGGAAATGATTTATTATTACCTATAAGATATAACAAAATTTAATATAAAAATTAAATTTAAAAAAATTTGAAGAAACATAAATATACATTAGAAGGTTAGGTTTATGTAAACAATACTAATTAAAGAGGTGAACTATAATAACTTAAATATAAACATATAAAAAGATTGTTATAATATAAATTATACTTTTTATTTTTTGAATCTTACATAATTTTGTTCCAAAAACCGAAATAACCGAAAAACCGAACCGACGTAAAAACCGAAAAACCAAAACAGAAAAAAACCGAAACCGAACGGTTTTTAAAACCCAAAAACAGACATTTCGGTTTCGGTTTTGATTTTACCCAAAACCGAACCGAACCGAACCGAACCGTGCACACCCCTAGTTGGATGGCACTGTTATCTAATTGGTTGTCGTTATTATCGTTATTCGGGTTTTCTTGATTCACTTCGTTGTCCATCTAGATTATAAACATTTACCAAGTATTAATATCACATAACAGTATTTAACGCGAACAATCACACAAACAACACATTGATCAAAACCATCGGGTATTGAGACATTTACTCTATTTTATAGATATCTATATCGATTACAAACCGCAACTAGAATTTAAAATACAATACTAATATGTATCAGTAGGTATTGGATTATCTATTTTAGTTGATTTTTTTTCAAACTACATGCATATATATATATATATATATATAGGGAGGAGATCATGCGAGAACCACCCTTATTGCGAGAACCGCGAGAACCAATGTGAACACAACCTAAAAGTGTGTGAACTGTGATAACGATTCTCAGCCACAAGATCTTAGTGGTTTGTGGCTGAGATTGATGCGGTGACATTTTTATAAATAATAGGGGCCTTGGAACTAGCAGGAGGGGTAAAATAGGAAGATCCAAACAAAGGTGCACATGCTAATCACATGCCATTTTCCCCCGTCATATTTAAACGACAATAATTTTTTTATACGTGATTATTTTTCGAAAAAAATTACACAATAAAACTTAGCATTTTTTTATCTTTCCAACGAGTATACTATTGGTATACTTTTAAAAAAAAATTAACTGAGTTTTATGGCGTTTTTCTAAACTGGGTGTTTTATGGCGTTTTAGACTTGGTATTTTCATGGCGTTTTTCTGAACTAGGTGTTTTTATGGTGTTTTAACTAGGTTTTTCATGGCGTTTTTTCTGAACTGAGTGTTTTATGGCGTTTTAAACTTAGTTTTTTCATGGCGTTTTTCTGAACTGAGTGTTTTATGGCGTTTTTACAGTACAAATTATGATTTTTCTGAGCTCAAAAAATATTAATTTAGGCGGTTAGACAAAAAAAATGGTTTTTTTAGGTATATGGCTCAAAAAATGTTTTTTTTTAGCTGTTGTAAATTATAGCTCAAAAATAGCTTTTTTGGCCTGGCGTTTTAACTGGGAGTTTATGGCGTTTTTTGAGCTATATGGCTCAAAAAAATGGTTTTTTGAGCTGTTGTAAATTATAGCTCAAAAAATAGCTTTTTTTTTTGTTATGGCATTTTTTAACTGGGAGCTATATGGCTCAAAAATGGTTTTTTTAAGCTGTTGTAAATTATAGCTCAAAAAAATAGTTTTTTTTTGTTGGCGTTTTAACTGGGTATTTTCATGGCGTTTGTATGAATTGGGTGTTTTTATGGCGTTTTATTTGAACACCCAGTTCATGTGAGTGGGTTTTTGACAATATTACCACTTAGTGTAATTTAACATCAATGCCACATGTCACCACCAAAATCGTTCTCACCGTTCTCACACTTTTCACCGTTCTCTCTAAATCCTGACCCTATATATTTATATTATTATTATTGGTAGGGGTTCATCCAATAATGTACATTACGCTCGTCGTATTTCCAAACGAGCCTCTCTCCTATTTGCCTTATTCTTTCACCTTCATCTAATAACTACTCACAAAAAGTGCGGAGTTCCTGCACGTTTTCGGTACTCATGGGTGGTGGTGGTGCTGGTATCGGGTCAGGATATTGGGGCATCGGTTCTTCATATGGGTATGGGTTCTCTAGGATCTCCCGAATATAATGGTCGTTATCCCAATATGGATCTAGAGGGTCAAGGTTAGGATAGGGTGCTACATGTATGGGCTCCTCATGTGGGTAGAGTTCTCGATAATCCCTATGGTCGTCTTCCCCTGGGTCATAATCTGGAGGATGGGGTGCTGGGATTCTAGGGATTTCGTTTGGGTCAAAGGCGGGTACAGGAACCTGGTCTCCTGGGTTAGGTTCTATTTCCATAGGTTAAGTTGGGAACAAGGGTAGTGGCTGTGGTGCAATGATTTGTTCTAATTTTGGGTCTGCGGCAGTGGTAGCTAGTATGTGGAAATTGGCCAATCGCCTATTGATTATGTCCTAGATGTGGGCGTTCATCTCTCTATTTGTTGCTGCTAAAGCCCTCTGTTGCTGTAACTTCCTCATCCTTTTCCTACGCTCATGTGCTCCCCGACTGAACCATCCTCTCTTTTTGGTAGGGAATGGTTCTTCGGATCGCGCTTTGAATATGAAAATCCCCTCTTTTATGTCAGCTGAATACGCCGAAGGAGTAGGCTGGGAGGAAGTTCCTTCATCTATAGGAGAACTAGACAGTTGACGATAAACGTTTGACGGACCTTGATCACTCATCCTGTTGCAACCCCCGGCCTCTATCCTTAGGAACGGGCGGCCGCAAACCAGTATCAGTGGTATCGGTGTTTATCATTTTGGAAGCGGAATTTACATCAGGACCGTAGATAGGAAATAGTTTTATCATAGTAAACCACCACATTTTTATAATAATAAATACATGGGAAATTCCCAAGTTTCCATTACAAACATGTTTATAGGGTAAACCCTAATTTATTGAAATAAAACATCTTCTTTATTTAGGTAACTTTTACAGTCACTTTTTCAAGCCTTCAGTGCTCTCGAGCTGGCTTCTAATTGGCTTTCACATTTTGTTACCTGAAACGCATTTGAAAACATTTTATCAACAAGAAATACTGGCGAGTGAATCCCAGTTTAATCAAGAAAAGTTTTATCATTTTACAGTATTGAGGGCAATCTAGCAATTACATTTGTTTACATCTACTTCAATTACCACCCACGGTACAGTCAATCCTGACTTGTGGTAATGCTACTACTCACAGTGTAGTAACAAGTTATGTATACAAAACCCCAACATAACGACGATAATTGTAGAATCATAATACTCAATCATTGTTAATTATAGTTTAAAACAATTGAGGTTTTGTAAACACAGTTTACAAAAAGGTTTCACAAAAAGAGGATTACTCACATTGCTAGTTTAGGTATTTCCTTGTGATTTCCTGGTTATAATCTAATAAATTAAACAATGCACACGCGTTAGTATAATAACCCAATTTACATTAGATATATCCTCCCCGAGACAGAACTCCAACGACTGAGCAGGCAGAGCCTTGACATGCGTTACGAAGCACTAGATCGATCGGGCAGCGTATCTAATACGTAACCGGGGGTTATGATACTTACATCGAGGCAGAGCTTCGCTATTTTAGTGGGTATAACACCCGAGTGTTATTATTGCTATCAAAGATTGAGAGAGATTAGATGTTTTTGAACGAAAATCAACTGAATGCCGATCTCCTCTATTTATAGTGCCTGACAGACACTCTCTCGCGCCCCACGAGAGAGTTAGCTATGGCCTTCGCGGCCCGCGAGGCAGACTAGGGTAGGCCCTAGCTTATCTGAGTTGACAAGTAGTGTCGACACGCCTTATGCCACGTGGCATCACCGGGTGTGCCCTGGTGACCAACTGTCGCGCCCCGCGACAGCCTTACCTGACTTTTTCGCTCCCCGCGAGCGCCCCTATTTATTGTTTTTATTTGATTTTTGTTAAAATTAAGGTATTTGGGGCCCACTTTTCGTATGCTGGGTGTAATTTAGGGCGTATAAGGATGTTATAAGTATTTTAGGAGGGTTGTTATATAGTGTCCACCCTTTCACTCGAACAAGTCTAGTACGACCATAAGCCCTCACCGAGAGTTTAACCCATTATACATACCTAGCGCGGGTCAAAATTATGACGTGTTATCAATACATTGCAAATTCTGTTTTCTAATTCATGGCAACTGTTTTGGTCAAAAATCAAACAAAGGATAATGTAACCAAATATGATTTTGTGAGGTAGTGTGCTTGTATGTTGAATAAGTGAATGATCAAATCTGAAATATTAAGAACAATGAACACAATGATTTGTACGACGAAAAAACCCTTGATACTTATGAGATCTCTAGCATAAAAAACCGCAGATAGTGAAAACTATCACTATCAACTATATTGCACAAAATGTTTACAACTTCGGATGTTGATCATGTGTGGTACAATGAATGTTTGCTAATGTGAGAGTGTATTCGAGAGCTAGTCTTCGAGAGAGAGTGTGTGTTAGCTAATAATAATGTTCTTCCTATCTAAATGTGACATATGTTCCTTTACGACCATCATAAAAATACGAATCCAATGAAATGTTGTATTTCATTCTTGGGATTTGTACAAATACGTGTGACATTTGCACATGTCAATTCTTGTTCGATTTCGACCTCTTAGTCACTTTCTGGAGAGTTATACGCAAACTGTTACGTAAACGTAATTAGTTTAATGCGACCTTAAATAACCTTTACATTACTTAGAAATAAGTTTTGAAGGGTTTGGTATGGCAAAAACAAGTTTATTTGATCACAGGGACTATTTGCGACAAACTACAAAAGTCCAACGATTCGTATAGCAACGTACACTCTGGAACAAGATCATAAGTTAAACATATCCTAAATACCCTTGACATAGGTTAGAAATAAGCTTTGAGGGGTTCGGTGTGAGAAAATATGCTTATTTGATCAACAGGGACTAAAAGTGTCAAAAACGACGTAAGTTTGCATTTACGCGCATATCTTACGTTCTGACCATATCCGGACATCCAAAAATTTTTGTAATCATTAAAATACTATATTTTAGTGATGGGAATGCAAAAATATCATTCGTCGCGCAATTTGGATCGTTTTCGCATTTGTTCGAGTTTCGTCATAATTAACCGAACAAATGAACCGACATCCATGATATTTTCAAGCATGACTCAAGTCTCGTATGCTTTAACATCCTTGTAGAGCCTTGACATAGGGTTAACGGGGCTTAAATGCATCAAAAAATCAAGTTTATAAGCTGCAGGGACCTGTTCTGTCAGGTTTGAAAAGTCTGATTTGCAGACTTGCTCACTGGGAGCGAAGGCTGAAGCCTCTAGCTTCGCGGGGGGGGGGGGGGGGGGGGTAGGACTCATGCTGGCAGAAACCATTTTTCTTCAAAACAGCCTGCTATCCTTGGTTTTAATCATCGTTTTTGGGTACCATGGGTTGGTTTAAGTGTTCCCCAAGCCCCTAAATCAGTGTATAACAAGTGTAGGGTGAGGATCATGCTTTGAACAACTCATTTACACTTGTAATCATCTTAATGATTCAAGAAATCCTATAAATACCCATGTTGTTCAACCTTTATTCCTTACTCATTTGCTTTTCTTCTCTAACCTGCTCAAAGTGGAAGCAATCACCTTGTTGAAGGCCACCTACCTGAGCATTCTTAGTTCTTTTTCCAAGCTTGGACTCTTGTAAGTGTTCTTTAATGCTTGGTTATGTATTTCAAGCAAGAAAGTCAAACAGGGTTTGACTTTCAGCTTTGACCATGAATTGGTCAAGATAAAGTTCGTTTGAATTTTGCAACCTGAGCGTAATCACAATGGTTATAGTCCCTTGTGACTATACCTACTGATTACCACGTGATTAGTCGAAGTGACGAGTCAAAGTTTCGGTCAAAATGCACGATTATGTGCATTTTGCGACGAAACTATTTTCGGGTATCAAAACACTTTGTTTTGATATCAAATCAATTTTCTAACTTAGTTAAACATGTTTAACTCGTCACTTTTAGCTTAGTGCTTATATAGGGTCGTAAGTCAAGCGGTTTTGAAACCCACTTATACTTTCGAACACGACCCGTTTGGTCGATCTTTAGGATCCGTCCAAACATATTTGTGACCATAGTTGTATAGGGAATAACCTTCCGAGGTTATACCTTATGGTCACTTAGTTTAATTAGTTGTATGATAGGTAGTTTATATGCCTTAGGAAAATGACCAAAATGCCCTTTTCATGCATAATTTGAATTTAAGCCTATATAACTTAAATTTTTACACTTAAACTGATTATGAAATGTTATTAAACATGTTAGGGCATATAAATACTTATCGTAGGAATAGTTAGGCTATTTGTTTGCGCTTTTGTGCAAATGACGCGTTAAAGTAGCGTAGACTACCTTAACGGGTCATAACGGGTCATAAGCACTTAGGATAGGTTCTGAATCAGAATGTAGGCTTTGTTAAACCATATCACATGAGTTCCAATACTCATTTGGTTTGCGAGACCTCATTCTACCCGATCTCCCGATTTAGGTGTCGATTTATTAACATAGTGATCAGATACTTGGTGCCACTTGATTCCTTGATTGCCCGAGCTTGTTAGTTCACTTAAATCGAGGATACCTTGCAATCTCAAGTGAGTACGTAGTTCCCCAATTTTACTGCTTTCAATTGTTTTGGGGTGATTCATATGTGCTAAACGATTTCGATGTTTTCAAAAACGAATACTATGGTTTATATTAAACACACCGATTTCCATAATGTGAACGAACTTGTTGGAACGTTAATACATAACATGAATGACATTCATTAACAATGATCAAGCCGACCAGTAGTATGTTATGGTACCATAAGATCTGATAAATCCCGTTATCGGACTATCGCCATGGTTATGTATGGGGTAATGTGGGTAACGACAGAACCTGATGAATGTTAACTTACCTTTAGGTGGTTTGTTAATACGAGTTGAACGATGGACGATTTACACAGGTTTGAATGTATTCGACGAGACGACCAAAAGTTAGTTTTCACAATTAAAACATGAACGATTGGAATGATTTGAACTATTTGAACTATGTGAATGATTTGAACGATTGGAACGATTGGAACTATTTGAACTTTGTGAACGATTTGAACTATTTGAATGATTGGAACTATTTATCGGTTTATGGTAAGTGATTAGGTAACGGGGCGGGTGTAATGTGATAAAAGCATGGTGGATACGCCGCTGGTACTTCCTATATATAAGTGCTTTTAACACATTACATGTCGTTGCGTTATTTAGATCACTTGGACGAATGTTTGCAAAACGAAGTTACACTACAAGGTTTACTTAAAGATATAAACCGTATAATGTTTACTTTCAACGACGATTTACTACTTGGTTTACAAAGACAAATGTTTTCAGTCAAGATTCATGGCTACAATGGTTTTGGTTTACTTATAACATCTTGTAAATGTTAGGGGAAGATTTTCCAATGATCAGTGATCCTCAATTACTGTCAGGCTTAGTGATCCTCAATTCTATTGAATTAGTGATCCTCAGAAGTTATTGTGGGATCAGGATCATGGATCATCATAGTGATCCTTACACTAACGATTGTCTACTTTGAATATGAAGTTGTTTTGCAGGAGTACGAGCTTGGACTTGGTCTTGGCGATATTCCTGGAGCATATTCTCTTTTTATTCCGCACGTGCTTGACTATTTCGAACGTTATGGAGGTCGTGGAAGACTTGCATGAAATGCGGACAGTTTGTTATCTTAGATTTTTTCTAAATTTATAAGGGGATGGCGAGCTAAATTAGAACACTTGGCTATTTTTAGCTTAACACACACACTCGTAACTGCTCTCATCAGCTCTCGACAATTCACTTGGCGATTACACACTTTTTTGCACATTACACTCTAGTGATCCTTGTAACTAGCTCGCTATCATCCGAAGTTGTAATAACTTGTTTGTTTAATCTGAGTTGGTGATAGGTAGTTTCCATCACCCGAGGTTTTTTATGCCGGAGATCAACTCTTCATCAAGGGCTTTTTCCTCGTATAAATCTTTGTGTCACTTGTTCATTACATTTCTGAGTGATCCTTAGCATTGTTCATTGATTCAAGCATCACACCTCACAACAGAAAGTTTGGTTGCATTATCTTAGCTTGATTTTTGACCAAAACAGTTTGGCGCCCACCGTGGGGCAATTTGTGCTTCATTCCTAAGAAGATTCATATTTTTGTGGTCATTTCGGTTCGTTACAATCAAGCAAATGGCTTCCTCAGCAAAGAACACTTCAACTTCAATGCTGGCAATCAGTTCCTCACAAGGCGTTCCTCCTTTGCCTCCACCACCTTCTGGATCTCAGAAGAATGCTGAAAATGCTGTGAAGAGACAAACCCCCATTTTTACAAAACCACCAACTTCTTCTGTTTCCACTAGTCCTACTACTAATGATCTTTTTAATCTGATTTTGCAGATGAGGGATCGCATGAAAGAGCAGGATAAAACCAATGAACGGATCCTCCAAGAGATTGGTGATATCAAGAAACAGAAGAAATCAGTGGAGGATCACTCTCCTCTGATGCCAAGATCATTGAATTTTGACACTCCAGTTGTAACTACCCTACAATCGGTAGTTCCGGGCATCCAGTATCAAAGTGGTCCATCAGAAAGGCGTTATGGAACGGCAACTATGAGTTAGGCATTTGGCTCTCACTCCCAGTCTCAGGGATCCTATTTTCAGCCATCGGGATCCTCTATTCAGCATCAAGGATCCTTTAGCTCAGAAGGATATTTGGGAATGCACACGGTTCAAGGATCCTCCCAGGTCTAAGGGTCCTCCCAGGTCCAAGGATCCTCCTAGGTCCAAGGATCCTCCCAGGTCCAAGGATTCTCTATTGTTCCAGGATCCTTTTAGCTTCAAGGATCCTCTCAGCCTCAAGGATCCAACATCTTTCAGGATCAAGGATTCTTAAGAAGTATGCAGCCTCCAAGCTCGGATGTTCATCAAGGAGACTTCATACCAATACAGACCATCGCTTCCTCTGGTCCTTCAATCATACCGGAGTCCCGTCAATATGGATTCACATCTGGAATTCCAAACATGAATCCTCTGGGAGGTAACACTTTCAATAATTCTTATAACACTAACCATGGCTCCATGCAGGATACAAGTATCAATCAAGCTATGGCCAGGGAGTTACAAAAGCTTAAGGCTATGATATCCAGCGTGCCAGGAGTGGTTAAACCCATTCCTGAAATTGCAGATGGTAGCCATAGGATATCTCGCTTTGCACCACCTATTTGTGATGCTGAGATACCCAAGAGATTCCAGATACCATCCATGAATCTGTATGATGGTTCAACGGATCCAGAGGAGCATGTAGCTCAATACAGGGAGAGGATGGAGATCAATCCAATTCCTGAAAGGTTAAAAGAAGCGTATCTATGCAAGGGATTTGGATCCACACTCACAGGATTTACTCTTAAGTGGCTGCTAAGTCTTCCCCTTACTCTATTACTTCATTTGCTAATCTAGTTAATTTGTTTAATAGTCAATTCTCTTGTAGTAGAAAATTTGAACGATTAACTAGTGATCTTTATAGGGTAACACAAGGTCAAAATGAATCACTTAGAGATTACATCACTAAGTTTAGTAAAGAATCTTTAGATATCCCTAACCTGGATATTGCTACGGCTGTAGAAGCCTTTAAAATGGGTTTGCTTAGGGATTCATTATTCTATGATGATCTTGTCATGACCCCTTGCAGGAATCTTGATGAAGTAAGAACCAGGGCCCTTAGATTCATCTGATTAGAGGATGATAAAAGGGTCCAGGAAAGACTAACAGGATCCTCAAAACAGGAAAAGCAAGGATCCTACTTCAGGAACAACAACTCAAAGTCCTACAATAAGTCTGATAATCAGAATGTGCATGCAGTGGAACAGGAAGAGGATGAAGAGGATTATCCTCCCATTTCTGAATACTGTTTTTCTGTTGATACAATGAACTAATCCTTGCAATGCAGAATCTAGGTGAAAAAGCTAGGTGGCCGAGAAAAAGTGATAAACCAGCTGCTACAAAAGATAAGTCCAAGTGGTGTGCATATCATGAGGATTTCGGGCATCTCACTGAAGAGTGCATTGCACTTAGAAAGGAAATTGGTTACTTGTTGAGCAAGGGGCATTTGAAAGAGCTTTTGGGACAAAAGAAGTCAAGGATCCAGGATCCAGGATCCTGAAAGGATCCCGGAAAAGGCTCCTGCTCCTCCAGCAGATGCACAAGTTATAAACTTCATATCCGGTGGATCAGACATTTGTGGTACTTCCTTTTCAGCAGCCAAAAGACATGCCAAGGAAACCAAGATGGATAATGGAGACAGACCCATCCGGACGTCCACTGTCACCGAGGATAAGATCATAACTTTTGATGAGGATGATCGTCTTGATGTTCAGGATCCTCATCATGATGGTCTTGTTATTACCCTGTTTATTTCTAACCACTTTGTTCGCATGATCCTTATAGATGGAGGAAGCTCTGTGAACATCATTCAGCTTGATGTCCTCAAGAAGATGAATATCACGGAGTCTGATATTGTTCCAAGATCCTCAGTCCTTGTGGGATTTAGCGGGGAAACCAAGAACACATTGGGGGACATCAAACTCCCTATCTATATTGAAGGACTCCATTCTTATCAGAAATTTTGTGTTATAGATTGCTTATCATGTTGTAATGTTATCCTTGGCAGGCCGTGGATACATGACATGAAGGCAGTCCCATCCACCTATCATCAATGTGTAAAGCTTCCAAGTCCATGGGGAGTGGTGAAAATTGAGAGTGATCAACAAGAGGCTAAGAATTATTACCCATCATCAATGAATCTAGCCTCAAGTCAAGGGAGCAATAGCAATTAAAGTATCCTTCAAGAGATGTCTTGGAGGTAAGAGAGCAGGATGTAAAGGAAATCATCTTGGATCCTCATGATCCTGAATCCACAGTCTTCATAGGGTCAGGGATCCTTAGCAGCATTGAACAGGATCTAGTATCCTTCCTTAAGAGGAGGAAATCCACCTTTGCCTGGAAGTATGAGGACATGACGGGTATATCCAAAGATATAATTACTTATAAACTTGGCATTGACAGGTCATTCAAGCCTATACATCAAAAGAGGTGGAAGTTTGCACCTGAAAGGAACGCTATTATCCAGGAAGAGGTAGATAAACTACTTCGGGCAGGTATGATAAGAGAGGTTAAGTATCCAAGATGGTTAGCCAATGTGGTTGTTGTTCAAAAGAAAAATGGAAAGTGGAGGGTATGTGTCGCTTTTACTGATTTAAACAAGGCTTGTCCCAAGGATCCTTTCCCATTACCCCACATTGACTCCATGGTGGATGCTACCGCGGGTCATGAGTTGTTGACTTTTATGGATGCTTCATCTGGATTTCAAAAAATCCAGATGGAACCATCTGATCAAGAGGATACAGCCTTTATGACCCCAACTGGTATATATTGTTATATTGCTATGCCATTTGGACTAAGGAATTCAGGTGCTACTTATCAAAGGCTAGTCAATATGATGTTCAAGGAACAAATTGGACACACTATGGAAGTCTATATAGATGACATGGTGGTTAAGTCCAAGAAAGCTAAGAATCGCCTTAAAGACTTGGAGGAAGCATTCAATATCCTTGATAAATTTAATATGAAACTAAATCCTTCCAAGTGTCATTTTGGTGTTAAGGCAGGTAAATTCTTAGGCTATATGGTGACAAAGAGGGGCATTGAAGCAAGTCCAAAGCAAATCAAGGCTATTGTGAATACCAAATCTCCTGCCAATGCTAAGGATGTGCAAAGATTGACAGAATGGATCGCAGCCTTGAACAGGTTCATATCCAAATTCTCAGAAAAGTGCAAGGAATTCTATGACATCCTGAGGAAGAACAAGAAATTTGAATGGACTGAGAAGCATGAAAGTGCTCTCAAAGCTCTTAAGAATTACCTATCCTCAGCCCTCGCCTTGATGAAACCAGAAAAGGGGGATATATTATTCTTATACCTAGCAGTATCCTCAAAAGAAGTAAGTGTGGTCCTTGTTAAGGATCACCAAGGTACACAACATCCTGTTTATTATGTAAGCAAGAGTTTACTTGATGCTGAATCCAGGTATTCACACTTAGAGAAACTTATCCTTGCATTAATTATGGCATCTACTAAATTAAGACATTATTTTGAGACTCATGCCATTATTGTTAAGACTAATTTTCCAATTAAGAATGTTCTCAGGAAACCTGAAATGTCAGGAAGGATGGCTAAGTGGGCAGTGAAGCTTAGTGCATATGATATAAGATATGAGCCTAGAACTGCCATTAAATCCCAAGCCTTAGCTGACTTTGTGGCAGATTTCAGTAGTGACTTGCAAAAGGAAGCTGAGTTAGAAGTCCAACAGCTGGAAGAAACTAAGGATCCTTGGATACTCTTCACTGATGGTGCTTCTAATATCAAAGGAACAGGGCTTGGAATACTACTAAAATCGCCACAGGGGGACATAATACCCCACTCCATAGCTTGTGAGTTTCAAACTACTAATAATAAGGCTGAATATGAAGCCTTGATAGCTGCTTTGCAAATTGCCAAGCATATGAGGATCAGGTATCTTGAGGTACATGTAGATTATTTATTAATCACTAATCACTTTAATGGATCCTATGCTGTTAAAGGTGAAAAGCTAATCAAATATTTAGAGATAGTCAAAGAATTGGCAATCTCTTTTGTTTCCTTTAGTTTGACACAGGTACCAAGGGAAGAGAATGCAGAGGCTGATGCATTAGCCAACTTAGGATCATCCTTGAAGATCCCGGAGGATATCAAGATCCCTATTATCCACATCCTAACCCCTGCTATCGAGGATCATATAGCTATGGAAATAGGAGAGGATTCTGCAATCATCCCTAGTGATGATACTCAATCTCATTCAGGATCATGGATCCTCCCAATCATGAGATACATACAACATGGAGAGATTCCTACAGGAGAAAACCCTAGGACTTTCAAAATTAAGGTATCTCAATTTACAATATTGAATAATATATTGTATAAATGATCTCATGCAGGTCCATATCTAAGATGCATTGAGGATCGTGAAATCCAAGAAGTCCTAAAGGATTTCCATGAAGGAGATTGTGGAAACCATACTGGGGGCAGGGCATTATTCTCAAGGATCTTGAGAACAGGATACTATTGGCCTACCATGAAGAAGGATGTTGTGGAATATGCCAAGAAGTGTGATCCTTTTCAGAGACAGTAATATCCTTCATCAACCAGCAGAGCTTTTGCATCCTATATCCTCTTCATGGCCATTTATGAGATGGGGAATGAATATAGTTGGTAAGCTTCCTAAGGCACCTTGTGGAAAAGTATTCATGCTTGCCATGACTGATTACTTCTCCAAGTGGATAGAGGCTGAAGCCTTTGCTCAAGTCAGAGAAAAGGAAGTTATATCATTTATTAAAAGAAACATTATTACTAGATTTGACATCCCTTCTGAAATTGTTTGTGATAATGGATCCCAATTTATTGGGAATAGAACTACTAACTTTTGTGACAGCTGGGGGATTAAGATGATAACATCAACACCAGTCCACCCACAAGCTAATGGTCAGGCAGAATCATCCAACAAGATCATCATCAACAATTTGAAGAAAAAGCTTGGATCCAAGAAAGGAAAGTGGGCAGAAGAACTACCTTATGTACTATGGGCTGATAGGACAACTCCCAAGAATGCTACTGGCCAAACTCCATTTTCTTTGGTATTTGGGGCAGAATCAGTGATCCCTACAGAGATGGTGGTTCCAACTGCAAGAACAAGCATTCGTGATCCTGAAGAAAATGCTGAAAACTTGGTTCAAGACTTGGATACTATAGAAGAACTCAGGGATATGGCAAGGATAAGGATGGCCAGTTATCAATAAAGGATGGCTGGAGCCTACAACAAAAATGTCAGGATCAGGAAATTCCAAGTTGGTGATATGGTGTTAAGGAAAGCATTTCAGAATACTACCAATCCCGTTGATGGGAAGTTGGCACCAAAGTGGGAAGGCCCTTACTTGATCGAAGCTGAGGCAGGAAAGGGGGCATATCGATTTCTAACAATGGAAGGTGACTTGCTACCAAGAGCTTGGAATGCTGTCCACTTGAAGAAATACTTTATGTAACAAGGATCCATGATCCTTACCTGACAAGTATCCTTGAAGGATTCTTACAGGACCGATGATCCTCGTTTTGGTAATATTCTAATCTCAAACTATTTCATTCTTTAGTTATCTTATATAAGGATAAGGATCCTGCATCCTTTATCCTCCTTTCACTTGATTATGAGTTTTGAAGGTTCAGGTATCCTTAACAAAGGGTTGAGTATCCACAGAAGTATCCAGTTATTTGGGCTTGACCCCAGTTATTTGGGTTTTACCCCAGTTATTTGGGCTTGACCCTAGTTTGGGCCCGTCCCCAGTTTCGCCAGTAGCGCCTGGTATAGTTCATGGCAATGGGACTAGTACTCGCTTTAGGGGCTGACAATTTCATTGTACTGGCTATATTCAGGATCCTACGTATAATGGTAGACGTACCATACATCCGTTCCTAAGGTTTCTAACGTTTTCACGTTAGCTACGGTTTTGGCATTTTCATGTCACTAAGTTTGGATAGTCGCCAGTGAGGGCATACTCCAGTTTACATACGATCCTTGGGCTTGTCCCCAGTTATCTTTGGACTTGTCCACAGGTATCTTTGGGTTTGTCCCCAGTTATCTTTGGGCTTGTCCCCAGCTATCTTTGGGCTTGTCCCCAGTTATCCTTTGGGCTTGTCCCCAGTATATTGGGCTTGTCCCTAGAATTGTTGGGCTTGTCCCCAGTTACTAACTCTTATCTTATATTGGCTTAGTCCCAAGTTGTATCCTGTTTCAGGTTTTTGGAGATAAACGACCAAGGATCCTTGATCCTTACCTTCTACTAAGGTTTGTCTATTGGTTATCCTAATTATAAGTGTTAAAGGTTAGGATCCTAACTTGGATTCTCAGGTATGACCCTTGATCATTTTGGTTTCATTCATTATTTATATAAGTGACCCTTATCCTTTGACAACTGAACTTATGATCCTTAAACTGCACTACTTTTCAGAACTTGTCGACTATAGGATATGTGATCCTTGATCATATCCTAAATTTTTTGAGGATATTTATTAAATTTTTTCTTTACTTGATAAGTTTAGACAAAATGTATATCACAACAATTGAAAAGTAAAGTACTCACAAGGATAACAACACAGGAAAAAGCCAAAAAGTTAAAGTTATTTTATTCACAAAATGTTAAACCCTTTAAGGTTGTCAAAATTGCCAACCCACATTTCTACCAGCAAAATGTGGCCCGTCCACATGGGTTGGCAAAGGGTGTCCATTGTTTACGGGTCTTTGTAGTGCAGGAAATAAAAGACGGAAGGATAACGAGTGGCTTCATCCCCCAAACAGAAGATCCATCCACGCCCCATTATCCTGCCTATTGTCCAAGGATCCATGATCCTTCACCCTAGAAACTATTGTCTAAAGTTATTACAACCCAAGATTGTTTCAAAACACCATAACCAGAATAAAACTACCAAACTCTAAAAAATGGGCTCCGACTACGTCTAGAAATGTCCTTCATCGCCCATTCCTGCAGCCTACACCTTTGCTGCATCACCATCACCTTTACCAGCTCCTCCTGCTCCAGCATCACCCGCATGATCCTTGACCCCAATGCCGCCAGCCTCGATTGCCAGGACCTCATCAGCCTCTTCTTCGTCGTCCAGCTCAGCTAACCTTGCCTTCCAACCCTCTACGTCCCAGCTACTCTTGTCAAAGTCAGGATCCAGAGCTTCTTGGGCCATCTGCAATTGGGTTTTGTACATAGCAATGGCAGCGAAGACTTTGGCATCATTGGTGATTTCATTCTTCTCTTGGTCAGCAGTGATGTGAGCCAGGACGAGTTCCCTCTTTACCAGATTGACATCATTTTCGAGGGAGGCAATCTTCTGATCCTTGGCTAGCATGATCTTCTGGAGGTCCAAACACTTTTGCTCAACCTCTTCAACACTGCCTACGTAGTCCTCGATTTCAGCAAATTTCTGCAAAGAAGACAATGTAAAGTTTAGGATCACATGATCCTCAAGTGGGCAGGATAACTAAGCTAAGTTAGTGATCCTTACATCAGCGAAGTACTCAAGGAACTGATGGCGGATTAGAGGCAGGCCTTCTAGGTTGTCAGCCTCAGAGGCTTTCCTCTTCTTTCCCATGGAGGTAGTAGCCTCGGGGATGGCAGTACTTGGGCTAGCAGCAGCATTCTTTCTCCCAGATCTGGGACCAACAGTGGTGAGGTCAGTGACACTGAAACGGGTAGCAGACTTCGATGATTTTCCAGCACCTACACACCCAAAACAGATAAGTATCCTTATTTCATTTTTAATTTAAACATTTAATTATGTACAAAATGGGATACTTACTTGACATTGTGACAGAACCTGAGGATACCTCTTGAGAATCCTGGGTATTTGCTTTAAATGATCTTATTTCAGGATCGAGCCTCCGAAAAGCAGCAAGCCATTCCTTCGTTACAGGTGTTGTGATAAGGTGTGCGACAGTAATAGCTGCAAAATAGAAACGAAAGGATGTTAGTGATCCTCAGCAGAAATAAGGTCATCTGGTGATCCTTCTAAGGATCCTCTATCCTACCATGGGTGGTCCATTTTCTAGGCAGGTCCTTTCCATCAGGGCTAGAATCCCTTCTGACAAAGAAGAATCGCCTTTTCCAGTTGGTGTCATTTTTGTGGCTTTGAAGATGGGATGCTCTTCACCGGGTTTGTGTTTGAATAGATATCAGTGGGATCCATGGCTAACAAGGTCGTACATCTCTGCTAACTCCGACATTCCCAGATTAATTCCTTCACGTTCAATGATTCTTTCAAGGGTATACAAGACCCACCATATCATTGGCATCGCTTGAATGTAGGAGATGACGGTGAGAGAGAAGAAAGATTGGGTAAAATCAGGAAAAGGATACGAGTACCCTATTGTAAACGGGGTAACCGGAAAAACCACCCAGGTTTTAGAAACATAGTCACTCAGGACGGTGGGATCAAAAGTTTTGAAAACGGTGTTCGCCGGGAAACAATGGCGGATTCTGTCTATCTGTGGATCGGTAAAGCAGCATCTTTCTTTCGCAGAATCTTTGATGATCCCTTGGGACTTCATGGGACTGTCCTTTTTATGATCCTTAACCGGTGAAGACCTCAGCATCATCTTGGTCATGAAGATGGTCAAAAACAAGAAACAGAATTGAGAAGATGAAGAGAGAAAGGAAAGAGAAATACCTGATCAAGTCTTCGAATGAGGATTTAAAGGAGGAAACACACGAATTTAAATGCTCTCTAACCCTTATCTCTAACTTCAATTTATAATGATGATTTTGCAGGATTGTCACTTCAATGACGTCAGAATTGGCAACGGATAGTTCGATTACAACGGCTATATATCCATTAGTTGGTTACGGATAAGAACGAGAAAATATAACTCGTTATTTTACATTTTACTCCTTATATTTTGGGGGCAATTGTTAGGGGAAGATTTTCCAATGATTAGTGATCCTCAATTACTGTCAGGCTTAGTGATCCTCAATTCTATTGAATTAGTGATCCTCAGAAGTTATTGTGGGATCAGGATCATGGATCATCATAGTGATCCTTACACTAACGATTGTCTACTTTGAATATGAAGTTGTTTTGTAGGAGTACGAGCTTGGACTTCGTCTTGACGATATTCCTGGAGCATATTCTCTTTTTATTCCGCACGTGCTTGACTATTTCGAACGTTATGGAGGTCGTGGAAGACTTGCATGAAATTCGGACAGTTTGTTATCTTAGATTTTTTCTAAATTTATAAGGGGATGGCGAGCTAAATAAGAACACTTGGCTATTTTTAGCTTAACACACACACTCGTAACTGCTCTCATCAGCTCTCGACAATTCACTTGGCGATTACACACTTTTTTGCACATTACACTCTAGTGATCCTTGTAACTAGCTCGCTATCATCCGAAGTTGTAATAACTTGTTTGTTTAATCTGGGTTGGTGATCGGTAGTTTCCATCACCCGAGGTTTTTTATGCCGGAGATCAACTCTTGATCAATGGCTTTTTCCTCGTATAAATCTTTGTGTCACTTGTTCATTACATTTCTGAGTGATCCTTAGCATTGTTCATTGATTCAAGCATCACACCTCACAACAGAAAGTTTGGTTGCATTATCTTAGCCTGATTTTTGACCAAAACAGTAAAGATGATAAAATATATATTGCAATATCAAACACTTTTTGGTTTCAAAGTACATAGTCGACAACTCTAGTAGTTGGTCGAGGTATTGCAATATGAATACAAAGCCATGAATTTGACATACAAAACCTATGTACTCGCCGACATTTTTATGCTGATTGTTTTCACATATGTTTCAGGTTCTACGATGTGATGATTGTTGATTACTTGCTACACATAGGATGGACGCGGGCTTTAGTGACTTAAAACTTGAAAGATAATTGTTGTAATTACTTGGTTTATATCAAAACAATGAGACACTTAACGAAATAAACATAACTTCAATTACCATGTGTTGTGAAACAATGATTCTATTACGACACTCCCCGACGTTACCGCCGCGGTTTGTCGTTTTACGCGGTCGGGGTGTGACACTAAACACTTGATCAACCCTTTTAAATGGAAATGACAACTAAGTCCGAAAATGTAGGGTGACCACGTCCAAGATTGTTTACGTTGGGCTAATTCAACATGTGTAGCATCTTCAACGAATATGGACCGAGATTCTTTCCATAACTTGGTGCACGTCGTCCTTGACCTGCATATTAACATGAGAAAATACAGAGAACAATTGTTAGCAAAGTTACGAAATAATAAGGATCCGTGATCCTCAGACTTCCTGCATCATTTATTAAGGATCAGTTATCCAGGTCGGTCTAAGGATAAGTGGTCCATAATTATAAAAATTAACCGCTAACAATTGCCCCCAAATATGGCTGATTATTAAGGAAATTTAATCTGCCATATTTTCATTCAATGCAGACTAGCCGTTGAGATATGAACTAGCCTTTATGATAAGAGTGACGTCACTGATGGGATCGACATAGTATATAATTGCTAATATATAGGATAGAGATAAGAGCAAGGATTTATTTAAAGATCAGAAGATCCTTTTATAATCTTCATTCCAGAGCACAATCAGGTATTCTCCTTCTTCTCCGAAAATCCTTTCCTTTCTCCTTAATTCTTCATCATCTTCAGCAATATCATGACTAAAATGGTCACTAGATCATCACCGAACAAGGATCACGGTCCTGATAGCCCATCGAAAAGCCAAGAGTTACTGAAGACTCCTTCTTCAGAGCTCTGCTGATTCACTGATCCTGAGATTGATCAGTTTTTCACTCATTTCCCTCCTAAAACAGTGTTACAAACTTTTGATTCTTCTCTCAAAAGCAATTCAGTATCCTCTTCTTAGGTTTGCTTTCCTGCAGCTCCGTTTCAAATAAGTTACTCTTACCCTTTCCCTGAGTTTACCCAACATTTCTTCACTTTGACTGGTGTATCTTATAGTCAGGCCATGCCAATGTTGTGGAGGGTGTTGTATACTCTTGAGCAAATCATTAGGGATGAAGGATTAGACTTGAATCTTTCAGAGCTGTCACGTCTTTATAACATGGTTTCACATGGATCACACAGATTCTTTTTCAAAGCTAAACCCCAGCAACTACTCCCACTCCTCAAACCCACTAAGAATGACACCAACTGGAGAAATCAATTCTTGTTTGTGAGGAGAGACACTATTCCTCTAGGGAATTCTCTCCCAAAAAAGCAGGCTTTGATGGGTAGGATATAGGATCCTTAGGATAGAACTGTAGGAACTTTAATTTATTCTTTATGAGGATAACTGATCCTGTCTTATTTGTTTATGAAGTGAGTAATTTCTCTTCCCTGGTTGAACAACCTGGTACTGAGCAAAGATTAGCAGCGTTTTGGGCCCTGGACTCCACTATCAGGACATTCAAGTATAAGGTTAAAGATCTAGCTGAAGCATCATCCACATCCTTAACCATGTCAAGTAAGTATTTATATTTGATAAAATGTTTAAAGAATGAAATAAAGTTAAGGATCACAAATACTTTTCATTTTATTGTCTGAATAGATGCTCAGAAATCTGCTTCCAAGTCTGCTTCCAAATTCGATCTTGGTAACATTGATAGCATGATATCTCCTCGCTCACTGAAAAAGGAGCTGGCCAAAGGCCCAAGCCAACCGGAGCCAAAGACGATGTCAACCCGTGCTAGGACTGGTTCCAATAGGAAGAAGCTAGCTGATACCATCGAGGATGCCTTCCAGATTGAACGCCACTTCCATGAAGTCATCACCGAGGTAAGGATCCTGGATCCTCATAAGAATTTTCCTTTCTGCTGCTAAGGATCACTGATCCTGAACTCCTATTCTTGTAACCTGTAGGGGTTTATCCGCATCCAAGCTCTTCAAGAGAGGAACCTTGCTGAAGTAGAGGAGAAGCTTGCTAACCTCCGGACCACAGCCGCAACCAAGGACAAAAGGATTTCCCAGATGGAAAAAGAGGTCAAAGACCTGGAGTAGAGGATAATGGTGGCGAAGATTGAAGCCAACAAATTTGAGCTAGATGCTGCTGAGGAAGCTAAAGTTTGTGCCGCCTGCATCGTTCTCCATGCTAGGATTAAAATGGCTGAAGAAGCTATGAATCCCGCCTTTGACCGCTCGGATTGGAATGTGGATGGATGCAAGCTGGCTCTCCTGAATCTTGGTGGTGAAGCTATTGAGGATCAAGTGCTTACTCTAGAGGCCGGGACAAGAGAAGCCAAGGAGCAAAAGTGTGGTGCTGGTAGTGAAGTTGGTGGCGATGCTACAACGACTGGTGATGCTGCGATAATGGCCGACGATGGATGTTGATGCCTAGGCCGGAGCCCATTTTTAATGCTATTTTGTGGTTGTTGATGTTTTTAATTCTGAACAATTGGTCTATAATAACTTTAAACAATAGCTCTTAGGATTAAGGATCACTGAGCTTTAGACATTAGGTAGGATAGTAAAAGGTGGAGGGATCCTCTGTTTAGGATATGAAGCCTTTGTTATCCTTCCGTTTTAATTTCCTGCACTTTATTTTCTGCATATACAATTTAAATGTTAGATAGCCCTATCTGGCCTGGGTGGATGGTCCACGGTTATGCTGGTGAAATCCAGGCCAGATGATTTTGGTACATAATGAATGGGTTTAAATTATATTAAACTTTTGGCTATGTTCATTATTGTACCTTTATCCTTAAAGTTTCTTTTATTATTATGCTTGTCTCCTCCATATTCGAATGTATTATCATCAAAATTTTAAAGGATCATAAGTTGGTAACAGTTTGATGATATTAAGTTTAATAGAAACCTTCTATTGTTTCAATGAATATGGATCATAGATCCTTAACTGGAAAGGATAAAAAGTAATTTGTAACATAAACAAAGTTAAGGATAAAACATACCAGAGAATCTAAGTTAGGATTCTATATCCTTACTAGTCATTACTAAGTAAACAAACCATGAAAGTTAGTCAATATTTTTAGCATCCGGGATCCTTATTGTCAGAACTTGTAAACCTTTAAAGCTCCAAGATCCTGTAAGAAAAATGAACCTGGGACTAAGCCAAACAACCTGGGGATAAACCCATAACAACTAGGGACAACCCCAAACAAACTGGGGACAAGCCCAAATAAACTGGGGACAAGCCCAAATAAACTAGGGACAAACCCAAATAACTGGGGACAAGCCCAAATAAATGGATGTATACTGGGGTGTAGCCCAAACTGGAGACTTTCCCAACGTAAGTGACATGAAAATGCCAAAATCTTAGCTAACATGAAAACGTTAGAAACCTTAGGATAACGGATGTATGGTACATCTACCATTATACTTAAGATCCTACATATGGCCAACAAC
Organism: Helianthus tuberosus; assembly: GCA_030545235.1. NCBI lineage: Eukaryota > Viridiplantae > Streptophyta > Magnoliopsida > Asterales > Asteraceae > Helianthus > Helianthus tuberosus. Next base: position 86,314,484 of record CM060371.1, on the reverse strand, counting down.
AATGAAATTGTCAGCCACTAAGTGCGTACTGGTCGCATTGCCTCGAATCATACTTGGATAAACGTGCGCTACTGGCGGGGTGTCAAAACCCAATTCGTGTGAAAGGTGAAAACCTTTAAACCTTAGCTGGGGACAAGCCCAAAAACTGGGGATAAACCCAAAAACTTTCGGGAGTTGGCCAACAACTTTGTTCTTCTGTAAAAATGATAATAACTCTACAAAAGCTTAAACTTTATGAAAATGGATGTTATGTGTTTAACATCCTCTCCATGCAATGAATAATAAGTATAAGATGAATGAAAATGAAAGTAAAATATTACCGAAGGAAGGATAATATATCCTTTGAGGATCCTGGATCCTAAGTTAGAATATTGGAATCACTGAGGATCCTTGATCCTTCTTACATGAAGTATTTCTTGAGATGAACAACATTCCAAGCTCTTGGTAGGAAATCTCCATCCATGGTTAACAAGCGATATGCCCCCTTTCCAGCTTCTGCTTCTATCAAATAAGGGCCTTCCCACTTTGGTGCTAGTTTTCCATCAGCTGGATTTGTGGTGTTTTGGAATGCTTTCCTCAACATCAAATCACCAACTTGAAATCTTCTGACCCTGACATTCTTGTTGTATGATCCAGCCATTCTTTGTGGGTAGCTAGCCATCCTTATTCTTGCTAAATCTCTAAGCTCCTCTACAGTATCTAGGTCTTGAGTCATGTTTTTAGCATTTGCTTCAGGATCACGGATGCTTGTTCTAGCTGTAGGAACCACCATCTTTGTAGGGATAACTGCCTCAATTCCACAGACTAGAGAGAATGGAATTTGGTCTGTGGCATTCTTTGGAGTTGTCCTATCTGCCCAAAGGACATATGGTAGCTCTTCAGCCCATTTTCCTTTCTTGGATCCTAATTTCTTCTTCAAGTTGTTGATGATGATCCTATTGCTTGATTTTGCCTGACCATTAGCTTGTGGGTGGACTGGTGTTAATGTTATCATCTTAATCCCCCAACTGTCACAAAAGTTAGTAGTTCTATTCCTAATTAATTGGGATCCATTGTCACAAATATTTTAAGAAGGAATTCCAAATCTAGTAATAATGTTTCTTTTAATGAAGGATATAACTTCCTTTTCCCTGACTTGAACAAAAGCTTTTGCTTCTATCCATTTGGAGAAGTAATCTGTCATAGCTAGCATGACTATTTTTCCTCCAGGTGCTTTAGGTAGTTTACCTACTATATCCATTCCCCATTTCATAAAAGGCCAAGAGGAGATTACTGGATATAAAGGCTCTGCTGGTTGATGTAGGATGTGGCTATGTCTTTGGCAAGCATCACATTTCCTTGTATATTCTACAACATGCTTCTTCATTGTAGGCCAATAGTATCTTGTTCTAAGGATCCTTGAGAATAGTGCTCTGCCCCTAGTGTGATTTCCACAGTCTCCTTCTTGAAAATCCTTCAAGACTTCTTGAATTTCTGGATCCTCAATACACCTCAAGTAGGGACCTGTTAGGGATGGATTTTCTAAACCTAAGGATCACGGATCCACAAGTGCAGCCAGGATCACGGATCCTCAATTCTGTTTGAATTAAAGATCCTCAGAAGACGTTGCAGGATTAAGGATCCCAGATCCTCATTATTATCCTAACACTAACGGTTGTTTCCATAATATTTAAACTTGTTTTGCTGGAGTATACGCATTGGACCTAGTCTTGCCGAGATTCCAGGGGAATATGCTCCATTATTCTGCACGTGCATAACTTGAATGACCGTTATGGAAGTCGTGGGAGGCTAGCATGATTTGCGGGTTGTTTGTTAGTTAGATTATTTCCATTTTTATAAGGGGATAACAAGCTTGAATTAAAAGACACACACTCTGAAAAGCTCTCTGCAGTTCATTGGCGATTACATACACTTTTGCACATTAGTGATCCTTGTAACAAGCTTGTTATCATCCTGATTTGTAATCTTTACTTGTTCAATATAGTTGGTGATCGGTAGTTTCCATCACCCGAGGTTTTTTATGCCGGAGATCATCTCTTGATCAAGGGCTTTTTCCTCGTATAAATCCTTGTGTCACTTGTTCATTTCATTTGAAGTTTGTTCATACATTTGCTATTCAATTCAAGCATCACACCTCACTCGACAAGATTTGGTTGCATTATCCTAGCCTGATTTTTGACCAAAACAGTTTGGCACCCACCGTGGGGCAATTGGTGCTTCATTTCTGAAAAATTTTAGTCATTGTGACCATTTCGGTTCATTATCTCCAACCAGATGGCTTCTTCAGCAAAGAACACTTCGAGTTCCATGCCGGTAGTCACTTCTTCACGGGGCATTCCACCTTTGCCTCCACCACCTTTTGGATTCCAGAAGAATGCTGAAAATGCTGCGAAGAGACAAAGCCCCATTTTCCCAAAACCACCAACTTCTGTTGTTTCTTCTATTCCTTCTAACAGTGATCTTTATTCTTTGATTTTGCAGATGAGGGATTACATGCAGCAGCAGGACAAAACCAATGACAGGATATCAAGAAATTGAAGAAATCAGCGGAGGATCACTCTCCATTGGTGCCTAGATCGCTGAATTTCGACATTCCAGCCATAACTGCCCAGCAATCTGCAGCTCCAGATGTCCAATACCAGGGTGGATCAACAAGAATGCGTTCTGTATCATCGGCAAAGACTCAGGCTCTAGGATCCTACTTTCATCCTTCAGGATCCTCTTTTCAGCCTCAAGTATCCTTCTTTCAGCATCAGGGGTCCTTCACCAGTTCAGGAGGATACATGGGGACACAGGCGATTAAAGGATCCTCCTCTCAGGTTTAAGGATCCTCCTTTCAGGTTCAAGGATCCTCCTTTCAGGTTCAAGGATCCTCCTCTTAGGTTCAAGGATCCTCCTCTCAGGTTCTGGGATCCTCTCAGGTTCAAGGATCCTCCTTTCGGGTTCAAGGATCCTCATCTCAGGTTTTCGGATCCATGGATTATCCTCCAAGACCCCCAGTCACAGGACATCAAGGATCCAACATATTCCAGGATCAAGGATTCTTAAGGAGTGTACAACCCGGAAGTTCAGATGTTCATCTAGGAGACTTCATACCAATGCAGACCATTGCTTCCTCTGGTCCCTCGGTTATACCGGAATACCGTCAACACGGATTCACATGTGGAATTCCAAACTTGAGTCCTTCAGGAGGTAACACTTTGAATAATTTTTATAATGCTAATCATGGCTTAGTGCAGGAGACAGGTATCAACCAAGCTATGGCTAGGGAATTACAGAAATTGAAGGATATGATATCCAGCGTACCAGAAATGGTTAAACCCATTCCTGAAATCCCAGATGGAAGCCACAACATATCTCGTTTTGCACCACCTATTTGTGATGCAGATGTCACACCCTGACTTTTGCGGAAGCGTGGTTATTTGGTGTGACTTCTTAATACCATAGCAATCAATCATAACAAAGCTATATGATAAAACCAAAAGATTTTCATCCATTAATAAAGTTTCGAAAATACCATAATACCATTGTCTTGAAAACATAGACGCCAATTAGTTACAAACCATAACATGTTCAAATGAGTTCCCATGGACTCAACAAAAGACTTTAAATAATCCTGAGTTTAGAAACATGTATCCCGTCCAGGAATAGGATACATCTTTTAAACTCTACGACCACGGATGACATCCTTTATTTAACACGCAGCTTGTAGACACATGCATACACATGCATACACCTGCCAGATCCGTTTAGTTCCCTGAAATACATGTAGTTTGAAAAATCAACAAAAGTTGAGCGAGTTCATGTGTTCGTTTGTGTGTATGTATAAGCCTTTGTAAATGTCATAAGTATGTATGTAAGTCCCTGGTATGTAGCAATAAGGAAAAACAGATCAATTAATGTGTAGCTAATACATTAATAAGTGACATGGCCTAGGAAGCACTCAAACCTGTATGCGTATTTCGTACCGGCCCCTCCAGCGGAACGACATACTCACCACATGCAGCCACTCGCAGGCCCATGGGTGGGGCTAGCAACACCCAATAGATCTATCACTCATGCCCCTCGGTCCTTATACAAGGATTAATGGTCTTAAGACAATAGCCTACCCATTCACGTGATCTAGCAGTACATTCCTTAGCTAATCATACCATGTATATAACGTTAGCAAACATGACTACCTACAGTGTACTAACGTCTATTAGACGAACGGGTCGTGCCTTGCCTTGCCTTTGTATTTACGTTTTTGAGTTACGTTTCTGATGTTATTCCAAGTTGAATAATTATTTGTCGAAATAATTAATATTTCAACTTAAATTATATTTAGTTTTGGAATAGTTATTTAATCCATATCTTTGGTATTAATACTTCTCAAGTATTTTAGCTTCGTATTTCCTTCCCAAGGATGGGGTATCTTATACATGTACTTGTATTATTCTATTTGTAATTTCCGAATCAATCTATTCCCAAGTCTCACTCTAGAAAGTATATTTATAAACTCATTTTGTCTCATAATAATGTGTTGTCCCGAAAATATATATTTCTCCCAAAAATCATATGTCTTCTAAATATACCATGAAAATATATTATTATTTCCCCAAAATAATATATTTTCACTTTGTCCAAAGATAATATATACCAAAATGTATAAGTAACGGTATTGTTTTTGGATAATAAATTTCACGGTACTTTGTTAAGTTATATAATATAACCATTTCACCGAGTATGCAAACACTCACACAAGTGTCTTAGTATGTATATATATTCTAAATATATATATGTTTACACATTTTTATGTACAAAACCAACCTCCGATACTTTGTATTTTGTTACAAAAATTATGGCGAGGTTTAAATTTGAAAAGCATAGTTCAAAACGTACTTGCAACACTTGTTAGAAAATATTTTCTAAGTGTTGGAATTTTTAGAAAATTTCGCCATAGTCTCCTTTGTAAATGGAGGTGCCCATGCTAAATAGAATATCATTTTCTTTAACATATAACACGTTAGATCGTTCTCAAATAACCAACCCGACATTTATACATGCAAAATACTACTTATATCATTTCAGTTTTAATATACAAAACTGGGCTGTTTTCGGACATTTTAATAAAATAGTTATCTTATTCCAAAAATTCCCAATTTTTTACAGAATGTCTTATACGATCCAAATATTAATGTGTAAAAATATCGGGGTCCATTTGATTACCAATATTTTAAAAAAATTCATTTACCGGACTAGAATCAGATTTGTCACTTTCTGACTGCAGTCTACAAAATAATTCATCTAAAATTTATCGTAAGTCTGATGGACGAAATTCCAGTGGGAGAATTACTACGACATCAGTGGTCATCCACAATACGATTTTCATGAGCTGATTCGACATAGATTTGAAGTTATGACTAAAAATATATCACCCATTTACAGCAGTAAAAACTCAACTTAGCCGCTGTTACAAAACGGGTCTTTAAAAATAGTAAACGACCTCAAAAAAATATGATTCTAGTGCCATTTGCTTCGTTTTTTGAAAATACATAATTTAGACTTCAGAAAATCATTTTTTCGATTTATAATGATCCATTTACAGCCAGTTGAAGTTGGCTGAAAATGCTAATCAGTATGCTTTTTATAGTTTAAATGTTACTAAAACGCACACATACTATCGCCATACTTTCTAATAACGATTAATATCAGATCATAAGTCATTTACAACAGGTTATTGTTTATTTAACTCAGATTTATCATGTATCATCATCTTTCATCTCATGACCTTTATGTAAAGCTTTATGTTCAATCTCTTAGTTCATGTTCTTTAGTGTTCTTGATATAATCAACATACTACAACATTTTAACCAACATAAGAGAAGTAAACAAGAGTAATTAAAGAACTTCCTACTAGCCTAAAGCTAGGGAAGATTTCTTGTGAAAAAGATGGTGAAAATGATGAGTGAAAGCAATGTATGAAAGCTCCTTGAAGATCTTCAAGTTTCCATCTTCACAATACACCTTCTAATACATGAATGAAGCTTAAAAATGGAAGAATATGGTGATGATATGGTGTTGATGGTGGCGGTTGTATGTGAGCCGAGAGGAGAGAGTGGGAGTGAGTGAGAGTGTGGGTGATCTTTGTGAAGATGTGAAATGATATGGTGAAGATCTAAACCATACTTATAATCTTACACAATATCTTGTTCATATACTCAAGTAACAAATCAAATAAAATATAAAAACAAATCTAGGAAGATATGTTGGTGAATATTTGTGGGTCCCTTTAGGTGACCGTAAATGGGTAATGGGGGGGGGGGTTAATTGTAACATTTTGATGATAGTGGGTAAACACTAGTTAATTTCCAAGTATATACTTTCATGTGCTAGTTAGTTGATATCTAGGGGGTGTTATGGTGTACGGGGATCATGACTAGCCAAGAAATAATTCAACGATGTGCTTGACAAAAATTTGGTGTCCCGGGTAATGTCCGGTTGTTCGGTTAGATTCTGTTCCGTTAAAGTGTCAAGTTATTCTGAATAGTGTCTTTTATGTACCCTTTTGTAACACAATTAATTCCCAACACTTAGGAAACCATTCAGGACCATTTAGTCAATTTTCTGCATGTTACTAGCATATTAAAATGCTGAATTGTGCTGAAAAATGCAGAATTCTGCACTTAAAGTAAGTTTTAGGCACCTTCTGGCACTCAACTATCACCTAGTGACGCAGTTTTATGGTCCTCACTTCCCTACACACCATACTGGTGTAGTACTTGTCCCTGGCCCATACTGGGTCTCAAAACACTGTCTGTCTATGTACTGGCACTGTCAGTATATTTCTGAGTTATCCACTCAATGTGCTAACTGTGCATTGTGCATCAAGTATGTCACTAAAGTTTGTATGTAATGAAGGGAGTGACAGTATGAAATATGATGCACATGTATGTATGATACAGAAGTCAGAAAGCATTTACGTCTCAGTTGTAATCAAGCACAGTCATTAAGCACGTAATTAACTTTAATTAATTGTACGGATACCTGTAATTGTGAGGGTTGTCACATTCTCCCCCCGTTAAGAAAATTTCGTCCTCGAAATTTGTACTACCTTATCTCCTTAGGGTTTTATTATGCGTGTATGTATATGAATAATACTGGGGTAGATAATCACCAAACCGAATCAAACTTTATTCACATCAGGTGAGTCCAAGAATATATAATAACACGAATCCAATGGTTAAAAGGTATGTGCTTTTAGCATTTGGTGTTGAAGGTACAAGACGTATCGACGTATAGTCTAGTGTAATCCAGTTACAGTGGTTCCTCAAGAGAGGAGCTTTGTCTATTAGGATACTCAGACAGTCGGTCACAATATGCCAACGAGTTTTCATAACCATAGCATCCGCTATATGAATTCAAAATCAACAACTCAAAGTAATAGTAAAGTGATCTGTCAACCTCCCGAATAAATGAATGGTCAGGTTTAGTGTGTTGACATTCTTAAGTTTCGAAAGTACACCGAATGGAATATAAGCGAATCTGGTGTATCATTGTCTTGATTCGTAGTTGCATCAGAAATGTTTAAATGGCAAGTCAAAAGTATATGTAGTTTTGTGTGAAGTAGTTGACCATGATTAGCACAAGCTACAAATTCGCAATGACACCACAAGGTATCGTAATGACATAATTCAGTAATGGCGGTGACTGAACAAGTTCACCGTGTCTGAGATCAAATGAAAGTGTACTGAAACCAGCATGAAGATTTGATTTACACAATGTGATAAAGTTTCTAATTAAATATGGATCATCAAAGAATCACTATTTCCAATCGAAGATGAAAAGTAATATGTACCGCAAGGCATTCGATCGACCATGAAAGAATCGTTAGGAGGTACATTGTGATATGAAATGAATCTATATACTGTTGCCTCAACACACAACTGTGTTGAGAGCGATTTAATCGTGATAAACAGAACATATTTAGGGCAAGTTATCAAATAATCAATTAAATCCATGTAAGAAGTAAGTAACTAAATTAGCGCAAGCTTCAGTCCCGTGAAAGTATCATCGCAATGTATCGAAACCAATCAAACGATTTAGTGGCGTCGTAGATCAACCGAATCTACTACGACTCGTAATGAAAGAGTCTTTGCAAAAATATTTGAATATGATGCTCTCAATACATCATAAAGCGTCTCAAAACGAACACGCGAAATGGATAAGTTCAAGCAATTAAACTTGGTTTCAACGTAATCTGACAATAAACATATGTATCAACAAGGGGAATCTCAGCATGGTTACAAAAACAAACCCTGAATGTAACTCGAAATAAAAAGAAGTTTCGAGGAAGTGTGTCGACTTGATAACTATAGAGCCAATAATTACAATAATGTAGGTCATTCGGATCACAAACCGGTGATTAGATTTAGCAACATAATATTCGAACTTTAATGAAGCGTTTGAAATGAAACCATATGCATAGCAAATAGTGCATGCGTAACATATGAGTTTTCAAGTAATGAAACAATGAGTATTTGCTAAAATGGAGAGACGACCAAGTGTTCGAAGTAAATGTGTGTTTGCTCTCAGCGAAGAAAATTAACACGATGCAACTACCTTTAAGGGGAGTAGAGATGCAAACATCTACTCGCTAGAAGTGAAAGAAATTCAAGTACTTTCTGTTTGGTTAACGGAACCGGCATATATGTCAGGTTAATGGTGTCTGCTTGAGTTAACAGATGTGGTTCCTAAGTAACAACCTTTGTGAATTTGGACCTGGGTTCCCGATGGTCCTAAGTACATGTTTCCTAGATTCTCAGAGTTTCGTATTCGGTGTAGAATCGTTCTGTGCATTGTGTAGGAAACACCATTCTTGTGTACGTTAAAACAAGTTATTGTCCCATAATTTCCCCAGTATACTTTCTTTCTGAATTTGCAGCTACCGACACTCGATCATTGATCAGTCGGAAAATAGCAGTTGGATCCTCGCAGTTAGTTAAATAAGTAATTCGTTAATCCTTAGCAAGGGTCACCGACTCTCGTGGGTCAGCTCGTTCGGCCCATGGTAGTTTGATGTCCGTACGAAAGATATCTTCCTTCTTCTTGATGAGCTGAACTGGGGTTACCCAAAACGGGAATCTTGGTCTGTTATCTCCCTTCTCTATCAACTACTGAGGTTACACTGATAATCGTTGCATCTTCGAAGGTGTAAGTTGCTAAGGTGTATTGACTACAGGCGCGACGCCTGGAATCAAATTTATGCGAAATTCGACTTGTCGTTGAGGAGATAATTCTGGTAAGTCTTCAGGGAAGATTTCAGGATATCCCCTTATCACAGGGGTATCTTCGAGTTTTGGTTCTTCGGGTCCCTTGTCCCCGACATGAGGCAAGAAAACATCACAGCCTATTCGCAACAACTTTCGTGCCTTCAAGCAATTAGTAATCTGTGGAGGCGTATCCCGCTTCACGAGTCACGATCACTCCTTCATTCGCCTTCGGGATGCGGATAACAATCTCTGCTTGATTGCTCGACAACCCGTCCATCCCAGTTATCACATCGAAGCTTCCCTTAAGCTAGTTCTGCCGAATACTGGGTATCTCTCTTGCTTATTATTAAAACAAGTATATTCTGAAGCTAAAATTTGACAACAATATCAAATAGCACAGACGCATTATATTGACTACTATGAGGCGTACCGATAGCCATGTTTGGATCCTGGCGTACTTCCCTAGCTCCGGTGTTAGACATTCTTCCCACGATTTTGTTTAATCTCCCTTGGGCAATCTTTCCTAAAGTGCCCCATATCACCGCAGTTATAACATCCCTTACCTTTCTTTCCATGTTTCGTCTCATGCCAACACGTTTCCCTGCTATTCCCCACTTTGCCACAGTTGTCACACTTTCCATTTTTACATCCCCGGTATGATGTCGTCGACACTTGTCGCATTGAGGTAGTTTACCCATGTACTCTTTTCCCTTTTTGTCCTTGTTGTTGGTATGCGTCTGAGTACCCTGCTTGAAGTTTGCGAACTTTCTCTTGTTGTCTCCAGATGACTCTACACGAGTCTCCTTTTTCTCCTCAGAGGTTGAAAATTTGTTCATCCTGATTGCCTCTTCAGTCAAGGCCACACTTAGATTAATGGCCTCAACGATCGTTGCAGGCTTCGATGTCATCACCATGCTCATGATTTGGGGTGCCAATCCCCAAATGAAATGCTCAATCTTCTTAAACTCTGGATCTACCATGTAGGGGACAACACGCGACAGAACATGGAACTTCTCCACGTACTCCGCTATTTTTGGTCCTTCCATCTTCAAGTTCCAGAACTCAGTTTCCACCTTCTAGCTTTCTGCTCTTGAATAGTATTTCTTATGCATTAGTTCTTTCAGTTGATCCCCATGTCAAAGCATACGCAGCAGCCTCGCCCATTGTCTGAACCTGGAGTTTCCACCATGACAAAGCCCCATCTTGGAATAGTCCGGAAACGCACGTAACCTGATACTCTGGGGCGCATTTGCTCACACGTAAAACAGAATCCGTCTTCTCAACCCAGCGTACGAAGGCTACGACACCCCCAGTGCCGTCGAAATGCCGGGGCTGGCAACCCAAGAACTGCTTGTAGGTGCAGCCTGCGATATAAGCAACACTATTCGCGTAAGTTAATAGCAAGGCAATTGTGGAAATGTCCAAATGTTTTGTAATGTGTCTTAAGGGACTAAACATTACAGTTGGGTGGGGTATTTCCTGAGGAACCTCCGCTGCGCTCGGAGCGAAGGGCCTCATACTATGTGATGACTTACAAGATGCGTTCTTGAAATTCCGCCTCTGTCGTCGGCAGGGGGTTGTTGGTATCGGTGTTTCCTTGTATCGACATCTTTTAAAAGGAAGATCGGATAGGTCAGGTTTCATTAAGAACACAAGCACAAGAGCATCTACTTAACAAATGAGACCAAGGAGGTGTATTACATATATGTATATTTGCAGTTGTCATAACAATCAATCATATATCGTCACAATTATAGTACAACTTGTAGAAAGGAACGTAGCAAGTAAGCATGTAGCATTATAGTTATAGCACGAATATGCAGATCAACAACGTGCTTAGTGAGAACATAGCGACTGAGTTTTTCATTAGTTATTAGTCATAAGTATTGTCGCATGTTTAAGGATGATTGGGTTTTCGTTATCCTCCGACCACAATCACTTTGTCTTACAAAATGTATCACATCAAATGGGACACAGGGTCACCCTACCCTTGCCCAATAAGTCTGTCATTGTATCAACATCACGTGGTCAAAAGTAGTCTAAAAAAAATCTCCGCAATCCCAACTCGTTTGTAGTGTCTTTACCCAAGAGTAATGTAATCCGCATAAATCCAGAAACCAACTACACTGGTGACTGAGGTGGAGGAGGAAAGAAAAGTAAACTGCTAGTATGCATAAACTCCTCCTCGAGCTTGTATATACATCGAAGCAGTTAACTGATTTGCCGCTCGATAGTGAAGAAACGGGCATCAAAATCCTAGTAAAGGCGTTATAGTAGCAGGTGGGAGCGCAAAAGAAGTCTTTGATAATTGTGGAGGATCAAAGTATACTGGCAATAAACAGGGTGGAGGTTGTGGTGTCAACTTAAGCTCCAAAACTTTGCGACTTATATCCTCAAACTGTAGCTGATGTTACAGGAGCACTCATTCCGTGTGTAGCCTCCATAATGTGAGGGATGGCAATGGTCTAAAGTCAGCATAGTGTATTGTAGGAACCATCGGAATGGCTCGTCCAGCGTTGTAAAGCTGAATGTAGCAAACGGTGCGACCTGTGAAGTCGCGAAAGAAAATGCTGCTGTAGCAAAAGAATCGTTATGCGGGTGCCGACCTGGTGTACCTTCCCGGGGTGCGGGTATGTCCTGAAAGAAAGCGGTAGTCATGTCGGTGCAATGGACGTCGGTTTTCATAGGAGCAACATCAGCGGGTGCAGGTGCAGCAGTAAATGTTTTAATGAAAGGGAGGATCAATAGGTGCAGTTACTTGGCCTGGTACAAGGAGTGCAATGTATGGTAGTCCAGAAGAAATAAGGTCATGCTTAAGCGGGATCAACAGGTGCAACATCAAGTTGTCTCAATAGGAAAAGGAGCTGGCTCAGGAGCAGACCCTAGATCGTGTTAGGGTGTGGGATCTCGAGCAGGTGGTAGCGTAACAGTCATAGTGGCGTCGTCGTCCGTGTCTGTAGCAAAAAGCGGTAACATGGCTGTCTGTAAAGCCGTAAATGTCGCAGACTCAAAGGAGTCTGAAATCGAGTGTATACTAGAATTAGAGGATAGCTTGATAATAGGGGTCTCAAAACGTAAAATTAGTAACAACGTTCTCATCTAACTTTCCATCATCCTGGGTGTCAACGGGAGGATTATCAATAAGCAAATTAATGTCGTCATCAAACAATTTATCAAAGAGCCAGATCCTCGAGGGAAATAACCATGAGGGGTACGGTGTCAAGGATCGGAGCCAGGAGGTGCTCTCCACCGAAGTTTCCAAATGGTAAGGTGGTCAAGGACCGAAACAAGAATGATAGGAAGATTCTAGTCAAGGAAGCCATCAGCAAGGGTAATTCATTACCAAAGTCTGGCAGCGTGGACGGTTGGAAGTCGTCCTCGTCCTTGGTCAGTATGTCAGGGTCACTCTCAGTGTCTGACGTAAATTTCTCCGGTGCAGGTACAGTCTCATCATCTGTGGTGGTGGCCGTAGGGTCGTCATCATCTGACAATTTGTTCCCTGAGGAAGGTGACGTGTGTGCCGGTACATAATAGTCATAGCATGCATATTCACAATAATCTTTAACACTTTGTGTATTGCAAATAGAGACAATTCATAATGTAATCATGTATCCACATATTCGTCCTAGTCTTCCCAGACTATCCCACCCAGCCTCTCAGACTAAACTTCCTAGTCTCTTAGACTAACTCCCTGGTCTCTAAGACTAACTCCCTGGTCTCTAAGACTAACTCCCTGGTCTCTAAGACCAAATCTCCCCAGTCTCTAAGACTAAATCCCTGGTCTCTAAGACAAACTTTCCCAGTCTCTAAGACTAATTCCCTGGTCTCTAAGATCAACTAAGTCTCCCCAGTCTCTAAGACTGAACCTCCCTCAGTCTCTAAGACTGAACCTCCCTCAGTCTCTAAGACTGAACCTCCCTCAGTCTCTAAGACTGATCCTCCCTCAGTCTCTAAGACTGATCCTTCCTCAATCTCGAGGACTGAATTATACACATAGCCCTTTCAAATGTGTATTTGTGCCTTTTGTCTGTAAAAATGTTTGTTCCCTGGATCTGGACATTTTGTGTATGCAATGAAAACATGTTTGTAAAAGCGTTTTCGTGAGAGCCCTATGGATCGTGGTCTAGACTCGAGAAAGAATCCTAGTTCGCTACGATCGAAGCTCTGATACCAAGCTGTCACACCCTGACTTTTGCGAAAGCGTGGTTATTTGGTGTGACTTCTTAATACCATAGCAATCAATCATAACAATGCTATATGATAAAACCAAAAGATTTTCATCCATTAATAAAGTTTAGAAAATACCATAATACCATTGTCTTGAAAACATTGGCGCCAATTAGTTACAAACCATAACATGTTCAAATGAGTTCCCATTGACTCAACAAAATACTTTAAATAATCCTGAGTTTAGAAACATGTATCCCGTCCAGGAATAGGATACATCTTTTAAACTCTACGACCACGGATGACATCCTTTATTTAACACGCAGCTTGTAGACACATGCATACACCTGCCAGATCCGTTTAGTTCCCTGAAATACATGTAGTTTGAAAAATCAACAAAAGTTGAGCGAGTTCATGTGTTCGTTTGTGTGTATGTATAAGCCTTTGTAAATGTCATAAGTATGTATGTAAGTCCCTGGTATGTAGCAATAAGGAAAAACAGATCAATTAATGTGTAGCTAATACATTAATAAGTGACATGGCCTAGGGAGCACTCAAACCTATATGCGTATTTCGTACCGGCCCCTCAGGCGGAACGACATAGTCACCACATGCAGCCACTCGCAGGCCCATGGGTGGGGCTCGCAACACCCAATAGATCTATCACTCATGCCCCTCGGTCCTTATACAAGGATTAATGGTCTTAAGACAATAGCCTACCCATTCACGTGATCTAGCAGTACATTCCTTAGCTAATCATACCATGTATAAAACGTTTGTAATCAGTATGTAACATGTATTTCACCCCCGAAGTTGTAAAACTGAAAACAGTTAAAAAAAAGGGGGACATGAACTCACAGTATTGCGTCTTCAGTATGAGTAACCCAATTCTCCTCAGCAAACACGACTACCTACAGTGTACTAATGTCTATTAGACGAACGGGCCGTGCCTTGCCTTGCCTTTGTATTTACGTTTTTGAGTTACGTTTCTGATGTTATTCCAAGTTGTATAATTATTTGTCGAAATAATTAATATTTTAACTTAAATTATATTTAGTTTTGGAATAGTTATTTAATCCATATCTTTGGTATTAATACTTCTCAAGTATTTTAGCTTCGTATTTCCTTCCCAAGGATGGGGTATCTTATACATGTACTTGTATTATTCTATTTGTAATTTCCGAATCAATCTATTCCCAAGTCTCACTCTAGAAAGTATATTTATAAACTCATTTTGCCCCACAATAATGTGTTGTCCCGAAAATATATATTTATCCCAAAAATCATATATCTTCTAAATATACCATGAAAATATATTTTTATTTCCCCAAAATAATATATTTTCACTTTGTCCAAAGATAATATATACCAAAATATACAAGTAACGGTATTGTTTTTTGATAATAAATTTCACGGTACTTTGTTAAGTTATATAATATAACCATTTCACCGAGTATGCAAACACTCACACAAGTGTCTTAGTATGTATATATATTCTAAATATACAGGTTTACCCATTTTTATGTACAAAACCAACCTCCGATACTTTGTATTTTGTTACAAAAATTATGGCGAGGTTTAAATTTGAAAAGCATAGTTCAAAACGTACTTGCCACACTTGTTAGAAAATATTTTCTAAGTGTTGGAATTTTTAGAAAATTTCGCCATAGTCTCCTTTGTAAATGGAGGAGCCCATGCTAAATAGCATATCATTTTCTTTAACATATAACACGTTAGATCGTTCTCAAATAACCAACCCGACATTTAGACATGCAAAATACTACTTATATCATTTCAGTTTTAATATACAAAACTGGGCTGTTTTCGGGAATTTTAATAAAATAGTTATCTTATTCCAAAAATTCACAAATTTTTACAGAATGTCTTATACGATCCAAATATTACTTTGTAAAAATATCGGGGTCTGGTTCATTACCAATATTTTATAAAAATTCATTTACCGAACTGCAATCAGATTTGTCACTTTCTGACTGCAGTCTACAAAATAATTCATCTAAAATTTATCGTAAGTCCGATTGACGAAATTCCAGTGGGAGAATTACTACGACATCAGTGGTCATCCACAGTACAATTTTCATGAGCTGATTCAAGTTATGACTAAAAACATAGATTTCAAGTTATGACTAAAAACATATCACCCATTTACTGCAGTAAAAACTCAGCTTTAGCTACTGTTACAAAATGGGTCTTTAAAAATAGTAAACGACCTCAAAAAAATATGATTCCATTGCCATTTGATTCGTTTTTCGAAAATACATAATTTAGACTTCAGCAAATCAGTTTTTCGATTTATAATGATCCATTTACAGCCAGTTGAAGTTGGCTGAAAATGCTAATCAACATGCTTTTTATAGTTTAAATGTTACTAAAACGCACACATACGATCGTCATACTTTCTAATAACGATTAATATCTGATCATAACTCATTTACAGCAGGTTATTGTTTATTTAACTCAGATTTATCATGTATCATCATCTTTCATCTCATGACCTTTATGTAAAGCTTTATGTTTAATCTCTTAGTTCATGTTCTTTAGTGTTCTTGATATAATCAACATACTACAACATTTTAACCAACAAAAGAGAAGTAAACAAGAGTAATTCAAGAACTTACTACTAGCCTAAAGCTAGGGAAGATTTCTAGTGAAAAAGAAGGTGAAAATGATGAGTGAAAGCAATGTATGAAAGCTCCTTGAAGATCTTCAAGTTTCCATCTTCACAATACACCTTCTAATACATGAATGAAGCTTAAAAATGGAAGAATATGGTGATGATATGGTGGTGATGGTGGCGGTTGTATGTGAGCCGAGAGGAGAGAGTGGGAGTGAGTGAGAGAGAGTGTGGGTGATCTTTGTGAAGATGTGAAATGATATGGTGAAGATCGAAACCATACTTATAATCGTACATAATATCTTGTTCATATACTCAAGTAACAAATCAAATAAAATATAAAAACAAATCTAGGAAGATATGTTGGTGAATATTTGTGGGTCCCTTTGGGTAACCGTAAATGGGTAATGGGGGGGGGGGGGGGTTAATTGTAACATTTTGTTGATAGTGGGTAAACACTAGTTAATTTCCAAGTATATACTTTCATGTGCTAGTTAGTTGATATCTAGGGGGTGTTATGGTGTACAGGGATCATGACTAGCCAAGAAATAATTAAACGATGTGCTTGAAAAAAATTTGGTGTCCCGGGTAATGTCCGATTGTTCGGTTAGATTCCGTTCCGTTAAAGTGTCAAGTTATTCTGAATAGTGTCTTTTATGTACCCTTTTGTAACACAATTAATTCCCAACACTTAGGAAAGCATTCAAGACCATTTAGTCATTTTTCTGCATGTTACTAGCATATTAAAATGCTGAATTGTGCTGAAAAATGCAGAATTCTGCACTTAAAGTTAGTTTTAGGCACCTTTCGGTACTCAAACTATCACCTAGTGACGCAGTTTTATGGTCCTCACTTCCCTACACACCATACTGGTGTAGTACCTTGTCCCTGGCCCATACTGGGTCTCAAAACACTGCATGTCTATGTACTGGCACTGTTGGTATATTTCTGAGTTATCCGCTCAGTGTGCTAACTGTGCTTTGTGCATCAAGTATGTCACTAAAGTTTGTATGTAATGAAGTGAGTGACAGTATGAAATATGATGCACATGTATGTATGATACAGAAGTCAGAAAGCAGTTTACGTCATCAGTTGTATTCAAGCACAATCATTAAGCACCTAATTAACTTTAATTAATTGTACGGATACCTGTTATTGTGAGGGTTGTCACAACAGAAATTCCGAAACGGTTTCAGATACCAACCATGAAGCTATATGATGGTTCAACGGATCCAGAAGAACATGTAGCTCAGTACAGAGAAAGGATGGAGATCAATCCAATTCCTGAGAGGTTAAAAGAAGCATGTCTATGCAAGGGTTTCGGATCCACACTGACAGGATCAACTCTTAAATGGCTGCTAAGTCTTCCCCTTACTCTATTACTTCATTTGCTAGTCTGGTTAATCTGTTTAATAGTGAATTCTCATGTAGCAGAAAATTTGAACGAATAACTAGTGATCTATACAGGGTAACACAAGGTCAAAATGAATCACTTAGAGATTATATCACTAAATTTAGTAAAGAATCCTTAGATATTCCTAATTTGGATATTTCTACGGCCATAGAAGCCTTCAAAATGGGTTTACTTAGGGATTCATTGTTCTATGATGATCTTGTTATGACCCCCTATAGGAACCTTGATGAAGTGAGGACTAGGGTGTGACAACTGTGTTCTATAACGGATGTACAATGTAAAACAATGATGATTATCAATAAAACAATGTGCTTTGGTGTTATTATATGTGTTTTGGTGTTATTATGTGTCTAATTGTGTTTGATGATTTTACAATTTGATTCGATTCCGATTTCAAGCTTTAAATCGCTCTCTGGAAGGTTATACGCAAACTGATGCGCAAACGTAATCAGTTTAGTGCGACAAACACTCTGGAATAGTGACATAGGCTTAACATACCTTAAATAACCTCCACATAACTTAGAAATAAGTTTTGGATGGTTTGGTGTGTTGAAATCAAGTTTGTTCGATCGCAGGGACTATTTGTGTCAAACTGTGAAACTATACCGATTTGTATAGTAACGAACATTCTGGTACTTGATCATAAGTTAAACATACCCTAAATATCATTTACATAGCATAGAAATAGGCTTTGAGGGGTTCGGTATGCTAAAATAAACTTTATTGTTCAATAGGGACTAAAAGCGTTAAAAAGTGCATAGGTTTGCATTTTCGCGTATATCTTACGTTCTGAATATATCCGGATATCCAAAAATTTATGTAAGCATTAAAATATTTTATTTTAATGTTTGGCATAATAAAAATCCATTCGTCGCTTAATTTGGATCGTTTTTGCGTTCGTTACTACTTCCGTCGTAATTTATCGAACAACGCAACCGAACGAACAAACGAGCCGACATCCGAGATATTTTTGAGCACATTTTAAGTTCCCTATACTTTAACTTCATTTTAGAGCTTTGAAATGGGGTTAACGGGGCTTAAACGTGTCAAAAATGCATCGAAAACCAAGTTTTGGGGCTGCAGGGGCCTGTTCTGCCAAATTTCAAACTTTGCTGACCTGCATGGTCCTTACGGACCGTATGCACTTATTCTTGCGGTCCGTAAGCATGTCCTAGATCAGCAGAAGTTGTTTCCAGCTATTTCCAGCTTGATCCCACTCTTGCAAATGGTTTTGGGCAATTCTAGGGGCTCCCATAGTTTTGTAAATCTGTGGGCACGAGGTGTACAGCTGAGATTAAAGCTCGGGAATCGAGGAACAATCCTAAATGTTCTTGAATTCCTATAAATAGCCCACCTCATTCACTTGCAAAACCCACATTGATCTGATTTTGGCCCTCTAAGTTGGAGTTTACACTTCATACCTGAGGGTAAATCGGATCAAAGCTTGCGGGGACCCTTTGTAAGTATTCCTTCGTTGTTTTTATGCGTTTTTTTAGCTTAGAAGTCAAACTGCGTTTGACTTTCTGCATTGACCAGTTTACGGTCAATGCGAAGTTCCTTTGAACTTCATAACGTGAGTGTAATCACGATGGTTATAGTCCCTAGTGACTATACCTACTGATTTCCATGTTATCTAGGCTCAGTGACCAGTCGTAGTTTCGGCCAAAATGCGCTTTCTCACGTATTTTGTAACCAAACTACTTTTAGGTATCAAAACCATTTGTTTTGATACCATACCTGTTTTCTAACTTAACTAAACATGTTTTAGCATGTTTAGCTCGTCACTTTTAGATTAGTGCTTGTGTAGAGTCGTAAGTCAAGCGGACTAAACACCCGCTTAGACTTTCGAACTCGACCCGCTTGGTCGATCATTAGGATCCGACCAAACATGCTTAGTGACCATAGTTGCATAGGGAATAACCTTCCGAGGTTATACCTTATGGTCACCTAGGTTTAATTAGTTGTATGATAGGTAGTTTATATGCCTTTGGTAAATGACCAAAATGCCATTTTTATGCATAATTGGTAAATAAGCATATGTAACATAAAATTTTGTCATGTAACTGATTTTGCAACATATTTAAACATGTTTAGGCATAAAATACTTGTCATAGGACTAGTTAGACGTCTCGAACGCGCTTTTTCGCGCACGACGCGTTAACGTAGCTTAAGCTACCTTAACGGGTCGCGATGGGTCGAAAGCACTTAGGTTAGGTTCCGATTTAGGATGTAGGCTTTGTTAAGTCATATCACATGAGTTCCAACACTCATTTGGTTTACAAGACCTCATTCTATCCGATCTTCCGATTTAGGCGTCTATTGTTTGATATAGTGATTCGACTACTAGGTGCTGCTTGATTTCTCTGGTTTACTTGAGTTTGCTGAAGTTCTATTGATTGAGGATACTTTGCACTACATGTGAGTACATAGTTCCCCTATTTTACTGTTTTCAATTGTTTTGGGGTGATTCATATGTACAAAAATGATTTCAAGGTTTAAACGATGATTTCAAAAACGTTTAAAACGATTTATACTAAACTAATAACGATTTCAATAACGTGAACAAACTTGTTGGTTGTAGTTACATAACGAATGACATTCATTAATTTTGGCCGAACCGACCAGTATTAGGTTATGGAACCATAGGATCTGACAAATCCCGTTATCGACTACACCCATGGTTATGTGTGGGGGTTGTGGGTAACGACTGAATCTGTGTTTGTTAACTTACCCTTTGGAGGTTTGTTAATGTGAGAAGCGAGAAACGAGGTAGTCGAGTCACGAAGGTTTGAATGTTATTAGCGAGACGACCATAAATAGTTTTCACAAATAAAACGAGAATGATTTAAACGATTTAAATGAGTTAACGATTTGGAAACGATCGGTTTTCGGTTAAGTGTTTAGATAACGGGATGGGTGTAATGTGGTGAAAGCATGGTAGATACGCCGCTGGTACTTCTTATATATAAGTGTTTTCAACATATTACATACCGTGGCGTTATTTAGTTCACTTGGGTAAACGATTTTGAAACGATGTCACACAACGATGTTTTCTAAAAGATATGAACCATACGAGCTTTATTAACGAGTTTTTACGAGATGTTTTTCAAATTGGTTTTCTAAAATAAATGTTTTTGGGTTAAGAATCATGGCTACGAGATTTTATGAACTATAACCAACTTGATTTGAGTTGGTTAGCTATGTTGCAATACACTTTTCAAAACGAGGTTTGTATTTTGACAATTGTTGTCTAATAAAGTACTGCAACATGTAAACGAAGCCATGATTCCGATACTCTTATAAAACATATGTACTCGCCAGCATTTCTTTGCTGACTTTGTTTTTACATATGTTTCAGGTGTTGTTGCTTGATTGATTTCTAGGATGCATGCGTCACATAGGATCTGGACGAGGCCTTAGTGACATAATAACTATGATAGTCGATATGAAACTTGTTTGTTCTATGTTAAGACAATATTAATGTTTAATATTATCAATAAAACGAAACTCTTTTGTATCCATGGTTATGAAATGATAATTCTGTTACAACACTCCCCGACGTTTCCGCCACGATTTGTTGTTTTACGTGGTTGGGGTGTGACACAGGGCCCTTAGATTTATCCGACTAGAGGATGATAAAAGGATCCAAGAAAGACTGGCAGGATCCTCGAAGCAGGAAAAACAAGGATCCTACTTCAGGAACAACAAGTCAAAGTCTTATAACAAGTCTGATAACCAGAATATGCATGCAGTAGAACAGGAAGAGGATGATGAGGATTATCCTCCAATTTATGAATATTGTTTTTCTGTTGATAACAATGAACTAATCCTTGCAATGCAGAACTTAGGTGAAAAAGCAAGATGGCCTAGAAAAAGTGATAAGCCAGCTGCAACAAAAGACAAATCCAAATGGTGTGCATATCATGAAGATTTCGGTCATCTCACTGAAGAATGTATTGCACTAAGAAAAGAGATTGGTTACCTGTTAAGCAAAGGGCACTTGAAGGAACTGTTGGGAAGAAAAAAGTCAAGGATCCAGGATCCTGAAAAAGTTCTAGAAAGAGCTCCTGCTCCTCCTGCTGATGCACAACTTATCAACTTCATATCCGGAGGATCAGACATATGTGGTACTTCCTTTTCAGCAGCCAAAAGGCATGCCAAGGAAACCAAGATGGATAACGGAGATAGACCCATCCGAACCTCTACTGTCACACAGGAGAAAGTTATAACTTTTGATGAGGATGATCGTGATGATGTTCAGGAACCTCATCATGATGGTCTTGTTATTACCTTATTTATATCTAACCATTTTCTTCGCAGGATCTTAATAGATGGAGGAAGCTCAGTAAACATCATTCAGCTTGATGTCCTCAAGAAGACGAACATCCCTGAAATAGATATTGTCCCAAGATCCCCAGTTCTTGTGGGATTCAGTGGAGAAACCAAGAACACATTGGGGGGACATTAAACATCCCATCTACATAGAAGGACTTCATTCTTATCAAAAAATTTGTGTTATAGATTGCTTATCATGTTGCAATGTTATACTTGGCAGGCTATGGATACATGACATGAAGGCAGTCCCATCTAAATATCATCAATGTGTAAAGCTTCCTAGTCCATGGGGTGTGGTGAAGATTGAGAGTGATCAACAAGAAGCCAAGAATTGCTACACATCATCAATGAAACCAACCTCAAGACCCAGGGAGCAATAGCAATTAAAGCATCCTCCAAGAGATGTCCTGGAGGCAAGAGAACAAGATGTGAAAGATATCCTAATGGATCCTCAGGATCCTAAATCCAAGATCTTCATAGGATCAGGGATCCTCAACAACATTGAACAGGATCTAGTATCCTTCCTAAGGAAGAGAAAAACTACCTTTGCCTAGAAGCATGAAGACATGACAGGTATCTCTAAAGATATAATTACTCATAAACTTGGCATTGACAGGTCATTCAAACCTATACATCAAAAGAGGAGGAAATTTGCACCTGAGAGTAATGCCATTATCCAGGAGGAGGTAGATAAGCTGCTCAGAGCAGGTATGATAAGAGAGGTCAAGTATCTAAGGTGGTTAGTCAATGTGGTTGTTGTTCAAAAGAAAAATGGAAAGTGGAGGGTATGTGTCGATTTTACTGATTTAAACAAGGCATGTCCCAAGGATCCTTTCCCATTACCCCACATTGACTCCACGGTGGATGCTACCGCGGGTCATGAGTTGTTGACTTTTATAGATGCTTCGTCTGGATTTTAGCAAATTCAGATGGAACCATCTGATCAAGAGGATACAGCCTTTATGACCCCAACTGGTATATATTGTTATATTGCTATGCCATTTGGACTAAGAAATGCAGGTGCTACTTATCAAAGGCTAGTCAATATGATGTTTAAGGAACAAATTAGACACACTATGGAAGTCTATATAGATGACATGGTGGTTAAGTCCAAGAAAGCTGAGGATCACCTACGAGATTTGGAGGAAACATTCAATATCCTTGATAAATTCAATATGAAGTTGAATCATTCCAAGTGTCATTTTGGTGTTAAAGTGGGCAAATTCTTAGGCTATACGGTGATAAAAAGTGGCATTGAAGCAAGTCCAGAGCAAATCAAGGCAATTGTGAATATAAAATCTCCTGCCAATGCCAAGGATGTGCAAAGGTTGACAGGGAGGATCGCGGCCTTGAACAGGTTCATATCAAAGTCATCAGAAAAGTGCAAGGAATTCTATGACATTTTGGGAAAGAACAAGAAATTTGAGTGGACTGAAAAGCATGAGAATGCTCTCAAAGCCCTTAAGGATTATCTATCCTCAGCTCCTGCCTTGATGAAACCAGAAAAAGGGGATATATTATCCATATATTTGGCAGTCTCTTCTAAAGCAGTAAGTGCAGTCCTCGTTAAGGATCACGAAGGTACACAACATCCTGTCTATTATGTAAGTAAGAGTTTACTTAATGCTGAATCCAGGTATTCACATTAAGAGAAACTTATCCTTGCTTTGATCATGGCATCTACTAAATTAAGACATTATTTTGAAACTCATGTCATTATTGTTAGAACTAACTTTCCAATTAAGAATGTTCTCAGGAAACCTGAAATGTCAGGAAGGATAGCTAAATGGACAGTGAAGCTTAGTGTTTATGATATAAGATATGAACCAAGAACTGCCATTAAATCCCAAGCCTTAGCTGACTTTGTGGCAGATTTCAGTAGTGACTTGCAAAGGGAAGCTGAGTTAGAAGTTCAGTAGCTGGAAGAGACTAAGGATCCTTGGATACTCTTCACTGATGGAGCCTCTAACATCAAGGGAACTGGACTTGGAATACTACTAAAATCGCCACAGGGGGACATAATACCCCACTCAATAGCTTGTGAGTTTCAAACTACTAACAATGAGGCTGAATATAAAGCCTTGATAGCTGGTTTGCAAATTTCCAGGCATATGAGGATCAGGTATCTTGAGGTACATGGAGATTCATTATTAATTACTAATCACTTTAATGGATCCTATGCTGTTAAAGGTGAAAGACTAATCAAATATTTAGAGATAGTCAAGGAATTGGCACTCTCTTTTGTTTCTTTTAGTTTGACACAGGTACCCAGAGAAGAAAATGAAGAAGCTGATGCATTGGCCAACCTCGGATCATCCTTGAAGATCCCAGAGGATATTAAAATTCCCATTATTCATATCCTGACTCCTGCTATTCAGAATCATGTAGCTAAGGAAATAGGAGAGGATTCTGCAGTCATGCCTAGTGAAGATGCACAATCTCATTCAGGATCATGGATCCTTCCGATTATGAGATATATACAACATGGAGAGATCCCTACAGGACAAAATCCTAGAGCTTTTAAAGTCAAGGTATCTCAATTTAGAATATTAAATAACATGTTATATAAACGCTCTCTTGCAGGTCCATATCTAAGATGCATTGAGGATCCTGAAATTCAAGAAGTCCTAAAGGATTTTCATGAAGGAGATTGTGGAAACCACACTGGGGGCAGGGCATTATTCTCAAGGATCCTTAGGACAGGATACTATTGGCCTACTATGAAGAAGGATGATGTGGATTATGCCAAGAGATGTGATGCTTGTCAGAGACATAGCAATATCTTTCATCAACCAGCAGAGCTCCTGCATCCTATATCCTCTTCTTGGTCATTCATGAGATGGGGAATGGATATAGTTGGTAAACTTCCCAAGGCACCTGGAGGAAAAGTGTTCATGCTTGCTATGACTGATTACTATGGGCTGATAGGTCAAGCAGAATCATCCAACAAGATCATCATCAACAATTTGAAGAAGAAACTTGGGTCCAAGAAAGGAAAATGGGCAGAAGAACTACCTTATGTACTATGGGCTGATAGGACAACTCCCAAGAATGCTACTAGTCAAAATCCATTCTCTTTAGTGTTTGGGGCAGAATCAGTGATCCCTACAGAGATGGTGGTTCCTACTGCAAGAACAAGCATCCGTGATCCTGAGGGAAATGCTGAAAACTTGGTTCAAGACATGGATACCATTGAAGAACTCAGGGATTTGGCAAGGATAAGAATGGCTAGTTATCAACAAAGGATGGCTGGAGCTTATACCAAGAATGTCAGGATCAGGAAGTTTCGAGTTGGTGATATGGTGTTGAGGAAAGCATTCCAAAATACCACCAATCCTGCTGATGGCAAGTTAGCACCAAAGTGGGAAGGTCCCTATCTTATTGAAGCTGAGGCAGGAAAGGGGCATATCGATTATTAACAATGGAAGGTGATTTGCTACCAAGAGCTTGGAATGCTGTCCACTTAAAGAGATACTTCATGTAATAAGAATCCAGGATCCTTAGCTATTTTCGTGTCCGATGTCCAAGAAGGATCCTTAGAGGATAGATGATCCTCACTCTGGTAATGTTCTAACCTCAATTTATCCACTTCTTTAATTAATTTATTTACAAGGAGAAGGATCATGGATCCTTTATCCTTCTTTCACTTAATTCTGAGTTTGCAGAAAGTTGACATATCCTTAACAAAGAATCGAGTATCCATAGAAGTCTCCTAAGTTTTTTTGGGCTTGTCCCCAGTTCATTGGGCTTGTCTCCAGTTTATTGTGCTTGTCCCCAGCTTGTGGGCCTGTCCTATGGTTTCTAACGTTTTCACGTTAGCTAAGGTTTTGGCATTTTCATGTCCCTAAGTGTGGATAGTCGCCAGTGAGGGCCATACTCCAGTTTACACAAGATCTTTTGGGCTTGTCCCCAGTTTATTGGGCTTGTCCCCAGGATTGTTGGGCTTGTCTCTAGTTATTAACTCTTCTCTTATAATTGGCTTAGTCCTAAGTTATGTTCCATTTCAAGTTTCTGAAGCTAAACAACCAAGGATCCTTGATCCTAACCTTTCACTAAGGTTTGTCTTTTGGTTATCCTGATTGTAGTATTAAAGGTTTAGGATCCTAACTTGGATTCTTAGGTATGATCCTTATTTACCTTCGCTTTATTCTTAATTTATTTGAGTTACCCTTATTCTTTGACAACAGGATATATGATCCTTAATATACATCACTTTTTAAATTTTTTGATTAAAGGATATTTGATCCTTGATCATATCTGTTTTGGTCAAAAATCAAGCAAAGATAATGCAACCAAATCTTTTGTTGTGAGGTGTGATGCTTGAATCAATGAACAATTTTAAGGATCACTCAGAAATGTAATGAACAAGTGACACAATGATTTATACGAGGAAAAAGCCCTTGATCAAGAGTTGATCTCCGGCATAAAAAACCTCGGGTGATGGAAACTACCGATCACCAACTCAGATTAAACCAAAAATGTGTTACAACTTTGGATGATAGCGAGCTAGTTACAAGGATCACTAGAGTGTAATGTGCAAAAAAGTGTGTAATCGCTGAGCAAACTGTCAAGAGCTGATGAGAGTAGTTACGAGTGTGTGTGTATAGCCAAAAATAGCCAAGTGTTCTAATCTAGCTCGCTATCCCCTTTTAAATTTGGAAAACATCTAAGCTAACTAACTATCCGCATTTCGTGCAAGTCTTCCACGACCTCCATAACGTCCATATTAGTCAAGCACGTGCGGAATAAAAAGGAATATGCTCCAGGAATATCGCCAAGACCAAGTCCAAGCACGTATTCCTGCAAAACAACATCATATTCAAAGCAGATAATCGTTAGTGTAAGGATCACTATGATGATCCTGGATCCTGATCCTACAATACTCTCTGAGGATCACTAATTCAAACAGAATTGAGGATCCCTAAACCTAACAGTAATTGAGGATCACTGATCTTTGGAAAATCCTCCCCTAACAATTGCCCCCAAAATATAAGGAGTAAAGTGTAAATAAACGAGTTATATTTTCTCGTTCTTATCCGTAACAAACCAACGGATATATAGCCGTTATATTTTGACTAGCCGTTGCCAATCTTACCTCATTGAAGTGACTATCCTGCAAGATCATGATTATAAATTGAAGTTAGAGATAAGGGTTAGGAAGCATTTAAATTCGTACGTTTCATCCTTTAAATCCTCATTCGAAGATCTGATCAGGTACTTCTCTTTCCTTTCTCTCTTCATATTCTCATTCTGTTTCTTCTTCTTCACCATCATTATACCCAAGATGATGCTAAGATCTTCACCGGCTAAGGATCACAAAAAGGACAGTCCTTTGAAGAGCCAAGGGATCATCAAAGGCTCTGCGAAGGAACGATGCTGCTTTACTGATCCACAGATAGACAGGATTCGCCATTGTTTTCCGGTGAACACCGTTTTTAAAGCTTTTGATCCCACTGTTTTGAGCGACTTTGTTTCTGAAACCTGGGTAGCTTTTCCGATCACCCCATTTACGATAGGATACTCGTATCCTTTTCCTAATTTCACCCAATCTTTCTTCTCTCTCACCAGCATCTCCTACATCCAAGCGATGCCAATGATGTGGAGGGTCTTGTATACCCTTGAAAGAATCATTGAGCATGAAGGTATTGATCTGGGAATGTCGGAGTTAGCAGAAATGTACGACCTTGTGAGCCATGGATCTCATCGATATCTATTCAAACACAAACCCGGTGAAGAACACCCCATCTTCAAAACCAATAAGAATGACACCAACTGGAAAAGGCGATTCTTCTTTGTCAGAAGGGATTCCATCCCTGATGGGAAGGATCTTCCAAGAAAATGGGTTACTCATGGTAGGATAGAGGATCCTTATAGAAGGATCACAGGATAACCTTGTTTCTGCTGAGGATCACTAACATCCTTTTGTTTCTATTTTGCAGCTATTACCGTTTCACAGATTATTACAACACCTGCAACGAAGGAAAGGCTTGCTTCTTTCAGGAGGCTTGATCCTGCAATAAGAACATTTCAAGCAAATACCCAGGATTCTCAGGAAGTATCCTCAGGCTCTGTTGCGATGTCAAGTAAGTATCCCATTTTGTGCATAACTAAATGTTCAAATTAGAATGAAATAAGGATACTTATCTGTTTTGGATGTGTAGGTGCTAGAAAATCATCGAAGTCTGCTACTCGTTTCAGTGTCACTGACCTTGATGTTGTCCGATCCTCAAAGAAAAAGCCTGCTGCTAGTCCATCCGTCACGATCCCCAAGGCAACCACTTCTAAGGGAAGGGGCGGAAAGAAAAAGGAAGACTGCTGATACCCTTGAAGGTCTGCCTCTAATCCAGCATCAGTTCAAGGAATACGTTGCTGAGGTAAGAATAACTGACCCTTAAATGTGATTCTTGTACATGATCCTTCCATTGTGAGGGTAAGGGATCCTGAATTGTATCCTTTCTTTTGCAGAAATTTGCTGAAATTCAAGATTACGTAGGGAGTATTGAAGAGGTTGAGCAAAAGTGTGTGGACCTCCAAAAGATCATACTGGCCAAGGATAAGAAAATTGTCTCCCTTGAAAACGATGTCAATCTGGTGAAGAGGGAACTTGTCCTGACTCATATCACTGCTGATCAGGAGAAGGCTGAAATCGCAAATGATGTTAAAGTCTCCGCTGCCATTGCTATGTACAAAACCAAGTTGCAGATGGCCCAAGAAGCTCAGGATCCTGACTTTGATAAGAGCAACTGGGACATAGAGGGCTGGAAGGCTAGGTTGGCTGAGCTGGATGACGAAGAAGAAGCTGGTGAGGTCTTAGTAATCGAGGCTGGCGGCAGTGGGGTTAAGGATCATGTGGATGATGCCAGAGCTGGAGGAGCTGGTGAAGGTGATGGTGATGCAGCAAAGGTGTAAGCTGCAGGAATGGGCGATGATGGACAATTCTAGACGCGACCGGAGCCCATTTTTTAGGACTTGGTAGTAGTTTTTTGGTTATGGTGTTTTGAAACAATCTTGGGTTGTATTTGAACAATAGTTTCTAGGGTTATGGATCATGGTTCCTTAGACAATAGGTAGGATAATGGGTGGTGGATGGATCCTCTGTTTGGGGGATGAAGCCACTTGTTATCCTGGCATCTTTTATTTCCTGCACTCTTAAGACCCGTTAACAATGGACACCCTTTGCCAACCCATGTGGACGGGCCACGTTTTGCTGGTAGAAACGTGGGTTGGCAATTTTGACAACCTTGAAGGGTTTAACATTTTGTGAATAAATAAAACCTTAACTTTTTGGCTATTTCCCGTGTTGTTATCCTTGTGAATACTTTACTTTTCAATTGTTGTGATATACATTTTGTCTGAATTTATTAAGTAAAGAAGAAAAAATTTAATAAATATCCTCAAAAATTTTAGGATATGATCAAGGATCACATATCCTGTAGTCGACAAGTTCTGAAAAGTAGTGTAGTTCAAGGATCATAAGTTCAGTTGTCAAAGGATAAGGGTCACTCATGTAAATAATAAATAAAATCAAAATAATTAAGGATCATATCTGAGAATCCGAGTTAGGATCCTAACCTTTAACACTTATAATCAGGATAACCAAAAGACAAACCTTAGTAGAAGGTAAGGATCAAGGATCCTTTGTCATTTAGCATAAAAAACCTGAAATAGGATACAACTTGGGACTAAGCTAATATAAGATAAAAGTTAGTAACTGGGGACAAGCCCAACAATTCTGGGGACAAGCCCAATATACTGGGGACAAACCCAAAGGATAACTGGGGACAAGCCCAAAGGATAACTGGGGACAAGCCCAAAGGATAACTGGGGACAAGCCCAAACTGGGGTCAAGCCCAAATAACTGGGGTCAAGTCCAAATAACTGGGGTCAAGACCAAATAACTGGGTCAAGCCCAAATAACTGGATACTTCTGTGGATATTCAATCCTTTGTTAAGGATACTTGAACCTTCAAAACTCAGAATCAAGTGAAAGGAGGATAAAGGATGCAGGATCCTTATCCTTATATAAGATCATTAAAGAATGAAATAGTTAGAGATTAGAATATTACCAAAATGAGGATCCTCTGTCCTGTAGGGATCCTTCAAGGATACTTGTCATGTAAGGATCATGGATCCTTATTACATGAAGTATTTCTTCAAGTGGATAGCATTCCAAGCTCTTGGTAACAAATCACCTTCCATTGTTAGCAATCGATATACCCCCTTTCCTGCTTCAGCTTCGATCAAGTAAGGGCCTTCCCGCTTTGGTGCCAACTTTCCATCAGCAGGATTGGTGGTATTCTGAAATGCTTTCCTCAACACCATATCACCAATTTGGAATTTCCAGATCCTGACATTTTTATTGTAAGCTCCAGCCATCCTTTGTTGATAACTGGCCATCCTTATCCTTGCCAAATCCCTGAGTTCTTCTATAGTATCCAAATCTTGAACCAAGTTTTCAGCATTTTCTTTAGGATAACGAATGCTTGTTCTTGCAGTAGGAACCACCATCTTTGTAGGGATCACTGATTCTGCCCCAAATACAAAAGAAAATGGAGTTTGTCCAGTGGCATTCTTGGGAGTTGTCCTATCAGCCCAAAGCACATAAGGTAGTTCTTCTTCCCATTTTCCTTTCTTGGATCCAAGCTTCTTCTTTAAATTGTTGATGATGATCTTGTTGGATGATTCTGCCTGACCATTAGCTTGTGGGTGGACTGGTGTTGATGTTATCATCTTAATCCCCCAGCTGTCACATAAGTTAGTAGTTCTACTCCCAATAAATTGGGATCCATTGTCACAAACAATTTCAGAAGGGATACCAAATCTAGTAATAATGTTTCTTTTAATAAATGATATCACTTCCTTTTCTCTGACTTGAGCAAAGGCTTCAGCCTCTATCCACTTGGAGAAGTAATAAGTCATAGCAAGCATGAATACTTTTCCATCAGGTGCCTTAGGGAGCTTACCAACTATATCCATTCCCCATCTCATAAATGGCCAAGAAGAAGATATAGGATGCAAAAGCTCTGCTGGTTTATGAAGGATATTACTATGTCTCTGACAAGGATCACACTTCTTGGCATATTCCATAGCATCCTTTTTCATAGTAGGCCAATAGTATCCTGTCCTCAGGATCCTTGAGAATAATACCCTTCACCCAGTGTGGTTTCCACAATCTCCTTCATGGAAATCCTTTAGGACTTCTTGGATTTCAGGATCCTCAATGCATCTTAGATATGGTCCTGCAAGAGACCGTTTATACAACATATTATTCAATGTTGTAAATTGAGATACCTTGATTTTGAAAGCCCTAGGGTTTTCTCCTGTAGGAATCTCTCCATTTTATATATATCTCATGATTGGAAGGATCCATGATCCTGAATGAGATTGAGTATTATCATTAGGGATGATTGCAGAATCCTCCCCTATCTCCATGGTTACATGATCCTCGATAGCAGGGGTCAGGATGTGGATAATAGGGATCTTGATATCCTCCGGGATCTTCAAGGATGATCCTAGATTGGCTAATGCATCAGCCTCTGCATTCTCTTCCCTTGGTACCTGTGTCAAACTAAAGGAAACAAAAGAGAGTGCCAATTCTTTGACTATCTCTAAATATTTGATTAGCTTTTCACCTTTAACAGCATAGGATCCATTAAAGTGATTAGTGATTAATAATGAATCTACATGTACCTCAAGATACCTGATCCTCATATGCTTAGCAATTTGCAAACCAGCTATCAAGGCTTCATACTCAGCCTCATTATTAGTAGTTTGGAATTCACAAGCTATGTAGTCGGGTATTATGTCCCCCTGTGGCGATTTTAGTAGTATTCCAAGTCCTGTTCCTTTGATATTAGAGGCTCCATCAGTGAAGAGTATCCAAGGATCCTTAGTTTCTTCAAGCTGTTGGACTTCTAACTCAGCTTCCTTTTGCAAGTCACTACTGAAATCTGCCACAAAGTCAGCTAAGGCCTGAGATTTAATGGCAGTTCTAGGCTCATATCTTATATCATAAGCACTAAGCTTCACTGCCCATTTGGCCATTCTTCTTGACATTTCAGGTTTCCTGAGAACATTCTTAATTGGAAAATTAGTCTTGACAATAATGGCATGAGTCTCAAAATAATGTCTTAATTTAGTAGATGCTATAATTAATGCAAGGATAAGTTTCTCTAAGTGTGAATACCTGGATTCAGCATCAAGTAAACTCTTACTTACATAATAAACAGGATGTTGTGTACCTTGGTGATCCTTAACAAGGACCACACTTATTTCTTTTGAGGATACTGCTAGGTATAAGTGTTAGGGGAGGATTTTCTAACAATTAGTGATCCTTATTCGTTATCCTAATTAATGATCCTTACTTCTGTGACAGATAGTGATCCTCAGAAGAGCTTCAGGATCAGGATCATGGATCACTTTAAGGATCCTCATACTGACGATTGTTTGTTTGTGTTTTGTATTACTTCGCAGGAGTAACAAGCTTGACTTGGTCTTGGCAACGTTACTATGGAATATTCCACGGGTATTTCGCACACGTTTGACTGGAAATGGACGTTGTGGAGAACGTGGGAGCTTGGCACAAAAGTCAGATAGTTTGTTATTGTAGCTAACTTCTATTTTTAAAGAGGTGACGAGCTAGAATTAGAACACTTAGCCATTTTCATCTACACACACTCTCATACAATCGCATTCTTGAAGCTCTCGACGAACACTTATTAGTTTTCATTCACTTTTACACATTTCACCATAGTGATCCTTGTACCTGGCTCGTTACTATCCGAAGTTGTAAACATTTATTGATTTATTTAAGCTTGGTGATCGGTAGTTTCCATCACCCGGGGTTCTTTGTGCCGGAGATCAACTCTTGATCAAGGGCTTTTTCCCCGTATAAATCCTAGTGTTGTTTGTGCAATTTACACTAAAGTGATCCTAATCATTGTTCTACATTTAAAGCATCATACCCCGTAACTAAGAGTTTGGTTGCATTATCCTCATTAGATTTTTGGACCAAAACAGTTTGGCGCCCACCGTGGGGCAATTGGTGCTTCATTCCTAAGAAGTTTTTCTGTTGGTGATCATTCTGGTTCATTGTATACGAATACATGGCTTCATCATTGAAGAATACCTCTACTGCAATGTCTGCGGTCAATTCATCTCAGGGCATTCCACCTTTGCCTCCACCACCTTCTGGACCTCAGAAAAATGCCGAGAAGAAACCAACTCCAATTTTTTCCAAACCTCCAACTTCTTCTACTTCTTACACTCCCACTACTAGTGACATGTTTACTTTAATTTTGCAGATGAAGGATCACATACAGCAACAGGATAAGACTAATGAGAGGATTCTCAAAGAAATTGGAGATCTCAAGAAATAAAAGAAAACGGCAGAGGATCATTCTCCACTGATGCCCAGATCTTTGAATTTTGATACTCCGGTGATTACTTCTCAGCCATCAGTGGCTCCAGATGTTCAATATGTGGGTGGACCAAAAGGAGTGCACTACGAAACAACAACAGTGACCCAGGCATTAGGTCCATACTTCCAGCCAGCAGGATCCTATCCTCAGCATATGGGATCCTTCATGAATTCAGGAGGGTACTCAGGAGCGCAGCAGATTCAAGGATCCTCCTTTGTTCCAGGATCATCCCAGGTTCAAGGATCCTCCTTTGTTCCAGGATCATCCCAGGTTCAAGGATCCTCCTTTGTTCCAGGATCATCCCAGGTTCAAGGATCCTTCTTTGTTCCATGATCCTCCCAGTTTCATGGATCCTTCCAGATGCCAGGATCCTTGAGGAGTTTGCAAACAGGAAGTTCAGATGTCCATCAGGGAGATTTTATTCCAATGCAGACCAATGCTTCTACCGGTCCTTCGATCATTCCAGAGCCCCAACAATATGGATTAACATCCATTCTTCCTAATTTGAATCCAATGGGAGGTAACACTTTTAATAATTCCTATGCTACTAACCATGGCCTTATGCAGGATCCAGGTATCAATCATGCCATGGCCAGAGAATTGCAAAAGTTGAAGGATATGATATCAAGTGTTCCAGGAGTGGTCAAACCTATCCCAGAGATTGCAGATGGGAGCCACAGGATATCTCGTTTTGCACCACCGATCTGTGATGCTGAGATACCCAAGAGGTTCCATGTTCCATCTACGAAGCTGTATGATGGTTCGACGGATCCTGAAGAACACATAGCACAATACAGGGAGAGGATGGAGATCAATCCAATCCCAGAAAGGTTAAAGGAAGCATGCCTGTGCAAAGGATTCGGATCCACTCTTACTGGATCAGCTCTCAAATGGCTGCTAAGTCTTCCTCCTTACTCTATTACTTCATTTGCTAATCTAGTTAATTTGTTTAATAGCCAATTCTCATGCAGTAGGAAATTTGAACGATTAACTAGTGATCTATATAGGATAACCCAGGGTCATAATGAATCATTAAGGGATTACATTACCAAATTCAGTAAAGAATCCTTAGACATTCCCAACTTGGATATAGCCACGGCTGTTGAGGCCTTTAAAATGGGATTGCTTAGGGATTCGTCGTTCTATGATGATCTTGTTATGACACCATGCAGGAACCTAGATGAGGTAAGAACCCGGGCACTTAGGTTCATCCGGCTAGAGGATGACAAAAGGATCCAGGAGAGGTTAGCAGGATCCTCAAAGCAAGATAAGAAAGGATCCTCGTTCAAGAACAACAAGTTCAGATCCTATAACAGATCTGATAACCAGAACGTGCATGCTGTTGATCAGGAAGTGGATGATGAAGATTATCCTCCAATTTCTGAATATTGTTTTTCTGCTGATAACAATGAACTAATCCTTGCGATGCAGAACTTAGGTGATAAAGCCAGATGGCCCAGAAAGAATGATAGGCCAGCTGCAACTAAGGATAAGTCAAAGTGGTGTGCATACCATGAAGATTTTGGGCATCTCACAGAAGAATGCATTGCACTGCGAAAGGAAATTGGATACTTGTTGAGCAAGGGGCATCTAAAAGAATTGTTGGGAAGAAAAAAGTCAAGGACTCAGGATCCTGAAAGGATCCCTGAGAAGGCTCCAGCCCCTCCAGCAGATGCACAAGTAATAAACTTTATTTCTGGAGGATCAGACATTTGCGGCACATCCTTCTCAGCAGCTAAGAGGCATGCAAAGGAAACTAAAATGGATAATGGAGAAAGACCCGTTCGAACATCAAGTGTCTCCGAAGGAAAAGTCATAACCTTTGATGAGGATGATCGTGTTGATATCCAGGATCCTCATCACGATGGTTTAGTTATTACTCTTTTCATTTCTAACCATTTTGTCCACAGGATCCTTATAGACGGAGGAAGTTCAGTGAACATTATCCAGCTTGATGTTCTAAAGAAGATGGGTATCCCTGAATCAGATATCATACCAAGATCCTCCGTGCTCGTGGGATTTAGTGGCGAAACTAAGAATACCCTGGGGGACATTAAACTCCCAATATACATCGAAGGCCTACACTCATATCAAAAATTTTGTGTTATTGACTGTTTATCTTGTTGTAATGTTATCCTTGGCAGGCCCTGGATACACGATATGAAGGCAGTCCCATCTACCTACCATCAATGTGTGAAGCTCCCTAGTCCTTGGGGAATAGTGAAGATTGATAGTGATCAGCAGGAGGCTAAGAATTGCTATACTTCATCGATGAAACCAGCCTCGAAGTCAAGGGAGCAATAGCAATCAAAGTATCCTCCAAGGGATGTCTTGGAGGCAAGAGAGCAGGATGTGGTAGAAGTTCTCATGGATCCTGATGATCCTGAATCCAAAATCTATATCGGATCAGGGATCCTTGGCGATATGAAGGAAGACCTTATATCCTTCCTCAAAAGGAGAAAGACTACCTTTGCATGGAAACATGAAGACATGACAGGCATATCTAAAGATGTAATCACTCACAAACTTGGCATTGATAGGTCATTCAAACCAATCCATCAAAGGAGAAGAAAGTTTGCACCGGAAAGAAATGCCATTATCCAGGAAGAGGTAGAGAAATTTCTCCGGGCAGGTATGATTAGAGAGGTCAAGTATCCAAGATGGTTGGCCAATGTGGTTGTTGTTCAAAAGAAAAACGGAAAGTGGAGGGTATGTGTCGATTTTACCGATTTAAATAAGGCATGTCCCAAGGATCCTTTCCCATTACCCCACATTGACTCCATGGTGGATGCAACTGCGGGTCATGAACTGTTAACTTTTATGGATGCTTCATCTGGATTTCAACAAATCCAAATGGAACCATCCGATCAAGAGGATACAGCATTCATGACTCCAACTGGTATATATTGCTATATTGCTATGCCGTTCGGACTAAGAAATGCAGGTGCAACATATCAAAGGCTGGTGAATATGATGTTCAAGGACCAGATTGGACAAACTATGGAGGTTTACATAGATGATATGGTGGTAAAATCCATAAAAGCTGAGGATCACCTAAGAGACTTGGAGGAAGCATTCGATATCCTTGACAAATATAACATGAAACTTAATCCTTCAAAATGTCACTTTGGTGTTAAAGCAGGTAAATTCTTAGGATATATGGTGACAAAGAGAGGCATTGAAGCTAGCCCAGAACAAATCAAAGCTATAGTGAACATCAAATCTCCGGCCAATGCTAAGGATGTTCAAAGGCTAACAGGCAGGATAGCAGCCTTGAACAGATTCATATCCAAATCCTCAGAGAAGTGCAAAGAATTCTATGATATCCTAAGGAAGAACAAGAAATTTGAGTGGACGGAGAAGCATGAAAATGCCTTAAGAGCTCTTAAAGATTACCTATCCTCAGCCCCGGCCTTGATGAAACCAGAAAAAGGCGATGTGCTATCCATAAATCTTGCCGTATCCTCGAAAGCAGTAAGTGCGGTCCTTGTTAAGGATCACGAAGGTACACAACATCCTGTCTATTATGTAAGTAAAAGTTTACTTGATGCCGAATCCAGGTATTCACACCTTGAAAAGCTTATTCTTGCATTAATTATGGCATCCACTAAGTTGAGACATTATTTTGAAACTCATGTTATTGTTGTTAAAACTAATTTCCCAATTAAGAATGTCCTCAGGAAACCAGAGATGTCAGGAAGGATGGCTAAGTGGGCAGTGAAGCTGAGCGCATATGATATAAGATATGAGCCTAGGACAGCCATCAAATCCCAAGCATTAGCTGACTTTGTGGCTGATTTCAGTAGTGATTTACAAAAAGAAGCTGAGTTAGAAGTCCAGCAGCTAGAG
Organism: Helianthus tuberosus; assembly: GCA_030545235.1. NCBI lineage: Eukaryota > Viridiplantae > Streptophyta > Magnoliopsida > Asterales > Asteraceae > Helianthus > Helianthus tuberosus. The sequence goes on along the minus strand of CM060371.1, from coordinate 86,277,416 downwards.
GAGACCAAGGATCCTTGGATACTCTATACTGATGGATCCTCAAATGTCAAAGGCACAGGGCTTGGAATACTACTAAAATCGCCACAGGGGGACATAATACCCCACTCTATAGCTTGTGAGTTCCAAACCACTAACAATGAGGCTGAATATGAAGCCTTAATTGCTGGTTTGCAAATTGCAAAGCATATGGGGATCAGGTATCTTGAGGTACATGTAGATTCATTATTAATTACAAACCACTTTAATGGATCCTATGCTGTTAAAGGTGAAAAGCTAACCAAATATTTAGAGATAGTCAAAGAATTAGCACTCTCTTTTGTTTCCTTTAGTTTGACACAGGTACCAAGGGAAGAAAATACAGAAGCTGATGCATTGGCTAACTTAGGATCATCTTTGAAGATCCCTGAGGATATCAAGATCCCTATTATCCATATCCTGACCCCGGCTATCGAGGATCATGTGGCTATGGGGATAGGAAATGATTCTGCAATTATCCCTAGTGAGGATAATCAATCCCATTCAGGATCAGAATCACGGATCTCACCAATCATGAGATACTTACAACATGGAGAGATTCCTACAGGAGAAAACCCTAGGGCTTTCAAAATTAAGGTATCTCAATTCACAATTTTAAATAATATGTTGTATAGACGATCTCTTGCAGGACCATACTTGAGATGCATTGAGGATCCTGAAATCCAAGAAGTTTTAAAAGACTTCCATGAAGGAGATTGTGGAAACCACACTGGGGGCAGGGCATTATTCTCAAGGATCCTGAGGACAGGATACTACTGGCCAACCATGAAAAGAGATGCTGTGGATTATGCTAAGAGATGTGATCCTTGTCAGAGACACAGCAATATCCTTCATCAGCCGGCTGAATTTCTACATCCTATATCCTCCTCTTGGCCATTTATGAGATGGGGTATGGATATAGTTGGTAAGCTTCCTAAGGCACCTGGTGGAAAAGTATTCATGCTTGCTATGACTGATTATTTCTCCAAGTGGATAGAGGCTGAAGCTTTTGCCAAAGTCAGAGAAAAGGAAGTTATATCCATCATTAAAAGAAATATTATAACTAGATTTGGAATTCCTTCTGAAATTATATGTGATAATGGTTCCCAATTTATTGGGGGCAGAACCACTAACTTTTGTGACAGTTGGGGGATTAAGATGATAACATCAACACCAGTCCACCCACAAGCTAATGGTCAAGCAGAATCATCCAACAAGATCATCATCAACAATTTGAAGAAGAAGCTTGGATCCAAGAAAGGGAAATGGGCAGAAGAACTACCTTATGTGCTTTGGGCTGATAGGACAACCCCTAAGAATGCTACTGGTCAAACACCATTCTCTTTGGTGTTTGGGGCAGAATCAGTGATCCTAACAGAAATGGTGGTTCCAACTGCTAGAACAAGTACCCGTGATCCTGAGGAAAATGATGAGAACTTGGCTCAAGACCTGGATACTATTGAAGAAATCAGGGATATGGCTAGGATAAGGATAGCCAGTTATCAACAAAGAATGGCTGGTGTTTACAACAAAAATGTCAGGATCAGGAAGTTTCAAGTTGGAGATATGGTATTAAGGAAAGCATTTCAGAATACCACCAATCCTGCTGATGGAAAATTGGCTCCAAAATGGGAAGGCCCTTATTTGATTGAAGCTGAAGCAGGAAAGGGGGCATATAGATTGCTGACCATGGAAGGTGATTTGCTACCAAGAGCTTGGAATGCTGTCCACTTGAAGAAATATTTCATGTGAGCAGGATCCTCATAGCACAGATGATCCTTACGTTAGGGATATCCTTAAAGGATCCTTAAAGTATCGGTGATCCTTACTTTGGTAATATCCTAATCTTGAACTATTTCATTTCTTTATTTTATCATATAAGGATAAGGATCATGTATCCTTTGTCCATATCTCACGTGATTTTAAGTTTTGAAAGTTCAGGTATCCTTAGCAAAATATTGGTTATCTGCAGAAGCAATCCATTACTTGGGTTTAACCCCAGTTGTTTGGGCTTGACCCCAGTTCCGCCTATAGCGCATGATGATCCTGGTATAGTTCAAGGCAGTGGGACCAGTACTCGCTTTAGGGGCTGATAATTCCATTGTACTGGCTATACCTAGGATCCTACGTATAATGGTAGACGTACCATACATCCGTTCCTAAGGTTTCTAACGTTTTCACGTTAGCTAAGGTTTTGGCATTTTCATGTCACTAAGTTTGGATAGTCGCCAGTTAGGGCCATACTCCAGTTTACACACGATCCTTGGGCTTGTCCCCAGTTATCCTTGGGCTTGTCCCCAGATATCCTTGGGCTTGTCCCCAGTTATCCTTGGGCTTGTCCCCAGTTGCTAACTCTTATCTTATATTGGCTTAGTCCCAAGTTATGCTCTATTTCAGGTCCTTGAAGATAAGCAACTAGGGATCCTTGATCCTTACCTTCCACTAAGGTTTATTTTGTAGTTATCCTGATTATGGTTAGGATCCTAACTTGGATCCTCGGGTATGATCCTTAACTATTTTTAATTCTATTCATTATTTATTTGAATAACCATTAAAATTTGACAACTAGACTTGTGATCCTTAAAATATATTGCTTTTTGGGATTCTTTAACTATAGGATATTTGATCGTGGATCATGTCCTAAACATGTTCAATCTGACTCATTCAAAATTGTTTATTCAATAAATGTGCATCAAAACAAAGGAGAATTAAAGAAACAAAAGGATAACAACACAAGATAAGCGACAAAAGGTTAAGATTTTATTTATTAACAAAAGACTAACCCTTAAAAGGTTGTCAAAATTACCTACCCCGAGCATCTACCAGCAAAACATGGCCCGTCCGCTGGGGTAGGTAAAGGGTGTCCATGATAATAAGTTCAAAAGTAGTGCAGGAATATAAAGGCGGCTGGATCACAATGGCTTCATCCCCCAAACAGAGGATCCCTCCACCAATTGCGATCCTACCTATTGTCCAAAGGATCATACATGATCCTTAATCCTAAAAACTACTGTTCAAGTACAAACCATCAAATTGTTCGACATCACAACCACAAAAAACTACTACCAAATTTAAAAATTGGGCTCCGGCTGCGTCTAAGAATGTCCATCATCGCCCAATCATGCATCCTAAACCTTCCCTGCATCACCACCTCCGGCTCCACTTGCTTCACCACCGTCACCCTTGCCTCCAGCCTCAATCGCCAAAACTTTCTCAGTCTCCTCATCATCTTCAAGATCAGCCAGCCTAGCTTTCCAGCCCTCAACATCCCAGTTGCTTTTGTCAAAGTTAGGATCTTGAGCTTCCTGGGCCATCTTCAGTTTTGTCTGATACATTGTGATGGCAGCAGAGACCTTTGCACCTTCTATGAGATCATGCTTTTCATAGTCAAGGTCAATCAGGAGTTTAGCCGTCTTAGTCTTGGCATCTTGGAGTTCCTTCTGAAGGTCAGCAATTTTGAGGTCCTTAAGCACTACAACCTGTTGGAGGTCAGCAATCTTCTTGTCCTGCTCCTTGACGTTCCCCACATAGTCCTCAATCTCAGCGAATTTCTGCAAAAGAGATAAAAGATAAGGTCAGGACCAAGTGATCCTCAAATCAGCAGGATATGTCAGCAGGATATGCCAGCAGGATATACAGGCAGATACAGTGATCCTTACATCATTGAAGTACTCGAGGAATTGGTGACGGATCAGAGGCAGACCCTGCAAATCCTCAGCCTCGGAGGTCTTTCTCTTTTTGCCACCCCTTCCTTTAGTGGGTGCCTTGGGAATGGAGATGCTAGGACTAGTAGTGGACCTCTTCTTCCTGGGTCTAACAGAATCAAGGTCAGCCGTGTCGAATTGAGAAGCAGGCTTGGTGGATTTTCCAGCACCTACACAACCAAAACAAGATAAGTATCTTCACTTAACTTATATTTCACTATTTATTTAAATTTTAAACAAAGATACTTACTTGACATCGTGACAGAGCCTGAGGATACCTCCTGAGAATCTTGGGTTGTTGTCTTGAAAGTTATTGCTTCAGGATCAAGTTTCTTGAAAGCGAGGAGTCTCTCTTTAGCAGCAGGAGACAATCTGAGGTGTGAGACGGTGATAGCTGCATAACAAGAAAGAAAAAATATAAGTGATCCTTACATCAAAAGAAAGTTTTTGGTGATCCTTCTCAGGATCCTCCACCCTACCATGGGTTGCCCATTTCTTGGGTAGATCCTTTCCATCCTCAATAGAATCTCTCTTGACGAAAAAGAAACGCCGCTTCCAATTAGCATCGTTCTTGGTGGCTTTAAAGATCGGGTGTTCCTCACCAGGCTTACGTTTAAACAAATAACGATGAGAACCAAAGGTAGTAAGATCATACAGCTCTCCCAGCTCTGACATTCCTAGGTCTATCCCTTCCTGCTCGATGATCCTTTCAAGGGTATACAAAACCCTCCAAATCATCGGCATGGCTTGGATATAAGAGATGCCGGTTAGGGAAAAGAAAGATTGGGTGAAGGCTGGAAAAAGATATGTATAGCCTATGGTGAACGGAGTGACAGGAAAAGCAACCCACTTGTCGGAAATATGATCACTCAGGGCATTGGGATCAAAAGGTCTGAACTCGGTGTTCGCCGGGAAGTAGTGGCGGATCCTATCAATCTGTGCATCATTGAAACAGCAGCGTTCTTTTATGGAATCTTCGATGATCCCCTGGCTTTTCGGTGGGCTGTTTTTCGGGTGATTCTTAGCTGGGGAATTCCGGAGCAACATCTTTGATAGAATGGTGAAAAGAAACGGAAAACAGAGCAAGAGAAGGAAGAAGATGAAGAGAGAATACCTGTTTATCTTCGGAATGCAGTTATAAAGGGAGTCTCTCTAAAATTTTAAATGCATTTGATCCTATCTCTATCTCCTATTTATAATCATGATCGTGCAGGGTTGTCACTTCCGTGACGTCATGGTTGCAACGGATAGTTCTACAATAACGGCTATATTTACGATAGTTAGTTGCGGATAAGATCAGGAAAATATAATTCGCTTATTTAACATATCACTCCTTATATTTTGGGGGCAATTGTTAGGGGAGGATTTTCTAACAATTAGTGATCCTTATTCGTTATCCTAATTAATGATCCTTACTTCTGTGACAGATAGTGATCCTCAGAAGAGCTTCTGGATCAGGATCATGGATCACTTTAAGGATCCTCATACTGACGATTGTTTGTTTGTGTTTTGTATTACATCGCAGGAGTAACAAGCTTGACTTGGTCTTGGCAACGTTACTATGGAATATTCCACGGGTATTTCGCACACGTTTGACTGGAAATGGACGTTGTGGAGAACGTGGGAGCTTGGCACAAAAGTCGGATTGTTTGTTATTGTAGCTAACTTCTATTTTTAAAGGGGTGACGAGCTAGAATTAGAACACTTAGCCATTTTCAGCTACACACACTCTCATACAATCGCATTCTTGAAGCTCTCGACGAACACTTATTAGTTTTCATTCACTTTTACACATTTCACCATAGTGATCCTTGTACCTGGCTCGTTACTATCCGAAGTTGTAAACATTTATTGATTTATTTAAGCTTGGTGATCGGTAGTTTCCATCACCCGGGGTTTTTTGTGCCGGAGATCAACTCTTGATCAAGGGCTTTTTCCCCGTATAAATCCTAGTGTTGTTTGTGCAATTTACACTAAAGTGATCCTAATCATTGTTCTACATTTAAAGCATCATACCCCGTAACTAAGAGTTTGGTTGCATTATCCTCATTAGATTTTTTGACCAAAACAATAAGGATAATATATCCCCCTTTTCTGGTTTCATCAAGGCAGGGGCTGAGGATAGGTAATCCTTAAGAGCTTTGAGGGCACTTTCATGCTTCTCAGTCCATTCAAATTTCTTGTTCTTCCTCAGGATGTCATAGAATTCCTTGCACTTTTCTGAGGATTTGGAAATATGAACCTGTTCAAGGCTGCAATCCTGCCTATCAATCTTTGCACATCCTTGGCATTGGCAGGAGATTTGATGTTCACAATAGCCTTAATCTGCTCCGGACTTGCTTCAATGCCCCTCTTTGTCACCATATAGCCTAAGAATTTACCTGCTTTAACACCAAAATGACACTTGGAAGGATTTAGTTTCATATTAAATTTATCAAGGATATTGAACGCTTCCTCCAAGTCTGTAAGATGATCCTCAGCTTTCTTGGACTTAACCACCATGTCATCTATATAGACTTCCATAGTGTGTCCAATTTGTTCCTTGAACTTCATATTGATTATCCTTTGATAAGTAGCACCTGCATTCCTTAGTCCAAATGGCATAGCAATATAACAATATATACCAGTTGGGGTCATAAAGGTTGTAGCCTCTTGATCAGATGGTTCCATCTGAATTTGTTGAAATCCGGATGAAGCATCCATAAAAGTCAACAACTCATGACCCGCGGTAGCATCCACCATGGAGTCAATGTGGGGTAATGGGAAAGGATCCTTGGGATATGCCTTGTTTAAATCAGTAAAATCGACACATACCCTCCACTTTCCATTTTTCTTTTGAACAACAACCACATTGGCTAACCACCTTGGATACTTAACCTCTCTTATCATACCTGCCCGAAGTAGTTTATCTACCTCTTCCTAGATAATAGCATTCGTTTCAGGTGTAAACTTCCTCCTCTTTTGATGAATTGGCTTGAATGACCTGTCAATGCCGAGTTTATGAGTAATTATATCTTTAGATATACCTGTCATGTCTTCATGCTTCCAGGCAAAGGTAGTTTTCCTTCTTTTAAGGAAGGATACTAGATCCTGTTCAATGTCGCTAAGGATCCCTGATCCTATGAAGATCTTGGATTCAGGATCACGAGCATCCATAAGGATCTCTTTTACATCCTGCTCTCTTGCCTCTAAGACATCTCTTGAAGGATACTTTAATTGCTATTGCTCCCTTGGTCTTGAGGCTGGCTTCATTGATGAGGTATAGCAATTCTTAGCTTCTTGTTGATCACTCTCAATTTTCACTACTCCCCATGGACTAGGAAGCTTAATGCATTGATGATATGTGGATGGGACTGCCTTCATGTCATGTATCCACGGCCTGCCAAGGATAACATTACAACATGATAAGCAATCTATAACACATAATTTTTTATAAGAATGAAGTCCTTCAATATAGATGGGAAGTTTGATGTCCCCCAATGTATTTTTGGTTTCCCCGCTAAATCCCACAAGTACTGAGGATCTTGGGACAATGTCTGATTCAGGGATATTCACCTTCTTGAGGACATCAAGTTGGATGATGTTTACTGAGCTTCCTCCATCTATCAGGATCCCGCGGACAAAATGGTTAGAAATAAATAAGGTAATAACAAGACCATCATGATGAGGATCTTGAACGTCAAGACGATCATCCTCATCAAAAGTTATAATCTTATCCTGTGTGACAGTGGAGGTCCGGATGGGTCTGTCTCCATTATCCATCTTGGTTTCCTTGGCATGTCTCTTGGCTGCTGAAAAGGAAGTACCACAAATGTCTGATCCACCGGATATGTAGTTTATAACTTGTGCATCCGCTGGAGGAGCAGGAGCCCTTTCTGGGATCCTTTCAGGATCCTGGATCCTTGACTTCTTTCATCCCAAAAGCTCCTTCAAATGCCCCTTGCTTAACAAGTAACTAATTTCCTTTCTAAGTGCAATACACTCTTCAGTGAGATGCCCAAAATCCTCATGATATGGACACCATTTGGACTTGTCCTTTATAGCAGCTGGTTTATCACTTTTCCTTGGCCACCTAGCTTTCTCACCTAGATTCTGCATTGCAAGAATTAGTTCATTGTTATCAACAGAAAAACAGTATTCAGTAATGGGAGGATAATCCTCATCATCCTCTTCCTGTTCCACTGCATGCACGTTCTGGTTATCAGATTTGTTGTAGGACTTGAACTTGTTATTCTTAAAGTAGGATCCTTGCTTTTCCTGTTTTGAGGATCCGGTCACTCTCTCCTGGATCCTTTTGTCATCCTCTAGGCGGATGAACCTAAGGGCCCTGGTTCTTACTTCATCAAGATTCCTCCTGCATGGGGTCATAACAAGATCATCATAGAACAATGAATCCCTAAGCAAACCCATTTTAAAGGCTTCTACAGCCGTAGCAATATCTAGGTTAGGAATGTCTAAGGATTCTTTACTAAACTTAGTGATGTTATCTCTAAGTGATTCATTTTGACCTTGTGTTACCCTATAAAGATCACTAGTTAATCGTTCAAATTTTCTACTACAAGAGAATTGACTATTAAACAAATTAACTAGATTAGCAAATGAAGTAATAGAGTAAGGGGGAAGACTTAGCAGTCATTTAAGAGCAAATCCTGTGAGTGTGGATCCAAAACCCTTGCATAGACATGCTTCTTTTAACCTCTCAGGAATTGGATTGATCTCCATCCTCTTCCTGTATTGAGCTACATGTTCCTCTAGATCCGTTGAACCATCATATAGCTTCATAGATGGTATCTGGAATCTTTTGGGTATCTCAGCATCACATAAGGGTGGAGCAAAACGAGATATCCTATGGCTACCATCGGCGATCTCAGGAATGGGCTTGACCACTCCTGGAACACTGGATATCATATCCTTAAGCTTCTGTAATTCCCTAGCCATAGCTTAATTGATACTTGTATCCTGTATGGAGCCATGGTTAGTGTTATAAGAATTATTGAAAGTGTTACCTCCCAGAGGATTCATGTTTGGAATTCCATATGTAAATCCATATTGTCGGACTCTGGTATGATTGAAGGACCAGAGGAAGCAATGGTCTGCATTGGTATGAAGTCTACTTGATGAACATCCGAACTTGGAGGCTGCATACTTCTTAAGAATCCTTGATCCCGAAAGATGTTGGATCCTTGAACCTGAGAGGATCCTTGAACCCGAAAGGATGCTTGGGGCTGAGAGGATCCTTGAACCTAAAAGGATCCTGGAACCATAGAGAATCCTTGGACCTGGGAGGATCCTTGGACCTGGGAGGATCCTTGGACCTTGGAGGATCCTTGGACCTGGGAGGATCCTTGGACCTGGTGCATTCCCACATATCCTCCTGAGCTGACGAAGGATCCCTGATCCTAGAGGCTGGAAGTGAGAGCCAAATGCCTGACTCATAGTTGCTGTTCCATAACGCCTTTCTGATGGACCACTTTGATACTGGATGCCCGGAACTGCCGATTGTAGGTTACAACTGGAGTGTCAAAATTCAATGACCTTGGCATCAGAGGAGAGTGATCCTCCACTGATTTCTTTTGTTTCTTGATATCACCAATCTCTTGGAGGATCCGTTCATTGGTTTTGTCCTGCTCTTGCATGCGATCTCTCATCTGCAAAATCAGAGTAAAAAGATCATTAGTAGTAGGATTAGAGGAAACAGAAGAAGTTGGTGGTTTTGGAAAAATGGGGGTTTGTCTCTTCGCAGCATTTTCAGCATTCTTCTGGGATCCAGAAGGTGGTGGAGGCAAAGGTGGAATGCCTTGTGAAGAACTAATTGCCGGCATTGAACTTGAAGTGTTCTTTGCTGAAGAACAATAATTTCTCAAGAACGAAGCACCAATTGCCACACGGTGGGCGACAAACAGTTTTTGGTCAAAAATCAAGCAAAGATAATGCAACCAAATCTTTTGTTGTGAGGTGTGATGCTTGAATCAATGAACAATATTAAGGATCACTCAGAAATGTAATGAACAAGTGACACAATGATTTATACGAGGAAAAAGCCCTTGATAAAGAGTTGATCTCCGGCATAAAAAACCTCGGGTGATGGAAACTACCGATCACCAACTCAGATTAAACCAAAAATGTGTTACAACTTTGGACGATAGCGAGCTAGTTACAAGGATCACTAGAGTGTAATGTGCAAAAAAGTGTGTAATCGCCGAGCAAACTGTCAAGAGCTGATGAGAGTAGTTACGAGTGTGTATGTATAGCCAAAAATAGCCAAGTGTTCTAATCTAGCTCGCTATCCCCTTTTAAATTTGGAAAACATCTAAGCTAACTAACTATCTGCATTTCGTGCAAGTCTTCCCCGACCTCCATAACATCCATATTAGTCAAGCACATGCGGAATAGAAAGGAATATGCTCAAGGAATATCGCCAAGACCAAGTCCAAGCACGTATTCCTGCAAAACAACATCATATTCAAAGCAGACAATCATTAGTGTAAGGATCACTATGATGATCCTGGATCCTGATCCTACAATACTCTCTGAGGATCACTAATTCAAACAGAATTGAGGAGCCCTAAGCCCAACAGTAATTGAGGATCACCGATCTTTGGAAAATCCTCCCCTAACAATATCCTAAGCTTTTTTAACAAAATCTAGTATACCTTTGTCTTAAACTTGCAAATTCAAAGAAATAAACAATAACAACTAAAAAGACATAACATACACAACATGAGATAGCCAAAATATTAAGGTTTTATTTATTTAAACCCTTTAAAGGTTGTCAAAATTACCTACCCCAAGCATCTACCAGCAATCCGTGGCCCGTCCGTTGGGGTAGGTAAAGGGTGTCCATGATGATAAGTTCTAAATAAGTGCAGGTAAGGAAAGACGGCATGATCACAATGGCTTCATCCCCCAAATAGAGGATCCCTCCACCATTTGTAATCCTACCTATTGTTCGAAGGATCAGTGATCCTTAATCCTAAAGCTACCGTTTAAGTACAGATCAACCATTGTTCAAAAAACATTAAACCATAAAAAATAGGCTCCAGCTGCGTCTAGATAAATCCATCATCGCCCATTTGTTGCATCCTACACCTTCGTCGCATCACCACCATCCGCTGCATCCTCAGCTTGATCCTTCAACCCGCTGCCACTACCCTCGATCGCCAGAACCTCTTTAGTCTCCTCTTCATCATCCAGCTCAGCTAGCTTGGCCTTCCAGCCTTCTTGGTCCCAGGCAGTCCTGTCGAAGTTAGGATCCTCAGCCTCCTTCGCCATCTGAAGCTTGATCTTGAGCATAGCAATGGTGGCAGAAAGTTTAGCACCCTCCATCACTTTAGCCTTCTCTTGGTCAGATGTAATGTGGGCTAGGACCAACTCCCTCTTCACCAAGTTGACTTCATTTTCCAGGGAGGCAATCTTCTGATCCTTCGCCAGATACATCTTCTGGAAATCCAGCTGCTTCTGCTCAGCCTCATCAGCATATGCATCCATGAGAATGTGGATTTCAGCAAATTTCTGCAAAAAAGGGAAACGTAAGTTAGGCTCCATTATCCTCAGCCTAGGAAGATCAGATTTCAGGATCAGGGATCCTTACCACTGAGACATACTCTTCAAACTGGTGCTGAATGAGAGGAAGGCCTTCAAGGGTCTCAGCGGTTTTCCTATTCTTTCCACCCTTGCCCTTGGTACTGACAGCCTTAGGAGCTCGAATGATTGGACTAGCAGCAAGTTTTTTCTTACCGGACCGGGAGGAAGCAAATGCGTCAAGATCAATGACACTGAAACGAGAGGCAGATTTTGAAGACTTTCCAGCACCTACAATTGGCAAACAACAGATAAGTATCCTTAATCTATATCTATTTAATCATACATATATGTAAATACTTACTTGACATGGTGACTGAACCAGAGGATACTTCTTGTGAATCCTTTGTTTTGGCCTGGAATTTTCTAACTGCAGGATTAAGGCTCCAAAAGGCAGCGATTCTTTCTTTTGTTGCAGGGGACTCAATGAGATTTGCACAAAAAAGACAGAAAAGGATCAGTTATCTTCAACAGAAACAGAGTCATCCTATGATCCTTCTATAAGGATCCTATATCCTACCATGGGTGGTCCACTTTTTGGGGAGATCTTTCCCGTCTGGAATAGAATCCCTCCTAACAAGGAAGAAACGGTTTTTCCAGTGGGTATCATTCTTTGTGGTCTTAATGATTGGATGAGGATCACCATGCTTATGTTTGAACAAGAAACGGTGTGAACCATGGCTCACAAGATTATACAATTCAGCCAGTTTCAACATTCCTATTTCTATGTCCTCTTGCTCGATGATGTTCTCCATGGTGTACAGTACCCTCCACATCCTTCTGGTGATCCTTGGCAGGGGAGGATCGTAGCTTCATTGTAATCTTAAGATTTTGATGAAAAGGAAAATCAGAATAAGAGAGAAGGAGAAGAGAGATACCTGATCAGTCTTTGAATGAGGATTTAAAGGGAAGTAACACACGAATTTAAATGCCTCTCGATCCTTATCTCTAATTTCGAATTTATAATGATGATTTTGCAGGTTGTCATGTCGCTGACGTATGATCTGCAACAGCTAGTTCGATTTTAACGGCTATATTTCCGTTGGCTAGTTCGTTCAAGATAAGATCAAAAAATATGACTCATTAAGTGATATTTTATTCCTCATATTTTGGGGGCAATTGTTAGGGATGGATTTTCTAAACCTAAGGATCACGGATCCACAAGTGCAGCCAGGATCACGGATCCTCAATTCTGTTTGAATTAAGGATCCTCAGAAGACGTTGCAGGATTAAGGATCCCGGATCCTCATTATTATCCTAACACTAACGGTTGTTTCCATTATATTTAAACTTGTTTTGCAGGAGTATACTCATTGGACCTACTCTTGCCGAGATTCCAGGGGAATATGCTCCATTATTCTACACGTGCATAGCTTGAATGACCGTTATGGAAGTCGTGGGAGGCTAGCATGATTTGCGGGTTGTTTGTTAGTTAGATTATTTCCATTTTTATAAGGGGATAACAAGCATGAATTAAAAGACACACACTCTGAAAAGCTCTCTGCAGTTCATTGGCGATTACATACATTTTTGCACATTAGTGATCCTTGTAACAAGCTTGTTATCATCCTGATTTGTAATCTTTACTTGTTCAATATAGTTTGTGATCGGTAGTTTCCATCACCCGAGGTTTTTTATGCCGGAGATCATCTCTTGATCAAGGGCTTTTTCCTCGTATAAATCCTTGTGTCACTTGTTCATTTCATTTGAAGTTTGTTCATACATTTGCTATTCAATTCAAGCATCACACCTCACTCGACAAGATTTGGTTGCATTATCCTAGCCTGATTTTTGACCAAAACAAGACCTACAAGGGATCTCTTGTATAACATATTATTTATTATAGTAAATTGAGATACATTGATCCTGAAAGCTCTTGGATTCTCCCATGCAGGAAATTCTCCGTTCTGGATATATTTCAGGATTGGAAGGATCCGTGATCCTGAATTTGGTTGTACATCATCACTAGGTACAATTGCAGCATCCTCTACTATCTCCATTGCATCATTTTCTTTAATTGTAGGAGAAAGGATGTGAATAACGGGAATGCTGACATCCTCTGGTATCTTTAAGGATCATCCTAGATTTGCTAAGGCACCTGCTTCTGCATTTTCCTCTCTGGGTACCTATGTTATGTTGAAAAAATCGAAAGAATTTACCAAATTCTTGACTATCTCTAAATATTTGATTAGTTTTTCTCCCTTGACAACATATGATCCATTAAAATGCTTAGTAATTAGCAATGAATCAGTATATACTTGAAGATACTTGATCCTCATATGTTTAGCTAATTGCAAACCTGCTATTAAGGCCTCATATTCTGCTTCATTATTAGTAGTTTGAAATTCACATGCAATAGATTGGGGTATTATGTCCCCCTGTGGCGATTTTAGTAGTAGGCCTAGTCCAGTTCCTTTGACATTTGAGGCTCCATCTGTGAAGAGTGTCCAAGGATCCTTGGTCTCCTCAAGTTGTTGAACCTCTAATTCCGCTTCCCTTTGTAGAACACTACTGAAATCAGCCACAAAGTCAACTAAAGCTTGAGACTTGATGGCAGTCATGGGATCATACTTAATGTCATATGCACTAAGCTTAACTGCCCACTTTGCCATTCTACCTGACATTTCAGGTTTCCTGAGAACATTCTTAATAGGAAAGTTAGTTTTTACAATAATGGTATGAGTTTCAAAGTAATGTCTAAGTTTAGTGGAAGCTATAATCAAAGCAAGAATTAATTTCTCTAGATGAGAATACCTAGCTTCAGCATTAAGAAGGCTTTTACTTACATAGTATACTGGATGTTGTTGGCCCTCATGATCCTTAACAAAACTACACTTACTGCTTTACCTGAAACATCTAAGTACAAGGATAATTGTTCACCATCTTCTGGCTTCATCAAGGCTGGTGCTGAGGATAGATAATCCTTGAGAGCTTTGAGAGCATCTTCATGCTTCTCAGTCCACTCAAACTTCTTATTCTTTAGTATGTCATAGAAATCCTTGCACTTTTCTGAAGACTTTGATGTTCACTGTTGCTTTTATCTGTTCAGGACTAGCTTGAATCCCTCTTTTGGTCACCATGTATCCTAGGAACTTCCCAGCTTTGACACCAAAGTGACACTTTGAAGGATTAAGCTTCATGTTGTATCGATCAAGGATGTTAAATGCCACTTCGTGATCTTTAAGGTGATCCTCTACCTTCTTGGACTTGACCACCATGTCGTCAATGTATACTTCCATAGTGTCTCCAAGTTGCTCTTTGAACATCATATTCACTAGTCTTTGGTAAGTGGCACTTGCATTTCTCAATCCAAAAGGCATAACAATATAACAGTATATGCCTATGGAGGGGGGGTCATGAATGTTGTGTCCTCCTGATCAAATGGTTCCTTTTGGATTTGTTGAAATCCAGATGAAGCATCCATAAAAGTAAGCAACTCGTGGCCCGCGTTGCATCCACCATGGACTCAATGTGTGGTAATGGGAAAGGATCCTTGGGAAATGCTTTTTTTAAATCAGTAAAATCAATACATACCCTTCACTTTCCATTTTTCTTTTAAATAACTACCACATTGGCTAACCATTTTGGATACTTAACTTCCCTAATCATACCTGCCTTTAACAGTTTATCCACTCCTTCTTGAATAATGGTATTCCTTTCAGGTGCAAACTTCCTTCTCTTTTGGTGGATTGGCCTAAAAGATTTATCAATGCCTAACTTGTGAGTAATAATATCTTTGGATATACATGTCATATCCTCATGTTTCCAAGCGAAGGTGGATTTTCTTCTCTTTAGGAAGGATATTAGATCCTGCTCTATACTCTTAAGAATCCCGAATCCTATAAAATTTTGGATTAAGGATCCTTAGGGTCCAGTGTTATATTCTTGATATCCTGCTCTCTTACCTCCATGACATCCCTTGGAGGATAATTTAATTGCTATGCTGCCCTTGGTTTTGAAGCCGGCTTCATCGAGGAGGTGTAATAGTTTTTTGCCTCCTGCTGATCACTTTCAATCTTCACTACCCCCCCCCCCCATGGTGTTGGTAGCTTCACACATTGGTGATATGTAGAAGGAACAACTTTTATGTCATGTATCCATTGCCTACCAAGGATCACATTGCAACAAGACAAACAATCAATAACACGGAATTTTTTAACAGAGTTTACCCCCTCAATATAGATTGGGAGTTTGATGTCCCCCAATGTATTCTTTGTTTCTACACTGAATCCTATAAGGATGGA
The DNA here is from genome assembly GCA_030545235.1 of Helianthus tuberosus. Taxonomy (NCBI): domain Eukaryota; kingdom Viridiplantae; phylum Streptophyta; class Magnoliopsida; order Asterales; family Asteraceae; genus Helianthus; species Helianthus tuberosus. Next base: position 86,261,872 of record CM060371.1, on the reverse strand, counting down.
TGATTTCGGAACTATCTCTGATTCTGGGATGTTCATCCTTTTGAGGACATCTAGTTAAATTGCGTTCACTGTGCTCCCGCCATCGATAAGGATCATGCGAACAAAATGGTTAGATATAAATAAAGTGATAACTAAATCGTCGTGATGAGGATCCAGGATATCAACACGGTCATCCTTATCAAAGTATATGATTTTCTGCTGAGTCGGAGTCAAGGTTCGGATAAGCCTATCACCATTTCCCGCTTTGTCTCTTTAGCATGTCTCTTCGCTGTAGAGAATGAAGTTCAACATATGTCAGAACCTCCAAAAATGAAGTTAATGATTTGAGCACCTGCAGGTGGTCCAGGGGCTCTTTCTAGCAGTTTGTCAGGATCCTGGATCCTTGATTTTTTTCCTTCCCAACAACTCTTTTAAGTGACCCTTGCTTAGGTGATAGCCAATTTCCTTTCTAAGTGCAATGCACTCATCAGTGAGCTGGCCAAAGTCTTCGTGGAATGCACACCACTTTGATTTATCCTTGTAAGATGTAGGCTTTTCATTCTTCTTAGGCCATCTAGCTTTCTCACCTAGATTCTGTAAAGCAAGCATCAACTCATTATTATCAACAGAAAAACAATATTCAGATATATGAGGATATTCTTCCTCGTCTTCTTCTTGTTCAACAAAATGAACATTTTGATTGTCATGTTTAGAGTATTGCTTGGATCGATTATTCTTAAAGAAGGATCATTGCTTCTCCTGTTTTGATGATCCATATAATCTATCATGGATCCTCTTATCATCCTCTAGACGGATAAACCTTAGACCCCTGTTTCTTACTTCATCTAAGTTCCTGCAAGGTGTCATAACAAGATCATAATAGAAAGGAGAATCTCTTTGCAATCGCATTTTAAATGCTTCTACAACAGTAGCAATGTCTAGGTTTGGGATTTCTAAGGATTTTCTACCAAATTTAGTAACACAATCTCTATGTGATTCATCACGGCCTTGGGTGATCCTATACAAGTCACTAGTTAACCTTTTAAATGTTCTACTACAAGAAAATTGGTTATTAAATAAGTTAACTAAGTGTGAGAATAAAGTTATAGAATAGGGAGGAAGACTTAGCAGCCATTTTAGTGCTGATCTAGTAAGTGTAGATCCAATGCCCTTGCATAAACAGGCTTCTTTCAATCTTTTAAGAATGGGGTTGATTTCCATTTTCTTCTGGATCAGTGGTACCGTCATATAACTTCATGTTGGGGGTTTGAAAACGTTTTGGTATCTCTGGATTGCATATAGGGAGCGCAAAGCAAGATATTTTGTGGCTTCCATATGGGATCTCAGGAATGGGTTTAACAACTCCTGGGACACTAGATATCATATCCTTGAGTTTTTGCAATTCTCTGGCCATAGCTTGGTTGATTCCTTCATCCTGCATGTAGCCAAAGTTAGTATCAAAAGAAGTATTAAAATTGTTACCACCTGATTGATTCGAAGTTGGTATGCCAGAAGTATATCGAAGATAAGACATGTCTGGTATAACAGTAGGTCCAGAAGAAGCAATGGTCTGCATAGGGATGAAATCCCCTTCATGAAATTCAGAGCTTCTCCATGACTGTTTGCCTGAGGATCCTTGTTCCTGAAAGATATTAGACCCTGGGTAGGTCTGTATTGAAGGTCTGGATGTGTGATCCATAAATCCTTGAACCCTGGGTGAGGATCCTTGATTGTTGAGGTAGGATCCTTGAGCCGGAAACGTCTCCATATTCTTTCAGAACGAAGGAAGGATCCTTGATGCTGATTGGTTGTCACCGTCCCATGTTGATGGATCGAGGATCCTTGAGGAAGGGTTATGGCCAATGATCCATGATGATGGATCGATGATCCTTGAGGAAGGGTCATTGCCAGTGATCCCTGTTGTGAAATGGAGGATCCTTGAGGCTACGTGCTGGATATCCTGGATTGTTGTGCTGCATTTGCTGGGGTGACGAAGTCCAACATCCTGGGCATCAGTAGAGAGTGATCCTCTGTTGGCCTCTTCTTTTTCTTGATGTCATCAATCTCCCGGAGGATCCTCTGGTTAGTCTTGTCTTGTTGTTCCATGAAGCTCTTTATCTGCGAAAACAAAACAGAAATATCACTTTTAGTATTAGAAGAAGAAGAACTAGTAGAAACTTTTGATCCTTGGAAGACGGATGATGTCTTCTTTTGGGTATTATCCGGATTCTTTTGGTATGGTGGTGGAATAGGAGGTAATGATTCACTGATTTGGGATCACCGCCGGCATGGCACTTGAAGTGGATTTTCCCTGAGAAGCCATGGAAGTGATGATGTTGAACAAAATTGAACAAAAAATAGATTTTTCTCAAAATGGAAGCAACACTTTCCCCATGGTGGGCGCCAAACTGTTTTCGTCAAGAACCAAACAAAGGATAATGTAACCAAATCTGATTTTGTGAGGTAGTGTGCTTGTATATTGAATAAGTGAATGATTAAATGCCATGTGTTAAGAACAATGAACACAATGATTTATACGAGGAAAAAGCCCTTGATCCTTATGAGATCTCCGGTGTAAAAAACCTCGGATAGTGAAAATTATCACTATCAACTATATTGCACAAAATGTTTACAACTTCGGATGTTGATTAAGTGTGGTACAATGAATGTTTGCTAATGTGAGAGTGTATTCGTGAGCTAATCTTCGAGAGAGAGTGTGTGTTAGCTAATAATAATGTTCTACCTATCTAAACACTTGATCAACCCCTTTAAATGGAAATAACTACTATGTCCAAAAACGTAGGGTGACCATGTCCAAGCTTGTTTACGTTGAGCTAATTCAACATGTGCAGCATCTTCAACGAATATGGACCGAGATTCTTGCCATGACTTGGTCCTCGTCATCCATGACCTGCATATTAACATGAGAAAATAAAGAGAACAATTATTAGAAAAGTTACGAAATGATAAGGGTCCATGATCCTCAGAGTTCCTGCATCATTTATTAAGGATCAGTGATCCTGGCCGATCTAAGGATAAGTGATCCATATTTATAAAAATTAACCCCTAACAGCAACGCATGCCCATACATTATACTTACCTGTAAGCGTAAAACATAAAAACAAAGCATTAAATATCGTATTCAAAGCCTTAAATATCGTATTCAAATGGTGATAACATTACAATTTAACTCGTTTGACCAGGTTGTCCATTTCACCCGTTCATTAGCTTACCCTTTTAACGTTTTAACTAACCATGTATTGTTTATCACCCAAAAAGGTGCGTAATTACCATCTTACCCATTTAACCGGTCTAGTTTACAGTGTAGGGGTCCTATTTCAAAAATTCATTGGTTTACCACCAAAAAATCATTTTTACTCATTCGACACATTTTGGATCACACCAAAATGTCTGATTTTAAAAAGTCATGAGTTTACCACCAAAAATTTATTTTTACTCGTTCGACCGTTTTGGATGCAGTTGTCATTTGAGTTGAATTGGACTGATTGGTTCCGTATGTGTGTTGATTTGTGAATGCAGGATGGTTAGAGAAAGAAGACTAGGAATGGAACAAGTTGGTGAAGCTTCATCTGCCCCGGCTGCGTCAAAGAAACAACAAACGACACGCCTATGGAGGAGACTCAGGAAGTTCAGGAGGAGCCCGTGCATCATGGTGATATTCCGTACAAAGCCGTTTGGGAAAAAGGACCTTTAAGTAAACAGCCAGCGGAACTTCAACCGAAATTGTTCTATAATAAAATGAGGGATGAACACTCCATCAAGGAGAACATGTGTTTTGAAAAAGCAGTGTTAATCTTGGACTTTAAGGCATTGGAGTTCTTTGAGAAGTTCACAGCGCTCGGTTGGGAGGCTGTAGTTAGTTTCAAAGGTATTCCGAGTGGAGAGGTGTATGTGAAAAGCATGTTGACGAAGGATGACGGAACCAACCCCCCACGGACCACTACCTTAACCGGTAAAGTGAATAATAAACCGGTCACTCTATCGCCCATTACTATGAGACCGTTGGCTAAATTTGACTCAAAAGCTGATAATTTCTAACGGATTGTGGATCCGAACGATTATTACCTGCACACAGAGAAGTTAGTGGAAGATAATGTAATGTTCTCTGAATTGTTCATGCTAGATAAGGGGGTTGCGCGATAACCTGAAGCCGGTTGTTCGTTTACTGCTGAGTTTTTTTATTACCAATGTGACATCCAGGACGGGTGATTGAGTGGCAATAAGGAAATGGGAGCTCATGGTGTTGTATGCACTGATGACCGAGCAGTTGCATTTTTCATTTAGACAGATGGTAATCATGCACGTGTGGCAAGCTCGGAATAAAAAAAAGTTGATTCCACACGTGCGACTGTTGAGCGCTTTATTGGAGAACATGGGGCAATTCAGCCGGTGAATATCCTAACAGCAAACCTCACACGATGTTTTCAATCGCAGATGTCTGTAAGAGTGAGCGGTTAGCATAAAGCAAAGGTGAAAGTGCTTCAATGGGGGAAAGAAGCACCTAGGCGGGGAGAGATGGATGATCTAGACTCGAGTGATGAAGAGTTGATGAGGTAAAAGAGAGAGGCGGGGTTGGTTACTTGTGAAGGGTCGAGTAGGCAAACTGAGGAGCCGAGACAGTCGGTGTATTCATGGGGGGTGTTCGATGACGAAATGCAAGCAAGGGTGGACAGTAATCGACCACTGGAATATGCGACTTGGGAGACATTTCAGAAGTCTATCTATGATCAGCGTTCAAAACAGGATGCGGAAAGAGAGCGACAGCATCGGGAGTTGTTGGAACACAACACCCGATTTGATCAGATTCACCATATGAGTCAGGAAATGGACTTAAACATGCGAGCATATGATGAAAATTAGCTGAGGAGGCATCAGGATTATTACATGGGTGTGCCTTATGTGGAAAATCCACCATACGTGGATTACAACCGCGAGCCTCCGTATCAGCCAGGTATGGCGAGGCATCCGACTCCGCAGGTACATGGGTCCATGTGGGTGCCATTAGAATACACGACACCACACTATCAGAGTTCTTACCCGTACCAACCGCTGCCGTATGAATACCCATCACAGTAGTCGCAGCAGCAACAGCATCACAACAGGGAGAGCCAACAGCAGGTGGGCTGGCAGGCATTTTCGATATGAGCATGTTCTACGAGCACCTTGGAGGGTACTACGGTCACCCACCAGGTCTGTGATATCACTAAGCACTTATTGACCCTGCTTTATACTTTATCAGGTCCACGTGCTTGATCCTTTGTACTTTTCTTTATTTAGACAATTTTTTATTTTGTTTGTTTAGTGGTGTAACTTATCTGTGTTGGGAATGTGTGTTTAATTTTTTTGTTTGGTTGGTTAGGTTAGTTTTACTCATTGGTTGATATTGGTGGTACCCAGGTTAGGTTATAAAAAGCACCATACATTGGGGACAATGTATCCCAAGTGTGGGGATGTGGTAACCTAGGAGGGATTAGCGTTTTCAATCGCTAAGTGGAAAAAAGTGAAAAAAGTGGAAAAATGAAAATTTAGATTTTTTTTTTTTTGTCTCAAGTATGCTTGAACTACATGAAAAAAAAATTCAATTACTTAAAGGTTTCTTGCTGATATTAAGCTAATCGAGATCCCTAGTCATGGTTGTCCCTTTAAGTCTCATGAGAGTAATTCTGGCAGGTTTTAGAAAATAGTTGAGAAGAGATGCCTAACTATGGGTAACATGCTTTAGGAATTACATATGCTATATGTCAGTAACCCATATTCCTTTCGTTCGGTGAGATATTTGAGCCTACTAGAAGTGTTAGTTGAATTGCAATAACTGTACATTTGGTGAGAGTTGGCCATATGTTGCTTTGTGTTAGAACGTGTGTGGTTTGATACATGTTGATATTGTGGTTTAGCTTAAGCACATAGATGATAAAGGCATTAGGATCCCTTCATTGTTTTATCATTTGATTGTTGATTTAACCCACCTTAGTTAACCATGTTGAGCCTTATACCTTTCGTTTGTTACATCTCATGTGACACGTTTGAATTACCAACAATGAATGACAAGTGTATTTAGAAGTGTGTTATGAAAAACGAAAATGAATAAAAAAAATTAAAAAAAAGAGAAAAGAAAGAAAAAGAAAAAAAAATCATTAGTATGTTCGTGTTATACAAGTGGGTCGAATATAACCCAAAGTCTTAGCAGTTTTGAAAATAAAGTTGTCATGGTTTGGTATATTGATTTGTGTTAGCCATATAAATATAATAATCCAAAAATATCCTTACCTTTACCCTTTACCCAAAAGCCCAAAAGTCCTTTTGATATGTGTTATGTTATTTGTTACAGTGGAGGTGTGATTGCCATACAAGCTTTTGATTGCAAAGTAGCATATTTGGTTTTAAGTGAATCTATACTAGCACATTACACGCAAGTCTAGATAAAACCGATAGAAGTGATTATTGTGACGGGCGTGTGGTATGTGTGTAGGTATCATAAGCATGTTAGTTTTAGTTAGGCAAGTCTTAAAGTTGTTTCAAAGATATTTATTATCTAGCTGTCAGATTGTCAACCTTGATTTTGTCTGTCTTTGGGATGGGTATGACTTGGGATCTTAAACTGTGAATTCGGTAAGGGATTTGAAGGTGATTTGTTAATATGGTGAGTAATGTTTGTGACAGTTGCTTGAGGACAAGCAATGTTAAGTGTGGGAATGTGATGGAGAGGTTGAAAACCGAGTGTTAATGTTATTATCTTACGTGCTTTATTGCATTTTAGGTGTTTATATGCTTCGAATGTGATAACTATGCGAGATTGTAATTTTACAGATTAAAAGCTTAATTCGGTGAAGTTAGAGTGCATGGAAGTGGAATGGAGTGTTCAAGAATGATAAACAAGGTGAACGATAGTGTTCGGGACATTATTCGGGCCAATATATAGTGTTGGAACTTGAGAAATTTAAAAGATTGAAGTTCGGGGGGTTAAATTGTCAATACATGAAAGTTGTATGTAAGGCAAATATGGGTTTCACATTTGCGACGTAGGTTACGGCCGGTCAACCGTAACTTACGGTTGACATGAGATGAACAAAAACGCTAAAGAAAGTTGACAATGGGACTTACAGTTTGCAAACATGACATACGGATGAAAAGAAGTTTCAGCATTTTTGATGCGTAAGCTATGGTCTTGCGACCGTAGCCTAGGCGGGGATCCACAAGGAGTGTATGTTGACTTTTCAGCGTAAGTTAAAAGGGTTTTTTAACCCTAATATCAGAATCACTTCATCTCCTACGAAATTTTGGAGGCAAATAGGAACTTTGGCTCTCATTCTTCGTCACCATCATCATAATTCTTACCAAATCAACCGAATTGAAGATGCAATCATTTTTTTCTCAATCGTTTGAAGATCAACCAACTACCATGAGTGGCTAATTGTTTTATGGTTTCCTCCGGATGGAGGATTCTTGTAAGTTATTGACTTTTATGTGTTTGAAACATTTGTGAACATTGGTAATCTAAGCATTCTATGCTTTTTACCATTTGATTTGATTAACTGATTGTAAATGATTGGTTTTACTTAATTCTTGATTCTAATTCATTCAATTCCGGAGATTTCTAGTAATTGGGATACATTTGACAGGGGTTAGGGTTAGTAATTCCAATTGATTGTTCTTATGATAACCTTCCGTTGTTTTTTACAATCGAAGTAAGTAGTCTTAGGGTAATCACAATCAGTTCTATGTGATTGTCACAATTTAAATACGTAATTGTAATTGCTTTGAATCTAAAATCCGGAGGAACCAATGTTTCTCCTACTGTTTACACTTCGTTTTTAGTAATTAATAGTTTAACCAACTATCAAACAATCAAAATTTTATATTTTAGCAATTAGTTTATTAGTTCTTAATTCATAGCGCTTTCCACAATACTCCTTTGGTTCGATACCCTGCTTATCCTATCTATTTAGGTTAAATAGGTTTTTGATTGACGTTCGCAACAGTCATCATGCATCATTCTATTAAGCCCCTAGTGCATCATTCTATCTAGCCCCTTGTGCATTATTTTGTTCGGCTGTCGGGATAGGGGCTTGTAGGTCCCTTTAATGTGTTTAGATCTTGAGAGAATTGTTATCTAAACCTAGAGAGCGGAATCCTCTAGATCAGATTATGAAAGAAACGTGTTGAAAGTAGAATTCAAAAATAAACAAATTTGATTGATTATTAAACTTGCAGTTTACAATCAACCTAGATTTCCAAGAAGACTTCACAATTCACCTAGCCTCTCTCCTACGAATTCTCTCTGTCTTTCTCGTTCTCTCTCTATGAACTCTCTTCAATAATAATCTGAGGTGCAAACCTAAACCCTAATGCAAAGCTATGTTTATATAACACAAGGCGTGCAATCTGGGCTAGGTTTCCACATGGGCTACGAACTGGATCAAGCTCAATTCGCCAACCACACAACATATGTGGGTTTGGTTGGCCCAAACACTATTAACAAACTATACAATGCTAAACCCGCTAACCCTTTATTGTTTCACTAATTACAAGATATCTAAAGACCAAATTATATGAAGCTCTTGACACAATATGCACAGACAAACCCCCCCCCCCCCCTTGACAATAGCTTTATAGGGAAACTTTGTCTTCAGTCTTCTTGCACTCTTTGGTCTTTGGATAGCTTCAGCTTCAAGCTTCTGTCAGCAAAAGACTCCCCCTATACTGATGCATCCAAGCACCAAATCTCCAGTAGTGGTAGCACTTGAACAACCTCTAGTTCAACATATGCATAACAATCTTCAAAAAATCTTCAAACTTTGTATACAATGTGGAAAGGAGGATTCTACCACGCATCCAATCAGACTACTCTTCACTTAACTTCGCAGCAACTTATCACTTTTCAACTACACTGTGACATTTCTGTCTTTCAATCATTGTACAAATTCAATACAACTTTGTATTTAATGAAACATTGTGTTTTATTTCCGGGATTGTATAATTACATATGACAATTGCACGTTTTAGTCCTTGTACAATTTCATTCAGTCAAACCTTTTCTAGAAGCGAAATCATAAACTGTTATATAAACTTAATCAGTTCAATGCAATGTACGCTCTGGAACAATGACATAAGCTAAACATACCCTAAATACCCTTTACATAGCTTAGAAATAAGTTTTGAGGGGTTCGGTATGGCAAAAACATGTTTATTCAAGCTTAGGAACTATTTGCGACAAACTGCGAAAGTCTACCGACTCTCGTATTTTTTAATACAGACCGTGTGCACACATCAAAAAAAAAATTAATCATTAAAATCTTGTATTTTATTTATAAGAATGCAAAAATATCAATCGTTGCACAATTTCAGTCATTTTGGTGTTCGTTATAGCGTTCGTCGTAATTAAGCGAAAAACGCAACTGTACAACCGAACGAACCGATATCCATGACATTTTTGGGCATAATTCAAGTTACATATGCCTTAAAATCCTTACAGTGCCTAAAAACTAGGTTGACGGCAGTTAATAGTGACAAAACGAGACGAAACAAGTCCAGGGGCCAAAGCTGCCAAGTTTCAAACGTTGCTGAGGCTCTGGCAGGGCGTGAGAGGATTAGGCTTAGTCTCTCGCGGTGCGTGAGAGGTGCCTAGTAAAATAATTCCAAGGAAGCCAGTGGTTTTGACATTCTTGGAGCCCAAGATTTCGTTTTCCCCAAGTTTTAACCTGCAATTGACATGTGTTTATGACTACCCTTGATGTGTGCCACCTCCTTGGACACTTGGCATGATCACAATAACTCCAAATTGCTATAAATAGCAAGCATTTTATTATTCACAACTTGCTCATTCACCTCTTCTTCTCTAATCTGCTCTTAATTGGAATTTGCTTATCTTTAGAGGCCTCCTACTAAGTATTCTTGCCTTCCGAGAACACAAGTAAGTGTTCTTTCCTTAGTCTTGTTCATTATTTTAGCTTATTTTAAACTAAAAGTTAAACAATTGACTTTCTGTTTGAAATTCGGTTCTGACCATAACTAGTCAAGTCAAAGTTCAATTGAACTTTGCAACGTGATCGTAATCACGAAGGTTATAATCCCTTGCGATTGCACCTTCTGATTACCACGTTTACTAGTCGAAGTGACAAGTCAAAGTTTCGGTCAAAGATGCACATTATGTGCATTTTACGAAGGAACTATTTTCAGGTATCAAAACACTAAGTTTTGATACCAAATCAGTTTTGCAACTTAGTTAGACATTTTTTTGACATGTCTAACTCGTCACTTCTAGTTTAGTGCTTATTTAGGGTCGTAAGTCGAGCGGTCTTGACCACTACTTTGACTTTCGAACGACCCGTTTGGTCGATCTTAGGATCCGACCAAACACATGTATATGACCATAGTTGTATAGGGAATAACCTACTAAGGTTATACCATATGGTCATGTCGTTTGGTTAGTGTTATGATAAGTCGTTTATATGTTCTTAAAAATGACCAAAATGCCCTTTTTGCGTATAAATCCATTTTAAGCATATGTAACCAAATTTTTGACATGTAAACTAATGTTACAACATTATTAAACATGTTTTGGCATGTAAGACTTATCATAGGAGTTATTTAACCATCCGAACACGCATTTACTCAAATGACACGTTAAAGTAGCATAAACTACCTTAACGAGTCATAACAGGTCAAACGCACTTAGGATTAGTTCCAAATCAAAATGTTGAGTTTATTAAACCATGTCATATGAGTTCCAACACTCATTTGGTTTATATGACGTCATTCTATCTGATTCGCCGATTAAAGTCCCCGTTACACTAACATAGTTATCCGACACATTAGGACGCACTTGAGCTTTGTTTCTTCTTTTTGATCAAGGACACTCTTTGCAATCCCAAATGAGTACATAGTTCACCTATTTTTTTCTTTTAAATATTTTGGGGTGATCCATATGTGCCAAACTATCTTTTAAATTACACGTTTACTACCTTTAGCTCATGTGAGTACATAGCTCCCCTCTTTTACGTTTTGCAAATGTTTTGGGGTGACTCATATGTGCTAAATCATTTTCATGTTTTCAAAAACAAAGTCGATGGTTTATATAAACAATACGATTTCAATAATGTGACGAACTTGTTGGTGCGCTATGCATAACACGAATGACATTCATTAGCTTTGGCCGAGCCGACCAGTAGTATGTTATGGTACTATAGGACTGACAATCCCATTACCAGACTGTTTACTGGATAGTTTGGGGAACGACAGAAACTGTTATTTTAACAAACCCTTTGGTGGTTTTTTAGTCGATTTAAAGAGTCCCATTGGTGGTCTAGACTAGTCACACAAATTTGAATGTATTCATTAAAGAACGACCAAAAGTTTTCACAATTAAAACACGGACGATTAACGAATGGTTTAAACACGGACGATTGACGAATGGTTTACAAAACGAACGGTTGATAACACGGACGATTTGGACGATTGTTTTATGGTAAGTGATTAGATAACGGGATGAGTGTAATGCTAAAAAAGCATGGTGGATACGCCGCTGGTACTTCCTATATATAAGTGCTTTTATCATATTACATGTCGTAGCGTTATCTAGATCGCTTGGACAAATGTTTTCAAATGATGTCACGTAACGATTTTTACTTAAAGATATAAACCATATGAAGTTTTCTTTTAAATCGATTTACTACTCGGATTTACAAAAGAAATGTTTCGGTCAAGATTCATGGCTACAAGGATTTCACAAGCTTTAACCAACATGTTTTAGTTGGTTAATTATATTGAAATATCAGACAGTTTTGATACAATGTTTTCACTTATCGACTCTCGTAGTCGGACGAGGTATTGCAATATGTATACAAAGCCATGAATTTGACACACTCATAAAACCTTTGTACTCGCCAGCTTTTTATGCTGACTCTCTTTTCACATATGTTTCAGGAGCCGTTGTTTGATGATATGATGCATGTTTAACATAGGAGAGACGCGAGCTTTAGTGACTTAAAATTTGAAAGACAATATGTTTGACCTTGTTTCTTTTTACTCCAAGACAATGTAAAACACTTATTAATTCAATAAAACAAAACTTCAAATACCATGTGTTGTGAAACAATTTATCCTGTGACGTGACTCCCTGACGTTTCCACTGTGGTTTGTTGTTTTACGCGGTCGGGGTGTTTCAATAAGATTGGTATCAGAGTCATGGTTGTAGGGAATTAGGTTATTAGTAATACTTTGACCTAGACTATAACCTTTCTAGGACCCCTAACACAAGTTATCTGGTGTTTAGATCTTAAAACAATACCATCACCTATCCTTAGGTGATTACCAAAAAGAGTACACAAATTTCAAATCCGTTTTGAAAATCAATCATCTATCCTTTGATGGTTTATTTTAGGCCTTGTGCCTTCAAAGTTTTCAAAATCTCATCAAAGTTTGGGTCTTATTAATGTGAACACGTGCAATCTGGAAGGGTGGGTGCCTGTACCCCGAGTTTTTTGTCTAAGGCTATGGGTTACTCTATTATATGAACCGATTGTGGATTCCAAGTCAAGACAATCTTCGCACCCTATTGATGGACGAGGCTCATAAGTCTCGTTATTCAATCCATCCTGGTGCAGAGAAAATGTACAAGGATCTTCGTACCCAGTATTGGTGGCCGGGTATGAAAAAAGGGCGTTGCCTTGTATGTATCCAAATGCCTAACTTGTCTTAAAGTCAAGGCTGAATATCAATGCCCATCTGGTTTTCTTGAACAACCAGATATACCGGTATGGAAGTGAGAGTACATTGCGATGGATCTCATCACTAACCTAACACACACATCTAGAGGTCATGATGCTATTTGGGTAGTCATTGATCGTCTAACAAAGTAAGCACACTTTTTTCCGATTCGTGAGGATCTATCTGCTGATAAACTCGCCAAGATCTACGTGGATGAGAGTGTATCCTATCATGGTGTTCCTTTGAACGTCATATCTGACCGTGATGCTTGAATCTCATCTCACTTTTGGAAGACCATTGGTGTGCGTTAGGTGCGTTATGAATTTATTGATATTTTAAGCCCATTTTACACATTAATCAAGTTTTAAATTTATAAAACATGATATTCTACTAACATTAAACACACACATGGGCAAGTGCACTGTCACACCCCGACCACGTAGAACATACAAAACGTGGCGGAAACGTCGGGGAGTGTTGTAACAGAATTAATTGTTTCAAATCCATGGCAATTGAAGTTTCGTTTTATTAATCAAACATGAAAGTTTACATTGTTTTAAACAAGAAACAAAGAGTACATAACATAAATTAACTAGTTATTGTCTCGTTTTAAGTCACTAAGGCACAGGTCCGCCTAAATATGTCTTGATAAGTCCTATGCATCATCTCCTGAAAACACATGTGAAAAAAGGTACGTCAGCATAAAAATGCCTGTGAGATACATAGGTTTTGTGAAAATAGGATTCATGACTTGTAAGTTTAGAAAGAGTTGTTTAATAAAGTTTAGTCATGAACCTTGTAAATTGTTTTGTTTTGTAAATCGTTTGAAAAACAATAAGTTCAGATGATATGTATAAATAAGAGAATAATGTATGGTTAAATGAATAACCATGTAAAATGAGTTTGTATAAGATAAGTTGTTTGTAATTCAATGTCTTGTGAAAAGTATGTTATTTGTATAAAATGTTACATATCTCAAATTGAAATGATTCAAATAACGCTACGATATGTAATACCATACAAACACTTATATATAGGAAGTACCAGCGGCGTATCCACCATGCTTGTATCATATTACACACGTCTCGTTACTTAAATCACTTACTCAAACCAAACTACCAAAGTAAAATGTTTATGTCTAATGTAAATCATGTAGTGTGTATCCAAAATGTAAGCATGTGATGAATAACAATGTACTAAGTATGCAACAAAGGACATACATAGCATATAGTGTAATGTATAACAATGTACTAAGTACGCACACAATGGGCATACATAGCATAAAATGTAATGTAAAACAATGTATTAAGTACGCACACAATGTGTATACATAGCATGTAATGTAAGGCAATGTACTAAGTACGCACACAATGGGCATACATAGCATGTAATGTAAGGCAATGTACTAAGTATGCACACAATGGGCATACATAGCATAAAATGTAATGAAATCATGTACTATAAATGTACTAATGAACATAGCAGGTATATGATGTGAAAGCATGAAAGTAACAAGTAGGCACATGTGTTCCACCCCAAAATGTTTGGAAAACAGTAAAAGAGGGGTCTATGTACTCACTTGAGATTGCTCAGAAGTCCTAAGATAACCACCAAGAAATGCTAGAGATCGCGGAATCAAACGGCACAAAGGGTCCCCGCAAGATTGATAATCCAAGTATTCTCAGGTATGAGGTGATGAAACACCCCAACTTAGAGAAATCTCAGATTTCAAGTGGGTTTTGCAATGAATGGGGTTGGGTATTTATAGATTTCGGTTCACCATTAGCATCGTTTCTTGGATAACGTGCCTTGATCTCACCCGTACACTTGTCGGAATGTTGTGGTAACTCATTTTGGTCCCACCACAAGAGTTTGACACTTGGCATTGGACTTTGGGGTGTTTGAAGGGCTGTTAACAGGCTGTTAATACATTGAATCTGGTCTGGGAGCCTGACGCGGGCCGCGTAAGGATGCACCTTGGGTTTACGCGGGCCGCCTGGCCTGTCTGATCAGTAACCAACTTTCAGAAATGACAGTTTTGGTCCCTGTTGGTGTTAAAGGCCATTTCCGACATGTTTAAGGCCCGTTAAGCCAACGTTAAGGCCCTAAAATGAGGCCTAAACATTTTGGACATGAAACATGCTCAAAAATATGTCGGATGTCAGTTCGTTTGGTCGTACGATCGCGATGTTCGCTTAATTACGACGGAATGCGCATAAGCGCGAAAAACGATCCAAATGACGCGACGAATGGATTTTTCTTATGCCAAACACTAAGGTAAAATATTTTAGTGCTTACATAAATTTTTGGATGTCCGGATGTATTCAGAAAGTAAGTTATGCGCGAAAATGCAAACTTGTGCACTTTTTGACGCTTTTAGTCCCTGAATGACCCAAAAGTTTATTTTAGCACACCGAACCCCTCAAAGCCTATTTCTAAGCTATGTAAAGGATATTTAGGGTATGTTTAACTTATGGTCATGTTCCGGAATGTCTGTTATAGTTCAAATTGGCATACTTTCACAGTTTTGTCAACTTTAGTCCCTGTAAGCGATTTAACTTGATTTCGGCATACCAAACCATCCAAAACTTATTTCTAAGTTATGTAAAGGTTATTTAAGGTATGTTAAGCCTATTTCACTATTCCAGAGTGTTCGTTGCATTAAACTAGTTATATCTACGCATCAGAGCGCGTATAACCCTCCAGAAAGCGATTTAAAGCCTGAAATCGAACAAGAGTTAATATGTGCAAACGATACACATATTTTTACAAATCCCAAGTATGAAATACAATATTTCATTGGTTTGGAATTCGTTGGATGGTTGAAGTGACACAGGTGTCACAGTCTCCCCTACTTTAGGAAATTTCGTCCCGAAATTTATTCGTAGGAGTCTATCTGTGACTTTGTGTCAAATAACCACCAGAGATATGAAAGGCATAATCCTGACATTTCCTTAACGGACATTCTTCAAAAACGAAAATGAATGGAATGAGTCATTTTCCACAATTTCTTCAGAAACGAAAATGAACGGAATGAGTCATTTTCCACAATTTCTTCAGAAACGAAAATGAACCGAATGAGTCATTTTCCACAATTTCTTCAGAAACGAAAAATGAACGGAATGAGTCATTTTCCACGATTTCTTCAGGAATGAAAATGAACGGAATGAGTCATTTTCCACAATTTCTTCATAAACGAAAATGAACAGATTGAGTCATTTTCCACAATTTCTTCAGAAACAAAAATGAACGGAATGAGTCATTTTCCACGATTTCTTCAGGAATGAAAATGAACGGAATGAGTCATTTTCCACGATTTCTTCAGGAACCAAAATGAACGGAATGAGTCATTTTATACAATTTCTTTAGGAACGAAAATGAACAGAATGAGTCATTTTCCACAATTTCTTTAGGAATGAAAATGAACAGAATGAGTCATTTTCCACAATTCCTTCAGGAATGAAAATGAACGGAATGAGTCATTTTCCACAATTCCTTCAGAAACGAAAATGAACGGAATGAGTCATTTTCTACAATTTCTTCAGGAATGAAAATGAACGGAATGAGTCATTTTCCACAATTCCTTCAGAAACAAAAATGGGATGAGTCATTTTCCATAATTTCTTCAGAAACGAAAATGAACGGGATGAGTCATTTTCCACAATTTCTTCAGAAATGAAAATGCACTGAATGAGTCATTTCTAGACACACGACCAAACTTGCTGTGGTTTCTGTGCACTGAATTTCATAATTATGTATGCATCCATAATTACGCAATTCCTTGCACAGTCCGCACAATTTGTTTTGTAATGTGAAGGGGAGGAAAAATCAAACATGTGATGAGTGTGACTAGACTACCATAAGGTCCTTTTAATTAGATCGACAAATGATCCTTTTAATTAGGCCACCAAGGAGTCCTTTCAGCTATCTCATCACATGATATTCCTAACCAGATTTTTGGATCAATCTGTTTAACTAGACCACTCAAGGGGTCTAATTATGGAATAGTACAATATAATCCAAGGGTCTTTACTATTACGTAAAAGCCCATTGAGGATTTAATATAGTACTTTTGGATATCCTACTATGAATTCCTTATACGAAGATATGGAAGATTCTACGAGGATTTGGATAACAAAACTTGGATTACACAAAAACATAAAAGGGAACACATAAGCACTTAATCACATAATTGTTTAACTTGATTATTAACTTGTTATTATCTTGTTATCGATTGAAAATGGATATGGAAACCAGCCGATGGACTTCAATGTCCTCAGGGATCTATCTGAAAAGATAGGAAGATCTCCCAAAAATTCAATTTTGTTTTCAAAGAAACGTAATATTCGAATTAAGGAACACAATAATTTTAGGATTTATGGAAATACCCTTAGGTACCCTATTAAGGATTTATAGTGGTACTTTGGGTATTCATCTAGTGTTGTAACTTGCGCCTTGTACTTCGTTTCCTTGGAAGAAACGGGTACTTAGGAATTTCGTGGAAAACGCAAGAGATCATAAAAATAGAAAAAATTATTTGGGGGTAGTTTGCTTTTCAAGGAATACGATTCCTTGATTGTCGGTCTTGTAAGGGATATGTTGTTTATACTTACAACTTCATAAATACATTGCAATGTAAATAAAAGATTTATTTATAAACAATGATAACAACTGTTTCATGGACCTTGACAACAAAAGAAAATAATACATAAGACGTAATTATTTCTAAAGGGTGTTGTCTTCTAGTCGGTCAGATGCTCATCCCTGTGCTGGATTAGCATTAGCAAGATTTGGGAAATTTCTTCGGAAATGACCCATCTCGCCACAATTGTAGTAAGAACCTGGTGGAAAGAGAGCTTGAGCAGGATTGTTGTCAGCTTGATTTAGTGCAACTGCTGCTACGCAAACTTTTGCTGTATGACCTTTACGTCCACAAATTTGGCATTCGCGGCACTTCACACTAGCATGATGATGAAGGTTACATTGGTTGCACAAGGGTGAAGTTCCATTGTATGGCTTCCTAGCAGGGGGTTGAGCTGGTTGGTTGGGGACGGCTTGATCATTGTGAGTAACCATGGCGAAGTTCTGAGAAGCCTTTCGCTTCTTTGACTTCTTAGGAGGTCCAGTCTGTTCATCCATGGTCTTTGATTCCTCGATTGGTTTCGATTCCTCGACCAGTTTCTTGTCACCCTTTCGGAAAAGCTTACGTTTCCTGATCTGAGATTCAGTCAAGGTTGCAGATAGCTCATTGGCCTGCCTAACCGTAGTGGGGTTACAACCAGTAACAATGTCCTGAACTGAGTCAGGGAGACCATCAATGTATTTTTCGATCGCCTTATCCAAAGGCGTAACCATGGTAGGACACAACAGGCTCAGCTCCTCATATCGATCAGTGTATGCTCGATGTTCGCCGCCGTCTTGCTTAAGATCGTCGAATTCCCTTTCCAAGGCCCTGATCTCGTGACGAGGAAAAAATCCCTTCATCATCAGTGCTCGAAGTTCTTCCCACGTTTGAGCCAGTGCCACTTCGGCACCCCTATCTCTCATCACACCGTTCCACCATGTCAAAGCTCGTTTCTCAAAGACACTAGATGCAAAATCTACCTTTCGCTCGTTTAGACATTGAACATGTCTGAAGGTGCTCTCTAAACTCTCGAACCATTGCAGAAGTGCAGTCGCTCCTTGAGACCTAGAAAACTTTGATGGCTTAGCCGAGTTGAACGTCTTGAAATTGCAGGGGGCATTATTGTTGTTGAGAGCTTGGTGACATTGAGCAACGATGTTCGGGATTGCAGCAGTTATTAGCTGTGTAATGACAGCTGCCAGATCTTCAATAGATACCGGATTTTCACGTCGTGGAGGCATTCTAAAAAGGGGAAACAAGAGAGAAAACAAATGAAATGGCATGGGGTAAGAATAGGATGTTGCAATTACCGACCAAAATCATGGGTGATGGTCATTTGTTTGAACCACGAAGCAAACAAACGACACACAAAGAGTGAATCAAAGCAAATAGATCCTCATAATGTATCGCGAAGACATGCTCGCCTATAAGTGGACACTCACCCCAAGAGTTCCCTGGTAAGAGTGACTGGTCCGATTATGTGGATTTGTACGAACACTCTAGCCTTAGACAGAAAACTGAGGGTACAGGCATTCACTCTTCCAGTTTGCACATGTTCACACTATTTAGGACCCAAAACTTTGACGAGATTTTGAAAATTCAAAGAGGTTCAAAACCTTGTAACAGAGGGTTCAAAACCTAGTAATCAATCATCCTAGAACAGATGATTAGTTTTCAAAGCGGTTTTGAAATTTATGTTCTTGTTGTGGTCGTCACCTAAGGATAGGTGACGGTATTGTTTTATGACTAAACGCAAGTAAACTCGCGTTAGGGTCCTAGGAAGGTTATAGACTAGGTCAAAGTGTTACTAATAACCTAATTCCCTATAACCATTGGCTCTGATACCATCTTTTCTCTCACACCCCGACCACGTAGAACATACAAAACGTGGCGGAAACGTCGGGGAGTGTTGTAACAGAATTAATTGTTTCAAATCCATGGCAATTGAAGTTTCGTTTTATTAATCAAACATGAAAGTTTACATTGTTTTAAACAAGAAACAAAGAGTACATAACATAAATTAACTAGTTCTTGTCTCGTTTTAAGTCACTAAGGCACAGGTCCGCCTAAGTATGTCTTGATAAGTCCTATGCATCATCTCCTGAAAACACATGTGAAAATAGGTACGTCAGCATAAAAATGCCTGTGAGATACATAGGTTTTGTGAAAATAGGATTCATGACTTGTAAGTTTAGAAAGAGTTGTTTAATAAAGTTTAGTCATGAACCTTGTAAATTGTTTTGTTTTGTAAATCGTTTGAAAAACAATAAGTTCAGATGATATGTATAAATAAGAGAATAATGTATGGTTAAATGAATAACCATGTAAAATGAGTTTGTATAAGATAAGTTGTTTGTAATTCAATGTCTTGTGAAAAGTATGTTATTTGTATAAAATGTTACATGTCTCAAATTGAAATGATTCAAATAACGCTACGATATGTAATACCATACAAACACTTATATATAGGAAGTACCAGCGGCGTATCCACCATGCTTGTATCATATTACACATGCCTCGTTACTTAACTCACTTACTCAAACCAAACTACCAAAGTAAAATGTTTATGTCTAATGTAAATCAGGTAGTGTGTATCCAAAATGTAAGCATGTGATGAATAACAATGTACTAAGTATGCAACAAAGGACATACATAGCATATAGTGTATTGTATAACAATGTACTAAGTACGCACACAATGGGCATACATAGCATAAAATGTAATGTAAAACAATGTACTAAGTACGCACACAATGGGCATACATAGCATGTAATGTAAGGCAATGTACTAAGTACGCACACAATGGGCATACATAGCATGTAATGTAAGGCAATGTACTAAGTACGCACACAATGGGCATACATAGCATAAAATGTAATGAAATCATGTACTATAAATGTACTAATGAACATAGCAGGTATATGATGTGAAAGCATGAAAGTAACAAGTAGGCACATGTGTTCCACCCCAAAATGTTTGGAAAACAGTAAAAGAGGGGTCTATGTACTCACTTGAGATTGCTCAGAAGTCCTAAGATAACCACCAAGCAATGCTAGAGATCGCGGAATCAAACGGCACAAAGGGTCCCCGCAAGATTGATAATCCAAGTATTCTCAGGTATGAGGTGATGAAACACCCCAACTTAGAGAAATCTCAGATTTCAAGTGGGTTTTGCAATGAATGGGGTTGGGTATTTATAGATTTCGGTTCACCGTTAGGATCGTTTCTTGGATAACGTGCCTTGATCTCACCCGTACACTTGTCGGAATGTTGTGGTAACTCATTTTGGTCCCACCACAAGAGTTTGACACTTGGCATTGGCCTTTGGGGTGTTTGAAGGGCTGTTAACAGGTTGTTAATACACTGAATTTGGTCTGGGAGCCTGACGCAGGCTGCGTAAGGATACACCTTGGGTTTACGCGGGCCGCCTGGCCTGTCTGATCAGTAACCAACTTTCAGAAATGACAGTTTTGGTCCCTGTTGGTGTTAAGGGCCATTTGGCCCGTTAAGCCAACGTTAAGGCCCTAAAATGAGGCCTAAACATTGTGGACATGAAACATGCTCAAAAATATGTCGGATGTCAGTTCGTTTGGTCGTACGATCGCGATGTTCGCTTAATTACGACGGAATGCGCATAAGCGCGAAAAACGATCCAAGTGACGCGACGAATGGATTTTTCTTATGCCAAACACTAAGGTAAAATATTTTAGTGCTTACATAAATTTTTGGATGTCCGGATGTATTCAGAACGTAAGTTATGCGCGAAAATGCAAACTTGTGCACTTTTTGACGCTTTTAGTCCCTGAATGACCCAAAAGTTTATTTTAGCACACCGAACCCCTCAAAGCCTATTTCTAAGCTATGTAAAGGATATTTAGGGTATGTTTAACTTATGGTCATGCTCCAGAATGTCTGTTATAGTTCAAATTGGCATACTTTCGCAGTTTTGTCAACTTTAGTCCCTGTAAGCGATTTAACTTGATTTCGGCATACCAAACCATCCAAAACTTATTTCTAAGTTATGTAAAGGTTATTTAAGGTATGTTAAGCCTATTTCACTATTCTGGAGTGTTCGTTGCATTAAACTGGTTATATCTACGCATCAGAGCTCGTATAACCCTCCAGAAAGCGATTTAAAGCTTGAAATCGAACAAGAGTTGATATGTGCAAACGATGCACATATTTTTACAAATCCCAAGTATGAAATACAATATTTCATTGGTTTGGCATTTGTTGGATGGTTGAAGTGACACAGGTGTCACATGCACCCAATGTGAGCATAGTATAGCGTTGGTAAGATACCGAGGTCGTCCAAGGACACAAGAGCTTTTAGTACCGGTTTATCCTCAACGTCTAATCAAGCTAAAAAAATTTTTGAGAAAAAGATTTTTAAACATAAAAACTAAAAATGCTAGAAATAAAAATAAAATAAAAACAGATAGATAAGATGAATCACTTGGATCCGACTCGCCTTTAATGTATCCATTGATGATTTCCGCACTTTTTCACTTTTTAAGAGATTATCTTAGTTATAGTAGTAGACCCCTCTTTTGAAGGAGATGGTACCATCAATCCAGTGGTTTGAGTCAGCAAGGATACAATCCCAAAGGTTCAGAATATTGGAAGATAATTAATTAAGTTATTAATGCGAAAAGTGGTAGGCCCCTCTTTTGATGCGGACGTTACCCTTGGCTAAGTGGTTTGAGTCATCAGGAATACAATCCCAAGTAGCCGGTTTAATGTATTAATAGTAGTTTAAATATGAGGGGATCAAGCCATTCGCACCCCCGACATCCAATACCAGTGGGTATTGAAGGAGGTCCTAGTAAGCTTGACCCAGGTCCTTGAAGGATCTATACACTGAATAAGGCAAGAACCTTACCAAACCATTCCCTTAACCCCCGACCAGGTAGCCAACATATCTCTATATAGACCGTAGAGATATGAATCGTGAAAATCTTTTACTTTATATTGACAGTAAAGTAATGCCAAGACACCACGGACAAATGATAAGGAAGTTTCACCTTCAACATAAGAAACTAGTTATTAAAGTCATTAATACAAAACCAAATAAAAAGTGCGAAAAGATTAAAAATCAAAAGTAATACATTAAATGCTTGTCTTAACCAAGTGATGTAAGAGACTTAGCCAAACATGGCCTTTGATTGACAAGAACTCCTACGATCAATCTTGGATCCCAAGACTACTACACACACTCTAAGGTGGATGATGGATGATGGTGGTGGATGTGGGTGTTGTAGTGGTGGTGGAGTGGTGGGAAAGTGGGAGAGATGTGGTTTGCCAAGGGATGCCTTTGAAGAGAACCAAGCACCCCTATTTATAGCCTTAACAGAAGCCCGGCCACGGCCCTGTGTCCACTGGACACGCCCCCGTGGCCATCTCCTTTCTCTTCCTTCATTAATTGCAATTGTCTGCATTAGGCTCCACACGGCCCCGTGTTCGCTTGGCACGACCCCATGTGCAGAAGCATATCTATACTATCAAGATTTGCAAGATTCTGCAAATCTTAACATTGACCACGCCCCGTGCTGAGCTGGGCATGCCTCCGTGGTAGGCATAGAAGCTTCCACAGCTTTGTCCATTTCTGCAGACATCTGACCATTCCCCCGTTTCCAGTGGGCACGGGCCATGGTCAGCCCTGTGTTTCTTGTTTTTGCTCTTGGAGATGTTGTCGAGGGGTCGGGCATGCCATATTTATCCCTTTTCTTTGTATTTATGTTAGTTTTTGCTTCATATTTGTTCCTTTTGTTCGTTTAAGCTCATTTGGTCCTGAAAATACAAAAGGAAGACAAAAGCACACTTTTCCCAACATTAGTACTAAAAAGGGTTAGTTTTATACCTCATTTGATGTAATTTATATGTTGCATTTTACACACATCAAATACCCCCACACTTGAATCTTTGCTTGTCCTCAAGCAAAATTCTTTATTATGTGGCTTACACACTCTAATGGAATGGGTAGAAGAGAAGTTTTTGGGCTTGTCTTGAGTGTCGGGAATCCAAGATCTTTATTGGGTTTTATTTTTATACTATTTACAATCCTATTTGTTATGACTTATTTAGAATGTTTCATAAGAAAATTACTTATTTGGGCATAACATGCCTCTTAAAATTCCATTTAAATACAAGTTCACATACCTCACGGGGGATCACTCAACACTCGGCCGAAGATGTATTTTTGTGAAACACTCGAGACCGGCATGGAACTTACTTCTACCATATGCTTGCCAAGCAATCAATCCTCCTCCTTTTTAACTATACACCTTCGTAAATATCAAGATGACTTGGGGAAGGGTTAGGCTTGGGCTAAAGGTAGGTGGTTTTGGGTTAGTCGTTAGTAAAAAAGGCTAAAAGCGTAAAAAGCGTCGGTCGTCGTAAAACATTTTGTTTTTGTGACTTTATTTAAAACTAAACATCTTCAAACAAAGTTTCTTTGAGGAACTTGTTTTTTATTGCTAGACTTTTTTGTTTTTTTGATAGAAACGTCACAAGAAGACCGAGCTTTTTACTAAAATAAATGGTTGAAAAGAAAAAGGTTTTGGTGGGTAAAGGGTGTTGGTTTTGTGGGTTTAGAAATGAAAAGGTTTAGGCTCAAAGGGGTTAACTAGGGGGATTTTGGGTAGGTGAAAAAGAAAATGAAAAATAATGGTATTGAAAGGAAAATGGGTTAGTCCTAATGCCTCCATCATTTACTTACGTAGGTTGAAGTTGGTAAGGACCGGGAATCTATCGTCGTGGCAAGTTCTAGAGTTGAAAGAACCAAGCGGCTATTCACACAAGAAATGAAAAATGAGCATTTAGTTTAAAGATGTATGCTTGTATGTTCAATAAAGGCTCAAAACTCACTTACTGTGGGAATGGGTGTATAATGTTATCAAGTATATATAATCAAATTTTAACTAGACTTGTCATGCCGTTTCATAATTTTCTTATGTTGGTTCTTTTTATCATGACGCTATCGGTTGTAAATTTGTAAAACTATAACCTTTTTAGAACTTGTTATTCCCAAATTAAACCAAGACAAGTAAAAAAATGAAAAGTTTTTTTTTGAAAAATTTGGGGTGATTAGCGGTTCCAATAGAGTTTTGTGTAAGGCTTGTTATTAGGACTTGCAAAATTCAAGGTTTTAGCATCCCCCCATACTAAAATTACACACTGTCCTCAATGTGTCCCAAAAATAAATTTTTAGGTTGATTTAATGTGTAAAAAGGTGTTGAAAAACAAAATTTATGTTACTGGGCGTTTGGCCACAGGCCCGTATTGGTCCAGACACGGCCCCGTGGTCAGATTGCCAGTATCATATATAAACAGAAGGTTGGGCACGGGGGCGTGTTCAGTGAGCACGGCCCCGTGTCCAGTTACCTGAACTGGGCATTTTCTGCAGAACCTCGGGCACGGGGGCATGTTGGCTGAGCACGGTCCCGTGCTGAACTTGCTGTAACGATGGAAAATTGTCGGGATGCTCTGTTTTTGTTCATGGGGTGTGGGTTTAAAGTTCCCTTGGTAACCTTCACCATTTCGAGTGTGTTCAATCATTACACCATTATCCAAACACCATTTAATACTTAAAAACCATCATTCATTAAAAATGACAATTACAAAGATCCTAAAAATTTAAAATAAAGATGCTAAAATTGAAAAACTACAAAGATCCTAAGATAGATAGGTCATAGAATGCAGGAAATCACTTAAGGAGTTCTACCCTTATTGTAGGAATGACAAAAGTCCGGAAATAACTTTCCGGTACTTAAGAGTTTTGAAAAACTCGGAATCGGGGGATATCTTTTAAATGTCGTTGAGCCATTCTTCTATCTCCCTAGGGAGAAAGAAGGCGGGCTCGTTTTCCACAATGTCTTGCGGAGGAGGGGCAACGGCTACTGGAACCCTGTGTAGTATGTGTAGAGGAGGTTACGGAGGCATGAAATTCCACTCGGCTGGAATAATGACTTCCGGCACAACATTACATCCCCTTTGTGCGATGATTGGCACCATGGGAGGAGAAGCAAGAAAATTCAACCTTTGGTGCAAAAGGCTGACTTCTCAAAGGCACCCCTCTAACCCCATCGAAAAATGGTTAATACGGTCAATTAAGGCTTCCTCTACTCCTGTCATTTCATCAATGGCTTCTC
The DNA here is from genome assembly GCA_030545235.1 of Helianthus tuberosus. Classification (NCBI taxonomy): domain Eukaryota; kingdom Viridiplantae; phylum Streptophyta; class Magnoliopsida; order Asterales; family Asteraceae; genus Helianthus; species Helianthus tuberosus. The sequence goes on along the minus strand of CM060371.1, from coordinate 86,236,393 downwards.
GCAAGGCGTACACGTAGTTAACCAAGGAGTGTTCCACCGATGTTCTTCTTCCCGGTCGATCGTTCCTCGAGTGAGCTGAGGATGTTCCGATATTCCTTCTCGACATTCAAAGAAAACAGGTCGAAAATTTTCAAATTAATGAAACAGTTACTCCGGCCACGGCCCCGTGCTCGCTAAGCACGGCCCCGTGGCCACCATTCTGCAGATTTTTGAAACAAGGAATCTTTGTGCTTTAAATTATTTTTCTGACTTTTGAAACATTTCTGAGCAGAAATAACTTAAAACAGTGTTATAAAACTTATTTTTGATACGATTCCTTGATTAAAAACCTAACAAGTATCACAATAAAGCTTGAGAACATGGAGATTTCAAGCTTTAATGGAGGTTTTGAGGAGTTTGAGAAGAAGAAGAAGGCAAGAGACAAAAGTAGTAAAGACAAGATGGTTGTTGAGAACCTTCTTTGGAATATACCTTATATGATATATGTGAAGATCCCATCAGATCTTTGTCTTTGGAATGGGTCCAAATGTGCAGGAATCTTGCTGCATTTATAGAAAACGACAACACGCTGACCACGGCCCCGTGGTCAGACAAACTCTGACACATTTTGTCCGTATCTTGAACACGGGGCATGTTGGCCTGGACACGACCCCGTGGTCAATTTTTAGGTGAGCACCGGGCGTGTTAACCTGGACACGGCCCCGTGGCTAGAGAGTCTGCTATTATTTTTAAGGAATTTATCCAGATCGGGCGGTTCCTTACTGGACGGAACAACACCGAAGTGCCTGAGGTACCTTAGTTGCCCTAGCTGTAAACAAGAACGCAAGAGGTTATCGGAAAGGGTAAAACCTAAACTAAGTACCGGTGGGCGAAACCAACCTTTATTCCCCTTATCCGGGCCCCCGTTAAAGAAGGTATATGTTCAATCGTTCAGGTCTATGAACGCATCGACGAAGACCGATGGAGAGTTCTTCACGGCAGAATCGACACAGGGACGACTATCGCTCAAGTCCTCACCAGAGTTAGAGGTGCTTTCGGGATCAACGATGTTACTTTATTCCGAATGCGATCTCAATAATTCTCCTTGATCGTAGTCTTGGGATGGATAACTTACTTCCATCTCAAGTTCTTTTATCAATTGGAGAATTACTTCTTCCATTTGAAACAATTCTTCGAGAATCATATCATCTAGAAAAGATGATTGAGAGCATTCGAGGGAGAGATAGGGATCGTTTTTACTTTCGCCCATCTTAAGGTTATAAGAAAATGATGGGTCTATATAGTGGGGAGTGTAATTTAAAAAGTAACATTTTAAATCTTCATGAGATCCACCACATATTTGACACCACACACCATAAGAGGAGCGAAAGTAAAAATAATCAGTATCACTCATGCTTTTGTCAGAAATTACCAACCGTCGGGATCTTACGGTTCTGTTTTTAGTAACTGAAACTTGGGCACGGGCCATGTTCAGCTACTGTCTGACTTAAAACAGGATTGCCAGTACCAAAGATTGGGCACGGGGGCGTGTTCAGCGGGCACGGCCCCGTGCTGAAGTCTGCAGAAGCTGAAAAATCTAGAAAAATCCTAAAAAAACAGAAAAATAAGAAAAAAAGATTAGGCCGTTAATTCCTAACTTTCTTAAAATCCTTGTGTCCCCGGCAGCGGCGCCAAAAACTTGGTGTGCGTTCGGTGCGTTATGATTTTATTGATATTTTAAGCCCATTTTACACATTAGTCAAGTTTTAAATTTATAAAACACGATATTCTACAAAATTCTAAACACACACATGGACAAGTGCACCAATCGTGAGCGTAGTATAGCGTTGTTAAGATACCGAGGTCGTCCAAGGACACAAGAGCTTTTAGTACCGGTTTATCCTCAACGTCTAATCAATCTAAATTTTTTTTGAGAAAAAGATTTTTAAACATAAAAACTAAAAACTAAAAATGCTGAAAATAAAAATAAATAAAAACAGATAGATAAGATGAATCACTTGGATCTGACTCACCTTTAATGTATCCTTTGATGATTTCCGCACTTTTGCACTTCTTAAGAGATTATCCTAGTTATAGTAGTAGGCCCCTCTTTTGAAGGTGACGTAACCCTCATCCAGTGGTTTGAGTCAGCAAGGATACAATCTCAAAAGGTCGGAATATTGGAAGATAATTAATTAAGTTATTAATGCGAAAAGTGGTAGGCCCCTCTTTTGAAGGTGACGTTACCCTCGGCTAAGTGGTTGGAGTCAGCAGGGATACAATCCCAAGTAGCCGGTTTAATGTATTAATAGTCGTTTACATATGAGGGGATCAAGCCATTCGCACCCCTCTATCCAATACCAATGGGTATTGAACGAGGTCCTAGTAAGCTTGACCCAGGTCCTTGCAGGATCTATACACTAAACAAGGCAAGAACCTTACCAAACCATTCTCTTAACCCCCGACTAGGTAGCCAACATATCTCTATATAGACCGTAGAGATATGAATGGTGAAAATATTTTACTTTATATATACAGTAAAGTAATGCCAAGACACCAAGGACAAATGATAAGGAAGTTTCACCTTCAACATAAGAAACTAGTTATTAAAGTCATTAATACAACACCAAATAAAAAGTGCGAAAAGATTAAAAATCAAAAGTAATACAATAAATGCTTGTCTTCACCAAGTGATATAAGAGACTTAGCCAAACATGGCCTTTGATTGACAAGAACTCTTACGATCAATCTTGGATCCCGAGACTACTACACACACTCTAAGGTGGATGATGGATGATGGTGGTGGATGTGGGTGTTGTAGTGGCGGTGGAGTGGTGGCAAATTGGGAGAGATGTGGTTTGCCAAGGGATGCCTTTGAAGAGAACCAAGCACCCCTATTTATATCATGAACAGAAGCCCGGACATGACTCCATGTCCGCTGGACACGCCCCGGTGGCCATCTCCTTTCTCTTCCTTCGTTAATTGCAATTGTCTGCATTAGGCTCCACACGGCCCCGTGTTCGCTGGGCACGGCCTCGTGTGCAGAAGCAAATTTGTACTATCAAGATTTGCAAGATTCTGCAAATTTTAGCGTTGACCACGCCCCGTGCTGAGTTGGGCACGCCCTCATGGTAGGCATAGAAGCTTCCACAGCTTTGTCTATTTCTACAGACATCTGACCACGCCCCCGTGTCCAGTGGGCACGGGCCATGGTCAGCCCTCTGTTTCTTGTTTTTGCTCTTGGAGATGTTGTCGAAGGGTCCGGCATGCCACGTTTATCCCTTTTCTTTGTATTTGTTTTGGTTTTTGGCTGCATATATGTTCCTTTTGTTCGTTTAAGCTCATTTGGTCCTGAAAATACAAAAGGAAGACAAAACCACACTTTTTCCAACATTAGTACTAAAAAAGGGTTAGTTTTATGCCTCATTTAATGTAATTTATATGTTGCATTTTACACACATCAACCATGCAATCTTGTCACACCTCGATTTCCACGTGTCACCGGTGGGCCCACCGGTGACACGTGGAATCCGGGGTGTGACAGGTTGGTATCAGAGCCAACACTGGGCGAATTAAACACTAGCCTTTTGTGTTTAATCTGAGTTACACAATTGCACATATCTAAACTTTCGAGTCTAGACAAAGAACATAGGGACAATCCAAATTGTTTCAAATTATTTTAAATTTGTCTTTTATTTTATATGTATTTTTGTTGTTATCTCATGCTGTATTGACAGGATTAAAAATGCCGCCAAGATTCTTCCGAAGAAGAGGACGAGGAAAGGGGCCAATCACCACCCCCAATGATAATGAAGCAGGACCTTCGCATATGCGAGCTCCTTCTACTACCGAGAGTGACGATCCTCGGCAGAACCGGAGGAACCTCTTTGAGCCGGCTAGACGGTCGGTTACGCACAGTTCGACACCTCCTGTTCATAACTCATATGGGCCACATTCTGAAAATGAGCCCAATAACCCACAACCTTCCTAGATACCTTTATAGCGATCTTTATCGCACCATTCTTTTGGTGACCCTACACCTGTTTTTAGGGGCCGGTTTAACCCGGCAAATTTTATACAAGAACCAGTGGGTTTTAATCCATTGGGACCGGAGGATCACTTCTCGGGAGACAACGCCATGGATATGGACGAGGACACGGATCCCGTCGAACCTGCCAGTGGTACACCGAACCATCCCATAGAGATTTCGGATGGCTCTTCTTTCCACGGATCACCCTACGGTGGTCCAGACAGCTTTCAGGCGAGGTTTACTCAGCACGAGTGGTACTTCACACCCTCGCACCATTCTTCACCTCACCAACAGCAGCAGCAGGATCCCTCTGTGGATTCCTGATTTGTGGCAGTCACGCCACCGCCTCCATCGCCACCAGTTCAACCGGCACCTCCACAACCGCCAAGGCATAGGAGAACCGGAGCGCAGATGTCCGCGCGAGGAGGAGACTTTCATTTTAGCTCTCCTCGACAATCTAGTGGCCGTCATTATCCGCCACATCAAGAAGATCCACAAATGGGTGGACCTTCACACCCAGTTGCTCAGCAACCACCTCCGATGGGTTTTGATAACCCGATTCCAGCATACACGGGTTCTATGGCGTACAACCCGTTTAAAAAAACAGCTCACTCCAACTACGGGTACACTAAAGCCGACCCGTACATGGTAGCGGCAAATTACAACGCCTTTAACCCAGAAGGACCCTATGGCGCTCCTTGGGGAACATGGTACCCAACTCATGGGTACCAGATACCTGCCAGACCTATAATCCGGACGCAATCGCAGCTGCCACGGTTTTCTCCCCCAGAACGGGAGGAAATTCTTCAGAGACTGGATCAGGTTGAGCGAGACTTTCACCGCGACTGCAGGGAGAGACAAAGCTTCTTCCAAGGATTGACAAGCTTGATCAAAGGGAAGAGCAAGAAGGACCACTGAATCCTTCCAATTGTTGTTGAGCCCCTGCGTGGGCCAGTCCTGCTGTATAAACCCCTGCGTGGGTATGTATGTTTGTTTGTTTTGACCCCTGCGAGGGTCTATCTTTCTGTTAACCCCTACGAGGGTATGTTATTGTTTAAGTCCCTGCGTGGACTATTATGTTATTTGTGTAAGTCCCTACGTGGACTATTATGATGTTGTTGTTAAGCCCCTGTGTGACACCTGTGTCACTCCAACCATCAATCAAATACCAAACCAATGAAATATTGTGTATCATACTTGGGATTTGTAAAAATATGTGTATCATTTGCACATATCAAATTTTGTTTGATTTCGGGCTCTAAATCGCTTTCTTGAAGGTTATACGCGCACTGATGCGTAAATATAACCAGTTTAATGCAACGAACACTCCGGGATAGTGAAATAGGATTCACATACCTTAATTAACCTTTACATAACTTAGAAATAAGTTTTGAAGGCTTTGGTATGGCAAAATCGAGTAAAATCGCTTATAGAGACTAAACTTGACAAACTGCGAAAGTATGACAATTTGAACAGTAACGAACATTCCAGAAGATGACCATAAGTTAAACACACCTTAACTATCCTTTATATGGCTTAGAAATAGGCTTTGAGGGGTTCGGTGTGCTAAAATAAACTTTTGAGTCATTCAGGGACTAAAAGCGTCAAAAAGTGCACAAGTTTGCATTTTCGCGCATAACTTACGTTCTGAATACATCCGGACATCTAAAAATTTATGTAAGCACTAAAATATTTTATTTTAGTGTTTGGCATAAGAAAAATCCATTCGTCACGCAATTTAGATCGTTTTTCGCGCTTATGCGCATTCCGTCGTAATTAACCGAACATCGCGATCGTACGACCAAACGAACTGACATCCGGCATATTTTTGAGCATGTTTCATGTCCACAATGTTTAGGCATCCTTGTGGAGCCTTGAAAATGATTTAACGATCCTTAAAAATGTCGGAAATGGCCTTAATACGCAACGGGGACTGAAAGGGGAACATTGGAAAGTGTTTGCTGATCAGGGGGACCTTAGCGTGACACCTAGCCCCCTTGGCGTCACGCTAGGCCTCTTCTGATCAGAAAAAGCCATTTTAAACACATGTTAACAGCTCCTAACACCCTCCAAAGGCCAAGTGCCACATGTTAATCTCTTGTGGTGGGCAAAATCAGTTACCACAACATTCCAACAAGTGTAGGGATGTGATCATTCCCTCTTCTCCAAGAAACGATCCTAACGGTGAACCGAAATCTATAAATACCCACCACATTCTCACTCATTTCTCACAAGAATCTGATCTAATGTGCTCTAAGTTGAAACCTTTGTTTCATACCTGAGCTATTTTGATCTAGATTAGCATTCGGGGACCCTTTGTAAGTGTTCCTTCGTTCTTTTATTGCTTTTCGAGTCCGAAAGTCAAACTTTGTTTGACTTTCTGCATTGACCAGTTTATGGTCAATGCGAAGTTCGTTTGAACTTCACAACGTGATTGTAATCACGATGGTTATAGTCCCTTGTGACTATGCCTACTGATTACCACGTTGTCTAGGGTCGTAAGGGTAAGCGATCTAATAAATCGCTTATACCTTCGAACCCGACCCATTTGGTCGATCATTAGGATCCGACCAAACACATTAGGTGACCATAGTATATAGGGAATAACCTTCCGAGGTTATACCTTATGGTCGCTTCGTTTAAGTAGTTGTATGATAGGTAGTTTATATGCCTTAGGTAAATTACCAAAATACCCCTTTGATGCCAAAATTCATTTTGAACATATGTAACATAACTTTTGACATCTAAACTGATTTTAAAACAATATTAGACTTGTTAAGGCATATGTTACTTGTCATAGGACTAGTTAGGCGGTCCGAACGCGTTTCACGCGAACGACGCGTTAAAGTAGCATAAGCTACCTAAACGGGTAGTAATGGGTCGTAAACACTTAGGTTAGGTTTCATTTGGTATGTAGGCTTTGTTAAACCATATGACATGAGTCTCCATACTCGTTTGGTTTACGAACCCTCATTCTATCTAAATCTTCCGATTTAGGTCCGGTTTATTAACATAGTTACCTATACTAGGTGCCGTTTGATTCCGTGATCTCTAGCATTGCTTGGTGGTTATCTTAGGACTTCTGAGCAATCTCAAGTGAGTACCTAGACACCTCTTTTACTGTTTTCCAAACATTTTGTGGTGGAACACATGTGCCTACTTGTTACTTTCATGCTTTCCTGTTTTCACATCATATACCTGCTATGTTCGTTAGTACATTATAGTACATGATTTCATTACAATTCATGCTATGTATGCCCATTGTGTGCGTACTTAGTACATTGTTTTACATTACATTTCATGCTATGTATGCCCATTGTGTGCGTACTTAGTACATTGTTTCACATTACATTTCATGCTATATATGCCCATTGTGTGCGTACTTTGTACATCGCTTCACATTACAATTCATGCTATGTATGCCCATTGTGTGCATACCTTATACATTATTTTACCTTACACTTATGCTATGTATGTCCATTGTGTGTATACTTAGTACATTGTCTTACATTACATTTTATGCTATGTATGCCCATTGTGTGCATACTTAGTACATTTGTTATTCATCACAAACTTACATTTTGACATTTATAGACACAATTCATGATTTACATTATACATAGACATTCGACATGGTTTTCACACAAACATTTTGACATTTGATTATACATAAACATTTTCTACAATTGTTAAACATTACATCTTGGTGGTTTGGTTTGAGTAAGTGATTTAAGTAACGAGGCGTGTGTAATATGATACAAGCATGGTGGATACGCCGCTGGTACTTCCTATATATAAGTGTTTGTATGGTATCACATATTGTAGCGTTATTTAAATCATTTCAATTTGAGACATATAACATTTTATACAAATAACATACTTTTCACAAGACATTGAATTACAAACAACTTATCTTATATAAACTCATTTTACATGGTTATCCATTTAACCATACATTATTCTCTTATTTATACATATCATCTGATCTTATCGTTTTTCAAATGATTTACAAGACAAAGCAAATTACAAGGTTCATGACTAAACATTTTCTTAAACATAAGTCATGAATTCTGTTTTCACAAAACCTATGTATCTCACAGGCATTTTTATGCTGACGTACCTATTTTCACATGTGTTTTCAGGAGATGATGCATAGGACTTATCAAGACATACTTAGGCGGACCTGTGCCTTAGTGACTTAAAATGAGACAAGAACTAGTTAATTTATGTTATGTACTCTTTGGTTCTTGTTTAAAACAATGTAAACTTTCATGTTGATTAATAAAACGAAACTTCAATTTTCCATGGTTGTGAAACATTAATTCTGTTACAACACTCCCCGACGTTTCCGCCACATTTTTTATGTTCTACGTGGTCGGGGTGTGACACCCTGCGTGGGTAAGTCCTTGTTTAAACCCCTGCGTGGGTAAGTTTGTTTACTTATAAAGTCCCGTTTAGGGTGACGTGTAACCTTTTAATAAATTAATGGAATGTAAGTTTATAAAGTTCATTTTTGCTATTATCTGCATAAATATATTACATGAAATAAATAAATCAAAATCATTCCTTTTGATAATAATCTGCCTATTTAAATATTAAATAAGAATCTTAAGAGTGAAACCTAGCCTGAGCGTCATTATAAAGACCTGGCCATGATGGTAAGACCTGTTTAAAAGATTCAAATCCCTGTTAACATCTGTAAACATGTTAACGCTCCTGGCAGACGTGATTCATTAAAATCACACACGTCATTCTTATTATTGGATTCTTCAAAAGATTCCTAACCCAAATTAATGATCTCTGAATCATGGGTTTAGATCATCAATTGAGATGATCATATTTTGACCATACGTGGTATTATAGCGCCTACGAGCCCTGCTCATTTCCATATGAGCCAAAAGACAGTGGTAGCGATGACTCCATGTCAGATAAAGGTAATGAACTAGGTTCAAACCATCATGCTTTGATTCTCTGAAATCATAGCTTATAATTTATAAATGTCCTTGTGACTAGGCCTGTTGTGCCAATATACCTTCATGCTTTGATTCTCTGAAATCATAGCTTATAATTTAAAATGTCCTTGTGACTAGGCCTTTTGTGCCACAAATAAAACTGTTATTGTTTTATTATTAGGATAAATTATAATAGAAATCCTAAATAAATATGATTAATAAATTAACCAAATATGGTCTCTGGTTACCATGGTTAATGAATTACCCTAAGGGGCAATTCCATAATAAACTCCCAAATAAACTATTGTCCTTGTTTTCTGCAACAGTTCAATTAAAATAGCTAACTCAGAGGAAATTAATAGCCATCCAGTGGAGAATATTGATAACGCCCGAGTTCATTTAACGGGTGCTGAATTGAAAGCGTTGGTAGACGACGCAGTTACAAAACCCTTGGAACGGAAGTACGAAGAGTATAGTGGGACTCGAAGTAGGACCCTATCTACTCCGCATTCGAAGCCACCTTCCAAGAAGGAAGAACTGAAGAAAGATGACGATCGACTCTCCTCGAACCACCACAGTGCTCCATCTCAGCAGGTCATATTAAATCAAGGACCCCCGTGACAAGGGTTGCTCTTATAAATATTTTGTTTCCTGTAAACCCCGGGATTTCACTGGGGAAAAGGGAGCCATTGACTGCATGACGTGGTTAGACGAGATGGACACAGTTTTGGATATCAGCGGATGCGCTGAGAGGGATGTGGTCAAGTTTGTGTCGCAATCTTTTAAAGGCGAGGCTTTAGCCTGGTGGAGATCACTGATTCAAGCCACTGGGAAAATCCCATTGTATAACATGTCATGGGATCAATTTGTTGCCCTCATCAGGGAAAATTACTACCCCCAGCATGAGGTTGAGAAGATAGAGTCTGATTTTCTATCATTGGTTATGACAAACCTTGACTGTCAAGCTTACCTCACGAGCTTCAACACAATGTCCCGGTTGGTTCCGTATCTGGTAACCCCGGAACCAAAAAGAATAGCTCGTTTTATCGGTGGTTTAGCCCCGGAAATTAAGGCAAGCGTGAAGGCCTCCCGGCCAGCTACTTTCAGATCTGTAGCTGACATATCTATGTCCCTCACTCTGGATGCGGTCAGGCAAAGATCGCTGAGGAACAAAGATGCTGAGAAGAGAAAACGTGAAGATGATAGTTCACGGAGGTCGAGCAAGAAGCACCGTGGCAACGGTGACAATAAGAGGGGGTCTGAGTCAAGGAAAGATGGGCATCAGTCTGGTGAGAAGCCCAAATGCAAGATTTGCAAGAAACAGCACTTTGGAAAGTGCAGACTCGAATCAAACTCGCAAAGAACTTTTGCTTGCGGGATATTCAAGTCCAAGGATCACAAGACCTTGGATTGTAAAAAGCTGAAAGATGCAACTTGCTACAGTTGTAATGAGAAAGGGCACATTAAAACCAACTGCCCTAAATACGCCAAGAAGCCTGAAGAGGCCAAGAAGACCAACGCTAGGGTCTTCAGAATGGACGCAAAGGAAGCGGTTCTAGACGACAATGTGATTACAGGTACTTTCCTTGTAAATGATGCCTATGCAAGAGTACTATTTGATTCAGGCGCTGATAAGTCGTTTGTAGATCATAAGTTTTGTGAATTGCTGAAATTACCTGTCAAAACCTTAAGTGTGAATTATGAGGTAGAGTTAGCAGATGGTACCATAGAAACCGTCTCAACTGTGTTAGATGGATGTGTTATATCCATTAAGAACCACTCTTTTCCGCTGTCTCTACTTCCCTTTAAGTTGGCCGGTTTTGACATAGTTTTGGGTATGGACTGGTTATCTCATAACCAGGCCCAAATTCTCTACAACAAGAAACAAGTGGTGATAAAGACTCCGTCTGGTGAATCACTTACCATTCGGGGAGATACCCAGTATGGGCTGCCTGAGCAAGTGACTATGCTCAAAGCTTCAAAGTGTTTAAAGAAGGGTTATGTCATCTACATGGCACAAGTGATTATTGATGAGCCTAAACCGAAGATTGAAGACATCCCCGTCATTTCTGAATACCCTGAAGTTTTTCCGGAAGAACTACCTGGTTTGCCACCAGATAGGCGAGTGGAATTCAGGATTGATATCATCCCTGGAGCAGCTCCAGTTGCTAGAGCACCTTATAGGTTGGCGTCAACGGAGATGAAGGAATTAAGAACGCAACTAGATGAAATGCTAGCTAAAGGTTTCATTAAACCTAGTTCGTCTCCTTGGGGAGCACCAGTATTGTTTGTCAAGAAGAAGGATGGATCGATGCGTCTGTGCGTCGATTATAGTGAGCTTAATAAGGTCACGATAAAGAATAGGTATCCTTTGCCCAGGATCGACGATTTGTTCGATCAATTACAAGGAGCAAGTTATTTCTCGAAGATTGACTTGAGGTCAGGCTACCATCAACTGAAGGTTAGAGATGAAGACGTACACAAAACTGCATTTAGGACTCGTTATGGTCATTACGAGTTCCTAGTGATGCCTTTTGGACTCACTAATGCACCTGCCGCGTTCATGGATCTCATGAATCGCGTATGCAAGCCTTACTTAGATAAATTCGTCATCGTTTTCATCGACGACATTCTTATCTATTCAAAGAACCAAGCTGACCATGAGAAACACCTTCGATGTATTCTCAAACTCCTGCATCATGAGAAACTCTACGCCAAATTTTCCAAGTGTGAATTTTGGCTTCGAGAAGTCCAATTCCTTGGACATGTGGTGAGTGAGCGTGGTATCCAAGTGGATCCCGCTAAGGTTGAAGCAGTTATGAACTGGCAAGAGCCAAAGACGCCTACAAAGATTCGTAGCTTCCTGGGATTGGCAGGATATTACAGGCGTTTCATTGAAAAATTTCAAGGATTGCTGCACCCCTAACTTCCTTGACTAAGAAGAAAGTAACGTTCGTTTGGGGCCCTAAGCAGCAAGAGTCCTTTGATATCCTAAAGCAGAAGTTGAGCAACGCTCCTGTTCTGACATTGCCAGATGGAATAGAAGATTTTGTAGTTTACTGTGATGCATCGCACACTGGCATGGGGTGTGTGCTTATGCAGAAAGGCAAGGTTATTGCCTATGCTTCAAGATAGTTAAAGGTGCATGAAAAGAATTACACCACCCACGACTTGGAGTTGGGTGCCGTTGTATTCGCACTAAAACTGTGGAGGCATTATTTATATGGAATCAAGTGTGTGATCTATTCTGATTACAAGAGCCTCCAGCACCTGTTTAATCAGAAGGATTTAAACATGAGGCAACGCCGTTGGATGGAGACTTCAAATGATTATGATTGTGAAATCAGATATCATCCCGGCAAGGCAAATGTAGTCGCTGATGCCTTGAGTCGAAAGGAAAGGGTAAAACCCATCCGAATCAATGCCAAGCGCATGGAGATAAAGAACAGTTTGACTGAAAGGTTGTTAGCTGCACAGAAGGAAGCTGTGTTGGAAGCTAACTATCCTAATGAAAAGCTAGGAGTAACTGAGGAGCAGTTATCTCTTGGCAAAGATGGGATTCTGAGATTGAATGGACGAATATGGGTTCTAATTTATGGAGGACTTCGAGATGTCATCCTCTAGGAAGCCCGTCGTTCTAAGTATTCCGTTCATCCTGGAGCTGATAAGATGTACCAGGATCTAAGGGCAAACTATTGGTGGATAGGCTTGAAAAAGTCTGTAGCTGCCTATGTAGCTAAGTGCTTGACTTGTGTGCAAGTCAAAGTAGAACATCAAAAGCCGTCAGGCTTGCTACAACAGCCTGAACTTCCTACGTGGAAGTGGGAAATGGTAACCATGGATTTTATCACCAAGTTACCTAAGACAAGGAAAGGAAACGATACAATATGGGTTATAGTTGATAGACTGACTAAGTCAGCACATTCTTACCCATCAAGGAGACTTATAGCTCTGACATGTTAGCCCAATTATACATGGATAAGATTGTAGCCTTACATGGCATACCTGTATCTATTATCTCTAACAGAGATACTAGGTACACGTCACATTTTTGGAAGAGTTTCCAGCAATCTTTGGGCACATGTTTGAATTTCAGTACGGCTTACCACCCTCAGACTAACGGACAGAGTGAGCGTACTATCCAAACATTGGAAGACATGCTACGTGCATGTGTAATTGATTTAGGTGGTAGTTGGGATAACCACCTACCCTTGATTGAGTTCTCCTACAACAATAGCTACCACACCAGCATTAAGGCTGCGCCTTTTGAGGCCTTATATGGTAGAAAGTGTAGAACGCCCGTTTGTTGGGCGGAAGTTGGAGATGTCCAATTATCAGGACCGGAGATAGTCTTTGAAACGACGGACAAGATTGTCCAGATTCGTGACTGTCTCAAAGCTTCCCGAGATAGGCAGAAGAGTTACGCAGATCCAAAACGTAAATCCTTTCACTTCGAAGTAGGTGACAAGGTATTGCTTAAAGTATCACCCTGGAAGGGGGTGATGCGATTTGGTAAGAAAGGCAAACTAAGCCCGAGATACATAGGACCTTTCAAGGTTATCGAACGTGTAGGGTCAGTTGCCTATAAGTTAAACTTACCGAAAGAGCTCAGTGGAATTCACAATGTGTTCCACATCTGCAATCTGAAGAAGTTTTTCGCTGATGAATCACTGGTAATACCACATACAGATGTGCATATAGATAAGAGCTTAAAATTAGTGGAAAAACCATTGTCGATTGAAGATCGACAGGTTAAGAAGCTTCGAAGGAAGCATGTACCTATTGTAAAGGTCAAATGGGATGCCCGTAGAGGTCCCGAATTCACGTGGGAGGTTGAATCCACGATGAAAGAAAAGTACCCTTATTTATTTCAGTAAATCTCGGGTCGAGATTTATTTTAAGGGGGTGAGGATGTAACACCTCGAAAATTCACGTCCTATAATGTGTTGACAGGTGTCATATGTTTGAACGTGTGAAAGAATGTTATGAAAGGACTAAAGTTGAAAAGTATATGAAAATACGAGTTCTAAATGTCAACAGTGAATAAATGTATTGTATATTAACCCTACATGATGGTCATAGCGTCAAACGAATAAATCATGGATCATGCGAAGCTAAAAGTGAGAGGTTACGAACTACAGGGGTTAAATGTGTCAACATGTTTAAGTTATACCTCTGAGTGACCTTTTGACAAACCCGAAGCTTTGTAAAGGTTAATTATACTCACTAGAATGCACGATAGAAATTTCATAAAGTTTCGTTATCGTATGAGAAAGTTATGATCAAATTCGTATGCGAGGGGTTAAAGCGTTAACGTTGAAAGTTATGACTTTTCGGGTTAACCAGAAATGTCCAGGGACTTGGCAAAGTGGGTACAAGTCTTAAGGCCCTTGTAGATAAATAAGAAGGGGTCAAAGTGCAAAAATTAAGTCAGTTGCCCTTCCGAAAGGCCAAGGGACAATATGCAAAAACTTGAAAATGTGAAAGCTGACAACAGGACTCAGGCGGGCCGCGTAAGTGACCTTAAGGTCTTACGCGGGCCGCGTCAATCGCCCAGATACAGAAAGTTCAAAAAGCCTCCTGTATTCACGCATAATCGACCCAAAACAGATGTTTCACTTCATGGGCAACCCCTAGGCAACCCCTAGAACACTAGGGACACTTGTGGATGAATTGTGGTCAGTGGTAGACTTGTGTGTCAACATTCTATGGTGGATTAAACACTATAAAAGGGCCATGAGTTGCAACAAGTTCTTCACACCTTCATTCTTGCATTCCGGATCATTCTGGAGCACAAGACTTCACTCAAGTGATCTCTGGTCGTTCATAGGACTCTTGTAAGTTTGCTAATCCTTCCTTAGTTAAGTTTTTGCTTAGTTATAGTCTAAAAGTCAAACCGTCGTAATTAACGGTTGACTTTAAGATTAATCACTAATGGTCCAGTGATTAGTCGAATCAAAAGTAGTTATAAGTTGGTAATTATGTGGGTAATAAACCCTTAAAAGGGTTCCCCCTGATTCCCACTCTAACTAGGTCAAATGTCGGGTCAAACTAGTTATTAAAAAGTCAACAGAATACTTAGTTTCTAATTTATGCATAATTAGCAATGTAGAACACATACAACATGTTTGATCATTAATATAACTTGGTAATTAGTGTAAGAACATGTCTAAACATGTTCAACCCGACAATTTACTGTTTAGACCCGGTTCGGAACCGAAAGTCGCAAAGTTTTGACTTTTGCTTTGACTTCAGTTCTGACCCGTTATGGTATGTTTTAGAAATACCTTACAGCTTCATTTGGACCAGGTTACATGCTAGTATAACCCTCTGTGATTATACACCATGGTTTATTAGTTAACCAATTAATACGCATGATTCCGTTAATGGCTCATATGTTGACCATTATGCCCTTTTCACCTTAAAACGTGATTTGTGAAAATGTAAAAGTATAGAAACCTTAGTTACTGATATGTAAACTTGTATGCAAAGTTTGACATCAGTTTGAGGTGTAGATTGAGAGTTATGCTCATTAGCGTAATTAAGAAGCTTTATGTTAATTAAACGGCGTAATTAGCGTATAGCCTAGTTAAGCCTACCTTTTGATATCAAACTTATTACCCACTGATGTAATATATTATTTTGGGATTTTTGAAGATTTTTAATTAATTTTAGGCTGAGCATAACTAATAGTCGTAGGCTTAATCCGGTAATTGTTGGTTTTGCCCTTACGGGCCATAAAATGAGTTTTACATATCTAATCGACTCCAAACCTTTTGCTACTGATCACATATGGTAAATAAATTATTTTAAGCCTTATAGAATAATAAAAATATCAGCTTTATGTATAGAACCCGGAAATGGCTTTTAATCGCCTTTTTAAGCGTTTTTAACGCATAGTATGTACTAAAACTATTTTAAACATACAAGGGTTGATACCTACTGATATTTTGGGCAAATTATAATATTTTAACAGTAAGAAAAAGTTGTTTAACTCAGACTTCAGTTTTGAGCTTTCCGGCTTATGTGAAATTACCAAAATGCCCGTACGGTGCATAGTTTGGTTATAATTAATAAATTTCACATATATACTTTACCCTACTAATATAACTTAGTAAACTAAGTATTTTTGCTGATTATATCAGACCTGTAACTCAGGTGAATAATTAAATTCCTTTATAACCTTGAAAATGACCAAACTACCCCTACGGGGCATAGTTTGTGTTTGATTTCATTTCGGGCATAATAAATGATATCTTACTGATGTCACAACATATTTGGAGCATAATAACTTAGGAAACCTGTAAATGGCTCTCATTATTACTCGTCACGCTTATTACGCGTTCGGTTCGGTTTATGTAACTAGTTTACATAAATTAGCCGAAACGGGTCAAACCTTATCGGTTTTATCTCAAAATCCAGAGTGTGTATGAAATACCCATATTAAGCAAGTCTCTGAACTTGTCGGGTCTAAATCACGTTCTATCCGGTCTTCGCTTAATAGTGCGTACGAACCGTATCTTTGAAACTAACCGGTCTAAGCTTAAGCTTAACTAAAGACCCGTTAGGATTCTAATAGGTTATTATAAACCTTCGTTCCAGATTAGGAGTACCAGTAAAAGCTACTTGCGTTTGCTTATTGTGATTTATACTTTGCTCAGGTAAATACTTTTAACTTATTTTCCCTTTACGGGCTTGGGTTACGGTATATAAAATACCGCTTGGTCGGGCATCAAATCTTCCATCGTTTGGTGGTTAATTGAATAATATGATCGGCCCGTTTAAATAGTCTTGTTTACTTAAAGCCTTTGGGGGGTTAATGACCATGTCCCAGATATCCTTGGCATCATTTTACGAAATGGCCACGACTTAAGCGCGGGGTGTAGGCGTACACCCGTCAGTGCACAAAAGAATAATGTTTATGCCACGTGCATCCAAATAAATTTTCAATCATTTTCCAAAATGATTCAGTTGATTGTATTTACCAGTGTAAACTGACATATTTTCCCAAAAAGATTAAATGCAGGTACTAAGCGTAATTGGCTGGGATTTCTCCTTAGCATCAATAGAAGTCTCGCAAGCTTAAGATGCCTATCGTCTGTTGAACTACTGTTTCATGTTTTATTTCGATCCGTCTATGGATAAACAATCGACTGTTTGTGATACACGATATTACAATACTTTATTCGGTTGAACTATATCTTTCAATTGCTTCCGCTGTGCATTTTAAATATTGTGTTGTTTGACTATTATGTTGCCAACCACGTCACGATAATCCCCACCGGGCCCACCGGTGACACGTGGAATCCGGGGTGTGACAAATCTGCCATGGGAACCAAACACAATTTGAACACTACTTATCATCCTCAAACAGATGGACAATCTGAGAGGACAATACAAACACTAGAGGATATGCTTGGAGCATGTGTGATTGACTTTGGTGGTAATTGGGATTCACATCTAACGTTGATCGAATTCCCTTACAACAATAGTTATCATGCCAACATCAACATGGCGCCTTTCGAAGCTCTATACGGTTAAAAATGTCGTTCAATTGTCTGTTGGAATGAGGACGGTGAAGCTCAGGTCACTGGACCTGAACTCATTCTAGAAACAACAGACAAAGTCAAGAAAATTCGCGATAACCTTCTGACAGCTAGAAGCCGTCAAAAGAGTTATGCGGACAAGAGACGCAAGCCCTTGGAATTCCAAGTCAGAGATCATGTCCCTCTCAAGGTATCCCCTTGGAAAGACGTGGTTAGATTTGGAAATAAAGGAAAACTTGCACCATGATATGTTGGACCATTCAAGATCGTTGAGAGGATCGGAAAGTTGGCCTACCGACTTGAGCTACATCCTGAACTTGGGAATATTCACCCAACATTCCACGTGTCCAATCTGAAAAATTGTTTAGTCGATACTAATCTCCACATTCCCCTCGACGAAATCCACGTTGATGACACTATGCACTTTGCCAAGAAACCTGTGGAGATATTGGACTGTGAAGCCATAAAACTCAAGCACAAACGAATACCAATAGTTAAAGTTCGCTGGGAATCCAAACGTGGCCCAGAGTTTACTTGGGAATGAGAGGATCAAACGAAGGTGAAATACCCACATCTGTTTTCATAAGTTTCCTCTAATTAAATTTTGGGACAAAATTTCCTAAAGTAGGGGAGACTGTGACATTTGTGTCTTTCAATCATTGTACAAATTCCAAACAGCTTTTTATTTAATGAAACATTGTGTTTTATTTTCAGGATTGTATAATTACATATGACAATTGCACGTTTTAGTCCTTGTACAATTTCATTCACTCAAACCTTTTCTAGAAGTGAAATCGTAAACTGTTACGTAAACATAAACAGTTTAACGCAACGTACGCTCTGGAACAATGACATAAGCTAAACATACCCTAAATAGCCTTTACATAACTTAGAAATAAGTTTTGAGGGGTTCGGTATGGCAAAACATGTTTATTCAAGCTAAGGGACTATTTGTGACAAACTGCGAAAGTCTGCCAATTCTCGTATTTTTTAATACAGGCCATGTGCACACATCCAAAAATTTTTTTAATCATTAAAATCTTTTATTTTATTGATAAGAATGTAAAAATATCAATCATTGCACAATTTCGGTCATTTTCGTGTTCGGTATAGCGTTCGTCGAAAAACGCAACCGTACAACCAAACAAACCGACATGCATGACATTTTTGGGCATAATTCAAGTTACATATGCCTTAACATCCTCATAGAGCCTAAAAATAAGGTTGACGGGTGTTAAAAGTGACAAAACACGATGAAACAAGTCTAGGGGCCAAAGCTGCCAAGTTTCAAAAGTTGCTGAGGCTCTGGCGGGGCGCGAGAGGATTAGGCTTAGTCTCTCGTGGGGTGCGAGAGGTGCCCAGTAACAGAATTCCAAGGCAGCCAGTGGTTTTGACATTCTTAGAGCCCAAGATTTCGTTTTCCCCAAGTTTTAACCTGCAATTGACAGGTGTTTAAGACTACCCTTGATGTGTGCCACCTCCTTGGACACTTGGCATGATCACAATCACTCCAAATTGCTATAAATAGCAAGCATTTCATTCTTCACAAGTTGCTCATTCACCTCTTCTTCTCTAATCTGCTCTTAATTACAGTTTGCTTCTCTTTAGAGGTCTCCTACTGAGTATTCTTGCATTCCAAGAACACAAGTAAGGGTTCTTTCCTTAGTCTTGTTCATTATTTTAGCTTATTTTGAGCCAAAAGTCAAAAAGTTGACTTTCTGTTTGACTTTCGCTTCTGACCATAATTGGTCAAGTCAAAGTTCAATTGAACTTTACAACGTGATCGTAATCACGAAGGTTATAATCCCTTGCGATTGCACCTTCTGATTACCACGTTTACTGGTCGAAGTGACAAGTCAAAGTTTCGGTCATAGATGCACATTATGTGCATTTTAAGACGAAACTATTTTCGGGTATCAAAACACTAAGTTTTGATACCAAATCAGTTTTGTAACTTAATTACACATGTTTTGACATGTCTAACTCGTCACTTCTAGTTTAGTGCTTCTTTAGCGTTGTAAGTCGAGCGGTCTTGACCACCGCTTTGACTTTCGAATCCGACCCATTTGGTCGATTTTAGTATTCAACCAAACACATGTATGTGACCGTAGTTGTATAGGGAATTACGTACTGAGTTGATCAGGCAGTTGAGCAGAACAAGCTGCCCAAGCGTATTAGCGCTACTACAACTGATGCCCCCAGTGATAACAAGCGCAAGTGGGATGGAAATTCGGGCAAGGGTTCTACTTCAGTTCAGTCTCAGCAGTGAAAGACTGATGACTACCAGAGTCCTAGTCAGCAATCTTCTGGTAGTCAAAGACAGGGTGGATACCGAGGGAACCACCCCAAGTGCAACCGATGCAACAAGCATCATAGCGGGCAGTGCCACAAGGGTCGTTGTCTGAGGTGTAACTGTCACACCCCTTTATGCGGCGGAAGCACGAGGTGTGATCATGAAAGGTTCTCATTGCATACGAAAGGTAAACATACTACATGCTCATAAAATAACTTCAAAATGCCAAACATTACAAAACCGAAAACATGGTTTAAGTGTTTACATCACAAGACAGCATTTTGTCTGATAAGTTTACAACTTTATTCAAAGATAAACGAAAGCGACATCCAAGAGCATGAGTAAGACCGCGCGCACATCCACTAGTTACCTGAAATACATGTGAGTTTTGGAAAAAACTTGAACATAATGTTGGTGTGAATTCACGCAATTTTTGTATTTCACATTTGTATACTTTGTATGAAACATAATTTGTATCTTGTATAAATCAAGTCTTTTGTGTACACCACGTACTCATGTATAAATCAAGTATTCTTGTATAAATCACGTATTTCTGTATGTATCAAGTGTTAATGGGTTGCAAAGCCATTAACATGTGACACGATATAGGAAGCCTCCAAACCATAGGCATTTTTCTAGTAGTCGATTCACGACTGAGACACAAAAACACTACTCGGTTCTAGTGGTCACCAAGAGTGGGGCTGCCCTGAAACCCATTAGATCTAACCTTTTGTTTTGCGGTCTTAGTATGTACACGATTAATGGTGCTTATGGTACCCTATTCGTGACACGATTTCTCGTATCATTCCTCAATTCTTGTATCCATCATACCATTTGTAAACATTGTAATAATTGTAACATGTATTTCACCCCCGAAGTTATAAAACTGAAAACAGTTAAAAGAAAAGGGGGAGCATGAACTCACAACTTTGTGTTCCTTGCGTCGTAAACTTCACCGGATTTGCTTATTTAACGTCGTGACCTATACGTGTTTTCTTAACGTTAGTCACTAGACTTGTATCGTACAAGTACAAGTCACTGTCTTTTGTGTACGTATTCTTGTGTTAAAAATAATTTATATTTTTAACTATGTGTCTTACTTATTTCATTTTCTCAAAAATAAATATAAGTTTCTTGTATTTTGCACTTTGCACCCGAGTTATGTATCTTGTATGTTGTATGTGTATTTTTGTTACAAAAATTATGGCGAGGTTTATATTCGAAAAGCATAGTTTAGAACACACTAGCAAACATTTGTCTATAAAATATTTCCTAAGTGTTAGGATTTTCAGAAAATTTCGCCATAGTCTCCTTTGTAAATGGAGGTGTCCATGCTAAGTAGCATATCATTTCCTTTAACATGTAACACGTTAGATCGTTCTCAAATAATCAACCCGACATTCTGACATGCAAGATACTACTTTTGTCGTTTCAGTTTTAATATATATAAAACTGGACTGTTTTTGGACATTTTAATAAAATTGTTAACTTATTCCAAAAATTCCCAAATTTTTACAGAATGTCTTATACGGTCCAAATAATATTTTGTAAAAATTTCGGGGTCCAGTTCATTACCAATATTTTATAAAATTTTATTTCCCGGACAGCAATCAGATTTGTCGCTTTCTGATTGCAGTTTACGGATTAATTCGTCTAAAATTCATCGTAAGTCCGATTTACGAAATTCCAATGGGAGAATTACTACGACAACAGTGTTCATCTACAGTACAATTTTCATGAGCTAATTCAACATGGGTTTCAAGTTATGACTAAAAACATATCACCCATTTACTGCAGTAAAAACTCAGCTTTAGCTGCTGTTACAAAAATGGGTCTTTAAAAATAGTAAACGACCTCAAACAATTATGATTCCAGTGCCATTTGCTTTGTTTTTAGAAAATACATAATTTAGGCTTCAGAAATTCTATTTTTCGATTAATTATGGTCTGTTTACAGCCATTTGAAGTTGGTTGAAAATGTAAATCAGCATGTTTCTTTATAGTTTAAACGTTACTAAATCGTATTAACAAATGTCCGAACAACGGGTTTATCAAGAAACCAATGATCAAATATCAAGCATGATTTAACCAACCCTCATCCAACAAGATTTCATCTTCAAGTAAACTTTTTATGTGGGATTTCATGTAAAGTTTCATGTTCATCTCTTTAGTGTTCTTGTTTCTTTAGTGATTTTGAACATATTAAACATACTACAATTTTTAGCCATAAAAATATGATGAACAAAGGTTGTACAAGAACTTACTACTAGAACAAGGCTAGGGTAGGATCTAGTGATGAAGATGATGAGAAAAAGATGAAGAACAAGCAAGAAACAAGGCCCTTCTTAAGCTCCACAAGCTTGCACTTCCTTGAATCACCTTAGATGCTTGAATGTAACTCAAAGATGGATGAGTGTGGTGGTTATGTGGTGGTGATGGTGGCTGTTTGGGGTGAGCCAAAAGAGGGAGAGAGAAGGGTGTGAAGGTTGTGGTGTTGAGTGTTGAAATGGAGATGATGATACTTATAATCTTTCCATATCCATGAGATCTCCAATAGTACACTCAAGATCTAAACATAATCTAAGTAAAATCATTTTCAATCCCATGAGATCAAGTAATGTCTTTGGTGGGACCACCATAACCGTCCAACATATAAGGGGGGGGGGGGTAATGTGTAATTTTCAATGGGAGTTAGATAATATAGTTGGAAACCAAGTATATAATTAGTTAGGCTAGTTACTAGTCATTTTAGTGGGTGTTAAGGTGTTCGGGGATCAAGACTAGCCAACAAATAAATAAACAATGTGTTTGGCAAAAATTTAGTGTCCCGGGTAATGTCCGGTTGTTCGGTTAAATACCGGTTCGTTAAGTGTTAAATTGCACCGTTTAACGTCTTTCTTGTACCCTTTTGCACCCCTTTCAATTCACGACACTTAGGGAAATATTCTAGACAATGGAATGTAAATTCTGCATAATATTTATATGTTTAAAAGCTGGTTATAGCCGAATTTAGAAAAATTATGCACTTAAAGTGCGTTTCGGGTGCTTTTTAGTGCGTATTTTAGTCTCCGGAACGCCTATATGTGAACCCTTGTATGTTCTCTTGGGTTTTAATGTATTCTTGTCATTGAACCTACACCTAGGCTCCAATTTTATTGTCTGACTCCTTTCTGCAGAGTTGTTGACACATTGTGTTTTACCGGTGAGTTTACTAGTATTTCTGACGCAACGCTCTCGTTAATGCCTAAAGCAATATTTTGTAGTAATAAACGTGCATGAATTCACTTGTATAGTTTGTAATTAGACAATGTTGACGTTTAAGCACATAATTGCAGTCATTAAATAATGATTAAAGTGTACGGAAATTACCGGTTTGGTGCCAGTTGTCACAGTCTCCCCCCCGTTAAAAGAATTTCGTCCCGAAATTCAGGCTGAACTAACTCTCGCAGGAGTCTTCTTGAACAGGTGGGGATACTTTTCTTTGAACTGGTCTTCACGTTCCCAGGTGTACTCGGGTCCGTGCTTAGAGTTCCAATGTACTTTGACAAGTTTCACACTGCTCCTCCTGGTCTTGTTGACTTTCCAGTCGGTAACCTCAACGGGTTGTTCTGTAAATCGGAGGGCATCGTCAATATGCACTTCATCCGTAGGGATGATCACGTTTTCTTGTGTTGGACTCTTCTTGAGGTTGGATACATGGAACGTATCATGTACTCCATTAAGTTCTTCCGGTAATTCCAACTTGTATGCCACGGTACCAATTCTTTGTAAGATTCTGAATGGTCCGATGTAGCGTGGATTCAGCTTCCCACGTTTTCTGAATCTTACTACGCCTTTCCAAGGTGAGACCTTTAACAACACTTTGTCTCCCACCTTGAATTCTAATGGTTTTCGTCTTTGATCAGCGTAGCTCTTTTGTCGATCTCGAGCCGCCTTAATGCTCTCTCGGATTTGCGTAATCTTGTCAGTTGTCTCTTGTACCAGTTCAGGACCAACCATACGTTTGTCTCCGGCGTCTGCTCAACATAAGGGCGATCGGCACTTGCGGCCATACAGAGCTTCGAACGGTGCGGCTTTTATGCTCGTATGATAACTGTTATTGTAGGAAAACTCAACTAAATGTAGATGAGTATCCCAGCGGCCACCTAAGTCCATGACACATGCGCGAAGCATATCTTCTAAAGTTTGTATGGTTCGTTCGCTCTGGCCGTCTGTTTGTGGATGGAATGCCGTGCTTAGATCTAGCTGAGATCCAAAGGCTTCCTGAAAGGATTGCCAGATTCTTGAGACAAAACGTCCATCTCTGTCTGAAATGATTGAGATTGGCACTCCATGACGTGCCACAATTTCTTTTAAGTATATCTCAGCAAGCTTTCCAGTGTTGTCTTTTTCTTGAATCGGTAAGAAGTGCGCAGACTTCGTTAACCGGTCGACTATAACCCATATCATAGCGTGCCCTTTAGGGGTCTTGGGTAATTTTGTTATGAAGTCCATTGAGATTTGCTCCCACTTCCACATGGGTATCTCTGGTTGTTGTAGTAGGCCGGACGGTTTCTGATATTCAGCCTTAACCTTAGCACAGGTTAGGCACTTTCCAACGTAAACAGCAACATCGCTTTTGAGTCTCGGCCACCAATAGTATTCTTTTAAGTCTTGATACATCTTGTCCGATCCTGGATGGATCGAGTATCTCGACTTGTGTGCTTCATCAAGGATGACTTCTCGTATGCCACCATAGAGCGGAACCCATATACGTTTCTTAAAGTATAAGGCTCCCTCTTCATTTGGCACCATATATTTCAACATACCCCGCAGGTATTCAGCTTTACGGTTTTCCAATTTAAGGGCTTCTTGTTGTGCATCACGAATGCGTGCAACGAGGTTCGTTCGAATCGTCATTTCCAATGCTCGAACCCTTAGGGTCTTAACCCTTTCTTTTCGGCTTAACGCATCTGCTACAACGTTTGCTTTGCCAGAGTGGTACTTAATCTCACAGTCATAATCGTTCAGTAACTCGACCCAACTTCGTTGACGCATATTTAATTCCTTCTGATCAAATATGTGTTGTAGGCTTTTGTGATATGTGAAGATTATACATCGAGTACCATATAAATAATGTCGCCAAATCTTCAAGGCGAATACCACCGCACCAAGTTCCAAGTCATGAGTGGTATAGTTTCTTTCGTGAACCTTCAATTGTCTTGAAGCATAAGCGATGACTTTTTGGCGTTGCATGAGCACGCAACCCAAGCCTTGTCGTGAAGCATCGCAGTATACCACGAAGTCTTCAGTGCCTTCGGGTAATGATAGTATTGGCGCATCGCATAGCTTATTTTTGAGCAGTTGAAAGGCTTCCTCCTGCTTGTCACCCCAGTCGTACTTCTTGTCTTTTTGCGTAAGGGTCGTTAGCGGTTGAGCTATCTTTGAGAAATTTTCGACGAAACGTCGGTAATAGCCTGCTAAGCCCAAAAATTGTCGAACTTCTGTTGGTGTTTTGGGAGCTTCCCAATTCTTTATTGCTTCAATCTTGGATGGGTCTACATGAATGCCCTTCTCGTTCACAACATGACCCAGAAATTGTACTTCGCGATCCAGAATTCGCAATTTGAGAGTTTTGCATAGAGTTTCTCTTTCTTCAGTAGTTCCAGTATGGTTCTGAGGTGTTGCTCATGTTCTTCTTTCGTTTGCGAGTAAATCAGGATATCATCGATAAATACAATCACGAATTTATCGAGATATGGTTTGGAAATGCGGTTCATCAGATCCATGAAGACCGCTGGTGCGTTTGTCAGTCTGAATGGCATCACAAGAAACTCGTAGTGCCCATATCGTGTTCTGAATGGAGTCTTTGGCAAGCTTTCTTCTTGTATCCTTAACTGATGGTATCAAGATCGAAGATCGATCTTGGAATAGTAGCTTGATCCTTGCAACTGATCAAATAAGTCATCAATTCTCGGTAGTGGATACCGATTCTTGATAGTGAGCTTGTTTAATTCTCTGTAATCAATGCACATCCGTTGTGTCCCATCCTTCTTCTTCACGAACAATATTGGAGCTCCCCAAGGCGAGAAGCTTGGCCTTATGAATCCTTTATCCAACAACTCTTGGAGTTGTGTAGATAGTTCTTGCATTTCGGATGGTGCAAGCCGATAAGGTGCCTTGGCTACAGGAGCGGCTCCTGGAACCAAGTCTATACGGAATTCGACTTGTCGTTGCGGAGGTAGTCCTGGCAGGTCTTTGGGAAAAACATCGGGGAATTCCTTCACCACAGGAATGTCCTCGAGTTTTGGCTCCTCAGCTTTCTTATCTACTACGTGAGCTAGGATGGCAACACATCCTTTCTTTAAGCACTTCTGTGCCTTCATACAATTGATGATTCGCAGAGGCGCGTCTCGTTTTTCTCCATGTACGATGAGAGTTTCATCATTCGCCAAAGGGATGCGAATGATTTTCTCATGACAAATAACTTCAGCTTTGTTCTTGGACAACCAGTCCATTCCGACCACTACATCGAAGCTACCCAATTGAATAGGTAAGAGGTCGATGCTAAATCTTCGTTCACCAAGTTCCAATGTGCAACTTCTAACAACTTCGCCCGACTCAACAAGTTTACCATTGACTAGTTCTATGGAATAAGGAATTTCTAATCTACTAGATTCTATTCCAAGCATGCATTTAAATTCGACAGACATGAAGCTATAATCGGCACCAGTGTCAAATAATATGGATGCAAAGTGATTGTTAACGAGAAACGTACCGGTGACCACATTAGGGTCCTCGCGTGCGTTCTTTGCTCCAATAAAAAATGCTCGAGCTTGAGCATCGTTTCCCTTTGGGCAGTCTTTCATGAAATGATCATTGCTTCCACAACTGAAGCATCCTTGATTTCGCCCAGCTCCATTCCCAATCCGGTTGCCATTACCATTTCCATTCCCACCATTCGCATTACCAGCACCGTTGCGATTTCCATTTCCGTTCCCGTTCCCTCCTTTTCCCTAACAGTCTTCAGTGCGGTGACCCAACTTTCCACACTTGTCACACTTCGGAACGCGACAAACCCCGTCGTGATGACGCTTGCAATGATTGCATTTGGGCAGAGTGCCCAGGTATCCCTTAGCTAGAGCGTCATTGATGGCTGCAAGAGATTTCGCCCCCTGAGGTGGGTTAGTGTCACGCTTCTTGTTGGAACCCTTGTTGTTACGAATTGCTTGATTCAGGTTTACATGTTTTCTTTTCTTGTCACCGGACGACTCAGCATGCGTCTCGGTATTTTCTGTTGGGTTCAGTGATAGCTTCTTCATGCGAACACAATCTTCAGTAAGGTTGACAGCCAGAGTTACAGCCTCAGTGATTGTTTGAGGTTTGGCCGAAGTTACCATGCCGCGAAATTCTGAGGCCAATCCCCAAATGTAGCGTTCAACGCGCTTAAATTCAGGAGTCACCATGTAGGGAAGTACTCTAGACATATCGTCGAACCTTCGAGTATACCCATTAATGTCAGCACCTTCCATGGTCAAGTGCCAGAACTCAGTCTCCAACCTTTGGAGTTCAGCACATGAGCAATACTTCTCTCTCATTCTATCCTTTAGTTCATCCCAAGTCAGGCCATAAGCGGCATCATCGCCCAGGGTTTGGACTTGCAAGTTCCACCAAGTCAGAACTTCATCAACAAACAACCCGGTAGCGAAGGTGACTTGCTGATCCGCGGTACACTTACTCATGCGGATAGTGGCTTCAGTCTTCTCCGTCCAGCATACAAACGCTACTGCACCTCCTGTGCCATCATAGTTTAGTGGTTTGCAGTCGAGGAACTGCTTGAAAGTGCAACCCTGAACTGCGTTTCCTCCAGATGAATCTCCATTCCCATTACGTCTGGCATTGCTTGGTCCACCAATGTCTGCAGTACGGGTTGCCTCGTAGTGGGCGATAGCTGCGGAGATTCTTTCCTCCGGTAGAGCGTTCAGCTCTTCAGCAGTCTTTGGCAGTGGGGGAGGAGGAGGTTGATCACGAGCGTTCACATCTTTTCTTGGTGCCATGTTCTGACAGAACATAACACAATAGGGTTAGACATTGTTTGATATCGTCTTACTAGACAGTAGTAGTATATATACACAGGCATATACCACATAAGTGACATCAAACAATTATTACTCTAGCAGAGTATTTAATAGGCTGGTGTTCACGTTTGATCTATTCTTGCACTGAGGGAATCTATACGTGACAAGACTTGCTGTGATTTCTGTGCACTGAATTCCATAATTATGTATGCATCCATAATTACGTAACTCCTTGCACAGTCCGCACAGTTTGTTTCATCCTCGTATCTCTTCCTTCAGATAGGCCATTGTTTTCAGGTAAAGTTACGTATACTAGTGGTCTCCTATTTATAGTATAAGTATATGCTAATTATCACACATAATTGCAAGTAATTTCTCAGTTAAAGCCAAGTGCTACTTCTGTGCACTCTAAGCCTCATAGTGTCTTTTCTTGACTCATGTAAACAGTTTCAGGTAGTGGATGTCGCGGGAAGTTTTATGCAATGAAAACTCTTTGAAAAATTGTTTTCATGAAAGGATCCTAGAGATTGTAGTCTAGACTCGAGAAGGAATCCCGGTTCACTACAATCGCAGCTCTGATACCAATCTATCACACCCCTTTCTGCGGCGGAAGCACGAGGTGTGATCATGAAAGGTTCTCATTGCATACGAAAGGTAAACATACTACATGCTCATAAAATAACTTCAAAATGCCAAACATTACATAACCGAAAACATGGTTTAAGTGTTTACATCACAAGACAACATTTTGTCTGATAAGTTTACAACTTTATTCAAAGATAAACGAAAGTGACATCCAAGAGCATGAGTAAGACCGCGCGCACATCCACTAGTTACCTGAAATACATGTGAGTTTTGGAAAAACCTCAACATAATATTGGTGTGAATTCATGCAATTTTTGTATTTCACGTTTGTATACTTTGTATGAAACATAATTTGTATCTTGTATAAATCAAGTCTTTTGTGTACACCACGTACTCATGTATAAATCAAGTATTCTTGTATAAATCATGTATTTCTGTATGTATCAAGTGTTAATGGGTTGCAAAGCCATTAACATGTGACACGATATAGGAAGTCTCCAAACCATAGGCATTTTTCTAGTAGTCGATTCACGACTGAGACACAAAAACACTACTCGGTTCTAGTGGTCAGCAAGAGTGGGGCTGCCCTGAAACCCATTAGATCTAACCTTTTCTTCTGCGGTCTTAGTATGTACACGATTAATGGTGCTTATGGTACCCTATTCGTGACACGATTTCTCGTATCATTCCTCAATTCTTGTATCAATCATACCATTTGTAAACATTGTAATAATTGTAACATGTATTTCACCCCCGAAGTTATAAAACTGAAAACAGTTAAAAGAAAAGGGGGAGCATGAACTCACAACTTTGCGTTCCTTGCGTCGTAAACTTCACCGGATTTGCTTATTTAACGTCGTGATCTATACGTGTTTTCTTAACGTTAGTCACTAGACTTGTATCGTACAAGTACAAGTCACTGTCTTTTGTGTACGTATTCTTGTGTTAAAAATAATTTATATTTTTAACTATGTGTCTTACTTATTTTATTTTCTCAAAAATAAATATAAGTTTCTTGTATTTTGCACTTTGCACCCGAGTTATGTATCTTGTATGTTGTATGTGTATTTTTGTTACAAAAAATTATGGTGAGGTTTATATTCGAAAAGCATAGTTTAGAACACACTAGCAAACATTTGTCTAGAAAATATTTACTAAGTGTTAGGATTTTCAGAAAATTTCGCCATAGTCTCCTTTGTAAATGGAGGTGTCCATGCTAAGTAGCATATCATTTTCTTTAACATATAACACGTTAGATCGTTCTCAAATAATCAACCCGACATTCTGACATGCAAGATACTACTTTTGTCGTTTCAGTTTTAATATATATAAAACTGGACTGTTTTCGGACATTTTAATAAAAATTTTAACTTATTCCAAAAATTCCCAAATTTTTACAGAATGTCTTATACTGTCCAAATATTATTTTGGAAAAATTTCGGGGTCCAGTTCATTAACAATATTTTATAAAAATTTATTTCCCGGACTGCAATCAGATTTGTCGCTTTCTGATTGCAGTTTACGGATTAATTCGTCTAAAATTCATCGTAAGTCCGATTTACGAAATTCCAGTGGGAGAATTACTACGACAACAGTGGTCATCTACAGTACAATTTCCATGAGCTGATTCAAGATGGGTTTCAAGTTATGACTAAAAACATATCACCCATTTACTGCAGTAAAAACTCAGCTTTAGCTGCTGTTACAAAACGGGTCTTTAAAAATAGTAAACGACCTCAAAAAAATTATGATTCCAGTGCCATTTGCTTCGTTTTTTCGAAAATACATAATTTAGGCTTCAGAAATTCTGTTTTCCGATTTATTATGGTCTGTTTACAGCCATTTGAAGTTGGCTGAAAATGTAAAGCAGCATGTTTCTTTATAGTTTAAACGTTACTAAATCATATTAACAAATGTCCGAACAACGGGTTTATCAAGAAACCAATGATCAAATATCAAGCATAATGTAACCAACCCTCATCCAACAAGATTTCATCTTCAAGTAAACTTTTTATGTGGGATTTCATGTAAAGTTTCATGTTCATCTCTTTAGTGTTCTTGTTTCTTTAATGATTTTGAACATATTAAACATACTACAATTTTTAGCCATAAAAATATGATGAACAAAGGTTGTACAAGAACTTACTACTAGCACAAGGCTAGGGTAGGATCTAGTGATGAAGATGATGAGAAAAAGATGAAGAACAAGCAAGAAACAAGGCTCTTCTTAAGCTCCACAAGCTTGCACTTCCTTGAATCACCTTATATACTTGAATGTAACTCAAAGATGGATGAGTGTGGTGGTTATGTGGTGGTGATGGTGGCGGTTTGGGGTGAGCCGAAAGAGGGAGAGAGAAGGGTGTGAAGGTTGTGGTGTTGAGTGTTGAATTGGAGATGATGATACTTATAATCTTTCCATATCCATGAGATCTCCAATAGTACACTCAAGATCTAAACATAATCTAAGTAAAATCATTTTCAATCCCATGAGATCAAGTAAGGTCTTTGGTGGGACCACCATAACCATCCAACATATAAGGGGGGGGGGGGGGGGTAATGTGTAATTTTCAATTGTAGTTAGATAATATAGTTGTAAACCAAGTATATAATTAGTTAGGCTAGTTACTAGACATTTTAGTGGGTGTTAAGGTGTTCGGGGATCAAGACTAGCCAAGAAATAAATAAACAATGTGTTTGGCAAAAATTTAGTGTCCCGGGTAATGTCCGGTTGTTCGGTTAAATATTGGTTCGTTAAATGTTAAATTGCACCGTTTAGCGTCTTTCTTGTACCCTTTTGCACCCTTTCAATTCCCGACACTTAGGGAAATATTCTGGACGATGGAACGTAAATTCTGCATAATATTTATATGTTTAAAAGCTGGTTATAGCTGAATTTAGAAAAATTATGCACTTAAAGTGCGTTTCGGGTGCGTAAATTCTGGACGATGGAACGTAAATTCTGCATAATATTTAGTCTCCAGAACGCCTATATGTGAACCCTTGTATGTTCTCTTGGGTTTTAATGTATTCTTGTCATTGGACCTACACCTAGGCTCTAATTTTATTGTCTGACTGCTTTCTGCAGAGTTGTTGACACATTGTGTTTTACCGGTGAGTTTACTAGTATTTCTGACGCAACGCTCTCGTTAATGCATAAAGCAATATTTTGTAGTAATAAACGTGCATGAATTCACTTGTATAGTTTGTAATCAGACAATGTTGACGTTTAAGCACATAATTGCAGCCATTAAATAATGATTAAAGTGTACGGAAATTACCGATTTAGTGCCAGTTGTCACAGTAACAAGTTTGGTCATGAAGCAAAGGATTGCAGGGGCGCACGACCAGCGAATCAGAATCGCCAACAACAACAAGCTCCACAGAACCACCAGCAGCAGCAACAGCAGGGCAATAAAGGATGCTTTCAGTGTGGCGCTGAAGGCCACTTTAAGAGGAACTGCCCTCAGCTGAACCAGAATCAGAACAACAACAACCAAGGAAACGGGAACAACAATTGAGGCAACTATGGAGGCAACAACGGGGGTAAAAATAATGGCAATGGTGCCAGGGAACGTGTTTTCGTGCTGGGTCAGGGTGATGCAAGGAATGATCCCAACGTTGTGATGGGTAAGTTTCTTCTGGATGATTTCTTTGTTACTGTTTTATTCGATTCAGGTGCCGATACTAGTTATGTGTCCTAAAAAGTTAGTCAAATGCTTAAGCGCACCCCAACACTTTTGACCACCAAACACACGGTAGAGCTAGCAAACGGTAAAAGTCTCGAGGCCACACACATAGTTAAGGGTTGTAACCTCGTCTTAGCTGGTCAGACCTTCGCTATCGATCTTATTCCTATCGTTCTGGGTAGTTTCGACGTTGTTATTGGAATGGATTGGTTATCTCATCAGCAAGCGGAAATTCTTTGCAACGAGAAGATTGTCCGCATCCCTCGTTCTGGTGAAGAACCCCTCATGATTCATGGCGACAAGAGTGGTGCTGTCGTAGGCATTATCTCTTTCATTAAGGCCCAGAAGTGTTTGCGAAAGCGCCACACTGCCATTCTAGCACCCGTTACTGACGCATCAATGGAAGAGAAGAGAATTGAAGACATTCCTATTGTACGCGATTTTCCTGATGTATTTCCTGAGGAATTACCTGGTCTTCCTCCTCATCAACAAGTCGAGTTTCAAATCGAGCTAGCTCCTGGAGCAGCACCAATAGCTTATGCACCTTATCGACTAGCTCCGTCAGAACTTGAAGAACTATCCACGCAATTACAAGAACTCTTGGAAAAGGGTTTCATACGTCCTAGCTCTTCGCCCTGGGGAGCTCCAGTCTTGTTTGTGAAGAAGAAAGACGGTACTTTCAGAATGTGTATTGACTATCGCGAACTTAACAAGGTGACCGTGAAGAATCGTTATCCTCTTCCATGTATTGATGACTTGTTCGACCAGTTGCAAGGGTCGAGCTATTACTCTAAGATTGATTTGAGATCAGGTTACCATCAACTGAGAGTCCGAGATGAGGATATCTCTAAAACGGCATTCAGGACTCGTTATGGGCATTACGAGTTTCTGGTTATGCCTTTCGGATTGACGAATGCACCTGCGGTCTTCATGGATCTCATGAACCGAGTATGCAAACCTTACCTGGATAAGTTCGTTATTGTTTTCATCGACGACATCCTGATCTATTCTGAGTCAGGAGGAACACGAGCTGCATCTACGACTTATGTTGGAACTTCTTCGAACAGAGCAGTTGTATGCCAAATTTTCGAAATGTCACTTCTGGCTTCGCGAAGTCCACTTTCTAGGCCACGTAGTAAACAAGGATGGGATTCATGTGGATCCATCCAAGGTCGACTCGATCAAGAACTGGCCTGCACCCCGCACACCAACAGAGATCCGCCAATTCTTGGGTTTGGCGGGCTACTACAGAAGATTTATTAAGGATTTCTCTAAGATTGCGCAACCTCGCACCACGCTAACTCAGAAGGGTGTCACCTATCATTGGGGTGATGCACATGAATCTGCATTTCAGCACTTAAAGGAGAGGCTTTGTAGCGCACCTATTCTTTCGTTTCCAGATGGCACAGATGATTTTGTGGTTTATTGCGACGCTTCCATCCAAGGACTTGGTTGCGTGTTGATGCAACGTGACAAGGAGATTTCCTACGTATAGCGCCAACTTAAAGTTCACGAAAGGAACTACACTACGCACGACTTGGAGCTGGAAGCAGTTTTTTTCGCACTTCAGATATGGAGACATTACCTGTACGGTACCAAGTGCACCATTTACACCGATCACAGGAGTCTCGAGCATATCTTCAAGCAAAAGGAGTTAAACATGCGACAACGTCGATGGGTCGAGCTCTTGAATGATTACGAATGTGCAATCAGGCACCATCCGGGCAAAGCCAATGTTGTGGCCGACGCCCTCAGTCGAAAGGATACTATACCTAAACGTGTGCGAGCGTTACAACTTACCATCCAATCTAGTCTTCCTACTCAGATACGAGATGCTCAGGCTGAAGCGTTAAAGGCAGAGAACATCAGGGCTGAGTCCTTACGAGGATCGAGGAAACGGTTAGAACAAAAGGAAGACGGCGCCTACTATGTAAACGGGCGCATCTGGGTGCCACTTTACGGAAACTTACGCGAACTTGTGATGGATGAAGCGCACAGGTCTCGTTACTCAGTACATCCTGGTTCAGATAAGATGTACCAAGAGTTAAAAACTACATACTGGTGGCCTAGTATGAAGGCCAACATAGCAACCTACGTTAGCAAATGTTTGACTTATGCGAGAGTTAAGATCGAATATCAGAAACCATCAGGCCTACTCCAACAACCAGAGATCCCGAAATGGAAATGGGAGAAAATTTCCATGGATTTCGTTACTGGCCTGCCTAGATCTCAACACGGAAATGACACTATTTGGGTGATAGTGGATCGATTGACTAAGTCTGCACACTTCTTGGCTATCAAGGAAACGGATAAGTTCTCTACTCTAGTAGACGTCTACCTAAAGGAAGTAGTATCAAGGCACGGAGTGCCAACCTCCATCATTTCTGATCGTGAATCACGTTTTACATCTGAATTGTGGCAAGCTACGCACAAGTCCTTTGGTTCTCGATTAGATATGAGCACGGCATATCATCCACAGACGGATGGGCAATCTGAACGCACCATCCAAACCCTTGAACACATGCTTCGGGCATGTGAAATCGAATTTGGTAATGGTTGGGAAAAACACCTCCCGTTAGTGGAGTTTTCGTATAACAATAGTTACCACACCAGTATCCAGGCCGCTCCATTCGAGGCAATGTACAGACGGAAGTGCCGATCACCTCTTGGTTGGGCAGAGGTTGGCGATAGTCAAATCACTGGCCCAGAACTTGTAATAGATACGACTGAGAAGATTGCTCAGATACGACAACAAATGGCAACAGCTCGTGACCGTCAAAAAAGCTACGCTGATAAGCGCAGGAAACCACTCGAGTTCCAGGTTGGGGATCGAGTGCTACTCAAAGTCTCACCTTGGAAAGGTGTAGTTCGTTTTGGCAAACGAGGCAAACTCAATCCGCGATACGTCGGACCGTTCGAAATCATTGAGAAAATTGGCAAAGTCGCTTACAAGTTGAATCTACCTGATGAACTCAGCGGAGTTCACAACGTATTCCACGTGTCAAATCTGAAAAAGTGTCTATCAGATGAGACCCTCATAGTTCCCTTAAAGGAGCTCACAATCGACGACCAGTTGCGATTCGTCGAGGAATCAGTAGAGATTACTGATCGAGACGTTAAGATTCTCAAGCGTACCAGAATACCCCTTGTTCGAGTTCGTTGGAACTCCCGTCGTGCCCCAGAGTATACCTGGGAACGAGAAGACCAAATGAAACTCAAGTATCCCCAGTTGTTTAAGAAAAGTGTAACCACTACTGAGGCTGAAGCTACTGCGGAATTTCAGGATGAAATTCCAAACCAACGGGGGGATGATGTGACACCCCAGGAAAACCAGGAAACCACGCAACTTAACTAGCTTTCTCAGCAACCACACGCTAAATTTCGGGACGAAATTTTCTTAACAGGGGGAGAATGTGACAACCCTCATAATTACATGTATCCGAACGATTAATTAATGTTAATTAAAGTGCTTGATGACTGTGTTGAATTACTTAACTGCTTTCTGACTAATGCGTCATACTTACATGTGCTTGTTAACATACTAGTCGTGTGCAGTAAATTAACTAAATGGTCCTGAATGTTTTTTCCTAAGTGTTGGGAATTGAAAATGTTACAAAAAGATATATATAGGACACTATATGGAATAACTTAGCACTTTAACGGAACGGTATCTAACCGAACAACCGGACATTACCCGGGACACCAAAATATTGCAAGAAACATTGTTTAATTATTTCTTGGCTTGTCATGATCCCCGTACACCATAACACCCCCTTAATATTCACTAACTAACATATGTAAGTATATACTTGAAAGTTAACTAATGTTTACCCATTACCATCAAAAACTTACATCTAACCCCCCCCCCCCCCATACCCGAATTCGGTCACCAAGGGACCCACCCAAAATCTTCACCATGCTTCATATCTTCTCCTAGATTTAATCCTAATATTATAATAGATTGATTACT
This sequence comes from Helianthus tuberosus, assembly GCA_030545235.1. Lineage (NCBI taxonomy): Eukaryota > Viridiplantae > Streptophyta > Magnoliopsida > Asterales > Asteraceae > Helianthus > Helianthus tuberosus. The sequence continues at coordinate 86,200,296 of CM060371.1, read as the reverse complement.
TGTTGTTGTTGCCAAATATATTTGATGAAGGATTATAAGTATTGTCTCCAAGATTCAACATCACTTCACAAATATTCACCCCACTCCCTCATTCTCTCTCCCTCTCTCAGCCTCACCATAACCGCCACCATCACCACCATAACTCAACCACCTTCATCCATTTTCAAGTCCCATTCAAGTGTTAGAAGGAGCCTTGTGAAGCTTGGAGCTTGTTGTTCACCTAGGAGCTCACTTACTAGCTTTCTCACACCATTCTCATCATCTTGTTCACTAGAGTTCTTCCCTAGCTATAAGCTAGTTGTAAGCTCCTTTGATCTTTGTTTACTTCTCATTTGTTTGATGGTTAATAGTTATATTATGATGAAGAACACTAAAAGATCATAAACATAAGTATTGAACATAAAGCTAACATGATGATGAAATAAGATGAAATCTTGATGAAATAAAGTTGTTCTGATATGTTGCTGATTACTTGATGATTACTTGTTAATGTTAAAAGTCGTTTTCGATCACTAAACATGTTAACGGAACGAATGGAACTCGCGTTAGAGCGCTATAAGCTGAAAACAACTTCTGTCCAAACATTTACAGCCAACTTCAGTTGGCTGTAAATAGGTCGATATTTAATGAAAAACTGATTTTCTTGAGTCTATAATGTGTTATTTCGAAATACGGTTCTAATGGAACTGGAATCATCATTTTTAGACTTCGTTTGCTATTTTTAAAGTGTCGTTTCCCACAGCAGCAAAAGCTGCGTTTTTACTGCTGAAAATATGTGTTATGTTTTTTGTCATAACTTGAAATCTGTGAAGAATTAGGTCACGAAAGTTGTACTGTAGATGGACACTAATGTCGTAGTAATTTCCCACTAGAATTTCATAAATCGGACTTACGATGAATTTTAAATAAATTATTCCGTGGACTGCAGTCAGAAAGTGATGAATCTGATTGCAGTCCGGTAAATGAATTTTTATAAAATATTGGTAATAAATTGGATCCCGAGATTTTTACACAATAATATTTGGATCGTTTAAGACCTTCTGTAGAAAGTTAGGAATTTTTGGAATAGGTTAACTATTTTATTAAAATTCCCGAAAACAGCCCAGTTTTGAATGTTAAAGCTGAAACGACATAAGTAGTAATTTGCGTGCCTAAATGTCGGGTAGGTTATCTGAGAATGATCTAACATGTTATGTGTCAATAAAAGTGTTATGTGCAATGTTGTATGTTTGCTTATGAACAGGAATAGATGGGAAGTTTATATGGGCATGAACCGTTAAAGTGATGCATGTTATGTGATAGATGCGTGTAGGAACTTCGTGCTTATTTGAAGTCACTAATAAACTAAGTGGTAATCATACTAGGACGTGATTGACCGACCTTGACTGTTAGCTATTTTTGAGAGTCAAACCGAGCAACCAAAGGTGAATTCACACTCCTTCTAAGGCATTGTCACACCCCTAAAATCCACCTGCGGAGTATCACCGCTTGAAGGTGTGACTGACCAGGATCCAGCCACCAATCATATTGAACAAGCAAGTAAGTAATTATAAAAGTTCAACCAATACAATTGGTGTCCAAACAAGGACATAGTTTAAGTTGCAAGCGGAAGCATAACGATTAAATCCAAAACCAAAATATAAGTTTAAAGGTTTCAAAGTTTAACATGGCACACAACTGTCCATGTCCCACAACGACTCTTCTCCATGCAAGCTCCTGCTAAACCTATTGACCTGCAAAGCATGTAGTAACGAGTCAACAATAATGTTGAGCGAGTTCACAGTTGGGTGTTCGTTTTAAGTTGTTTCGAAAACAGTTTCCTTTAACTGGCATCCTGCCGTGGGGGTTACCCCATAGTTGAAAACGTGATTTGTTTAACCCATTTACTCTGGCAATCCAGCCGTGGGGGCTACCCCATGTTTAGTTATCTGGCTTTTCGACCGTGGGGGCTACCCCATGTATACTACTAGACTCGTTACCATATCGACTACTGACTGTAGTCATGTTTATGTGCCCTGAACTGTCAATGTCTATCATCATTGACGTGCCCAGATCCATTAGTTCACGCCCGTCCTCTGCGGCACGGTGTGAGGCTTGTCATACCTAAATAGCGCTATCTAACTAATGACCCGCTCGCGATTGGCCCAGCGATTAAGTCGATATAAAAAGGAGGGACTTCGTGATAGAGTTTTGGTCTAGTGAAATTAACTGTCCATGAGGACGAGGAATTATATTCCTGAACCCGTACTGTCCTACCCAAGAAAGGACGTGGAATCCATGTTCCTTAACCCATTCCCAACCCCTGGGAATCCCATGCTTTGTAGAAAGTGTGAACTCACCTTAGGTTTCGGCAGATAAACGAAAGGTCAATCGAGCTGCTAGAGGTCAACCACGTCCTAACATGGTTACCATATAAGTCAGGTTTTGGTTTCGAGTAGTGCACATAAGTTTCACATAAACTAGTAGATTAAGAACACACATTGATCATGGCAAACACATAATACATGTTAACACCTTAACAGTAACAGTCAAGTACTCATCATGTCTAACTTGTACGATCCAGAAGATAAAGCCCAATAACAGGCGGCCCAACATGTTGTGCGTTCAGCACAGTCTTGTGCGATCCACAACATGTTGTGCGATTCAGTTAAACACCCGGCCCAAATAGAAAGCCGATCCAACATACATGCGGCCCAAACAAGTAAACGAATAAACAGCTTGTGCGATCCAATACATCTTGTGCGACTGAAGACATCTTGTGCGATCAGATCGTCTTGTGCGATTAGTTAAATTATTCGAATATTGTGCATATCATTTATAGGAAATCAACAGTTACCAATCATACATTAAATCGGTCAAAGAAATCAACAGTTTCCTATTTTCGTGGTTAACAATCAACAACTAACCAGTTTCAACTTAACCAATAATCGATCAAAACAACCATATTCCAAACGATTCCTCAAGAACCCTAATGATCAGTAACTGTTATTCAATCCTACCAAATCATGAAATCACTCATTCAAACCCTCGATGTATTTACAAAACAGTAACACATAATCATACAACACTAAATTAACATGCTCATCAATCATCAACTAATATGATCAGTGGTCTAAACTCCTTAGATCTATTCATAAATCATCATTAAAATAATCAACAATGGCCGACAAGTGCATATTGATTTCGTGTTGCTATTTGACCAAACCACAACCTTTTATAATTTTATTGGTCCGCAATATAAGACCACATACAAATCTGACTGAATTCACATGAAATCTTGATTTAATTGGACCGCAAATTGATAAATCACATGCACATATGGAATATTAAAATGGCCGACAATTTACACTAACATGCCATTGACTTTGAAGTTCTTACTCTTTCACATGTATTGTCAGTATATACACACATAGACAAGATCATGTAATTATCAAGTTTTAACATCAATAGCCACTATTAACATTTAACAGATTATCAAAACCCTATCCTAGCAAACGATTTACGCAAAACGTAATAGCATGAAGATTAATAAGTGATATATACTAACCGGAGATCTTACTAGCCAAGATGTAACTCGAACAGGGATGGGTTTGGTATTGCCGCACACAAGTTATGAGAAGAGATAGGGTTTATTTGCTTAGGGTTAAATGATATCCGCCCCCTAATACATGCAGTTATAACAACATGATTCGGTTGGGCCATTCAAGTGACGAAGTGGGCTTAAATCTAATAGATTGGTCTTATTAATAAATGGTTAATTGTTCATGCTAATCAGATCAACACTGGGCTAAAGGCCCAGTTGATTTCGCCAAAGAGTGGGTGACGAAAACACCCTAGTGTTTTCGTCCAGTAGTGTTTTGGTGGGGAAAGGTGTTTTATAATCATACTTTTTCATTGCACATCATATATAGGTATAAGAGCACACTTATGTTGCACGTCAATAATAGAGATACAAACATTTTGAAAATAAGTATTGAGTTAAGTCGGGTAGAGATCTTGAAAACTCGGGTTGTCACATTATCCCCAACTTGAAAGAAATTTCGTCTCGAAATTTAGCACGTGGTTACTGAGGAAGCTAGTTGTGTAATGTAGTTTACTGGTTTTTCCTGGTTTTCCTGGGGTGTAACATCTTCCCCCCGTTGATCTGGAATTTCGTCCTGAAATTCCGTAGCTTCAGCCTTAGTAGTGGTTGTACTGTTTGTGAATAGTTGGGGATACTTTTGTTTCATCTGATCTTCGCGTTCCCAGGTGAACTCTGGGCCGCGACGTGAGTTCCAACGAACTCAAACGAGAGGTATTCTAGTGCGCTTGAGGACCTTAACATCCCGGTCCGTGATTTCAACTGGTTCCTCGACGAATCGTAACTGCTCGTCGATAGTGAGCTCCTTCAAAGGAACTATGAGGGTCTCATCTGACAGACACTTCTTCAGATTCGATACGTGGAAAACGTTATGAACTGCACTGAGTTCTGTTGGTAGGTTTAGTTTGTAAGCCACCCTGCCTATTTTCTCTATGATTTCGAACGGTCCAACGTATCGTGGGTTAAGTTTGTCTCGTTTGCCAGAACGAACCACACCCTTCCAGGGTGAAACATTGAGTAGCACTCGATCCCCAACCTGGAAATCGAGTGGTTTCCTGCCCTTATAGGCATAGCTTTTCTGACGGTCACGAGCTGCCGCCATTCGTTGTCGTATTTGAGCAATCCGTTCTGTTGTGTCTACCACAACTTTAATGCTGGTGTGGTAGCTGTTATTGTATGAAAATTCCACAAGTGGCAGATGCTTTTCCCAGCCGTTGCCAAAGTCAATTACACACGCCCTAAGCATGTCTTCAAGGGTCTGGATGGTGCGTTCAGACTGCCCATCCGTTTGCGGGTGATAAGCTGTACTCATGTCTAAACGTGAGCCAAAGGACTTGTGCATTGCTTGCCACAGTTCTGAAGTAAAACGTGCATCGCGATCTGAGATCATAGAGGTGGGCACCCCGTGCCTCGAGACAACTTCCTTAAGATATACGTCTGCTAGAGTGGAGAACTTAACCGTTTCCTTGATAGCCAAGAAGTGTGCAGACTTTGTGAGTCGATCCACGATCACCCAAATAGTATTATTTCCATGTTGGGATCTAGGCAGGCCAGTAACAAAATCCATGGAAATTTGCTCCCATTTCCACTGTGGTATCTCTGGTTGTTGAAGTAGGCCTGATGGTTTCTGATATTCAGTCTTGACTCTCGCACAAGTCAAGCACTTGCTAACGTAAGTTGCTATGTGAGCTTTCATGCTAGGCCACCAGTACGTAGTTTTCAAGTCATGGTACATCTTATCTGAACCAGGATGTACTTAGTAGCGAGACTTGTGTGCTTCATCCATCACAAGCTCTCGTAGGTTGCCATAGAGTGGGACCCAAATGCATCCTGTTACATAGTAAGCACCGTCTTCCTTTTGTTCTAATCGTTGCCTTGAGCCGCGTAGGGCTTCAGCCCTGATGTTTTCTGGTTTCAATGCTTCTTCCTGAGCATCTCGTATCTGGGAAGGAAGACTAGACTGTATAGTGAGTTGTAAAGCTCGTACGCGCTTAGGCGTAGAGTCCTTTCGACTGAGGGCGTCAGCCACAACATTGGCTTTGCCTGGGTGGTACCTGATCGAGCATTCGTAGTCATTCAGTAGCTCGACCCATCGTCGTTGTCGCATATTTAGTTCCTTCTCTTTGAAGATATGCTCGAGACTCCTGTGATCGGTGTAAATGGCGCACTTGGTACCATACAGGTAATGTCTCCATATCTTAAGCGCAAAAACAACAGCTCCCAGCTCTAAATCGTGTGTAGTGTAGTTCTTTTCATGAACTTTGGGTTGGCGTGAGGCGTAGGCTATAACTTTATCCCGTTGCATCAATACACAACCAAGACCCTGAATTGATGTGTCACAGTAAACCACAAAGTCGTCTGTGCCCTCTGGCAATGAAAGGATAGGTGCACTACAAAGTCTATCCTTTAAGTGTTGAAACGCAGTTTCCTGTGCATCACCCCGACGATAGGTGACACCTTTCTGAGTTAGTGAGGTGAGAGGTTGCGCAATCTTGGAGAATTCCTTGATAAACCTTCTGTGGTAACCTGCCAAACCCAAGAATCGGTGAATTTCCGTTGGTGTTCTAAGTGCAGGCTAGTTCCTGATTGTGTCTACCTTGGATGGATCAACATGAATCACATCCTTGTTTACCACGTGGCCTAGCAAATGGACTTCATGAAACCAGAAGTCGCATTTTGAAAACTTTGCATAGAGCTGTTCTGTTCGAAGGAGTTCCAAAATGAGTCGTAGATGTTGCTCGTGTTCCTCCTGACTCTTAATAGATCAGGATGTCGTCGATGAAAACTATATCAAACCTGTCCAGGTATGGCTTGCACACTCTATTCATAAGGTCCATGAAAACCGCAGGTGCGTTGGTCAGCCCAAAAGGCATGACCAAAAACTCGTAGTGTCCATAACGAGTTCTAAAGGCTGTTTTGGAGACGTCCTCTTCTCGGACTCTCAGCTGATGATATCCCAATCTCAAATCAATCTTTGAATAGTAGCTCGACCCTTGCAGCTGGTCAAACAAGTCGTCAATACGTGAGAGAGGATAACGATTCTTCACCGTCACCTTGTTGAGCTCACGATAGTCGATACACATTCTAAAGGTACCGTCTTTCTTCTTCAGGAATAGCACTGGAGCTCCCCAGGGCGAAGAGCTAGAACGAATGAAACCCTTATCCAAGAGTTCTTGTAGTTGCGTAGACAGCCCTTCTAGTTCAGATGGAGCTAGGCGATAGGGTGCTCGAGCTATGGGTGCTGCTCCAAGAGCTTGTCACCATGAATTACCAAAGGTTCTTAACCAGTACGAGGAATGCAGACGATCTTTTCAAAGAATCTCTGCTCGACGTTGAGGTAGCCAATCCATACCAATAACGATGTCAAAACCATCATACGTTGGGATCATTCCTAGCATCACCCTGACCAATCACGAACACTCGACCCCTGGCACCATTGCCGTCGTTATTACCCCCGCTGTTGCCTCCATTATTGTTCCAGTTTTCTTGGTTGTGGTTCTGATTCTGGTTCTGGTTCAACTGTGGACAGTGTCTCTTGAAGTGACCTTCAACACCACACTGATGGCATCCCTTGTTACCCTGATGTTGCTGTTGATTTTGTGGAGCTTGTGGCTACTGTTGTCGGTTCTTGTTTGCAGGACGTGAGCTTCTACAAACTTTGGCTTCATGACCAAGCTTGTTGCATCTCTGACAATGATCTTTGTTGCACGGCCCGATGTGGTGCAATTTACATCGATTCCATCCTGCCCTTGACTACCAGAAGACTGCTGACCCGGACTCTGGTAGTCATCGATCTTTCGCTACTGTGCCTGGGACTGAACCGTTGTCGAACCCTTGCTGGAGGTTCCATCCCATTTTCGCTTGTTGTCACTGGGACTAGTAGAAGTAGTAGTAGTAGCACCAATACGCTTAGGCAGCTTGTTCTGTTCCACTGCCTGGTCTATGAAACGATGAGCAATACGAGTAACATCCTGGATGGTTGCAAGGTTAGCAGCAGTCACATGGCTTTGAATCTCTGGTACTATGCCTTTAAGGTACAACACAATGCGATTGATGGGAGGATCCACTATAATTGGACACCACACCTCCAGTTCGTTGGATTGTTTCGTGTACGCTTCTATCTCTGACCCCGTCATCTTCAGGTTAAAGAACTCCACTTCCAGCTTGTGGATGTCATCACGACTACAGTATTCACGTTTGATCAGTTCCTTAAGAATCATTCCATGGGGTGGCATTAGCAGCCGCCAACCCCGGCATCTGAACTTGTGCGTTCCGCCAAGTTTAGCGTAGTGCCTTCAAGAATACCAGTGGCATATTCCACCCCACGAGCCTCGGGGCATTCACACATTTCGACGACTGACTCGTGCTTTTCAAACCAATGGAGGAGTCCAATGGCTCCTTTAGTGCCACTGAAAGTACTAGGACGACAGTCCATGAACGTCTTGAATGTGCATACAGGCGGCTGAGCGTTCTGACCTTGTTGCGCGAGGAAGAAAAGACAGGGTTAAGCGCTAGAGTTGGGTCATGAGAGTAGGATATAACATCCTAGGTTAGGTTCGGAATAGCAGGTTATACCTCCTGCCTGAGCGGCTGCGAGTGCTGCCGTAACTTGTTCGTTGATAAGAGCCGTCAGCTGGCTTAAGTTAGGTTCATACGTTCCCTCATGATCTTCACATCGAAGGAAACACAAATAGGAAAGGTGTCGCGAATGTGTGTAAGTGTGGAGTGACAGAAGGAAGCAAGCACACATGTGTTTTCAAACTATAGTTGCTACATTTATCTAAGCATACCATAAGAAAAGTTCTATGTAATCTAGCAAGTAGGCAATACAACATAAACCATATCACCTAGAATGTCGAGCCTTGTACGTGGAGTGAAGCGTCGTTGTGGATCGTTGAGCACTGTTCAGGTTATAGTCTGGTTTTAACAAAAAACGGTTTCCCTTAATAAAACCAAGTTCACTATAACCAATGGCTCTGACACCAATCTGTCATACCCCTAAAATCCACCTACGGAGTATCACCTCTTGGAGATGTGACTGACCAAGATCCAGCCACCAATCATATTGAACAAGCAAGTAAGTAATTATAAAAGTTCAACCAATACAATTGGTGTCCAAACAAAACATAGTTTAAGTTGCAAGCGGAAGCATAACGATTAAATCCAAAACCAAAATATAAGTTTAAATGTTTCAAAGTTTAACATGGCACACAACTGTCCATGTCCCACAACGACTCTTCCCCATGCAAGTTCCTGCTAAACCTATTGACCTGCAAAGCATGTAGTAACGAGTCAACAATAATGTTGAGCGAGTTCACATTTGGGTGTTCGTTTTAAGTTGTTTCGAAAACAGTTTCTTTTAACAGGCATCCTGCAGTGGGGGTTACCCCATAGTTGAAAACGTGATTTATTTAACCCATTTACTCTGGCAATCCAGCCGTGGGGGCTACCTCATATATAGTTATCTGGCTTTTCGGCCGTGGGGGCTACCCCATGTATACTACTAGACTCGTTACCATATCGACTGCTGACTGTAGTCATGTTTATGTGCCCTGAACTGTCAATGTCTATCATCATTGACGTGCCCAGATCCATTAGTTCACGCCCGTCCTCTGCGGCACGGTGTGAGGCTTGTCAGACCTAAATAGCGCTATCTAACTAATGACCCGCTCGCCATTGGCCCAGCGATTAAGTCGATATAAAAAGGAGGGACTTCGTGATAGAGTTTTGGTCTAGTGAAATTAACTGTCCATGAGGACGAGGAATTATATTCCTGAACCCGTACTGTCCTACCCAAGAAAGGACGTGGAATCCATGTTCCTTAACCCATTCCCAACCCCTGGGAATCCCATGCTTTGTAGAAAGTGTGAACTCACCTTAGGTTAGCTCGGCAGATAAACGAAAGGTCAATCAAGCTGCTAGGGGTCAACCACGTCCTAACATGGTTACCATATAAGTCAGGTTTTGGTTTCGAGTAGTGCACATAAGTTTCACATAAACTAGTAGATTAAGAACACACATTGATCATGGCAAACACATAATACATGTTAACACCTTAACAGTAACAGTCAAGTACTCATCATGTCTAACTTGTACGATCCAGAAGATAAAGCCCAATAACAGGCGGCCCAACATGTTGTGCGTTCAGCACAGTCTTGTGCGATCCACAACATGTTGTGCGATTCAGTTAAACACCCGGCCCAAATAACAAGCCGAACCAACATACATACGGCCCAAACAAGTAAACAAATAAACAGCTTGTGCGATCCAATACATCTTGTGCGACTGAAGACATCTTGTGCGATCAGATCGTCTTGAGCGATCTGATCGTCTTGTGCGATTAGTTAAATTATTCGAATATTATGCATATCATTTATAGGAAATCAACAATTACCAATCATACATTAAATCGGTCAAAGAAATCAACAGTTTCCTATTTTCGTGCTTAACAATCAACAACTAACCATTTTCAACATAACCAATAATCGATCAAAACAACCACATTCCAAACGATTCCTCAAGAACCCTAATGATCAGTAACAGTTATTCAATCCTACCAAATCATGAAATCACTCAATCAAATTCTCGATGTATTTACAAAACAGTAACTCATAATCATACAACACTCGATTATCCTGCTCATCAATCATCAACTAATATGATCAGTGGTCTAAACTCCTTAGATCTATTCATAAATCATCATTAAAATAATCAACCATGGCCGACAAGTGCATATTGATTTCATGTTGCTATTTGACCAAACCACAACCTATTATAATTTTATTGGTCCGCAATATAAGACCACATGCAAATCTGACTGAATTCATATGAAATCTTGATTTAATTGGACCGCAAATTGATAAATCACATGCACATATGGAATATTAAAATGGCCGACAATTTACATTAACATGCCATTGACTTTGAAGTTCTTACTCTTTCACATGTATTGTCAGTATATACACACATAGACAAGATCATGTAATTATCAAGTTTTAACATCAATAGCCACTAATAACATTTAACAGGTCATCAAAACCCTATCCTAGCAAACGATTTACGCAAAACGTAATAGCATGAAGATTAATAAGTGATATATACTAACCGGAGATCTTACCAGCCAAGATGTAACTCGAACAGGGATGGGTTTGGTATTGCCGCACACAAGTTATGAGAAGAGATAGGGTTTATTTGCTTAGGGTTAAATGATATCCGCCCCCTAATACATGCAGTTATAACAACATGATTCGGTTGGGCCATTCAAGTGACGAAGTGGGCTTAAATCTAATAGATTGGTCTTATTAATAAATGGTTAATTGTTCATGCTAATCAGATTGACACTGGGCTAAAGGCCCAGTTGATTTCGCCAAAGAGTGGGTGACGAAAACACCCTAGTGTTTTCCTCCAGTAGTGTTTTGGTGGGGAAAGGTGTTTTCGGCCAAGGTATCCATCTTTTTATTAAGTGAACATTATAATCATACTTAACATATATCAATTAACACACTTTCATTGCACATCATATATAGGTATAAGAGCACACTTATGATGCACGTCAATAATAGAGATACAAACATTTTGCAAATAAGTATTGAGTTAAGTCGGGTAGAGATCTTGAAAACTCGGGTTGTCACATTATCCCCAACTTGAAAGAAATTTCGTCCCGAAATTTAGGACGTGTTTACTAAGGAAGCTAGTTGTGTAATGTAGTTTACTGGTTTTTCCTGGTTTTCCTGGGGTGTCACATCCTCCCCCCGTTGATCTGGAATTTCGTCCCGAAATTCCGTAGCTTCAGCCTCAGTAGTGGTTGTACTGTTTGCGAATAGTTGGGGATACTTTTGTTTCATCTGATCTTCGCGTTCCCAGGTGAACTCTGGGCCGCGACGTGAGTTCCAACGAACTCAAACGAGAGGTATTCTAGTGCGCTTGAGGACCTTAACATCCCGGTCCGTGATTTCAACTGGTTCCTCGACGAATCGTAACTGCTCATCGATAGTGAGCTCCTTCAAAGGAACTATGAGGGTCTCATCTGACAGACACTTCTTCAGATTCGACACGTGGAAAACGTTATGAACTGCACTGAGTTCTGTTGGTAGGTTTAGTTTGTAAGCCACCCTGCCTATTTTCTCTATGATTTCGAACGGTCCAACGTATCGTGGGTTAAGTTTGTCTCGTTTGCCAAAACGAACCACACCCTTACAGGGTGAAACTTTGAGTAGCACTCGATCCCCAACCTGGAACTCGAGTGGTTTCCTGCCCTTATCGGCATAGCTTTTCTGACGGTCACGAGCTGCCGCCATTCGTTGTCGTATTTGAGCAATCTGTTCTGTTGTGTCTACCACAAGTTCTGGGCCAGTGATCTGACTATCCCCCACCTCTGCCCAACAAAGAGGTGATCGGCATTTACGCCGGTACAATGCCTCAAACGGAGCAACTTTAATGCTGGTGTGGTAGCTGGTATTGTATGAAAATTCCACAAGTGGCAGATGCTTTTCCCAGCCGTTGCCAAAGTCAATTACACACGCCCTAAGCATGTCTTCAAGGGTCTGGATGGTGCGTTCAGACTGCCCATCCGTTTGCGGGTGATAAGTTGTACTCATGTCTAAACGTGAGCCAAAGGACTTGTGCATTGCTTGCCACAGTTCTGAAGTAAAACGTGTATCGCGATCTGAGATCATAGAGGTGGGCACCCCGTGCCTCGAGACAACTTCCTTAAGATATACGTCTGCTAGAGTGGAGAACTTATCCGTTTCCTTGATAGCCTTGGTATGTTTTTTAGGCTTTTTTAGTTAGTTTTTTAGTTTTCTCATTTAAACTAGTTTTCTCATGAGCCATCCCCTAGCTATGAATACTTGGAAATGGTGAAATATAAAAGTAATGGTTTATATTGTTCAGTTTAGAAACGTACAACTTGTTTGAGTAACGAAATAGATTTATTCAAAAATGATTTTTGTAGTCAGGAGTCGACCATTCACACTTGGATCGCATATATGCGCCCAAGGCTGAAAATGAACGAGAATAAAGGATTTAATTGTCGGTGATCCATATGGCCCATTTTCTCTTCATATTTGCTATGGAAGGTCTTCATGATTATCTTGAGGACTAAGGAGACGAAATTATTACAAGGTGCCCGAGTGAGAGATATCTCTTTATTTGGCATCGGCTTTAAAGATTAAATTCTTATAATTCAAGCCTCTACAGAGTTGGTGTTGATTTTTCTTCGGCGGAGTCCCTCGCGATGATTTCTTCCTTATACCGGAAATGAATTTTGTTATTTATCTTGGTATTCAATGTCACACCCTGACTTTTGCGGAAGTGTGATTATGGTGTGACTTTCTTAATACCATTGCATTCAATCATAACAACAACTATATGATAAAACTGAAGATGTTCATCCATTAAATAAGTTTTAAAAACATAACAACATCATTGTCTTAAAACATAGAATTCAAATTCGAGTACAACCATGCAACTTGTTTAAGAGTTCACAAAGACTCGACAAAAACATTAAATGAAACCAGGATTTGGAAGACTTGTCTCGTCTAGGATAAGACACATTGTCCAAACCCTAAGACCACGGATGACATCTTTTATTCTTAAACCACACTTGGAACTTCCGAACGCCCGCCAGATCCACATCTAATTCCCTGAAATACATGTAATTTTGAAAACATCAACAAAAGTTGAGCGAGTTCATGTGTTTGTTTGTGTGTATGAATAACCTTTGAAATCATTGAAAGTATGTATCTAAGTTTGTAAACTCCTGGTATGAAAGCAACAAGGAAAACAGATCACCAATGGTTTGCAAGGCCATTGATATGTGTGAAGTGATGCAGGAAAACTCAAACCTAGCAGAATTGTCTCCGGGAATAAGATATAGTCACCTCATGGGCCACCCTGGTCCACATGGGTGTGGGCTCGCTACACCCAAATAGATCTATCACTCATGTCCCTCAGTCCTACAACGAGGATTAATGGCATTAAGTGTTTTACCCACCACTCACATGATCAAGCAGTATCCTTCCTTAGCTAACCATACCAAATCAAAATGTTTGTAAACAGTTGTAACATGTATTTCACCCCCGAAGTTATAAAACCAAAAACAGTTAGAGAAAAGGGGGTCATGAACTCACAGTATTGCGTCTTCAATCACCGTAACTCAAGCTCCTTCGGATAAACACGACTACCTACAACGTACTAATGTTTATTAGACGAACGGGCCGTGCCTTGACTTAGTATTAATGTCTTTGAGATACGCTTCTTCGTATCTTCGATATTATTCCAAGTTGTATAATTATTTGTTAAAATAATTAATATTTTGACTTAAATTATATTTATTAAATTTTGGAATAATTGTTGAAAACAATATATATTAACTTAATACTTCCCAAGTATTTATACTTGTATTTCCTTCCCAAAGATGGGGGTATCTTATACTTGTATATTTTTTCCATGTATTATGGTCGTATTCCGGTGTGTATTTATACGTACGAAAATACGTATCTTTATTGTATTCATTAAGTATTCTTATACTTAATTTTGTATTAATTTTTTATTCCGGAATATTATTTTTAATAAAGATTCAATATATATATATATATTACCAAAATATATATTTCAATAATTATTACTTAGAAAAATTATTTATAATTTTTCCTTTTGGCAAAAATACTCGTATTTTCTCATAAGTTTCAAAATTAATATATTTTCAAGTCCAACTTGGAAAATATATTTAAACTCATTATTCTTCAAAAATGATATATCTCATGTTTACTTGAGAAAATATATTTTTCACCTCAAAATATTGTATTTCGTGTTTGTGTGAGAAAATATATATTTCTTAAAAATAATATATCTTCTAAAAATTTCAAGAAAAATATATATTTCATTCTTGCCAAGGATAATATATTTTTCCTTGTCAAAAATATGATATATTTTTGTAGTAATTGTAAAAACCATATTTTCATTTCCTTGGTGTCCAAAATATTATTTACCAAAATATACTTTGTGAATAAATTTTCCGGAATATTTTGTAAGTCTTATTCCATAGTTCGGTTTCACCAACATTTTGTGTAAATGAGTATATTTATTCGTTGGAATTTTGGTAATATTTTGGATGGTAATTCTTGGTATTTTTGTGAGTTATATTATTTCAAGTCCTAAAATAATATAACTAATACACAAAGTATACAAATAATCACACACATGTGACTTCTAAATATATATTTCCTAAATACATATTTAGTCACTTTTATTTATGAAAACCAACCTCCAATATTTATATTCTTGTGACAAAATTTATGGCAAAGTTTATGTAGGAAACTCATGGTTTAAAATACACATGTAAATATTTGTTTAAAAATATTTTTCGAAGTGTTTATATTTTTAAAAATTTTTGCCATAGTTTCCCCTAAAAATGGAGGTTTCCATGCTTTCAATCATATCATTTTCTTTTGTAAAAATCATCACAGTCAATTTACAATCAACAATAAACAACCTTTCCTTACCAATTTTGCCAAAATCATGCATAATCTAACACTTCATTAACTTGAATATTTGTAAAAATTTGTAGTAACTTACTAGTGTTCTAAGTCTTGTTACCCTTTAAAGTGTGATTAGTTCTTTAAAAACCTCATTTTTAAAGAAGTTAGATGTTTACAACTTCTTGTCACATTTTCAAAAAAAAATTCTTTATGAAATTTTCTTGTTTCACAAGTGTTTCTACACTTGTTTATCCACTAAAAATAGAGTTTGTTTTTGTGAGAACCATGATTTACTAAAACTTATATTTTTAACATGGTTTCTTTGAAAGTCCATTCATAAATCTTTAGATCTACAAGTGTTACTACTCATTTTGATCATTATTTTTCAAGAAAACCACTTAGTCATTCAAGTTCATGATTCTTATGTGGATGATCCATCATCTTACCATATTTCTACTTTCTCATCTTGCTAGATTGTGTTTTTAATCATGATCTAGCAATATCTTATGATTATCAACATCATTTCTACAAACAATCAATGATCAACAAGCATAACAACTCATATTTGTGACAACTCGTGCTCTCGTTGTCGAGAGAGGGGTATTTTGGTAATACGTGCGTGTATTATTATTATTATTATTATTATTATTACTATTATTATTCATGAAATAATCCACGACGAGATGTTCATTCACTTAATTATTTAATTAAAACCGGACCAGTCTGTTTGAGCGGGGCGCACAATCGCTCAACGGGTACACACACTTGGGCTAGGCCCAACCCAACTAACCTAAAACCCTACCTTATATATATACACACTCCATAATCCATCCCCTCACCTTGTCTTCAACAAAAACCCTACTAAACAATACAGCCGCATAACTCCATCTCCCTCATTTAGAATTCCAGCGACCAACATCATCGGTCGGCAGCCGGACATCCGCTCCGACAGGCGCCGTTCCCACAATCCGGCCACCCCCCCATCTCGTTCCTTTATACCCTCACAATCTACTCCTTTTTCTTGTACACAATCTGACCCCCCCCCCCCCAACATTTACACTATCATCCACTCCCCTCTAATTCCCGAGAGAGAGAAGGAACCGGAGAAAAGAAAGGAGCCGCAACAGCGGCGACGGCGACCGCACAGGCAACGGCGGCAGGTGGATCTTCACGACTGCAGTAGCTGTTCCAGCTCGCTGTGGCTTGGGCAGCAACGTTAGCTCCAACAACGTGCTCAGAAGTGGGCTTCGGGTCGCAAAGAGAAGCGGATTGGTTGGCGGTGGGCTTGATTCGAGTCCTGGTCCAGAAAGGAGCAGTGGCAGCCTGCACTCCTTTCAACCCATAGCTCATCGGTTAGTATATGCTTTGAACACATACTTTGTAATCCTTGGATTTGTGAAATAAGGATTTGTGCTTTTACTTGTTTGATATTTAAAGAGATGACAGGGTTTGATGAGATTCTGGTAACAAACTGTTAACTTAGAACAGGGCATGTGCTTGCGGATTATTTTAGTCATGGTTGTGTTATTAATCTGAATGAATATGTGAAATGTTAATTAAGATGTGGTATGATAAATATGTTTACCATAAATCTTGACTGAAATAATTGATACTGTTGAGTGCTTAGAAATATGGAAGTGCTATGATAAATTGACTTGAGTTTTGTATGAATATCATGGTTGTGAATATATAATGGTATGATGAATCTTGGTGATTTTCGAGTTTGATAATGAGTGACCTAAACTAGGATTTTAATGATTATTGTTGGTACTAGAACGTAGATATGTTTATGTTCGGTAATAACACTGTGATGCTAGAAGTATTGACGATGAAACCATAAGGATGAACAGTTTGAATGATATGAAAACATTTAAAAATTGTTGTTCTTGATCTGAATTTAGGAGTGTACGGTATGATGAAACATGTTATGATAATTTGATTGGATAGGGCATGCCTATGAAATTTGATTGGTTAGTACCATTCAGAGGATTCTAGAAACATCAGCAAAGGTTGTGAGTCGAAACTCATGGTTGCGACTCGAGACCATTATGTTGGCAACTCGAAACTAGGCGCTTCACACGTAAGGACTCAAGACCGGCACTGTTGCGACTCGAGATCTCCTGATCTCAACTTGAGACCCGACTCGAGATCTCCTGATCTCGACTCAAATGTTCACAACTCGAGACAAACTAACTGCGACTTAGAGTCTAGCAGTTGCGACTCGAGACCTCATAGTCTCGAGTCGAGACCACATGGTTTCGACTGGACCACTTCACTTAGTTGTTTGGGCCGCACAATATGATGTCATGTTTGGACTGTGTGTTGTCATTAACTGTTTAACTGCTCATACGTTAGGATAGGCCCAATAATGTATATGCCAGTATGACTTGCATGTTATGTGTTAGATACGTGTAGGATTATACGTGGCACTACTTGCATACGAACCTAATATATATTTAATAACCATAATAGGGTACGGTTGACCGACATAACACAAGTAAATTGTCAACCGAGCAAAGCAAAGGTGAGTTCACTACTTATTACTCAAAGCATGCGTTCCCGGTGTTTGGGAAACGAAACGAAACACTTTTCCTGGTTTGGGACTTCTTACTATCTCCTTGTGCGGGATACGGTATTTCTATCTCCTTGTGTGGGATACGGGTAACAATACTATCCCCTTGTGAGGGATACAAACTTACTTTTATTCCCTTGTTACTCGGAACAAACTTACTTTTATTCCCTTGTTACTGGGAACAAACTTACTTACTTCCCTTGTTACTGGGAACTCTTGGTTAATTACGGTTTATACGGAATGCAACGAGCAACACTAAACGAAACTCTATCACTTAAGTCCCTACCATTTAATACCGATTAGTCGCCGGGGCCTGGCGAACGGGTTATTAGTTAATAGCGCTCTTTAGGTGTAACCAGCCTCACACCGACCCTTGTTACTGGGAACGGGCGTGAACTAATAGACTCAGGCAAACCGTCAATGATGATAGAACATTGACAAACGGGGCACTGCGGAAACGTACGGTTAAGTAAGTATTCGGTATTGGAAAAACAGTTCAGTCGCTCACTTATGGGGTAGCTCCCCATGGCATGTATAAACGGGTAAATTAACTGGTCAAAACAAGTTTTTGGAAATAAAACTGGAAAACTCTAAACTCGTGAACTCGCCAACGTTATGTTGACACTCTACTGCATGCTTTGCAGGTTGCTCGCTAACAACTTTGGACGAACGTTGCAATCGGATGGAGTGCGTGGTTCGTAAGTTCATAACTAATAAACTTGTGGTTTTAAATTACGATATGTTCTCTTTTCCCTTCCGCTGCAAACTTAAACTATGTTTTGAAAATTTAAATTAGGTCACTAATTATGCTAATGTTTATAACAATAACAAATCCGTTCAAAATAATTAGTGGCTAAGATCCTGGTCGTCACATGCCTCGCGGTAATACTCCGCATGTGGATTTTGAGGGTGTGACATATTGGTATCAGAGCCATTGGTTATAGCGAACTAGGTTTTAAATATAAAATATTTTTTGGCTTGGGAAATAAAATATTTTTATATAAAAACCAGACTATAACCGTTCTTTAGTGGAAACCACAACGACACCACACTCCGAATTGCAAGGTTCGTCAACCTCAGATGCTCACCTGGTAATGGTAGACTAACGACATTTACTTGTGCATAACTTATGTGTGTGAATACGCATGTGTGTATGTATGTAATTAGCATATATGTGTTAGTATGTATGCGTGTATTTAGTATTTAACACAGTGGATCATACGAAGGCTAGGTTAGCGTGTTACACAGGAGCGAGTCCTCCTAAACCTAGTTCGAAACCACAATACACTAAGGGCAGGGAACCCATTTATTCCAAGCCCTCGTCCACGTATTTCCTGATATCATCCCTGGACTGCAAATCGACGCGAGGGACGTCCACTTGATAGACCTACCCAGGGAAGGCCTGCTACAAAGCACATAGAGAAGTTACGAGAACGAATCGACGAAGGGGAGCCACCCCTATATCGTGGGATATAAGAAAGAACGACGACGTCATTCACATCCTTTTTACTTGCGTATTTCTTTTCCCGACTTAAGTAGTGAGACTTGTTCCCTCATACGACTGATCACCTAGATTCTTGAAGCATTCTAGTAAGTCTACACCTTTTGGGTTTCCGTTTGCACGTCTCGAACACGAAAAGCATGCGTGGTATATGCTTCTTATTGTAGTGCCAGCAATCGTCTCACCTTTCCATTGACCACAGAGTTATTTCTCCCTAATCCCTCGTTACACGGTTAACCCCTATTCAAGTACAACCTTATACCTTAGCACGCCCCAAAACCCAACGAATTGATAACTTTCTTACAAACCGGCGTATTTGGAGGCGTGGCTAGACGAAGACACGAGCCAGTCAACCCACCGACGAGTACGGCGACCTTGATGCTTACGCTATCCTTCATTTGTCTGAACTGTTATTGTTTGACGACTTTCTTGATTCTGTGAATCCTTTCGCCAGCTTTCGTACGAATCCGCGTTTATTGCTCAGATGGTATCCCCGCTTCTATCGTTTCTTTATCATGACATCCACGTTTCTCCGTTTAGAAACCTTGACCAGATCTCTCTTCAGTTTGGTGAATTCAACAAACTCGACCTTTAGTCAGCAAACTTTTTATCCCTTGAAATTCAACAATGTGTTACTTCAATCGTACTTTCCTGAAAACCTGTTTTCACAGTTTCACGTCGAACCCCCCCCCCCCCCCTCATACTGAGACCTTGACCAGATTTCCCTCTAGTTTGGGAAAATTCAGCAAGCTCGACTGCTAATCAATAAACTTCTTGAATCTTAAAAATCGTGACGTGTGATCCAAACGTATGCTATCAGACATGTTTTTATTACCTTACATGGAAGTCTTTCGACGACACAAGCACTACTTTGGACTCATCCTCGCGACTTCGGTAGTCTATTCAAAATTGATTACTTACCGGTTTGGGAGATCACAAACTCGTTTTTCACATATGGCTCAGCTCATAACATCTTGTTAGACGTTTTAGTGAACCTAAGCCCCCCCCCCCAATCCATACGACGACCGTCCTTCTCTATCATTGGTTCTTGTTGTGCCATTCATACTGACGTAACACCTCTTATCGGCAAAACGACGTTCTTTATCCTAATCGCCCACGGCTTATGTACGACCAGCTACCTCATCGACACCAGATAAATCCTTATTGCCGACCACCAAGCCTTTTATGTTATGTCTCAAATTGAACGCATCAATTTTGACTACCCTTCTTGCATTGTCTCGCTACTCGTGTTATGTTTCACGGATTCCATGATCCTTATCCTAGTCTGCTCTGCGCAAATCTCCGTTTGGACGAAATACTTCCTACGAATGTTACTCGCTGGGGCAACGAGCCAAGGATACCCCGGGAGTAACGGGTATCGCAAGCACTGTTCTTCGAACTCGATACGATCAACACCTAGTCACGACACTCGAATTTATTCCATCCTGTCAATATTCGACACTTGTTTCTTTCGGCGACGCCCGAACCTATTCTGAAAATCAGTGGGGAATCCAAACGACTCCTACGCTTTACCTTGGAACTTCTACGACGCAAAACCGCCTTGCGCTAAGTTTTCAGTACACGACTTTTAACGCCACAAAGCCCGCATTTCTCGACCGAATACGCAACCTCTCACGATTTGAACTCAAAAGGGGCATCACCTAGCATCCGAGAGATCCTCAAACGATCCGCAACTCCAGCAACTGGAAGGTAATCTACGAGGTGCTTCTATCTTATGCTATCATGTCCGGGGCATCGATAACATGCCTGCTGGTAACAACACGCGACCAAAGAAACCGACAAGTTTCCGAACTTGCAACCATCTACTTGATAGAAGTAGATACTAGGAACGAGATGCCAACTTCTCTTTTACCTGATCGTAGCCCACGTTTTGCATCCGATTCTTCGCAAGGCTGTGCACGAATGACTTTTGGGCTCACTGTTAGGCATGAGCACCGCTTATCGCCCGCAAACTGATGACTGGGCAAAACGCAACATCCAAACACTCAAAGGCATGCTAAGAACATGTGTTATCGACCCTTGGATACTAGTGGCACTTCCCTTCTGTAGAATTCTCTTCCAACAACTGCTACCACACTAGCATTCAGGCAGCACCATTTAAGGCATTGCACGAACGCAGATGCCGGTCACCTCTGTGTTGGGCGGAAGCCAAATTACCAGCCCAGAACTTGCACTTGACACAACGGGTGGGATTGCCAAGAACAGACAACGCACGACGGCAACTCCAGACCGTCAGAAAGGCTACGCGGATAAGCGTAGGAAACCTCTAGAATTCCTAGTCGGAGACTGGATTCTACTTAAAGTTTCACCCTGGAAGGGTGTTGTACGTTATGGCTAATGAGACGAGCTTAATCCATGGTATGTTGGACCGTTCGAAGTATCGAAACGATCAGTAAGGTAGCATACTGACTAAACCTGCCTGAAAAAGTTGAACGCGGTACACAACGTCTTTCACGTACCTGATCTGAAGAAGTGTCTGTCAGATGAAACATTCGTTATTCCTTTTTAGGAACTCGTGATCAGCAACAAACTACGCTTCGTTGAGGAACCGGTTGAGATCAAGGATCAAGAAATCAAAACCCTCAAGCGTGGTATAATAGGCCAATAGACCGAGTTCGTTGGATCTCGTGCTGTGGCCCCAAGCTTACCTAGAAAACGGGAAAAACCAGATGATGGGCATGTATCCCTAGTTGTTTACAAACATTACTTCCAGCACTGAGGCTACCGCTAAATTTCGGGATGAAATTCCAAACCAACAGGGAGTGATGTGATGCCCTACGAAAAAGTTTAATCACACTAGCTTATCAGTGGCTGCGCGCTAAATTTCGGGACGAAATTTCTTGAACTTGGGGATAATGTGACACTTCGGGTTTTCCTGTACGTTTCTTGGATGCTATAAGTAATTTTATGAAATTCTATACTATGAGAGATACGTACAAACTCTTTGAATCTTATGCTACATGATTTTTCGTGCTATGTGATCGTATGTGCTATGTGACTTTCATGTTCGTTTTGTGGACTTTCGTGAAACTGCTTGGTAATGGAGTCAGTGTATACACATAGAGCGTATCGTTTGACCTTGTCTAAATTTCGAGGACGAAATTCCAGTAACATGGGGAGAATGTGACAACTCGTGCTCTCGTTGTCGAGAGAGGGGTATTTTGGTAATACGTGCGTGTATTATTATTATTATTACTATTATTATTCATGAAATAATCCACGACGAGATGTTCATTCACTTAATTATTTAATTAAAACCGGACCAGTCTGTTTGAGCGGGGCGCACAATCGCTCAACGGGTACACACACTTGGGCTAGGCCCAACCCAACTAACCAAAAACCCTACCTTATATATATACACACTTCATAATCCATCCCCTCACCTTGTCTTCAAAAAAAAACCCTACTAAACAATACAGCCGCATAACTCCATCTCCCTCATTTAGAATTCCAGCGACCAACATCATCGGTCGGCAGCCGGACATCCGCTCCGACAGGCGCCGTTCCCACAATCCGGCCACCCCCCCCCCCATCTCGTTCCTTTATACCCTCACAATCTACTCCCTTTTCTTGTACACAATCTGACCCCCCCCCCCAACATTTACACTATCATCCACTCCCCTCTAATTCCCGAGAGAGAGAAGGAACCAGAGAAAAGAAAGGAGCCGCAACAGCGGCGACGGCGACCGCGCAGGCAACGGCGCCGGGTGGATCTTCACGACTGCAATAGCTGTTCCAGCTCGCTGTGGCTTGGGCAGCAACGTTAGCTCCAACAACGTGCTCGGAAGTGGGCTTCGGGTCGCAAAGAGAAGCGGATTGGTTGGCGGTGGGCTTGATTCGAGTCCTGGTCCAGAAAGGAGCAGTGGCAGCCTGCACTCCTTTCAACCCATAGCTCATCGGTTAGTATATGCTTTGAACACATTCTTTGTAATCCTTGGGTTTGTGAAATAAGGATATGTGCTTTTACTTGTTTGATATTTAAAGAGATGACAGGGTTTGATGAGATTCTGGTAACAAACTGTTAACTTAGAACAGGGCATGTGCTTGCGGATTATTTTAGTCATGGTTGTGTTATTGATCTGAATGAATATGTGAAATGTTAATTAAGATGTGGTATTATAAATATGTTTACCATGAATCTTGACTGAAATAATTGATACTGTTGAGTGCTTAGAAATATGGAAGTGCTATGATAAATTGACTTGAGTTTTGTATGAATATCATGGTTGTGAATATATAATGGTATGATGAATCTTGGTGATTTTCGAGTTTGATAATGAGTGACCTAAACTAGGATTTTAATGATTATTGTTGGTACTAGAACGTAGATATGTTTATGCTCGGTAATAACACTGTGATGCTAGAAGTATTGACGATGAAACCATAAGGATGAACAGTTTGAATGATATGAAAACATTTAAAAATTGTTGTTCTTGATCTGAATTTAGGAGTGTACGGTATGATGAAACATGTTATGATAATTTGATTGGATAGGGCATGCCTATGAAATTTGATTGGTTAGTACCATTCAGAGGATTCTAGAAACATCAGCAAAGGTTGTGAGTCGAAACTCATGGTTGCGACTCGAGACCATTATGTTGGCAACTCGAAACTAGGCGCTTCACACGTAAGGACTCGAGACCGGCACTGTTGCGACTCGAGATCTCCTGATCTCAACTCGAGACCCGACTCGAGATCTCCTGATCTCGACTCAAATGTTCACAACTCGAGACCAACTAACTGCGACTTAGAGTCTAGCAGTTGCGACTCGAGACCTCATAGTCTCGAGTCGAGACCACATGGTTTCGACTGGACCACTTCACTTAGTTATTTGGGCCGCACAATATGATGTCATGTTTAGACTGTGTGTTGTCATTAACTGTTTAACTGCTCATACGTTAGGATAGGCCCAATAATGTATATGCCAGTATGACTTGCATGCTATGTGTTAGATACGTGTAGGATTATACATGGCACTACTTGCATACGAACCTAATAAATATTTAATAACCATAATAGGGTACGGTTGACCGACATAACACAAGTAAATTGTCAACCGAGCAAAGCAAAAGTGAGTTCACTACTTATTACTCAAAGCATGCGTTCCCGGTGGTTGGGAAACGGAACGAAACACTTTTCCTGGTTTGGGACTTCTTACTATCTCCTTGTGCGGGATACGGTATTTCTATCTCCTTGTGTGGGATACGGGTAACAATACTATCCCCTTGTGAGGGATACAAACTTACTTTTATTCCCTTGTTACTGGGAACAAACTTACTTTTATTCCCTTGTTACTGGGAACAAACTTACTTACTTCCGTTGTTACTGGGAACTCTTGGTTAATTACGGTTTATACGGAATGCAACGAGCAACACTAAACGAAACTCTATCACTTAAGTCCCTACCATTTAATACCGATTAGTCGCCGGGGCCTGGCGAACGGGTTATTAGTTAATAGCGCTATTTAGGTGTAACCAGCCTCACACCGACCCTTGTTACTGGGAACGGGCGTGAACTAATAGACTCAGGCAAACCGTCAATGATGATAGAACATTGACAAACGGGGCACTGCGGAAACGTACGGTTAAGTAAGTATTCGGTATTGGAAAAACAGTTCAGTCGCTCACTTATGGGGTAGCTCCCCATGGCATGTATAAACGGGTAAATTAACTGGTCAAAACAAGTTTTTGGAAATAAAACTGGAAAACTCTAAACTCGTGAACTCGCCAACGTTATGTTGACACTCTACTGCATGCTTTGCAGGTTGCTCGCTAACAACTTTGGACGAACATTGCAATCGGATGGAGTGCGTGGTTCGTAAGTTCATAACTAATAAACTTGTGGTTTTAAATTACGATATGTTCTCTTTTCCCTTCCGCTGCAAACTTAAACTATGTTTTGAAAATTTAAATTAGGTCACTAATTATGCTAATGTTTATAACAATAACAAATCCGTTCAAAATAATTAGTGGCTAAGATCCTGGTCGTCACATGCCTCGCGGTAATACTCCGCGTGTGGATTTTGAGGGTGTGACAATATTCATCAAGATTACTTCATTAAACATGCTTATGTTCATGTTTACTTCTTGTGTACTTTAGTGTTCTTCAAGTTTTTGATTATGATTCTTCTTTAACCACTAAAAATGGAAGTAACATAGCAAGATCAAGACTCTTACCGCTAGCACAAGGCTAGGGATGATTCAGGTAAAGAAATGAGATGAATAAGAGCAAACAAGAGAGGTCCTTCCACTTCCACTTCCACAAGCTCCAAGCTCCTTAGTTTAGCTCCTAGCACCTTGGTATCACTTGAGGATGGAAGATATTGAAGTGAAGATGATGGTGATGGTGGTGGTGGCTCACAGCCGAGAACAAGAGAGGGAGAGAAGAGAGTTTTGTGTGTGTTTTGGTGTGTGTAGGTTATGAACTTATGTCTCACATGTTCTTTTATAAACCAAGTTCTCATGTTAACCCTTGTATAATGGGTTTAGCATTAAGGAACAACATCTAATATAAAATTAAAACAAATCAAGATGGTGGGGGCCACTTGGGCCGTGAACTAGGTGGGGGGTCTAGTATAGGTTTTAACCAAGTTAGTTGCATTAAGGTTGAAATGTAAGTGTCTAGTTAGTTAAGTTAGTTACTAGATATTTTAGGAGGTGTTATGATGTTCGGGGACCATAACTAGCTTGGTAATGTTAAAACAGCACTTCTAGTGTAAAGTTGATGTTTAGGGCAGTGTCCGGTTATTCGGTTGGTTACTGGTTCGTTAAGGTGCTAAACTATGCAGTTTAGTGTGCTTTATGTATCTTTTTGTGACACTTTTGATTCCCGACACTTAGGAAAGCATTCCAAGGTGAGACTTTCAACAAAACCATATCTCCTACTTCAAATTCCAAAGGTTTCCTTCTTTGGTCCGCATAGCTCTTTTGTCGATCGCGAGCCGCCTTGATGCGCTCTCGGATCTGCATGATCTTATATGTCGTTTCTTGGACCAATTCAGGACCAACTAGTTGTCTATCGCCTGCATTTGCCCAGTATAACGGCGATCGACACTTTCGTCCATAGAGAGCTTCAACGGTGCAGCTTGAATGCTTGTATGGTAGCTATTATTATAGGAGAACTCTACCAAAGGCATGTGAGTGTCCCAACTGCCACACAAGTCCATTACGCAAGCTCGTAACATATCTTCTAATGTCTGAATCGTTCTCTCACTTTGGCCATCCGTCTGCGGGTGAATTGCGGTGCTTAAATGTAACACCTCGAAAATTCACGTCCTATAATATATTGACACGTGTCATAAGCTTGAACGTGTGAAAGAATACTCTAGAGGGACTAAAGTTGACAAACATGAAAAGTATGTGAATATAAGGGTTCAAATTGTCAACAATGAATAAATATACTTTACAATAACCCAACATGATGTTTATACCATCAAACGAATAAATCATGGATCATACGAAGCTAAAAGTGAGAGATTACAAACTACAGGGGTTAAATGTGTCAACATGTTTAAGTTGTACCTCTGAGTGACCTTTTGACAAACCCGAAGCTTTGTAACGGTTAATTATGCTCACTAGAATGCACGATATAAATTTCATAAAGTTTCGTTATCGTATGAGAAAGTTATGATCAAATTCGTATGCGAGGGGTTAAAGCGTCAACAATGAAAGTTATGACTTTTCGGGTAATAACAAAGTGATCAAGGGCTTAACAAAGTGGGTATAAGACTTGAAGCCCCTATAAGTTAAGTTAAGGGGCTCAAAATGCAAGAAAAAAAGTGTGGTCGACCTTTTGAAGAGCCAAGAGCCAAGGATGCAAACTGAAAAAGTTGTAAAACCTGAAGTTAGGCTCCAGGCGGGCCGCGTAAGGTCTTGGCAATCCTTACGCGGGCCGCGTCAGGCCCCCAGATGCAGAAAATCGTTTTTGTTGGCTGTTCAGCCTTGGAACCGACTTAGATCAGATATTTTCACTTCATGGGCGCCCCCTACATGTTCCTAGGCACCTAGGGACATCTGTTAATGATCCATGGCCATTGATAGCATGATTTGTCAATGATCTAAGGTGTTTAAAACACTATATAAAGGCCCTTAAGTTGCAACAATTGATCACACCTTCCATCTGCAATTGAGGAGCTTTCTGGAGCTTGAGAGCAGACACAAGTCCTTCCTAATTGTTCATAGGACTCTTGTAAGTTTGCCTAACCTTCCTTAGTTAAGTTTTTGCTTAGTTTTAGCTTAAAAGTCAAACCGTCGTAATTAACGGTTGACTTAACGATTAATCACTAATGGTCCAGTGATTAGTCGAATTGAAAGTAGTTATAAGTTGGTAATTATGTGGGCAATAAACCCTTAAAAGGGCACCCTCTAATTCCCACTCTAACTAGGTCAAATGTCGGGTCAAACTTGTTATTAAAAAGTCAACAGAATGCTTAATTTACAATTTATGCATAATTAGCAATGTAGAACCCTTACAACCTATTTGATCATTAATATAACTTGGTAATGAATGTAAGAACATGTCTAAACATGTTCAACCCGACAATTTTCTGTTTAGACCCGGTTCGGAACCGAAAGTCGCAAAGTTTTGACTTTTGCTTTGACTTCAATTCTGACCCGTTCTGGAATGATTTAGAAATACCTTAGAGCTCTATTTGGACCAGTTTACATGCTAGTATAACCCTCTGTGATTATACACCATGGTTCATTAGTTAACCAATTAATACGCATGATTCCGTTAATTGCTCATATGTTGACCATTATGCCCTTTTCACCTTAAAACGTGATATTTGAAAATGTAAAAGAGTAGAAACCTTAGCTACTAATATATAAACTTGCACCCAAAATTTTACATCAGTTTGAGGTGTAGTTTGAGAGTTATGCTCATTAGCGTAAATTGAAAGCTTTTTGTTAATTAAACGGCGTAATTAGCGTATAGCCTAGTTAAGCCTACTTTTTGATATCAAATTTATTACCCACTGATGTAATATATTATTTTGGGATTTTTGAAGATTTTTAATTAATTTTAGGCTGAGCATAACTTATAGTCGTAGGCTTAATCCGGTAATTGTCGGTTTTGCCCTTACGGGCTATAAAATGAGTTTTACATATCTAATTGACTCCAAACCTTTTGCTACTGATCACATATGCTAAATAAATTATTTTAAGCCTTCTGGAATAATAAAAATATCAGCATTATGTATAGAACCCGGAAATGGCTTTTAATCGCCTTTTTAAGCGTTTTTAACGCATAGTATGTAGTAGAACTATTTTAAACATACACGGGTTGATACCTACTGATATTTTAGGAAAATTATAATATTTTAATAGTAAGCAAAAGTTGTTTAACTCAGACTTCAGTTTTGAGCTTTTCGGCTTATGTGAAATTACCAAAATACCCCAACGGTGCATAGTTTGGT
Organism: Helianthus tuberosus; assembly: GCA_030545235.1. Taxonomy (NCBI): domain Eukaryota; kingdom Viridiplantae; phylum Streptophyta; class Magnoliopsida; order Asterales; family Asteraceae; genus Helianthus; species Helianthus tuberosus. The sequence goes on along the minus strand of CM060371.1, from coordinate 86,171,727 downwards.
TATAATTGATAAATTTCACATATATACCATACCCTACTATTATAACTTAGTAAACTGAGTATTTTTGCTGAACATATCAGACCTACAACTCAAGTTAATACTTAAACTCTTTTATAACCTTATAAATGACCAAAGTACCCCTACGGGGCATAGTTTGTGTTTAAATTCGTTTTGGGCATAATGGAAGGTATCCTACTGATATTACAACATATTTGAGGCATATTAACTTAGGAAACCTGGTTAGGACCCTTATGATTTCCGTTACGCCTCTTGCGCGTACGGTTCGGCTTATGTGACTAGTTCGCATATATTAGCCGAAACGGGTCAAACCATATCAGTTTTGTCTCAAAATCCAGAATGTGTTTAAGTTACCCATATTAAACAAGCATACAAGCTTGCCGGGTCAAAATCACATTCTAAACCGGTCTTCGCTTTATCATGCGTTTGAACCGTATCTTTCTTAAAACTAACTGGTCTAAGCTTAGGCTTAATTAAAGACCCGTTAGCATTCTAATTGGTTATTTATACCATCATTCCAGACTAGAGCCTTCCGGTAAATTGTACCTACGCTTACTTAAGTGAATACGACTGAGTTATTATAATTCTTGCTATTTAAGACAGGAGCTAGCTCAGGTAAATACTCTTAACTTATTTTCCCTATACGGGCTTGGGATACTGTATTATAATAATACCGCTTGGTCGGGTATTGAATGTTTAATTGGATTGTGATTAAATTATTGAGGTAACCCGGTTTAATCTGTATTGTTTGAAATAAAAGCCTTTAGGGGTTAATGACCATGTCCCGGATATCCTTGACATCATTGTATTATAAAATGGCCACGTCTTAAGCACGGGGTGTAGGCATACGCCTTACAGTTGCTTAAGGAAAAACGGTATCTCACTCTCTTGTGGGCCTATACTTGTGGCGTGTCTGTTAATCTGACTCGGTTTCTACATCGGGCCCTGAACGTACAACGAACATGTAAATCTGTATACAAGATTATAAATATAATTGTCCCAAGTTTTAAAAGACTAATTTTGCCTTTGTGCATTTTAATCAAAGTGTCAAAATATTTTGTGCCTGGTGCATCTAAATCAATTTCTTAAACTCTTTTCAAATGAGTCAGTTGAGTGTATTTACCAGTGAAAACTGACGTATTTTCCAAAAAGGTTAAGTGACAGGTACTGAACGTAATTGGCTGGAAGCTCAGGGTGCTAATAAGGAATCTTGCAAGTTCTAGGCGTCTAAAGTCTGTTGAACAAATGTTTATATTTTAAGATCCGCCTGTGGATCCTTTATTTTCCGTTGTAATACTTGGATATTACTTTATATTCGGATTGTAATATATTTACCTTTTGCTTCCGCTGTGCATTTATACATTGTGTTGTTTGACTATGATGATATCAACTACGTCACGATACTCCCCACCGGGCCCACCGGTGACACGTGGAAAGTCGGGGTGTGACAGGTTGGTATCAAAGCCAACACTGAGTGAATTAAACACTAGTCTTTTGTGTTTAATCTCAGTTACACAGTTGCACATTCTTGAGTCTAGACAAGAACATAGGACTAATCCTAATTCGTTTCATTGTCTTTTAAATTGCTTCTTTTGTTATTTTTCTGATTTGCCCTTGCATGGACAAGTCATTTTCAGTTGAAGTCCCGTTTAGGGCAACCATAAACTTGTTTAAATTTTAATGGAATGATTATATTTAAAATATCATTCCTATATTATAAGATCTACCATTATAATAAAATGGCAATATCTAAAAAGGACAAGACCTAGCTCATGTGTCATTTTAAGACAGGGCCAAGATGGTAGTTCCACAATTAGATTCAGATCCCTGTTAACATCTGTAAGTATGTTAACATTTTTGGTAAACTGTGAATCGTTAAAGTCACACAGGCCATCTTTAAAAAGGAGGTTAATCTAAATTCCCTTGTTTAAAATAAACACCCATTAGTGATGAAGTGCCTACGGGCCAAACTTGTTGTCCGATAAGACAACGACCGTGGTGGTCTCTGACCCCGTCTAAAGATGTTGGACTACGTCCAAGCATAATAGTTTGTATGATCAATGCGATCCTGACTAACATCATCAAATGAAGATGATCATATTATAAACATCCATAAGTGATAAAATGCCTACGGGCCATACTTATTGTCCTAAGGGACTAAAGACAGTAATAGTCTCACTACAAGAAAATGAAGCTAATGCAACCCCAATAAAATGTTGCATTAGGCCTTGAAAAGGTTGCATTAGGTCTAATGCAACCTTTTATCAAGGGCTGCATTAGTTGAAGTTGCATTAGATCTAATGCAACCTTTTTGTTAGATAATGCAACCTTTTTTTGAAAGGGTTGCAATTACTATTCAAATGCAACCTTTTTATCATGCAACCTTTTTATATGCTAATGCAACTTTTTTACTTTTAAATGCAACTTTTTAATGCTCAAATGAAACCTTTCCTACACTAAAATGCAACTTTTTAAATACTTAAATGCAACCTTTTGTCATAATTATGTTACAAAGCTGCAACCTTTTCTACACCCAAATGCAACTTTGTAACGTAAATATATTTGGTATAAATTAATATACATTCAGTCACAACTGCACAAAACAATAAAAACAAAGATCTCATTGGTAGCCAAATAGTGTAATTTATCATATTTGTCCAAACTCAAATAATAATATAGTCAACACAAAGTGTCAATTACAGTAATTTAGAAAAATGAAAACATTCTACTCATCTCGACCTTCAACTAGTTGTTTCATAACATTTTGCATCATAGCTTCCAAGTTTTGTCTATGGTTGTCAGTACTTTTTGCAAAGCTCCGAGTTCGGATTTTTCTTTCGTCATCCTCTTCAATCTTCTTACGCATTTCCAGTAACTAGTTTTTCTCTACTTCAACATTTTCTTTAAATGACTCCGTCAGCCCCTCCGGAATCATATATGTGCAAGCATCATCTACCTTTTTGTCATGTATTTGTATTGCCTCTAGCATAAAGTCAGTGATTTCCATAGTTGATAGTTAGCTTTATTCATTACAATCAGAAAAGAATCTACTATGGCTTACCATCATCTATAAGCTTGTACTTCTTCATTTGTTCTTGCAATAGTGTCCAAACAATATTAAGAAAATATTGTCAATAAATAAATATATATATATATATATATACCTGAAAGCATACCATGGGTGAATGTTAAAAAATGTATGGATGTAGTAATGTAGCACACAAACCAGCACTATGAAATTTCTCCTAACTATCAAATATAACAGTAAAAACAGAATCCATGCTTCAACTTAACTAAATGCAAAATTGGACGAATTGCTTCTTTGACATGGTCAAAATCAACAAAAGCTTTGTTATCAATTATGTTTGGATTTACAAAGGCATACACATCTAAGAAAAACCACATACTTATGTATAACATTACAGACAATGAAACGAGTATGAAATGCGTTACCTAAATAGCAATGGCGTCTTTTCTTTTGAAGAGTTCATTAGTCAAAACCCCTTCCAATCTTTGTTTTAAGGTTCAATTCTTTTATTACCTATGCAAGATAAAAGATGGATGCATTTGTTTTGAGAAAACAATTGTTCATAATATTAACGATTAAACCAAAACAAACCCCATGATAGAGATATAGAGTTAGATATACAAACGTCATTGTAAAATTCAGTTGATAACTAGGTGCTTCATTTGACCATAAAAGTCAAAGTTCTTAAAAATATGTTCTGATGCAAATATTAATTTTTATAAGAAGTCATCAACTTTAATAAGTTATCAAATTCAGTAAATTCAAATGTTGAGTTGAGGGTGCATACTTGGTACCGGCTACACGGATGTTGACATGAGTTTTATCTTTAGGCTAGTGTCGGGCCATGCCAAAGTCCTCAATACCCTAACAAACTCACAACATTTTTTATGTTGTATGCAAGCCAATAACTTAGCTTCATTTGTAAACTCCCTTTTTCCCTGTTTTGATATCTCTTAAAGCTTCTTCATTTGTAAATTCCCAGTTACGCATGCTCCATTTCTTGAAGCTATAACCCCCTAGACCATCAACAAACCACATATATAAATATTCAACTAACAAAAACTAAATGAAATATGAGAGGCACTATTTTAATTTGAGTGATTAAACTTTCACCAATCAACAAAACCAAACTGTGCAAATAAGGTAATGGTGGAGTTGTTGGGGAAAGACTTGGTGTTCCTTATGAACCATGTTCGACTCTCACTCTCCCCATTATTTTCTGCGACATCCAGGTGAAGGGCGAATACAGGTGGCACCGGTTCGTCTTGGATGGGAGGCGAGGTTTTACCGATTATTCCACTGTCGTGCCTTCGGCGGGTGGAGGTCAGGTTTCCGCGCATCTGTGAGAGCCAAGGAGTTGGCGGCGGTCGAGTAGTCGACCTTTGCCACAACACCCGGTCTCACGGTGGTTGGCACGTCGTTCCTTGTCGTTAAAAAAAAACGAAAGCAACCTGTGAAAACTCAAAAGCTCAACAATTCAGAACCATTTTGGTTGAACACAACATTAACATTGAAGTTGTGAATATACTTGTTTCATGAAAACCTTTACCCAAATCCAACAATCTGCATATAGTTCTCAATCCATCAATAACTTTCATACCACAGCAGCATATAAATAATCTTTTTTTACGCAATCTACATAACCATAAATCATAGACAATGTTAACTAAAATACTACATTAAAAAGCAATCTATCCATTTAAGTTACCTAATAACAAATGCATAAAACATAAATGCAACAAGCAAACAATATCAAAATTTCCAGCCACAAAATCAACACACTCAAAACCAAAATGTCAAAAAAAAATTGGAATCCACATTAATGGAATTGGATCTAGAAAAAGTTGTTCATATGTGAATTTACATTCAAGTGTGAGTTTGTACCTTCCCGAACCCTCTGTTTCTATAGTTGACCGGGTTGACTCAGGTTCTTCTTTGGCGAGTTCACCATCCAACTTCTACTCAGATAGTCCAACTTCTAAAACACACCATATGCACCACTTAAGCAAACACCAAGAATCGTAATCTACTGGCCAGCGGTGAGTGGTTGTCTCGACCACCACTATCACCAGCACACATAGGAAAACAAACATATTTGCCTCAACCCATCAATCTCAACAGAATTGGGGTTTAGGTGCCACCTTACGTGTTCAATCTACAATTAATAGAGTAAACTAAGACCATAACACCTATTGTGGTCTTCCGCTCCTCCTGTCTGAGCCATCGGTCCCCTGGTGTCGACGAGCTTACGTTAGAATCCACCATTGTATCATCAATCGGCCATCTGCAAGGTCGTCAGAGTTCACCTACTCATCGGATTTACGAAAGTCACTGGATTAGGATTCATAGATTACCGATCTAAGTGTAAACAAAACGTGCAATGAAGTTTCAACTTACCAGAATCTGGTCGGAACATCACCAGAATTCACATGCAACCATAGAACTGGTAAACGGAATCGCCGTCAGTTAACAAAAACTTCGTTGGAACTCTAGATCGAGTCACCACCTAAACACATGCATTTCATAATCATCGATGATCCTATTGTTTTGTAACTTAAGGTGAAATCAAAGCATCAAGACCAACAATCGGCCATAATTAAGCAATCAGATTATTGATCCTTGGTCCAAATCATATATATTCATATGTGGTTAAAATAACCATGCTTGATCATGATACTTTTTTAGACACTGCATAACCACCCAATACAAATGTTAACAAACACAGGTAGCCCAGATGGAAAAGCCTTTACAAGTCTACAAATTATTAAGATCCAACCACACCCCCACCCACACACAAACACCCCAAAGCTAACAAAAACGCTAACAGAACATATATGAATCGGCACTATCCTAGTAGATTTCTATAAAAATCGATTGCAAACACTGAATTTTGCAGTTAATCTATGCAGGGAGTTTACAAAATGTAGATGGATCAGTTTGGTGATGTGATCTACCTCGATTGGGAGGTCATGTTCTTCCAGATTTCTTCATGGTGTCCAATGCATATCGGGCTTCAGATGTTACTGTACGGATACAATTAGGTTTAGAATGAACTTTAGGAGGGAAAAGACATATTAAGGGTTGAAAATTTTAAAGGAAATATGGGGAAAAGTTGGGGACAGTATTAAGTGGGTATGGCGGGAACCAGTAAAATAATTTACAACTTACAAGAGGTGGGTTTTAACTTGTAGCCACATGGGTTAACCTATGTTACAAATAGGTTAGTAATTGAATATGTTTAACCAGTGCCGAATCGAAGGAGGCATGGCCGGCCCTTAGGGTGGGCGGGGAGGACCATCGGCCAGGGTCCGATACGTTATTTAAAAAAAATACAATATGTAAATGTAAAAATAAACAAATTAATAGGGAATACTCTTACAAACATCAACATTGGCCCACTTACAAAAACTATTTTTATGGTTTAGATTGGTTATTAGCCCATTGTCATTAGGTTTAAATCTTTAATGATCCCAATACCCAATTTCGTTAACGCCTAAGGGCACATTTTTTCGAGCTCGAACAGGATACATGAATTTTCAGGGCCGGCCCTGGAAGGAGGGGCAAGGTGGGTGACTATTCTGGGCCCACTCTTATCGTGGCCTGAAATTAAAAGATAAATAATATATATTTTATGTTTTTATATAATTATTTATATATTTTCATAAAACTTTTTAGGGCCCCCTTTTTAACTCATTGTGTGTAGTGAGGTCTGTATGATGTATAAATGTTTATGCTTTAAATTTTTATATATGTGTGCATGGACTAGAAAGCAGAGTATTGTAGTACAAGTGAAACAAGCAACTCAAATGAATAGGAAGTAAGCTAAACAATCACAATAGAAATTAAGAAGTCCAAGTTCAACAAAATGGCTAGAACCATTAATAGTGTGCTTATTGCTTAGATTTTGTGAATTTGTTGTTTGTGAGGATTAGTTTGGTGTAAAAATCTTTAAAGAAACATATTAAATTTATTGTAACAATATTTTTGTTAATATATGTGTGTGTGAATGTAAATAATACGGATGCAACATTTTAAAGTAATGCATTTAACTTTTTAAGAACGCAACCTTTTAAAATAATAGTTGCATTAAAAGTTTTATAATTGCAACCTTTTGAATAAAAGTTGCAAATTTTAATGTAATTTGCAACCTTATAAGAAAAAGGGTTGCAAATCCAATAAAATTCTGCAACCTTTTATGAAAAAGGTTGCATTAGATCTTCTAATGCAACCTTTATATTCAACAAAGTTGCATTAGAATCAAATGCAACTCAATTGAAAAAAGTTGCATCTAAAAGGTTGCATTAGGCCTATTTTCTAGTAGTGTCTTTGACTCTCTGTCCAGAAAAGGGTAATGAACTTTGATTCAAACCTTAATGCCTCGATTCTCTGAAATCATGGCTTGTAAATTTAAAATTGTCCTGGTGACTAGGCCCTTTGCGCAACCTTAATATCCTTAATGTTTTATAACTAGGATAAATTATAATGAAAATGCTAAACGTCCTCTGAGACTAAAGACAATAGTAGTCTTTGACTCTCTGTCCAGTGAAGGTAATGAAATATGTTCAAACCTTAATGCCTCGATTCTCTAAAATCATGGCTTATAAATTAAACTTGTCCACGTGACTAGGCCTTTTGCGCCACTTTTATATCCTTAATGTTTTATAAATAGGGTAAATTATAATGAAAATGTTAATTAAATATAACTAACAAATTAACCAATATGGTTTATATTACCATGGTTAATAAATCGTCAAGAACGATAGTACTGAATGGGCTTCTAAATAAACCTTGCCCTTATTTTATTTTTGTAGCAATTAAGACTACATGGCTGACTCTGATGAGATAAACAGTCATCCTCTGGAAAATCGCGATGATGATAAGATCAATATAACCAGAGGAGAACTTCGTACACTGATTGATACGGCTGTATCTAAAGCTGTAGAGGAGCAATTTAGGGAGTATAGTGGGACGCATAGTAAAGCCTCATCTGTACCCCACTCTAAGTCTGTCCCTAAGACTCACTCAGAGGCTCACAGCAAGCCACCCTCGAAGAAAGAGGAACCAAAGAAGGATGATGACCGACATTCATCTATTCAACATAGTGTCCCATCCAAGAGGTTAGTGTTCAATAATGAACCACGTACCAAGTCCTGTACCTATAAATACTTTGTTTCCTGCAAACCCCGTGATTTCACTGGGGAGAAAGGGGCAGTTGATTGTATGACCTGGTTGGATGAAATGAACACAGTTGTCGATATCAGCGGTTGTGCTGAGAGGGATGTAGTGAAGTATGTATCCCAATCGTTCAAGGGAGAGGCACTAGCATGGTGGAAGGCTCTCATTCAAGCTGCTGGGAAGATCCCACTTTACAACATGTCATGGGAACAGTTTGTTGCTCTCATTATGGAGAACTACTGCCCTCAACACGAGGTCGAAAGAATTGAATCAGATTTCTTATCATTGGTGATGACAAACTTAGATTGTCAAGCTTACCTCACCAGTTTCAATAACCTGTCCAGACTGGTTCCTTACCTAGTAACACCAGAACCCAAGAGAATTGCTCGCTTCATCGGGGGTTTAGCCCCAGAAATCAAAGCCAGTGTTAAGGCTTCAAGACCTACTACATTCAGGTCAGCGGCAGATCTGTCACTATCCCTCACACTCGATGAGGTCAGAAACAAGGCTGCCAAAGTCTCTGAAGATGGAAAGCGTAAAAGGGAGGATGAGAATTCTCATCGCTCCGATAGGAAGAGGAACTCTGAGGATAAGAAGAGTTCCGGGTTTAAAAGAGACAGCCAGCAGTCGGTTGAGAAGACAAGGTGCGAAACCTGTAGGAAATACCACCTCGGGAAATGCAGATTTGAATCTCAGCCTCTACCGTGTGGAATTTGCAAGTCTCGGGAACATAAAACCCTGGATTGCAAGAAGCTAAAAGATGCAACCTGTTATGGTTGCAACGAGTAGAGGCATATCAGGACCAACTGCCCTAGGAATCAGAAGAAGCCCGAAGAGGCCAAGAGAACAAACGCATGAGTTTTCCAGATGAACGCCCAGGAGATGGTGCAGAATGATGCCTATATATAGCAGGTACCCTTCCTTATCAAACAGTTTATACAGAAATTTGTTTGATACTGGCAAAGATGATTCTATAAGAAACGATAAATATTGAGAACCGTTGTCTCCGCTGATTAGGACTTCGGTCATTTAACGCGAGATAGAAATTGGCCGATGACACTATAGAAAATGCTCCAACAAATCTTAGATTGATATTTTATATCTATTAGGAATCACTCTTTTCTGATATCCTTATGGCAAGCTTTCAAGCTATCCAAATTCATCACTATAATAAAGACATATGTGACATTTTGATCCCCTGTCAAAAAGATGATGGATTAGGACCAAACTTTAAATGCCATTAATGGTCTTTTGTGACCTAGGCTAAGTATAATTGATATATATTAAATAACGTTCATTAAGAATGTTAATGCTATACTGGCTTGTATGGTTTAATGAAACCATGGTTAGTATATAAGGTCATGAGGATGATGAATAGCAGTTGTCGGATCGCAACCAAGAAATGGATTCATTCAGTAATAGGAACCATTTCTTCTGTTCCGGTCAGAAATCTTTAAGTCATAAAAAAAATTCTAATGTACCCTCTCTATAGATAGAGGACATTCGCATGAAATTGATATCTCTCTAATCCCTATTGATTACGAATACCAAATGGTATGACAAAACCGCCGTATGAAAATTGATGTATCTTAATAAGTTCCATAGATTGCTTCCATGCCTGATCAGTATGGAGGTTTAATGCATGGAACCACAAAGATATTCCGATGGTCATATAGTACTAAAGTCAACTAATAGTATTCAAAGAAGATATCCAGAATGAAATTGTCCAAGTAAGTGTCTCTGATTAAATATGTGGACTCGTAACATAAATGCGTCACTCATTTGACACCAGCAAGGATGGACGAACTAGAGCATGAGATTTGGAAAATCTCTGTAACTCCCTTGTGTCTTGTTTACCTTCTGCAAAGATTACCTGTTTACCTCCCGAGAGGCAAGTAGAGTTAAGATTAACATCCCACTTTAGGTTGGAATGTGGTAGAACTCCATGTTGATTATGGAATAATCGAAACCCTAATTAAGTAAATTTTAAGATAAGAGATTCATATAGCCTAACTTAATATTCTGAGAGTTTGATATTGCTAAATAAGAAAGACGGTTCATTTGGCTTATGCATTCATTACCGTAACCCTGTTTAGACAACGATTAAGAATCGCCATCAACTACCCAGGATCGTCGAGTTATTCAACTAGCTATAAGGATTAGCTATTCCTTAATAATAGTTTTAAGCAAAGGTTGGGATAACCATCTCACCTTAAGATAAACTTTCTATAATAGTTGATATATAAGCATCAAGGCTGCTCCTTTGAAGACCTTGTATAGATGGAATGTTAAACGTCCATTGATAGGACAATAGATTGGTAAGTCCAATCATCAGGATCTGAAAGTTGCATTAGAAACGACAAATAAGATCACGCAAATTCATAATCATCTGTAAGATGCCAGTATTCGGCAGAAAATCAAGGATTAATGAAAGTAGCAAACCTCCTAAATTCTTGTTAAGGAATAAGGTTCAACAAAAGATATCACCCAGGAAGGGTGTGCCAAATTTATTAAATTATCAGGCTAGTTAAGCTCTGAATATATAGAATCGTTCGAAGGAAATCGAATGTATCAAGATCAAGTAGCTTTTAAGCTAAAATCTATTTAGGGAGCTTGGCGGAGCTCGCGATACATTGCACACTAGTGACCGAACGATGTGTTTCGCCAATAAGTCAAGAAGCACTATCACATAATGATATGCGGATTTATGTAGTGATGAGCAACCTGCGTCGATTAAGGACCGACAGGATTAGAAGCTCCAAAAAGATACATGTACCTATTATAAAGGTCAATTGGAGTGCCATAGGGGTCAAAGGTACTGGGGAAGATTAAGCCCAATATAGGGCCGAAATTACTTCCTTTACTGTAACAAATCTCGAGGTCGAGATTTCTTTTAAGGGGGTGAGGATGTAACACCTCGAAAATTCACGTCCTATAATATATTGACACGTGTCATAAGCTTGAACGTGTGAAAGAATACTCTAGAGGGACTAAAGTTGACAAACATGAAAAGTATGTGAATATAAGGGTTCAAATTGTCAACAATGAATAAATATACTTTACAATAACCCAACATGATGTTTATACCATCAAACGAATAAATCATGGATCATACGAAGCTAAAAGTGAGAGATTACAAACTACAGGGGTTAAATGTGTCAACATGTTTAAGTTATACCTCTGAGTGACCTTTTGACAAACCTGAAGCTTTGTAACGGTTAATTATGCTCACTAGAATGCACGATATAAATTTCATAAAGTTTCGTTATCGTATTGGAAAGTTATGATCAAATTCGTATGCGAGGGGTTAAAGCGTCAACGATGAAAGTTATGACTTTTCGGGTAATAACAAAGTGATCAAGGGCTTAACAAAGTGGGTATAAGATTTGAAGCCCCTATAAGTTAAGTTAAGGGGCTCAAAATGCAAGAAATAAAGTGTGGTCGACCTTTCGAAGAGCCAAGAGCCAAGGATGCAAACTGAAAAAGTTGTAAAACCTGAAGTTAGGCTCCAGATGCAGAAAATCGTTTTTGTTGGCTGTTCAGCCTTGCAACCGACTTAGATCAGATATTTTCACTTCATGGGCGCCCCCTACATGTTCCTAGGCACTTAGGGACATCTGTTGATGATCCATGGCCATTGATAGCATGATTTGTCAATGATCTAAGGTGTTTAAAACACTATATAAAGGCCCTTAAGTTGCAACAATCGATCACACCATCCATCTGCAATTGAGGAGCTTTCTGGAGCTTGAGAGCAGACACAAGTCCTTCCTAATCGTTCATAGGACTCTTGTAAGTTTGCCTAACCTTCCTTAGTTAAGTTTTTGCTTAGTTTTAGATTAAAAGTCAAACCGTCGTAATTAACGGTTGACTTAACGGTTAATCTCTAATGGGCCAGTGATTAGTCGAATTGAAAGTAGTTATAAGTTGGTAATTATGTGGGCAATAAACCCTTAAAAGGGCACCCTCTGATTCCCACTCTAACTATGTCAAATGTCGGGTCAAACTTGTTATTAAAAAGTCAACAGAATGCTTAATTTACAATTTATGCATAATTAGCAATGTAGAACCCTTACAACCTGTTTGATCATTAATATAACTTGGTAATGAATGTAAGAACATGTCAAAACATGTCTAAACATGTTCAACCCGACAATTTTCTGTTTAGACCCGGTTCGGAACCGAAAGTCGCAAAGTTTTGACTTTTGCTTTGACTTCAGTTCTGACCCGTTTTGGTATGATTTAGAAATACCTTAGAGCTCTATTTGGAGCAGGTTACATGCTAGTATAACCCTCTGTGATTATACACCATGGTTCATTAGTTAACCAATTAATACGCATGATTCCGTTAATTGCTCATATGTTGACCATTATGCCCTTTTCACCTTAAAACGTGATTTGTTAAAAATGTAAAAGAGTAGAAACCTTAGCTACTGATATATAAACTTGCACCCAAAATTTGACATCAGTTTGAGGTGTAGTTTGAGAGTTATGCTCATTAGCGTAAATTGAAAGCTTTTTGTTAATTAAACGGCGTAATTAGCGTATAGCCTAGTTAAGCCTACTTTTTGATATCAAATTTATTACCCACTGATGTAATATATTATTTTGGGATATTTGAAGATTTTTAATTAATTTTAGGCTGAGCATAACTTATAGTCGTAGGCTTAATCCGGTAATTGTCGGTTTTGCCCTAACGGGCTATAAAATGAGTTTTACATATCTAATTGACTCCAAACCTTTTGCTACTGATCACATATGATAAATAAATTATTTTAAGCCTTCTGGAATAATAAAAATATCAGCTTTATGTATAGAACCCGGAAATGGCTTTTAATCGCCTTTTTAAGCGTTTTTAACGCATAGTATGTACTAGAACTATTTTAAACATACACGGGTTGATACCTAATGATATTTTAGGCAAATTATAATATTTTAAAAGTAAGCAAAAGTTGTTTAACTCAGACTTCAGTTTTGAGCTTTTCGGCTTATGTGAAATTACCAAAATGCCCCTACGGTGCATAGTTTGGTTATAATTGATAAATTTCACATATATACCATACCCTACTGTTATAACTTGGTAAACTGAGTATTTTTGCTGAACATATCAGACCTACAACTCAAGTTAATACTTAAACTCTTTTATAACCTTATAAATGACCAAATTACCCCTACGGGGCATAGTTTGTGTTTAAATTCGTTTTTGGCATAATGGAAGGTATCCTACTGATATTACAACATATTTGAGTCATATTAACTTAGGAAACCTGGTTAGGACCCTTATGATTTCCGTTACGCCTCTTTATCATGCGTTTGAACCATATCTTTCTTAAAACTAACTGGTCTAAGCTTAGGCTTAATTAAACACCCGTTAGCATTCTAATTGGTTATTTATACCATCATTCCAGACTAGAGCCTTCTGGTAAATTGTACCTACGCTTACTTAAGTGAATACGGCTGAGTTATTATAATTCTTGCTATTTAAGACAGGAGCTAGCTCAGGTAAATACTCTTAACTTATTTTCCCTATACGGGCTTGGGATACGGTATTATAATAATACCGCTTGGTCGGGTATTGAATGTTTAATCGGATTGTGATTAAATTATTGAGGTAACCCGGTTTAATCTGTATTGTTTGAAATAAAAGCCTTTAGGGGTTAATGACCATGTCCCGGATATCCTTGACATCATTGTATTATAAAATGGCCACGTCTTAAGCACGGGGTGTAGGCATACACCTGACAGTTGCTTAAGGAATAACGGTATCTCACTCTCTTGTGGGCCTATACTTGTGGCGTGTCTATTAATCTGACTCGGTTTCTACATCGGGCCCTGAACGTACAACGAACATGTAAATCTGTATACAAGATTATAAATATAATTGTCCCAAGTTATAAAAGATTAATTTTGCCTTTGTGCATTTTAATCAAAGTGTCAAAATATTTTGTGCCTGGTGCATCTAAATCAATTTCTTAAACTCTTTTCAAATGAGTCAGTTGAGTGTATTTACCAGTGAAAACTGACGTATTTTCCAAAAAGGTTAAGTGACAGGTACTGAACGTAATTGGCTGGAAGCTCAGGGCGCTAATAAGGAATCTTGCAAGTTCTAGGCGTCTAAAGTCTGTTGAACAAATGTTTATATTTTAAGATCCGCCTGTGGATCCTTTACTTTCCGTTGTAATACTTGGATATTACTTTATATTCGGATTGAAATATATTTACCTTTTGCTTCCGCTGTGCATTTATACATTGTGTTGTTTGACTATGATGATATCAACTACGTCACAATACTCCCCACCGGGCCCACCGGTGACACGTGGAAAGTCGGGGTGTGACTTTAAATTCAACTGAGAACCAAACGCTTCTTGAAAAGATTGCCAAATTCTCGACACAAATCATTCGTCTCTATCTGAAATGATTGAGATAGGTACTCCATGACGTGCGATTATCTCCCTCAGGTACAGCTCAGCTAGCTTACCTGTGTTATCATTTTCCTTGATTGACAAAAAGTGCGCAGACTTTGTCAGACGGTCTACGATTACCCAAATCGTATCATGACCACTGGATGTCTTGGGCAACTTTGTTATGAAGTCTATCGAGATCTGCTCCCACTTCCACATGGGTATCTCGGGTTGTTGTAGGAGACCTGAAGGCTTCTGATACTCAGCCTTCACCTTGGCACAAGTCAAGCACTTACCAACATAAGTTGCAACATCACCTTTCAATCTTGGCCACCAGTAGAAATCCTTCAAATCTTGGTACATCTTGTCCGATCCTGGGTGGATCAAGTACCTCGATTTATGAGCTTCATCAAAGATGATATCTCTAAGACCACCAAAGAGGGGAACCCAAATTCGTCCCATGAAACCCAAGGTTCCTTCCTCATTGGGTACGAACTTCTTCTCCATCCCACGAAGATATTCATCCTTAAGATTCCCTTTCTTAAGAGCTTCTCTCTGCGCGGCACGAATGACAAACGAGAGGTCCGTTTGTTAATCATCTCCAAAGCCCTAACCCTTATGGGCTTAATCCTCTCTTTCTGACTTAAGGCGTCCGCCACCACGTTCGCCTTTCCTGGGTGATATTTGATTTCACAATCATAGTCGTTTAACAGCTTAACCCATCGTCGCTGTCTCATATTAAGCTCTTTCTGATCGAATATGTGTTAAAGGCTCTTGTGATCTGTAAAGATCGTGCATCGGGTGCCATACAGATAATGTCACCAAATCTTCAATGCAAACACCACTACGCCTAATTCCAAATCATGTGTGGTGTAGTTCTTCTCATGAACCTTCAATTGGCGCGAAGCATAAGCGATAACCTTCTGTCGCTGCATTAGCACACAACCTAATCCCTGACGCGAGGCGTCACAGTATACCACGCAGTCATCGGTGCCTTCGGGTAGGGATAGAATAGGTGCATCGCAAAGCTTGTTCTTAAGCAACTAAAAAGCTTCTTCTTGCTTATCTCCCCATTCATACTTCTTATCCTTTTGAGTAAGGGAGGTCAACGGTTGAGCGATTTTAGAAAAATCCTCGATAAATCGGCGATAGTACCCTGCTAAACCCAAAAACTGACGGATCTCGGTTGGCGTCTTCGGAGTTTCCCAATTCTTAATCGCCTCGATCTTGGTGGGATCCATATGGATACCATCTTCATTCACTACATGACCGAGGAATTGTACCTCACGCAACCAGAACTCACACTTTGAGAATTTAGCATACAGTTTCTCCTCCTTGAGCAACTCTAAAATGGCTCTAAGGTGTTGTACGTGCTCCTCCTTTGTCCTTGAATAAATCAAAATATCATCGATAAATACAATCACGAATTTATCAAGATATGGCTTGCAAACCCGGTTCATCAAATCCATAAACACTGCTGGCGCGTTTGTCAGACCAAACGGCATTACTAGGAACTCGTAATGTCCATAATGAGTCCTGAAAGCAGTCTTCGGTATGCTCTCTTCTTGAATCCGCAGCTGGTGATAACCGGATCGAAGGTCGATCTTGGAGTAATAACTCGAACCTTGAAGTTGATCGAAGAGATCATCAATCCTCGGCAAGGGGTACCGATTCTTGATGGTTAACCTGTTCAGTTCTCGATAGTCAATGCACATGCGAAAACTACTGTCCTTCTTCTTGACAAACAGTACTGGAGCTCCCCAAGGCGAGAAGCTTGGTCTAATAAATCCCTTGTCCAAAAGCTCTTGAAGCTGTGTCGACAATTCTTGCATCTCAGAAGGCGCAAGTCGATAAGGTGCCTTGTCTACAGGCGCGGCGCCTGGAACCAACTTGTCGTTGCGGGTAACCCTGGAAAGTCTTCGGGAAGACTTCTGGATATTCCCTTACCACAGGGATATCTTCCAGCTTTGGCTCTACCACTCCCTTATCAACAACCTGAGCCAAGAAGGCAACACATCCTTTCTGCAAAAACTTTCGGGCCTTCAAACAACTGATAAACCTTAGAGGCATATCATGCTTTTCTCCATGCACTACGATCGTCTCTCCATTCGCCATCGGGATGCGAATGATCTTCTCGTGGCATACGATCTCAGCTCGGTTGCTCGACAACCAATCCATTCCAACTACCACGTCAAAGCTTCCCAACTCAACTGGTAGGAGATCGAGCGTAAACTCATGCTCTCCAAGTTCTATTACACAACCTCTAATCACTTCGTTTGCTTCTACCAGCTTTCCATTAGCTAGTTCTATTGAATACGGGATATCTAGCTTACTGGCAACTAACCCAAGTATATTCTTAAATTATAGGGATACAAAGCTATAATCGGCACCGGTATAAAATAGTACAGATGCAAAGTGTTGGTTGATAGAGAACGTACCCGTAACTACGTTCGGATCCTGGCGAGCTTCCCTAGCTCCTATGTTGAAAACTCTTCCTTGGGCTTGATTGTTCTTTGGGCAATCATGCTTGAAGTGCCTATCATCTCCACAGCTAAAGCAACCTTGCTTGTTTCTAATACCGCCCAGATTGTTTTTTTGGTTGCGGTTTCCATTACCGGCTTGGTTTCCAGAACCACCACGATTTCCATTATCGCCATTTCCTCCTTGATTGCGGTTTCCATAACCGTTTCCACCACGGTTACCATTTCCACTTCCATTACCATTACCTCTCTGGCCACCGTTTCCACGACCAGTACCAGCCCAGCGTGTCTCCTTCGAATGACCATTCTTTCCACAGTTTTCACATTTCCTAACCCTGCACTGGCCGGCATGATGGAACTGGCACACGTCACACTTGGGCAAAGTGCCCATGTAACCCTTTCCCTTGTTTTCTGAACTTGTAACACCAGTCCTGACTTCGGCTGGTGGGTTTGCTTCTCTTTTCTTGTTACCACTGCTGTTGTTTCCTTGGGTACCCTTCTTGAAGTTCGAGAACTTTATCTTGTTCTCTCCTGATGACTCAACGTGAGTCTCCTTCTTCTTTCCATCAGAGATCGAGAACTTGTTCAGCCTAATCGCTTCTTCAGTCAATGCCACACTCAAATCAATGGCCTCAGTGATTGTTGGAGGCTTCGAAGTAGTCACCATGCTCATAATTTGAGGTGCCAATCCCCAAATGAAACGTTTGATTCGCTTGAACTCTGGTTCTACCATGTAGGGGACAACGCGAGACAGGTCTTGGAATCTCTGCACATACTCAGCAATCTTCGGACCATCCATCTTTAGATTCCAGAATTCGGTTTCCAGCTTCTGAATCTCAGCTCTCGAGCAGTACTTCTTGTGCATCAGTTCTTTCATATCATTCCAAGTCATAGCGTATGCAGCTTCCTCTCCCAGAGTCTGAACCTGAAGGTTCCACCATGATAGAGCTCCATCTAGGAATAGTCTAGAAATGTAGGTGACCTGGTGCTCTGGTGCACACTTGCTCATTCGCAGCACAGAATCTGTTTACTCCTCCCATCTAACGAAAGCTACAGCACCTCCAGTGCCGTCAAAGTTCAGAGGCTTGCAGTCTAGGAACTGCTTGTACGTACAACCTGTACAAGCAACGTCATTCACAGTAAGCATTAGCAATTGCACACGGAAAGTCCAAACGTATCGTAATGTGTCTTAAATGACTTAAACATTACCGTGAGGTGGGTTATTTCCTGAGGTACCTCCGCTGTGTTCAGAGCGCAAGGCCTCATGTTGTGCGATTGCTTGTGAAATCCGTTCTTGCAGTTCAGCCTCTGTTGTGGGCAACTGATTGTTCCTTTGAGGAGGTATCTTCTAAAAGATGATTGTATAGGTCAGGTCTTATGTATATAATAAGTAGTATACGTATATAGTAGCCTTTATCATAACAAGTAAGCATGCAATAATCATGGCACAGTAAATGAATTAACAACGTATTTAATGAGAATATTACGATTGAGCTTTCATTAAATATCGACCACAATTACAGTTACATGTTTTACAAATGTATCGTATCAAAAGGGGAATACAGGGTCACACTACCCTTGTCCAAAATGTCTACCAATCTATCAAAAGTCATACAGTCAAAAGGTGGTCTCCAAAAGGCTTCACTAGCTAGGCTCAATAGCGGTGCTCTCATCAAAAGTAAGCTACCTACATAAAACCAAAAACCGTCTATGCTGATGGTGGTGGAGGAACAAAAAGCAAGTTGCGCACATGCGCAAGCTCCTCCTCAAGATCATAAATGTGACGCAACAGATAACTGATCTGCTGCTCAACGGTAAGAAAGCGAGTGTCAAACTCGAGAAATGGAGTAAGCGGTGCATAAGGATGCGAAAACGGGGACGGTGATGATCGAGGAGGAACAAAAGATGGCTGACACGGTGTAACAACCCTCGGTAAAACCGACACTCTCATAATATTTCCGACACCCTATTATATCTTAAAATACCCTTATATGTCTTTTATACACCCCGTGTGAGAAAACCGAGCCCGAAATACGTTATAACATATAAAATAAATGAAAAACAAGAAAACGTAGACCCACCCTAACCATTCATGCGGGCGGTATCAGGGTTGAAACCTGATATCGTTGATTTCTTTAGTTCAAACGGGCCGCGTAGACCCTATCCCAATCTAACGCGGGCCGCGAAAGATCGATAAAGCGGAGACACCCTGAGCCGATACGTGTCGACATCGTAGCGGGTCTAGATCATGACCGGGACAAGATACCCTGCTGACCAGGGTTGACGCGGGCCACGTAAGCGACCCTTATCTTTCACGCGGGCCGCGTGAATATCCAATTTCAGCATTATATAAGCAGGCAACGGGTTATCGTTTTCCGTCGCTCATTCTTTTCTTTCTTAAACGAATTCTGAAGTAGTAGAAGTAATACACGGGTATTATATCCCCCTAATTAGCAAGGTTCTGCTCCGTTGTAAGTGTTATAACCCCAGTTTTGTAACAGATACGCTGCCCGATTGATTTAGGGTTCCGTAACAACTGTCGTGGTTCTGCCGACGTAGTTGTTGGAATGCCGTCTCGGGGAGGGTATTATTAATATTTTCAAAGGGTTATGATACTAACCAATGTACATTTGTATAAATTATAGATTATATCCAGGAAACCCTTACGCGTAGTCTAAGATAGCAATGTGAGTTTATCCTCTTTTTGTTAACCTTTTTGGAATGTTTTACAAAACCTTAAATGCTTAATAATGTAATTAAGCAGTGATTGAGTCTTTGTAGTTCTTCAATTACTGCCGGTATTTTGGGGTTTTGTATACAAAATTTACTATTGCGTATAGTAAGTCGGGGATGACAGTACGTTACCATTGGACGACGAGTTAGCCAATGTGTAATATAACCCACAAGTCAGGATTGACAGTACTGAATGAGTAATTGTGTAGACATAAACAATGTGATCGCTCTCAATATTGTTTTAATTAATAAATTGTTTCTTGATTAAACTGGGATTCACTCACCAGTATTTCCCACTGACAAATGTTTTTAAAACACGTTTCAGGTAACCCAATGTGACAGCTAATTAGTAAAAAGCCAGCTGGAGAGCACTGAAGGCTTAGTAAAAATGTGGCTATAAAAGTTACCTAAAAGACAATGTTTTAAATTCAATAAAATAGGGTTTATCCCTATGATTGTATTGTAATAAGAAACTTGGGTTTTGCCCATGTGATTATTAATATTAAATATGGTGGTTTTACTCTGATAAACATTTCCTAACTACGGTCCTGATGTAATTTCCGCTGCAAGATTAAATAGCTGATACCACCGAAACTCTGAGTTCGCGTCCGCCCGTTCCCGAGACAGATATGGGATCGGGGGTTGCGACAGAAGGTGGTATCAGAGCCTAGCCACTGGTCTGAGCCAAAGAAGTGTTCTGCTGACACTTAAATTTTAAATTTTGTGTTAGGAAATAAATTTCGGAATTACGTGCATAACTGTAATTATTTGTTATGTGTTATTTGACTATTTGTTAGTTTACAGTATGAGTGATCAAGGACACTCATACATGAATCGTCAGTTGTCTGAATCACCTAGGAGTGAAGGTACCTCTTCACAGCCTACCCTTTCTGGGTATACTGCTGATCAGGAAGAAGGAATGTTTGCTTTTAAAGCACAGTCAGAAGAGCCATTCCCTCATAAGAAACAAGGATGGTTCAGTAAGGAATCCTTTACACGTAGGAAAAGAATGCGAAAGTTGCAACAGCAAAGAGTATTAGCGGCTGCTAAGCGAAAGACAGATGCCCATATACAGGATATGCTTAATAGAAGCCTAGCCAATTTCCATATCCTAGCTACAACTGCTGCTGACCCGAGTCTGGAACAACTAGTAGCCCCACAACCACAAATCCCAGACCAACCCATGGAGATAGAAAATTCTGAAAACCAAGTGGAGATGCATGACTTTAACCCAGAAGAAATCCCTAGGGTACCTGCACCAAACCCCCTAGACCCAAATTACGACCCCTGGTGGGACGATAATAGGGACTTTGTGCATCGTTACCCTATCCATGAAGACACAACCATAGGATCCTACCAAGGTATGGACCCTATAGATCCCTATTACCATGATAACTACATTAGGGAGATCTTAGAAGATCCTTACCGGTTTCAGACACTTTCACCCCATATCAGGAACCCGCACCCCAGATTCCGAACCCAGTCTTAGAACCTGCACCCCCAATGAGTGTAGAAAATGTCAAAGAACTTAGGACTTTCGGGGAGGAAATTTTAGAAAGCAGTGAGAGAATGCGTCAGGTGGGAGAGCGTCTCGTATGGAAATATGATGAGCGCAATATGGATTTTTGGATAAATCCATATCCGTGATGTGATAGAGGAGATGGTAATAGTAATAATAATAATATAATAATAAAATAAAATAAAATATGTGTGTACGGATGCATATTACTATTAGTGTGATTCTATTTATGTTGGTATTGTAATTCTTATTTCACTACTAGAGTGTAATAGATACATAATAGTATATGGTAATAGAGTAAAAGTCGCAATGATCGACGTTTTTGGCTAGATTGCGTGTCATGTGCTTTACTATACTACATATAATCTTGTGATATTAATATGGGATAAATGTTTAAAATTCAGATGGCCGACGAAGGAAATCAAGGAAATCTGAATAATGATAACCAGAGTAACATTAACGTGGTTAATGAGAATCCGAGCATCAATAACAATGGAAACCAAATGGATAATAGTGTTGTTCAACATATAGTGCCACAAGGAATTATAGATGCAATGCCATTTATTATTCAAACTATTCAAGAAGCGAATAATAAAAGTAAGCACAGCAGTAAGCGACCAATGGAACCAGAAAACATCGTGAACAATGGACCTGTACTTCAAATGCCTATTCCCAAAAGAAGAAGAACCGTGTCTTACAGTTGTTCTTATAAAGAATTCTGGTCTTGTAAACCAATGGAATTCTCGGGCAACGAAGAGGCCATTGCAACTCTACGCTGGATAGAGAAGACTGAGGTAGTCTTAAGAATAAGCAAGTGTGCTGAAGAAGATAAAATATTGTTTGCTTCTAATCTGTTTAAGAATTCAGCACTAGAATGGTGGAATACTATCCTCCAATCAAGAGGAAGTGATAGGACTTACAATATGGAATGGGAAGAATTTAAGAATAAGGTAGAAAGGAAATTCTGCCCACCCATTGAAAAGGAACAGATAGCAAACAAATTCCTAAACCTTAGAATGACTGGTGTGGATAGTAAGGGATACACTAAAATATTCTTTGAATATGCTAGAATAGTGCCAACTCGTGCTTCACCAGAACCAGTGCTAATCTCCTGTTATATTTGGGGATTAATTGGGGAAATAAGACATGTAGTCAAGGCAGCTAGACCTCAAACCATAGAAAAAACTGTAGAACTAGCAAACACCTTGACAGATGAATTAGTCCGTACTCGAGAAGAAGATCAAAGAAGGAACCTAACCTAGAAGCTCACACAAGAATTTCGTTTTGGAAATTTTAATCGTGGGAAAAATATAGGTTCTACCTCTACACCTTACTGTAAGAATTGCAAAAGAAAGCATTCAGGAAAATGCTCCGTATACTGTAATTTTTGCAAAATATCGGGACACAAAGAAGAAAATTGCAGGAAGAAAGCTAACAACAGGATATGTTACAATTGCGGAGAACTAGGTCATATCAAGCTTAATTGCCCAAAAGTAGCTCCAGCTACAAACAACATGAATACACAAAATGCTAGAGCATTTGTTATGACTGCAGATGAAGCCAAGATGATTCCAGATGTCATAGCTGGTACGTTTTTAGTTAATGATATTTTTGCTAAAGTATTATTTGACTCTGGTGCAAACCGAAGTTTTATTAATACATCATTTTGCAAATTTCTAAATCGGTCATTAACTAAACTACCACAAGAATGCTTAGTAGAAACAGCTAATGGAGAAACCGTTAGGATTTCTGAAATCTTGCAGGGAGCAAGAATAGAAATTTTAAACCAAAAGTTTATAGCAAACCTTTATCCCATGAATCTGGCAGGATTCGATGTTGTTTTAGGAATGGATTGGTTAATAGCCAATAAAGCCAGTATTTTATGTGATCAAAAGTCAATTCAAGTAAATTCACCAAAAGGTAAAACGATCACAATTAAAGGAGATAAACCATCTAGAACTACAAAATTCATCTCTGTGATGAAAACTGCAAGTTATATAAGAAAAGGTTCTATAGTGTATTTGATTTCCATAATCACTGACACTAAAGGAAAAGATTTAAAAGATATTCCAGTAGTATCTCAGTTTTCAAATGTATTTCCAGAAGAATTGCCAAGGCAACCTCCAGATAGGGAAGTTGAATTCAGAATCCATTTAATACCAGGAACATCACCAATTGCCAAAGCACCTTACCGTTTGGCACCTGCAGAAATGCAAGAATTAAAGAAACAATTGGACAAATTGTTAGAGAAAGGATTTATACAACCAAGTTTGTCGCCATGGGGAGCGCCGATACTGTTTGTTAAAAAGAAGGACTAATCAATGCGTATGTGCATTGATTACCGTGAATTAAACAAAGTCACGATTAAGAACCGGTACCTATTACAGAGAATCGATGATCTGTTTGATCAACTACAAGGAGCTCGATTTTTCTCTAAAATCGATTTAAGATCAGGATATCATCAATTAAAGGTACAGGAAGAGGACATTCCTAAGACCGCATTCAGAACAAGGTATGACCATTATAAATTTACTGTCATGCCATTTGGTTTAACCAATGCCCCAGCTGCATTTATGGACATGATGAACCGAATATGTAAGCCATATTTGGATAAATTCATAATTGTCTTTATAGATGATATTCTAATTTACTCTAAGAGTAAAGAGGATCATGCAAAGCATTTGCACGCACTTTTGAGTCTATTAAGAAAAGAAAAACTTTATGCTAAATTTTTCAAGTGCGAATTTTGGTTAGAACAGGTACAATTTCTCGGACACCTAGTCAATCATGAAGGAATTCATGTAGATCCAACAAAGATTGAGGCAATTACTAAATGGAAAACCCCTGAGTCACCAACCGAGGTTAGAAGTTTCTTAGGATTGGCCGGTTATTATAGAAGATTTTTCTAGAATAGCCATTCCCTTAACTAAGCTAACCTGTAAATCTGTTAAGTTTGAATGGGGATTAAAACAAGAAGAAGCATTTAGAATCCTTAAGCATAAACTAACTCATACACGCATACTAGCATTACCAGAAGGAGCTGAAGACTTTGTAGTCTATTGTGACGCTTCCAAATTAGGTTATGGATGTGTATTAATGCAACATCAAAAGGTTATAGCCTATGCATCCAGACAACTTAAGAATCATGAAGAGAACTATTCAACCCATGATTTAGAATTAGGAGCCATAATTTTTGCTCTTAAGATTTGGAGACATTACCTTTATGGCAGTAAGTTTGCCATATTCACTGATCATAAGAGTTTAAGGTATGTTTTCAAACAAAAAGAGTTGAATATGAGACAAAGACGCTGGATGGAAATGCTTAGTGATTATGATTGTGATATCCAGTATCATGAAGGAAGAGCAAATGTAGTAGCAGATGCTTTAAGCCGAAAGTATTATGAAAAATAAAAAAGGGTACGTTCTCTTAAATTAGATTTGCAAATAGATTTAAATGATCAAGTAAGAGAAGCACAAAAATCAGTAATCAAGGATGATTCTGAAAAATTAAAAGGTATGTTAAAAGAATTAGAACAAGGAACAGATGGAATTTGGAGATTCCATGAAAAGCAGCCTATGTTTCTAAATGTTTAACTTGTTCACAAATTAAAGCTGAACATCAGAAACCCTCCGGATTTCTACAACAATTAGAAATGCCAGTATGGAAATGGGAATTGATAACAATGGATTTTGTTACTAAATTACCCAAAACTAAAAAAGGAAATGATACAATCTGGGTGATTGTAGATAGGCTAACCAAGTCAGCTCATTTCCTACCAATGAAAGAAACTTTCAGTATGGAACAGTTAGCTAAATTGTATATAAATGAAAGTATTTCTTTACATGGCATTCCTTTATCAATTGTTTCTGATAGAGATGGCCGATTTACCTCTCATTTTTGGTCAAGTTTTCAAAAGGCAATGGGAACCAAGTTAAAATTAAGCACAACTTATCATCCTTAAACGGACGGACAAAGCGAAAGAACAATTCAAACGATGGAAGATATGCTTAGAGCTTGTGTAATTGATTTTGGAGGTAATTGGGATGATCACTTACCTTTAATAGAATTTTCTTATAATAATAGTTATCACACAAGTATCAATGCTGCACCATTCGAAGCACTTTATGGACGAAAGTGCTGAACCCCAGTCTGTTGGGCAGAAATTGGAGAAAAGCAACTATCTGGACCTGAGATAGTACAAGAAACAACTGATAAGATCATTCAAGTCAAGGAACGACTGAAAATAGCATGTGATCGACAGAAGAGTTACGCCGATAACCGACGCAAACCGTTGGAATTTCAAATAGGAGATAAGGTATTATTAAAGGTCTCTCCTTGGAAAGGAGTAGTAAGATTCATCAAAAGATGAAAGCTAAGTCCCAGGTATATTGGACCTTTTGAGATTATTAGAAGAATAGGACCTGTAGCCTATCAGCTATAACTGCCAGAGGAAATGGCAGGTATACACAATGTATTTCATATATCTAATCTCAAGAAATGCTTAGCTGATGAATCACTAATAGTACCTCTTAAGGATATAGAGGTAAATGAACAACTCAAATTTGTAGAAAGGCCTCTACAGATTGAAGACAAGAAAGTCAAAAACCTCAAACATAAAAGACTAGTTCTGGTCAAAGTGAAGTGGGACTCCAAAAGAGGACCAGAATACACATGGGAACTTGAATCTGAAATGCAAAGGAAATATCCGCAATTATTCCAGTAGATCTCGAGGACGAGCTCTAAAACAAGGTGGGGAGAATGTAACAACCCTCGGTAAAACCGACACTCTCATAATATTTCCGACACCCTATTATATCTTAAAATACCCTTATATGTCTTTTATACACCCCGTGTGTGAAAACCGAGCCTGAAATACATTATAACATATAAAATAAATGAAAAACAAGAAAATAGTAGTTGAGGCGGGCCGTGTAGACCCACCCTAACCATTCACATGGGCGGTATCAGGGTTGAAACCTGATATCATTGATTTCTTTAGTTCAAACGGGCCGCGTAGACCCCATCCCAATCTAACGCGGGCCTCGAGAGATCGATAAAGCGGAGACACCCTGAGCCGACACGTGTCGACATCGTGGCGGGCCTATATCATGACCGGGACAAGCTACCCTGTTGACCAGGGTTGACGCGGGCCGCGTAAGCGACCCTTATCTTTCACGCGGGCCGCGTGAATATCCAATTTCAGCACTATATAAGCAGGCAACGGGTTTTCGTTTTCCGTCGCTCATTCTTTTCTTTCTTAAACGAATTCTGATGTAGTAGAAGTAATACATGGGTATTATATCCCCCTAATTAGCAAGGTTCTTCTCCCTTGTAAGTGTTATAACCCCAGTTTCGTAACAGATACGATGCCCGATTGATTTAGGGTTCCGTAACAACTGTCGTGGTTCTGCCGACG
Source organism: Helianthus tuberosus (assembly GCA_030545235.1). Taxonomy (NCBI): domain Eukaryota; kingdom Viridiplantae; phylum Streptophyta; class Magnoliopsida; order Asterales; family Asteraceae; genus Helianthus; species Helianthus tuberosus. The sequence continues at coordinate 86,144,956 of CM060371.1, read as the reverse complement.
TAGTTGTTGGAATGCCGTCTCGGGGAGGGTATCATTAATATTTCAAAGGGTTATGATACTAACCAATGTACATTTGTATAAATTATAGATTATATCCAGGAAACCCCTACGCGAAGTCTAAGATAGCAATGTGAGTTTATCCTCTTTTTGTTAACCTTTTTGGAATATTTTACAAAACCTTAAATGCTTAATAATGTAATTAAGCAGTGATTGAGTCTTTGTAGTTCTTCAATTACTGCCGGTATGTTGGGGTTTTGTATACAAAATTTACTATTGCGTATAGTAAGTCGGGGATGACAGTACGTTACCATTGGACGACGAGTTAGCCAATGTGTAATATGACCCACAAGTCAGGATTGAAAGTACTGAATGAGTAATTGTGTAGACATAAACAATGTGATCGCTCTCAATACTGTTTTAATTAAAAAATTGTTTCTTGATTAAACTGAGATTCACTCACCAGTATTTCCCACTGACAAATGTTTTTAAAACGCGTTTCAGGTAACCCAATGTGATAGCCAATTAGTAAAAAGCCAGCTGGAGAGCACTGAAGGCTTAGTAAAAATGTGGCTATAAAAGTTACCTAAAAGACAATGTTTTAAATTCAATAAAATAGGGTTTATCCCTATGATTGTATTGTAATAAGAAACTTGGGTTTTGCCCATGTTATTATTAATATTAAATATGGTGGTTTTACTCTGATAAACATTTCCTAACTACGGTCCTGATGTAATTTCCGCTGCAAGATTAAATAGCTGATACCACTGAAACTTTGAGTTTGCGTCTGCCCGTTCCCGGGACAGATAAGGGATCGGGGGTTGCGACACACGGACATGGCAAAGGTCGTAGGGTCATCTCAAACTCTAGAATCCTACGACTCATGATCTCAAACTGAAGTTGTAATGACAATAGTAACTCATCCCGGGTGTAACCAGTGAAATGTGGGGGATGGTAGGGATCAGAAATCGGCATGGTGTACGGTGGGAACCATCTAAATGGCTCGTCAAGTGGTGAAGAAGTAAAATGAGCAGTAGGTGTAGACTGAGGCATGTAAGGGAAAGCCGCTGAAACATGTGGGTCATGGCTAAGCTGCTGGGTAGAAGGGCCTTCCCCTGGACGGGGTGGAGGGATGTCCTGCAAGAAGGTGATAGGTAAGTCAGTGCGGTGAACATCAGACTCAATCGGGTGAAAAGGGGAAACATCAATAGGTGAAGGTGCAAGTGGGGGAATAACTGGCTCAATAACAGGAGGATCAACGGGTGCAGGAACTGGATCTTGTATAAGTGGTGCAATATCAGGTTTGCCAAATGGGATAGGATCAAGATCAGGCAAAGTATCAGGAGCTGGCATCGGCTCAGGATCAGCAGGTGCGTCAACCGGCTGATCGTCGGGAACAAAATCAGGCTCAAGTCCAGGCTCAATGTCATGTGGAGGTAACGGTGCAGCTGACATAGATGTATCGTCATCAGAATCAGTAGCGTATCGCCGCAAACCAACTGCCTGTACGGCGGAAGAAGACACAGACTCAAAGGAATCTGGTGCAGAGTGTAAACTGGAGTCAGAAGAAATCTCAATAACGAGAATCCCTAGAAGTGGAATAGCAACAACGCCCTCATCGAGCTCTCCATCACCATGAGCATCATCGGGAGGACCATCGACAAACAAGTCAAAATCATCATCAAAAAGATCGTCAAAAGGCCAATCCTCAGGAGGAATGACCATGAGAGGAATGGGAGCGAGGATTGGTGCCACGACATGCTCACCATCGGGGTGACCGATGATAAGATGAACATGAACTGGAATAGGAATAACGAAAGGATCCTCGTCTGGGATACCATCAGCAATCGGTAAATCATCTCCGAAATCGGGCAGCGCAAAGGGCTGAAAGTCATCGTCATCATCGGACATCATCTCTGGGTCACTCTCGGTGTCGGAAGTAAAGATCTCTGGCTCAGGGACGATCTCATCGTCAGAAACTACAGCCATAGGGTCATCGGTATCGGACAAACCACTCTCGGAGGATGACATAGTGTCTGTAACAAAACAATCACAATATATGCACATATATCAACAACTTAACATCAAACATGCAATCAGTAATAATGCGACCATGTCTCCTCCCTAGTCTCCCAGACTAACCCACCTAGTCTCTCAGACTAAACCTCCCAATCTCTCAGACTGAACCTACCCAGTCTCTCAGACTGAACCACCCAGTCTCTCAGAATGAACCACCCAGTCTCTTAGACTGAACCATAAACATAAACCTTGAAATGTGTTTCGTGTCTTTTTGTTTGTAAAAAAAATGTTTGTTTCCCTGGATCTGGGCGTTTCGTGTATGCAATGAAAACATGTTGTAAAAACATTTTCGTGAGAGCCCTAATAATTGTAGTCTAGACTCGAGAAGGAATCCTAGTTCGCTACAATCGAAGCTCTGATACCAAGCTGTCACACCCTGACTTTTGCGGAAGCGTGATTATGGTGTGACTTTCTTAATACCATTGCATTCAATCATAACAACAACTATATGATAAAACTGAAGATGTTCATCCATTAAATAAGTTTTAAAAACATAACAACATCATTGACTTAAAACATAGAATTCAAATTTGAGAACAACCATGCAACTTGTTTAAGAGTTCACAAAGACTCGACAAAAGACATTAAATGAAACCAGGATTTCGAAGACGTGTCTCGTCCAGGATAAGACACGCTGTCCAAACCCTAAGACCATGGATGACATCTTTTATTCTTAAACCACACTTGGAACTTCCGAATGCCCGCCAGATCCACATCTAATTCCCTGAAATACATGTAATTTTGAAAACATCAACAAAAGTTGAGCGAGTTCATGTGTTTGTTTGTGTGTATGAATAACCTTTGAAATCATTGAAAGTATGTATGTAAGTTTGTAAACTCCTGGTATGAAAGCAACAAGGAAAACAGATCACCAATGGTTTGCAAGGCCATTGATATGTGTGAAGTGATGCAAGAAAACTCAAACCTAGCAGATTTGTCTCCGGGAATAAGACATAGTCACCTCATGGGCCACCCTGGTCCACATGGGTGTGGGCTCGCTACACCCAAATAGATCTATCACTCATGTCCCTTGATCCTTCAACGAGGATTAATGGCCTTAAGTGTTATACCCACCACTCACATGATCAAGCAGTACCCTTCCTTAGCTAACCATACCGAATCAAAATGTTTGTAAACAGTTGTAACATGTATTTCACCCCCGAAGTTATAAAACCAAAAACAGTTAGAGAAAAGGGGGTCATGAACTCACAGTATTGCGTCTTCAATCACCGTAACTCAAGCTCCTTCGGATAAACACGACTACCTACAACGTACTAATGTCTATTAGACGAACGGGTCGTGCCTTGACTTAGTATTAATGTCTTTGAGTTACGTTTCTTTGTATCTTCGATATTATTCCAAGTTATATAATTATTTGTTAAAATAATTAATATTTTAACTTAAATTATATTTATTAAATTTTGGAATAATTGTTGAAAACAATATATATTAACTTAATACTTTCCAAGTATTTATACTTGTATTTCCTTCCCAAGGATAGGGGTATCTTATACTTGTACATTTTTGCCATGTATTAGGGTCGTATTCCGGTGTGTATTTATACGTACGAGAATACGTATCTTTATTGTATTCATTAAGTATTCTTATACTTAATTTTGTATTAATTTTTTTTCCGGAATATTATTTTTAATAAAGATTCAATATATATTACCAAAATATATATTTCAATAATTATTACTTAGAAAAATTATTTATAATTTTTCCTTTTGACAAAAATACTCGTATTTTCTCATAAGTTTCAAAATTAATATATTTTCAAGTCCAACTTGGAAAATATATTTAAACTCATTTTTCTTCAAAAATGATATATCTCATGTTTACTTGAGAAAATATATTTTTCACCTCAAAATATTGTATTTCGTGTTTGTGTGAGAAAATATATATTTCTTAAAAATAATATATCTTCTAAAAATTTCAAGAAAAATATATATTTCATTCTTGCCAAAGATAATATATTTTTCCTTGTAAAAAATACGACAGATTTTTTGTAGTAATTGTAAAAACCATATTTTCATTTCCTTGGTGTCCAAAATATTATTTACCAAAATATAGTTTGTGAATAAATTTTTCGGAATATTTTGTAAGTCTTATTCCATAGTTCGGTTTCACCAATATTTTGTGTAAATGAGTATATTTATTCGTTGGAATTTTGGATGGTAATTCTTGGTATTTTTGTGAGTTATATTATTTCAAGTCCTAAAATAATATAACTAATACACAAAGTATACAAATAATCACACACATGTGACTTCTAAATATATATTTCCTAAATACATATTTAGTCACTTTTATTTATGAAAACCAACCTCCAATATTTATATATTTGTGATGAAATTTATGGAAAAGTTTATGTAGGAAACGCATGGTTTAAAATACACTTGTAAATATTTGTTTAAAAATATTTTTCTAAGTGTTTATATTTTTAGAAAATTTTGCCATAGTTTCCCCTAAAAATGGAGGTTTCCATGCTTTCAAGCATATCATTTTCTTTTGTAAAAATCATCACAATCAATTTACAATCAACAATAAACAACCTTTCCTTATCAATTTTGCCAAAATCATGCATAATCTAACACTTCATGAACTTGAATATTTGTAAAAATTTGTAATAACTTACAAGTGTTCTTAGTAAGTCTTGTTACCCTTTAAAGTGTGATTAGTTCTTTAAAACCTCATTTTTAAAGAATTTAGATGTTTACAACTTCTTGTCACATTTTCTAAAAATGTTTCTTTATGAAATTTTCTTGTTTCACAAGTGTTTCTACACTTGTTTATCCACTAAAAATAGAGTTTGTTTTTTGTGAGAACCAAGATTTACTAAAACTTATATTTTTAACTTGGTTTCTTTGAAAGACCATTCATAAATATTTAGATCTACAAGTGTTACTACTCACTTTGATCATTATTTTTCAAGAAAACCACTTGGTCATTCAAGTTCATGATTCTTATGTGGATGATCCATCATCCTACCATATTTCTACTTTCTCATCTTGCTAGATTATGTTTTTAATCATGATCTAGCAAGATCTTATGATGATCAACATCATTTCTACAAATAATCAATGATCAACAAGCTTAACAACTCATATACATCAAGATTACTTCATTAAACATGCTTATGTTCAAGTTTACTTCTTGTGTTCTTTAGTGTTCTTCAAGTTTTTTATTATGATTCTTCTTTAACCACTAAAAATGGAAGTAATATAGCAAGATCAAGACTCTTACCACTAGCACAAGGCTAGGGATGATTCAAGTAAAGAAATGAGATGGATAAGAGCAAACAAGAGAGGTCCTTCCACTTCCACAAGCTCCAAGCTCCAAGCTCCTTAGTTTAGCTCCTAGCACCTTGGTATCACTTGAGGATGGAAGATATTGAAGTGAAGATGATGGTGGTGGTGGCTCATGGCCGAGAACAAGAGAGGGAGAGAAGAGAGTTTTGTGTGTGTTTTGGTGTGTGCAGGTTATGAACTTATGTCTCACATGTTCTTTTATAAACCAAGTTCTCATGTTAACCCTTGTATAATGTGTTTAGCATTAGGGAACAAGATCTAATATAAAATTAAAACAAATCAAGATGGGGGGCCACTTGGGCCGTGAACTAGGTGGGGGGGGGGTCTAGTATAGGTTTTAACCAAGTTAGTTGCATTAAGGTTGAAATGTAAGTGTCTAGTTAGTTAAGTTAGTTACTGGATATTTTAGGAGGTGTTATGATGTTCGGGGACCATAACTAGCTTGGTAATGTTAAAACAATGCTTCTAGTGTAAATTTGATGTTTCGGGCAGTGTCCGGTTGTTCGGTTGGTTACTGGTTCGTTAAGGTGCTAAACTATGCAGTTTAGTGTGCTTTATGTATCTTTTTGTGACACTTTTGATTCCCGACACTTAGGAAAGCATTCAGGACCATTTTACCATATTTCTGCATTAAATTAGTGTGTTAAATTGCTGATTATTGCTGAATTTTGCTGATTTCAGCACTTTGGGTGAGTTTTAGGCACTTCCCGGCACTTAAACTATCACTAGAAAGGCAGTTTTATGATCTTTACTTTCCTACACACTATGCTAGTGTAATACTTAGTTTCTGGCTCATTCTGTATCTCAATGCACTGCCTGTCTATGTGTTGAGTTCTGTCACATTATCCTGATTTGCCAGATAACTGTGCTAACTGTACTTAATGCATCATTCAATGCAATATAGCTTTCATGCAATATTGGTATGACATTTAACATTGTATGATGCACATGTATGTATAATGCAGAAATCAGAAAGCAATTAATTGCAATTCAGCACAGTCATTAAGCACTTAATCATGGTTAATTAATTGTATGGATACCTGGATATGCAAGATAGTTGGAATATTGTTGTCAATAGATTTCAAAAATGATTGTCTACTTGGAAGGCTAAGATGCTCTCTACTAGGGTAGGTCTACTCTTATTTCTTGTTGTTTCGATCCAAACTTATTATTTGTCCCTAGTTCTTGGTTTGACCAGAACTTATTATTTATCCTTGTTTATTATGTCGAACAAGATTAAGAAGTTCTTAGAATCTTAGAAGTCTTCGTCTTTTTTTTGGAGGGGATGTTACATCTTGGAAACTGTTTTAGGTGAAATGGGACATAGTTTTAGGGTCTAGAAATAATGGTGGTTGGCTATTGGTATCCATGAATCCCTAAATCTTGGTCTTCTGTATAAGCAGCGCTGGAGGTATGTTAATATCCTAGAATCCCTTTGGTTTGAGGTAATCGAGTGAGTTCATGATGTGAATGGTGAGATGTTTGGGTGCTCTACATTTGGGAAAGGATGGGTGTGAAGAATTGTATTGTTATATCCAATTTTCTTCTTAATGATAAAGGTATCTTAAGTTTTTCATCCCAAAGGAGAAAAGTGGGTAATAGGGCGTGCACTTCCTTTTGGAGTGATATTTGTGTGGAAATGCTTCTCTCGCATCTAGATGTTATAGACTATTTTACTTGGATAATGACGAAATTTGTTGTCTTAAAGATCAGGGGGTTTTTTGTCTAGCAAATGGCATTGGCGTATGTAGTCGAGGGGTGGCCTTGAATCAACCCAAATGGGTGAGTTTGAGGTTCTCCTTTGCGACTTCTCGTTGGGCGAGGGAAGGGACTCATGGGAGTGGGATCTTGATTTCCATGATGTCATTACATTAAAAGGTGCAAGAAACTTTATTGGCAGGCAACTATTTCGGTAAGCAATACCACTACTAGGTGGAATAGGCATTTTCCAAAATTGCTTAACATCTTAGCTTATCATATCTTAATGGATCGTCTCCATACTAGACTAAATGTAAGTAGTAAAGGCGTTGATATTCCTTCAACTTTAAGTCCTCGATGTTCAACCCATGTGGAAGCTATTAATCATATTATGATATTCATTGAGAATGCTGTTGGAAAATTGGGTTAAAATGAGAGTGTTTTCATCTAGTGTAAATATGTATTTTTTTCCCAAAATTTGGACAAATATATTTATATTTTACTTTGGTTAATATAAATACTATTTTGTGGGTTTGTTATCTCTAATGTAAGAGCTATACAACGCATAAAACCAAGTCCAAATCTGATGCTCAAAGTTGGGACCTTAACTAAGGAAAGCTGAGAAAAAAGCTAAACGGAAAGGAGTGGTAAAAGTGGAACTTGTCCCACAGAGGAGGAAGGAAAGAAAATGATGTTGCTTATATATGGAAGCCTTATTTCCTCATTGTTCCTTAAGCACCACCTTACACTAGTGGATTCGTGAAGGGTGCGGAGCATCCGTAATCGCACACGCACGTGGTGTTGGCGATGGGCGCTTTTTTGACGCACTTCGCATGTTTATATCTCCGCAAGCCGCTTGAGAGCCGCCTTTGTATTTTTTACCGCGTGCTCGTGGTCCAGTACAAAGATGGTGAGGACCAAGTGGCTAGACAAGTGTTCGCGGATGTCGTAGCGTGGCACGCGAGTGGTGCATGGTTCTACCACTTCTTACGCGCAGGCTAGCTTACGCACGCACGACCTCTGAGAAACTTCCAGTGTACAATAGCAGCATATCAATTTCAGGTCTGGTGTAACAGCTAATCAAACCGTTTCATATCAGAATATAAAAACGTAATAAATTGCATTGAAGACGTCCAATGGCATTTATTTTCCGGTTTTAATTTTGTGGACTGTTTCGACTCAGCTTACACTATAAAACCAAGGTGAGGTCTTGGTTAGAGATACACTTAAATACAGTGCATTACACAGATAAACTCTCCAACTCTCTCTGTCTTTTTTGAACTTCAACTGCAAGGTATACCTTCGGGTTTTAGCATCTTCTCAGGTAGTAGCAGCTGCTTAGGCTGTTGTACCCTAGGAAACAAACGAGTTCTCCTGAGAGACTCATAATTTGTTTTAAGGGACTCACGTCCAACACGATCCTCAGCTAAAACGCTTTTTGTTTTCAAAATGTTGTCTTGTAATTTTTTTTTATTTCAGTTGCAACAGTACATGTATTTTACTGCTTTCCTCTAGTTTTTTATATTGTATTGATTAATAAAATTATTTTTACCTACGGCTGTAAAAGGTCTTTTTGGACGTTTGCTAAATAACCTACAAACAAATCGCAGCCATCGTTGACCATTGACATTCGAAATTTAAGATTTGTTTTAAAAAATAGAACAAAAACGACGTGATAGTAATTTGTTCATAAAATACGATACTCCATGATTATCATACTTTTTCTCTATTAAAATTTATGTCTTGCATAATTCTGATGTGTTTAATTTTAAGGAGTCAACGGGTTTTTGTCGTTTCGCTAGCAATGTGTACTTGGTACCCATGGTGCATATCTAGGGTAGCAGATTCTGAGCCATCAAGATTATCTGATCTACGGCTGTGATTAATCTCCAAACAGATATCTATCTGTTGGCAGCCACCATTGACCATGGACATTGACATTCGAAATTGAATTTTAAAGTTCCCTATAGCCGCCGTCTTCATGAGGTATAGTTAGATTTAGGGAATATTAGGCTACACGGTATGGGGGTCGTCCCCCTCAGGGGCGGACTTAGTATACAAAGTACGGGTTCCCGGGAACCCAGTCTTTTTTTATTTTTTAGTGTAAATATATATAAGAAGCTGAAAAGGAACCCATAAGTATATTATAAAAGGAACCCATAAACATAAAAGGCTAAGGTTCCACTGGTTATAATCGCGCTTTTCTTCCTAACCCACCCTGGTTCGAATCCCGTCACCTCATTTTTTTTGTCCGTTTTTTTTAATTTTCTCTTTTAATTTTTTTTCTTTAAAGTTATAAAACATTAAAACCCATTTAGGGTTATATCAGCGCCGCACACAAACAACAAGCAGCGAACAGACAGAGTTCAAACAACATCCAGCAGCTTCGCCAGTCCGCCTCCGCCCTCCGGCTGCTCCGCCTCCGCCTCCGTGATTACAGTTAGTTTTATATCTGTTTGTTTTATACGAATTAATTGATTATATCTGTTTGTTTTATACGAATTAATTGATTACAGTTAGTTTTATTTCTGTTTGTTATACATCTGTTTGTTTTAATTGATTATATCTGTTTGTATTGAATCTGTTTGGTATTGAATCTGTTTGTTTTTATTGAATCTGTTTGTTATACTTTGGTAGTTAAACTTGAATTTGGGTTTTTAAACTTGAATTTGGTAGTTAATTTTGATTACATCAGTGATTAACAGGTTTTGAAATTGGGTTTTAAACTTGAATTTGGTAGTTTAATTACTAATGTTTGTAGTTTCAATCATCTATTGAGAAATTGTTCATGACAATGACAACCGGCTAATCTTTGTAGACTTTCAATGATTATTAATGTTAAATTTGTTGAAACTTGAATTTGGTTTTTAGTTTATACTTTGTTAGTTGAATTTGGCTGAGATTTTTTTGTTGAGTACTTGAAAAATCATTTTAGTTTTCTTGATGATGTTGTAGTTGGAATCGGCTCAAATAAATGCTTATTAGTTCACCCTTTTATGCTTCCTTATCATGTATAGATTTTGCGTAACTCGAACTAAAATGACCATTTTTCGATGATTCGAATTCGTTCGGGAAAAGTTTATTACAAATCAATTTAGAGAAATGTGTCTTTTAGAGATGAAGATGATAGATAATGGGATAGGAATGCTTTGAAGCATCATAAGAAAAAAAAAGGTGAGTTTAGTTTTAAAGCCCGACCCGACCCGAAAAAACTGACGTCGAATTGACCGAAATTTGAGCACCTGAAAAAGTGAACCCATTGAAAAAATATCCTGGATCCGCCACTGGTCCCCCTACCGTCTTGGATCGGCGACGTGAGCTACACCGTGCCGCCCCCCCCCCCCCCCCCGGTCCCGTCCTCTTCGTCCTTTTCTCGCCGTTTGCGACGGTTCAAAAAGTGGGGCCCAATCCAAAAGTTATCGTTATTAAAAAAAAATTAATTTCCATTTTACAAACGGTCAAAATTTTAAAATATATATATTTCCATTCCATTTTCACTTCCATTCACAAATTTAACCCCAGAATTTCATCTCTCTCACAAAATTTTTATAAATCTTCTTCCACTTTTATAAACCTTATATTCTATCATGGATCCCTTCAACAACCCAAACAATCCGAACAACCCGAACAATCCCGACAACCCGACCCAACCTAATGTTTTCTCGGTTCCGGAATATTATCCGACGCTAGAACCGAACCAATTCTCGCAATATTCTTCAAATGCGTTTGCATCATTCCAACACTCGCCAAACCAATTCGCTCAATTCTCTCAAAATCAAGCCCTTCAACAAATGATGATGCGGGGTGCTTATAATTTCCCACCGAACCCGACACCACCCGTTGAACCCCAACCGATCCCGACGCAACCCTTTCAACAATCCGAACCCGACGACGATGTGGAGGTTGTTCCCGAAACCCAACCGCCTAAAGGAAAAGGAAAACGAAACAAAGGCAAGCAAGTGGTGGGTGATCAACCGTCCAAACCGAAGTCGACTAAGTGGACGCCAATCGAAGAAGAAGCATTAGCCAAGGCTTACATTGGCACGTCTGACCACCCGACAAAAGGTTCGTATTTTTTTAAGGTTTATACATTTTTTTTGTTTATTTTTTCTTAACAGTTTGTTTTTTTTTAAGTTTAATTTTTGTTTTTTTGTTTTTTTTTTTCTTAACAGTTGGTTTTTTTTTTTTTTCTAAAGTTTAATTTTTTTTGTTTATTATTTTCTTAACAGTTGGTTTATAATTGTTTTAAAGTTTGTTGATTTTTTTAAAATATAATTTTTTGTTAACAGTTTGTATTTTTTTTAAAGGTTTTTTTATTTTTGTTAACACTTTATATATTTTGTTTGTTTTTTATAGGTAATAACCAAACGGGTGACGGGTTTTGGTCCAAGGTTTTGGCGAAGTTCCTCGGCCTTATGGACCAAGGCCCGTATCGAGATATCGACTCGGTCTCATCAAAGTGGCGGAAAATGAACGCGTCCGTCAATCGGTTTTGCGAGGAATATAATAAATTATATATAAGTGACCGTCGTAGCGGCATGAGCGACGACGATGTGTTCAAAAAAGTGTTGGACAAGTATAAGGCGAACAATGGTAATACCAACTTTGCTCACGTTCGATCGTGGGCAATTCTAAAAGACGAACCAAAATGGCGCCGATTCCCAACGAGGTGGTGATGGCGAAACGCCAAAAAACATCGGAAACGGGTAGTTTTAGCGCCGGTGGATCGGACGCGAGGTGTAACATAAACTTAAATGATGACGCCGACTTTGACGAAGAGGAGTACGCCGTACATGAAGCGGAGCGTCCACCGGGCCGAGACAAATCAAAGAAGAAGCGGGCCAAGGGGAAAGAAAAGGAAAAGGTGGACCCGAAGATGGAAGAGTTTATGGAACACTTAAAAATGTACAACGACGTCTCGGCCCAAAAGACGAAGGTTAAGGAGCGGGCCGTCGAAGAAAAAAGTCGTGTAGCGGAAGAAAAAGTTACGCGAGAAGGTCCGATTGTCGAATGAGAAAATCCGAATTTCCGATGAAAAAATTCGGCTCAAGGAATGGGAAATAATATCGATGAATGTCGAGGACCATCCCGAGCCGAAACGTTCGATGTTGAAAAAACTACAACACGAGATCATGAAAAAACATCAAATTATTTAACTCTATGTTTTTTTTATTAACTTTATGTTTTTTTTATTAAGTGTATGTTCTTTTTTTTTATGTAATGTCTTTTAATATTAATGATAATTTTTTGGTTAGTTTATTTGTTAAATGTTAAAAAAAGGTAGAAGATTAAAAAAAAACATAAAAGTGGTGAGGAGGACTATGACTAGGACCATCCTCCCATACCCTCTACTTTTAGGGGATGGACCATCCTTTGAATGACTATAACGTGGTGCATACGTGACGGATCATCTTTCCTTGGATGACCCTCACCATACCCACTAGCCTTACGATCAAACTATAGTAATGGGAACCAAAAAAATAAAGAACAAGAAGATGAGCTCATGGAAATTACCTATATATTTAAATAGGATAAAAATAGCATGAGGGAAATATAGGTAGGCAGTTACCTATATGTTTAAAGGAGGTTGAAACCTGCACAAGATTAAAATCACGTATGAAGCATGCGTGAGAGTACAATGACAGATTTTAATTAGAGTCAATTACTTTTTTCGTCCCTATGCTTTGTCAAAAATCATTATTTCAGTCTATTAGTTTAAAAATTGCGATTTCAGTCTCTGTGGTTTCACTTTCGTAACCATTTCAGTCTCCGTGATTTCATTTTCGTAAACATTTCAATCCATTATTCTGTAAACCAAAATTAATCAAATTTAACATAACATATGTTTTGTAATTTTAGAGAAGTTAGTTAAAAATTTAGATGTAAATTGTCGACTCCGCCGCAACATGCTTGTTTCCCACTAATTAAAAAAATATTGAAGTATACTATATAATTTTTATCATAAGGGTTTCCCTATTTATCATAAGGGTTTCCCGTGCGTTGCAGACTCGAAGCACGATTGCTTTTATATATACTCACAAAACGTATATACAATTTTTTAACGTCACTACAAGAAAAGACCAATACCGGCGACATTTTCCATCAATACCGGCGACATTTTCCATAAATACTGGCGATAGCTGTCGCCGCTAAAGGTGGTCCATTCTTGTAGTGCATTTTCATATTTGAATTATGTTTTCGACCCATATTGTCGACTTTGCTATAACGTGCGAATTCCCCACTACTATCTTATTAAAACCTAATATTAAAGTTAACGTTTTATTTAAATATAGAATAAAAGAGATGTGATACTAAATGATTCGAAAAAATATGATATTATATAACTACTAAATATATATAGTTTTTCAATATAATAATTTGTTATTTGTTATTAGATAGCGATGTGATACTAAATGATTCGAAAAAATATGATATTATATAACTACTAAATATATATAGTTTTTCTATATAATAATTTGTTTTTTTTATAGGTGAACTTCACAACAGACGGCTAATTCACACACACAAATCGCAGGCCCGCCACCCCACTCATTCCCATGACTATGTTAGTTATTTGTTATTAGATACTACGTAATTCCGAAGTTTATTTCTTAAGGAGTCAACGGGTTTTTGTCGTTTCCTTTGCAAGTGTATTTGCTACTCATGCTGCATATTATCTACTATAACAAAAACCAACGCCGTCAATAGCGCTTTCATTTGAGTGGTTGAGTTGGGCAGCCACTTGCCACCCTTTTTTTTTTTTTTTAAATTACGATTTTTTCCCGTTTATATTTATACACATGCATGACACTCCTCTATTAGCCCAACAAATTTACGATCTTATCTCATTTTAAAATTACGATTTTACCATTACCCTCATTTAAAAATAAATTTACGATTTTGCTCTCAGCTAAAAATGTTCAATTTTTCACTCGGTTCAACATTATGATTTTGCCCCGTTTAAATTTACAGTTTTACCATTAAGTTTTTTCCTTTATAATAACGATTTTGTCATATGTTCAAAATTATGTTTTTACCCCCATTTAAAAATAAATTCATGCTTTTGTTCCCGGCTAAAAATTTCAATTTTGCCCTCGATTCAAAATTACGATTTTGCCCCGTTTAAATTTACAGTTTTACCATTAGTTTTTTTCTCACACAGCCAAGTTACGATTTTGCCCTCAACCCCATTGGTCCATTTAATTTACGATTTTATCCCTGAAACAAAATTATGATTTCCCCCTTAGTTCAAAGTTACGTTTTCCCCATCGTTTTAATTTTTCTAGCAAAACTATAAAAGATTTTTGTTTTAATTGGTTGACTCGATTTTTTTTTCGTCTAAAGGGGCTGCCTAACACACGCTCATTAGTTATGAAAAATTACAGTTTTGCCCTGAGCCCAAAATTACAGTCTTATCATCGTTTTTTGTTTTAAACCTAGCAAAATTATAGCAGTGTTTTTTTAATTGATTGAGAAGTATTCGGCCATCGCCCCGCAACGCGGACGGAGGCATCAACTAGTTTATGATGAAATAGAGAAAATTCTGAGCCATCAATATTATGTTATCTACGGCTGTGATTAGTCTTTGTGAACTTTGCTAAATTATAACCTGCAAACAGATATTTATCTGTTGCGCAGCCACGTTGACATTGGACAATTGACATTCTAAATTGAATATTAAAATTGTGCTGAAAGTCTTCATGTTCAACAGCTAGATTTGTTTCATATTTGTACATAAACACCCATTATTGAAGGGGGTACCAAACAACAAAGAAACACAAACAACAATAAGTTGAGCTTAAAACAAGTGGAAAAAAGTTGGTTCACATGGCTGCTGGCCAGTCTGATGGTAGTGGTTCTATTGTTATCCATGACAGAGCCAGTTGCATCACAGTCCAGAAATAGAAATAGCACTCTAATGAGATATTATTGTGGTATGTACAAAGGTCTAAGCCCGACTTATTTCTTGAGCAACCTCAACACCACCCTTTCTAGTCTCCGTCAGCAGTTATCGGTCAACGGTGTGCGCTATGCGGTTGCACGCACTTTGCTCAATGGTGAGTCTGTGTGGGGCCTTGCTTTGTGTCGCGGTTACCTCTCTACTGCTAATTGTGTTGCTTGTTTCAACTATGCTGTTGCTCAGCTAAAAGTATGTGGGCTTGGCAATGGAGCTCAGGCTTATTACAATGACTGTGATGTCAGGTGACTTAAATTATTTAATGTTTCTTACTAATAGTATTGGATGTAGTTTGGTTAGCTAATTTTTCTATTGTCCATCAAATTTTTCACCCTACTCCCCTTCTGAACACATGAAACTAATAGTTTCATTAATAGTATTGGATGTAGTTTGGTTAACTAGAGCATTCACATCCATCCCACTATATTTTCACCCTAAATTATACTCTCTCCGTCCCATTAAAAGTGTCCTATTTTGAATTTTCAAAGTCTTTATTTATAAACTTTGACCTTAAATAATTTTGTTTGTTTTAGATAATACTTGATGAAAGTTATATAAATTGAGTGTGTTTTACAAGTGTTTTTATCGGGTTAATTTTCATCAAGTTTTATATAACACAAAAATATATAATTAAAGTCAAAGTTTATAAATAAAGACTTTGAAAATTCAAAATAGGACACTTTTAGTGGGACGGAGGTAGTACTAAAAAACACTACATTTTCTCTCTCCTTTTCAATTAAATAATATTTTTTTATACCTTTATCATTATCTTTTCTCTCTCTCCCACTCACAACCACTTTCAAAATAAATTAAAAAATTATAGGGGGTGAACAGTGTCCCTCAAATATACAGATGAACATTAACATTTTCTCTCTCCTCCACTCACAACCACATTTTATATTTTAAAAACACTACACTGAGAATATGATGCCTTGAATATGAATGCTCTATGGAATACTTTTTGTGTTGAAGTATTAAAATGAGGGAATATTAGTTATCTTACCTCACAACGATGAGAGAAGTATATTTTAGAATAACCTTTTTGTTTTGAAAAGTACTAGTTTTTAAGATATTGAGTAAACTGTCATTTTGGTCCCTGTGGTTTGGGCACTTTTGCCATTTTAGTCCAAATCTCAAACTTTTTACATCTGGGTCCCTGTAGTTTGCATTTTGTTGCCATTTTAGTCCAAAATCCAAAAACCCTCTATCTTGACTGTTGAAAACTGATTATTTTGTCCTTTAGTGCAGGGCATTTTGGTCCATATTAATTTATTATAACATTTCAATAATTAATAACATCATCTTCAAGAACATCATCATCAAAACCCAGAAAATCAAGAACATCATCTTCAAGAAAATCAAGAACCCAGAAAATCAAGAACATCATCTTCAAGAACATCATCAAAACCCAGACATCGTTCATCTTCAAACATCATCATTAAAGAGACCGAACCATTTCCCGACATTATGCATAGACCCCTTGGCCTTTGTTGTGCAAATGAATGTATCTTTGCTGCAACATAAATACGTGGTATCGAATTATGAGAACTAACAATTTAATCTGTTTGTTCAGAAGAGAGACAGTACGCAAAAACAAAAACAAATACAAGTGCCTCTCCAATTTCAACATGGATGATGTGAGGTGTAAAAGCCGTTCCTGCTGAAGCAGACATCCACTCACCTGATGAGGAAAAAAAATGTAACAGACAAATTAATCATAAATTCAAGAAATCAAAAAGAAATGTGTCTCGGTTTAGAAAGTTGAAAACTTTCCACACCTAAGAATGATATATTTCAAACAAATAGAACCAGAACATCATCTTCAAGATCTGAACCACCACTGCCTCCATTACCACCAGAACATCATCTTCAAGATCTGAACCACCATCTCTCACAGAGAGAGAAACATGAGAGAGAAACATGGTGGATCTGATTATTTTATCCAAACACCCAAAAAATTTCAACCTTTCAACTGGATCTGATTATTTTGTCCCAACCCTAACCAAACACCCACAAACACCCAAAAATTTCAACCTTTCAACTCCTGAAACTTCTCATCACGTGTTCCGAGTGGTTCCGTCCAGCAAACGCCTACGCCACATCAGTATCAGCACCGTTCACCGGAGGAATCCAGAGGATGAGTGTCTTCGTCGCCACCGCCACGTCAGCTGCAGCGGCATTAACCAGAGGAGGAGAGTGATGACTTTAGAGAGAGAGAGGGAGTGGGAGACTTTAGAGATAGAGAGAGAGAAGAGAGAGAGAGAGGTGGGAGCCTTTTGGGAAAGATGAAGATCTAGGGAAAAGATGAAGATTATGTCCAAATCTTAATATTTAGTTATAATAATTTTAAAATGACCAAAATACCCCTGAGGGTAAGGACAAAACTGGAGGTTTTAATTTGGGGATTCTGGTCAAATATCACTTTTGGACCAAAATGGCAACAAAATGCAAATCACGAGGACCCAGATGTAAAAAATTTGAGATTTGGACTAAAATGGCAAAACTGGCCAAACCACAAGGACCAAAATGGCAGTTTACTCTAAGATATTTAAAAAACATTATTACCCAATGTATTGAAATTCAACTTAAAAAATTTTATGTTTCAACTTTCAAGAAGTAATTAATATCATTATAAATTTCATATGACTATCATTATAAATTTCATATGACTAGAAGTCTAGAATAGTCTATGTCTAGTATAGTCTTCCTTCAAAAAATGGAAAAATTAATAAATGATTGATTTGTTACATTGTAAAGTTATTTTTGGAGAGGGGCCTTGCTTGAAGCTATCCAGATAAATAAAAGCAGACTCATCCTAGTTGATTTTTTTTCAGCAATAATTATGGTTGTCCTATATTTGTCTAGTGACTAACGTTTGTCAATGACTTAAATTTTATCTTTGTATAGTGACTTATAAAACATTTATATGCTAGACTAACAAGTAATATTATAGCTTAATAACACAACTAGAAAACGGGGAATTACTATAGAAACAAGTTACAAAATTAGTGACCAAAATCATAGTCGTAGCAAATTTAACGACCGAAATCATTTTGCTGTTGCAAAAAAGTTGCAAATATTGTGACTGCCTGCCTAGTGTCCGAGCTAGTATGATAATAGTTAGTGGTTGATGCAGGTACGAGAATAATAACTTTTATGCCGACGCTAACATCCGGGCTGGTGTGGTAATATGTGGCAATACGACTTCACCACAGGCAAACTTTAAGAAAACAGTACAAGGTTTGATGTCAGATCTTCGAACCGCTGCTTCAAAAACATCAGATTATTATGCTGCTTCAACAAGACGGGTAATTAATGGTAACCGTACTGTGTATGCCATTGCACAATGTAATCTAAACTTAAGCCAAAGCGTGTGTCAAGAATGCTTAAATTCACGATACAGTTCTTTAGATGCTTGCCTTCCTGGCACAAATGGGAGGGCTGTTGACAATGGATGTTTTATGAGGTATTCCAGTACTCCGTTTTTTGGACTAAACCAGACTACTGATCTCACACCTTTCGTTGGGGATGGTGAGGGCTCTACTCTTAGTTTAATTTTGTTTACGGCAGTTAGTAACTAAAGCTCACTAGAAATACACAGAGACATGCACATACATATAATAAAATATAAAGGGAAAAAAGATAGTTATATATAAAAATAGCAGATAACAAAAAATAAAGTTAATAATAATACTAATATGTTAACGAATAAACTAATAATAATTGCGATTTTCCGACGAAATTTTAAAATCTTCTAAAAGTTAAAAGTTTTGTCCAAAATTTGTAGTAAGAGAGGACGGGGCACCCTTGCGGGTTGGTTGTTAGGGTTCAAACCGGCCACGTGGTAAGACAGCCGCCACCCCCACGGGTAGGCCAGTCGGGTTACTCGTCCGAGTATGATTTGCCGCTAGGGATGGGGTTGGAATGTTGGAGGGGTTTAGGGTGTGTGACATTGGTGGGTGGAGTAAAATAGTTGGGTCTATAGTTCTAGGGTACTTGGGAGTAGGCGTCGTCAGTATTTTGTGGTTCTCTGGTAGTTACATCATGGCAGAGCCGGATTGGTCGGGGCTATTTCCCTAGAGTGCCCCTTCCCCCCTAATCCCCCGAGTAGAAATTGAATCTGTTTTTTTTTAAAGGAAACGTCTTATTGGAAATTCCAACCATTTTCCGACGAAAATAGATTTGTGGGAATTTGGCCATTTTGGCAGATTATTTTTTTTTTCTTTTGAAAGATTTTTCATCGGAAACTTTGCCCTTTTCTGGTAAAGATGAAACACGTTTTTGTAGATAATTACTCTAGTTTAGCACTTACGATTGAATATATTAATTACAGGAGATTCAAGTAAGAAAAGATCCATAATTGGGGGTGTTGTTGGAGGCGTATGCTTTCTGTTGCTTGTACTTGCATTTTCTTTTTGGCGTCTTCGATCAAAAAATGCGATTAGTAGCCATCAAGGTGCATATTTTTTCGAACTTACGTCGATCTAACATATTGTTTGCTCTCAAAAACTTATTTACAACCTCCTAGCTAGCTGGTTTTCATGTTAATTTATATCTTCAATCCTTAGATAAATCAACTGGATCAACGGAAATGCTTCATGGTCCCAGAAAATATACCTATGGTGATTTAAAAATAGCCACAGATAATTTCAGTGATGAGCACAAACTTGGAAGAGGGGTCTTCGGTGAAGTATATAAGGTATTACTGATTTTATACAGTGACTTGGTTACATTTTTTTAAAAGATAAAAGACATTATATTCTAAATATATAAGTAATAAACATTAGGTAGTTAATCCATTACAGATATTTGACAGTATGCTTATTTTACAACAGTTCTCTGTTTAAACTAGTAAGCTGGTATGATGCAGGGCACTCTCAAGGATGGGAATACGGTTGCAATTAAGAAAACAGCAATGGCCTCTATTTCAGGAAAGATGCAAGAACTTAAGATTATAAGTAATGTTCACCACCGACATCTTGTACGCCTTCTAGGATATTGTAACAAAGGGCCATTTTTATTTCTGGTACATGAGTACATGGACAATGGTAGTCTTGATCAATTCCTCTATGGTGAGTTATACTTATTATTTCTAACTCTTAAAACATTTCTTCTTTTATCTAATAAACTTACTTCTTATTGAAGGTGACAAACCGTTGAATCTAAACTGGAGAGAAAGGTTTGAAATAATCTATGGGACAGCGCGGGGTCTTGCATATCTACATGAGCAATACCACATTACCATCATTCATAGGAATATAAAAACGAGCAACATTCTACTTGATAATGAATTTCATCCCAAAATTGCCGATTTTGGGATGATAAGACTACTTCCAGAAGATAAGACTCATCTGAGCACCAAGGTGGCAGGATCCATGTATGTTAAATTAATAAATTATGATACATTTAGCCACAACAAGAGAAGAAAACTCTTAAATGAATCAAAGATGACACTTATATCAGTGATGAAAAGATTTGTTTGTTACTAATCAACATGCTAGTCAACACCTGGGATTACAAACTACTCAATAGCTACACCCAACAATCATTGTCCCGATTTTTAAGGCACCCTAATAATCATTGTTAATCTTAACAGGAATAGTGGTTACGTTGCACCAGAATACGCTGTTCATGGGCATTTATCTGAGAAGGTGGATACATACAGCTTTGGTATCGTCGTCCTTGAAATCATTAGCGGGAAAAGGTGTGACTATGTCATAGATGATGAAGCAGTTGGCCAAAGTCTCCTTGATTACGTAAGCATCCTTAAGATATTGACCATTAATTCTTCTAAACAATTATATTTTGTTTAATGTTTTTATCTGTGGCTAACTGGTACTTAGTTCTCATTATTTTTTATTCATTTGTGGCATTTTATAGGCATGGAATCTGTATGATAGAGGGACACATTTGAATCTTGTGGATGGAAGACTAGACCCTACTGAATATGCAAAAGACGATGCGAGGAAGATCATAGAGATAGCATTGATGTGCACTCAGTCACCGATTTCCGCAAGGCCTACAATGTCTGAAGTTGTGACACTATTAAGTGATAAATCACTAGATGAAATGTCACCAATAAGGCCTACCAGTCACGAAGATGGCATAAATATTAAACTTGACACTACCTCCAACATTCAACTTTCTGGACGTTAAAGTACCTTGTACTTCATATGATTCAGATTACTTGTTATATATGTGTAATCAGATTATCTCAAAGTGTTTTTACCTATGTTTTCTCATTTGATTGTATCCCCTAATAACTCTTGATGATACCTTGTAGCTATTTGTGGCTTTAGAAAACCGAGGTCTATGGAGTGCTATTAAAATCCGTGTCGGGTTGGTCAACCCGATCCATACAGTTTTTATTTGGTTCGGAGGTTTCCTATTTTTTAGCAAGTGGTTATGTCTGTTGTAATGGAAATGTATGAAGATTGAAGGAGTGGTTCAATAAAGTCGGTTAGGATCCGATTGTTTAATTAGTAGGGATAAGTCTAAGTACTATTCTAAAGGTTTGTTATGTTTTCTACTCCAATGTATTGGCTATATAATGTCTTGTTATCTATATCTATATCTATATTACTATATTAACACCACAAGAAAGTTTAGCTTTAGTGGCGACACATAAAAAGTCCCTGCTAAAGCTCATAATCCGAACACGGGCTTTACAATTAATCTAGGTCGTTGTTTGCTTATTGTATCCCTAAATAAGGCATATGTAAAAGACTCACAACCCATTTTAGAGGCCATTTTTTTCTCCAAGATGAAATCTGCACAAACGCTTCTCTCTCACGCCACAACACACCACGTCGCCGCCGCACTACCTTGATTCTGTCGGAGCACCACCGCACCGCCTTGACTCTGCTGGAGCATCGCTGCATGTTGATACAGAATGTCTAATGCCTACCTCTTTGTTGTGTCTAGATTAATGTATAGGGCAGTATAACAGTGTGTTTATAGAATTTGGAAATGATTTTAATGTAAACAAGACTCATACGCGTGTATGAGCACTACAACTTTCACACTCATGTGGTGCCTATATAAACCCTAGGCCTCATGCGCATGTTACAACTTTCACACTTGGAGCTTTGATAGGTTTTGATCATTTTGTATAGTTATGCTGTACGTTTATCAATGAAACTTTGAATTATGAATCAAGTGTCTTACATGATCATAATATGGATTCCGCACATGTTATGATCGGATATATATCCGTATATTTGGCCTTTTGTGTTTATCTACATTTCTAGTTGTGCAAACAGATCCTACAAGTGGTATCAGAGCTTGGATGACTGATATCTAGATGTATTTCTCTTGAAGATCGAAGAATTTGTTTGGAAAAGTTTGTCTTGACCGAATTTGAAGATTTTTCATACTTTCCACGGTTTAAAATCTCTGATTCTTCTTCTACATCGTTCTTTTTCACTTTTGAATAACATCCCAGAGCGTACATCGAAATTCATCCATTTACCATGAAATTCTACCAAAATTTGTTCAAAATCTCCAAAACGCACAAGGTCTATCAGTAGCCAACGCGAAAGAGCATATGACTTTTTTAGCTTCAATTCTCGAGTCATACAAAGGATTGGTTGCAGGAAGAATTGGGAATTATAACATGACAAAGGAATATTATGACCAAATCAACCCAGAGGAAATGGAGCTAATAGACATTCATTGGTTCATGGCAAGCGTGATGAAGAGCACAATGTTATATTGAGTAAACTTGAAAGAATTGCATGGGAGGTCCGGATATAAAGTTGGGATTTAATAAATCAAAAGTTACCTACTTCAGATGTAAAGGACGAGAACGCTTTAAAGGAGAATGCACAAATCGTGAAGTAAAAGATGATAATGTGAATTCGTTTGGTAGAGACAACTATCAGAGAGCGATTCATCATAAGAATTCTCAAAATAGTCCATTCCAACCAAAGTCGACAGTAATTCTAATTGAAGATAGCTCAACGTCGAAATCAAAGGATAAAGCATTAGTGGTAACTCAGAGTGACGAAGGGTTTAATTGGAATGATGTTATCTCAAAGACCTTGGGGTTAGTTCTAATAACAGAGATACAAGAGATTGAAGTAAAAGAAGAAATGGGTGAAGTGATAGAAAATGGAAATGTTGCTGAGTTGATTGAGAAAGAAAAGATTGTTGCTGAAACAATAGATGAGATCAAAGTTGATGCTGAAAAGGAGATTAAATTTTGTCACACCCCGACCGCGTAAAACAACAAATCGCGGCGGAATTGTCGGGGAGTGTTGTAACAGAATCATTGTTTCAAAACACACGGAAATTTGAAGTTTCGTTTTATTAAACATTAAATATTTACATCGTCTGGAAATCTAAATATACAAGTTTATTAAGTTACTAAGGCCTCGTCCAGTCCTATGTGTGTATGCATCCTAGCAATCAACATCATTCAACAACACCTGAAACATATGTGAAAACAAAGTCAACAAAGAAATGCTGGCGAGTACATAGGTTTTGTGAGAGTGTCAGATTCATGGCTCGTTTATACGTTGGAATAAATTGTGAAACTTCGTTAATTGTCATTACAAAACCTTGTTTTATAAAATGTTTGTATCGTAAAAAGAATAACCAAATCAAAATGGTTTGGTTATAATTTTTAAACCTCGAAGCCATGAATCTTAACCCAAAACATTTGTTTTCGTAAACCAAATCGTAAATCATTCTCGTAATAAAACTCGTATAGTTTATATCGTTTCGAAAACCTCGTTTGTGTGACATCTCTTCCAATTGTTTACCCAAGTCGTTTAATTCGTTAAACATCGCTTTAGTCGTTTAAATCATTCTCGTTTTAGATCGTGAACTACTTTTGGTCGTCTCGCTAATAACATTCAAACCTGTGTGACTCGTCTATTGTTCAACTCGTTTTCGCATTAACAAACCTCCAAAGGGTAAGTTAACAATTATCAGATTCGGTCGTTATCCACCGAACCCACACATAACCATGGGTCCGGTCTGATAACGGGATTTTTGTCGGATCCTATGGTACCATAACCTAATACTGGTCGGCTTGATCAATGCTAATGAATGTCATTCGTTATGTAACTACAACCAACAAGCTTGTTCACATTATCGAAATCATTATTAGTTTGGTATAAACCATCTTACTCGTTTTGAAACCATCGTTAAAACATCGAAATCGTTTAGATACATATGAATCACCCCAAAACAATTGAAAATAGTAAAATAGGGGACTATGTACTCACCTTCGGGTGCGTTTTTAAATGTTAACACAATCCCTCAAATTGTTTATCCGCCCTAAATTAAATAAGGATGATTTTAATAATCAAAAACCACACTTTGACATGCAAAATACTACTTATGTTATTTCTGTTTTAATATATATGAAACTGGCTGTTTTCGGACATTTAAATAAAATGGTTAACTTATTCCAAAAATTCCCAAATTTTTACAGAATGTCTTAAACGGTCCAAATATTATTATGTAAAAATATCGGGGTCTAGTTCATTACCAATATTTTATAAAAACTCATTTTCCCGACTGCAATCAGATTTGTTACTTTCTGATCGCAGTCTACGGAATAATTCACTAAAAATTAATCGTAAGTCCGATTTATGAAATTCCAGTGAGAGAATTACAAATACAACAGTGACCATCTACAGTATAAATTTCGGGATCTAACCCTACACAGAATTCAAGTTATGACTGAAAAAAGACGCATATTTTCAGCAGAAAAATGCAGCTCTAGCTGCTGTTACGAAAAGACACTTTAAAAATAGTAAACGAAGTCCAAAAATTATGGTTCCAGTGTCATTAGAACCGAATTTTATAATAACACATTATAGACTTAAGAAAATCAAGTTTTTGTTAAGTTACGATGCGGTTACAGCCAGTTAAAGGCGGCTGGAAATGCAGATCAGCAAGCTGTTTTCAGTCTTTTAACATTATAAAATGTGTTCGATTGATTTCGTTAACATGTTTAGCGATCACAATAATACTTACAGAAGATTATCACCTATATATTTCAGATTTATCATGCAATATCATATTTCATTAATCATTTTAACACTACTTCAACATATGTTAGATGATGTACAAGATTTGTTTATGTTCATTAGAGTTCTACCTTTTTGATCTATAAACATCATTAACCACTCGACAATCATGTAAAATGCAAGGATCTAAGTGCTTACCACTAGCACAAGGCTAGGAGAGTTCGAGTGTAGAAAAGTGATGGATAAAAGAAAACGAGAGTGGTCCTTGAGCTTCCGAGTGCACCAAGCTTACTTGTTGAACCTCTTGCACCTTTGTGTATGTAAAATATGGCTTGAAGGGAACTTGATGGTGGGTGTATGGTGGGTGGATGTGGCTGCCGAACACAAGGGGAGAAGGAGAGAAGGGTTTGCAAGTGAAATGTGATGTTGGTGGTGTATGTGTGATGAACTACTGGTTAAATAGAAAACCTCCCAACATGTTGTTGCCCAATAGGTTATATGCCCCCTAAGTACCACACAATTACATTAACAATTAAGAAAATCATGGGGGATTTCCCCATGTTTCTTAACCGGTTGGGGGAGGGGGGTTGGTTTAGTTGGGTTGTAATGTTGGTTAGTGATCTAGTTAGGAAATAAATGGAATAATTAGAGGGTTATGGTGTGTTATGAATCTTATAGTGTGTTAGGGTGTTCGGGGACCCTAACTAGCTCAGAAAAATAAAAACAATGTGTTTGACAATATTTTTGTGTTCCGGGTAAAGTCCGGTTGTTCGGTTAAACACCATTCCGTTAAAGTGTTTAATTATGTACCGGGTATTTTATCTAGCGTTAAAATCCCGATTTATGGCGTTCTAAATTATTTTTATTATTCTATAAAAATAAACTCGCCAAAATATTACTGAAATAAATTTCAGTTCTCGAGATTTGGCTGTGTTGGCTGTGCTTTGCCGTAGAAGCACTGTATTGCATAGAAACACGCGGTACGCGCTTAAACTTGAAAAATAATGTTTTTAAGCGTTTTAATTTATTTTTCAACACGAACCTGATTAAAATAAGATTTTAATCATAACAGAATATTTGTGGGATTTAAATATTATCCGGACGGTCACCAATGTTCGTTTCGCAGTTTTGTCGTAATTAGTTCTTTAGTTCAAACAAACCTGTTTTCGCCATACCGATTCCTTCGAAACTTATTTCTAAGTTATGTAAAGGATATTTGGGGTATGTTTAGCTTACGTCACAGTTCCGGAGTATACGTCGCGTTAAACTGACTGCGTTTATGCACCAGTTTGCGTATAACTTTCTAGAAAGTGATTTAAAGCTTGTAATCGGAATCGAATCAAATTGTAAAATCATTAAACACAATAACACATATAATAACACCAAAGCATATTGTTTTATTGATAACCAACATTGTTTTACATTATACGATGCTTACAGAACACAGTTGTCACACTCTCCCCTACTTTAGGAAATTTCGTCCCGAAATTTTATTTAGAGGAAACTTGTAAAAGCTTGAAACATGAAGTCGAAAAGATAAAACAACACCGGTTAGGGTTCCGAACTTCTAGTAACTTTAAATAACATTATGCTTGCAAGGTAAGAGGGACACTTATATACAAGTATATGAAGCGTCATTGGTGCGTCCACCGTACCTCCATTACATTGTTCACGTTTCGTTATTGTTGTCACTATTGGTTCTTACACATGATAAATCTTATTGTGGTTTCCGTGCACTGAATTTTTATAATTATGTACGTGTCCATAATTACGTAATTCCTTGCATAGTTCACACAGTGCATTTAATAATGTGTAGGGGAAAAACCAAATGAATGAACCTGTGATGAGTGTGACTGGGCCACCATAGGGTCCTTTCAGCTGTATCATCACATGCCACTCTTAACCAGATTCTGAATCAATCTTTAACTAGACCACTCAAGGGTCTATTTTCGAATCATGGAATGGTACTATATAATCTAAGGGTCTTAACTACCACGAAGAAACCCATTAAGGATTTAAGATAGTACCTTTTGAATATCCTATTATGAATCCCTCATATGAGGATATGGAAGATTCTATGAGGATTTGGATAACGAAAATCGGATCACATAATAAAAGAGAACACCTAAACACATAATCGCATTAATCGTTTAACTTGACCTTTAATTTGTTATCTTTGGACACGGGTATTTAAAGCATACCAGGAATCCAATCCGTGGATTTCATTTGGCACTTTAAATATTATCAAGAATCTAACTATGAAGATAGGAAGATCATAATAGGAATTTGGTTTGTCCTTATTGAGTTGTAATGTACATATTAAGGTATACAAGGAATCCAATTAGGGCTCCGATTTGAAATTCCATGGGCTTGCGTCCCAAATCTGCATAACTCTTTTGACGGCTTCTAGCGGTCACAAGATTATCGCGGATTTTCTTGATTTTGTCTGTTGTTTCCAGAATGAGCTCAGGTCAAGTAAGCTGAGCTTCACCGTTCTCATCCCGACAGACAGGCGAACGACATTTTCGACCGTAGAGAGCTTCGAATGGTGTCATCTTAATGCTAGTATGATAACTATCATTGTATGAGAACTCGATCAATAGCAGATGAGAATCCCAATTACCACCAAAGTCTATCACGCATGCTCTAAGCATATCCTCCAAAGTTTGAATCGTCCTCTCGGATTGACCATCTGTTTGGGGATGATAAGCAGTGCTTAGATTCAGTTGGGTTCCCAAAGCAGATTGCACGGTCTTCCAAAAATGAGGTGAAAATCGAGCATCACGATCGGAAATGATATCTAAAGGAACACCATGTCGTGATACAATCTCGTCTACATAGATCTTGGCAAGCTTTTAAGCGGAGAAATCCTCACGGATTGGTAAGAAGTGAGCATATTTTGTCAAACGATCAACTACAACCTAAATAGCATCGTGACCTTTAGATGTACGCGGTAACTTGGTGATGAGATCCATTGCAATGTTCTCCCACTTCTAAACCGGTATCTCTGGTTGTACAAGCAACCCAGAAGGTCGTTGATGTTCAGCCTTGACTTTGAGATAAGTTAGGCATTTCGATACATACAAGGCAACATCCTTCTTCATACCACGCCACCAGAACTTAGTACGAAGATCCTTGTAGATTTTATCAGCACCAGGATGGATAGAATATCGAGACTTGTGAGATTCGTCCATTACTAAGGTGCGAAGATCTTCCTGATTCGGAATCCACAAGCGATTCTCAAAATAGAGTAAACCATCGTCTTTCCTTTCGAGTTTAAGTTCAAGTTGAAGTGGTAGCTCATATTTCAATAAGTCGTTGATCACACAAGATCGTTGAGTTTGAAGAACACGAGATTGAATATCAGATAGAGTTCGAACAGAATGAAGCTTGACTCGTTCCTTTCGACTAAGCGCATCGGCTACGACATTCGCCTTACCAGGATGGTAGCGGATCTCGCAATCATAATCGTTTAAGAGTTCAACCCAACGTCGTTGCCTCATGTTCAGTTCCTTCTGATTGAGAATATGTTGGAGACTTTTATGGTCTGTGAAAACCACACACTTCGTTCCATAGAGGTAGTGTCTCCAGATTTTAAGCGCAAAAACCACAGCTCCTAACTCAAGATCATGAGTCGTATAGTTCTTCTCGTGAACTTTCAACTGTCTAGACGCGTAAGCTATGACTTTACCGCGTTGCATAAGAATGCAACCAAGTCCTAGATTCGACGCGTCACAATAGTCAACAAAATCATCGTTTCCCTCAGGTAGAGATAAAACAGGAGCATCACAGGGCTTCCGTTTCAGCGTTTGGAACGCTTCTTCTCGCTTAGGTCCCCACTCAAAAGGCTTATTTTTCTGAGTCACAGCAGTGAGTGGAACCGCGATCTTCGAGAAATTAGAAATAAACTGTCGATAATAACCAGCAAGACCAAGAAAAGAACGGACTTCTGTAGGTGTCGTTGGTGTATTCCAATCCTTAATCGCAACAATCTTGGATGGATCTACATCAATGCCCTGCTCATTGATAGTATGACCCAATAACTGAACTTTTTTAAGCCAAAATTCACACTTGGAGAATTTAGCAAAAAGTTGTTCCTTCTATAGAAGTTCCAAGGTCAAACGAAGGTGTTGCTCGCGATCGGCTCGAGACTTAGAATAAATGAAAATATCGTCGATAAACACAATGATGAACTTGTCTAAATAAGGTTTACAGACCCTATTCGTTAAGTCCATGAAGATAGCTGGGGCATTCGTCAAACCAAAAGGCATGACAGTGGACTCGTAATGCTCATATCTTGTACGGAATGCAGTTTTGGGAAAATTTTCTTCGAGAATACGAAGTTGATGATACCCAGATCGCAGATCGATCTTGGAAAAACATGAAGCACCCTGCAGCTGGTCGAAGAGATCATTAATTCTAGGTAGGGGATATCGATTCTTGATGGTAAGCTTATTAAGCTCACAATAGTCGATACACATTTGGAAAGATCCATATTTCTTCTTCACAAAGAGGACAGGAGCTCCCCAAGGCGAAAAGCTTGGACGGATGAATCCTTTTATCAGACAACTCTTGAAGCTGTTTCGATAACTCTTGCATCTCCGATGGTGCAAGACGATAAGGTGCTTTCGCAATCGGGTTAGCATTGGGTACAAGGTCAATATGAAACTCGACTTGACGAACTGGAGGCAAACCAGGCAGTTCATCGGGAAACACCTCTAGATAATCCCGAACAGTCGGAATATCCTAAATACTTTTGCTCTTGCCTTTCTCCTTAGTGACATGTGCCAGGGAAGCCACATATCCTTTTCGCAAATAACATTGGACCTTTGTACATGACATAAGCTTCAAACCACCAGATGGCCTTTCGCCACGAACTTCCAGAATATCATCAGACGGACGAGGGATACGAACAATCTTATCGAAACAAACCACCTCAGCATGATGTTTGGTTAATCAATCCATCCTTATGATAATGTCGAAACTCCCAAGTTGCATCGGTATGAGGTCAAAAAGGAAAAAGGTGATTATCAAAGTTAGATTGACAGTCGCAAATAACATAATTGAGTACAAAAAGTAACTTTGATAGATAAGGGTTTCCTTGGTTATCTAACCAAGGAATTAAAGTGATTACTCAGATTGCCAATTTCGTTTCTTAGAATGAAACGAGCACTTAGCATCTTCGAGGAAATCATGAGCGATCATATGAACAAGAGAACTACAAATACAGTTCTTTTGGTGTAGGTATCATAGGGTATGCCATACACACATGCAACTATATTTGTACATCGGAATTGCAAATAAAGATTTATTTATAAACAAAAATTGATTGTTTCCGAGTTCAAAGGAAAACACTAGAAACATAAACATAAGATTCGGATTATTCAAAGCAGAAGCTTCTTCTAATTGGCCAAATGCTCATGCATGGGTCGGATTTGCATTGACAAACTTTGGGCATTTGTTCCTGAAATGACCCATTTCGCCACAGTTGTAGTAAGTACCAGGCGGAAAACGAGCTCGTGCTGGATTTGCTTGAACAACAGTAGGATCTGCAACAGTTTTATTTTGGATCCCATAACGACATGTTTTGACCAAATGTCCCCATCGTCCACAGTGGGTACATTTGAAACATGGTGTTTGATCTGGATGATAACCATTGCATTGATTGCACAAGGGAGCAGTTCCCAAATACGGCTTCTTGGCTGGTTGTGCTGTCACATGGCTAGGTTTTGCTTGATTTGGTGTAACGGCTACGGGATTCTTTGGAGCTTTACGCTTCTTTGACTTTTTCGGAGGCTCGGCTTCTGCTTTCTTTGATGCTTCTTGGGTGGCTTCGTTATTGAGACGAGACATGGCGACAGCTAATTCAATGGTCTTCAGGATAACTTCGCCTATTTGCTAGGCAAATTTGGCAGTTTGCTCGGACATTTGAATGTCGTTGCGATGATGAGACATTATAGAGGAAGTGAAAGGCATAGGAGAAAACAAGTGAAATGTTATCGGATAACAGAACAACAACACATAAAAGGTGCGATCATATGTTTGTTACTTAAGGCAAACAAACATGATGACGTTTAATCAAAGTAAACGGGTCACATTAATGTATCACCGAAGACATGCTCGCCTATAAGTGAAAACTCACCCCAAGAGTTCCCAGGTAAGAGTGACTGGTCCGATACTGCGGATTTGTACGAACACTCTAGCCTTAGACAGAAAATTCAGGGTACAGACATTCACTCTTCCAGTTTGCACGTGTTCACACTATTTAGACCCAAACTTTGACGAGATTTGAAAATTTAAAGGGTTCAATACCTTACAATAAATCATCCTAGAAAAGATTATTGGTTTTCAAAGCAGATTCGAAATTTGTGTTCTTGTTGTGGTTGTCACCTAAGGATAAGTGACGGTATTGTTTTAAGATCTAAACACAAGAATCTTGTGTTAGGGTCCTAGGAAGGTTATAGACTAGGTCAAAGTATTACTAATAACCTAATTCCCTATAACCATGAGCTCTGATACCAACTTTTCTTTCACACCCCGACCGCGTAAAACAACAAATCGCGGCGGAATTGTCGGGGAGTGTTGTAACAGAATCATTGTTTCAAAACACACGGAAATTTGAAGTTTTGTTTTGTTTTATTAAACAGTAAATATTTACATCGTCTGGAAATCTAAATATACAAGTTTATTAAGTTACTAAGGCCTCGTCCAGTCCTATGTGAGTATGCATCCTAGCAATCAACATCATTCAACAACACCTGAAACATATGTGAAAACAAAGTCAGCAAAGAAATGCTGGCGAGTACATAGGTTTTGTGAGAGTGTCAGATTCATGGCTCGTTTATACGTTGGAATAAATTGTGCAACTTCGTTAATTGTCATTAGAAAACCTTGTTTTATAAAATGTTTGTATCGTAAAAAGAATAACCAAATCAAAATGGTTTGGTTATAATTTTTAAACCTCGAAGCCATGAATCTTAACCCAAAACATTTGTTTTCGTAAACCAAATCGTAAATCATTCTCGTAATAAAACTCGTATAGTTTATATCGTTTCGAAAACCTCGTTTATGTGACATCTCTTCCAATTGTTTACCCAAGTCGTTTAATTCGTTAAACATCGCTTTAGTCGTTTAAATCATTCTCGTTTTAGATCATGAACTACTTTTGGTCGTCTCGCTAATAACATTCAAACCTGTGTGACTCGTCTATTGTTCAACTCGTTTTCGCATTAACAAACCTCCAAAGGGTAAGTTAACAATCATCAGATTCGGTCGTTATCCACCTAACCCACACATAACCATGGGTCCGGTCTGATAACGGGATTTGTCGGATCCTATGGAACCATAACCTAATACTGGTCGGCTTGATCAATGCTAATGAATGTCATTCATTATGTAACTACAACCAACAAGCTTGTTCACATTATCGAAAGCGTTATTAGTTTGGTATAAACCATCTTACTCGTTTTGAAACCATCGTTAAAACATCAAAATCGTTTAGATACATATGAATCACCCCAAAACAATTGAAAATAGTAAAAATAGGGGACTATGTACTCACCTTCGGGTGCGTTTTTAAATGTTAACACAATCCCTCAGATTGTTTATCCACCCTAAATTAAATAAGGATAATTTTAATAATAAAAAACCACACTTTGACACGCAAAATACTACTTATGTTATTTCTGTTTTAATATATATGAAACTGGACTGTTTTCGGACATTTAAATAAAATGGTTAACTTATTCCAAAAATTCCCAAATTTTTACAGAATGTCTTAAACGGTCCAAATATTATGGTGTAAATATATCGGAGTCTAGTTCATTACCAATATTTTATAAAAATTCATTTTCCCGACTGCAATCAGATTTGTTACTTTCTGATCGCAGTCTATGGAATAATTCACTAAAAATTAACCGTAAGTCCAATTTACGAAATTCTAGTGAGAGAATTACAAATACAACAGTGACCATCTACAGTATAAATTTCAGGATCTAACCCTACACAGAAATCAAGTTATGACTGAAAACAGGACGCATATTTTCAGCAGAAAAATGCAGCTCTAGCTGCTGTTACGAAAAGACACTTTAAAAACAGTAAAAGAAGTCCAAAAATTATGGTTCCAGTGTCATTAGAACCGTATTTTATAATAACACATTATAGACTTAAGAAAATCAAGTTTTTGTTAAGTTACGATGCGGTTACAGCCAGTTAAAGGCGGCTAGAAATGCAGATCAGCAAGCTGTTTTCAGTCTTTTAACATTATAAAGTGTGTTCGATTGATTCCGTTAACATGTTTAGCGATCACAATAATACTTACAGCAGATTATCACCTATATATTTCAGATTTATCATGCAATATCATATTTCATTCATCATTTTAACACTACTTCAACATATGTTAGATGATGTTCAAGATTTGTTTATGTTCATTAGAGTTCTACCTTTTTGATCTTTAAACATCATTAACCACTCAACAATCATGTAAAATGCAAGGATCTAAGTGCTTACCACTAGCACAAGGCTAGGAGAGTTCGAGTGTAGAAAAGTGGTGGATAAAAGAAGACGAGAGTTGTCCTTGAGCTTCCGAGTGCAACAAGCTTACTTGTTGAACCTCTTGCACCTTTGTGTATGTAAAATATGGCCTGAAGGGAACTTGATGGTGGTTGTATGGTGGGTGAATGTGGTTGCCGAACACAAGGGGAGAAGGAGAGAAGGGTTTGCAAGTGAAATGTGATGTTGGTGGTGTATGTGTGATGAACTAGTGGTTAAATAGAAAACCTCCCAACATGTTGTTCCCCAATAGGTTATATGCCCCCTAAGTACCACACAATTACATTAAACAATTAAGAAAATCATGGGGGATTTCCCCATGTTTCTTAACCGGTTGGGGGAGGGGGGTTGGTTTAGTTGGGTTGTAATGTTGGTTAGTGATCTAGTTAGGAAATAAATGAAATAATTAGAGGGTTATGGTGTGTTATGAATCTTATAGTGTGTTAGGGTGTTCGGGGACCCTAACTAGCTCAGAAAAATAAAAACAATGTGTTTGACAATATTTTTGTGTTCCGGGTAAAGTCCGGTTGTTCGGTTAAACACCGTTCCGTTAAAGTGTTTAATTATGTACCGGGTATTTTATCTAGCGTTCAAATCCCGATTTATGGCGTTCTAAATTATTTTTATTATTCTATAAAGATAAACTCGCCAAAATATTACTGAAATAAATTTCAGTTGTCGAGATTTGGCTGCGTTGGCTGTGCTTTGTCGTAGAAGCACTGTATTGCGCAGAAACACGCGGTACGCGCTTAAACTTGAAAAATAATGTTTTTAAGCGTTTTAATTTATTTTTCAACATGAACCTGATTAAAATAAGATTTTAATCATAACAGAATATTTGTGGGATTTAAATATTATCCGGACGGTCACCAATGTTCGTTTCGCAGTTTTGTCGTAATTAGTTCTTTAGTTCAAATAAACATGTTTTCGCTATACCGAATCCTTCGAAAATTATTTCTAAGTTATGTAAAGGATATTTGGGGTATGTTTAGCTTACGTCACAGTTCCAGAGTGTACGTCGCGTTAAACTGACTGCGTTTATGCACCCGTTTGCGTATAACTTTCCAGAAAGTGAATTAAAGCTTGTAATCGGAATCGAATCAAATTGTAAAATCATTAAACACAATAACACATATAATAACACCAAAGCATATTGTTTTATTGATAACCAAGATTGTTTTACATTTTACGATGCTTACAGAACACCGTTGTCACAAATTTGATCCTGAAGTTTCAATTGAAACTGAATCTGAGAGAGTACCGACAGATATTGTCGAAGAGGAGAAGATTTATTCTAATCCCACTGATGTATTTAAATATTTTCCTCCTGAATTTTTTAATAGTTTTGCAGGTTTCCTAGGTGAAGAAACAACGTTCGAAGATCTATATTATAACGAGGAAATAAATAATTATGTTCAGATGATTAATGTTGATGAATAGATGAATGCTGGAACTCTAGAGAAGATTGCTCAAAAAACAATGATCGCAAATTTGAAATAGGTGAATATAGAAGTTTCCGATTTAAAAAATGAGTCTAAAATTGAATCTAAAAATTAATCGGTTAAGTCTGAATCACTAGATAAACCAACAACATCCTTAGTATGTTTAAAATGCTTGAATTCATGCGAAAAATGCACTGAAAAGGATGCAAATTACATTATGCTTAAGCAACATACTAGTAACTTGTTGGAAGATTTGAAAAAGATTCAAGAAGCTTACAATAAGCTTCAGAGAGTGGAGAAAGAATTTAAAGAGATTATAAGAAAAGATCAACAAAGAATTTCAATGTTAAAAGCAATTGTGTCTGGATAAGCAAACTGCAATTGACAAACACATTGATGACAATGCTGCGTTAAGACAGGAGTTAAAGAAAATGAAAACTGAAACTGAAATAGTTGATAAAAACTAATAAGTTATGCAGCAGCATTGTATGTTCTTAACCACATTCTTGCTAAACCTACTTGTAAGGATGAAGAGACTGGGGAGAATGATTATGGTTACAACGATCATGGAGTCGTGTATCACAAAGTCCCACCACCGATGTGGAGTATTTACTAAAAGAAATCACCGGATGGTGTAGACAAAGCTATCAATGGCTAGTGCAAACAAATACTTAAAGAATTATGTGATGATGGGTAGTGGAGTTTTGTAAGCTGTGATAAATGCTAAGCTTGACTCATCTTTCCTTCAGTATAATGTTCTCTATTTATAGAGAATGTGAGGTATCAATAAACATTTATTTATCCATACACGTGGTTGTGAAAAGTATCTTTTTTGGTATATTCACTGAATCCATTCATGTCCACTAATCACTTTGGAGTTTGTGCAGGACCTTATCTCTTTGTCAAGTTGTTGTATCGGAATTCTAGTGAACTCCTTACCAGAAATCTGATGTCCTTGATCATCAGAAATCTGATGATCAATTTTTACCAAAATATTCATATTTATCATTAGAAGCATCAGATTGGCTTTTTTGATCTTCCTTTCTTGTGCGGATCATTTTCTAATCTTTTTGAGGATGATGTTTTTCTTTCTTTCTTTTAGTTGTCATGTATCTTCTTTCATAGAGATCTGTTGACTTTGTCATCTTCAGATTTGATCAGAATGACCAGAATTTTCTTCAACACTTATAAAAGTTTCCTAACAATTTCCCCCTAAGTGTTGTAAGAAAAATAGCTACTATGACATGTAAATCAAACATGATGATTAAAGATAGAAAACAAAACTTAACATAATCATTGGTTAATCCAAACAAACAAAGTAATTTTTTTTAAGTTCTAATGATAAAGATCTCTAGACTTCAATTGTTTCTTATAAAGGATGGGTTTGAAACATTCTTTGTATAGTGCTTTGTAGATGTTCCTGGCTGCAATCCATTCGTCTATGATCTCTTCAATTTGTTTTCTGAGTTATGGCTTGTCATATCCTTTGTTCTTTAGTTGTTCTTGCTTCTTGTTCATGCACTCTTTGATGTAGGTGTGGGTCTGTTTGGAATATTTGAATATATCATTAAGTCTGAACATCACTTTCTCTTCATTGATATCCCTATAAATAACAGAAAGTTCGGGTTTTACAAAGATTACACCTGTTTTCGCTTCAGCTTTGATTTGTAGGATCGGTTCTTGACCCAAACGAGTCAATCAGAAGAGTTCTTTGTCTGTTTCAGAGGCGGAAACAAAGAAACAGACTTGGAAAACATCTTGTTTCACTATTAAACGTCTTGTTTTATTGATATCACAGCTTTGCAGATCAAACAACGCGTCGGCAGCAGTTTGGTACCGGAATCGCAGAAGTTACAAATGATTTCGTTTGGGAGGTATTTATAGAGGATGTAATTCCGTTTGAAAGTGAAGGTGTGCCAGTTCAAACGAAATTAACTATGTTAATTTCGCTTGAACCTGCACATGACTCTTTCAAGCGGAATTACCTCCTTCAAGCGGAATTACCTCCATCACACCCTAAAACCTCCTATTTTCTCGTACAACGCGCCCTGATCTAACAATTCTAATACTAGACTCGATACAAGACAAAGTCAACAGACGTATGCACCAACAGACTCCCCCTCGGATGTTGACGAGTCTTAAGTGTCGAGTCTTCAACGTCTTCAGTCTTTATCAGTCTTCGGGCTTCCAGGATCTCGACCTGGTTCTTTCCTCACTCCAATTTCTTTTTTCTATCTTCAGGATCTGATTCTGGCTCTCGCATCCACATATTCTTCTCTCCCTCGAATGTTGATCTACTAGCAGACTCCCCCTTGAATTATGCTGGGATCGTAGTCTGGCTTTCACAGGTTCTAAACTCGCATCCTGGCTCACATTTCTTCTCAGGATTAGGATCAATTCCTGGCTAACCTGCAAGATCTCTACCCATAACATAAATTTCACAAATTTAAAAATTTTGACAAATTTAAACTATGCTTACCACTTGTAGATACAAACTAAACACATTATTTTCAAGTATCATACAAACTGATTTAATCATGTTAATTTCTGATGAACCACTTGTATGAATATCATTTTTCAAATCACACACACTCCCAAACCTGTTCGTCATGTTCAGCACTTGGAATTTTGAAAAACAGCTTTTCAATATCAGTTGTTGAAAATCTTTTTGAATTTTTCAAAATTTATGCTAAAACACTCCTAAAATCTTTTTGAATTTTTTATACAACAGAAATGAAAAGCAGTAAAGAAATATTTACATACACTATTTTTGTGAGTTTGTGTAAGAGGATCATATCAGTTTTTGAGACAAATCACCAACACCGTTAAGCTTTAAACATTTTAAGTTCTAAATGATTCACTTAGATTATCAGTATACTGATCCACTTAAATTTTCACACAAAGTTCAACTGTTTTGAGATACGAGATTAATGTCTTAGAGACTTAAACTTATTCGCGTGTCCAACCTCAGAATATACTCCTGTATCCAGAT
Organism: Helianthus tuberosus; assembly: GCA_030545235.1. Taxonomy (NCBI): domain Eukaryota; kingdom Viridiplantae; phylum Streptophyta; class Magnoliopsida; order Asterales; family Asteraceae; genus Helianthus; species Helianthus tuberosus. The sequence continues at coordinate 86,106,944 of CM060371.1, read as the reverse complement.
CCCAATATTCAGTCTTACAGGTGAGTATACCTAGATGATATCTGTAAGGGGTTAAATTGCGAGACCGTGAGAGCTCAGGTTAGAACTTCCGTTCAGCAAAGAGATGACGGTTCGACTTTTGGTGTGTCCCCTTTAGAGGATTTTTTCTTCAACAGCACATGATTAGCATTTTTCAATGTTTCATCATTTTTTATGCTGAGGGGAGGCTATATTTCAAGCAAGCGTAAAGTATTCTCCAGAGACTAGGCCATTGCTTCCGCAAAATCAGAAGTCCCGGGATAATACCCCAGATATCACTAAGCATAAAGACCTAGTATCTCAGAAAGAGGGACCTTTCAAACAAGATTTCGGGGGTTACCCATATATCCGAGAGATGTTACCCACGATATAAGCAAGTTTGAATTTAGGTTTATATCTCGTCACAATCTACTAAATGTGCAAAAACCTACTGGCATATCATCAGTGAGACCGTTTATCACTTTTTGACTTTCCAATTCTTTAGCATGCTGTGATCGTCCAATGATGTACTATCATTTCCTCTTTTATACAACAAAACTCGTTTTTGATTTTATCATGTTTTTGACATTTTCAAATTTTCAAATGTTTTTGGATTTTCTGAAATTTGAAATACTTACTCCCCCTAAAATACAAACACATTTTAGGAAATTTGAAAACAAACTATACAAGCAAAGTGACAACTGATATCAAATCACTTCAATTCGCCATCCATTAGGCATAAACAATCAGAACTCCCCCTCACAACAAAACATTTTCCCATTGTGATTTCAAAACACTTAAGTTTGTTTTAATCAAATGGTTTTTCCGGAAAATAAGTTTCGTTGATTTTACCACTTGTAAAATTTGGGGTTCATCACATTGTATCTCAAACAATTTTAGGAAAAACAAGTACAACTTAATGTCCTTGATTTACCACTTGTAAGTGAGAGCCTTTCTTTAACCTCTTGTAGGTTCACTTATCAACCAAACCACTTGTAAACCCAAATATAACAATATAAAGATATCACCTGTAGATTTACCAACCAAACAATTCAAGAATGATGCCGATTCCTGCTCCAAAATTACCAACCTGGGAGCTCCGGCAATTCCAGATTTTTAGTTAGGAAAAACTTTCCCCCAAGCCTGACCAGCCTTGGGAGATTCTGGTACACATCTATCCCACCAACATTTTGATTTGTAAAATTCTTTTGCACCTTTTACTTTCCCATCAACCATCTTTCCAAAAATATGTTTAACTTTGCCACTAAACGCCTTTTCAGCATCAAATTCTTTGTTTCCAGCAAAGAATTGACCTGAAATCTCAATTTTACCAACTTTCAACTTCAAATTTTCCTTTGACAATTTAGGAAAATTTTCATCGTTCACCTCTGGAACAGAATTCTCATTCTTTTTCTCAACAAATGACTCCTCTGATTTTATGGAATCAGATTCATTGTCAGAACTACTCTCAGATTTTACAACCCATCTTTGTTTGTTTAAATCGACTCTTCTTTTGTAAAAGCGTTTTGAAGTTTCACCAACTTCCAAAGTCGATTTATCAACACATTTTCTTCTATTTTCAGAGTTAGAAAAAACTTCCTGTTTTGTATAATTGGACTCGTGGCAATTCCAAGCAATGTGTCCAGCTTTTTGACACTTAAAGCAGGTTCTTCTGTCAACTCTTTGAGCAAACTTCTTCACATTTCTCTTTACTTCAGCAAGAAACTCTTGATTTAACTGTTTCCAGAATGGTTTCTTCTGCTCATCTTCAGAACTTCCTACTGCAACAAATGTTGTTTTTGGTTTATAACTTTTCTCATTTTTATAATTTTCTGAAGAATAAAAACCAAGACCTTTCTTTTTGAAATTACTGTTATGGTTTGGTTTCTTTCGATAACCTAAACCAGAACTATAACCCTTTTTCTTGTTCAATCTCTGTTGAACTCTAGAAGTGTACTTTTTAGGTTTTTCATGAAGATTTAAATCTTTTATTTCAGAAATATTAATTTCTGTTAATTTGAAAACCTGTTTAATCATTTCAGTTTTGACACTTCTTATTGGAAATTCCTCATCAGAATATAATTTGTCTGAATCATTCAAAGTATAAGCCACTTTGATTGGTCCGTTATTCAAATTAGATTTTGATAACAGGAATTCTTTATTGTAAACTCTTTTAACCGGTGAACTCGGACTCTTTTCTAACGAACTCGAACTTCCAGACTTAGACTCCAGTTTTGACTCTTCATCCATATCTAACACCTGATCGACCACTTTCTTTAACAACTCAGACTCATGATCAGTGTCAGATGCTGTGAATGTGACATCAATATTGTCTGGTAATTCATCAATAATTTCAGACTTTAACTTGATGTTGAGAGCCTTATTTACTCGTTCCTCATTTGGCTTTCTAGGAGAATAACTACAAGAATCGTTTAATCCTTTCACTCTCAATCTTTTCAAGCTCTAAATCCTGCTTCAGCTTAGCACAATCTTTAATATACTCATTGATGATCTTCTGTTTAATCATTAATGTTGAGCTCATTTTTGACATAGCAGCATCAATTTCTGAATTTTTCTTTTTCAGACCATCAACTGTTCTATTCAAAACATCATATAATTCCTTCACATACTTCACATCAGACAGTAAATCTTCTTTAATCTTCTCTAATTCAGCAATCTTCTTATCTTTCTCCTCACAAACTTTGCAAGATTCTAAACACTTCAAACATGGTTTTTCAACTTCAACCACTTTTTCAATTATCTTTTCAACCTCAACAGTCTTTTCAACTTCAACAATTTTTTCTACTTCAACGATTTTCTCTATTTCAACAATTTTCTCTACTTCAACGAGTTTCTCAACTTCGACTATTTTTTCGATTTCAACTATTTTCTCCACCACTTTCTCCACTTCAATAATTTTATCTACAACTTTCTCAGTTACTGCTTCAACATTTTCTTCTCCAGCTTCTGTCTTTTCCTTTTCATCAGCTAGCAATCTTGCTGCTTCCAGCTCTCTCCTCAATCTGGCAATCTTCTTCTGATTCAGCATCTCCATTTTATCTTCAAAAAACAAATTAAAACTGTCAGGATCTATGCCTTTTCTAGCTTTATTAACATATTCTTCTTCATCATCAGTATCAATATCACTTCCAAGATCTGGAAAAATCGGGATTCTTTTCTGACTAGCTTCATCTTCACCCAGAATTCTAGCAACAAGACCTGAACCTGGTGGAATGTATTTATCCAGCTAAATCCCTCTGCAACAAATTCATCATCTCGATCAATTAAGCCAAACAAAGCTCTTTTCTCTTGAATGGTACGAGCATGAGCAGTTTGTGGTTCTTTATCAATTTGTGGTTGTTGAGCAATCTGATGAAAAGTTGACTTTTGATAATAATCATTCTTTCCATCTTGTCTCCCAGTTGCTTCTTTGTTTTTGCATTCTCGTTTAAAATGTCCCTTTCCTTTGCAACGAAAACAGGTGAGTTTCAATTTGTCAAACCCTATTGGAGATTCACTCATTCCCCGAAAATCATCTCTACCAGTGATTTGTGTAAATTTTTCTGCTCTTCGAACTGCACTGGCTAAACACCACTTCACATCCATCAACTCAAGTTCCTCTACATCAATTTGATCATAATCCTCTTTGGTAAGCATCGGATTTCCAATTCTACCACCAATCAAGCTTTCATATGATTCTAACATAGCAACGAGTGATGCCATGTGTTGCTTGGCTATTTCTGGAGACAGATTTTGACCATTTTGAATATTCAAGGTGACATTGCATTGAAGATTTGTTGAATTCTGTCGTTGAGAACTTGTTGTTGAATGATTTGGATCAAAGCTTGAATATGAAGATGAAGATCCACCACTCTGTGTCACATTACTACCCTTTGTTCCAGATGAACTATCAGCAGTAAAACCAGTTTGGATCTTTGGGCTATAGCTGGGGGTAACCTCAAACTTGTTCCCTCTGTAATATAAGCTGACATCTTGTTGAGCATTTGGATTCTTCATGATTGCCGTTTTCTGCATATCTAACTCGTGCTCTTCAATCTTTTGAATAAACTGTGCCATATTCATATTTTCCGATTTTCTCATGTGTTTCACAATCAACAGATAAGTTCCCAATTTTTGTTGTGGTAATGCATCAGCAAATTTATCAACCCATTCATCATCATCTTTCTTAATGTCCAATCTTCCCATTTCTAATACCAGATGACAATATCTATCAATGGTCTGCTTTGTTGTTTCATGATCGAAAGCTGCAAACACATCAAATGATTTCTTTAATAACGCCTTTTTGTTTTTAATCATATCTGTACTTCATTTGAACTTTTGAATCAATGCCGTCCAAATCGATCTAGCAGTATTCTCATGTTGAAGTAAAACAAAGATATCTTCCTTAATCGCTTGTTAAAGAATACTAATCATCATTTTTTCACTTGTATACTTCAATTTATCAATCTCTGAAAAGTCACTGAAACCCTTTTCAAGCCCACGTTCATTTTTTGGTTTTTCGTAATCTTTCTCCAAGGAACACCATGCATCAAATTTGTAAGCTTGCACCAAGTTCTCAAAACGATTTTTCCATCCTTGAAAGTCTTCAATGTACATCAGCTTTGGCGGTTTTTGATGAGTTCCCGTTTCATTCTCACTGTACAATGTTTCGGCAGCTGTAACAGGTGCAATCGGTGTAGCAAACGCATTGTAGAATTCCTCGTCCATGTTTCGGCAAATTTTCTCACAAATACAAGTTTCAAACGGAATATGGTTTCAAACGGAATCTCTGTTCAAGCGAAATTACTTCTCAAACGGAATACCCTTCAAACGGAATAACCTGATTTCGTTTGAACAAGCTCACTTTCAAACGGGATTACACACTGAAACGAAATTACTAATTTCGTTTGAACCTCCTCAAATGGAATTACACCCAGAAACGGAATTAGGTACTTTCAAGCGGAATTAGGTGTAGTTTTCAAGCGGAATAACAATATCAAGCGGAATTAAGTCCTAATCTCGTTTGAAATGCTGCTGACGTCATGTTTTTCGATCTTGTTTTCAAACAGAATTACAGTTTTTACCAGTTTTAAGCCGAATTAAGGTCCAATATTTTCAAGGATCCGTTAAAACACTGTTACGCACACAATATATGAAAATCAGACCATATTGACCGTAAAATTTTGTGAATTTTATAAAAGAAGGTGTAGAAGTCAGAAAAACGGCTGTTTTGGCACGAACTCTTATTCCTGAGCTCTGATACCACTTGTAGGATCGGTTCTTGACCCAAACGAGTCAATCAAAAGAGTTCTTTGTCTGTTTTAGAGGCGGAAACAAAGAAACAGACTAGGAAAACATCTTATTTCATTATTAAACGTCTTGTTTTATTGATATCACAGCTTTACAGATCAAACAACGCGTCGGCAGCAGTTCGGTATCGGAATCGCAGAAGTTACAAATGATTTCGTTTGGGAGGTATTTATAGAGGATGTAATTCCGTTTGAAAGTGAAGGTGTGTCAGTTCAAAATAAATTAACTATGTTAATTTCGCTTGAACCTGCACATAGATAAACTTGTCTTCCTTTTCAATTTCCAACATGAATCTGGTGATATTTCCTGCAAGATCTGTTCTGGGAACCACCTTAGGTTTTTTTTGAGGAAGTGGCTAATTCTTTCCATTTTCTTTTTGCACCTTAGACCATAGATAAACTGACAGTATATCACCTGAGGTTGTTCTTTTGGGTGATGTTTCCAGTTTTTCTTTGCCCCTTGCTTGAGAGAAGGCTGGTTTTCTGCTTTGTTCTCCTATAGGTCAGTTTTCTGGTGCCGCTTCTTTGGTTTAGACTGTGATATTGATAACTTTAGGTTTTTACACTTATGGTGGTGGACCCATTGGTACCGTTCTTGGTTTAGTGGTTTGTGATGTTATTCTTTGCTCTGTTGTAGGTGTAGCTGTTTTGGTTGCAGAAGCTTCTTGCCTTGGTGTATCTTCTGGCATTGGTCTTAACAGATCATGAACATGTATCTTTGATAGTAAAGTAATGCTATAGTGCAATCTTCTCACCAGAGACTTTACATCATTGATTAGTACTGAATTGTTCTTTTCTTCATCTTGCACTCCCCTTAGCTCAGTTTGAACATACCCTTTGTGCTCATTCCATTGCTTTATCAATCTGACAAGTGAATCCGCCATCGTATTGTTGCTTATCTTCAACATGTTGATCTCTGCTTTTAATTCTTCAGAAACTTCAGTTCCCTTTGCCTTTACAGCATCCTTCATTTGGTTCTTTATTTCTTCAAGATCTTGTGATACTTTTCTGAATTCATCTGTGAAGTTGTTGATATCTTATGAGTTAGTTGGGACCTGTTGCATACTTTGTAGTTTTTTCGTATTCTTTTATGTTTGGCTTCTGATGAACCCAACTGATTCTAACAGATTTCTGATGTCAGATCTTTGACTCTTAAGTTCTTCCAACAATTGATCTATCTTTGTTTCAATAGAAGACTTGTCTCCTCTGCAGCTGCAGTTTCTCTGTTACTTTGTTTATTACTTTATTCAGTACTGCATCAAGTTGATCTGATGTCATTGGAGGTGTTATTGTTGGGTGAGGTGGAACAACGGATGTTGCTACTACCAGACCAGAAGAAGACACACTTGTTGTTGTTGTGAAACATTCAGGTTGATCATAAGACCAATCTGAAAAACCTTTACCATATTTATAAAACAAAATTATGTCTTGATTTTCCTCATTTCCTTGAACCAATCTTATGAATGATTCTCCATGGGTTTTTGGGAAAACAAATTTTCCTAAACCACGTTTCCTTGATCAGGATTCTGATCTCCACCTGTTGACATCTCATCCTCTACCTCTATGTTATATTCAGCGTTGAGATCTATGTAACTACCAAGTCTCTCTTCTATGTTCATATGTGATTTTCTAGCAACAAATTCATAATTAACTTCAACAGAATCATCAGAATCTAATTCTGTTGAGTTATACACAAATTTAAGATAGGGATTGATATTTACACCTGATTCGGTGACGTTTTCTGCATCTGCTTCTTGGTGTTGTTCTTCTCCTGCCAATGATGTATGTTTTTCACTTGTTCCCATGTTTTCTATTAAGATATCGATATTTGATTAAGGCTTTTCTTCTGTTGTTGATGGCTAAGCTGTTTCTTCTACATCTGGGTCTCTTGAGGCTTAGTCATCATTCAGTGAGGAGCTGCTATCAAGTAGTTCTTCGTTGTTGAATATCTGCTCATGCCATTTTCTGAATGGAGAGTCTTGGGCTATCAGACACAACGTGCTTTCTTGTAAAGATGGCACATCACTGGGTGATGTCCAGGCTCTGTCAGCACACCATGGTGTCGTTACAAGTGACTTCCATATTTCTTCTGTTATTAGCATCTCTATATCTTTTTCTTTAAAAGTATCTACAATTATAATGACGCAAAACCTGGGATATGGAAGATGAGTATCAATTCTTCCAGTCTTGATAAAGGATAACTTTTTCATTAGATGAAAGATCTCTATTCCGTAATCAATGTTGTTCCCTGTTATGAGTCCATTCATGATTGTCAGAATTGAGGTATTTTTTTATCAGCTCTACCAATCTTTAGTATCATACATTTCTTCAATGTCTCCATCAGGACTTGCCAGAAGGCAGGCAATTCCTTCCTATTGAATTTTTCCTTTGTAACCAAGATTTTTTAATGCTAATTGTAACTCTGCTTTTTCTGGTGCATTTATGTATTCGATTTTGATTCGCAATTCTTCCCATTCTATGATCTTTTTTGGATTTATGGTTACTTATATATGTTTCCCGAAAGATGTGGCTTCCTCTCATCCTTGTCATTAGTGTTTTGGAGTGTTTGGACAAGCTGTTGTAAAGGACAGTTCATCAGGTACTCGACCAAGATTTGACATCTTTGGTCGTATAATTGATGCTTTGTGTTCATCTAAAGGGTGATATCTTTCAAGGCTAGGAATTTGTTATCTTTGATAAGTGGGACTTCTTTTTATGAAATTGAAGATTCAATCTTGGTTTTATGTGAGCTTCTTGTTTATTTGCCCAGCTCACATACTTCATAAATTTTATCAATTTTGAATGAAATGAATGGTAAGCCTTTTACCAGATTTTTGCTTGCAAGTTGGTTTAGAGTTTTAAAATTAAAATGTGATACTCTTTTATGCCACGGCCAACTACTACTTTTGTTGTCTTTTGAAAATAGGCAAAGTTGAGGATGTTCAATCTCTTCTTTGAAATCAAAGTAGTATATTGATTTTCTAATTCTTTTCCCGCTTAAATAAACTTTGTCAACTTCCAAACCAACCAATAAGCAACTATCAGGTAAGAAGGTTACCTTCAAGCCTTTATCACAAAATTGTCTACAGCTTAGAAGATTGTACGTCAAACGTTCCATATATGCCACCTTTTCAATTGTAAGTGATCCACATGCAATGCTACCATACCCAAAGTTCTTCCCTTTACACCATTTCCAAAATTTAATATTTTACCCAGTTTTTCTTTGTAATTACTGAGTAAGCTACTTGTTGAACCTACTAAAAAACATAAGATATCCAAAAATCAAAATTATGATCCACTAATCAAGAAATAAGCAAAAAGATTGAACCAATCTCTCCCCAAAGATAGTGAATCTTGAACACCTATTCAGAACATCTGTTCAAAAGCATGGCTAACATCTAATGAAGATTTGGAACCGCTATTCAAGATTACCAACATCTGTTGAAGGCTAGCATCTGTTGAAGACCAAAGCCGTGATAAATCCAAATGTCTGATGAAGAAGATCAAACATCTGTTGGACCACAGATTTTTGGACAACTGCAATAGAGGATAGCTTAGAGAGTGATCTCTCAATGTAACAGTACTTTTTTATCAGTGTTTTAGTATAGCCTAGAACAGATGATAAGGTTTCTCAGATGTTTGCAAACATCTGAGAATGTTTTATGTTAGGAATGTTAGATGTCACTATCAGGGTGACGCCAACCGATTACTAAACAAAGCTTTCGTACTTGTATAAATAGATCACACCTGTTAGTGATCTATTTATTACACATATTCACATTTTCTCTTGAATGAACTGATCTGTTTGTGTGATCAGCTGAGGGGGAGTCTGTAAAATCAATCATTTATAAAACATTTGAATCTTTTGAATGATTAGTGAAAAACAATCGATGATGACATGGTTGTAAAACAAGGTCTCTAAGGCCGAGTAGTCCCCGAGTAGTCGCTACAAGGTAGGTTGCCTAGGCGACTATCTTCAACTCTGACTAATTACTCGGAATCGATCAAATGCGGTCAACATTGGCCAAAATCGGATCTAGTAGGTCAACTCGGGCCGAGTATGACTTAAAATAAAATAAAACATAATTTCTATGCCTATCATATTAAAGAACGAATATCAATTTCACGTATTTTGTTATAAATATTAGTAAATTTATGTTATTTGACATATATTTAATTTCTGAAAACTAATTTCTTTATAATTTGGCATGTCCGAGTACTCCCCGTGTACTCTCCACCTAGGCCGAGTACTCTCAACTCCCCGGTCGACCGACTAGGGAGCGCCTAACGACTTTTGCAACCATGGTTGATGATGACTTCCAGTTTGTGAATATTATTGTGATAATCAATACTTGTTTGCAAACAAAGAAACTCAAACTCTTAAAGTGTTGTGTTACGAAAAGTTCATTATACCCTTTGCTAACATAAAAGAGGTGAATGAAAATTTTAGAGAAATGGTACAAATCAGTGAACTCATTCTTTAAAAATTGAAAAAAAGATTTTAAAACAAGAATTGCTGAGAAAGACCTTGAATTAAGCAGCCTAAAACATGAAACATCTATAATCATGGACTAACTCTAGTCAATAATAGAAAAGTATGAAAATTGTAAAAAGGAGTTGGAATTTACACAGATCACCTGTGAAAAATGGGTAGAATCTTGTCATGGTTATGAGATGCTTCTGGATAAACAGATTAAGAGAAATGTGAAGTTCGGAGTTGGTTTTAGAAAACATGACCAAGAACAGGAAACCCGAGCTTCCATTGACACTGAAATGGTTGAGATTATACCAAATACATAAACTGGGGAATAAATAAAAATCACTAAACCTAGTGGGAAGAAAATAATTCTTGAGAAACCACTAAGCTCCATTCAAGCTGAAACACTTAGGTATGAACTAAAACCTACTTGGTCAGACGAATGTGATGCTCAGAAAAATTTCAAACCCCTTGATTTTACAAACCCATATGGTATTGACCCACCCATGATACAAGTCATTTCTCTTACCAACTCTCAAACAGATGTTAAACCATCTGTACATCAAAAGATAGATGAGGGTAAAAAGAAAGATAAGGCTCCAACACTAAAGTGTGCTTTCTGTGGAAGATCAAATCATATGACAATAAATTGTTTTATTTTAAAAGCATGTGATATTAACAGAACAAATAGTGTATGTGTATCCACTCCTGGGTGTACCATTTATGGAAAACTCAACCATTTGACTCAACAAGTTCTTTTCTTATACTATTTGATGTAAATCTAAATAGGTCAAGAAAGAAAACGAACTTCAAAAGGAAAGATGGGCCTAGTAACAGTAATACCCAATCTGTTTCCAAAAGAGTTAAGCCCAATCACACTTTTTATCCACTAAAACCATATTATCACCCTGCACAGAGATACATGTCAAAACTCTGTTGCTCCACAAAATGCATTACCCAGAGGCCAAGGGCAACCACCTAGCAATAGGATGCCTTATGGGTATGTACAACATGTATCACAGCCCCAAAACCCTAGGGTTAACATGCATCCACATGGGTATCAACAGCATATTGGGAATGGTCAACCTCATATTTACCCTAGTGTGCTGGCACTTGTAGAGGGTTAAAAACATTTGTTGGAGATTGTTCAAAACCTCCAAGTGACTAAAGACCAATCCCAACAAGCCATTCAAGTGGTTGATAACATTATATCCAAGCAGACAATGCTTTGGATCATCTGCAAGATTAACCCATTCGCAAGGAACCACTGATTGTAATTTTAAAGTGCCAACAGAAGTTACCTGCACATCTATCCTTTTATCCCAATAATAGAAAGAAAATTGCTTTGAAAAATCCAAAATTTTTCTATCTTTTATTTAATTTGTGTCTTAAAAAATCAGAAAAACCAAAAACTTTTGTTAAAAATCAAGAAAAGATCGACAAAATCAACTAAAACAAAACTCTGTTCAAAAGAGCTAAAACAAATGTTTAAGTGATTCAAGAGCTCAATTCACTGGATTGTTTGTTGGGCCCTTCTAGAAGAAATAGCCAGCACTGAGTTAATGAATCTCAATCCAGATATCAAACCCACGTTTCCCAACTGGGCTGCATGTAGAAAACATGTTGGCATAAAAGTGGTTGACCTTATAAGAATGAAAGAAGAGATGGTAGTTGCCAAATATGGCACAATGAGATCAATGGCAAAATGGGATGAGCTGTCACACCCTCAATTTCCACATGCGGAGTTTTACCGCGAGGCATGTAACTAACCAGGATCAAGCCACTAATGATGTTGAACCAAACATTTAAAACCATAAAAGCCTCACTAATAACATGATTAGCGATACCGTTTTTAATCGTCCAAAACAAAGTTTATGTTGCAGCGGAAAAATAAAGTAAAACCCATCAAAAACTTGAAACCACAAGTTTAATGTATGTTCAAAACATAAAGTTTTAACGAACCACCCACTCCATCCGATTGTAACACTCGTCCATAGCTGTACCTGCTGACCTGCAAAGCATGCAACTACATGTCAATAATAAAGTTGGCAAATTCAAAAAAATTAGTTTAGCAAAAATAAGTTCACAAAAGTTTTTTATTTATGTATGACTCGGGTAGCTAGCCCTCATCACATGACTAAATTGTGTATTGAATGCTGACATTTCGTTTGTGCCCTCATTAATGTCTATCAACATTAATGCAAGAGTGAAAGTTAGAAGTTCACGCCCAGCCTCCAGCACGGTGTGAGGTTTGTTAAACCTAATAGCGCTTTCAACTAAACCCCGCGTATACCCACCCAGCAGTCTAATCGGTAAAATGTAGGGACTTTCATGATAGAGTTTTCCGTTTAGTCCCAGTGTACCATTCCACCTTCAGTGGATACTATGTTTTAGTGGTTCACACAAGGAACGCGCGTGTAGCCCTAAACAGGGCTACCGTAAAAAGAGTTGTTCCGACTAGGAATGCATGCTTTTGAAAAATAATTGTGAACTCATCTTAGTTTGCTCGGTATTAAACTTGAAGGGGAATCAGGAATGTCAATCTCATCCTGATATGTTTACCGTTTCAATTAGTTTAATTTATGAATTCCTACACGTAGTCTAACACTTAGCCACATAATCATGTTGTTATACAATTACTCGTTTATGTTGGTTTGTGCATGTGATCATCTAATTCCATTTACACATTCATAGATACCCGCTAACAATTCTAATAGCATATAACACTTTGTTGTAACATATAAGCATATTTAAAACGTTTACAAACACTTTCGGCTCATTGCATTTTCACATCAGAATACCGGTTGTTTTCCTGAATTTATTTAAAATACTAAACTAACTCAGAAAAATATGATATTCTAAGAAAACATGTTATTTAGTCCCTGGATATTAGTGTATTTTTCTCATGACCTGAATCTTTATAGAAAAATCAATAAAAAATCATTCTTTACACTTAGGTCTGATTTATAATTTTCTGATGATAGTTTACGTCAAAAATCATTTATAAATCCTCATTTAATATTTATAAGAAACTCCAGTTGGAATTTTCGGTAGCTCCTGGAAGTACTTACAGTAAAAATTTCAGATTCTAAATCAATTCCTACATTGAGCTATAACATTCGTAATAGGCTGCAAATTCTAACAGAAAATGCAACCTAGACCTTTGACACGGAATAAATCATTTAAAATACCAAACAACGTAGAAAAAATGTGATTCCAGTTGCTTTTGAAAGGTATTTCCTGGAAGTTCATCATAGACTCAGAAAAATCAGTTTTTGACAAAATTTGGCCTAGTTACAGCCACTTAAAGTTGGATATAACGTTTTGGACAGAAGTTGATTCGTTACCCAAATCCCACAAACTAATATCTAACAAACCTAGCGATTTAAATCATCATTCAAAGCAGGTTTTTACCATAAATTAGATCATGAAACTACTAATTTATTACTTACCACTAGATTTAGCCCATCTACAACACTGAGAGACATTCCCGAACCCGTGATATCAACGATAACACCCAAACATCATCATCTAATTCTAAAACCGCAGCCAAGTTAACTCAATAAAATCATGCATGAACAATTATAGTTTCTACAAAACACAAGATACGACCTATAATTTAAAACCCTAGTCACCCAATCAACCTCATGATCAAATATAACCCAACCATGTGATTTCTAATACCCATATACCACATGTAATCTTCAAAACGGCAATCATCATTATCATCGCAGAAGACTCAGCCTATAACGAAGAACTAATGCTCAAAAAAATAAAGATTTAAGTATAAAAACTCGAGACACGTACCTATTGATGAAGGGTGTATGGGTTAGCCTTGAGCCGAAACAACTTCAAGCTTTGGGTGCTCTTTTTCTGGTCAACAGTAGCGAGAGAAGGAGGGATGAAGAGCAAGAGATCGCAGGTTATAGTGTACGTAAGTTAGGGTTTGGTTTCAAAGGAGTTATCATCACAAAACACGCATACGTACAACAATTAATAAGGGTTTCATTGGGGTCGGTTTGGGGAATTAAGTGTGGGCCAAGAATAATAGTGGGGTTTGGGCTGGGGAGGTTGGGCCGAGAACATGGAAACAAGGGTTGCAACGATTTGTTGTTATGATATTGTTATGATCCATTGTATGTTATTTTTTTTATTTACTTAAATGAATTTATGATAACTTGCTGAAATAAATATGATACATGATTAACTAAGTACATCGCAGCATGGCCAGATCTCAACCAAAGGTTTATTATTTGAAATGAAAATGTGGGAATTTATAAAGAATAAAAAAACGCAGGGACTAAAAGTAACCAACTACCAAACTTTCAAAATCAGTTTTTAAATCATGCTTTTGTAGTAGTCTCTTCCGGTTATTTATTATTATTATTAGAGTAAATTACGTTTTTGGCCCCTGTGGTTATATCAGTTTTACTATATTGGCCCAAAATAAGAATTTTTAACAAATCTGCCCTCATGGTCCCTATATCTAACCATTTTGGCCCCTGAGTCTAACTCAACCCATTAACCTGGTTAATTATTTGTCACATGTAACTCACATGATGGGCATATTTTTAAATTCACCTCCCACACATATTAAATTATCTTTAATATATATTAAAAATATCTTTAAAGAAAAAAAAAATTATTAATATACACACATACATAGCACTATAGCAGTTCATCTTCATCATCATCGACACAAACACTGATCTTCTTCTCTCTACTCATCTTCTTCTCTCTCACAAAATAAACCCACTCATCTTCTTCTCTCTACTCTATCTTCTTATTATTATGACTATTATAATAAAATCACGTGCATGTAGTTTAGTTGGGTAACTGGTTAATCACTTTACAAATTAATAGGTTATACATATAAAGTTGTTAACTATTTTTAAAATTTTTTTAAACCAACTAATATAAATCAATAAAATTTATGCTATAGTTCGGAACCCATAAATTTCGAGTTACGCGAGTGGGTTGGATCGACAAGCGAGACATGTACTTTGGTTCAAATGGTTCGGGTCGGTTCAACACGATATGGATTTGGTTTCAAATAATCGTTAACACACTATAAATTAGATAAGTACATAATCAATTCTTCGTACAAGTTCTTTTGTTTATCTAAATAATATAAGTATAAAATTTAACTTATAAGTGTGAAAACAATAGGTTTTTACCTCGAGATTACGGGTTGTCACATAATCCCCAAGTTGAAAGAAATTTCGTCCCGAAATTTGCAAACAGTCGATGAAGAATCTATTGTGGTTGAGTGTTTTCATGGGGTGTCACATCATCACCAAGTTTGTTTGGAATTTCGTCTCGAAATTTGTAAACAGTCGCTGAAGAAGCTAGTGCGGTTGAGCGTTTTTGTGGGGTGTCACATGAGCCAACAATCAGGGTAACTTACAAGAAGCTTGAAGTTTTAAGAGCCAAAGATCCATCAGTCCTAGGAAAGCCAAACTATGAAGACTTACCTATCATTTCAAAAGCTATCAGATCTGAACTTCCATCTACAAGTGAAGCCTCTTCATTGGTGAGAAGTCATCTTAAAAGATAGAAGGATATGTCTGCAGAGGATGTTAAAAGATTTTAAGAAGATATCATGAAGGAAGGGATCAAAAACATGTTAATGTATGAACTTCCTGATACCAATCAAGCTGATCCGATAGGTCAAGTCATGGGAATGCAATTTCATGCTCCTCTTCCAGTAACAACACTGCCAGTAAACCCCATTTCCTTAGACAAAGCCAACCATGAATTGGAAATAGTTAGGGCAAATGAGGATGTGTAAAAGACTTCAATGAACAACATTATAAGCTCAAGAATTGAAGATCTGCAAGGTCTACTCGATCTTCCACTTGAAAGGGATGTTGATGATTCTCTATCTGAAACATTTGAGAAGAATTTCAAAGCTAAAGCAAAGGTATGTTGAAAAAGAGGAATAAAGATTAATCCAATAATCATCTGTTTTGGAATCATCTATTCTATGGGGAGATTGTTGGACCTACAAAAATCATATGATATCCAAAAGCCAAAACATGACACACTTATCAAGAAATAAGCAAAAGAATGAACCAGTCTCTCCTCAAAGATAGTGAATTTTGAACACCTATTCACAACGTCCATTCAAGAGCATGGCTAACATCTGATGAAGACTTAGAACAGTTGTTCAAGAGTACCAACATATGTTGAAGGCTAGCATCTGTTGAAGACCAAAGCCCTGATCAAGCCAAAGGTCTGATGAAGAAGACCAAACATCCTTTAGGCCTAACAGATGTTTGGACAACTACAACAGAGGATAGCTTAGACAATGTTTCTCAATGTAACAGTACTTATTTTTTCAGTGTTTTAGTATAGCCTAGAATTGATGATAAGGTTGCTCATATGTTTGCAAACATATGAGAATCTTTTCTGTTAGGAATGTTAGATGTCACTATCAGAATGATGTCAGCCAATCACTGAACACTTGTTATTGATCTATTTATCACATACACTCAAATTTTCTCCTGTACGAACTGATCTGTTTGTGTGATCAGCTGAGTGGGAGTTTATACAATCAATCGTTTGTAAAAAATGTGAATCTTTTGAATGATTATTGAAAAACAATCCTTGATGATGACTTCCAGTTTGTGAATATTATTATGATAATCAATACTTATTTTGCAAACAAAGAAACTCAGTTTCTAACAATCTTGTGTTGATTCATGTGCTAGGAGCTTTCTGAATCGTAGTACCAATTCTATTGCACATGATGGTCCTGAAATGGAGAGGTTATAAATTCTTTGGTACCCAAACCTGTTTGGGAACTTTTTCTGATGAATAGATATTTATATTTTTCTCATTCTCTTCCTTAGAGGAGTTGTTATTATCAGAATTTCTATTAAATGCTAAGTCATTTACAGATGGTTTGTGTTTTGAAAGATGTTTTGAATTAATCTCGGTATTTCAACACACATACAATCCAGCTTATCATAATTTTCTGATGATCTGGACTATGATGGAGGATTAAAAGATCTTTGAATTTTTTAGCGAGTTCTTTTTGTATTTTCTGAGTAAATTTGTTTTGACTCATATTTCTTTGCTTTTGAACTAGATCTTGAAGAGAAAGATAGATTATCAGAGTTTGCAGATTTGCTGGTTTATGAATCAGATTCTAATGTTAATTTACTAGAATTTGACACAGATGCTTTTACAAATGTGGTGGGATTGTTAGAGATAGTTTTTTGTGTATCCCAACCTTTCTCCTTTATTTTTAGGTGTAGCCTCTATGAAATTAGTGAATTTCTTTGCCTATTGAAAGCCTTTAACATTGATTTCACTTTTGTAAATCTTTTTATACAATGTTTTTCTTTCTTGCTCGTAAAATTCAATTTTTGCATCTTTACTTAAACTTTCATCAAGTAGAGACTTATTTCTGACTTTGGTTTCAGTTAGCAACTTCTGCAATTCGTCAGATTTTTTTGTTTTCTTCAAATTGTTTTTCTTGCAGACATTTAAAATATGTCATAAGTTTGTTTAATTGATGTTTCAAGTCTTGATTGTTTAAAATTACTTTTTTTTCTGATGGCTCTAATTCTTCATCTTATATCCTTTCCGTTAGACCAAAGTTGGTCTTTTCTTCTTCTTCGTCATCAAATGAATCATCTATTAACCAGGTATCTGTTCCAGTAATCAAACTGATCTATTGTTGCCTTTTGGCTTCTTCCAGTTTCTTTTCGTAGAAAGAAACATCATTCTAACTTTTTTTCTTGCACTCTGATGCGTAGTGTCCCTTTTGTTCACATTTGTAGCACACCACTTTTGTCTTTCCTTTCTCTTTAAATTTTCCTTCCATCTTTCCTCTATCACTCTTTTGATGTTTTATACTTCCTCCTCTTAGTCTTTACTCAAATGTTTTTATAAACAATGTGTAACATTTCCATTTTTTTATATTAAAATAAAGTATATAAAAACTTATTTTATTAAACGGGTAGACTACGGGTAAGTTGATTGTTAGAAATGTGAGATATTTAGATGAACATAGGATCCGTTTAATAAAAAAATTATAAAAATACATTATCATTGACCTTACTCCGTTTTTAATGAAACTTAAGTCAAAATGTAAATAAAAATATTATCGTTCTAATGACATATTTATCGTTTTATAAAACGTCATATTTTGGAAGTTATAAGCGTTTAATGAGTGAAGCAGCTGAATTAATTACAAAAATAAAATAATAAAATAATTAAAACTAACATTAATTGCTAATGTTTACGTATGTGTTTGAAATTAACTTATGTGTGTACGTGTATGAAGGAAAGTCAATAACTTTTCGTGCACTCCAATTCTAAATTGTGTATAAATAGAAGATATCGTTCAAACCTTCAAATTGCCCAGCTGTTGTCTTTGTTTCCCTCGCCATCGCTGTTCTCTGTATACGTATTTTTCTTTAGTATTATACATATAATACTCCAAAGCACTGCCCCGTTTTAAGTGTTTTAACCCCAGATCGCTGATTCGATACCATGCCCGATTGATCTTGAACCTAGCAACTGATGCCAAAGCACTGCCTGATAAAGGCTATGCTTTGTAAAC
This sequence comes from Helianthus tuberosus, assembly GCA_030545235.1. Lineage (NCBI taxonomy): Eukaryota > Viridiplantae > Streptophyta > Magnoliopsida > Asterales > Asteraceae > Helianthus > Helianthus tuberosus. Next base: position 86,088,586 of record CM060371.1, on the reverse strand, counting down.
TAAGTTGGGGTTCTGTCTCATGATGTATTGATAAAGTTGAATTGGGTTATTATACTTAATGCGATTGCATTATATATTTTATTAAATAGCTCAGGAGTTATACCCAAGATTATACCATGAGGCTTTTAGTTGAACCCTAAAGTTACAAAGTGAGTCATTCTTATTTTTATCACATTTTTGTGATACATATATATTTAAAAATGCTTTACAAAACCCTAAATGTTTATCAATTATACATACAGTGATTAAGTTTTTGTATTCTTCAATTACTATCGGTATGTGGGGTTTTAACTAGGTTCAAGATTGAAGGGGTTAAGTTAAAAAAAAAACATATATTATTAAGGTATTTCTATAAAGACTGGTTTTGAATATATTTAGAGCCTATTATGTTATAATATTCGACATCTCATTATAATTAATTATAATGTATTAATAATATATTATTTATTGTATATATAATATACTAGAATTACCGCCCGCCGCAATGCGACGGGGATTCATTAGTTATATATCATGTTTGATGAAAGGCAAGAGTCTGTGTGTAAAACCGAGAAAAAAAATAACTAAGTCGATCTCTGACTCGCACGTTGCGACAGAGATGAAAAAACGTTGAACCCCACACGCACGTTGCGACATGTTAACTCGGTAATTTAGAATGACATGTTAACGGAGAACTTCTGAAAGACGAAAAGTATATAAGTGATCAAAGTTGAAAGTAAAAAAAATGTTGAGGTTAAATTACAAAAGATGAAAAACTTTGGGTTGAAAGTAAAAAAAATAAAGGGGTTAAATTGCAAAAGATGAAAACTTTAAAATTAGAAGTGAAAAATCAAATTAATCTAAGGGGTTAAAATACCAAATGTTGAAACTTTAGACTTAAATTGCCAAAGAATAAAACTTTAGAGTTAAAAAAGAAATCAATTTTAGATTATGAAAACAAAAGAGATAAAAAGATTTAGTTAAATTGATGTTTAATATTATTATTATTTAATAAAATAGATAAATAGGAAAAAAGAATGAGAAATTACCAGAGAATGACATGTGTCCAAAAAGGATTTTTGTTTATTAGTATAGAAAGATATGTCCAAAGTTATACATTAATTAATAGTTATATTTATATATTATTATGTTATATTATATGTTAATATTATAACATAATTATAATATCTACATCACAAACTCCACAGTCACTACTTGTTATAACTAGTATATTATAATGTTAAAATATCAATTATAATGTTAAAATATCAGTTATAAGTTTATATTATTTCATTATACTATCTTAGTCATGTTAATATATTAAATAATAATACAATTATTTAATTAATATATTGTATTTAATAAAGTTATAACTACTAGTTTGACAGAAAATGGTATATTTCATTTTCTGGGCTAATTTGTGTTGTGCCATAGAAAATATATTTGACAAAGTGATATCATGGGATTTATAGTATATACTTTATATATAAATGTATACACTACTAGTTCAGCGTCACTAGTTGAGAGAATGATCAACAGTGATATGACCAAGACCACTATTTGAGAGAATGATCAACAGTGATATGACCAACGTCACTAGTTGAGAGAACGATCACTAGTGATATGACCACAATCACTAGTTGAGAGAATGATCAACAGTCTTATGACCAGAGTCAGTAGTTGAAAGATCAGCAATGATACAACCACAGTCAATAGTTGAAAGAGTGATCAACAATGATATAACCACCGTCACAGGAATCGCCTAGTGACAAATACTTTTAAATAATCGTAAGATATAATTACTTGATAAACTTCACTATTGGACAAAATTTAGCCAATGAGTGATATGAACACCGTCACATCGGAACTGCCACCATCTGACAAATACTGATTTAGTTTTGGGTAAATATAAAAAAATGTAAAAATCCTTGATGTTGTAAGGTATAACAATATATTTTTATAAAAATAGAATGAACTCGCCAGTATTTCTTGCTGATAAAATGCTTTCAAAACGCGTTTAAGGTAATTTGCTGTAAAGATAATAGAAGCCTACTATGGAGCACTGAAGGCTTAAATAAAGTGGCGATAACTACCTGAATAAAAGAAGAAATTTATATTTTATTTATCAGGGTTTATCCCTATAAAAACATTTGAATGAAATACGGTTTTAGCCCATTTGTTTAAATATTAAAAGTTTGGTGTTTTTACAAACTCTGAAATTATTTCCTAATGACGATCCTAATGAAAATTTTTTCCGCTGCGTATTTAATAAACACCGGTACCACTTAACTGGTTCACGGCTTCCGCTCCCAGGGTGGGGTCGGGGGCTGTGACAGAAGGTGGTATCAAAGCCACTGGTTTAAGCTAATTAGGTGTTTTTTTAATACCTAAACTTAAACAATAAAGTTAGGAAACTAATACAAAGTAACATATGTGTAATTTTTGAAGATTTAAATCTATTATATATAATAAATGAAAGTGATTTGGGTCACGTGTCACTTAATTAGGGCATCCTCAATCCCATTTTCCCGCCCAACAATAACACTCTCCTTTAATCCCTCCTATAAAAACCCTAAATCATTCTGTCGCCTCATTTTCTCCTTCAGGCTTTCTTTTTTTCTCCAAACCCTAAAGATCCTTTCCTTCATCCGGTTCTTCCATCATCGATTCTTCTTTCTCCCATTTATTCTCCATAAACCCTAAACTCACCAGAATTCTTTTTGCTCTTCATCTTGAAAGAAGGAGAGAAGATTAGAGAGATAGATCGAGAGATGGGGCGCCGGCTAAGGGTTCTGCGGTTTTTCTCTTACAAGATTCTTTCATCTTCTTCGTCGGCAAGGTTCTTCCATTTGAGGTTTGATGTGTATGTTTATAGATCTGTGTTGGTTTCTTCTTATTTTCATACAAAGTTTCTAATTAAACCCTAATTTCTACTCCTAATCTCATCATATGGTTCCAAGGTTGTTGTCATCGATGGTCATCAAAGTTCAGATCCGCTTACCTGCGGCTAGATTTCCGCCATGAACTGGTATGTTTGAATATGTTCAGAAACTAAGGGTTTTTTTTTTCTTAACGGTGATGATATGAGTACAACATCTGTTGATTATTGATCTGTGAATATGTTCACCGATTATTCTTTTTGAAATTAGGGTTTCATTTGCTTGAGATTTGAATCTTCCAATTGTTGAAGCCTTTGAAGCCGATCCTTTTAAATTTCCAGTTCCCGAGGTATGATCTGTTTGTAACAGCAGTGGTTCAACATCTACAGTGGATTCAACATCAGGTGTTTGGTTAATTTTTGGTCAGGTTTCCTGTTCAGTTTTGATTTTCACTTATCTAATTTTCATTTTATTTTTAGGCTTCTATATGATTATGAGGTTGATTGATTGGTCACTTGCTACCTGATTTCATATTTCATTATGATTTGTATATTTTTAGTGTTTGATTTTATATTAGTCATCACATTAATAGTGAGTAGTCAAGAATATTGGATGGTTTAATTAGTTTTATTTTGGGTATTTTTGGATGATTTCATCCATTTCTTTAGATAGTTCATGATTGAAGATGCAGTTGAAGGTATCTTAAATAAGGTAATAATTGCATTACATCCCTGTTGAAAAATAGAGTTGATAAATTTAGGGAAAGTGAGGTTGAAAGATGACAACCCAACAGTGGAGATCTCATTCTATAGCTTCGATAAATTGAGCGGTATTCTCATGTAATTCTTCCTAGATGCTTCCATTAAAGCAGCACTTTGGACATCTGTTGTCTTCAAACATCTATTATCTATTATATATAATAGATAGAATAGATAATAGATAATAGATGTTTGAAGAACAACAAATGTCCAAAGTGCTGCTTCTTTGGAAGCATCCGGGAACTATTATTTGAGAATACCCTTGAATTTATCGAAGCTGTAGAATGAGATCCTCCACTATTGGGTTATCATCTTTCAACGTCACTTTCCCTAAATTTATCAACTCTGTTTTTCAACAGGGATGTAATGCAATTATTCCTCTCAATTAAATAGACCGACCCTTGCTTCCTCTCAAAGGGTTATGGAATGGTTATAACAGCTAATCATGCTAAGGACTGTTATAACTAACCACTGCTGCTTATAAAGACTGATGGACTTAAAGACTGATGAGGCCTATCCACCGTTGAAGACAAATCCCTGTTAAAGACAAGCACTTATGTATCTCATCTCTGATTATTTGTTTCTTTGTTCTTTGATTATTTGTTAGTTATAAAGATTCTACAGAATGTAGTTAAGAGCCGCACATAAATCTGACCAGTTATGGTTTCGGTAAGTATCGGTAAATTGTCTTTGATTTGTTATTGTTTATTCAGATGCTTGCATCGGTGTACCATGTGATTACCAGTAGATTGATTTTGATATGTTTGTAGTTTTTGTTTTTCACAAATTTATGGATTCTGTTTTTCACAGTTGGGTTATCATCTTTCAAATCCATTTTCTCTAAATTTATGGATTCTGTTTTTCAACAGGGATGTAATGCAAAGACTCCTCTCAATTGAATAGACGGACACTTGCTTCCTCTCAAAGGGTTATGGAGTGGTTATAACAGATGTTCATGTTAAGGACTGTTATAATTAAACATTGCTCCTTATAAAGACTGATGGACTTAAAGACTGATGAGTCCTATCCACTGTTGAAGACAAAGCCCTGTTAAAGACAAGCACTTATGTACCTAAAGCCTGATCAATGAAAGGAAAAGCACTGCTCAGTAACAGCAGGGGACCCATGTACTGTAAGTCATCGATGGTCATCAGATGAGTATAGGAATTTTAGTGCATGATTGAGATCATTTGGACCCATGTACTGTAAGTCATTGAATGTTTTAATCTTACAATTAGTTTTACTTTGTTGAAGACCAAACCACTGATGAAGACCAAAGTCCTGTTGAAGACAAGCATTGACGAAAAAAAAGGCCTGATCAACCAAAGGTGAACCACTATCCAACAACAGTGGTTCAGCATCAACATTAGTTATTCTACCTTTGTTTATGTTAACAGTGTTTATATGTAACAGTGTTTTTCACATCAGTGTTTTATAGTCTGTTAGGTTGTTAGATGTCATCACCTCAATGTTTTATATGTAACAATTTTTATGAAATCAGTGGTTATATTTAACAGTGTTTATCACAACAGTGTTTATATGTAACAGTATTTATCACATCACTTCAGTGGTTTGATCTGTACTATAAATTGAACAGTTGTTTCATCTTTATACTAATAAATAAAAATCAAGTACACTTGGATGATTATTAAGCTCCTCATTTTGATTGTTTGGGTATAGTATTCTTGAAATTGGTCTTTTTTGCAAACAGATGTTTATGGGCAAACATTTGTTTAAGCTCAAACATTTGTTTAAGGCCAAACATCTGTTTATGGCCAAACTTCTGTTTATGGGCAAACATCTGTTTAAGGTCAAACTTCTGTTAAAGTCCAGACAACTGATATATAAGGCGAAACATCTGTTTAAGCCCCAACATCTGTTTAAAAGCCTGTTACAACCACTGTGTTGGTTCAAACATTTGATTGTTAAAAGTTATACACTGCTGAAATACAACCTCTGTTTCTTCAATCTTCGTGTTGACCACTGACTGACCAAACATCAGTGTTTCAAAAACTGTTAGGTATCCACTAATAGGAAAAAATAGCCACTGCTCACTTTTTTATTGTTGACATCCACTAATATTGACCATCAGCGGTTTCCCTAAAAAACAGCCACTGCTCACATTTTTATTATTGATAGTGTTAATTAGTGATAGATTGAAATTATCAAATGAAAAGTAGAATTACAATGAAATTACCATTTTACCTAATCGTTACATTCCAATGAGATAAGAGTTCCTCCAACATTGTTTTCATGATAAAATTTAAAGTTAAATTAAAAAATAAAAAAAATTCTTGATGACTGTTTGTTGCAAATCAAATCAATAATTAATGCTAATTTCTTGAGTTTTGGACATTTAAAATATGCAAAATGTGAATTTCAAATTGACGGTTATTATCTCTTAATTAAAGTTAAAATAAAAATTAGAAAAGTCATCATGACAATTGCTTTCAAATTAGATCAGTAATTACTGATAATATCAGTAATTTTGCCTCCATTTTCAAAATTCAAACCCCCCTTCTCTCTCTCAAAGGTCTGGCCCACTTTAAAATCTAAACATGGTTTGTCGAGATTCAAATATCATTTAAAATTTGTTTAAACATCTGCCCTCAAAATTTTATAATCAAACATCAGTTCCCAATAAACATCTGTCGAGATTCAAAATTCTAGCTCCACATTCAAAATTCAAAATTCAAACCATATATTCTAATCCTATAAATAAGATATAATTATCTGGTTTCACATTCAAATCTCGCTCGCTCATATATGTGAGCTTATCTCTCTCTCTCAAATGCATCTTACTTGTGATTCAGCCGCTAATCTCCGATTACACTTCTTTGTTCGAATGTTTGTTGATTATGTTTACATGTTATCATTCCAGTATCATTGTTCCAACATCGTCGTTTCAATGAAGCTTCCCATCACACATCAACCTTTCAATATCGATGTTGCAGTATCATTGTTGCAACATCGTGAAAAGTTGCATGTGCTATCTTCTTTGATGGGAGAGTTGCATTGTTGGATTTTTGGTAAAACGAAAGTCAGGTTTTCTTGCGTCAGTAAGATTTTCTCCTTTTATAGAAAGGATATATTCGTGCAATATCGTGAAAAGTCAGATGTGCTACAACAGTTGAGAAGAGACCTTTGCATATTAGGTTTGTTTCTTATTTTGATTAACTGTTGATGATGTTGAGAGTTTTTATTTACACTGACGTTTTAGAATATGTTAAGATGCATGTTTATATTATTAAAATGAACTACGACATAGAAAAATAGAAATTTAATGAAATATTTATAAAGTATTACACGCTAGAGTTAACTGTGACAACCCTCAAAATCCCATGTATTCCGTACAATTTATTAATGAAAAATTAAAGTGCTTGATGACTGTGCTGAATCATTTAACTGCTTCTGATATCTGTGTTATACTTACATGTACTTGTTAATATACTAATAGTGTACAGAAAGGTCACTAAATAGTCCGTTATATTTTCCTATGTGTTAGAAAGTAAAAACGTTACAAAAATATATACATAGGACACGTTACGAATTAATTAAGCAGTTTAGCGGAACAGTGTCAAACCGAACAACCGGACTTAACCTGGGACATAAAAATATTGTCATTAACATTGTTTTTCTTTTTCTAAGCCAATTAGGGTCCCCGAATACCCTAACACCCGTTAGAAATTATAACACACTAGTAATTGGTTAAACCTCCTAACTAACTAACTAGATACTAATTACACCATTCAAATCTAACCGATTACCCCTAACCCTTAACCAAGTTCGGTCCCATGAGGGGACAAGTACTTACAAAACTTGATTATTTTAATCACATTGGTCTCATATCTAGAGAACATAATGCACCATGGGTAATAGCTCTAATTGGATTATAAGTATTACCACTAGTTCTAGCATATCATTCACAACACTTAAACCAAAACTTCACTCTTTCTCTCCCTCTTGTCCATATCCTCGGCTGAACCCACACACCCACACCCATCCATTTTCGAGCTTTGATCTTGCCATTCCAAGCATATACAAGTGTGAAGGATCGCGTACGAGGAAGCCCGGTGCTTGCGGATTGTCAAGGACCTCCCCACGTTGCTTTTAACCACTCATTTTTCGACTAGTTTCTTCCCTAGCCTCGAGCTAGTAGTAAGTGACTCTAAACACCTTCTTGATCTTGTCTAGAGTGGTTAATAAGAGATTTGTCGGTGAAAAATTATGAACATATAAAATCAAAACTAAAAAGTCTTGCTAGAGTGATGAACTTGTTGGTTAAAGAGTAAATAATGATGAAACATGGTAGTACAAGATGAATCTGAAATATATGAGTATTAGTCTACTGTAAATAACTTATAACCTGTTGTAAATCATTATTAGAATGAATGGTAATCATATGTGTGCGTTTTAGTATCCTTTAGACTAAAAACAGCTTGCTGATGTGTATTTTCAGCCGCCGTTAACAGGCTGTAAACAGGTCATAAACTTAACGAAAAACCGATATTTTGAATCTAAAATATGTTATTATGAAATACGGTTCTAATGGCACCAGAATTGTAATTTTTGGACTCCGTTTACTATTTTTAAGGTGTTAATTTGTAACAGCAACTTAAGCTGAATTTTGACAGCAATAAATGGGTATCATACTTTCAGTCATAACCTGAGTTTTGTGATGAATCGGACCATGAAATTTGTACAGTAGATGAAAACCGATGCATTTGTAATTACCCCACTGGAATTTAGTAAATCGGACACTCGATGAATTTTTAATAAATTGTTCTGTGGACTGTGGTCAGAAATACACAAATCTGAGTTCAGTCCGAAATATGAATTTTTATAAAATATCGGTAATGAACCGGACCCCGATATTTTTACACAATAAAATATGGAACGTTTAAGACATCTTGTAAAAATTTGGGAAATTTTGGAATAATTTAACCATTTTATTAAAATGTCCGAAAACAGCCGGTATTGAATATAAATGCTGAAATGACATAAGTTGTGACTCGCGTGTCTAAATGTCGAGTATGCTATCTGTGAATGATCTAACATGTTATATATGTTATGTGCATTATCGTATGTTTGATTTTGAGTGGGGAATGGATGGGAAACTTAGATGGGCATAAACCATTAAAATGATGCATGTTGTGTGATAGATACGTGTAGGAACTTTGTGTTCTATTTGTAAGCCACTAAATTACTAACTGGTAAATCATACTAGGACGTGATTTACCGACCTTGACTGTTAGCTATATTTGAGAATCTAACCGAGCAAACCGAGGTGAGTTCACACTTTTCTACAAAGCATGGTAAATTCCTGGTGGGAATGGGAATGGGTACAGGAATAGGGATTCCTCGTCCTTTGGGACGTGTTCAGGAATGTGGATTCCTCGTCCTTGTGACGTGTTCAGGAATGTAAATTCCTCGTCCTATTGGGACGTATTAGACTTACTGGACTAGAACTCTATCAACGAAGTCCCTCCCTTTTTGTATCGACTTAATCGCCGAGGCCATGGCGAGCGGGTCATTAGTTAATAGCGCTATTAGGTTTAACAAACCTCACACCGTGCCAGTTGGACGGGCGTGTACTAATGGACTATGGCACGTCGGTGGTGATAGAACACCGACGCTAGGGCACAATTGATTTTTGTTAGTAGTCGATATGATAAACGAGTCTGGTAGTTTAAAATACTGGGGCAGCTCCCCACGGCCAAAGTGTCGGGCTGGATAGCCAGGGAAGGTGGACATGGGATGGTTAACTAATAAACATTTTCGAACTATGGGGTAACCCCCACGACTGGATAGCCGAATGAGAATAAACTATGTTTTTGGAAACAACTCTAAAATGGACAACCAACCGTGAACTCACTCAACTTTGTTGTTGACTCGTTATTACATGCTTTGCAGGTCATTAGATGCTATGGAGCTTGCATATGGAGGTGGTCGTTGTGGGATGCGAACTGATATGTCCCGTACTTAATGAATAAACTTTATGAACTTATTAAACCTACGTTTTGGACTTTAAACTTATGAACTATGGACTTGTATTTCGAACTTATGTTTTATGCTTCCGCTGTTAACCTAAAATCGGTTTACTTCCTTTTGGTCACCAATCGTATTGTGTTTGGTTTTATTTACTTAATTATGTTGTTCAAAATGATTGGTGGCTCGATCCTGGTCACGTCACGCCTCTAAGCGGTGATACTCCGCATGGTGGATTTTGGGGGAGATTGGTATCAGAGCCATTGGTTATAGTGAACTTGGTTTTTAAAAGGGAAAAGTTTTTGATAAAACCAGACTATAACCGGTACAGTGCTCAACGATCCACAACGACACTTCGCTCCACGTGCAAGACTCAACACCATAAGTGGTATGATCTATGTTATAATGTCGGTTAGATAGTTCTCACTGTGCATTAGATAACGTGATAATTGCTATTTGAACCCTGTGTGCTTACTCTCTTCTGTCGTCACACACTTACGCACTTTCGCGACACTTGTCTCATCTACGTTATTTCGTTGTGAAGATCATGGGTGGACGCTTGAACCTAACTCAAGCCCAGCTGACGGCTTTGATCAACGAACGAGTTGCTGAGGCACTCGCAGCCAACCCTGCAGGAGGTATAACCTGCCATATCAACCCACCTTAGGACGTTTAGATCCTACCTTCGCAAACCAATCCTCGTGCTTAACCTTATCTTTTATTCTCGCGCAACAAGTCAACATGCTCAACCTCCTGTGTGCACGTTCAAGACGTTCATGGACTGTCGACCTACCACTTTCAGTGGCACCGAAGGAGCAGTGGGCCTTCTTCACTGGTTTGAAAAGCTCGAGTCAGTTTTCGAGATGTGTGAATGCCCCGAAGACCGTAGGGTGAAATATGCTACCAGAACACTTGAAGGGGTAGCGCTCACATGGTGGAACGCTCAGGTTCAGCTGCTGGGGTTGGTTACTGCTAATGCCACCCCATGGAACGGTTTCAAGGAACTGATCAAAGAGGAATACTGTAGTCGGGATGACATCCACAAACTGGAGGTGGAATTTTTCAATCTAAAGATGACGGGGTCTGAGATTGAGGCGTATACCAAGAGGTCGAATGAACTGGCCATCCTGTGCCCTACGATGGTGGACCATCCCATCAAACGTATTGAGCTTTACCTCAAGGGCCTTGTACCCGAGATTCAGAGTCACGTGACTTCGGCTAACCTGGGTACCATTCAGCAGATCATTAAGTTAGCCCATCGTCTCACCGATCAAGCTGTGGAACAAAACAAACTGCCCAAGCGTATTGGTGCTGCTACTGCTGACGCACCCAATGATAACAAGCGAAAATGGGATGGGAATTCAGGCAAAGGTTCTACTTCAGCTCAGTCCCAGCAGCGAAAGACAGATGAGTACAGGAGCCCCAGTCAGCAGTCTTCTGGAAATCAAGGTCAGGGTGGATACAAGGGAAATCACCCCAAATGTAATCGCTGTAACTTGCACCACAGTGGGCCATGTGGTAAGGGCAACTGTCATCGATGCAACAAGCCTGGTCACATGGCAAGGGACTGCAGGAGTCAGCATCCGGCGAATCAGAACCGGCAGCAACGGCAAGCCCCACCCAATCAACGCCAGCAGCGGCAACAACAAGGTAACAACAAAGAGTGCTTTCAATGTGGTGCTGAGGGCCATTTCAAGAAAGACTGCCCCCAGCTAAATCAGAACCAGAACAACAACAATCAGGGGAATGGAAACGGCAATGGAGGAAACCACAATGGTAATGGGGCAAGAGGTCGTGCTTTCATGATTGGTCAGGGTGATGCAAGGAACGATCCCAACGTTGTGATGGGTAAGTTTCTTCTGGACGACTTCTTTATTACTGTTTTATTCGATTCAGGTGCCGATACTAGTTATGTGTCTGTAAAAGTTAGCCAAATGCTTAAGCGTACTCCAACACTCCTGAACACCAAACACACGGTAGAACTAGCTAACGGTAAAAGTCTTGAAGCCACACACATAGTTAAAGGTTGTAACCTCGTCTTAGCTGGTCAGACTTTCCCTATCGATCTTATTCCTATCACACTGGGTAGTTTCGACGTTGTTATTGGGATGGATTGGCTATCTCATCATCAAGCGGAGATTGTTTCCAAGGAGAAAATCGTCCGCATTCCTCGTTCTGGTGAAGAACCTCTCATGATTCGTGGCGACAAGAGTGGTGCTGTCAAAGGCATCATCTCTTTCCTTAAGGCCCAGAAGTGTTTGCGAAAGGGCCACACTGCCATTTTAGCACTCGTTACTGACACATCAACGGAAGAGAAGAGAATTGAAGACATCCCTATTGTGCGCGATTTTCCCGAGGTATTTCCTGAGGAATTACCTGGTCTTCCGCCTCATCGACAAGTTGAGTTTCAAATCGAGCTAGCTCCTGGAGCAGCACCAGTAGCTCGAGCACCATATCATCTAGCTCCATCAGAACTCGAAGAACTATCCACGCAGTTACAAGAACTCTTGGAAAAGGGTTTTATACGTCCTAGCTCTTCGCCCTGGGGAGCTCCAGTACTATTCGTAAAGAAGAAAGATGGTACTTTCAGGATGTGTATTGACTATCGCGAGCTTAACAAGGTGACTGTGAAGAATCGTTATCCTCTTCCACGTATTGACGACTTGTTCGACCAGTTGCAAGGGTCGAGCTATTACTCCAAGATTGACTTGAGATCGGGATACCATCAGCTGAGGGTCCGAGATGAGGACGTCTCCAAAACAGCATTCAGAACTCGTTACGGCCATTACGAGTTTCTGGTTATGCCATTCGGGCTGACGAATGCACCAGCGGTCTTTATGGATCTCATGAACCGAGTGTGCGAGCCTTACCTGGATAAGTTCGTTATTGTGTTCATCGACGATATCCTGATCTATTCCAAGAGTCAGGAGGAACACGAGCAACATCTACAACTTATGCTGGAACTTCTTCGAAAAGAGCAGTTGTATGCCAAGTTTTCGAAATGTGACTTCTGGCTCCGCGAAGTCCACTTTCTAGGCCATGTGGTAAACAAGGATGGGATTCATGTTGATCCATCCAAGGTTGACTCAATTAAGAACTGGCCTGCACCCCGCACACCAACAGAAATCCGCCAATTCTTGGGTTTGGCAGGATATTACAGAAGGTTTATCAAAGACTTCTCCAAGATTGCGCAACCTCTCACTTCGCTGACTCAGAAGGGTGTCATCTATCGTTGGGGTCATGCACAAGAGTCCGCATTTCAACATCTAAAGGATAGACTTTGTTGCGCGCCTATCCTCTCATTGCCCGAAGGCACCGATGATTTCGTGGTTTATTGCGACGCTTCCATCCAAGGACTGGGTTGCGTATTGATGCAACGTGACAAGGTCATTGCCTACGCATCGCGCCAACTTAAAGTTCACGAAAGAAACTACACTACTCACGATCTGGAGCTGGGAGCAGTTGTATTCGCGCTTAAGATATGGAGACATTACCTGTACGGTACCAAGTGCACCATTTACACCGATCACAGGTGTCTCGAGCATATCTTCAAGCAAAAAGAGTTAAACAAGCGTCAACACTGATGGGTTGAGCTCTTGAACGATTATGAATGTGCAATCAAGTATCATCCGGGCAAAGCCAATGTTGTGGCCGACGCCCTCAGCCGAAAGGGTACTATACCTAAGCGTGTACGTGCGTTACAGCTTACCATCCAATCCAACCTCCCCGCTCAGATTCGCGATGCTCAGGTTGAAGCATTGAAAGCAGAGAACATCAGGGCTGAATCCCTACGAGGATCGAGGCAGCGGCTAGAACAAAAGGATGACGACGCTTACTATGTAACAGGGCGCATCTGGGTTCCACTTTATGGAAACTTACGCGAGCTTGTGATGGACGAAGCGCACAAGTCTCGTTATTCGGTACACCCTGGTTTGGACAAGATGTACCACGACCTCAAGACTACGTATTGATGGCCTGGCATGAAAGCCCACATAGCAACCTACGTCAGCAAGTGCTTGACTTGTGCGAGAGTCAAGTCTGAATATCAGAAACCATCAGGCCTACTTCAACAACTGGAGATCCCGAAATGGAAATGGGAGCAAATTTCCATGGATTTCGTTACTGGCCTGCCTAGATCTCAACGCGGAAACGATACCATTTGGGTGATCGTAGATCGACTGACCAAGTCTGCACATTTTCTGGCCATCAAAGAAATGGATAAGTTTTCTACTCTTGCAGACATTTATCTAAAGGAAGTAGTATCAAGGCACGGAGTGCCAACCTCTATTATATCTGATCGTGACGCGCGTTTTACTTCAGAACTGTGGCAAGCAATGCACAAGTCCTTTGGCTCACGTTTAGATATGAGCACCGCTTATCACCCGCAGACGGATGGGCAATCTGAACGTACCATCCAAACCCTTGAAGACATGCTTAGGGCATGTGTAATCGATTTTGGTAATGGCTGGGAAAGGCACCTCCCACTAGTGGAGTTTTCGTACAACAACAGCTACCACACCAGCATCCAAGCCGCTCCGTTTGAGGCATTGTACGGACGCAAATGCTGATCACCTCTCTGTTGGGCAGAAGTTGGTGACAGCCAAATCACTGGCCCAGAACTTGTGGTAGATACCACCGAGAAAATTGCTCAGATACGATAGCGAATGGCGGCAGCTCATGACCGTCAGAAAAGTTATGCTGATAAGGGAAGAAAACCACACGAGCTCCAGGTTGGGGATCGAGTGCTACTCAAAGTCTCACCTTGGAAAGGTGTAGTCCGCTTTGGCAAACGAGGCAAACTCAATCCGCGTTATGTCGGACCATTCGAAGTCACCGAGAAAATTGGCAAAGTCGCCTACAGGTTGAATCTACCTGAAGAACTCAGCGGAGTTCACAACGTTTTCCACGTGTCAAATCTGAAGAAGTGTCTATCAGATGAGACCCTCATAGTTCCTCTTAAGGAACTCACTATCGACGACCAGCTGCGATTCGTCGAGGAACCAGTAGAGATTACGGATCGAGATGTTAAGATCCTCAAGCATACCAGGATACCTCTCGTTCGAGTTCGTTGGAATGCACGTCGTGGCCCAGCGTATACCTGGGAACGTGAAGACCAAATGAAACTCAAGTATCCCCAACTGTTTAAGAAAAACGCAACCACTACTAAGGCTGAAGCTACTGCAGAATTTCGGGACGAAATTCCAAATCAACGGGGGGATGATGTGACACACCAGGAAAATCAGGAAAACAACGCAACTTAACTAGCTTCCTTAGTAACCACGCGCTAAATTTCGGGACGAAATTCTCTTAACAGGGGGAGAATGTGACAACCCTCAAAATCCCATGTATTCCGTACATTTTATTAATGAAAAATTAAAGTGCTTGATGACTGTGCTGAATCATTTAACTGCTTCTGATATCTGTGTTATACTTACATGTACTTGTTAATATACTAATAGTGTACAGAAAGGTCACTAAATAGTCCGTTATATTTTCCTATGTGTTAGAAAGTAAAAACGTTACAAAAATATATACATAGGACACGTTACGAATTAATTAAGCAGTTTAGCGGAACAGTGTCAAACCGAACAACCGAACTTAACCCGGGACATAAAAATATTGTCATTAACATTGTTTTTCTTTTTCTATGCCAATTAGGGTCCCCGAATACCCTAACACCCGTTAGAAATTATAACACACTAGTAATTGGTTAAACCTCCTAACTAACTAACTAGATACTAATTACATCATTCAAATCTAACCGATTACCCCTAACCCTTAACCAAGTTCGGTCCCATGAGGGGACAAGTACTTACAAAACTTGATTATTTTAATCACATTGGTCTCATATCTAGAGAACATAATGCACCATGGGTAATAGCTCTAATTGGATTATAAGTATTACCACTAGTTCTAGCATATCATTCACAACACTTAAACCAAAACTTCACTCTTTCTCTCCCTCTTGTCCATATCCTCGGCTGAACCCACACACCCACACCCATCCATTTTCGAGCTTTGATCTTGCCATTCCAAGCATATACAAGTGTGAAGGATCGCGTACGAGGAAGCCCGGTGCTTGCGGATTGTCAAGGACCTCCCCACGTTGCTTTTAACCACTCGTTTTTCGACTAGTTTTTCCCTAGCATCGAGCTAGTAGTAAGTGACTCTAAACACCTTCTTGATCTTGTCTAGAGTGGTTAATAAGAGATTTGTCGATGAAAAATTATGAACATATAAAATCAAAACTAAAAAGTCTTGCTAGAGTGATGAACTTGTTGGTTAAAGAGTAAATAATGATGAAACATGGTAGTACAAGATGAATCTGAAATATATGAGTATTAGTCTGCTGTAAATAACTTATAACCTGTTGTAAATCATTATTAGAATGAATGGTAATCATATGTGTGCGTTTTAGTATCCTTTAGACTGAAAACAGCTTGCTGATGTGTATTTTCAGCCGCCGTTAACAGGCTGTAAACAGGTCATAAACTTAACGAAAAACCGATATTTGGAATCTAAAATATGTTATTATGAAATACGGTTCTAATGGCACCGGAATTGTAATTTTTGGACTCCATTTACTATTTTTAAGGTGTTAATTTGTAACAGCAACTTAAGCTGAATTTTGACAGCAATAAATAGGTATCATACTTTCAGTCATAACCTGAGTTTTGTGATGAATCGGACCATGAAATTTGTACAGTAGATGAAAACCGATGCATTTGTAATTACCCCACTGGAATTTCGTAAATCGGACACTCGATGAATTTTTAATAAATTGTTCTGGGGACTGTGGTCAGAAATACACAAATCTGAGTTCAGTCCGAAATATGAATTTTTATAAAATATTGGTAATGAACCGGACCCCGATATTTTTACAAAATAAAATATGGAACGTTTAAGACATCTTGTAAAAATTTGGGAATTTTTGGAATAATTTAACCATTTTATTAAAATGTCCGAAAACAGCCGGTATTGAATATAAATGCTGAAATGACATAAGTTGTGACTCGCGTGTCTAAATGTCGAGTATGCTATCTGTGAATGATCTAACATGTTATATATGTTATGTGCATTATCGTATGTTTGATTTTGAGTGGGGAATGGATGGGAAACTTAGATAGGCATAAACCGTTAAAATGATGCATGTTGTGTGATAGATACGTGTAGGAACTTTGTGTTCTATTTGAAAGCCACTAAATGACTAACTGGTAAATCATACTAGGACGTGATTGACCGACCTTGACTGTTAGCCATATTTGAGAATCTAACCGAGCAAACCGAGGTGAGTTCACACTTTTCTACAAAGCATGGTAAATTCCTGGTGGGAATGGGAATGGGTACAGGAATAGGGATTCCTCGTCCTTTGGGACGTGTTCAGGAATGTGGATTCCTCGTCCTTGTGACGTGTTCAGGAATGTAAATTCCTCGTCCTATTGGGACGTATTAGACTTACTGGACTAGAACTCTATCAACGAAGTCCCTCCCTTTTTGTATCGACTTAATCGCCGAGGCTATGGCGAGCGGGTCATTAGTTAATAGCGCTATTAGGTTTAACAAACCTCACACCGTGCCAGTCGGACGGGCGTGTACTAATGGACTATGGAACGTCGGTGGTGATAGAACACCGACGCTAGGGCACAATTGATTTTTGTTAGTAGTCGATATGATAAACGAGTCTGGTAGTTTAAAATACTGGGGCAGCTCCCCACGGCCAAAGTACCGGGCTGGATAGCCAGGGAAGGTGGACATGGGATGGTTAACTAATAAACGTTTTCGAACTATGGGGTAACCCCCACGGCTGGATAGCCGAATGAGAATAAACTATGTTTTTGGAAACAACTCTAAAATGGACAACCAACCGTGAACTCACTCAACTTTGTTGTTGACTCGTTATTACATGCTTTGCAGGTCATTAGATGCTATGGAGCTTGCATATGGAGGTGGTCGTTGTGGGATGCGAACTGATATGTCCCGTACTTAATGAATAAACTTTATGAACTTATTAAACCTACGTTTTGGACTTTAAACTTATGAACTATGGACTTGTGTTTCGAACTTATGTTTTATGCTTCCGCTGTTAACCTAAAATCGGTTTACTTCCTTTTGGTCACCAATCGTATTGTGTTTGGTTT
Source organism: Helianthus tuberosus (assembly GCA_030545235.1). Classification (NCBI taxonomy): domain Eukaryota; kingdom Viridiplantae; phylum Streptophyta; class Magnoliopsida; order Asterales; family Asteraceae; genus Helianthus; species Helianthus tuberosus. The sequence goes on along the minus strand of CM060371.1, from coordinate 86,070,844 downwards.
TATTTACTTAATTATGTTGTTCAAAATGATTGGTGGCTCGATCCTGGTCATGTCACGCCTCCAAGCGGTGATACTCCGCATGGTGGATTTTGGGGGTGTGACATTAACACTTGCTAGGATTTCGTAGACTCTAGCTTTTCTCCATGTGATTTCATGCTCTCTTTTGAATTTCAGGTCAGTTAGCATGTGCCAGATTTTCTGATCCTGTTTTAGAAATTGTGTCAGAAACTCTTCGGCATTCTTCTGGAACTCTGATGGAGGAGAGTGGAGGACTTCATCGAGCAATGCTATGTTGTTCCAGGTTTTTTTGTAATAAGTGTCATTGATGTTGTCGACTTTCCTGTTTAGTTCTTTGTTTGTTCTTTGTTCTTTGAGTGACCACATCGAGAATTGTGTTTTAACATCGCTGGTGTCTGACCAGTGGTAGAAGCTGAAGTTTGCCATGTAGATTTTTTGTTGGTTTTGTGATTTGGAACAATTTTTGACAGAAAGTGATTTGTAGGACAATTTGTTGATGTTTTGAATCAAAAGTAATCATCGGTCTTTTATAGAGTTTAAAAACGCGTCTACTTGGAAAATGAAGAGGTTAATTGTAATTGTGATAATCTGCTTTTGTTCTTTGAACCTCGAAATTTTGTCCCTTGGGTTTCTTGGTATTTAATCTTACAGTTTTCCCATAAAAGTTGGGGTTTGAAAAGGTTTGTGCATTAAAGGAGTGTTGTTTTGAAATATACATTAATATGTTTATATTAAATATACACGTTTTCATAATTACAAATTTTAGTATATAAACTCATAGTTACTTCGCCTGTTTTTCATCAAGTTTTCCTATGAAGATATCATACTTTCAGGAAAGTCGAGTAATATAGTTTATTCAAATGGCGTCATTCACAAATGCAAAATCAGATGATTTAAAGCAGCGTTTTGTCAGGCAAATCGAGGAACAGGTGTATGAAGATAGGGTTACTCTTCAAGAGCTGAAGAGTTGTTTTGATGGATTGCAAGTTGGCCTGTTCACTAGAGAGCAGGTTTCCAGAGATCTTATGCGGATGCCTCAACTTCCGTTTGTGACCTTTGTGTTGTCAGTAATATAGAGTGCGGTGATAGAGACGTGCAGTTCATGGCGATGCTGAAGGACATACATCGAGAGGTTCAGCAATCGATGGAGTTGAAACTAAAGTTTCTTAATTCTTGTTGTTATTCTTAGATTTGAACTTTAATATTGTTCAGTATGTGATGTAATTATTGGACTTTTAGTTTTAGGGTCATGAATAAATGAAAAAAATTTAATTTTATGAATCTATGTCAAATCTATCATTTCAAAACCTCTCACCCTCATTTCAAACAGCTGTTGGATCATTTAAAGTCACCAACAGTTGTTAGCTTAGATGAATCACATCTGTTGCTTCACCTCATTGAAACATCAATCTTTTTACAATTCATCCACTATGTCAAACACTTGGCAACATCTATGAATAGGGATTTTTACAAAAAGCCTTCCCTAAAACATATGTCCTCTGATTGACACTCTACCCTTCCATCAACAAGTCATGTACCATGAGGCACTAAAAGACAGAAAGTTGGGTATGTTAGTGCATTCATCTGTCAACTTCGTCTTATATCGAGTCCCGGGTTCGTTGTGGATTTGTTCAAGTGTGATGTCATATTATACAATGATGACATCATCAATATGACACCATCAATTGCATCATCTACACAAAGAGACAAAACAGTTTTGAAGTTTACATGGGTTTCGCTTGAAATTTGAATGTCATTTGAAATAGGTTTCGCTTGGAAGTAATTAGTGGGTTTCGCTTGAAAAGGTCTTGTGTGTCTTCAAGCGAAAGTCAGATTAGTATAAATAGGGGTGTGGTCTATTCATTTGTAACAGTTTTAACGAATTTCAGAAATGATACCGAGGTGCTGCCGGTATTCCTTGTGATTGTAAACGCTATTATTTCAATACACAAGACGTTTAAAGTGATATTCAAGCTGTTTTCACATCCGTTTCTCTGTTTCCGCCTCTGAAACGGATTTGAGCTCTTCCGAACGACTCATTCAGGTCGCGATTCTATCCTACAATTGGTATCAGAGCTCAGGACGAGGAGTTCTTGCCAAATTCAGCTTGAAAATCTGTTTTCTACACCTTCTTTCAAAATTTCAAGATTTCACGGTTAAAATCAGACAAATTTTTCTCAGAATGTGTAAAAATTCTTTTTAACAAACCCTTGAAAATATCAGCTTAAAATTCAAAGAAAATCGTGTAAAAATGACCTAAAAACTACCTTTAGCTTGAACGATCTGCTGTGTATCGCTTGAAATTTGGTGGTGTTTGAAGCGAAACACCGGCTTTCGCTTGAAAATAAACGAGAGTCCGCTTGAAAGTGCTTTGTAAAGTGTGAACCGCTTGAAAGTGCATCGTGTTGTGTGAATTGGCGTGTTTTTGAGTCAAATTCATGTGATATTATCATTTCGGATCTTGAAAATTGAAGTTCTGGTTGCATCGGTTTGATCATAGTCATCAGTTTATGCATGTGTTGTTATCATCTTTAAAGGTGGCCGCCCACTTTATATGTTAAGGTCCAATCAGATTTAATTAATAGTTGTTATTGTCGGCCATGAAGAATTAAAAACCTTTGTTTGTTGTCGGCTACTTAAAATTGCATGTGATACATAGTTTCATGTGATCATTGTCAGGTTCTCATGTGAGTATGTTAGAATTGTTGAGCATTTAATAAGTGTTGTGTGATGAATTAAACCGATTCATGTGAGTCACATTGCGGCCCAATCAGAATTAAGATATAACTTTTGTATCGGTCCAAGATTTGTTTTGTGTGAATTGCATGTGATCAGTAGGTTGAGGTACAATAGATTTGTGTTGGGTATTAATATTGTCGGCCACTTAATATTGGTGTTATCAAGGATTGAATTTAATAAAAACATTGAATGGGTGGTCTTGATTATACCTGATTAAGTTCAAAAGAATCAACAACTTTGTTCCTCATGTGACGTTGCATCAAAAGTCTTGGTCCAATCATATGATCAAGTTTTAAAGTGCGACCAACAGAAGTGAATTGAGTTTTTCAAGTCGTCGGCCCAATTAGTGAAGGCCAAATTGAATCCATTTCATTTTGTTCAAACCATTCATACAGTGATTTCATTTCAACAACATTGGAACGAGTCCACGAATTTTCGACACAGGTAATTCGCCGTGTTTTACAAGGTGATACAGCTCGTTTGAGACTAGTATTTTTGAAACAAGAAAGTTTGTGTTTGTGAAACTTTGACTTTGAAACATGGAAAAGGAGTTGTTGAAGAAGTCATTTGACATGTTTGTAGCTTTTGACCATGAAACAACAACGATGACCATTGATAGATATTGTCATTTAGTCGTGGAAATGGAAAGATTGAAAAATAAGAAAGATGATGATGAATGGATTGATAAACTTGTTGATGCATTACCACATCAGAAATGGGGAACTTATTTGATGATAGTGAAACACATGAGGAAATCTGAGAATATGAATCTGGCACAGTTTATTAAGAAAATTGAAGAACATGAGTTGGAAGCAAAAGTAGAAACTGACAAAGCAGAAGTTGAAGTAGAAAAGGTTGTAGAAGTTGAAAAATTTGTTGAAGTCGAGAAACTTGTTGAAGTTGAAAAGTTAGTTGAGGTTAATAAACCTTGTCAAAAATGTTCAAAATCTTGCAAGAACTGTGATGAGAAAGATACGAAGATTGCTGATTTGGAGAAGATAAAAGAAGATTTACTGTCCGATGTGAAATATGTGAAGGAATCTTATGATGTGCTGAACAACACAGTTGATCGTCTGAAAAAGACAAATTCAGAAATAAAAAATGCAATGGAAAAAATGAGCGCAAAATTAATGACAAAGCAGAGCGTCATAAATGATTACATCGAAGACTGTGCTAATCTGAAGAAGGAGTTGGAGCTTGAAAAGATCGAAAGTGAAATGATTAAACGATTATTGTTGAGTTATACTACTTGTGATTATTTGATTGATCGTGTTTATCCTACTGTTGCAGGTCTGGAAGCATTCATGGATAAAAAGATTGAAGATACTGATACTGGTAAGAAACCAAGTGTCAAGTATAACAGATGGTCGCCCCCGATCCATGAAACTTATTCTTCAAGGAATCCTAACGAGGAGCGTCTAAAAAAGGCAGTCAACATCAAGTTAAAGTCTGAAATCATTGATGAATTACCAGACAATATTGATGTTACATTCACAACATCTGACACTGATCATGAGTCTGAGTTAATAAAGAAAGTTGTCGATCAGGTGTTGGATACGGATGAAGAGTCAAAGTCGGAGTCTAAATCTGAGAGTTCAAGTTCATCAGAAAAGAGTCCGAGTTCGTCAGAAAAGAGACCGAGTTCACCGGTTAACAGGGTTTACAATAGAGAATTCCTGTTATCAAAATCTAATTTGAATGATGGATCAATCAAAGTGGCTTATACTTTGTATGATTCAGACAAATTATATTCTGATGAGGAATTTCCAATAAGAAGTGTAAAAACTGAAATGATCAAGCAGGTTTTCAAACTAACAGAAATTAACATTTCTGAAATAAAAGATTTAAATCTTGCTGAAAAACCTAAAAAATACACTTCAAGAGTTCAACAGAGATTGAACAAGAAAAAAGGTTACGGTTCTGGTTATGGTTTTCAAAAGAAACCAAACCATAATGGTAATCTCAAAAAGAAAGGTCTTGGTTTTAATTCGTCAGAAAATTATAAAAATCAGAAAACTTATAAACCAAAAACAAAATTTGTTTCAGGTGGAAGTTTTGAAGATGAGCAGAAGAAACCTTTCTGGAAACAGGCAAACCAGGAGTTTCTTGCTGAAGTGAAGAAGAATGTGAGAAAGTTTGCTCAAAGAGTTGACAGAAGAACCTGTTTCAAATGCCAGGAAGTTGGACACATAGCTTGGAATTGCCCCAAGACCAACTACCAAAAACAGGGAGTTTCTTCTAAATCTATTTTGAGAAAGACTTGTGTTGATAAGAAAGAACAACCTGTGAAAAATGTTAAAAAGTTTGAAAATTCTACTTCTGAGGAAGGAGAAAGTTCAAAAAGGTTTTACAAATGAAGAGGTGATTTGAGTAAACAAAAGTGGGTGGTTAAATCTGAGGGTAATTCTGACAATGAATCTGATTCCATAAAATCAGAGGAGTCTTTGGTTGATAAAAAGGTTGTGAATTCCGTTCCAGAGGTGAACGATGAGGATTTTCCTCCATTGTCAAAGGAAAATTTGATGAAGAAAGTGGGAAAGGTAGAGATCTCAAATCAATTCTTCGCTGATAAGGGAGAATTTGATATTGAGAAGGCTTTCAATGGAAAAGTCAAGCATATTTTTGGTAAGATGGTTGAAAGAAAGGTAAAAGGGGCCAAAGAGTTTTATAAATCAAAATGTTGGTGGGACAGATGTGAACCAAAATCACCCAAGGTTGATCAGGCTTGGGTGGATATAATGTTTGAGTAAAAACCTGACTTGCCGGAGCTCCCAGGTTGGTAAGAGTGGAGCAGGAATCAACATCTTTCTTAGCAAATGATCCTACAAGTGGTACAATTGGTAAAGTACATGTGGTATATTTAAATTGTTATATTTTGATTTACAAGTAGTTATGGTTGGTGAAATGAATCTGTAAGTGGTTGAAAGAGGTTTTCATATTCAAATGGTTAATCAAGGTCATTAAGTTGAACTTGATTGGACCATACTTACATGTGGTATTTTGGAGAACAAAATGATGAGTTTATCCCCTAACCTACAAGTGGTTTGAAAAATCAACAAAACTAATTTTCCAGAAAACCCATTTGATTAAAACAAACTTAAGTGTATTTGAAATCACAATGGGAAAATAGTTTGTTGTAAGGGGGAGTTCTGATTGTTTATGCCAAGTGGATGGCGATTTGAAGTGATTTGATATCAGTTGTCACTTTATTGTATAGTTTGTTTTCAAATTTCCTAAAATCCAAAAACATTAGAAAATTTTGAAAAAAATCAAAAACATGATAAAACCTACTGGCAAAAAGACAAAAACAGTAAAAAATGAAAAATGAGTTTTGGTGTATAAAAGAGGAAATGATAGTACATCAGTGGACTATCACAGCATGCTAAAGAATTGGAAAGTCAAATGTGATAAACGATCTCACTGTGGATGTGTGAGTAGGTTTTTGCACATTTAGTAGATTGTGACGAGATATAAACCTAAATTCAAACTTGCTTATGTCGTGGGTAACATCTCTCGAATATATGGGTAACCCCTGAAATCTTGTTTGAAGGACCCCTCTTTCTGAGATACTAGGTCTTTATGCTTAGTGATATCTGGGGTATTATCCCGGGACTTCTGATAATGCGGAAGCAATGGCCTAGTCCCGGAGAATACTTTACGCTTGCTTGAAAAATAGCGCCGCCCTCAGCATAAATGATGAGACAATAAAATTGCTAATCAATGCTGTTGTAAAAAAGATCCTCTAAAGGGGACCCACCAAAAGTCGAGCCATCATCTCTCTGCTGAACGGAAGTTCTGACCTAAGCTCTCACGGTTTCGCAATTTAACCCCTTACAGATATCGTCTAGGTATACTCACCTGTAAGACTGGATATTGGGATCTAGATACGAGAGTATATTTTGAGGTGGGACACGCGAATAAGTTTAAGTGTTTAAGACATTAATTTCGTATCTCGAAACAGTTGAACTTTGTGTGAAAATTTAAGTGGATCAGTATACTGACAATCTAAGTGAATCGTTTAAAACTTAAAATGTATAAAGCTTAACGGTGTTGGTGATTTGTCTCATAAACTGATATGATCCTCTTACACAAACTCACAAAAATATTGTTTGTAAATAGTTCTTTACTGCATTTCATTTCTGTTATGTTAAAAATTCAAAAAGATTTTTAGTGTGTTTTAGCATAAATTTTGAAAAATCCAAAAAGATTTTAGACAACTGATGTTGAAAAGCTGAATTTCAAAATTCCGAGTGCTGAACATGACGAACAGGTTTGGGAAAGTGTGTTTGAAGATGTGTGAAATGAAAATGATATATATTCATGTGGTTCATCAGAAATTTACATGATAAATCTTTCTATTCAGGGTTGTGTCTTCAAGTAATTAGCAAAGTTTCTAAATTTGTTATATCTTATCTTTTATGAAACTTATGTTTTGGGTAGAGAATATGCAGGTGAATCAGGTTACGATACCTGAACCTGTGAAAGCCAGACTATGATCCCAGTACAAGTTGAGGGGGAGTCTGTTAGAGAAAGAGAGTCTGAAGATGCAAGAGCTAGGAGCCAGAGATCCTGAAAGAGAATTGGAGATAGGATAGAGCCAGATAGAGATTCTGAAGGAAGCCCAAAGACTGATAAAGACTGAATGTTGAGAAGACTCGACACTTAAGACTCGTCAACATCTGAGGGGGAGTCTGTTAGTGCATTCATCTGTCGACTTCGTCTTATATCGAGTCCCGGGTTTGTTGTGGATTTGTTCAAGTGTGATGTCATATTATACAATGATGACATCATCAATTGCATCATCTACACAAAGAGACAAAACAGTTTTGAAGTTTACATGGGTTTCGCTTGAAATTTGAATGTCATTTGAAATAGGTTTCGCTTGGAAGTAATTAGTGGGTTTCGCTTGAATAGGTCTTGTGTGTCTTCAAGAGAAAGTCAGATTAGTATAAATAGGGGTGTGGTCTATTCATTTGTAATAGTTTTAACGAATTTCAGAAAGGATACCGAGGTTCTGCCGGTATTCCTTGTGATTGTAAATGCTATTATTTCAATACACAAGACGTTTAAAGTGATATTCTAGCTGTTTTCACATCCGTTTCTCTGTTTCCGCCTCTGAAACGGATTTGAGCTCTTACGAACGACTCATTCAGGTCGCGATTCGATCCTACAGGGTAGTTGTCATGAAAGAAGGGCTTCAGCAGTTCAATGACAATAAGCTTGAAAATCTTGTACCACAGCTAAAGGATGAGAATCTTTTGGCAAAAATCTTGTACATGGCATATTCTAGGAGCATGTTTGTCAAGATTTTTCATACTCAGACAAGTACAAACATCAAGGTGTTTTGACTGTGCACGTGCAGCAGATGTTTCCACAACCACTGATTGAAGAAAACTATGTTGCTGCTGCTGTTGCTGAAAAGTCCAACTGTTTGTAACTTCAAAATATGTTATTGAATTTTGGTATGTTTGCTCAAAAGACTTCTTTTATGCAGGACAGTCAAGCAGCTGAAATATATCATCAAAGATTCAATATCTCATTGATTTACCATCACTCATTATCAGGCATCACTTTGTGAGGGATTGCTATGAAAAAGGTTTAATTTCTCTGCACCATGTTCCAACTAAAGATCAGCTGGCAGATGTGCTAACAAAAGCATTAGACACATCCACCTTTGAAAGCTTGATCTCTAGGATTGGCATGCTAAACATGGAATAACAAGCAAAATCCTGTTTTTCTATGAATAAAAGCATTAAAATGTTTTCAGAAAATCAAAAATCCATCCTTAAAAATAGCTAAAAATGAAAAATTTTCATTAATCCTTAAAAGTCTGCCATAACCACTGTTTTTGGTTCCAACACCTGTTTCTACTAAATGTTGTCCACTGCTGAAAGTCAACCTCTGTTCTCTCATTTCCTTGTTAAGCACTGTTGATCAAACATCAGTGTTTAATCCACTGTTAGGCTATCCACTGATAGTTAAAAATCACCCACTGTTTTCATTGTTACCGTTGCAAACCACTTATATTGTTCCATCAGTGGTTTCCTAACAACTGTTATCCATTATTCATCAGCGGTTGGCACGTGGACAGTACTTAGCGGTCAGATCTTTTGTAACCGCTGCCACATCAGCATACACGTTTTCCACCTATAAAACCCTGATCAAAACTCCGAACAGGGGTTTCTCTGTCGAATCGAATTCAAAATTCCTTTCTAAAAGTAGTTACCATTAATTTCTCTCAAATCATTTCTCCATTTCATCTCTCAATCGCTCATCTTCTTCATTCACTCATAAAAATCCACGATTCATCATGGCTCTTCCATACAAAGCTTCTCATAACTACTTAGGTTTACTCGAAAAACCAAGTCCTACCACCACCTTTGATTCTGTCATAGACGCTCTTTCGTTCTCAAAGTACAAGACTTTGTTGACCTATGATGCTCCGATCTACCTGGAAACCCAAAGAGAGTTTTTGAAAAATGCGAAACTTGAAACTAAGGATAAAACGCCCTTAGCCATTACTTCTACAATAAAGGGTATTCCAGTCACCATTACTCCACAAACCATCTCGGAGGTATTTGAACTCGATGATCTTCAAGGTAAAACTTCTTTTCCAAAAATTGAGTTTCAAACTGATTTCATTGAAAGAGGGTATGCTGAAGAAATGAAAAAAGAAACTTTACAAAAGGGGAGTTTTCCATCTGCCCCAAGGTTTTTATTTCATACCCTCCTAATGTGTGTGTCAAACAAAACCACTTCTTTCAATGAATCCCATTGAAGATCCAATACCTGGGTTATGCTATAATGAATGAAGAAAACTTTAACTATTCCCAGGAGATTTTCAATGATCTTGTTAAAAATGTTAATAAAAAATCTTTTTTATTATTTCCAAGGTTTTAAGTTACTATTTTAGAAAGAAATTTTCAAAAGATGATGCTCATGTCCTTATTCAAGGAGAGCCTTTTCAAATAAACAGCCTAACCTCTGAAACATTTACAAGGCTGTCAAAACCTTCCAAAACACAAGCAGATGTACCTGAGCATACTTTAGCTGCAACCACTACTCCTCAGGCACCTATTGTTGAGCCCATTGCTCAAGGTGATCACAGCAGCACAACCACTGCTGTGAAACCCACACCTAAAACCACCAAAAAGCCCAAAAAGAAAAAGATCCAAAAGCCCTCCAAACCCACAAAAAGGTAACTCTGGAAGATGAGATCCCAGAGCAACTACCTGTGACATCACAAAAGTCACCAGAAACCACTGCTGCTACTTCCTCACAACAGATGGAACAAAGATCTCCTCCACCTTTGCCTAAAAATCCTCCTGCATCCTCACAAAAGGATCAGGTTGTAAGCACAGGGACACCACAATATGAAGCTTTGGATCCATTTGGTTACATCTTCTACAGTCTAAATCCCATGGACATATCTCTTTCTACCCCACATTCTTCACCAATCACATTACGACAATCCATGTTACCTCTATTGGATGCAGTTGATTTAGCCCAGACACAAATCAGTTCTTCTCAATCACCTATCACTGGGAATATGCCACAACAAGTGACTGAGTCTGGTGTCTCAATCTCTGTTAACCCACCAATAGTTGAGGAGGCGACATTGCAGGAATTACAAGTAATTCCTGTCAGTAGTTCAAGTGGAGCAGCAACTACAGGTGTTGGATTCCCTGGTCTACACCTGGCTAGTTGTTTCATCAATCAGACTCCCTTGAAGGCAATTTACTCTCCAACAAACCTGATATCCACTGGTGTGTTTGTTCCAACCAGTGGTGATCTTAAAAAGATATCAATTGCTGAGGAAAGAAGTCCCCAGTACCAATAAAAAAGGGCATCAGTGGATGACTTTAGGGAAACTTTCCCTAAGTCAACTGCTGATACAACCACTGCTGGTGGGAAAGCAGATGATCCCATTAACTTGGGTGATGCTTTAAAATACAAAGAATTGACGGCAAGAGTGGATATAATTGAAACATCAGTTGCAGATATCAAAACTATGTTGCAACAGTTGTTACAAGCACAAAAGGCAACACCCACTGCTGCACCAGCTCAAACATCTGCTCCATCTTCTGCTCCTACTCCGAATGAGCTTTGGGAATTATTTCAACCTCTACTTCACAAACAAAGAGAACATGCTGATCAGCAACATGAAATTCAAATTCAAAAGATCAGAAATTTAATAGAAGCTAGGTTCATGGATACACAAGCAGACATCAAGGCAATCAAGGCCCATCTATTGCAAACCACTGGCACTGCTCCTCCTACAATAATCTTTGTTGATAACCCTCCACCAAATGATGCCAAAAAGGGGGAGAAAATGAAGCAGTTAAACTGTACATTACACCAGAGAAATCCAGTATGCTTGCAGACCTCCCTAGGCCAGATGGTTCCAAAAAGGTTGATGAATCCTTAAATGCCTTGGCTAATGAAAAGGCAAGGCTGAAAAAGGATATGGAGGCAAAAGGAAAATCAAGGTTTGCAAAGGAGAAGAAAGTCTTTATAGAGAAGGAAGAGCAGGGTACTTCTGAGCCCAAGGATGAAGAAAACCCTAAGCCTAAAAGAAGATAACCCACTAGACAAGTGAGGCAACCCAAATCCATACCTTCCAGATCCACAAAACATACTCCCAAACCTCCTAAAAGCTCCTCTCATCAATCTTCCTAACCAACAGATGTTGGAACACCTGTTGTATCAACAGCTGTTGATACTTCAGTGGTTTCAGCAGATGTTAACCCAACAACCACCACCAATATATCAACACACACTTCAACTACTGCCATCACTCAATCAAACACTGCCACAACAAAACCACCATCAAAATCACCACCTGCCAAAAAGCAGAAGACTTCAGATGATACATCATCTGTTGTAATGACAATAGTGGTTGAAACACCAGTTGTTTCAACAACTGTTAGTCAATCACCTATCTCTTCACAAGCCATTGTTCCTTTTGATCCAAAAACTCAAATAGAAACACCTTCTCCCAAAAAGGTGTATACAAGAAAAAGTAAATTTCAAGTGCATGATGATGATATACCAGCACACCTGTTCCCATTTCATCTGCCCCTTGAAATATCACCAAACCTCAATCCTTTATTCCTTCAAAATTGTTCAACCCAATCAAAGATCCTATAGAACTCCAAGGATATGACTCTGCTCATGTTGTACCAGTAGCTGCCAGTTATCCACTGGAACTGCATGCTGTAAAGAATGAAATGAGGCAGTTTTACTTAGTGGATGATCCTTCAAAAAGGAAATTCCCTTCCCTGATTGGTTATAGAGATCCAGCCAACATAAATGAGTATTTAAAACTCAAGGCCAGGCAAGCTGAAACTAGAGCTAGACTTGAATGCCAAGGGAAAAGTGACAATGAAGTCTCAACTCATACGCAGTTCTTGCTCACTAAAGTTAAACAGTTGGAAGATTATGGAAGAGACCTAAGCAAAGAAATGTCCAACCTGCCTCCAGAAGCTAACTTGCAATAAGATCTGAAAGAAGACATCATCAAGCTGATCTTGAGTGAAAAATTCTATCCTGCCACAGCTGAACAATTTCAAGACTGGCCGCTTGTTGCTCTCAAAACAGAACTAAATAGAACTGAAAGAATAAAGAGAGATCCAGGCATGAAAAGGTCAGCACCAAATTGGAGCAAACACAAAAAGAAAATTGGTTGATGCAAAAGTAGGAACTGCCAAAGCCATATTAAAATGGACAAGGCCGTACACTGATGAGGCTTATGAAAGGCTAAGAAAAAGGAGAGAAACAGATCCTAAACTTCCAAAGAAGCCTGATTACAAAACCACTGCTAAACCAAAGCAGCAGGCTCACATTTCTGAACCACTGTTCACATCATCTGATACCTCTACCATTGTGGTAAATCAAAGAAAGAGGCAAAAACTGACTGATGAAGAAGAGAAAGAACAAGAAGCTGTGTATTTCAAAGAAGCTATCAAAACAATGGCACTAGAGGATGACAACTCAACAAAGCTTCAAAACATAGCCAAACAAGTTCTGAACAGGCCACCATCTCCAAACTCATCAGCAAATAAACCTCTCCCAAGAAACCCATTAGGTTCAAAAATACTAAAGTGGATGTCTGATCAAAAGACCCATGTATTGACTCTGATCAGATCTAATGGTGTAGTGAAGCAAATATCAAGGGAAGCAGCACTTGGCCTGTGTGTTGAAGATTTATAGGATCTCCTTGAGCTTACACTTTGCAGGGATGAGGATGATACAAGTTCCTTAGATTTTAAATTGCAATTTAAAGGGCAAGTTAGGGAACTTTTGATGAGACAATAAAAATCCAGAATAATGAAGAGTTTTGGCATCATTTGTTCCAGGGGGAACATTAATCCTTAAAAGTCAGTTACAACCACTGTTTTCGTTAAAAATTTGATTGTTAAATGTTATCCACTGCTGAAAGACAACTTCTGTTTCTTCATTCTTCATGTTGCCCATTGACTAACCAAACATTAGTTTTTCAATCACTGTTGGGTATCCACTGATTGTTAAAAAACACCCACTGCTCACATTTTTATTCTTGGCATCCACTGATATTGACCATCAGTGGTTTCCCTAAAAAACAACCACTCACCTTTTTATTGTTGATGTGGTTAATTAATTATAGAATTAAATTATCAAATGAAAACTAGAATTACAATGAAATTACCATGTTTGCTTAAAATAACAGTTGAAATTACCATGTTTACCTAGTCGTTACTCCCTGAGTACTGTAATCAAATACAATCATTCGACTCTATGTTAAACATGTTTGCTTAAAATTGTTCTCTCTTTGATTGTGTTGAAAGTTTATTCATCTATTTCCGCTTCAATTATTTCTGATTCATCTTCAGTTTAGTTAAACAAACACAATCATATCAAACTCAGATCCTAACAGTTGTTGAATCCAATAAGATGCTTGATGTAATGATGTTGTATTAATAACAAATAATAATTAATATAACTAAGTTTCCCGAGCCCGGGAAGCAATCCCGGGTAATAACCTAGTATATGTATATATGCTCATATGATTCTTGAAAGTATTGTTTTGTTTTAATTATATAGTGATATTAATAATTGAAAATGTATGCAATTCAGATGTCGAATGACGTATCACATGTGGCAACTGGCCCAAAATCGGTAATTTTTGTACTATTTTAATTAATATTTATTATCTGCATTTATGTGTTTACAAGTCAACATCATGTGCTTGTTTGATATGAAATTGAATTCATGCATTTCCATATATTAACTGCCACATTATACTATACTTTAAGAGTTGTGTCGAATTGATTAGTAAGCTCACCGGTTAGACAAGCTGCGTCAGCAGTTCTGCAGAAAACAATCAGACAATAGATTTAGGACTTAGATGTATGTCCAACATAAAAAATACATTGAAAACTAAGTAGGTGGACAAAGGTGAATATAAACACTTTCCGGAAGCTAAACTCGACACTAAAAAGTACCCGAAACACACACTAAATGTAGAATTCTGCAGAAAATCAGCAAAAACAGCAAATAAGCATCAAAATAACATGCAGAATTAAGGTTTAAATGTCCAGAATAACTTGCAAAGTGTCGGAAATGAAAAATGTCACAAAAGGTACTTCATATCTTGCAAAACTGCGCTATTTAGCACTTTAACGAACCAATAACTGAACGAATAACCGGACACTACCCAAAACACCAAAAATAGACTAGAAGCATTGTTTTAGTGCTATAAAGCTAGTTATAATGCTAGAACACCTTAAAAATTATAAAAACACCAAAACACACTTAACCTTCTATTTTACATCTTCTACCTTATACTTTCAAATTTAACACATTACCCCCCCCCCCCCCTTATCATGACCAGCCCCAAGTGGACCCCACCCCCTTTCCCATTAAAATATTATGCATGATAGTTAGATATGGGACCTGATAACTAATGGGTAATAGGATGTTGGAGGATTATAAGTCTTAACCTAAGGATCACATTCTCGTAACTTTCAGTCAAACTTTCACAAATTTTCTCTCTTGCTCTCTTCCCTTGGTCTCGGCCACACCCACCCACACTATCACCACCATTTTCTTCATCATTCAAGCTAATCTAAGGATATCCAAAGGTGCTAGAAGGTGAACTATGAATGTGTGAAGCATTGGAAGTTCAAGGACCTTCTTAGAGAGCTTTTATCCACTCATTTTCTTCATTCTTCATCTTGATCTTGTTCTTGCCACTTCCCTAGCCACTAGAGCTAATAGTAAGCTTCATAATCTCTATTTTACTTCATGTTTAGCTGATGTATAAGTTACACTTTCAATGAACATAAACTTTTAAAGATGGTAACTTAAAGATCTAACATAATCTAAGTGAAAACAAGTTGTTTGATGTATATGATGAAGTTGTGAACATTGATCTTGTGTTTTTGGTTAGATCCATCATGCTTAAGCTTGTTAGAAGCTTAGATCTAATAAGTTTAAGCATGGATTTTGAAAGATCCATGATGAAACTTGATGATGAACATAAAGATCTTTAAGAGGAACTTAAAAATGGTTTTAGAATATGTTTTTCATGGTTTTGAAACCCTAAAACTCATGGATGGTTTACTTAGTAAGTTAAAGTTTAATGTAAAGTTTGTTTAAAGTTAAAGTGTAGATCTAAAATACTACACATTTTTAACAAAAATCAAGTTCATCATAAGGTTTTACATGGTGATTTTAGTGTATGTTACTTGTGAAATTTGTTGGAAATTGATTTTGATAATGAAAAGAAAATAAACACATGTTTTAAAAACATGGGAAACCTCCATTTTTAGGGGAAACTATGTCAAAATTTTATAAAAAATTTGACACTTAGAAAAAAATATGAGTTTTGGTGAAACTTATTCCCTAAAAATTCACTTAAAATATTTATCAAGGTTTCCTAATTATTTTTATACAAAAATTACAAGTAAGAAATAAGGATTTCTTCAATTATAAAAACAATATCAAGTATGTATATTTTTAGGGAAAAATATATATATTTAGTGGTCACAAGATTATGTGCTAAGTGTATATTATGTGTATTATATGTATTAGTATGTTAGGAACTTGAAAAATACATCAAATACTCCTAAGGAGTATACTACAAAAATACACATACAAATACCATAGAAATACACAATGATACAAATATACAAAATTACATATAAAAGGGATACTTGGACAAATACAAAATATATATCAATATACTTATATTTCCTACAAAATTAATGACCTGAACAATTATTGGACTTGTTGCACAATTTTATATATTTATGGACTTATACATAAATTACTATAAGTAATGAAAGAATTATAAAAATGGGACAAGTGACAAAAATAAGTATATATATATATATATATATATATATATATATATATTACAAGTGACAAAAATATATATATGACCAATAAACCTTCAAAATATTATTATTTTTAAGAAATAAAATTCCGGAAAGTAATAAAAATCAAAGAATTGATTTTTGGTTAATTAATACAAACATACAAGTATTTACAATTAAAATACAAGTATACTTTCCTAAGTATACTTACAACAAAAATAATATTGGAAATATTATTTAACAAATTATTTATATTTATTTTTGAAAAATAATATAAGTGACATATATTTTTAAAACTTAAAAATATATTATTTTTAACATATAAGATTCTCAAAATCCTACTTACACAAAAATATATATATATTTGGGATAAAAATATATAACAAATACGATATTAAATATAATATAACATTCATATACAAATAAGACAAGAAACAATACATGTAAGACACATTAAATCCAAATAGTAACTTGTACTTAGGGATTTACAAGTTAGGTGATTAACATACATAGAACGTCTATAGGCCACGACATTCAAGTATCAGAATCCGGTGTAGCTAGACGCTCAAGACGCAAAGCAGTGAGTTCATGTCCCCACTTTTAAACGTTTTTACTGTTTTCTAAACCTGGGGAAAATACATGTACAATTTGGTATGTTTAAACAAAAGAATCATACATAGATCATGTCACGAATAAGGGATACATAAGCACCATCAATCTAGTTTAGACTGAAAGAACAAGGGTTAGATCTAACAGGTCCTGGCAGCCTCACTCTTTTGACAACACTTAGTCATGGAGTGTCTTAGGTCACAGTCGTAGGGTGTTTAACGATGTTAAAAATTGCCTAGGTTTGGATACTTCCTATGTCTTCACATATGTTAGTGGCCTTGCAACCATTAGCGATCTCGATTCCATTTCATTACAATTTACAAACTTACATTTTACAATTACATACCATGCTTTTACACAATTACAAATGTTACATTTTACACAATCTGCATGAATTCACACCAACTTTTGTTGATGATTTTTAAACGTACATGTATTTCAGGAAATTAGTGGATAATGCTCACGGGCTCCTTGTCAAGATGTAGTGTCATGTTTTCAAGATGTTTAGTGACTATCCTCCGTTGCCATATTTTGTTGGATTTACTTGTTATATCCCGCCTTCCTGCGGTCATATAGGAAGTAAAACCATGATCTTTGTTTTGAAATGGTATTGTGAACTTTCAAACAATTATCTTTTATTTATGATGTAAACTTTAAACTAAATTCTGTATTTGGGTTAATTAAACTTGAATGGTTATATGGAGTTTGTGTTAAATCATTTAGCATGTTTACTTATCGTATGCAATGAGAACCACTCAGATCACACCTCGTGCTTCAGCCTTTGAAAGGGGTGTGACATCACATAATCCAGAAGTTCATGCTAATAATGAAAATCCTTTGGATAAAAATGCTATAGGAAATATATTATCCCAAGGAATAGCTAATGCTATACATTTAATAATTAAAACTGTTAAAAACACCGTAGAACACACCAAAGCTGTGAGTAGCAAACATACTTGTGACGACAGTTTTAGCCATAGTGTCAATGGAGGCAATGATGATACTATCAAAATCCAATTTCCCAAGAAAATGGAGGTGATGACTCTTGGGGTGTACCTAGAAAGAATTTCTAGCTTGTAAACCAACTGAGTTTTCAAGCAGTGAAGGAGCCACGGCTGCCCTACGATGGTTGGAAAAGACGGAAGTTGTTCTTAAAATCAACAAATGTACCGAAGAAGATAGGGTGATGTATGCTTCCATCCTCTTTAAAGTAGAAGCCTTAGAAAGGTGGAATACAATTCTTCAGGCAAAAGGAAGTGACATGACTTATGCCATGAACTGGGAAAAAATCAAGGAAATGGCCGAAAGGAAATTTTGTCCTCCTTATGAAAGGGAACAAATGGCTAACGAGTTACTAAATCATAAAATGATAATTGTGAATTGTCGTGAATATACGAAAAAGTTCTTCGAATACGTAAGAATGGTACAAACTTTGGCTTCAGAAGAACCCGTACTAATTTCTCGTTATATTTGGGGATTAGTTAGTGAAATCCGAGACATGGTCAAGGCCACTAGACCACAGACTATTGAAGAAACATTTGAACTACCTAACATCCTGACAGATGGACTAATCCGCACAAAAGAAGAAACAAGAAGAAGGAATTAGCCCAGAAAATTTCCCAAGAATTTTGGCCTAATAAAAAGAAAGGAACTGAACCGTCAAGAAAATGGCATTTTAGGTGAACACCCTACTATAGCTTCTGCAAGACGACCGTGCATATAGAGGAAGAATGTAGAAGGAAAACTAATATTTCTTTCAATTACGGAGAAACAGGACACATCAAACCATATTGCCCGAAACTGACTAAAGCACCCGACCACAAGGCAAAAACAACAGACGTAGCTAAGAAGAACGCGCGAGCATTCGTACTTACTACGCAAATAGCAGAAATGATTCTAGACGTAATCGCTGATATGTAATATGTAAGTTAAGGTATTATTTGACCCTAGTACAAATCAAAGTTTATAAATAAATGCATCCTGTCAAGTACTTCATCTATTCAGAAGCATAATAGATTTGTTTGGTCTTCACTCTCATTGAATCATTTATTCGGTTACGACACCTTGTGGTGGCGTTTTCATTAACTTGAAGCTTGAGCTAATCTCATTTTCACACATGATGTATGGATTTATTTATTTAGATCCTGTTGATTCATTATCTTAAACAGTCTTAATACTAATTTCATTAACTCTAAACATTCTTTCAGCATTGATCGGAAATTCTATAATATTCATTTGTTCTTTCATTATCAATTGAAAATCCTATAATAATTATTTGAATTGAATATCCAAATTTACTTCATTAAAACTTTCAGTTGATTACGAAAACGGTGAATTTGTTCAGTCACCGTAATTATTGAACTATTTCAATCATTACGACACCTTGCGGCGTCGGTATAAACTTGTAGCTTGGGCTAATCATAATCATACAAATCTTTCAAACCACGTATGTCTTTCGTTTGACTCATCATTGAAAGTAGTCTTAATGCAATTATGTATTAAAGACAATGATACACTAAACTCTGTTGTATTTCGGTGTATCCTTGCAAATTCAATAATGTCAATACACTGATTTTTCCTCATGTCATGATTCGATAATTGACAAATCATTTTCGAGCTTGTTAAATTTAAGCCTTCCTTGATTGATGATTAAAGTAAGTTTTCATTTGGCAAGTGAATCCTATTGTTTCTAAAAGTCATTCACAAATTGTAAACATTCGATTTAAATGTTTATTGATCATAAATCTCTCTCTTTGAATTGACCCATGTAAACTTAGTCACTTTGGAAATTATATCATTTCATCTCGTTCATTTGACATCGATTTCTGGAACTAATTCAGTTGAACCATCGAATCCTATTTATTGTAAAATTCGTATCCACAAAATTTGAATATTTCTTGATTCTGTGTCAGTTACCTTAATATTGTTCTTATTAACTAAGACAAGACATAACTATTAGGAAACATTGTAGCCCAAATCTCGAGGACGAGATTTAAAACAAAGCGGGGAGTATGTAACATTTCCATTTTTTATATTAAAATAAATTATATAAAACTTATATTATTAAACGGGTAGACTACGGGTAAGTTGATTGTTAAAATAAGAGATATTTAGATGAACATATGATCCGTTTAATAAAAAAATTAAAAAAATACATTATAATGGACCTTACTCCGTTTTTAATGAAACTTAGGCCAAAAGGTAGATAAAAATATTCTCATTCTAATGACATATTTATCGTTTTATAAAACATCACATTTTGGAAGTTATAAGTGTTAAATGAGTGAAGCAGCCAAATTAATTACAAAAATAAAATAATTAAATAATTAAAACTAACATTAATTGCTAATGTTTACGTGTGTGTTTAAAATTAATTTATGTGTGTAAATGTATGAAGGAAAGTCAATAACTTTTCGTGCACTCCAATTCTAAATTGTGTATAAATAGAAGATATCGTTCAAACCTTAAAATTGCTCAGCTGCTGTCTTTGTTTCTCTCGCCCTCGTGCTCTCTATATACATATTTTTCTTTAATATTATACCTATAATACTCCAAAGCCCTGCCCCGTTTTAAGTGTTTTAACCCCTGATCGCTGATTCGATACCATGGCCGATTGATCTTGAACCAAGCAACTGATGCCAAAGCGCTGCCTGATAAAGGCTATGCTTTGTAAACTAAGTTGGAGTTCTGTCTCGTGATGAATTGATAAAGTTGGATTGGGTTATTATACTTAACGCGAGTGCATTATATATTTTATTAAATAGCTTAGGAGTTATACCCAAGATTATACCAGGAGGCTTTTAGTTGAACCCTAAAGTTACAAAATGAGTCATTCTTCTTTTTATCACATTTTTGTGATACATTTATATTTAAAAATGCTTTACAAAACCCTAAATTTTTATCAGTTATACTTACAGTGATTAAGTTTTTGTATTCTGCAATTACTATCGTTATGTGGGGTTTTAACTGGGTTCAAGATTGAAGGGGTTAAGTTAAAAAACATATATTATTAATGTATTCTATAAAGACTGGTTGTGAATATATTTAGAGCCTATCATCTTATAATATTCGACGTCTCATTATAATTAATTATAATGTATTAATAATAAATTATTAATATATTATGTATTGTATAAACATAGTATCATATATATGTCCACAGTTATACATTAATTCATAGTTATATTAATATATTGTTATGTTATAATATATGTTAATATTATAACATAATTATAGTATCTACATCACAAACTCCACAGTCACTAGTTGTTATAACTAGTATATTATAATGTTAAAATATCAATTATAATGTTAAAATATCAGTTATAAGTTTATATTATATCGTTATACTATTTTACTCATGTTAATATATTAAATAATAATAATACAATTATTTAATTAATATATTGTATTTAATAAAGTTATAACTACTAGTTTGACAGAAAATGATATATTTCATTTTCTGGGCTAATTTTTGTTGTGCCTAGAAAATATATTTGACAAAGTGATATCATGAGTTTTATAGTATATACTTTATATATAAATGTATACACTACTAGTTCGGTGTCACTATTTGAGAGAATGATCTACAGTGATATAACCAACATCACTAGGTGAGAGAATGATAAGTAGTGATATGACCAACGTCACTAGTTGAGAGGATGATCAACAGTGATATGACCACAATCACTAGTTGAGAGAATGATCAACAGTATTATGACCAGAGTCACTAGTTGAAAGAATGATCAACAATGATACGATTACAGTCTCTAGTTGAAAGAATGATCAATAGTGATATGACCACCGTCACAGGAATCGCCTAGTGACAAATACTTTTGAATAATAGTAAGATATAATTACTTGATAAACTTCACTATTGGATGACAGTTAGCCAATGAGTGATATGACCACCGTCACATTGGAACTGCCACCGTGTGACAAATACTGATTTAGTTTTAGGTAAATATAAACAAATGTAAAAACCCTTGTTGATGTAAAGTATAACAATATATTTTTTATAAAAATGTAATGAACACGCACGTATTTCTTTCTGATAAATGTTTTCAAAACGCGTTTCAAGTAATTTGCTGTAAAGATAATAGAAGCCTGCTATGGAGCACTGAAGGCTTAAATAAAGTGGCTATAACTACATGAATAAAAGAAGAAATTTATATTTTATTTATCAGGGTTTATCCCTATAAAACATTTGAATGAAATACGGGTTTTAGCCCATTTGTTTAAATATTAAAAGTTTGGTGTTTTTACAAACTCTGAAATTATTTCCTAACTATGATACTGATGAAAAAAATTTCCGCTGCGTATTTAATAAACACCAGTACCACTTAACTGGTTCATGGCTCCCGCTCCCAGGGTGAGGTCGGGGGGCTGTGACACAATGCTATGGCTTCAACAAATGCAGAGAAATTAGATGCAGTATCAGAATTCTCTGATTCTGAGTTTTGGGTGTGAGAGGACTGAGGATCTGAACTTGTCACTCTTTATGTGTTAGAGATGAAAGCTATGCGTCATCCTCTTTGTGTTGAATTCTCATAAATTTCTTCCTCTCTTGGGACTAAGATGCTATAAAGATCATGTAGATTTAGTTACCTAATTCTAAGGTAGAGGCCAAAGTCATGGTTAGATTTCTCCACCCCTTGGGTAATGCATATATAAATTTGACATTTCTATCATCGTTTGACTTTTCAACACCAAATTTTTTAGGTTCATTCAAAATTTTTCCAAATCTGATGTAGGTTTCTGAAAGACTTTCATTTAGAAGACTCTGAAACCTCTCATATGAAGAGATATAGTTTGTTTCACTTGTTTCTTTTCATTCTTTCTCCTCCTTCACAAAGATGTTCCAACTAATCCCATATTTCTTTTGTGGATGCACATGCATCAACTTGAGAAAATATATCATTTGGAAGTGCCATTATCAGGAGTGATTTGGCCTTTTCATCAACTTCCACCAATATCTTATCCTCATTGCTCCAATAATTTCCTTGTTTTGAGTCCATGAGCCAGGTATTGCTTGAGTTTGATCAGAGCTCAATCATGTCCATTAAGAAAGTTGATCATCCTGATTCTCCATTGAGGGTACTCATCTCTGACCAATTCAGAGGCTTTGATATAGACCCAATGTTGAAAAAATTGTTCCATATTTGAAAGTGTGTCATTTTAGTTAAAACTAAAGTTTGAAGAACAAAATATCAAAAAGAGATACTCGAGTAGTTGATCATTTTAAAAACAGGTTATTCAATCTGCTCTGATACTAATTATTGGTCCCAGATAACAATGTTTAAACTAAACTTGGCAAATGATTTCAATAAGTATGAAAATGATGTGCGAAACTAGAAATCAAACTGCCAAGAAACAGAAACACAAAATTTTCAAGTTCATATCACTTTGAAAAGATTACAAGGTGATTGTTAGGTTATTGGCTAGTAGAAACTAATACTTAAAGAAAATTCTGTGATGAATGGTAGTGGAGTTTTGTAGGATGTGATAAATGCTTAGCTTAACGCATCTTCCCTTCGGTATAATGTTCTCTATCTATAGAGAATGTGAGGTATGAATAAACATTTATTTATTCATACACTTGGTTGTGAAAAGTAACTTTTTGGCATATTCATTGAATCCATTCATGTTCACAAGTCACTTAGGAGTTCGTGCAGGACCTTATCTCTTTGTTAAGTTGCTTTATCAAAATTCTAATGAATTCCTTACCAAAAATCTGATGTCTTTGATCATCAGATTTCTGATGATAAGTTTTTACCAGATTCTAATGATAAATATCCGATTTATCATAGGAAGCATTAGACTGGATTGTTCTGATCTTCCTTTCTTGTGCGTGATCATTTTCTGATCTTTTTGTGGGAGATGTTCTTCTTTCTTTCGTTTAGTTGTCATGTATCTTCTTTCATAGAGACATGTTGACTTACAAAAGTTTCCTAACAGGAAGACATGTTATTTCCAGGGTATCATCTCAAGCATTTCTACTGGGCAGAAGAAGACATGATGGAAAGACCTCTGAGTCCAATAAGGAGAGAACTGCTCATAGAGATAAACCTAAGAGGAGAAATCAGCTTACACAAGCCTTTAACAAATCCAATAAAAGGGTACTGAAAGTTGCTACTCATTTAACTCCGAATGGCATGTTTGGATATCAAGATCGAACAAATATTCCGTGATAAGAGAAAATGGTGATGAATAAGTCCTCACTGATGCTGATTTAGCTTATCAACTTCATCCAATAGATAATGAAGTTTAGAAAGATATATGAAGATGACAAGTCACACAACAAAATTGTTAGAAAAGCTATGGAAAGCATCACCAAAAGTGGAATCAAAATGTTTACCAGAATAGTCATGAGTGACTTTGACCTTTGCATAAACTTTGATCATGTAGTCAAAGGAAAATTGTTCAAATCACATCCAGATACGATTCCTGATGAAATCAAAGCTGAAGCAAGAACATGTGTAATCTTTGAAAAACCTGAAATTTATGTTATTTACAGGGATATTAGTGAGGAGAAAGTAATGTTTAGACTGAGTGACATTTGCAAATTTTCCAATCAGACCCCAACTACATCAAAAAATGCTTGAACAAGAAGTAAGAACAACTAATCATTAAAGGACGTGACAAGCCAGAGCTCAGTAAACATATTGAAGAGATCATAGATGAATGGATTGCAGCCCGAAACATCTACAAAGCACTATATAGAGAATGTTGCAAGCCCATCACACCCCAACCAATGGCGGAAACATCGGAGTGAGACGAAAACATGATTGTTCATAGCATAATAACACTAATTATAACAATATAAATTAATCAAGATTTCATAAATACCAAACGTCATGCATTGCTCCAAAGAATAATCAAATCGTATCAACATAAAACCAAAACATTGTTTATTTCTAAGGTGTGTTTCTAAGTCCACCCTAACTTGGTTTCTTCAATAGCATCATCTTTCAACCTGCAACATGTGTTAAAATAATGATAAACAAAAATGTTGGCGAGTATACAAGTTTGAATACATAGCATAATAATAAAATGTTTAAACGTGCTCATATCCAACATGAATAATGCATCTGAGTTACTAATATGCTGAATGGGTGTAAACTATTTGTCAAACCAAAGTTTCCAACGCAATCGTGATTACCCAACATCGTCGACAAGAAGAGGGTGTAACATGTTTTACTTAACAATACCCTAAGAATCTGGGCGGTGCGTTAATCCTATAGCACTATAATTGTTAAAGTAGGCTAGCAAAGTTAATGAGCATATAGACAAAATGTATACATAGCATATGAGATAAACAAATATCACATGTTTTCATGTTTAAATGTGCATAGAGTGTGATTTTGAATAAACAAGTCTCAAGTGTTGCGTATTTTTGTATATTGTACATGTTACACCCAAAGTGATTAAAAATAAAAATGGGATCGAGTATACTCACAATTTTGCATAAGGTAAACACTAAAACCACGAGCGGAGTTGATGTAGTTCAAACACCGAGATTACACTGAAATGGTCAAACAATAGTCTAAGTATTCTGTTTGAAAGAGCGCCAGATCAGAACGTTAAAATGCGTGAAATAAGCAAGATAAAACGAGTAAATAGGCTGATTCGTACGGATGGACATGGTCCATTTGTACGGATCGACAGGGTTAGTAAAAACAGATCGGCTTGTTATGGTTTGATACAAACTGATTTAATGGTAAAATAGTAAAGTAATTTGTTCAAAATAGTGAATAAAAGGGTCGGGTGTAGTAGCTGATGTTTAAAACAGAAGATAAAATGATTTAGTTTAGAAGGTGGTCGGTTCGTGCGGAGGGACTTAGTCTGTTCGTACGAACCGACTTCAAAAGTCGTGTACTGTTTAATTTATAATCTGATTCTTTTTGCAGCCGTTAAGTAAATTGTTTAAATTATTCCAATAAGTAATTAAATGATCAAATCAGGTGTGAAGTCAGAAATGAAAATCAAAGCATGAACCGTAGAAGATTGTCCGTTTGTACGGATGGACTTAGTCTGTCCGTGCGAACCCACTGTTTTGATGAAAAACGGCTGTTTGATCCATTTAATCAGATCATTTCCTGATGGAAATTAACCCTAATGCAGATCCTTAACTATGAAATGATTTAAGAGCCTGATAGGTTCTAGATTCCTTCAAGATCATGTAATAATTGAAAATAATGTTATGATTAAGTTGTAAAATGTTTAGATTTTATCAATCTTGATTTAATCTCGTATGTTTAATGCTCCAACAGTAGTTTGCCCAAGCAAACTAGGTGGAAACCATCTTTGAGTAGGTTAGATCAAGAAAGTTTGTGAAAAGTTGAAGAACTCATGATAAAAATGCAAGGAAAAGTAATGAAATGTAATTGAAAACGAAAGAAAACCCTTACAGCATGTTCTGATCGCCAAGGAAGGCTTGAGAGTGTTTGCAAGAAAGTGGGTGAATTTAGGAGTGGAGTAGTGTGCTTATTTATAGGTTTCGGGAAAAATTAGGGTTCCCAAGGTTTTCGGACGGATGGACTTGGTTCGTGCGGATCGACATTTGGAGCGGATCTGCAGATCCGTACGGATCACTCGATCCATGCGAACCTACTCCATTTTAATGTTTTGCGTTTCAAGTTTGATTATTTTACGTGTTTTAATTGGTTTTTCGAGTATCAAGCATCAATGTATAACGAAGAGCCAAGAATCATGCTTAACATAGCGTTAAAAATGTAAATTATGAGTACACGTTTGCGTATAAGTCTTACATGAATAACATGAGTATGATTAAAATAATTGCGTTTTCATTATGATCAATTGCCTCGGATTACAAATTCAAACGAAATAGAATACAACAAGAGTACGAGTGTCTAAAAATGGAAAGTACAACAATGCTTACTACATCGGGAAAGTATAAATATGGGAAGCATTATAGTCTCCCCTACTTTAGGAGATTTCATCATCGAAATCTAAGAGGAAGGCTGAACGAAGAGTTGTGGATACTTGGTCTTCATCTCGCTCTCGAGGTCTCAAGTAAATTCAGTGCAACGCTTTCCTTCCCAACGAACCTTGACTATGGGAATTCGGTTGCGCCTTAGTTATTTGGTTCCTCGATCCATGATTTCGACCGGTTTTTCCATGAATGAAGAGTCTCGTTGATTCGCAAGTCATCGATAGGAACTTGAAGTCCTTCATCAACTAAGCACTTCTTGAGATCAGAGACGTGAAACATTGGATGAACATTGGTGAGTTCTTGCGGTAAATCGAGTTGGTATGCCACTTTACCAATCCTCTCGAGTATCTTGAAAGGACCAACAAAGCGTGGGGCAAGTTTTCCCTTTTTACCAAAACGGATTACTCCTTTCTAGGAGATACTTTGAGTAACACATGATCACCAACATTGAATTCTAGTTGTTTACGTCTCTTGTCGGTGTAGCTCTTTTGTCTGCTTCTAGCCTTGAGGAGGTTGTCGCGGATTTGAAGAATCTTATCCATGGTTTTTTGGATAAGCTCAGGGCCAGTAAGTTGTGTGTCACCAATCTCGTGCCAACAGATAGAAGATCGGCACTTGTGACCATATAATGCCTCAAAATGAGCCATTTGAATACTGGAGTGGTAGTTGTTGTTGTACGAGAACTCAATCAAAGGTAAATGTACATCCCAATTGCCACCAAAGTCGATAACATAGGAACGAAGCATGTCCTCTAGGGTTTGGATAGTACGTTCAGTCTGTCCATCCGTTTGAGGATGAAAAGCCGTACTGAGATTCAAGTGAGTACCCATAGCGGTTTGGAATGTTTTGCCAAAGACGTGAAGTGAAACGGCCATCGCGGTCAGAGATGATGTCAATAGGGATTCCATGTCAACATATGATTTCATCCATGTAGACTTGAGCTGGTTTCTCAACTTTGAAATCCTCACGAACGGGGAGAAAGTGAGAGGATTTGGTCAAACGATCAATGATCACCCAAATGCTATCATGACCAAAAGGCGTGCGAGGGAGTTTGGTTATGAAGTCCATTGCAATGCTATCCCACTTCCAAACTAAAATTTCTAGTTGTTTAAGTAAACCAAAAGGACGCTAATACTTAGCCATTGAATTTCAAGCAAGTGAGGAATTTTGAAACATAGGTGGCAATGTCTTTCTTTATACCAGGCCACCAATAGGGCGTACGAAGGTCATGGTACATCTTATCAGCACCAGGATGAATAGAGTATCGGGACTTATGGTCGGTGAAGACCACACACTTTGTACCATAAAGGTAGTGTCACCAAATCTTTAACGCGAAAACAACTGCGCCAAGCTCGAGATCGTGGGTAGTGTAGCTTTTCTCATGTATTTTCAGTTATCTAGAAGCATACGCGATGACCTTGTCTCGTTCCATGAGAACACAACCAAGACCACGGTGTGATGCATCACAATATACCACGAAATCATCGTTTCCATCGGGAAGAGCAAGAACAAGAGCATTGCAAAACAAGTCCTTAAGAGTTTGAAAGGATTCCTCTTGTTCGGAACCCCAAACAAAAGGTTTCTCTGTCTGAGTCAACAACGTGAGGGAAACAGTGATTTTTGAAAAGTTTGAGATGAATCGACGTTAGTAACCCGCCAATCCTATGAAAGAACGAATTTCATATGGGAATTTAGGCGCGATCCAATTCTACACTGCTTCGATCTTGGAGGGGTCAACATGAATTCCCTTTTCACTCACGACGTGTCTAAGGAATTGAACTTCTTTGATCCAAAATTCGCACTTAGAAAATTTCGCGTATAGGCGCTCACCACGTAGGAGTTCGAGAATGAGTGTTAGGATCTCAGTTTCTTAGATTGTGTTTGTTAGAATTAATTAATGTAAAATGTAAGAACAGAGATGTAACAATTGCAGCGGAAATAACAATCAAACTTTGTAAACACAATCATGGAAGAAATTTTTAGCAAACATGCTTTCCATTGAATCGAATAATTGTATCTAATTACAATAATCAAAACAAATGTATGAATGCACAAGACTCCCCCTCAGCCTGAGCTCAGTGATTTGTTCGTACAGAATGACTTGTGAAGAAAGAGCTAATGGAACAGTACAGAGTACTGTTCTATTTATAATACAGGCAAACCACTGAGCATCTTTGCTGACGTCACCATGAAAGTGACATCTAACCTCTTAACAAACTCTAAGCATTGTTCTATACAACCACTGACTACATTAGACACTGATTACATAAACACTGATAAAATAAACCACTGATTCTTCATTCCACTGTTGTAGTCTAAGCACTGATGTTGAGCATCAGTGCTTTCTTCAAAGGATGATCAGTTCTTAGAATGGGCAGTGCTTTGGTCTTCAACAGTGCTTGGAAGACATCAGTAGATTGAGCTTCAGTCCTTATTCTTTATCAGCAGTTTGGCTTAACAGCGGTTTGAGATGATCAGTTCTTTGGAGTCTACCAGTTGCTAGTAAACCACTGTCAAGGGGAAAGTCTTTATACAGGAATTGCTTATGATGATCCACTTCTCTGAACTAGTTTTGGCTTTCCTTATCATCTGTTCTTTCTTGGTTTGAGTGCATGAACCAACAATCTCCCCCTAGAACAGATGATGCCAACACACTTCATTATTCATGATCTTTATTGTCTCATCAACATTTCCCTAACTTGGCTCTTGAATTGCAGCTCAAAGTTAAGGGAATCTTCATCATCCTCATCCCTGCAAAGTTGAAGCTCTAAGAGATATTGGAGGTCAGCTACACTCAGGCCTAGTGCATCCTCCCTTGATATTTGCTTAACTTCTCCACTGGACTTGAGCAAAGTCAATACGTGGGTCTTTTGATCAGACTTCCACTTTAGTATTTTTGAGTTCAGTGGGTTTCTTGGGAGAGCTTTTATTGTTGATGAGTTTGGAGATGGAGGCCTGCTCATAAACCTTTTTGCTATTTCTTGTAATTTTGATGAGTTGGGATTCTCTTCAATTATTCTCTTGATGGCTACTTTCATTATGTCAGCTTCTCTTTCTGCATCTTCTGCATCAGTCAGTTTTTTCCTCTTCCTTTGATTCAAAGCAATGATGGAAGTGTCAGATGATGTGAACAATGTTTTTAAAGAGAGGGCCAGCTGCTTTGGCTCATCATCTTTCTTAATTTTGTATGCTGGTTTCTTGGGAACTGTAGGATCTGACTCTCTTCTTTTTCAAGCTTCTCATACACCATGTCAGTGTACTGCCTAGACCACTTCAAAATGGTCTTTGCTGACCGATACTTGGTTGCAACCAACCCTTGCTTCTTTCTTTTGTATTCCAAGGTAAGATCTGCAATTGTCTTTTTGTACATGTTCCAATCAGGGGAAGATCTTTTCATACCTGGATCATTTCTTACCCTTTTAATTTTGTTTGCTTCAGCTTTTAGTGCAATGAGTGGCGAGTCTTTGAATTGATCAACCTTGGCAGGATAGAATTTATCTCTCATGATTAGCTCTAAGAGGTCTTTTCTCGTCTACTTTTGTAGGTCAGCATTAGGTGGTAAGTTAGACATCTATTTGCTTAAGTCTCTTGCATAATCTTCTAGTTTCTTGACTTTGTTAAGTAGATGCTGCATTCGACTTGAGATGCTACTATGATTCTCTCCTTGACCTTCATACTTGGCTTGTAATTCAGCTTGCTTTGCTTTGAGTTTTAAATACTCATCCAAGTCTTTGGAGGTCTAAAACCACAGAGAGAAGGAAATTTTCTTTTTGCAGGATCATCCACTGTGTTGAATTACCTCATTTCATTCTTGACTGCATGCAATTCCAGGGGATAATCTACTGTTAGTGGAACAACTCTTTTAGGATCATGTCTTTCAAGAGTTTTTGGGTCAGTGATTAGATTGGCTAATGATGGAGGAACAAATGGTTGAGGTTTGATTTGATTGAAGGGTGCAGATGATTTAGGAATAGGTGCTGGTATGTCATCATCATGCACCTAAAACTTTCTTTTTCTTGTATAAACATTTTTAGGAGAAGGCATTTTTGGTTGGGATTTTGGAGCAGAAAGGATTAAGGCTTGGGAAGGAATATTGGAAGTAGTGGGTGATTGACTAACAGCTGTTGAAACAACTGGTGTTTCAACCACTGTTGTCATTACAACTATTGAAGTGTCAACTGTTGTCTTCTGCTTTTTAGCAGGTGGTTGTTGTGGTGAAGATGTAGTTTTGGGTGTGTTAGTGGTTGGTAAGGAAGGTTTGGTTTTTGGCTTTTTGGTGGGTGGTTTTTGTAGTGGTGATTTGGATGTATCAGTGGTTGACTTTGGTGGTGAGGGTGATTATGGATATGTGGCTAGTGGTGGTTTGTTGTGTTTGTGGGATTTATGAAGTACCAAGATCCTTTGCCTTTATTTCCCATTCCTTCAATTCCTTTTGTTCCTTTTTCCACTGCCTTTCCTTGGTTTTATTCTGATTTTCAATTGTCCTTCTGTTTTTCTCCACTTCATCTGTAAGAATATTTAGGGTTTCATCAACTCCCTTTTTCTTTTCTTTAACAAGTGTTTCAGCAGTGGTTTCAGAAAACTTTTTCTCTTTCTCAGATTCTGGCTTTTGAGTTGGCTTCCTTGGAGTGGGCCTGCCAAACTTTTTCATATCATGTTTCTCCCTCTTTTTGGCATCATCATCTTGATCATCATCTTTGTAGACAGATGCAGGGGCAGTGCCAGTCATTTTAACCAAGGCCTCTTTTATGGCTTTTATGTCAGCCTGAGTGTCCTTGTATCTTGCATCAACCATATTTCTGAGTATTGCAAGTTGATGGTTGTGCTGAGTTTTTGCCAATTCTATTTGAGCTGTAATAATTGGTTGAACTGCATTCCAAAGCTCCTAAGAATATTGTTGTGGAGTGGGTTGACTTTTGGAAACTTCTACCAACTGTTTGATCATATCTTGCATGTTGTTAACAGTGGTTTCAATTTTATCAAGTCTCTCCGTCAATTCCTGATATTTTAAACCATCACCCAATTTAATGGGATCATCTGATTTCCCACCAACAGTGGTTGTATCAGCTGTTGGACCAGGAGAATTCTCCAATGGTTTATCAACTGATGCCCCTTTTTCTTGGTACTAGGGACTTCTTTCCTCAGCAGTGGTTACCTTAGTAATCTCACCAGTGGTTAACTTGAACACACCGGTGGATAACTTGGTTCCCAAGGAAGAAATTGCCTTCAAGGGAGTCTGACTTATGAAACTACTATCCAGGTGTAAATCAGTGGATTCAACACCTGTAGTAGCTGCTCCACTTGAACTGCTAACAGGAATTTCAAGAACTCCTGTAGTGGAACCTCCTCAACTGTTTGTGGGATAACCAATTGAGTTATTTCAGACACAGCCATTGTTGTGGTTATACTCTCAGTAATGTGTTGATGAGAAATGTTGTTTTGTGTCTGAAGCTCAATGGCATCAAACAATGTTTTGATGGATGGTGGAATTTATGAAGTGGGGATAGGTGTGGAAAGAGAATTTGCCCCGGGAGTAGGGCTATTTAACATACTCTCAAGGGAGGGTAATGTATCATAGAGTGGTGTCCCTGTGCTTACAACCTGTTCCTTTTGTGAGGAAGCAGGAGGAGTTGAGGCTTGGGGTGGAGATCTTACCAACTATTGTGAGGAAGTAGCAACAGTGGTTATTGGTGACTTTTGTGGTGTCACTAGATTAACTTCTGGGATCTCATCTTCTAGAAGGTCCTTTTTAGAAGGTTTAGGGGGCTTTTTGGATATTTTCTTTTTGGTCTTTTTGGGAGTTTTTGGTGGGGGTTGCACAACAGTGGTTGTGCTGCTGTGGTCACCAAGAGCAGTGGGCTCAACAGAAGAAACCTGAGGAGCAGATGTGGACTCATCCAAATTTTGCTCAGGCTCCTCCGTTTGTGTTTTAGAAGATTTTGACTCTGACAGCCTTGTGAAAGTTTCAGAATAAAGGCTGTTTATTTGACAAGAAGCACCTTGGATAAGCAGTTGTGCACTATCCTTTAGGATTTTCTTTTGTAAGTAATAACTCAAAAATCTTGGAAACAGCAAAAATGGTTTCTTCTTTTCTTCGATATTATTTACATTTTTGACCAAATCATTGAAAATCTCTTGGGAGTAATTGAAATCAGTTTCTGCCATTATAGCATAACCCAAGTATTGAATTTTCAATGGATTTCATTGAAAGCTGTTGTTTTATTTGAAACACACATGAGCAGGGTATGAAATAAAAATTTCATGGGAGGTGGGAAATCTCCCTTTTGCAAAGCAGCTTTCTTCATTTGTCCCACATACCCTCTTTCGATTAAATCAGTTTGATACTCATCTTTAGGAAAGAATTTTTACCTTGAAGATCACTCATCTCAAAAACCTCAGATATGGTTTGTGGTGTAATAGCAACCTGAATTTCACCTACCCTTCGATGTAATAGCCCAAGGCTTGTTGTCTTGAACTTCTAAGTTTGCATTTTTTCAGAAATCTCGTAGGGTTTCTTGGTAAATAGGTGCATTGCAGATTAACAAGATTTTGTATTTTGAAGATGAGAGAGCATCGATGATTGAGTGGAAATCTGTGTTTTTACTTGTTTTCTTAAGTGTGCACAGATAGTTATGAGGGTTTTTTAGTGCAAGAGCCATGGTGATTCAAAGGAATTTGTGAGTCAGAGAAGATATGGAAGATGGAACCCGTTTTTAAATGAATTTTGAATTCGATATGGCAGTGTAACCTCTGATTGGGGTTTTTATCAGGGTTTTATAAAGTGAAAAGTGAATGTTGACGTGGCAGAGGTTACAAAGATCGGATGGCTAAGAACTGTCCACGTGACAACCTCTGATGAAAATGGATGACAGTTGTTTAGGAAACCACTGATGGACAATATCAGTGGTTGACAATAATAAGAATGTAAGCAGTGCCTATTTTTAGCTATCAGTGGATAGCCAACAATGATTGAAACACTGATGTTTGGTCAACAGTGGTCAACATGAAGAATGAAGGAACAGAGGTTGTCTTTTAGCAGTGGATAATTTTCAACAATCAGATGTTTGAACCAAACAGTGGTTGTAACAGACTTTTAAGGATTAATGAAAACTTTCATTTTTAACTATTTTTAAGGATGGATTTTTGATTTTTTTGAAAACATTTTAATGCTTTGTTCATAGAAAAACATGATTTTGCCTGTTATTCCATGTTTAGCATGCCAATTCTAGAGATCAAGCTTTCAAAGGTGGATGTGTCTAATGCTTTTGTTAACACATCTGCCAACTGATCCTTAGTTGGAACATGATGCAGAGAAATCAAACCTTTTTCATAGCAATCCCTCACAAAGTGATGTCTGATGTCAATGTGCTTGGTGGTTGAATGTGAGATTGGATTTTTGATTATATTTTCAGCTGCTTGACTATCCAACATGAGAGGTGTCTTTAAAGCAGTTATACCAAAATCCAACAGTTGATTTTGAGGCCATAACAGTTGGGCTGTGTAGCTTGCAGCAGCAATATATTCTGCCTCAGCAGTGGATGTGGAAACAGCTGCTTGCTTTTTGCTTTGCCAAGACACCAAGCAATTGCCTAGGAATTGACACCCTCCTAAAGTGGACTTCCTTGTTGTGTTACATCCAGCAAAGTCACTATCTGAGAAATCTGAAAGCTTGATATTTCCATCAGCTGGATACAAGATACCAAGTGTGGGAGCACCTTTTATGTATCTGAATATCCTTTTTACAGCAATAAGATTTGACTTTCTAGGGGCTGATTAGGATCTTGCACAAACACATGTTGCAAACATGATGTCTGGCCTAGATGCAGTTAGGTACAATAAAGACCCAATCATGCTTCTATAAAGAGTTTGATCAATCAAATCATCATTTTCATCAGACATGACTATCTTGGTGGTTGCCATGGGTGTACTACATGGTTTGCAATCATTCATCTCAAATTTGTTTAAAAGTTCTTTAGCATATTTGCTTTGATGAATGAAAATACTATTTTGCAGTTGCTTTACTTGGAGACCAAGAAAGCATTGTAGTTCACCCATTACACTCATTTCAAACTCAGCTGTCATGAGTTGTCTGAACTCTTCACACATTTTATGACATCTGCTTCCAAAGATGATGTCATCGATATAAATTTGGACAATTATCAAATCTTTTCCTCTCCATTTTAAAAATAATGTTTTGTCAACTTTTCCTCTTGTGAAGCCAATAGAGATTAGAAAAGTGGATAGAGTTTCATACCAAGCTCTAGGTGCTTGTTTCAGGCCATACAAAGTTTTTTTTAGCTTGTAGACATGATCTGGATTAAATGGATCCTCAAAACCAGGAGGTTGACAAACATATACCTCTTCTTGAATCTTACCATAGAGGAAAGCACATTTGATATCCATTTGAAACACCTTTATGTTGTGATTGACAACAAATGCCAAAAACAGTCTAATAGCTTCCAATCTAGCTACAGGGGCAAAAGTTTCATCATAGCCAATGCCCTCTTCCTATCTGAAACCTTGAACCACAAGCCTAGCTTTATTCTTGACAACAATGCCCCTTTCATCAGTTTTATTTTTGAAGACCCACTTTGTGCCTATAGGACTCACACCCTCTGACAGTGGTACAAGTTCCCATACTTGTCTTTTAAACTGTTGGAGCTCTTCCTGCATAGCTTCTACCCAACTGTTTTCTTTTAGTGCCTCTTAGTACTTGACCGGTTGATGGAGTGATATAAAGCCAACAAAAAGACAAATGTTTTGGGATTGACTTCTGGTGAGCACCCCTTCATTGATGTGGCCAATGATTTGATCTGGTGGATGAGACTTCAAGAAGATTAGATCTCCCTGGTATGGAACAATGGCATTAAATGGTGAAGGTTGCAGATGTGAATCATCTAAGCTAACATCTGTTGGTGACTTTGATGATCCAACATCTGTTTGAAATGGAGGTGGAGGGATAGGAGGAATTGGTGTGACACAATGTTGATTTTTATCCACTATTGGTAGATTTTTATCAACAGTGGTTGAGGATATGGTGATAGAGGTTGAAGGTCTACTTTGGCCAACAACTATAGATGTAGCAATGGTTGAGCTTTGACGGCTATTTTGAACATCTGCTGCTCTGGTTGAGGATGTGAACATTTGTTGTGGAATTACAACTTCATATCCATTGTCTGGTGGCGGAGATTGTGGTGTACCTGCATGGTTAGTCTTGACAGACACATCTTCAAAAGTTAATTAATCTAGATCAAATAATTCAACAGGATTTGCTTGGATTTTCAGAGATGAAAGTTCACTGAATTTCACATTCAAAGTGTCTTCCACACACATAGTCCTTGTGTTAAACACTTTGTAGGCCTTGGCAATGGTTGAGTATCCCAGATGATAACCACAATCTACTTTGGCTGCAAACTTTGAAATTGAGTCTTTTAAGTTTAAAATGAAGCATGGGCAGCCAAAGACTTTGAAGTATGACAGTGGTTTAATTTTATATAGAATTTCATAGGCAGTCTTTTGATATATGGGGTTGATCAAAACTCTGTTCTGGACATAGCAGGCAGTGTTTACAGCCTCTGCCCAGAAAGTTAATGGCAAACCTGAATCTACAAGCATGGTTCTGGCTGCTTGAATCAATGTTCTGTTCTTCCTTTCAACAACCCCATTTTGTTCTGGTGTCCCTGGGATGTTGTACAGCCTTACAATCCATTTGGACACACAAAACTCATCCAACTCCATATTTCTGAATTCTGTGTCATTGTCACTCCTAAAGATTTTTACTGGCAAGTCAAATTTCTTTTCAACTTGTTTGACAAAGTCTTGCAAAATGCCTGTAGTCTCATCTTTAGAATGTAAGAAATAAGTCCATGTAAACCTAGAAAAATCATCTACAATTATCAAACAGTATCTTTTCTTTTTAAGGCTCATGATTTTTAGTGGGCCAAACAAATCCATCTGCAGCATTTTCATGCACTTGGTTGTTTTGGACTCTTCAATGGACTTAAATGAGCTTTTATGTTGTTTGCATTTTAAGAAGGAAACACAATGCTCAGGACAGGTGAACAATTTTTGTGGAAGACCTCTTACAAGGCCTTGTTTTGACAAAGCAGTGATTTTCTTGAGATTTGTGTGCCCCAATCTTCTGTGCCATAATTCTGTCTCTTTGTTAAAGACAGCTGAGAATAGACAGGCATCAGTCATAGGGCTCTGTTTTGACAAATCAACTACATAAACATTGCCACTTCTTTGAGCAACATGTTGGGTTTTTCCATTGGCTATTATTTCTTCAATCTTTTTTACCATTTCTGGTCCAACAATTTTGCAACTCTCCTTAGTAAAGAATGACCCATAGCCTTTGTCACTCATTTGTGAGACACTAAGGAGGTTGAATTTCAGATTATCAATCAAATTAACATTTTCAAACTTGACTTTTCCAGACCGAACTATTCCAGACCCCAACACTTTTCTCTTACTATTATTACCAAAAGATATATCACCCCCACCATGAGTTTTGAATTCCTTGAGTAGGGCTCTACATCTAGTCATGTGCCTGGAGCCTCCACTATCTACATACCAAAGACTATCTAAGCATGCAGAAGCTCCCTGCACATCAAGTAAATAACTAGTTCAGGAGGGTCTCCAAAGCCAATAAGGCTTTGGATGGGGTCACAACAGTGTCAGAGTCAAGTCCAGGAACATGGAGAGTGGTTAGATCAGGGGATTGAGCAGTTTTTGAAACTTGTTTCTCTAACCACTTTTGTGGGCCATTTCCTATCAGCTGTTGTGTCACACCCCTACCGCGTCAAAACAACGAAACCGCGGCGGAAACGTCGGGGAGTGGACCAACAGAATTATTGTTTCACAACCATGGATTCAAAAAGTTTTGTTTTATTGATTCATTAGGTAATTTACATTGTCTTAAACAAAACAAACAAACTAAACATCGTCTATCATTGTTATTATGTCACTAAGGCCTCGTCCAGATCCTATGTGAGCATGCATCCTAGCAATCAACATCATTCAACAACACCTGAAACATATGTAAAAACAAAGTCAGCAAAGAAATGCTGGCGAGCACATAGGTTTTATGAGAGTATCGGATTCATGGCTCGTTTACATGTTGCAATACCTCATTAAAAACCTTGTTTTGAAAAGTATATAATATTGCAACATAATTAACCAACTCAAATCAAGTTGGTTATAACTTATACAATCTCGTAGCCATGATTCTTAACCCTAAACATTTGTTTATTTAAATCGAATTGTAAATCACCTCGTTAATAAAACTCGTATGGTTTATATTATTTAGAAAACATCGTTGTGTGACCTGGTTTCAAAATCGTTTACCCAATTGAACTAAATAACGCCACGGTATGTAATATGATGAAAACACTTATATAGTACCAGTGGCGTATCTACCATGTTTTCATCACATTACACCCGTCCCGTTATCTAAACACTAACCAAAAACCAATCGTTTGTACCAATCGTTTAACTCATTTAAATCGTTCCAAAATCATTTAATTGTTCCAAAATCGCTCTCGTTTTAATTGTGAAAACTACTTTTGGTCGCCTCGCCAATAACATCCAAACCTTCGCAACTCGTCCATCGCCAATTCTCGCATTAATAAACCACCAAAGGGTAAATTGACAATCACAGATTCAGTCGTTACCCACATAACCCCCACACATAACCATGGGTGCAGTCTGATAACGGGATTTGTCAGATCCTATGGTACCATAACCTAACACTGGTCGGTTCGGCCAAAGCTAATGAATGTTATTCGTTATGTAATTACGCCCAACAAGTTTGTTC
The DNA here is from genome assembly GCA_030545235.1 of Helianthus tuberosus. Lineage (NCBI taxonomy): Eukaryota > Viridiplantae > Streptophyta > Magnoliopsida > Asterales > Asteraceae > Helianthus > Helianthus tuberosus. The sequence goes on along the minus strand of CM060371.1, from coordinate 86,032,350 downwards.
ACATTATCGAAGTCGTTATTAATTTAATATAAACCATTTTAATCATTTTCGAAACCATCGTTAAAAACATCAAAATCATTTAACACATATGAATCACCCCAAAACAATTGAAAACAGTAAAATAGGGGAACTATGTACTCACTACGAAGTGCAAAGTATTCTCAATCCAAAGAACTCAACAATCTCAAGCAAAACAAGGAAATCAAGTAGCACCTAGTAATCGGATCACTAGGTTAATAAACCGACACCTAATCGAAAGATCGGATAGATTGAGGTCTCGTAAACCAAATGAGTATTGGAACTCATATGATATGGTTTAACAAAGCCTACATCCTAAAACGGAACCTAACCTAAGTGCTTTAGACCCGTTATGACCCATTAAGGTAGCTTACGCTACTTTAACGCGTCGTGCGCGCATAGCGCGTTCGAGACGCCTAACTAGTCCTATGACAAGTATTATATGCCTAAACATGTTACATAATTAGTTTAAGTGACAAAAGTTAAGTTATATATGCTTAATTACCAATTATGTAAGAAAAGGGCATTTTTGTCATTTACCAAAGGCATATATACAACTTATCATACAACTAATTAAACTAAGTGACCATAAGGTATAACCTCGGAAGGTTATTCCCTATACAACTATGGTCACTAAACATGCTTGGTCGGATCCTAAAGATTGACCAAACGGGTCGGGTTTGAATGTCTAAGAGGTTGTTAAGACCGCTTATCTTACGACCCTATACAAGCACTAGACTAAAAGTGACGAGTTAAACATGTTAAAACATGTTTAACTAAGTTAGAAAACAGGTTTTGATATCAAAACAAACGGTTTTGATACCCAAGAATAGTTTGGTTACAAAATACGCATAAATACGCATTTTGGCCGAAACTGTGACTCGTCACTACACCTAATCAACGTGGTAATCAGTAGGTATAGTCACAAGGGACTATAACCATCGTGATTACGCTCACGTTGCAAAGTCCAAACGAACTTTGTGTTGACCAAAGACTGGTTAAAGAAGAAAGTCAAACACTGTTTGACTTTTGCTTGAAAAACGCATAAAAGCACGAAAGAATACTTACAAAGGGTCCAAGCTAGGAAGATCTTGATTCAAGTTGCTCAGGTATGAAGTGCTAGACCCCAACTTAGAGCAATTGAATCAGATTTGTGAGGAATGAATGAAACTTTGGTGGGTATTTATAGAAAACCCACAACCGTTAGGATCGTTCCTCGCAATTCGTGCTTCGATCTTGACCCTCCATGTGGGCACATGGTTTTAAAATACAATGGGAACACTAAAAACCATCAAATTCATCAAAAGGTATTGAAAAACCATGGACAAAACCATCAAAAACAGGCTGGAAACCCAGATTCAATGTTTCTGATCTGGGCTGCTGACGTGGGCCACATAAGAAAAGGACTGGGCTTATGCGCCCCTCCTAAGATCTTTGGCAGAATTACACTTTTAGTCCCTGCAGCCAAGAAACTGGATATTTGATGCATTTTTGACACGTTTAAGCCCCGTTAACCCCATTTCAAGGCTCTAAAATGAAGTTAAAGTATAGGGAACTTAAAATATGCTCAAAAACATCTCGGATGTCGGTTCGTTTTGTCGTACGGTTGCGTTATTCGGTTAATTACGACTGAAGTCGTAACGGACGCAAAAACGATCCAAATTACACGACGAATGGTATTTTTGCATTCCTATCACTAAAATAAGATATTTTAATGATTAGAAAATTTTTTGGATGTCCGGATATATTCAGAACGTAAGATATGCGCGAAAATGCAAACTTATGCACTTTTTGACGCTTTTAGTCCCCATTGATCAAATAAGTGTATTTTTGCGCACCAAACACCTCAAAGCCTATTTCTAAGCTATGTAAAGGATATTTAGGGCATGTTTAACTTATGATCAAGTTCCGGAATGTTTGATATAGAACAAATCCGCATACTTTCGTAGTTTGACACAAATAGTCCCTGCGATCGAATAGACTTGTTTTCAACACACCAAACCTTCCAAAACTTATTTCTAAGTTATGTTTAGGTTTTTTAAGGTATGTTAAGCCTATGTCACTATTCCGGAGGGTTTCTCGCATTCAACTGACTGCATTTACACACCAGTTTACGTATAACTTTCCAAAAAGCGATTTAAAGCTCGAAACCAAACCCGAATCAAAAGACAAAATTATCAAACACAAATATACATATAACAACACCAAAACACATTGTTTTATTAATAATTGATATTGTTTTACATTATACATCAATTACAGAGCACAGTTGTCAATCCACAAGATGGTTTCTTGCCACGAACTTCCAGAACATCGCTAGACGAAAGAGGAATACGAACGATCTTATTGAAACAAACCACCTCAGCATGAAACTTAGTTAACCAATCCATCCCTACGATAATGTCAAAACTCCCAAGTTGCATCGGTATGAGGTCAATAGAAAAAAGATGGCTATCGAGGTTCAATTGACAATCGTGAATAACAGAATCGAGTGTAGGGGGTTTACCAGTAGCAACTTCGACAGATAAGGGTTTCCTCAGTTTAGTTCTAGGTATCGCAAGTAAAGGCTCAAAAGATGTCGAAACAAAACTCCTATCGGCACCGGAATCAAAAAGAATAGATGGAGGTTGATGGTTAACAAGGAATGTACCGTTAACAACCTCGTTATCAGCACGTGCCTCGTTTGCATTCAAATTATACGCTCGTCCACGGGCAGGATTTGCGTTTGCAACGGCATTCAGATTTACATTTGCGTTCACCAACCTCGGACAGTTGTTGCGGAAATGACCAAACTCTCCGCAGTTGTAACACGAACCAGGTGGGAATCTAGCAGCATTCCCCTGAACCTGTGCTGGATTCTGAACAGCTTGATTCTGGCCCAACCGACAGATATTGGCCAGATGCCCAAGTTTACCACACGTAGTACACTGTTTACAAGCCTGTTGAGCAACGTGATGACCATTGCATCGAGCACAGTGAGGTGCGGTACCGGCATATGCTTTCTTCGTAGGAGGTTGAGCCGGTGGGTTCTGAGCAGTAACAACAAAATTCTGGGAAGCCTTGCGCTTCCTCGACTTCTTGGAAGACTCTCCCTTCTTCTTACCCTTACCCATTTCCTTGGCTGGTGTGGAATCAGCTGACTTCTTCTTGTCACCCTTGCGGGTCAGTTTCCCTTTTCTGACCTGAGACTCGGTCAGAGTAGCAGCCAATTCGATCACTTGACGAACAGTCGTAGGATTACTGCCAGTCACAATATCCTGCACAGAATTGGGTAAACCATTGATATACCTCTCTATCTCTTTCACCAACGGGGTAACCATAGTGGGACATAACAAACTTAGCTCCTCAAAACGATCCGTATAAGCACGGTGTTCTCCCCCATCTTGTTTCAGATCGTCAAACTCTCGTTCCAAAGCTCGAATCTCGTGACGGGGATAAAACTCTTTCATCATGAGAGCTCGAAGCTCTTCCCATGTTTGTGCCAGGGCCACATCGGCACCCCTATCACGCATCACACCGTTCCACCATGTAAGAGCACGTTTCTCAAACACACTGGATGCAAACTCTACCATATGCTCATTTGGACATTGAACATGTCTAAATGTGCTCTCCAAACTTTCGAACCATTGCAGGAGCGCAGTTGCTCCTTGAGACCCGGAACGGTTTGGCCGAATTGAAATTCTTGAAATTACATTGAGCATTATTGTTGTTATTGTTGTATAATTGATGGATCTGGGTTACTATGCCTGGAAGCACAGCAGCCATTTGTTGATAGACAAGGGCTGCGACTTCTTCGTTATTTAGAGGTTGTGCATCACGTCGAGGAGGCATTTTCTAAAAGGAACAAGGAAACATGAGAAATGAGTGAGGTCGAAAATTGGATAAACAAAAGTGGTATTGAAAAATATCGACAAAACAAAAGGAGGGCGATCATTCGTTTGTTACCTCAAACAAACAAATGACACGCAGTGACTAATCAAAGTAAATGGGTCAATATAATGTATCGCGAAGACCGGCTTTAGCCTATAAGTGGACACTCATCCCAAGAGTTCCCAGGTAAGAGTGACTGGTCCGATTATGTGGATTTGTACGAACACTTTAGCCTTAGACAGAAAACTCAGGATACAGGCATCCACTCTTCCAGATTGCACGTGTTCACACTATAAGACCCAAACTTTGATGAAATTTTGAAAACTTAGAGGGTTCAAAACCTTATAACAAATCATTCTAGAACAGATGATTGATTTTCAAAGCGGATTTGTTATTGTGTTCTCGTTGTGGTTATCACCTAAGGGAAGGTGACGGTATTGTTTTAAAATGTAAACGCAATTAAACTTGCGTTGGGGTCCTAGATGGTTATAGTCTAGGTCAAAGCATTACTAATACCCTAATTCCCTATAACCATTGGCTCTGATACCAACTTCTTCTGTCACACCCCGACCGTGTCAAAACAACGAAACCGCGGCGGAAACGTCGGGGAGTGGACCAACAGAATTATTGTTTCACAACCATGGATTCAAAAAGTTTTGTTTTATTGATTCATTAGGTAATTTACATTATCTTAAACAAAACAAACAAACTAAACATCGTCTATCATTGTTATTATGTCACTAAGGCCTCGTCCAGATCCTATGTGAGCATGCATCCTAGCAATCAACATCATTCAACAACACTTGAAACATATGTAAAAACTAAGTCAACAAAGAAATGATGGCGAGCACATAGGTTTTATGAGAGTATCGGATTCATGGCTCGTTTACATGTTGCAATACCTCATTAAAAACCTTGTTTTGAAAAGTATATAATATTGCAACATAATTAACCAACTCAAACCAAGTTGGTTATAACTTATAAAATCTCGTAGCCATGATTCTTAACCCAAAACATTTGTTTAATTAAATCGAATTGTAAATCACCTCGTTAATAAAACTCGTATGGTTTATATTATTTAGAAAACATCGTTGTGTGACCTCGTTTCAAAATCGTTCACCCAAGTGAATTAAATAACGCAACGATATGTAATATGATAAAAACACTTATATATAAGAAGTACCAGCGGCGTATCTACCATGTTTTCATCACATTACACCCGTCCCGTTATCTAAACACTAACCAAAAACCAATCGTTTTGATACGCATTTTGATATCAAAACAAACGGTTTTGATACCCAAGAATAGTTTGGTTACAAAATACGCATAAATACGCATTTTGGCCGAAACTATGACTCGTCACTACACCTAATCAACGTGGTAATCAGTAGGTATAGTCACAAGGGACTATAACCATCGTGATTACGCTCACGTCGCAAAGTTCAAACGAACTTTGTGTTGACCAAAGACTGGTCAAAGCAGAAAGTCAAACATTGTTTGACTTTTTCTTGAAAAACGATTGAAAGCACGAAAGAATACTTACAAAGGGTCCAAGCTAGGAAGATCTTGATTCAAGTTGCTCAGGTATGAAGTGCTAGACCCCAACTTAGAGCAATTGAATCAGATTTGTGAGGAATGAATGAAACTTAGGTGGGTATTTATAGAAAACCTACAACCATTAGGATCGTTCCTCGCAATTCGTGCTTCGATCTTGTCCCTCCATGTGGGCACATGGTTTTAAAATACAATGGGAACACTAAAAACCATCAAATTCATCAAATGGTATTGAAAAACCATGGACAAAACCATCAAACACAGGCTGGAAAGCCAGATTCAATGTTTCTGATCTGGGTTACTGACGCGGGCCGCGTAAGAAAAGGACTGGGCTTACGCGCCCCTCCTAAGATCTTTGGCAGAATTACACTTTTGGTCCCTGCAGCCCAGAAACTTGATATTTGATGCATTTTTGACACGTTTAAGCCCCGTTAACCCCATTTCAAGGCTCTAAAATGAAGTTAATGTATAGGGAACTTAAAATATGCTCAAAAACATCTTAGATGTCGGTTCGTTTGGTCGTACGGTTGCGTTATTCGGTTAATTACGACAGAAGTCGTAACGGACGCAAAACGATCCAAATTACACGACGAATGGTATTTTTGCATTCCTATCACTAAAATAAGATATTTTAATGATTACAAAAATTTTTGGATGTCCGGATATAATCAGAACGTAAGATATGCGCGAAAATTCAAACTTATGCACTTTTTGGCGCTTTTAGTCCCTTTTGATCAAATAAGTTTATTTTTGCGCACCAAACACCTCAAAGCCTATTTCTAAGCTATGTAAAGGATATTTAGGGCATGTTTAACTTATGATCAAGTTCCGGAATGATTGATATAGAACGAATCGGCATACTTTCGCAGTTTGACACAAATAGTCCCTGCGATCGAATAGACTTGTTTTCAACACACCAAACCTTCCAAAACTTATTTCTAAGTTATGTTTAGGTTATTTAAGGTATGTTAAGCCTATGTCACTATTCCAGAGGGTTTTTCGCGTTAAACTGACTGCGTTTACACACCAGTTTGCGTATAACTTTCCAGAAAGCGATTTAAAGCTCGAAACCAACCCCGAATCAAAACCAAAATTATCAAACACAAATACACATATAATAACACCAAAACACATTGTTTTATTAATAATTGATATTGTATTACATTATACATCGATTACAGAGCACAATTGTCACATGTTGAAATCCATAAGGATGCCTATGCACTTTTGGTTTAGGAGGCCTTTTGTAGGCCTCATAAACATGTGGGACCCTCTGGTATGGAGGTTGACCTTTTCCTCTTTGGAATTGGTTGGAAAGTGGTGCATCTGTCACTTGCACATCTCTTGGAACAGTGCTTTTGTTCCGCTATTTTGTAACAGCTGTTTGGACAGATACAAATGGTTGTTTCTTGATTGGTTGATTTGATGACCTCATGGATGTTTTTGCAGTGTATTCTCTCCTTTTAACCTCAAGGGTTTGAAGATACACACACTCATGAGTGAGATGGTTTGATTTTCCACAGATGGTGCAGCTTTTTGAAGGCTCAATGATGCTTGTTTTGTTAATATCATAAGCTTTTATGTGAAAACAATCTTTTGTTAAATGATTTTTCTTTTCACAAAAGTCACAAAACAAATTTTTAACTTTTTCTCTCCTTTTCTTCTTTTCAGAATCCATTGCAACAGAGTTTTGAACCATTTTTGGGATGTCCTTAAGAGGAATTACCTTGGCCATTGATGCTTTCACACCTTCCACTATAGAAAAATCCATGGATTTGAAATTTTCAAGGATGTCACACTCATCTGAGCAAGTGGGTTTGAATTGCTATTTTTCAAGCTCCTCAAAAGTTGAGGACCCCTCTGGTCTTTCAAGAGTGATTTTGTTACCATTTTTATCAGTTATTTTTATTTCTTGACCATCCTTGTTTGTTGGTATTATCTCAACAGTGTTTTGAACAGATTCATTTATAGCAGTGTTTTCAACTTGGTCATTTTTTCTAAAACCTATGCCAAATTTTACATTGCTTTTGATCTGTTTTTCTAGCATAACTTCATAACCTTTGCAGGATTCCACCCATTTTTACATGTGATTTGGGTGGATTCCAACTCCTTTTTACAAGTTTGATATTTTTCTATCATAGCCTGGAGTTGGTCTTTGGTTATGCTATGCTCATGCTTGAGGCTGCAAATTTCACTTTCTTTTTCAAACAATTTGTTTTTCAATTTTTTTACAGATTTTTCAAATTGTATTTCATCCTTTAAGATCTTGTCTCTAAGGTTTTCATTCACCTCTTTAACATTAGCGAATGCTATGATGCACTTGTCTGAACATAGGTTTTGCAAGACCTGAGGTGATACCTTAGCTGCAGCCATCATGGCACAATCACACACATTTTCACAAGCATTGTTTTTCTCCTTTTTCTTCTCTTCCTCTTCTTCCTTACACCAAGGGTCAGCAAGAGGCTCTAACAGTGGTTTGACTTCCTTCTCCATCAGATGTTCACCAACAACAGCAGTAACCACTGCTTCAGCAATCTTATCCACTGTTTCAGCACTGGATTCTCCTTATTCAGTTTCCAGCCCTTCAGGAATTGACTCTAATGCTACAAAACAGAATTCATCAACAAGAGCATCATTTATAGCAAATAGAGCAAAGTTTTCATCAGTTAATCCATCAGGCATGCTACTCCAATCAACAAAGCCTTGGGTAAAGAAGCTTTGCTGACTGGCCTGTGCAGGAGCAGATGTTTGTGTAGCATGTTGTGCAGGTTGTTGCACTTGGACCTGAGAAATTGGGGCTTGGACATATTGTATTTGAGGAACAGTGGTTTGAACATATTGCATTGGAACAGGTGTTACAGGGTGTGCATAATGAGCAGTGTTTACATGAGCAGCAGGGGTATTTTGGTAATAATGCACAGTGTTTTGTGTATTTTCAGGTGTAAGGCTAGGGTGTGTTATGATTGGTCCACTGTTTTGGTTACTTCTACACTCTCTAGCAAACTGTCCTAGCCTGTTACACTTGTAACACTTTAACTTTGATTTATCTAACCCAACTTTCAAGTTCCCATGTAACCCTGGAAATTTTCTCCCTGTTCTTTTATAAAACTTGCTGGTTCTTACACTCACAGTGCCAATTGATGCAATATGTCCATTTCCTCCAGATCAGTGGGATCAAAATCCTGGAGATCATTGAGTTCAAAGGATAGATTGTCAGAATTCTAGTTTTCACTACTAGCTGTGAAAGCATAGTCAGTTGAGTAAGAATCATAGTTGTTAAAAGCTCCACCAGCAGTTATGTCAATGTAATGATCATAACTCTGATCCTTACTACTACAAGAATCCTCTTGACCAAGAAGTGCTATGCTACCAAATGAGTAGTTATCAGCAACCTTCCCTGACTCTTGTAACTTCTTTTTCTGATTCAACTCTCTCTCATAGGTGAGGAGTCGACGATGAAGTTGAGTCAGCGTTAAATCTTTGAACCCAACATAATTTCTGGTTACAAATGCAATTGTGTCCCATTTTTCAGGAAGTGACCTTAGAAACCTACTAATTACGGTTGATTTTGTAAGTTCAACTTTAACAAGTTTCAGTTCACTAATGAGACAACTAAAATGTTCAAACTGCTGTGTCAGTGATTCTCCTTTCACATGACAAAAGGTTTCATACTATTGATTCAAAACCTCCTTGTTATTTTCTATCACCTCTTCTGTACCAGTGAACCATTCTTTTAAGGCATCCCACAGCTCTTTGGCACTGTTACAATGTAACAGTCCAGCATAAATGTCATTTGGAAGAGCTGAGACTACTATGCTAAAAGCTTTTGCATCTAGTTCAATTTTTTGAAAATCTTGTTCTGAGTAATTTTCTAGGCTTTTAGGCATAAAGCTTTTGGGATCCTCAGCACTAGGGACCATAGGAACGTGTGGTCCATAGATGACTGACTTCCAACAGCCGGTATTTTGTTGTGCAAGGACATGTCCCATCTAACGCTACCAGATGTTGTACTCGGATCTGACAAGCATCAGTGGTTTGAATAGAGTCCCTGTGTTGTGAGGGTCGTGTGTTTGTGATGCCATTCTGGTTGATTTTCACAAAAGTTTTTAGAATAATCAACTTTGTACGTGATTATCTTTTTACTCTGTTTTTATCAACTGATACGAACAACTTGAATATCAATAAATCTGAGCTGAACTTTTACCTCAAATCGATGGTTAGATCGAATTTTGTCTGTCCAATCTCTAATACTAATTGTTAGGATCTGAGTTTCTTAGATTGTGTTTGTTTGAATTAATTGATGTAAAATGTAAGAATAGAGATGTAATAATTGCAGGGGAAATAACAATCAAACTTTGTAAACACAATCACGGAAGAAAAGTTTATGCAAACATATTTTCCATTGAATCAAATGATTGTATCTAATTACAATAATCAAAACAAATGCATGTATGCACAAGACTCCCCCTCAGCCTGAGCTCAGTGATTTGTTCGTACAGAATGACTTGTGAAGAAAGAGCTAATGGAACAGTACAGAGTACTGTTCAATTTATAGTACAGGTAAACCACTGAGCATCTTTGCTGACGTCACCATGAAAGTGACATCTAACCTCGTAACAAACTCTAAGCATTGTTCTATACAACCACTGATTACATTAGACACCGATTACATAAACACTGATAAAATAAACCACTGATTCTTCATTCCACTGTTGTAGTCTAAGCACTGATGTTGAGCATCAGTGCTTTCTTCAAAGGATGATCAGTTCTTATAATGGGCAGTGCTTTGGTCTTTAACAGTGCTTGGAAGAAATCAGTAGATTGAGCTTCAGTCCTTATTCTTTATCAGCAGTTTGGCTTAACAGCGGTTTGAGATGATCAGTGCTTTGGAGTCTATCAGTTGCTGGTAAACCATTGTCAAGGGGAAAGTCTTTATACAGGCACTGCTTATGATGATCCACTACTCTGAACCATTTTTGGCTTTCCTTATCATTTGTTCTTTCTGGGTTTGAGTGCATGAACCAACAATGAGACGTAAATGTCGTTCATGATCAGTTTGAGTCTTCGAATAGATGAGAATGTCGTCGATGAATACGATTACAAAACAATCCAAGTAGGGCTTACAAACCCGATTCATTAGATCCATAAAGACTACCGGTGCGTTGGTCAAGCCAAAGGGTATAACTTAGAACTCGTAGTGACCATAGCGAGTGCGAAAGGCGGTTTTAGGGATGTCCTCTTCGACACCACGAAGTTGATGATAGCCTGGTCGAAGGTTGATCTTAGAGAAGTCTGTTGCGCCTTGGAGTTGATCAAAGAGATCGTCGATGCGAGGGAGAGGATAACAGTTTTTGACAGTGAGTTTGTTAAGCTCACGATAATCGATACACATTCGAAATGAACCGTCCTTCTTCTTGACGAAAAGCACAGGAGCGCCCCAAGGAGAAGTACTTGGGCGTATGAAACCTTTATCGAGGAGCTCTTGAAGTTGACTTGACAATTCTTGCATCTTAGAGGGTGCAAGACGATAAAGAGCTTTAGCAACAGGAGTCGAACCAGGGATGAGATCAATGCGAAAATCAACAGATCGAGATGGACGAGGACCAGGTAGGTCTTCAGGAAAGACTTCAGGAAAATCACACACAACGGGAACATCACTTAGGCTCTTTCCCTTGCCCTTTTCTTCCACAACGTGGGCTAAAAAGGCAAAGTACTATTTACGTAAGTACTTGTTTGCTTGTGTGCATGACATAAGCTTTAGTCCTCTTGAAGGTCTGTCTCCATAGACATGTAGAGTGTCGCCAGAAGGAAGGGGTAAACGAACGTATTTTTCGTGACAAGTGATTCCAGCATGATTCTTACGAAGCCAATCCATGCCTACTATGATATCGAAGCTACCCAATTGCATGGGTATGAGGTCGATAGGGAAAACGTGATCATTAAGAGTGAGAAAACAATTGCGAAGAACATAATCGACTGTGATAGATTTGCCATTGGCAACTTCGACTGTGAAGGACTTAGGTAGTTTAGAGCGTGTACAATTTAACATAGATTCAAATTCAATGGACACAAAGCTTTTGTCCGTGCCAGTATCAAATAATATGGAAGCATAAACGTTATTAACGAGAAACGTTCCATTAACGACTTCATTGACGTTTTCGGCTTGATTAGCGTTGATGTTGAAGGCTCGTCCTCGTGGAGCTTGCTGCTGATGCTGCTCGTGATTCAGTGGGGGACATTGTGGGGGAAGATGTGTAGTGTCACCACATTTGTAACATGCTCGAGCGTTGTTTGCTGGCTTAGGGTTTGGGGGAGCTTGCTAAACTTGATTGTTATTACGACAATAAGGGGTTGTGCGACCAAACCGATTGCACGTAGTGCAATAGTGAAAAGCTGAGTTGGTTGGGTGATGATAATGGCAGGTATTACACTTGGGATGAACCCCAGTGTATGTAGGCTTTTATGGTCGGTGAAGACCACACACTTTGTACCATAAAGTTAGTGTCTAAAAATGAAAATTACAACAATGCTTGCTAAACCAGGAAAGTACAAATATACGAAGCGTTACACATCCCATACAAGAAACAATTGAAGGCTGGAGATCTTTCTCATTAGAGTGAAAAACAATATTACTTTGTTTGTCTTGATTAACAATGACTCTATTAATTTTTGGTTTCTATCTTTAATTATGTTTGATTTACATGTCATATTAGCTATTTTTCTTACAACACTTAGGGGGGAATTGTTAGGAAAATGTTGTAAGTATTCAAGAAAAATAATCTGACTAGAGGAAGATACATGACAATTGAACAAAAGAAATAAGAACATCATCCTCAAATAGATCAGAAAATGATCCTAAACAAGAAAGGAAGATCAGATCAAGCCAATCTGATGGTTCTCATGGTAAATTTGATATCTATCATCAGAATCTGGTAATATCTGATTGTCAGAAATCTGATGATCAAGGACATCAGATTTCTGATAAGGACTTCACCAGAATCGTGATGAAGCAACTTGACAAAGAGATAATGTTCTACACGAACTCCTAAGTGACTAGTGGACTTGAATGGATTCAATGAATATGCAAAAAAACTACTTTTCACAACCAAGTATATGAATAAATAAATATTTATTCATGCCCACATTCTCTATAAATAGAGATCATTATACCTAAGGGAAAATGAGTCAAGCTTAGCATTTATCAGATGCTACAAAATTCCACTGCCCTTCACACAGAATTCTTTAAGTATTTGTTTGTACTAGCCAATAATCTTACAATCACCTTGTAATCTTTTCAAAGTGATATAAATTTGAAAATTCGGTATTTCGATTTCTTAAAAGTTTGATTTCTAATTCCACACATTATTTTCATACTTGTTAAAATCACTTACCTAGTTTAGTTAAAAACATTGTTATATGGGACCGACGCTACCAAATTACAATTTTATCCCCGGTTTCAAATTACGAATTCGTCGCAGTTCAAAATAAAATTTTGGTTTTGCCCCCAAGTTAAAATTATGATTTTGCACCCAATTCAAAAAAAAATTATCGTTTTACACCTAGCTAAAAATTACGATTTTGCCCTCAGTTCAAAATATGATTTTGCCCCCATTTCGAAACTACGATTTTGCCCGCAGTTCAAAATTGCAATCTTGCTATCGTTTTTTTTTTTTGCCAAAACTATGTTAGTGTTGTATTTTACTTGTTGACTCAATATAGTTTTTATTCGTGTTAAGCAGCTGCCTAGCACTCGCTCATTATTCCTAACAAATTACTGTTTTGCCCCCAGCTCTATATTATATACTTGCCATGGTTTTAGTTTTTTTTAGACAAAACAATAGTAGTATTTTAGTTTAATTGGTTGACTCAATGTATTTTTTTTTTTGAGATCGCGATATAAATAGTATGTACAAGTAACCGAAATATAAACATACAAGTTATCAAACTAAGAAATGTTCAGTTTATCTCCCCGCAACGTAGGCGACGTATAACAGTAGTCATCTACAAAGGAAGAAAAAACTCAAATTCTCGGTGATTACCATTGTTGGTACTGGTACCTTGTATTTCAACAAACATATATCTTTTACAAAAGATCTTAATTAAGACAAAAATAACACATTTTTGTCAACCTATGAAGTGTTTAACAAAGCAACGTGAATCAATTGTATAAAAGACATGATATTGAACACAACATTTCCAATTGTCTAAAATGTATAGAAAATGATACATCTGTCTGGATTATTCATAAAGTCACCTTTTTTTAATAATTTTATTAATTTTATTTTGGCCAACGACAATCAGTCTTGTTAATGGTGATATGAACCTGGTGAATCATTAAAATAGTTATTGAACACTAAAAAATGATTTGTTGCGTCTTCACACTTCACTGTTTAATAAGACTCAATCTATTCACACATCCTTCATGCCTATTTGCACACTTTTGGTGTCCTAGACGCCTCGTCTAGGCACTGAATTTAAGGGGCTCAGAGTGGGGTGTCGGGCACAAAATTTAAGGGGTCTAGACACCCCGTATAGGACTAGACGAGGCATCTTGGAGAGTGATATTTTTTTGAATGAAAAAATGGGTGTTTTAGAGGGGTAATATGATGTGTTTTTGGATGATGATGTTTTTTGAGTGAAAAATGGATGTTTTGGTTGAGTAACTTGAGTTGTTTTTTAAGAAAAGTTGTATTTTTTTGTATAAAAATATTTTACCGTTTTCAAGATCGGCACTTTAAAAATATTAGCTCTGACGTGTGTCGGAGTGTACGGATTTGTAATGTATTTTAGTACATTTTTCCTCTTTTATCAAGCTTTAAATTTATAAAACACGATAAAAAATATCATTCTCTACAACACGCTAAGGAAAGTGTACTAATCGTTGGCGTAGTATAGTGATGGTAAGATACTGAGGTCGTCTAATGACACAAAAGCTTTTAATACCGGAGTATCGTCGACGTCTAACCCAACCAAATTTTTGGAGGAAAAGGTTTTTAAATAAGTAAAATAAAGAAACAAAATAAATAAACAAAACAGATAGACAAGATAGAATCACTTGGATCTGACTCGTCATATATATTTCCATTGATGATTTCTTCGCTTTGGATTTTTTAAGATATTATCTTAGTTATAGTGGCTTGCCCCTCTTTTGGAGCCAATGCTACCCTCAGCCATATTGGTCTGAGTAAGCAGGGATGCAGTCCCGCAAGTCCGGATTATTGAAAGATAATTAAGTAAGTTATTAATGCAAAATGTGGCATGTCCCTCTTTTGGAGGCAACGCTACCCTCAGCCATATTAGTCTGAGTAAGCAATGATACAGTCACGCAAGGCTGGTTAAAGTTTTAATAGTAGTTTATTTATAAGCGATTACAAGTTGTTCTTACTTCCCCCGGTTTGATGTTATTTGCCTCAAGGGAAGTCCTAATAAGCTTGAATCAAGTCCTCGCAGGATCTTTACAATGAACAAGGCAAAAACTTTATCCAGCCACCCTTCTAACCCCCTTCCAGGCAGTTAACGCGCTTTATATAGACCGTAAAGACACGAATGAGTGAGTCAACAAAACATTAAGAAATGACTGAATAAAGTTCACTTTCAATATAAAAAACTAGGCATTAAAGTCATTAATACAAACCCAAATAAAAAGTTACCAAAGCTAGGAAATCAAAAGTAATACATAAATAACTTGTCTTCACCAAGTGATGTAAGAGATTAGCCAAGCATGGCCTTTGTTTGACAAAAACTTTTACTATCGATCTTGGATCCCGAGACTACTACACACACTCTAAGGATGGATGATGGATGAAAGTGGTGGATAATGGTGGTAATGGTGGTAGTGGTGGTGGAGTGATGGCAGGTGTGAGAGAAGTAGTTTGCCAAGAGATGAGTTGCAAGTGAGACAAACATCTCCTTTTATAGCTGAAAATAGTTACTTCACACGGCCCCATGCCTGGTGGGCATGACCCCATGTCCTTTTCCTTCTATGTCTTCATTTAATGTTGTTGTTAGCATGAACATACGTTTTAGGATCGAATTCGAACTCCCGACAATTGTGAAGAACACGTATCACGTGCGGAATCCGTGTATGTGTTTGGATCGAACACAAGAATGTAATATAACATGCTTTCTATTGATTGAAATGACAATTTGTACCAACGAAAGCAATTTGCAAGAGTTTCCCTATCAAGCTCTCCAAAAGCTGTAAAATGAACTAAGACATCACCTATTTATAGGAAAACTCCCACTAAGGAATATTCCATGGAATATTCTCCATCCTCTCCAAATTAACATGTCCATTTCGTGGGGATGGACTTTTCGTGGCGATGGACTAATATGTCATGATAGACACAAAACTAAGCTCCGACTTCTTAACGAAGTTTGTTCCTTATCTGAATATCTACGCGTCTATAACTTCTCTCGACCATTTCTCAGCTTCGGTACGTAATTGACGGAAGTGATAGACATTATGCAATTAAAGACTCCCCCTTGGATATTACTGCGGTCAATCTTGTAGCTTTCTATCTTCTCTTTCTCTCTGAGTATTGTAGAAGCTTTGACATCTTCAGTATCTCAGACTCCCTAATGAGCTTCAAGCTCCTCTTGATTCTGCGTTCTGAATCCTCAGCTCCTCCTTTTGGTTGACTCTTCCTCCAGGCTCCCCATCTCTTTTAGCTTCCATGCTTTTTAGGATCGACACCTTGCTCTTCGATTACAAGCTCCCCATTTCTTTGAGCTCGTCTTCAGACTCCCCCTTAGCCTCAGCTATCGGGATCGTAATCTAGCTTATCATCTGAAAATCTAACAATTTCAAACCATTTGTAAAATATGTGATAAATTAGATCCAAAATCAAAAATCTAGCTCTAAACACAAATATTTAACCTTGAAAATTTTTAGATCATCTAGAATCGCTAATCTGGCTCTAAACAGATACAACAATATGTAATTATCCAAGATTGCCCGATTCTACTCCCCCTATCAAATAACTCTTTATTTGACAGTTAAGCATCCAAAAACCTCACAGATAATCGTCCAAGTCCAACTTAATGACCTTGGAGATTTTCACAAACTATTTTTGATTTTTCATTTTAAAAACCTCAAGTTTCAAATTAATGAACTTGTTTATTTTCAGAAACATGTTCAGCATACTCAGACTTTGAAACTCAGCATTCAGACATCGGATGTCAAAAATAAAGTAGAAACAAAATCTTTTTGTCTTTTTCAAAGTTTATGCTAAAACACACTCAAACTCTCTTTTTGTAATTTTTCTTTAATGAAAAGCAGTAAACAAATATTTACAAGAAATATTTTTATTTGAGTTCGTGTTAGAGGATCATATCAGTTTATGACAAATCACTAGCACCGTTAAGCTATAAACACTTTAAGTTCTAAACGATTCACTTAGATTGTCAGTATACTGATCCACTTAAATTTTTACACAAACTTCAACTGATTCGAGATACGAGATTTAGTGTCCTAAGAACTTAACTTATTTGCGTGTCCCACCTTAGAATATACTCCAGTATCAAGATTCCCTAGATTCAGTCTTACAGATGAGTATACTATATTGATATTTGTACTCTGGGTTAGTGCGAGACCTTGAGAGCTCAGGTTAGAACTTCTGTTCAGTCAAAGAGATGAAAACTCGACTTTAGGTGTGTCCCACTTAGGTATCTTCTTTACAACTGCTTGATTTATATCTTTCGATATTTTTACAATTTTTATGCAGAGGGAAAGCTTTTTTAAAGTGCATAAAGTATTATACGAGGTCTAGGCCACTGCTGACGCAAAATCAGAAGACCAGGAATAATACCCCAGATATCAAACAGTATAAAGACCTAGTATCTCAGAATTAGTCAATCTCTCAAACGAGATTTCGGGGGTTACCCATATATCCGAGAGATGTTTCCCACGAGATAAGCAAGATATTGATTTTAGGTTTATATCCTAAAATCAATCTACTAAATGTGCAAAAACCTACTGGCACATCATCAGTAAGACCGTTTAACGGTTTTAAACTTTCCAATTCTTTAGCGTACTGTGACAATCTAGCTGATGTACTATCATTTCCTCTTTCTACATAAAAACTCATTTTCATTTTTCAAGTTTTTGGCTTTTTCAAATTTTCAAATGTTTTTGTATTTTCAAAATTTTTGCTCCCCCTAAAATCCAAAACATTTAAGAAAATTTGACAACCCGATGTAGATAGCTTTGTCTTGCCATCCATTTTCTTCTTACCATGCTCGGTTTCACATAAAGTACCCCATGATTTACAACCCATTGATTTTTAACAATGTTAAAACCATTTTCAACCATTTGTGAAATTAATCAAGTTTGTTCAGCCGTGAGGGTTTCGGCATATTCAATCAACATATTTTGTCATTTTTCAATTTTTGACAAAATAAAAACATATTTTTTGTTTTCAAATTTTTCTATTTTTAGGGTTTTTGATTTATGGTTTATTTATATACAAAAACAAACCAACACTCCCTATTTTTCGTTCTCAGGAATCTGCAGCCTCTCATGCCCTCCATGCCAGGCAGCTTCGCTCTTTGATTTGACATTCAGTTGTCTTCAGGAGCACCTGCACATTCAACTCACTCAATTACTTTAATAATGCAACACAGGTTTGTTTAACCTTGGGTATTGTCACACAATACGAATTGTTCAACTTCGGAAAACCTTTATCATTTTTTCACAAAACCGTTTTCATTCTTATTTTCAACTGTCTTGGTTGAATCGATTTTCCTTTTTGCATTCACAGAAGTCTGTTTCTTGACCACCCACATTTGACCTTTTAAAACATTCCTTTGATAAAACCTTGATTCATTTTGAATGTTTTGTTTTGACAAATCAGCTTTAGGTTTCCGAAATTGATTTGGCTTTGTCAAATCAGCCGTAGATTTCCAACTTTGTTTAATCTCAAATCTGCGTGTCTTTGGCTTCCAAGTTTGTTGTGATTCATCCTTGGATGTTTTCGGCTTCCAAGTTTGTTTTAAATCAAACTTGGTTGACATTTGTTTCACAACATCAGACTTCTTTTCAACATCAACTTTCTTTTTCTCAATATCAATAGGCTTCAGATTTGGACATTTGCGACCAACATGTCTAATTTGATCACATTTAAAACATGTTTTCTTTGAAACATCTTTGGCCTATTGTTATCGTTTCTTTTGAGCATAGAACTCTTCATTAGACTGTCATCTAAATTGGAGTTCTTTCTCTTCTTTGGAACTAGTTCCGTGAACAAAGTTCGTCTTTTTCTGATGATTTGGCTTTTCAAAACTTTTCTTTTGGTTTTGTTTCTTTTTATAACCCAACCCAGTCTTCATGTTTTTCTTTTTGTAACTAGGTTTGTTATAAATAGTTTTCTTGCTCGCTTTTCCAGCAAATTTTGCAATTTCAGACTTTTTAATTTCTACCAGATTGAAAACTTTGTTGATCTTATTCGAAATCACATTTTGAATTGGAAACTCAACATCTAAAAATAATTTGTCCAATCCAATCATAGTATATGCCAATCCTATTGAATCATCATTCGCATTTTTCTCTGATTTTGAATTTTTCAAATAGTTTTTGTGAAAACTTTCCTCATCTTCATCCTGTGATTTGGACTTACCTTTGTTGGTAGAATCATCTCTCAAAACGTTTTCAACAACCTTACTTACCTCCTCTGAATCACCAGCATCATCAGATTTGGTGTAAGTCACATCTATGTTTTCAGGTAATTGGTCAACCATGTTCAACCCTTTTACCACCCCCTCATCATCATAGAACGTGTAATTATTCTCCAACAGTGGTGGCACCTGATGATATTCTGAACCAATACCATTTTTTGTTCTTTTCTAAATCTTTATCATCTGGTGTGATGTTGAAAATAGATTCGAGAATGTACGACGAAACATGATAACTTTGAAGTTTATCAACAACCTTTTCTTTTTCAGCCAATTCTTGTTTAAGTTTAGCAATTTCATCAATATATTTATTTAAAACCTCTTGCTTTCCTTTATATTTGGCTTCAAAAAGTCGTGTTGTTTCTAAACATTTTGACAATCTACCGTCCATGCTTTTGACTTGTCTCTTCAAAGTATCATAAGCTTCTTATAAATTATTATTTGCAAATTACATTTTATCATATTCTATCTGTAATTCATGAATGATATTATCTTTTTGTAAACATTCATTATAGCTTGCTGAACACTTTTGTTTTAAAAACTCATTTTTGTTTTCAAATTCTTGACATTTTAGTGTCAACTTTTCACCATTTTGTTTCCAAACTTCTTCATTTTCAAGCATTTCTTTACATTTTGTGTAACAACTCTTGAGAAACACCCCTAAATGCTCCTAAATACAACCCGTATGTGAGAAACGGACTCGAATAACATTTATATTAATAAATAAAAAATAAAACAAAGAAAACTCTTCGCTCTCAGGCCGCGACAGACGAAAGAGAAGCCTTCGTGGGGCGCGAGGCCCTTGGCTTGGCAGACACACAATAACAACACGTGTCCCACACCTGTCAAACCTACCTGTGAGTCACCAACCCTATAAATTATCAGGAAGCCTACGATCAGGCCTATAAATAGGAGGTGCAGGCTTCATTTGAAATCGTTCATTTCTCTGAATCTCTCTCAATTCTAAAAGGCTAAAGCTATAGCCTAATACCCTCCGATAAGCGAAGCTCTGCCTCATTGTAAGTATTATAACCCTCGGTTACGTATTAGTTACTTTGCCCGATTGATCTAGAGCTCTGTAACGCATGTCAATGCTCTGCCTGACTCAGTTCGTTGGAGTTCTGTCTCGAGGGTATAGCTAATGTAAATTGGTTTATTTTACTAACACGTATGCATTATATATATTCATAGAAACTCAAGGAAATAATAACCAGGAAAGGCAACAGGAAGCTATAATATTATCAGAAAGCCTGTAGAAATACCTAAGTTTATAAATGTGAGTACATTCATTTTCTCACTATTTGTGAGTACATCTATTTTTGTAAACATTTTTATACAAACCTCAATTGTTTTAAATTATGATAAACAGTGATTGAGTCTATATATTCTACAATTACTGTTAGTATGTTGGGGTTTTGTATACATTACTTGTTACTAATACTGTGAATATTAACATGACCACAAATCAGGGTTGACTGTTGCGTGGCTGGTAATTCGGTAGATAGAAACATTGTCATCGCCCTCAATACTGTAAAGATATAAAATATTGTTTTAATTAAACTGGAATGCACTCACCAGTATTTCTTGTTGATAAAATGTTTTTAAACGTGTTTCAGGTAACGTAGTGTGAAGCCAATAAAAGTCAGCTGGAGAGCACCGAAGGCTTGGAAAAGTGGCTATAAAAGTTACCTAAATAAGAAGGAGAATTTTTTTTCAATAATTAGGGTTTATCCCTATAAATATATTACAAATGAAAATCGGGTTTTGTCCCACTTGGTTATTGGTGTGCGTTAGGTGTGTTATGATTTTATTGATATTTTAACCCCATTTTACGCATTAGATAAGTTTTAAATTTATAAAACACGATATTCTACTAACATTAAACACACACTTGGGCAAGTGCACCCATCGTGAGCGTAGTATAGCGTTGGTAAGATACCGAGGTCGTCCAAGGACACTAGAGCTTTTAGTACCGGTTTATCCTCAACGTCTAATCAAACTAAAATTTTTTAAGAAAAAGGTTTTAAACATGAAAAATAAACTAAAACTGCAGAAATAAAAATAAAATAAAAACAGATAGACAAGATGAATCACTTGGATCCGACTAGCCTTTAATGTATCCTTTGATGATTTTCGCACTTTTGCAGTTTTTAAGAGATTATCTTAGTTATAGTAGTAGGCCCCACTTTTGAAGGTGATGTTACCCTCAACCCAGTGGTTTGAGTCAGCAAGGATACAATCCCAAATGGTCGGAATATTGAAAAATTATTAATTAAGTTATTAATGGGAAAAGGGGTATGCCCCTTTTTTGAAGGTGATGTTACCCTCAGCTAAGTGATTTGTGTCAGTAGGGATACAATCCCAAGTAGCCGGTTTAATGTATTAATAGTAGTTTACATATGAGGGGATCAAGCCATTCGCACCCCCACCATCCAATACCAGTGGGTATTGAAGGAGGTCCTAGTAAGCTTGACCCAGGTCCTTGCAGGATCTATACACTGAATAAGGCAAGAACCTTACTAAACCATTCTCTTAACCCCCAACCAGGTAGCCAACATATCTCTATATAGACCATAGAGATATGAATGGTGTAAATATTTTAATTTATATAGACAGTAAAGTAATGCCAAGACACCACGGACAAATGATAAAGAAGTTTCACCTTCAACATAAGAAACTAGTTATTAAAGTCATGAATACAAAACCATATAAAAAGTGTGAAAAGATTAAAAATCAAAAGTAATACATTAAACAATTTTCTTCACCAAGTGATGTAAGAGCATAGCCAAACGTGGTCTTTGATTGACAAGAACTCTTAATATCAATCTTGGATCCCGAGACTACTACACACTCTATAAGGTGGATGATGGATGATAGTGGTGGATGTGGGTGTTGTAGTGGTGGTGGAATGGTGGCAAAGTGCGAGAGAGGTGGTTTGCCAAGGGATGCCTTTGAAGTGAGCCAAACACCCCTATTTATAGCCTGAATAGAAGCCCGGCCACGGCCCCGTGTCCAGCGGACACGCCCCCGTGGCCATCTCTTTCTCTTCCCTCATTTATTGCATTTGTCAGCATTAGGCTCCACATGGCCCGTGTTCGCTGGGCACGTCCCCGTGTGCAGAAGCGTATCTGTACTACCAAGATTTTGCAGGATTTTGCGAATCTTAGCGTTGACCACGCCCTGTGCTGAGCTGGGCACGCCCCCGTGGTGGGCATAGAGACTTCCACAGCTTTGTCCTTTCTGCAGACTCCTGACCACGCCCCCGTGCCCAGTGGGCACGAGCCGTGGTCAGCCTTCTGTTTCTTGTTTTTTGCTCTTGGGGATGCTGTCGAAGGGTCGGGCATGTCACGTTTATTCCTTTTCTTTCTATTTATGTTAGTTTTTGCTTCATATTGTTCCTTTTGTTTGTTTAAGCTCATTTACTCCTGAAAATACAAAAGGAAGACAAAAACACACTTTTTCCAACATTAGTACTAAAAAAGGGTTAGTTTTATGCCTCATTTTATGTAAATTATATGTTGCATTTTATACACATCAAATACCCCCACACTTGAATCTTTGCTTGTTCTAAAGCAAAACTCTTTATTGTGTGGCTTACTCACCCAAATGGAATGGGTAGAAGAGAAGTTTTGGGCTTGTCTTAAGTGTCGGGAATCCAAGATCGTTATTGGGTTTTATTATTATTCTATTTACAATCCTCTTCGTTATGATTTATTTAGAACGTTTAATAAGAGAAATTACTTATTTGGGCATAACATACTTCTTTAAAATCTCATTTATATACAAGTTCACATACCTCATGGGAGATCACTCAACACTCGGGCAAAGATGTATTTTTGTGAAACACTTGAGACCGGCATGGAACTTACTTCTACCATATGCTTGCCAAGCAATAAATCTTCCTCCTTTTTATCTATAAACCTTTGTAAATATCAAGAGGACTTGGGAAAGGGTTAGGCTTGGGCTAAGGGTAGGTGGTTTTGGTTAGTGGTTAGTAAAAAAGGGCTAAAGGCGTAAAAAGCGTCGGTTGTCGTAAAACTTTTTGTTTTTGTACTTTTATTCAAACTAAGCATCTTCAAACAAAGTTTCTTTGAGGAACTTGTTAGTTTATTGCTAGACTTTCATTTTTTTAAGAAAGTGACGTCACAAGATAACCGAGCTTTTTACTAAAACAAAGGGTTGAAAAGAAAAAGGGTTTTGGTGGGTAAAAGGGTGTTTGTTTTGTGGGTTTAGAAATGAAAAAGGTTTAGGCTCAAAGGGATTAACTAGGGGGATTTTGGGTAGGTGATAAAGAAAATGAAAAATAATGGTGTTGAAAGGAAAATGGGTTAGTCCTAATGCCTCCATCATTTACTTACTTGGGTTTAAGTTGGTAAGGACCGGGAATGTATCGTCGTAGCAAGTTCTAGACTCGTAAGAACAGGCGGCTATTCACACAAGAAACGAAAAATGAGCATTTAGTTTAAAGATGTATGCTTGTAAGCTCAATAAATGCTCAAAAATCACTTGTTGTAGGAATAGGTTTATAATGTGATCAAGTATATATAATCAAATTTTAATTGGATTTGTCATGCCGTTTCATAATTTTCTTATGTTGGTTCTTTTTATCACGACGCTATCGGTTGTAAATTTGTATAAATATAACCTTTTTAGAACTTGTTATTCCCAAGTTAAACGAAGACAAGTAAAAAATGAAAATTTTTTAAAAAAATTGGGATGATTAGTTGTTCCAATAGAGTTTTGTGTAACGCTTTTTATTAGGACTTGCAAAATTCAAGGTTTTAGCATCACCCCCACACTTAAATTACACATTGTTCTCAATGTGTCCCAAAAATTAGTTTTTAGGTTGATTGAATGTGTAAAAAAAAAGGTGTTAAAAACAAAATTTTGTGTTACTAGACGTCTAGCCACGGCCCTGTGTTGGTCCGAGCACGGCCCCGTGGTCAGTTCGCCAGTACCAAAATTAAACAGAAGGCTGGGCACGGGGCGTGTTCAGTGAGCATGGCCCCGTGTCCAGTTACCTGAACTGGGCAAATTTCTTCAGAGACTCGGACACGGGGCTTTTTGGGCTGAGCACGGCCCCGTGCTGAACCTGCTGTAATGCTGGAAAATTGCCGAGAGTCTTTGTTTTTGTGCATGGGGTGTGGTCTTAAAATTCCCTTGGTAACCTCCACCTTTTCGAGTGTGTTCAACCATTACAACATCATCCAAACACCATTCAATAATTAAAAACCATCATTCATTAAAGAGTGAAATACATAGTTCCTAAAAATCAAAAAGTAAAAGCTAGAAACTAAGATAGATAAGCAGGTCCTAGAATGCAAATTTTAAACCACAAAGAAGTTATAGCCTATATGTTTTTATTATAAGAGCAACAAAATTCCAAAAATTGAATTATTCGGTTGAACAAGGCCTTAAGAACTTCTTTCCGGAGAGTGCCCCTGACGCATCGTTAAGCCAATCCGCTATCTCCCGGGGGAGAAGGAAAACGGGCTCATTGTCTTCCTCATGTGAAGGAGGTGCGACCTCAATCGGAACCTCTTGTAAGGTGTCTAGAGGAGGTTCAGGGGGAATGTCGTCCCATCCAGTGGGATTAACAACTTCTTGTGCCAAGTTCCAATCTTCTTGAGGGAAGATTGGTTCCATAGGTGGCATTGCAAGAATATTCAACCTTTAGTGCAAAAGGTTGATTTCTTGGAAGCTATTCTCTAACCCCACCGTTAGATAGTTGATACGGTCAATCAGGACCTCCTCCACGGATGTCATCTCATCGAGTGCTTCTATTAGCGCCATCACATAACGCACAAGGGTTGCTACAATCGATGGCCTTCTTTCTTTGCGACTGTTCCTTGAGTGAGCTGAAGATGTTCCGCTGTTCTGACTTGACATTCTATGAAATAGTAACTCCGGCCACGGCCCCGTGCTCGCTGAATATGTCCCCGTGGCCACCACTCTGCAGATTTTTGAACTCAGGAATCTTACGGTTTTAAATTATTTTTTTGAACTTTGAGACATTTTTTCGCAGAAATAACTTAAAACAGTGTTAAAAAACTTATTTTTGATAAGATTCCCTTGTTAAAAACCTAGCAAATATTACAATAAACTTGAGAACATGGAGGTTTCAAGCTTTAATGGGGGGTTTGAGGAGTTTTTGAAGAAGAAAGTAAAAGACAAAAGTGATAAAGACAAGATGGTTGTTGGGAACCTTCTTTGGAATATACCTTGTAGGGTATATGTGAAAATCCCAGTAGATCTTTGTCTTTTGAATGGGTCCAAATGTGCAGGAATCATGCTGACTTTATAGAAAACGACAGCACGCTGACCACGGCCCCGTGCCGGCTGGACACGGCCCCGTGGTCAGACATGATTCTGACAGATTTTTTCGGTATTCTGAACACAGGGCGTGTTGGCCTGGACATGACCCCGTGGTCAATCTTTAGGTGGGCATGGGGCATGCTGACCTGGAGACAGCCCTGTGGCTAGCGAATTGTATGAAGTTTTGTCTTATTTTAAGGAATTTATCCAGATCGGGCGATTCCTTACTGGACGGAAGAACACCGAAGTGCCTAAGGTACCTAAATTGTTCTTGATTCAAACACGAACGCAAGAGGTTATTAGAAAGGGTAAAACCTAAGCTAAATACCGGTGGGCGAAACCAACCTTTATTCCCCTTATCCGGGCTCTCGATAAAGAAGGTATATGTCGAATCACTTAGGTCTATGAACGCATCGGAGGAGACCGATGGAGAGTCCTTCACGGCACGATCGACACATGGACGACTATCGCTCATGTCCTTACAATAGTTAGAGGTGTTTTCGGTATCGACGATGTTGTTAGAATAAGAATGCGATCTCAATAATTCTCCTTGATCGTCGTCTTGGGATGAATAGCTTGCTTCCATCTCAAGTTCTTTTATTAACTTGAGAATCATTTCTTCGAGTTGACATAATTCTTCGAGAATCATATTGTCACACCCCCAAAATACCACATGCGGAAACCCCTGCTAGGCGTGTGACGTATCAGGATCTAGCCACTAATCATATTGAACTCATAATCAGATTTCAAATGGAGTTATCAATTATAAATAAAAATGTATCCAATAATAAGTTGAATAAACTCCAACAAGTCCAGCGGAAGCAATAAATAAACCATTGTTTAAATGTTTCAAAACCAAATGTATTAAAATCAATCAGCCTGTCATGTGTATCCAATCAGTTCGACCCATGACCACTCCAGCCATCCCAGATAGCAAGTTCCATATCCAAGAAATCTAACGACCTGCGAGCATGCAACACGTATGTCAGAAAACGCTGGTGAGTTCATAGTTTTAGGAAAACGCTAGTTACCAAGTGTTTAGTTCAGTTCATTGATAATAATGTTGATAATAACTCGAGTACCGTACAAGATGGCTTCCAGATTATTTTGCCCGTCCCCAATGCCCCCTATCTAAGCATTGGTCATGATTTAGGGTCATTAGTTCACGCCCGTCCTCTCAGGTATGGTGTGAGGTTGCCAAGCCTAATAGCGCTATCAATTAACACCCCGTTACCTCTTAGGTAACTATTCGGTATAAGATGGGACATAAAATGATAGGAATGAGTGTATTATCTAACATTCCTGTTTTTACCCACAAGACGTATTCCTCTCAGGAATACCCAATTGATTTACCCAAAAACCTATCCCTCCCAGGGATAACCAATGACTGTCCCAACCACCGGGACGCATGCTCAAGAGGAATGAACTCACCTTCGGTTTGCTCGGTAAGATTAGTTACTTATTTATCAGTTGATCAAACACGTCCTAACATGTTTACCAGTAACAATCAGCTCTATGTGCACATAAACCACATATCTTATGTACAATTAATTCATGTACTCCTTGTTCACATATCACACAATTATTGTACACATAGCATGTAGTTCAAATCATACAGTCAATCTAGCAACACAAGAATATGTAAATTAATCAAGTTAATAACTCACTTAAGCTTTGTGCGATCCACTGTTACTCATCCGCCTATATTCAATTTATAATCATAACTCAATGTTAATACTAGCTTAGAACTTTAAGTTGTAACAGCCCACTAAGGCTTCGGCCCACTCTAACAACACCCATGTTCCCATATGAATTATGCACACATACTGAATCAATCCTAGCCTAACATAACATGTCATAAATTTCATTACATAAAAGTTCTACACTAACTGTTGGGTCACGTACAACACATACACAAACATACCATGCCAACACTACTTAACAGTCCATAATTGTTTTCTCAACAGTGTGCAGCCCAGTTGGGTACCAGCCCAAATAAAGTCAAGCCCAAGGAACTGTGAGACTCTATTGAAATATACGATCACGACCCGAGTGTGCGATTGCCACGAAAGTGTGAGACACTCTTGGCCTAGTCGATGTGCGGTTCACGTGGGCGGTTGACAAGTCAACCCGTTTCTTCTCCACTAACAACTCCCCATTACACGATCCAACAGTTAGAACACTATAATTTCTCCAACCCCAATTGCTATTTAGCACTAGCAGTGAGTAAATGTTGACCCATTCACATTGGACCAATTACCCAATCATCCCATCGCACCCTTAATACCAAATCACCAATTCATCATGTGCATTTATCACCATTATTTAACCCATAACAGTCTCATCCATGCAAGAATAATCATTAACAGTTTTTAGAATGTGCAACACCCTAATCCTCTTTGAATTATTAATGGCAATTAGCACATATAAACATTCAGATTGGACTTATGGACATCATTGACACTAGCATTAGAAACTCGCAATTTATCATCACTTCAAGCGAACCACAATTGCTCATGTTCAACTTCTACAATTTGTACTGGTTCTATTTTGTGCTTAGACGAATGTCGCTACACCGTACCGAATTCGTGTTTCATTGCTAACATCATAATCCAACAATTTGTTAACACTTGAAAAATTATCAATACTATTCCCTACAAACACCAAACCATCGTTCGGATTTTTACACGAGATCTAGGTTCGGATGCCCTTACCAACATAACAGATTCCCAATTTAACTATCTTTAAACAAAAATAATGTCAAGACATAGCATGCAAGCCAAGATCATTGATTAACAGTTTAGATACTTCCTAGCCACATAATCAGTTTATTATTCACAAGACCATTGAACCACTAGTTGTTGATCATCAATTCAAAACAATACATATTAAAAGAATATAAATTAAGTGGGGTTGTCACACTAACCACAAGGTGCAGAATATGTCACGATTGATGAAAGGGAAGAGCTTCACGGGAATGGAGTTACCGATTCAAGTGGAGGATACTAGGGTTTGGTGTAACCTTTTTTTGTGTTTGAAAGAGATGCATGAGGATCACGTATATATTGACAAGTGGGCCGATCCCTCTTTGAGATTTATTATCTATTTTGGGCCTCACATATATATATATATATATTGAATAAGTGGGCCGATCCCACTTTGAGATTTAATATCTATTTTGGGCTCCAAGAAGCTGGACCAAGAGAAGTCAAACGATACATGAGGGTTTGCGGCCCATTTCACAAAGTGGGCGAAACCGAGATCATGCGCGACTGGACAATGTTTTCGAACGACTCTTGTACCATCAATACTAATCAATTACAACTCCCTAACTAACCAGTGAAACGTACAAAACACATTAACAAGCTAGTAATATTCAATAAT
This sequence comes from Helianthus tuberosus, assembly GCA_030545235.1. Lineage (NCBI taxonomy): Eukaryota > Viridiplantae > Streptophyta > Magnoliopsida > Asterales > Asteraceae > Helianthus > Helianthus tuberosus. The sequence continues at coordinate 86,003,538 of CM060371.1, read as the reverse complement.
AATAAAAAAATACCAACACACCAACTAGTCAAATAGTGTACAAGAAGCACAAAGAAAAGACTCTTGGATTTTACGAGTTTTCACATCATCCCCAACTTGAAAGAAATTTCATCCTGAAATTTGATAAGCAGTCTCGAAAAGAAGGAGTGGTAGTTCAGGATGGCTGAAAATTTTCCTTGGGTGCCACATCATCCCCAACTTGAAAGGAAATTTCATCCCGAAATTCACATAGTTGCATCAGGATTTGATTCCACCGTTTCAAACGGGTTAGGATACTTGAGCTTCATCTGGTCCTCGCGTTCCCACGTGAACTCCGGTCCACATCTTGGGTTCCAATTAACTCTCTCGATTGGAATTCGACAGCGTCTACGAGCCTTAACTTCCTGATCCGTGATTTTGATGGATTCCTCGACAAACCGCAACCTGTCGTCAACTTTCAGTTCTTGTAACAGTATTGCAAGTGTTTCATCAAACGAACACTTCTTTTGGTTTGAGATGAGAAAGCGCCGTGAACATTACCTAATACTTTAGGTAATTCAAGTTTATGGGCCACTACACTAATTTTTCTTAGAATTTTGAATGGCCCGACTTATCGTGAGTTAAGCTTGCCACGCTTTCCAAAGCGTACCACACCCTCCCAGGGTAAGGCTTTCGATATGACACGATCACCTACAGCGACTCCTAGTGTTTCCTAAGCTTAACGGTTCTTCGGGCGGTCACGCGCTGCCGTCATGCGATTTCTGATCTAAACAATCTTCTCAGAGTTTCGAGTATAAGCCCTGGACCTGTGATTAGGTTGTCACCCACCTCAGCCCAATAAAGAGATCGGCATTGTCATCCATAAAATGCCTCGAACGGAGCTGCCTGAATACTGGAGTGGTAACCGTTGTTGTAGGGAACTCTATCAAAGGTAAGCGGTGCTCACTCTGACCATCTATCTGAGGGTGATAAGCAGTGCTCGTGCCTAGACATGGGCCACAGGAGTTGTGTGCTGTTTGCCACAAAACGAGTATAAACGTAGATCGCACTCAGAGGTAATAGAAGTTGGCACCTCATGCCTAGAAACCGCCTCTCTTAGAGAAATATTCACAACCTGCGAAGATTCGTCAATTTCCTTGATTGCAAGTAAGTGTGCTAGTTTCATGAGACAGTCAATGATCACCCAGGTGATGTCGTTTCCATTTCGAGTTTTAGGTAGACCAGTGACAAGATCCATAGCAATTTGTTCCTGTTTCCATAAGGGAGTTTCTGGTTGCTGACACAAACCAGAAGGTTTCTGATATTCCACTTTAATTTCGGACAAGTCAAACATCGTTTACATACATGGTTATGTGGGCCCTCGTGCCTGGTCACCAGTGCTTCAGTCTGAGCAGGACGAATCTGATCAGGTAGGTTTAAGTCGATGGTGAGCTGCAAAGCTCGAAAGCATCCAGGTTTCATAGTCGTAACCGTTCGAGAATTCCATCCAGCGATGTCGTCATACGTTTAACTATTGCTGAACAAAGATATGCTGAAGGCCCTTATGGTCGGTCTAAATAGCGCTTTGGTACCGTACAAGTAACGCATCCAGATATCAAATGCAAAGCCCGTGGCTTTCACCACTGCTGAGAGATGTAAGCTATCACTTTCTCGCATTGCATCAGCACGCAACTATGGTCCTGAATAGAAACAACACAGTACACCACCAGATCACCTGCACCATCGGGCGAGGAAGATATTCGATGCATTGCAGAGTTTGGTTTTGAAAGCTGAAAAGACGTTCTCTTGTTTTGTTTCCCCACGAATACACAACACCCTTTTCTGTTAAAGCAGTAAAAGTTGGGCGATCTTTGAAAAAAAAATCTCAAAGAATCTGCCACGGTGCTTAGCGAGACCAAGAAATTGCCGCACCTTCGAAGGGTTCTTCAGTGCCAACCAACTTCTAATAGAATGGATCTTAGTGGGATCCACGTGTATTCCCAGTACGTTGACTATGTGGCCAAGAAAGGGTACTTCTCGCATCCTGAAGTCACACTTAGGTAGAGTTCGCATGGAGTGGCTCCTCCCTCGGGAGCTCTAAGATAAGATACAAATGCCGTCCATGGCGTTCCTTTCTCCTGGAAATGATTCAAATCGTCCTCAATATACACGGTCGATTCATGTGATCCATAAAGCTGCTGGTGTGTTGATTAACTTAAACAATATGAACAGAAAATCGTAGTGCCCGTACTCTATCTGTAACGCCGTGTTAGGAATCATCCTCCCCTGGGTCTTCCATCAGGTGCCATTCCAACCTTAAGTCAGTTTTCGAATAGAAAATCGATCATTGCAGCGGGTCCAGCAGGTCATCGATGCGAGATAGAGGGTGACGGTCTATAATTGCCACCTTGTGGTAGTCTGTACACATACGAAAGGACTCGTCCTTCATTTCCACAATAGAGCACGGGCTCCCCAAGATGAGGAGCTAGATTGATAAAACTCCCATCCAGTAGTTCCTGAAGTTGATTAAACGGTTCTTGCACCCTTCCTGACACGAGACGATAAGGGGTACTAGGAATCAGAGTTGCTTCTGTCATGGTACAAATCGATAGATCTTCGCTCTTCCTCTCCTCAGGCTGAGCACCTATAACCGGTGAGAGGATAGCAGGATAGCTGAAACGCTTCTCGATTTCCTTCATCGATGGGGGACCGACAATTAGTGAATCTCCACCAGAGAGAGGTATTCTTGTGATTCTGCCATTCCAAGAGTTTCTGCTTGATGCTTGGACAACCAGTCCCTACTAACATCCATATCAAAGCTTCCAAAACTAACAGGAAAAGAGTCAATACAGATCACCGCATTTTAAAGATCAAGTTGCACCCTTGGTGAACGAGTGAAGCTTAAATTGGCTTGCCACCATCCACTTCTACAACGTATCTGTCTTGAAGAGACATCAAAGTTAAACAGAACAGGGACGAAGCGATTAGCTACCCAAATACATACAAGCTACCATGTTGCTATTATGCCTGGCGTCGCCTATGCCAATCCTAAATGCCTTTCCACGAGCACCACTTCCAGTGTTGTTGTTACTGTTACGAGGATTCCCAATACTGTCATTGTTCCCGGGGTTGTTGACGTGTTGTCTTATCAACGGCCAATCCTTGTTAAAGTCACCTCCATTTCCATACTAAGAGTCATGATTTGCGAGTACCTTGTTGTCGCCATGGCCATTGCCTCTAATGTTGTTGCTTTGAAAACAGATCCTTGCGATCTTTTTCCTTTAGGGTCCACCTTCCCGTTGTTCTTGTCACGTCCTAGGGTACTGCCCATGGCGCTAGTAATCATACATCCATATTCCAGTCGGTTTCCAGCATTTATGCCCCGACGTTGCTTACTAGGGTTAGGGACTCGATTGAAGTCAACCTACTGGTGTTCTTTATCAGAGAGCAGGGTCGTCCAAATACTAGGGTTGGTAATGCATCATGTTCGTCTTCTTACCCATCGGTTTTTGCGAGTCGGTTACATAACGCACGACAAGTTGTTAGAGAATCACAGAGGTGTCCATACTTCTGAATTTGAGGTGTCAATTCATTGTGTCAAAGTGAATGAGAAAAGTGAGATGGTATAGACCAAACATTCTACATTTCTACATATGGCCCAGAGACATTCGCACTAGCACCTAACATTTCTACACGGTTCGCTAGACGTTTAGTTATGTGTTTAGGCATCACTCAATATCATCGAGATTCGTGAGGGTTCAGAGGGAAGTGAAAAGATCACGCTCAGGTAGGAGGCAGTCATTGCTATGACTCCTATAGATTTGTTACGTTTCTCATTGATCAAATAACGGAACGGAACCCCTTCTTCACTTGTTAAGTCTCACTGGGACTCACATGCACCTCACATTATTATAATGTGTGCACCCACAATAATATTGTGATTTGGATGTTTGTCTCAGTTCTTCCTAACTCATGTCAAATGGTCCCTCAAGCTCAAATGTTAAACGGGGGTTGTCAAAATGACAAGATCACAGTTCTTCAAACGGGCACTGGTGACCGGGCACGAGGGCCCATATAACCATGTATGTGAACGATGTTTGACTTGTGCGAAATTAAAGTTGAATATCAGAAACCTTCTGGTTTGTGTCAGCACTGGTGACCGGGCACGAGGGCCCATATAACCATGTAAGTGAACGATGTTTGACTTGTGCGAAATTAAAGTGGAATATCAGAAACCTTCTGGTTTGTGTCAGCAACCAGAAACACCCATACGGAAACGGGAACAGACTGCTATGGATCGTGTCACTGGTCTACCTAAAACTCGAAATGGAAACGACATCCCCTGGGTGATCATTGATTGTCTCATGAAACTAGCACACTTACTTGCAATCAAGGAAACCGATGAATCTTCGCAGGTTGTGAATATTTCTCTAAGAGAGGTGGTTTCTAGGCATGAGGTGCCAACTTCTATTTCCTCTGAGTGCGATCTACGTTTATACTCGATTTGTGGCAAACAGCACACAACTCCTGTGGCCCATGTCTAGGCAAGAGCACTGCTTATCACCCTCAGATAGATGGTCAGAGTGAGCACCGCTTACCTTTGATAGAGTTCCCTACAACAACGGTTACCACTCCAGTATTCAGGCAGCTCCGTTTGAGGCATTTTATGGACAACAATGCCAATCTCTTTATTGGGCTGAGGTGGGTGACAGCCTAATCACAGGTCCAGGGCTTGTACTCGAAACTCCGAGAAGATTGTTTAGATCAGAAATCGCATGACGGCAGCGCGTGACCACCCGAAGAACTGTCAAGCTTAGGAAACACTAGGAGTTTGCTGTAGGTGATCGTGTCATATCGAAAGCCTTACCCTTGGAGGGTGTGGTATGCTTTGGAAAGCGTGGCAAGCTTAACTCACGATAAGTCGGGCCATTCAAAATTCTTGGAAAAATTAGTGTAGTGGCCCATAAACTTGAATTGCCGAAAGTATTAAGTAATGTACACGGCGCTTTCTCACCTCAAACCAAAAGAAGTTTTCGTTTGATGAAACACTTGCAATACCGTTACAAGAACTGAAAGTTGATGACAGGTTGCGGTTTGTCGAGGAATCCATCAAAATCACAGATCAGGAAGTTAAGGCTCATAGACACAGTCGAATTCCAATCGAGAGAGTTCATTGGAACCCAAGACGTGGACCGGAGTTCACGTGGGAACGCGAGGACCAGATGAAGCTCAAGTATTTGACTAGTTGGTGTGTTGGTATTTTTTTATTATTATTGAATATTACTAGCTTGTTAATGCGTTTTGTACATTTCACTGGTCAGTTACGGAGTTGTAATTGATTAGTATTGATGGTACAAGAGCCGTTCGAAAACATTGTCCAGTCGCGCATAATCTCGGTCTCGCACACTTCGGGCGAGGACCATATTCAGTGCATTGCAGAGTTTGGTTTCGAAAGCTGAAAAGACGTTCTCTTGTTTTGTTTCCCCACGAATACACAACACCCTTTCGTGTTAAAGCGGTAAAAGCTGGGCGATCTTTGAAAAAAAATCTCAAAGAATCTGCCACGGTGCTTCGCGAGACCAAGAAATTGCCGCACCTTAGAAGGGTTCTTCGGTGCCAACCAACTTCTAATAGAATGGATCTTAGTGGGATCCACATATATTCCAAATACGTTGACTATGTGGCCAAGAAAGGGTACTTCTCGCATCCTGAAGTCACACTTAGGTAGAGTTCGCATGGAGTGGCTCCTCCCTCGGGAGCTCTAAGATAAGATACAAATGCCGCCCATGGCGTTCCTTTCTCCTGGAAATGATTCAAATCATCCTCAATATACACGGTCGATTCATGTGATCCATAAAGCTGCTGGTGTGCTGATTAACTTAAACAACATTAACAGAGAATCGTAGTGGCCGTACTCTGTCTGTAACGCCGTGTTAGGAATCATCCTCCCTGGGGTCTTCCATCAGGTGCCAGTCCGACCTTAAGTCGGTTTCCGAATAGAAGCTCGATCATTGCAGCGGGTCCAGCAGGTCATTGATGCGAGATAGAGGGTGACGGTCTATAATTGCCACCTTGTGGTAGTCTGTACACATACGAAAGGACTCGTCCTTCATTTCCACAATAGAGCTCGGGCTCCCCAAGATGAGGAGCTAGATCGATCAAACTCCCATCCAGTAGTTCCTGAAGTTGATTAAACGGTTCTTGCACCCTTCCTGACGCGAGACGATAAGGGGTACTAGGAATCATAGTTGCTTCTGTCGTGGTACAAATCGATAGATCTTCGCTCTTCCTCTCCTCAGGCTGAGCACCTATAACCGGTGAGAGGATAGCAGGATAGCTGAAACGCTTCTCGATTTCCTTCGTCGATGGGGTACCGACAATCAGTGAATCTCCACCAGAGAGAGGTATTCTTGTGATTCTGCCTTTCCAAGAGTTTCTGCTCGATGCTTGGACCACCAGTCCCTACTAACGTCCATATCAAAGCTTCCAAAAGTAACAGGAAAAGAGTCAATACCGGTCACCGCATTTAAAAGATCAAGTTGCACCCTAGGTGAACGAGTGAAGCTTAAATTGCTTGCCACCAGCCACTTCTACAACGTATCTGTCTTCAAGAGACATCAGAGTTAAACAGAACAGGGACGAAGCGATTAGCTACCCAAATACATACAAGCTACCATGTTGCTATTATGCCTGACGTCGCCTACGGCAATCCTAAATGCCCTTCCACGAGCACCACTTCCAGTGTTGTTGTTACTGTTATGAGGATTCCCAATAATGTCATTGTTCCCAGGGTTGTTGACATCTTGTCTTATCAACGGCCAATCCTTCTTAAAGTCACCTCCATTTCCATACTAAGAGTCATGATTTGCGAGTACCTTGTTGTCGCCATGGCCATTGCCTCTAATGTTGTTGCTTTGAAAACAGATCCTTACGATCTTTTTCCTTTAGGGTCCACCTCCCGTTGTTCTTGTCACGTCCTAGGGTACTGCCCATGGTGCTAGTAATCACACATCCCATATTCCAGTCGGTTTCCAGTATTTATGCCCCGATTGATTCATAATAGTTGGCTCTCAGACGTTGCTTACTAGGGTTAGGGACTCAATTGAAGTCAACCTAATGGTGTTCATTGTCAGAGAGCAGGGTTATCCAAATACTAGGGTTGGTAATGCATCACGTTCGTCTTCTTACCCATCGGTTTTTGCGAGTCGGTTGCATAACGCACGACAAGTTGTTAGAGAATCACAGAGATGTCCATACTTCTGAATTTGGGGAGTCAATTCGTTGTGTCAAAATGAGTGAGAAAAGTGAGATGGTATAGACCAAACATTCGACGTTTCGACATCTGGCCCAGAGACATTCACACTAGCACCTAACATTTCTACACCGTTCGCTAGACGTTTAGTTATGTGTTCAGGCATCACTCAATATCATCGAGATTCATGAGGGTTCAGAGGGAAGTGAAAAGATCACGCTTAGGTAGGAGGCAGTCATTGCTATGACTCCTATAGATTTGTTACGTTTCTCATTGATCAAATAACGGAACGGAACCCCTTCTTCACTTGTTAAGTCTCACTGGGACTCACATGCACCCCACATTATTATATGTGCACCCACAATAATATTGCGATTTGGATGTTCGACTCAGTTCTTCCTAACTCATGTCAAATGGTCCCTCAAGCTCAAATGTTAAACTGGGGTTGTCAAAATGACAAGATCACAGGAGTCTAAGGACTACGACATACTTGTAACGCATCATACTGTAAACAAGCAATTCACGTAATTATGCTATAGTGACGTCTGTGTGTCCGTATGCTACAACGTAAACAAGTGTACACTAATCATGTAATGTATACTACAGGTGGAAAGACGAACCTTGCCATCTGGAGCTAACTGTCATGGTCATATTCTCGTATTCAGAACTATTCGGTTATAGTCTGGTTTTATAAACACATTTTTAAAACCAAGTTCACTATAACCAGTGGCTCTGATACCAAACTGACACACCCCCAAAATACCACATGCGGAAACCCCCGCTAGGCGTGTGACGTACCAGGATCTATCCACTAATCATATTGAACTCATAATCAGATTTCAAATGGAGTTATCAGTTATAAATAAAAATGTATCCAATAATAAGTTGAATAAACTCCAACAAGTTCAGCGGAAGCAATAAATAAACCATTGTTTAAATGTTTCAAAACCAAATGTATTAAAATCAATCAGCCTGTCATGTGTATCCAATCAGTTCGACCCATGACCACTCCAGCTATCCCAGACAGCAAGTTCCATATCCAAGAAATTAAACGACCTGCGAGCATGCAACACGTATGTCAGACAACGCTGGTGAGTTCATAGTTTTACGAAAACGTTAGTTACCAATTGTTTAGTTCAGTTCATTGATAATAATGTTGATAATAACTCGAGTACCGTACAAGATGGCTTCCAGATTATTTTGCCCGTCCCCAATGCCCCCTATCTAAGCATTGGTCATGATTTAGGGTCATTAGTTCACACCCGTCCTCTCAGGTACGGTGTGAGGTTGCCAAGCCTAATAGTGCTATCAACTAACACCCCGTTACCTCTCAGGTAACTATTCGGTATAAGATGGGACTTAAAATGATAGGAATGATTGTATTATCTAACATTCCCATTTTTACCCACAAGACGTATTCCTCTCAGGAATACCCAATTGATTTACCCAAAAACCTATCCCTCCCAGGGTTACCCAATGACTGTCCCAACCACTGGGACACGTGCTCAAGAGGAATGAACTCACCTACGGTTTGCTCGGTAAGATTAGTTACTTGTTTATCAGTTGATCAAACACGTCCTAACATGGTTACCAGTAACAATCAACTCTATGTACACATAAACCACATATCTTATGTACAATTAATTCATGTGCTTCTTGTTCACATATCACACAATTATTGTACACGTAGCATGTAGTTCAAGTCATACAGTCAATCTAGCAACACAAGAATATGTAAATTAATCAAGTTAATAACTCACTTAAGCTTTGTGCGATCCACTGTTACTCATCCGTCTATATTCAATTTATAATCATAACTCAATGTTAATACTAGCTTAGAACTTTAAGTTGTAACAGCCCACTAAGGCTTCGGCGCACTCTAACAACACCCATGTTCCCATATGAATTATGCGCACATACTGAATCAATCCTAGCCTAACATAGCATGTCATAAATTTCATTACATAAAAGTTCTACACTAACTGTTTGGTCACGTACAACACATACACAAACATACCATGCCTACACTACTTAACAGTCCATAATTGTTTTCTCAATAGTGTGCGGCCCAGTTGGGTACCGGCCCAAATAAAGTTAAGCCCGGGGAACTGTGAGACTCTATTGAAATATACGATCACGACCCGAGTGTGCGATTGCCACGAAAGTGTGAGACACTCTTGGCCTAGTCGATGTGCGGTTCACGTGGGCGGTTGACAAGTCAACCCATTTCTTCTCCACTAACAACTCTGTTAGTGCATTAAGTGTCTATCGCCTTCGTCAATCAAAATCATAGTAGAAACCGAAGAATGCAAGACTTGATGATGTTACTAGTTAGTAAAGGCAAGGTGGCAATTTTGTAAATAATGAGATTTCTCATTATAACCTTGTGCCTATAAATAGGAGTTTTAGTTGTAAAGTTTAAGACTTTTGGCTCATTTGGAGATTTAGAGATCTAATCCTAGAGAGAGAAAGTCTAGAGAGAGAAAGTCTCTCTATGTGATTCACGGCTTTGTACACGACATCATATCAATATAATCACGTCATTTGTACGTTCTTGTGTGTTCGGTCACGCACGTTCATGGATTCCGTACGTCGAACGTTCGTTACGCAATCGTACGGTGTCAAAACCGGTCCTACAAGTGGTATCAGAGCTCAATCAATTTAAAATTTAGCAGCTCAATCAAAAGTTTTAAATCAAAGGGCTTTAATGTTTGCATGTGATCAGCGGCCCAATAAGAATTAAGAGTATTAAAGATTGTCGGCCAAATACACTTGTTGATATCCGGATTGCATGTGATTGTATTTGTTTGCTTGAGGAATCAATTTGTGATAATTGATCTGATCATCACTGATTATAGTTTGCTTGTGAGCATGTGATTGTTTGAGTAAAGAGGTGTTCATTCATTCATTCAGTGATTTCACCCGAACTACATTAGAACAAGTCCGAGAATCTTCGACACGAGTCTTAGATTGATTTCATCAAACGTGCACTGTTACGTATTCAGTCTGTTTGAACTGATTGTTTGTTTGTTTGTTTGTTTGCAGGTGATTCGAGGTGATTTACAAGGCGGAAATACCAAGAAGTTGATATTTTGTGGACTTTGAGATAAAAACAATTTTTTGAACCAAGTCATTTAACAAAAGAATTTGTGATCAAAATGTTTGACGAACAGGAAGACGATAACCTTGAAAGATTGAATGATTGGTATGATAGGTTTTGGTTTAACACAAGAGAAAAAAAGGGGATAAGCATGTTTGGGTTAATAGACTTGAAATTTTTTTGTGCAAGAAACATGAACCGTTGGATGAGTTGGTAACACGGTATGATCAATTACTTGAAAATTTAAAAAGGAATGAGATAAGAATATCAGATGCTGAACAGATATCAAAATTTGCAGATGTATTACCAGCTGAATGGAATGAATTCTTGATTAACCTGAAAAAGGATTTTAGATTCTCAAATTTGTGTTTAAGAGAATTCATCAGTAAGATTAAAACACACGATTATGAAAATGAAACTTGTAGGACCGGTTTTGACACCGTACGATTGCGTAACGAACGTTCGACGTGCGGAATCCATGAACGTGCGTGACCGTACACACAAGAACGTACAAATAATGTGATTCTATTGATATGATGTCGTGTACAAAGCCGTGAATCACGTGGAGAGACTTTCTCTTTCTAGACTTTCTCTCTCTAGGATTAGATCTCTAAATCTCCAAATGAGCCAAAAAGTGTTAAACTTTACAACTAAAACTCCTATTTATAGGCACAAGGTTATAATGAGAAATCTCATTATTTACAAAATTGCCACCTTGCCTTTACTAACTAGTAACATCATCAAGTATTGCATTCTTCGGTTTCTACTATGATTTTGATTGACGAAGGAGATAGACACTTGATGCACTAACAGACTCCCCCTTGGATATTGCCGTAGTCAATCTCGTAGCATCTTGTCTTTCTCTATCTCGAACAGAATCCTCGTGGATCTGTCTTCGAGCTTCCGTTGCTCTCCCTCTCTGTAGACTCTTTCTTCAGGCTCCCCCTTTTGTCAAGCTTCCGTGCTTTTGGGATCGACACCTGGATTTCCGTATACAAGCTCCTCCAAAATATTTATCTGGCTTTTTGAATTCACGCTTCCTCTTGCGTTGAGCTCGTCTTCAGACTCCCCCTTAGACTCAGCTGTCGGGATCGTAGTCTCGCTTTCATCGGTTCACAAGTTCAGGATCAATTCCTGGCTTTGTTCTGCATCTGCTCAGGATTTGAAACCTGGTTAACCTGCACATCCTCTACCTCAACATAAGTTTCACAAATTTATAACAGTTCGATTTAAGAAACTTACTGGTAAAAATCATCTATTCAACAAACATACTAGTTACATCAAGTTCAAATGAATGACCTTGATTAACTAAACACACAGTCTTTCAAAACAATTGTATATGACATTCAAAGTTTTCAACATATTCTCCCAACCCAATTCATCATGTTTAGCACTTGGAATTTTGAATATCAGCTCTTCAACATCAGTTGTCGAAAATCTTTTTGGCTTTTACAAAAGATTTATGCTAAAACACACTAAAATCTTTTTGGATTTTGAGTTTAAAGAAATGCAGTAAAGAAATATATACAAACAATATTTTTGTGAGTTTGTGTAAGAGGATCATATCAGTTTATGAGACACATCACAAGCACCGTTAAGCTTTTGACATTTTAAGTTCTAAACGATTCACTTAGATTGTCAGTATACTGGTCCACTTAAATTTTCACACAAAGTTCAACTGCTTCGAGATACGAGTTTAATGTCTTAGATACTTAAACTTAATCGTGTGTCCCACCTCAGAATATACTCCCGTATCCAGATCCCAATATTCAGTCTTACAGGCAATTATAACACAAATGATATCTGTAAGGGGTTAATAATTTATGAAGAATCATGAGAGCTCAGGTCAGAACTACCGTTCAGCAGAGAGATCATGACTCAACTTTTGGGTGTGTCCCCTTTAGAGGATCTTTTTTACAACAGCATTGCTAAGCAATTTTATTGTCTTATCATTGATGCTGAGGGTGATGCTATGTTTCAAGCATTTGCGGAAAGTATTATTCGAGGACTAGGTCAGAACTACCATTCAGCAGAAGTCCTGGAATAATACCCCAGATATCACTGAGTATAAAGACCTAGTATATCAGAAAAAGGAATCTTTCAAACAAGATTTCGGGGGTTACCCATATATCCGAGAGATGTTACCCACGATATAAGCAAGTTTGAATTTAGGTTTATATCTCGTCACAATCTACTAAATGTGCAAAAACCTACTGACACATCATCAGTGAGACCGTTTATCACTTTTTAACTTTCCATATCTTTAGCATGCTGTGATAGTTCACTGATTTACTATCATTTCCTCTTTTTTACAACAAAACTCGTTTTTGCTTTTTCAATGTTTTTGGCATTTTCAAATTTTCTATTTTTTTTCAAAATTTTTCTCCCCCTAAAATCAAAATATGTTTCAATTTTGATTTTCAAGGAAAATTTGAAAACAAACTGTAAAAAAAACGTGACAAACTGATATCGAATCACTTCAATTCGCCATCCACTTGGCATAAACAATCAGAACTCCCCCTGACAACAAACTATTTTCCCATTTAGATTTCAAAACACTTAAGTTTGTTTTAATCAAATGTTTCTTTCGGAAAATTAGTTTTGTTGAATTAACAAATCACTTGTTGGTTAGGGGATTACTTCATCACTTTGTTCTCCTTTAATCATTTTGAAAGATTTAACAGTTCAAGATTCTATCAACACAAACACTTGTAGGAAATCAAGTACAACTTAATGTCCCTGATTTACCACATGTAAGGCGAAAAATCACCAGAGTTAAATTTCTCAAGAAATGTGCCGATTCATGTTCCACGCTTACTAACCTGGGAACTCCGGCATGTCAGGTTTTTTTCTATTTGAAAAGATTCACCCAAGCCTGACCAGCCTTGGGTTTGACAATTTTTACCTCAATGGATGGCTCTTCTGGTTTTGACGAACCAGAATCATTGCCTGAACATGGCTTGTCTGACTTTGACCTATCAGATTCATTGCCTGATGGTGGCTTCTCTGACTTTGACACATCAGATTCATCGCCAACCATTTTCTTCTTCTTCTTTCTTCTTTCGTCCTCAGATTTGTATCCGATGAATTCATCTTGCTTGACTTTGCAATCGAATTAGTTGATTCATTAGAACTCTTATTCAATCTGTCCGGTGAACCCGAGGACAAAATTTTCTCGAGATACTCTCTCGCCTTCTTCCTTTTCTTTCGCAGTCTGTCTTTTTGCCCCTGTGAAAGTTTAACTTTCTTTTCTTGAATTGTCTGATCCTGAACTTTAGGTTTTAGAACCTTCTGTTCATGGGGCTTGACGTTGACTAGCTTCTTTGCCATTCTTTGAGATTCAACCCTCGATCTTCCCATTGATCTCCTTGAGCAATCTCTGGCAATATGTCCTCTGATATGACAATTATAGCGTCTTCTTGTTTCATAATTCCAATTCTGGCAGTTAACAGCAATGTGTCCTCTCATACCACAGATGTAGCACACTCTGTTATCGTACCATTCACCACTTTCACACCATATTCTTAGATCATAACATTGTCTGGCTTTGTAATAATCATTCGACTTGAAAATGAAGCTGAAATTGCTCGAAATAAAATTAACGAGCTTAAGAATAAATTAAAAGGTTTTGTGACTTCGGCACCATATGAGTGTCTAAAACCGATCAATTCTGTTCCAATAAGTGACAATGTCACAAATTTTGACAAAGTCAAAATTGAAGATTGTGATGAAATATCTGATGATGAAAAAGAAAAGAAAAGAAAAATATTTTTAGAATTACAAGAAAAATTTCAAAATACTGTTTTGCAGTCTACTGAAATAGGTGAATGCTCTAAGCAAAAACATGTTAAGAAGAGTGTAGAACAGAAACAAAAAGTTAAAAATTCAAAAAAATTTTAAAAATGAAACTAAAAGCTCATCAGTTTAGTCATCCAATCATTATAAAAAATCACAAAAATTTGTAAATGAAAACTCACAAAATGTTGGTAATAAGTGGTGCAGGTTTGGACTTCATCATTCCCACGGAAGCTAATTGTCAAAGTTTGAACCAGATATCTCAGATTCTAGCATATTGAGAGGGGGAGTTTGTGAAAGGGGGGGTCTGGATCAATGATCAAAGGGAATGCTGGAGATAAAGCTAAGAAGTGAACCTGAACCTGTGAAGATAGAGTGTTTATGATGAAGACAGAGAGTTGGAGAAAAGACCAAGACTGAAAACTCAAGACCAAAGACTTCGTCAACAACCAAGGGGGAGTCTGTTGGTACACGGAATGTCTGATGACTACGTCTGAGTTGAGTCTTAGGTTTAGATAGGTTAGTTTGGAGCTCGGAAATGAAATAGTGATTTTAGATTGTAATTCCGCCCCAAATGACACTTGAGTCATTTGGAGTGGAATCAGGTTCTTATGTAAACATGTTAATTCCGCTCCTATAGGTCTAAGAAGTTAATTCCGCTCCTAGGTAATGAAGTGATTCCGCTCCTAGAGGGTTAGATAGGTGATTCCGCTCCTGATATTCATAAGTGATTCCGCTCCTAAGGTTTCTTGTTGATTCCGCTCCTGATGTATCATGTGTGTAGGAGTGGAATCAGGTCGACTATATATAGGGGTCCAGCTGTTGTCATTATAGAACTTTAGAGCGGAATTAGATCTTGTGTACGGTGACGAAACTCTGTCAAAATTACATCAGAAACACGTGTAAACATTGAAGATTGATAAGAGAAAGAAGTTAAATGGATCCGAAAGCTGTTATGACTTTGTATATGTTGATTCTGCCTTCATATTCAGAGATGAACTACTTTACTGACGTTTAGGGTCACACAAACGGTCCAACAAACTCCTCATTACACGATCTAACAGTTAGAACACTATAATTTCTCCAACCCCAATAGCTATTTAGCACTAGCAGTGATTAAATGTTGACCCATTCACATCGGCCCAATTACCCAATCATCCCATCGCATCCTTAATACCAAATCACCAATTCATCATGTGCATTTATCACCATTATTTAACCCATAACAGTCTCATCCATGCAAGAATAATCATTAACAGTTTTTAGAATGTGCAACACCCTAATCCACTTTCAATTATTAATGGCAATTAGCACATATAAACATTCAGCTTGGACTTATGGACATCATTGACACTAGCATTAGAAACTCGCAATTTATCATCACATCAAGCGAACCACAGTTGCTCATATTCATCTTTTACAATTTGTACTGGTTCGATTTTGTGCTTAGACGAATGTCGCTACATCGTACCGAATTGGTGTTTCATTGCTAACATCATAATCCCACAATTTAATAACACTTGAAAAATTATCAATACTATTCCCTACAAACACCAAACCATCGTTCGGATTTTTACACGAGATCTAGGTTCTCATGCCCTTACCAACATAACAGATTCCCAATTTAACTATCCTTAAACAAAAAGAATGTCAAGACATAGCATGCAAGCCAAGATCATTGATTAACAGTTTAGATACTTCCTAGCCACATAATCAGTATAGTATTCACAAAACCATTGAACCACTAGTTGTTATCATCAATTCAAAACAATACATATTAAAAGAATATAAATTAAGTGGGGTTGTCACACTAACCACAAGGTGTAGAATATGTCACGATTGATGGAAGGGAAGAGCTTCACTGGAAGGGAGTTACCGATTCAAGTGGAGGAAACTAGGGTTTGGTGTAACCTTTTTTTGTGTTTGAGAAAGATGAATGAGGACCACGTATATATTGACAAGTGGGCCGATCCCACTTTGATATTTATTATCTATCTTGGGCCTCACATATATATATTGAATAAGTGGGCCGATCCCACTTTGAGATTTAATATCTATTTTGGGCTCCAAGAAGCTGGGCCAAGAGAAGTCAAACGATACTTGAGGATTTTCGGCCCATTTCCCAAAGTGTGCGAGACCGAGATCATGCGCGACTGGACAATGTTTTCGAATGACTCTTGTACCATCAATACTAATCAATTACAACTCCGTAACAGACCAGTGAAACATACAAAACACATTAACAAGCTAGTAATATTCAATAATAATAAAAAAATACCAACACACCAACTAGTCAAATAGTGTACAAGAAGCACAAAGAAAAGACTCTTGGATTTTACGAGTTGTCACACATATCATCTAAAAGAAATGATTGGGAGCATTCGAAGGAGAGATAGGGATTGTTTTTACTTTCACCCATCTTAAGGTTATAGGGAAATGATGGGTCTAAATAGTGGGGAGTGTAATTTAGAAAGTAATATTCTAAATTCTCATGAGATCCACCACATATTTGACCCCATTTACCATAAGAGGAGCGAAAGTAAAAATAATCAGTATCGCTCATAGTTTTGTCAGAAATTACCAACCGTCGGGATCTTACGTTTCTGTTTTCAGTAACTGGAGGACGGATACGAGGGCGTGTTCAGTGGGCACGACCCCGTGTTCAGCTACTGTCTGACTTAAAACAAGATTGCAAGTAACAAAGATTGGGCACGGGGCATGTTCAGTGGGCATGGCCCCGTGCTGAAGTCTGCAGATGCTGAAAAATTAAAAAAATTCCTAAACAATAGAAAAATAAGAAAAACAATTAGGCCGTTGATTCCTAACTTTCTTAAAATCCTTGTGTCCCCGGCAACGGCGCCAAAAACTTGGTGTGCGTTCGGTGTGTTATGATTCTATTGATATTTTATGCCTATTTTACGCATTAGTCAAGTTTTAAATTTATCAAACATGATATTCTACTTACACTAAATACACACTTGGGCAAGTTCACCCATCGTGAGCATAGTATAGCGTTGGTAAGATACTGAGGTCGTCCAAGGACACAAGAGCTTTTAGTACCGGTTTATCTTCAACGTCTAATCAAACTAATTTTTTTTTTGAGAAAAAGGTTTTAAACATGAAAAATAAACTAAAAATGCTGAAATAAAAATAAAATAAAAACAGATAGACAAGATGAATCACTTGGATCCGACTAGCCTTTAATGTATCCTTTGATGATTTTCGCACTTTTACACTTTTTAAGAGATTATCTTAGTTATAGTAGTAGGCCCCTCTTTTGAAGGTGACGTTACCCTCAACCCAGTGGTTTGAGTCAGTAAGGATACAATCCCAAAGGGTCGGAATATTGAAAGATAATTAATTAAGTTATTAATGCGAAAAGTGGTAGGCCCCTCTTTTGAAGGTGACGTTACCCTCGGCTAAGTGGTTTGAGTCAGCAGGGATATAATCCCAAGTAGCCGGTTTAATGTATTAATAGTAGTTTACATATGAGGGGATCAAGCCATTCGCACTCCCGCTATCCAATACCAGTGGGTATTGAAGGAGGTCCTAGTAAGCTTGACCCAGGTCCTTGCAGGATCTATACACTGAACAAGGCAAGAACCTTACTAAACCATTTCCTTAACCCCCGACTAGGTAGCCAACATATCTCTATATAGACCGTAGAGATATGAATGCTGTAAATTTTTTACTTTATATAGACAGTAAAGTAATGCCAAGACACCACGGACAAATGATAAAGAAGTTTCACCTTCAACATAAGAAACTAGTTATTAAAGTCATTAATACAAAACCAAATAAAAAGTGCGAAAAGATTAAAAATCAAAAGTAATACATTAAAGACTTGTCTTCACCAAGTGATGTAAGAGACTTAGCCAAACATGGCCTTTGATTGACAACAACTCTTACTATCAATCTTGGATCCCGAGACTACTACACACTCTCTAAGGTGGATGATGGATGATGGTGGTGGATGTGGGTGTTGTAGTGGTGGTTGAATGGTGGCAAAGTGGGAGTGAGGTGGCTTGCCAAGGGATGCCTTTGAAGTGAGCCAAGCACCCTATTTATAGCCTGAACAGAAGCCCGGCCACGGCCCCGTGTCCAGCGGACACGCCCCCATGGCCATCTCTTTCTCTTCCCTCATTTATTGCATTTGTTAGCATTGGGCTCCACACGGCCCGTGTTCGCTGGGCACGGCCCCGTGTGCAGAAGCGTATCTGTACTACCAAAATTTTGCTAGATTCTACGAATCTTAACGTTGACCACACCCCCCTCCCCGTGGTGGGCATAGAAGCTTCCACAACTTTGTCCTTTCTGAAGACACCTGACCACTCCCCCGTGTCCAGTGGGCATGGGCGTGGTCAGCCATCTGTTTCTTGTTCTTTGCTCTTGGGGATGCTGTCGAAGGGTCGGGCATGTCACGTTTATTCCTTTTCTTTGTATTTATGTTAGCTTTGCTGCATATTTATTCCTTTTGTTCGTTTAAGCTCATTTGGTACTGAAAATACAAAAGTAAGACAAAAACACACTTTTTCTAACATTAGTACTAAAAAATGATTAGTTTTATGCCTCATTTGATGTAATTTATAGGTTGCATTTTCCACACATCAGTTATTATGAATGTATTATCCGAAAAATCTGGATTTTATCACCATTTATCTATTTTAAACATTTTGGTGTTTAACTCTGATAAAAATTTTTACTAACTACGGTCCTGATAAACTTTCTGCTGCCAAATTAATAAACACTGATACCATCTGACTGGCTCGCGGCTCCCACTCCCAGGGTGGGGTCGGGGGTTGTGACAGAAGGTGGTATCAGAGCTAAGCCACTTGTTTAAGCCATTTAGGTGTTCTTCTAATACCTAAACCTTAAACGTTACTGTTAGGAAATAAATACCTTATGTATTATCCTGTGAACATAAAATCTTAATATGTCTATTATGATTTTTATGTCATTTAACGAATTTTGAATTTCCAATATATGTTACCACTATCTGTATCTTACAGTTATGATATGTTTAAAATTTTATATATATAGGTGATATGTTAATAATTTTATGCCTTATCAATTTTTATGATATAATATATATATATATATATATATATCATACATTTATATGAATATAATTCAATATGAATTTTATAACATTATAATAATATTACGATATTAACATTAATATCTTAATATTATTATAAGATAACACAATTCAGGTATGATACTTCGAAATTATCATAATATAAATATTAAGATGATATAATTCATGTATTATACCTAAATGATTTTATGTCATTTAAATTCTCCGTATGTGTAACCCCTATTTATATTTTACAATATGTTATGATATAAATATATAAAGGGGATATATTCATAATATATTAATATTAAATTTTGTGATAGATATCATACCCATATATCTATGTGAATACAATTCAATATACATTATAATAATATTATGATACTGACATTAATATCTTAATCAAAGATGTAAGATAACACCCTTTAGGTATGATGTCACTGAAATATTATAATATAAAATATTATTCGATGCAAGTGGTATGTTTTATGTTTTATGATATAACCTAAAATTTTAATTCAACTTAAACATGTATCTTTTTGTCAAGGTTTTGACAAGACATATAATTATATTAATTTTGTTAAAATATAATATTTTAGCATATTTAAAACATGTTTATTGTTTAGAATCATATTGAAACAGAATTTTCATAATAACACTATATTATATTAAATTTGAGTAAATTGCCATTTTAGTCCCTGAGTTTTGTCCAAATTTGCCATTTTGATCCAAATAGTTTTTTTTTTGCATCTGGGTCCCTGACTTTTCACTTTATTGCCATTTTAGTCCCTGAGTTTTGTCCAAATTGCCATTTTAGTCCCTGAGTTTTGTCTAAATTTGCCATTTTGATCCAAATATTTTTAGTGGTTTGGATCAAAATGGCAATAAAAGTGAAAAGTCAGGGACCCAGATGCAAAAAAAAAACTATTTGGATCAAAATGGCAATTTTGGACAAAACTCAGGGACTAAAATGGCAATTTACTCATTAAATTTTTATAAGCACATGTATATACACATGGAAAAATATGTAAAAATATCTAAGATATTTTATATTTTTCTATATAACCTGTATTAATAAAATAAATGATATTTCATCCACAAAATAAAAATATGTACAAAGACATTTAGTACGGTATAACTATATGGCTTAAAATATATGTAACACATATATATCAAAAGGAAATAGTTTAAGAATTTTACCATTTAATAGTTCAACTTATCCCTTAAATTATATTTGAGTTATATGTATATATATTCTAAATACAGAAATACTACTTCACTACTTAATATATTAAAGGTCAAATTTAGAAATACCAAACTTTGTATTTGTATTATCTATTATAATACTTCTTTGAATAAGTAAATACGATAAATTAAGAATCAATTCCTAATATTTTCAACCAATATGGTTCAACCCTCTGATTAAAATTATTCTAATGAATCCATAAGATTTATATATTTTGATTTAATTTATTTCTTCACCTTTTTATTTCAAAATATTATGTTCAATAAATTTAACAGAAATTTATTTCAATCAATATTGTTATTATAAGAGAATAAAGTTATGAGAATAAGAAGAATAATTAATACCATTAGTTATATAATTGGATTCTTAACAAAATGATTTTGTATTATATATATATATATATATAGGAAATTGAAATTTTTGTATACGTACACATATACAGGACAAAAATTTCTGGATAGTATATACAACATTTTCTGTAGAGAAACAAGCTTTTATATAACAGAAGAAACAAACCTACATGTTTATCCAGAATCTCTCCAAATGATTTTTCTAACCATTAACCCTAAGGATACCCGTATTAGCATCAAGGGAACAATGGTAGGATCAATGACTAGGAATCTCAGAATCTCATATAAAACCCTTACCTTTAGTCACAACCGTAATTTCTGAATACCTATCCAGCCATGAGCTATGGAAATATAGTTGAATTGAGACAATAAAGAGAAAAGCTATTATGACAAGAAAGGAACAGCACATAATATAATACTTTCCTTATATTTTGATTAAACATATAGTGAAGAAAGAAAATGTTAAAATATAATATATATATCAACGCATCTTACTGATAGGTGTGATTATAATCGTGCTAATGTAATATGAGTAACAAAATATGTCTGTCCAATTGCTTAGTTCTGTGATAATTATATCTGAACATGTTTGCAATTCAGATGTCAAAGGAAATAGCATGTAATCAAGAAATTCAGACTAGTAACGGAAATTCTTGGCATAAAAGTACTATAGAAAATATAATAGCTCAAGGAATATCTAATGTCATACCTTCGATCATTGAAGCCATTAAAATTTCTATGCCTATAAACGAAAGTCCTACTTTACATTGTAAGCATACTCATCACTTCAAACCTAGCCCTAGTATCAATAGAGACTATGATATTCGTACTGAAACTCCATCTTCCAAATAAAAGAAAACCACAACCTATAGTTACTCTTATAAGAAAATCTGCTCTGAAAAAACCGATGAGAACCAAGAAGCTGGATCGTCAATCGCGCAACCTACCTGCAAAAACTATAACAAAAAGAGTCCAAAAAGGCGCCATGCTAGGAAGACACGCCACTGTAAATTCTGCAAGAAGGCTGGGCATACAGAGGAAAAATGTAGAAGGAAAAGTCACATATGTTTCAAATGCGGAGAACCAGGTCATGTCCGTCCCTACTGCCCGAAATTATCTAAAGCACCCGACAACAAGGCTATAAACCCAGATGAAGCTAAGGAAAACATATAAATATTTACGACACCGAAGGCAACAACAACTTTTAAAATAAGCACCCTTACGTTTTATCTGTACTAAAGTATTAGCTGACTTTTGATTCCAATCAAAGTTTTATAAATAAAAGGTCTTTATTTTTCTTTCATAAAGCCAACACTCACTTGTCTCATCTCTTGACAAATTCATATGTTGCACATGCATTGCTTGTTACACATGTGATTTCATTTCAAGAAGATCTTTTATTCACGAGTTCGGATCTTACTTTGTTATACTCATTTTTTAAAATCTCTATGATTGCAAAAACGTTGACTTTTGATATCAAAAATTCCTTTACCTTTCAAAGTTACTCACCAATTTTTTTTTTGTAAATCATTTCTGGTCAATACATCTACCTATTGGTGGAATATGTCCAAACCAAGCTCAATTGTTTGAACCTTTTCACAATATACATTTAATTCAAGATCCCATATGATGAATTGAGATCATCATATTCAAAGTAATCTCATTTGTTTGAATCATAGTATACTCATTAAGAGACTTCCACTCCGGTAAATCATTTGTTAAATCACGACACCTTGTGGTGGCATTTTCTTTGAAGCTTGAACCAACCTCATTTTCTCACCTGAGATACGGATTTATCTATCTTTTGTTATCCTAAACTAATCTTAATACAATTGTGTGTTAAGATAAATGTGCATAAGTTCATATTATATTCCAATGTACCTCCCACATTTCTTTCATCTTTGATCAATCCTACGATATTCATTTATTCCTCCATTTGAACATCCTATCTTTTGAATATCCAGATTCACTTCATTGAAACTTTCAGTTAATTTCGAGAATAGTGAATTCGTTCGGTCACCGTAATCATTGAATTCTTTCAATCATTACGACACCTTGTGGTGTCTGTATAAATTTGTAGCCTGTGCTATTCATAATTTTAAATTTCACAAATTCATGCAACCTGCATATATCTTTCGTTCGACTCATTATTCAAGAAGTCTTGATACAATTATGTATCAGGACAATGATACACTAAATTCTATTGTATTTACGGTGTATCCCTACCATTCAAATGAATGTCACTAATTTTTGACTTGGTAGTTGACAAATCATTTTTCATACTTCTATTCTCGATTGAGATTATTGATTTAAGGTCTTCCTCAACTGACAATCAAAGTAAGTTTTCTTCTAACATCAGATCCTATTTTGTTCCTAAAAGTCATTGCATTTTATGCCGATCAAATCTCTCTTTTAATTTGTGAAACTTAGTCACCTTGATGATTGTATCATTTCATCTCGTTTAGTTAACATCAATTCCTGAAACTAATTTTTAGGGCCATTGAATCCCAATTATCCTATGATATCTTTATATTTTTATCTCAGACACCTTGATACTGTTTTTACTAACTAAAAGACATGACATAACTCCGAGGAGATATCGTAGCCCAAATCTCGAGGACGAGATTTAAAACAAGGTGGGGAGGATGTAACAACTCTCGAGAAACACCCCTAAATGCTCCTAAATACAGCTCGTATGTGAGAAACTGACCCGAATAACATTTATATTAATAAATAACAAATAAAACAAAGAAAACCCGTCGCTCTCGGGCTGCGACAGACGAAAGAGAAGCCTTCGCGGGGCGCGAGGCCCTTGGTTTGGCGGACACACAATTACAACAGGTGTCCCACACATGTCGAACCTACCTGTGACTCACCAACCCTAAAACCGCCATAATGTCTCTCGAGGCCCACGAGAGAAGAAGTGGATGGCGTCGCGGGGCGCAACTCGCCTACGATCAGGCCTATAAATAGGAGGTGCATGCTTCATTTGAAATCGTTCATTTCTCTGAATCTCTCTCAATTCTAAAAGGCTTAATCTATACCCTAATACCCTCCAATAAGTGAAGCTCTGCCTCGTTGTAAGTATTATAATCCCCGGTTACGTATTAGTTACTCTGCCCGATTGATCTAAAGCTCCGTAACGCATGTCAAGGCTCTGCCTGACTCAGTTCGTTGGAGTTCTTTCTCGGGGGTATAGCTAATGTAAATTAGGTTATTTTACTAACACGTGTGCATTATATATATTAATAGAAACTCAAGGAAATAATAACCAGGAAAGGCAACAAGAAGTTATAATATTATCAGGAAGCCTGTAGAAATACCTAATTTTATAAATGTGAGTACATTCATTTTCTCACTATTTGTGAGTACATCTATTTTTGTAAACATTTTTATACAAACCTCAATTGTTTTAAATTATGATAAACAGTGATTGAGTTTATGTATTCTACAATTACTGTCGGTACACTACAACAAAAATGGCTTTTTAGGACCTTTTCTGTGGGACGCTTGTAAAAGAGTGTCCTAAAAAACTATTTAATAGGACTAATGAACTTTTGGGGTCCTTTTATAATATACTCTACTAAACTGGTGTCCTAAAAAAACTATTTAATAGGATGGATGATTTTTGGGGTCCTATTATCATATAATTTAATAGGACACTTAAAATGTAGATCCTAATAAAGTACTTTATAAGACATTTAATTGTTAGTGTCCTATTATGTGGTACTGTATTAGGACACTTGATCATCTGGGGTCCTATTATAACATAACTTAATAGGACACGTTGTAGTTAAGTCATAAATGTTCAGTGTTATAGGACCATTTATAGTCGAAGTCATATTAGAACTTAACTTAATAGGACACTTGACACTTGGATCTTATAACTTTAAACTTTATAGGACGCTTAATTATTATGGTGTTATTATAATACACCGTAATAGGACACTTGATATTTGAGTCATAAAACATTAGTTTTATAGGACGCTTATTCGCTAGAGTTTTATTAGACCATGCTTAGTGGTTTGATGAATAACGCCCCCACCCTTAGCCGTTTTCTGTCATGTGGCAGTCCAGTCAGCAAGGGAGCATTATTAGGCATTTTTACAAAATGGGTGTAGTGGAATAATGCTCAATTATGCCCCATCCAATCATTACACAATTATTAACACTACAAAAAAATGCCATCTAGTGGCACACGATTTTAATGGCATTTAGATTTTGTGCCATTAATTTAGATTTTTAAAGGCACTTTATGTATGTCATGGTTGTCTAACACATACTTTTAGTGGCGTTTAGCATTTGTGCTACTAATTTAGGTTTTTAGTAACATTTTACTTATGCCACTAAATAGTTAAAACATTCTGAAAATTTCCCCCGTTCCCTCCTTCAAATTCTTTGATAAAATTCCCCCCAATCAATTACCTCCCTCTCAAATTTCTTCCCTCGCATTGAAAAAGAAAACCCTAGCCACAAACATCTCTCGTTCTAAAAAAACCTAACCTCAATCTTCAACAGTATTGCACAACCAACGTTCTTCGTCTTCAAACCCTAGACATCCAGGTAACTCGTTGATATCAGTAGCAATCATTCTAATTTAAGTAACGTCAATTTCTATGTACTTTGTTTTGTCTTCATCGATTTCACTAGCCATCTTTTTTCGATTCCTAATTGCTGGTTGTTAATGTAGCCATCTTCGGTTACTCTTCGATCATCAAGCTTCAAATCCGGTGTGGAATACTTCAATTTCGTTCCAGAAATGGGCAATTGGCTTTTAGATTTCAATTTCAAGGTATGTGACCTGCAACCTTATAGGCTTCGATGTTGTTAATTTATTCCTTTAATTTTTCAAGGTATGGAATGAGTATATGACATAATTTATACCAAATTCTTTAATATTTCATTGAGATGAAACCTGTAACTATTTCATCATGATGGATCTTGATTAGGTTTCCTTGTAAGTGTCTAGTATTTGACCCTACACTCTTTGCACACCATGTGTTTGTTGAAATGTCTAAGTAACACTTGGTACAAAATTGCATCTTGCGAGATAATTTGATCAACACATTGCATGATTCAGAGGGAAACCAAGTATCATAGTCATATTGTGTTGAATTAGGTTAATTTGTTCTTGTTTCCACTATCTATTTTGGTGTTGATGTTGTTTGTTGTGTGTAATTTAGGAGGGAGGGGGCTTCATATATAAATTTCTAAGTTGTAGAAATATTTTAGGTAATGTTTTTGTGTATTTTCGGGTCGGCCTGAATCTGCTCACCCCTAGGTCTGGTGGCTTACTTTGAGCCTCTGAGGTAGATGGTCACGGTGGTTTGTATATGCAGCTCTTTGTTGTCACTTGTAAAATGTTCATATCGTTCTGATTTCTGAATTGGATTAGTTTATTTGCTGATATGATAGGTGTGCTATAATGTGTTGTTTTTCATGTTTATCGATGTATCATTCAGATAATATTGTATTGGTGTGTGATTTGTTTCAAAAGAAACTTGGTTTTTAGCTTATCCGAAATAAGAAATATGTTGATATCCCTATTATAATCATGTATACGTCTTCAACTTTATAAC
Organism: Helianthus tuberosus; assembly: GCA_030545235.1. NCBI lineage: Eukaryota > Viridiplantae > Streptophyta > Magnoliopsida > Asterales > Asteraceae > Helianthus > Helianthus tuberosus. Next base: position 85,977,181 of record CM060371.1, on the reverse strand, counting down.
TGTTGTGTTATATTATTAAAAATAGCTAAAGAATTTTAGTGTTAGTGTAAGAAATTTGCAATAGGCTCTTTTTCTTTCTTATCAGATGAGTTAATTGCCAATGTTGCAAACATCAGCACAGCACACCCGGAATGAGTATTCTTGCTGCTGATGAGTCAACTGGTACCATTGGAAAACATCTATCTGGCATCAATGCTAGGGTTGTTCAAAAAGCCCGTGGCTTGAGGCTTGCTCGAAGTTCGCTCGAAAAAGTTCAAAAAAAGCTCGATTCGAAGTTAGCTGGGTTTTAAACGAGCTGTCTCGGCTCGGTTTGTAAATGAGCCAAGCTTGAGCCAAGGTAGGTTTGGTTCGTGGCTCGCTTGTTAATTGGCTCGTTGGCTTGCTCGTTTGGCTTGTTTAAAGTAAACTCCAAATTATATGTGTGTATATATATTTTAATATATTTAAGAAATGTTGTTTAATTAGTAATATGGTTATTTTTTTATCGAAAGAAATAGATTGTTAAGCTATAGTCTAAATTAGTAATATTCATTTAAAAAATATATATATTAAGATAGGATCTTTTCTTGTTCGTTTATTTATACTTTGCCCAAAATTACTATTATATGAGCCTACATAATGGTTTATTTATTGTTATTTGGTTTTATGTATATCATTATGTGTAAAAAATACTAAAAATATAATTTTTTTTAAACAAATGAGCCGGCTCGACGAGCCATGAGCTGGCTTGAGCTTTTGATGAGCCGAGCCCAACTTTCCAGCTCGTTAAGAAAAATGAGTCGGCTTGGCTCGATTCGATTTTTAAAACAAGCCGAGCCTGGGCCCACCCTGGTCTAGTTCGGCTCGGCTCGTCTACAGCCCTAATCAATGCTAAGAATGCTTATTCAAACAGTGGATACAGGGAACCAATAAAATGTCAAACTTTTAGAAAATTATGTCTTAGAAGGGGGAACCAAAAGAAAGGCTTAGGACATTGAAGGGTTGTTGTCTAGTTTGGTCTCAACAAAATGTAGTGCTGCTGATTGTTGAAGGCACACTGGTTTTGCCTAATTTTACTCCAAATTTGTTGATTAGTGATCATGCTTGGTACATTGTTATTCATATTCTTTTCTTGTACTAATATATTTGTTTAAGGTTGTGTTGTAATTATGTGTGTTTTACATATAGAACACAAGGTGTGCTTTTTGAATTATCATCAAATAACTATGTTATAATCAGTGTTGTAAGAATCGCTAGGCGCTAGTCGGGCGGTGGGGTACCGACTAGCGATTAATCGGGATTAATAGGGATTAATCGGAATTAATCAGATTGAGATTTTTATATGTAATTTTTAGTTACATATATACACACAATTTTTTATATGTAATTTTTAATAGGGATTAATCGGAATTAATCATGATCCATATAACTTGAATCATTAATGGATCGGATCATGATTCAATCCATATCCATCCATTGATAGGCCTAACTTTATCCCAAAAAGTAAAACCATATCAACTTTTTTAACCAGAGAAGTCAAAACCAAATATTACAGTAACTTCAAATGGAATGTGTTAATTTTTACCTTCTGGACTTACACTAACTACTTTGTTAAAAGATATGTATTTTATTTTTAGTTTTTATTCTTTTATCTTTCTTTTTATAAATCTTTATTTTTTATTTATTTGGGCCTTTTATAAATGATTTAATGAGATTTTTCTTTTTTGTGTATACCAGTAATGGAAGATAAAAGTATGCAAGGACAAAGCTCCAAAAGACATATGAATGATTATGAAAAGAGTAGAATGTTAAGGGTTCAAGAGTGAGAGGACCAACGCGTATGCCAAAGGTTTGGGCCCAAGAAAAAGGGGATAGAATTCCTGTTTTAGTTAATGCACACGGACAATCTATTAATGACAAAAGTAGTCAACTGACCCATTTCATGGGAACCCTTTCAAGGAGTGGAAAGTATTGTCCGGTTTATAAACCATGGAATAAAGTTAAGGTCGCCAAAAAACAAGCGTTGCTTGCACTCTTAAAGGTACATAATTAAAAATATGTATGTTAATGACTTAAGTATTTGTTTTCTCATGTGACCTCTTTCATTTTTAGACAAAATTTGGTATTCCGGAAGTTGCTGATGGCTGGATATTGCAATCATTTGGGCGGAAGGTGAAGAACTGGAGGGCAAGAGTTAAGGAACTATACCATGATCCGTCTTTGTCACCGAAGGAACAAATAAGTTCTAGGCCAAAACAAGTGCAAAAAAAAAACAATGGATGAGATTTGTGAAGTATTGGAATAAAGAAAAGTCTAGGGTATGAAATAGCCTACCACTTTAAATAACATTAGTTTATTTTCCATTCTGAAATTTCACTTGTCTACTGAAGATGGTTTATTTGTAGGTAGTCCATGAGGATTGAGGACGCATGATGACTCAAGATTTTATGCTTCTTATTTCTTTAATTGCTTTTAATTTCTTTGTTAAATGTTAAGACCTTATGTTAGATAATGTTATAACTTATTTATGGTTAGTGTTTTTGTTATGAACATGATTATTTGAAATACAATGAAGTTTTATTTCTTTCATTAGTTGATGTTGTACAATAATTATTAGGATGTTATATGTTGATGGTCTATTTATAAAATTGGTTTTATAATCTTATTTGGGATATTAGGACCATTTTCTTGATATTAAAGTAGCTATAACATTACATCATAAGGGTCCTATAAATTAATTTTTAAGGACGCTTGTATGTGTATCAAAAGATTAAAAGTAGGTAATAACATATTAGAACATTGTAAAAGTGTTCTAATATGTTCTTTTTAGGACGCTATTTAAGTTGTCTATAGACATATTATGCGACCATAAAATTGGTTTCATAATCTTATTTGGTATATTAGGACCCTTTTCTTGGTACTAAATTAGCTATAATGTTACATCATAAGGATCCTATCAATTAATTTCTAAGGACGCTTGTAAGTGTATCAAAATATTAAAAATATGTAAGCACGTGTTAGAACATCGTAAAAGTGTCCTAATATGTTTTTATTAGGACACTATTTTGGCTGTTCAAAAACATATTACGCGACCATAAAATTGGTTTCATAATCTTATTTGAGATGTTAGAACGCTTTTTTAGTTCTGTGACTTATTACGACCCCTTTACATGAAACGCTTTTACCGTTGGTCCTATTAAATGAAAGGTCCTATAAAATAGCATTTTAGGACGCTTTTGCGCGTACTAAAAACCCAGTTTTCTTGTAGTGGTATGTTGGGGTTTTGTATACATTACTTGTTACTAATACTGTGAATAGTAACATAACCACAAGTCAGGATTGACAGTATCGTGGGTGGTAATTTAGTAGATAGAAACATTGTAATCGCTCTCAATATTGTAAAGATATAAAATATTGTTTTAATTAAACTGGGATGCACTCACCAATATTTCTTGCTGATAAAATGTTTTTAAACGCGTTTCAGGTAACGTAGTGTGAATCCAATAAAAGCCAGCTTATTTGTTTTGTTTGAAATCTTTGACATATTTCATTAAAATTATATGCTTTTGTTTCTTTTTCTATTGGTAGTTTATACTTTTCTTTTAATTGTTTTAAATATACTTGTTTTACTTCTATGTCTTCAATTTTTTCTAATAATTCGAATAAGTCTTTAATATTGTTTAAATCATTATCACTATTGTTTAAATACAAGGACCAATACATTCACATACATTTTCTTCTGAATTAGAATCTTCAATATTGTTTAAATCATTATCACTATAGTATGAAATACTGTTTTCACTTGAATTATCATAAATAAGTATTTTATTTATCTGTTCTTTTAATTCATCAGAAATGTTTAGCTCATTTATTTTTTTCTTAGTATAACAATCCTTAGAATAATGTCCTTGTCTTCCACATTTATAGCAAATGACAATATCTTGTTTTCCTTGTTTTTTCTTTTGAAAATTAGTCTTATCTTTATAATAATTTTGTTTATTTTTAATATATGGTTTTCTTTTATAGTTCTTTTTAATAAATTGTTTAGGAATTTTCTTTTTAGGTTTAGAAGGAGTTTTAAATGGTTCAAATCCATATTGTTGACAAAAACTTCCTATTTCCTTATGGTAACCCAGCTATAAATCTTTCTGCAAATAATTTTGGTAACCCAGCAATAAATCTTTCTTTCCAATAAGCTTCTTTACAATCTTCTCTAGTCATAACTTTTGAAAGAAAAACGTCTTTATACCATCTAAAATCTTGTAATTTTCTACATGTCAAATTTAATAATATTAAAGAATTTCTTTCTTGATAATCTGTTGGATTTCCAATAAAATGTTGGATTATAGCAAATACTAGAGTATTAATTATATCAGGTATTTCAGTTGGTGTTTGAACATTATTCTTTGTTTTAATAATTATTTTTTTAGCATTTTGAATTATATGTTTTTCTTCTTCTGTGAGATACTTATCCCACCAGCCTTTAAAATTCAAGTAAAACCAGAAACTATCATATTAAGAATTGCAATATCATCATTTCCATTTGCTTTATATGCATTGGCTGCCATTATCATTTCTTGCATTAAATTAAGAATTTGATGTTCTGTTTGACCTTCTATACTTCATTCATATAGAGAACTTCCATCATATTTGGCTTGAACTAAAGTATGTCGTTCTTCAAATTGTAAATAAGGTGGAGTAGGTCTAGGGTAATAATTTCTTGTTTCGGGCCTAGTAGTATAAGTATTATTTTTTGAAAAATAATAATTTCCTCTTTTAATTTTGTTTATAGAATCTTCTATCTGAAAATCATTAAATTTTTCTTCAATATTTTGAATTTCTTGATTTGAAATAACATTTATATTTAATTTTGAGAGTTTTGAGATAATATCTTGTAACATATCTTGTTGTTTATTTAGACGTATTGGGATATCTATGCTATATGGTTTAAATATTGGATTTTCAATAGTTTCAGTTAATATTTTAGTATTTGAAGTACTAGGTTGATCTAAAGTTTTATTATTATTAATTTCTATTCTTTCTAATTGTTCTCCTATGGTATTTAATTTTTCATTAGTGTAATTATTTTGAAAAATAATTGCCTTTACGTTTTTATCTATATCTTCCTTAATGTTTGCTAAAGGCTTTGCAATATATTCTTTATTTTCAGTTTTTATTTTTATATCCGTATGTGGAGGTTGTATACTAGTAATATTTTCATCTTTATTTATAATTGTATAGGTTTTGGTTATAGTATTACTAACAGATATATTTTCAAAAAATGGATACTCAATTTTATTTTCTATACAGTAGAGAGAAAACCAGGAGAAAAATGGAATATTTTCACACATATATAATTGCCAATCAATCTCATGTAAAAATCTTTCATCTTCATTAAATGTAGAAAAATACCATATTAAATTTTTATTATTATAATTATTGAACATTTCATCTTTTAAATATTTTAACATTTCTTTATCCATGATTAACAGGTTGTGCTTGAAATCCTTTCTATAAGCTTTTTTCTATGATCATTTTCTTCTCTTAATTTTTCTTCTAAAAATAATATATATCTAGAGGAAAGAAAATACTGGTTTATATAGTTAGAGGGATGATATGGGTCGGATGGAGGCATAATACTTGAATTGTATGACTTATAATCTTCTATTCTTTGTCTTAAATATTTTATTCTTCTATTACAATTTTTCAAAAACCAAATATTGTAATTCCTTCGAGCTTGAACTTTTGAAGCACTCATTGTATATCTTCGTAATTTCCCATATCAGACTTAGTTGGGACATAAGTATTATTATCACTATCATTTTCTTCATATATTGGTCTTGGAATAGTATTTGAAAAATCAACACCTTTCATTTTCATTCATAAACTTCTTCTAAATAGACTTTCATCTAAAGTATTTCTAGAAGTACTTGTTCCTATAGAATGCCTTGGTAAAAATTACTAAAAGAAATATCTATTGAACCATCAGAATGTTCTACTATGCTAGATGTTTGATTATCTATCTCTATAGGTTTTGGCGGGTTTATATCTTGTAAATTCCATGTTAATGATTAAGTTATTTCATTCCATTTTAATTTTTTAGGTGTTCTTATCTTTCTATGCATAGTATTAGCTTCAAAAATAATAGTTTCGTCTTTTGGGGTTATTAATTTAGTTTTAGGTTCTATAGTGGTAGTCATAGTTTTATAATATATTCTATATATAACTACTACAGCATTAGTTTTTTTCTTTAAATTCTAAGTTTTTAGTTTTAATTGTTAATGTTAAAGTATCTAAAATATGTGGATCAAATAAACCAATTGAAAAGTTTGGGTAACAATTAAAGTAAATTGGACCATTTGAAATATTAGACTCAGCCATAGCTAGCAAAGAATTATTAAAATTTGTATGTCTTGCATCTCTTAGAATTAACAAAACAGGAGCATCAATTCCTAATCTGAACATAGGTTTAATGGCGAATTGAACTAATCCTATGTGTAGAAATTTATATAATTTTCTATGTCTTTTAATAGCTTCTACTGGTAATAATTGCATGTTTTGATACTCTTTATTAATAGGTATGGTTTGTTCATGAGTTTTTATAGAATAATCTTGTAAAAAATCAAAAGTACCAATTTTATAAATAGTTTTAACATCGTGTTTTGGTAAACTCCAATTTAAAAGATTGTTTTCAATTTGAGAAATATTAATTTCAATATAATTCATATGTAAAGAGTCCATGTTTAAGTCTTCTTCATCATTATCATTAGTATTTGAGCTATAATCTCGTTTAGAAAAAAATTTTGATAACTGATTCATTATAATTATTAGTCTTTAAATTTTTAAAGTAGAGCTTATACTGAGAGAACACCCCATATCTTCGTGGTCCGGCTGCCCATTCTTATCTTTTTGGGCATAATGCTAATCCAACCGACAATCGACAGGGCTTACCAACACAGTTCTACCCCGCTTTAAAAATTCAGGGCTAACAATCATAATAAAATAGTTATTAAAACAGTTTCTAAACAGAGACATAAATTGAAACCATCTTATATTTTGTATACTTGCCTCTAAAAAATAAGAAACATATTATGTATACTTTATTATTAATATTATCTATTATCTATATCTATTAATAACCGAAGGGAAATGAATAGTGGCAGCAACTACCTGGCCCATCTTCATTAGACCTATATTGCTTGGTAGTATGGTTATTTGACACATCATCCACATCCACAGCTGTACTCATGTTATGGAGCACATATAGTGAGATGCAGATGTTTAGAGATAGAGAAGAGTCTGGGAGGGAGAATCCTGAAGGAGCGGCAGCTAATCACCTCCCCGGTGGCGGAGCCATGGCGGAGCACCGCGTCGACATTTGATTCTGCATGTTTACGACCCCAACTGAAGGAACAATGTCTGAGGGTTTAAGAGAGAGAGGTTGTGTAGATGACAGCCATGACGCTTAGCATTATTCCGACCAAGTCAAGAACAGATTCCGGTAAGATCCGAACCCATCTGCATGTTTCATTCTTTGTTAGATTGGCTGAAAACAAGCCTTGAAAGGATCATATATGTTGATTCCATTAACACAAGTGTTCCGGTGATGGTACAACTACGTTCTAGGGAATGGATCGATTCGGCAAGAAGAATCAGGTGAAGATCCGGTGAGTATATTGAAGCTTGTACATGAGTTCTTCAAGTGAATCGTCAACCCTCGAGGTTGACTCTACATTTAAGGTAAGCCACAAACTACTTCGGCTACATATGTGAATGCGAGGTGGTGGTTGTGGGGGATTAACGATGGTGTTCGCAGGAGGGTTTCCGATGATGGTGGCAGGGAGAGAATAACGTGGGAGAGAGATATATACCTCAAGTCCGAGGGGAAAAAAAGTATGGTTGGATGTGAAGATGCGGCGGCAATGGCGATGATGTGATGGCAGCGGGTGGTGATGACTCCGCTTGCGGCTAGGGTTTATGTGGGTAACTTATCTTCATTAGACTTGCAGTAAGTTGATGTTTGAAACTTTGGATGAGTGACTGTTTTTCTTTTATGGGTTCGCTAACAACACTATGGAGGTGAGATTGTGAGGATTTAGCTTGTGTGAATGGGGTTGGAGTCAGAAGGAAGCTGGTGGATGGTTAAGTGGTCATGATGATAACCTTAACGTAAAAAAGAAAACAAGAAATCTTTTAATCTTGGAGATGTAAATTTAAAAAAAGAAGACAGTCTGCAAAAGCATCTGATATGTGATGCAAATGTCTTTTCACTTTTCCATTTTCTAGACAATTAGCTAATTAAAATATAACAATTATTATTCTATACATGCAACATACTTTCATTTTTTTTTCATATTTGTAATTTTGATGAAATGTCTAAAAGGGCAATGAACTGTACTAATGTTATAAGATAATAATACACTTTTGTTCTTATATTGATGTCGATTAAAGAATATATGGATCTTTTTATGCTTTACATTTTTCATGATCTTTATGTTATCAAGTTGTCCGTAAGAAGTGGTTAAAGTGCAAACTTAGTTTTTTCATCTTGTCAATATTTTTCTTACACATCCATTTATTATATCTTTTATTTTTACATAGTATAGAAGAAGTCATTATCTAATGATTCCAATCGGTAAGATATTTTCGAACGAGAATGTAAACCAAACTCATTTTATGTTTTTGGTTTTCTATTTGTGTTGATATATACCGACTTCCGGTATCGTGACGGCGGTAACATGAAGAACTGAATAAATACATTCCGAACCACATCGACACCAGTACATAAAATCTTCCTACCGAGAACGATTTGGTTTAGCGCCGCATCGCGCGCATGGATTATAAACCTAGTTGAAATAATCAAGGAAGTGTGAGAACTAATAATAATTATACAAAAAGGTTACAAAATGAGATTCATGAACCGTCTTCTTCATTTCTTATTAGGGGTGTTCAAAAAACTCGCAGCTCGCTCGAAACTCGCTCGAAAAAAGCTCGAAGAAAGCTCGGCTCGAAATTGGCTCGGTTGTTAACGAGCCAGCTCGGCTCGGCTCGGTTTGTAAATGAGCCGAGCTCGAGCTTGGTCTGGCTCGGCTCGTGAGCTGGCTCGATAAGGTTTACATCCTTCATTTTTTTTCCCACATCGCTTAGAAAACAAAAATTAAGGGAGTATTTTCCCTATAAAAGAAGGTAAAGAAAATCTACAAAGTGAGTTAACTATTTATACTTTCATATTTAGCCATATGGTTAAATTAAATGACAATTATAGCCCTTAGTCTATGAATAAATTCATTTTAAGGGTTTTTTAAGTAGTAAATTTTGCGTTTTTTTGTTAGTTCGAGCTAGATCGAACTGAGCCGAGCTAGCTCAAATGCTAATCGAGTCGAACTCGAGCCTCAAATCTCAGCTCGATTTGAAATTCGAGCTCGAGCCGAGCTAGCTCGAATTGAGTTCGAGCTGGGTCTAGCTCGGCTCAACTCGGCTCGTTTACAGCCCTATTCCTTATCGGTAGTAGTAGGGTGTTTTTCTTTTTTTTATTAATAATATTTCGTTTTATGTTGGTTTAACAAAAGACCAAAACCATGGAATTCATTCGGTTAATTAATTTGTAATTAGGTTTCTTAAAATATGGCACTCATTATTATATATGTTAAAGAACAAGTTAAAAGTACTGTAGCACTGCTACAGTACGCCAGTTATGTTTGTTTTTTTTTGTTTTGCCACCAAAGTTTACCAACTTTCCATATCTTTCTTATTCATAAAGAAGCTTCCAGACAGTCAGACACTCTTATGCTGCTTCACTTTTCCAATAACTTCTTTGATCTGGTAGCATTCGATGGTTTGTCTCTCATTCCCAACATGTATTCACCAAGATCAGCGATGATTAGGGCTCACGTATACTAATATCATAATGTGCATACGTCTATATCACATAATGATGATGTTGTTAGCGATATGTACCATATATCATAATTATATTTTACTTATTTCTTTTACTATAATTATATTATTATTAATATAAGGTCAGTATATACTAGAAAGTTTATTTTGTTAAGAAGACTAACAAGTAATCTTGACCATTTATTAAATAATCAATGGATGCGATTAAATGGGTGAAATTGAAAAAAAAAAGAGGCACGTGAGTTTGTTTGAGGGTATTCTAGTCCATTCAAGTCAATAGTTCCTCTCTCCTCCAATTCCCAATCGTTTTTAAAACGTTAATAACTTTTTCATACGACAATATTTTTTTATAAAAATTGCAACATAAAAACGAGCGTTTTTTTACTTTTAAAACGAACACATTATTTCTATACTTTTGAATTTTTTTTTTGAAAACCCAGATGCGTAAAACGCAATTGATAGAACAACACACTATAACCCAGGTTCTAAAATGCAATCGGGTTTCATATGGCCGTGATTATGTTTTAACATGGTCATGCCTCTATTCATGTTTATGTTTTAACATGATCATGTTCTCTGCACTCAAATTCTGAAGAAAACATACCTAAAACGCAATGGGTTTCACATGGTCATGTTTCTCTTTTAACATGGTCATGCCTTTGTTTTAACATGGTCATGTTTTTGTTTTAATATGGTCATGCCTTTGTTTTAACATGGTCATGCCTCTGTTCCAACATCCAGGTTCTAAAACGCAATGGGTTTTAACATGGTCATGTTTATGTTCTAACATAGTCATGTCTTTGTTCCAAGATGATCATGATTCCCTTTTAACATGATCATGTTCTTTGATGTTCTTTTACACTCCAGTTCTAAAACGCAATGGAACTCAAAATCAAGATTTTGCACTACAGATTCTAAAAGCAATGAGGTTTTAACATGACCATATTCATTTTTTAACATGGTCATGCTTTTGTTCTAACATGACCATGCTTCTATTTTGGCATGATCTTGTTCTTTGCACCACAGGTTGTAAAACGCAATGAAACCAAAAATCAATATTTTGCACTGTAGGTTCTAAAAAGCAATGGAGTTTTAACATGGCCATGTTTATGTTTTAACAAGGTCATGCTTTTGTCCCAACATGACCATGCTTCTATTTTAGCATGATCATGTTCTTTTCTTGTAAAACGTAATGAAACCAAAAATCAATATTTTGCACTGTAGGTTCTAAAAAGCAATGGAGTTTTAACGTGGCAATATTTATGTTTTAACATGGTCATGCTTTTGTCCCAACATAACCATGCATCTATTTTAGCATGATCATGTTCTTTACTTGTAAAACACAAGGAAATCAAAAATCAATATTTTGCACTGTAGGTTCTAAAAAGCAATGAAGTTTTAACATGGTCATGTTTATGTTTTAACATGGTCATGCTTTTGTTCCAACATGACCATGCTTCTGTTTTGGCATGATCATGTTCTTTGCACCTCAGGTTGTAAAACGCAATGAAAACCAAAATCAATATTTTGCACTGTAGGGTCTAAAAAGCAATGGAGTTTTAACATGGCCATGTTTATGTTTTAACATGGTCATTCTTTTGTTCCAACATGACCATGCTTCTATTTTAGCATGATCATGTTATTTTCTTGTAAAACGCAATAAAACTAAAAATCAATATTTTGCACTGTAGGTTCTAAAAAGCAATGAAATTTTAACATGGTCATGTTTATGTTTTAACATGGTCATGCTTTTGTTCCAGCATGACCATGCTTCTATTTTAGCATGATCATGTTCTTTACACTCCAGGTTGTAAGACGCAATGAAACCAAAATCAAAATTTTGCACTGCATGTTCTAAAAAGTAATGGAGTTTTAACATAGGTTTTAAAAAGCAATGGAGTTTTAACATGGGTATACCTTAGTTCCATCATGATCATGCCTCTATCTAAGCATGATCATGTTCTTTGCAATGAGTTTGAACGTGGTCATGCTTTTGTTCCAACATGATCATGCTTCTATTTTAGCATGGTCATATCTCTGCTTTAACATCCAGAAGAACAAAAATGAAAAGAACTCTAACTAAAACATAATGAGGTGAAAAAAGCAATTGAGGTTTGATAACTAAAAGCAATGAAAATAAAAAAATAACACAACTTACAAAAGATTTCTGGTTAACGACGGTGGACGGAAAAAGAACTCTGATACATCGTGGGGAAACCGGTGGCGGTGGAGCGGTGGTGGTGGATGGTGGAATGATGGTGTCAGATCTGAAAAGCCCAACAGGTGGTTGAAGGTGGCGGTAGGGGTGTTCAGAATTCGTTTCGAATTCGAAAAATTCGAAATTCGTTTAAATTCGATTCGATTATCAAGAATTCGTTTCGATTAAAAGAATTCGAATTCGATTCAATTCGAATCAAGTAAATCGAATACGAATTTATACTTTCAATTTCGATTCGATTTGAAATTCTAATAAAAATTATTCATTTTTATTTATTATTTTTATATATAATGCATATATAACTTTTATTAAGCTATACTGTAAATTATTTTCAAATTTTTTTCCAAGTATTAAAATTATCCATTACCAAACCCACTACATGGCCCATAACTAAAACCTAAGTAACAAATCTATCAATAGATTTATAACCCTATAAATATTAACTTTTAATGTGGTGTGGTTATTCCCGACTTCTCGTTTTGAATTTTAGACTTATGGTACTTTATTTGGAACTTTTAATGTGATATCGTGCTTTATGGCTGCTTTAAAATTTCTGTTTGATTTTGACAGTTTTTACATGTTTTTAAAGAATCTGAATTAAATTGAATTTATTCGAATTCGAATTTTTATTCGAATACGAATTGGGTTTTTTATTCGAATACGAATTAGAATCGAATTCAGTAAGTTTAATCGAATTCGAATCGAATACGAATTCAAGGGAAAATAAAAATTATTCGAATAATTTGATTCGAATAATTCGAAAATTCGATATTCGATTCGATGAAAATGGTGGATTTGAGTATACGGAGAAGAGAAATGAATTGTAGATGCTGGGTTTTAAACGATGGTGGCAAGATGGTGGCGATCGTAGGTGGTAGTGGTGGTGGTGGTGGTTGAGGTGGTGGTGTTGGTTGTGATGCGATAGTTTATAGTTTTGAAAATGGTGGATTTGAGTATACGGGGAAGAGAAATGAATTGCAGATGCTGGGTTTTTTTGAAGACGGTGAGTTTTGACCAAAATGCCCCTTCTTATGTTTTTTCATCTTTACCACATGTCATCCTCTTATTGCTTCCTATCCTTCCTAGCGAAATTAAACTTTCTATTTGATCATCTCCCTTATTATATATTCATAAATATATTTCACTACTCAATTAACAAGTTCTACGATATGTTAGTTCCTTTACACCAGACATAATAATATAATAATTTCCGTTGGTCCAGGTGTTTTATTAATAAAAAAAATGAGGTACAATCACAGAGGAAAATATGTTGGGTCATAAAACATAGCTGAAATATGCTGGATGTTACAATTATTGGGTGCTATTGAATGTGCTAATTTGCTCATTTAGTTCAGCTAAACTTCCCGTGTATTCTCCACCCAGCTAAACCTCCTGTGTATTCTCCACCCGAAGTATGTGATTTTTGAGCCCTCTATTTTGATTTATCTCTACTAAGTGGACATTCGACTTTACCCTCGTCGTCGTTTAAGTTTATCTCAAACTCGGTACGAGCATCCGAGCGATTAGTAGAGGACCTACTTTTCGTCCTTTGGACAACGATTGTTCCGCAAGAGATACTCTTGCCCATTTTGAGGAGTACCTCGCAAAATCCCAACAAGGAACAAATATGAGGGCCTCCACTTTCTTTCCATCCGAATACAAAATCAACGCACACATCAGCATATCGACGTCGGTTTCGGCGTTCTTAGTGTTGTTCTTTATGTTATTGAAGTGACTATTGAACGCAGTCATAGCGGTATTTATTTCACGCTACTTTGACGAGAGAATATCATTTTTCCTATAGTACTCTCGTTCCAACGTTGTGTGATACAGGTGGTTTATTCGATTCCAAAACTCGTCACCGTGTTGATTGGTACCTATTTATAAAAAACACTATAAACATCAAGATAAAAAATACATAATTTTTTAAACATATCACTTTTTTAACAATGAATATAAAAGAAAATATACCTAAAACCGAGTTCTCTAAAATAGAAAGCCAAACTTTCGTTAACACCACTTCTTCCTCCTTTGTTCATGGAATAACGACTCATTCCTCTTTGACTTTTCCTTCTCCGAGTCAGTTTTCTTCCTATGGTTTCTTTTTTTTCGTGTAGAGGGTTCAATGATATTTTGAAGTTGCGTTTCAGATACGGATACGAGTGTAGGGGCGTTTGGGACAGAGGAATAAGTGGTTAATTTTGAGGGGGTTTGGGATTTGCGGCGGAAAAAAGATTGGGTAGTTCGCAAGAAAATGTGCATAAGCTGATATGCTGGCCAAGTTACCTGCAACTTGTAGAGGGGGGTGTCACACCTGCTATAATCAGAGTCAGTGTGATCTGACCGGTATCTTCATTGCACAGCGGAAGTATTTGAACTAAGAGTTCTAGAAAATGAACTCCCGCTAAGTAGTCGAATTCCCATGGTTTATCCTATTCTAACCGTTCCATAGTTTTGAAAATGCAACATGAGAAAGAGCATGCGAAAAATCAACATAAAGTTGGCGAGTTCATAGTGCGTTTGAAAAGATTTGAAATAAATCTTTTTGATAACCGGTTTAAGAAACGTTGAGAGAATGTAATAAAGCCATTGTCTTTGGCTTGTCATTTGAAAACCTTGTGTTTGTAAAAATTGTATAACCGTCAATGCCCGCGTACGACAAAGGCAACATGCCCGCATGATGTAACAACCCGACTTTTGAAGTCAAAGTCAAAGTCAAAGGAATAAAAGATTGCTAATTGGAATCTTTCATTCCTTGCTTAATTACTACTTGTACCTCCCGAATCGTTAATCGATATTCGAATTTATGTTAACTTAGTTGTATTATGTGGAGTTATTATGCAATAATCGCAGTTAATCGATAATCTATTTAACACTATCGCATCGCAACTCGAATTGCAGGTTATGGATATTATTTTACGTGTGTGTGCCTTTATGTGTTACTTGTGCATGCTTATATTGTTTAAGGTCATTATTCACAAACGCAATCACAACGCTAACGCATCTTAGACTCGAATAATAAGTTTTACTTTTATGGTAGTTAGTAGTTATGTTATTGGTGTAACTAATGTGTAATACTATCGCATCGCTCACTCGCACCGCATCGCAACGCTCAACGAGCGAAACAAAAATTCGAAAACCAATGCGCAAAACCCATCCGATTGAATGACCAGTCGACCGATCGGATGGCCATCCGATCGAACCACCTACCGATCGCACTTTTGCACCGCCTCATCTCCTCCCTTGCCTATAAATAGCACATGTCACATCATGAACAGTGATGTGACAGCTCTCTCGTTCGACCAGCACGTTCCAGCCCTAATTTCTCTCAATTCCTCACGATTCTTGTAAGTTTTCCACTCAAATCTTGTACTTTCTTGATCTACACACACTTCTTCATCATTTTCACTATCAAATCTTAATTTTTAACCATGAAATCGGCTGATTTGGGCTGTTCAAGGGTGATGTCATCATGGGGTTCTCATGAACTTCAAAGATGTGACCTCATCCCACCAAGAACAACTCAGATCTAAGAGATTTCAGTATGTCTAAACATTGATTTCATCTAAATCTAGACATTTTCAGAAGATTAAAGAGTTGAAAGATGATTTCATAACTTTTCTTGTTCTTTTACACTCTTTCACTTAAAACAGATAGAATCGGAGCTCGTTCAGGCCTTCTACTCGTTCTATAGTGAAGGGTGGGACTGAGAATGGATGTCTATCAGAGAGACAACTGATTAACAGGTTGGACATGAAACACCATCAAGAATAGTTACAGATCGGACGGGGTGATTCCCATCCGATCGGATGACTTGGACTTGATGGGGGAATTCCGTTGTTTAACACGTTGTCATATCGTCTCGGTTCAAAGCGCAAAAGTTTAACTTAGCAAAATTTTACAAGTTACAAAACGAGAAGGTTACCAAACGAATCGCCATCCGATCGGATGGCCATCCGTCCGGATGATCATCCGGCCGGATGACCTGATTGGAAGAAACATCTCTTGTTTTATAAAATGCTACAACGAAAACTTCAAAGTTCTATCCTACACAAACACAACCATCCCAAACGAATGACAGTCTGACCGAATGGCCATCCGACCGGATGACCATCCGTCCGGATTCTCATCCGATCGAATGACCCCTCATCATTCAGTTCACTCGCATCGTTTACGCACCGTTCAACGCTTATACTATCATACTGTGTTTAGGCTAATCTCTCAGCGCTCCCTTCAATCCAAGAGAGTGTTTATTTACTATACACAATCTGTGAGTATACTCGATCCCTTTTTGCTTTAAGCACTTTTGGGTGTTACATACGTTACTTATATCAAATCACATCGATCACACAACGCAAACACTTTTATACGCTAACCACTCTCGCATGTTATACGTGTTACTCGAGGAATGCTTGTATGTTATGTTTACACAGTGATTGTTTCCTGACACCTTAGCAATGATAGTACTATTTTTTAGACTCAGGACCTGTCGTGGACGGGGGTTGCTAATGGTATTTCTTCACGTGTCACGGTGGTGATATGTGTTGCGCACTCTATAACTCGCAGTCACGTCTGTGCATATTTCATTCTCGATAACCTACTAGCCTCGCTTTATTACAGGTTACATGCTGGTTATGCGTAAATCGCTTTCATTACTATTATACTATTAAACTTGTATGCTCACCTTTACACTATGTGTATTGACTTTTATTTTAACGTATGTGGCAGGTGTTTAAGATGCTAGGATGCTTTGCTTTGCTTTGTGGAATCAAGTCTAGGGGAGTCTAGAAAAAAACAATTAATAATTTGAGTTGTCGGAACTATGATCTGTCTATGAGATATCTATGTCTGTAATAACTGCTTTATTTGATAAGTTATGGTATGGGATGTAATGTTAATTATCTGGTAAATTAGTTGTTATGGATTTCTCCTGGACAATCTGTTTCGCTCAGTGATGCGCTCTGATGTTTCTGCCATCGGTTAGGGTGTGACAGATTGGTATCAGAGCCATAACTATAGGGAATTAGGCAAGACTCGACCTAGTCCGGGTCGATGTCTTAGAATTGACCTAGTCTATAGTCTAAGTACCAACAGACCGACTTGTGCAAACCCGGTAGAGGTTATGTACGAGCTTGCTTGATATTCTCGCTCGAATTTACTGAATTCTACACACTTGCGCGAACATCACATACAACCACTTCGCACAAGATCAGCCTTTCCTAAGGCTGGCAAAACACACACAAATGAATGAACTTGATGAGAATTAGGTGTGAAAACCGCAAACTCTCGATCAAAATGTGATTAGTTTCTTTAAAAACCATGTTTATGTAAATCTTATAAGTAACTTAGTTTCTTGAGAAAACTAGTTTTGAAATCATCCATGTTCATGACTAATAACATGTTTCATACTTCATCATTCAAGAAAAACACGTATTCTTTCAAGTTCATGTTTCCATAAAGTATGATCATCTTGGTTTTTCACAAGATCACCCACTCACTTGCTAGATCATGTGTTTAATCACAATCTAGAAAGTTTCATATGATGTTTAAGATCATCAACATAAGCAATCAACAATCAAGAAGCATATAAACAGTTAAACAACATAGTTCATGATGATTTAGAGCTTTATGTTAAAGGTTATGTTCTTGATTCTTTATGTTCTTCATGATTAGTCTTTTACATACACTTTTAACCAACATAACAAGATGTAAAATGAGATTAGAAGGGCCTTACTACTAGCACAAGGATAGGGATGAGATTCAAGAAGATGAAGATGATAATCTTGGTGGTTAATAGCACTTGAGAGAGGTCCTTCAAGCTTCAAGGTCACCAAGCTCCTTAGTTAAGCTCCTAGCACCTTTTAATCACTTGTAAATGGATGAAGATGAGGTGAAAATGGTGGTGGTGGTGCTCCTTGATCTCGGCTGAGAGTGGGAGAGGAAGAGAGGAGAGTGTGAGTTGGTGTGTTGTGAAGAAATGAAGTAGTGATGAACTTGTGGTTTCTTTTATAAACTTCCAACAAGTGTTTATCTAATGTATATAATGCTTCTAAAGATCCAACATGATCCATTAAACAATTCAAAGAAAATCCAAGGTGGGCCACCCTTGTGGTGACCGTAAATTGAGGGGGGGGGGGGGTATAGGTTAGTTTGTAATGGATAGTTAGGAAACAAGTTAGATTCTAAGTGACTAAGTTAGTGTTTTAGTTGTTATGTTGTTATAATAGGTGTTATGATGTTCAGGGACCATAACTAGCTCGGAAATGACAAAAAAATGCTTCTAGTGAAAATTTGATGTTTCAGGTAATGTCCGGTTGTTCGGTTGGTTACCGGTTCGTTAAGGTGCTAAACTATGTAGTTTAGTGTGCTTTATGTACCCTTTTGTGACAGTTTTGATTCCCGACACCTAGGAAGGCATTCTGGACCATTAAACCATAATTATGCATAATATTTAGTTGTTTAAATGCTGATTTTTGCTTAATTCTGCAGGATTCTGCAGTTTATGTAAGTTTTAGGCACTTTCCGACACTTAAACTATCACTAGGAATGCAGTTTTATGATCCTTACTTTCCTACACACTATACTAGTGTAACTCTTGTTTTCTGGCTCATTTTGTGTCTTAATACCATCTCTGTCTAAGTTCTGAACTCCCGTCGGTATTTCTGATTTGTTTGATAGCTGTGCTAACTTTGTTTCGTGCATCATCTGAATCATAAAGTGTTGCATGCAATAATGATATGACATCATGCAATACGTGATGCACATGTATGTATTATGACAATAATCAGAAATCATTCATGTCATTAATTTAAATCAGCACGGTCATTAAGTCATAAATTACTGTTTAATCAATGTACGGATACATGAAATTTTGACTGTTGTTGTGACAATCCGAGATTTCAAGGTCTTTTCCCATACACATCACTGATTTCATAACCTTGTCTTACATTTAGATTTATGTGCATGTTTAGTGGTTTTATGTATTAAATATAATTGCATACAGTTTAATTAAGATTTAATAATACAAGGATCCTTGGCACATGTTCACTTTGACGAAACATTAGGTGTTTCGCCATCCTTAGCTTCGACGAAAGATGTGGTCTTTCACCGAGGCATATCTTTCGCCGTAAAGAGACTTCGGTCCAATGTTTTTGCGGCCCAAAACAGTTGTATTTTATAACCCTTTATGATATTTAGACGTAAACTAGAAACCCTAGAACTCTCTCTCTGTGCGACGGCGACCTTGGGTCCTTGAAGTCCTCCATTTCGAACAATCTATTGCTTCGATATCTCGGTAAGTGTCCCATCAGATTCGGCCGTTACTTTGTAATCTTTTGGCTGGTTGCTATGTTTGGTGTTTTGTTTTCTATGATCATGAGTGCAATGGTTGTATATATAAAATCCTGAATTTGTGATAAACTGATGCATTGTTTAGATGATGATTGTGAGATAAGTGTTAACTAGATCCGTGTGATTATGTGTGGTGAAATTGTGTGTTCTAATTTAACTGTTAACCGGGTCATGATTGTCATAATTGGGGTTTCGGTAATATGCTATTGATGTGAAACAATTATAGGGTTTCGGTAATATCCGTCAAATCTGTACGATGAAATAATGGCATGATAGATTAACGAGTGATGATGTGAATGCAACTTGTTTATGTCCGATGAAACTGTCCGATGAAACTGTAACCATGTGAATCTGTTTCATCAACTGATTAGGGGCGACGAAACATATTATGTTTTGCCACACCTTAGCTCGACGAAACATGTACGTTTCGCCACACATAGAACTCGACGAAACTTGTGGACTTTCGTCACATGTCAGCTCGATGAAACACATGATGTTTCGTCACATAGGGTATTTCGACGGCAAGGTTTTGCATGGACAGTAGGTTATGATGTTTACATAAATTGCAAGTATAACAGTGAATGACTATGTTAATAAAACTATGGTATCTGCTGTTAACGATGTTTAATTATGATCAAGTGACATGATTTGGTTCTTACACCTAGTACACTTCACTGTTAAGTATTATTACGGAATATACACGTGAACTATGGATTTGAATGAGTTATGTAACTGCTATGTGCCATTCGAGAATCACTGTGTGAATTGCATACTGTCATTTATATGAGAACCTTATGAATGTAAACTGACATCGCATACGTGAATACCATAGGCTGTGACTGTTTAAGTGTGAACAAGTAATTAATCATACCGAGCAAACCAAGGTGAGTTCACTACTCTTGAGCATGCGTCCTGGTGGTTGGGACAGTCAGTGGGTATCCCGGGGAGGGATAAGTCTTTTGGGTAAAACTGGAATGTTGGATAATACTCTCACCCTGTCAGTCTTAAGTCCCATCTTTTGTTACCGGAGAGGTAGAGGGGTATTAGTTGGTAGCGCTACTTAGGTTTGGCACCCACACCCCGTACCGGAGAGGATGGGTGTGAACTAATGACCCAGTCATGCCCAGTGCTTTGATAGGAGCACTGGAGAACGGGCAAACATACATCAGGAGCCGTCTTGTTCAGTATCGAGATATTATCAACATTACTTTCGGATTTGTTAACCAAATGGATTAAATACTTGGTAATTAGTGTTTTCGTAAAACTGTGAACTCACCAGCGTTGTTTGACACACCTGTTGCATGCTCACAGGTCGTTAGGTGCAGTGGATGAGGAACTTGCTATCTGGATGGCTGGAGAGGTCATGGTCATGACGCTGAAGATTGCTTGAATGTCATTTAAACACTATTACATTTGGTTTTGGGAAATACTTTAAACATTATTTCGTCATTTGCTTCCGCTAAATCGGATAACTCTCGTTAGACAATTATGATTGTTTAAATTAATAAACATAAACTTGATGTTGCTTTACTATTAGTTCAATGTGATTGGTGGCTGGATCCTGGTACGTCACACACCTAGCGGGCTTTCCGCATGTGGTATTTTGCGGGTGTGACAGTTTGGTATCATAGCCACTGGTTATAGTGAACTAGGTTTTAAAACATTTTTGAAAAACCAGACTATAACCGAACAGTTCAGAAAGCGACCATGACACTCAGCTCCAGATTGCAAGGTTCGTCTCTCGTTTACTTATTGCGTAGCATATTTAGTATACACTTATGTACAATGTTGCATGCGATTGCACACACTTAGCATTTCAGAATGAGTTCATGTGTATTTACTTGAGATATGTGATTGATAGAGTCACAGTGCGATATCCCGTTAGATTTAGTGGTTTATGTTTGTGGTGGACTGTCTTGTTGTGAGAATTTGAGGAACCTGTTAGCATGAGTTGGGAGGAGCTGAGATAAACATGCAAATCGCATTATTATTGTGGGTGCACACATAATAATAATGAGGGGTGCATGCGAGTCCCACTGAGACCTAACGAGTGTGAAAGGGGTTCCGCTTTGTTGTCCGATGTACTTTGTAATCTGTAGAAGTTTTTGTGAGTTTGACTCCTACCTTGTCTCGACTTTTAACCATTTCCCTACTCTTGTATAGAATCATGAGCGGACGAGGTCACGGACGTGGTCACATTGTGATGACCCAAGCTGAGCTGACAAACTTGATTAACACTCGTGTGGCTGAGGCTTTGGCAACCTATTAAGCTGGTACGATATGTGCCAATTACCCTTTACTCTTGTGTCGTGTACACAAATCTTACCTGTGTGTTGCATTTTCTTTCGTTCTTAGGTCAGCACGCTAATCCGAATCAAAACAATCCACCTGCTTGTACATTCAAGACGTTCATGGATTGTAAGACACAGACCATCAGTGGGACTGAAGGGGCTGTAGGACTCCTACGTTGGTTTGAGAAGGCAGAATCGGTGTTTGCGATGTGTAACTTTCCTGCTGGGGACAAAGTGAAGTATGCTACAGGCACACTCGAGGATGGTGCCCTGACATGGTGGAATGCCCAGGTTCAGATGTTGGGCATTGACATGGTAAATGCCACTACTTGGGACGATTTTAAGGAATTGATGAGGGAGGAGTATTGTCCTCGTGATGAGATTAAGAAACTGGAGAATGAGTATTATGATCTGAAGATGGTGGGGTCTGAGATCGAGGCATTCACGAAACGATCTCATGAACTAGCAATCTTGTGCCCTAACTTGTCACGACCTCCACACCGAAGAATCGAGCTGTATCTCAAGGGATTAGCCCCGCAGGTTAAGGGCTTCGTTACTGCAGCGAATCTCAACAACTTACCCCAGATTATCCATTTAGCTCACAAGATCACAGAACAGGAGGTGGAGCGTGGCTCGCTACCACCGCGTGTTTCGGCCACTACTGCTGCTACAACCACATTTATTACGCCCGCTACTGATAGCAAGCGAAAATGGAACGATGCTGACAAAGAAACCAGTGCCAGTCAATCTCAGAAAAGGCCAGACAACAGTAATACCCGCAGCTTCAGTCAGTCCTCCATTAATCAAAGCCAGGGCAACAGTTCGGGTCAGGGTTCTTACGCGGGAAAGCTACCAAAGTGAAATAAGTGCAACTATCATCATCGGGGGCTGTGCACCCGAGTATGTCACAGGTGTAACAAAGTGGGGCATATGGCCAGGGATTGTAGGGTTTCACTTCCGAATCAGCAGTAGCAGCACACCCCGCAGCAGCAACAGCCACAGTAGCTAGAAAGGCAACAACCCCAACAAAACCGTGGAAATCGTAAGTGATGTTTTCAATGTGGAGTCGAGGGTCACATCAGGCAAGACTGCCCTCAACTAAATCAGAATGCTGGTGGCAACAACAATGGGAACAACAACAACGAAAACAACAACAATGGGGGCAATGGTGGAAATGGTGCGCACATGAGGGTGTTCACTATTGGAGCTGGGGAAGCTCGTAACGATGGCAATGTTTTGACTGGTACGTTTTCTGTTTCAGTCATCAGTTAGGATTGACTCCCACACCTCTTGTAAATAAGCATGTAGTAGAATTAGCTGATGGTAAATCGATTGAAGCTTCTCATGTCCTTTTTGGTTGTAAACTTGATCTCATGGGTCAAGTGTTTGACATTGACCTACTCCCCATTACTCTTGGAAGTTTTGATGTGGTCGTTGGCATAGATTGGTTGTCTAAGCATCGAGCGGAAATTCTCTGTAAAGAGAAAATCATGCGTATCCCTCTCACCAGTGGAGAATCTTTATCAGTACAAGGTCATCGTAGTGGTGCCATGGTCGGCATCATCTCAGCCATGAAAGCCCAGAAGTGTCTACGAAAGGGCTACCCTGCTATTCTAGCTCTTGTTACGATTGAAGAAAGGAAGATCGAGGACCTTCCAATTGTTCATGAGTTTTCTGACGTGTTTCCTGAGGAGTTACCTGGTTTACCTCCGCATCGTCAGGTGGAATTTCAGATTGACCTTATGCCAGGAGCAGCTCCGATTGCTCGTGCTCCTTACCATCTTGCACCAGGAGAGTTACAAGAGTTGTCCAATCAACTCCAAGAACTGTTGGATAGGGGTTTTATCCGACCTAGTTCTTCGCCCTGGGGAGCCCCGGTTTTGTTTGTAAAGAAGAAGGACGGATCTTTCCGTATGTGTATAGATTATCGAGAGCTCAACAAGGTAACAGTCAAGAACAACTATCCTTTACCGCGTATCGATGACTTGTTTGACCAGTTGCAGGGGTCAAGTTTTTACTCAAAGATCGACTTAAGATCGGGCTATCATCAGATGAGGGTCCGAGAGGAGGATGTTACTAAAACGGCTTTTAGAACGCGATATGGACACTATGAGTTTTTGGTTATGTCATTTGGGTTGACCAACGCACCAGCAGTCTTCATGGACCTCATGAACCGTGTATGCAAGCCGTACCTTGATGATTTCATTATTGTGTTTATCGACGACATTCTCATCTATTCAAATAGCAAGGAGGATCACGAGCGACATTTGCGTCTTATTTTGGAACTCCTGAGGAAGGAGCAGCTCTACGTGAAGTTTTCTAAGTGTGACTTCTGGATACGAGAAGTGCACTTCCTTGGCCACATCGTTAATGAATCGGGGATACACGTGGATCCTGTTAAGGTAGATGCTATCAGGAATTGGGCGGCACCAAAGAATCCCTCAGAGGTGCGACAATTTCTTGGTCTCGCTGGGTATTATCGAAGATTTATCAAGGATTTCTCGAAGATCGCTCAACCTCTTACATCGTTGACACAGAAAGGCGTTGTGTATTCTTGGGGAAACAAGCAGGAGGATGCGTTCCAACTTTTGAAACAGAAACTCTGCAGTGCACCAATCTTGTCTCTACCTGAAGGTACCGAGGATTTTGTGGTTTACTGTGATGCTTTTATTTAGGGTATTGGTTGTGTGCTGATGCAACGCAATAATGTGATCGCTTATGATTCTCGACAACTGAAGGTTCATGAGAAGAATTACACGACTCACGACTTGGAGTTGGGGGCCGTGGTTTTCGCATTGAAGATCTGTAGGCACTATTTGTACGGTACCAAATGCACCATCTACACCGATCACAGAAGCCTTCAGCATATCTTCGACCATAAAAAGTTGAATATGCGACAGTGTCGCTGGGTAGAACTATTGAACGACTACGATTGTGCTATCAAGTATCACCCAGGTAAAGCTAACGTTGTAGCTGACGCCCTGAGTCGAAAGGAAACGAAACCCAAATGTGTTCGCGCCTTGCAGCTCACTATTCAATCTAACCTACCTGGCCAGATCCGTTCAGCTCAGACCGAAGCGTTAAAGGAAGAAAACTATGAAGCTGAATATGTGCGAGGCATGGATAAATGACTTATAGAGAGATCTGGTGGTATTCTCTACTTCATGGAACGGATATGGGTTCCTTTGTTTGGAAATCTTAGGGAGCTTGTAATGGACGAAGCGTACAAGTCTTGATACTATGTTCACCCGGGTTCGGATAAGATGTATCAGACCTCAAAGTCTTGTACTGGTGGCCGAAGATGAAAGCTAGCATCGCGACATATGTGAGCAAGTGCTTGACCTGCTCGAATGTTAAAGTGGAGTATCAGAAACCGTCTGGATTGCTTCAACAACCAGAAATACCCATGTGGAAATGGGAGCAAATCGCAATGGATTTTTGTCACTGGGCTACCTAGAACTCAAAATGGGAACGATACAATTTGGGTGATCGTTGATGTCTCATGAAGTCAGTGCACTTTCTAGCAATCAAGGAAACATATAAGTTCTCACAGCTAGCTGCTGTCTATCTTAAAGAAGTGGTTTCTAGGCACGGGGTGCCGACCTCTATTATTTCTGATCGTGATCCACGTTTCATATCTTATTTATGGCAGTCGATGCAGAAATCGTTTGGCTCACACCTCGACATGAGTACTGCTTATCACCCACATACGGATGGTCAAAGTGAGCGAACCATCCAGACACTTGAAGACATGCTGCGAGCATGTGTGGTTGATTTTGGTAAGGGCTGGGAGAGACATTTGTCGTTGATCGAGTCCTCCTACAACAACAGTTACCACACTAGCATCCAGGTAGCTCAGTTTGAAGCGTTGTATGGCCGAAAATTTCGTTCCCCTCTCTGTTGGGCTGAGGTGGGTGACAGCCAAGTCACAGGCCCAGAACTTGTTCTTGAAACTTCTGAAAAGATTGTACAGATCAGGAACCGTATGGCAGCAACTCGCGTCCGTCAGAAAAGCTACGCTGACGAGCGTAGGAAGCCCTTGGAATTTGCAGTTGGTGATCGTGTTATGTTGAAGGTCTCACCCTGGAAGGGTGTGGTGCGATTTGGAAAACGCGGAAAGCTTAACCCTCGTTATGTTGGGCCATTTAAAATTCTGGAGCGGATTGGTAAAGTGGCCTCAAGTTGGAGTTACCTGCTGAGTTAGGTAACGTCCATGATGTGTTCCATGTGTCGCAATTAAAGAAGTGTTTGTCTGATGAAACACTGGTGGTACCGTTTCAAGAGCTGAAGATCGACGACTCTAGGATCGATATTCGACCTGAATGAGTCGGTCTGAGTCAAATCTAAGTCACTAGAGAGGCGGAAACAATCTAGTAACTGAGAATCGGTGTTAGAATGTGAGAAATACACTTTAAACTGGTTTTCCATTGATATTAGACGTTTTTACACGGAGAGAAACTGGCAGCACTTCATGACAGACTTCACGAAATCGTACCAAATGGAAAACCCAACACTCCTATTTATAGGATATCCATTTTGCACGAAATGATATGCTCCATTTCGCACGAAATGGCAAACTCCATTTCGTGCGGAATGGCCTAACAATCCATTTCGTACGAAATGGTTACAACACATAATTAACTTAAACATTTACACTTTACACCCCTATCACAAGCTATTGACACGATCTAGACTGTTGACGTAGGCGATAGACATTATGTACCAACAAACTCCCCCTTGGATATTGACGGAGTCTTCAGTCAGGCTGTCTTTAAAACTTCCTTTCACAGAGACTTGAACTTTTTTTCCCTCTACTTCGGCTTTCTCTTCAACAAACTCTTCAGTCTTTCATTCTATTTAGCCGCTTTCAAGTTTTCTTCAGCTTGCATCTTCATCCATTTACCTCTAAGCTTTTCACATTCCTTTCTTTGCTTTTTAGCTTTCAGAGCCTCTTCTTTCTCAATCTTTCTCCACTTAGATGACCATGCATTTTCAGAATTGATTCCTTTCTGGAAACATATCGTTGCAACTTTCTGAAACTGAAACGCCTGATCTTTATCTTCAGCTTTTTATCCAATCTTGTTTACGAATAAACACTCGATATCCTTCGCTGAACAGTTTACTGTGCACAAAGGATCATACAAGCGAATGTATCTGATTTCATTCTCTACTTTGTATGTGATCACAACTTCAGTTGACATACAGCTGTACACCCAACATAAGAACCCTTTGTGAAAATCCTGTTCCATTTTCGGCAACGGGATATTCTTGATTACCCAGGGCTTCTTTATCTGGAAGATTGTCTCTTCAACACCTATTACTGGATCTATCCTCTTCACTTTCTTCGGATAGTGCGGCTTCCAGTGTTTGAAATCTTTGAATGCTTCGAACTTCATTAATCCCCATGTAGGCATATCACGTTCTCTAACAGGATACGTTAATGTTCTGACCTTGGGTAGTTCTTCTACGTCCCACCAGGGCAAAGACATAATGTCTTGAATATATGCAAAATATTGAACTCCGAACTCTCTTTGGATTGCATACGCATTCACCTGTGGCAAATATCCCCAACTGATTATGTCACCAAATGAAACTTCTTTGTCTCTTTTGTAGAACTTCAACGGTCTTTTGAATTTTCTCTCAGTATCTTTCCTGAACCATTTCTTGCGTTCTTCTCACTGTTCTTCCTTTGACATTTCACTGAAACTTTTATTTTTTACGCTTTCAGCAACCTTTCTTCGTAGTTCTTCTTCATTTGCCTGACTAAAGAATTCTGCAAGCGTCGGAAAATTAGAAGTATCAATATGAGCACTTTCAGATTGATCCTCATCACTCCAATCTTCAACTTCAACCCTGTCGTAATTATCAGCTTCTTCAACGTATTTGTACTGGTATTCTGGCTGCTGATTGATGTCGAACTGATTCAACTCTTCTTCAAAATCAAACTTGAAATTATTCTTGTTAATGTGCGTCATTTTGATGATATCAGCTAAAGTATAAGTGTACAAAATTTCCCCTTCCTCGACACCGTGTTCAAGATGGAGAATCAATCTTGAAACATGATCAACATTTTCATCATCTTTCTCAGTATCATCGTGCTCCCCCTCACTTTCAGCATTCTCAGGTTCTTCATTAGCATCATCATGAAGATATTCATCAATCTTCTCTTCATTAGATGCTTCAGTAACTTTTATGCCAGTAGAACCTTGATCATCGTCATCATTGCCGTCATCATCATTATCACCTGAAGCAGAATAAACATCTTCTGCATCATCTTTCAGAAAATCATCATCTTCTTCTTCATCATATTCTTCATCATCATTTTCTATATCATCAACTTCTACATCATCATCAAACACACCAGAAACTGAAGATATAGGATAAGTATTAAGAATAGATGTTTCTGGATCTATTGTTGGTTCTGACACAACAATTGCCCTTTCACTCACTTCAGCAACACTTTCAATTTTAACACTTTTGCCTTTGTTTTTCATTTCAGCTTTGATCTCAACTTTACGCCGTGCTCTGACTTCCTCAAGCTGGATTTCTTCAAATATTTGTTCAACAGGCTTTCCAATCAAATTCTCCAGTACTTTATTCATCATATACATTTCATGCTTTTTCTTTGCATTGTTGGCTTCCAATTCTTTGTTCTTTAGCTTGAAGTATTCATTCTGCTCATCTCTTTAAGCTTTTTCTTCCTCCAACTCTGCAATTCGAACTTTCATTATATCTATCTCAGCCTGATCTGCTTCAATCTTCTTCAATAATGAGGAATTCTCAGATTCAACTGTCTTCACACGTTTCTCCAACTTTTGTTTCTCAACTACCACTTCATCCACTTTCTTTTGTAACTTCTTTACAACATCATTAGTTACAAAGTTAAAATCTCCAATATCTTCAATAGGAATATTCTCTGGAATCTGTGGAAAATCTTTAAATCTAGACGATCCAGGAGTCGTTTGTACTGGTGGTTGTGAAGTTGGTGGTGTTTGTAGTATGTGTGGTGAAGTTATAACAGGTTGTTCATGAATTGGTTTAGATATACGAAGTTGTGGTGATGATTGTGGTGATGGTTGATGTGGTGGTGATGGTTGTTTAGGTGGTGATGGTTGTTTTGGTGGTAATGGTTGTTTTGGTGGTGATGATTGTTGTGGTGGTGGTGGAGTAGGTTTTGGTTTTAGCTTGATTTTCAACTTTCGAACTGCTGGAGATAAAACACGTTTCCTAGCATTAGATTTCTTTCTTCCTCCAGATGATGGTGGTGTTTGAACATCCTGAACATGTTCTGGTGATGGAATCTGAACTTCTCTTTCTCTTCTTCTGTTTTTCTTTATCAGAAATTACTTTCTTCCAACGTTCAGTTTCATCAACCTCTGAATCAGATGAGGTATTTTCTTCATTGTCACCTTCCTCACCAGCTGCTTTCACTCCTTCAAGATTTTTAGTAAGAGATTTCAATAATTGTGCATATTCAGGAGATAAACGACCCTGATCTCTTTCAGCATCAGCTTCAGTTTCATCTTCCTCTGGTTCATCGACCAGCATTGTCTCAACAACTTTCTTTTGACGTTTCTTTTTAGGTTGTGAAGATGAACCTTCTTCTTTTTGTACTTTCGGAGTTCTCTTACCTCCTCTTGTCTTCTTTTCTTTTACCTCTTTCAAAAACCACTCACTTCGTGTTTCTTTGAATTCTGCTAACTTTGCAAGTTCATCAGCTGCACTCTTTTCTTTCATCTCTTCATCATTCCTCCACTTCAGATGATTAACAGGATCTGGATCTTGATAGTTTGCACTTTTGATGAATCCAAAGAATTCTGCCTTTGTTTTTGGTTCTGGCTGATTTTTGTGATATCTGGATAATATGATCAACGTTTCATTATCCATGTGATACAATGCCAATTTGTTTTTGGTTCTGGCTGATTTTTGTGATATCTGGATAATATGATCAACGTTTCATTATCCATGTGATACAATGCCAATAAATCATTATCTTCATCTTTCTCTAGATCCGGAAAAGCATGATCAAGCATCATTTGTACAAATCTTGGATAAATCCAGGCTTTACTGCCTGATGTAATGTTTTCCTTTATGTAATGAAAAATGATTTTTGAAAATTGTACTTTTTGTTCAACACCAATGCAGTCACCATGCACATCAGATAATCTCTCATTACGTCATAACCACCCTTTCTGTGACTAAGAGCGTGAATCACTGAATGAATGAAAAATTTGTACGGCTTTGAGAAACATGCTTTTGAATAGTTTGCACTGTTCAGTGGACCATTATATCCCATCCTCAACATACATCCCTTAACCATTCTCTCTGGAAACTTCGTCGGTGAATTTTCATCATCTGGAAAATCTAACACTTCACGAACAAGTTGTTCTGTGATGACAATCTCTTTATCTTCACCATTTAAGCTAACAATTGAAGTTATCACTTTACTTTCTTCATTACTTAGCATTCTTCCAGAAACGTTCAATATGAGATTTGAAAACATTATGTTGATTAGTCAATGCCTTTTGGATAGGTAAACGCTTCATGAATTCCAGAATTTCTTTGAATAAGGCCATCTTTGGAAGCTTTTCATCATAAACACAACAAGTGTTATGTGATGGATCAAACTCAATAATCGAAGCCTGAAATATTTAACAGAAACACAAGTTAACATTTTGAACAATTTTTCAAACAAAAACATGCTTTACACGAAATGAATTTCAAGCGATTTGAACTTCAAACGAAATGGGTATTACAAGCAAAATGATTCTCAAGCGAAATGGCCAGTTTTCAAACGGTTTGACTTTCAAACGAAATTTCTTATTTCAAGCGAGATGGAGTTTCAAGCGAAATGGCCATTTCGCATGATTTGGTAACTTTAATCAATGTGCCATTTCCTACGAAATGACTTGTCATTTCGTTTGAATCTACAGTGATGAACAGTGAAATTACAGACTTCAAATCTTGATTTTATGATGAAATTGAAACTCAAGATATGTTCTATAACAGATTCCGAGTACATGGATGAGTTTTATTTTCATTTTGATCCACAAAATCTTCTTAGATCTGAGTTCAAAGTTCCTGGGTTCATCGAGTTCATACGATTCAAGATATCTAGTCCAAATTTAAACCCTAGATCTAATCTAAAACATATTCCGAACACACTGAAGTGTTTTTCATTCAATTTGGTCCACAAAATCAACCTAGATCTAAGATCAAAAGACTGTTCTTCCGAGTACACACAAGTTCAACAGATCTGGTTCAATTAAACTTCATTCCATACCTTTCCCATGTTATAAATTGTACCAACCAACTTATACAGAGATTACGAGCAACAAGATCAACATATTGCGGCCTGAAATCGATGAAATCAGTGATTTCGCTTGAAATCGCTTTTTGAGAGTGTGTTTGGTGCGGAATGGAGGAACCATGGTTGCAAAAGTCGTTAGGCGCTCCCAAGTCGGTCGACCGGGGAGTTGAGAGTACTCGGTCTAGGCGGAGAGTACTCGGGGAGTACTCGGACATGTTAAATTATAAAGAAATTACTTTTTGGAGATTAAATATATGTCAAATAACATAAATTTACTAATATTTATAACAAAATATGTGAAAATGATATTCATTCCTTAATATGATAGGCATAGAAATTATGTTTTATTATTATTTAAGTCAAACTAGGCTTGAGTTGACCTACTAGATCCAATTCTGGCCAAGGTTGACCGCGTTTGACCGACTCCGAGTAATTAGGCGGATTCGAAGAAAGTCGCCTCGGCAGCCTACCTTGTAGCGACTACTCGGGGAGTACTCAGCCTTGGAAACCTTGTTTTACAACCATGGGAGGAACTGATGATTTCAAGCGATATGGGACCCATTATATAGACATGTCCAATTCGTACGAAATGGACATTGAGACAGTGTGACATTTTCACGCGAAATGGGCATCTGAAACGATATGACCATTTCGTGCGAAATTGTCATTTCGTATGAAATTTCAATTTTTACAAAATTTTTCAAATTTTTATCTTGTTGATTATTTTCAACTTTTTACCATCACACCCAGTTGACCAAGTCCAAGTTAATGACCCAGGTCAACTGTTTAGCCTGCCAAGTCCAAGTTAATGACCTTGGCTGACCAATTTATGAACTTGCTGACTTTTTGAAACAGATTTAAGTTCAAATTAATGAACTTTTAAACTTTTCGAGCAAAAACCAACACCTTTTCACAAACTTTTGCTTATCCAACCCTCATGATCCAACTTGTTTAGCACTTTGAGACTTTGATCATCAGATCCCCAACGTCCGTTGTCGAAAAATAAGATGAAGTATCAAATCTTTTTGAATTGTTTTTAACATATTAGCTAAACAACTAGAAAAATGAAACTGTAATTTGTACAAACATATATACAGACAACTTTTTGTGAGTATGCGTTAGAGGATCATATCAGTTTATTGAGACACATCAGCTGCACCGATGATCTAAACTTTACCACTTAAAGCTTTTATACAATTCACCCTAGATCATCGATATTTGTAGGATCGATTTGTGACCCAAACGAGTCAATCAGAAGAGCTCTAGTCTGTTTCAGAGGCGGAAACTAAGAAACAGACGTGGAAAACAACTAGAATTACAATTAAACGTCTTGTTTTATTGATATCACAGCTTTACAAATCAAACGACGCGTCAGCAACACTTCGGTACTGGAATGATGAAAAGTTACAACTGATTTCGCTTGTGGGCTATATATAGATGATGGGATTTCGCTTGAAGGTGACATATGACAGTTCTAGCGAAATCAACCTGGTTGATTTCGCTTGAAAGTGTCACTTGTTATTTTCAAGCGGAATCACCCACTCAAGCGGAATTAAATCAAACACACCCTAAAACCACCTATTTTCTTGTACAACGCGCCCTGATCTAACAATTCTAATACTAGACTCGATACAAGACGAAGTCGACAGACGTATGCACCAACAGACTCCCCCTCGGATGTTGACGAGTCTTCAGTGTCGAGTCTTCAACGTCTTCAGTCTTTATCAGTCTTTGGGCTTCCAGGATCTTGGCCTGGCTCTTGCCTCTATCCAATTTCTTCAGCTCTCTTGATTCCTTAAGTTCATCAGCATCAGCAATCTCAAGATCAGAACCTGACTCTTTGTCATTTAGACTCTCTCTTTCTAACAGACTCCCCCTCAACTTGTGCTGGGATCGTAGTCTTGTTTTTACTCTGCTCACATCCTTTACAGGTTTAGGTATCACAACCTGGCTCACCTGCATATTCTCTACCCAAAACATAAGTTTCATAAAAATAAGATATAGCAAATTTAGAAATCCTGCTAACCACTTGAAGACACAAATTTAACACATCATTTTCAAGTATCGTACAAAATGATTTAATCATGTTGATCTCTGATGAACCACTTTTATGAATATCATTTTTTACCACACACACTCCCAAACCTGTTCGTCATGTTTAGCACTCGAAATTTTGAAAATCAGTTTTTCAACATCAGTTGTCTAAAATCTTTTTGAATTTTTCAAAGTTTATGCTAAAACACACCGAAAATCTTTTTGGATTTTGAAATTGACGAAATAAAATGCAATAAAGAAATATTTACATACAATATTTTAGTGAGTTTGTGTAAGAGGATCATATCAGTTTTTGAGACAAATCACCAACACCATTAAGCTTCAAACATTTTAAGTTTTAAACGATTCACATTGATTGAAGATATTGTTGTCCACTTAAGCTCATTCTAAAAACTTTCGAAATGCTTACCGATACGTTAAGGTATATTAATTTTGCACTAAGTTCTTATGGACCCCACGATCTCTGCATATCCCCTCATCATGCAATACACTAACTCAAGTAATGCCTTTAAACTTTTATCAACTGTGATTTGTGCGAAAACAAAGCAGAATGTTTAAACATTAACAATCAGGTCGATCTTTCGATACGCAGAGAAAGTCCAATGTTTAAACAAAATAAGAAAATAAAACAAGTTGAAATTGTTTAGGCTTTAACCACCAGGTCGATACTTCCGTATACGCAGAGGTGATCCAAAGCTTAAATGAAACACCAAAGAAAATAAAGCAGAACGTTTAGGCAATAACATCCAGATCGATACTCACGTATACGCAGAGGATGTCCAATGCTTAAACAAAAAAAAATAAAACAAGTTTAAATCTTTACAAAATGAAATGCACAATCACAGTGATTTTTTCAGAAAAGTTGTGAAAGTTCACAAACTTAACAAGTTTTATGTCTTTCGACAATCAGCGATTACTAAGTAGGCACACAGTCAAGAAGGACAAAAACTAAGTACTATGCTTTTGATCATGTTTCCCACTAGAACTAGGCTTTTTCATTTATATTTGTATCGTTATTGCAAATCTACTAGTCTAGCTGAGCCTACCGTCACATCTTTAGTGAGACCGTTTATCACATTTTATCTTTCCATTTCTTTAGCATGCTGTGACAGTCCAACTGATCTACTATCATTTCCTTTTTTACAACAAAACTCATTTTTATATTTTTCAATGTTTTTGGAATTTTCAAATTTTCAAATTTTTTTTTAAATTTTTACTCCCCCTAAAATCAAAATATGTCTCAATTTTGATTTTCTGAAATTTTTACTCCCCCTAAAATGCAAACACATTTTAGGAAATTTGAAAACAAACTGTACAAGAAAAATTGACAACTGATATCAAATCACTTCAGATCGCCATCCACTTGGCATAAACAAACAGAACTCCCCTTTCAACAAACTATTTTCCCATTGTGATTTCAAAACACTTAAGTTTGTTTTAATCAAATGGTTTTTCCGGAAAATAAGTTTCGTTGATTTTACCACTTGTAAAATTAGGGGTTCATCACATTGTTTCTCAATCATTTGTAGGAAAAACAAGTACAACTTAATGTCCTTGATTTACCTCTTGAAAGTGAAACCCTTCATCAACCACTTATAGGTTCACTTATCAATCCAAACTACTTGTAAATCAAAATATAACAATATAAAGATATCACCTATAGATTTACCAACCAATCAAGAATGATGCCGATTCCTGCTCCTCGCTTACCAACCTGGGAGCTCTGGCAAGTCCGGATTTTTAGTTAGGAAAAACTTTCCCCCAAGCCTGACCAGCCTTGGGAGATTCTGGTACACACCTATCCCACCAACATTTTGATTTATAAAATTCTTTAGCACTTTTAACCTTCCCATCAACCATCTTCCCGAAAATATGTTTAACTTTTCCATTAAACGCCTTTTCAGCATCAAATTCTTTGTTACCAGCAAAGAATTGACCTGAAATCTCAAACCTACCTTTTGATTTAAATTATCTTTTGTCAATTGCGGAAAGTTTTCCTCGTTCAACTCAGGAACGGAATTATCAAATTTTTTCTCAACAGATGACTCCTCTGATTTTATGGAATCAGATTCATTGTCAGAACTACTATCTGAACTCTTAACAACCCATCTTTGTTTGTTTAAATCAACTTGTCTTTTGAAAAAACGTTTTGAAGTTTCACCAACTTCCAAAGTCGATTTATCAACACATTTCCTTCTCATTTCAGAGTTAGAAGAAACTTCCTGTTTTGAATAAGTGGACTCTTGGCAGTTCCAAGCAATGTGTCCAGCTTTTTGACATTTAAAACATGTTCTTCTATCAACTCTCGGAACAAACTTCTTCACATTCTTCTTTACTTGAGCAAGAAACTCTTGATTTGATTGTTTCCAGAATGGTTTCTTCTACTCATCTTCAGAACATCCTCCTGCAACAAATGTTGGTTTTGATTTATATTTTTCTCATTTTTATAATTTTCTGAAGAACTAAAACCAAGACCCTTCTTTTTGAAATTACTGTTATGGTTTGGTTTCTTTTGAAAACCATAACCAGAACCGTAACCCTTTTTCTTGTTCAATCTCTATTGAACTCTTGAAGTGTACTTTTTAGGTTTTTCAGCAAGATTTAAATCTTTTATTTCAGAAATATTAATTTCTGTTAATTTGAAAACCTGTTTGATCATTTCAGTTTTGACACTTCTTATTGGAAATTCCTCATCAGAATATAATTTGTCTGAATCATTCAAAGTATAAGCCACTTTGATTGATCCGTCATTCAAATTAGATTTTGATAACAAGAATTCTTTATTGTAAACCCTTTTAACCGGTGAACTCTGACTCTTTTCTGACGAACTCGAACTTTCAGACTTTGACTCTGGTTTTGACTCTTCATCCATATCTAACACCTGATCGACCACTTTCTTTAACAACTCAGACTCATGATCAGTGTCAGACGCTGTGAATGTGACATCAATATTGTCTGGTAATTCATCAATGATTTCAGACTTTAACTTGATGTTGACTGCCTTTTTAGACGCTCCTCGTTAGGATTCCTGGGAGAATAACTTTCATGGATCGGGGGCGGACATCTGTTATACTTGACACTTTGTTTCTTACCAGTATCAGTATCTTCAGTCTTTTTCTCCATGAATGCTTCAAGACCTGCAACAGTAGGATAAACACGATCAATCAAATAATCACATGTTGTATAACTCAACAACAATCGTTTAATCCTTTCACTCTCAATTTTCTCAAGTTCCAACTCCTGTTTCAGCTTAGCACAATCTTCAATATACTCATTGATGACGCTCTGCTTTGTCATTAATGTCGAGCTCATTTTTGTCATTGCATTTTCAATCTCTGAATTCGTCTTTTTCAGACTATCAATTGTTCTATTCAGAACATCATATGACTCCTTCACATACTTCACATCGGACAATAAATCTTCCTTAATCTTTTTCAAATCAGTAATCTTCTTATCTTTCTCCTCACATACCTGGCAAGATTCTAAACACTTCAAACATGGTTTTTCAACTTCAACCACTTTTTCAACTATCTTTTCAACCTCGACAGTCTTTTCAACTTCAACAATTTTTTCTATTTCGACAATTTTCTCTACTTCAACAAGTTTTTTTACTTCAACAATTTTCTCTATCACTTTCTCCACTTCAACGATTTTCTCTACTACTTTCTCAGTTGCTGGTTCAACCTTAGGTTCTCCAGCTTCTGTCTTTGCCTTTTCATCAGCGAGAATTTTTGCTGCTTCCAGCTCTCTCCTCAATCTGGCAATCTTCTTCTGATTCAGCATCTCCATTTTATCTGCAAAAAAGAAATTAAAGCTATCAGGATCTAAGCCTTTTCTAGCTTTATTAAGATGTTCTTCTTCATCATCAGTATCAATATCACTTCCAAGATCTGGAAAATCGGAATTCTTTTCTGATTAGCTTCATCTTCACTCATAATTCTAGCAACAAGAGTTGAACCAGGTATATATTTGTCCCAACTAAATCCCTTTGCAACTTTTTCATCATCTTGATGAATTAGTAAAGCTTTCTTCTTTCCATCTTCAATAGCACGAGCAGGTGCAGTTTGCGGTTGTTGAGCATCTGATGGAAAATTGATTTTTGATAATAATTGTTCTTTTCCTGATTCTCAGTTGCTTCTTGGTTTTTACACTCTCGTTTAAAGTGTCCTTTTCCTTTGCATCGGAAACAAGTAACTTTTGATTTGTCAAAGCCCAAAGGAGAAGTAGCCATTCCTCGAAATTCATCTCTACCAGTAATTTGTTGAAACTTTTCTGCCCTCCTACAAGCACTAGCTAAACACCACTTCACATCCATCAACTCAAGTTCCTCTGCATCAATTTGGTCATAATCTTCTTTTATAAGCATCGAATTTCCAATCTTGCCAGCAATCAAACTTTCATATGATTCCAACATAGCAACGAGAGATGCCATGTGTTGCTTGGCTATTTCTAGAGACAAATCCAGACCATTTTGAATGTTCAAAGTGACATTGCATTAAAGATTTGTTGAGTTTTGTCTTTGAGAACTTGATGTTGTATGATTTGGATCAAAGCTTGAATATGAAGATGAAGATCCACCGCTCTGTGTCACATTACTACCCCTTGTTCCAGATGAGCTGTCAGCACTAAAACCAGTTTGGATCTTTGGACTAGGGCTGGGGGTAGCCTCAAACTTGTTTCCTCTGTAATACAAAC
The DNA here is from genome assembly GCA_030545235.1 of Helianthus tuberosus. Taxonomy (NCBI): domain Eukaryota; kingdom Viridiplantae; phylum Streptophyta; class Magnoliopsida; order Asterales; family Asteraceae; genus Helianthus; species Helianthus tuberosus. The sequence goes on along the minus strand of CM060371.1, from coordinate 85,939,386 downwards.
TAACATCTTGTTGAGCATTTGGATTCGTCATGATTGCAGTTTTCTGAATATCCAATTCCTGCTCTTCAATTTTCAGAATGAACTGAGCCAAATTCATACTCTCAGACTTCCTCATGAGTTTCACAATCATCAAATAAGTTCCCCACTTATGCTGTGGTAACGCTTCAGCTAGTTTATCGACCCACTCATCATCTTCTTTCTTAATATCCAATCTTCCCATTTCCAACACCAGATGACAGTATCTATCAATAGTCTGCTTAGTTGTTTCATGATCAAAAGCTGAAAACATATCAAACGATTTCTTTAATAAAGCCTTTTTATTTTTGATCATATATGCACTTCCTCTGAATTTCTGAATCAATGCCTCCCAAATTGATCTAGCTGTACCATTATCTTGAAGCAAAACAAAGATATCTTCTTTTATAGCTTGTTGAAGAACACTGATCATCATTTTCTCACTTGTAAATTTCAACTTGTCACCCTCTGAATAGTCAACAATAGCTTTTTCAATCCCACGTTCATTCTTTGGTTTCTCATAATCTTTCAACAATGAACACCATGCATCAAATTTGTAAGCTTACACCCAGTTCTCGAATCGATTTTTCCATCCTTGAAAATCTTCAATGTACATGAGCTTTGGCGGTTTCTGATAAGTTCCTGTCTCATTCTCATTATACACGGTTTCAGCAGCTGTGACAGGTGTAATCGGTGTAGCAAACGCATTGTAGAATTCCTCGTCCATGTTTTGGAAAAACTTTCACAAAAACTTAAATTCAAGCGAAATACCACACTCAAACTGAATCACCCTGAAGCGAAATTAGACTTGAAGCAAAATTAACCCTCAAGCGAAACTACAATTTAAGCGGAATCACCCCTGAAGCGAAATCAACTAATTTCGCTTGAAACAACTCAAGCGAAATGACGCCCTGAAGCGGAATTAGGTTTATTTTCAAGCGAAATAACGAACTCAAGCGAAATAAGGTCAACTTTTCAAGCGGAAACACGTTTTCAAGCGAAATCAATATGATAATCTCGCTTAAAATGCTACTGACATCATCATTTTTTATCTGTTTTCAAGCGAAATTAAGAATTTGATCAAGTTATAAGCTGATTTTAGGTCCAAAACTCTCAAGGATTAGTTAAAACACTGTTACGCACTTAATATGTGAAATTCAAGACTTTTTGACCGTGAAAACTAGTTCAATTTTAAAAAGAAGGTGTAGAAGTCAGAAAATGAGGCTGTTTTGGCAAGAACTCTTCTTCCTGAGCTCTGATACCACTTGTAGGATCGATTTGTGACCCAAACGAGTCAATCCGAAGAGCTCTAGTCTGTTTCAGAGGCGGAAACTAAGAAACAGACGTGGAAAACAGCTAGAATTACAATTAAACGTCTTGTTTTATAGATATCACAGCTTTACAGATCAAACGACGCGTCGGCAGCACTTCGGTACCGGAATGATGAAAAGTTACAACTGATTTCGCTTGTGGGCTATATATAGATGATGGGATTTCGCTTGAAGGTGACATATGACAGCTCAAGCGAAATCAACCTGGTTGATTTCGATTGAAAGTGTCACTTGTTATTTTCAAGCGGAATCACCCACTCAAGCGGAATTAAATTAAACACACCCTAAAACCTCCTATTTTCTTGTACAACGCGCCCTGATCTAACAATTCTAATACTAGACTCGATACAAGATGAAGTCGACAGACGTATGCACCAACAATATTGTAGTCCACTTAAACTCCTCTAGGATGTTCGTAATGCTTACCGATACATTTAAGGTATATTAGATAGCACTAAAATCCTATGGGCCCCACAATCTAAGCATATCTCCTCATCATGTAATGCACTGACCCGAATAACGCTTTTTAAACTTTCATCAACTGTGATTTGTGCAAAAAATAAATCAGAACACTTAGACATTAACGATCAGGTCGATACTCCCGTATACGCAGAGATCGTCCAATGTTTAAGTAAAATAAGAAAAAAATAAACCAAGTTGAAAGTGTTTAGGCTTTAATCACCAGTTCGATACTCCCGTATACGCAGAGGTGATCCAAAGCTTAAACGAAACACCAAAGAAACTAAAGCAGAATGATTAGGCATTAACATCCAGGTCGATACTCCCGTATACGCAGAGGATGTCCAATGCTTAATGAAAATAAAGAAATCAAACAAGTTTAAAATTTTGCAAAAAGAAAACACAAAATCACAGTGACTTTTCAGCAAAATTGTTAATATCCAATCTTCCCATTTCCAACACCAGATGACAGTATCTATCAATAGTCTGCTTAGTTGTTTCATGATCAAAAGCTGAAAACATATCAAACAATTTCTTCAATAAAGCCTTTTTATTTTTGATCATATATGCACTTCCTCTGAATTTCTGAATCAATGCCTCCCAAATTGATCTAGCTGTACCATTATCTTGAAGCAAAACAAAGATATCTTCTTTTATAGCTTGTTGAAGAACACTGATCATCATTTTCTCACTTGTAAATTTCAACTTGTCACCCTCTGAATAGTCAACAATAGCTTTTTCAATCCCACGTTCATTCTTTGGTTTCTCATAATCTTTCAACAATGAACACCATGCATCAAATTTGTAAGCTTGCACCCAGTTCTCGAATCGATTTTTCCATCCTTGAAAATCTTCAATGTACATGAGCTTTGGCGGTTTCTGATAAGTTCCTGTCTCATTCTCATTATACACGGTTTCAGCAGCTGTGACAGGTGCAATCGGTGTAGCAAACGCATTGTAGAATTCCTCGTCCATGTTTTGGAAAAACTTTCACAAAAACTTAAATTCAAGCGAAATACCACACTCAAACTGAATCACCCTGAAGCGAAATTAGACTTGAAGCAAAATTAACCCTCAAGCGAAACTACAATTTAAGCGGAATCACCCCTGAAGCGAAATCAACTAATTTCGCTTGAAACAACTCAAGCGAAATGACGCCCTGAAGCGGAATTAGGTTTATTTTCAAGCGAAATAACGAACTCAAGCGAAATAAGGTCAAATTTTCAAGCGGAAACACGTTTTCAAGCGAAATCAATATGATAATCTCGCTTAAAATGCTACTGACATCATCATTTTTGATCTGTTTTCAAGCGAAATTAAGAATTTGATCAAGTTATAAGCTGATTTTAGGTCCAAAACTCTCAAGGATTAGTTAAAACACTGTTACGCACTTAATATGTGAAATTCAAGACTTTTTAACCGTGAAAACTAGTTCAATTTTAAAAAGAAGGTGTAGAAGTCAGAAAATGAGGCTGTTTTGGCAAGAACTCTTCTTCCTGAGCTCTGATACCACTTGTAGGATCGATTTGTGACCCAAACGAGTCAATCCGAAGAGCTCTAGTCTGTTTCAGAGGCGGAAACTAAGAAACAGACGTGGAAAACAGCTAGAATTACAATTAAACGTCTTGTTTTATAGATATCACAGCTTTACAGATCAAACGACTGGTTTTTCAATTAAACGTCTGGTTTTTCAATCTTTTTAACACACTGTTTAGCCATGTGACCAATTTCATTGCAACGATAACAGACTCTTTTGTCATATTCAATAAAAGTAGATCTGTTGGTCTCATCTTTCAACTTTTGAGCTACAATAAAATCGTCAACAACTTTCTAACTAAAGATATAATCTTTTTCATCAACTGTATTCTTACCCGCCACAAATACATCACTCAACTTTTCTTTTGGCTTAACCTCCTTTTTATCCATTTTCTTCTCAAAACCGACACCTTTCTTTTTGAAATTGTTACCATGTCTTTTGTTATGACCATTGTTACCCACCCATTCTTTCTTTCCCGGGTTGTTTGGTTGTTGTTTCACAAAAGACTTTTTCGGTTTTGATAGAAACGCGTTGTTGTTAACCTCTGAAATGTCAATTTCCACAAGCTTATAAACCTTTTCAACATTTTCTAGTTTTGCATTCTGAATCGGGTACTCAAAATCAGTATATAGTTTGTCAGTTCCGGTCATCGTGTAAGCCACAATGATCGAATCGTCATTCACAACTTTATCTGATTTTGGTATGAACTTATCAAGAAAGTTCCCGTCATCTTCAGAATCAGAATTGGAATTCTCCAAATGAGTTTTAACCATTCCGAAATCTGAGTTATCACTTTCTTCATCCAACACTTGGTCAACAACAGTTTTAATCACTTGTGACTCATTGTCAGTGTCAGATGGAGAAAATGTAACATCAATGTTTTCCGGTAACTCATTCTCTACAGTTCTCAACTTGAGATTCAAAGCTGCTTCCACCCTATCTGGATATTTCTATGTATAATGATTCCACATTGGGGGTGGAACATTGTTGAAAGCAGGTTTAGCATAAGGTAGTTGAGGAACAATTTGATCAATCACATAAGATGAAGCAATATAATTGATCAATTTTTTATCAACTCTTTCTTTTTCAATACGCATCAATTCAAGTTCCTTTTTCAAAGATGCGATTGTGTCCAGATGAATGTTAATCTCCATCTGCTTTTCCATGACAGTTTCTTTGAACAACTTAGTAGCTTTATCATTTTCTATACTTTCCTTTTGAATCATTTTGATTGAACGTGATAAAGTGTCATAACCTTCTTTAACATCATTAAGATCAAATTTTACGTTGTCAGTATATTTCTTCAATTCTTGAAACTGTTTGTCTTTTTTAAGACAATCCATGCAGGGTTTTGAACAGTTTTCGCATGGTGTTTCATGAATTGGATCAATCTTTTCAAAAACCTTTTCTTCTTTATCAGTTTTAATTTCTGGTTTACCAAACCCGTCAGACTCTGATTTTTCTCCTGATTTGATATCCAGATTTTCTGATTTGAACTCGGACTCCTTTTTCGACTGACTTCGTTTTGACAGGCTCCGTTTCGACATACTCCATTTTGACAGACTCCGTTTCGACAGACACTGACTCTTGAGTTTTGTCTCCCTTTTTTCAGCTTGACCATCAGCACCTTGTCAGCTATCTCCTTCAGAGTTTCTTCATTCATCTCTTTAGAAACATCTATGATTTCTTCAACCGGGGCTTTTTCGACGTCATATTGTGGACAAAACCTGTAGTTGTCTCGCTGAAGAATCCTGCAAAAGAGTCAAATATGTTAGGAGGCATTATGGATTTAAAAGAATTAGCAATAATCTCCTGTTCTGATTGATAATAATAAACTTCTACTGCTACCTCTTCAAGCTCTGCCAGACTCTCTTCACTCGTTACTTCACCGACTTCCTCAGTTTCAACAACACATTCTGGCTCTTCAATAATCTCTGCCATCATAGCAAGACCCTCACCAGGAATATATTTATCCCAACTAAACCCTTTCGCAATCTTCTCATCATCCTGATTAACCAAAAGAGCCTTTTCTGGTTTGTTTTCAATTTGAGGTCTTGGATTGAATGGTTGCTGACTATTTTTGTGATAGATTGCTTGTCGGTAATATTCATTTATGAACGGATTCTGATGATTGTTTACTTCCCTGTTTGGACACTCGCGTTTGAAATGCCCTTTTTCTTTGCATTTGAAGCAAGTTACTTTCGCTTTATCGAATCCCAGCTTACAATCAGGTCCTGAGAGACTGTTTCGTCCGGTTATTTCCATGAATCTTTGTGCTCTCCTTACTAAGCTCGTCATTCCCCATTTGATATCAATAAGCTCTAATTCTTCAGGATCAATTTGATCGTAATCCTCCTTTGTCATGTCTGGATTACCGATCCTTCCAGCAACTACACTCTCATATGATTCAAGAACGGAAGCTAATAGTGCGATATGTTGCTTTGCAGCTGCTTCTGTAAAATCTTGACCATTTTTTATGTTTACAACAATATTGCACTGTATCCTAGAAACGTAACTTTGATTATTTGAACTTGATGAACCTTGAGGAGACACTTGTTCTTGAACCTTAGGATTTGGTTCATAACTTGTGAATGGTGAATAATTGTTGTTCGGTGTGCTTTGAGAAACTCCAGATGTAGGCTCAGCACTAAATCATGTCTGAATTTTTGGACTTGGGGTAGATGTTGCTGATGAGCTTCCTTTGTAGTACAATTGAATATCTTGTTGCACATTAGAAGATTTCATTTTTCTAATCTTTTTAAGTTCAAGCTCATGTGATTCAATTTTCTCGATGAACGTGCTTAGATTGAAACCAACATATTCCAAGTTATTTTTCAAAACCAACAAATATGTGCCCCACTCATCATACGGTAAAACATCTGCCAACTTGTCAACCCATTCTTCATCTGTTTTGTCAATACTCAAACGCTTCATTTCTACAACCAAATGACAATATCTCTCGATCAACTCTTTTGTTGACTCACCCTTGATACCCGTAAAAATATCAAATTCCTTTTTCAACAATGCCATTTTGCTCTTTATCATCGAAACACTTCCAAGAAACTTCACTTTTAGTGTATTCCAGACAGACTGCGAGTTATCTTGATGTTGTAGCAGAGCTAAAATTTCTTCTTTGATTGCTTGCTGCAAGATACTCATCATTTTCTTTTCGGCTTTAAAACTTTCATGTTCAAGTGGAGTTAACTGATTAAGTGTTTTCTCAATACCCGCTCCATTTGTCGGAGGTACATACTTTGACTCAATTTTCATCCAACACTCAAAATGATTTGCCTGTACCCAGGTTTTAAACCTCTCTGACCACCCTGAATATTCGTCAATGTTCATTAGTTTTGGTGGCTTTTGCATTGTACCAAGCTCGTTCTCCATGTTTACGTTCTGCACAATACTTGCTGGAGTTTGAACTGTTGTCGTTCCCCCTCCGGAAAACATGTTATAAAATTCTTGGTTATCCATTTTAAACTATGAAAAATTTTCAAAGTTCTTGAAAAATTCACTTTTCAAACGAAATGACTTTCACACGGTTTGGATTTTCAAACGGAATGAACTTCAAACGAAATGGACTGTTTCAAACGGAATGAGTTCAAACGATATGTACTTTCAAGCGAAATCACACTTTCAAACGAAATGGAATGCCATTTCGTGCGAAATGAGTAAACAAGGTTCCTTTTCGTGCGAAATGGTCAGTCAATATGGATTTTCAAGCGAAATGGAAAAACTTCACACGAAATGGTTCATTTCGTACGGAATGGACACAATTTTCATACGAAATGATGCATGTTCACATGAAATGATATTTTTGGTACTTTTTGATCAATTTTAGTCCGAATTAAGGTCTGTAACTTTGAAGGATTGATTAAAATGGTGTTTTACACGTTATATTCAAAATTCAGTCCATTTTGTCCGTGAAATCATTCAAAAATCCAAGAATGAGTAGAAATAGTGAGATCTAAACCATTCAAAGCACTGATTCAGCCGATTTGACTCATCCTGAGCTCTGATACCACTTGTAGGATCGATATTCGACCTGAAAGAGTCGGTCTGAGTCAAATCTAAGTCACTAGAGAAGCGGAAACAATCTAGTAACTGAGAATCAGTATTAGAATGTGAGTAGAAGCAGAGAAATACACTTTAAACTGGTTTTCCATTGATATTGGACGTTTTTACACGGAGAGAAACTGGTAGCACTTCGTGATAGACTTCACCAAATCGTACCAAATGGAAAACCCAACACTCCTATTTATAGGAGATCTATTCCGCACGAAATGATATGTTCCATTTTGCACGAAATGGCAAACTCCATTTCGTGCGAAATGGCCTAACAATCCATTTCGTACGAAATGGTTACAACACATAATAAACTTAAACATTTACACATTACACCCCTATCACAAGTTATTGAAACGACCTAGACTGTTGACGTAGGCGATAGACATTATGTACCAACAACGACAAGTTGCAGTTTGTCGAAGAACCAATAGAAATTATGGATCGGGACGTCAAGGTCCGTAAGTACAGTCGTATTCCGATCGTGAGAGTTCGTTGGAACTCAAGACGTGGACCGGAGTTCACGTGGGAACGCGAGGATCAGATGAAGCTCAAGTACCCACATTTATTCCTAGATGACAAGTCCAAGCCTAGCAAAACTAAATCTAATGCAACTAGTGAATTTCGAGACGAAATTCCCGTTCAAGTTGGGGATGATGTGGTACCCGCGAAAAATCCACAGTAATCCCGAGTTAACATCTTGCTGTTGTGGATTGCTTGCCAAATTTCGGGACGGAATTTCTTTCAAGTTGGGGATGATGTGACAATCCGAGATTTCAAGGTCTTTTCCCATACACGTCACTGATTTCATAAACTTGTTTTACATTTAGATTTATGTGCATGTTTGGTGGTTTTATGTGTTAAATATAATTGCATACAGTTTAATTAAGATTTAATAATACAAGGTTCCTTGGCACATGTTCAATTTGACGAAACATTGGGTGTTTCGCCATCCTTAGCTTCGAAGAAAGATGGGGTCTTTCACCGAGGCATATCTTTCGCCGTAAAGAGGCTTCGGCCCAATGTTTTCACAGCCCAAAATGGTTGAATTTTATAACCCCTTATGATCTTTAGACGCAAACTAGAAACCCTAGAACTCTCTCTCTGTGCGACGACGACCTTGGGTCCATGAAGCCCTCCATTTCGAACAATCTAGTGCTTCGATATCTCGGTAAGTGTCCCATCAGATTCGGCCGTTACTTTGTAATCTTTTGGTCGGTTGCTATGTTTGGTGTTTTGTTTTCTATGATCATGAGTGCAATGGTGTATATATAAAATCCTAAATTTGTGATAAACTGATGCATTGTTTAGATGACGATTGTGATATAAGTGTTAACTAGATCCGTGTGATTATGTGCGGTGAAATTGTGTGTTTTGATTTAACTGTTAACCGGGTCATGATCGTCATAATTGGGGTTTCGGTAATATGTTGTTGATGTGAAACGATTATAGGGTTTCGGTAATATCCGTCAAATCTGTACGATGAAACTATGGCATGATAGATTAACGAGTGATGATGTGAATGCAACTTGTTTATGTCTGATGAAACTGTAACCATGTGAATTTGTTTCATCAACTGATTAGGGGCGACAAAACATATTATGTTTCACCACACCTTAGCTCGACGAAACATGTATGTTTCGCCACACATAGAACTCGACGAAACTTGTGGACTTTCATCACATGTCAGCTTGCGAAACACATGGTGTTTCGTCATATAAGGTATTTCACCGGGAAGGTTTTGCATGGACAGTAGGTTATGATGTTTACATAAATTGCAAGTATAACAGTGAATGACTATGTTAATAAAACTATGGTATCTACTGTTAACGATGTTTAATTATGATCAAGTGACATGATTTGGTTCTTACACCTAGTACACTTAACTGTTAAGTATTATTACGGGACGTACAGGTGAACTGTGGATTTGAATGAGTTATGTAACTGCTATGTGCCATTCGGGAATCACTGTGTGAATTGCATACTGTCATTTATATGAGAACCTTGTGAATGTAAACTGACATTGCATACGTGAATACCATAGGCTGTGACTGTTTAAGTGTGAACAAGTAATTAATTATACCGAGCAAACCAAGGTGAGTTCACTACTCTTGAGCATGCGTCCCGGTGGTTGGGACAGTTAGTGGGTATCCCGGGGAGGGATAAGTCTTTTGGGTAAAACTTGAATGTTGGATAATACTCTCACCCTATCACTCTTAAGTCCCATCTTTTGTTACCAGAGAGGTAGCGGGGTATTAGTTGGTAGCGCTACTTAGGTTTGGCACCCTCACCCCGTACCGGAGAGGACGGGTGTGAACTAATGACCCAGTCATGCCTAGTGCTTTGATAGGAGCACTAGGGAGCGGGCAAACATACATCAGGAGCCGTCTTGTTCAGTATCGAGATATTATCAACATTACTTTCGGATTTGTTAACCAACTGGATTAAATACTTGGTAATTAACGTTTTCGTAAAACTGTGAACTCACCAGCGTTGTCTGACATACTTGTTGCATGCTCGCAGGTCGTTAGGTGCAGTGGATGAGGAACTTACTATCTGGATGGCTGGAGTGGTCATGGTCATGACGCTGAAGATTGCTTGAACACTATTACATTTGGTTTTGGGAAATACTTTAAACATTATTTCGTCATTTGCTTCCGCTGAATCTGATAACTCTCGTTAGACAATTATGATTGTTTAAATTAATAAACATAAACTTGATGTTGCTTTACTATTAGTTCAATGTGATTGGTGGCTGGATCCTGGTACGTCACACACCTAGCGGGCTTTCCGCATGTGGTATTTTGGGGGTGTGACAGTTGTCACATTCTCCCCTTGCTAAGAAAATTTCGTCCCGAAATTTTTTAGCTGCGCTATTGGTTGCAGGGGAGTTAGAGAACAAATGTGGATACTTTACTTTCATACGATCTTCACGCTCCCAAGTAAACTCTGGGCCATGACGTGTGTTCCAACGAACTTTGATGAGCTTAACACTACTCCTCCGTGTCTTGTTAACTTTCCAATCTGTAACCTCAACGGGTTCTTCAGTGAAGTGGAGGGTGTCGTCTATGTGCACTTCATCCGCAGGGATGATTACTGTCTCTTGAGTTGGACTTTTCTTCAGGTTAGATACATGAAATATATCATGAACTCCGTGTAGTTCCTCTGGTAGCTCCAACTTGTACGGTATGGTACCAACTATTTCCAATATTCTGAATGGCCCAACATAACGTGGGTTTAACTTGCCACGTTTCCCAAAACGCGCTACACCTTTCCAAGGTGAGAGTTTCAGTAAAACCATATCACCTACTTCGAATTCCAAAGGTTTGCGTCTTTGATCCGCGTAACTCTTCTGTCAATCACGAGCCGCCTTGATGCGCCCTCGGATCTGCATGATCTTATCAGTTGTTTCCTGGACTAGTTTGGGGTCAACCATCTGTCTATCACCAGCATCAGCCCAACATAATGGTGCGACTTGAATACTCGTATGGTAGCGGTTGTTATAGGAAAACTCAACCAGAGGTAGATGAGTATCCCAACTGCCACCTAAATCCATTACACAAGCGCGGAGCATATCTTCCAGTGTCTGAATAGTTCTTTCGCTCTGTCCGTCCATCTGCGGGTGAAAAGTTGTACTCAGATTCAACTGAGAACCAAAATCTTCTTGAAAGGATTGACAAGTCCTTGACACAAACCGTCCATCTCTATCAGATATTATCAAGATAGTCACTCCATGGCGTGCCACTATCTCCCTGAGATAAAGCTCAGCTAGCTTCCTTGTGCTATCCTTCTCCCGAATAGGTAAAAATTGCGCAGACTTGGTCAATCGGTACACTATTACCCAAATCGTGTCATGACCTCTCGGAGTCCTGGGTAACTTTGTTATGAAGTCCATAAAAATTTTCTCCCACTTCCACATGGGTATTTCCGGCTGTTGCAGCAGACCTAAGGGTTTCTGATACTTGGCCTTTACCTTGGCACAAGTTATGCACTTTCCAACATAAATAGCAACATCACTCTTAAGTCTTGGCCACCAATAGTAATCCTTCAGATCTTGGTACATCTTATCCGATCCTGGATGGATCGAGTACCTCGATTTATGAGCTTCATCAAAAATAACTTCTCTAATACCACCAAAAAGCGGAACCCAAATACGTCCCATGAAACACAAGGTTCCTTCCTCGTTAGGCGTCAACTTCTTCTCCATTCCTCGGAGATATTCAGCCTTAATGTTCTCTTTCTTAAGAGCTTCTTTTTGCGCCACACGAATACGCAAAGTGAGATCCGTCTGGATAATCATTTTTAAAGCCCTAACCCTTATGGGCTTGATTCTTTCCTTTCGACTTAAGGCGTCCGCTACCACATTCGCCTTTCCAGGATGATACTTGATTTCGCAGTCATAATCATTTAGCAACTCAACCCATCACCGCTGTCTCATGTTAAGCTCTTTCTGATCAACTATGTGTTGCAGGCTCTTGTGATCCGTGAAAATAGTACATCAAGTACCATACAGATAATGTCGCCAGATCTTCAGAGTAAACACTACTGCGCCTAGCTCCAAATCATGCGTGGTGTAGTTCTTCTCATGGACCTTCAGTTGGCGTGAAGCATAAGCGATAACCTTCTGGAGTTGCATGAGCACGCAACCTAGTCCCTGACACGAGGCATCACAATATACCATGAAGTCATCGGTGCCTTCGGGTAGGGATAATATAGGTGCATCGCATAGCTTGTTCTTGAGCAGCTGAAAAGCTTCTTCTTGCTTGTCTCCCCATTTATACTTCTTATCTTTCTGAGTAAGGGAGTTCACTGTTTGAGCTATCTTGGAGAAATTCTCAATTAACCTGCGATAAATCCCTGCTAAACCCAAAAACTGTCGGATCTCGGTCGACGTCTTCGGAGATTCCCAGTTCTTGATTGCCTCAATCTTTATGGGATCCACATAAATGCCATTCTCGTTCACCAGGTGACCGAGGAACTGTACTTCACGTATCCAAAACTCGCACTTCGAGAACTTAGCGTAGAGCTTTTCCTTCCTTAGCAGCTCTAGAATGGCTCTGAGGTGCTGTTCATGATCTTCCTTCATACGCAAGTAAATCAAAATATCATCGATAAACACGATCACAAATTTATCGAGGTATGGCTTGCACACTCGATTCATCAAATCCATAAACACTGCCGGTGCATTAGTCAGCCCAAACGGCATTACTAGAAACTCGTAATGTCTATAACGAGTTCTGAAGGCAGTCTTCGGTATACTCTCTTATTGAATCCGCAACTGATGATAACCTGATCGAAGATCAATCTTTGAATAGTAACTTGATCCTTGCAGTTGGTCGAATAAATCATCAATCCTCGGCAAGGGATACCGATTCTTGATGGTTAGCTTGTTCAGCTCTCGGTAGTCGATGCACATTCGAAAGCTACCATCCTTCTTCTTGACGAACAGTACTGGAGCTCCCCAAGGTGAGAAGCTCGGTCTTATGAATCCCTTGTCGAGTAACTCCTGAAGCTGCATAGATAACTCTTGCATCTCTGACGGCGCAAGTCGGAAAGGTGCCTTGGCTACAGGCGCGGCGCCTGGAACCAAGTCAATGTGGAATTCGACTTGTCGTTAAGGAGGTAATTCTGGCAAGTCTTCGAGGAAGACCTCAGGATATTCCCTTACCACAGGGATGTCTTCGAGCTTCGGCTCTTCGGCTTCCTTATCCACAACATGAGCTAAGAAGGCAACACATCCTATATGTAGACACTTCCGCGCTTTCAAACAACTAATAATCCATAGAGGCGTATCATGCTTCTCTCCATGAATCACGATGTCTTCATTCACCATCAAGATGCGAATGATCTTCTCGTGGCACACCATCTCAGCACGGTTGCTAGACAACCAATCCATCCCTACTACGACATCGAAACTTCCCAAGTCAACTGGAAGAAGATCTATCGGAAACTCCCGCTCTCCAAGCTCTATAACACAGCCTCTAATCACCTCATTAGCTTCTATTAGCTTTCCATTAGCCAGTTCTATCGATTACGGAACGTCTAACTTACTTGCTACTAAACCAAGTATATTCTTAAATTCTAGAGATACGAAGCTATAACCGGCACCCGTATCAAACAACACAGATATATAACGTTGATTAATAGGGAATGTACCAGTAACCACATTTGGATCCTCGCGTGCTTCCCTAGCTCCAATGGTGAACACCCTTCCGCGTGCCTGATTGTTTTTGGGGCAATCCCGCTTAAAGTGCCCTACATCACTGCAACCATAACAACCTTGGCCGCGTCCATTTCCATTACCACCCTGATTATTGTTGTTATTGTGTCCACCATGGTTTCCATTTCCTGCCTGGTTCCCATTTCCACCGCGGTTCTGATTACCATTTTGATTCCCATTACCACCACGGTTACCATTGCCATTACCATTTCCTCCTTACCCTCCATTTCCATGACCCGCTCCAAACCAACACGTTTACTTAGAATGAACATTCATTCCACAGTTACCACACTTCCTATACATGCACTGACCGGCATGATGAAACTGGCATACATCACACTTTGGTAGAGTACCCATGTACCCTTTTCCTTTGTTCTCAGCATTTGCAGTGCCAGCTTGTGCTTCAACTGGTGGATTAGCGTCTCTGCGCTTGTTGGTATTGTTGTTGTTATTCACCTGAGTACCCTTCTTGAAATTTGTAAACTTTCTCTTGTTTTCCCCAGACGACTCCACATGAGTCTCTTTCTTTTTTGCTTCAGAAATCGAGAACTTTCCCAATCTAACGGCTTCGTCAGTCAGTGCCATACTCAATTCGATTGCCTCAGTAATATTTGGTGGCTTGGAAGCTGTCACCATGCTCAGAATCTGACGTGCCAATCCCCAGATGAAACGTTCTATCCTCTTAACTCTGGCTCTACCAAATAAGGAACCACTCTGGACAAATCATGAAATCTCTGCACATACTGAGCCACCTTTGGACTTTCATTTTCAAGTTCTAGAATTCAGTTTCCAACTTCTGGATCTCCGCTCGAGAACAATACTTCTTACGCATCAACTCTTTCAGTTCATTCCATGTCAAAGCATACGCAGCAGCCTCACCCAACGTCTGAACCTGAAGGTTCCACCACGACAATGCTCCATCCAGAAACAGCCCAGAAATGTATGTGACTTGATGCTCTGGGGCATATTTGCTCATTCTCAAAACAGAATCCGTCTTCTCTACCCAGCGCAGAAAGGTTACGGCACCCCCAGTGCCGTCGTAATTCAGGGGCTTGCAGTCCAAAAACTGCTTATAGGTACAGCCTGCAACACAAGCAACATCATTCACAGAAAACATTAGCAAAGCACACTTGGAAATGTCCAAACGTATTGTAATGTGTCTTAGATGACTAAACATTACCGTTGGGTGGGTTATTCCCTGAGGTACCCAGCTGTGTTCGGAGCGAAGGGACTTGTGCTTTGTGATGGCCTGTGAGATGCGCTCTTGTAATTCCGCCTCTGTCGTAGGCCGAGGGTTATTGGTACCGGTGTTCCTTCAAGGCGGCATTCTCCTTTTAATAAGAAGATTCGGATAGGTCAGGTCTTATTCGTTAAATAAATAAATAAATAGTTGTCTAGAGGTCGTATGTACGTATATATAAGCAATCATCATATCAAACAATCATGCAACATCACAATCATAGCATAAACATGTAACCTAACAACGTGTTTAGCGAGAACATGACGATTAAGATTTCATTAACTACCAACCACAAATCACATTGTTTACAAGTGTATCACATCAAAAGGGACATAGGGTCACAGTACCCTTGTCAAATGAGTCTGTCAATATACAACAATCACATAATCAAAAGTGGTCTTCAAAAGTCTTCACAATCTCAGCTCAATAGTAGTGCTCTCACCAAAAGTAATGCATCTGCATAAAACCAAAAACCTACTATGCTGATGGTGGAGGTGGAGGAGGAGGAAAGAAAAGCAAGCTGCGAACATGCGCAAGCTCCTCCTTGAGCTCGTAGACACGACAAAGCAAATAACTAATCTGCTGCTCGACAGTAAGGAAACGACCTGAATAGGTATGGGCGCAGCAGGTGGATGTGCAAAAGTAGATGACGATGAATGTGGAGGGACAAAAGTAGTCTAGTAGGGACAAGGTGGAGGACGTGGAGGAGTCAGCTCGAGCTCCAAAACTCTGTGACTCAAGATCTCAAATTGTAACTGTAAAGACAAAAGCAACTCGTCCCGTGTGTATCCAACGAAATGTGAGGGATGGTAGGGGTCTGAGATCGGCATGGTATAGGGTGGGAACCATCAGAATGGCTCGTCAAACGGTGTAGAGGTGAAGGGAGTGAAAGGTGTCGCCTGTGCATCAGAGGAAAAGCTGCTGAAGTAAAAGGGTCATAACTCGGGGGCTGGCAAGAGGTACCTTCCCCTGGACGGGGTGCAGGGATGTCCTGTAAGAAAACAATCGGTAAATCAGTGCAGTGAACATCAGACTCTACAGGAGGGAGGGGAGCAACATCAGCAGGTGGGGGTGGAGGAATGAAAGGCTCGACAAGAGGAAGATCAACAGGTGTAGGTATCGGATCTGGAATAAGGGGTGCAATAGCTAGTAATCCAAACGGGACATAGTCAGGATCAGAAATCGGCTCAGGGTCAATAGGTGCAATGTCAGGCTGACCAAGAGGAACATGAGCTAGCTCAGGGGCAGGCTCTGGATCGTGTGGAGGTGTGGGGACACGTGCAGGGGATGGTGCAGCAGACATAGCGGTGTCATCATCAGAATCGGTGGCATAACGCTGCAGTCCTGCCGCCCGCAGGGCTGAGGATGTCACAGATTCAAAGTAGTCTGAAACCGAATGCAGACTGGAGTCAGAAGATATATCAATGACAGGAACAGCAGGAGGAGGGACAGCAAAAACATCCTCATCAATCTCCCCGTCGCCCTGGGCGCCAGCTGGGGGACTGTCTAAAAACAAATCGACATCGTCATCGAACAAGTCATCGAAAGGCCAATCCTCGGGAGTAATGACCACAAGAGGAATGACATCAAGGATCGGAGCCACAATGTGCTCACCATCGGGGTGACCAATGATGAGGTGATCACGGACAGGAGTAGGAATATCAAAAGGATCCTCAACAGGGAAACCATCAGCAATAGGTAAATTATCGCCAAAATCTAGTAGTGCGAATGGCTGGAAGTCGTCCTCGTCCTCGGACAACATATTGGGATCACTCTCGGTGTCCGACGTAAATATCTCTGGCTCGGGCATAATCTCGTCGTCCGAAACGACAGCCATCGGGTCGTGGGCATCAGATAACCCACTCTCTGAGGATGACATGTGTGCCTATAACATAATAATCATAACATGTGCACATATATTAATCACTAACACTTAGTATATGCAAACAATGACAATCAGCACTTAATCATGTATTCACATTATCCTTCACGAAACTTTTTCTATCTTTCCTAGTCTACCCCATGCAGACTAAACCACCAATGCGAGCTTGCATTGTGTTTCTTGTCTTTCCTTTTGTAAAACGTTTGTTCCATGGATCTTGGCGTTTTGTGTATGCAATGAAAAACATGTTGTAAAAACATTATCGTGAGAGACACCTAATGATTGTAGTCTAGACTCGAGAAATAATCCTAGTTCGCTACAATCGAGTCTCTGATACCAAACTGCACACCCTGACGTTTGCAGAAGCGTGATTACGTGTGACTTGCTTAATATCATTGCATTCAACCATAACAAACAACTATATGATAGAAACCACGATGTTCATCCATTTAGAAGTTTTCAAAATATTACAACCATCATTGTTTTAAATCCAAACACAGACTTCAAGTTTAGAATACAACACAGACAAAGTTTTAAGTTCCGTTAAGGACTTCACAAAAGACACTATTAAAACTAGGCTTTGAACCATGTATCCTATCAAGGATAAAATACACGATTCAAACCCTTCTATGCAGGATGACATCATTTATTAAGGACACGACTTGAAAATCCTTGTACGCCAGCCAGATCCATAATTAGTTTCCTGAAACACATGTAGTTTGAAAACATCAACAAAAGTTGAGCAAGTTCATGTGTTTTGTATGTGAGCTCGTAATAAACTTGTAATCATTGTAAGTATGTATTTTGTAAACCCCGATATGAAAGTGAAGGGGTAAGGTTCCAAAAACCTCATAAAAGGGATTCGAGACCATACCACAAACCAACCTTTTTAGCTTTTCAACCTTGCGCGGCCGCGCATTGGTCTTGCAAAGAAGATGAAATCAGCGATTCATAATCGCGCGCCCAAAGGAAAACATAAATCCTTGCGCCTTCTCCCATTTAACAAAGGATTTAAATCCTTTATTCAATACCTCCGCCTAAATATCCAGACTTGGATATTATTTTACCCAGACTTGGGATTTATTTGTCTGTGTCCACACAGCAAGGTGTCACACCAGATTACAGCAGTAATCTTCTAGAAAGAAATACAATCGTGCACCACCCAGACAGTTATAACCGTCTGGACACGTGTCATCACCACAAGCAACCCTAGAATCACAACGAAGGCATGCAATTGAAGAGTAATCTCCACTTGATCGCTTTCCACGTGGCAATCCCCCAGCCATAGATCAAACCACGATCCGTGTGCATTCACATCGGATCGAGACAACTTAACAAAGGATCAAAAAACTTAACGGAAGAAAATATAACCGCTACGGCGTTAGCATTTTCCGTCTTCTTTTCAATAACAGGTTTTCCCTCCCAAACTCCCGGTTATAAATAAGAGAACTGTTCAGGTATAAACTCAGATCACACTCACTTCTCAAATACTTATCTTCTCCATTACCAATACTTATTCTCACGCCGGAGTCGGGTCAAGGAGAGAACCCTCTTCTCCCCTTGACGAGGCTAACGGTGTTCTTTTTTGCAGAACCACCGGAGAAGAAATTCCGTTGCAACTGAATCAACCGAGAGAGAGCTAACCCTTTTATGCGGATTCAAACCCCCTAACTATCTCGGTTCCGACCATTTAGTTAGTGTTTCTTCATTGGCGCCCACCGTTTTCTCAGTTTTTTCTAGTTTCTACCGCGTTTCGATTCAGTTCATTCCGTTTTTCTGTTTTTGCACATGGCAGAAAATTCGTCATCTCACCGACAAACTGGTCCTCGACCAAACGTCGGAAACAATTTACAACTAGAAGAATCCCCAGAACATTGGTTTAGCAGATGCCAAGCTGTTTTAAACACAATCGTTATTCAAATCGCCAGATCTGATTTCCCAAACATCAGATCTGGAAAAGAAATTAATACCACAGTATTGGATCCACCAACACTACGTAGGGGGGACATCCAATCCAGCCAATATAGCAGTTATCAGAAACAAATACACATGGTTCAAGGAGGTCCGTCACGAAGACCAAATAAACGAAATTATGATCAACATTGGAGAGAACAGCAAGTCGTGTTCCCTGTTGTTCCTGGGGGCCCTCGGGAAGAACGACCAGTGATTATCACTGGTATTTTCGGTCATTACCGAACCGACTATATGTTCATAGATCCAGGGAGCTCGATGGACATCATATACGAACAGTGCTTTAAACAGCTTGATTCAGAAGACAAAGCACGTCTAGAACCAGTCGATTTTCCCCTCACTGGATTCTGTAATGAAGCTGTATTCCCATTAGGGCAAATCGCTTTCCCGGTGACTTTATCAGACGGCGAACATTCACGAACAGTTACAGTCAATTTCATGGTCATGCCGGCAACATCACGTCATGATGTCTTGCTCGGGAGAAGGTCACAAAGGGAATTTAGCATGATCACTTCCATTCCACATGCTGCTTGTGGATTTCCAACAGAGACCGGAGTTGCAATCCTCTACTCAAGCAAAGAAGTCATGTACATGGATGACGAACCACCAGCAAAGGTAGTCAAACCTTCGGCACCAAATGAACCAGAGAAATGGGTTCTGAACAACGAATACCCAGAGCAGACCATTCTGCTAGGACCAGCCATTTCATCAGCAACACGCATACAACTGAAAGAATTATTGTCTAACAACAAAGATATATTTGCCTGGTGCCCAGCAGATATGACTGGAGTCCCACGCGACATCGCGCAACATTGTCTAAACATCAAACCATCAGTAGAACCTGTTGCTCAGGGGAGGCGCAGCTTCAGTGAAGAAAAAGCAAAAGCAATGGACGAGCAAGTAGCAGAGTTACTTAATGCGGAAATCTTGCGCGAAGTAAAATACCATACATGGGTAGCCAACCCAGTAATGGTACAAAAACATAGCGGCGGGTGGAGAATGTGCGTCGACTTCAAAGACCTGAATAAAGCATGCCCAAAAGATTGCTACGCGCTTCCAGAGATAGACAAAAAAGTCGACTCTCTAGCATCATTCAGATGGAAATGTTTTCTTGACTGTTACAAGGGTTATCATCAGGTCCAGATGAAAGAAGAAGACGAAGACAAAACGGGTTTCCGCACAGATAAAGGCATTTTCTGTTATACCAAAATGCCGTTCGGCCTGCGCAACGCAGGCGCAACTTATCAACGCCTAATGGACACAATTTTCAAAGATGATATTGGCAAGACTGTCGAAGTATACATGGATGACCTCGTCATCATGAGCCATGAGGAAGGCACAATGCTCGACAATATTCAGCGCACATTCGACTCCTTGCGCAGCGTGAGTCTAAAACTCAACCCAACTAAATGCTCCTTCGGCATGGAAGAAGGGAAATTTTTGGGATTCATCGTCACAAAAGATGGCTTTAAAGTAAATCCAGAAAAGGTGCAGGCTATTCAGCTAATGCCGTCACCCACAACAGTTAAAGAAATGCAAAGGCTCGCCGGACGCCTAGCGGCTTTGAACAGATTTTTGGCTAATCACGCAGCGAAGTCTTATCCGTTCATCAGTACGCTACGAAACTGCGCAAAGAAAACTGACTTTCAGTGGACATCTGAAGCGGAAACCGCATTCAAACAAATGAAAGAATGTTTAATTCAGCTGCCAACACTGACAGCACCAAAAGAAAAAGAGCCACTGATTTTATATCTATCTGCCGCGGAAGTAGCGGTTGGTGCTGTATTAATGGTAGAACGCGAGAACATCCAAACTCCAATCTATTACATCAGCAAAATGCTCACCGGCCCGGAAACTCGGTACTCAATGATAGAAAAGCTAGTCCTAGCACTAGTACATGCATCCCGACGCCTACGCAGGTATTTCTCGGGTCATGTCATCACAGTTCTTACCAATTACCACTTAGGCCAGATCTTATCTAAACCCGACGTGGCGGGACGACTGGCCAAATGGGCAATTGAACTGGGAGGATACAACATTTTCTACAGACCAAGACCAGCAATCAAAGGGCAAGTTTTAGCAGACTTCGCCACTGAAGTCCCCATCGAAAAAGTTCAAGAATGCGAGGCAATCCAGAATCCTACACCCGTTTTCGACGATAGAGTTTGGACCTTGCACACAGATGGAGCGTCCAATGATGACGGAGCTGGAGCAGGTCTCTGATTAATCAGCCCAGACAACCACGAGCTCACATATGCTATACGCTTAGATTTCAAAAGCACAAATAACGAAGCAGAATATGAAGCCTTCTTGGCAGGTCTTCGCTTAGCACTAAAAATGGGGGCAAGAAATCTTGAAGCTAACGTTGATTCAAAACTGGTAGCCGAGCAAGTTAATGGCAATTACGATGCAAAAGAGGCTATGGCATTATACCTTGAACAAGCGCGGATATTAATCAGCCAATTTCAAACATTCAAAGTTAATCATATAAACAGAAGCGAAAACAAACACGCTGACGCGCTAAGCAAGCTAGCCGCTACCAGCTTTAAGCACTTAGCAAAGGAGGTACGCATAGAGGTATTATCCAACCCTTCCATTCATCTCAAACAAGTTAGCGTCATAGAAATGGGAAATCCATCCTGGATGTCTCCAATTATCTTGTACCTTCAACACGGAAAACTTCCGGAAGGAAAGGCAGAAGCTCGAAAAATACAACACAAAGCAATAAATTACGAAATGGTGGATGGCGTCCTTTACCGAAAATCATTCATGGGCCCATTACTACGCTGCGTCGATAAAACAGACGCCCAATACCTTGTCAGAGAAATCCACGAGGGATTATGTGGGATACACGCGGGACCGCGCATGGTCGTGGCAAAAATAATGAGCGCTGGATACTACTGGCCAGGAATGCACATGGATGCAGTTGATCTGATAAGAAGATGCGAAGCATGTCAACGCCACGCACCAAAGACACTCCGACCCAAAAATCCACTAATTCCCGTTACTTCCGCCTGGCCATTCCAACAGTGGGGCATCGATCTCGTCGGGCCATTTCCTGACGCGCCAGGTGCAGTAAAGTTCATCATCGTCGCGGTGGATTACTTAACAAAATGGGTGGAGGCTAAAGCTTTGGCCTCAACAACAGCAATGGTAATCCGCAAATTTATATGGGAACATATCATTTGCAGATTCGGATTACCATTGCGTATTATTTCCGACAATGGTACAAACTTCGCTGCAGAAGATCTTCAAAAATGGTTTAAAGAAATGAAGATCGAGCATACCTTTGCGTCCGTGGCGCATCCTCAAGCGAACAGACAGGTAGAAAGTATAAACAAACAAATCGTTGACGGCATAAAAGCGCGACTCGGGACAGCGCGCAGAGGATGGGTTGACGAACTTCCCAGCATCCTCTGGGCGCACCGAACAATGCCAAAGACTAGCACCGGCGAAACTCCGTTCACTCTAGTCTATGGGTCTGAGGCCGTCATTCCAGCCGAAATAGGTTTACCGTCACCGCGCATGATAGCCATGGAAAAACAGAACAACGAGCAAGAGCGAAGGATGGATTTGGATCTTCTAGAAGAGAGGCGTGAGAACGCTGCCATAACAGAAGCAAGGTACAAATCCAAGCTCGAAAAATATTACAATGCGCGCGTTCGTGTTTGCACCTTTGTCCCTGGCGATTTCGTCTTGCGCGACAATGAGGCGTCAAACGCTGAAAAGCCGGGAAAATTAGCGCCAAGATGTGAAGGACCATACGTCATTAACAAAGTCCTAGGCAAGGGAGCATATACCCTAAAAAGGATCGATGGGACCCTAGTCCCCCGCACCTGGAACGCGCAACAGTTGCGCAGGTGCTACATATGAACTAAATCTTCAAAAGCGGAAAGAACATACAGGCAATGTATTTCTTTATTATGTTTTGTATTACAAGCCTTGCGCTCTTATCAATACAAACATCATTTTTACTTATCTCACTGTTTATTACAAATTGCATGTAATTTCTTTGGTTCGCGCGAAAACAATATGGTCAAACATTGTATACCTCATGAACAGTCTAAAAACAAGGCAAGCTGTTACGCCTTTTAGACAAACGTTCAAACATGAGCACAATACCATCTCTCATTCGCCTTACCTATCCAAAAGCAATTAAAAAACATGCAACATATTGTAATCCAAACACGTAAGAAGTAGAAACATTATCAATGTACATATCATTAAGTGTAACAAAACACTTCATAAACAAGATCATGACAATGATCTTCAAACTTTTAGTTCTAGAAACTAAAATGTTCACAAAAGCAAAAAACCTTGTTTCTACAAAAAAGCAGGACGATCAAAGGACAGCCATTAACAACGATCACACCCGTGATCTTCAAAAAAGGAGTTTTTGCTAACAGACTTATATATACAATCAAAAGAAGGGATGAACAACTCCCAAACCTAACCAACAATAGGTTCGTCTTCAACATCCGTTTCCCCCGGAGATTTTTTCCGACGATGGTATACCAACCGGCAACCCCCCCTCCGGATCGTTGAAAAACGAGCAGTTAAACCATCCGCATCCAGCACAGCAGCACTATTAGCAGCAATTTCCCCTTGCTGGAGAATTTCATCATCAGAGAAAACCACCATAGAAGGATCAACAGTTGCCGGAATGTCAGTCTTCACCGGACTCTCTACTGCAACAGCAGCTAAAGGGGGAGAACGAGATAGAAGCACAAGGCCTTCGGCAGCCTCGTAAACCCTAAAAATATCCAGCAAACGACGAGTTTGGTACGAATGCTTCATCTTTCTTGCTCAAAAACTAATCGGAAGATAAGGCATCTGGAATATGCATATATATAAACGAACTCAGCCTCGGGTAAAGAGAAACCTAATTATCATTAATTGTCAGAATTATATCACATCCAAACGGCGCTACAGGAACCAGGGTCATATCCTCATTAATGAAATCTGACAGGCGCCATTACGAATCTCAAGGTAAAAAGAGAAATACCCACTCTTACTGCCAGTTGACATCATTACATGTCAGAGCATGATTACAAAGTCAAGTTTTTCCTTTTTCAACAAGTTAGAACTTCCAAGAGAAGATTTCTTATTTCTCGCTCCTAAAAAACACCTCCCTCTCGTAAGTCCAGTGCTCCACTTACTTGCATAAGTACAACACTAGACTGGGGGGACTTGAAGGGGTAAGGTCCCAAAAACCTCATAAAAGGGATTCGAGACCATACCACAAACCAACCTTTTTAGCTTTTCAACCTTGCGCGGCCGCGCATTGGTCTTGCAAAGAAGAAGAAATCAGCGATTCATAATCGCGCGCCCAAAGGAAAACATAAATCCTTGCGCCTTCTCCCATTTAACAAAGGATTTAAATCCTTTATTCAATACCTCCGCCTAAATATCCAGACTTGGATATTATTTTACCCAGACTTGGGATTTATTTGTCTGTGTCCACACAGCAAAGTGTCACACCAGATTACAGCAGTAATCTTCTAGAAAGAAATACAATCGTGCCCCGCCCAGACGGTTATAACCGTCTGGACACGTGTCATCACCACAAGCAACCCTGGAATCACAACGAAGGCATGCAATTGAAGAGTAATCTCCACTTGATCGTTTTCCACGTGGCAATCCCCCAGCCATAGATCAAACCACGATCCGTGTGCATTCACATCGGATCGAGACAACTTAACAAAGGATCAAAAAACTTAACGGAAGAAAATATAACCGCTACGGCGTTAGCATTTTCCGTCTTCTTTTCAATAACAGGTTTTCCCTCCCAAACTCCCGGTTATAAATAAGAGAACTGTTCAGGTATAAACTCAGATCACACTCACTTCTCAAATACTTATCTTCTCCATTACCAATACTTATTCTCACGCCGGAGTCGGGTCAAGGAGAGAACCCTCTTCTCCCCTTGACGAGGCTAACAGTGTTCTTTTTTGCAGAACCACCGGAGAAGAAATTCCGTTGCAACTGAATCAACCGAGAGAGAGTGATGTGCAGAAAATGGGTTAACTAAACTACCTAAATTTTACCCTAAATCTAGACTCTCTAAGTTTTAAATTTATAAGACTAAGACTCTCTAAACCCTAAAACACACAACCGGCAAGTGTACCGATCGAGTGTAGTATAGCCTAAGGAAGTCCGAGTATCGAACCCAAGAGACTCTACTGAATACGCTAAGACTCTATCTAGACTTAAATTGACACGACTTAACTAAATGTTTGTTGATTGGGGGGGGGTTTCTAAAAATCCTAAGTAATTCAAAAACGACTAACTAGATTAGCTAAGAACTAACACGAACTCGGACGACGACTGAACTCAAGAGATGATGAAAGCTACCTAGGCTAGACTCTTGTTTAACTTGGATTGGATCTCTAAATGATAGTTTTGTGGTGTGGAACCGGGATCTTAAAATGCTAAACCTATTAAGACACCACTAAGCCCCTCAAACACTCTTAAGGCGATTCTTGTGGCACTACCTAGGCTGTTACGTTTACCGGTTTGCTAGATTTCTTTTCCGTCCTCTAGTTTCTTGAAAGTGCTTATGTAAGACGCTCTACTTTGCCGCGCGAACGTCTAAAGCGACAATGGGTTCTAATCTTGGTTTAATAGGCTATGGAATGTTAAAGACTTATAACCAAACCTAGACCTATTAATATCCTCGAGCCTTTTCGCGACGAGTCTAGCAGCACACTTGATTTTATTAGATTACCGAATATTACTTCTAAGGTTACTTATGCAATTTTCACCCTAAAGGATTAATGATCTATTATGTGATATAGACAGTCACCTAAATCAAGAACCCTAGCCCGAAACTATTCCGTGATAAAGACCGTCACCAAGATTCGAACGAAGCAACAAGCAATAAAAAAAAATCACAAGCACACATACGCACCAAGTTAGAAATCCAAAGCTTTTACAATTCAAGAAAGATCCACAACCACGATAAAATCAAATAAAGATCCAAACTTTGTTAAACATTCATCATAGCCTAGGTAGTAAAGGTTTCTAGCCGGAAAACATAGTCAAACACATAATATCAATCAATAACAGGTCTGAATTCATTGTGAAACAAATTTAAACAAACGAAAACAAAGGATTAAGGATGATAAAACCTGAATCTTCACTCCCGAATGCTCCAAGATGTTACCCGAATGATTCCACGCCTTCCGAATGCCTCCAAACCCTTTCAACAGCCTCTAAAAGTCGTCCAAAGAACCCACAGATTCGTAATTATCTTCTCCTTCGGCTGTTGATAATAATCCTCATAAATAATCCCCAAGAACCCTAAATATCGTTGCACGTTCAAGTCGGTTTCACGACATAGCTCCCACTCGGCTCGCTTGAATTTTAAGGTAAGTTGATGCGGGCCGCTAGTGTATCAATATCCGGACTCTTTTAGTTTAGTTAAATGCGGCCCAATGTTACATATTCATTTGATATTGTTGCCGCCCTCTAATTGATGTGCGGCCCAACCATGTTTTCTTGCGGCCCAATCACCAAACAATCTTTATAGTAAACATCCTGATGATTGGTCGAACCCCCTTCAAAATTAATATATGGATCCTTCTCAAAATTCTTTCTTTTTATCCGATCACCGCCACAGCCATCCAATGTTATGTCTTTATTGATGTAGTGTTGACTGACCTTGTAACCTCACGTGATAGAATTATTGTGATGATGAACAACCATGTGAACTCCACTATTACCCTGTATACTTAAAAGACAAAGTCGGTGGCTTTTGCCACCGACAATATCTCCGTTTTTGTCTTATAAACATGTCCTAAAATAGCGACTTAACTACGACATTGCCATCCATTTCTACCGTCTTTTGTCCTTATCTGCTCTGTAATTAGAATGTGAAGACTAAAAGCAAAAACGTGGTCAAATAACTTGTACGTACATGACCGTTACACCCCGTCTCCGGCCCGTCGCCGGCCCCATGACCTTTTCCAAAGCCCCGTCGTCGTCCTCTTCGTCGGCCAGCAGACGTTCAAGCCGGCCCTCCACCTCGTCACTTTTAGCCGTTCAACGGCTACTTTAAAAAAATTACTTTATGTGGTCTTGTACCATCGTCGTTCACTGGAAACCGCCGTTCACCGAATCATCGTTCAGACCAACGAAACCGTCGTTCACCGGAAACGGCCGTTCACCGAATCATCGTTCGCCGGAAACCGTCGTTCACCACAGACCGCCGTTGAACCACCCCGACCATCGCTTCGTGTAGCGCCACACACATTGTGTTTTTGATCTTGAAGGAAATGGAGATAAGTGATTAGGTCGGAAAGATAGAGTTGATCTTGAAAGAAATGGAGAAGTCATTTGTGTTTTTGATCTTTGAACCACAAACAGCCCATGGTTTTGGTTTTCCAGTGGGCTGATACAACAGTGGATATAGGGTAATGTATCACGTGTTCAACCTCAATATTAATTAATACATTTATATTTATTGATTATTGATTGTTTTTTTACTTTTTTATATAATAACTTATAACTGTCTTTAAGGTTTTTATATTTTATTGTTTATATACTTGGTTGAAAAGGCAAGAAAAAAAATGTTGAATTAAAAAAAAAAATAATATGGGGAGTCCCATCCTTCATTTCTTTGGTCCATTCTTGGAGGGGTATCATCGTTGGATGGTGACATGGCAATGACGTGGAGGGGCATCCTCCAAGGACTTGCCTCTTCCACACCGAGTAGCCTAATAAACTGCTAATCTTAGTGGCGGGGCTTGAACGAAACTCGGTAAGTGTTGGACTCTTAAAAATCTAATGTATCTTAAGCACAAATGTCGGTAGGTTTCCCCACCGACATTGTGAGTTGTTAAGTAAATTTAATTAAAATAATTCACACCAAAAGCTGCATGGGGGTGCTGGTAAATACGATTTTGGATAACATATCTGTCATGGGCTCGATCCCTATTCCTTCTAACTATTTTTCTTTTTGCTTTTTTCCTTCTTTTTTTTCTTTCCTTATAATTTCTTCAACTAAATTGATTTTCTCAGATTCGTATACTGCGTCATTCAGGAATGATAATGTTTTCTATATATCTTTGTTTACGTGCACCATGCTCTTTAGCCACCTACAAAGTCTAACCCCTAGGCTTTCACGCAATGCCGATATTCGTGTGTTTTAATGTTTTATGCACATCGTTAAAAGCTTTGTATTATATACCTTTAAGTAATTGTCTTTTAGTCATTGTGTTTTACGAATTATGTCTAGCGTATTATATCTCACGCATTGTGTTTTACGAATTATGTGTAGTGCAATGCGTTTTACGCATTGTGTTTTACACTTCATGTGTGACTGCACGGTTCAACCCGCCGTGCGCCGCCGCAACGCGCGGCGGGCAACATACTAGTTTTTATAAAAATAGAGATAGCGGGCTCGGCCCCCTCACAGAAAATAGCACCAATTTTACTCCGGTCACTGGCATTCTACTCTGGTCAACTAGCAGGTCATTTCCATATTACTCGTTTTCGCTCCATTTGCCCAGAACCTGTCCCACCACCAAATAATATAAAATAACACTAAAACTAAATAAAAAATAAATAAAACCTACACAAAAATTATACACTTTACACGGGACAAATATGTATATTTTACCCTACATCAAATATCCCCACACTTAACCTTTTTTCGTCCCCGAAAAAGAATTATGCAAACGGAATCATAGTCGGAATAATCGAACGGGCCAAAGTATAAGTTATCTTATTAAAATCGAAACTCGTGTTAGCCGCGATTGCAAGTATATCGATCCACTTAAACCCAACCCGGTTCTAAGCCCTTATCATGCAATTTTAGTTCAAGTTCGGTCAATCTACCTAGGGTCTCACACTAAGAATTGCAAGTCCACCTAATCCCCCCTCAAGCTTATAGGACAAAAGGAACAACCACTGGGTTATTTCCTAACCGTTTTATACCAAGATAAAGAGAGTTTAAAATCAAATCTATTTTTCCATTTTTTTTTCTTTTTTTTTTCAGCTTGCTTTTTCTCTTTTTTTTTCATTCGTGAAACTAGACGATGCTTTCCCTAACCCAACGGTATTCCGACTGTAGAGTCGCTATCCCCAATCACAGATTACATAGGTTTCGGTACTTTTATTCGGCAAGTCGATTTCACACATCCCAGAGGCATTCCGGCTGTAGAGTCGCTATCCCCAACTCGGATTACATAGGCCTGTGTT
This sequence comes from Helianthus tuberosus, assembly GCA_030545235.1. Lineage (NCBI taxonomy): Eukaryota > Viridiplantae > Streptophyta > Magnoliopsida > Asterales > Asteraceae > Helianthus > Helianthus tuberosus. The sequence goes on along the minus strand of CM060371.1, from coordinate 85,910,463 downwards.
ACTTTCATTTAGTTTCTAGCTCACTTTTATTCTATTTTTTTTCAGCGAGATAATGACTAAAAACTCTAACTATCTTAGCTTATAACGGTGCCCCTTATACTATTTTTGGCGGTTTCAATTTCCCCACTCTCCCTAGATGAGAACCCACTAGTAGACCGACAATTAGGTAATTTTAAGATCAAAGGAACCCAGAACCAAACCGAGCCTACCCGCATATCCCAAACTAGACACAAGCACGATTATTTTAATCTCATATTATTATTATTTGAACCCGAACAAAAATCCAACTTTTCTATCATTTTCCGTTTTTATTTTGCAAACTTCTTATTTCAAAAGACATTTTTTTTTTAATTTTTTTGGATTTTTCAATTTTTAATTTTTTTGTATTTTTCGATTTTTATGACTCAAAAGACACTAACTAAACGATAGTTCCCATCCCCACACTTAAACTCTACATTGCCCTCAATGTAGGATGGAAACCGACTCAAAAACTAAAAATAAATAAGAAATAAAAAGACAAAGGGCATAAAAGGAAAGGACTTAGCTGGTTATATAACGCGTAAGCTCCCAAAGTCTCGTCCAATCCAGCTCGATCGTATAGCATTTCGTTCGCGATCGGCTTTGACACTGACTGACATGCTTGATAAATGCCCGAAATTTGAATAAACAGCTCCAAATTCACCCGAATGGAGATTGAGTACGGGTGGTACATATTCGAACCTGCATCAACAAAAACAAGCAAAATACCAAAGCAATACCGACTCTAAACAAAAGAAACAACTCAAAAACTACTAACTTAGACGCATGGTACAAAATAAAAGACTAAAAAAAAACACCACCGAATTACCATCTTACCTCCTCCCAAGTGCCAAACCTAACCAAGTGTGGATGCAACGGATAACGGGTCGAAAATTTAATGAAAAATCATATTTTATCGCCTTAAAAATATACAACCCGTTTCCCCACACTTAAGATGGAAATAAACCCGGTAACAAACGACTCAAATACAACAACAACAAATGCAGGAATACATACCTGAACGTCGACTCGAACCAACCCGAACGATGATGGTGAATAAATGGATGAAAATGGGTCGAATATGGATGATGGATCGAAATAACTAAAACCATTTGGGCTTGAACAATCTGCTGTCGTTTGTATTGGGCTCGCGGCCCGCTTGAAAAATGTGATAAGTTAAGGCGGGCCGTATGAACTTAAACTAACGCCGGCACTTTTATTACCCGCGCGGCCCGCATAAGATTCCAGGTTAATATGAGGCGGGCCGCCTGAACAGCAGATAACAGAAACAGAATGTGCAGCATCAGCAGAATTATTTAGAATTCAATTTTCTTTATTCCCAAACTGCCCCTGCACTCGTTTTCGTCGTTTTTAACGTCAAACAAACCTGTAAAACTGCTCGGGTGTCGATCTCGGCCATGTAAAGGTGATGCAACCTGCAAAACATACTCACGACACACAAAAGACGCAAAAATAGGAAAAAGACGCAAAATACGCAAAAACACATAAACACTAAACTAAAGACACGACGCGAAATATGACTCAATATACAAACTCTACAAGTAGTCACAACTATTCACGCACTCACGGAGGATCATATACGCGGGGCTTACCTTCTAACATCGCCCGCACCTTACGGGCTATAGCACTATCATTCCTGACATTACCCGCATCTCTCCTATCCCCATATCTCTCACACTCTCTCAACTCATCATCAGGCGGTTTGAATCTAAACGTATCATCTCGAAACCTATCCCCACACTGAGCCTGACTCAGTTTCTCTATCTTAGCTTCTAAACTCGTCACTCTCTCTTCCAACTCCTCAACCTTCCTATCAGGTGGATCCCCACACTTGGGTTTTAACACCTTTTCTAGACTCGGCTCACTTACTACCTTTTTCTCGTCTCTCTCACTCTTCTCACTCTCCTTCGCCGACGATATCGCCTCCACGCTCTCACTCGGCCCTCTTGCATTATTCACCTTAAAAACTACCGACTCATCCTCCGCTCTAAGTGTGATCGTGCCTAAGAAGACATCTATCAACGCTTTAGCCGTGTTCAAGAACGGACGTCCTAAAATCAACGGCACTCTATCATCGGCCTCCATATCTAACACTACAAAATCAGCCGGAAAAACAAACCTATCCACTTTCACCAACAAATTCTCTACTATCCCCCTAGGATACTTAACTGTCTTATCCGCTAACGAGAGAGTCATCCTAGTTGGCTTCAAATCACCAAGGCCTAGTTTTTCGTAAAATGAATATGGCATCAAATTAATACTAGCACCTAAGTCCGCTAATGCGTGGTTTCTAACATCACCACCAAACAAACATGGGATCGTGAAAATGCCTGGATCGGTAAGTTTTTCAGGAAGTTTATTTAGGAGCACAGCAGAACACTCTCCACTCAATGAATTACTCGAACACTCACCTACCCTATCCTTACGCTTGAGAAAATCCTTAAGGAACTTGGCGTATTTAGGCATGGATCTCAAAGCATCAATGAACGGAAGATTCACCTTCAGCTGGGTGAACATCTCAAGAAATTTCTCGTATTCCCTAGCATATATCTGCTGCCTAGCTCGAGCGGGAAACGGAAGACGAGAAATATCAATCACTCGCGGTGGTGGCCGAACCTTCTTCGGCTGCTCCTCTACTTTCTTCTCTACTGGCAACTCCTCGGCGTGTGCGGTACTTGCTGGGTCTAGCCTAATGTGCACTTTGCCTGGAGCCTCCATCTGAATCACCTCATCTACATAATCATCCTCTTCTTCCTCTACTCTCTCTCTCACAACCTCTCCTAGACTCAACCCACTACGAGTAGTAATTGCTTTCACAGAATGATGGACTGGGTGAGTAGTACCTGAATACTGGCCAGAAGGGGACTCTTTCAACTGCCTAGCTATATCCCCTACTGTTCTCTGAAGATCTAGAAGAGTGGACTCTTGATTTTTAAGCTGAAGTTCATGTCTCTGATTAATCTGCTCCTGAGTCCTAGTGAAATTATCGAGGGATTTCTGCGTAACCTGATTTTGTGTCATCATCTGAGCTAACATCTCCTCTATCCTGCTCATACTACTCTCGGGAGCCTTACCACTACCCTGACTCTCCTGATTCGAACCACTACTAGTGTAAAGACCCGGCCCCCTATTTTGATACTGACCAGATGGAAAACCAGGGGGATTGCCAGAAGGGCGAAAACTACTACCACTACTCTGCTGCCAGCCATGGTTAAAACTATTATTACTACCGAACTGACCCCTAGACTGGCCTGCTATGTACTCAACCTGCTCTAACGTAAGTGTTGGACAATCAAGTGTGTCGTGACCTCCCCTACAAAGCTCACACCTATCAACTCTCTTCTTTATCTCATCAATCTCTTGCTTCACCTCCTTCCGAATCTCTTGCTTCACTCTCTCGACTGCAGCAGCTACCGATGTTTCCAAGCTAACTTGGTTTACCCCTTGACCGACCGAGGAGGTATGAACAGGAATGGAAGTCCTGCTGGTAGTGCTGTAGTCCATATCAGAATGTGCAAAGCTCTCAAACAAATCATTGCACTCAATCACCGTCTTCTTTCCCATGAGCTGCCCTCCTGCTGAAGTATCAAAACGCGCTCTAATCTCAGGAGTAAGTCCATTGTAGAACTTTTCAACTAACGCCCAGTCGGACAAACCATGCTGTGAACAACGAGAGAGGAGCGTCTGAAAACGCTCCCAAGCTAAGTGATATGGCTCATCAGGCTCCATACGGAAGGAGTGGATCTGATCTCGAAGGCGAGACGCCTTGGCTGGCGGAAAGTATTTTGCTAAGAAAGCATCGCGAAGACCTGCCCAAGTAGTGAAAGTGCCTGCGGGCTGAGAATCGAACCAGATGGCTGCGCGTCCAGCGAGAGAAAAGGGGAAAACCTGAAGGTACCTAGCATCAGGATTGACACCCTCAATGGAGTAGGTGCCACAAAGACGAGTGATGCGATTGATATGAGCGGGTGCATCCTCGTCGTCACGTCCATGAAACTGGCAAGAATTGGTAATGGCGGTCATGATGTAGGAAGGAATCTGCCAAGACCTATCGTTCGCTATGTCAGGAAGGGTGATGGGTGAAGTGGCACCGGTGAAACCGGTGGTAGCCTGCTGGTAAACTGTACGGTTCGCCATGTGAACTACGGGTGGAGGACTAGGTGTACGAGAACGGGAGGGTGGTGGGGAAACGTGTGGTGAAACGTGAGGTGAGGGCTTCGGTGTGAAATCGAAAGCGGGGGTGGAATGTGGAACTGAAGAAGACGAAGAAGACGACTCAGAAGACTTGACTGTAAACAAAGGTGGCGGCGGTCCCTGCGAGCGCGTATGGGGCATCCACCAACTACGAACAACGAAAAGACTCTAACAACGACTCACTAATCTAGAAAAAACACGAAAGCAAATATTTTTGGATTTTTATAATTTTTTAGACTCCTACGACTCAACTAACACAAATAGCACAGAATATGTCAAGTAAGTCCAAACAAAGAAATCAACGCAATCGCCAAAGAATCCCCGGCAACGGCGCCAAAAACTTGATGTGCAGAAAATGGGTTAACTAAACTACCTAAATTTTACCCTAAATCTAGACTCTCTAAGTTTTAAATTTATAAGACTAAGACTCTCTAAACCCTAAAACACACAACCGGCAAGTGTACCGATCGAGTGTAGTATAGCCTAAGGAAGTCCGAGTATCGAACCCAAGAGACTCTACTGAATACGCTAAGACTCTATCTAGACTTAAATTGACACGACTTAACTAAATGTTTGTTGATTGGGGGGGGGGGGGTTTCTAAAAATCCTAAGTAATTCAAAAACGACTAACTAGATTAGCTAAGAACTAACACGAACTCGGACGACGACTGAACTCAAGAGATGATGAAAGCTACCTAGGCTAGACTCTTGTTTAACTTGGATTGGATCTCTAAATGATAGTTTTGTGGTGTGGAACCGGGATCTTAAAATGCTAAACCTATTAAGACACCACTAAGCCCCTCAAACACTCTCAAGGCGATTCTTGTGGCACTACCTAGGCTGTTACGTTTACCGGTTTGCTAGATTTCTTTTCCGTCCTCTAGTTTCTTGAAAGTGCTTATGTAAGACGCTCTACTTTGCCGCGCGAACGTCTAAAGCGACAATGGGTTCTAATCTTGGTTTAATAGGCTATGGAATGTTAAAGACTTATAACCAAACCTAGACCTATTAATATCCTCGAGCCTTTCCGCGACGAGTCTAGCAGCACACTTGATTTTATTAGATTACCGAATATTACTTCTAAGGTTACTTATGCAATTTTCACCCTAAAGGATTAATGATCTATTATGTGATATAGACAGTCACCTAAATCAAGAACCCTAGCCCGAAACTATTCCGTGATAAAGACCGTCACCAAGATTCGAACGAAGCAACAAGCAATAAAAAAAAAATCACAAGCACACATACGCACCAAGTTAGAAATCCAAAGCTTTTACAATTCAAGAAAGATCCACAACCACGATAAAATCAAATAAAGATCCAAACTTTGTTAAACATTCATCATAGCCTAGGTAGTAAAGGTTTCTAGCCGGAAAACATAGTCAAACACATAATATCAATCAATAACAGGTCTGAATTCATTGTGAAACAAATTTAAACAAACGAAAACAAAGGATTAAGGATGATAAAACCCGAATCTTCACTCCCGAATGCTCCAAGATGTTACCCGAATGATTCCACGCCTTCCGAATGCCTCCAAACCCTTTCAACAGCCTCTAAAAGTCGTCCAAAGAACCCACAGATTCGTAATTATCTTCTCCTTCGGCTGTTGATAATAATCCTCATAAATAATCCCCAAGAACCCTAAATATCGTTGCACGTTCAAGTCGGTTTCACGACAAAGCTCCCACTCGGCTCGCTTGAATTTTAAGGTAAGTTGATGCGGGCCGCTAGTGTATCAATATCCGGACTCTTTTAGTTTAGTTAAATGCGGCCCAATGTTATATATTCATTTGATATTGTTGCCGCCCTCTAATTGATGTGCGGCCCAACCATGTTTTCTTGCGGCCCAATCACCAAACAATCTTTATAGTAAACATCCTGATGATTGGTCGAACCCCCTTCAAAATTAATATATGGATCCTTCTCAAAATTCTTTCTTTTTATCCGATCACCGCCACAGCCATCCAATGTTATGTCTTTATTGATGTAGTGTTGACTGACCTTGTAACCTCACGTGATAGAATTATTGTGATGATGAACAACCATGTGAACTCCACTATTTTTATAAAAATAGAGATAGCGGGCTCGGCCCCCTCACAGAAAATAGCACCAATTTTACTCCGGTCACTGGCATTCTACTCTGGTCAACTAGCAGGTCATTTCCATATTACTCGTTTTCGCTCCATTTGCCCAGAACCTGTCCCACCACCAAATAATATAAAATAACACTAAAACTAAATAAAAAATAAATAAAACCTACACAAAAATTATACACTTTACACGGGACAAATATGTATATTTTACCCTACATCAGAGAGCTAACCCTTTTATGCGGATTCAAACCCCCTAACTATCTCGGTTCCGACCATTTAGTTAGTGTTTCTTCAGAAAGCAACAAGGAAACAGATCAATTAATGATTTGCAAGGTCATTAATATGTGTGCAGTGATACTGGAAGGCTCAAACCTAGCAGATTTTGTACCAGACTTCCGGCTGGAAGACATAGTCACCTCATGGGCCAAATCTCGGTCCCAAGGGTGGGGCTCTCAACATCCAAATAGATCTATCACTCATGTCCCTCGGTCCTTATACGAGGATTAATGGTCTTAAGCGTTGTACCCACCACTCACATGATCTAACAGTTTATTCCTTAGCTAACCATACCATATGTAAACGTTTATAAACAATTTGTAACATGTACTTCACCCCCGAAGTTATAAAACTGAAAACAGTTAAAAGAAAAGGGGGACGTGAACTCACAGTCTTGCATCTCGAAACTCGGTAACTCAAAGCTTTCCTTCGGTCGCACAACTACCTACACATGTGCTATGGTTAATTAGACGGATGGGTCATGCCTTGACTTTTGTCTTATTTGTTATGACTTTGTATATTTGAGTTACGTTTCTTTGTGTCATGATATTATCCCAAAGTATATAATTATTTGTTAAAATAATAATATTTTACTTAAATTATATTTATTAATTATTGGAATATTAGTTAAAATAATATATTTTAACTTGACACGTTATGTATTTATGCATGTATATCTTTCCCCAAGGATGGGTATACTTACACTTGTATTTTTGGACTTGTGTATTTTTACCAAGTATTGGTGGCGTATTCCGGTGTATATTTATACGTACGAGAATACGTATTTTACTGTATTTATTAAGTATTCTTATATTTAATTTTTGTATTTACACTTTTCGGAATATTATTTTCAATTAAAAATTCACCAATAAATATATTCTTAAAATATAAATATTTTAAGAAAAACTTGTATAGAAAATTATTTGTAATCCTTCCTTGGCAAAAATATTTGTATTTTCATATAAACCTCAAAAATAATATATTTTCCAAGTTTAACTTAGAAAATATTTATAAATCCATTTTTCACCCAAGAATAATATATTCTATATTTATGTAAGAAAATATATATTTTCTCCAAAAGTATTATATTTTCTAATTGTTCAAGAAAAAAATATATTTTTCCTTACTAAAAAATAATATACTTTCTTCTTGACAAAAATATGATATATTTTTGTAATACTCATTGAAATCATATTTTTGTTCTCTTGGTTTCCAAAATACCGTTTTTCAAAATATACTTATGAAATTAAATTCCGAAATATTTTGTAGCTTATATTCCTTACTTGGTTTATCCAATTTTTTGTGTATAAATAATATATTTATTTTCTTGGGATTTTGGTGAGTTATATTATTTCAAGTCCTAAAATAATATAACTAATACACATAATATACAAATAATCACACAAATTGTGGCATCTAAATATATATTTTCCTAAATATATATTTTCCTAAATATATATTTAGTCACTTTTATTTAACAAAATCAATCTCCAATATTTGTAGTTTTTGTAACAAAATTTATGGCAAATTTTATTTGAAAGATCATGGTTAAAACACACTTGTAAACACTTGTTTAAAAATATTTTTCTAAGTGTTTAATTTCTAGAAAAATTTTGCCATAGTTTCCCCTTAAAAATGGAGGTTTCCATGCTTTCAAAGCATATCATTTTCTTTTAAATCATCACAATTCATCAACAAATCAAACAATACTTACCATAAGCCTAAAAACATGCCATTTACACTACTTCATGAACTTGAAATTTTGTAACAATTTGTAGTAACTTAGTATGGTGTTAAGTAAGCTTAGTTACCCTTTAAAGTGTGGTTATTTAGTTATAAATCACATTCTTGAAGATTTTAGACTTTTACAACTTGTAAATTGATTTTCTAAAAATATTTCTTCTTGAATTTTTCTTGTTAATAACATGTTTCTACACTTGATTAATCACTAAAAATGTGATTAGTTTTTTTAAAAACCATGTTCATGTAAATCTTATAAGTAACTTAGTTTCTTGAGAAAACTAGTTTTGAAATCATCCATGTTCATGACTAATAACATGTTTCATACTTCATCATTCAAGAAAAACACTTAATCTTTCAAGTTCATGTTTACATAAAGTATGATCATCTTGGTTTTTCACAAGATCACCCACTCACTTGCTAGATCATGTGTTTAATCACAATCTAGCAAGTTTCATAAGATGTTTAACATCATTAACACAAGCAATCAAGAAGCATATAAACACTTAAACAACATAGTTCATGATGATTTAGAGCTTTATGTTAAAGGTTATGTTCTCGATTCTTTATGTTCTTCATGATTAGTCTTTTACATACACTTTTAACCAACATAACAAGATGTAAAATGAGATTAGAAGGGCCTTACTACTGGCACAAGGCTAGGGATAAGATTCAAGAAGATGAAGATGATAATCTTGGTGGTTAATAGCACTTGAGAGAGGTCCTTCAAGCTTCGAGGTCACCAATCTCCTTAGTTAAGCTCCTAGCACCTTGTGATCACTTGTAAATGGATGAAGATGAGGTGAAAATGGTGGTGGTGGTGCTCCTTGATCTTGGCCGAGAGTGGGAGAGGAAGAGAGGAGAGTTTGAGTTGGTGTGTTGTGAAGAAATGAAGTAGTAATGAACTTGTGGTTTCTCTTATAAACTTCCAACAAGTGTTTATCTAATGTATATAATGCTTCTAAAGATCCAACATGATCCAACAATTCAAAGAAAATCCAAGGTGGGCCACCCTTGTGGTGACCATAAATTGAGGGGGAGGGGGGGTATAGGTTAGTTTGTAATGGATAGTTAGGAAACAAGTTATATTCTAAGTGACTAAGTAAGTGTTTTAGTTTTTATGTTGTTATAATAGGTGTTATGATGTTCGGGGACCATAACTAGCTCAGAAATGACAAAACAACGCTTCTAGTGAAAATTTGGTGTTTCGGGTAATGTCCAGTTGTTCGGTTGGCTACCGGTTCGTTAAGGTGCTAAACTATGCAGTGTAGTGTGCTTTATGTACCCTTTTGTGACAGTTTTGATTCCCGACACCTAGGAAGGCATTCTGGACCATTAAACCATAATTCTGCATAATATTTAGTTGTTTAAATGCTAATTTTTGCTGAATTCGGCAGAATTATGCAGTTTATGTGAGTTTTAGGCACTTTTCGGCACTTAAACTATCACTAGGAAGGCAGTTTTATGATCCTTACTTTCCTACACACTATACTAGTGTAACTCTTGTTTTCTGGCTCATTCTGTGTCTCAATACCATGTCTGTCTAAGTTCTGAACTCCCGTCAGTATTTTTGATTTGTTTGATGGTTGTGCTAACTTTATTTCGTGCATCATTTGAATCATAAAGTGTTGCATGCAATAATGATATGACATCATGCAATATGTGATGCACATGTATGTATTATAACAATAATCAGAAATCATTCATGTCATTAATTTAAATCAGCACAGTTATTAAGTCATAAATTACTGTTTAATCAATGTACGGATACATGAAATTTTGACAGTAGTCACATTTTTGCCCCTTAGTGAATCTATTACAGGTTGCTGGAACAATATTGCTAAGCTGAAACTAAAAATGAAAATAAATGGGAAATGCTTACAAAGTTTCATCACGAGGAAGTGGGGAATGGGAGTGACATTAGATCTTCAGCCGCTCAAAGGTGGAAAAGACATGCAAAGTGGCGGGTATGGTTTCAATGGCTCTAGATAGGTTCGTGGGCGCTTGGCAGTGGCATAGATATCCGCAGTCGAAGATCGAGTAGCTGGAATGGTAGGAATGCCAGGATTCTATAGCGGAGGTGTGGATGTCAAATGAGAAGGATTAATGGAAATGGTCGGGTGATGATACAGTTATATTTTTCGTTAAGTCGGACAAAAAATGAAAGAAGAAGAGAGAGGAGACGGTAGGAGGGCTAATTTAGATAGATTAGCCACCCGAGTGAATTTGAGGAGAAGAAATATCAACATTCCACTGGTCTTGTGTTTGCTTTGCGAAGAGTATGAGGAATCTGTGGAGCATCTATTCACCGCAAGCATTTTCTCAAACCGCGTATGGATGAGTTTTAGCACTTGGTGTCAAATCCCACCTCTGTTTGTGTTCGCGGTTAAAGATTTTATCGAAACTTACGGTTTCTTACATGTGTGAAAGGAAGCGAAGAAGATTATCCATGGTCTAATTTTAATCACAGTTTGGTGTATTTGGAAAGGGGGAAATGAGGTTATTTTTCAAAATAAAAAATGTAGTCCGCAAGATGTGTTAGGGGAAGTAAAGTCTAGAGGTTTTGTTTGGCTGAAAAATAGGTCTTCCTTTAAATCGCTCCAACGGAAAGATTGGGATAAATCGGCCTTGTATATGTTGTAAATTTGGTCCTTTACTCATTTGGGTCGGGGGTGTATAGTGTTTGGCATCTTGTAGGTTTACGTTAGGATGTGTTTTAACGAAGTTTGGTTTAAAAAAAGAAAAAAGAAAAATAGATACCTCTTAAATCATGCCGTAAGTCTTACGCCCATGAAAAGTCCAGACAATGACTTGTTTTAATAGACAGATAACATTTAATGGAGTTGTAGACAATGACTTGTTTTATTTTGGACACTATTTGAAAGAATAATACAGTTGATGACCATCATTTTCAACTCTAGTATAGTGAGTATTTGGAATTGGAATACTTCCAACAATAATTAGTGGATTTCTATATGATTCATGTATTTTTTAATTCTTTTCTTTAAAAGGCAAATATTTACGATAATCCAATTTCAGCAAAGAGATAATAAAATGGAATTACACCACCTGGAATCTATTACAACATCTATTTGGAAAATGATACTTGCTCACCGATTTGAACGCCCATTATTTTGTATTTTGACCCATTATAAATAAGAACTTTTTTACCATGGGTAAATAAGTATAATATTGGTAAATTTTATAGGCCTAAACGGGTTGGAATTTGTATAAATTTTCATTACATAAACATTTACTGCATCGTAAAAAATTCGATGTTAAATATTCTTGCAAAAACATTTTACATACGATTAAAAATATTTTCTACGTACGTCGATGTAAAAAATATTTACATTACTGTAAAAATAGTGTAAAAAATTATTTGTGCACCGCGTCGAATGTATAATCTGTTTTTTACATACGGTAAAAAAACTTTTTTTATGCCCTTAAAAAAGTGTTCTATCTTGCACCATACTTAGCCCGGTAATATAAATTCCTCACCATACATACACATACGCATACAATACGTACTTAATATGTGCTATAATTTTTATTTTTGTAGTAAACATTGGTCGCTTATAATTGTTTGCCCGGACTTCAAATTCGGCTATATTGTTGATTCTATAAATGAAGGGAATACCCATAAAAAATACAAGCTCGTCAAGATCATTGAAGAAGTTTTTGGGATTAATTTTAAGTGGCACATGTTAGTGAATACTTTATTTGTTTAAAATAGTCTAGTCAAAGTAATTCATTGTGAATATGATGCAGTGCAAACAACAGAAAGGCGGTTGGGAATGTGGGTATATGGTAATCAAACATATGAAAGAGTTTATCGACTCTATGCAACATGATTTGGTTAACCGAGTGAGTTTTCGTAAATATTCATAAACTTTGTTTATTGCATTAAATTATATATGTTTGAAATCTAACTTATGTATTTATTTGTTTTTAGCATTGGAATGAAGAAGGGTATTTTAAAGAATCTCAAATTGAGAATTTAGCGGTAGATTTAATGTCAGGATTTATTAAAAAGATGTTTTGATCTTGTAAGCATTAGTTTGTGTTTCATACTTTTGTAATTTCGTATACTTGAACGGGTTGTTGGGTTGTTTAATACTAGTTAACTTTTGTCGTGAGCATAGCATGTGCATTTGTGTGTAATTGGAATTATATTGGGAAAGATTACTAAAAATTCTGGAAATTTGCAAAAATATTAAAAATTTATATTTTTTTCTTTTCTTATTTTTTGGTGCTATGGAGATTTGTTTTTTGGTGCTATGTAGATTTGTTATTATTTGACACGTGTTAGTTATATATCAATTTTTTGGTGGTGTGTTTAAAGATTTAATGGTACAGTGACTTGTTTTTTTTTTTGTGGTGTGTGTGACAACTGGCACCAAACCGGTAATTTCCGTACTATTTTAATATTAATTATTATTTTCAATTATGTGCTTAAACGTCAACATTGTCTGATTACTTGCTATACATATGAATTCATGCATGTTTTATACTTCAAATATTGCTTTGTGCATTACTTTAAGCGTTGTGTCAGAAAGACTAGTAAACTCATCGGTAAGACACACTGTGTCAGAATTTCTGCAGAAAGCAGTCAGACAATAGAATTAGGGCTTAAGAGTAGGTATAACATCTAAAATACTTTACAACCCAAGTATGGATACAAGGGTTAACATATAAACTTTCTGGAAGCTAAACTATGCACTAAAAGACACCCGAAACTTACCTAAAATGAAGAATTCTGCCTAATTCAGCAATAATTCAGCTATAAACAACATTTTAACACTAAAATATCATGTAGAATTTATGATTTAGTGTCCAGAATAACTTACAAAGTGTCGGGAATTGAAACTGCCACAAAAGGTGCTTCATACTTAGTGAAACTGCGCAATTTAGCACTTTAACGAACCGTAACGAAACAAACAACCGGACACTACCAAAAACACCAAATTTTCACTAGAAACATTGTTTTAGTTTTATGAAGCTAGTTATGGGGATAGAACATCATATTACACCTTGAAATCCCTAAACACAAAAAACACCTAACTAAACACTTAAAATGTAACTAGTATGTGTAACCAACATTTGAAACCAAACCATACCCCCCCCCCCTTTTGGACGGTTGGGACATGGGTCCCACTAGTGTGATTTTCTTCAATTATTTTATAAGATATGTCTAAATATTGAGAAACATATTAACCCCTAAATAAAGCACATGTTGAAAGACTTTTCTTTAAAACCATAAGACCTAAACACTTAATCATTTCAACACTTCTACACTTCTCTTCTCCTCCTTCCTTCCCTTTGGTCTCAGCTCAAACACACACACATACATCCATCATTATCAAGCTTCAAACTAACAATCCAAGGTCACAACAAGGTGTATCGAGGCTATCTAGGAGGGCTTGAAGTGCTAGAACTTGAAGGACCTTTGTGGAGCCTTTAACCACTCACTTTCTTCCATCTTCACCTTCATCCTTCTTCTGACACTTCCCTGGCCATTAGAGCTAGTTGTAAGCCTCTTGATCACTATATTAGTTCATGTTTATGTTATGTACAAGTGTCACCATCTAAACAACTAAACTTTTAAAGATAAAAATGAGCAGATCTAACATATTCATGATGAAAACAAGTGATTATAGAAATTTTTGGTGTATGTGATGAAGTTGTTGATGTTAAATCTTATGTATATGATTAGATCAAGTATGTTAAGCATGTTAGAAGCTTAGATCTAACAAGTTTAAGCATGGATCTTGAAGGATCCATGGTTAAACTTGAAGATGAACATATGAAACACTTATGTGAACTTGAAATATGAATTGTTATGCATAAACTTGTAATCTTGAAGTAACATAGTGTGTATAAAACTAACTTTTGAAACTAAAATCTATGAAAAGTTTGTTAATGGTTTTCAAGAAGCATGTTTATGAAAGATCTAAAGATGATAAGCATGGATCTTGAAAGATCCATGAAGAAACATGATGTTAAACATAAAGATCTTTCTAATAAACATAAAAGTGGTTTTAGAACATGATTTACAAACCTTGAAACCATAAAGCTCATGGATGATTGAGTTAGTAAATTAAAGTCTCATAAAAGTTTGTTTAAAATACTCAAGAACACTTGTTTTTGGAAAAACCGTTATATGTTAAGTGTAGATCTAAAACACTACACATTTTTAACAAAAATAAAGTTCACCATGATGTTTCATATGAAGAAATTAGTGTATGTTGTTGGTGAATATTGTTGAAAATTGTTTTTGGTGTTGAAAAGAAAATAAACACATGTTTTGACAACATGGGAAACCTCCATTTTTAGGGGAACCTATACCAAACTTTCTATAAAATTTTGACACTTAGAAAATATAAGTTTTGATAAAACTTATTCCCCAAAAATTCACCAAAAAATATTTACCAAGGTTTCCTAATTTTTGTATGAAAATTTAAGTTAAGAAATGATGATTTATTCAAGTTAAAATTTATATTAAGTAAGTATATTTTTAGGAAAAATATATATATATAGTGATCACCAAATTTTGTGCTAAGTGTATATTATGTGTATTATATGTAGTAGTGTATTATGAACTTGAAAATACACTAAATACTCCTATGGAGTACAAATACCAAAATACACATACAAATACTTGGGAATATTAAAGTATACAAATACACAAAATTCCTCACAAGGAAGTACATGGATAAATAAAAGAAAATATATTTATGAAAATATATTCCTTAACATATTATTGGACTTGGACAATTTATGGACACTTATGGACTTAAATATATATTTTTGGACAAATGTATAACCATTACCAAGTAATGGAAATTATACAAAAATCGGGTGAATAACAAGAACAATTATATATATTTTATGGCATGGCAAAATATATATATATTCCCTACAAGACTTAAAAATACATTATTTTTAAGAAATATAATTCCGGAAAGTAATAAAAATCAAAGTATTGATTTTTGGTGAATAATACAAAATACACAGGTATTTACATAAAATACAAGTATACTTGTACAAAAATAATATTGAGAATATTATTTCACAAAATACTTATAATTATTTTTGGGAAAATAATATAAGTGACATATATGAAAAGTTAAAAATAATTTATTTTTAACACTTGTTACTTCGACAAATTCTACGTAAATAAATATATATTTTTGAAAAGTAAAATATATATTTACAATAGATAATATATATTCAAAGTGAAAGACATAACGAACGGGCAAGACCCGACAAATAAGGGCACGACCCTCACAAAAAATGAACATACAAAGAACAAATACATAAGCTAAAGACGGTGACTTGTACTTGTGTGATACAAGTCTAGTGACTAACATACATAGAACACGAATAGGTCACGACGCTCACGAAGCAAACCTGGTGAAGTTTACGACGCAGGATACGCAAAACTGTGAGTTTATGTCCCCACTTTTAAAATTTTACTTGTTTTCTAAACTTGGGGAAAATACATGTATTATGGTATGTAGAATACAAAACTAAGGAATAACACATAGATCATGTGACATATAGGGTGCCATAAGCAGCATTAATCAACTATATACCTAGACCGCGGAAGAAAATGTTAGATCTAATGGGTTTCAGGCAGCCACACTCTTGGGCACACTTTTACCAAGAGTGCTTTTGTGTCTCTAGTCGTGAATCGACAAGTAAAAATGCCTATGGTTTGGATGCTTCCTATGTCGTTGCATATGTTAGTGGCCTCGCGAACCATTAGCGATCTCATATTCCTTACATTTACAGAAATACTTGTTCAAGTACAATTACATACCATGTTTTCTACAATGAATGCTTAAATGTTTTACACAAAATTGCATGAATTCACACCAACATTATGTTGACGATTTTCCAAAACTTACATGTATTTCAGGTAACTAAAGTGGATGTACGTGCGGTCTCACCCTTGCTCAAGGATGTCGTTTATGTTTTTAGTTATGTTGTGTCAAGACTCCAGTGCCCCTTTTGTGGGATTTGGTTGTTATATTCCGTCTCGTGTGGTGATATAATGATCAAAACTTTGATATTTGTCTTTGGAATAAGTTGTAAACTTTTCAAACAATTATCTATCTTGTGATGTAAACACTAAACTTAACTTTTGTCTTGGATATTTAATGTTAATGGCATCTTGGAGTTTGTTTTATGATCATGTAGTATGTTTACCATTCGTATGCAATGAAAACCTTTCAGGATCACACCTCGTACTTTTGCCTTAGAAAGTGGTGTGATAGATTGGTATCAGAGCTGCAATTGTAGTGAACCAGGATTCCTTCTAGAGTCTAGACTACAATCTTTAGGATCCTCTCACGAAAACAATTTTTCAAAAGTTTCCATTGCATAAAACTTTCCACGACATTCGCTACCTGAACTTGTTTTCAAAGAGTCAAGTAAGGACACTGCGAGATTTAGGGTGCACTGGGGTAGTACTTACCTTCAACTAGGAATTACTTGCAACAATGTGTACAATTATTTGTCTATTAATTAAGTAGTTGTAACTAATATATACATATACCATGAATAATATGTTACAGGTACACATGTCTTCGTCTGAATGCAGCGGCCTATCTGAAGAACACGATCCTATGAAGATAGTATCCGACGATGAGATAGCACACGCCCCCGAGATCTTCACATCCGATTCCGAGAGCGATCCAGAGGTGGCATCCGATGATGATGACCTCGATAATTTTCAGCTTTTCGCCCTACCAAACTTTGGTGACGATGTCCCTTTCATTGACGATGTCTTAGCTTTACCTTTACCCTTCCATGGCCAGCTTATCATTGGGCATCCAGATGGTGAGCATCTCGTTGAGCCTATTCCCATTCATGCTATTCCTTTTGCTGCCATCCCTGAAGAGGACTGGCCTTTCGCTGATGATCTGGATGATGATGACGTCCCCTTGATTGAGGTGGAGCGCCTCGACGACGATCTTGGCAATGGAGAAGTGTACGATCCCGCTAACCTAGAACTAGCCTCTCCTGTAGAGTTTGTTATCGATATCCCTTCTGACTCTCACCTTGAGTCTGATGCCGATTCCTTCGATTCAGTGATATCATTGGCTCTTTTTGCAGCTGGGCTGAGAGTTTACCCGACTGGTGATGACGATTACGCTATGTCTGTTGCGCCATCTTCTCCTGTTCATGTCTCTACACCCACTCATACACCTCCCCACACTCCTACTCAGGTCAGCCCCCTCACCTGTCGAGTTCATGAGCTCGAGGATAAAGTGGCTCATCTTCGTAGCTTGATCTTCCCTACACCCCCACCCTCTCCACCAGCCCATTAAGTTTTCTTTGCAGGTACTTTGATGGGATAGTACTCTTGGGTATGAAGACTACAACAGAGAATTGGGTACAACTTGAAGACAAGAACCACCAATATGAAGAAAGATATTTTGTCTTTTTTACGTATTAAACTTGTACTATGGGGTGATGTAACCCTTATGCATTTTGTTTTCTTCGCAAACAATGATGTAACAAGTTGTCCTGATATGTATAAAGACTCGGTGAATATCTTATGACACCTCAGTATTTATCCGTTTATGCATGCTTGTTGCTGTATAAGTTGATTTATATATGTTTGGCGGATTATTTTATGTTCCTTATGTGGGTATATGCATGTGTATATATACTACTACTATCTTGTATGATGACATCAAACAAATGTCTAACTCTGTTGTGTTGTGTTTTGAAAGAACATGGCACCCAGGAAAGCTGTGAACACTCAAGATTCCGATCAACCCCCTCCTCCTCCTCCGATGCCGAGGACTGCTGAGGAACTGAACTCCCTGCTGGAAGAAAGGATTTCTGAAGCTATCGTCCAGTATGAGGCGAACCGTACTGAGCACAACAGAGGATCAGGCGGTACTAGACGAAACGGAACGGAGATTCATCTGGAGGAACCCTGACTCAAGGTAACCTTAAGCTGATTTGCTAAAACATGATGAAATTTATGAACGATCTTTGTTTCATTGTTTCATTGAATGCTCACATGTGAATTGGTTCGATAAATTCCAGGCTGCACCTTCAAGCAGTTTCTCGACTGCAAGCCACTGAATTATGACGGCATCGGGGGTGCAGTGGCTTTTGTGCGCTGGACGGAGAAAACTGATTCCACAATCCGCATGAGCAAGTGCACCGCGGACCAGCAAGTCACTTTTATTACTGGGTTGTTCGTTGATGAAGCTTTGACTTGGTGGAATTTACAAGTCCAAACTCTGGGTGATGATGCCGCGTATGGTATGACTTAGGACGAGTTGAAGGAAAGAATGAGGGAAAAGTATTGTTCGCGTGCTGACATTGTTGGTTATACTCAGAGGTTCCATGTTCTGTCAAGAGTGATCCCCTATCTGGTGACTCCCGAATTTAAGCGCATTGAGCGCTACATATGGGGATTGGCTCCGGAATTTCGCAGCTTGGTGACTGCGGCATAACCAGCAACGATCACTCAGGCTGTAACTCTGGCTGTCAGCCTTACTGAAGATGCCATCCGTATGAAGAAGTTATCGCTGAAAACTACTGAGAAAAACGAGATGCATGCTGAGTCGTCTGGTGACAAGAAAAGGAAACATTCGAATCTGTGCCAAGTGACGCGTAACAACAACAAGGGTTCCAGCAACAAGAAACGTGACCCCAATCCACCCAAGGAGACAAAAACACTTGCAGTTGTGAATGACGCTACTACCAAAGGGTACCAGGGCACTCTACCTAAATGTAATCAGTGCAAGCGTCACCATGAGGGAGTTTGTCGCATTCCAAAATGTGACAAGTGTGGAAAACTGGGTCACCGTACCGAGAACTGTTGGGGAAAAGGAAATGGAAGTGGTAATAGGAATGGGAATGGAAATCGAAACGGTGCTGGTAATGGGAACGGTAATGGAAATGGAAATAGCAATGGTACTGGTAACAGAAATGGTAATGGAACTGGGCAGGACCAAGGATGCTTTAGTTGTGGTAGCAAAGAGCATTTCAAGAAAGATTGCCCAAGGGAAAACAACGCTCAAGCTCTAGCATTGGTGATAGGAGCCAGGAACGTACGCGAGGACCCTAATGTGGTCACTGGTACATTTCTCGTTAACAATCACTTTGCATCCATACTATTTGACACTGGCGCCGATTATAGTTTCATGTCTGTGGAATTTAAAATTATGCTTGGAATAGAATCTAGTAGATTAAACATTCCTTATTGCATAGAACTAGCTGATGGCAAACTGGTTGAATTGGGTGAAGTTGTTAGGGGATGTACATTAGAACTCAGAGAGCGAAGGTTTACTATCGATCTCTTGCTTGTTTAATTAGGTAGCTTCGATGTGGTAGTCGGAATGGACTGGCTATCCAAGAATAAGGCTGAAGTTGTTTGTCACGAGAAAATCATTCGCATACCTCTTACGAATGATGAAACACTCATCGTGCATGGAGAGAAAAGAGACACGCCCTTGCCAATCATCAACTGTATGAAGGCAAAGAAATGCCTACGAAAAGGATGTGTTGCATTCTTGGCGCACGTAGTAGATGAGAAGGCCGAGGAGCCGAAATCGAAGACATTCCTGTGGTGAAGGAATTCCCTGATGTTTTTCCCGAAGATTTGACAGGATTACCTCCGCAAAGACAAGTCGAATTCCATATTGACTTGGTACCAGGCGCCGCTCTTGTAGCCAAGGCACCCTATCGACTTGCACCATCCGAGATGCAAGAATTATCTACACAACTCCAGGAGTTGTTGGATAAAGGATTTATAAGGCTGAGCTTCTTGCCTTGGGGAGCCCCAGTTTTGTTCGTAAAGAAGAAAGATGGAACCCTGCGAATGTGTATCGATTATAGAGAATTGAACAAGCTCACTGTCAAGAATCGGTATCCACTACCGAGGATTGACCTCTTATTCGATCAGTTACAAGGATCGAGCTACTACTCCAAGATCGACCTTCGGTCTGGCTATCATCAGTTAAGGATCCAAGAGGAGAGCATACCGAAGACTACGTTCAGTACTCGTTATGGGGATTACGAGTTCCTGGTGATGCCATTTGGATTGACAAAAGCGCCAGCAGTGTTTATGGATCTGATGAATCGTGTTTGCAAACCATATCTCGATAAATTTGTGATAGTATTTATCGATGATATTCTGATTTATTCACGAACAAAAGCAGAGCACGAACAACACCTCAGGACAATTCTAGAAATACTGAAGAAAGAGAAGCTTTATGCAAATTTCTCAAAGTGCGAATTTTGGATTCGCGAAGTAAAGTTCCTTGGTCACGTGGTAAACGAGAATGGTATTCATATAGATCCAGCAAAGATTGAAGCAATAAAGAATTGGGAAGCTCCCAAGACACCGACTGAAGTTCGAATTTTTTTGGGATTAGCGGGCTATTACCACAGATTTATCGAGAATTTCTCCAAGATAGCTCAACCGCTAACCTCCCTTACACAGAAAGATAAGAAGTTTGATTGGGGAGACAAGCAGGAAGAAGCCTTCCAGCTTCTCAAAAACAAGTTATGCGATGCACCAATACTATCTCTACCCGAAGGCACTGAAGACTTCATGGTATACTGTGACGATTCGCGTCAAGCATTAGGTTGCGTGCTCATGCAACGCCAAAAGGTTATCGCTTACGCTTCAAGACAGTTGAAAGTACATGAGAAGAATTATACCACCCATGACCTGGAGCTAGGCTCGGTGGTATTAGCCTTGAAGATCTGGCGACATTATTTGTATGGTACTCGATGTACTATCTTCACTGATCACAAAAGCTTACAGAACATATTTGA
Source organism: Helianthus tuberosus (assembly GCA_030545235.1). Taxonomy (NCBI): domain Eukaryota; kingdom Viridiplantae; phylum Streptophyta; class Magnoliopsida; order Asterales; family Asteraceae; genus Helianthus; species Helianthus tuberosus. The sequence goes on along the minus strand of CM060371.1, from coordinate 85,889,302 downwards.
TCAGAAGGAGTTAAACATGCGTCAGCGACGATGGGTTGAGTTGCTGAACGATTATGACTGTGAGATTAAGTACCATCCTTGAAAGGCAAATGTGGTGGCAGACGCATTAAGTCGAAAAGAAAGGGTTAAGACCCTAAGGGTTCGAGCATTGGAAATGACTATTCGAACGAATCTCAATTCACGCATTCACGATGCCCAACAAGAAGCCCTTAAGAAAGAGAATCTTAAAGCTGAATATCTCTGGGGTATGGAGAAGAAATTGGTGCCAAACGAAGAGGGAATCTTATACTTTATCGGGCACATTTGGGTTCCGCTCTATGGCGGTATTCGAGAAGTTATCTTTGACGAAGCTCACAACTCGAGATACTCGATCCACCTAGGATCGGACAAAATGTATCAAGACTTGAAAGAGTATTATTGGTAGCCAAAGCTTAAAAGCGACGTTGCTGTTTATGTTGGAAAGTGCCTAACCTGTGCTAAGGTTAAGGTCGAATATCAGAAATCGTCTGGTCTACTACAACAACCTGAGATACCCATGTGGAAGTGGGAGCAAATTTCGATGGACTTCATAACAAAATTACCCATGACCCCTAGAGGGCATGACATGATATGGGTAATAGTCGATCGATTAACGAAGTCTGCACACTTCCTACCAATCCGAGAGAAAGATAGCACTGGAAAGCTTCCTGAACTGTATCTTAAAGAAATTATGGCACGTCATGGAGTGCCTATTTCGATTATTTCAGACAGAGATGGACGATTTATCTCAAGGATCTGGCAATCCTTTCAAGAGGCCTTTGGATCTCAACTAGATCTAAGCATGGCCTTCCATCCGCAAACAGACGGTCAAAGCAAACGAACCATACAGACACTGGAATATATGCTTCGCGCATGTGTTATGGACCTAGGCGGCAGCTGGGATACTCATCTACCTTTAGTTGAGTTTTCCTATAGTAACAGCTACCACATGAGCATAAAAGCCGCACCGTTCGAAGCTCTTTATGGCCGCAAGTGCCGCTCACCGTTGTGTTGGGCAGACGCAGGAGATAAACAGTTGATTGGTCCTGAACTTGTTCAAGAAACGACCGAAAAGATCATGCGGATCCGAGAACGCATCAAGGTGGCTCGTTATCGACAAAAGAGCTACGCCGATCGAAGACGGAAACCTTTAGATTTTGAGGTGGGAGACAAAGTTTTGTTGAAGGTCTCACCTTGGAAAGGTGTAGCCAGGTTCGGAAAATGTGGAAAGTTAAATCCACGATACATTGGGCCATTCAAGATCTTGGAAAAGATTGGTACCGTAGCGTATAAATTGGAGTTACCGGAAGAACTGAATGGAGTACATGATACATTCCATGTGTCAAACCTTAAAAAGAGTCCAACTCAAGAAACAGTTATCATCCCTGCGGATGAGGTGCATATCAACGACAAAATCCGATTTACAGAACAACCCGTTGAGGTAATGGATTGGAAGATCTAGAAAACAAGGAGGAGTCGCATTAAACTTGTCAAAGTACGTTGGAATTCTAAACATGGACCTGAGTACACGTGGGAACGTGAAGACCAGTTCAAAGCCAAGTACCCCCACCTATTCGAGAAAGCTCCTGCGGGAGATAACTCAGCCTGAATTTCAGGATGAAATTCTTTTAACAGGGGGAGACTGTGACAACTTGCGCCAAACCAGTAATTTCCGTAATATATTAAAATTAATTATTATTTGCAATTATGTGCTTAAACGTCAACATTGTCTGATTCCTGCTACACATATGAATTCATGCATGTTTTATACTTCAAATATTGCTTTGTGCATTATTTTAAGCGTTGCGTCAGAAAGACTAGTAAACTCACCGGTAAGACACACTGTGTCAGCATTTCTATAGAAAGCAGTCAAACAATTGAATTAGGGCCTAGGAGTAGGTCCAACATATAAAATACTTTAAAACCCAAGTATGGATACACGGGTTAACATATAAACTTTCTGAAAGCTAAACTATGCACTAAAAGACACCCGAAACTTACTTAAAATGCTGAATTCTGCCTAATTCAGCTATACATAGCAATTTAACACTAAAATATCATGCATAATTTATGATTTAGTGTCCAGAATAACTTACAAAGTGTCGGGAATTGAAACTGCCACAAAAGGTGCTTCATGCTTAGTGAAACTACGCAATTTAGCATTTTAACGAACCGTAATGAAACAAACAACCGGACACTACCCAAAACACCAAATTTTCCCTAATAACATTGTTTTAGTGTTATGAAGCTAGTTATGGGGATAGAACATCATATTACACCTTGAAATCCCTAAACACATAAAACACCTAACTAAACACTTAAAATGTAACTAGTAACCAACATTTAAAACCAAACCATATACCCCCCCCCCTTTGGACGGTTGGGACATGGGACCCACTAGTGTGATTTTCTTCCATTATTTTATAAGATATGTCTAAATATTGAGAAACATATTATCCCCTAAATAAAGCACATGTTGGAAGACTTTTCTTTAAAACCATAGACCTAAACACTTGCTCATTTCAACACTTCTACACTTCTCTTCTCTTCCTTCCTTCCCTTTGGTCTCGGCTCAAACACACATACATACATCCATCATTTTCAAGCTTCAAACTAACAATCCAAGGTCACAACAAGGTGTATGGAGGCTATCTAGGAGGGCTTGAAGTGCTAGAACTTGAAGGACCTCTTTGTGGAGCCTTTAACCACTCACTTTCTTCAATCTTCACGTTCATCCTTCTAGTGCCACTTCCCTAGCCATTTGAGCTAGCTGTAAGCCTCTTGATCATTATATTTGTAACAACCCACTATTGGAAAGTCAAAGTCAAGATTGAAGTCAAAGGAAAAAAAGATTGCTAATTGCGATCTGTCACTCCTTGCTTAATTACAGACTTGACTTCTTTAACTTGTAATCGAATCTTTATTTTAATCACTTTAGTTGTATTATGTGGAGTACTTGCTAATAATCGAGGTTTAATCGCATATTAATCGCTAATCGACTTATCGCATCACAATCACAACTCAAATTATGGATTCTAGATATTGTTTTACGTGTGTGTGCTATTACGTGTTACTTGTGCATGTTATGTTTTTAGTAAGGTGGTTAATCGCAATCGCAATCACAACTCTATCACATCGCAATCTAATCGCAAAAGCTGAATGCAAATTATTTGTGGTGATTATATGTTAGATATAGTAGTAAGGTTATTTGTGTAACTAATGGGTAATACTATCACATCGCTCACTCGAATCGCATCAGAACGCACAATACGCGAATCAAAATGACAAAACTCAGCACGCCGAACACCTTGATCGAGTGGCCAACCGATCGAGTGGCCATCCGATCGGGTTGCCATCCGATCGAATTACCATCCGATCGGTGACCAATCCGTTACTTCAGTACTTTCCTCTTTTGGAAACCCTATAAATACCCATCTTGTCACATCATTTGATGTGACAACTCTCCCACTCGACCAGACGCACTCAAGCCTTCTTTCCCTCAATTTCTCACGATTCTTGTAAGTTTTCAACCGAAATCTTGTACTTCTATGATCTACACGCACTCCTTCATCTTTTTCACCTTTGAATCTTAACTTTTAACCGTGAAAGCAGTGGATTTGAGGTGTTCTAGGGTGATGTCATCATGGAGTTCTTATGAACTTTAAGTTTTGGCCTCATTCCACCAAGAACAACTTAGATCCAAGAGATTTCCACATGAATAAACAAAGAACTTGCATATATCTAAACATTTTCAAGGATAAAAGAATTGAAGGATACTTATCCAACTTTCTTTCAACTCTTTTATACTCAATGCACTCAAAACCAATGGAGTCGGAGCTTGTTCTGATCTTCTACTCATTCTTAGTGAAGTGTTGGTTCAAGATCTGATTTCTATCTAAGGGACAACTTATTCCGGGTTAAACATAAACCACCGTCACGAACCAGAAAACTGATCGGACTAGGGTGATTCCTGTTCGATCGGATAACTTGGGTCATGATAGGGTTTCCGTTGTTTAGCACGTTGTTATACCGTCTCGATCAAACCGTAAAACTTTCTAAACTTAATAAATCTTCAAGTTACAAAGGATCAGATCACGGGATGGATCGCCGTCCGATCGGATTGCCGTCCGATCGGATTGCCATCCGATCGATCCGATCGTACGGCAATCCGATCGGATTGCACTTGAGGTTCAATACTTAAACAATTTTCAATATGTTCAATTCTGATAGGTTGCCACCCGATCGGTAGACCATCCGATTGGATGATAATCCTGCTGTGAACTTGTTCTCTGAGAAATACCTCGCCGGACGGATCGTCATCCGATCGACTACTGTTCGATCGAACGACCTGAAAGGTAGAGATACATCTCTATTTTCAAAATGCTATAACGAAAACTTCAAAGCCATCATACAAACACATCCATCCCAAATGAGTGTCAATCCGCCCGAATGGCCATCCGAACATATTTTCAAAATGATATCGATTTCTGAATCGACCTCATCCCTGGAGCAAATCTTGTTGCCAGAGCGCCTTATCGTCTCGCTCCTTTTGAAATGCGCAAACTCTCGAGTCAGCTCCAAGAACTACTTGATAAAGGCTTCATTCACCCTAGTACCTCTCGGATGGGTCGTTCCGGATGTGCATCGACTACAGGGAATTGAATAAGCTTACCATCAAGAATCGATATCCCTTACATCGAATCGATGATTTGTTCGACCAATTACAAGGTGCTACGTGTTTCTCGAAGATCGATCTACGCTCAGGTTATCATCAACTACGCATTCAAGAAGAAGACATACCCAAAACCGCTTTTTGAACCCGATACGGTCACTACGAGTGTGTTGTCATGCCTTTTGGTTTGACCAACACTCCCGCAGTCTTTATGGATCTAATGAATCGAGTGTGCAAACCCTTTCTTGACCGCTTTATCATCGTGTTCATCGATGGAATCCTGATCTATTCCAAGTCAAAAGTCAAACACTCGCAGCATCTACGTTTGGTTCTTGAGTTACTCCAGGGAAACCGTCTCTATGCCAAGTTCTCCAAGTGTGAATTCTGGTTGGAGGAGGTCCAATTCTTGGGTCACATTGTCAATAGTCAAGGTACTGACGTCGATCCTGCGAAGATCGAAGCAGTTAAGAGTTCGGTTTGACCCTAGAACCCGTCCGAATTCCGTTCTTTTCTCAGACTAGCAGGCTATTATCGCCGATTTATCGAAGGCTTCTCTAGAATCGCTGTGCCGCTTACCTCGCTTACGCATAAGGACAAAACTTTCGTTTGGGGAACTAAACAAGAGGTGGACTTTCAAACTCTCAAAGCAATGTTTTGCAATGCTCCTGTGCTCCCACTTCCCGATGAAAACGACGATTTCGTAGTATAATGCGATGCCTTTAACCTCGGTCTTGGTTGTGTTCTCATGCAACGAGACAAGGTTATCGCGTACGCCTCTCGACAGCTCAAGATCCATGAGAAGAACTACACCACACACGACCTCGAGCTTGGCGTAGTTGTTTTTGCGTTAAAGATTTGGCGACACTACCTTTACGGTACTAAGTGTACGATCTTCACCGATCATAGGAGCCTACAACACATCTTTGATCAGAAAGAACTAAACATGCGCCAACGCCGGTGGATAGAACTCCTCAACGATTACGACTGTGAGATCCGTTACCATCCAGGCAAAGCAAATGTTGTCGCCGATGCTCTCAGTCGACGAAGCTATTTGCATAGTGTTCATAATGTTCAAGCTCAACATCATCTCGAAACTCTTATACGCGACGCTCAGCATGCTTGCTTTACCGAACGAACTTTAAAGAAGGAAAGGATTCTAAACGATGGCGCCCAACTCGAGAATAAGTCAAATGGTATCTTTCATTATTTGGATCGAATTTGGATTCCTAAGCGCACCAATTTACGACAACTTCTAATGGACGAGGCTCACAAATCTCGGTATTCTATTCATCATGGTGCCGACAAGATGTACCAGGACATGCGCTACAAGTACTGGTGGTCGGGCATGAAAAAGGATATCGCTATCTATGTTTCGAAATGCCTGACTTGTTCAAAGGTCAAGGCTGAGCATCAACGCCCCTCTGGCTTACTCGTACAACCCGAGATCCCTATGTGGAAATGGGAGAGCATAGCTATGGACTTCATAACGAAACTTCCGCGCACGCCATCAGGTCACGACAGCATATGGGTTGTCGTTGACCGTTTGACCAAATCCGCTCACTTTCTACCGATACGGGAAGACTATAAGGTAGAAAGATTAGCCCGAATCTACACCAACGAGGTCATTTGTCGACACGGGACTCCTCGTGACATCATCTCTGACCGTGATGGTCGGTTTACCTCGCGCCTCTGGGAAACGTTTCAATCCGCTCTCGGTACTACTCTAAATCTAAGTACCGCTTTCCTCCCCAAACCGACGGTCAAACTAAAAGAACTATTCGAACCCTTGAAGACATGCTTCGCTCGTGTGTCATAGATTTTGGTGGTAATTGGGACACGCTCTTACCTTTAGTCGAATTCTCGTACAATAACAGTTATCACTCTAGCATCCAAATGGCACCATTTGAGGCGTTATACGGAAGAAAATGTCGATCGCTGATTGTATGGCACGAGATCGGAGACGCGCAAATTACTGGTCCTGAGCTATTACAAGAAATGACTGAAAAATCCTCCAATTCGGGACAATCTGCTGAAAGCTCGGAGCCGACAGAAAAGTTACACCGATAGACGTCGCAAGCCCCTTGAATTTGACGTTGGCGATCATGTACTCCTAAAGGTTGCACCTTGGAAGGGGGTGATCAGATTCGGCAAGAAAGGAAAGCTCGCGCCTCGATATGTTGGGCCCTTTAAAATTCTAGAAAAGATTGGCAAAATGGCCTACAGACTCAAACTACCGGAGGAACTAAGTAATGTCCACCCGAATTTCCACGTGTCGAACCTCAGAAAGTGTCTAGCCGGCCAGGAATTACATGTCCCTCTTGAGGATTTACAAGTGGACGAAACATTACACTTCGTGGAAAAGCCTGTCGAGATCATGGGACGAGAAACCAAGGTGCTCAGACGCTCGCGCATTCCCATTGTGAAGGTTCGCGGGGAAGGCAAACAAGGCGCCGAGTTTACCTGGGAACTCGAAAGTGACATGAAGGCGAAGTACCCGCAACTGTTCGTTACGCCTACTTCTTAAATTTCAGGACGAAATTTCCTAAAGTAGGGGAGACTGTAACAACCCACTTTTGGAAAGTCAAAGTCAAGATTGAAGTCAAAGGAAAAAATATTGCTAATTGCGATCTGTCACTCCTTGCTCAATTACCGATTTGACTTCTTTGACTTGTAATCGAATCTTTATTTTAATCACTTTAGTTTTATTATATGGAGTACTTGTTAATAATCGAGGTTTAATCGCATATTAATCGCTAATCGACTTATCGCATCGCAATCACAACTCAAATTATGGATTCTGGATATTGTTTTACATGTGTGTGCTATTACGTGTTACTTGTGCATGTTATGTTTTTATTAAGGTGGTTAATCGTAATCGCAACACTATCACATTGCAATCTAATCGCAAACGGTAAACGCAAGTTATTTATGGTGATTGTATGTTAGATATAGTAGTAAGGTTATTTGTGTACTAATGGGTAATACTATCGCATCGCTCACTCTAATCGCATCACAACGCACAACACGCGAATCAAAATAACAAAACTCAGCACGCCGAACAACTGGATCGAGTGGTCAACCGATCGAGTGGCCATCCGATCAGGTTGCCATCCGATCGGGTTGCCATCCGATCGGTGACCAATCCGCCACTTCAGCACTTTCCTCTTTTGGAAACCCTATAAATACCCCTCTTGTCACATCATTTGATGTGACAGCTCTCCCACTCGACCAGGCGCACTCAAGCCTTCTTTCCCTCGATTTCTCGCGATTCTTGTAAGTTTTCAACCAAAATCTTGTACTTCTATGATCTACACGCACTCCTTCATCATTTTCACCTTTGAATCTTAACTTTTAACCGTGAAAACAAGGGATTTGAGGTCTTCTAGGGTGATGTCATCATGGAGTTCTTATGAACTTCAAATTTTGGCCTCATTCCACCAAGAACAACTTAGATCGAAGAGATTTCCACATGAATAAACAAAGATCCTGCATAGATCTGAACATTTTCAATGATAAAAGAATTGAAAGATACTTATCCAACTTTCTTTCAACTCTATTACACTCAATGCACTCAAAACCAATGGAATCGGAGCTTGTTCTGGTCTTCTACTCATTCTTAGTGAAGTGTTGGTTCAAGATATGATTTCTATCTAAGGGACAACTGATTCCGGGTTAAACATAAACCACCATCATGAACCAGTAAACTGATCCGACTAGGGTGATTCCTGTTCGATCGGATAACTTGGGTCATGATTGGGTTTCCGTTGTTTAGCACGTTGTCATACTGTCTCGATCAACCGCAAAACTTTCCAAACTTAACAAATCTTCAAGTTGCAAAGGATCAGATCGAGGGACGGATCGCCGTCTGATCGGATTGTCGTCCGATCGGAATGCACTTGAGGTTCAATACTTAAACAATTTTCAACATGTTCAATTCTGATAGGTTGCCACCCGATCGGTAGACCATCCGATTGGATGATAATCCTGCTGTGAACTTGTTCTCTGAGAAATACTTCGCCGGACGGATCGTCATCCGATCGAACTACCGTTCGATCGAACGACCTGAAAGGTAGAGATACTTCTCTGTTTTAAAAATGCTACAACGAAAACTTCAAAGCCATCATACAAACACATCCATCCCAAACGAGTGTCAATCCGCCTGAATGGCCATCCGAACGGATGACCACTAGACACTTGTTTCACTTGCATCATTTTACGCACCGCTTATCGTTCTGCTATCGTTCTGATCAGGCTAATCTTACTCTAGCGATCCCTTTAATCCATTAACTAACATCGCTGTGAGTATACTCGATCCCTTTTTGCTTTAAGCACTTTTGGGTGTTATATACGTTACTTATCCTAAATCACATCGACACACAATGCAAATACTATTTATACGCTGACCATTACTGTATATTATACGTGACTTGATGAATGCCTGTTTGTTATGTTTACACATTGATTACTGTCTACCTGCCTTAGCAACGATAGTACTATAGTTTGGACTCAGCACCTGTTCACTCAGGGGTTGTTAAGGACAATACTTCACGTGTTCGCAGTGGTGAACATGTGATGCGCACTCGCTACTCTCAGTCAAATCGCAGTCATTAGTATTGATAGGATCTTTGTCGATAACTTACATGCTTCACATTATACGGTGTACATGTTGGTTATGCTTAAACGATTTCGAACCCTACTATACTATTAAACTTGTATGCTCACCTTTACACTATGTTTATTGACCTCTATTTTAACGTATGTGACAGGTGTTTAGGATGCTTGCTTGCTATTTGATGGAAACGAGCTTAGGAGAGTCTAGAAACCAACAAAGACAGTGTATTATTATTTAAATCTGAGTTGTCAGAACATGTTTTGTTTTGAGGATATCTATGTCAGTAATAATTTGATTGCTTGGTAGGTTATGGTATGGGACATAATATTAACTATCTGGTAATCTAGTTGTTATGGAATTTCTCTTGACAAACTGTTTCGCTCAGTGCCATGCCCCGATATTTCCATCATCGGTTGGGGTGTGACAATATTAGTTCATGTTTATGTTATGTACAAGTCTCACCATCTAAACAACTAAACTTTTAAAGATAAAAATGAGAAGATCTAACATATTCATGAAGAAAACAAGTGATTATAGAAATTTTTGGTGTATGTGACGAAGTTATTGATGTTAAATCTTGTGTATATGTTTAGATCAAGTATGTTAAGCTTGTTAGAAGCTTAGATCTAACAAGTTTAAGCATGGATCTTGAAGGATCCATGGTTAAACTTGAAGATGAACATGTGAAACACTTATGTGAACTTGAAAAATGAATTTTTATGCACAAACTTGTAATCTTGAAGTAACAAAGTGTGTATAAAACTAACTTTTGAAACTAAAATCTATGAAAAGTTTGTTAATTGTTTTCAAGAAGCATGTTTATGAAAGATCTAAAGATGATAAGCATGGATCTTGAAAGATCTATGAAGAAACCTGATGTTAAACATAAAGATCTTTCTAATAAACATAAAAGTGGTTTTAGAACATGATTTACAAACCTTGAAACCATAAAACTCATGGATGATTGAGTTAGTAAATTAAAGTCTCATAAAAGTTTGTTTAAAATACTCTAGAACACTTGTTTTTGGAAAAACCATTATATGTTAAGTGTAGATCTAAAAGACTACACAGTTTTAACAAAAATAAAGTTCACCATGATGTTTCATATGAGGAAATTAGTGTATGTTGTTGGTGAATATTGTTGAAAATTGTTTTTGGTGTGGAAAAGAAAATAAACATATGTTTTGAAAACATGGGAAACCTCCATTTTTAGGGGAAACTATGTCAAAATTTCTATAAATTTTTTACACTTAGAAAATATAAGTTTTGATGAAACTTATTCCAAAAATTCACCTAAAAATATTTACTAAGGTTTCCTAATTTTTATATGAAAATTTAAGTTAAGAAATGATTATTTCTTCAAGTTAAAATTTATATTAAGTATGTATATTTTTAGGAAAAATATATATATTTAGTGATCACCAAATTTTGTGCTAAGTGTATATTATGTGTATTATATGTAGTAGTGTATTAGGAACTTAAAAATACACTAAATACTCCTATGGAGTACAAATACCAAAATACACATACAAATACTTGGGAATATTATAGTATACAAATACACAAAATTCCTCACAAGGAAGTACATGGATAAATACAAGAAAATATATTTATGAAAATATATTCCTTAACATATTGTTGGACATGGACAATTTATGGACACTTATGGACTTAAATATATATTTTGGACAAATATATAACCATTACCAAGTAATGGAAATTATACAAAAATCGGGTGAATAACAAGAACAATTATATATATTTTATGGCATGGCAAAATATATATATTCCCTACAAGACTTAAAAATACATTATTTTTAAGAAATATAATTCCGAAAAGTAATAAAAATCAAAGTATTGATTTTTGGTGAATAATACAAAATACACAAGTATTTACGTAAAATACAGGTATACTTTCCTAAGTATACTTGTACAAAAATAATACTGAGAATATTATTTCACAAAATACTTATACTTATTTTTTGGGAAAATAATATAAGTGACATATATGAAAAGTTAAAAATAATTTATTTTTAACACTTGTTACTTCGACAAATTCTACGTAAATAAATAAATATTTTTGAAAAGTAAAATATATATTTACAATAGATAATACATATTCAAATTGCAAGACATAACGAACGGGCAAAACCCGACAAACAAGGGCACGACCCTCACAAAGTATGAACATACAAAGAACAAATGCATAAGCTAAAGATGGTGACTTGTACTTGTGTGATACAAGTCTAGTGACTAACATACATAGAACACGTATAGGTCACGACGCTCACGAAGAAAACCCGGTGAAGTTTACGACGCAGGATACACAAAATTGTGAGTTTATGTCCCCACTTTTAAACTTTTACTTGTTTTCTAAACTTTGGGAAAATACATGTATTATGGTATGTAGAATACAAAACTAAGGAATGACACATAGATCATGTGACGTATAGGGTGCCATAAGCACCATTAATCAACTATATACCTAGACCGCGGAACAAAAGGTTAGATCTAATGGGTTTCAGGCAGCCACACTTTTACCAATAGTGCTTTTGTGTCTCTAGTCGTGAATCGACAAGTAAAAATGCCAATGGTTTAGATGCTTCCTATGTCGTTGCATATGTTAGTGGCCTCGCGAACCATTAGCGATCTCGTATTCGTTACACTTACAGAAATACTTGTTCCAGTACAATTACATACCATGTTTTCTACAAGGAATGCTTAAATGTTTTACACAAAACTGCATGAATTCACACCAACATTATGTTGACGATTTTCCAAAACTTACATGTATTTCAGGTAACTAAAGTGGATGTACGTGCGGTCTCACCCTTGCTCAATGATGTCGTTTATGTTTTTAGTTATGTTGTGTCAAGACTTCAATGCCCCTTTTATGGGATTTGGTTGTTATATTCCATCTCTTGTGGTGATATAATGATCAAAACCTTGATGTTTGTCTTTGGAATAAGTTGTAAACTTTTCAAACAATTATCTATCTTGTGATGTAAACACTAAACTTAACTTTTTTCTTGGATATTTAATGTCAATGGCATCTTGGAGTTTGTTTTATGATCATGTAGTATGTTTACCATTTGTATGCAATGAGAACCTTTCAGGATCACACCTCGTGCTTCCACCTTAGAAAGGGGTGTGACAGTGTGTTTGAAGATTTAATGGTGGTGGGACTTGTGTTTCATCATTGATTTTTTGGTGGTGTGTTTGGAGATTTAATAGTGTTGTTATTGAACAGCACCACCAAATCCTATTATTTGATGGTATATTTATTGGTGCTCTTGGTACAACATAAAATAAAGCATAAAATACAGCACCAAAAAAGTTATTTGTACCAGTGTACGTTTGAAAAATGTTTTTACATATGTTGTCGAATGTAATTTTTTTTAGCACGGTGTCGAACGTAATAAATGTTTTTTACGCTCCTGATCTCCGGCCCGAGCTTATCTAAACGTCACATGTAAATTTAATTTTACATTCGACACGATGCGCCAAAAAAGTCTGACATTCTATAGTGTCTGCAACAAAAGAAATCGACACTCAACACCGTACGTAAAAAACATTTTACGTGTAAGTTTACAATCGATAGTTAAAAAAACATTTACATTCGACAATGTGCGTAAACAGAATGTTTCACAGCCGATATATGTGACAATTGTGCTCTGTAATCGATGTATAATGTAAAACAATATCAATTATGAATAAAACAATGTTTTTTGGTGTTATTATATGTGTATTTGTGTTTGATGATTTTACGTTTTGATTCTAGTTCGGTTTCAAGCTTTAAAATCGCTTTCTGGAAAGTTATAGGCAAACTGGTGCGTAAACGCAGTCAGTTCAACGCGACAAACACTCCGGAATAGTGACATAGGCTTGACATACCTTAAATAACCTTTACATAACTTAGAAATAATTTTTGTATGGTTTGGTGTGTCGAAAACAAGTCTATTCGATCGCATGGACTATTTGTGTCAAACTGTGAAAGTATACCGATTCGTTCTATTATGAACATTCTAGAACTTGATCATAAGTTAAACATGCTCTAAATATCCTTTACATAGCTTATAAATAGGCTCTGAGGTGTTTGGTGCGCAAAAATAAACTTATTTGATCAATAGGGACTAAAAGCGTCAAAAAGTGCATAAGTTTGCATTTTCGCGCATATCTTACGTTCTGAATATATCCAGACATCCAAAAATTTTTGTAATCATTAAAATATTTTTTTTTAGTGATTGGAATGCAAAAATACCATTCGTCATGAAATTTGGATCGTTTTTGCGTCCGTTACGACTTCCATCGTAATTAACCGAATAACGCAACCGTACGACCAAACAAACCGACATCCGAGATGTTTTTGTGCATATTTTAAGTTTAGAAAAGGGAAACTGACCCGTAAGGGTGACAAGAAGCAGCCGACCGATTCCGTTCAAGACAAGAGTAAAGACAAGGAAAAGGGTAAGGGTAAGAAGAAGGGAGAGTCTTCTAAGAAGTCGAGGAAGCGCAAGGCTTCCCAGAACTTTGCTGTCACTGCACAAAATCCTCAGAACCCACCAGCTCAACCTCCTGCTAAGAAACAGTATGTTGGTACTGCACCTCACTGTGCTCGATGCAATGGTCATCATGTTGCACTACAAGATTGCAAACAGTGTACTACGTGTGGTAAACTTGGGCATCTGGCCAACATTTGTCGTTTGGGTCAGAATCAAGCTGCTCAGATTCTAGCACAGGCTCAAGGGAATGCTGCTAGATTCCCCCTGGTTCATATTATAACTGTGGAGAAATTGGTCATTTCCGCAACAACTGCCCGAGGTTGGTGAATGCGAATGCAAATCCGAATGCCATTGCATATGCCAATATTGTCACGGCCCCAGCACCGGTTTGACCCGGTCAGGAGCCGCGGGACTGGAACCCGTGGTATTTATTAATTGATGCGACAGCGGAAGATTTAGCAGGATCTTTAAAAACTTGAAATGCCTGATTATTTTATTTCATAATTCGGGATAAACCCCGTAATTTACAATAGAGGAATTTCACTAGGGAATTCCCTGATTTATAAAACATGTTTATTTATTTTAACTGAGCCACCTCTTCAAGCTAGTTAGTGCTCCGTAGCACGTTTTCCTTGATTTATAGCAGGTCGCCTGAAACATGTTTTAAAAATATTTTATCAGCGGGGAAATACTAGCGAGTCATTCAAGTATATAAAACGACACATTAGTTATCAATTACAGCATAAGTGCAATTACAATGGCTTCTATCTTATTTTTATCTGGCGCCGTGTCACCTGGTGACGATGGTCATACCACTATTGGGTCCTTCCCCAAGTAGTGATGATTATCACTGTTAGGATTTATTAGCCTAACCGTGAGAAATTAGTAATGTGCACAATACCCCAATTAGCCAGTGATTCAACATAACCATGACTTAATCCCTGTAATTATAACTTTTGAAAATGATTGGAGTATTGTAAAATACTGTTGATAAAAAGAGAATGACTCACATTGCAGATTTATACGGGCAGAGTTTAGCCTACTGATTAGCCTTGTAACCTAAATTAAATAACAATGCACATGAACTAGGTCAGTAACTAATACAGCATTTACGATAACTCACGAGATTAAAACCCTCACAATGAATGACAAAGTGCTATACTTAAACATCCGTCGAATTCACGACTAATGACAAAGTATGGCCCTAATGTGGGCAGCACTTAAACATCCATTGGATAGTTTTCAATCGATCGGACATTGAATCGTAGCAGCGATCGAGTTAATACCCTGTATCGTAGCAGCGCCTCGCTATATTAATTGTAATTTCGACTTTTGAGCAATGAGAATTTGTTTTTTTGAAATGGTTTCGACACCATTGAACTGCTCCTGATCAAATCTATTTATAGCTGAAATATGGGTCTCACGCGGCCCGCGTGAACCTTTAGCCAATTCTTATGCGGCCCGTGAGGGCCTCCTAATCGTAGACTAGGGCTAGCACGTCACACATAGGCCTGCCACGTGTGCGACGCGTGGCCCGACATGCTTATCTGGTCAACCACACTTTGACGCGGCCCGCGTAAGGCTAAGCTAGCCTTTACGCGGCCCGCCTGAAGACCAAGAATCTTGATTTCTTGGTTTTATTTATGGATTAGGGTTTCAGGGTTTAGGGTTCCGGGTTCTCACTTCCGGGTCGGTTTGGGACATTTTTGAAGGTCCTTACATCCTCCCCACCTTATTTAAAATCTCGTCCTCGAGATTTACTGAAATAAGTGAGGATACTTTCGTTTCATCTCAGATTCTAGTTCCCAAGTATATTCGGGTCCTCTCTTTGAATCCCATTTGACTTTAACCAATACTAGTCTTTTGTGTTTGAGAAACTTGATCTTTCTGTCTTCTATCTGAAGTGGTTTCTCCACAAATTTCAACTTTTCATTTACTTGGATGTCTTGAAGAGGGACTACTACTGATTCATCCGATAGACATTTCTTGAGATTGGATACATGAAATACGTCATGTACCCCAGCTAGCTCTTCGGGTAGTTGTAAGCGATAGGCAACTGGTCCTATACGTTGGATTATTGGGAATGGTCATACGTACCTTGGACTTAGCTTTCCTTTCTTACCAAAGCGAACTACTCCTTTCCAAGGAGAAACTTTCAAGAGAACCTTGTCTCCGATTTGAAATTCTAACGGCTTGCGTCGATTATCTGCATAGCTTTTCTGGCGATCACGAGCCATTTTTAATCTTTCCTTGATTTGGGTGATCTTGTCGGTAGTTTCTTGCACTATTTTAGGACCTGACAATTGACTTTCTCCTATTTCTACCCAACAAACTGGAGTTCTACACTTACGTCCGTACAGTGCTTCGAACGGGGCAGCTTCGATGCTTGAATGATGACTATTGTTATAGGAGAATTCGATTAAAGGTAGGTGGTCATACCAGTTTCCACCAAAATCTATCACACATGCCCTAAGCATGTCTTCCAGGGTTTGGATCGTCCTTTCACTTTGTCCGTCTGTCTGAGGATGATATGCAGTACTTAGCTTTAGTCGGGTTCCCATAGCTTCTTGGAAACTTGTCCAGAAGTGGGAAGTGAAATGACTATCCCTATCCGATATAATGGAGAGTGGAACTCCATGTAAGGATACTACTTCATCTACATACAACTTGGCTAACCTTTCCATGCTAAAGGTTTCTTTCATCGGTAGAAAATGAGCTGATTTAGTTAATCGATCCACAATTACCCAAATCGTGTCATTACCTCTTCTGGTCTTGGGTAACTTAGTAACAAAATCCATTGTTATGAGTTCCCATTTCCATACAGGCATTTCTAATTGTTGTAGTAGACCTGAAGGTTTCTGGTGTTCTGCCTTAACTTGTGAACAAGTAAGACATTTAGAAACATATCTACCTATATCCTTTTTCATTCCTATCCACTAGAAATTATTTCTTAAATCTTGGTACATCTTATTGTTACCAGGATGCATGGTATACCTAGATTTATGGGCTTCTTCTAAAATCTTATTTCTTAATTCTCCTTGCTTAGGTACCCAAATCCTTTTCTTATGGAATCTCCAAATTCCATCACTTCCTTGTTCTAATTCCTTTATTGTTCCTTTCATTCCTTCAGCATCATCCTTGATTGCTGTTTCTTGAATGTTTTTCAATTGTTCCATTAAATCTAACTGTAGATTTAATCTAAGAGCACGAACTCATCGTTGTTTCTCATGATATTTACTACTTAAAGCATCAGCAACTACGTTTTCTTTTCCTTCGTGATATTGAATATCACAGTCGTAGTCACTTAGGATTTCCATCCATCTCCTTTGCCTCATGTTTAATTCTTTTTGCCCAAATATGTATCTTAAGCTTTTATGGTCTGTATAGACAGTAAACTTACTTCCATATAGATAGTGTCTCCAAATCTTAAGGGCAAAAATTATGACTCCTAATTCTAAGTCATGAGTCGTATAGTTTTCCTCAAGCTTTTTCAATTTCCTTGATGAATATGCAATTACCTTCTTGCGTTGCATAAGCACACATCCTAATCCTAGCTTTGAAGCATCACAATATACTTCAAAATCTTCTGTTCCTTCTGGTAAAGCTAGAATTGGAGCGTTTGTTAATTTCTGCTTTAAAATCCTAAAGGCTTCTTCTTGCCTAGGTCCCCATTCAAACTTAACTGCTTTACAGGTTAGCTTAGTTGTTCCTTTCTTAACAATGTATCCGGCTATAGTATCCGGCTAACCCTATAAAACTTCTAATTTCCAAAGCTGACTGCGGGACTTTCCATTTGGTGATCGCTTCTATCTTAGCAGGATCTACGTGAATACCTTCGTGATTCACCATGTGACCTAAAAATTGCACTTCTTGTAGCCAAAATTCACACTTCGAGAATTTGACATAAAGTTGTTCCTTTCTTAACAATGTTAACAGTGAATGCAGGTGCTCACAATGCTCCTCCTGGCTTTTGGAATAAATAAGTATATCGTCGATAAAGACAATTACGAATTTATCCAAGTACGGTTTACAGATCCTATTCATCATGTCCATAAATGCTGCTGGAGCATTTGTTAACCCAAAGGGCATGACTGTAAACTCGTAATGACCATACCTAGTTCTGAAAGCAGTTTTAGGTATGTCTTCTTCTTGTACCTTCAATTGATGATATCCGGGGCGTAAATCTATCTTAGAAAAGTATCTAGCTCCTTGCAATTGATCAAATAGATCATCAATCCTAGGTAATGGGTATCGATTCTTAATTGTAACCTTATTCAACTCTCTATAATTGATACACATTCGCATCGAACCATCTTTCTTCTTCACAAATAACACTGGCGCTCCCCACGGGGATGAACTAGGTTGTATAAATCCTTTGCTCAGTAATTCATCTAATTGCTTTTTCAATTCTAGCATTTCTGTGGGTGCTAACCGATAAGGTGCCTTGGCTATCAGTGTAGTTCCAGGAATTAGATGAAATCTAAATTCTACTTCCCTATTAGGTGGTAATCCAGGTAGTTCTTCTGGGAATACCTCTGGGTATTCTGATACCACTGGAATTTCCTTAAGTTTCTTACTCTTAGTGTTAATGATTACTGAAATCATATACACCATTTCTTGTTTTCTTGAATAGCTGGCCAATTTCATTACTGAATTGAATTTCATTGGCTTTTGTGGCTTATCTCCTGTAATCACCACTAATTCTCTTGAGGGTGTATGAATTTCTATGTAATTCTTATCACAAAGAATTCGAGCATGATTGGCTACTAGCCAATCCATTCCTAACACAACATCAAATCCGGCTAAATTCATAGGTAATAGGTTTGCTGAAAATTTATGACCTAAAAGTTCTATCTTTCCTTCTTGCACAACCTTATTTATTTTAACAGAATTCCCATCTGCCGTTTCGACTGTAAAAATATGCCTAAGGTTGGTTAAGGGTAAGTTAAGAGCTTGGCAGAGTGAAGTGTTTATAAAACTTTGGTTTGCACCAGAGTCAAATAAAACTTTTGCGTAAACGTTGTGAACTAGGAAAATACCAGCTATTACGTCAGGAATTAGTTCTGCTTCCTAAGTAGTCAACTGGAAAGCTCTTGTGTTCTTCTTGGTCGCTCCTTCTGCAGGTTTGGTTTTGTTATCAGCTGGTTTGGCCAATTTAGGGCAGTCTGGCCTAAAATGTCCGGCTTCTCCGCAATTGTAGCAGATTGTTGCTTTCTTCTTCCTGCAATCTTCTTCTTGGTGCCCCGGGATTTTGCAGAAATTGCAATATCCTTTGCATCTTCCAAAATGCTTCCTTTTACATGCATTGCAAAATGGAACAGTGCAAGATTGCCCGGTTCCCTTTCTCTTGAAATTACTACGATTACCCATACAGAATCCTTGGGTAATCTTTTGGGCTACTTCCTTTTTCCGGTTTTCTTCTCTTGTGCGTATCAGCCCGTCAGTTAGGGTGTTAGCTAATTCCACTGCATCGTCAATAGTGCGTGGTCTCGCAGCTTTAACGATATCATGAATCTCGCCAATCAATCCCCAAATATAACGGGAAATAAGTACCGGTTCTGGCGAAGCCAGGGTTGGTACCACTCTAGCATATTCGAAGAATGTCGAAGTATACCCTCGACAGTCTACATCCACCATCCGGTGGTTCAGGAACTTATTCGCCATTTGTTCTTTTTCATATTCAGGGCAGAATTTTCTTTCCACTAGCTGCTGGAATTCTTCCCAATTCATGGCGTAGGCCATATTTCTTCCTTTGGCTTGAAGTACCGTATTCCACCACTCTAGCGCCCCTTCTTTAAAAAGATGCGACGCATACATGACCTTGTCTTCCTCGACACATTTACTTATCATAATTACTGCTTTGGTTTTCTCCAACCAATGCAACACCACAGTCGCCCCTTCATTGCCTGCAAATTCAGCTGGTTTACAGGCAAGAAATTCCTTATAAGTGCAACCAGGCGTTGCAGCTTTCATTCTTTTGAGAGTTGGGGTTTGCTGTACATTATCATTATTGTTATTGTTATTGTTGTTGTTGCCGCCTCCGTTTATACTATTACTAAAATTATCTTCATGAGTACGTTTGCTAGGAATAATTTGATGTTCAACTGGATTTCGAGCAGCAGCAAGTATTGCTGGAATAGCATTGGCTATTCCCAGAGCAACGATATTTTCGATATCTTGCCTATTCAGAAATTTATCTTCATTGTTATGCTCAAATTGATTAACTTCATTATCGGGTTCATTACCAGCGTTTGCCATCTGGTAGTTAATTTATATAAGTGATTAGTATAAACTAATTAATAACCAAGCATTACAAAATAATTGCACATAATCACATTTAACATATATAGCCAAAATTGTCGATCTTTCGACTTTAGATATTTTATATATATATATTAGGCATCCGTACAAACTGGTTATCTTACAAGGTTTTATTTTTAATTATTTCACATAATTATATTTTATTATAATATTATATATTCCGATAACCATACAACCACAGTCACACCATTCTCGTCAGTTGGCATCTCAGAAACGACGTTCCCTCTCGTTGTACTTCCAGGAGATTCTCTCTCCTACCTCTCAGATTATGTTCCCTGCATCCACCAGCTCCTCGCCAAAATGGCGGAGTTCAGCCAGATTTTCCATGCTGATAGGTGGGTGTAGTGGAGGTTCTGGGTCAAACTAAGGGAAAAATGTATCAGGGTTATTTAGAAGATTCTGGAACTGCCAGTCGGTGGTCCACCATTCTTCTAACTCTGCAGGTAGAGGTTAGGTGTGGATAATAGGATCTGGGATTTCAGGCTCTAGGTCAACTGGAAGTTGTGCTTCTGCTGGGTAATTGAAAAGGTTTTCACCGGCAGGTCCGATGAGGTCACTAAGTGCCAGTTTATGATCTAACTCCTCCCAGGGTGACATCTCCTGATTTTGCCTAGAACTTTCTCCAATCTCTATGGCCTTGCATTTACCTTTGACATCCTCCGTCTTGGTAACTTTCCGTGTCGCTGGTTTCCTCCTGCGCACACGCCTCCAGCCCACAATTCTTCTTCTCTTCTTGGGTTTGGGTTTCTCCGGAGGTTGGGTTTGAAATTCCATAGGTTCCTCTATATCAGCACAATAACCGGTAAAATATTTGGAAACTTCCACATTAACATGATAGAGATTGAGATTCTGAAGGGCTTCAGATAATTCATTCATGTTATTTAGTAGTTAGGAAGAAACACACAAAATTTTAGGTTAAAATCTTGTAACTTGAATTTTCACATAATTACATAATGGCAGTTAGAAAATTTAAATATTAATTATAATTATCTAATTTATACAAATCATTTATTTGAAACAACACATATTTATTACAACTAAATTTTGAAATATACTAGTGGTTATTAAAGTTTCTGGCTTGTAGGTAGCATAGGTGATGGTACTGGTTTGGTGATTTAACTATAAGTTAGCATTTACTGCTGTAGTAGCTAACATATAGAGGTTTGCCCATTTTTTATCTAACTTATCTTCCCATGGTGGTTTAGTGTCTATCATCACTCCTTTTGGTTGTGACTTCCTCATTTTCTCTTGACTTTTCCTAATAATCAAACTTCTTTTATTAGGGGTAAGTGGTTTCTCATACTGTGCTTTACGAACAAATATTCCCTCCTCAGTATCTGTTGAGTATCTTGAAGAATTGGATTGGGATGAAGTTCCCTTATCTTTCGGTGAACTATCTAATTTAAGATAGATATCCGAAATTCTTTGCTTACCCATACTGTAACTAACAAATAGTCAGTTAAAACATATAATCACAAGACGATAATCAGGAAAATTAAGTATTTTAAATACTTAATAGGCTTAAATCAGTGGCTCTGATACCACCTTTTCCTGTCACGGCCCCAGCCCCGGTTTGACCCGGTCAGGAGCCGCGGGACAGGAACCCGTGGTATTTATTAATTGATGCGACAGCGGAAGATTTAGCAGGATCTTTAAAAACTTGAAATGCCCGATTATTTTATTTCATAATTCGGGATAAACCCCGTAATTTACAATAGAGGAATTTCACTAGGGAATTCCCTGATTTATAAAATATGTTTATTTATTTTAACTGAGCCACCTCTTCAAGCTGGTTAGTGCTCCGTAGCACGTTTTCCTTGATTTACAGCAGGTCGCCAGAAACATGTTTTAAAAATATTTTATCTGCGGGGAAATACTGGCGAGTCATTCAAGTATGTAAAACGACACATTAGTTATCAATTACAGCATAAGAGTGATTACAATGGCTTCTATCTTGTTTTTATCTGGCGCCGTGTCACCTGGTGATGATGGTCATACCACTATTGGGTCCTTCCCCAAGTAGTGATGATTATCACTGTTAGGATTTATTAGCCTAACTGTGAGAAATTAGTAATGTGCACAATACCCCAATTAGCCAGTGATTCAAGATAACCATGACTTAATCCCTGTAATTATAACTTTTAAAAATGATTGGAGTATTGTAAAATACTGTTGATAAAAAGAGAATGACTAACATTGCAGATTTATACGGGCAGAGTTTAGCCTACTGATTAGCCTTGTAACCTAAATTAAATAACAATGCACACGAACTAGGTCAGTAACTAATACAGCATTTACGATAACTCACGAGATTAAAACCCTCACAACGAATGACAAAGTGCTATACTTAAACATCCGTCGAATTCATGACTAATGACAAAGTATGGCCCTAATGTGGGCAGCACTTAAACATCCATGGGATAGTTTTCAATTGATCGTACATTGAATTGTAGCAGCGATCGAGTTAATACCCTGTATCGTAGCAGCGCCTCGCTATATTAATTGTAATTTCGACTTTTGAGTAGTGAGAATTCGTTTTTCTGAAATGGTTTCGACACCATTGAACTGCTCCTGATCAAATCTATTTATAGCTGAAATATGGGTCTCACGCGGTCCGCGTGAACCTTCAGCCAATTCTTACGCGGCCCGCGAGGGCCTCCTAATCGTAGACTAGGGCTAGCGTGTCACACTTAGGCCTGCCACGTGTGCGACGCTTGGCCCGGCATGCTTATCTGGTCAACCACACTTTGACGCAGCCCGCGTAAGGCTAAGCTAACCTTTACCCGGCCCACCTAAAGACCAAGAATCTTGATTTCTTAGTTTTATTTATGGATTAGGGTTTCAGGGGTCCGTGTTCTCACTTTCGGGTTGTTTTGGGACATTTTTGAAGGTCCTTACAAATATGAATCCCGCTCATGGATGAACGTTCAATTTGAATGTAAACGAGGCTCGAGCTGACAACCTCGTTGTCAACGGTACGTTCCTTGTTAATCATCGACCTGCTTCTGTTCTTTTTTATTTTGGTGCCGATAGAAGTTTTGTTTCGTTATCTTTTGAGCCTTTACTTGCGATACCCAGAACTAAACTGAGGAAACCCTTATCTGTCGAAGTTGCTACTGGTAAACCTCTTGTACTCGATTCTGTTATTCGCAATTGTCAATTGAACCTCGATAACCATCTTTTTTCCTATTGACCTCATACTGATGCAACTTGGGAGTTTTGACGTTATCGTAGGGATGGATTGGTTAGCTAAACTTCATGCTGAGGTGGTTTGTTTTGATAAGATTGTTCGTATTCCTCTTTCGTCTGGTGAAGTTTTAGAGGTTCATGGAGAGAAACCATCTGGTGAATTGAAACTTATGTCATGTACGAAAGCCCAAAGTTATTTACGAAAAGGATATGTTGCTTTTCTGGCACATGTCACCGAGGAGAAAGGCAAGAGCAAGCGTATTCAAGATATCCCAATTGTCAGAGATTATCCAGAGGTGTTTCCCGATGAACTGCCTGGTTTGTCTCCAGTTCGTCAAGTCGAGTTTCATATTGACATTGTACCCAATGCCAACCCGATTGCAAAAGCACCTTATCGTCTTGCACCGTCTGAGATGCAAGAATTATCGAAACAACTTCAAGAGTTATCTGATAAAGGATTCATCCGACCGAGTTATTCACCTTGGGGGTGCTCCTGTCCTATTTATGAAGAAGAAAGATGGATCATTTTGAATGTGTATCGATTATCGTGAGCTTAATAAGCATACTATCAAGAATCGATATCCCCTACCACGAATTGACGATCTCTTTGATCAACTACAAGGTGCTTCATGTTTTTCCAAGATCGATCTGCGTTCTGGGTATCATCAGCTTCGTGTTCTCGAAGAAGATATTCACAAAACTGCTTTTGGTACGAGATATGGGCACTACGAGTTTACTGTCATGCCTTTTGGTTTGACGAATGCCCCAGCTATCTTCATGGATTTAATGAATGGGTTTGTAAACCTTATTTAGACAAGTTCATCATCGTGTTCATTGATGATATTCTCATTTATTCAAAGTCTCGAGCCGATCACGAGCAACACCTTCGTCTGACACTGGAACTCCTGAAGAAGGAACAACTTTTTGCTAAATTCTCCAAGTGTGAATTATGGCTTAAAGAAGTTCAGTTCTTGGGTCATATTGTTAACAAGCAGGGTATTCATGTAGATCCTTCCAAAATTGATGCAATTAAGGATTGGAATACACCAACGACACCAACAGAAGTTTGTTCTTTTCTTGGTCTCGCTGGATATTATCGACGGTTCATTTCGAACTTCTCAAAAATCGCGGTTCCACTCACTGGATACACTATCTTTATGGCACAAAGTGTGTGGTATTCACAGACCACAAAAGTCTCCAGCATATTCTCAATCAGAAGGAGCTGAATATGAGGCAACGACACTGGGTTGAACACTTGAGTGATTATGATTGCGAAATTTGCTACCATCCTGGTAAGGCGAATGTCATAGCCAATGCACTAAGTCGAAAGGAGCGAGTCAAGCTCAATTATGTTTGCACTCTATCTGATATTCAATCTCGTGTCCTTCAAGCTCAACGATCTTGTGTGATCAGAGGTTTATTGAAATATGAGCTACCACGACAACTTGAGCTTAAACTCGACATGAAAGACGATGGGTTACTCAATTTTAAGGATTGTTTGTGGATTCCGAAACAAGACGATCTTCGCACTTTAGTGATGGACGAATCTCACAAGTCTCGATATTTTATCCATCCTGGTGCTGACAAAATGTACAAGGATCTTCGTACTCAGTTTTGGTGGCCTAGTATGAAGAAGGATATTGCTTTGTATGTATCGAAATGCCTAACTTGTCTCAAAGTCAAGGCTGAACATCAACGACCATCTGGTTTGCTTGTAGAACCAGAGATACCGGTTTGGAAGTGGGAGAACATTGCCATGGATCTCATCACTAAATTACCGCGTACGTCTAAAGGTCACGATGCTATTTGGGTTGTTATCGATCGATTAACAAAATCAGCTCATTTTATTCCAATTCGTGAGGATCTATCTGCTGATAAACTTGCCAAGATTTATGTTGATGAGATTGTATCTCGACATGGTGTTCCTTTGGATATCATATCTGATCGTGATGCTCGATTTTCATCTCATTTCTGGAAGACCATGCAATCTGCTATGGGAACCCAACTAAATCTAAGCACTGCTTATCATCCCCAAACAGATGGACAATCCGAGAGGACGATTCAAACTTTGGAGGATATGCTTAGAGCATACGTGATAGACTTTGGTGGTAATTGGGATTCTCATCTTCCATTGATCGAGTTCTCTTACAACAATAGTTATCATGCTAGCATTAATATGGCACCATTCGAAGCTGTGTACAGTCGAAAATGTCGTTCACCTGTCTGTTGGAATGAGATCGGTGAAGCTCAGCTTACTGGACCTGAGCTCATTCTGGAAACAACAGACAAAATCAAGAAAATTCGCGATAATCTTGTGAAAGCCAGAAGCCGTCAAAAGAATTATGCGGATATGCAACGCAAGCCCTTAGAATTTCAAGTCGGAGACCGTGTCCTACTCAAGGTATCTCCTTGGAAGGGAGTGGTGATATTTGGAAAGAAAGGAAAACTTGCACCTCGATATGTTGGACCATTTAAGATTGTTGAAAGAGTTGGAAAGGTTGCCTATCGACTAGAGCTACCTCCAGAGCTTGGGATTATTCACCCAACATTCCACGTGTCTAATCTACGAAAGTGTTTGGTCGATGCTGATCTGCACATTCCACTTGACGAAATTCAAATTGATGAAACAATGCACTTTGTCGAAAAACCTATGGAGGTAGTGGACCGTGAAATCAAGCAGTTGAAGAACAAGCGAATTCGATTTGTCAAGGTTTACTGGGAGTCCAAACGTGGCCCAAAGTTTACTTGGGAACGTGAGGACCAAATGAAGGCGAAATATCCGCAATTGTTCTCACAGGTTTCATCTAGTTAAAATTTCGGGACGAAATTTCCTAAAGTAGGGGAGACTGTGACAACTGTGCTCTGTAATCGATGTATAATGTAAAAAAATATCAATTATCAATAAAACAATGTGTTTTGGTTTTATTATATGTGTATTTGTGTTTGATGATTTTACGTTTTGAATCGAGTTCAGTTTTGAGCTTTAAAATCGCTTTCTAGAAACTTATACGCAAAGTGGTGCGTAAACGCAGTCAGTTCAACGCGACAAACACTCCGTAATAGTGACATAGGCTTGACATACCTTAAATAACCTTTACATAACTTAGAAATAAGTTTTGGATGGTTTGGTGTGTCGAAAACAAGTCTATTCGAACGCAGGGACTATTTGTGTCAAACTGCGAAAGTATGCCGATTCTTTCTATTATGAACATTCCGGAAATTGATCATAAGTTAAACATGCCCTAAATATCCTTTACATAGCTTAGAAATAGGCTTTGAGGTGTTTGGTGTGCAAAAATAAACTTATTTGATCAATAGGGACTAAAAGCGTCAAAACGTGCATAAGTATGCATTTTTGCGCATATCTTACGTTCTGAATATATCCGGACATCCAAAAATTTTTGTAATCATTAAAATATTTTATTTTAGTGATTGGCATGCAAAAATACCATTCGTCGTGAAATTTGGATCGTTTTTGCGTCCGTTACGACTTCCGTCGTAATTAACCGAATAACGCAACCGTACGACCAAACATGTAAGACCCTTAGTCCATTTATACGATTTTTATATAAATTTTGATTATAATAAGTTAAATATGTTTACACATACATTACAAAATATGCATTTCTTAAAAACTTTAAGAAATAACACAATTCAACATTTCATAGAAAATCCGCCGTTTAAAAACGTGACGACGAATCATTTCGCGAAAGCTTGAATCTTGATTGTGATCGGTTCTTTAACGAGCTTGATCGTCCACCGACATCGCATATTAAACCTACATTTCATTCAAACGATTAGAAATGAAAGCATTTGAACAAAATAATTGAACACAAGAAATTATTATTATTATTTTTTCAGCCCCTTCACCCGGCCGTGTCAAATGTTCACCCGGCCGTGTCAGCTAAACATGTATTTTTCACAGCCCCTTCACCCAGCCGTGTCAACTCTGCACATTTATTTTTCACCCAATTTACGTCCAAAGCTATCCAAACTCATTTTAATCGCTTGGGGTTCGTTTCTTAACATATCTAAGCTATGATCCATTACCCGGATCCATTACTCATATAGTTTACGCTCTCGTTACCCGGTTTACGTTTTTCTTTATTACACTTAAACCAACATTTTACCACCTACTTTATTTTGACCCGTTTAGAAGTTTTCATGCATTTAAGCATCTAACTTGCTCATCTCATTTCACACTTTGCATTCTCATATTAGGATAACTACTTACATTCCACCACAATTAATTTTTGTGGTGGATTCAACATAATTAACAAATTTTCCCAAATTTTACCTTTCGGTTGGTAATATTACGCATTTGACCCATTTTTAGGCATTTGACCCACGAAGGTGCATACCTATACCTATACCTATAATTTAAATTTAATGATTCCATAATCAAATGCAAGTTACTAAACAACCTTTATGGGTTGTTCGCCTAATTTAACCATCGAGGGATTTTTGGTCAATTTTAGTCCCTTATTTACTACGAAGTACTTTCGCTAATATTTGACCAAAATATCCTTTTTTAAGTATAATTCTAAATATGCGTACCTGGCCCGGGTCAACAATTAGACCCGATTTATACCTTGCTTTTATTATCACAATTTCTATGGCGACGAAATCATCCGAATTGCTAATCGTTCCTGTTAGCATAAGGCTCGACAACCACATTAGTCGATATTGTCAAATGGTGTTACCACCACCATTTGACCCGTTTGGCCTATACGGCCAAACCTTTACATGTATAGCAAAAACATGGTTTTTAATCACCAATTTGCCCATCCGACCCATTTCGGATTTTTCCTTTCATTAATCCCTTTCCGTACTTATTTAGCCCATTTTGGCTTACGCCATAAGTACCCTTTTTAACTTCGGTTTACATTAGTCAACACTTGACCAAATTCCATTTTTGCCCTTTTTCTTAATGTTAGATTACATTACAAGGTAATTTTATCGAAAACTCATAATTTCTTAGTTCTTTCATGACCAAGTTACCATTTCGCCCTTTTTGTCATAACCCATGGTTTTTATTGTCTATAATAGTCCGACCCGCATCAATTGCGTCGGAAATCGATGTTTCCCGTATTATATTTATCGCATTTATACTCATAAAATAAGCAAATATTCTACAAGGGGGTGTAAGTTTCACTTACCTCTCATCCGGTTTATGCTTCTCCTCTCGTACTTGATTTATTTGACCGCTTCTTTCCCAAGCCTGCACCTAGCTCGTTTAAGCGTCAAACTATTGTCAGTCATTTACAAGGCGGTTAAATTAGTCATTAACAATCACGACTATTCCACCTCACTTATTTTCTATGTCGAAGCTACTATTCGACTTCAAGATTAGTTAACTTAGTTTATCAAAGTTAACTATTTTCAATCACATGGGTTACAACATTAAGTCTAAATCAACATGATGTTTAGAACCCTTATTACTTCATATTACGCATAATTGCCATATCATTCAAATACGTGTTTTCACTCTAAATTTCAACACTTTAGTGCTCATTTAGGCATTTTAACAAACACCTAATGTGCATAATTTTACATATTTACTAACTAGTTCATAACTAGTTATTTTTACCAAGATTTACATCAAAATCAACCCTCTATGTCTAGCGTTCATGAGCTACAACTAGAACTTATATCATAACATCAATATTCATCAATTTAACACTCTAATCCGAGTGTTCATCATATTATCATAAAACCCACCTAGCACATAATAGGGTAATTATCAAATCCCTAGTTTTGACACCAATTCATCAAGTTTTCAACTATGGTTTGTTTCTAAACATGAATTCCTCCTAGTTCCAGCCAAGTATCAATCATTCAAGCTTGAATTTCGATTTTCATAAGTTCATCAAGAATTCTCAACTTCATAAATATCAAAAATTTGACATACCTTACGATCCTCATGACTAGGTGATCGTTTCTATGTATTCATGCATCGATTTAGGGCTTGAAACAAGCTTCAATTTGTTGATTTTGCTGAAGTTAGAGTTTGAGCCCCTTTTTAGTTCTCCTGGTCGATCTCCATCACGCACACACACTGTGTGTTGTGTTTTTATTTTTGCTTTTTAATAACCCAAGTATCTCACTTAACATTATTAGCCCCTCATGTTTCGTTAATTAGTAACTAGGCTACAACCTGCTTGTCTTCAACAATATTTTGTCTTATTAACTAGGTTAAACTTTCCTAGTTAGCTTAGTGAGTTCGGGATAGTCATAACCGGTTTTATTTTAAGTCCCGTTAACTCGGGCCTCTTCACATACTTTGTTTTCTGAAAGTATTTATCCTACTTTTTTTTTTAATTATCATCTAGTTTATTTATTTAAATCCTAATATTTACCGAGTTAATTTTTGCCACTAACGGTATTTTGCCTGTCATTACTATTAACGTGGTTTGATTACCAAACTTGTTTTTGGGGTGTTACAAATCTACCCCCCTTAAAGAGGTTTCGTCCCCGAAACCTTTCTTACGTAGTGTCTTAGGTTCAACTCTACGGACTTGGTTTCAGCAACTACTTGCGCAATTGCTCGCATATAATAATAATCTCACCAAAAAGCATGGTAATATGTTTTGGTTTTAAGGCGTATGACGTACGTGCCTTTCACGTGTAAGGCCTCGAAGGCCATTATTTTCAGCTTGTATTTCTTATTTTAGTCACTTATTTGACCGAGTTGTCATCTGATCACTCGGTTGTATTTATTTTCAACATGTTTACTTCAAGCTAATCTTATTTCAACAGGCGCTTTGTATAAGTCATAACACTATTCCGACTTTAAAAGGTTTTACCGGCAAGACTGATTAGTCGTCGTGACTTTATTCCTCGCCATTCGGGTATAACTTATTGCCAACCCCGCCTCTTACGTGTTTTCTAATTTTCATAACTCGTAACTCGCATTACGACTTGATTGTATTCTATATCACTTTTTGTGACCGTGATCACATCACATTTTGTTTAAGTTTATGTTGACTTTTATTATCGAAAATCTTTCCTTCGAATGTATCGCCTTGCACCAAACGGTGTTAAGATCTATATTCCTTGATATTAATCATTTTCCGAATTCATTTCGTAATATTCATATCTGTTAAAACGTCGTTTCTTACTAAAACTGAATTTTAGTTTAACGTTTTATCTTTGTCTTACGTCAATTACTCATATCAAGGAAATTGACAATCAGTAACTTATTCCTTTCCATTCTCGTTTTACCTGGGGAATAATAATCAGTTCCCTCGCTTTATATTATTGACCTGTAGGTTCTTTCTCTTAGCCTCGTAGGCTATTTCTTTATATTTTCATCTTTTTACCTCATTAAGGTGAGACCCTAACCGTTCGTTTCTTTCTATTTGTGACCAAAGGGTCTTTTTGGTCCCGTAGACCTTAGCCTTATTTATAATCTCGTAAGTTATGATAATCCCGTAGATCATCTTTTATTCAAGTCTTTATTCAAAGGTATATACACCTATATATGTATATGGCGTTAAGGTACCCTTTTATGTTCAAAATCATTTATTTTCGTCTTGGTATTTCCTTTAACCTTGACCGTAGTCTAAGGCTACATTTGTTTTCTTTCAGACAAATTTTCCGACGTTATGATTTCTCACGTCATTTGTGTGTCGGCTGATCGGAGTGTCGCGCACCGGTCAAAGATAATATTTATAAGCCCTATTTACCCTTAACAAATAGCTAGCGGTAGCAAGGGGTCGAACCACGAAGAGTATGTGGTTTGCGATTGGATTTGGATGAATTGAAATATGTGTCACAACTTATGAAGCTTGCTATCTTGTTTTTGTGTATTTTTGTTTGATTGAAAAGATGTGAATTAAAATTACTAATGTAATTGGGTTGATACTACTAATGATTAACAATTGCAAGAATGTAATTAAAGGTTTAAACAAGATAGAGAAAACAAGGCTCACACCCGGTTCGGTAATTGCAATCCTAGGGTTCTTACACGTTTTAAATTTAATTCACTTGAATATGTTATTAACGGATTTCTATCATCAAAGCTTAGGTGCCAATTGATATCAACGCATATCACGGACCACAATGCACTTCGTTACTTCGGACAAGTAAAACCTTTTGAATGACAAGGCATAATTGCACAAACTTGTTTCGCAAAGTCAAATTTCATAACTCACTCGACAATTCACAAATATAGTTCAAATGCAAGACAATTGTCAATCAATTCAAATACAATTCAAGTTGTCACAAAATCAAACTAAAACATTGTTCAAACCCTAGACTTACAATAACCTACACCGGGGTGAAACCTCCAAGAATTAGCCGCTCATGGTCGAAGAGTCACGATCAACGGATGATGGAAGCTTGAATTGGGTCATCTTGAGTTTGGAGAATGATGGAATGGTGATTAGGGTTTGGGTAATTGTGGAAGTGAATTGATGGTGGAATGGTTAAGGTTTGAATGATGGAGATGATGATGGGTTGAGTGGTGATTCGGTTGATTCGGATGATGGAAGGTGTCCCAGATGGATTGGAAGTGATGATGGTGGTAGATATTAGGTTCCAAGAACAAGTTTCAAACTCAAAAACAAGTGTAACCTCCTTTTCTTGGTCAAAATTCATGTTATAACTCGTCCCCAACTCAAAAATCAAGTTTTTCGCGATATGAGAATGCAGGTGGCGTCGCCGACGGCCCCTGGAAGTCTCAGTTTCGCCCGACGGCTTAATTAGCTGTTTACGGAGGTTTCTGGCCGACGGAAAAATCCAAAGGGCGTCGCCGACGGCCCTTTTGGGCGTCCCCGACGCTGCCTGGTTTTGTCGGTTTCGTCCAAAACTGTTTTCTTTATAACTTCTTCGTTATAGCTCCGTTTTACTCACCGTTTTCGCTCACGTTCTCTTAATTTAGCCCTCTATCATGCCATCTTCCAATATATTCATTTTAAATCCATCAAAATTCCCCAAAATACATCCAATCTTAGTGATTAACCCAGTTTTCTTCATTTCACATCCCCGGTTGATCCGTTTCGCGTCCCGGTGCTCCATTTAGCTCCCGATTAGCTCCTTAAACTATTTTAGACCTGTAAAACACAAATCACATTAAAAGTAGGCTATTCAAGATTAAAAGCTATGTAAAAACATCAACTTAAGCATAAACGATCACCGGTTTTCAACCACGTATCACATCCCCACACTTGTCGTTTGCTTGCCCTCAAGCAAATCTGTTTTTCACTTTCACGTGGGTCGAACAAAGAATACACTCCGCATTCCCGAGACGAAGGTTAAGGTCAATTGTCATACAAAAGTTCAAACTCTTTACAATTTGCAACATATTTAACGGTAAAGTATATTCACATATATAAAATGGTTATCCAAGATGAACCCACCCGTGAAATCAACAATTCATGCACATCCCTCACAATGTTCTCTCCACTCGGATTATAAATTGGCTAATTTTTATAATGTATTAGCTCTTCAAAGAATGATCGCTCAAAACCGATTAGAACACGTACCCGCATAAGCTTGCAACTCAATCATTCTCCGCCACCGAACACGAATACCAAACACAAGTCAAAAGGTTTTTGTAAGGGTTTAACGGGGCTAGGCTAAGGGTAGGGAATAGGATATTTAATGTGGCTATAGTGATGAAAATTCGACTTTTATTGTAAACAACTATTCTAAACACGACTAACTACCAACATCAAACTAGAAGGCAATAATTTTCGCCTTTTATTCCACAAACTACTACTCAAATTTTTGTATTTTTCTCAACAATTTTTTCTCTTCTTTTTTTTCACAACTTTTCTGAATTTTTCGGTTTTTTTTTTTCACAAAATGTAAAGCACAACTATACAAACAAATAGACATACAATCGAATTTTCATCACACGAGTTTAAAAGAAAAGGTTTAAGGTTATGGGCTAAATGGATTGTCAAACGAAAGGATTAGGCTCAAAGTGGGCGACTAGGGGATTTATTTGGGGTAAAGGTAAGCAAATGGTGTAAAAGGAAAAGGTTTACCTAATGCCTTAATCATTCTTGTGCTTGCATTACGTCTATGGTCTCAAACGCATCAAAAGTTGCAAGTTCTACAATACATGACTAATGGTCCACTCAAACAAAGAAACATGAATATGTAATTCTATGATGTAAAAGTGGCTCGAAACCTCACATATATAGAGGGTATGGTATGTGACATGCATGATGTGCTAGTTTCTTAGGCGAATTACTCTCAAATAACCACCCGCTAAATACCCGTCATGCTATTAATTTGAACTTGACCATGACAAAAGACCAAATGAGTTGTGCCATCCCTCGTTGACTTAGTTACTTGTGCTTTAAGATCGCTTTCGAAACAAGACATTTTTGAAAAATTTTTGAAAATTTTCCCCATCCCCACACTTGAGGTAAACATTGTCCTCAATGTGTAGTTTTTAAATGAACGGGTCAAAATTGATAAACTTTTACTACTCCCCCATCCCCACACTTAAGGTAAACATTGTCCTCAATGTGTAAGAACTAGAGTTTTTAAAACGCACAAGGGATGTGACACGGCTAACTTCCCAAAAATTCCACCCCGAAAAATAATATACAATTACAATCCACTTATTACTAATCTAAAAAATCAAGGTAAAAAGGAAACGCATGCACCTGATTTTTTTTTTCGCTAGATGCTCCTGTCTTCTTCTTCTCTTCACAAAAACGGTCGTCCCTCGAACATGATGTACCTACAAATTTTAACCCTTGTGTAGAAGCATGCTTCTCACAACCATTGAAATTTGTTAGCTTCTTAGTTCTACCATTTTTATGAAAGTGTTACCAAATCATGCGTTAAATTACCTTGATTTTTGTGGAAAAATAATGTACAACAATAACAAATCCTAACTCACTTTCGTAGGAATAACGGTTGCATTTAACGTATGCAACAAGCCCTTTTAAACCCCCCAATAGCTTGGGAGGACGAGTAGGTCTCGTGAGGGTTATATAGGGAACACACCCACAACGTTCATTTAACTACTAAAACGAAATAACAACGTCATACAACAACAACAACAAAACTACAAAGAAAAACTAAAACTAATTGTGAAAGAAAATATACAACAACAATTGACTTACCACCTCATGGTGGTCGAATGGCGTGCTTGCCGCCTACGAACTCCTCGAAATCACCCACCAGTGATTCATACCATTTGTTGCCAAACGGTACAAACTTCCTCACCTCCTCTTCATTCTTCTTTTTCTAGAGGTGACTTCTTCGCCTTCTTTTTCTTGACTGTCTTCTTCTTTGTTTCTCTAAACCTACCAACCATAGCACATACCTTTTTTGTTTGGATTCATGTCCTTTTTAGGACACTTATCCTCACCGAGCGGGTTAGTGAAATTTGGAAAAACATTTAAATTTAATTCCTGGTCCCCAAATTTCATGCTTACCGTTCCCGTTGCACAATTTATTATGGCATTAGGAGTTGCCAGGAACGGTCTACCCAGTATAACTATCGGTTGGGTGTCCTCAACACACCCAACATAGTCTACTACCAAAAAGTTAACTGGGTAGTAGCAATCGTCCACCTTAACAATCACATCTTCCACCATCCCCCTTGGATGCGTGGGAGTCTGATCGGCCAATACTACGGGAGTATCAAAATTTTTTAATGGACCAAAATCGTATTGGTCATACAAACTCCGGGGTAAAATGCTCACACAAGCTCCAAGATCGAGGAGCGCCCTCTCAATTTTAAATGTTCCAATTTGAATTGGAATAAGAGGATCTCCCGGATCTTGAACTTTTGGGGGGAGCGCACTTGATAAAACGGCACTAACATGTGATACCAAATCGATAGGTTTGGGTAATTTATTGTGCTATTTTTCAATGCTCAACTATTTCAAGCATTCCACATGAGCCGGAACCTTTTTAATATCATCAAGTAACGGCAAATTAACTTTAGCTTGTTTAAAATTTTCCCACCCCTCGTCCTTTGGTGGGCACCGTTCATCACTTTTCGATGTATTAAGCGGGTTAAGTTGATTTAAACAATTTTCACAAAAAGCATTTTTAGTTACATTTTCAATTGTACTTTGTGAAATCGTTTCTTGTTTATTTTCATGTTCTGGCTCATCACTTATATCTTCCACTACACCATCAACGAATTGTGGTGGTGGAATGCTTTCAACACTACAAACTTCATCATTTAAAAGAATACTTACCGCGCTAATGTGTGCATTCCTCACGTTGCTTGTGCTAGGACCTTGATGCTTCGGTTTCACTGTAGTGTCACTTGGAAGTCCTCCTCCACTTCCACGAATTTGAGCCATCTCTTGAGCAAGTTGCCCCACTTGCTTCTCCAACGCCTTGTGGGATTTATCTCTTACTTCAAATTCCTTCTTCATCTCGGCTTTGAACTCTTGATGTGAATTAGTAAGAGCTTGATGTGAATTGGTAAGATTACTCACCGCATTCATGATGGCATCAAATTTCGAACTTATCGAATCATCACCTTCGGAATTTGAAGCACTACCCCCATTTCCACCTTGGTTGTAACCCCGTTGATAGTTGCTTTCACGGATTTGATATCCTTGGTTACCCCCTTGATTGTAATTCCTTTGGTAACCCCCTTGGTTACCACCTTGACGATTATTATACGATGAGCCACCTTGATTACCCGCTTGGAAATTCGGATTCATTTGATTTGAGGCGTTACCATACCGGAAGTTAGGGTGATTTCTCAAACCCGGATGGTAAGTGTTGGAGTTCATGTCATATTTATTTTGATCCCCATACACTTGGTTTACCTCCTCGGTGTACTCACTCGGCCCCGTTGGACATTGCTCGGTTCTATGGCCGATGTCTCCACTCTTCACACACCACGAATTGTACCGCGTTCACCTCCTTCTTCATACGAGCCATTTCCCGTTCTAAGGTAGAAATTAGATCCTTAGAATCAAGATCGGGAAGTGACCGGGAAACGGGATGTTTCTTGGCTCTATCGGCCGATTCCTTTTCTTTAGACCGCTTGCTCATTCGCTCGAGAAACTCCCAATCGTCATCTTCATGATTGCTCAATAAAGTCCCGTTGCTTGTTGACTCAAGGCGGTTCCATGTATTGTCGTCTAGACCCCGTACAAAACACTTGACTAACTCCCACTTCTCTATTTGATGATGTGGGCACTTTCGCATCAACTCCTTGTATCGTGTGAATGCTTCATGCAACGGCTCACCCGATAATTGGCGAAAAGACCTAATTTCGTCACGCGCATCATCGGTCTTTGCCATCGAATAGTATTCATCCAGAAAAGCTTGTTGCATTTCTCCCCATGTTCGAATGCTATTTGCCGGAAGTGTGAGAAACCATTGTTTTGCTTTGTCTTTCAACGAAAATTGGAACAAACGAAGCTTGACCTCCTCTAATGCAAAGTTGTGCCCCCCAATAGTGTTACAAATAGACGAGAATTCCGCCAAGTGCGTATACGGCTCATCATTAGACCTCCCATTGAAGTGGGGAAGTATATTGATGTAATGCGGTTTACAATCAAACATTCTCCGTTCGCATACTATCGGAGAGTCATTTTCGGTAACTATCGGTCGAAAACGGTCATTCACTCCCCGTGGAGGTTGTTAACGACGTTGTGGACCATTAACCTCTTGATCAACCGGTCTTCGGTTGTCCCTTCGATCACCCCCCTATCACCTCTTCTATCATCTCTTCGATTCCCACCTTGGTTACCCCTTTGGTTACCCCCTCCCACGAAACGAGGAATCCGGTTAGGGTTAGCATTGTTGTTGTTGTTGTTGAACCCATCATCCCGGTTCTGTTGGTAATTGTTTCGCGGTTGGCGGTTATTTTCGTAACCATCATTTCTTCTATTCCCATAACCGTAGTCATCATCCCCCACATAGTTGGCATTTTGATAGCCAAACTCCTCATCTTCAAATCCACGTGCATTGTAGATATTACCCTGATTCACACACCCCCAATCTTCGTCATCATTGACCCGATCATCATAGTAGCCCCCGTCATCCGAATTTTCCGTGTGAATGCTCACATGCTCCGGCGATTGATAACCGGGAACACTATAAGGTTCGTCATCGGGAATGGCGTTTCTCAAATCGTCTATGTTGAAAATGGGTCTTCGTTCGTGGGATTGCCACGATCTCGGTTGCCTCGACGGTCGGAATTGACATTCCGGTCATCAAGGTTGAGGGGTAAGGAAGCTTGTCGATGAAGATTTTGTTGTTGGGGTGTTCTTTGGTTGTTGTTGGGATTTTGGTTTTGGTTTTGGAAAGGTGGTGTGGGTGGTCCATTGTTGTTGTTACCACCCGGTCGCTCTTGAGGTATAGATTGAACATTTTGGGCGGGGTAAAAGATTCCTCAGGACTGGAATTGGTTTTGGTTGAGGTTTGGGTGATTGGAGTTTTGGTTTGCCATTGAATCGGTTTCAATGGTCTGTGTGAGTTATGGTGTTTGGTTGGTTTGATTAGAAGCAAGAGTTGCTTCTAACCGGCTTGCTAAGTTTCTTCTTTCGACTCTTTCTATTTTCGGTTCGTAGACTAAAGGTGAAGTCCTCCCGGAGTTCCGCGTATGCATGCACTACCTGTAACCTGCACAAGTAACACACCCGCGTAACAAGGAAAAAAGACAAAGTGCAAAAAGAAACTAAACATTTTAAACAGATAATCACGAAATTCAAACAATAATCCAAACACAAAGCGCACGCACTCCCCGGCAACGGTGCCAAAATTTGATCAGAGTGTCGCGCTCCGGTCAAAGATAATATTTATAAGCCCTATTTACCCTTAACAAATAGCTAGCGGTAGCAAGGGGTCGAACCACGAAGAGGATGTGGTTTGCGATTGGATTTGGATGAATTGAAATATGTGTCACAACTTATGAAGCTTGCTATCTTGTTTTTGAGTATTTTTGTTTGATTGAAAATATGTGAATTAAAATTACTAATGTAATTGGGTTGATACTACTAATGATTAACAATTGCAAGAATGTAATTAAAGGTTTAAACAAGATAGAGAAAACAAGGCTCACACGCGGTTCGGTAATTGCAATCCTAGGGTTCTTACACGTTTTAAATTTAATTCACTTGAATATGTTATTAACGGATTTCTATCATCAAAGCTTAGGTGCCAATTGCTATCAACGCATATCACGGACCACAATGCACTTCGTTACTTCGGACAAGTAAAACCTTTTGAATGACAAGGCATAATTGCACAAACTTGTTTCGCAAAGTCAAATTTCATAACTCACTTGACAATTCACAAATATAGTTCAAATGCAAGACAATTGTCAATCAATTCAAATACAATTCAAGTTGTCACAAAATCAAACTAAAACATTGTTCAACCCCTAGACTTACAATAACCTACACCGGGGTGAAACCTCCAAGAATTAGCCGCTCATGGTCGAAGAGTCACGATCAACGGATGATGGAAGCTTGAATTGGGTCATCTTGAGTTTGGAGAATGATGGAATGGTGATTAGGGTTTGGGTAATTGTGGAAGTGAATGGATGGTGGAATGGTTAGGGTTTGAATGATGGAGATGATGATGGGTTGAGTGGTGATTCGGTTGATTCGGATGATGGAAGGTGTCCCAGATGGATTGGAAGTGATGATGGTGATAGATATTAGGTTCCAAGAACAAGTTTCAAACTCAAAAACAAGTGTAACCTCCGTTTCTTGGTCAAAATTCATGTTATAACTCGTCCCCAACTCAAAAATCAAGTTTTTCGCGATATGAGAATGCAGGTGACGTCGCCGACGGCCATTTAGGGCGTCCCCGACGGCCCCTGGAAGTCCCAGTTTCGCCCGACGGCTTAATTAGCTGTTTACGGAGGTTTCTGGCCGACGGAACAATCCAGAGGGCGTCGTCGACGGCCCTTTTGGGCGTCCCCGACGCTGCCTGGTTTTGTCGGTTTCGTCCAAAACTGTTTTCTTCATAACTTCTTCGTTATAGCTCCGTTTTACTCACCGTTTTCGCCCACGTTCTCGTAATTTAGCCCTCTATCATGCCATCTTCCAATATATTCATTTTAAATCCATCAAAATTCCCCAAAATACATCCAATCTTAGTGATTAACCCGGTTTTCTTCATTTCACATCCCCGGTTGATCCGTTTCGTGTCCCGGTGCTCCGTTTAGCTCCCGATTAGCTCCTTAAACTATTTTAGACCTGTAAAACACAAATCACATTAAAAGTAGGCTATTCAAGATTAAAAGCTATGTAAAAACATCAACTTAAGCATAAACGATCACCGGTTTTCAACCACGTATCATCGGCTCATCTTATGCTCACCATTATCCAGTTTACATATATTCATATTTGATTATGTCCCATTACCGGGCTCATTATTCTTTTGCTTTTAACGCTACCGTTATTCAGCTTGCGCTTGCTAATGCCATCCGGCGTTATATTATATTCAACCCGTTTGACTTATTCATGTGAAATTTTATCATTT
Organism: Helianthus tuberosus; assembly: GCA_030545235.1. Lineage (NCBI taxonomy): Eukaryota > Viridiplantae > Streptophyta > Magnoliopsida > Asterales > Asteraceae > Helianthus > Helianthus tuberosus. Next base: position 85,849,548 of record CM060371.1, on the reverse strand, counting down.
ATGGATGTCAAATTTCATTTTTTGTTCGACTCGTTCAACTTTAAAGTAGTTGAACATAATTTATCAAAATTTCTATTTACGTCATCTTGTCGTCTTTTAGTCATGACTCAAAACCCGAGTCTTTGACTTTCCATCCGAGTTCCCGTTTCTCGGTCTACGCATGTGTTTAACTCCTTACCCATCAACCGGGTGTTTTACCGAAGTCGTTATTATTGCAACCCTTCCGGTATGCATTAAGACTTTGTTTCACTTTTATATCCCGACTTTGTCCTCAAATTTGACGTTTTACAAAAACGGCCCGTTAAGAGACATATTTGCATTCTCCGGGTTCGAGTGTAAGTATACCCCCTCCCAATGCATATCTTAGTCATTTTACATATTTGCATTCTTCGGGTTCGAGTGTAAGTACACCCCCTCCCAATGCATATCTTAGTCATTTTACATATTTGCATTCTCCAGGTTCGAGTGTAAGTACACCCCCTCCCAATGCATATCTTAGTCATTTTACATATTGCATTCTCCGGGTTTGAGTGTAAGCACACCCCCTCCCAATGCATATCTTAGTCATTTTACATATTGCATTCTCCGGGTTTGAGTGTAAGCACACCCCCTCCCAATGCATATCTTAGTCATTTTACATTAATCTTTGTCCCTACACTCGGGCTCATTATCTTAATGTAATACGCTTTCGTCATCCGGCTATGCGTTTACATTATTATTAAATATTTTGCTCATTTGATTCATTTGGGTACTTTTAATTTGACCCATTTACCCTGTCCTTACTACATCGGATGTAAGTATGTCCATCATAAAAAGTTCATGGTACCACGTGCTCACCACTTACTTGGCCAGAGTGAGCGATCAACACCTGGTATACATGAGCTTTGTAGGATCGTTTTGTGACCCGAACGAGTCATTCAGAAGAGATTTTATCAGTTTTAGAGGCGGAAACTAAGAAACCGACGTCGAAACAGCTTGAATATCATTTTAAACCTTTTGTATATTGATTTAACACCTATTACATTCAGTAGACGGACCGGCAGCACTTCGGTACCAATTCACGAACTGTTACAAATGAATAGACCACTACCCTATATATAGTAGTCAGGTTTCGCTTGAACTATACACGTTCACCTTCAAGCGAAACCCCCAAATAAAGTTTCAAGCGAAACCCACATTAAATGTCAACTTTCAAGCGAAACACATGAAAAACAAAATTCTGATTTCAAGCGAATCTGCCATGTATTTTGTCTTCTTGTTTAGTGATGCAATGATGATGTCATATTATGATGTCATCATTGTATCAGATGACGTCACTCTTGATCATATTCGCAACGCAACTGAGACTCGACATAAGACGAAGACGACAGATGAATGCACCAACAGACTCCCCCTCAGATGTTGACGAGTCTTAAGTGTCGAGTATTCTCAATCTTCAATCTTTATCAGTCTCTTTTCTTTCTTAGCATATACCAGGATCTTCTCTTTGGCTCTAACCTCATCAGACTCCCCCTCTCATCATGATGGGATCGCCATCTAGAATTAGCTATCGCCTTGAGATTGCATCCTGGCTTTAACTCTGTCCAGTTCATCTCCTGCACAAATTTTCTCACTACCACATAAGTTTTTACTTAAAACAATAAGAAAAACTTTCTAGAAATAGTTATATCAAGTTCAAATTAATGACCTCGATTAACTAATCAAACTTTTCTTACACAAAACAAATTTATTCTGTTAAACTCACACTCCCAACCCTGATCATCATGTTCAGCACTTGAAATTTTGAAAATCAGCTCTTCAACATCAGTTGTCGAAAATCTTTTTGAATTTTTCAAAATTTATGCTAAAACACACTAAAATCTTTTTGGATTTTTAAAACAGAAATGAAATGCAGTAAAGAAATATATACTGACAATATTTTTGTGAGTTCGTGCAAGAGGATCATATCAGTTTATGAGATCAATCACCAACACCGTTAAGCTTTAAACATTTTAAGTTCTAAACGATTCACATAGATTGACGATATTGTTATCCACTTAAACTCAATCTAAAAACTTTCGAAATGCTTACCGATACGTTAAGGTATATTTAGATAGCACTAAATTCTTATGGACCCCACAATCTCAGCATATCCCCTCATCATGCAATACACTGACTCAAGTAATGCCTTTAAACTTTTATCAACTGTGATTTGTGCGAAAACAAAGCAGAATGTTTAAACATTAACAATCAGGTCGATACTTCCGTATACGCAGAGAAAGTCCAATGTTTAAACAAAATAAGAAAAATAAAACAAGTTGAAGTTGTTTAGGCTTTAACCACCAGGTCGATACTCCCGTATACGCAGAGGAGGTCCAAAGCTTAAACGAAACACCAAAGAAAATAAAGCAGAACGTTTAGGCAACAACATCCAGGTCGATACTCACGTATATGCAGAGGATGTCCGATGCTTAAACAAAATAAAGAAATAAAACAAGTTTAAATCTTTGCAAAATAAAATGCACAATCACAGCGATTTTTCAGCAAAGTTGTGAAAGTTCACAAACTTAACCAGTTTTATGTCTTTCGACAATCAGCGATTACTGAGTAGGTACACAGTCAAGAAGGACAAAACTAAGTACTATGCTTTCAATCATGTTTTCCACTAGAACTAGGCTTTATCATTTAAGTTTGTATCATTATCGCAAATCTACTAGTCTAGCTGAGCCTATCGTCACATCTTTAGTGACACCGTTTATCACATATAGACTTTTCATTTCTTTAGCATGCTGTGATAGTCCACTGATCTACTATCATTTCCTCTTTTTGATAACAAAACTCATTTTTCATTTTTCAATGTTTTTGAAATTTTCAAATTTTCTAATTTTTTAAAAATTTTTACTCCCCCTAAAATCAAAATATGTCTCAATTTTGATTTTCTGGGAAAATTTGAAAACAAGCTGTAAAAGAAATGTGACAACATGATGAGAATCGCTTCAATTCTCCATTCACTTGGCTTAAACAATCAGAACTCCCCCTGACAACAAACTATTTTCCCATAGTGATTTCAAAACACTTAAGTTTGTTTTAATCAAAATGGTTTTTCCGGAAAATAAGTTTTGTGTGTCTTTACACAAATTCGGGGATCTTTCATCACTTTGTTTTCTTCAATCACTTGTAAAAACTAACATTTTTAAGATCAATCCACAAACATCACTTGTAGAAAATCAAGTACAACTTAATGTCCCTGATTTACCACTTGTAAGTCGAAATATCACATTCGTGAATTTCTCAAGAAATGTGCCGATTCATGTTCCACGCTTACCAACCTGGGAACTCCGGCAAGTCAGGTTTTTCATTTAAACAGATTCACCCAAGCCTGGCGGTCCTTGGGTGATTTTGAATTCTTGTTCAACAATGGTGGAAAATTTGCATCATCTATTGTTAAACCTGAATTCTCAGTTTTTACCTCAACTACCGGCTCTTCTGGCTTTACCGTACCAGAATCATTGCTGCACATGGCTTGTCTGACTTTGATCTGTCAGATTCATCGCCTGAAGATGGCTTGTCTGACTTCGACACGTCAGATTCATTGCCTGAAGGTGGCTTGTCTGACTTCGACACGTCAGATTCATCGCCGACCATTTTCTTCTTCTTCTTTTCTTCTTTCGTCCTCAGATTTGTATCTGATGAATTCGTCTTGCTTGACTTTGCAATCGAGGGAGTCGATTCATCAGAACTCTTATTTTTAACAGATGAACCCGAGGACAAAATCCTTTCGAGATACTCTCTCGCTTTCTTCCTCTTTTTCCTCAGTCTGTCTTTTTGCCCTGCGAAAGCTTCACTTTCGGTTTTAGAACTTTCTGTTCTTGAACTTTAGGTTCTTGAACTTTCTGTTCCTTGGGCTTGACATTGACTGGTTTCTTCACCTGCTTCTGAGATTCAGCCCTCGATCTTCTCATTGATCTCATTGAGCAATCTCTAGCAATGTGACCTCTGATGTTGTAGTTAAAGCATCTTCTCGTCTCATAATTCCAACTTTGGCAGTTAACAGCAATGTGTCCTTGATAGCCGTATCTGTAACACACTCTGTTATCATACCAATCACCATTTTCAGTCCAAACATTCAGATCATAGCACTGTTTGGCTTGGTGATAATCCTTGCTCCTCTTGTTTGCTGGATTTGGCTTTTGAGCACTGTGGTCAAACCTGCACCACTTATTACCAACTATTTTAGAGTTTTCATTTTTCAATTTGTTTAAATTTTTGTTTTGATTGGATGATTGAACTGATGAGCTTTTATTTTCTTTTTGAAAATTTTTCGGTTTTTTATCTTTTTGTTTTTGTTCCATATTCTTCTTTACAGGTTTTTGCGTTGAGCATTCACCTTTTTCAGTAGAATGTAGAACAGTTTCTCGAAACATTTCTTTTAATTTCAAAAATGTTTTCTTTTTCTCATCATCATCAGTTTTCTCATCACAATCTTCAACTTTGACATTGTCAAAGTTTGTGACATTGTCACTTATTGGTACAGAATTGATCGGTTTTGGACATGGATAATCTGGTGTTGATGACGAAGTCTCAAAACCTTTCAATTTCTCTTCAAGCTCTTTGATGTTAATCCGAGCTTTTTCAGCTTCATTTTCAAGTCGAATGATTTTCTGAAGATGAGAGTTTATTTCAATCTGTTTTTCAAGATTATTTTTAAAAATGGCAGATTTCTCATCTTCTAAAATCTTCATTTGACTTTGAAAATCTTTTTCAAATTTTAATTTTTCATTTTCAAATTCTTTTTCCTTTTCTTTCAAAATCTCGTTTTTCAATGTCAAACTGTTCAAATCTCTTAACATTTTGTCATTTTCTGATTTCAACTTCTCACAATTTTCCGTTAAATCAAAAATCTGTTTCTCATCAGCTTTCTTCTCGTCTTTCAAAACTGAAATTTCTTCAGTCTGTTCCTCTCCCACTTGAACACCTTTACTCTTGCTCTTCTTTAATATTGATTTTTCACTTTGACTTTTCTTCTTCTCAGCATTTCTCTCCATCTGTTCTTCAAGTTTCTTAATGAATTGACCAATTGTCAATTCAGAGTATTCTCCAGTTCTTTTTAAATCCAAAAGATATGTACCCCACTCTTGTTGAGGTAAGGAATTGGCTAATTTATCAACCCATTCATTTGGACTTTTCTGAATACCCTTCTCAGACAATGAACGAACAAGATGTCTATACCTCTCAATGATACTCTTTGTACTTTCTCCTGGAAAACCTGAAAAAGAGTCAAACTCTTTCTTTAGTACATTTATTCTTTTAAAAGTTTCACTTGTCATATTAAAGAAATTGATATCCATGATTCGGAAACCCGTTTTTCAAGACAGTCCCTTCAAGTGAAATAACTTGTTCAAGCGAATACACATGCAAAAACAATACCTCAAGTGAAAACAACTTTTTAATTATCTGACAACTCGTGATGATTCACATGAACTTTGGTATTCACATTTATCAACAATGATTTAGAAATTATAAAAAGTAGTCAACAGAATGTGTGAACTAAATTCTTGTAACTTGAACCTTTTGAATATCTCACGTGACCTGACAACAACTTTACTTGCAAACACTTATCAGCTCACATGCACACAACAATCAATGATTTGTACTCAATTACAATTAACTGATAGTTGTGATTGGGCCGAAAAATCTGTAGTGGGCTGACAACAATCCACTTAATCGACAAGACTCAATTTATCACAATTCTTTGATTTGACCGCACTTTTTCAATAGATCAACACAAACTGATTTAGCCGATAAGTCTTGAAGGATTAACAGTCACATGCAAAGTCTGATCAACTGATACAATTTTCGACATAACTCACATGCACAACTTTGTTCACTTAATCAAACCGATGCAATCCTGACACAAGTCACATGATCTTGTTTAATGTTTTCACACAACACACGATGCACTTTCTCATGAAAAAAAACAAAAACAGTTCAAGCGGTACACATATTTTCAAGCAAACTGCTGATTTCAAGCGAAAGCCTGCGTTTCGCTTCAAACTGCACCAAATTTTCAAGCAAACCCTGAGATTTCAAGCGAAAGCCTGATGATGTCAGCAAATGTCGAACCAATTTCAAGCGAATATCATGTTTTTAACCAGTTTTAAGTCGATTTAAGCTCTGAAACTTTCCAGGATTTGTTAAAACATGATTACGCACAAGATGTGTGAATTTGAGCCGATTTTATCTGTGAAAAAATTTTAATTTTGAAAAGAATGGTGTAGAAATCAGAAAAAGTGATGAAAACAGGCTGTTTTGGCAAGATCTCTTCCTCCTGAGCTCTGATACCACTTGTAGGATCGTTTTGTGACCCGAACGAGTCGTTCAGAAGAGATTTTATCAGTTTCAGAGGCGGAAACTAAGAAACCGACGTCGAAACAGCTTGAATATCACTTTAAACCTTTTGTATATTGATTTAACACCTATTACATTCAGTAGACGGACCGGCAGCACTTCGGTACCAATTCACGAACTGTTACAAATGAATAGACCACTACCCTATATATAGTAGTCAGGTTTCGCTTGAACTATACACGTTCACCTTCAAGCGAAACCCCCAAATAAAGTTTCAAGCGAAACCCACATTAAATATCAACTTTCAAGCGAAACACATGAAAAACAAAATTCTGATTTCAAGTGAATCTGCCATGTATTTTGTCTTCTTGTTTAGTGATGCAATGATGATGTCATATTATGATGTCATCATTGTATCAGATGACGTCACTCTTGATCAGATTCGCAACGCAACTAAGACTCGACATAAGACGAAGACGACAGATGAATGCACCAACAAGCTTTTTATAATTTTCACATTACACCCCATGTAAGTAATGCCTTTATTTGTTTCTCTTTGAAACAATATCCCGAATAGGTTTTCTACTCGGGTTTTTCCAAGTTTTCAATCTACATATGCAACTTTCAATCTCTACATATTTGTTGCATATTACAATTTGTGCAATTAAATTTAAAATGTGCACCTGGTAAAGCTTGCCCTAACGGGATTCTTTGCCATTAGCCTTGTTCGCGATCGCCACGCAATTTAGGTCCTTGGTGAGCATGTTTTACTTGTCGTACTTTGTATCGTTCCTTCGTCAAATCCGCAATTCATGATACTCCCGCTATCTTCCGATGCGAGTGTCCTTCAACTAAAACATTTACAAGAGTTAGTAACATCAATTTCAATAATTGCCCGTATTATAATACAAGGCTTTTCTACTATACGCGTCAACGCGCGTAAGTTTGTTGACTATATTAATCCTTTACCGATTTGATTGGAGTAGCGTGTATTACACGATAACTCTATCTGTTGTTTTTTAACACTTTAACTCTTACTAAACCATTAATAAACATGTACTTACCGGATTTGCGATCAAACTTCGAACCGAACACTTTATTCTTTTAACCTTGGGCTTTGATTACCAACTTGTAAGACCCTTAGTCCATTTATACGATTTTTATATAAATTTTGATTATAATTAGTTAAATATGTTTACACATACATTACAAAATATGCATTTCTTAAAAACTTTAAGAAATAACACAATTCAACATTTCATAGAAAATTCGTCGTTTAAAAACGTGACGACGAATCGTTTCGCGGAAGCTTGAATCTTGATTGTGTTCGGTTCTTTAACGAGCTTGATTGTCCACCGGCATCGCATATTAAACCTACATTTTATTCAAACGATTAGAAATCAAAGCATTTGAACAAAATAATTGAACACAAGAAATTATTAATTTTTTTTTCAGCCCCTTCACCCGGCCGTGTCAAATGTTCACCCGGCCGAGTAAGCTAAACATGTATTTTTCACAGCCCCTTCACCCGGCCGTATCAAATGTTCACCCGACCGTGTCAACTCTGCACATTTATTTTTCACCCAATTTACGTCTAAAGCTATCCAAACTCATTTTAATCGCTTGGGATTCGTTTCTTAACATATCTAAGCTATGATCCATTACCCGGATCCATTATACATATAGTTTACGCTCCCGTTACCCGGTTTACGTTTTTCTTTATTACACTTAAACCAACATTTTACCACCTACTTTATTTTGTCCCGTTTAGAAGTTTTCATACATTTAAGCATCTAACTTGCTCATCTCGTTTCACACTTTGCATTCTCATATTAGGATAACTACTTACATTCCACCACAATTAATTTTTGTGGTGGATTCAACATAATTAACCAATTTTCCCAAATTTTACCTTTCGGTTGGTCATATTACGCAATTGACCCATTTTTAGGCATTTGACCCACGAAGGTGCATACCTATAACTTTAATTCAAATTTAATGATTCCATAATCAAATGCAAGTTACTAAACAACCTTTATGGGTTGTTCGCCTAATTTACCCATCGAGGGCTTTTTGGTCAATTTTAGTCCCTTATTTACTACGAAGGACTTTCGCTAATATTTGACCAAAATATCGTTTTTTTAAGTATAATTCTAAATATGCGTACCTGGCCCGGGTCAACAATTAGACCCGATTTATACCTTGCTTTTATTATCACAATTTCTATGGCGACGAAAGCATCCGAATTGCTAATCGTTCCTGTTAGCATAAGGCTCGACAACCACATTAGTCGATATTGTCAAATGGTGTTAGCACCACCATTTGACCCGTTTGGCCTATACTGCCAAACGTTTACATGTATAGCAAAAACATGGTTTTTAATCACCAATTTACCCATCTGACCCATTTCGGATTTTTCCTTTCTTTAATCCCTTTCCGTACTTATTTAGCCCATTTCGGCTTACGCCATGAGTACCCCTTTCAACTTCGGTTTACATTAGTCAACACTTGACCAAATTTCATTTTTACCCTTTTTCTTAATGTTAGATTACATTACAAGGTAATCTTATCGAAAACTCATAATTTCTTAGTCCTTTCATGACCAAGTTACCATTACGCCCTTTTTACCATAACCCATGGTTTTTATTGTCTATAATAGTCCGACCCGCATCAATTGCGTCGGAAATCGATGTTTCCTGTGTTATATTTATCGCATTTATACTCATAAAATAAGCAAATATTCTACAAGGGGGTGTAAGTTTCACTTACCTTTCATCCGGTTTATGCTTCTCCTCTCGTACTTGATTTATTTGACCGCTTATTTCCCAAGCCTGCACCTAGCTCGTTTAAGCGTCAAACTATTGTCAGTCATTTACAAGGCGGTTAAATTAGTCATTAACAATCACGACTATTCCACCTCACTTATTTTCTATGTCGAAGCTACTATTCGACTTCATGATTAGTTAACTTAGTTTATCCAAGTTAACTATTTTCAATCACATGGTTTACAACATTAAGTCTAAATCAACATGATGTTTAGAACCCTTATTACTTCATATTACGCATAATTGCCATATCATTCAAATACGCATTTTCACTCTAAATTTCAACACTTTAGTTCTTATTTAGGCATTTTAACAAACACCTAATGTGCATAATTTTACATATTTACTAACTAGTTCATAACTAGTTATTTTTACTAAGATTTACATCAAAATCAACCCTCTATGTCTAGCGTTCATGAGCTACAACTAGAACTTATATCATAGCATCAATATTCATCAATTTAACACTCTAATCCGAATGTTCATCATATTATCATAAAACCCACCTAGCACATAATAGGGTAATTATCAAATCCCTAGTTTTGACACTAAATCATCAAGTTTTCAACTAGGGTTTGTTTCTCAACATGAATTCCTCCTAGTTTCAGCCAAGTATCAATCATTCAAGCTTGAATTTCGATTTTCATAAGTTCATCAAGAATTCTCAACATCATAAATATAAAAAATTTGACATACCTTACGATCCTCACGACTAGGTGATCGTTTCTATGTATTCATGCATCGATTTAGGGCTTGAATCAAGCTTCAATATGTTGATTTTGCTGAAGTTAGGGTTTGAGCCCCTTTTTAGTTCTCCTGTTCGATCTACATCACGCACACACACTGTGTGTTGTGTTTTTATTTTTGATTTTTAATTACCCAAGTATCTCACTTAACATTGTTAGCCCCTCATGTTTCGTTAATTAGTAAGTAGGCTACAACCTACTTGTCTTCAACAATATTTTGTCTTATTAACTAGGTTAAACTTTCCTAGTTAGCTTAGTGAGTTCGGGATAGTCATAACCCGTTTTATTTTAAGTCCCGTTAACTCGGGCCTCTTCACATACTTTGTTTTCTCAAAGTATTTATCCTACTTATTTTTTAATTATCATCTACTTTATTTATTTAAATCCTAATATTTACCGGGTTAATTTTTGCCACTAACGGTATTTTGCCCGTCATTACTATTAACGTGGTTTGATTACCAAACCTGTTTTTGGGGTGTTACAAAACAAACCGACATCCGAGATATTTTTCAGCATATTTTAAGTTCCCTATACTTTAACTTCATTTTAGAGCCTTGAAATGGGATTAACGGGGATTCAACGTGTCAAAAATGCATCAAAAACCAAGTTTTGGGCTTGCAGGGACCAAAAGTGACAATTTGCCATAGTTACTAGGTGGGGCGCGTAAGCCTAGTCCTTTTCTTACGCGGCCCACGACAACTACCCAGTATAGAAACCTTGAATCTCGTCTTTGAGCTGGTTTTGATGGTTTACAACCCCTGATTTTGCACTCTATGGACTGGTATTTGAGTACCCCTTGTATTCTAAACCATGTGCCTAAGTGTAAGGCCTAGATTGAAGTTCAATTATCGAGAAACGATCCTAACGGTTATAGGAAATCTATAAATACCCAACACTTTCATTCTTTTCAGCTCACACTTGATTCATTTTTGCTCTAAGTTGGGCTTTAACACTTCATACCTGAGCAAACTTGAATCAAACTTCCTAGCTTTGACCCTTTGTAAGTATTCTTTCGTGCTTTTATGCGTTTTTAAGCGTAAAAGTCAAACAGTGTTTGACTTTCTGCTTTGACCAGTCTTTGGTCAACACAAAGTTCGTTTGAACTTTGCAACGTGAGCGTAATCACGATAGTTATAGTCCCTTGTGACTATACCTACTGATTACCACGTTGATTAGGCGTAGTGACGAGTCATAGTTTCGGTCAAAATGCTTATTTATGCGTATTTTGCAACCAAACTATTCTTGGGTATCAAACCCATTTGTTTTGATATCAAAACCTGTTTTCTATCTTAGTTAAAAATGTTTTAACATGTTTAACTCATCACCTTTAGTCTAGTGCTTGTATAGGGTCGTGAGATAAGCGGTCTTAACAACCGCTTAGACTTTCGAACCCGACCCGTTTGGTCGATCGTTAGGATCCGACCAAGCATATTATATGACCATAGTTGTATAGGGAATAACCTTCCGAGGTTATACATTATGGTCACTTAGTTTAATTAGTTGTATGATAGGTAGTTTATATGCCTTAGGTAAATGACCAAAATGCCCTTTTCATGCATAATTGGTAATTAAGCATATGTAACTTAACTTTTGTCACTTAAACTAATTATGAAACATGTTTAGGCATATAATACTTGTCATAGGACTAGTTAGGCGTCTCGAACGCACTTTGCGCGAACGACGCGTTAAAGTAGCATAAGCTACCTTAATGGTCGAAAGCACTTAGGTTAGGTTCCGTTTTAGGATGTAGGCTTCGTTAAACCATATCACATGAGTTCCAATACTCATTTGGTTTACGAGACCTCATTCTATCCGATCTTCCGATTTAGGTGTCGATTTATTAACTAGTAATCCGATTACTAGGTACTACTTGATTTCCTTGTTATGCTTGAGCTTGTTGAGTTCTTTGGATTGAGGATACTTTACACTTCGATGTGAGTACATAGTCCCCTCTTTTACTGTTTTCAATTGTTTTGGGGTGATTCATATGTGTTAAATGATTTCGATGTTTTTAACGATGGTTTCGAAAATGATTAATATGGTTTATATAAAACTAATAACGATTTCGATAATGTGAACAAACTTGTTGGACGTAGTTACATAACAAATAACATTCATTAGTTTTGGCCGAACCGACCAGTATTAGGTTATGGTACCATAGGATCTGACAAATCTCGTTATCAGACTGCACCCATGGTTATGTGTGGGGGTTATGTGGGTAACGACCGAATCTGTGATTGTTAATTTACCCTTGGTGGTTTGTTAATGCGAGATTGGCGATAGACGAGTTGCGAAGGTTTGGATGTTATTAGCGAGACGACCAAAAGTACTTTTCACAATTAAAACGAGAATGATTTTGAACAACTGAAATGATTTAAACGAGTTAAACGAATTGGACAAACGATTGGTTTTTTGTTAGTGTTTAGATAACGGGTCGGGTGTAATGTGATGAAAACATGGTAGATACGCCGCTGGTACTTCTTATATATAAGTGTTTTCATCATATTACATACCGTGGCGTTATTTAGTTCACTTGGGTAAACGATTTTGAAACGATGTCACACAACGATGTTTTCTAAATAATATAAACCATACGAGTTTTATAACGAGATGATTTACAATTTGATTTACTTAAACAAATGTTTTAGGTTAAGAATCATGGCTGCAATATTTTATAAACTATAACCAACTTGATTTGAGTTGGTTAATTATGTGGCAATACTATACACTTCTCAAAACAAGGTTTTTAAATAAGGTATTGCAACATGTAAACGAGCCATGAATCCGATACTCTCATAAAACCTATGTGCTCGCCAGCATTTCTTTGCTGACTTTGTTTTTACATATGTTTCAGGTGTTGTTGAATGATGTTGATTGCTAGGATGCATGCTCACTTAGGACTGGACGAGGCCTTAGTGACCTAATAACGATGATAGACTATGTTTAACTTGTTGTTTTGTTTTAAGACAATGTAAATTATCAAATGAATCAATAAAACGAAACTTTTTGAATCTATAGTTGTGAAACAATAATTTTGTTGCTCCACTCCCCGACATTTTCCGCCGCGGTTTTGTTGTTTTAACGCGGTCGGGGTGTGACAATATAGCACGTAATTTTTTTATTGATATTCGACACCGTACGTAAAAATTTCCAGCGCTTTTAGAATTATTTTTTTACATTTGATATTTTTACTCCCTAGAACTAGAGTTGTATTCAACTTTTTTTACATGGAAGCTTTTTCCACATTATTTACAAGCTAATCTGAAATTGTAAAAGTCGAGCTCTCTTAAAACATCACACGTATTCCATTCGACCAAATTGTTACCCTGTAGCCTACTACCTGATTTATAATGGTGTAAATTATGTTTGCATACACATAAATACGATTTTGTACATGTTTTTCGTTTTGACATTTTTTCTATGTGCAGATTTTTTATTAGTATGCTGGAAATACGAACTATAATGATGATCGAGAAATGGAGATAAAGTTGGTTGGATTTGTTTTATTTTTTGCATCAAAAATATATTTACATGTATCAAAATATTTTATTTACAGGGTATGTAAATTTGTAGGTTTGAATGATGCTGGTTTGTGTTTAATCTGACCCCGATTTTGAAAATTTATCGATATTTTAGTCTAATATTTATGATAATTAAATCGAGCATTGTCAAAACATTATAAAAGAGACTTTTTAAAGATTTTTATAATTAAAATATTAGTAAAATGATTATTGTAAAAAACGGATGCTACAAATTTGTTATGTGTCGTATGTGGGTGTGTTTGCATAAGCATAGTGTGTTGATTTGACAAAAGATAAGATGGATAATTAAATTTTATTTTTTATTATTTAAGTAAAATCAACTATATAAATAGTCAATTTTATATTAATGCATACTATTTTAAGGGTAGGGGCGCCCATCACTAATCACTCACTCATCACTTACAACTACAAATTAAGTTCCGCCACGTCATCAAATATTATTCCATCACTGGTGATAGATTTTATTGGAAATGCTCATCTCTTGTGATGGGATTCCATCACTCACAACCTCGTTTTTTTTTAATTATAAATTACCAATAAAATTATAAATTATAAATTTCATTTAAATTAAAAACAATATTTCTAGAAATATTTTAGACTACAACTTAAAAATAAACATATAAAAATAAAAACATACATAAAGAAAACCTACTCCACGTCCGAATCAGGAAATTCCAAACTTAAAGAACCTACAAGTTCAATTAAATCGTATCTCAACCGAAAGTGAATTTCTTCATCATGCAAGTCTTGTTGGACATTTTCGGGAACAGGAACTTGCGTAGGAGGATCCGGCACCCAATCTAGAGATATTGCATGTCAGTCTTCTTTGATTAGCATATTGTGCAATATGATACATGCATATACTATGCTATGTATTGTTTTCTTATTCATCGCACGGACCGGTCGGTTTAGTATGACCCATATACCCTTTAAAACACCAAAAGTCATCTCAACATCTTTTCTTGCCGGTTCTTGCAACCTTTTAAACACATTTTCTTTAACTTCGATGCGATATGATGGAGCTTTCACAAAAACAGACCATGATGGGTAGATACCATCCACAAGAAGAAAGCCTCGTCTGTAATATCTTATGTTAACTTAGAATGGATAGAAGTGTGCGGTACCATCTGTTACGGTTTGAAACAACGACGACGTGTGCAAAACATTGATGTCGTTGTTTGAACCTGGAACACCAAAATATGAATGCCAAAACCATAAATCATTCGACATCACTGCTTCAAGTATGATGGTTGGTCTTTTGACGTCACCCCTAACATATGCCCCTCGCAACTCTCTTGGACAATTTCTCCATTCGATATGTGTACAATCGATGCTACGGAGCATCCCTGGAAAATGCTATCTAGCCTCATGTGCAACATAAATACGTGAGATGTCATGTCTTGTCGGTTTTCGTAAAAAATCTTTACCATACAATTTAATGATCGCGTTACAAAAAAACTGCAAACATTCACGTGAAGTTCTGTCCTACATAGCTAAGTATTCATCAAATTGATCGGGAGGGTTACCTGCCGCGAGTTGGCGAATGCCGGATGTGCATTTTTGTATCGGCGTGAAACTTCATTTGCCCCTCCCGTCGTAACGTTCTTGAAATCATTGTTCAGTTGCTTCGATGTCTCCAACAATCTTTAAAAATAAATCTTTTGGTAAATGAAACCGATCTCTAAACGTTTCGGCATTATAGACCGGATTCTCCGCAAAATAATCGTTCATTAACACTTCGTTGGCATGTATACGATCACGATCCACCATTTTCTTCTTTGGGCGGCTCGAACTTGCTTCAAGTGCGTTATACACCGTCTCGAAAAATTCAAGCGTCTCATTTTCGGAAGACGTTTGACTATCGTTACACTTCCCATAGAAAACGAATCCGTAGGAAAATCCATTTGTGAAATATGTAGAATATATGATATATATTTATGTTTTGGTGTGGGTGAAATGGTATAATGTTTATCAAGAAAATGTGAAATATATACAGATTGTTTAAGGGTTTTTTTTTTTACAAACGGTCCAATTTAAACGGTCAAAACACCACAACGTTCGAATTTTTCAAATTTTAATGCGTTAAAAACTTCACGCGTCTTGGGTTTCACGCGTGATCGAGAGGGGTGGCGGCAGTGTTATTTTTCGTTTCCACGCGTGGTGGAGGGGCGATCACGAGACGCCCCGTCCCCCTAAAGGAGAACGAGAAAGAGACCAGAAAGTGATTGATTTCTCTGCATTTTTATAGAAAATGACTTTATTGTCCTTTTTACCTTTATATATTTTTTACTTAAAAGTTTTTCCAACAAATGTCTAACAATTATGTCAACACAATTAAAATAAACCCATCCAACCACCACAACCCAAAAACTTAAACACCCCCTCCCACCCCACTCCCACATTTCTAAAGAATATATTGGGATTTTTAACATTTCTAAACTTAAACAACCCCCCCCCCCCCCCCCCCAAATGTTTTTTTAACATTTTTAAGTAATTTTGGTTGAGTTCACATTGTTTTTCATGGTTCTTGAAATTAAGGGTGGTTCCTAACGGATCCTTCTTCTATATATCAGTGGCGAAACTTGAGATTTCCGACCGGGGGCGGAAGTTACCGGATCTAAAAATTTCTATAAAACCGGGGGGGGGGGGGGGGGGGGGCGAAAATGTATATACCCAAAAAATTCTATACAAAAACTACATCCTCTACACTACTGTGTGAAAATTTCGGGGGGTCGGCCGCCCCTTCCCGCCCCTTAAAAGCTTCGTCCATGCCTAAATATATATACACATAATCAAAAAACTATTGTTGTATTTTTTTGTCGCACAACATTGTAATCTTGCATTCCATACTCGCCTGCAATTAAATTCAAACCATTCCAGATCTTCCTCCAACACAAAGACATATTAATTTATATATCCCATACGCATATCTGATTTGAACAATTTTTAGATAAGCAACTCTATTTTTCAAACTCAATTTGTTAGTTTAGTAATTTTGTGTATGCAATAGAAGGTTACGCGCAACAAAAATTGATGTACTGATGTAATTGTGTTAACTTATAGATCCTGGTGTTAGGACCGAGTGCACACACGAACACGAACATGACACCGAAAGCAATAACGAACACAATGATTTATGTGATTCGGTCTAAACTAACTTACGTCCACGGGTGACAACTAGGATATTTTATTGAGGGTGTTAAACATTACAAGTACATCATAATATTTATAAAGACTGATCCAGGGTTTATCAAACTTGTTCTCCAAGTTAAGCCCATGTAGGGCCCATAAGGCCTACGAACCCAACAATCTTCCACTCGGAAACCTTGAACTACTTTCGACTGCTCTCCTAGATGTACTTCTACAATCTATCAAGGGTACCTCTAAGCTCCACCTCTAGTTGCCACCAGCCTTCTCATCAATTAACCTGAAGGCTCGTTGAAGCTCCCACTGAGCTTCAACTCATCAGTCACTACTTGTGACTCGTTCTCTGTCCCTTTCGGCTCCCACTTAAACGAACTGCCGAACCCTGAGAAAACCTGAGAACTAACACTCTCCATCATAAGCAGGTAATTCACTGGAGAGACTTTCACCGCTGGAATACAAGTTCTCTTAACCCACTGTCGTCTGGGAGCTCCCACTGCCACGAAAACCCTTGAGTGGCTTCTCTGAACCTTTCCTAGCACGTTCAACCTGAATCTGACCTGTGACTCTGGGTTTATCTCCTACAAAACAAACTTTCTTCTGCCCCCGAGATTCGGTGATGGCATCTTCCTCAGGAGGCACACTGACGATATACAATGAGCTCATCTTCTTGCCATGTGCAACCACTAGATTTCCCTTAATTTCCTTCCACTGTCCACTACCGAACTTAACCTCGTGACCCTACTGAAATAATCCTTTTCTTCAAGCCTGGAATAACCCTCACATCTCTCAAAATCCAAGTAGATACGACTGAAGTAACTAAGTCAATATCACCCATGCCTGTGACATCTAAGACTTCATCATTTGCAAGTCGTACTTTACCAAAATCCTCAATTTTAAGATTCTGCAATGCTTTACTACTATGGGTAGTGTGAAATGAAGCACCCGTATCCATAACCCAGGAATCAATACTGCTCTCCGCACTACAAATCAAAGCTTCATCATCTGAGTAGTCTACTGCAGCGTTAACTTCTTTCTTTTCATTTGGACATTGATTCCTGAAATGTCCAACCTCCTTACAGTTCCAACAGGTTACATCATTCCGAGCCCTAGACTGACTCCTTTTTCTGTTCTTGCTGCCACTACCTCTGTTATTCTTTCTTCCTCTATAACAATGCATGAATTCACCCGATAACCCACCTGAATTTCTTCTTCTGACGTCTTTGCCCAGAATAAGATCTCGCATCTTCGCAAACATGAACTAACTCGTATCTAAAGAGCTCGAAACAACAATTACGGTTTTAGACCAACTATCGGGTAATGAGGACAATAACAATAGGGCTTGGACCTCATCATCATACTTGATATTCACAGACACCAACCGAGACAAGATCGAGTTTAAGTTATTGATGTGCGCTGTAACTGAATAACTTTCCCTCGTCCTAGTATTCACAAGCTCTCGGATAAGATAAACCTTGTTCGCTGCAGAAGGCTTCTCATACATGTTCGATAATGCTGCCATCATTCCTCTAGCTGAGGTCTCCTTCTGGATATTAAATGCAACATTCTTCAAGAGAGAAAGCATTATCACTGCTCTAGCTTTCTTATCCATCCCATCCCAATCTGCTTGTGGCGTTTTTTCTGACTTTTCATCCTCGAGCACTATATCTAAGTCTTTCTGACAAAGTAATGCTTCAACCCGCATCTTCCACCAACCAAATTTCTTCCCGTCAAATTTCTCCATCGTGATCTTACTGTCGTCAGCCATTATCTCAAACTGCAATCTGAGTAATTCCTAACTTTGGATCTCGATAACATAATCAGAAAAATAATCTTTTAAACGAAATAACCCCACTAAACAAACCACCCGGCTAAACTGCCTGATAATATACGCCAAAACCAATATCCAAAAGAATTTCCTTTCTTTTATGCGTTGACCCAAACAAAAAACCAAACTCAACAAAAAAGATATTATAATACCTTTTATTAGTTTGGTGCTTCAAGAAAACCAAGCGAAAAAAATTAACAATTTCAAATGCTTTCTGCTTTCTTTTATTCGAGGGATCCACACAAGAAACAATCACAAACGACTAACAAATTAATTGCTTTGGGGAGGGGGGAATGATAGCAACAAAGTTCACTGGGCTGCATGGGAACGGGTAGCTTGCCCGATCGATAAAGGAGGTTTGGGACTTAGTAGACTCAAACATATTAATATTTCGTTATTGGCCAAGTATGGTTGGAGGTTCAAGACGGATAAGGAGAAACTTTGGGTTAAAGTTATTGAAGCGGTTCACACGACGAAATTTATGAGGGATCTATTTCCGGGCAGAAAGTCTATGGGGGGCGTTTGGTGCAGTATCATCAAGACTCTGGATAAGGTGCTGATTGAGAACAAACCGCTGAAACAATTTTTTATAGGTAAAATTGGGTCTGGGGAATTACTTCATTTCTGGTCAGACCCTTGGCTGGACATAGGACCATTATGTCTCAGGTTTCCAGCTCTGTACCAGTTAGAGGTTAAGAAGGACTGCAAGATAGCAGAAAGGATCAATAATTCCGGTGGGATTTCGAGGTTCAGCTGGCTTTGGAAGCGCCCATTAGCTGCCGGTCAGGAGATTGATGAGTTGATTGGTTTATGTAGCTCGTTGTTTAATGTCGAGTTAAAAGGCTCTCTAGACCAATGGGCTTGGTTGGGCTCGGTGGATAGCACTTTCAGTGTGGGCTCGGTGAAGAAACTTTTGTCAAAAAACCTGGGCTCTCAGGAAATATATATTCCTTCCAGATGCGGATGGATTCCTCGGAAATGTAATGTCTTCATTTGGAGACTCGGTATGGATAAACCGGCTACTATGGACGCGCTCAAGAAAAGGAACATAGACAAGGGGAATCAAGTGTGTGTGTTTTGTGGAGAGGTCGATGAATCGGTTGAACACATATTCACCTCGTGTTATCTGGCATCAACTGTTTGGGCCGTAGTGAGTTTATGGTGTAAAATCCCTTCGATCTTGGCTTTCTCGGTGAAGGACCTCCTGGAATTTCATGAAAATATTGGGCTTAAAGGAAAGAAAAAAGAAGTCATTCAAGGTATCGTTAGAATTGGGTGTTGGTGTATTTGGAAGGCAAGGAATGAGGCTAGATTTAGCAACACCCTCGCGAAATTGGAAGGGATAATTAGGGAAATAAAGTCGATGGGTTTTTTATGGCTCAACTCTAGATCAAAAGATTGTAATGTTAGTTGGGTAGAGTGGTGTAGTTTTGTTAATATGTAATCTTTTGTGTTTGTTTGTTTGCTGCCCCTGATTGGGGTTTTGGCGTGTTAATGAAACTTTCCTTTCAAAAAAAAAAAAACAAATTAATTGCTTTCTGTCCTTTTTTCTTTTGCAAGTTAATTGGCGCAAGAACCAAGATTATTATGGGGGCTCTCAATTTTCTTTACATTCTTGTTCAATGAAAAAGAAAAAAAAAAACAAAGATAGTGACCTTTTTTTCTACTCTATCGAACAAACAAAATAGGGATGGCTGACCTTTTGAAACTTTCACACGATTGCTGGATAACGGCAGCTAGCTATCGACACCGAAACCCTAGATCGACAACCTCTTTCTCTTGCAATGTGTTTTCCGTGTGTAAACGAGTCGTAGCTCTGATACCAGTTGATAGGATCTAGCACACACGAACACGACACCGAAAGCAATAACGAACACAAGGATTTACGTGGTTCGTTCTAAACTGATCTACGTCCACGGGTGATAACTAATTGAGGGT
This sequence comes from Helianthus tuberosus, assembly GCA_030545235.1. NCBI lineage: Eukaryota > Viridiplantae > Streptophyta > Magnoliopsida > Asterales > Asteraceae > Helianthus > Helianthus tuberosus. The sequence continues at coordinate 85,829,198 of CM060371.1, read as the reverse complement.
GTTAGACATTACAAAAGTACGTCATAATATTTATAAAGACCGATCTAGGATTTATCAAACTTGTTCTCCAAATTAAGCCCATTTAAGGCCCATAAGGCGTATGAATCCAACACCTGGCTAGTTAGCTAGTAGTTAAGTTTGTTTGAAAGTGAATAATATGGTCTCTTTCTGGTAAAAAAAAAGGTGAGTAATGTTGGAAATATTAAAGAGGATATTAAAGAGGAACATACAAGTTGGTATGTTTCCTCCATCCCACATCGGTGGAGTGAGTGAAGTTTAAGTGGTTTATAAGGGATTACCCCTTATGGGCTTCCATAGTGTTAAATGGGTTGAGAAGTGGGTGAAGCCCACACGCGCGCCGAGCCGAGCCGAGCCGCGAGCTCGCGAATGGTCGCGTTTGAGGCGCGAATGGGCGCGTTTGAGGCGCACTTTGCACTTGCTAGGAGCTGAGGAACTTTTATTTTTAGCTAAGGTTCGGTTTCAGGTGGGTCAGATCTGTAAACCGAATGAGATGAGATAAGAAGGAGATAGAGATGGATTCGAAACCAGTGGGGGTTATCCCATTATCTCTATGAAACCGAATTCGTATAGGATATAGATACTGTAACCGAATTCGAATGTGATATGGATGGTTATCCCACTCCCTATTTTTCTCATTCTCAGGTATAACCAAAACTATAAATAAAAGCTTCCTGCTACCTCTTAACCTAACCAATTTTCGCAGCTCTCTCTCTCTCTCTATTGTGTGTTTCTGTTTTCGTTCCAGCTTCTGCGTTTTCTGGTTTCCGTTGCTGTTGGAATACCAGATCAGTTCTGCATTAAATCCTGGGAGTTTACGCTGCAGCTCACAGCAATAGGAGCGCGTAAAATCCTTTAAGGACAGGAATCATCCGTGCAGTTCGAAGATTGTTCATTCGTAATCGCCAGGTTGGTTTTTATTTTACATGTTCTTTAAATTCGTCCGACAACGGGACAGTCTTCTTCTACCTTTCTTTAATCAGTTTGCTCAAGTTGGAACAAACTGGTTTGGCTGATAACTCGGTAATTAATAAAGTTATATTAATTTATTGTTGATTAATTTAATTTTCAACAATCTTAAAGGATTTTATACTTGTGTTTAATCAACAGAACAAATGGACGCTGAACTACCAACAACCAATCTGAGATTCATGAATCAAGAGTTTGTCAAGTTGGACAGATTCGATGGTCAGAACTATACCCGCTGGGCGGACAAGGTTAAGTTCATGCTAGTTGTGCTGAAACTTTACTATATCCTTGATCCTGATTTGCCTGCAATCCCTGATGACCCTCCTCGTGAGGCAGGAGAGCTACCAGATGCTGATTTGGCATAGCAAAGACTTGTCCGTAAGGAAGCTGAAGATCTTTGCCTGGGCCACATAAAAAATTCTCTTTCGGATCGTCTCTATGACTTGTACGCGCCGGTAAAAAGTGCTAGAGAATTGTGGAAAGCTTTGGAAGATAACTATAAGGCTCATGAAGAAGGTACTAACAAATACCTTATTGCCAAGTACTTAGACTTCCAAATGGTCGATGAAAAGTCAATCCTGGAGCAAGTGCATGAACTCCAAGTTCTTGTTAACAAATTGACTGCACTTTCTATTCCGCTGCCAGAAATATTTCAAGTAGGGGTCATTATTGCAAAATTGCCTCCTAATTGGAAGGATTTCTCAAAGAGAATGATGCACAAGTCTGAGGACTACTCGTTGGATGAACTGTTGAAGCACCTTCGAATTGAGGAGGAAACGCGCAACAGGGACAAAAGAGGTAAAGTCGGATCGAGTGTGAATCATGTTGCTGGAGGATCTGGTCAAAAGGGAAAAGGGGCATCATCAAAGAATAAGAAGTTTACAGCACCAAAGAAAAAAGAATTCAAGAAGACACAACACACTAATAACCATCAACCAAAGAGGTCTGGTAAATGCCATGTTTGTGGAGAAATAGGGCATTATGCACGAGAGTGCTCTCAGAGGAAATCTGGATCTACGGTTGGTTCTACAAGTGCTGTTGATGTTGAGAAAGTCACCAATCTAGTGGCCAGTGTGGGTCTTGGTGAAGTTAATATGCTTTCTCAATATACACGCATTGTAGCATGCAGAGGATGGTTTTTGGATTCTGGAGCCACTGTTCATGTTTGTGGGAATCGTGGCTCGTTTATTACTTATGCTCCTGTTCCTCAAGGAACAGTGGTGGTGTGTGCTGATGAACATCGTGTAGAAGTACATGGTAAAGGCACGGTGCGACTAAACTTTAGAGATGGTCAAGTGGTTACCCTTCAGGACGTGTTGCATGTTCCTGGTATCACCAAGGGTCTGGTTTCTGCTGATAAGTTCGATCGGAATGGTTACAAGCTAGTTATCAAGAATCTTCGTGTGAAGTTTTCTCTAAATGACATCTATGTGGGTCAAGCAAAGAACACGGGGGGAATGTATCGTCTTGACTAGGCTGAAGATGGGATTGATGAAGAATATTCGGATGAAGGGGGCGTTTCAGTGATTGATGGGTTTGGGAATGAAAGTGATAGTGATAGTGGTGGTAGTGATAGTTCTAGTATTGGTGAATGTAATGCAATTGGTTTTGATTTGAATAAAATTATGTCTTCTGATTATATCGCTTGTTCAATTTCTTTATGGCATAAACGTTTAGCTTATACAAATATTAAAACATTGAAAAAATGCAAACTAAAGGTTTATTAAAATTGAAAGATAAAGATTTTGAAAAATGCGAAACATGTGTTAAATCAAAATTCACAAAGAAACCTTTTCCAAGTGTCCATAAACGCAATACATCACTACTAGAACTAATTCATTCAGATATTTGTGAACTGAATGGAGTTCTTACTCGTGGGGGTAAGAGATACTTTATCACTTTCTGCGATGACTCGAGCCGATACTTATATGTTTATTTGTTGCATTCAAAAGACGAAGCTTTTGAGGCATTTAAAATATATAAGGCTGAGGTCGAAAAACAAAAGGAGAAACGCATTAAAATTCTTCGCTCGGATAGAGGCGGAGAATACTTTAACCGAAAGTTTGATGCATTCTGCGAAGAAGAAGGCATCATACATGAGAGAACTGCACCTTATACTCCCCAACAAAATGGTTTGGCTGAGAGAAAGAACCGAACCTTGGTAGAGATGGCTAACTGTATGTTAAACCAATCGGGTCTACCTCGTAATATGTGGGGGGAAGCTGTGTTAACCGCATGTTATGTTCACAATAGGATCACTAGTCGTGTGATACCTACGAGTCCATATGAGTTGTGGAAAGGAAGAAAACCAAACCTAGAGCATTTGAGGGTTTGGGGGTGTCTTGCCTACTATCGCGTACCTGATCCAAAGACACTCAAACTGGGAGAACGAGCTTTCAAGAGTGTATTCATCGGATATGCTTCGCATAGTAAATCTTACCAATTGTTGGATGACGAATCAGGTATAGTTGTAGAATCCAGAGATGTGGAATTCTTTGAGAACAAGTTTTCTAGAGATGATGAAAACTCAAATGGCACCACAACTTCTAGTACTTCTGAGAAAAGGGTTCAACCCTCACCAATAGTTGAAGAACCAAGGAAAAGTACTAGAGTTAGAAAAGAGAAAAGTTATGGAGATGATTTCTTTTCTTACCTGGTTGAAGGAACTCAAAAGAAAGTGACAAGAGAGGTCATTTTCGCTGTAAATTTGGATGATGATCCTAAAACTTTCAGTGAAGCAATGTCATCGAGAGATGCCCCTTTGTGGAAGGAGGCAGTCAATGATGAAATGGATTCCATTATGGGAAATGGAACTTGGGAGTTAGCTGATCTACCCAAGGGAAAGAAACCTATTGGATCCAAATGGATTTTCAAAAGGAAGTATCATCCAGATGGATCCATCTCTGCCTATAAAGCGAGATTAGTAGCTAAAGGGTATAGGCAGAGAGAAGGGATCGACTATTTTGATACCTATGCACCTGTGGCTAGAATAAGTTCTATTAGAACTCTAATAGCGGTGTCAGCTTTGAAAGGGCTGTACATTCATCAAATGGATGTAAAGACAGCATTTCTAAATGGGTATCTAAATGAGGAGATTTATTTAGAGCAACCAGAAGGGCTTGTGATGCCTGGACAAGAGAACAAAGTGTGTAGACTTATTAAATCTCTGTATGGTTTGAAGCAAGCTCCTAAACAGTGGCATGAGAGATTTGACACCACTGTGACTGCTTTCGGGTTTCGACACAACAGTGCTGACAGATGTATTTATACTAAATGTGAACCCGGTTATACAGTCGTGATTTGTCTTTATGTTGATGATATGTTGATCATTAGCACTCACCTTGAAGGTATTTCTGAGACTAAGAAATATTTGTCCTCGAACTTTAAGATGAAAGATCTAGGAGAAGTTGATACCATTCTTGGAATCAAGGTGAAGAGAACTGGAAGTCAAATTTCTCTTAGTCAATCTCATTACATAGAGAAAATTCTGACTAAGTTTCAACACTTAAATATTAAAGAGTTTAATACTCCGTTTGATCCAGGTGTGAAACTTAATGTGAACTCTGGAAGAGCAGTGGATCAACTAGAGTATGCGAGTGCTATTGGAAGTATGATGTATGCAACGCATTGCACTCGTCCTGACATTGCTTTTGCTGTAAGCAAACTGAGTCAGTATACTGTTAATCCAGGGACAGAACACTGGAAGGCAGTGAGGAGAGTACTTGGATACCTGAAAAGGACCAGTAACTTAGAACTGACATACACGTCATCTTCCAGAATGCTTGAAGGTTATTCTGATGCAAGCTGGATTGATCGCAACAATGATTCAAAATCTACAAGTGGGTGGATTTACACTCTAGCAGGAGGAGCAATTTCTTGGGCGAGCAAGAAACAGACGTGTATTGCCCACTCAACTATGGAAGCTGAGTTCATAGCGCTAGCTGCGGCTGGCAAGGAAGCGGAGTGGATTAGAGATCTACTTATTGACATCCGTCTGTGGGATGTTCCAATGCCGTCTATTCCCATGTATTGTGATAGTGAGGCCACACTATCTAAAGTATACAACGCAGTGTATAATGGGAGGTCAAGACACATAGGTCTTCAGCACAATTATGTGAGACAACTGCTTGAAAGTGGTACCATCAAGGTTGTCTATGTCAAGACAAGTAAAAACTTGGTAGATCCGTTTACTAAACCTCTGACGAGAGATTTGGTTGTGAATACCGCGAGAGACATGGGTCTAAAACCACAATAGAATTGTTAGTGATGGAAACCCAACTTGAACTTAGTGCTCCTATTTCTCAAGTTTAATGGGTAAAAACGAAGTCACTTAACGATAGAAGGTACTATCAAATTTGATAGATCCATGTGAGGTATGATAGTACGTCGTTGCCGAGAACAAGGGTGAGCTTATGCTCTTAACAAAGTTTTGGAGGCATCCAAGCAACGTGGATGATGTAAAACTTTGCCTATATGATCTAGGGGTGGTGCCGCCTCGAGTGAAGATTAGTGGTTTATCTTCTAAAGGGTCATGAAAAGGATTTATAGCGCACGGCCATATTCGCGCTCAGTGAGAACGCAAAGTCAGCTAGTGTTGTGTGGGGGTAAACCGAAGGGGGCTATCAGGTTAATGGTTTAATTCCATAGGACACCATCTAATCTGTCTCTTCTTGTTTATCAACATAAACTGGGTTTAATCTTCGTGACACCTAGTGACATCATTAGTCTAAGTGAAAGGAAACATTCCAACTTGGTGGGGGATTGTTGGAAATATTAAAGAGGATATTAAAGAGGAACATACAAGTTGGTATGTTTCCTCCATCCCACATCGGTGGAGTGAGTGAAGTTTAAGTGGTTTATAAGGGATTACCCCTTATGGGCTTCCATAGTGTTAAATGGGTTGAGAAGTGGGTGAAGCCCACACGCGCGCCGAGCCGAGCCGAGCCGCGAGCTCGCGAATGGTCGCGTTTGAGGCGCGAATGGGCGCGTTTGAGGCGCACTTTGCACGTACGCATCGTCGCTAGGAGCTGAGGAGCTTTTATTTTTAGCTAAGGTTCGGTTTCAGGTGGGTCAGATCTGTAAACCGAATGAGATGAGATAAGAAGGAGATAGAGATGGATTCGAAACCAGTGGGGGTTATCCCATTATCTCTATGAAACCGAATTCGTATAGGATATAGATACTGTAACCGAATTCGAATGTGATATGGATGGTTATCCCACTCCCTATTTTTCTCATTCTCAGGTATAACCAAAACTATAAATAAAAGCTTCCTGCTACCTCTTAACCTACCCAATTTTCGCAGCTCTCTCTCTCTATTGTGTGTTTCTGTTTTCGTTCCAGCTTCTGCGTTTTCTGGTTTCCGTTGCTGTTGGAATACCATATCAGTTCTGCATTAAATCCTGGGAGTTTACGCTGCAGCTCACAGCAATAGGAGCGCGTAAAATCCTTTAAGGACAGGAATCATCCGTGCAGTTCGAAGATTGTTCATTCGTAATCGCCAGGTTGGTTTTTATTTTACGTGTTCTTTAAATTCGTCCGACAACGGGACAGTCTTCTTCTACCTTTCTTTAATCAGTTTGCTCAAGTTGGAACAAACTGGTTTGGCTGATAACTCGGTAATTAATAAAGTTATATTAATTTATTGTTGATTAATTTAATTTTCAACAAGTAATTCTATTTTGTCAGCAAATGTATTTGGTATACCTACAGATTCTGTGTCTAGCTACCGCTGGGATCGGTCTTACTAACGTCGGCTAATTAATATACAAATGCCGTTCAAAAAAAAAAACAAAAAAATAATACACAAACAAATATATAATGTTTGGCAACCATCATTGACCGTGGAAAATGTCTTTTATAATGTATTTAATTGTTAAGTTCTACATATGTACATAAACTCCAATTATTAAAGGCAGGGAATCAAATAATCAAAGAAGCAGAAAAATTCAAAGTTCAAGAAGATGAACATGAAAAGGCAGGAAAAAAGCTGGTTTCCGTGGCGGCTAGCTGGTCTAATGGTGCTGGTGGTGTTCATAGCCACGGTAGAGCCGGTGGCTTCTCAGGCCAGTGATAGAAATAGCACCCTGATGAGATATTATTGTAGTTTATATTATGGTCGGAGCTCAACGTATTTCTTGAGCAACCTAAACACCACCCTTTCTAGTCTCCGTCGGCAGTTAACGGTCAACCGCGTAAACTATGCTGTTGCGCGCACTTTGCTCAATGGCGAGTCCGTGTGGGGGCTTGCTTCATGTCGGGGTTACGTCTCAAATGCGGATTGTGTTGCTTGTTACGATTATGCTCTCGCTCAGCTAAGGGTATGTGGGCTTGGCAATGGAGCACATGCTTTTTACGATGATTGTGATGTCAGGTGATTTCTTTTTTCATATTTATGCTAGTTTTAAGTATTGGGTATACTGGTATAGTTTGGTAGCTAACTTTGCTATAATCATTTCATCTAACCATCAATTAGACAAGTACTGATGTAAAAATAAGTTGATTTTACACAATTCTATAATACCATGCGTAGTGGTAAGGGTGAATAATGCCCCCACCCTTGGGCGTTTTCCGTCATGTGGCAGTCCAGTCAGCAAGTGGCATTATTCGGCGTTTTTCTAAAATGAGTGTAGTAGGGATGTGTGTATTATGTTAAAAAGCGGTTTAGAGAATTAAATAAAACAAAAAGCTAACAAAAAAAGGGGATTGAGCGTGTTTGGGAGGGATCACGCTGGAGATGACGCCCACTACGGGTGGTCTAAAGGCAAGATCAGTAGATCGAATCGGATCTCAACAATCTTCATGATTGCCAACTAACTTTATATTTAATGTTATCAAGAAATTTAAAAAGATTACTTCAAAGTCAACTTCAGATTTTTTATTTATTTTTGTTGTGTCACGAGAATTAATATCATAAAAAAAGTTTAGGTGTCTTCTTTAATCTTCCTTCTAAAACTTGAAAAAATAAAGTTTCGGAATTGTAAATTTACTAGTAATCTGACCTCGCACGTTGCGGCGATAATTTGGTTGTAATGGTTCTCTTTGTTATAGTATCAATACAAATACAGTTACGACACTCTGTATGGCAATAAAAAAGATAACGGAACATATGACACTTTGATTATTTTTGTAGTTTGAAGTGCAGAGGGTGTAGGTAATTCTATTAAATTTAACATGTTGTGTAAATTTGTTAAAAATGAAAAATTACTTTTATTAAAATTGTGGGGCGTGTAATAAATTTATTAAATTTAAGGGGATGTAAATGAAATTATGAAGACAGACAAAATTTATATACTACTGTCAAGAAGAAAAATTGTACTCTATGCTTGTAAAATTGTAAATCATTATTAACAAAAATTGATAAATGTATGTTAGTTAATTAATTTGAAGGAAATACATATCCACAAATTAATACGGTCTTATCCCATTTAATATTTATCAACAATATCAATGGGGTCTGGGAAAGCTATGTGAATGGATTGTAAAGGTTTAAACGCTATAATCAATTAGTCTATTTGTTAGATAATAAAGATTTATAAAACGCTATAATAAAGATTTATAAAGGCTAACTTTCAAAAAAAAGATTATGAAGATTTATAAAACGCTATAATATTTGTTAGCTTATACTGCAACTAAAATATCAAACAATATGAACTAATTGTCATATTATCTATGGTGTTTTATTACACTACAAAACACAGGGCTTTCAGTGACAAATATCTCTTTGGTATCCGTCGGTAATCTGTTACTTATACTCCGTCAGAAACATGACATGGGTTAATAATTTAACCAAGCATAAAGTTGAGTGAGTGATTTCCAATGGAGATTATTACTAAAGGTCATATACTCAATGTTCAGATGTCATATCACTAACCGATTACTGACGGATAATTTAGTATTTTAGTTTTGGATTGTTTACACACGTAAATATATTTGCAACTCATATTTTATATTTATATCTATAAGGATAACAAAACATACATATTTTTTATTATTTATTTTCTTCTATGCCTTGTTAAGTTGTACAACTTTTTATTCTATATTTCTAAATTGAAAAATTTGTTATCACTGTCTAAGACCCGTCCGAAGAGACAGTGATAACAATTATACTAGACCAATGAGGAATATCATGGCTAAATCAACAAGGAAAATAGTTAATCTTAGTTAGAATTTGATGCAGGTACGAGAATAATAACTTTTATGCTGACGCTAATATCCGTGCTGGTGTGGTAATCTGTGGCAATACAACATCACCTCAGCAAGAAAACTTTAGGAAATCAGTAGAAGATTTGATGTCAGACCTTCGAACTGCTGCACCAAGAATACCAAACTATTATGCAGCTTCAACTAGACGGGTCACTAATGGAAACCGAACTGTGTATGCCATTGCTCAATGTAATCTAAACTTAAGCCAGAGCGTTTGTCAAGAGTGCTTAAACTCCAGATATAGTTCTTTAGATGCTTGTCTTCCTGGCACAAATGGGAGTGCTGTTGACAATGGATGTTTTATGCGGTATTCCAGTACTCCGTTTTTCGGACTAAACCAGACTACTGATCTCACACCTTTCCTTGGAGATGGTGAGGCTCTACTGCTATAGAATAAACTCTTTCCGAGTTATTTTTTAGTAAGATTTTTTATCATAGTTATTTTTCGTTTTATCGGTAGTAAGCTACTAGAAAAAAGGCATTTGCTACCAAAATTTACAATAATAGAACTGTCACAAATTTAGTGACCAATTTGAGATCGTAATCAAATCAGTTCGTAAAATGGTAGCAAAGTTTATCCATCGCTTATTTTTTGTAGCAAAACGAAGAAAAAGGCCGTCGCAAGCCAGTGCTGACGCAAGATTTGTCATGCTCACAAAATGGGAAAACCACCAAGATTTTTGTCATCATATTTTTAGTCTGAAATCGGTTGCAAATACTCTGTTTTCTAGTAGTAGCTAAAATCTAATAGCCATGAACCATGGTTTTTTTGTCCATAATTATTCTAGGTTAGTATTTATAGCTAAATATATAAACATTGTATTTCTATGATTTGCAGATGATTCAAGTAAGAAGTGGTACATAATTGGGGGTGTTGTTGGAGGTGTATGTTTTCTGTTGCTGGTACTTGCATTTTTCTTGTGGCGATTTCGATCCAAAAACACAAGTAGTCGTCCACAAGGTTAAACATGCATTTTTATTAAAGATACATTTTGATTTCTTTTGAACATATATGTCAATCTAACATATTACTGGCTCTCTAAAACGTATTTACAATGCTCAGATAAATCGACTGGATCAACGGACTTGCTTCAAGGTCCAGCAAAATACAGCTATGATGATATAAAAGTAGCCACAAATAGTTTCAGTGATGATCACAGACTTGGAGGAGGGGTGTTTGGTGAAGTATATAAGGTACACTACTGGTGTAATTTTTATATGTTATGGCATACAACGATTTCACTAGTTGCATTTTCAGACAGAATAGACTCTATACACTAACTAGAGGGAAAACATTTTGGTAGTTAATACATTGGAGATGATTGACACTATGCAGGGCACTCTCAAGGATAGGAAAACGGTTGCAATTAAGAAAACAATTATGGCCTCTAATAGAGGAAAGACGCATGTTGATGACGAACTTAAGATTTTATGCAACGTTCACCACAAACATCTTATACGCCTTCTTGGATATTGTAACAAAGGTCCATTTTTATTTTTGGTCCATGAGTACATGGACAATGGTAGCCTTGATCAGTTCCTCTATGGTGAGTTATACATCTTGTTTCATTCTCAAACTCCTAGATTTCTAACTTTTACATATCTAGTTCTTTATGATAAAGTTACCTTTTATATCAGGTGACAAATCAAAGAATCTAAATTGGAGACAAAGGTTTGAAATAATCTATGGGACAGCACGAGGTCTTGCATATCTACATGAGCAGTACCACGTTACCATCATTCATAGGGATATCAAAACCAGCAACATTCTACTTGATAATGAATTTCAGCCCAAAATTGGGGATTTTGGGCTGATACGACTGCTGCCAGAAGATAAGACTCATCTTAGCACCAAATTGGCAGAATCCATGTACGTTTAAATTAATCAATATGTTAGTTTGTTACTAATCAACGAACTAGCTAGTTACCCTAAACACCTGAGATTACAACCTACATTCAAATAACATATAGAGTTTTTGTTTATTATTATTTTTCTTTTGTCACTCTCCTGAATGAAAGTTTACCCACAAAATTATTGTTAACCATAACAGGGATAGTGGTTACGTTGCACCAGAATACGCCATTCATGGTCAGTTATCTGAGAAAGTAGACACCTACAGCTTTGGTATTGTGGTCCTCGAAATCATTAGTGGGAAGAGGTGTCACAATGTCAAAGGGGATGAATCAGTTGGCCAAAGCCTCCTTGATCATGTAAGCTTCCAAAAAAACATGGGTTAATTCTTCTAAACCAGTATATTTAGCTTAAGGTTTTATTCGTTGTTGTCAATTGTATTAAGTTCTCATAAACTTTTTTCTTGGTTATTACGTTTAACAGGCATGGAATTTATATGATAGCGGCACACATTCGAATCTTGTGGATGAAAGACTAGATCCTAGTGAATATGCAATAGAAGATGTAAAGAAGATCATAGAGATAGCATTGATGTGTACTCAGTCACCAGTTTCTGCAAGGCCTGCAATGTCTGAAGTGGTTACACTTTTAAGTGACAAATCACTAGACGAAATGCCAGTAAGGTCTACCTTTCATGAAGAGGACATAAAAATTAAAGTTGATGCATTGACATCAGTGCCCTCCAATGCCACGAACTCCAGCATTCAGCTCTCCGGTCGTTAAAATTTTAGTTATATCACATGATTCACATACGTGTTATGAATGTATTATAAGATCGTCTGGTAGCGTGTGTCCTTGTGATCTCTCTTTTAGTCTTTTGAATTCCTCTCTTTATTTTCTCCTAGCTAATATAACTCTTGTCAAATCAGTGTTGCTCTGGAAAGAAACTCAGCTGGTTCATAGATTTTATTTTATGTATTAAAAGTTTTATTTTTTCGTTTTTACAAATGTGATGACAAAGAATATAATACTTAAAACTCACACATATCGATATGTGATCATTCAAAAACACAATAACATGACATCACAAATAGTAAATCCCATAAAACAGGGTGACAACATAATTCAAACCTTAATACGATAAAAAAAAAAAACTCATATATAACTTCTATATATGTTTATAAAAGCACTGATGCTTCTGCGGTAGTTAAATGATATAGCATACTCCATCTTATCTATCTACATTCAGACACAACAAAGGTAAGAGCACCTGGGGAGTCACGTGATGGCCAGAATTCAACTCGTTATGGGTCGTGGAACACCGCCGCCACCGCCTTGTTCCACACGTGTTGTCGTCTTCACGTGTTGTAATTAAAAAATTGGAACGTTGAAAATGACCGTTGTGATGAAAGTTACCGTTTGTTTGTATGATTTTGGTATATATATACACACAATACAATTTTTTAAAATACCAAACAATCTTTCAAACAATCTCCCTACAATACAATCATTCCAACACAAAAAATACAATCTTTCAAACTACAAAAAAATTCAATTCAACCCAAAATGGAAGGTTCAAGCAAACGAGGTTCGGGTTCGAAGAAAAAACCCGTACAACCAAAGGTTCAAGCTAATCTTAGCGAGCCGGCGAGATTTCGGTTGCAAGACGAACCCGACCCAATCCCACCATTTCAAACCCAACCGTTTCCCAACCAACCCTTTCAAACCAACAATTTACACCATTTCAAACCCAACCATATCAAAATCAACATTTCATTCCACAATTTCAAAGAGGCTAAATTGGTGGAAATGACCGAATCCAAAGAAAGAAGATAAAAACTTGTGGAGGCAAAACTTAAACATGAAGAGGCGTATATTAGACACTTGACCGAAAACGAAAAAAATAGTGATTTAAACGTCTTGTTACAACTGCACAACAATCTCGACGAACCGTTTAAGTCGATCGTATATCAACGCAAACGCAAGGTATGTGAAAAGTGGGGTTGGGAGATGCCGTAGATTTTTTAGGTTTTTTTAATTTGCAATGTTTAGTTTTTTTTAGTTCGTAATTTAGGATTTATTTAAATGAAATTTATAATTGAGTAAACTGCCATTTTGGTCCTTGAAGTTTGGGCAGTTTTGCCACTTTAGTCCAAATCTCAAACCTTTTACATCTGGGTCCCTGTGGTTTCATCTTTTTTTGCCATTTTGGTCCAAAAATGAAATCAGCTCATCTTCCTCAACTTAAATCCTGATTGTCCTTTTCCTCAGGGGTAAATTGGTCATTATAACTTTATTATAACTCATTATTAATTAAAATAATAAAACTAAATAAAACCGTTGACCCTATAAAAGCACAGAGAACTATCTTCATCTTCCCCAAATGCATCACAAGCAAATACCTTAATCCACTCTTCATCAATAATCGTTTTCACTCGAACATTCATCGCTCCGGTGAATTTCTTCACCTGTTTCGCAATCTGAGCTTGATGTTGTTCTTCAAGCTTCACAACCGACGATACAACAGCAAGTTCAGTTTCAGTTAATTTGTTGTAAACAAGTTCAAACTCCTTAACAATCTCCTTAATCAGATCTATCCATTTGCTCTCAATTAATATGTTGAGGAAGTTGCAGACGTGAATATGAAGCTTACCTGACGCGGTGATTTCATCGATGAGTGCGTGTTTCTCTTCTAGGCTTACGATAGGGCTCATGAAGTTGTTGAAGTTTGTTGCATTGGAAAATAGTTTATCGACCAGATCTAGGTCTTTGAGAGTTGCTTCTAGCGTTCCGTTTGCAACGACTACTTCTGCTAGTGCTGCGACGTAGCTTCCGGCGGCGGAATCCGCCATTTTTGCGCTCGAAGCGCCTCTGCTGCGTCGTGAGGTTCCGGAGAGCTTGATTGAGAGGTTTTGGAGATGTAAACCGCCGGAAAACGAGAGTTTTACCGGATACATCTTCTTCTCCAACAATCAATGGACAATGACAACGATTTTAACTGCTCTGTTCGTAAGAGTGGATTAGGGTATTTGCTTGTGATGCATTTGGGGAAGATAAAGATAGTTCTCTGTGCTTTTATAGGGTCAACGGTTTTATTTAGTTTTATTATTTTAATTAATAATGAGTTATAATAAAGTTATAATGACCAATTACCCCTGAGGAAAAGGACAAAACATCAGGATTTAATTTGAGGGATCTGAGCTGATGTCACTTTTGGATCAAAATGGCAAAAAATGAAACCATAGGGACCCAGATGCAAAATGTTTGAGATTTGGACCAAAGTGGCAAAACTGCCCAAACCTCAGGGACCAAAATGTCAGTTTAGTCTTTATAATTTATAATTTTATTGTTTTTTTGTTAATTTATATTTTAAAAATAAAAAAAACAACCATCACTAGTGATAGGAATTTTCACTAAAATCCATCACAAGTGATGGAATAATACTCGATAGCATGGCGAAACTTGATTGGATGTTGTGATTGATAGAATTCCATCATTAGTGGAGCACCCCTACGCCACTAATACCATACATTATATATATATATATATATAAAGACAAGTTGTTAGCTACATTAACTTTGTTTTTCTCATTTTCACCACCAAACTTCTAGTTTTTCCATTGCAATTCATTAATGACCTTCACTTTTTATCAAATCGATTCCAGCCTCTGCTTACCCTTAATCGGTTTAAGTTATTTTTTATACCCAATTGCTTACAAAGAAGAAGAAGTAAAGAGCGAAAGAGATAGTGTGTGTTAAGGAGAAGGTAATAAATATTTTTGAGGTAACAACAAAATCAGAACTTATCCACAAAACCCCAATAAGGAATCTGCAATCTATACATCGATGAAAAATTCAAACCAATCAATCTGCGAATTCCAACTAGACCCCATTATTTCACCTAGGAATCACAATCCTTATTGAAAATAAAGATCAAAATCAAACTAAAGAGAGAAGTGTAGAACAAAGTAACGAGTGTCTGAAGATCAATAATAAGTAGGGGAAACAAAAATATGAGCAAAAACAATAAGAAGAAAACAAGAATCAAAATCGAGTGTGAATCGGAAACACGAATGTGAATCCGCAACAGATTCAACGAAGTGGGCTTTTGGGATTCCTTCTCAAAAATGACTTATTAACTTATATAAGTATAAGTGAGAAGTTAGAGATTCTGACTTCTCAAAAATGACTTCTCAACACACAAAACCCTCCAAAATAAGCTAACCCAAACACTCAAAAAACAACTTATTAACTTTTATAAGTCAATAAGTCATAAGTTGCTCCAAAATAAGCTAACCCAAACACCCCCGAAACACCGTCTCGGACATCGGGTAACAGAGATTGAATTTTTTGCTTTGATTAATAGATTGGGAACTAGGAAGGTGAATCCATAAGCAGGGTCGGGTCAACCATTTTGATGGCCTAAAACGAATTAAAAACTTGATGCCTTTTTTCCAAAAAAAAAAAAAAAAAAACCACTATTTGAGAAAAATCCTCATTTACCTGAGCTTGGGATCAGCAAAATAAACTAAAAGGTTTATTATTGCCGAAGTTAGTTGATTTTTTTTTTGTAGTTTTATACATTTTTTGTATGTGTAAAGATAAGTTCAACACAACCCAAATATCATATATAATTTTTTTTTAAAGTTGGAGACCCTATTGATTTGGACGTCTAAAGCCCAAGCCTTAAAATACTTGGGCTTGCGCCGGCCCTATCCATAATTAGGATGAAATGGATTAGGAATTGCTGAAATGATAGTGATGGGTTGGGTTGGGTTGGGGTTGTAAGTAAAGTTGGAAAGGAATAAAGAAATGGATTAGAAAATGCTGAAATGGATCTGTAATTTAGTTGATTTTAGCTATAAAACAATAAAATAATTAATATGATGCTGAATTGATAAATGGGTTTGTAGGGTATGATGAAAGCACGGTTATTATTATTGTAATATTTAATTTTGTAGCCATATTATTATTTATATTATATAAATCAAAATATATTAAAACCTATTATATAATTAGTTGCTAATTATTGATGGACCATATTACTCTTATTAACTAATTGGGTTTCCTCTTGGGTGTATATATAAGGAGATTATTAGAGAGGTTAAAAGGTTACACAACCTGAATATTCATAACATCACAAAATCGTCCCTCTCTCTCTCCAAACCGAATTCACCTTGATTCGGTTATCACCATCATAACTTTACACCCTAAGGAGGAACAAGATCAAGCTAACAATCATGTCAAACTCAATGGCTGCATCTCTGACTGGATTCTCTGCTGGCTTTCTGCTGTAACAGGTATTTCATTTATGTTTTCCATTATGTTTAAACAGAAATGATCAACATGTGGTATCAGAGCATATGTTGATAAATCAGTTCTGTTTTTCATCCATAAATCTAGAATTAGAATCTGGAAAACAAAATTTTTTGAAAACCGTAATAAAATTCGAAGCATCATTCCATACGAGATACTGTTCGGATCTTAATTTTGCGTTTTGGATCATAAGATAAAATTTTGGATCTTATGTCTACTCATAAATTATTGTTCCGAAATTGCATAAGGTAAACAATTGTTCAGAAGTCTGCTTAAATGTGTAAATAATCTCTAGATTTCGGATTCAGGATTACGTTTTAGTTTTTTAGGGTTCATCATATGTTCATACGAATATCCGAAAAATTCCCTTATTTTGGAATGAAATTTGGATTATTGGGTGTTTTTCCTGTTTTTGATCTAATTTTATAAGATTAATGGATAATATTTTCGAAATATTTTGATAACTTTAGATTAGCATTAAAACAGGAAAATCAATCTCATAATCCCTAAAAATTTGGATTTTCAAATTTATCACAATCAACTAACAGCTATCACAGTAGATTTCGAGACTCGGAGAACAAGTTTTGAGACCCATAAGAGATTTCGAGATAAACATAGAACTCGAAATCTCATTAAAACTCGAAATCTTATTATTTTCGAAACAAAGATTCCGACTGATATTCCTACTCAAAATAATAAAGGTATTGGTCTTCATCACTCGAAACCTTGAGATTCCAAGTGGGATTGCGAGTGGGATTTCGAGTGGGATTGCGATTGAGAAGACAATTGCTTGATTTTGACTGGGGTTAGAACTCGAAACCTCATAAGGAACTCGAAATCTCATAAGGAACTCGAAACCTCATAAGTGAACTCGAGATTTCAAAACAAACTCAAAATCTCACTTGAAATCTCGATCCACGTTAACAGGCGGTTTGCTATTAAATACTTGGTTTTGTAAATACTTAATTAATCAGAATCTGATATTTTTTTCACAAAACCAAAATAGCTTAACTTGAATGAGCTTCTTATGTATCACTTCTGCCCAAAGGTGATTTGACGCATCTATTTACTGTTCAAGTATTATAAAAGCTATGTTAATTATGCATTACAAACGTGAGTGTCTTATTTCTAGCCAAAGCTGATTTAATTCATTCATGTCTGGAATACTTAACAAGTGCATAACTAAGGTGATTGTGTCATTTCTGGCCAAAGCTGATTTGTCACGATTACTTTGCGCACATACTTAAATGATAACACTTCTACCCAAAGGTGATTTGTTTTCTTTTAAGTAAATTTTTTAACTTAATCTATAATTTTGATGTTAGTAATAGACAATATCATAGCTTCATAATTAAAAATGGTCATTATACATGTCTGCCTTAGTATAACATGCCCTTAGATCATATTAGGACTTCTTTCTTAGTATCGTAATTCACTCATCTTATTTCCACTATCAGCACCCAATTGCGGGATTGATGTGTGCAAAATGCAACATATAAATTACATCAATTGTGGCATAAAACTAACCCTTTTTTTAGTACTAATGTTGGAAAACAATGTGATTTTGTCTTCCTTTTGTATTTTATCACAATCAACTAACAGCTATCACAGTAGATTTCGAGACTTGGAGAACAAGTTTTGAGACCCATAAGAGATTTCGAGATAAACATAGAACTCGAAATCTCATTAAAACTCGAAATCTTATTATTTTCGAAACAAAGATTCCGACTGATATTCCTACTCAAAATAATAAAGGTATTGGTCTTCATCACTCGAAACCTTGAGATTCCAAGTGGGATTGCGAGTGGGATTTCGAGTGGGATTGCGATTGAGAAGACAATTGCTTGATTTTGACTGGGGTTAGAACTCGAAACCTCATAAGGAACTCGAAATCTCATAAGGAACTTGAAACCTCATAAGTGAACTCGAGATTTCAAAACAAACTCAAAATCTCACTTGAAATCTCGATCCACGTTAACAGGCGGTTTGCTATTAAATACTTGGTTTTGCAAATACTTAATTAATCAGAATCTGATATTTTTTTCACAAAACCAAAATAGCTTAACTTGAATGAGCTTCTTATGTATCACTTCTGCCCAAAGGTGATTTGACGCATCTATTTACTGTTCAAGTATTATAAAAGCTATGTTAATTATGCATTACAAACGTGAGTGTCTTATTTCTAGCCAAAGCTGATTTAATTCATTCATGTCTGGAATACTTAACAAGTGCATAACTAAGGTGATTGTGTCATTTCTGGCCAAAGCTGATTTGTCACGATTACTTTGCGCACATACTTAAATGATAACACTTCAACCCAAAGGTGATTTGTTTTCTTTTAAGTAAATTTTTTAACTTAATCTATAATTTTGATGTTAGTAATAGACAATATCACAGCTTCATAATTAAAAATGGTCATTATACATGTCTGCCTTAGTATAACATGCCCTTAGATCATATTAGGACTTCTTTCTTAGTATCGTAATTCACTCATCTTATTTCCACTATCAGCACCCAATTGCGGGATTGATGTGTGCAAAATGCAACATATAAATTACATCAATTGTGGCATAAAACTAACCATTTTTTTAGTACTAATGTTGGAAAACAATGTGATTTTGTCTTCCTTTTGTATTTTCAGGATTAAATGAGCTCAAATAAACAAAAGAAGCAAAAAGGCAGCTAAATCTAACAAAAATACAAGAAAAGGGATAAATGTGGCATGCCCAGCCTCCCGATAGCATCTTCCCAAGCAAAACAAGAAAACAGAAGACTGAACACGCCCCGTGCTAAGTGAGCACGGGGGCGTGCCTAAGTGTCAGCAGAAAAGACAAAGCTGTAGAAGCTTCTATCACCCACCACGGGGGCGTGCCCAGCGGACACGGGGCCGTGGTCAACTCTAAGATTCGCAGAATCTGGGGAAATCTTGATAGTACAGATACGCTTCTGCACACGGGGTCGTGCCCAGCGGACACGGGGGCGTGGTCAACTAATGCAGACAAACTGCAATTAATGAAGACAGAGAAGAAGGTGGACACTGGGCCGTGCCCGAGCTGCTGTTCAGGCTATAAATAGGGGTGCTTGGCTCCTTTGCAAACCATCCCTTGGCACACCACCTCTCTCACACTTCACCTACCACCCACCACCATCACAACACCATCATCCACCACCATCATCCATCGTCCATCGTAGAGTGTGTGAGTCGTCTTGGGATCCAAGATTGATCGTAAGAGTTCTTGACAATCAAGGCCATGTTTGCCTAAGTCTCTTACATCACTTGGTGAAGAGAAGTGTCTAGTGTAATACTTTTTATTTTTAATCTTTTCACACTTTTTACTTGGTTATGTATTAATGACTTTAATAACTAGTTTCTTATGTTGCATGTGATTCTTCCTTATCGTTTGTCCGTGGGGTCTTGGCATTATTTTACTGTCTATATAAAATAAAAGATTTTCACCATTCATATCTCCACGGTCTATATGGAGATATGTTGGCTACCTGGTCGGGGGTTAAGGGACCGGTTTGGTAAGAGTCTTGCCTTGTTCAGTGTATAGATCCTGCAAGGATCTGGGTCAAATTTAGTAGGACCTCCTTCAATACCCACCGGTATTGGATGGCGGGGGTCCAAACTCTTTGATCCCCTCATATATAAGCTACTATTAATACTTTAACACGGCTACTTAGGACTGTATCCCTGCTGACTCAGACTACTTAGCCGAGGGTAACGTCACCTTCAAAAGAGGGGCCTACCATAATTTGCATTAATAACTTAATTAATTATCTTTTAATAATCCGACCCTTTAGGATTGTATCCTTGCTGACTCAAACTACTGGGTTGAGGGTAACGTCACCTTCAAAAGAGGGGCCTACTACAATAACTAAGATAATCTCTTAAAAAGTGCAAAAGTTCGGAAATAATCAAAGGTAACACTAAACACGAGTCGGAGCCAAGTGATTCATCTTGTCTATCTGTTTTATTTTTATTTTATTTTTCAGCATTTTAGTTAGTTTTATTTTCTTAGTCTAAAAACATTTTTCTAACTTTTTGATTTGATTAGACGTTGAGGATAAACCGGTACTAAAAGCTCTTGTGTCCTTGGATGACCTCGGTATCTTACCAACACTATACTACGCTCACGATGGGTGCACTTGCCCATATGTGTGTTTAGTGTTAGTAAATATCGTGTTTTATAAATTTAAAACTTGACTAAAAAGTGTAAAAGGGCTTAAATATACATTAAAACCTATACACAGTACACACGCAACAAGTTTTTTGGCGCCGCTGCCGGGGACACAAGGATTTTAAGAAAGTTAGGAATCAACGGCCTAATCGTTTTTTTCTTATTTTTCTGTTTTTTTAGGATTTTCTTAGTTTTTCAGTTTCTGCAGAGCTCAGCACGGGCCGTTCCTGGTCGGATACGGGCCGTGCCCATCATTGTTACTGGCAGTTTTTATTTTCCGAGTTACAGAGAGTTGAGCACGGGGCCGTGTTGAACTCCCCAGTAACAGGGATCCGGAAAACAATTATTGTATCTCCGACCACGGGCCGTGTTCATCTGAGCACGGGGCCATGGTAAAGCTTCTGACCAACGTTCTTTTCTGTTTTTATTGCAGGACTTGGAACCCAGGCGCCACATCTGAACTTTCTACGTAGTGTATGAGCTCCAGTTCTAGTAGAGACATAAAAGAACCACTTGAAGAACCCGAAGGCTTTCTCAGAAAAAGACTTAAAGCTAAAAACCAAGAGAAAGTTTCGGGGGACCCACTTCCAATGGCGGACCAACGTACCCTCATGGATTACCTATGACCCACCGTAGGTAATCTCGGCGCCGCTATTAATGCACCGAATGTCGAATCCAACAACTTCGAACTTCGACCGCATTTGATACAAATCCTTCAAAACTCCGCAACCTTCCATGGGCTTGTGGACGAGGATCCCCATCTACATATTACTAATTTCTTAGAAATATGTGATACTTTTCGGATCAATGGAGCATCAAACGACGCCATCCGCCTTCGAATGTTCCCATTTTCGCTAAAAGACCGAGCTAAGGCTTGGCTTAACACCCTCCCAGTTGGTTCGGTAAATACCTGGGATGAACTAGCCCAAAAGTTTCTATATAAGTATTTCCCTCCTGCTAAAACGGCTAAACTAATGACTGAAATTAATACATATTCACAAGAGGATGGGGAATCCTTATATGAAACTTGGGAAAGGTTCAAGGAGCTACTAAGAAAGTGCCCTCATCACGGTCTTGCGGTATGGCAACAAGTATCCACTTTCTACAATGGGTTGTTGCCACACACAAGACAAACACTTGATTCTAACTCCGGGGGACTTTTAGGTAATCGTCGCCCAAATGGAATATATAATCAAATTGAGGAAATTGCTCAAACCAATTTTCAGTGGCACACTCCCCGAGGCAATAAATCTATTGCCCCAGGCGCCCATAAGGTTGATGAAAGCACTTCCTTGCAAGCCCAAATCGAGGCCCTCACTTCAAAAATTAAAAAGTTAGAAATGGCAAAAATGGTCTCGGTTATGGCTTGCGAGGGGTGTGGTGGGCCACATGAAAATTGGAGTTGTATGAAAGAAATGGATAATCAAACAGAATCGGTAAACTACATTGATAATAGACCTAGGCCGTCAGGTCCTCCAACGGGTACCTAGAACCAAGGATGGCGTAACCACCCTAACCTTGTTTGGAGAGAACCCGACAATAGTAGTAACCAACAAAATCAACGAACAAACATTCAACAACCAAGAAACGAGTCACAAAATTTCTCTCAACCACAAGGGGGACGAGAAAGGCTTGAAGATACCGTATCTCGCCTCATCTCCGACTCCGAAAAGAAAAACTCGGATCGATTTCAACAATTGGATCGAATTTTAGAAATCAACAAGCTAGTATTCAAAACGTCGAAAAACAATTAAATCAACTAGCTCAAAATTTCTCGAAGAGACCACAAGGCGCGTTACCAATTAATACCGAAACCAACCCAAAAGCGCAAGTACACCTCATCACATTAAGAAACCGTACCGTGGGTCCCGAGGAAGCTCCAATGCCTCCAATTGAAAAGAGCCGATCTAGCCAAGCCACAACTCCATCCACTACCCACAAGAGACGACTTCTCCACCAATTTAAGAGCCCACAAAGAATCCTCAAGTTCCGTACCCCGGTCGGTTGTTCGACAAAAGACCGATGAGCAATTCGCAAAGTTCGAAAACTTACTGAAACAATTGCATGTTAATATTCCATTTATCGAAGTCCTAACTCAAATGCCTAAATATTCAAAATTTATAGGGGACTTCCTCACTCATTAAAGGAAAATTGAATCATTGCAATTAGTTAACTTAGGTGAAGAATGCTCCGCCTTACTACTCAACAAACTCCCGTAAAAGAAGCTTGACCCCTGAAGCTTCACAATTCCTTGCTCGATTAGGGAATCTCCCATTCGTAATGCCTTAGCCGATCTCGGGGCAAGCATCAACCTCATGCCCTCATCAATGTTCAACCAACTCGGCTTAGGAAAAACAAGCCCCACAAAAATAAGCGTACAACTCGCCGATAGATCTGTCAAATATCCACAAGGTGTCGCTGAAAATCTATTGGTCAAAGTCGGCGAATTTGTCTTCCTGGCCGACTTTGTCATACTAGATATGGAGGAAGATACCGAAGTACCACTCATCTTAGGGAGTCCATTCCTAGCTACGGCTAAAGCGGTGGTAGATATGAATGATGGAACACTAACATTGAGGATTGGGAACGAGGAAATGAAGTTTGGAGTTGGAAAAAGAGTAGAAGACGATGATCCGGTCAACTATATGAAGGTCATAGACTCAAGTTTGGATAACACTCTCCGACGGTGCAGCATGGGATGCAAAACATCCCACTTGGGTGACATATGACCAGGCTTTGGGTCTAGCCAAGGACCCTTATAAACGTGGCTCACCACGGAGGCATTCCGCGGAACTATCCCCAGCTTAGTTTAGATTAATTTTTATGTTTTCTAGTTTAGTTTTAATTTGCAGGAATAAAACAAACTCGGGATGGTGAAGGATAACAAGGGAAACTTGCACCAGCACCCCATGCACGAAAACAGGGCCATCCAACAGATTTTTCTTCATTGCAGCAAGTTCAGCACAGGGCCGTGCTCACCCAACACAACCCGTGCTCAACCATCTACAGAAATTTGCCCAGTTCAGGTAACTGGACACGGGCCGTGCTCACCCAGCACGCGCCATGTCCAGGCTTCTGTTTCTTTATTTTATTTTCTGTTACTTGCGATCTGAACACGGGGCCGTGCCCGGACACCACGGGGCCGTGTCCAGACGCCCAGTAACATATTTTTTGCTTTTTTCACACCTTTTTACACATTCAATCAACCTAAAAACTTATTTTTGGGACACATTGAGGACAACGTGTAATTTAAATGTGGGGGGATGCTAAAACCTTGAATCTTGCAAGTCCTAAATACAAGCCTTACACAAAACTCTATTGGAACCACTAATCACCCCAAATTTTTTCAAAAATTTTTCATTTTTTTACTTGTCTAGGTTTAATTTGGGAATTTCAAGTTTTAAAAAGGTTATATTTTTACAAATTTACAACCGATAGCGTCGTGATAAAAAGAACCAACATAAGAAAATTATGAAACGGCATGACAAGCTTAGTTAAAATTTGATTATATATACTTGATCACATAAAAACCCATTCCCACAAAAAGTGAGTTTTGAGCCTTTATTGAGCATACAAATACATATCTTTAAACTAATTGCTCATTTTTCGTTTCTTGTGTGAATAGCCGCTTGGTTCTTACGACTCTAGAACTTGCCACGACAATACATTCCCGGTCCTTACCAACTTAAACCCGAGTAAGTAAATGACGGAGGCACTAGGACTAACCCTTTTTATTTCTACACCATTATTTTTCTTTTTTTTTACCACCTAGCCAAAATCCCCCTAGTTAACCCCTTTGAGCCTAAACCTTTTCATTTCTTAACCCAAAACAAACACCCTTTTACCCACCAAAACCTTTTTTATTTTTAGCCCTTTTGTTTTAGTAACAAGCTCGGTTTTTCTCATGATTTTCAAAAAAATAAAAATAATAATTTTTTTTTTTTGATGAAGATGAAGCAAAAAGAGAAATAAACAAACAAGTTTATAAAAAATAACTTTGTTTGAATAATGGCTTCATCAAAATAAAAAAATTGCAAAAATAAAAAGTCTTACGAAAAACCGACACTTTTTACGCTTTTCGCCCTTTTTACTAACCACCAACCCAACCACCTACCTTTAACCCAAGCCTTACCCTTCACCCCAAAAGTCCTCTTGATATTAACAAAGGTGTATAGTTAAAAAGGAGGAGGATTGATTGCTTGGCAAGCCTATGGTAGGAGTAAGTTCCATGACGCTCTCGAGTGATCCACTAAAATACATTTTCGGCCGAGTGTTGAGTGATCCCCGTGAGGTATGTGAACTTGTATATAAGTGGAATTTTAAAAAGGCATGTTATGCCCTAATAAGTAATTTATCTTATGTAATGTTTTATATAAATCATGACGAATAGGATTGTAAATAAATGAAAATAAAACCTAATAAAGAATCTTGGAAATCCCGACACCCTATGACAAGCCCAAAAACCTTCTCTTATACCCATTCCATTTGGGAGTGTAAAGGCACATTATAAAGAGTTTTGCTTGAGGACAAGCAAAGATTCAAGTGTGGGGGTATTTGATGTGTGCAAAATGCAACATATAAATTACATCAATTGTGGCATAAAACTAACCTTTTTTTTAGTACTAATGTTGGAAAAAGTGTGTTTTTGTCTTCCTTTTGTATTTTCAGGATTAAATGAGCTCAAATAAACAAAAGAAGCAAAAAGGCAGCTAAATCTAACAAAAATACAAGAAAAGGGATAAACGTGGCATGCCCGGCCTCCCGACAGCATCTTCCCAAGCAAAACAAGAAAAACAGAAGGCTAAACACGCCCCGTGCTCAGTGAGCACGGGGGCGTGCCCAAGTGTCAGCAGAAAAGACAAAGCTGTAGAAGCTTCTATCACCCACCACGGGGGCGTGCCCAGCGGACACGGGGCCGTGGTCAACTCTAAGATTCGCAGAATCTGGGGAAATCTTGATAGTACAGATACGCTTCTGCACACGGGGCCGTGCCCAGCGGACACGGGGGTGTGGTCAACTAATGCAGACAAACTGCAATTAATGAAGACAGAGAAGAAGGTGGACACGGGGCCGTGCCCAATGGACACGGGGCCATGCCCGAGCTGCAGTTCAGGCTATAAATAGGGGTGCTTGGCTCATTTGCAAACCATCCCTTGGCATACCACCTCTCTCACACTTCACCCACCACCCACCACCATCACAACACCATCATCCACCACCATCATCCATCGTCCATCGTAGAGTGTGTGAGTCGTCTCGGGATCCAAGATTGATCGTAAGAGTTCTTGACAATCAAGGCCATGTTTGCCTAAGTCTCTTACATCACTTGGTGAAGACAAGTGTCTAGTGTAATACTTTTTATTTTTAATCTTTTCGCACTTTTTACTTGGTTATGTATTAATGACTTTAATAACTAGTTTGTTATGTTGAAGGTGATTCTTCCTTATCGTTTGTCCGTGGTGTCTTGGCATTATTTTACTGTCTATATAAAATAAAAGATTTTCACCATTCATATCTCCACGGTCTATATGGAGATATGTTGGCTACCTGGTTGGGGGTTAAGGGAACGGTTTGGTAAGAGTCTTGCCTTGTTCAGTGTATAGATCCTGCAAGGACCTGGGTCAAATTTAGTAGAACCTCCTTCAATACCCACCGGTATTGGATGGCGGGGGTCCAAACTCTTTGATCCCCTCATATGTAAACTACTATTAATACTTTAACACGACTACTTAGGACTGTATCCCTGCTGACTCAGATTACTTAGCCGAGGGTAACGTCACCTTCAAAAGAGGGGCCGCTTCATTGAAAACTTCTCGAAAATTGCGGTTCCTCTAACTGCTCTAACTTAGAAGAACAAACCCTTTGAATGGGGAACCAAACAAGAAGAAGCGTTTCAGACCTTGAACCAGAAACTTTGTGATGCGCCTATTCTAACTTTGCCTGAGAGCAATAATGATTTTGTTGTATATTGTGATGCATCAAAATTGGGTATTGGCTATGTTCTCATACAAAGGAACAAAGTCATAGCCTACGCATCAAGGGAGTTGAAGATACACGAGAAGAACTACACCACTCATGATCTTGAGTTGGGTGCAGTTGTTTTCGCTCTCAAAATCTGGAGACACTATTTGTACGATACAAAATGTGTGCTTTTCACTGACCACAAAAGTCTTCAGCACATCTTCAATCAAAAAGAACTCAACATGAGGCAACGACGTTGGGTTGAACTTCTAAACGACTATGATTGTAAAATTCGCTACCATCCTGGTAAGGCGAATGTCGTGGCTGACGCTTTGAGTCGTAAAGAACGTGTCAAGCTTCATTGTGTTCGTGTTCAATCTGATATTCAAGCTCGATCTGATATCCAAACCCGCATTTCTCAGGCTCAACATACTTGTGTTTCACAAGGTTTGATGGGTAAGGAATTACCTTATCACATTAAGCCTGATCTTGAACTGAAGGGCGATGGCTCATATTATTTCATGGACCGTTTGTGGGTCCCAAGCCAAGATGATCTTTGCACCTTGCTTATGGATGAAGCTCATAAATCTCGTTATTCTATTCATCCTGGTGCAGACAAAATGTACAAGGATCTTCGTACTCAGTATTGTTGGCCTGGTATGAAGAAAGACATTTCCTTATACGTTTCAAAATGCCTTACTTGTCTTAAGGTTAAGGATGAACATCAACATCCTTCTAGTTTATTGGAGCAACTAGAGATTCCAGTTTGGAAATGGGAAAACATTGCTATGGATCTTATTACCAAACTTCCGCGCACTAAGAAAGGTCATGATGCCATCTGGGTAGTTGTTGATCATCTTACAAAGTCAGAGCATTTCCTGCCAATCCGTGAGGATCTATCTGCTGACAAGCTTGCTAAAATCTATGTGGATGAAATTGTATCTAGACATGGTGTTCCTTTGAACATTATATCTGACAGAGATGCTTGATTCTCATCTCGTTTTTGGAGAACCATGCAATCTGCTATGAGGACCCAACTTAATTTGAGCACAGCTTATCATCCACAATCAGATGGCCAAACTGAAAGAACAATCCAGACTTTGGAGGATATGCTTAGAGCTTGTGTGATCGATTTTGGTGGTAGTTGGGATTCGTATCTTCCATTGATTGAATTCTCCTACAACAACAGTTATCACTCCAGCATCAACATGGCTCATTTCGAGGCTCTCTATGGTCGAAAATGTCGTTCACCAGTCTGCTGGAATGAGATCAGTGAGGCTCAGCTTACTGGACCTGACCTCATTCTAGAGACAACATATAAGGTTAAGAAAGTTCGTGATAACCTTCAGACAGCTCGAAGCCGTCAAAAGAGTTACGCGGACCAACGACGCAAGCCCTTGGAATTTCAAGTCGGTGATCGTGTATTACTTAAGGTCTCACCCTGGAAAGGTGTGATCAGATTTGGAAAGACAGGAAAACTTGCACCTAGATACGTTGGACCATTCAAGATCGTCGAAAGAATCGATAAGGTAGCCTACAGACTTGAGTTACCTCCTGAACTTGGAAACGTTCATCCAACCTTTCACGTGTCCAATCTCAAGAAGTGTTTAGCTGATGAGAACCTCCACATACCACTTGATGAAATTCGTGTTGATAACACGATGCATTTTGTTGAGAAACCTGTGGAAATCATGGATCGTGAAGTCAAGTGGCTTAAACGCAAGCGCATTCCTTTGGTTAAAGTTCGCTGGGAATCTAAACGTGGACCAGAATTTACTTGGGAACGTGAAGATCAAATGAAAGCGAAGTATCCACATCTTTTCTCACGAGTTTCCTCTAAACAAATTTCGGGACGAAATTTCCACAAGTAGGGGGGACTGTGACACCTGTGTCTGTAATCATTGTAAACAGTACAATTATCAATAAAACAATGTTATTTAACCCCAATGTTTGTTTGTTTATGCTTGACATATTTCATGTTTTGGTTTTTATTCAATTTCAAACTCTATATCTGTAGGATCGCGTGCTGACCCGAACGAGTCAATCGGAGGTGTTCTAATCCGTTTCAGGTGCGGAATAACAAGAAACAGACATGAAAAACAGCTTGTTCTACTAAATCTTGCCTTGTATATTGATTTCACACTGATTACAAGTCAAACGGCACTTCGGCAGCAATTTGGTACCGGAAACAAGACGTGTTACAAATGATTTCGCCCAAGAGACCTATATATAGGCATGGGATTTCGCTCATATGACACATGTTCACAAAAGCGAAATCACATATGTTCATAAAAGCGAAATCACCTGTAAAATCCTGATTTCCCACATAGTGACATGTCCATACATGTGAAATCAACTTTCTGATTTCCCACATAGTGACATGTCCATATATGTGAAATCAACTATCTTGGGAAATCACCACAACAACTCTATATTCTCGTACAATGTGCCCTAATCTAACATTCTAAGACTAAGACTCGATACAAGATGAAGTCGACAGATGTATGCACCAACAGACTCCCCCTCAGATGTTGACGAGTCTTAAGTGTCGAGTCTTCGCATCTTCAGTCTTGATCAGTCTTCGGGCATCCAGAATCTCTATCTATCTCTAGCATCTTCAAAAACTTCCTCTAACAAACTCCCCCTCAAAACATGCTGGGATCAAAGTCTGGCTTTCACAGGTTCAGGTATCGCAACCTGACTCACCTGCATATTCTCTACCCAACACATAAGTTTCATAAAAGATAAGATATAACAAATTTAGAAACTTTGCTAATCCCTTGAAGACACAACCCTAAATGCATCATTTATCATGTCAATTTCTGATGAACCACATGAAAATATATCATTTTCGATTCACACATTTTCAAACTAACTTTCCCAAACCTGTTCGTCATGTTTAGTACTCGGAATTTTGAAGATCAGCTTTTCAACATCATTTGTCTAAAATCTTTTTGGATTTTTCAAAATTTATGCTAAAACACACTGAAAATCTTTTTGGATTTTTGATAGAACTGAAATAAAATGAAGTAAAGAAATATTTACATACAATATTTTTGTGAGTTTGTGTAAGAGGATCATATCAGTTTCTGAGACAAATCACCAACACCGTTAAGCTTTAAACATTTTAAGTTCTAAACGATTCACTTAGATTGTCAGTATACTGATCCACTTAAATCTTCACACAAACTTCAACTGTTTCGAGATACGAGATTAATGTCTTAAGCACTTAAACTTATTCGCATGTCCCACCTCAGAATATACTCCCGTATCCAGATCCCAATATTCAGTCTTACAGGTGAGTATACCTAGATGATATCTGTAAGGGTTAAAATGCGAGGGCCGTGAGAGCTCAGGTCGATACTTCCGTATACGCAGAGAGATGACGGCTTCGACTTTTGGTGGGTCCCCTTTAGAGGATCTTTTGTTTCAACAGCAATGACGATCAATTTTATTGTTTCATCAATTTGCTGAGGGCGGCGCTATGTTTCAAGCATGCAGTAAAGTATTCTCTAGGGACTAGGCCATTGCTTCTGCAAAATCAGAAGTCCCGGGATAATACCCCAGATATCACTAAGCATAAAGACCTAGTATCTCAGAAAGAGGGGTCCTTCAAACAAGATTTCAGGGGTTACCCATATATCCGAGAGATGTTACCCACGACATAAGCAAGTTTGAATTTAGGTTTATATCTCGTCACAATCTACTAAATGTGCAAAAACCTACTCACACATCCACAGTGAGATCGTTTATCACATTTTTCTTTCCAATTCTTTAGCATGTTGTGATAGTCCACTGATGTACTATCATTTCCTCTTTTGTACAACAAAACTCATTTTACATTTTATCATGTTTTTTTGTCTTTTTCAAATTTTCAAATGTTTTTGGATTTTCTAAAAATTTTTACTCCCCCTAAAATGCAAACACATTTTAGGAAATTTGAATACAAACTATACAATAAAGCGACAACCGATATCAAATCGCTTCAATTCGCCATCCACTTGGCATAAACAATCAGAACTCCCCCTTTCAACAAACTATTTTCCCATTATGATTTCAAAACACTTAAGTTTGTTTTAATCATATGATTTTTTCGGAAAATAAGTTTGCTTGATTTTACCACTTGTAAAATTAGGGGTTTATCACTTTGTTCATCAAATACCATTTGTAAGTATGGTCCAATCAAGTTCAACTTAATGACCTTGATTAACCACTTGTCAATGATAACCTTCTTCAACCACTTACAGGTTCACTCACCAACTATAAACACTTGTGAATCAAAATATAACAATTTAAATATACCACCTGTACTTTACCAACTGTACCACTTGTAGAATCATTTGCTAAGAAAGATGCCGATACCTGCTCCACTCTTACCAACCTGGGAGCTCCGGTAAGTCAGGAATTTATGGCGGCAAACATCTGTCCCACCAACATTTTGATTTGTAAAAATCTTTTGCACTTTTAACCTTCCCATCAACCATCTTCCCGAAAATATGTTTGACTTTCCCATTGAAAGCCTTCTCAACATCAAATTCTCCCTTATCAGCGAAGAATTGATTTGAGATCTCTACCTTTCCCACTTTCTTCATCAAATTTTCCTTTGACAATGGAGGAAAATCCTCATCGTTCACATCTGGAACGGAATTCCCAACCTTTTTATCAACCAAAGACTCCTCTGATTTTATGGAATCAGATTCATTTTCAGAATTACCCTCAGATTTAACCACCCACTTTTGTTTACTCAAATCACCTCTTCTTTTGTAAAACCGTTTTGAACTTTCTCCTTCCTCAGAAGTAGAATTTTCAAACTTTTTAACATTTTTCACAGGTTGTTCTTTCTTATCAACACAAGTCTTTCTCAGAACATAGTTAGAAGAAACTTCCTGTTGTTGGTAGTTGGTCTTGGGACAATTCCAAGCTATATGTCCAACTTCTTGGCATTTGAAACAGGTTCTTCTGTCAACTCTTTCAGCAAACCTTCTCACATTCTTCTTCACTTCAGCAAGAAACTCTTGATTCGATTGTTTCCAGAATGGTTTCTTCTGTTCATCCTCTGAACTTCCTCCTGAAACAAATTTTGTTTTTGGTTTATAAGTTTTCTGATTTTTATAATTTTCTGAAGAATTGAAACCAAGACCTTTCTTTTTGAGATTACCATTATGGTTTGATTTCTTTCGATAACCTGAACCATAACCGTAACCCTTTTTCTTGTTCAATCTCTGTTGAACTCTTGAAGTGTACTTTTTAGGTTTTTCAGAAAGATTTAAATCTTTTATTTTAGAAATATTAATTTCTGTCAATTTGAAAACCTGTTTGATCATTTCAGTTTTTACACTTCTTATTGGAAATTCCTCATCAGAATATAATTTGTCTGAATCATACAAAGTATAAGCTACTTTGATTGATCCATCATTCAAATTAGATTTTGATAACAGGAATTCTCTATTGTAAACCCTGTTAACCGGTGAACTCGGACTCTTTTCTGATGAACTCGGACTTTCAGACTCAGACTCCGGTTTTGACTCTTCATCCGTATCCAACACCTGATCGACAACTTTCTTTAATAACTCAGACTCATGATCAGTGTCAGACGCTGTGAATGTAACATCAATATTGTCTGGTAATTCATCAATAATTTCAGACGTTAACTTGATGTTGACTGCCTTTTTTAGACGCTCCTCATTAGGATTCCTGGGAGAATAAGTTTCATGGATCGGGGGCGGACATCTGTTATACTTGACACTTGGTTTCTTACCAGTATCAGTATCTTCAGTCTTTTTATCCATGAACGCTTCCAGACCTGCAACAGTAGGATAAACACGATCAATCAAATAATCACAAGTAGTATAACTCAACAGTAATCGTTTAATCCTTTCACTCTCAATCTTCTCGAGTTCCACTTCCTGCTTCAGCTTTGCACAATCTTCAATGTATGCATTAATAACACTCTGCTTTGTCATTAATGTTGCACTCATCTTTTCCATTGCTTTTTCGATTTCTGAATTTGTCTTTTTCAGGCGATCAACTGTGTTGTTCAGCACATCATAGGACTCCTTGACATACTTCACATCACACAGTAAATCTTCTTTTATCTTCTCTAACTCAGCAATCTTCATATCTTTTTCCTCACAAGCTTTGCAAGATTCTGAACACTTCATACATGGTTTTTCAACTTCAACCAATTTTTCAACTACCTTCTCAACTTCAACGATCTTTTCAATTTCGACAAGTTTTTCAATTTCAACAATCTTTTCAATCTCAACAATCTTGTCAACAACTTTCTTTACTTCAACAATTTTCTCCACAACTTTCTCAATCACTTGATCAACAATTGCTTCTCCAGCTTCTGTCTTTGTCTTTTCATCAGCTTGCATTTTTGCTGCTTCCAGCTCTTTCTTCAATCTGGCAATCTTCTTCTGATTCAGCATCTCCATTTTATTTGCAAAAAACAAATTAAAACTAGTGGGATCAATGCCTTTTCTAGCTCTGTTGAGATGTTCTTCCTCATCATCGGTATCTACATCGCTTCCAAGATCTGGAAAAATTGGAATTCTTTTCTCACTAGTCTCATTTTCACCCTGAATTCTTGCAACACAAGCTGAACCAGGTATGTATTTGTCCCAACTAAATCCTTCAGCAACAAATTCATCATCTTGATGGATAAGTAAAGCTTTCTTCTTTCCATCTTCAATAGCATGAGCATGTGCAGTTTGTGGTTGTTGAGCAATCTGATGAAAAATTGATTTCTGATAATAGTTGTTCTTTTCTTGATTCCCGGTTTCTTCTTTGCTTTTGCACTCTCTTTTAAAGTGTCATTTTCCTTTGCAACGGAAACAAATAACTTTCGATTTGTCAAAACCCAACTGAGAGGTAGCCATTCCTCGAAATTCATCTCTACCAGTAATCTCTTGAAACTTTTCAGCTCTCCTCCAAGCACTCGCTAAGCACCATTTGATATCCATCAATTCAAGTTCTTCAGCATCAATTTGGTCGTAATCCTCCTTGGTAAGCATCAGATTACCAATCTTCCCACCGATCAAACTTTCGTAAGATTCTAACATAGCAACCAGTGATGCCATGTGTTGCTTGGCAACTTCCGGAGACAGATTCTGACCATTTTGAATGTTTAAGGTAACATTGCACTGAAGGTTTGTTGAGTTTTGCCATTGAGAACTTGATGTTGTGCTGTTTGGATCAAAACTTGAGAATGATGAAGATCCACCACTTTGAGTCGCATTACTACTCTTTGTTCCAGACGAACTGTCAGCACTGTAACCAGTTTGAATCTTTGGGCTAGGGCTGGGGGTAGCCTCAAACTTGTTCCCTCGGTAGTACAGACTGACATCTTGTTTAGCATTTGGATTTGTCATGATAGCTGTTTTCTGAATAGCCAACTCCTGCTCTTCAATCTTTTGAATGAATTGTGCCAGATTCATATTCTCAGACTTTCTTGTGTGTTTTAAAATCATCAAATAAGTTCCCCACTTTTGTTGTGGTAGTGCTTCAGCTAGTTTATCGACCCACTCCTCATCATCTTTCCCAATGTGAAATCTTTTCATTTCCAAGACTAGATGACAATATCTATCAATGGTATGCTTTGTAGTTTCATGGTCGAAAGCTGAAAACATATCAAACGACTTCTTCAATAACGCCTTTTTGTTTTTAATCATATCTGCGCTTCCTTTGAATTTCTGAATCAATGCTTCCCAAATTGACTTAGCTGTATTACCATGTTGAAGCAAAACAAATATATCTTCTGTAATTGCCTGTTGAAGAACACTGATCATCATTTTCTCACTAGTATACTTCAATTTGTCAACTTCCGTAAAGTCACTGAAACCTTTTTCAAGTCCACGTTCGTTTTTCGGTTTCTCATAGTCTTTCTCCAACGAACACCACACATCAAACTTGTAAGCTTGCACCCAGTTCTCAAATCGATTTTTCCATCCCTGAAAATCTTCAATGTACATAAGTTTTGGCGGTTTCTGATGAGTTCCCGTCTCATTTTCACTATACAATGTTTCAGTAGCTGTAACCGGAGCGACTGGTGTGGCAAACGCGTTGTAGAATTCCTCTTCCATGTCTTCAGAAAAATTGATATATTTCGGCAAAACACCTCGGTATCAAATCTGGAAATCGTTACAAATGAACTGAACACAACCCTATTTATAGTAGACTTGATTTCGCTCCAAAATACACATGTCACCTAGGAGCGAAATCAGAACTTGAATTGGAGCGAAATCAGGCAATACATTTGGAGCGAAATCAAGGGTCCTGGTGGTCCTATGAGCAAAATCAGGGGTCCTGGTGGACCTATGAGCGAAATCAAGAGTTTAGGGTGGTCCTATGAGCGAAATCAGAGGTTTAAGGTGGTCCTATGAGCGAAATCAAGGTTTAGGGTGGTCCTATGAGCGAAATCTGGTGTATCTTGGGGCGAAATCAAGTGACATTTGTGTACACAAAAGCGAAATCAACAATTAACCATATGAGCGAAATCAATTCGAAGGGCAATTTAGTCCATTTTTACTTTGAATTTCAGTCTCAAACTTTCAAGGGTTTGTTATTGTCCAATTTTCTATGATCTGTGAAATTTTGGTCCGATTCTAACCATGAAATCTTCCTGAACAGATAAAAGAAGGTGTAGAAGACAGAGAATGAAGCTGTAATGGCAAGAACTCCTCGACCTGAGCTCTGATACCACTTGTAGGATCGCGTGCTGACCCGAACGAGTCAATCGGAGGTGTTCTAATCCGTTTCAGGTGCGGAATAACAAGAAACGGACACGAAAAACAGCTTGTTCTACTAAATCTTGCCTTGTATATTGATTTCACACTGATTACAAGTCAAACGGCACTTCGGCAGCAATTTGGTACCGGAAACAAGACGTGTTACAAATGATTTCGCCCAAGAGACCTATATATAGGCATGGGATTTCGCTCATATGACACGTGTTCACAAAAGCGAAATCACATATGTTCATAAAAGCGAAATCACCTGTAAAATCCTGATTTCCCACATAGTGACATGTCCATATATGTGAAATCAACTTTCTGATTTCCCACATAGTGACATGTCCATATATGTGAAATCAACTATCTTGGGAAATCACCACAACAACTCTATATTCTCGTACAATGTGCCCTAATCTAACATTCTAAGACTAAGACTCGATACAAGACGAAGTCGACAGATGTATGCACCAACAATATCGCTTTCTGGAAAGTTATACGCAAACTGGTGCGTAAACGTAATCAGTTTAATGCGACAAACACTCCGGAACATAAATATATGCTAAACATACCTTAAATAACCTTTACATAACTTAGAAATAAGTTTTGAAGGTTTTGGTATAGCAAAATCAAGTTTATTCGCTTTCAGGGACTAATTTCAACAAACTGCGAAAGTATGCCGATTCATACTGTAACGGACATTCCGGAACATGACCATAAGTTAAACATACAATAAATATCCTTTACATAGCTTAAAAATAGGCTTTGAGGGGTTCGGTATGCTAAAATAAACTTTTTGGTCATTCAGGGACTAAAAGCGTCAAAAAGTGCATAAGTTTGCATTTTCGTGCATAACTTACGTTCTGAATACATCCGGACATCCAAAAATTTATGTAATCATTAAAATATTTTATTTTAGTGATTGGCATGAGAAAAATCCATTCGTCGCGTAATTTGGATCGTTTTTCACGTTCATGCGTATTTCATCGTAATTAAGCAAATAACGCGTCCGTACGACCAAACGAACCGACATCCGGCATATTTTTGAGCATGTTTCATGTCCACTATGTTTAGGCATCATTATAGGGCCTTGAAGTTGGCTTAACGGGCCTTAAATGTGTCGGAAATGAGCTTAAACCACTGCAGGGACTGAAACTGTAATATTAAAAGCTGTTTGTTGATCTGTGCAGCCCAGGTGGGCTGCGTAGGCTGCTCTTGGGTCTTACGCGGGCCATGTGAGATCACCAGATCTGCACAGAGCCATTTTCCAGCCTGGTTCCAGCTGTTCCAGCTGTTTGGGGTACTTGCAAATGGTTTTTAGGATACTATGGGCCATTTTTAAGGTGCCCATGGTTTTGCAAAACCATGGGTGCATATGTACGGTTGTGATCGAAGCTCGTTTCATGATGAACGATCTTAACGGTTGTGCAAAAAATATATAAACCCCACCCCCATTTGCTCAAACCCACACTTTGATCTGATTTGGCTCTCTAAGTTGGACGATTCACTTCATACCTGAGAGTAATCGGATCAAAACTTCCGTTCTTGGACCCGTTGTAAGTATTCTTTCGTTCTTTTACGCGTTTTAGCGTGAAAGTCAAACTTTGTTTGACTTTTCGCATTGACCAGTTTATGGTCAACACTAAGTTCGTTTGAACTTCATACCTACTGATTACCACGTTATCTTGGCTTAGTGGTGAGTCGTAGTTTCGGCCAAAATGCGTATTCTTGCGTATTTTGTAACTAAACTACTTTTAGGTATCAAGACCCTTTGTTTTGATACCAAACCTGTTTTCAAACTTCGTTAAACATGTTTTAACATGTTTAGCTCGTCACCTTTAGATTTGTGCTTATAGAGGGTCGTAAGGTAAGCGATCTAATCACTCGCTTAGGCTTTCGAACCCGACCCATTTGGTCGATCATTAGGATCTGACCAAACATATTAGGTGACCATAGTTGTATAGGGAATAACCTTCCGAGGTTATACCTTATGGTCACTAAGTTTACTTAGTTGTATGATAGGTAGTTTATATGCCTTAGGAAAATTACCAATCCTCCGATTTAGGTCCGTTTATTAACGTAGTTACCTATATTAGGTTTCGTTTGATTCCACGATTTTTATTGCTTTGCTTGGTGGTTATCTAAAGACTATTGAGCAATCTCAAGTGAGTACATAGTCCCCTCTTTTAGTGTTTTTCAAACATTTTGGGGTGAAACACATGTGCCTACTTGTTACTTTAGTGCTTTCCATGTTTTCATATCATATGCTTGTTATGTTCATTAGTACACTTATAGTACATGATTTCATTGTGTTTTTGCTATGTATGTTCATTTGTTGCATACTTAGTATATCGCTTTACATTACATTTTATGCTATGTATGTCCATTTAGCGCATACTTAGTACATTGTTTCACATTACATTTCACGCTATGTATGTCCATTTAGTGCATACTTAGTGCATTTTTTTACATCACGTCACATGCTATGTATGTTCATTTGTTGCATACTTAGTACAATTGTTTTACATCACATGCTTACATTTTGGTATGACATTTGGATTGTTTAAATGGGACAAAAATACATTCATTAACATTGATCACGTCGTTCGTTAGTAGGTAGTGGTACCATAGGAATTGACAACTCCCGTTCCTGACATCGTAGGTATGTTTGGATGGAAGGAATGACCGAATTCGATACACATAACTCAGATAAACCTTTAATTTGTTTAAGGGTTTATCGCCACAGTCTCAAGGCTTGAATGTATGCATTTTCACAATACCGCATAGATGTTTGTATTAGTATAGCATGCATTTATTCCACAAAAAATAACTTTGATTTAAACTATGTTTTACTTCAATACCTTGTTTTGTGCATTTTTACATTTGGTTTAGTTGATATATTTCACTTGCCATACATGATATTTGTTTGCACATTTCATTTGACATATACACTTCGATATTGGTTTACACATTTCATGATTTACATTTTGTCAATAGACATTTATTCACACATAAACATTTGACAATTGGTTTTAACATGAATAATTCACATTGGTGGTTTGTTTGGGTAAGTGGTTTAAGTAACGAGGCATGTGTAATATGGTACAAGCATGGTGGATACGCCGCTGGTACTTCCTATATATAAGTGCTTGTATGATATTACATATCGTAGCGTTATCTAAATTATTTCAAATTAGACATATAACATTTTTCACAAGACATTGTTTTACAAAACAGTTTATTTTATATCATTCATTTTACTTGGTTATTTAATTAACCATACACCTTTCTTTTATATAATCTGATTTCTTATTTTCATATGATTTATAAAAGAAAACACTTAACAAGATTCATGACCAATTTTTATTAAACATTTCTTTAAACCTGAGTCATGAATCCTATTTTCATAAAACCTATGTATCTCACAGGCATTTTTATGCTGACGTACCTATTTTCACATGTGTTTTCAGGAGCTGTTGCATAGGATGATCGAGATACACTTAGGCGGACCTGTGCCTTAGTGACTTAAAATGAAGTTAGAACTAGTTTAATTTTGTTATGTACTCTTGTATTCCTTGTTTGAGACAATGTAATCCCTCTTTGTTTATAAATAAAACATAACTTTAAATGCCATAGTTGTGAAACAATAATTCTGTTACAACACTCCCCGACGTTTCCGCCACGATTTGATGTTTTACGTGGTCGGGGTGTGACAATTATTGCTATTCAGAATTGAGAGAGACGTTTCAAATTTTGAATGATTTCAATTGAATGCCGATCGATCCTATTTATAGTGTTGATCCATCACTTTCTCGCACCCTGCGAGAGAAACAACAGGGGATGTCGCGCCCCGCAAGAGCCTCTAGGGTAGGCCCTAGCTTGGCTGACTCAAGGGGTAGGTTCGACACGATGATGACACGTGGCAGCTCAGGGGCTTGCCTGGTGGTCACATGGTCGTGGCCCGCGACTGAGTTAACCAAGGGGGTCGCGCCCCGCGAGTGCCCCCTAAATTTTGTTTTTTTTCTTATTTTTGTTAAATTTAAGGTATTTCGGGCCTATTTTTTGCATACGGGGTGTATTTTAGGACGTATAGGGGTGTTATAAGTATTTTTGGAGAGTTGTTATATCCTCCCCACCTTGTTTTAGAACTCGTCCTCGAGGTCAACTGGAACAGGTGTGGATATTTCCTCTGCATCTCTGACTCGAGCTCCCAAGTGTATTCTGGTCCTCTCTTAGAATCCCATTTCACTTTGACTAGAACTAATCTCTTGTGTTTGAGATTCTTGATCTTTCTATCTTCAATTTGTAGCAGTTTCTCTACAAACTTAAGCTTCTCATTTACCTCTATGTCCTTAAGAGGTACTACTAATGACTCATCGGCTAAGCAATTCTTGAGATTACATACATGAAATACATCATGTATCCTTGCCATTTCCTCTAGCAGTTGTAGCTGGTAAACTACTGGTCCTACTCTTCTAATAATCTCAAAGGGTCCAACATACCTGCGGCTTAGCTTTCCCCATTTAATGAATCT
Source organism: Helianthus tuberosus (assembly GCA_030545235.1). Classification (NCBI taxonomy): domain Eukaryota; kingdom Viridiplantae; phylum Streptophyta; class Magnoliopsida; order Asterales; family Asteraceae; genus Helianthus; species Helianthus tuberosus. The sequence continues at coordinate 85,789,431 of CM060371.1, read as the reverse complement.
AACTATTCCCTTCCATGGCGAAACTTTTAATAATACCTTATCTCCTACCTAAAATTCCAACGGCTTTCGCCTGTTATCAACATAACTCTTTTGTCGATCGCGTGCTGCTTTTAGTCTTTCCTTGACTTGAATAATCTTGTCCGTTGTTTCTTGTACGATTTCTGGTCCAGACAATTGCTTTTCTCCAATTTCTGCCCAACAAACTGGAGTCCGACACTTTCGTCCATAAAGTGCTTCGAATGGTGCAGCATTGATACTGGCATGATAGCTGTTATTATAGGAAAATTCTATTAATGGTAAATGATTATCCCAATTTCCTCCGAAATCAATTACACAAGATCTAAGCATATCTTCCAATGTCTGAATTGTCCTTTCTCTTTGTCAATCCATTTGAGGATGATAAGCGGTGCTTAGATTTAACTTGGTTCCCATTGCTTTTTGGAAACTTGTCCAAAAATGAGAAGTAAAATGGCTATCTCTATCAGAAACAATAGATAAAGGAATTCCATGTAATGAAACTATTTCATTTACATACAACTTGACTAACTATTCCATACTGTAAGTTTCCTTCATCGGTTAGAAATGAGCAGACTTAGTTAATCTATCTACAATCACCCAGATTGTATTATTACCTTTTCTTGCCTTGGGTAATTTGGTAACAAAGTCCATTGTTATCAATTCCCATTTCCATATTGGCATTTCTAATTGCTGCAATAATCCTGAGGGTTTCTGATGTTCAGCTTTGACCTGTGAACAAGTTAGACACTTGGCAACATAAGCTGCTATATCCTTTTTCATTCCTATCCACCAGAAATTCTTTCTTAAGTCTTGATACATTTTATCACTTCCAGGGTGTATTGTATACTTAGACTTTTGGGCTTCTTCTAATATTCGGTGGCGTAAGTTTCCTTGTTTGGGTATCCAAATTCTTTTCTTATGGAATCTCCAAATTCCATATGTTCCTTGTTCTAATTCCTTAATCATTCCTTTCAATTTTTCAGTATCATCCTTGATTACTGATTCTTATACTTCCCTAATTTGCTCGTTTAAATCTATCTGCAGATTTAATTTAAGAGAACATACTCTTTTTGCCTTTTCATGATATTTCCGACTTAAAGCATCGGCTACTATATGAGCCTTTCCTGTATGATACTGGATACTACAATCATAATCCCTAAGAATTTCCATCCAGCGTCTTTGTCTCATATTTAACTCTTTTTGCGCAAAAAACATATCTTAAACTCTTATGATCGGTGAAAATGGTAAACTTACTACCATAAAGGTAATGTCTCCAAATCTTAAGGGCAAAAATTATGGCTCCTAATTCCAAATCATGAGTTGTATACTTTTCTACATGATTCTTAAGTTGTCTAGAGGCATAGGCTATAACCTTTTGACATTGCATCAACGCACATCCATAACCTAATTTGGACGCATCATAATAGACTACAAAGTCTTTAGTTCCTTCTGGTAATGCTAATATGGGTGCGTTGGTCAACCTTTGCTTAAGAATTCTAAAGGCTTCTTAATGTTTTGGTCCCCATTCAAACTTAGCAGATTTACAAGACAGTTTTGTTAAGGGAATGGCTATTCCAGAAAAATCTCGGATAAGCCGTCTATAATAACCTGCCAGTCCTAGAAAACTTCTTACCTCCGTTGGTGATTCAGGGACTTTCCATTTAGTAATGGCCTCGATTTTTGTGGGATCTACATGAATTCCTTCATGATTGACTATATGTCCAAGGAATTGCACTTCTTCTAACCAAAATTCACATTTCAAAAAATTAGCATAAAGCTTTTCTTTTCTCAGCAAATTTAGGAGTGCATGCAGATGCGCTGCATATTCCTCTTTACTCTTAGAGTAAATGAGAATATCATCTATAAAGACAATTATGAATTTGTCCAGATATGGTTTACATATTCTATTCATCATGCCCATGAATGTGGCTGAGGCATTGGTTAAACCAAATGGCATGATGGTAAATTCATAATGGCCATACCTTGTTCTGAAGGCGGTCTTAGGAATGTCCTCTTCCTGTACCTTTAATTGATGATATCCTGAGCGTAAATCGATCTTAGAAAAGAATCGAGCTCCCTACAATTGATCGAACAGATCATCGATTCTCGGTAATGGGTACCGATTTTTAATCGTGACCTTGTTTAATTCCTGGTAATCAATGCACATACGCATTGATCCGTCCTTCTTTTTGGCGAACAAAATTGGTGCTCCCCATGGCGATGAACTGGGCTGTATGAATCCTTCTCCAGAAGTTTGTCCAATTGTTTTTTAGTTCTTGTATTTCTGCTGATGCCAAATGGTAAGGTGCCTTGGCAATTGGTGCTGTCCCTGGTAGCAGATGAATTCGGAATTCAACTTCTCTGTCTGGCGGTAGTCCTGGTAATTCTTCTGGAAATACATCTGAGAATTGAGATACTACGGGAATATCTTTCAATTCTTTTCCTTTAGTGTTAATGATTATGGAAATCATATACACTAGGGATTCTTTTCTTGCATAACTAGCTGTTCTCATTATAGAGATGAATTTCGTGGATCGAGATGGCCTATTTCCTTTAATTGTGATCTTTTCACCCTTTGGTGAATTTACTTGGATTGACTTTTGATCACAGAGAATATTGGCTTTATTGGCTACTAACAAATCCATTCCTAATACAATATCAAATCCAGCCAGATTCATTTGGTAATGATTAGCAATAAAATTATGGTTCAGAATTTATATTCTTGCTCCCTGCAAGATTTCAGTGATCTTAATGGATTCTCCATTTGCCGTCTCTACCAGACATTCTTGTTGAAGTTTAGTTAATGGTTGATTGAGAAATTTGCAAAATGAAGTATTAATAAAACTTTGGTTTGCACCAGAGTCAAATAATACTTTAGCAAAAACATCATTAACTAAAAACGTACCGGCAATCACATCTGGAATCATCTTTGCTTCTTCGGCTGTCAGAACAAATGCTCTAGCATTCTTAGTAGTCTTGCTGTTCATGGCTGGAGCTAGTTTTGGACAGTTCGGCTTGATATGCCCCTTTTCTCCACAATTGAAACATACTCCATTACTGGGTTTCTTCCTACAATCATATTCCTTGTGTCCCGGTATCTTGTAGAAGTTACAGTATATGGAGCATCTTCTTGTATGCTTCTTCTTGCAGGCCTTACAATAAGGTGCAGAAGGAGAACCTAAGTTCTTCCCACGGTTGGAATTACCGTAGCGAAACTCCTGGGTAAGCTTTTGGACTAAGTTCTTCCTCTGGTTCTCTTCTTGTGTACGCACTAGTTCATCAGCCAAGGTATTTGCTAGTTCTACAGCTTCTTCTATGGTTTGTGGTCTAGCTGCCATGACTACGTGTCTAATCTCACTGATTAATCCCCAGATGTAACGGGAGATTAATACTGGTTCTGGTGAAGCTAGGGTTGGCACTATTCTAGCATATTCGAAGAATACGGTAGTGTAACCCTTACGGTCTACTCCAGTCATTCTAAGGTTTAACAACTTATTAGCTATTTGTTTTTTTTCATTGGGAGGACATAATTTTCTTTCAACCATATTCTTAAACTAAGTCCATTCCATACTATAGACTATGTCACTCCCCCTAGACTGGAGAATAGTGTTCCACCATTCTAGAGCTGAATTCTTAAAAAGATTGGAAGCGAACATGATTTTATCTTCCTCTGCACACTTGCTTATTTTTAAGACTGCCTCAGTCTTTTCTATCCAATGTAGAGCTGCAATGGCTCCTTCATTGCATGAGAATTCTATTGGTTTACAAGACCAGAATTCTTTGTAAGAACAACCATATGACATGGATCTTCTTCTTTTTGGAATAGGCAATTGAAGTATTGGTCCATTGTTTACGCTGTGACTGGGTTCAGTAAGTGGTCGTTTACTTCCATTGTTAGTTTTATTATTTTCCGCTTCCTTAACCGTTTTGATAATAATGGCATAGCGTTTACAATCCCTTGAGCCACTATGTGTTGGATGGCACTGTTATCTACTTGGTTATCGTTATTATCGTTATTCGGGTTTCTTGATTCACTTCATTGTCCATCTGGATTATAAACATTTACCAAGTACTAATATCACAAAACAAGATTTAATGCGAATATTTACACAAACAACCCATTGATAAAAACCGTCGTGCATTGCGACATTTACTCTATTTTATAGATATCTATATCTATTACAACTGCAACTGGAATTTAAAATACAATACTAGTATGCACCAGTAGGTATTGGATTATCTTTTTAGTTTAGTTTAGTTTTTTTTTCAACTACACGCATATATATATATATATATATATATATATATATATATATATATATATATATATTCTATTATTATTATTACTAGTGGGGGTTCATCCAATACTGCATATTACGCTCGTCGTACTTCCAAACGAGCCTCTCCCCTATTTGTCTTATTCTTTCACCTTCATCTAATAACTCCTCACCAAAAGTGCGGAGTTCCTGCATGTTTTCGGTACTCATGGGTGGTCCTGGTTTTGGTATTGGGTCAAGGTACTAGGGCATCGGTTCTTCATATGGGTATGGGTTCTCTAGGATTTCCCGAATATACTTGTCGTTATCCTAATATGGATCTAGAGGGTCAAGGTTAGGGTATGGTGCTACTGGGTTTGGTATGGGCTCCTCCTGTGGGTGGAATTCTCGATAATCCCTATGATCGTCTTCCCACGGGTCATAATCTGGAGGATGGGGTGCTGGAACTCTAGGGAATTCGTTTGGGTCGAAGGCGGGTACGGGAACCTGGTCTCCTGGGTTAGGTTCTATTTCCGTGGGTTGAGTTGGGAACGGGGTAGCGTCTGTGGTGCAATGATTTGTTCTAAGTTTGGGTCTGCGGCAGTAGTAGCTAGTATGTGGAAATTGGCCATTCGTCTATTGATTATGTCCTGGGTCTGGGCATTCATCGCCCTATTAGCAGCTGCTAAAGCCCCCTGTTGCTCTAACTTTCTCATTCTCTTCCTACGCTCGTTTGACAATTGTCAAAATTTCATGTATCCGTACATTGATTAAACAGTAATTTATGACTTAATGACCGTGCTGATTTAAATTAATGACATGAATACTTTTTTATTATTATCATATTTAGTACATGTGCATCACATATTACATAATGTTATATCATTATTGCAAGCAACACTTTATTGACTCAAATGATGCACGAAACAAAGATAACACAGTTATTAGACAAATCAGAAAAATGCTGACGGAGTTCAGTACTTAGACAGACATGGTAATGAGACACAGAATGAGCCAGAAATGAAGAGTTACACTAGTATAGTGTGTAGGAAAGTAAGTATCATAAAACTGTCTTCCTACTGATAGTTTAAGTGCCGGAAAGTGCCAAAAACTCACATAAACTGCAGAATTCTAAAGAATTCAGCAAAAATCAGCATTTAAACAACTTAATATTATACAGAATTATGGTTAAATGGTCCAGAATGCTTTCCTAAGTGTCGGAAATCAAAACTGTCACAAAAGGTAACATAAAACACACTAAACTGCATAGTTTAGCACCTTAATGAACCGGTAACCAACCGAAGAACCGGACACTACCCGAAACACCAAATTTTCACTAGAAGCATTGTTTTATCATTTCCAAGCTAGTTATGGTCCCCGAACATCATAACACACTATATAACGTCGTAACAACTTATACACTAACTAAATCACTTGGATCCTAACTAGAATTCTTAACCAACACTTGAAACTCAACCTTATACCCCCCCTCCACTGTTCGACGGTTACCATGGGTGGTCCACCTATGGATTTTGTGAATTGTTTATTTGATATGGATGATGCTTTAGAGACACAAGGACCATGAGGTAACACCATATTCGAACTTCACATTTTATAATCCACTAGGCCCTCACATACTTCTCATTTCAAACATCCAACACACTCCATCTCTCCCTCTCTTCTCCCCTCTCGGCCGAGAACCAACACCCACACCACCAACACTTTCAAACTTCATTATTTCAACTTCCAAGTGATCACAAGGTGCTTACATAAGGAGCTAGGAGCCTTTGGAAGTGGAAGGACCCCTCTCACAAGCTATTAACCACCAAGATTGTCATCTTCATCTTCTTGAACATCATCCCTAGCCTTGTGCTAGTGGTAAGACCTTCCTAATATCATTTTACATCTTGTTTAGTTGGTTAAAAGATTATATAAGTAACTAATCATGAAGAACACTAAAGATCAAGAAGATAATCTTAAACATAACACTAAAAATCATCATGAACTATGTTGTTTAAGTGTTTATATGCTTCTTGATTGTTGATTGCTTGTGTTAATGATGTTAAACATCATGTGAAACTTGCTAGATTGTGATTAAACACATGATCTAGCAAGTGAGATGATGATTATGTGATAAATCAAGATGATCATCCTTATATGTAAGCATGAACTTGAAGAATGAAGTTTTTTCTTGAATGATGATGATCAAAGTATAATATAAGTCTTGTAAATCTGTGATTTCAAAAATGATTTTCTCAAGAAACTAAGTTAAATCACAAGATTTACAAAAACATGGTTCTTAAAGAAACTAACCACTTGTTTAGTGGTTAATCAAGTGTAGTGACATATTACTAACAAGAAAAAATCAAGAAGAAATATTTTTAGAAAATCAAGTTACAAGTTGTAAAGATCTAAAATCTTCAAGAATGAACAAATAACCACACTTTAAAGGGTAACTAAGCTTACTAAACACTCTATTAAGTTACTACAAATTTTTATAAATTTTCAAGTTCATGAAGTAGTGTATATGGCTTGATTTTGGCACTTGGTATGTATTATTTGCTTTGTTGATGATTTGTGATGATTTTTAAAAGAAAATGATATGCTTTGAAAGCATGGAAACCTCTATTTTTAAGGGGAAACTATGGCAAAATTTTTCTAGAAATTAAACACTTAGAAAAATATTTTTAAACAAGTGTTTACAAGTGTATTTTAACCATAATTTTTCATATAAAAATTGCCATAATTTTTGTTACAAAAACTATAATTATTGGAAGTTGGTTTTGATAAACAAAAATGACTAAATATGTATTTAGGAAAATATATATTTAGATGTCACAATGTGTGTGGTTACTTGTATATTATGTGTATTAGTTATATTATTTTAGGACTTGAAATAATATAACTCACCAAAATACCAAGAAATATAACACAAAATATTACCAAAATCCCAAGAGAATAAATATATAATTTATACCCAAAATTGGAGAAACCAAACAAGGAATATAACTTACATAAATATTCCGGAATTAAATTCAAAAGTATATTTTGATAAATGGTATTTTGGGAACCAAGAGGACAAAAATATGGTTTTTATTATTATTACCAAAAATATATCATATTTTTATCAAAAAGAAAATATATTATTTTTTGGTAAAGTAAAAATATATATGTTTACTTGAATTATTAGAAAATATAATATTTTTGGGAGAAAATATATATTTCCTTAAACAAATTTAGAATATATTATTTTTGGGGTGGAAAATGGATTTATAAATATTTTTTAAGATAATCTTGAAAATATATTATTTTTGAGGTTTATATGAAAATATAAATATTTTTGCCAAGAAGAAGTATAGATAAATTTCTATAAATGATATCTTAAAATATACATATTAAGAACATTTGTTGATGATTTTATTAAAATATTATTCCGGAAAGTATAATTACAAAATTAAGTATAAGAATACTTAATAAACACAATAAAAATATGTATTCTCGTACGTATAAATATACACCGGAATACGCCATCGATACTTGGCAAAAATATACAAGTTTAAAAATACGAGTATTAATACACCCATCCCTGGGGAAAATATACCTGTACAAATACATAATGTGTCAAGTTAAAATATATTATTTTAACAAATATTCCAAAATTTAATTAATATAATATAAGTTAAAATATTTATTATTTTAACAAATAATTTTATACTTTGGGATAATACTAAGACACAAAGAAACGTAACTCAAAGATACTAATTAAGACTAAAGTCAAGGCACGACCCCTCCGTCTAATACACCTTAGCACGTTTGTAGGTAGTCGTGTGATCGAGAAGCAGCTTTGAGTTACACCGGATTTCGAGATGCAAGACTGGGAGTTCATGTCCTCCCTTTTCTTTTAACTATTTTCAGTTTTATAACTTCGTGGGTGAAGTACATGTTACAAATTGTTTACAAACGTTTACATATGGTATGGTTAGCTAAGGAATGAACTGTTAGATCATGTGAGTGGTGGGTAGATCTATTTGGGTGTTGCGAGCCCCACCCATGGAGACCGGGATTTGGCCCATGAGGTGACTATGTCTTCCAGCCGGAAGCCCGGTACAAAATCCGCTAGGTTTGAGCCTTCCTGCATCACTACACACATATTAGTGGCCTTGCAAACCATTAATTGATCAGTTTCCTTGTTGCTTTCATACAGGGGTTTACAAATACATATATACAATGTTTACAAGTTTATTACGAGCTCACATACAAAACACATGAACTCGCTCAACTTTTGTTGATGTTTTCAAACTACATGTATTTCAGGGAATTGAAATGGATTTGGTGGACGTTGAAGAGTTTCAAGTTGTGTCTACAAATAAAAGATGTCGTCCAGTATCAAAGGGTTTGGATTGTGTATCTTATCCTGGATAAGATACATAGTTCAAAGCGTAGCTTTTAATAGCGTCTTTTGTTAAGTCCAGTATGGAATTTAAAACTAGGGTTGTTATGTACTTAAACTTAAAGTCTTGGTTTGTAGTTAAACAATGATGGTTGTAATAATTTGAAACTTAATTATGGATGAACATCATGGTTTAATCATATAGTTGTTTGTTATGGTTGAATGCAATGATATTAAGCAAGTCACACATAATTACGCTTCCGTAAAAGTCAGGGTGTGACTGTTTGGTGTCAGAGCTTCGATTGTAGCTAACTAGGATTCCTTCTCGAGTCTAGACTACAATCATTAGGGCTCTCCCATGAAAATATTTTTTACAACATATTTTTCATTGCATACACAAAACGCCCAGATCCATGGAACAAACGATTTTACAAAGGAAAGACAAGAAACACGATTGCAAGGTCACATTGGTGGTTTAGTCTGCATTGGGTAGACTAGGAAAGATAGAAAAAGTTTCATGAAGGATAACGCGAATACATGTTTAAGTGACTATTGTTTTTCTTGCATATGTTGAGTGTTAGTAATTAATATATGTGCACATTTTATGATTGTTATGTTACAGGCATCATGTCTTCTTCAGAGAGTGGGTTTCAGACGACGAGGTTATGCCCGAGCCGGAGATATTTACATCAGACACTGAGAGTGATCCTGACATGCTATCCGAGGATGAGGACGATTTCCAGCCGTTCGCGTTGCCCGACTTTGGTGATGATTTACCTTTTGATGATGGTTTTCCAGTCGAGGATCCTTTCGATATTCCTACTCCTGTTCACGATCACCTCATCATTGGTCACCCCGATGGTGAACACAACGTGGCCCCGATCCTCAATGTCGTATCCTTGTGGTAATTCCTCCCGAGGATTGGCCTTTCGAAGACTTGTTCGATGACGATGTCGATTTGTTGGTAGACGGTCCCCTAGTTGACACCCTGGGCGATGGGGAGATAGATGAGGATGTTGTAGCTGTCCCACCTCTTGCGATTCCTGTCATTGAGATATCTTCTGATTCCAGTTTGCACTCGATTTCAGACTCATTTGAGTCTGTGACTTCTTCAGCTTTACAAGAGGCCGGATTGCAGCTTTTTGCTACTGACTTCGATGATGACACTGCTATGTCTGCTGCACCATTTCCTGCTCGTGACCCCAGACCTCCGCACGACCCCGAGCATATCCCCAAGCTGGACCCTATTCATTTTGGTCAGCCTGATGTTGCACATGTTGACCCTGAGCCGATTCCCGAGCCTGATCATGTCCCGTTTGGATTACCAGACATCGCACCTCTTATTCCATACCCAGTACCTGCACCTATTAATCTTCATCTTACTGAGCCATTTATTCCTCCACCCGCACCCGCTGATGTTGATCCTCTCCCTCCTGTAGAGTCTGATGTCCACCGCACTGATTTACCGATTGTTTTCCTTCGGGCCAGCATCCTATATATAACCCTTTTTCTTCAGAAGTTTTCCCTTCGATTTCACAGACTGCACCATTTGCTCTCTTCACCTCTACACCTCTTGATGAGCCATTCCGATGGTTCCCACCATACTCTATGCAGATCTCAGACACCTATCATCCCTCCCATTTTGTTGGATACACGCGGGATGAGTTGCTTTTGTCCTTGCAGTTATAGTTTGAGGTATTGAGTCGCAGAGTTTTGGAGCTTGAGCTGAATCCACGTCCTCCACCTTGTCCCTGTCAGTCTACTTTTATTCCTCCACATTCATCGTTATCTCCTTTTGCACATCCACCTGCTACTCCTGCTCCTTTTCCGGGTGTTGATGCCCGTTCCCTGACTGTCGAGCAGCAGATTAGTTTCTTGCTTCGTCGTGTGTATGAGTTCGAGGAGGAGCACGCACATGTTCGCAGTTTGCTTTTCTTCCCTCCTCCTCCTCCTCCTCCACCATCAGCACAGTAGGTTTTTGGTCTTATGGAGATGCATTACTTTTGGTGAGAGCACTACTATTGAGTCGAGATTGTGAAGCCTTTTGGAGACCACTTTTGACCATGTGATTTTTGTACATTGACAGACTTATTGGACAAGGGTAGTGTGACCCTATGTCCCTTTTGATGTGATACACTTTGTAAACAATGTAACTGTGGTTGGTAATTACTGAAAGCTCAATCGTCATGTTCTCACTAAACACTTTGTTGATTTACATGTTTGTGCTATGACTATGTTTTTGCATGATTGCTTGCTATGGTGAATGCTATTATATATATGTACATACGACCTTTAGACAACTATTTATTTATTTAATGAATAAGACCTGGCCTATCCAATCTTCTTCCTAGAAGAAAGATGCCGCCTCGAAGGAATACCGATACCAACAACCCTCTGCCGATGACAGAGGCGGAATTACAAGAGCACATCTCACAGGCCATCGCACAGCACGAGGCCCTTCGCTCCGAACACAGCGGGGGTACCTCAGGGAATAACCCACCCAACGGTAATGTTTAGTTATCTAAGACACATTACACTATGTTTGGACATTTCCAAGTGTGCTTTGCTAATGTTTCCTGTGAATGATGCTGCTTGTGTCGCAGGCTGTACCTATAAGCCGTTTTTAGACTGCAAGCCCCAGAATTTCGATGGCACGGGGGGTGCCGTAGCCTTTGTGCGCTGGGTTGAGAAGACGGGTTCTGTTTTAAGGATGAGTAAATGCGCTCCCGAGCACCAAGTCACGTACATTTCTGGATTGTTCCTCAATGGGGCTCTGTCATGGTGAAACATTCAGGTTTAGACGTTGGGTGAGGCTGCTGCGTATGCTTTGACATGGAATGAGTTGAAAGAGTTGATGCGTAAAAAGTATTGTTCCCGGGCTGAAATCTAGAAGTTGGAAACTGAATTCTGGAACTTGAAAATGGAAGGTCCAAAGGTGGCTGAGTATGTGCAGAGATATCATGACTTATCAAGAGTGGTTCCTTACTTGGTGGAGCCAGAGTTTAAGAGGGTAGAACGTTTCATCTGGGGATTGGCACCTCAGATTCTATGTATGGTGACAACATCCAAGCCTCCAATGATTACCGAGGCTATCGACTTGAGTGTAGTGCTTACTGAAGAAGCAATCAGGCTGGGCAAGTTCACAATATCTGAAACAAAGAAGGAGACTCATGTAGAGTCGTCTGGGGATAATAAAAGGAAATTTTCAAATTTCAAGAACGGTACTCGGGCGAATAACAACAACAATGCCAACAAGCGCATAGACACTAATCCGCCAGTTGAGGCACAAGCTGGCGCTGCAAATGCTGAGAACAAAGGAAAAAGGTATATGGGTACTTTACCAAAGTGTGATGTATGCCAGTTTCATCATGCCAGCTAGTGCAGGTATAGGAAGTGTGGTAGCTGTGGAAGGAATGGTCATTCTAAGGAAATGTGTTGGTTTGGAGCCGGTCGTGGAAATGGAGGGCAAGGAGGAAATGGAAATGGTAATGGCAGTGGCAAGCGTGGTGGTAATGGGAATCAAAATGGTAATCAGAACCGTGGCGGAAACGGAAACCGGGCAGGAAAAGGAAACCGTGGTGGACATAATAACAACAATAATCAGGGTGGTAACGGAAATGGACGCGGCCAAGGTTGTTATGGTTGCGGTGATGTAGGGCACTTTAAGCGGGATTGCCCAAAGAATAACCAGACACGTGGAATGGTGTTCACAATTGGAGCTAGGGAAGCCCGCCAGGATCCGAACGTTGTTAATGGTACGTTCCCTATTAATCCACGTTATGCTTCTGTGCTGTTTGATACTGGTGCCGATTATAGCTTCGTATCTCTAGAGTTTAAGAATATACTTGGTTTGGTAGCCAGTAAGTTAGACATCCCCGTACACAATAGAACTAGCTAAATGGAAGCTAGTAGAAGCTAATGAGGTAATTAGAGGCTGTGTTATAGAGCTTGGTGAACGTGAGTTTCTGATAGATCTTCTGCCAGTTGACTTGGGAAGCTTCGACGTCGTAGTTGGGATTGATTGGTTGTCTAGCAACCGTGCTGAGATAGTATGCCATGAGAAGATCATTCGCATCCTGATGGGGAATGAAGAGACAATCGTGATTCATGGAGAGAAGCATGATACGCCTCTACGGATTATTAGTTGTTTAAAAGCACGGAAGTTCCTACGTAAAGGATGTGTTGCCTTCTTGGCTCATGTTGTGGATAAGGAAGCCGAAGAGCCGAAGCTAGAAGATATCCCTGTGGTAAGGGAATATCCTGAGGTCTTCCCCGAAGACTTGCCAGGATTAACTCCTCAACAACAAGTCGAATTCCACATTGACTTGGTTCCAGGCTCACGCCTGTAGCCAAGGCACCTTATTGACTTCCGCCTTTAGAGATGCAAGAGTTGTCCACGTAGCTTCAGGAGTTATTGGATAAGGAATTCATTAGGCCGAGCTTCTCGCCTTGGGGAGCTCCAGTGCTGTTCGTCAAGAAGAAGGATGGTCGCTTTCGAATGTACATCGACTACCGGGAGCTGAACAAGTTAACCATTAAGAATCGGTATCCCTTACCGAGGATTGATGATTTATTCGACCAAGTTCCGGGATCAAGCTACTATTCCAAGATAGTTCTTCGATCAGGTTATCATCAGTTGCGAATCCAAGAGGAAAGTATACCGAAGACTGCCTTCAGAACTCGTTATGGACATTACGAGTTTCTAGTGATGCCGTTTGGGTTGACAAATGCACTGGCAGTATTTATGGATTTGATGAATCGGGTTTGCAAGCCATACCTCGATAAATTCGTGATCGTATTTATCGATGATATTTTGATTTACTTGCGGACGAAGGAAGATCATGAGTAACACCTCAGAGCCACCCTAGAGTTGCTAAAGAAGGAGAAGCTCTACGCTAACTTCTCGAAGTGCGAGTTTTAGATATGCGAAGTATAGTTCCTCGGTCACGTGGTAAATGAGAATGGTATTCATGTGGATCCCACCAAGATCGAGGCAATCAAGAACTGGGAAACTCCGAAGACACCGACCGAGATCCGACAATTTTTGGGTTTAGCAGGTTATTATCGCAGGTTCATAGAGAATTTCTCCAAGATAGCTCAACCGTTGACCTCCCTTACTCAGAAGGATAAGAAGTATGAAAGGAGAGATAAACAAGAAGAAGCCTTTCAGCTGCTCAAGAATAAGGTATGCGATGCACCTATACTATCCCTACCCGAAGGCACCGACGACTTCGTGGTATATTGCGACGCTTCACGTTAGGGATTGGGTTGCGTGCTCATGCAACACCAGAAGGTTATCGCTTACGCTTCGCGCCAACTGAAGGTCCATGAAAAAAATTATACCACGCATGATTTGGAGTTAGGCGCAGTAGTGTTTGCGTTGAAGATCTGGCGACATTATCTGTATGGTACTCGATGTACTGTCTTCACGGATCACAAAAGCCTTCAGCACATATTTGACCAGAAAGAGCTTAATATGAGACAGCAGCGATGGGTTGAGTTGCTAAATGATTATGACTGCGAAATCAAGAATCATCCTGGAAAGGCGAATGTGGTAGCAGACGCCTTAAGCCGAAAGGAAAGAATCAAGCCCATAAGGGTTAGGGCTTTGGAAATGATTATTCAGACGGACCTCACTTCCTGTATTCGTGCTGCACAAAGGGAAGCTCTTAAGAAAGAGAACATTAAGGCTGAATACCTCCGAGAAATGGAGAAAAGGTTGGAGCATAACGAGGAAGGAACCTTGTATTTCATGGGACGTATTTGGGTTCCACTTTATGGCGGTATTAGAGAGGTTATTTTTGATAAGGCTCATAAGTCGAGGTACTCGATCCATCCAGGATCGGACAAGATGTACCAAGATCTGAAAGATTACTATTGGTGTCCAAGACTTAAGAGTGATGTTGCCATCTACGTTGGAAAGTGCTTAACTTGTGCCAAGGTAAAAGCCGAGTATCAGAAGCCCTCAGGACTCCTGCAACAGCCAGAAATACCCATGTGGAAGTGGGAACAGATTTCTATGGATTTCATAACAAAGTTACCTAGGACTCCCAGAGGTCATGATACGATTTGGGTAATCGTAGACCGGTTGACAAAGTATGCGCACTTCTTACGCATTTGAGAAAAGGATAGCACAGGGAAGCTAGCTGAGCTTTACCTTAGAGAGATAGTAGCACGTCATGGAGTGCCTATCTCGATAATTTCAGATAGAGATGGACGGTTTGTGTCAAGGATTTGGCAATCCTTTCAAGAAGCTTTTGCTTCTCAGTTGAATCTGAGTACAACTTTTCACCCGCAGACTGACGGACAGAGCGAAAGGACTATTCAGACGTTGGAAGATATGTTGCGTGCTTGTGTAATGGATTTAGGTGGCAGTTGGGATACTCATCTACCTCTGGTTGAGTTTTCGTACAACAACAGCTACCATACAAGTATTCAAGCCAAACCGTTCGAAGCCCTCTATGGCCGTAAGTGTCGTTCGCCGTTGTGCTAGGCAGATGCAGGTGATAGATAGATGGTTGGTCCCGAGCTGGTCCAGGAAACAACCGATAAGATCATACAGATCCAAGAGCGCATCAAGGCGGCTCGTGATCCACAAAAGAGTTATGCGGATCAAAGGCGAAAACCCTTGGAATTCGAAGTGGGTGATATGGTTTTGTTAAAAGTCTCACCTTGGAAAGGTGTAGCATGCTTTGGGAAGCGTGGTAAGTTAAACCCACGTTATATCGGGCCATTCAGGATTCTAGAAAGGGTTGGTACCGTAGCATAGAAGTTGGAGCTGCCAGAGGAACTACATGGAGTTCATGATACATTTCATGTATCTAATTTGAAGAAAAGTCCAACTCAGGAAACTGTTATCATCCCCGCGGATGAAGTGCATATAGATGACACACTCCACTTCACAGAAGAACCCGTTGAGGTTACAGACTGGAAAGTTAAAAAGACTAGGAGGAGTAGTGTTAAGCTTGTCAAGGATCGATGGAACGCACGTCACGGCCCAGAGTTTACTTGGGAGCGTGAAGACCGTATGAAATCTAAATATCTGCATTTGTTCCTTAACTCCCCTGCAACTGTTAGCGCAACTTAAAATTTCGGGATGAAATTTTCTAAACGGGTGGAGATTGTGACAATTGTCAAAATTTCATGTATCCGTACATTGATTAAACAGTAATTTATGACTTAATGACTGTGCTGATTTAAATTAATGACATGGATACATTCTGATTATTATCATATACGTACATGTGCATCACATATTGCATAATTTCATATCATTATTGCATGAACACTTTATTGACTCAAATGATGCACGAAACAAAGATAGCACAGTTATCAGACAAATCAGATAAATGCTGACGGAGTTCGGTACTTAGACAGACATGGTAATGAGACACATAATGAGTCAGAAACCAAGAGTTACACTAGTATAGTGTGTAGGAAAGTAAGGATCATTAAAATGTCTTCCTAGTGATAGTTTAAGTGTCGGAAACTGCCTAAAACTCACATAAACTGTAGAATTTTGAAGAATTAAGCAAAATTCAGCATTTAAACAACTTAATATTATGCAGCATTATGGTTAAATGGTCCAGAATGCTTTCCTAAGTGCCGGGAATCAAAACTATCACAAAAGGAAACATAAAGCACACTAAACATCATAGTTTAGCACCTTAACAAACTGGTAACCAACCGAACAACCGGACACTACCCGAAACACCAAATTTTCACTAGAAGCATTGTTTTATCATTTCCAAGCTAGTTATGGTCCCCGAACATCATAACACACTATACAACATCGTAACAACTTATCACTTACTAAATCACTTAGATCCTAACAAGAATTCTTAACCAACACTTGAAACTCAACCTTATACCCCCCCACCATTGTTCGACGGTTACCATGGGTGGCCCACCCATGGATTTTGTGAATTGTTTATTTGATATGCATGATGCTTTAGAGACACAAGGATCATGAGGTAACACCATGTTGGAACTTCACATTTTATAAACCACTAGGAGCTCACATACTTGTCATTTCAAACATCCAACACACTCCATCTCTCCCTCTCTTCTCCCCTCTTGGCCGAGAACCAACACCCACACCACCACCACTTTCAAACTTCATTCTTCCAATTTCCAAGTGATCACAAGGTGCTAGGAGCTTACATAAGGAGCTAGGAGCCTTTGAAAGTGGAAAGACCTCTCTCACAAGCTATTAACCACCAAGATTGTCATCTTCATCTTCTTGAACATCATCCCTAGCCTTGTGCTAGTGGTAAGACCTTCCTAATCTCATTTTACATCTTGTTTAGTTGGTTAAAAGATGATATAAGTAAGTAATCATGAAGAACACTAAAGATCAAGAACATAATCTTAAACATAAGACTAAAAATCATCATGAACTATGTTGTTTAAGTGTTTATATGCTTCTTGATTGTTGATTGTTTGTGTTAATGATGTTAAACATCATATGAAACTTGCTAGATTGTGATTAAACACATGATCTAGCAAGTGAGAGGATGATTATGTGATAAATCAAGGTGATCATCCTTATGTGTAAGCTTGAACTTGAAGAATGAAGTGTTTTCTTGACTGATGATGATCAAAGTATAATATAAGTCTTGTAAATCCGTGATTTCAAAAATGATTTTCTCAAGAAACTAAGTTAAATCACAAGATTTACATAAACATGGTTCTTAAAGAAACTAACCACATTTTTAATGGTTAATCAAGTGTAGTAACATATTACTAACAAGAAAAATTCAAGAAGAAATATTTTTAGAAAATCAAGTTACAAGTTGTAAAGATCTAAAATCTTCAAGAATGATGTTTTTAAACAAACAACCACACTTTAAATGGTAACTAAGCTTACTAAACACTCTATTAAGTTACTACAAATTTTTATAAATTTTCAAGTTCATGAAGTAGTGTATATGGCTTGATTTTGGCACTTTGTAAGTATTGTTTGCTTTGTTGATGATTTGTGATGATTTTTAAAAGAGAATGATATGCTTTGAAAGCATGGAAACCTCCATTTTTTATGGGAAACTATGGCAAATTTTTTCTAGAAATTAAACACGTAGAAAAATACTTTTAAACAAGCGTTTACAATTGTATTTTAACCATAATTTTTCATATAAAAATTGCCATAATTTTTGTTACAAAAACTATAATTATTGGAGGTTGGTTTTGATAAATAAAAATGACTAAATATGTATTTAGGAAAATTTATATTTAGATGTCACAATGTGTGTAATTACTTGTATATTATGTGTATTAGTTATATTATTTTAGGACTTGAAAAAATATAACTCACCAAAATACCAAGAAATATAACACAAAATATTACCAAAATCTCAAGAGAATAAATATATAATTTATACCCAAAATTGGAGAAACCGAACAAGGAATATAACTTACATAAATATTCCGGAATTAAATTCATAAGTATATTTTGATAAACGGTATTTTGGGAACCAAGAGGACAAAAACATGATTTTTATTATTATTACCAAAAATATATCATATTTTTGACAAAAAGAAAATATATTATTTTTGGGTAAAGGAAAAATATATATGTTTACTTGAATTATTAGAAAATATAATATTTTTGGGAGAAAATATATATTTCCTTAAACAAATTTAGAATATATTATTTTTGGGGTGGAAAATGGATTTATAAATATTTTCTAAGATAATCTTGAAAATATATTATTTTTGAGGTTAATATGAAAATATAAATATTTTTGCCAAGAAGAAGTATAGATAAATTTCTATAAATGATATATTAAAATATATATTTTAAGAGTATTTGTTGATGATTTTATTAAAATATTATTCCGGAAAGTATAAGTAAAAAATTAAGTATAAGAATACTTAATAAACACAATAAAAATATGTATTCTCGTACGTATAAATATACACCGTAATACGCCACCGATACTTAGCAAAAATATACAAGTTTAAGAATACGAGTATGAATACATCTATCCTTGGGGAAAATATACATGTACAAATACATAATGTGTCAAGTTAAAATATATTATTGTAATAAATATTCCAAAATTTAATAAATATAATTTAAGATAAAATATTTATTATTTTAACAAATAATTATATACTTTGGGATAGTACTAAGACACAAAGAAACGTAACTCAAAGATACTAATTAAGACTAAAGTCAAGGCACGACCCCTCCGTCTAATACACCTTAGCACGTTTGTAGGTAGTCGTGTGATCGAGTAGCAGCTTTGAGTTACACCGGATTTCGAGACGTAGGACGGTGAGTTCATGTCCCCCCTTTTCTTTTAACTATTTTCAGTTTTACAACTTTGGGGGTGAAGTACATGTTACAAATTATTTACAAACGTTTACATATGATATGGTTAGCTAAGGAATGAACTGTTAGATCATGTGGGTGGTGGGTACAACGCTTAAGACCATTAATCCTCGTAGTGGTACCGAGGGACACGAGTGATATATCTATTTGGGTGTTGCGAGCCCCACCCATGGAGACCGGGATTTGGCCCATGAGGTGACTATGTCTTCCAGCCGGAAGCCCGGTACAAAATCCGCTAGGTTTGAGCCTTCCTGCATCACTACACACATATTAATGTCCTTGCAAACCATTAGTTGATCTGTTTCCTTGTTGCTTTTATACCAGGGTTTACAAATACATATATACAATGTTTACAAGTTTATTACGAGCTCACATACAAAACACATGAACTCGCTCAACTTTTGTTGATGTTTTCAAACTACATATATTTCAGGGAATTGAAATGGATCTGGTAGATGTTGAAGAGTTTCAAGTTGTGTCTATAAATAAAAGATGTCATCTAGTGTCAAATGGTTTGGATTGTGTATCTTATCCTAGATAAGATACATAGTTCAAAGCCTAGCTTTTAATAGTGTCTTTTGTTAAGTCCATTATGGAACTTAAAACTCGGGTTGTTATGTACTTTAAACTTGAAGTCTTGGTTTGTGGTTAAACAATGATGGTTGTAATATTTTGAAACTTAATTATGGATGAACATCATGGTTTAATCATATAGTTGTTTGTTATGGTTGAATGCAATGATATTAAGCAAGTCACACATAATCACGCTTCCACAAAAGTCAGGGTGTGACAGCTCGTGTGCTCCCCGACTGAACCATCCTCTCTTTTTGGTAGGTAATGGTTCTTCGGATTGCGCTTTAAATATGAAAATCTCATCTTCTGTGTCAGCTGAATAGCCCGAAGGGGTAGGCTGGGAAGAAGTTCCTTCATCTCTAGGAGAACTAAACAGTTGACGATAGGCGTCCGATGGTACTTGATCACTCATACTGTAAACTAACAAATTGTCAAATAACACAAAGCAATAATATACAGATATGCACGTATTCACATAGATTATTTCCTAACATAATAGATAAAATTTTGGTGTCAGCAGAACACTTCTATGGCTGAAATCAGTGGTTGTAGCTCTGATACCACCTCCTTTCGCAACCCCCGGCCCCTATCCTTGGCAACGGGCGGTCGCGAAGCAGTATCAGTGGTATCGGTTTTTAACAATTTGGCAGCGGAATTTACATCAGGACCGTAGTTAGGAAATATTTTATCAGAGTAAAACACCACATTTTTATAATAGCAAACACATGGGAAATTCCTAAGTTTCCATTACAAACATGTTTATAGGGATAAACCCTAATTTATTGAATAAAAACATCTTCTTTATTTAGGTAACTTTTATAGCCACATTTCCAAGCCTTCAGTGTTGTACAGCTGACTTCTAATTGGCTTTTCACATTTTGTTACCTGAAACGCGTTTAAAAACATTTTATCAGCACGAAATACTGGCGAGTGAATCCTAGTTTAATCAAGAAAAGTTTTATCATTTTACAGCATTGAGAGCAATCCATGCAATTACATTTGCTTACATCTACTTTAATTACCACCCACGGTACTGTCAATCCTGACTGGTGGTAATGTTACTACTCACAGTGTAGCAACAAATTTTGTATACAAAACCCCAACATACCAATGATAATTGTAGAATTACAAATACTCAACTAATGTGAAATATAATTTAAAACAATTGAGGTTTTGTAAAAACAGTTTGTGAAAAGAAGGATTAACTCACAAAAAGGTTTACACAAAAAGGAGATTACTCACATTGCTAATTTAGGTATTTCCTTGTGACTTCCTGATTATAATCTATTAATTAAACAATGCACACGTGTTAGTATAATAACCCAATTTACATTAGTTATACCCTCCCCGAGACAGAACTCCAACGACTGAGTCAGGCAGAGCCTCGACATGCGTTACGGAGCACTAGATCAATCAGGCAGTGTATCTAATAAGTAACCGGGGGTTATGATACTTACATCGAGGCAGAGCTTCGCTATTTTAGTGTGTATAATACCCGAGTATTATTATTGCTATTCAGAATTGAGAGAGAAGTTTCGAATTTTGAACGATTTCAACTGAATGCCGATCGATCCTATATATAGTGCCGATCCAGCATTTTCTCACGCCCAGTGAGAGAAACAAAAGGGGTTGTCGCGCCCCGCCAGAGCCTCTAGGGTAGGCCCTAGCTTGGCTGACTCAAGGGGTAGGTTTGACACGATGATGACACGTGGCGGCTCAGGGGCTTGCCTGGTGGTCAGATGGTCGCGGCCCGCGACTGAGTTAACCAAGGGGGTCGCGCCCCGTGAGCGCCCCCTAATTTTTTTTCTTATTTTTGTTAAATTTAAGGTATTTCGGGCCTATTTTTCGCATACAGGGTGTAGAAAAGGAGAAAATGAGCCAGATACCTTACGCGTCAGTAGTCGGGAGCCTAATGTATGCTCAAGTCTGTACTTGCCCAGATATCGCTTATATTGATGGAATGCTAGGCCGTTATCAGACTAATCCTGGCCTAGATCACTTGAAAGCAACTAAGAAGGTACTTCGATATCTACAAGGGACGAAAGACTATAAACTGACTTATAGAAGAAGTGATCATTTAGAAGTGGTAGGCTATTCTGATTCTGACTTTGCCAAATGCAAAGATGACAAAAAATCCACTTCGGGCTATATCTTTATGTTAGCAGGCGGACCCATTTCATGGAAGAGTCACAAACAATAGTTGACCACAACTTCCACAATGATGGTGTCACACCCCGACCACGTAAAACAACAACACGTGGCGAAAACATCGAGGAGTGTTGTAACAGAATTATTGTTTCACAACCATGGTAATTAAAGTTATGTTTAATTTATAAACAAAAAAAGGATTTCATTGTCTTAAACAGAGAGAAACAAGAGTACATCACAAAATTAAACTAGTTCTAGCTTCGTTTTAAGTCACTAAGGCACATGTCCGCCTAAGTGTGTCTCGATCATCCTATGCAACAGCTCCTGAAAACACATGTGAAAATAGGTACGTCAGCATAAAAATGCTTGTGAGATACATAGGTTTTATTAAGTTAGGATTCATGACTTAAATTTAAAGAAATATTTAATAAAAGGTGGTCATGAATCTTGTTTAAAGTGTTTTCTTTCATAAAACATTTGAAAAGCGATAATAAAATCAAATTATATATATATATATATATATATATATATAAAAGAATAATGTATGGTTAAATGAATAACCAAGTAAAAATGAGTTTGTATAAATTAAGTTATTTGTAAAACAATGTTTAAGTGAAAATATGTTGTAAATGTAATATGTCTAAACTGAAATGGTTTAAATAACGCTACGATATGTAATACCATAAAAGCACTTATATATAGGAAGTACCAGCGGCGTATCCACCATGCTTTTATCATATTATATGTCGTTTCGGTATGTAAATCATTTACACAAACAAACCACCAAAATGTAATGTTTAAACAAGTGTTGAAATGCTTATTGTATAATCAAATGTCTATTGTCAAATGTAAATCATGTAAATGTGTAAACAAATGTTATGTATGGTAAGTAAAATGTGCTACTTAAACCAATTTTAAAAATGTACAAAACAAAGTATTTTGAATAAATCAAAAGTCATGTTTTGCAAAATAAATGCATGCTTTACAGATACAAACACTTATGCGGTAAGTTAAACGTATACATTCAAGCCTTGAGACTATAGGATAACCTTAGAGTAAAGGTTATCAAAATGTTTTCTTATTCATTCATTCCTTACATCCAAACAAACCTAGGATATTAGGAATGGGAGTTGTCAAGTCCTATGGTACCACTAATTACTACCGAGCGGCGTAGCTCATGTTAATGAACGTATTTTAGTTCGTTAAACAGACCAAATGTCATACCAAATGTAAGCATGTTTTATGTAAACAATGTACCTAGTATGCTAAGTGAACATACAAGGCATAAATGTAAAACAAAGTGTCCATATGCTAAGTGAACATATGCAACAGAAAATGTAATGTAAAACAATGTACTAAGTATGCACTAAATGGACATACATAGCATAAAATGTAATGTAAAACAATGTGCTAGCATGCTAAGTGAACATACATAGCAAAATACGCAAGAAATCATGTACTATATGTGTATTAATGAACATAACAAGCATATGATATAAAAACATGAAAAGCATGAAAGTAACAAGTAGGCACATGTGTTTCACCCCAAAACAGTAAAAGAGGGGTCTATGTACTCACTTGAGATTGCTCAATAGTCTTTAGATAACCACCAAGCAATGCTAGAAAGATTACGGAATCAAACGACACCTAATATAGGTAACTATGTTAATAAACCGGGCCTAAATCGGAGGATCGGATAAAATGTGGTTTCGTAAACCAAATGAGCTTAGGAACTCATGTAATATGGTTTAACAAAGCCTACATCCTAAAACGGAATCTATCCTAAGTGCTTACGACCCATTACGACCCGTTTAGGTAGCTTATGCTACTTTAACGCGTCGTTTGCATAAAACGCGTTTGGACCGCCTAACTAGTCCTATGACAAGTAATATATGCCTTAACATGTCTAATATTGTTGCCTACTCAGTTTAGATGTCAAAATTTAGGTTACATATGCTTAAAATGAATTTTGGCGTAAAAAGGGCATTTTGGTCATTTACCTAAGGCATATAAGCTACCTATCATACAACTAACTAAACGTTGTGACCATAAGGTATAACCTCGGAAGGTTATTCCCTATACAACTATGGTCACCTAATGTGTTTGGTCGGATCCTAATGATAGACCAAACGGGTCGGCTTCGAAAGTATAAGCGGTTGTTTAGACCGCTTACCTTACGACCCTACATAAGCACTAAACCTAAAGTGACGAGCTAAACATGTTTAAAACATTTTTAAAAAAGTTTGAAAACAGGTTTGATATCAAAACAAACGGTTTTGATACCCAAGAATAGTTTAGTTGCAAAATACGCATAAACGCGCATTTTGACCGAAACTATAACTCGCCACTATGCCTAAATAACGTGGTAATCAATAGGTATAGTCACAAGGGACTATAACCATCCTGATTACGCTCACGTTGTCGCAACCCCCGATCCCTAATTTCTGGGAACGGGCGGCCGCGAGCCAGTTTCGGTGGTATCGCGTATTGTCTAATTTGGCAGCGGAATTTTCATCAGGACCGTAGTTAGGAAATATTTGATCAGAGTAAAATACCACATTTCCATAATATTAAATGCATGGGATAAAACCCAAGTTTGCAGTACACACATTTTCATAGGAATACATCCTTATTTTAATAAAAACATCTATTTTATTTTAGGTAACTTTATTGCCACTTTTTCAAGCCTTCAGTGCTGTCCAGCTGGCTTCTATTTGGCTTTCACATTTTGTTACCTGAAACGCGTTTAAAAATATTTTGTCAGTGGAAAATACTGGTGAGTGAATCCCAGTTTAATCAAGTTTTAATAAAAACCATTGTACAGTATTGAGGGCGATCTCGCAATTACATTTGTTTCCAAGTTATATCAATTAACATCCATGGTACTGCCAGACCCGACTTGTGGAAATGTTACCCCTCGCAAGGCAGTAACATAACTTTGTATACAAAACCACAACATACTCATGATAATTGTATTCTTACAAATACTCAATAACTGTTTAATATATAATTAATCGTGTGAGGTTTTGTAAAAACAATTTATAAAAATGTTTACACAAAAAGAGGGATTACTCACAAAAAGATTTACACAAAAAGAAAGATTACTCACATTGTTGTCTTAGATTATCCTTTAGGGTTTCCTGGTGACAATCTATAATTTACACAAATGCGCACGTGTTAGTATAATAACCCATTTTAACATTAGTAATACCCTCCCCGAGACGGCACTCCAACGACTACGTCGGGCAGAACCACGACAGCCGTTACGGAACCCTAGATCAATCGGGCAGCGTATCTAATACGTATCCACGGGTTATAATACTTACAACGGAGCAGAACTTCACTATTTAGGGGGGTATTATACCCGACTTTAGCTTATAATATCAGAAATTTGTTGTGAGAATTGAATTTGAGCGACGAAAACTGAAATGCTGAGCTCCCACTTTATACGGTCTGTTTTCAAGTTTCACGCGGCCCGCGTAAAGTGTAACCCAAGGGTTACGCGGCCCGCGTCAACGCTGGTCAACAGTATAGCTTGTCCGGGTCGTTGTCTAGCTTAGACGTGTGTTGGGCCACGTGGCAGCCCAGGGTTTCGCCACTTTTTTCCTTGTCACGGCCCGCGTAAGGGTTGAGGTGTGGCTTACGCGGCCCGCCTCAAACCCAAAAATCAGATTTTTAATTATTTTTAATAATATTTAAGGTATTCGGGGTCTGTTTTCGTGTATGGGGTGTATTTTAGGACATTTTGGGATATTTTAAAATATATTAGGGTGTCGGATAATTTATGAGGGTATCGGTTTTCTTTAGGGTTGTTATATCCTCCCCACCTTATTTTAGAGCTCGTCCTCGAGATCTACTGGAACAAGTGTGGATATTTCTTTTGCATTTCTGTTTCAAGTTCCCATGTGTACTTAGGTCCTCTTTTGGAGTCCCAATTCACTTTGATCAGAATTAATCACTTGTGCTTGAGGTTTTTGACTTTGTTGTCTTCAATCTGTAGAGGCCTTTCTACAAACTTAAGTTGTTAATTTACCTCTATATCCTTAAGAGGCACTACAACTGATTCATTAGCTAGGCATTTCTTGAGATTGGATACATGAAATACATCATGTATTCCTGTCATTTCCTCTGGCAGTTGTAGCTGATAGGCTACTGGTCCTATTCTTCTATTAATCTCAAAAGGTCCAACATACCTGGGACTTAGCTTTCCCCGTTTGATGAATCTTACTACTCCTTTCCAAGGAGAGACTTTTAATAATACTTTATCTCCTACTTGAAATTCCAACGGTTTGCGTCGGTTATCGGCATAGCTCTTCTGTCGATCACGTGCTGCTTTCAGTCGTTCCTTGACTTGAATGATCTTATCGGTTGTTTCTTGCACTATCTCAGGTCCAGATAGTCGCTTTTCCCCAATTTCTGCCCAACAGACTGGGGTTCGGCACTTTCGTCCATAAAGTGCTTCGAATGGTGCAGCATTGTGTGATAACTATTATTATAAGAAAATTCTATTAAAGGTAAGTGGTCATCCCAATTACCTCCGAAATCAATTACACAAGCTCTAAGCTTGTCTTCCATTGTCTGAATTGTCCTTTCGCTTTGCCCGTCTGTTTGAGGATATGATAAGCTGTGCTTAGATTTAACTTGGTTCCCATGGCTTTTTAGAAACTTGCCCAAAAATGAGAGGTAAAACGACTATCCCTATCAGAAACAATTGATAAAGGAATTCCATGTAAAGAAACTATTTCATTTACATATAATTTGGCTAATTGTTCCATACTGAAAATTTCTTTCATTGGTAGGAAACTTGGTTAGCGTATCTACAATCACCCAGATTGTATCATTACCTTTTCTTGTTTTGGGTAATTTGGTAACAAAGCCCATTGTTATCAATTCCAATTTCCACACTGGCATTTCTAGCTGTTGCAACAAACCTGAGGGTTTCTTTTGTTCAGCTTTAACTTGTGAACAGGTTAAACATTTAGAAACATAGGTTGCTATATCCTTTTTCATTCCTATCCACCAAAAATTCTTTCTTAAATCCTGGTACATTTTATCACTTCCTGGATGCATCGTATATTTAGACTTATGGGCTTCTTCTATTATGCGATGACGTAGGTTTCCTAATTTAGGTATCCACATTCTCTTTTCATGGAATCTCCAAATTCCATCTGTTCCTTGTTCTAATTCCTTAATCATTCCTTTTAGCTTTTCAGTATCTTCCTTAATTACTGATTCTTGTGCCTTCCTAATTTGCTCATTTAAATCTACTTGTAGATTTAATTTAAGAGAACGTACCCTCTTTGGCTTTTCATAATACATTCGGCTTAAAACATCTGCCACTACATTTGTTTTTCCTTCATGATATTGGATATCACAATCATAATCGCTAAGCATCTCCATCCAGCGTCTTTGTCTCATATTTAACTCCTTTTGTCCAAAAACATATCTTAAACTTTTATGATCAGTAAATATGGTAAACTTACTACCATAAAGGTAATGTCTCCAAATTTTTAAAGCAAAAATTATAGCTCCTAATTCAAGATCATGGGTTGAATAATTCTCTTCATGATTCTTAAGTTGTCTAGAGGCGTAAGCTATAACCTTTTGGCGTTGCATCAACACACATCCATAACCTAATTTAGAAGCATCATAATAAACTACTAAATCTTCAGTTCCTTCTGGTAATGCTAGTATGGGTGCGTTGGTTAATCTTTGTTTAAGAATTCTAAAAGCTTCTTCCTATTTTGGTCCCCATTCAAACTTAATAGATTTACAGGTTAACTTAGTGAAAGGAATGGCTATTCTAGAAAAATCCCGAATAAATCTTCTACAATAATCGGCCAATCCTAAGAAACTTCTAACCTCGGTTCGTGATTCAGGGGTCTTCCATTTGGTAATTGCCTCGATCTTGGTTGGATCTACATGAATTCCTTCATGGTTTACTAAATGTCCAAGACACTGTACCTGTTCTAACCAAAACTCGCACTTAGAAAACTTAGCATAAAGCTTTTCCTTTCTTAGTAATCTTAAAAGTGCGTGCAAATGCTCTGCATGTTCTTCTTTACTCTTAGAGTAAATTAGAATATCATCTATAAAAACAATTATGAATTTATCCAAATATGGCTTACATATTCGGTTCATCATGTCCATAAATGCAGTTGGGGCATTGGTTAAACTAAATGGCATGACAGTAAATTCATAATGGTCATACCTCGTTCTGAATGCGGTTTTAGGAATGTCCTCTTCCTGTACCTTTAATTGATGATATCTTGACCTTAAATCGAGTTTAGAGAAAAATCGAGCTCCTTGCAGTTGATCGAATAGATAATTAATTCTCGGTGATGGGTACCGGTTATTAATTGTGACCTTGTTCAATTCACGGTAGTCAATGCACATACGCATCGATCCGTCCTTCTTTTTAACGAATAAAATCGGCGCTCCCCATGGCGATGAGCTTGGCTGTATAAATCCTTTCTCCAACAATTTGTTTAATTGTTTCTTCAGTTCCTGCATTTCTGCAGGTGCCAAACGCTAGGGTGCTTTGGCAATCGGTGCTGTCCCTGGTAGCAGGTGGATTCTGAATTCAACTTCTCTGCCTGGCGGTAGTCCTTGTAATTCTTCTGGAAATATATCTGAAAACTGAGACACTACTGGAATGTCTTTTAGCTCTTTTCCATTAGTGTTAGTGATTATGGAAATCAAATACACTAATGATCCTTTTCTTATATAGCTTGCAGTTTTAATCACAGAGATGAATTTTGTGGATCTAAATGGTTTATCTCCTTTAATTGTGATCTTTTCACCCTTTGGTGAAGTTACTTGAATTGACTTTTGACCACATAAAATACTGGCTTTATTGGCTATTAACCAATCCATTCCTAATACGATATCAAATCCTGTCAGATTCATTGGGTACAGATTTGTAATATACTTTTGATTTAAAATTTCTATTCTTGCTCCTTGCAAGATTTCAGAAATCCTAACAGTTTCTCCATTAGTTGTCTCTACTAGACATTCTTGTGGAAGTTTAGTTAATGATTGATTAAGAAATTTGCTAAACGTAGTATTAATAAAACTTTGGTTTGCACCAGAGTCAAATAATACTTTAGCAAAAATATCATTAACTAAAAACGTACCGGCTATCACATCCGGAATCATCTTGGCTTCATCTGCTGCCAGAACAAATGCTCTAGCATTTTTAGTGTTCTTGTTGTTCGGAGTTGGAGCCAATTTTGGACAATTTGGCTTGATATGACCTTTTTCTCCACAATTGAAGCACAACCCATTACTAGATTTCCTTATGCAATCTTCTTCCTTGTGTCCTGGTAACTTACAGAAATTGCAGTGAGTGGAGCATCTTCCTGAATGCTTCTTCTTACAAGCTTTGCAGTATGGTGCCGAGATAGAACCTACATTCCTACGGTTGGAATTACCATAGCAGAATTCCTGGGTAAGCCTTTGTGATAGGTTTTTCCTCTGGTCTTCTTCTCGTGTACGGACTAATTCATCAGTCAAGGTGTTTGTTAATTCTACAGTTTCTTCTATGGTTTGAGGTCTAGCTGCCTTGACCACATGTCTAATCTCTCTAATTAATCCCCAGATGTAATGGGAGATAAATACCGGTTCAGGTGATGCAAGGGTTGGTACTATTCTAGCATATTCAAAGAATAACTTAGTATACCCCTTACTATCCACTCCATTCATCCTAAGGTTTAGGAATTTGTTTGCTATTTGTTCCTTTTCATTGGGAGGGCAGAATTTCCTTTCTACCATATTTTTAAATTCCTCTCATTCCATGTTGTATACCTTATTACTTCCTCTAGACTCGAAGATAGTGTTCCACCAATCTAAGGTTGAATTCTTAAATAGATTGTAAGCAAACATTATCTTGTCTTCTTCAGCACACTTGCTTATTTTTAAAACAGCCTCAGTCTTTTCTATCCAGCGTAGAGCTGCTATGGGTTCTACATTGCCCGAGAATTCTATAGGTTTGCAGGACCAGAATTCTTTGTAAGAACAACCATAAGGCATGGTTCTTCTTCTTTTGGGAATGGGCACTTGAAGTACAGGGCCATTGTTTACGCTGTGTTCTGGTTGAGTTGGCCGCTTACTGTTATGCTTACTTTTATTATCAACTTATTTAACAGTTTGGATAATAAATGGCATTGCATCTATGATTCCTTGTGCCACTATGTGTTGGATGGCACTATTATCCACTTGGTTTCCATTATTATTGATACTCGGATCCTCATTAACCAAGTTAATGTTACTCTGGTTATCGTTATTCAGATTTCCTTGATTTCCTTCGTCGGCCATCTGAATTTTAAACAGTTACCACGTATTAATATCACAAAATAATATTTAATATATAGCCAATCACATGACACGCATTTTGGTCAAAAGCGTCGATCATTGCGACTTTACTATATTCATATAATATGCATGTATTACACACCAGTACTGAAATTAAAATTACAATACCAACTGAAATAAAACTACACTAATAGTAGTAGGCATCCGTAGTTTTTTTTTTCATACACATACACACATATTATTATTATTATTATTATTATTATTATTATTATTATTATTATTATTATTATTATTATTATTATTATTATTATTATATTACTACCATTTCCACCATCACATTCATGGATATAGATTCATCCAGAAATCCATATTGCGCTCGTCGTACTTCCAGACGAGTCGCTCTCCCACCTGTTGAATTCTTTCACTACTCTCTAAAATTTCCTCACCAAATGTCCTAAGTTCTTGTACGTTTTCTGCACTCATTGGGGGTGCATGTTCTAGGACTGGGTTCGGAATCTGTGGTGCAGGTTCCTGGTATGGAGGTGTAGGTGCCTGGAGTTGGTAAGGATTCTATAAAATCTCCCTAATGTATACATTGTTATCGTAATAGGGATCTAGAGGGTCCAAACCTGGGTAGGCTCCTAAGTTTGGCATGGGTGTGTCTTCATGTATCGGGTAG
Source organism: Helianthus tuberosus (assembly GCA_030545235.1). Classification (NCBI taxonomy): domain Eukaryota; kingdom Viridiplantae; phylum Streptophyta; class Magnoliopsida; order Asterales; family Asteraceae; genus Helianthus; species Helianthus tuberosus. The sequence continues at coordinate 85,758,718 of CM060371.1, read as the reverse complement.
TGTTGCACATAGTCCCTAACGTCATCCCACCACGGGTCGTAATTTGGGTCTAAGGGATTTGGTGCCGGTACCCTAGGTATCTCTTCCAGGTTGAAATCATGCATTTTTACTTGATTTTCAGGGTTTTCTATTTCCATTGGTTGGTCAGGAATTGGTGGTTGTGGTTGTGGTTGGGGTGCTATCATTTGTTCTAGATTAGGGTCAGCTGCAGTGGTTGCTAGGATGTGGATGTTGGCTATACCCCTATTGATCATATCCTGGGCATAGGAATCTGTCTCTCTCTTGGCTGCTGCTAGTACTCTCTGGTCTTGTAACTTTTTCATACGTTTTCTACGCTCATGTGCTCCCCTACTGAACCATCCCCTCTTTTTCTGAGGAAATGGATCTTCTGACTGAGCCTTAAACATGAATATTCCTTCTTCCGTATCAGCAGAGTACCCCGAGAGGGCAGGCTGAGAAGAGGCACCTTCGCTTCTAGGCGAACCAGACAATTAACGGTACGTGTCAGATGGTCCTTGGTCGCTCATACTGTAAACTAACAAATAGTCAAATAACACATAACAAATAAATACAATTATGCACTTATTTCTGTAATTTATTTCCTAACAGATTGGATTTTGATGTCAACAGAACGCTTCTGTGGCTGAATCAGTGGCTTAGCTCTGATACCACTTTCTGTCGCAACACCCGATCCCTAATTTCCGGGAGTAGGCGGCCGCGAGCCAGTTTCGGTGGTATCGCGTATTGTCTAATTTGGCAGCGGAATATTCATCAGGACCGTAGTTAGGAAATATTTGATCAGAGTATAATACCACATTTGCATAATATTAAATGCATGGGATAAAACCCAAGTTTGCAGTACACACATTTTCATAGGAATACATCCTTATTTTAATAAAAACATTTATTTTATTTTAGGTAATTTTATTGCCACTTTTCCAAGCCTTCAGTGCTGTCCAGCTGGCTTCTATTTGGCTTTCACATTTTGTTACCTAAAACGCGTTTAAAAATATTTTGTCAGTGGGAAATACTGGTGAGTGAATCCCAGTTTAATCAAGTTTTAATAAAAACCACTGTACAGTATTGAGGGTGATCTCGCAATTACATTTGTTTCCAAGTTATATCAATTAACATCCATGGTACTGTCAGACCCGACTTGTGGAAATGTTACCCCTCGCAAGGCAGTAACATAACTTTGAATACAAAACTCCAACATACTCATGATAATTGTATTCTTACAAATACTCAATAACTGCCTAATATATAATTAATCGTGTGAGGTTTTGTAAAAACAATTTATAAAAAGGTTTACACAAAAAGAGGGATTACTCGCAAAAAGATTTACACAAAAAGAAGGATTACTCACATTGCGGTCTTAGATTATCCTTTAGGGTTTCCTGGTGACAATCTATAATTTACACAAATGCGCACGTGTTAGTATAATAACCCATTTTAACATTAGTAATACCCTCCCAGAGACGGCATTCCAACGACTACGTCGGGCAGAACCACGACAGCCGTTACGGAACCCTAGATCAATCGGGTAGTGTATCTTATACGTATCCAGGGATTATAATACTTACAACGGAGCAGAACTTCGCTATTTAGGGGGGTATTATACCCGACTTTAGCTTATAATATCAGAAATTCGTTGAGAGAATTGAATTTGAGCGAAGAAAACTGAAATCCCGAGCTCCCACTTTATAGGGCCTGTTTTCAAGTTTCACGCGGCCCGCGTAAAGTGTAACCTAGGGGTTACGTGGCCCGCGTTAACACTGGTCAACATCGTAGCTTGTCCGGGTCATTGTCTAGCTTCGACGTGTGTTGGGCCACATGGCGGCCTAGGGTTTGGCCACTTTTTTCCTTGTCGCGGCCCGCGTAAGGGTTGAGGTGTGGCTTACGCGGCCCGCCTCAAACCAAAAAATCAGACATTTTGGGATATTTTAAAATATATTAGGGTGTCGGAAAATTTATGAGGGTATCGGTTTTCTTTAAGGTTGTTATACACGTTATGAAGTTCAAACGAACTTCGTGTTGACCATAAACTGGTCAATGCAGAAAGTCAAACAAAGTATGACTTTCGCGCTAAAACGCGTAACAGAACGAAAGAGTACTCACAACGGGGTCTAAGCTATGGAGTTTTGATCCGATTACTCTCAGGTATGAAGTGTATACTTCAACTTAGAGAGCTAAATCAGATCAAAGTGCGAGTTTCAAGTGCAAAGGGGTGGGGTTTATATAGAGTTCAGAGAGCCGTTAAGATCGTTCATCGAAAACCGCGCTTTGATCTCAACCGTACATGTGCACCCATGGTTTTATAATACCATGGGCACCTAAAATGGCCCATAGTATTGAAAATACCATCTGCAAGTACCAAAATCAGTTGGAAACAGCTGGAAATAGATTCTGTACAGATCTGCTGATCTCACACGGCCCGCATAAGACCCAAGAGCAGCCTACACGGACCGCCTGGGCTGCACAGATCAGCAAATAGCTTATATAATTACAGTTTCAGTCCCTGTAGTTGATTTAGGCCCATTTTGACCCATTTAAGGCCCGTTAAGCCAACTTCAAGGCCCTACAATGATGCCTAAACATAGTGGACTTGAAACATGCTCAAAAATATGCCGGATGTCGGTTCGTTTGGTCGTACGGACGCATTATTTGCTTAATTACGACGAAATACGCACGAACGCGAAAAACGATCCAAATTACGCGACGAATGGATTTTTCTCATGCCAATCACTAAAATAAAATATTTTAATGATTACATAAATTTTTGGATGTCCGGATGTATTCAGAACGTAAGTTATGCGCGAAAATGCAAACTTATGCACTTTTTTGACGCTTTTAGTCCCTAAATGACTAAAAAGTTTATTTTAGCACACCGAACCCCTCAAAGCCTATTTCTAAGCTATGTGAAGGATATTTAGGGTATGTTTAATTTAAAATCAAGTTCCGGAATGTCCGTTACAGTACGAATCGGCATACTTTCGTAGTTTGTCGATTTTAGTCCCTGTAAGCGAATAAGCTTGATTTTGCCATACCAAAGCCTTCGAAACTTATTTCTAAGTTATGTAAAGGTTATTTAAGGTATGTTAAGCATAAATTGATGTTCCCGAGTATTTCTCACGTTAAACTGATTACGTTTACGCACCAGTTTGCGTCTAATTCTCCAGAAAGCGATATAGAGTTTGAAATTGAACAAAAATCAAAACATGAAAAATGTCAAACATAAACAAACAAACATTGGGGTCAAATAACATTATTTCATTGATAACTAAACTATTTACAATTATTACAAGCACAGGTGTCACATATGGCAGAATACATTGTTGTTTATAACGCAACCTGTCATGGAATGTTGCTTAGGAATCTGATCACTGGACTCAAAATCGTTAATTCCATTTCTAGACCATTGAAGCTTTACTGTGATTATCAGTTGCCGTTAGTTTCTCGAATAGTAACAGTTTGGCTGGAGCTGGTTTATGTCTTGATACAAAGTATTTGTTCGTACGTGAACAAGTTGAGGAAAATAATCTTTGTATTACGTATATTAGTACTAAAAATATGCTTGCGTATCCGATGACTAAAGGTCTCCCACCTAAAGTTTTTGAAGAACATTTTTCGAATATGGGATTTACTAAAGACCTTATTTAATGGCATATGGTACTAGCTTATGTTTTAATTAATAAAATTTCCTCAGTTTGATTTTATATGTCTTTAACATGTGTTATACCGGTGTAATGACCTATAGACAAATATAAATACAAATCAAACCCTAAAGGGCTTATGCGTATTTTGATCATAACTATTAAGTTTTAAATTGAGGTTGTAGTATGACTAATGGGGGTCCTGAGTCACATAATGATTCAACGGCTGTATTTCTCTGCTACGGTTCTTGGTTTAAACATTCCGTACACGAAATGAACAGTAATTTGTGCTTAAATGACTGTGCATGATCTGGTTTACCAGACAAATAAATTTCTGAATTCCATGCAAGTGAATTCATGCATGATATAAGCTACAAGAATTACTTCATGATAGCGTTGCGTCAAAAATATTAGTAAACTCACCGGTAAGACACATCGTATCAACAGAACTGCAGAAAGCGGTCAGACATTAGAATTGGAGCCTAGGTCTAGGTCCAACGTCAAGAATGCATTAAAACCCAAGAGTACATACAAGGGTTTTAATATAGACCTTCCGAAAGCTAAAATACGCACTAAAAAGCACCCGAAACGCACTTTAAGCGCAGAATTTACTTAAATTCAGCTATAATCAACATTATGACAATGAAACATTGTGCAGAGATGATGATTTATCATCGAGAATACTTCCCTAAGTGTCGGGAATTGAAAGTGTCACAAAAGAAACTTGAAAGACACTAAACGGTGCAATTTAGCACTTTAACGAACCGGTATTTAACCAAACAACCGGACATTACCCGAAACATAAAAATATTGTCAATGACACTGTTTTTCCTTTTCTAAGCCAGTTAGGGTCCCCGAATACCCTAACACCCGATATAATTCACAACACACATAATACACTAAATTAATCACCTAACTATCTTAACTAGTTACCTAACTAAATGGTTAAGATCTAACCATATAACCCCCCCCCCCCAACGAATTGGTTTCCCTAGGGAACACACCATCCAACCTTTGATTATTTAAATCATGTATGTCTTATATCTAGAGGACATATTGTTTAATGGATAAAAGCTCTAAATGGATTATAAGTATCCCCACAAGATCATTCATTCATTCACTTGCACCAACACAAAATTGAGCTCTCTCTCTCCCTCTCCTTGTGAGTTCGGCAGCCACACACCACCACCAAACCGCCACTTTCAAGTCCCTTTCTAGCCATATTAAATACACACAAAGGTGTAAGAGGTCCAACAACGAACCTCGGTGCTCTCGAAAGTGGAAGGACCTTCTCCATTCGCTATTAACCACTCGTTTTCTTCACTCGAACTCCCCTAGCCTTGTGCTAGTGGTAAGCACTTAGATCCTTGTGTTTTACTTGTTGTTTATGTGGTTAAAGATGTGTAGTGATCGAATGATAAGAAAGTTTAAAGAACTTAAACAAAGTCTTGGATATTAACTAGCACATGATAAAGGAGTGTTAGAATGATGATGAAACATGATAAAACTGAAATATTTAAGTGTTGATCTGCTGTACATAACTTTTGTTACGAGATAAGTCATTTTTAGGATGAATGGTAATCGTAAATGTACTTTTTAATGGCGTTTATACTACAAAAAGCATGCTGATTCGCTTTTCCAGCCGACTTAAACTGGCTGTAACAGGACTTAACTGAAACGAAAAATGTATTTTCTTAAGTCTATAATGTGTTATTATGAAATACGGTTCTAATGGCACCGGAATCATAATTTTTGGACTCCGTTTACTATTTTTAAGGTGTCTTTTCGTAACAGCAGCTAGAGCTGCATTTCTGCTGCTGAAAATATGCGTCCTGTTTTCTGTCATAACTTGTATTCTGCGTGGAGTCTGATCATGAAATTTATACTGTAGTTGGTCACTGTTGTATTTGTGATTCTGCCACTGGAATTTCGTAAATCGGACTCACGATGAATTTTTAATGAATTATTTCGTAAACTGCAATCAGAAAGCGACAAATCTGATTGCAGTCCAGAAAATAAATTCTCATAAAATATTGGATCGTTTAAGACGTTCTGTAAAAAAATGGGAATTTTTGTAGTAAGATAACTATTTTATTAAAATGCCCGAAAACAACCCAATTTTGTATATTTAAACTGAAAGGATATAAGTATGTATATTTGTGAGGAAAAATATATATATTTTGGTCGCCACATTTTGTGCTAAGTGTATGTAGTATGTATTATACTTGATAGTGTATTAGGACTTAAGAATACACTAAATACTCATGAGAAGTGAAAACACAAATATACACATACACCATACTTAGGCAAAATACATAATTCGGGTGCAAAGTGCAAAATACAAGAGACTTATAATTATTCTCGAGGAAATAATATAAGTAAGACACTTAGTTAAAAATATAAGTTATTTTTAACACAAAAATACGTACACAAGAGATAGTGACTGTACTTGTGCGATACAAGTCTAGTGACTAACGTTAAGAAAACACGTATAGGTCACGACGCTAGATAAGCAAATCCGGTGAAGTTTACGACGCAAGGAACGCAAAGTTGTGAGTTCATGCTCCCCCTTTTCTCTTACTGTTTTTGGTTTTATAACTCTCGGGGGTGAAATACATGTTACAAATATTATAATTTTTACAAAGGGTAAAAATACAAGAAGCACTCTTGGTGAGAACGAGAACCGAGTGCAATATGATTTAAGAATACGAGAAGCACTTGTGGTGAGTGCAATATGATGAGCTTTAAGAAAAGCCTAGAAAATACTAGATCATGTGAGCTTAAACTAGATATTGAGATGCCATTAATACATAATTTGGGACGAGGGTTAGATATAACGGGTACGGCCGAGCCCCACTCAGGGTCCTTATGTGACCACTTGAGTGCTTCGGTGTCCCAGTCGAGGGAAATCGACACAGTCGAGGTTAATCGACACAGTCGAGGGTAATCGACACAGTCAAGGGAAATCGACGCAGTCGAGGTTAATCGACACAGTCGAGGGTAATCGACACAGTTAAAGGAGAAAATACTAATGCTCCCTATGTCCTCACATGCCTTGAAGGAGAATATACTAATGCTCCCTATGTCCTCACGTGCCTTAATGTCCTTGTATAAACAATCATTTAAAACGTGGGGTACACAAGAAAACTTGAATGATACTTGAGTACGTGGGGTACTCAAGCAAACGGGAATTATACTTGAGTACGTGGGGTACTCAAGAAAGACTTGAATTATACATGATACATACTATGTTTTCATACAAAGTATAAAAACGTGAAATACAAAAACGCATGAACTCGCTCAACTTTATGTTGATGTTTTCCAAAATTACATGTATTTCAGGTGACAGGATGGATGTTGGGCGCAAGTGTCGTAACTAGAAGTAGACTACAAGTTTAGATGTCATCCACTTTTGTTGAATTGTAACCTTGTCAAAGGTCGTGTTTTGAAAACTTAAATAACACGTGTTGTAATACTCAAATTTTCATGAATGGATGAACATCGTTTTGATCATGTAGTTGTTTATTACGATTGAATGCAATGATAACAAGCTAGTCACACATCATACGCTTCCGCAAAAGACAGGGTGTGACAGTTTGGTATCAGAGCTTCGATTGTAGTGTACTAGGATTCTTTCTCGAGTCTAGACTACAATCACTAGAGTTCTCTCACAAAAACATTTTACAAAAAGGTTTTCATTGCATGCACGAAAGCGCCAAGATCCACAAGTAAGACACTTTTCAAAAAGTGACAAGGCAAGGACATTAGTGAGGAATACCTTTAAAATAAGGTGCCAACCAATGCATAGTCTACACAAGTTAGACTTGCCAAAAACAAAATGACCCCCCAAAAACGAGAGTTATACGTGATATAATGCATTAAATTGCTTGATTATGCTAAGTAGCATATATGTTATTGATATACATACATACAAATAAGTGTACGGAATGATTATTGACGTGAATAAGATACTTTCGACTCCGACAACTATTACTATACGTAACTCGCACGATGAAGCTACTGACCTCGCCTCCTTTGCAAAGCTCATGGCTGGGAGTGATTACCAAACAAGATGCTGAGCTTGCTTCCGTAGGAGATGGCTGCTCTTCCCTCTCGATCGTGAAGGTGCCTAACTACGGTGATGATGACGAGACAGAGGCGGCAACCTTGATCGAATTCTCAATCAACGGGACGAGATCCCTGCGGCTTATGTGAAGCAAGATTGACGACATACTTGACCAGAGAAGGAAGATGAAGTATTCGTCACGTAGGTGCCCCTCCAACTACTAGGAATCCTCTTTATCCCTACTTCATCTAATCATCGTGCCTATTCGCGTGTAATAACAACGAGTGTTAGCGCGTGGACCGCTGCAATGGTCCTTTCCATAACAAAGGAATAAGGACAGTAGTGTCCCCTCCTTGATTGATCATCTGCTTGGACGAGAGAAAATTGGGGTAACTGTGCAAGACAATTTATTATTACGGGGGCCCACGTAATAACGACTTGTAGTGCACAGAAATCCTGGTGGACTCTGCGGGTCGAGCTAATGAAAAACACACAAAATTAATCTATAGGTGTCCTCACCTTCATCTGGTAGAACAACACATAGATCAGTGCTTTAGCACGTTAGAAAGTGGGAAGCTTGTCTGAGCCTACTTCGTGACTGACACTTCTACCTGCGTACGAGACGTTTGAGGAAAACGACATTTAAGCAAGTGAAGATGAGTAACATCCAAAGGATTCAGCGACTTTACACTCTCTATCACCCCTACACGAGCAACCCCCTCTAAGGGAAAGTATACGCACCAGTAAAGCCAGAGACCTAAGAAAAACCAATGTAGCAGGAAATAACTAAAACTTGATTGACTGAGACGATGTAGCCTCGAGCTCATTTTATTTCAAACAATAAGCCAAGTTGGCAAGCCTATGTGGAGGCTCAATAACTGTTTCCTCGCTTATACACTGATTATATATATGTGTGAAATTGGGTGATCACATAATGGCTTATGGTTCTATGTATCTCATTGACAATTGGAATGTTGTCTAACCTACTTCATACCATTTTGGCAGAAGAGAATGCCGCCCAGGCGAGACACAAACACCAGTACGTTGCCAAGGACGGAAGCCGAGCTGCAAGAATGCATCTCACAGGCAATTGCGCGACATGAAGCCCTCCGCTCTAAGCACAGCGATGGCACTACTGAAAATAACCCTCCAACTAGCTGCACCTTTAAGCAGTTCCTGGACTGCAAACCATTAAATTTTGATGGCACGGGAGGTGCCGTTGCATTTGTTCGTTGGGCAGAAAAGACTGACTCCATTCTAAGAATGAGTAACTGTTCGCCCCGACAGAGTGTTACTTATATCTCAGGGTTATTTGTAGATGGCGCACTCTCCTGGTGGAACCTTCAGGTTCAAACCCTTGGTGCGGATATTGCTTATGCACTAAGCTGGGACGAGCTCAAGGAAATGATGGAAAAAAAATACTGTTCTAGAGTTGAAATCCAGAAGCTTAAGGTGGAGTTCTGGAACTTGAAAATGGACGGACCGAAGATTCATGAATATGTCCAACGATTTCACGACTTGTCTAGGGTCGTCCCCTACTTAGTCAAATCGGAATTCAAAAGGGTTGAACGATTCATTTGGGGACTTGCACCTCAGATCAGGAGCATGGTTACTACCTCAAAGCCCTCAACCATTGAAGAGGCTATCGATATGAGTGTCACTCTTACTGAAGAAGCTCTACGTGCGGGAAAATTTTCGGAATCTGAGGATAACAAGAAAGAGACTCATGTGGAGTCGTCAAGCAACAAGAAGAGGAACTCCTTAAACCTAAAGTTGAGCACCCAAGTCAACTATGGAAGCTCTAAAGCAAACAAAAGAAAGAAAGTGAATCCGCCACATGACAGGAAAACTGATAGAGCCACTAATAAGGCTGGTGGTAAAATATACTCGGGGACTAAGCCGAAGTGCGGAGAATGCAATTTTCACCATGAAGGTCGATGTCTGAAGCCTAAGTGCGGAAAGTGTGGAAAAGAAGGGCACAGCAAGGATGCCTGTTGGGCGAAGGACCCAGGTGGAAGAAATAAGAGAATACCAGGCTGCTACAAATGTGGTGAACCAGGGCACTTTAGGAAGAATTGCCCTGAGAAGAAACAAGCAAGGAAGGGTTTTCACGATCGAAACTCGTGAAGCACGCCAGGATCCAGATGCGGTTACGGGTACGTCCCCTATTAACCAACCCTATGCATCTACTTTTAATTAATACTGGCATCAACGTTAACCTTACATGCTTAGAACTTAAGAAACTGCTTGGCCTAGTTTCAAGTAAAATAGACGTCCTGTATTCTTTAGATATGGGCATATAGAAGGCTAGTTTAAACAGTCGAAGTGAGTAAGGATTGTATTTAGGGACTCAGAAGGCCGGAACCTTCTGTTACCATTGACTCGCGAAGTCATAAAATGATAGTCAGCATGGATCAGAAATCCAAGTACAGCTGAAGTCGTTCGACATGAGAAAATCAGACGGAACCCTCTTGCGGATGATGAAACCCAACTTTCCTGCAATAGGTGTAAGGATGCTAGACCCCACAAGGCAGCAGATCTACGATATCCCTCATTGGTCGAAGAGGCATGGAAACGCCTCCGAGTAGACTGCAGAGACTGAGAACATCCCTGCGACGGAAGAAGTCCCAGTAGCCTTTTAGGAAGACTTGCCAGGAACGCCTCTCCGTAGCGACGATAGGAGTTTAGGATAAATCGCGTGCCAGGAACAGCACCAGTAATTAATGACGCCATACTGACTAGCTTCACCAGCGAAGCATGAACCTCTGATATAACGGCAAGAGCTGCCAGACAGGGGAAATTAAAGACATAACATCCTTAATTAAGGAGACAAGGAGAAAGTTGGTAGTCTCCACTTTACATAAACTTCAGAAAATTGAGAATCAGAATCCTTTGCCAAGGATCAACTTGAGGACAAGAGGTCCTCCACTGTGAATACAAGTGGAAATATCCCTAAAACGACCTATAGGACTTGCTTCGAGCATTACAAGATCCTTGTCGTATCATTTGGCTTGACACATGCATCGACAATATATTCATGGACCTCATGAATCGAACGTGTGAGCCATACCTGGATAAGTTATATACTTATTGACTACATTCTTATATGGCCAACGACCAAGGAAGGTCGTGAGCAACAGCTGCAATTTACCTTGCAACTCTTAGAGAAAGCACAGTTATGTGCAATGATGACGGAAAGCGGATTTCGAGTTCACGAAGGGAAAACTGAAGATACATGGTGGATAAGAACGAAATTCATGCCAACCCTGCAACCAAGAGCTAAGGAGCTATAGTTGCAATTATGTGACGTCTCTCGACAAAGTCTCGATTGTACGTCGATGCAACGAGACCACGACATTGCATACGCGGCACATTGATTAAGGAATCATGAGAAGAGACCTTGAGATAGATACAGTAATTACGCGCCGCAAACTGGACGTCATTACCTGAGAGGAAACGCTGCATGATCTTTAATGATCACAAGGGTTGCAGCACACCGATGATCGTAAGAACTCGAATATGAACTGAGCTGCTGAACGATGCAGACTGTATGAACACAATACGTGCTTGTGTGATAAACTTTAATGAAAAGTCGGAACACTCACTTGCCCTTAGTGGAGTTTTCCTACAACGGTATCTATCACACCGCCGTCTAAACCGCTTCGTGTAAAGCTTTAGACGGAACATAACGAGTCAATTCCCGTCATGATTGAACGGATACAAAAATAAACAATCAACTAGCCCGAGATGGCCCAGGAAAAACTAGAGGCAAGATCGCTCAGATATGTGATCATATCAGGACAGCCCGCAAAATACAGAAAGATTACGCCGATGAGCGGCAGAAATTGTATGAATTTGACACAAGAAGTATGACTAAAATGAGAGCCTCGCCTAGAGAAGGCGTAGTATGTGTTGGAAAACGAAAAGGTTGAATCCCCGGTGTAGGGATCAGAACCATTGCTCACAAGATGAAGCTCCCAGAAAAAGATCAGTAGTGATCGCGACACATTCATGTGTCTAGTCTGTAGAGGAGTCTGACTTAAGGAACAGTCGTTGTTCCCACAAATAAGATTCACGTCAATGAGAAACGACAAGAATTACTATAGAAACCTGTTGAGGTTTTGGACCAAGAGTCCGCAATACTATAGAAACCTGTTGAGGTTATGGACCAAGAGTCCGCAAGATACAGAAAAGACATGATTGATCTACTTGAGTATGATAGAATTCATGACATGACCTAGAGATGTCATGGGAACATGAAGACAAATCATGAATCTAAGTGACCATATTGGTTTCACAACTCCCCTGCGACCGATGGCATCGCTTGAATTTCGGGACAAAATTCTTTTAACGGGGGGAGACTGTGACAACCGTCACTTTTCCGTACATTCCGTACACGAAATGAACAGTAATTTGTGCTTAAATGACTGTGCATGATCTGGTTTACCAGAAAAATAAATTTCTGAATTCCATGCAAGTGAATTCATGCATGATATAAGCTACAAGAATTACTTCATGATAGCGTTGCGTCAAAAATATCAGTAAACTCACCGGTAAGACACATCGTATCAACAGAACTGCAGAAAGCGGTCAGACATTAGAATTGGAGCCTAGGTCTAGGTCCAACGTCAAGAATGCATTAAAACCCAAGAGTACATACAAGGGTTTTAATATAGACCTTCCGAAAGCTAAAATACGCACTAAAAAACACCCGAAACGCACTTTAAGCGCAAAATTTACTTAAATTCAGCTATAATCAACATTATGACAATGAAACATTGTGCAGAGATGATGATTTATCATCCAGAATACTTCCCTAAGTGTCGGGAATTGAAAGTGTCACAAAAGATACTTGAAAGACACTAAACGGTGCAATTTAGCACTTTAACGAACCGGTATTTAACCAAACAACCGGACATTACCCGAAACATAAAAATATTGTCAATGACACTGTTTTTCCTTTTCTAAGCCAGTTAGGGTCCCCGAATACCCTAACACCCGCTATAATTCACAACACACATAATACACTAAATTAATCACCTAACTATCTTAACTAGTTACCTAACTAAATGGTTAAGATCTAACCATATAACCCCCCCCCCCCAACGAATTGGTTTCCCTAGGGAACACACCATCCAACCTTTGATTATTTAAATCATGTATGTCTTATATCTAGAGGACATATTGTTTAATGGATAAAAGCTCTAAATGGATTATAAGTATCCCCACAAGATCATTCATTCATTCACTTGCACCAACACAAAATGGAGCACTCTCTCTCCCTCTCCTTGTGAGTTCGGCAGCCACACACCACCACCAAACCGCCACTTTCAAGTCCCTTTCTAGCCATATTAAATACACACAAAGGTGTAAGAGGTCCAACAACGAACCTCGGTGCTCTCGGAAGTAGAAGTACCTTCTCCATTCGCTATTAACCACTCGTTTTCTTCACTCGAACTCCCCTAGCCTTGTGCTAGTGGTAATCACTTAGATCCTTGTGTTTTACTTGTTGTTTATGTGGTTAAAGATGTGTAGTGATCGAATGATAAGAAAGTTTAAAGAACTTAAACAAAGTCTTGGATATTAACTAGCACATGATAAAGGAGTGTTAGAATGATGATGAAACATGATAAAACTGAAATATTTAAGTGTTGATCTGCTGTACATAACTTTTGTTATGAGATAAGTCATTTTTAGGATGAATGGTAATCGTAAATGTACTTTTTAATGGCGTTTATACTACAAAAAGCATGCTGATTCGCTTTTCCAGCCGACTTAAACTGGCTGTAACAGGACTTAACTGAAACGAAAAATGTATTTTCTTAAGTCTATAATGTGTTATTATGAAATACGGTTCTAATGGCACCGGAATCATAATTTTTGGACTCCGTTTACTATTTTTAAGGTGTCTTTTCGTAACAGCAGCTAGAGCTGCATTTTTGCTGCTGAAAATGTGCGTCCTGTTTTCTGTCATAACTTGTATTCTGCGTGGAGTCTGATCATGAAATTTATACTGTAGTTGGTCACTGTTGTATTTGTGATTCTCCCACTGGAATTTCGTAAATCGGACTCACGATGAATTTTTAATGAATTATTTCGTAAACTGCAATCAGAAAGCGACAAATCTGATTGCAGTCCGGAAAATAAATTCTTATAAAATATTGGTAATGAACTGGACCCCGATATTTTTACACATTAATTTTTTGATCGTTTAAGACGTTCTGTAAAAATTTGGGAATTTTTGTAATAAGATAACTATTTTATTAAAATGCCCGAAAACAGCCCAATTTTGTATATTTAAACTGAAAGGATATAAGTATGTATATTTGTGAGGAAAAATATATATATTTTGGTCGCCACATTTTGTGCTAAGTGTATGTAGTATGTATTATACTTGATAGTGTATTAGGACTTAAGAATACACTAAATACTCATGAGAAGTGAAAACACAAATATCACATACACCATACTTAGGCAAAATACATAATTCGGGTGCAAAGTGCAAAATACAAGAGACTTATAATTATTCTCGAGGAAATAATATAAGTAAGACACTTAGTTAAAAATATAAGTTATTTTTAACACAAGAATACGTACACAAGATGTCACACCCTGGCTTTGCGGAAGCGTGGTAAATTTTGGTGTGACTTCTTAATACCATAGCTTAACCTTAACAAAGCTATATGAAATAAAATCATGCAAGATCATCCATTTGATTAAGTTTTAGAACCAGAGTATCATACCATTGTCTTAAAGACTTACAACATCGTAACATAAAACATTGTCTTTAACAACATAACCATTAACATGAAATAAACGCAGTTTAAGATCTGTGACTTGTCCAGGAAAGAGTCACATTTCCTAAACCGGGATGACCTTGGAACCCTTATGCAGCGGGAAAACATAACATACCGTGCCAGATCTTTAATTTCCTGAAATACATGTAAGTTGAAAAATCAACAATAATGTTGAGCGAGTTCATGTGTAAGTGAGTATGTAAAACACTTGTAAGTATAAAAGTTCCCTGGTATGTAGCAGTGTAAGGAAAAAGAGATCACCAATGGTTTGCAAGGCCATTAGTATGTGTGAAGTGCAAGTAGGAAGACTCAAACCTAGCAAATTTCGCGTTGGGTACAAAGTCACTCAAGGTCCGTTCTGTTGGGCCTCTCTGAGGTCCGTTTTGTTGGGCCTAGAGTTGGGCTCGCTACACCCAGATAGATCTACCGCTTACGTCCCTCGGTCCTACAATGAGGATTAATGCTCTCCGGTTTCTGCTTACCCACTCACATGATCTAAGTAGTAAACCTCCTTACGTTAACCATACCATGTATAAAGTACTTGTAAACAAAGTAACATGTATTTCACCCCCGCAGTTAAGAAAACTGAAAACAGTTAGAGAAAAGGGGGACATGAACTCACAGTGAAGCGTCTCTACCAAGTATCTCCTGCTCACGCAGCTGTGCGACGACCTACAGGTGCTAATTTCTATTAGACGGACGGCCGTGCCTTAGCTTTATAGTTTAAGTCTTTGGGAAATAGTTAGACAACTATTTCGTTTTTACATTCTGTATATACTTGGTAGTTAATCTCCTTCCCAAGGATGGGGGATTCAATACATGTGGGTTCATAAATATTTCCGTAAGTGCGTAAGTTACGTTTAACAATCGAGTGGTAATGTAATCACCGGTGTAACTTATATATTTATGGTGAAAGCGTTCGTATTATTTTGGATTCGTTAACGTTCGTAAATATTATTTTACTCTAAAAATAATATCTATGCATTTCCACAAAATAATCATAAACAGTGTGTGAAAAATATATATTTATCACGTTTAATTTTGTGAAAATCCCACCTCCGAATATTTAGTAAATAAAGTCATGGCGAAATTCATATTTCGAGAACATGTCAAAAATAATTCTAACACTTGTAGTGTAAATAGTTCCAAGTGTTAGGTTTTTAGAAAAATTTCGCCAGAGTTTCCTCTGTAACTGGAGGTGGCCACGCTTTCAAGCGTATCATTTTCTTTAACAAATCAACTCAACAATTTTCTTTATTTGATCAGAACAACTTTTCTCACAACAACTAATCAACATATGTGTAACTTGCCAAAAATTACATGAACTTGTAGTTTTCCCAAAACTGTGGTGTAAATCTCCTTAAATTTAGTAGATCCTCATATAAGGTAATTTGGTCTTGTAAAAACCTCGTTTTTAGAGAAAATCCATCTTTACAACTTCCCGTCATCTTTTTACAAAAGCTGTTATTTTGTCGGATCTTTTCATTTCACAAGTGTTTACACACTTGTGGTTTATAAAAATCATGCTTGTTAGTGTAAGATCCATCTTTTAAAATACATGATTTCTTTGATACGTGGTTCTTTGAAAATACCACTTGCAGATGCGTAGATCTGCTAGTTTTAAACACAATTTCACAAGTAAAACTCTTTTACACAAGTTCATGATTCACGTGTGGTAGAGTTTCACCTTTTAACCCTTGTATTATTCAAAACAAGCTTATGTTAAGATCCATGATCTTACCAAACCGGGTTAAACGATGATCCGAGCTACCACATCATAGATCAGGCCTAAATAATCATACATTTCGAATACTACATCATTTACACAACTTATGAGCTATTAACCACCATTTTTAGTGTTTTAAGTAGACTTTAAAGCATCATCTTGCATGTTAACGAGTTTTAACCGAT
Source organism: Helianthus tuberosus (assembly GCA_030545235.1). Taxonomy (NCBI): domain Eukaryota; kingdom Viridiplantae; phylum Streptophyta; class Magnoliopsida; order Asterales; family Asteraceae; genus Helianthus; species Helianthus tuberosus. Next base: position 85,742,291 of record CM060371.1, on the reverse strand, counting down.
AAAAATCCTTTTAACCACTTTAGAATAGTTCAAGATAGGGATTTAAACATCATACCACTAGCTCGAGGCTAGGGAGGAATCTTGATGAAATGGCGTGGATAAAAGCAAGATAAAGAGGTCCTTCGCGTTCCGTTTGCACCAAACCTCCTAATATGTGACCCTTGATGCTTGTATGAACTTGAAATGGCGAGATCAAAGCTCGACAATGGTTGTGTGGCTGCTTGTGTTCTCGGCCGTGACTCAAAGAGAGGGGAGAGAGAGAGCTTTTGTGTAATGTGTGTGATGAAGTGATTAGTGGGTTAAGGTTAATACTTATAGGCAAAGCATTCATGTTTAACCAATGGTCACTATGTTGTCTAGATATTAGACAACAAGGATTTTAATAATCAAAATGGTACAAGGTATGTCTTCTCTAGTTGGGGCCGGTTAGAGAGGGGGGGGGGGGGGTCCTAGTCCGATTCCAACTAGTTAGTTAGGTATTAGTTAGGTTAAACCAAGTTAGTTAAGTAGTTAACTTGGTTAGTTGTGTGTCTCGCGTTACAAAGGGTGTTAGGGTAATCAGGGACCCTAACTGGCTCAGAAAAAGATAAATAATGAAAATAACAATATTTTCACGTTCCGGGTATAGTCCGGTTGTTTGGTTGGATAGTAATCCGTTAAAGCATTAACAAAGCTTTTAAGGTGTCGTTAATACTCTTTTTAGTGACACGACTCATTCCTGACACTTTGGAAAGTGTCTAGCAATATTTTTCTCATGTTTTGGCACTTTATTAGTTAGCTAAAAGCTGAATTATTGTGTAAAGTGCTGAGTTTTGTACTTTAGAGTACGTTTTAGGCACATCCAGTCATTGTGACTTATTCCTAGAGACGCAGTTCTACAACCCTTGTATCCCTACACTCACCACTAGTGTAGCAAAATATTTCTGGCTCATACAGGCCTTAGAGGCAGTGTCTGCCTGATGCTGGCTTTATCAGCATGTTCAATAGGTTATCCGTTATAGTGCTACTATGCTTTTTGTGCATCATGGTTGTCACTAGGGTTCAGCATGTAAATAATGTAGTGACGATAAGTAAAGTATGATGCAAGTAAGTACATGTATTAGATATCAAGTAGCAGTTCATCAGCTAGTTCAAACAAGCACAGTAATTAAGCAGTAATTAATCATTAGTTAAGTCGTACGGATACCTGGTTTAGTGCGGGTTGTCACATTCTCCCCCCGTTAAATAAATTTCGTCCCGAAATTTAAGTTCTGCTTGTAGACGCAGGGTTCTTAGGAAAAAGGTGGGGGTATTTCTCTTTCATCCGGTCCTCACGCTCCCAGGTGTACTCAGGACCGTGTCTGGCATTCCAACGAACCTTGACGAGCTTGACACTGCTCCGGCGGGTCTTGTTAACTTTCCAATCCGTGACCTCAACCGGTTCTTCAATGAAGTGGAGCGTGTCGTCAACATGAATCTCGTCGGTGGGAATGGCAACGGTGACTTGAGTTGGACTTTTCTTTAGATTGGGTACATGAAATGTATCGTGAACACCATTTAGTTCAGTAGGTAGGTCCAACTTGTATGCTACTAGTCCTATTCTTTCCAGAATTCTGAAGGGACCAATGTAGCGCGGATTTAACTTCCCACGCTTCCCAAAGCGTGCCACACCCTTCCAGGGTGAGACTTTCAATAACACCATTTCTCCAGCTTGGAAATCCACATGTTTTCGGTTTGGATCCGCATAGGCCTTCTGTCTGTGGCGAGCTGCTTCGATGCGTTTAAGAATCTGCGCGATCTTGTCTGTCGTCTCTTGGACGATTTCGGGACCAGCAAGTTGCCTATCACCTGCGTCAGCCCAACATAAGGGTGATCGGCACTTGTGTCCGTAAAGGGCTTCAAATGGCGCGACACCAATACTGGTGTGGTAGCTGTTGTTGTATGAAAATTCGACCAAAGGTAAATGTTTATCCCAGCTACCGCCCAAATCCATAACACACGCTCTCAGCATGTCTTCCAAAGTCTGTATCGTTCGCTCGCTCTGGCCGTCAGTTTGCGGATGAAACGCAGTGCTCAAATTCAATTGTGAGCCAAAGGCTTCTTGGAAGGATTGCCATATCCTTGACACAAATCTTCCATCTCTATCAGAAATGATCGAGAGAGGCACTCCATGACGTGCAACGATCTCTCTCATGTAAATTTCAGCCAATTTTCTCGTATTATCCTTCTCTCTGATAGGTAAGAAGTGTGCTGACTTCGTTAATCGATCCACTATCACCCAGATAGTGTCATGGCCTCTTGGCGTTCTTGGCAATTTTGTAACAAAATCCATTGAGATTTGTTCCCATTTCCACTTGGGAATCTCAGGTTGTTGCAGAAGTCCTGAAGGCTTCTGGTATTCCGCTTTAACCTTAGCGCACGTTAAACATTTTCTCACGTAAACAGCAACATCGCCTTTCATTCTAGGCCACCAATAATAATCTTTGAGATCCTGGTACATCTTATTCGCTCCAGGATGGATAGAGTACCGTGATTTGTGAGCTTCATCGAAAATAACTTTTCTTAAACCACCAAACAGAGGAACCCAAATCCTTTTCTCAAAACATAATGTTCCTTCCGCGTTTGGTACCAAAAGCTTCTCCATCCCACGGAGATATTCTTCTTCAAGGTTTCCTTCCTTGAGAGCTTCTTTCTGCGCGGCACGAATGCGCAAGGAAAGATCGGTTTGGATAATCATTTCTAAAGCTCTAACCCTTATGGGTTTGATCCTCTCCTTCCGACTTAGGGCATCGGCGAATACATTCGCCTTCCCTGGATGATACTTTATCTCGCAGTCGTAGTCGTTCAACAATTCAACCCATCGTCTTTGCCTCATATTCAACTCCTTCTGGTTGAATATATGCTGTAGGCTCTTGTGATCTGTAAAGATTGTACACTTCGTACCATAAAGGTAGTGTCTCCAGATCTTTAAAGCAAAAACCACTGCGCCGAGCTCCAAATCGTGTGTGGTATAGTTCTTTTCATGCACTTTCAACTGACGCGATGCGTAAGCAATAACCTTTTGGCGTTGCATCAACACACAACCCAATCCTTGACGCAATGCGTCGCAGTATACCACAAAATCATCAGTACCATCTGGTAGAGCTAAAATTGGCGCGTTACAAAGCTTATCCTTCAATATCTGAAACGCTTCATCCTGTTTGATTCCCCAATCAAACTTCTTATCCTTCTGCGTGAGGAGCGTCAATGGTTGAGCGATCTTTGAAAAATTCTCAATGAATCTTCGATAATAGCCAGCCAAACCCAAGAATTGCCGAATCTCGGTTGGCGTCTTTGGCGTTTCCCAATTCTTGATCGCCTCGATCTTGGTTGGATCCACGTGGATTCCATCTCCATTTACCACGTGCCCAAGGAATTGGACTTCACGTAGCCAAAATTCGCACTTGGAGAATTTGGCATACATCTGTTCCTTCTTCAGCAGCTCTAGAATGGCTCTAAGATGCTGCTCGTGTTCAGCCTTCGTCTTTGAATAAATTAAAATGTCATCGATGAATACAATCACGAACTTATCCAAGTACGGCTTGCAAACTCTATTCATTAGATCCATGAATACCGCGGGTGCGTTTGTCAAACCAAATAGCATAACGAGGAACTCGTAGTGTCCATAACGAGTTCTGAAGGCTGTCTTCGGGATACTCTCCTCTTGTATCCTTAACTGATGGTATCCAGATCGAAGGTCGATCTTTAAATAAAAGCTTGAACCTTGCAGTTGGTCAAACAGATCATCAATTCTTGGCAGAGGATATCTATTCTTGATCGTCAGCTTGTTCAGCTCCCGGTAGTCGAAGCACATACGAAAACTACCGTCCTTCTTTTTAACAAACAGGACCGGAGCTCCCCAAGGCGAGAAGCTTGGTCGGATAAAACCCTTGTCTAACAGCTCTTGAAGCTGTGTCGACAGTTCCTGCATCTCAGACGGGGCAAGTCTGTACGGTGCCTTAGCCACAGGCGCGGCGCCTGGAACTAAATCGATGTGAAACTCTACTTGCCTCTGAGGTGGCAGTCCAGGTAAGTCTTCTGGGAAGACTTCTGGGTATTCCCTCACGACAGGGATGTCTTCTATTCTCGGCTCAGAAGCCTTTTTATCCACAATGTGTGCCAGAAAAGCAACACATCCTTTCTGCAAACACTTCCTTGCTTTCAAGCAGCTGATAATCCTCAACGGTGTCTCACGCTTCTCTCCATGAACAACAATGGTCTCACCATCATCGGTTGGGATACGAACAACCTTTTCGTGACAAACTATCTCAGCTTTGTTGCCTGATAACCAATCCATTCCTACCACCACGTCGAAGCTTCCCAACTGGACTGGTAGTAGATCTAGAGCGAACTCACGCTCTCCCAATTCAATCACACAACCTCTGACAACTTCATTGGCTTCTACTAACTTCCCATTGGCCAATTCGATTGAGTAGGGAATATCTAACTTATTAGCGGCTAACCCAAGCATATTCTTAAATTCTAACGACACGAAGCTATAATCGGCACCAGTATCAAATAAAACGGATGCATAGCGTTGATTTACAGGGAACGTACCAGTAACAACATTGGGGTCCTGGCGCGCTTCCCTAGCTTCGATTTGGAACACTCTGGGCAGTTCTTCTTAAAATGCCCGATATCACCGCAGTTATAGCATCCAAGTCTTTGCCCGTTTCCACCTCCATTTCCAGCTTGGTTGTTGTTTTGGTTTGCATTGCCAGCTTGGTTCGCAAAGTTGCCTCGATTCTCGTTACCTCCATAGTTTCCTTGTGGGCGATTACCACCACGATTATTATTCCTATTCCCAAATCCTCCTTGGCCTCCCTGACCAGCAGTGGCCCAACAAGTGTCCTTCGAGTGGCCACGTTTCTCACATGCTTCGCATACTTTTGACCCGCAATGACCAGAATGGTGGCGCTGGCAGGTGTTGCATTTGGGCTGGGTGCCCATATACCCTTTTCCTTTCTTTCCTCTACCAGCTGTAACCTGAGCTGGCGTGTCTGACCCTCCTTTCTTAACAACCACACTGGCGCCCTGCTTGAAGTTCGAGAACTTCCGTTTGTTACCTCCTGATGACTCGACGTGAGTCTCTGCCTTCCTCGTCTTGATCTCATCAAACTTGTTCAAACGAATAGCCTCCTCAGTGAGAGCTACGCTCAAATCAATCGCCTCAGTAATGGTCGCAGGCTTGGATGAGGTTACCATGCTTATGATTTGAGGAGCTAGTCCCCAAATGAAACGTTCGATTCTCTTGAACTCAGGAGTGACCATGTAGGGTACCACATGCGATAAGTCATGGAACCTTTGAACGTATTCTGCTATCTTTGGACCGTCCATTTTCAAGTGCCAGAACTCGGTCTCCAATCGCTGGATTTCTGCGCGGGAACAGTACTTTTTGCGCATAAGTTCCTTTAGTTCGGTCCAGGTCAGCGCGTAGGCAGCAGCTTCGCCAAGTGTCTGTACTTGTAGATTCCACCAGGATAGGGCTCCATCCAAGAATAGCCCTGAGATATAGGTGACTTGCTGATCCAGCGCGCACTTGCTCATGCGAAGAACAGATTCGGTTTTCTCAGCCCAACGAACAAAGGCGACAGCACCTCCTGTGCCATCGAAGTTTACGGGCTTGCAGTCTAAGAACTGCTTGTAGGTGCATCCTGCGCATACGTTATAACATACGTTTGGCATTAGCATCATTGCTAAGGATATCCAATTAGGTCATGGTATGTCTAAATGACTTAGTATTACCATGAGGTGGATTATTGTTGTTGCCAGTGTTGCCAGAGTTGCTTCCACTAGTCCCTCCTTGAGAGGCGGCGTATTGTGCAATGGCAGCAGCGATAATTTGCTGGAGTTCTGCCTCATTAGTAGGCATGTGTGTCTCACGTCTCGGCGGCATCTTCTAAAAGATGGTTTACGTTGGTCAGGCCATAGTGAAACGTACGTACATAGTAATAGTAATAGCACATAACATCTCATGTTATCAATACATCACAAATATCAATCACACAACATCCCATGTCATAAAAATATAAATAAGCAATCAAGCGAATCAAATATGGTGAGAATACTGCGATTTCCATATATCGAGACCACATAGTAAGTGTATCAGTACATCCCTGTGTCATACAATCATCAATCAACTAGGGGCTACATCACCCCTGTCCAAAAACTATATCATGTCAGTGTCAAATACGTCAAATACATGTCAACAAAAGTCAGGATCATAAAGTAGTCTCCAAAAATGCTGTGCAGTCAAAAGCATTCGCCGTCTTCTCACCAACGTCTACCCAAACAGCACTGATGAGCTCTATACAGATGGCGGTGGAGGAGGGGGAAAGTGGGTGTAAAACAAGCGACGTAACTGGAGCCAGTCCTCCTCCATGGCTCGCTGGGTACGAATGATAGAAGTAACCTGCTGCTCTAGTGTAAAGAGACGGGCAGCATAATCTGGAGGTAAGGGTCGAAATGGCTGCAGAGGAGAGTGTGTCTGACCGTGGCACTGGCATGGTGGCAGCTGAGCTCTCTCAAGCTCCTGGATGCGCTGCGTGTGTGACTCGTGCTGGGCGACAAAAGACATCAAAACGTCCTCGATAGTATACCCCATGTGGAAAGAATAGTAGGGGTCAGTAGGTGGCATAGCAGAGTCTGGTGCCCAAAGGAACGGCTCACTGGTGGGATCAAAAGGTGCCACATGAAATGGAGCAACAGAGGGTGGAACAGATGGCATCTGGGGCATGAAGGGGATAGACATCGGTACATGCCCAAAAGGATGGGCTGAAGAACCCTCTCCAGTCCTCGCTGGAGGTACAAACCGTGGAACCTGAAAAGAAGAATCAACATGTCGTGTATCAGGGATCTGAGGGGGAAAAGGTGGAACATCCTCATCAGCAGGTATCCAACCGTGCTGTGCATGCTCATCTGGTGGATCCATGTGTGCCGCGAACAGTGCATGCTCGGGCTCTAGTGGGATGGGATGAGGTGCAACAAAAGGGTGAACAGGTGCAATGTGCTCAACAGGATGGTCAACAGGTATATCAACCACAGGTAGAGGAACAACAAGGTCAACAACAACATGATCGCCCTCTAACAAAGGAACATCCACGGGGAGATCATCAACAGGCGGGTCTGCTATAACAGGCTCAATAGGGATGCCAGCATGTACGAGGTCATGCTCAAGTATGGGGTCTAGAGCGGCTGCCTGCTCAGGGGCGACGACAGGCTCGAGATCATCAAAAGCCATCTCGAAGTCAAACTCGGGGTCGATAGGATCTACTAGGTCAGCTGGATCCTCCATGGGCTGATCTATAGGTATAAACTCGATATCATGATCTGGGTCGTATCCCGGGGGAAAGATAGGATCAGAATCCTCTATGTCATCATGGTCAAACTCAAAGCTGGGAATAGGTGCAACAGAGGATGCCTGGTCAGGATCAGAATCATGCGCAAAGTGCTGTGCGCTCAATGTGTGAGAGGGTGCGGATGCCACAGACTCGAAGGAGTCTGGGACAGGAGAATGTGCAGGCGAATCCTCAGCGGGAACGTCAGCGATCATCAGAAGATCATCCGCAGGAAGAAGGGCCTCGCCCTGGATCTCATCCTCAAAGGGCTCCTCCTCAAACAGGTCAACATCGCCGTCAGCCTCGGCGTCAAGAAGGAAATCATATGCTATATAAACGGCTAAGGGTATAGGAGCCGGAATCTCTACTAGAGGTAGGTACTCAGCGGGAGGGCCATCTGCAGGCTCATCAGCACCATCGGGTAGTGCGAAGGGCTGGAAATCATCCTCGTCAGTACTGGTATAGTCAGATGTGTACACCTCATGCTCGGAGGATGGGAGGTCATCAGATACGATAGGTATGGGTCCAGTGGTGTCCGATTCGCCAGTACCGGCTGAATCCATGAGTCTGTATCATAAACACAAATATGCTCAAATAATCAGTCATACAATCAGATAATCACATAAGTCACCAAGTAAGGTATCACATAATTCTCCTAGTTTCACTAGCCAATTTCTCCCAGTCTTTAAGACTGCTCTATCCTCCACCTCGACCTCTTAGATCGAGCCTCGGTCCCCTTGACCGAGCCTCATCCTTCATGACTGAGCCTACTCTTCCTAGCCTCACTAGCCAACTACCTCGGTCACCTAGACCGAGCCTCGATCCTCCAGACCGAGCCTCAGCCCTCCGGGCTGAGCCTATAATAAATCAACGTGCTCAACTACCTCGGTCACCTAGACCGAGCCTCGATCCTCCAGACCGAGCCTCAGCCCTCCAGGCTGAGCCTATAAATAATAAAATGTGCTCAACATTTGTTTGTAAAAAGTTTTGGAACTGGACTTAAGTGGTATGCAGTAAAATGTTTTCGTGAGAGCCCTAGTGATCATAGTCTAGACTCGAGAAGGAATCCTAGTTCGCTATGATCAGAGCTCTGATACCAAGCTGTCACACCCTGGCTTTGCGGAAGCGTGGTAAATTTTGGTGTGACTTCTTAATACCATAGCTTAACCATAACAAAGCTATATGAAATAAAATCATGCAAGATCATCCATTTGATTAAGTTTTAGAACCAGAGTATCATACCATTGTCTTAAAGACTTACAACATCGTAACATAAAACATTGTCTTTAACAACATAACCATTAACATGAAATAAACGCAGTTTAAGATCTGTGACTTGTCCAGGAAAGAGTCACATTTCCTAAACCGGGATGACCTTGGAACCCTTATGCAGCGGGAAAACATAACATACCGTGCCAGATCTTTAATTTCCTGAAATACATGTAAGTTGAAAAATCAACAATAATGTTGAGCGAGTTCATGTGTAAGTGAGTATGTAAAACACTTGTAAGTATAAAAGTTCCCTGGTATGTAGCAGTGTAAGGAAAAAGAGATCACCAATGGTTTGCAAGGCCTTTAGTATGTGTGAAGTGCAAGTAGGAAGACTCAAACCTAGCAAATTTCGCGTTGGGTACAAAGTCACTCAAGGTCCGTTCTGTTGGGCCTCTCTGAGGTCCGTTCTGTTGGGCCTAGAGTTGGGCTCGCTACACCCAGATAGATCTACCGCTTACGTCCCTCGGTCCTACAATGAGGATTAATGGTCTCCGGTTTCTGCTTACCCACTCACATGATCTAAGTAGTAAACCTCCTTACGTTAACCATACCATGTATAAAGTACTTGTAAACAAAGTAACATGTATTTCACCCCCGCAGTTAAGAAAACTGAAAACAGTTAGAGAAAAGGGGGACATGAACTCACAGTGAAGCGTCTCTACCAAGTATCTCCTGCTCACGCAGCTGTGCGATGACCTACAGGTGCTAATTTCTATTAGACGGACGGTCGTGCCTTAGCTTTATAGTTTAAGTCTTTGGGAAATAGTTAGACAACTATTTCGTGTTTACATTCTGTATATACTTGGTAGTTAATCTCCTTCCCAAGGATGGGGGATTCAATACATGTGCGTTCATAAATATTTCCGTAAGTGCGTAAGTTACGTTTAACAATCGAGTGGTAATGTAATCACCGGTGTAACTTATATATTTATGGTGAAAGCGTTCGTATTATTTTGGATTCGTTAACGTTCGTAAATATTATTTTACTCTAAAAATAATATCTATGCATTTCCACAAAATAATCATAAACAGTGTGTGAAAAATATATATTTATCACGTTTAATTTTGTGAAAATCCCACCTCCGAATATTTAGTAAATAAAGTCATGGCGAAATTCATATTTCGAGAACATGTCAAAAATAATTCTAACACTTGTAGTGTAAATAGTTCCAAGTGTTAGGTTTTTAGAAAAAATTCGCCAGAGTTTCCTCTGTAACTGGAGGTGGCCACGCTTTCAAGCGTATCATTTTCTTTAACAAATCAACTCAACAATTTTCTTTATTTGATCAGAACAACTTTTCTCACAACAACTAATCAACATATGTGTAACTTGCCAAAAATTACATGAACTTGTAGTTTTCCCAAAACTGTGGTGTAAATCTCCTTAAATTTAGTAGATCCTCATATAAGGTAATTTGGTCTTGTAAAAACCTCGTTTTTAGAGAAAATCCATCTTTACAACTTCCCGTCATCTTTTTACAAAAGCTGTTATTTTGTTGGATCTTTTCATTTCACAAGTGTTTACACACTTGTGGTTTATAAAAATCATGCTTGTTAGTGTAAGATCCATCTTTTAAAATACATGATTTCTTTGATACGTGGTTCTTTGAAAATACCACTTGCAGATGCGTAGATCTGCTAGTTTTAAACACAATTTCACAAGTAAAACTCTTTTACACAAGTTCATGATTCGCGTGTGGTAGAGTTTCACCTTTTAACCCTTGTATTATTCAAAACAAGCTTATTTTAAGATCCATGATCTTACCAAACCGGGTTAAATGATGATCCGAGCTACCACATCATAGATCAGGCCTAAATAATCATACATTTCGAATACTACATCATTTACACAACTTATGAGCTATTAACCACCATTTTTAGTGTTTTAAGTAGACTTTAAAGCATCATCTTGCATGTTAACGAGTTTTAACTGATAAAAATCCTTTTAACCACTTTAGAATAGTTCAAGATAGGGATTTAAACATCATACCACTAGCTCGAGGCTAGGGAGGAATCTTGACGAAATGGCGTGGATAAAAGCAAGATAAAGAGGTCCTTCGCGTTCCGTTTGCACCAAACCTCCTAATATGTGACCCTTGATGCTTGTATGAACTTGAAATGGCGAGATCAAAGCTCGACAATGGTTGTGTGGCTGCTTGTGTTCTCGGCCGTGACTCAAAGAGAGGGGAGAGAGAGAGCTTTTGTGTAATGTGTGTGATGAAGTGATTAGTGGGTTAAGGTTAATACTTATAGGCAAAGCATTCATGTTTAACCAATGGTCACTATGTTGTCTAGATATTAGACAACAAGGATTTTAATAATCAAAATGGTACAAGGTATGTCTTCTCTAGTTGGGGCCGGTTAGAGAGGGGGGGGGGTCCTAGTCCGATTCCAACTAGTTAGTTAGGTATTAGTTAGGTTAAACCAAGTTAGTTAAGTAGTTAACTTGGTTAGTTGTGTGTCTCGCGTTACAAAGGGTGTTAGGGTAATCAGGGACCCTAACTGGCTCAGAAAAAGATAAATAATGAAAATAACAATATTTTCACGTTCCGGGTATAGTCCGGTTGTTTGGTTGGATAGTAATCCGTTAAAGCGTTAACAAAGCTTTTAAGGTGTCGTTAATACTCTTTTTAGTGACACGACTCATTCCTGACACTTTGGAAAGTGTCTAGCAATATTTTTCTCATGTTTTGGCACTTTATTAGTTAGCTAAAAGCTGAATTATTGTGTAAAGTGCTGAGTTTTGTACTTTAGAGTACGTTTTAGGCACATCCAGTCATTGTGACTTATTCCTAGAGACGCAGTTCTACAACCCTTGTATCCCTACACTCACCACTAGTGTAGCAAAATATTTCTGGCTCATACAGGCCTTAGAGGCAGTGTCTGCCTGATGCTGGCTTTATCAGCATGTTCAATAGGTTATCCGTTATAGTGCTACTGTGCTTTTTGTGCATCATGGTTGTCACTAGGGTTCAGCATGTAAATAATGTAGTGACGATAAGTAAAGTATGATGCAAGTAAGTACATGTATTAGATATCAAGTAGCAGTTCATCAGCTAGTTCAAACAAGCACAGTAATTAAGCAGTAATTAATCATTAGTTAAGTCGTACGGATACCTGGTTTAGTGCGGGTTGTAACACAAGAGATAGTGACTGTACTTGTGCGATACAAGTTTAGTGACTAACGTTAAGAAAACACGTATAGGTCACGACGCTAGATAAGCAAATCCGGTGAAGTTTACGACGCAAGGAACGCAAAGTTGTGAGTTCATGCTCCCCCTTTTCTCTAACTGTTTTTGGTTTTATAACTCTCGGGGGTGAAATACATGTTACAAATATTATAATTTTTACAAAGGGTAAAAATACAAGAAGCACTCTTGGTGAGAACGAGAACCGAGTGCAATATGATTTAAGAATACGAGAAGCACTCGTGGTGAGTGCAATATGATGAGCTTTAAGAAAAGCCTAGAAAATACTAGATCATGTGAGATTAAACTAGATATTGAGATGCCATTAATACATAATCAGGGACGAGGGTTAGATCTAACGGGTACGGCCGAGCCCCACTCAGGGTCCTTATGTGACCACTTGAGTGCTTCGGTGTCCCAGTCGAGGGAAATCGACACAGTCGAGGTTAATCGACACAGTCGAGGGTAATCGACACAGTCGAGGGAAATTGACGCAGTCGAGGGTAATCGACACAGTTAAAGGAGAAAATACTAATGCTCCCTATGTCCTCACATGCCTTGAAGGAGAATATACTAATGCTCCCTATGTCCTCACGTGCCTTAATGTCCTTGTATAAACAATCATTTAAAACGTGGGGTACACAAGAAAACTTGAATGATACTTGAGTACGTGGGGTACTCAAGAAAACGGGAATTATACTTGAGTACGTGGGGTACTCAAGAAAGACTTGAATTATACATGATACATACTATGTTTTCATACAAAGTATAAAAACGTGAAATACAAAAACGCATGAACTCGCTCAACTTTATGTTGATGTTTTCCAAAATTACATGTATTTCAGGTGACAGGATGGATCTTGGGCGCAAGTGTCGTAACTAGAAGTAGACTACAAGTTTAGATGTCATCCACTTTTGTTGAATTGTAACCTTGTCAAAGGTCGTGTTTTGAAAACTTAAATAACACGTGTTGTAATACTCAAATTTTCATGAATGGATGAACATCGTTTTGATCATGTAGTTGTTTATTACGATTGAATGCAATGATAACAAGCTAGTCACACATCATACGCTTCCGCAAAAGACAGGGTGTGACATATTTGGCTAAGTGGGAGAATGTAAGATTAAATATATTATTATTGTAATATTTAATCTTGTAGCCATATAATCATTTATACTATATAGATCAAAATATATTAAAACCTATTATATAATTAGTTGGTAATTGTTGATGGACTATATTACCCTTATTAACTAATTGGGTTTACTCTTGCGTGTATATATAAGGATATTATTAGAAAGGTTAAAATGTTAAACACCCTGAATATTCAAAACATCACAAAATCGTCTCTCTCTCCAAACCGAATTCCCCTTGATTTGGTTATCACCATCATAGCTTGACACCCTAAGGAGGAACCAGTTCAAGCTGACAATCATGTCAAACTCAATGTCTACATCTCTGACTGGATTCTCTGCTGGCCTGTGTGCTGTAACAGGTATTTCATTTATGTTTTCCATTATGTTTAAAAAGAACTGATCAACACACGGTACCATGTTAACCGAGTTTTTTTAAAGAAGATTCTTAATCCGTTGAAAACAAAAAAGATATTCATGATTTTTCTAAATGGAGTAATATTTAAAATTTTAAAATAGTGTTACATTTAAAATAAAGTGTTTTTCACCCTCTCTTTGCAGAACCATGACGAATTTAACCGCTCGTCAGATCAATAAAGACCAAACTCCTGTCGCGTAACGCGAGCGAAATGATCCAATTCTGCAACGAAGCGTTGTAGATTAACTCGTTAAAACAAATATCATAGACACGAACAATAGTGACAATTTGATTTTGTCAGCCAAATACAACCCATGAACACTACACATGGAATCCAAAAATTTATGAAGCCACTCAATTGTTTGGAACTCAAAACCAAACAATAAGCAAAGTGTAACTTACCAAAAACTTGCTCTTAGTATGGACTAAATTGGTGCTCCAAAGTTTTATACCATAAATCTTCGGTTACTCATCCGACTAAGGGGCTGTTTGGTAGTCTCTTAATGACCATTCAGATTCTACCTCTTAATGGTTTAAAACCTCTAATGAATAAGAGGTAACCTCAAGTCTGAATGGTTAAGAGGTAACCTCTGAATGGTAAATCATCACATATCACATTCTTCTACCTTCTCATTAGTAAAATTCTTAATGGTTCCATTAAGAGGTAGCCTCTTAGTGACCATTCAGAGGTTACAAAACAGCCCCTAAGTAGGTAGAGCTCTACTGACCGACCACTGAAGTACAACAAACATTTATCATTTCGAAAACCCCAGTAAATAGGCAAATTAATAATCTTTAAATTATCGATCGATAAGACATAAATACTTCAAAATTGTGATAGAAGATTTTATATAACTGATATCTCTCTGGCGTTGCTACCTCTATATCCGTCTTCAAAAATTGCAATTCTTCTAAAAAGAATATACCTTTTTTTATTTTCCTGGTACACCGAGTTTTCTGCGTGACCACTCTTGTTCTTTCAATTCAATCAATCTACAAATTGACTAAATATGGAATTCCACTATTAAATTTTTTAATGATGCTGATTTGTTATCTAAATATGCTGAGTGACAGTGGCAGACCCAGGATTTTTTCCGATATGGTCCATTTTTTCGGTGTTCAAAATTTTCATAACCAAACGTTTAAATTTTCGGGTCGGTTCTCGTTCGGGTCGGGTCAGAGCCAGATTTGAATTAGATTTAAAAAAAACTAGAAAAACAAGCTTTACAAGAATTCAACACATGACCTCTTGTTGGTAAATAGAAGCGTTTACCACTACACCAGCTTTTTTTTTTCTATGGTGTCCACATAATTGTATTTATGGGGTCCTTATAAAATTTAATATACCGGATTGACTAATTTTTAAAAAAACATTAGGGTCCGGAAACCCTGACCCACTCCATGTGGGTCCGCCCTTGCTGAGTGACCACTCTTGTTCTTTCAATTCAGACTCAATAGCGCACCAAGATAATATGGCAAGACAAATAAAACTTTCTGCAGCAAAAAAAAAAAAAAAAAGAAAGAAAAGAAAAGAAAAACCCTTAGATCATCAATTACTTTGCATTTTACATATATTAATCTATTAACAACATATTTTTCAAAATTTATATAATATATTGCTAACTAGTGCTGATGCCAACGAACTTTGTGGGTTGATTAAAATAATAACCCGTTTTCTGTTGTTAGTATTTAACAGTGAAAACTGACATATTTTCAAAAGGCTAAGCACATGTTAAAGCAAGTACGAAATAGGCTGGAGTGGGCTTGGTCTTAGAACTTGGAATTTGCAACTCCTTGACAAGAGATCCATTATAGTCTCAAGTTCGCTTATTTAGATCTTGCTTGTGGATATTTTACGCCGTACATGTAACACCCTGCGTTTTGAAAGTCAAAGTACAAGTCAAAGTCAAAGTCAAAGTCAAAGGAATAAAAGATTGCTAATTGCGATCTGTCACTCCTTTCTTACTTATTGATTGTACTTCTTGACTCGTAATTGAATTCTTTTATTTGTTTGCTTTAGTTGTATTATGTGGAGTATCTATAACAATCGAGGTTTAATCGCATGTTGATCGCTAATATATTTATCGCTTTACCGCTAATCGCCATCGCAACTCGAGTTATGTGTTCTGGATATTGTTTTATGTGTGTGCTACTTGTGCATGTTTATATCGTGTTATGGTGATTAATCAAAATGAAATCGCACTCTATCGCAACGCAATCTCATCGCAAACTCGAGATGTAAAGTTACTTATATGTTAGTTAGGTTATTTGTGTAACTACTGTTTAATACTATCGCATCATTTACTCGAAACGCATCGCAACGCTCAGTGCACGAAACGAAAACACGAAAACCCACTCGTGGTAGCCAATCGATCGAGTGACCATTCGATCGAATGGTCATCCGTCCGGATGACCATCCGATCGGGTTGGTATCCGATCCATCGCTGCACCGCCTTTCCCTATTTGGAATCCTATAAATAGCACTTATCACATCACAAACAGCGATGTGATAGCTCTGGTGCGACTCTTCGACTTCCAGCCCATTTTCCTCGATTTCTCACGATTCTTGTAAGTTTTCGACTCAAATCTTGTATATCTATGATCTACACACACTTCTCCATCATTTTCACCTTTGAATATTAACTTTTAACCATGAAATCGGCTGATTTGAGGTGTTCTAGGATGATGTCATCATGGGGTTCTTATGAACTTCAAGATTTGACTTCATTCCACCAAGAACATCTCAGATCTAAGAGATTTCAACATGATTAAACACTGATTTTGCCTAAATCTAAACATTTTGAAGATTAAAAGGATTGAAAGATGTTTTCATAACTTTTCTTTGAACTCTTTTACACTCTTGCACTCGAAACCGATGGGATCGGAACTCATTCAGGCCTTATACTCTTTCTCAAGCAAAGTGTCGCTCTGAGAACTGATTCCTCTCAAAGAGACAACCGATTCAAGGGTTAAACATGAACAACCATCAAGAACGGTTGACTGATCAGACTGGGGTGATTCCCACCTCGATCGGATGACTCGGGCTTGATGGGAATTCTGTTGTTTAACACGTTGTCATACCGTAAACTTTTCAAACTTAACAAATTTCAAAACGAGCAAGTCACTGCACAGACTGCCGTCCGATCGGATTGTCATCCAATCGAACGACAATCTGATCGGATGACATATGGTCTTCAACACTTAAACATTTTTTCAATTTTCAAAGATCATCAGTTTCTAACGAATTGTCACCCGATCGAAAGACCATCCGATCGAATGACCATCCTGCTGTGAACTTGTTCTCCAAGAAATGTCTCACTGGATGGATCGCCATCTGATCGAACGACCGTTCGACCGGATGACCTGAAAGGAAGAAATACTATTCTGTTTTTAAAATGCTACAACGTAAACTTTAAAGCCATCATACACAAACACATCCATCCCAAACGAAGGACAATCCGACCGAATGGCCATCCGTCCGAATGACCATCCGTATGGATTGTCATCTGATCGAATGGCCCTTCGTCACTTAGTCACTTGCACCATTTTACGCACCATTCATCACTTATGCACTCGTTCTGTAATCAGGCTTACTCTATCGCTCCCTTCAATCGAATCACAAATAGTGTTTAGTAACTACTATCTCTGTGAGTATACTCGATCCCTTTTTGCTTTACGCACTTTTAGGTGTTACATACGTTATCTATATTCAAATCACAATTGACACACAATGCAAACACTTTTGTACGCTAACCGTTACTGCATGTTATACGTGTTACTCGATGAATGCTTGTATGTTATGTTTACACAGTGATTGTTGCCTGACACCTTAGCAACGATAGTACTATAGTTTGGATTCAGCACCTGTCATGGACGGGGGTTGCTAAGGGTATTTCTTCACGTGTCATGTGACAACTCGAGTTTCCAAGATTCCATCTTCGCATTTAGTGCACGTTAATTTTTTTTTATTATTGTTTATGTTGTTTGTTTACGCGACCTGTTTGTTTCACAACGCTTACATTTGTAAAACGTTAAATGGTACCGCGATTGATATTTGATATTTGGGGTGCATATTATATTATATGATGATAGTGTAATTTGTGCTAATTGGGATTGTATAATTTATTCTGGAAGTTTGGCCTAACACCCCTGCTAATATGAAAACACCACCTCCCTGGTGAAATCACCCTAGTGGTGAAAACACCTTATTGTGTTTTCGTCCATGTGGCTGACGAAATCAGAGATGGGCTAGGCCCATGGCCCAGTATTTTGAGATATTTTATTTTAGCAGTTTATAAACAAATCTTCTCCGATAAGTTTCCCACTTACCAAAGCTTATCACTTTGTTTCTCTTTCTATCTCTGAAACCCACAAAGAGAGTTCCTCATTTGAAGCAAAAACCTCTGTTTAATCCTTGGTTAGTGATTTCATGATTCAGTTGTTTCTTTTTGCATATCGTATGATTATTGGATGTTTAATCATGATGTATGTATATATTTATATATGTGAATATGTGATTTATCATTGTGTGATTGCTAGATAATTATCATCCACGAAGTGTCTGTATCTTGGATGTTTTGATCCACAGTGGGTATATGCTAATGAATGATAAACTGATTGATTTATGTTCTTGATCCCACAAAGTTTTGGTAGAGTATTTGTTTCATATCAATGATTTATGATATGACTTGTAAATGATTAATCAAGTAACTGTAATGAGTTTTTAGTTGCTGGGTTTAAGTTGCAGAGAGTGTTGGTGAAGATGATGTTCTGGACGAAATCACCCACCACCTTTAAAGTGGATGAAATCACCTTAGGTGATTTCGGCCCACATAGAGATTTCGGCCCATGTGTTTGATTTCGGCCCTAGTTGGTTTTCGACCCAATGAGGGATTTCGGCTAAAGTGGATTTCGGCCATAGGGTGTTTTCGGCATTATGTGTTTTTGGCAACTTGTTAACTGTTATTATTAATGTCATTGAAAATGTTATTCAAATAAACTAACCACATGTATAACTCAGTTAGTTTACTTAACTCTGTTAAGCTAGTAAGTTGTTAACTTTTATGGTTTGTTAACCTTGTTAAGTTATTAACTCTATTTATTAAATTTACACAGTAAGTTATTAAACTTGTCTGTATGTAACTCTGTTAGTTCTGATTCAACTATGTTATGGTTCATTTACTATGCCAAGTCAGTAACTGTATTAAGTATGTTATTGGATAATATGCTATAATGAACTGTGATTAACTTTTATGTGATGTGTGATTAACTGCCAAACACACTTTGTGATATTACTGTGACACTAGTTCCATGTGAAACTTTACAAACAATGTGAACTGATTGTGTATACGTGCACTATAGGACTTGACTGATTTATTGTGAGCACTTAACTTAGCATACCGAGCAAACAAGGTGAGTTCACACTTCTACCAAGGCATGGGATTCCCGGGGTTGGGAATGGGTTGATTGATTGATTATCTATGCTTAAGAGTTATCGGAATTACATACCATAGGCCTCGGGAGAGGAAGGTCAATGGTAGATACTACTAGACTAGTGATACATATACTTCTCTTCGCACACATGCCGGGATCGGCCGCGATACTAGAACAATCTTCGCAAACATGCCTGGAATGGCCGCGAACTATACTTTAATCTTCGCAAACATGCCTGGAGGGCCGCGATACAAATATACCTAGTCTAGAAAACATGGGAAACCCCCTCTAAACTTCGCAAACATGCCTAGAGGGCCGCGATGATATTACATACGATACATGATTACTAAACGAACATACGATTTACGATACGAACATTATAACTAAATAACCAACTGTGAACTCGCTCAACTATTTGTTGACTCTCTGTTACATGCCTTGCAGGACCTTAGGTACTTTTGGAGCTTGCACGGGAGGCACAGTCGTTGTGGACATGGATCGTGAAATGTGTTGTTAATCATTATGACATTTTGTACTTAAACTTATGTTGGGTTTTACTTTAAATGCTTCCGCTACACACTTGTTTATATTTGGTTTTGGAAACACCTATCGTATTGATGAATGACTTTTACTATATACTTATGTTCAATATGATTGGTGGCTTGATCCTGGTCATGTCACGCCTCCAAGCGGTGGTATTCCGCGTGTGGATTTTGGGGGTGTGACATGTCACGGTGGTGATATGTGTTGCGCACTCTACAACTCGCAGTCATGTCTATGCATATCTCATTGTCGATAACCTACTAGCTTCACTTTGCTACATGTTACATGCTGGTTATGCGTAAACGATTTCGCTATCTATCTATACTGTTGGGATTGAATCCTACCAAAGGAACAGTTGATAAAGCCAAAACTGGATCAGAACAGTAGATTCTAAATAAGCAGATGTTTGTATTCAATCTTTCCCCTTGAGAGTGGCTTTAACATCTGATGGATTCAAAGCACTGCCCTACCTAACTACTGCTGGCCAAAAGACTGATGAATACTAAAGTGCTGATGCTCAATCAACTGTTTTATCTCAAGTACTGCTGAAGACCCAAAGCACTGCTGGAGCCTAAGTAGTGGAATGAAGGATCAATTGTTTCATTTAGACTTTATATATTGTAATCAGTTGATTGTAATCAGTGGTTGTAATAGGTCAGTAGTTTGAGTTTGTCAGGAGGTTAGATGTCACTTTCATGGTGACATCAGCAAAGATGTTTCAGTGGTTTGCTCGTGCCTATAAATAGAACAGTACCCTGTACTGTTCTTTTAGCTCTTTCATCACTTGTCATTCTGTACGTACAAACCATTGTGAGCTCAGGCTGAGGGGGAGATTGTATTGTATGCATGCAAGTGTAATTGAATCATTGTAATAAATATAATCATTCGATTTCATGGCAAACATGTGTGTTGAAAGCAATTCTTCCATTTGATTGTGTATTGAAAGTTTGTTTCCATTTACATTCAGCTGCACTTATACTCATTCATATTCATAATTATCAGACAAAAACACAATCATAAGAAACTCAGATCCTAACAATTGGTATCAGAGCTAGGACAGTCAAATTTGATCTAACAATCATTTTGACGTAAAAGTTCAGCTCATAATCGTTGATACTTCTAATTGTTCGTTTTGTTGAAAAACAGAGTAAGGATTAATCACTAGCAAAGTTGATTAATCAGTACCTGAAAAACAACCAGGATGACGTTACAATCACAAGATGTTAACAATAGCATTGGTTCACTCTTCAAACCACCCATGTTAAAGAGAAATGAATACAACATCTGGCAGAGAAAGATGGGTTACATCCTTGCTCAACAGAATACTGGATGTTGGAAGTCGGTTATCTTTGGACACATGTTCCAATGGTGCCGAATGCTGAGGATCTAAACGTTTTTGTTCCTAAGAAAATTGAGAACTATACGGACCAGGATTTTCAGAAAATTGAACTAGATGCCAAGGCATTCAGCATCGTTGCATCCGCACTACCAAATGAAATTTATGCTGGGCTGTTACACTGTAACAGTTCCAAGGAATTGTGGGATGCACTGAAGGAACATTTTTGGGGAACTGAAGAAGTAATTGAAAATAATAGGGAAATTCTGAATCAACAGTATGAAACCTTTTTTTACATTAAGGGTGAAACATTAACACAACAGTTTGAGCGATTCAGTTGTCTCATTAGTGAGCTAAGACTTGTTATTGTTGAATTTGCTAATTCAACACAAAATAGCAGGTTTCTTAGGTCACTACCTGAAAAATGGGATACAATTGCTTTTGTGACCAAAAATTTAGTTGGGTTCAAAGATCTGACCCTGACCCAACTTCATGGTAGACTCCTGACCTATGAAAGGGAGTTAAACAAGAAAAAGAAGTTGCAAGAGTCTGGAAAAGTTGCAGATGACTACTCATTTGACAACACAGCTCTTCTGGGTCAAGAAGAGTTTGGCAGTAGTAAGGATCAGAGTTATGATCACTTTATTGACATAACTGCTGGTGGAAACTTCAACTCTAATCCTCACTCATCCAATTATGCTTTCACAGCAAATGGAGAAAGCCAGAACTCTGACAATCTATGCTTTGAACTCAATGATTTGCAGCATTTTGATCCAACTGACTTAGAAGAAATGGACATTTTGCACCAACTTGCACTACTGAGTGTTAGAACCAGCAAGTTTTACAAAAGGACAGGGAGAAAATTTCCAGGGTTATATGGGAACCTAAAAGTGGGGCTGGATAAATCAACGATTAAATGCTATAAGTGTTATAGGTTAGGTCATTTTGCTAGGGAGTGTAGGAGTCAGACAAATGGACCAATTATTACACATCCTAGCTCAAACCCTAGACCACAAAATAACCAAAACACTGTGCACTATGCCCAATATGCCCCTGCTGCTCATGTAAACACTGCTCATTATGCACACCCTACAACCCCTGTGCCTGTGCATTATGTTCAAACCACTGTTCCTCAGATACAGTATGTCCAGGCCCCTGCTCCTCAGGTTTAGGTACAACAAGCTGCACCTCAACAAACTGCACCAGCAGTGGTTCATCCAGATCAGTAAAGCTTTTTCACCCAAGGCTTTGTTGACTGGAGCAGCTTACCTGATGAGTTAGGTGATGAAAATTTTGCACTCTATGCTACTAATGATGCTTCTAATGATGATTTTTGTTTTATGTCATTAGAGTCAATACAAGAAGGGCTGGAAACTGAAGAAGGACAGTCAAGTGATGAAGCAGTGGACAAAATTGTTGAAGCAGTGGTTACAGCTGTTGCTGGTGAAATACTGTTGGGAGAAAATTCAGAACCCCTATTGGAACCACTGTCTGACCCCTGGTCTGAAGAAGAAGAAGAAGAAGAAGAAGAAGAAGAAGAAGAGAAGAAGAAACATGGTGAAAAGGAAGAGAATGTGGCTGATAAGAAAGAGCATGTTTGTGACTGTGTCATGATAGCTGCAGCTAAGGTATCACCTCAGGTTCTTAAAAATCTGTGTTCAGACAAATGCATCATAGCATTTGCTAACATTAAAGAGGTGAATGAAAACCTTAGGGATAGGGTGTTAAATGATGAAGTTCAATTTGAAAAGTCTTTAAAAGAACTAAAAATCAAATTGGCTGAAAAAGATAATGAAATATGCAGTCTCAAAAAAGAGCATAGCATAACCAAGGACCAAATCCATACTATGATAGAAAAATATCAAGCCTGCAAAAAGGAGTTGGAATCCACCCAAATCACTTGTGCAAAATGGGTGGAATCCTGCAAAGGTTATGAAGTTATGCTTGAAAAACATATCAAAAGCAATGGAAAATTTGGTGTAGGTTTTAGAAACATGACCAAGTTGAAAACAATGCTGTAAATGAATCTGGTTTTGTTGAAATCATTCCCACAAACAAGGATGGCCAAGAGGTTAAAATAACTGATAAACTTGGTAACAAGATCACTTTGGAAAGATCTGTGGAGACCTCAACTTTTGAGGAGAGTGAGAAATACCAATTTAAACCCACATGGTCTGATGAGTGAGACATCCTTGAAAACTTCAAACCCATGGACTTCACAACCATTGATGGTGTCAAAGCTCCTAAGGCCAAGGTTATTCTTCTTAAGCACATCCCAACAGTGGTTCAAAACTCTGTTGCAAAGGAGTCTGAAAAGAAGAAGAAAAGAGAAAAGATTAAAAACTTGTTTTGTGACTTTTGTGAAAAGAAAAATCACTTGACCAAAGATTGTTTTCACTTAAAAGCTTATGATCTTAACAAAACAAGTACTATTGTGCCTTCACAGAGCTGCACCATCTGTGGTAAATCAAATCATTCTACTCAACAGTGTGTGTACCTGATATCCTTTGAGGTAAAAAAGGAAGAGTACATGTCAAAACCATAAGTCAAACAACAACCATTGTTTGTGCCAGTTCAAACATCTGTTATAAAACAGCTGAACCAAACCTCTGTTAAAAGAGAAGTTCAGGTGACTGATTCACCCCCTGCAAACCAATACCGAAGAGGTAAAGGTCAACCACCATACCCTAGGGTCCCACATGTTTATGAGGCTTACAAAAAGCCTTCTAAAGCAAGAGTGAACAGGCATCCCTTTGGGTACCAGCAGATGATAGGGCAAGACCCCCAACAGTGGTTATAGAAAACCAGTTCTAAAACTAGCCAAACCCCTGAGCTAACCACTATCCATCCACCTGAACTTAATATAGACACTGTTGAGACTCCATCTAAATCCTTATTGGCTTTGGAGACCCTCATGAACTAACCTTTTACTTGATGTGCAGGGAGCTTCTGCATGTTTAGATAGTCTTTGGTATCTAGATAGTGGAGGCTCCAGGCATATGACAGGATGTTGAGCCCTACTCAAAGAATTCAAAACTCATGGAGGGGGATATATCCTTTGGTAATAATAGTAAAGGGAAGGTGATGGGGTCTGGTACAGTTCAGTCTGGAAATGTTAAGTTTGAAAATGTCAATCTAATAGACAATCTAAAATTTAACCTTCTTAGTGTCTCATAAATGAGTGATAAGGGCTATGGCTCATTCTTTACTAAGGATTGTTGTAGGATTGTTGGACCAGAAATGGTTAAAAAGATTGAAGAAATAATAAAAAATGGAAAAACTTAACTTGTTGCTCAAAGGAGTGGCAATGTTTATGTAGTTGATTTCTCAAAAGAGAGCCTCAAGACTGATGCCTGCCTGTTCTTAGCTGCCTCTACCAAAGAGACAGATCTTTGGCACAGGAGATTGGGGCACACAAATCTCAAGACACTCACTGCTTTGTCAAAAAAGGGGTTAGTAAGAGGTCTTCCTCAAAAACTGTTCACCTGTCCTGAGCATTGTGTTTCCTGCTTAAAAGGAAAACAACATAAAAGCTCTTTTAAGTCCATTGAAGAGTCCAAAACAACCAAGTGCTTGCAAATGCTTCACATGGATTTGTTTGGCCCAGTTAAAGTCATGAGTCTTAAAAAGAAAAAAAATATTTTTTGGTAATTGTAGATGACTTTTCTAGGTTTACATGGACTTATTTCTTACATTCCAAAGATGAGACTGCAGGCATTTTGCAAGACTTTGTTACACAGGTTGAAAAGCAATTTGACTTGCCAGTAAAAGTCTTCAGGAGTGACAATGATAAAGAGTTCAGAAATAAGGAGTTATATGAGTTTTGTGTGTCAAAAGGAATTGTAAGGCAATACAGCATTCCAAGGACACCAGATCAAAATATGGTTGTTGAAAGAAAGAACAGGACATTGATTGAGGCTACCAGAACCATGCATGCTGATTCAGGTTTGCCATTAACTTTTTGGGCAGAGGCAGTGAACACTGCTTGCTATGTCCAGAACAAAGTTTTAATCAACCCTAGGCATCAAAAGACTGCTTATGAACATCTGTATAAAATCAAACCACTGGTCTCATACTTCAAAGTTTTTGGCTGCCCATGCTTCATTCTAAATTTAAAAGATTCTATCTCAAAATTTGCAGCCAAAGTAGACAGTGGTTATCATTGGGGATACTCAACCACTGCTAAGGCCTACAAAGTGTTTAACACAAGCACCAAAACAGTGGAAGAGACTTTGAATATGAAGTTCAGTGAACTTTCTTCAATGAAAATCCCTGCAAACCCTGCAGAATTGTTTGATCTTGATAAATTTACTTTTGAAAATGTTTCTATTAAGACTAACAATGCAGGTCCATCTCAAAATCCTCCATCAGACTATGGATATGAAGTCATCATTCCACAACAAAAGTCTGCATCAATTGAAAGAGCAGCAGATGTTCAAAACAGTTGTCAAAGCTCAACCACTGCTACTTCAACAGTTGTTGACCAAAGTAGCCCATTAACCCCTGCTTCCACATCATCAAACACTGTTGATAAAAATCCTCAAACAGGGGATAAAAGTCAGCATGTTTTCACACCAATTCCACCTATTCCTCCACCTCCATTTCAAGCCACTGATGGATCATCAAAGTCACCATCAGTGGTTAGCTGAGATAATTCACATCTGCAGCCCTCACCCTTAAATGCCATTGTTCCATACAAAGCAGATTTAATCTTCTTGAAGTCTCATCCACCTGACCAAATCATTGGCAACATCTGTGAAGGGGTTCTCACAAGAAAGCAATCCCAAAACATCTGTATTTTTGCTGGTTTTCTATCTCTCCATCAGCTAGTCAAGTACCAAGAGGCACTAAAATACAACAGCTGGGTAGAAGCCATGCAAGAGGAGCTCCAACAGTTTAAAAGACTACAAGTATGGGATCTTATACCACTGCCAGAGGGTGTGATGTGACATCCGTTCCTCCACGGCCATCAAACAAATACCAAATCAACGAAATATTGTATTTAATACTTGGGATTTGTATAAATTTGTGTATCATTTGCACATATCAATTCTCGTTCGATTTCAAGATTTAAATCGCTTTCTAGAAGGTTATACGCAAACTGGTGCGTAAACGCAGTCAGTTTAATGCAACAAACACTCCAGAATAGTGACATAGGCTTAACATACCTTAAATAACCTCCACATAACTTAGAAATAAGTTTTGGACGGTTTGTTGTATCGAAATCAAGTTTGTTCGATCACAGTGACTAATTATGTCAAACTGTGAAACTATACCAATTTGTATAGTAACGAATAGTCCGAAACTTGATCATAAGTTAAACATACCCTAAATATCCTTTATATAGCTTAGAAATAGGCTTTGAGGGGTTCGGTATGCTAAAATAATCTTTCTTGATCAATAGGGACTAAAAGCGTCAAAAAGTGCACAAGTTTGCATTTTCGCGCATATCTTACATTCTGAATATATCCGGACATCCAAAAATTCATGTAATCATTAAAATATTTTATTTTAGTGATTGGCATGATAAAATTCCATTCATCTCTTAATTTGGATCGTTTTTGCGTCTGTTACGACTCCCGTCGTAATTAACCGAATAACGCAACCGTACGACCAAAAGAACCGACATTCGAGATTTTTTTGAGCATGTTTCATGTTCCCTATACTTTAACTTCATTTTAGAGCCTTAAAATGAGGTTAAAGGGGTTTAAACGCATCGAAAAAGGCCTTAAACATGTGTAGGGACCATTTCTGCCATTTTTCAAACTTTTCTGACCTGGCACCTGGTGGCGCTGCACGAGCAGCAACTGCCTCTCCCCATGGCGCGGCGCGAGTGCTTGATCTGGACAGAAACTTGAATTTTGGCATTTTCAGCAATGGGGTTGAACTTGGGGGTCTATTTTGTAACTTTTTCAATACCATTTGCTGGTATTGGGGCACCCCTAGTATTGCAAATCAATGGGCATGAGGTGTACGGCCATGATCGAAGCTCATTTCCCGATAAATGATCCTAACGGTTGTGCCAAATCTATAAATACCCCCACCATTCTTTCTCAAAACCCACTTGATTTTTCTGAGATTTCTCTAAGTTGAAGTGTTAACCACTTCATACCTGAGAATACTTGGAAAATCAAACTTGCTTGGACCCGTTGTAAGTATTCCTTCGTTCTTTTTATGCGTTTTTTAGCTTAAAAGTCAAACTGCGTTTGACTTTCTACATTGACCAGTTTATGGTCAATGCGAAGTTCGTTTGAACTTCATAACGTGAGCGTAATCACGATGGTTATAGTCCCTAGTGACTATACCTACTGATTACCACATTATCTAGGCTTAGTGACGAGTCGTAGTTTCAGCCAAAATGCGTATTTATGCGTATTTTGTAACCAAACTACTCTTGGATATCAAAACCCGTTTTCTAACTAAACTAAACATGTCTTAACATGTTTAGCTCGTCACTTTTAGATTAGTGCTTGTGTAGAGTCGTAAGTCAAGCGGACTAAACACCCGCTTAGACTTTCGAACTCGACCCGTTTGGTCGATCATTAGGATCCGACCAAGCATGTTTAGTGTCCATAGTTGTATAGGGAATAACATTCTGAGGTTATACCTTATGGTCAATTAGGTTTAATTAGTTGTATGATAGGTAGTTTATATGCCTTTGGTAAATGACCAAAATGCCCTTTTCATGCATAATTGGTAATTAAGCATATGTAACACAAACTTTTGCCACTTAATTGATTATGCAACATGTTTAGGCATATAATACTTGTCATAGGACTAGTTAGACGTCTCGAACTCGCTTTGCGCGAACGACACGTTAAAGTAGCGTAAGGTACCTTAATGGGTCGCAATGGGTCGAAAACACTTAGGTTAGGTTTCGATTTAGAATGTAGGCTTTGTTAAACCATGACATATGAGTTCCAATACTCATTTGGTTTACAAAACCTCATCCTATCCGATCTTCCGACTTATGTCCGGTTTATTTATATAGTTATTAGGTTGCCATTTGATTCCGTGCTCCCTCTAGCTTTGCTAGGTTGTTGTTCAAGACTTCTAAGCATTCTCAGGTGAGTACATAGTTCCCCTACTTTACTGTGTTTCAATTGTTTCGGGGTGATTCATATGTGCTAAATGTTTTCGAGGTTTTAACGATGGTTTCAAAAATAAATGATATGGTTTATACAAAATAAATAATGATTTTGATAAAGTAAACAAACTTGTTGGTTGTATTTACATAACGAATAACATTCATTAGTTTTGGCCGAACCGACCAGTATTAGGTTATGGTACCATAGGATCTGACAAATCCCGTTATCAGACTGCACCCATTGTTATGTGTGGGTTAGGTGGGTAACGACTGAATCTGTGATTGTTAATTTACCCTTTGTTGGTTGATTAATGCGAGAAGCGATAGGCGAGTTGCGAAGGTTTGGATGTTATTAGCGACACAATCAAAAGTAGTTTTCACAATTTAAAATGAGAATGATTTAAACGACTAAAGCGATTTTTAACGAATTAAACGATTTGGGTAAACGATTGGTTTTTGGTTAGTGTTTAGATAACGGGATGGGTATAATGTGATGAAAGCATGGTGGATACGCCGCTGGTACGTCCTATATATAAGTGTTTTCATCGTGTTACATACCGTGGCGTTATTTAGTTCACTTGGGTAAACGATTTTGAAACGATGTCACACAAACGAGGTTTTCGAAATGATATAAACCATACGAGTTTTATTAACGAATTTTATTAAGGAGATTTATTAACAAGTTTTTACGAGATGTTTTACAATTTGATTTAATTAAATAAATGTTTTGGGTTAAGAATAATGGCTACGAGATTTTATAAATTATAACCAACTTGATTTGAGTTGGTTAATTATGTCGCAATACTATACTTTTCAAAACAAGGTTTTTAAATTAAGTATTGCAACATGTAAACTAGCCATGAATCCGACACTGTCAAAAACCTATGTACTCGCAAGCATTTCTTTGCTGACTTTGTTTTCACATATGTTTCAGGTGTTGTTGAATGATGTTGATTGCTAGGATGCATGCTCATATAGGACTGGACGAGGCCTTAGTGACTTAATAACAATGATAGACTATGTTTAACTTGTTTATTTAGATTTCCAGACGATGTAAATATTTAATGTTTAATAAAACGAAACTTCAAATTTCCGTGTGTTTTGAAACAATGATTCTGTTACAACACTCCCCGACGATTCCGCCACGATCATTGTTTTCAAAAACAAAACAATGATAGACTATGTAAATATTTCATACCGTTATCATTGTTTAATAACAATGATGTTGATTTCCAGATGATGTAAATATTTGTTGTTTTACGCGGTCGGGGTGTGACATGTGAGTCCTATTGGCACAAAGTGGGTCTTCAAAAAGAAAACTGATGAAAGGGGCATTGTTTTCAAGAATAAAGCAAGGCTAGTGGTTCAAGGTTTCAGACAGGAAGAGGGGATTGACTATGATGAAACTTTTGCCCCTGTAGCAAGATTGGAAGCTATCAGACTGTTCCTGGCCTTTGCTGTCAACCACAACATAAAGGTGTATCAAATGGATATCAAATGTGCATTCCTCTATGGTAAAATTCAAGAAGAGGTATATGTTTGTCAACCTCCAGGTTTTGAGGATCCATTTTATCCAAATCATGTCTACAAGATAAATAAAGTTTTGTATGGCTTGAAACAAGCACCTAGAGCCTGGTATGAAACTCTTTCCACCTTTCTTCTTTCCATTGGTTTCACAAGAGGTAAAATTGATAAAACACTATTTTTAAAATGGAGAGGGAAAGACTTGATGATTGTCCAGATTTATGTGGATGACAACATTTTTGGAAGCACATGTCACAAAATGTGTGAAGAGTTCAGACAACTCATGACAGCTGAGTCTGAGATGAGTCCAATGGGTGAACTTCACTATTTTCTTGGTCTCCAAGTAAAACAACTGCAAAATGGTACATTAATCCACCCATAGCAACCACAAAAATAGTCATGTCTGATGAAAAGGATGATTTGGTTGATCAAACACCAGTTGTTTCAACACCTGTTAGTCAGCCATCTACCATTCAAATCACCACCACTCAACCCACCAAAACCCCACCAACCTCTCCTAAACCCAAAAGGAGAAGGATGATACTAGATGATGACTCTTCACCACCCCCAACATCTTCACAACCACCGACCCTTGCAACCATTCCAAACCCTGTTCCAATCTCTTCAGTATCAGCTCTTAATCCAAACACTGCCATCACTCCTGCAGGAGTCCAGTACCCTTTAGATCTTCCAGCAGTTGGAGAGGAGATAAAATCCTTCTACTCTGAAGATGACCCTGCAAAAAGGAGTCTTCCATCACTTCAAGGTTATCCTAGGACTAACAACATAGAAGAATATTTGATGCTAAAGGCTGTAGAGGCAGAGGATATCTCTAAAAGAAACACAGAAGGAAAATCAGACAAAGAGATTCAAAGAAACTTTCAATATCTGCTCACCCAAGTTAGAACTTTGGAGCAGTTTGCAAAAAATCTTTGTCAGAAACTTTCAGAAAGAGATGATGAAAGCCTGAGAAAAGATTACCTTGATCACATCATGGCATTCAAGAAATACAAGGCAGATAGAGCTCAATATAAAGAATGGACCATATCTGAGCTTAAAGGGGAGTTAGAAAGAGTACAAAAGATGAACAAAGACAAAGTCAAACGCACTCCTCCTGTTTAGACCAAATACAAGAAAAATATATCTGAAAGGGTTTTAAGGCTGAAGAGAATGAAAGAAGAGCTTATTACAGCTGATTTTGGGTCAAGAAATCAGGTGATAAGATGGTCAGAAGATAAGGTCATAGCCCCTTATAAAACGTTGGAAGAGTTGAGAAAGAAAAATCCAAATATTCCTCAAAAGCCTGTTTACCCTGAAGCAGTTGTTTCAACCAAACCAAAAAAGCTACAAATCAGGAGATCCACTGCTCCACCTGCTGCCCTCTTTTATCAAAGAAGGAAACAAAAGCAGATGGATAAAGAAACAGCAGAAGATATAGCACAAGGGGATTACATTATAAAAATGGTCCTTCAGCAGATGATAGTAGAAAATCCTGAATTGGCAAAAACAACAAACACTGCTCAACCAGTCATCACCAGGCCTCCATCTCCAAACTCATCAACAAATAAACCTCTCCCAAGAAACCCAAAGGATTCAAAAATACTAAAGTGGATGTTTGATAAACAGACCCACGTATTGACATTGCTCAGATCTAATGGTGAAGTGAAGCACATATCAAGGGAACAAGCACTTGGCCTGGGTGAAAAGGATCTTCCAGATCTTCTTGAGCTTCCACTGTGTAGGGAAGAGGATGACATAAGTTCCATGGACTTTGAATTACAATTCAAAGGCCAAGTTAGGGAATTTTTGAGAGGCAATAAAAATCCAAGAATAATGAAGGGTTTTGCCATCATCTGTTCCAGGGGGAGATTGTTGGGATTGAACCCTACCAAAGGAACAGTTGATAAAGCCAAAACTAGATCAGAACAGTGGATTCAGAATAAGCAGATGTTTGTATTCAATCTTTCCCCTTGAGAGTGGCTTTAACATCTGATGGATTCAAAGCACTGCCCTACCTAACTACTGCTGGCCAAAAGACTGATGAAGACTAAAGTGCTAAATGCTCAATTAACTGTTTTGTCTCAAGTACTGCTGAAGACCCAAAGCACTGCTGGAGCCTAAGCAGTGGAATGAAGGATCAGTTGTTTCATTTATACTTTATATATTGTAATCAGTTGATTGTAATCAGTGGTTGTAATAGGCCAGTAGTTTGAGTTTGATAGGAGGTTAGATGTCACTTTCATGATGATGTCAGCAAAGATGCTTCAGTGGTTTGCTCGTGCCTATAAATAGAACAGTACCCTGTACTGTTCTATTAGCTCTTTCATCACTTGTCATTCTGTACGAACAAACCAGTGTGAGCTCAGGCTGAGGGGGAGATTGTATTGCATGCATGCAAGTGTACTTGAATCGTGGTAATAAATATAATCATTCGATTTCATGGCAAACATGTGTGTTGAAAGCAATTCTTCCATTTGATTGTGTATTGAAAGTTTGTTTCCATTTACATTCCGCTGCACTTATACTCATTCATATTCATAATTATCAGACAAAAACACAATCATAAGAAACTCAGATCCTAACATATACTATTAAACTTGTATGCTCACCTTTACACTATGTGTATTGACCTCTATTATAGCGTATGTGACAGGTGTTTAGGATGCTTTGCTTGTTACTTGCTGGAATCAAGCTAGGATGGAGTCTAGAAACAAATCTAATAAAATCTGAGTTGTCGGAACATTTTATCTGTCTTTGAGAAAACAATGTATGTAATGACTGCTTTTATTTGATATATTATGGTATGGGACATAATGTTAAATATCTGGTAATTTTAGTTGTTATGGATTTCTCCTGGACAATCTGTTTCGCTCAGTGCCGCGCCCTGATGTTTCTGCCATCGGTTGGGGTGTGACAGATTGGTATCAGAGCCATAACTATAGTGAATTAGCCAAGACTCGACCTAGTCCTGGTCGATGTCTTAGAAACGACCTAGTCTATAGTCTAAGTACCAACAGACCGCCTTGTACAAACCCGGTAGGGGTTCTGCACGAGCCTATTACTGTTACGCTTTCTCGAACTTATTCTCGCACGGACACTACACATCGCACGCTATTTTTCGAAAATGAACGAGTGATTAGATCAAGATTAGGTGTGAAAGCCGCGAACTCTCGATTGGATCGCTTGTTTGACGCGCATTTTTACTATAAACACGAGAATTTGCGTTGAATCAGGAGTGAAATCCATACTTTGACGCAAATTTTCCTCTTTATCCCATCAAAACAGGAACATAGTCGTTAGGTCAGGGGTGAAACCCGAATCTTGATGACTTATTCCGCTTTATATTTTGGTTTTACAAAACTCTCACCAAAGTCTCGACGGACTCCAACGACTTGAGTCACGCTGTAACTGGAAGGATGCGTGCCGTTTGCCCAGATTGAGGCAAGAGCACAGTCCAGAAGGCCAAAGTGTGCACTCTAAGTCCTTGTGAATCGTCGAATCACTTTGGCTAGTTGACGTCGATCAACCAAGACAATCTATATTAGATTTTATGTGTTTCGATTCTCGATTTCACCGCCGCTAACTCTAACATTTGTCGCTTTTATGGGAAATTTTATGTGTTTCATGTGGTTTTACCTGTTTAAGTGTGTTTCGATTTTGTGATTTATTCGCTTTCCGCTCTTCACTTTGATCAACACGCACAACTCACACTACACTTCTACCTCAATACGCTAACAAATCGCATGCTATGTTACTCGCAATCTCGCTAATCGCACTCGCAACTCTCGAACGCTTTATGCAGATGTGAAAGATAGGTGAATACGTGCAATATATGTAGGTGAATACATGCAAAATATAGTGAAGATGTGATTAAATGGACTACTTGCTTCTGTGCTTACGTGGACTACGTTGTCACACCCCCAAAATCCACATGCGGAGTAACACCGCTTGGAGGCGTGACTGACCAGGATCGAGCCACCACTCATATTGAACAATATAGTAAAGTAATTAAAAGTTCAACCACACTATATGATTGGTGTCCAAAAAAAATTTAATAAGTCTAAGTTATCAGTGGAAGCAAATAGTTCAAAACCCAAATCATAAATTCAGAGTATTTAAGTTTATCATGAACACTCAATGTCCATGCTCCACAACGACTCTTCCCCATGCAAGCTCCTGCTAAACCTAGTGACCTGCAAAGCATGTAGTAACGAGTCAACAACAAAGTTGAGCGAGTTCACAGTTGGGTGCTTGTTTAAGTTATTCCAAAAACATACTTTCCTTTAACTGGAACCCTTGCCGTGGGGGCTACCCCATAATTGAAAACGTGTTTTGTTAAATTCCGTTTACTCTGGCAATCCAGCCGTGGGGGCTACCCCATGTTTACGCTACTAGACTCGTTACCATATCGACCACTAACTTTAGTCATGTTTATGTGCCCTTAGCGCCAGTGTCTATCATCATTGACGTGCCCAGATCCATTAGTTCACGCCCGTCCTCTGCGGCACGGTGTGAGGCTTGTCAGACCTTAATAGCACTATCTAACTAATGACCCGCTCGCCATTGGCCCGACGATTAAGTCGATATAAAAGGAGGGACTTCGTGATAGAGTTTTGGTCTAGTGAAATTTAAACTGTCCAAGAGGATGATGAATTACATTCCTTAACCCGTTCTGTCCTACCCAAGAAGGACAAGGAATCCATATTCCTTAACCCGTTCTGTCCTACCCAAGAAGGACAAGGAATCCATATTCCTTAACCCATTCCCAACCCACCGGGAATTACCATGCTTTGTAGAAAGTGTGAACTCACCTTAGGTTAGCTCGGTAGATAAGCGAAAGGTCAATCGAGTTGCTAGGGGTCAACCACGTCCTAACATGGTTACCATAAAAGTCAGGTCTAGGTTCAAGTAGCGCACATAAGTTTACACAGAACTAACAGGTTACTAGCACATAACGATCATGGCATACCCAAAGAACACGTTAAACGATAACTGTTTAGCATAGACATGAAGCCCAAACAAAACTCGGCCCAACATGTTGTGCGATCAGCACAACCTTGTGCGATCCACAGTATGTTGTGCGATCCAACATAAGCCTGACCCAAACATTTAAAGTCCAAACATATATACACGGCCCAAATAATAACAAATATTGGTCTTGTGCGGTCCGGATGGACTTGTGCGATTGAAAGGTTCTTGTGCGACTGGGTTTGGGCTTTGAGGCCCAACAGCATAGAAATGTTCAACAGATGTGTATGGCCCAAGCCTTGTGCTATCGGCACAGTCTTGTGCGATCCACCAGTCTTGTGCGATCATGCAATCCTAGGTTGTACAATGTGCTTTGAACAGTTGTATTATATGGAATCCCAGCTTGTGCGATTCCCTTATGCGATCGAAACTTGTATGATTTGAACTTGTGCGATTAAAGGGGTTTGTGTGATCAGTTACATACTTTCCTTAATTCATGCTATCAATTAACTTGTTTCCTTTTATCTTGCAAGATTAACTCTAACAGTTACCAACCATATCATATTCGATCAAACTAGATTTTTAACATCAATTCTTATGAACCCTAAACATAATCAAAACATAAACAGTGACTCATACATGAGACTATCAATATTGATTTCAAATCATCACACAACACCTCATGTTCGATCATATCATTGGTCCGAATACACATACATACAGCCGATTATGTTACATCCATTCGGTTCCTAATTATCTATATCAACATTACAGCATTCATCAATCCTTATACTTATAATGATCTAAACCGATTGTTCATCAAGTATTTAACTAACATAACGATTTAATCATCAAACAACACATAGCCACTCGATCAACAAACATCAATCATATCAAAATCAAATAATGATATAACACTAACCGGTTAGAAGGTAAAACAAGGATGATCCGAACAAGAAAGCTTCGAGAGACGGGGATGTTTGCCGTCGGCTTCGAAAGGAGAGAAAGGGAGAGTAGGGTTTGTGTGTTTAGAGTGTTTAGCAAACAATGAGGAAACAAAACCCCATAAGGGTTATGTCCTAGTTTAAATAGGTGGGTGGCCGAACCCATCATGGGCTGCCCATCTGTTTCGAGTGCAATCATAGTGTAACAAGGATGAGATGTTCGGCCCAAATAAGGGCTTGTATGATCGGGTTGTGTTGTGCGATCCGAGTCATATATATATATATATATATATATATATATATATATATATATATATATATATATATATATATACATACATTCATTCACATAATCCAAACATAACATTTCATTTAATCGATACATCACACAATCACATATAATCCAGACAAGTTACATCAAAGCATTACTAGAGGTTCTAAATTACGAGTTGTCACATTATCCCCAAGTTGAAAGAAATTTCGTCCCGAAATTTAGCACGTACTCACTGAGGAAGCTAGTTAGGTTGTATGGTTTCCTGGTTTTTCTGGGGTATCACATCCTTCCCTCGTTAGTTTGGAATTTCGTCCCGAAATTCCGCAGTAGCTTCAGCCTCAGTAGTGGTTTCGCTTTTCTCGAACAACTAGGGATACCTGTGCTTCATTTGGTCTTCGCGTTCCCAGGTGAACTCTGGGCCACGGCGGGAGTTCCAGCGAACTCGAACAAGAGGTATTCTGGTACGTTTGAGAACCTTAACATCTCGGTCAGTAATCTCTACTGGTTCCTCAACGAATCGTAGCTGATCGTCGATAGTGAGCTCCTTCAAAGGAACTATGAGGGTCTCATCTGACAGACACTTCTTCAGATTCGACACGTGGAAAACGTTGTGAACTCCACTGATGTAGGATAGTTTTCGGACCTATTTGAGTCGATCAGAAGAATTCCTATCCAAAACAAGAGGCGGAAACTAATGCTTTGGTGCGATTTCAGCAATATTCACTTTAAACTGTTGTTGTATTGATCAATAATACGAGTACACGTTCAGATAACACTTCGGCAGCACTTCGTGGCTTACCGGAAGACAACACCTACAACTATGCCTGTGATTTCGCTCAAATGACCCTTATATAGGCAACATGATTTCGCTCCAAAGTACATGACACATGAGCGAAATCAGTCATGATCACATAAGCGAAATCACCTGATTATCACATAAACGAAATCAGGTCTTTGACATATGAGTGAAATCACCTCTTAACACATTACACTTCCTATTTTGTCTTCTAGTGATAATTCTAATATAAGAATCTGATTCGGATATGCATGCTATTTCATGTGATGATATCACTTGTGATGTCACTTTGATGATGTCATTATCAAGAATGATGACATCATTCTTGTTCCGAACCGCAACGTATTCGAGACTCGACATAAGACGAAGACGACAGATGAATGCACCAACAACTGAGTTCTGTGGGTAGATTCAGTTTGTAGGCCACTTTGCCTATTTTCTCAATGATGTCGAAAGGTCCAACGTATCGCGGGTTGAGTTTGGCTCGCTTGCCAAAACAGATAACACCTTTCCAAGGTGAGACTTTGAGTAGCACTCGATCCCCAACCTGGAACTCGAGTGGTTTCCTGCGCTTATCCGCGTAGCTTTTCTAACGGTCACGAGTTGCCGCCATTCGTTGTCGTATTTGAGCAATCTTCTCAGCTGTGTCTACCACAAGTTCTGGGCCAGTGATCTGGCTATCACCAACCTCTGCCCAGCAAAGAGGTGATCGGCATTTACGTTCGTACAATGCCTCAAACAGAGCGGCCTGAATACTGGTGTGGTATCTGTTATTATACGAGAACTCCACTAACGGGAGATGCTTTTCCCAGCCGTTACCAAAGTTGATTACACATGCCCTAAGCATGTCTTCAAGGGTTTGGATGGTGCGTTCAGACTGCCCATCCATTTGCGGGTGATATGCTGTGCTCATATCTAATCGAGAGCCAAAAGACTTGTGCATTGCTTGCCACAGTTCAGAAGTAAAACGCGCATCACGATCAGAGATAATGGAGGTTGGCACCCCGTGCCTCGAAACCACTTCCTTTATGTAAACGTCTGCTAAAGTAGAGAACTTGTCAGTTTCTAGATAGCCAAGAAGTGTGCAGACTTAGTTAATTGATCCACTATCACCCAAATAATGTCATTTCCGCGTTGTGATCTAGGCAGACCAGTAACGAAATCCATGGAAATTTGCTCCCATTTCCATTTTGGTATCTCTGGTTGTTGAAGTAAGCCTGATGGTTTCTGATACTCACTATTGACTCTTGCACAAGTCAAACATTTACTGACGTAGGTCGCTATGTGGGCTTTCATGCTAGGCCACCAATACGTAGTTTTCAAGTCGTGGTACATCTTATCCGAACCAGGATGTACTGAGTAACGAGACTTGTGTGCTTCACCCATCACAAGTTCGCATAAGTTTCCATAAAGTGGGACCCAAATGCGCCCTGTTACATAGTATGCGTCGTCTTCCTTTTGTTCTAATCGTTTCCTCGATCCTCGCAGGGACTCCGCCCTGATGTTCCCTGCTTTCAAAGTTTCTAGCTGAGCATCCCGTATCTGAGTAGGAAGACTAGATTGAATGGTAAGTTGTAACGTGCGTACTCGCTTTGGTTTTGTTTCCTTTCAACTGAGGGCGTCGGCCACCACATTGGCTTTGCCCGGATGGTACTTGATCGCGCATTCGTAATCATTCAAGAGCTCGACCCATCGACGTTGTCGCATGTTTAACTCCTTTTGCTTGAAGATATGCTCGAGACTCCTATGATCGGTGTAAATGGTGCACCTGGTACCGTACAGGTAATGTCTCCATATCTTGAGTGCGAAAACAACAGCTCCCAACTCCAGATCATGTGTAGTGTAGTTCCTTTCGTGAACTTTAAGTTGGCGCGATGCGTAGGCAATGACCTTGTCACGTTGCATCAACACGCAACCACGCCCTTAAAAGGAAGCATCGCAATAAACCACAAAATCATCTGTGCCTTCAGGCAATGAGAGGATAGGCACGCTACAAAGTAAGTGTTGAAACGCGGACTCTTGTGCATCTCCCCAACGATAAGTGATACCCTTCTTAGTCAGTGAAGTGAGAGGTTGGGCAATCTTTGAGAAATCCTTGATAAACCTTCTGTAATAACCTGCCAAACCCAAGAATTGGCGGATTTTTGTTGGTGTACGGGGTGCAGGCCAGTTCTTGTTCGAGTTTACCATGGATGGATCAACGTGAATCCCGTCCTTGTTTACCACGTGGCCTAGGAAATGGACTTCGCGAAGCCAGAAGTCACATTACAAAAACTTAGCATAAAGCTGTTCTGTTTGAATGAGTTCCAAAATAAGTCGTAGATGCTGCTCATGTTCCTCCTGACTCTTAGAATAGATCAGGATGTCGTCGATGAAAAGTATAATGAACTTATCCAGGTAAGGTTTACACACTCGGTTCATAAGGTCCATGAAGACCGCAGGTGCGTTTGTTAGCCCAAAAACTCGTAGTGTCCATAACGATTTCTAAAGGCTGTTTTGGAGACGTCCTCTTCTCGGACTCTCAGCTGGTAGTATCCCGATCTCAGATCAATCTTTGAATAGAAGCTCGACCCCTGCAGCTGGTCGAATAGGTCATCAATGCGTGGAAGAGGATAGCGATTCTTCACAGTCACCTTGTTGAGTTCGCGATAGTCAATACACATTCTGAAGGTACCATCTTTCTTCTTCACGAATAGCACTGGAGCTCCCCAGGGTGAAGAGCTAGGACGAATAAAACCTTTATCCAAGAGCTCTTGTAGTTGCGTAGACAGCTCTTCTAGTTCTGATGGGGCTAAACGATAAGGTGCTTGAGCTATGGGCGCTGCTCCAGGTGTTAGCTCAATTTGGAATTCAACCTGACGGTGGGGCAGAAGACCAGGAAATACCTCAGGAAAGTCGCGCACAATCGGAAAATCTTCTATCTTCTTTTCCTTCGTCGAGGTATCAGTAACGAGAGCCAGAATAGCAGTGTGGCCTTTCCGTAAACACTTCTAGGCCTTAAGGAAAGAGATGATGCTCATGACCGCACCACTCTTGTCACCACGAATCACGAGAGGTTCATCACCTGAACGGGGAATACAGACAATCTTCTCGTTGCAAAGAATCTCTGCTTGGTGTTAGGATAACCAATCCATCCCAATGACAACGTCGAAACTACCCAGAATGATAGGAATGAGGTCGATAGAGAAGGTCTGATTAGCAAGAACAAGATTATAACCCTTGACTACGTGTGTGGCCTCTAAACTCTTACCATTTGCTAGCTCTACAGTGTGCTTGGTGTTCAAAAGTGTTGGGGTACGCTTAAGCATTTGACTAACTTTTAAGGACACGTAGCTAGTATCGACACCCGAATCAAATAAAACAGTAACATAAAAGTCGTCCAGTAGGAACTTACCCGTCACAACATTGGGATCATTCCTCGCTTCACCCTGGACAATCACGAATACACGCCCCCTGGCACCATTGCCATCGTTGTTGCCCCCATTGTTACCATTCCCTTGATTATTGTTGTTGTTGTTCTGGTTCCGGTTTAGCTGTGGGCAGTCTCTCTTGAAGTGGCCTTCAGCACCACACTGAAAGCACCCTTTGTTGTTGCCTTGTTGTTGCTGATGCTGCTGACGTTGATTCTGTGGGGCTTGTTGTTGCTGACGATTCTGATTCGCGGGGCGTAAACTTCTGCAATCCTTTGCGGCGTGGCCTGGCTTGTTGCACCGATGACAGTTACTCCTGGTGCATGGCCCGCTGTGGTGTAGGTTACATCGATTACATTTGGGGTGAATTCCCCTGTACCCACCTTGACTTTGGCTACCAGGTGATTGCTGACTAGGGCTCTTGTAGTCGTCAGTCCTTCTCTGCTGAGACTGGGACTGAACAGAAGTTAAACCTTTGCTTGAAGTACCATCCCATTTACGCTTGTTGTCGCTGGGAGTATTAGAAGTAGTAGCACTGATACACTTTGGTAACCTGTTCTGTTCCACCGCCTGATCAGTGAGACGATGAGCCAACTTGATGATTTGCTGAATGGTGCCAAGATTAGCTGAGGTCACGTGACTTTGAATTTCTGGCACCAAACCCTTAAGGTACAATTCGATACGTTTGATGGGAGGGTCTACCATAGTAGGACACAAGATAGCTAACTCGTTCGATCTTTTCGTGTACGCTTCAATTTCTGACCCCGTCATCTTTAAGTTGAAGAACTCTACCTCCAGCTTGTGAATGTCGTCACGACTACAGTACTCTTCTTTGATCAGTTCTTTGAAACCGTTCCATGGGGTGGCGTTAGCAACCGCCAGCCCTAGTAGTTGGACCTGTGCTTTCCACCAGGTTAATGCAGCACCTTCAAGTGTCCTAGTAGCAAACTTTACCCTACAAGCCTTAGGGCATTCACACATTTCGAAGACAGATTCGAGCTTCTCAAACCAGTGGAGGAGACCTACAGCTCCTTCTGTACCACTGAAGGTACTAGGTCTACAGTCCATAAAGGTCTTGAACGTACACGCGGGAGGCTGAGCAGGCTGACCTGTCACGCAGGAAAGAAAAGATAAGATTAAGCACGAGGGTTGGTTTGTGAGAGTAGGATCTAAACATCCTAGGATAGGTCGAAATGGCAGGTTATACCTCCTGCAGGGGCAGCTGCGAGTGCCTCAGCAACTCGTTCATTGATAAGAGCCGTCAGCTAGGCTTGAGTCAAATTCAGACGTCCCCTCATGATCTTTACATCGAAGAAAACACAAGTAAGAAAAATGTCGCGCATGTGTGTAAATGTGGAGTGACAGAAGAGAGTAAGCACACAGAGTTCAAGCAACAGTTGTCATACTAACTAAGCATACCATGAGCAATGTACTGTGTAACTAGAAAGTAGGCAATATAAATAAAATTCATATCACATATAGTGTTGAGCCTTGCACGTGGAGCGAAGCGTCGTTGTGGTTCGTTGAGCACTGTACAGGTTGTAGTCTGGTTTTACCAAAAAGTTTTTCCCCCTTTTTAAAACCAAGTTCACTATAACCAATGGCTCTGATACCAATCTGTCACACCCCCAAAATCCACATGCGGAGTATCACCACTTGGAGGCGTGACTGACCAGGATCGATCCACCACTCATATTGAACAATATAGTAAAGTAATTAAAAGTTCAACCACACAATAAGATTGGTGTCCAAAAACAATTTAATAAGTCTAAGTTATCAGCGGAAGCAAATAGTTCAAAACCCAAATCATAAATTCTGAGTATTTAAGTTTATGATGAACACTCAATGTCCATGCTCCACAACGACTCTTCCCCATGCAAGCTCCTGCTAAACCTAGTGACCTGCAAAGCGTGTAGTAACGAGTCAACAACAAAGTTGAGCGAGTTCACAGTTGGGTGTTTGTTTAAGTTATTCCAAAAACATACTTTCCTTTAACTGGCACCCTTGCCGTGGGGGCTACCCCATAATTGAAAACGTGTTTTGTTAAATCCCATTTACTCTGGCAATCCAGCCGTGGGGGCTACCCCATGTTTACACTACTAGACTCGTTACCATATCGACCACTGACTTTAGTCATGTTTATGTGCCCTTAGCGTCAATGTCTATCATCATTGACGTGCCCAGATCCATTAGTTCACGCCCATCCTCTACGGCACGGTGTGAGGCTTGTCAGACCTAAATAGCGCTATCTAACTAATGACCTGCTCGCCATTGGCCCGGCGATTAAGTCACTATAAAAGGAGGGACTTCGTGATAGAGTTTTGGTCTAGTGAAATTTAAACTGTCCAAGAGGACGAGGAATTACATTCCTTAACCCGTTCTGTCCTACCCAAGAAGGACAAGGAATCCATATTCCTTAACCCATTCCCAACCCACTGGGAATTACCATGCTTTGTAGAAAGTGTGAACTCACCTTAAGTTAGCTCGACAGATAAGCGAAAGTTCAATCTAGTTGCTAGGGGTCAACCACGTCCTAACATGGTTACCATACAAGTCAGGTCTAGGTTCAAGTAGTGCACATAAGTTTACACAGAACTAACAGGTTACTAGCACATAACGATCATGGCATACCCAAAGAACACGTTAAATGATAATTGTTTAGCATACACATGAAGCCCAAACATAACTCGGCCCAACATGTTGTGCGATCAGCACAACCTTGTGCGATCCACAGCATGTTGTGCGATCCAACATAAGCCCGGCCCAAACATTTAAAGTCCCAAACATATATACACAGCCCAAATAATAACAAATATTGGTCTTGTGCGGTCCGGATGGACTTGTGCGATTAAAAGGTTCTTGTGCGACTGGGTTTGGGCTTTGAGGCCCAACAGCATAGAAATGTTCAACAGATGTGTATGGCCCAAGCCTTGTGCGATCGGCACTGTCTTGTGCGATCCACCAGTCTTGTGCGATCATGCAATCCTAGGTTGTACAATGTGCTTTGAACAGTTGTATTATATGGAATGCCAGCTTGTGCGATCGGAACTTGTATGATTTGAACTTGTGCGATTAAAGGGGTTTGTTTGATCAGTTACATACTTTCCTTAATTCATGCAATCAATTAACATGTTTCCTTTTATCTTGCAAGATTAACTCTAAAAGTTACCAACCATATCATATTCGATCAAACTAGAGTTTTAACATCAATTCTTATGAACCCTAAACATAATCAAAACATAAAGAGTGACTCATACATGAGACTATCAATCTTGATTTCAAATCATCACACAACACCTCATGTTCGATCATATCATTTGTCCGAATACACATACATACAGCCGATTATGTTACATCCATCTGGTTCCTAATTGTATATATCAACATTACAGCATTCATCAATCCTTATACTTATTATGATCTAAACCGATTGTTCATCAAGTATTTTACTAACATAACGCTTTAATCATCACACAACACATAGCCACTCGATCAACAAACATCAATCATATCAAAATCAAATAATGATATAACACTAACCGGTTAGAAGGTAAAACAAGGATGATCCGAACAAGAAAGCTTCGAGAGATGGGGATGTTTGCCGTCGGCTTCGAGAGGAGAGAAAGAGAGAGTAGGGTTTGTGTGTTTAGAGTGTTTAGCAAACAATGAGGAAACAAAACCCCATAAGGGTTATGTCCTAGTTTAAATAGGTGGGTGTCTGAACCCACCATGGGCTGCCCATCTGTTTCGAGTGCAATCATAGTGTAACAAGGATGAGATGTTCGGCCCAAATAAGGGCTTGTGCGATCGGGTTGTGTTGTACGATCCGAGTCATATATATATATATATATACATTCATTCTCATAATCCAAACATAACATTTCATTTAATCGATACATCACACAATCACATATAATCCAGACAAGTTACATCAAAGCATTACTAGAGGTTCTAAATTACGAGTTGTCACATACGTGCTTCTGTGCCTATGTGCTTATGTGGATTATGTGCCTACTAAATGTGTTCCTGAGCTTTGTATAAAGTAGCACAAGGTGATACTATAGAATATGCTAGACTTAATCGAAATTATGTTTGGGTCCTGTGGCAATGTCTGTTGCAGACAATGTCGTCATTCGGATCTCATACTGCTCGCTCCGCCCGACGTAACCATGAGGACAAACGTATCGCTGCTTTAGTCGCTAAGCAGATGGCTAAGGTTATCCTGCAAAT
Organism: Helianthus tuberosus; assembly: GCA_030545235.1. Lineage (NCBI taxonomy): Eukaryota > Viridiplantae > Streptophyta > Magnoliopsida > Asterales > Asteraceae > Helianthus > Helianthus tuberosus. The sequence continues at coordinate 85,698,379 of CM060371.1, read as the reverse complement.
TGTCAGCAAACTAAATGAAAACGTTAGCAAGTCCTCTGATGAGTCCAGGACTGATTCTCCACGAGCTACTTTTAGCTTCAAGCAGTTTAAAGCCCTGCGGACCCAAAGAATTCACCGGAGAAGATTGGCCTACTACCATGTTTCAATGGTTTGATTCTATCAAAGTTACCCTGCGCCAAAAGCGCCTGTCCTGATAATCTCCGCACTGTTAACGCCACTGGCGTTTTCCAGTCCTGGGCTCTGGACTGGTGGACTGCCGAAAGAAACAAGCGTGGAAATGATGCAGCCTATGGGCTTACATGGGATGAGTTGAAGGACATCATGATGAAAGAGTTCTGCCCTCCCCATGAGCTTCAGAAGCTGGAGGACGAGTTCTTGCACATCAAGCAAGAGGGTGGCAACAACGTTGGTTTAACTACCCGCTTCAAGCAATTGAGTATCATTTGTCCGGGCCAAGTTACTACACCCGAGATCACCATCAAGAAATACATCCGTGCTCTACCGGATTGTGTGGCTGATTTCGTGCAAGCCGCGAAGACGAAAACTATTGAGGAAACCTTCCTGCTCGCTGCTGAGATTAATGACAAGCGAGTTCGGGCTGGTTACTTTGATAAAGCCTCCAAGAATCTTCACCAAGTTACCGCTGCTCCCACCACTGAAACTGTCACCGCTCCGCAAGCTTCAAGGTCATCCCGCCGTAAGAGAAAGAACAACAACAACAACAACAGTAGAAATATTTGTGCTGTTACCGCCGCTCCGCTCCAAGCTGTTCTAGGTCAACCGCAACCCCAGAACCGCCAAGTAGCGGCCCCAGTAACCAATGCACCGCCGGCCAAGCATGCATATACTGGTCCTCACCCGCTCTGCCCTACCTGTACTTATCATCATCCTGCTGGGATTGCTTGCAGATTCTATGTTCACTACAACCTATACGGCCACTTTACTGCTAACTGTCGTACCAGTCCTCTCCAAGCTCCAGTTCCAGCTCAAGGTCAAGCTCCTGCACCACAAGTTCTCCTTCCTGCTCCACAGGGCCAACAAGCAGCTCCTGCACCCGCTGCACACGCTAGAGCTTGCTTTGCATGTGGTGATCCCAACCACTTTGCAAACATGTGCCCCAACAGAGTGGTGAAGCAAGAGCCACAGCAGCAGCCAGCAGCCCGCGGACGTGCTTTCAACATCAACGCCCACCAGGCTCAAGCAGACAACAACGTGGTTAATGGTATGTTCCTAGTGAATGGTATATATGCTTTGTGCTTGTTTGATACTGGAGCAGATAACTGTTTTGTATCGTTTGAATTCGAAAAGCTCCTTAATCGTAAGCGTGCCCATCTCCCTATGACGTTCGATGTTGAAGTTGCCATTGGAAGAACCATCGCTGTCAATTCTATTCTACGTGATTGTATGCTTGAACTCAACAATCACGTCTTCCCTATCGATCTAATCCCGTTGCAGCTTGGTAGTTTCGACGTCATAGTAGGCATGGATTTTCTTCGTGAAAATCATGCCGTAGTTGTTTGCTTTGATAAAATGATTCGTTTCTCGCTCACTATTGTTGATCAATTGTGTGTTTACGGCGAAGTCGCATCGAAGAAACTCCAACTTATGTCGTGTGTCAAGGCTAGTAAGTATCTCCGCAAGGAATACCAAGTTTTCTTGGCGCACATTGTAGTAGCAAAGAGAAAGGAAGTTAAGGCAATGGATAAGGTGCCTGTGGTTTGTGATTTTCCTAACGTCTTTCCTGATGATTTACCTAGTCTACCTCCGAGTCGTGATATCGACTTTCGTATTGATCTCATTCCTGGAGCAATTCATGTTGCTAAATCTCCTTATCATCTCGCTTCGTCTGAAATGCGCAAACTCCCAAGTCAACTTCAGGAATTTCTTGACAAAGGCTTCATTCGCCCTAGCACCTCTCCTTGGGGCGCGCCTGTCCTTTTCTTCAAAAAGAAGGATGGATCGTTCCGGATGTGCATCGATTATAAGGAGTTGAATAAGCTAACTATCAAGAATCGCTATCCCCTGCCCCGAATCGATGATTTGTTTGACCATTTACAAGGTGCTACGTGTTTCTCGAAGATTGATTTAACCTCAGGCTATCACCAGTAACGCATCCAAGAGGAGGATATACCGAAAACTGCCTTTTGCACTTGATACGACCACTATGAGTTCGTTGTTATGCCCTTTGGTTTAACCAACGCACCCGCAGTTTTCATGGATTTTATGAATCGCGTTTGTAAACCCTTTCTCGACCGCTTCGTCATCGTGTTCATCGATGATATCCTGATTTATTCGAAGTAGAAAGCCAAACACGCGCAACATGTACGTTTGGTTCTCGAACTACTCCAGGGGAATCGACTCTACGCCAAGTTCTCCAAGTGTGAATTTTGGCTAGAGGAGGTTCGATTCCTCGGTCACATTGTCAATAGTCAAGGTATACACGTCGACCCCACGAAGATCGAAGCTGTTAAGAGTTGAGTTACACCTAAGAACCCGTCTGAAGTTCGTTCTTTTCTTGGACTAGCGGGCTACTATCGCCGATTTATCAAAGGATTCTCAAAAATCGATGTGCCGCTTACCTCTCTCACGCATAAAGACAAGCCTTTTGTTCAGGGAACTGAACAAGAGACTTCCTTTCGAACCCTCAAGCATATGCTCTGCAATGCTCTCGTACTCGCTTTACCTGACGAAAACGATGACTTCATAGTCTATTGCGATGCCTTGAAGCTTGGTCTAGGTTGTGTTCTCTTGCAACGGGACAAGGTTATAGCCTACACGTCTCGTCTCGTCAGCTCAAGATCCACGAGAAGAACTAAACAACCCACGATCTCGAGCTTGGTGCAGTTATTTTTTCATTACAGATATGGCGACACTACCTTTATGGTACTAAGTGTACGGTCTTCACAAACCATAAGAGCCTGCAATACATCTTGAATCAAAAGGAACTAAATATGCGCCAACGCCGATGGGTTGAACTTCTTAATGTTTACGTTTGCGAGATTCGTTACCACCCTGGCAAAGGAAATGTCGTTGCCGATGCTCTAAGCCGAGGAAGCTATTTGCATAGCGTTCGCAATATCCAAGCCCAGCATAATCTCGAAGCTCTTATCCGTGACGCTCAACATGCTTGTTTTACCGAACGCACTTTGAAGAAGTAAAGGATTATCAATAACGGCGAACAACTGGTGAATAAATCGAATGGTATATTCCATTTTCTAGACCAAAGTTGGATCCCCAAGCGCACCAACTTACGATAAATTCTGCTAGACGAAGAATATAAATCTCGATATTCCATTCATCCTGGTGCCGACAAGATGTGCCATGACCTTCGTCTACGGTATTGGTGGCCTGGAATGAAGAAGGATATCGTCGTCTATGTTTCGAAGTGCCTGACTTGTTCGAAAGTCAAGGCCGAGCAACAAAGACCCTCTGGCTTACTCGTGCAACCCGAGATCCCTATGTGGAAATGGGAGAGTATAGCTATGGACTTCATAACGAAACTCCCCCGCACGCCATAAGGTCACGATAGCATCTGGGTTATCGTTGATCGTCTTACTAAATCTGCTCATTTTCTGCCAATATGAGAAGACTTTAAGGTAGAATGATTAGCACGGATCTACACCGACAAAATTATATGCCGACACGGGACGCCTAGTGATATCATCTCTGACCGTGATGGTCGGTTTACCTCGCGTCTTTGGGAAACGTTTAAACTGCTCTCGGTAATACTCTCAAACTAAGTACCGCTTTCCATCCCCAAACCGACGGTCAGACTGAAAGAACGATTCGTACCCTTGAAGACATGATCCGCTCGTGTGTCATAGATTTCGGTGGTAATTGGGACGCGCACTGACCTTTGGTTGAATTCTCGTACAATAAGAATTATCATTCTAGCATTCAAATGGCACCATTTGAGGCATTATACGGAAGAAAATGTTAATCGCCTACTGTATGGCACGAGATCGGAGATGCACAAATTATCGGTCCTGAGCTGTTGCAAGAAACAACTGACAAAATCCTCCAAATTCGAGATAATCTGCTAAAAGCTCGAAGTCGTCAGAAAAGTTACTCCAATAGACGCCGCAAGCCCCTTGAATTTGACGTTGGCGATCACGTACTCCGAAAGGTATCACCTTGGAAGGGTGTGATCAGATTCGGCAAGAAAGGAAAGCTCGCACCTCGATATGTTGGACCCCTTAAAATCCTGGAAAGGATTGGCAAAATGGCCTACAGACTCGAACGACCGGAGGAACTTAGCAACGTCCACCCGACTTTCCACATTTCGAACCTCAGAAAGTGTCTAGCCGAGCAGGATTTACAAGTGCCACTTGAGGATCTACAAGTGGACGAAACATTACACTTCGTGGAAAAGCCTGTCGAGATCATGGAGCGAGAAACAAAGAAGCTCAGTCTCTCACGCATTCCCATTGTGAAGGTTCGCTGGTGTAACAACCCTCAAAGAAACCGACACCTTGAATATTTTTCTGAGACCCCTAATATTTTTAAAATATCCCAATATGTCCAAAAATACACCCCTTACGTGAAAACGGGCCCAAATACATTAAATAGTATTTAAAATAAATAAAAATTGAAATTATGGGCTGAGGCGGGCCGCGTAGACCCACCCCAATCTTTACGCGGGCGGTATGAAGGTTAAGACCTGATTTCGTTGATTTTCTTAAGTTCAAGCGGGCCGCGTAAGACCTCCATTAGTTAACGCGGGCCGTGAGAGTCCTAAATTGTGTCGCAGCCCGGTGCGGCCACGTGGCCCAACACATGTCGAGCCTACATAGTGATCCGGATGAGCTACACGTTGACCTGGAGTCAACACGGGCCGCGTAGGCCCTATGCTTGTTTTACGCGGGCCGCGTGAGACCCAGATTCAGCAACTATAAATAGATGGCCTCGGATCTTCAGTCTGATCGTTCAATTTTGAAATCTTTCTCTAAATTTCTGATAGTAGGCTTTATATATGGGTATTATACCCCCCTAAATAGCGAAGTTCTGCTCCGTTGTAAGTGTTATAACCCCTGGATACGTATTAGATACGCTGCCCGATTGATCTAGGGTTCCGTAACGGCTGTCGTGGTTCTGCCCGACGTAGTCGTTGGAATGCCATCTCGGGGAGGGTATTACTAATGTTAAAATGGGTTATTATACTAACATGTGTGCATTTGTGTAAATTTTAGGTTACCACCAGGAAACCCTTACGAAAAATCTAAGACAGCAATGTGAGTAATATCCTTTTTGTAAACTGTTTTTACAAAACCTTAACTATTTTACAATGAAATTTAGCAGTGATTGAGTTTTTGTAATTCTACGATTACTGACGGTATGTTGGGGTTTTGTATACAAAATGTGAGTAACGTTACCATTGGACGAAGAGTTAGCCAATGTGTAATTTGACCCACCAGTCAGGATTGACAGTACTGAATGAGTAATTGCGTAGATATAACATTGTAATCGCCCTCAATACTGTTAAGTTTAAATTAAATTAATAATTCTTGATTAAACTGGGATTCACTCACCAGTATTTCCCACTGACAAATGTTTTTAAAATGCGTTTCAGGTAACAAAATGTGAAAGCCAAATAGAAGCCAGCTGGACAGCACTAAAGGCTTGGAAAAGTGGCTATAAAAGTTACCTAAATAAAGAAGGCGTTTTAATTCAAATAAAATGGGATTTATCCCTGTAAATCAGCTTGTAATAAAAACTTGGGTTTTATCCCAATATGTTTATTTATATACAAATGGTGGTTTTACTGTGATAAACATTTCCTAACTACGGTCCTGATGAAAATTTCCGCTGCCAAATTAGACGACACACGATACCACCGAAACTGGCTCGCGGCCGCCCGTTCCCGGGACAAATAAGGGATCGGGGGTTGCGACAGGAGGTGGTATCAGAGCCTATCCACTGGTCTAAGCCAAAGAAGTATTATGCTGACACTTTAATTTTAAATTAAGTGTTAGGAAATAAATTATGGAAATACGTGCATAACTGTATTTATTGTTATGTGTTATTTCACTATTTGTTAGTTACAGTATGAGCGACCAAGGACCATCTGACGCGTATCGTCAATTGTCTGGTTCGCCTAGAAGCGAAGGCACCTCCTCTTCTCAGCCTGCCCTCTCAGGGTACTCTGCCGATACGGAAGAAGGAATCTTTGTGTTTAAGGCTCAGTTAGAAGAGCCATTTCCTCAAAAAAAGAGGGGATGGTTCAGTAGAGGGGCACACGAGCGTAGGAAGCGTATGAAAAGTTACAAGATCAGAGGGTACTAGTCGCAGCCAAGAGAGAGACATATGCATATGCCCATGATATGATAAATAGGGGTATAGCCAATATTCAAATCCTAGCCACTACTGCAGCTGACCTAAATCTGGAGCAAATAATAGCACCCCAACCACAGCCACCAATCCCAGACCAACCAATGGAGATAGAAAACCCTGAAAACCAAGTAGAGATGCATGATTTCAATCCGGAGGAAATCCCTAGGGTACCTGCACCAAACCCCCTAGACCCAAATTACGATCCCTGGTGGGATAAAGTTAGGGACTATGTGCAACGCTACCCGATACATGAAGACACACCCATGCAGAACAAAGGAGCCTATCCAGGTATGGACCCTTTAGATCCCTATTACCGTGATGAATACATTAGGGAGATCTTAGAAGATCCTTACCGATTTCAGGCACCTACACCCCCATATCAGGAACCCGCACCCCAGATTCCGAACCCAGTCCTAGAACCTGCACCCCCAATGAGTGCAGAAAACGTACAAGAGCTTAGGATATTTGGTGAGGAAATTTTAGAAAGTAGTGAACTGATGAGACAGGTGGGAGAGCATCTCGTATGGAAATACGATGAGCGCAATATGGATTTCTGGATGAATCCATATCCGTGAATGTGATGGTGAGACAGTAATAGTAATAATAATAATATAATAAAATATGTGTGTACGGATGCCTACTACTATTAGTGTAATTCTATTTCAGTTGGTATTGTAATTTTTATTTCAGTACTGGTGTGTAATAGATGCATAATAGATGAATAGAGTAAAAGTCACAATGATCGACGCTTTTGGCAAAAATGCGTGTCAAGTGATTGACTATATTAAATATTATTTTGTGATATTAATATGGGGTAAATGTTTAAAATTGTTAGGATCTGAGTTTGGTTTTGATTGTGTTTTACGTTTGAATTAAGATGAAGATGAATGAGTTGTGCAGCGGAATTAAGATGCAGGCAAACTTTTCACAATCAAACAGGAGAATTGCTTTTAACATACAAGTTTAACATTGAATCGAATGATTGAATTTAATTTCAACAACAATTACAATTTGCAAGTATGCAACAAACTCCCCCTCAGCCTGAGCTCACAGTATTTGTTCGTGTCGGAAGAAGATAGTGAAAGAGCTAATAGAATAGTACAGAGCACTGTTCTATTTATAGGCACGAGCAAACCACTGAAGCATCTAAGCTGACGTCACCATGAAAGTGGCATCTAACCTCCTAACAAACTCTAACCTCTGATCTATACAACCTCTGCTATGCTAACTACTGTTATTACATTTCATTACATAAAGACATCTAAACTACTGCTGCATCCTTCCACTGATGTGAACCCAGCAGTACTTTGTTATGATCAGCAGAGCTTGACTCAAGGCAGTAGATTTAACAGCAGAGCTTTAGTCTTCCATCAGTCTTTTACTTGATCAGTAGTTTGTAGGTCAGCAATTTGTACGATCAGTAGATAGGAGGTCAGCAAATGTTGAAACCACTTTCAAGGGGAGAGACTTGAATACATAACATCTGCTTATTCTGGATCCACTACTCTGATCCAGTTTTGGCTTTAATTATCTGTTCCTCTGGTAGGGTTAAATCCCAACAATCTCCCCCTGGAACAGATAATGCCAAAACTCTTCATTTTTTGTAGATCTTTATTGCCTCATCAGCAATTCCCTTATTTGCCCTTTGAGTTGTAACTCAAAGGCTAAGGCATCTGTGTCATCATCATCCCTACTAAGTGGAAGATCAAGGAGATCCTGCAAATCTTCAAGACTTAGCCCAAGTGCTTGTTCCCTTGTTATTTTCTTCACTTCTCCACTAGACTTGAACACTGTCAGTACATGGGTCTGTTTGTCAGTTTTCCACTTTAGTACCTTTGAGTCTAGTGGGTTTCTTGGGAGATTTTTATTTGAAGAGGTGTTTGGTGATGCAGGCCTTGTGATGACTGTTTGAGTAGTGCTTGCAGGTTGATTCAGGCCAAGAGTATCAGCTATCATCTGCTTAATACCTTCTTTAACAAGCTCATCTCATGCCATTAATTCTGCCACTGTTTCAGTACCCAACTGTTGTGTTTGCTTTCTTTTGTAGATAGCAGCACCAGTTGGAGCAGTAGCTCTCCTAATTTGCTGCTTTGATGGTCTTTTTGAAACCTCTGCTTCAGGGTAGTCAGGTTTTTGTGGAACTGTGGGATCTTTCTTCCTTAATTCCTCCAACCTTTTGTAGGTGGCCCTGACTATATCTTCTTTCCACCCCATAGTCAGCAGCAACTAATTCCTCTTTCATTCTCTTCAGCTCTAGTGTCTTCTCAGGCACATTCCTTTTGTACTTTGACCAATCTGGAGGAGTGTGTTTGACCTTATTCTTTATCATTTCTTGACCAATCTGGAGGAGTGTGTTTGACCAATCTGGAGGAGTGTGCTTTTCTCCCTTGTACTTCTTGGTTGCCAAGATGCTTTCAATGTAGTCTTTTCTCAAAGTTTCATCTGCTTTCTCTGAGATTTGTTGACAAACATTTTTTGCAAATTGCTCTAAGGATCTGACTTGAGTAAATAGAAACTGATAATGCCTTTGAATTTCTCTGTCAGTTTTTCCTTGAGAGTTTCTTTTGGAAATATCCTCTGCCTGTTTAGCCTTAACTTTCAAATATTCTTCAATGTTGTTAGGCCTTGGATATCCTTTAACTGATGGCAACTTCCTTTTAGCAGGCTCATCCTCATAGTAGGACTTGATCTCTTCTCTAACTGCTTCAAGTTCTAGAGGAAATTGGACACCTGCAGGAGTGATAATAGGGATTGGTTGTTGTACTGGAGCTGATGAGAGAGGAACAGGGTTTGGAATAAGTGCAAGTGATTGTGAAGATGTTGGAGGTGGTGATGGTGAATCATCATCTGGTATGAAAATCCTTCTCCTTTTTATTGTAGGAGATGCAGATGATGTTTTGGGGGAATCAGTGGTGGTGATTTGAGTGGCAGTGATTTGTGATTGACTAATAGCTGTTGAAACAACTAGTGTTTCAACTACTGTTGTCATTACAACAGATGTTGTAACATCTGATGTCTTCTACTTTTTGGCAGGAGGAGATGGTGGTGGTGGTAAGGCAGTGGTTGTGGTGTGTGTTGAAGTGGTGTGTGTTGAAGCGATAACAGATGTTGATACAGCAGGAGTTACAATAACTATTTGGGTGGAGGTTTGATGTTGGGGGCTTTTGGACGGTGGTTTTGGAGTATGCTTTATGAGACTGGATGGTGTGGACTTGGGTTCCCTCACTTTTCTAGTGGGATTTCTTTTTGGCTCAGGATTTTTAACATCCTTTGGCTCAGAACAACCCTGCGCATTCAGCTCCATATAAGCTTTTTTCTCCTCATTCCATCTTGACATATCCTTTGCCGCTCTGTCCCTTTTTACACTTGCTATAGCTTCATCAAGTGCATTTTGGGTAACATCAACCTTTTTGCTACCATCTGGCAAGGGAATTTTTCTAATCATAGCATCCTTTTTTGGTTCAATGTAAAGACCATCATCTATTCCCTTCTTCTTCCACTCCTGAATTTTCTCCCCCTTTTTGGCATTATCTGGGGGTAATTGATCAATGAAAAGAACAGTTGGAGGAGCAGTGCCAGTGGTTTTCATTATATGGGCCTTGATAGCCTTAATGGCTGCTTGTGTGTTCTTGAACCTAGACTCCATTGTGTTTCTTTGCTCTTGTACATGTATTGCATGTTGCTGATCAGCCATTTGTTTTTGTTGGTGGAGAAAAGGTTGGAAGAAGTTCCATATCTCATCTGCAGCAGGTGCTTGTGGTGGAGCAGGTGCTTGAGGTGGAACAACAATGGATTGTACCTTTTGTACTGTCACCAACTGATGCAGCATTTCTTTGATTTCTGCTACAATGGTATCCAGTTTTTCAACTCGTTCCGTCAATTCCAGGTATTTTAAACCATCACCCAATTTATTGGGATCATCTGATTTCCCACTAGCAATGGTTTTATCAGTGGTTGAGGTAGGAAGTGTACTCCGAAAATTAACCACTGATGCCCCTTTTTCTTGGTACTGGGGTCTTCTTCCTTCAACACTTGACAACCTTTTGATGTTGCCAGTGGTTAAAACAAATCCACTGGTGGATGTCAGAGGTGCTATGAAAGGAATTGCCTCCAAGGAAGTCTTATTGATGTAACCACTGTCCAAATGCAAACCAGTGGGTTCAACACTTGTAGTGGCTGCTTCACTTGGACTACCACCAAGAGTTACTTGTAACTCAAGGGGTGTAACCTCCTCAGGTCTTGTTGGTGGGTTAACGATGATTGATACATCAGACCCAGTCATTTGTTGAAGTATATTCTCATTGATAGGTGATTGAGAAGGACTGGTTTGTGCCTAGTTCAGATCAATAGCATCCAACAATAGTTTAGTTGGTGGGGGAATTGTGTAGGTGAGGTTGGGTGTAGAAAGAGAATTTGCCCCGGGCATTGGGCTGTGGATGATGGAAGCGAGTGATTCCAGAGCATCATATTGTGGTGTCCCTATATGTACAACCTGTTCTTTTTGAGAAGAAGCAGGAGGAGTTTCGGTTATGGGTTGAGATATTTGTACCATCTGCTGTGAGGAAGTAGCAGCAGTGGTTTCTTGTGACTTTTGTGCTGTCACTGGCAGTTGTTCTGGTATCTCATCCTCCAGAGTTGCCTTTTTTTGATGGGTTTGGGGGGTTTTTGAGTTTTATTTTGCTTTGGCTTTTTGGTGATTTTAGGTGTGGGTTTCAAAGCAGTTGTTTTGCTACTTTGATCACCTTGAGCAGTGGGCTCAGCAGCAGATACCTGAGGAGCAATATTAGCAGCTAAATTCTGCTCAGGCACCTCTGCTTGTGTTTTGCAAGGTGTTGACATTCTTGTGAAAGTTTCAGCAGTTAAGCTGTGCATTTGAAGAGATTCACCTTGTTTTATTGCAGCAGCATCATTCTTACCAAGTTTCTTTTCAAAATAATAACTTAGAAATCTTGGAAATAGTAAGAATGCCTTTGTTTCAACATTTTTAACCAGATCATTAAAGATTACCTGAGAATAATTAAAGTTTTCTTCTTGAAGAATAGCATACCCCAGGTTTTGAATCTTTAATGGTATTTCATTAAAAGCAGTGGTTTTGTTTGAAACACACATTAGGAGGGTATGAAATAAAAACCTTGTTGCAGAAGGGAAGAAACCTTTTAGTAAGGTATCCCTCTTCATCATTGTATCTGCATACCCTCTTTCAATAAAGTCAATTTTTAACTCGTTTTTAGGAAAAGAAGTTATACCTTTCTGATCATCGAGTTGAAAGACCTCCGAGATGGATTGTGTTGTAATTTTGACAGCTTTATCCTTTAGAGAAGAGTTAATAGCTATGACAGTCTCACCTCGTGTGTCAAGGGTTACATTTTTCCAGAACTCTCTTTGGGTCGCCAAGTAAATTGGTGCATCTGCTGTTAATAAAGTTTTATACTTTGATGCAGACATGATATCAATGATGGAATTGAAAATATCAGTGGTGCCGGGTTTTGTGAGAAGACCCAGAAGGTTGTGAGACGGTTTGTGTGGGATTTCGATGGGTTTAGCCTTTTGAGAGGCCACTTTTGAAGATGATTTGGAAGTGGGTTTTGCAGATGACTTCGATTTTGTCATTTTGAAGATGATGATCGAAGAAGGTTGTGAAGAAATTTGATGAAAAACTGCTTTGAGAAGAGAATTTTTAAGAATTCAATTCGACAGTAAAACCCTGTTTGGGGTTTTGAAAGGGGTTTTATGGAGAAAAAGTGAATGCTGACGTGGCAGGGGTTACAAAAGGACTGTCCACAATGTATTGTCCACGTGCCAACCTCTTATGAAATGAAGGATAGTACTTTTATGAAAACTACTGATGAAAGGCAGTGGTTACAACGGTAACAAATGGAAGTAGTGGATGATTTTTACTATCAGCAGATAGCACATCAGTGGATAAAACACTGATTTTGAGCATCAGTGCTTATCATGAAAATGAGAGAACAGGGGATGACTTTCAGCAGTGGATAGACTTTGAAGTAGAGCAGACTTTTGAACAAACAGTGGTTATGGCAGACTTTTAAGGATTTTAATGAAAACTTCATTTTTAGCTATTTTTAAGGATGGATTTTTGATTTTCTGAAAACATTTTAATGCTTTTATTTATAGAAAAACAAGATGTCGCTTGTTATTCCATGTTTAGCATGCCAATCCTAGAAATCAAGCTTTCAAAGGTAGATGTATCTAAAGCTTTTGTGAGCACATCTGCCAGATGGTCTTTAGTTGGAACATGATGCAGAGAAATCAAACCTTTTTCATAGCAATCCCTCACAAAGTGATATCTGATGTCGATGTGTTTGGTGGTTGAGTGGGAAACTGGATTTTTGATGATATTTTCTGCTGCCTGGCTGTCCAACATGAGTGGTGTCTTCAAGGCAGTGATACCAAAATCCAGCAACTGATTTTGAAGCCAGAGCAGTTGGGTTGTACAGCTTGCAGCAGCTATATATTCTGCTTCAACAGTGGATGTTGAAACAGCTGCTTGCTTTTTGCTTTGCCATGAAACTAAGCAATCACCTAGAAACTGGCACCCTCCTGAAGTGGACTTCCTTGTGGTGTTACATCCAGCAAAATCACTGTCTGAAAATCCTGAAAGCTTGATATTCCCATTAGCTGGATACCAGATACGAAGTATGGGAGCACTTTTTATGTATCTGAATATCCTTTTTACAGCAATAAGGTTGGATTTCCTAGGGGCTGACTGACTTCTTGCACAAACACATGTTGCAAACATGATGTTTGGCCTAGATGCAGTTAGGTACAATAAAGACCCAATCATGCTTCTATAAAGTGTTTGGTCAATCAGCTCATCCTTTTCATCAGACATGACAAGCTTATTTGTTGCCATGGGTGTGCTGCATGGTTTACAATCATTCATATCAAATTTATTTAAAAGTTCTTTAGCATATTTGCTTTGATGAATGAAAGTTCCATTTTGCATTTGCTGAACTTGGAGACCAAGAAAGCATTGCAGCTCACCCATTGCACTCATTTCAAACTCAGCTGTCATGAGTTGCCTAAACTCTTCACACATTTTATTACATGTGCTTCCAAAAATAATGTCATCCACATAAATTTGGACAATCATTAAATCCTTTCCTCTCCATTTTAGAAACAATGTTTTATCAATGGTACCTCTTTTGAAACCATTTGAGAGTAGAAAGGTGGAAAGAGTTTCATACCAGGCCCTAGGTGCTTGTTTCAGGCCATACATATCTTTGTTTAGCCTGTAGACATGAGCTGGATAAAATGGATCCTCAAAACCTGGAGGTTGACAAACATACACCTCTTCTTGAATTGTACCATAGAGGAAATCACTTTTGATATCCATTTGGAACACCTTCATGTTGTGGTTGACAGCAAAGGCCAGAAACAATCATATAGCTTCCAATCTTCCTACAAGGGCGAATGTTTCATCATAATCAATCCCCTCTTCCTGTCTGTAACCTTGAACCACAAGCCTGGCTTTATTCTTGACAACAATGCCCCTTTCATCAGTTTTATTTTTGAAGACCCACTTTGTGCCGATGGGACTTACATATTTTGGCAGTGGTACAAGCTCCCATACTTGTTGTCTTTTAAACTGTTGGAGCTCCTCTTGCATGGTTCTACCCAGCTGTTGTCTTTTAGTGCCTCTTGGTACTTAACTGGCTGATGGAGTTATAGAAAACCAGCAAAAAAACAAATGTTTTGGGTTTGGCTTCTTGTGAGCACCCCTTCATTGATGTTGCCAATGATTTGGTCAGGTGGATGAGATCTTAAGAAGATTAAATCTCCTTGGTATGGTATGATGGCATTTGTTGGTGAAGGCTGCAGATGTGTATCATCTGAGCTAACCACTGCTGGTGACTTTGATGATCCAGCAGTGGCTTCAAAAGGTGGTGGAATTGGAGGCAATGGTGTGGACACATGCTGACTTTTATCCACTGTTTGGGGACTTTTGTCAGCAGTGTTTGATGATGTGGAACAGTGGTTGATGGGCTACTTTGGTCAACAACTGTTGAGGTAGCAGTGGTTGAGCTTTGACAGCTGTTTTGTACAACTGATGCTTTTCCCATTGTGGCAGACTTTTGTTGAGGAATGATGATCTCATACCCATAGTCTGGTGGTGAATTCTCTAATGGACCAGTACTGTTAGTCATGACAGCAGTATTTTCAAAAGTAAATTTATCAAGATCAAACAAATCTGCAGGATTTGCTGGGATTTTCATTGATGAAAGTTCATTGAATTTTACATTCAAGGTCTCCTCCACTGCTTTGGTCTGTGTATTAAACACTTTGTAGGCCTTGGCAGTGGTTGAGTATCCCAGGTGATAACCACAATCTACTTTGGCTGCAAATTTTGAGATGGAATCTTTTAAATTCAAAATAAAGCATGGGCAGCCAAATACCTTAAAGTATGAGATCAGTGGTTTGATTTTATACAGAATTTCATAAGCAGTCTTTTTGTGCCTGGGGTTTATTAAAACTCTGTTTTGGATATAGCAAGCAGTGTTTACTGCCTCTGCCCAGAAGTTCAAAGGCAAACCTGAGTCAGCAAGCATGGTCCTAGCAGCTTCAATCAGTGTCCTATTCTTTCTTTCAACTACCCCATTTTGCTCTGGTGTTCTAGAGATGCTGTACTGCCTTACAATCCCTTTCTTCACACAGAAGGCATCCAACTCCTTATTTTTTAATTCTGTGCCATTGTCACTCCTGAAGACTTTTACTGGAAGGTCAAATTGCTTTTCAACCTGTGTCACAAAGTCTTGCAAAATGCCTGCAGTCTCATCTTTTGAGTGTAAAAAGAAAGTCCATGTAAACCTAGAGAAGTCATCAATGATAACCAAACAATATCTCTTCTTCTTGAGACTCATGACTTGAACTGGGCCAAACAAATCCATGTGCAGCATTTGCAAACACTAGGTTGTTTTGGACTCTTCAATGGACTTAAAGGAGCTTTTATGTTGTTTTCCTTTTAAACAGGAAACACAATGCTCAGGACTTGAAAACAATTTTTGTGGTAGACCTCTTACTAGTCCATTTTTTGAAATTTCAGAGATTGTCTTGAGATTTGTGTGCCCCAGTCTTCTGTGCCATAGTTCTGTCTCTTTGTTAGAGGCAGTTGAGAACAAACAGGCATCAGTTCTGGGACACTCTTTTGACATATCAACAACATAAACATTGCCACTTCTTTGAGCAACAAGTTTTGTTTTTCCAGTTTTAATTATTGCTTCAATCTTTTCAACCATTTTTGGTCCAACAATCCTACAACACTCCTTTGTGAAGAATGACCCATACCCCTTATCACTCATTTATGAAACACTTAGGAGGTTGAATTTTAGATTGTCTATCAGATTGACATTTTCAAATTTTACATTTCCAGACTGTACTGTACCAGACCCCAGAACTTTCCCTTTACTATTATTCCCAAAGGATATATCACCCCCTCCATGGATTTTGAAATCTTTGAGTAGGGCTTTACATCCTGTCATGTGCCCGGAGCCTCCACTATCTACATACCAAAGGCTGTCTAAGCTTGCAGAAGCTCCCTGCACATGAAGTAAAAGGATTAGTTTATTAGGGTTTCCAACGCCAATAAGGCTTTGGATGGGGTCTCAACAGAGTATGGGATGGATGCAGATTGATGGACAGTGGTTAGGTCAGGGGTTTAGACAGTTTTAGGACTGTTTCTTTCTAACCGTTGTTGTAGGTTTTGACCAATCACCTGTTGATACCCAAAAGGATGCCTGTTCACTCTAGGTTTAGAGGGCCTTTTGTAGGTCTCATAAACGTGTGGAATCCTTTGGTAAGATGATTGTCCCTTGCCTTTTCTGAATTGGTTGGCAGGGGGTGCATCAGTCACTTGAACATCTCTTTGGATAGATGTTTGATTCAGCTGTTTTGTAACAGCTGTTTGGACTGGCACAAACAATGGTTGGTTCTTGGTGAATTTGACAGATGATGTTGATGGACTCAAGAATGTTTTAGCAGTGTGCTCATTCTTTTTCACATCAAAGTTTTTGAGATACACACATGCTTGAGTTTTGTGGTTTGTTTTACCACAGATGGTACAGCTTTCAGCAGGAACAATGACACTTGTTTTGTTTAGATCAAATGCTTTTAGATGAAAACAATCTTTTGTTAGATGGTTTCTTTTTTCACAAAATTCACAAAACAAGTTTTTGACCTTTTCTCTTTTCTTCCTTTTCTCAGACTCCTTTGCAACAGAGTTTTGAACCACTGTTGGGATGTCTTTGATAGGAATGACCTTTGCTTTTGGAGCTGTGACACCATCAGTGGTTGTAAATTCCATGGGCTTGAAATTTTCAAGAATGTCACACTCATCAGACCATGTGGGTTTAAATTGGTATTTCTCAATTTCCTCAAAAGTTGAGGATCCCACAGATCTTTCCAAAGTGATTTTGTTACCAAGTTTGTCAGTTATTTTAACCTCTTGGCCATTCTTGTTGGTTGGTATAATTTCAGATGAACCAGCTTGTTTTCCAGCAGTGTTTTCAAGATCATCATATTTTCTATATCCTATACCAAACTTAACATTGCTTTCAAGCTGTTTCTCAAGCTTAACCTCATACCCTTTGCAAGATTCCACCCATCTTTCACAGGTGATCTGGGTGAACTCCAACTCCTTTTTGCAAACTTGGTATTTTTCTACCATAGTATGGAGTTGAGTTTTGGTTATGCTCTGCTCTTCTTTGAGACTGCTGATCTCTTTATCCTTTTCAGCCAATTTGTTTCTAAGTTCTTTCAATGACTTTTCAAATTTGATTTCATCAGTTAAGATTTTATCCCTAAGGTTTTCAATTACCTCTTTGACGTTAGCAAATGCGATAATGCATTTGTCTGAACACAGTTTTTCAAGAACTTGAGGTGATACCTTGGCAGCAGCCATCATGGCACAATCACATTTATGATCCTCTTCAACATCAGCTCTTACTTCTTTCTCACCTGCTCTCTTCTCTTCTTTGTCTTCTTTGTCTTCCTTGGACCAGGGGTCAGACAGTGGTTCAATTAGGGTTTCTGAATTTTCTCCCAGCAGTCGTTCACCAGCAACTGCAGTAACCACTGCTTCAGTCACCTCATCCACTGTTTCATCACTTAGCTGTTCACCTTCAGTTTCTACCCCCTCTGGTATTGACTCTAATGCCATCAAACAAAATTCATCATTAGAAGATTCATTAAAAGCATAGAGTGCAAAATTTTCATCACCAAGCTCATTAGGCATGCTGCTCCAGTCAACAAAACCTTGGGTGAAAAAGCTTTGTTGATCTGGTTGTACCACTGTTGGAGCAGCTTGTTAAGGTGCAACAGGTTGCACTTGTGCCTGAGGGATAGGGGTTTGAATATACTGAATTTGTGGAATAGTGGTTTGAACATAATGCACAGGCACAGGGGTTGCAGCATAGTGAGTAGTGTTAACATGGGCTGCAGGGGTATATTGGATATAGTGAACAGTGCTTTGATTTTGTGGTCTAGGGTTTGAGCTGGGATGAGTGATTATAGGATCAGTGGTTTGACTCATGCATTCCCCACTTGAAGCACTTAATTTGTGGAATTGTGGTCTAGGGTTTGAGCTGGGATGAGTGACCTAGCCTATTGCACTTGAAGCACTTAATTTTTGATTTATCCAACCCCACTTTTAAATTCCCATGTAACCCTGGGAATTTTCTCCCTGTTCTTTTGTAGAATTTGATTGTTCTTACACTAAGCAAAGCCAATTGGTGCAAAATGTCCATTTCTTCTAAGTCAGTGGGATAAAAGTGTTGTAAATCATTGAGTTCAAAGCATAATTTGCAGAGTAAGGATCAGGGTTGTTAAAATTTCCACCAGCAGTTATATCAATAAAGTGATCATAACCCTGATCCTTACTACTGCTACTAGATTCTTCCTGACCAAAAAGAGTTGTGCTACCGAATGAATAATCATCAGTAACTTTGCCAGACTCTTGCAATTTCTTTTTCTAGTTTAACTCCCTTTAATAGGTCAGAAGTCTACCATGAAGTTGGGTCAGGGTCAGATCTTTGAACTCGGCAGAATTTCTAGTAACAAAAGCTATGGTATCCCATTTTTCTGGTAGTGATCTAAGGAACCTGCTATTTTGAGTTGAATTTGGAAATGTTACTTTAACAAGCCTTAGTTCACTAATGAGACAACTGAATCGCTCAAACTGCTGAGTCAATGATTCACCCTTGATGTGACAAAATGTTTCATACTGCTGATTCAGAATTTCCCTATTATTTTCAATAACTTCTTCTGTTCCCCCAAACTGTTCCTTCAGTGCATCCCATAGCTCTTTGGCACTTTAACAATGTAACAGTCCAGCATAGATTTCATTGGACAATGCAGATGCTATGATGCTAAATGCTTTGGCATCGAGTTCGAACTTTTGAAAATCAGTTTCAGTATAGTTTTCAGTTGGTTTAGGAACGAACTTCTTTGCATCCTCAGCAGTTGGCACCATAGGAACATGGGGACCAAAAACAACAGACCTCCAACATCCAGTGTTCTGTTGAGCAAGGATGTGACCCATCCTTCTCTCCCAGATGTTGTATTCATTACGTTTAAGCATGGGTGGTGTGAAAAGAGAGCCAATGTTATTTTTATCATCTTGTGATTGTGACGTCATCCTGGTTGTTTTACAGGCACTGATTAATAAACTCTGATGGTGATTAAACCTTGCTCTGTTTTTCAACGAAACGAACAAACTATCAGTATCAACTTTTATGAGCTGAACTATTTACGTCAAAATGATTGTTAAATCAAATTTGACTGTCCAAGCTCTGATACCAATTGTTAGGATCTGAGTTTGGTTTTGATTGTGTTTTACATTTGAATTAAGATGAAGATGAATGAGTAGTGCAGCGGAATTAAGATGGAAGCAAACTTTTCACAATCAAATAGGAGAATTGCTTTTAACATACAAGTTTAAAATTGAACGAATGATTGAATTTAATTTCAACAACGATTACAATTTGCAAGTATGCAACAAACTCCCCCTCAGTCTGAGCTCATAGTATTTGTTCGTGCAGGAAGAAGATAGTGAAAGAGCTAATAGAACAGTACAGAGCACTGTTCTATTTATAGGCACGAGTAAACCACTGAAGCATCTAAGCTGATGTTACCATGAAAGTGACATCTAACCTCCTAACAAACTCTAACCTCTGATCTATACAACCTCTGCTATGCTAACTACTGTTATTACATTTCATTATATAAAGACATCTAAACTACTCCTGCATCCTTCCACTGATGTGAACCCAGCAGTACTTTGTCATGATCAGCAGAGCTTGACTCAAGGCAGTAGATTTAACAGAAGAGCTTTAGTCTTCCATCAATCTTTTACTTGATCAGCAGATTGTAGGTCAACAGTTTGTACGATCAGTAGATAGGAGGTCAGCAGATGTTGAAACCACTTTCAAGGGGAGAGACTTGAATACATAACATCTGCTTATTCTGGATCCACTGCTCTGATCCAGTTTTGGCTTTAATTATCTGTTCCTTTGGTAGGGTTCAATCCCTATAAAAATTCAGATGGCCGACGAAGGAAATCAAGGAAATCTGAATAACGATAACCAGAGTAACATTAACGTGGTTAATGAGAATCCGAGCATCAATAACAATGGAAACCAAATGGAAAATAGTGTCGTTCAACACATAGTGGCACAAGGAATCATAGATACAATGCCATTTATTATTCAAACGGTTTAAGAAGCGAATAATAAAAGTAAACATAGCAGTAAGCGACCAATTGAACCACAACACAGCATAAACAATGGCCATGTACTTCAAGCGCCCATTCCCAAAAGAAGAAGAACCGTGTCTTACGGTTGTTCTTACAAAGAATTCTGGTCCTGCAAACCAATAGAATTCTCGGGCAATGAAGAACCTATTGCAGCTCTACGCTAGATAGAAAAGACTGAGGCTGTTCTTAAAATAAGTAAATGTGCTGAAGAGGACAAGATAATGTTTGCTTCCAATCTATTTAAAAATTCAGCCTTAGAATGGTGGAACACTATCCTTCGGTCAAGAGGAAGTGATAAGGTTTATAATATGGAATGGGAGGAATTTAGAAATATGGTAGAAATGAAATTCTGCCCTCCTAATGAAAAGGAACAAATAGCAAACAAATTCCTAAACCTTAGGATGAATGGAGTGGATAGTAAGGGGTATACAAAATTATTCTTTGAATATGCTAGAATAGTACCAACCCTTGCATCACCTGAACCAGTGTTAATCTCCCGTTACATCTGGGGATTAATTGGAGAGATTAGACACATAGTCAAGGCAGCTAGACCTCAAACTATAGAAGAAGCTGTAGAACTAACCAACACCTTGACAGATGAATTAGTTCGTACTAGAGAAGAAGACTAGAGGAAAAATCTAGCACAAAAGCTTACCCAAGAATTCGGTTATGGGAATTACAACCGTAGAAGTATAGGTTCTACCTCTGCACCTTATTGCAAGCATTGCAAAAGAAAGCATTCTGGAAAATGCTCCATCTATTGCAATTTCTGCAAAATATCAGGACACAAGGAAGAAGACTACAGGAGGAAAGCCAACAACAAGGTATGCCACAATTGTGGAGAACAAGGCCATATCAAGCCAAATTGTCCGAAATTGGCTCCAGCTGTGAACAACAAGAACACTAAAAATGCTAGAGCATTCGTTCTGACTACCGATGAAGCCAAAATGATTCCAGACGTCATAGCTTGTACGTTTTTAGTTAATGATGTTTTTGCTAAAGTATTATTTGACTCTGGTGCAAACCAAAGTTTTATTAATACATCATTTTGCAAACTCCTTAATCCATCATTAACTAAACTACCATAAGAATGTCTCTTAGAGAGAGCTAATGGAGAAACAGTTAGGATTTCTGAAATCTTGCAGGAAGCAAGAATAGAAATTTTAAATCAAAAGTTTATGGCAAACCTTTATCCCATGAATCTGGCGGGATTTGATATTGTTTTAGGAATGGATTGGTTAATAGCCAATAAAGCCACTATTTTATGTGATCAAAAGTCAATTCAAGTAAATTCACGAAAAGGTGAAAAGATCACAATTAAAGGAAATAAACCAGTTAGATCCACGAAATCCATCTCTGTGATGAAAACTGCAAGTTATATAAGAAAAGGTTCTATAGTGTATTTGATTTCTGTAATCACTAACACTAAAGGAAAAGAACTAAAAGACATTCCAGTAGTGTCTCAGTTTTCAGATGTATTTCCAGAAGAATTACCAGGACTACCACTGGACAGAGAAGTTGAATTCAGAATTCACCTACTACCAGGAACAGCACCAATTGCCAAAGCACCTTACCGTTTGGCACCCGCCGAAATGCAGGAACTGAAGAAACAATTAGATGAATTGCTGGAAAAAGGATTCATACAACCATGTTCGTCGCCATGGGGAGCGCCGATACTGTTTGTTAAAAAGAAAGATGGATCAATGCGTATGTGCATTGACTACAGTGAATTAAATAAGGTCACGATTAAGAACCGGTATCCATTACCGAGAATCGATGATCTGTTCGATCAACTACAAGGAGCTTGATTTTTCTCTAAAATCGATTTAAGGTCAGGATATCATCAATTAAAGGTACAGGAAGAGGATATTCCTAAAACTGCCTTTAGAACAAGGTATGGCCATTATGAATTTATCGTCATGCCATTCGATTTAACCAATGCCCCAGCTGCATTCATGGACATGATGAACCGAATATGTAAGCCATATTTGGATAAATTTATAATTGTCTTTATAGATGATATTCTAATTTACTCTAAGAGTAAAGAAGATCACGCAAAGCATTTGCACGCACTTTTAAGTTTATTGAGCAAGGAAAAGCTTTATGCTAAATTTTGAAAGTGCGAGTTTTGGCTAGAATAGGTAGAATTTCTTGGACATTTAGTTAATCATGAAGGAATTCATGTGGACCCAACAAAGATCGAGGCGATTACGAAATAGAAAACCCCTGAGTCACCAACCGAGGTTAGAAGTTTCTTAGGATTGGACGGTTATTATAGAAGATTTTTCAAGATTTTTCTAGAATAGTCATTCCTTTTACTAAGTTAACCTGTAAATCCATTAAGTTTGAATGGGGACCAAAACAAGAAGAAGCTTTTAGAATTCTTAAGCAAAGATTAACTCATACACCCATATTAGCGTTACCAGAAGGAACTGAAGATTTTGTAGTCTATTGTGACACTTCTAAATTAGGTTATGGATGTGTGTTGATGAAACGCCAAAAGGTTATAGCCTATGCGTCTAGACAACTTAAGAATCAAGAAGGGAATTATTCAACCCATGATCTAGAATTAGGAGCTATAATTGTTGCCCTCAAGATTTGGAGACATTACCTTTATGGTAGTAAGTTTACCATATTCACAGATCATAAGAGTTTAAGGTATGTTTTCGGGCAAAAGGAGTTGAATATGAGGCAAAGACGTTGGATGGAGATGCTTAGTGACTATGATTGTGATATCCAGTATCATGAAGGAAAAGCAAATGTAGTGGCAGATGCTTTAAGCCGAAAGTATCATGAAAAGCCAAAAAGGGTACGTTCTCTTAAATTAAATCTACAAGTAGATTTAAATGATCAAATAAGAGAAGCACAAGAATCAGTAATCAAGGATGATACTGAAAAACTAAAAGGTATGCTAAAGGAATTAGAACAAGGAACATATGGAATTTGGAGATTCCATGAAAAGAGAATGTGGATACCTAAACTAGGAAACCTACGTCATCGTATATTAGAAGAAGCCCATAAGTCTAAGTATACGATGCATCCAGGAAGTAACAAGATGTACCAGGACTTAAGAAAGAATTTCTGGTGGATAGGAATGAAAAAGGACATAGCAGCCTATGTTTCTAAATGTTTAACTTGTTCACAAGTTAAAGCTGAACATCAGAAACCCTCAGGTTTGTTACAGCAACTAGAAATGCCAGTGTGGAAATGGGAATTAATAACAATGGATTTTGTTACTAAATTACCCAAAACAAAGAAAGGAAATGATACAATCTGGGTGATTGTAGATAGGCTAACCAAGTCAGCTCATTTCCTACCAATGAAAGAAACTTTCAGTATGGAACAGTTAGCTAAATTATATGTAAATGAAATAGTTTCTTTACATGGAATACCTTTATCAATTGTGTCTGATAGAGATAGTCGTTTTACTTCTCATTTTTGGTCAAGTTTCCAAAAGGCAATGGGAACCAAGATAAAGCTAAGCACAAGTTATCATCCTAAAACAGACGGACAAAGCGAGAGAACAATTCAGACGATGGAGGACATGCTTAGAGCTTGTGTAATTGATTTCGGAGGTAATTGGGACGATCACTTACCTTTAATAGAATTTTCTTATAATAATAGTTATCACAAAAGTATCAATGCTGCACCATTCGAAGCACTTTATGGACGAAAATGCCGAACCCCAGTCTGTTGGGCAGAAATTGGGGAGAAGCAACTATCTGGACATGAGATAGTGCAAGAAACAACTGACAAGATTATCCAAGTCAAGGAACGACTGAAAGCAACACGAGATCGACAGAAGAGCTACGCTGATAACAGACGTAAGCCATTGGAATTTCAAGTAGGAGATAAGGTGTTGTTAAAGGTCTCTCCTTGGAAAGGAGTAGTAAGATTCATCAAACGGGGAAAGCTAAGTCCCAGGTATGTTGGACCTTTGGAGATTATTAGAAGAATAGGACCCGTAGCCTATCAGCTACAACTGCCAGAGGAAATGGCAGGAATACATGATGTATTTCATGTATCTAATCTCAAGAAATGCTTAGCCGATGAATCACTGGTAGTACCTCTTAAGGATATAGAGGTAAATGAACAACTCAAGTTTGTAGAAAGACCTCTACAGATTGAGGACATGAAAATTAAGAATCTCAAGCACAAGAGATTAGTTCTGGTCAAAGTGAAGTGGGACTCAAAAAGAGGACCTGAGTATACATGGGAGCTTAAATTTGAAATGCAAAGGAAATATCCACACTTGTTCCACTAGATCTCGAGGACGAGCTCTAAAACAAGGTGGGGAGGATGTAACAAGCCTCAAAGAAACCGACACCTTGAATATTTTTTCGAGACCCCTAATATTTTAAAATATCCCAATATGTCCAAATATACACCCCATACGTTAAAACGGGCCCCAAATACATTAAATAGTATTTAAAATAAATAAAAATTGAAATTCTGGGCTGAGGCAGGCCGTGTAGACCCACCCCAATCTTTACGCGGGCGGTATGAAGGTTAAGACCTGATTTCGTTGATTTTCTTGAGTTCAAGCGGGTCGCGTAAGACCGCCATTAGTTAACACAGGCCGTGAGAGTCCCAAATTGTGGCGCAGCCCGGTGCGGCCACGTGGCCTAATACATGTCGAGCCTACATAGTGATCCGGATGAGCTACACGTTGACCTGGAGTCAACGCGGGCCGCGTAGGCCCTATGCTTGTTTTACGCGGGCCGCGTGAGACCCAGATTCAGCAACTATAAATAGATGGCCTCGGATCTTCAATCTGATCGTTCAATTTTGAAATCTTTCTCTAAATTTCTTATAGTAGGCTTTATATACGGGTATTATACCCCCCTAAATAGCAAAGTTCTGCTCCGTTGTAAGTATTATAACCCCTGGATACGTATTAGATACGTTGCCCGATTGATCTAGGGTTCCGTAACGGCTGTCGTGGTTCTGCCCGACGTAGTCATTGGAATGCCGTCTCGGGGAGGGTATTACTAATGTTAAAATGGGTTATTATAGTAACATGTGTGCATTTGTGTAAATTTTAGATTATCACCAGGAAACCCTTACGAAAAATCTAAGACATCAATGTGAGTAATCTTCTTTTTGTAAACTGTTTTTACAAAACCTTAACTATTTTACAATAAAATTTAGCAGTGATTGAGTCTTTGTAATTCTACGACTACTGCTGGTATGTTGGGGTTTTGTATACAAAATGTGAGTAACGTTACCATAGGACGAAGAGTTAGCCAATGTGTAATATGACCCACCAGTCAGGATTGACAGTACTGAATGAGTAATTGGGTAGATATAAACATTGTAATCGCCCTCAATACTGTTAAGTTTAAATAAAATTAATAATTCTTGATTTAACTGGGATTCACTCACCAGTATTTCCCACTGACAAATGTTTTTAAAACGCGTTTTAGGTAACAAAATGTGAAAGCCAAATAGAAGCCAGCTGGACAGCACTGAAGGCTTGGAAAAGTGGCTATAAAAGTTAGCTAAATAAAGAAGGTGTTTTAATTCAAATAAAATGGGATTTATCCCTGTAAATCAGCTTGTAATAAAAACTTGGGTTTTATCCCAATATGTTTATTTATATATAAATGGGGGTTTTACTCTGATAAACATTTCCTAACTACGGTACTGATGAAAATTTCCGCTGCCAAATTAGACGACACACGATACCACCGAAACTGGCTCGCGGCCGCCCGTTCCTGGGATAGATAAGGGATCGGGGGTTGTGACAGCTGGGAAGGCAAACACGGAGCAGATTTCACCTGGGAACTCGAAAGTGACATGAAGGCAAAGTATCCACAGCTCTTCGTTATGCCTGCACCTTAATTTCGGGACGAAATTCCCTAAAGTAGGGGAGGCTGTAACACCCCGCGTTTTGAAAGTCAAAAACATGTCAAAGTCAAAGGAAGAAAAGATTGCTAATTGCGATCTGTCACTCCTTGCTTACTTATTGATTGTACTTCTTGACTCGTAATCGAATTCTTTTATTTGTTTGCTTTAGTTGTATTATGTGGAGTATCTATACCAATCGAGGTTTAATCGCATGTTGATCGCTAATCTATTTATCACTTGACCACTAATCGCTATCGTATCGCAACTCGAATTATGTGTTCTGGATATTGTTTTATCTGTGGTTGCTACTTATGTGTCACTTGTGCATGTTTATATTGTGTTATGGTGATTAATCAAAACGCAATCGCACTCTATCGCAACGCAATCTCATCGCAAACTCGAGATGTAAAGTTGCTTATATGTTAGTTAGGTTATTTGAGGTGTTCTAGGATGATGTCATCATGGGGTTCTTATGAACTTCAAGATTTGACTTCATTCCACCAAGAACAACTCAGATTTAAGAGATTTCAACATGTTTAAACACTGATTTCACCAAAATCTAAACATTTTCAAGATTAAAAGGATTGAAATATGTTTTCATAACTTTTCTTTCAACTCTTTTACACTCTTGCACTCAAAACCGATAGGATTGAAACTCATTCAGTGCTTTTACACTTTCTCTAGCGAAGTGTCGGTCTGAGAACTGATTCCTCTCAAAGTGACAACCGATTCACGGGTTGAACATGAACAACCGTCAAGAATGGTTGACTGATCGGACTGAGGTGATTCCCACCTCGATCGGATGACTCGGGCTTGATGGGAATTTCGTTATTTAACACGTTGTCATACCATCTCGATCAAACCGTAAACTTTTCAAACTTAACAAATTTCAAAACGAGCAAGTCACTGAACAGACTGCCATCCGATCGGATTGCCATCCGATCGAACGACAATCTGGTCGGATGACATATGGTCTTCAACACTTAGACATTTTTACAATTTTCAAAGATCATCAGTTTCTAACGGATTGTCACCCGATCGGAAGACCATCCGATCGAATGACCATCCTGTTGTGACCTTGTTCTCCAAGAAATGTCTCACTGTATGGATCGCCATCCGATCGAACGACCGTTCTACCGGACGACCTAAAAGGAAGAGATACTTATCTGTTTTTAAAATGCTACAACAAAAACTTCAAAGCCATCATACACAAACACATCCATCCCAAACGAAGGACAATCCGACCGAATGGCCATCCGTCCGGATGACCATCCGTACGGATTGTCATCCGATCGAATGACCATCGGTACGGATTATAATCCGATCGAATGGCCCTTCGTCACTTAGTCACTTACGCACCGTTCATCGCTTATGCACTTGTTCTGTAATTAGGCTTACTCTAGCGCTCCCTTCAATCCAATCACAAATAGTGTTTAGTAACTACCATCTCTGTGAGTATACTCGATCCCTTTTTGCTTTACGCACTTTTGGGTGTTACATACGTTATCTCTATTCAAATCACAATCGACACACAACGCAAACACTTTTATAGGCTAATCGTTACTTCATGTTATATGTGTTGCTCGATGAATGCTTGTATGTTATGTTTACACAGTGATTGTTGCCTAACACCTTAGCAACGATAGTACTATAGTTTGGACTCAGCACCTGTCGTGGACGGGGGTTGCTAAGGGTATTTCTTCACGTGTTACGGTGGTGATATATGTTGCACACTCTACAACTTGCAGTCACGTCTGTGCATATATCATTGTCGATAACCTACTAGCTTCACTTTGCTACATGTTACATGCTGGTTATGCGTAAACGATTTCGCTATCTATCTATACTATTAAACTTGTATGCTCAGCTTTACACTATGTGTATTGACCTCTATTTTAACGTAAGTGACAGGTGTTTAGGATGCTTTGCTTGTTACTTGCTGGAATCAAGCTAGGATGGAGTCTAGAATCAAATCTAATAAAATCTGAGTTGTCGGAACATTTTATCTGTCTTTGAGAAAACAATGTCTGTAATGACTGCTTTTATTTGATATATTATGGTATGGGACATAATGTTAAATATTTGGTAATTTTAGTTGTTAAGGATTTCTCCTGGACAATCTGTTTTGCTCAGTGTCGCGCCCCAATGCTTCCGCCATCAGTTGGGGTGTGACAGAACAACTTGTAATGAACTTTATTTATGATATTCAAGCCTTTACGTTTATTATTTTAATTTATTCTATCTTCCGCTTCCAAATGTGATACTATTATCAATCCTCACATAAAAACCCCAAGTCTAGGCCCACCGGTAAATCAGGGTGTGACAAAACCTCAACAATTTCATCTTTGAAGTGTGGGACGGGTGTAGTTTTAAAGAGTGAATTGCATATATGCTAAAGATGTTTAAAGAGTGATGATCAAGAACACTTTTATCCATATTTTTACCTGCCTAAAGACTCCATTTTAATACCTTGTATGGGGATCTGAGAATGTTTCTTAGGGTTTTAACAAGCTAAACAACCCCAGAAGAGTGATCAACAAACACAAAATGAAATTGTTTGTTGATCACTCTTCTAGGGTATATTCTTAAGTTGCTAATGTGCAGCGATAAGGTACCTTCAAATGTGAGGCATGGAATATAATTTGGTCCAACATCACCCATTGGAAGACTCGGAGGTGTGGTGCTACTCAAAGGTGGTCCAGTAGGGAAGAGTACTTTATCACTTGGAGAAGTGTTGACAACTCGTGAGAAAGGTGGAGTTTGGATTTGTTGCACATTTTGTGATGATGGTTCGACCTTGGGTCCGTCGGTTCCCTAAGAACCACTACATGCTTTATTTCCAAACGTGGAGCTAGAAGCAGGCTAAGTACTTTTAGGGTGAGGATTCTCTTAGGGGTGGGGGGGGGGGTCCTTACCAGTCATTCAAAAAAGATGATTTAGGAATAGCGATTGTCACTACAAGAGATAACTGTTCTAAGTAAAGACAACCCCATGATGGGTGCCACGTGTTAAAACAAGAGTGTGGCTAGCTTAAGGTCTTGGATCCTTCTCAGCTTAAAGCTTCATGGGTATCTGCAAACAATAGAAGCACCGTAGCCTTAATGTAGAAGGGGGCCTCATCCGTTTGGACTCCAGCGCGAATGTAAGTGTGGTGTTCTTGGAAGTTAAGAAAGTATAGAGGGAATAAGAGTTTAGAGACTTCTAGTGAGAGTGTGAATACCTTTGTGAGTTGCATGTAGTGTCCTTATATTAGCGAGGCTTCCCGCCGAAGGAATAACTTTCTTAAAACTCACCTTATATTTCCAGTAAAACTTTTCCTCTATAATGTTTATTTGTGTATATGGCCTTGCCCTTTTGGTGTAAGTACCAGGTTTTGTGTGTCACATCACTTTCATTACCTTGACATTTTAGTCTCGTTAATTGTGATGCTATTGTAGCCATGAGTTGTTAAGCTCCAAACTTCGATATCTAGGCTCCTAGCCCCTCCTTCTCGCTTCTCACTTCCAGCAAAGCTGAGTGGGAGCTCCCGAATACCCACGCTATCACCCGTTGTATTAAAACCAATGCTTTGACAGCTAGATTGGAGGTCTGTGTTGTGGTGATGATACACTGTTAGAGACAGGGGGAGACAAAGAAAACCCAAAAGACAGAGATATAGGGGGATGTGAAGATGGATGTGGCAGTTGTGGTGGGTTGTGGCAACGGTGGCTTTGGTGGTGGTGATGGGGGGAAGTGAAAGAGAATGTGTGTAACAACAACAACAACAACAACAATAATAATAATAATTATAATAAAGTTTAAGAAAAATAAAAAAACTTAGAGTAAAATGTCATTTCCGTCCCTAAGCTAACTAAGCTTTTTAACTGAGTTGAGTTAGCTTTTTAAACTAAAATAAATGTTTCAAGAATGTTATGAGAAAAATAATACAATTTTGAAATTCAAACTGAAATAATAAGAGTGGATAAACCAAAGGAAAGGAAGGGAAAAAAAAAAGGAAAGGAGTAATGGGCACTTAACTCATTTTGGAAATGACCAATATAGCTGATATCATGTCTATTTTTGGGATTTTTCTGTCAATCGACGGCTATTATTGGTCTAACTAGACGTCTTCTAAATAATGTTTGAAATTTGGTGAATGGATATTTAATATATTTATAATTTAATAAAATTATAAATATTAATTAGAATCTTCATGTGGTAAATAAAAGAGAAACTCTTGAGTAGAGCTTCTTAATGACATTTAATTAGTTTTATTAGAGTTTTTAAGTCTCTAATTAAGTGACTAATTAAGTGAAATATTTCACTAATCCTTAAGTCTTGTACAAATAGTAGGCTATGTGCTTCTTTTGTGATAACAAGAATATGGTATTGCTTGATACATGAAGAATACTACAAACTTAAAACAGATTTCATGAGATTGTTGGTACAATCTTAGAAACCTTATTTATAAAGGGTTTTGGGTTTACGAAAGGATTTATAATAGAATAAAAAAAATATTTTTAGAGGTTATGATCTTATAAATTTTTGTTTGGGAAATATGTATGTAGTACAACTTGTTGTGTTTGGATTTTTTGAGATTGAGATACAATCTTAAATCCTATATCGTGGTACAAAACGAATAGTTTTGGTTCCAACGTTTGGTTTTGAAACGATTTTGGGAATCATTAATTTTTCTAACTTTTGTGTTAGATCGGGTTTATTAGTGTAAACCATACGTGTTTGTTTGTTTTTTTTTTTTTTTTTTTTTTTGTAAACATTAAATTCTCTAACATGTGTGTTAGACCGGAATTATTGGTGTAAACGATACATTTTTTGTAAACGTTAAATTCTCTTAAGTAGAGTTTTTTATGTCTTTAAATAAGAGTTTTATGTTACTTGATTAGAGTTTTATGTCTCTAATTAAGTTTCTATTTAAAGTAGACTCTTCATCCACCCATGGATTGATATGAACAAATAAGTCTTATAATGACTTTTGTAATCATTTGTCTTCTAACATGTGTGTTAGAAACGTTCATGAAAAGCGTTAGTTTGGAAGCAATTTTTGAATTGTTTAGTTTCTAATGTGTGTATTAGAAATGACTTATTTATTTAAACCATATATCTGTTTTTAGCAAGTCGAATTTACATTTTGTGGAAATGTTAATATTTCTAACATGCGGGTTAGAATTTCTTTCATTTTAACATGATTATTAAAACTGGTTAAAATACAAATGCTTTGAAATGTTTATGTAGACATTTTATATAAGCAATTTGTTGTAGCATTGTTTTTAATGCTTTGTATGATTTAGAAATAAAATGTCATATATTGAAGTTGATGTTTGACTGGCTTCAAGGAATTAAATCACCATAAAGTGATGGTGTGGTATTTATATGAATTTAATGAAATTAAAATCATTTACTAGACTCTTCATATGGAAGATAAACTCTTAAGGAGAGTTTCATGTCAATTTATTAGTTTTTATTAGAGTTTATGTCTCTAATAAAATCTTTAATTAAGTGAGACTTATCTCCACCCCATGTCTCTTGTATTAAAAGTAGGCTATGTGCCTAACTTGATGAGGTTGAAAAAAAAAATTACAAGAGTAAGAATACAAGAATTAAATCACCATAAAGTGATGGTGTAGTTGTGTGTGATTTTATCACCAACTTTAATTTATGATTTGTCATGTTTTATATAAAATGACTTAAATTTTCTGACACGTGTGTTAGAAAATGTGTATCACGAATACAGGGTTAGAGATTGTTCATAATGAACAGAAATGTTTTATGTAAACATTTGATTGCCTATAAATGCATTAAAAATGATGAGAAATGGTTTATTTGAGGCCATGGGGTGTACTCTAACATCTAGAGTGTTAACAATGACATGGCATGTTAACTAACATTGCAAACCACTCCCTCCTTGTGTTAAAGTACATTAAATGAGTTATGTGTTAACATGTTAACCCAATGTTAAGAGATTGAATTAATTATTAGTTTCTTTTTAAGACAAAAACTCAATGTTAAAGTGCATTAAATGAGTTATGTTTTAACATGTTAAACCATTTGCTTAGAGTGAGACAAAGTGAAATGAGGAAAACAAGTTGACGTGTCACTTAGATGGAGTTAAGTTAGGTTAGAGTATACCCAAAGGCCTTATAAACTATATCTTTGGAAAACGTTTTATGTAAACGTTCGATTCTATAATGTGCTTGTTATAACATTTTTTTTTCTAACATGCATGTTAGAAAATGTTTAGTACATGTGTAGTAAGACTAAACAATATAAAACCATTTGATATTTTGGGTTTGATCTATGTTTTCATAACCCTAATTGATATTATTAATACTGTATATTGCAAAAGTAAGAAACTGTTTTGAATTATTTTTAAAACAAAGTTTTGCATAAAATTGATAATTCAAATGGTTCTATACTCTTACTAGAAGTAGCATATAGTAAACAAGGTAACAGTCTGGTGGATGTTATTTGGTGAAAAACAACTTGGTGTTGTTGTGAACAAATTTAATTGTTCAAGTTTACTACTTAAATATAGTACTTGTAACAACTTAGTGTTGTTTTGAGCATAATTGTCCAAGTTTAAAGTTTCAAGATGAAATGAGGAACTTGTACTTACAAGTGCATGGAGTCTTATTGAGGGAGTACCTCAAGACATACCATGGGACGATCTTGTTGAGAAGATTTCGGTCAGATTATAAAGTGTTGAAGATAAAAGCACTTTGCTATTTGATGTCTACATATTGTGTATGCTTCCGTTTAAATTTCAAAAGTGATTGGCACTTATGATTTAGTGTTCAATGTATTTTATTGTTTTGTGTTCAATATCTTCGGATAACACATTCAATTTTTTACAAAGAAATAAATCACTAATGGTTGTGGTGTATAAATTATTTTTGTGGAAAATAATTATAACGTCGGTTATACATTGTTTAAAAGAATATGGTTTTAAAAGGATAGTGCATGAAAATACTTGGACATAAACAACTTGAGAGTTGTTACATTAACTAAAAGTCAAAGACGAAACATCAAATGTATAACCACATCATGAATGAGTAATGAAAGAACGTAGTGAGTGTATTGAGATGAAATACACTAACGACATTCATGTCGCATACTTCATTAGAAGTCATTGAAAAATTCACAAGTGTGAATTCTAACATATGAAAGTAAAAGTACTATATGTTATTGTATACCTTTAATAAATCTTGCGAGATTTATAAGTAGATGCGTCTACCACTTGATTATTGTTAGATCTATATGGAGATTTTACCTTCATTTGGGAGAGCATCCTAAATGTACATATCTCCTAATGAATAACAATAGATGTGTGCAAATCACTTATGGCAAAATTATGAACGCCATATTGTTGAGTGTTGATCAAGTTGACTCTATCTCACACATAATAGTGATTGTAGACAAGAAACATTCATCTTGTTGGTGATGAATGTGTTCTGTCACACCCCCAAAATCCACCCTGTCCTGCGGAGAATCACCGCTTGGAGGCGTGACGTGACCAGGATCAAGCCACCAATCATATTGAACATAACAAGTAGTAAGTAAAATTCAACCACACAATATGAAAGGTGTTTCGAATCAAAAACGTAGTTAAGTGTTTAGCGGAAGCATAATTGTAAAACCCAATGTAAGTATTAGGTACGAAATAAAGTAATGTTTTTAGCATGGCACACACTGCCATGTCCCACAACGACCGCGCCTCCCTGTGTAAGCCCCATGAGTACCTAACGACCTGCAAGGCATGTAACAACGAGTCAACAACAAAGTTGAGCGAGTTCACAGTTGGTTGTTTAGTTATAGCATTCGTTTCGTAAATCATCTGTTCGTTTTGTAAACCACGTATCGTATAAATTCATATCGCGGTCTCCCAGACATGTTTGCGAAGATTAGTGGGGGCTTCCCATGTGTTACTAGACCGTGCGTATCGACTACTACGAAAATGTAAGTGGTGCCCTAAGTCAATGTCTACATACGTATTCTGCACAAGGAGAATTCGTAGGATTAATAATGGCATCCTACCTTTGGAGGATGGCCGTACATATCCTATCCAAGGAGGATATGTAGATTTCATTTTAGTTTCTTAACTCATTCCCAAACCACCGGGAATCCCATGCCTTGTAGAAAGTGTGAACTCACCTCGGTTGCTCGGTTTAACTCTCAAATATAGCAAACAGTCAAGGTCGGTCAATCACGTCCTAGTATGATTACCACTTAGTTTATTAGTGACTTCAAATAGAACACAAAGTTCCTACATGTATCTTTCACATAACATGCATCACTTTAACACTTTTATATAAATTCCCCATCTATTCCCCACTCATAGACAAACATACTACATTGCACATAACACTTTTATAGACATATAGCATGTAATATCATTCTTGGATAACCTACCCGACATTTAGACACGCAAATCACTACTTATGTCGTTTCAGCTTTTATATTCAAAACTGGGCTGTTTTCGGGGATTTTAATAAAATAGTTAACTTGTTTAAAAAATTTCCAAATTTTTACAGAAGGTCTTAAACGATACAAATATAATTGTGTAAAAATCTCGGTATCCAATTCATCAACAATATTTTATAAAAATTCATTTTCCGGACAGAACTCAGATTTATCTTTTTCTGACTGCAGTCCACAGAATAATTTATTTAAAATTCATCGAGAGTCCGATTTACGAAATTCCAGTGGGAGAATTACAAATACATCAGTTGTCATCTACTGTATAAATTTCATGAGCTGATTCATCATAGATTTCCAATTATGACCAAAAACACATCACCCATTTCTGCAGCAAAAACTCAGCTTCAGCTGCTGTTTTTAAAAGGGTCTTTAAAAATAGTAAGCGAAGTCCAAAAATTATGATTCTAGTGCCATTAGAACCGTATTTCATAATACATAAATCTAGACTTTAGAAAATGCATTTTTCGTAAAGTTACGGTCTGGTTACGACCAATTGTTACAGCCAACTGTTACAGCCAACTAAAGTTGGCTGTAAACACCAACCAGCCCCTGTTTTCAGCTTTTTAATATTCTAACTCGAGTTATATTGGTTCCGTTAACATGTATAATGATCAACAACATTTCTAGTACTCAATATTAATAAGTAAATCAGCAAGTAATCAGCAATATATCCAAAAAACTTCATACTAACATTTTTACATCATGTTTCATCTTTTTAATCTTTTTGTTTCTTTAGTGGTTTGAACATACTAAACATACTACAACTTGTAACCAAGAAACAAGATGAGCAAGGGTTTGTCAAGAGCTTACTACTAGCACAAGGCTAGGGTAGAATCTAGTGCAAAGATGATGAGAAAAGATGATGAACAAGACTAGAACAAAGCTCCTTTGAATGCTCTTCAAGATGCAACCTCCATGGATCAACTTTGAAGCTTGAATGGAACTTGTAATTGAAGAAGATGAAGATGTGAAGTGGTGGTGATGGTTTCGGTTTCGGTTTGGGGGTGACCAAAAATGAGAGAGAGAGTGAGGATGGAGTGTGATCTTAGATGTGATGATGATAAATCTAGGCCAATCTTCTTATAAGACATTTCCTATATCTTGTTTAGATTAGCAAGCAACCTATCTCAATATAATATTCAACAAATCAACAAAGCATGGAGTGGAGATGTGGTGGGTCCACCTAGGACCGAAAATTCGGTTGTGGGGGGGGGGGGGTGTTGATGTAAAATTTCAACTAAATGGTAATTGGTAGTTAGAATGTTAGTAACTTGATCATAAGTGTTAGTTATTGGGTTTTTAGTGGGTGTTATGGTATACGGGGATCATGACTATCCAAAAATAATTAAATAATGTGTTTGACAAATATTTGGTGTCCCGGGTAATGTCCGGTTGTTCGGTCAGATACTGTTCCATTAAAGTGTTTAATTGTTCCGTAAGGCGTCTTATATATATATTTTTGTAACACAATTAATTCCTAACACATAGGAAAGTATACCGGACTATTTAGTAACTTTTCTGTATACTACTAGTATGTTAGCACACCCATGTAAGTATAACACTGTAATCAGAGAGCAGTTAAATGATTCAACACAATCACCAAACACTTTAATTATTATTAAATAATCGTACGGATACATGGAATTATGTGGGTTGTCACATTCTCCCCCTGTTAAGAAAATTTCGGCCCAAAATTTAGCTCGTGGGTACTGAGGAAGCTAGTTATGTTGCGTTGGTTTCCTGGGGTGTCACATCATCCCCCCGTTGGTTTGGAATTTCATCCCGAAATTCTGCAGTAACTTCAGCCTCAGTAGTGGTTGCACTTTTCTTAAACTGCTGGGGGTACTTGAGTTTCATTTGGTCTTCTCGTTCCCTGGTATACTCTGGGCCACGACGGGAATCCCAACGAACTCGGACGAGGGGTATCCTGGTACGCTTGAGAATCTTAACATCTCGATCAGTAATTTCTACTGGTTCCTCGACGAATCTTAGCTGGTCGTCGATAGTGAGCTCCTTTAAGGGAACTATGAGGGTCTCATCTGAGAGACACTTCTTCAGATTCGACACATGGAAAACATTGTGAACTCCGCTGAGTTCTTCAGGTAGATTCAACCTATAGGCGACCTTGCCAATTTTCTCAATGATTTTGAATGGTCCGACATAACGCGGATTGAGCTTGCCTCGTTTTCCAAAAAGAACTACACCTTTCCAAGGTGAGACTTTAAGTAGCACCCGGTCCCCAACCTGGAACTCGAGTGGTTTCTTTCGCTTATCAGCATAGCTTTTCTGACGATCACGGGCTGCTGCCATTCGTTTTCATATCTGAGCAATCCTTTCTGTTGTATCTACTATAAGTTCTGGGACAGTGATTTGGCTGTCACCAACTTCTGCCCAACAAAGAGGTGATCGGCACTTTCGTCCATACAATACCTCGAACGGAGCGGCCTGGATGCTGGTGTGGTAACTGTTGTTATACGAAAACTCCACTAGCGGGAGGTGTTTTTCCCAGCCATTACCAAAATCGATTACACATGCCCTAAGCATGTCTTCAAGGGTCTGGATGGTGCGTTCAGATTGCCCATCCGTCTGTGGGTGATAAGCGGTGCTCATATCTAAACGTGAGCCAAAAGACTTGTGTATAGCTTGCCACAGTTCAGAAGTAAAACGCGCGTCACGATCATAAATAATGGAGGTTGGCACTCCGTGCCTCGATACTACTTCCTTTAGGCAGATGTCTGCTAGAGTAGAAAACTTATCCGTTTCCTTGATAGCCAGAAAATGTGCAGACTTGGTCACTCGATCGACGATTACCCAAATGGTATCATTTCCGCGTTGAGATCTAGGCAGGCCAGTAACGAAATCCATGGAAATTTGCTCCCATTTCCATGTCGGGATCTCTGGTCGTTGAAGCAGGCCTGATGGTTTCTGGTATTCAGTCTTGACTCTCGCGCAAGTCAGACATTTGCTAACGTAGGTTGCTTGTGGGCTTTCATACCAGGCCACCAATATGTCGTCTTAAGATCGTGGTACATCTTATCCGAACCAGGATGTACCGAATAATGAGACTTGTGCGCTTCATCCATCACAAGCTCGCGTAAGTTTCCATAAGGTGGAACCCAGATGCGCCCGTTTACATAGTAGGCGCCATCTTACTTTTGTTCTAGCCGCTGCCTCGATCCTCGTAAGGACTCAGCCCTGATGTTCTCTGCTTTCAATGCTTCAACCTGAGCATCACGAATTTGAGTAGGAAGACTAGATTGGATGGTAAGCTGTAACGCACGTACACGCTTAGGTATAGTATCCTTTCGACTGAGGGCATCGGCCACAACATTGGCCTTGCACGGATGGTACTTGATCATGCATTCGTAATCATTCAAGAGCTCGACCCATCGGGGTTGTCGCATGTTTAGTTCCTTTTGCTTGAAGATATGCTCGAGACTCCTATGATCGGTGTAAATGGTGCACTTCACGTAAAGTCTCCATATCTTAAGCGCGAAAACAACCGCTCCCAATTCCAAGTCGTGCGTAGTGTAGTTCCTTTCGTGAACTTTAAGTTGGCGTGATGCGTAGGCAATGACCTTGTCACGTTGCATCAACAAGCAACCCAGTCCTTGGATGGAAGCGTCGCAATAAACCACAAAATCATCTGTGCCCTCAGGCAATGAAAGAATAGGCGCGCTACAACGTCTATCCTTTAAGTGCTGAAATGCGGACTCCTGTGCATCACCCCAACGATAGGTGACACCCTTCTGAGTCAGTGAGGTGAGAGGTTGCATAATCTTGGAGAAATCCTTGATGAATCTTCTGTAGTATCCTGCCAAACCCAAGAATTGGCGGATTTCTGTTGGTGTACGGGACGCAGGCCAGTTCTTGATCGAGTCAACCTTGGATGGATCAACATGAATCCCATCCTCATTTACTACGTGGCCTTGAAAGTGGACTTCGCGAAGCCAGAAGTCACATTTCGAAAATTTAGCATACAGTTGCTCTGCTTGAAGAAGTTCCAACATAAGTCGTATATGCTGCTCGTGTTCCTCCTGACTCTTAGAATAGATCAGGATGTCGTCGATGAAAACAATAACGAACTTATCCAGGTAACGTTTGCATACTCGGTTCATGAGATCCATGAAGACCGCTGGTGCATTCGTCAACCCGAAGGCATAACCAGAAACTCGTAATGGCCGTAACGAGTTCTGAACGTTGTTTTGGAGACGTCCTCCTCCCGGACTCTCAGCTGATAATCTTAGAGTATTAGCTCGACCCTTGCAACTGGTCGAATAGGTCATCAATGCGTGGAAGAGGATAACGATTCTTCACGGTCACCTTGTTAAGTTCGCGATAGTCAATACACATTCTAAAAGTACCATCTTTCTTCTTCACGAACAAGACTGGAGCTCCCCAGGGCGTAGAGCTAGGACGTATGAAACCCTTTTCCAAGAGTTCTTGTAATTGCGTGGACAGTTCTTCAAGTTCTGATGGAGCTAGTCGAAGGTGCACGAGCTATTGGTGCTGCTCCAGGAGCTAACTCGATTTGAAACTCGACTTGTCGATAAGGCGGGAGACCAGGTAATTCCTCAGGAAAAACCTCAGGAAAATCGCATACAATATGAATGTCTTCAATTCTCTTCTCTTCCATTGATGTGTCAGTAACGAGTGCTAGAATGGCAGTGTGGCCCTTTCGCAAACACTTCTGGGCCTTAAGGAAAGAGATGATGCCTACGACAGCACCACTCTTATCGCCATGAATCACGAGAGGTTCTTTATCAGAACGCGGGATACGGACAATCTTCTCGTTGCAAAGAATTTCCGCTTGTTGATGAGATAACCAATCCATCCCAATAACAACGTCAAAACTACCCAGAAAGATAGGAATAAGATCGATGGAGAAGGTCTGACCAGCTAAGACAAGGTTACAACCCTTAACTATGTGCGTGGCCTCGAGACTTTTACCATTTGCTAGCTCTACCGTATGTTTGGTGTTCAAATGTGTTGGAGTGCGCTTAAGCGTTTGACTAACTTTTAAGGACACATAACTAGTATCGGCACCCGAATCAAATAAGGCAGTAACAAAGAAATCATCCAGAAGAAACTTACCCATCACAACGTTGGGATCGTTCCTTGCATCACCCTGACCCAGCACGAAAACACGTCCCCTGGCACCATTGCCATTATTGTTACCCCCGTTGTTGCCTCCATTATTGTCTCCATTGTTGTTCCCGTTTCCCTGATTGTTGTTGTTCTGATTCTGATTCAGCTGAGGACAGTTTCTCTTAAAGTGGCCTTCAGCGCCACACTGAAAGCATCCTTTATTGCCATGTTGTTGTTGCTGTTGGTGGTTCTGTGGAGCTTCTGTTGTTGTTGGCGATTCTGATTTGCAGGCCGTGAGCTCCTACAATCCTTGGCTTCATGGCCCATCTTGAGACACCTCTGACAACGTCCCTTGTTGCACTGACCACTGTGGTGTCTGTTGCATTTGTTGCACTTTGGGTGGTTTCCTCGATATCCACCCTGTCCTTGACTACTGGAAGATTGCTGACCAAAACACTGGTAGTCATCGGTTTTTTGCTGCTGCGACTGAACTGATGTATAACCTTTACTGGAATTCCCATCCCATTTTCGCTTCTTGTCGCTGGCTGGATCAGGAGTAGCTGTGGCACTGATACGTTTGGGTAGTCTGTTCTGTTCAACTGCTTGATCGGTGAGACGATGGGCCAACTTAATGATTTGCTGAATGGTACCCAGGTTAGCTGAAGTCACATGACTCTGAATCTCTGGTACAAGACCCTTGAGGTACAGCTCAATTCGTTTGATGAGAGGGTCCACCATGGTAGGGCACAAGATGGCCAGCTCGTTTGACCTTTTCGTATACGCCTCAATCTCAGACCCCGTCATCTTCAGATTGAAAAATTCCACCTCTAGCTTGTGGATGTCATCTCGACTATAGTATTCTTCTTTGATCAGTTCTTTGAAACCGTTCCAGGGGGTGGCATTAGCAACCGCCTGCCCTACTAGTTGAACCTGTGCCTTCCACCGGGTTAACGCAGCACCTTCTAGTGTTCCAGTAGCATATTTTACCCTACGATCCTCTGGGCATTCACACATCTCAAAAACAGACTCAAGCTTCTCAAACCAGTGGAGAAGGCCTACCGCTCCTTCTGTGGCGCTGAAGGTACTGGGTCGGCAATCCATGAAGGTTTTGAACGTACATACAGGAGGTTGAGCATGCTGACCTATTGCGCTAGAATAAAAGACAAGGTTAAATACAAGAGTTGGTTCACGAGAGTAGGATCTAATCATCCTAAGATAGGTCGAAATGGCAGGTTATACCTCCTGCTGGAATTGCTGCGAGTGCCTCGGCCACTCCTTCGTTGATTAGAGCCATTAGTTGGGCTTGAGTTAGGTTGATACGTCCTCCGCATCCGTTCATGATCTTCACAACGAAGCAACGTATGTGAGAAAAGTGTCGCGAAAGTGCGCAAGTGTGGGATGATAGAAGAGAGTAAACACACAAGGTTTCAATTATCAGTTGTTATATTAACTAAGCATGCAATGTACTATGTAAACTAATAGACAGACAATGTAAGCATGAACCATTTCACCTATGGTGTTGAGTCTTGCACGTGGAGCGAAGCGTCGTTGTGGATCGTTGAGCACTTTACAGGTTATAATCTGGTTTTACCAAAAAAAAAGATTTTCCCTTTTTAAAAACCAAGTTCACTATAACCAATGGCTCTGATACCAATCTGTCACACCCCTAAAATCCACCCTGTCCTGCGGAGTATCACCGCTTGGAGGCGTGACGTGACCAGGATCAAGCCACCAATCATATTGAACATAACAAGTAGTAAGTAAAATTCAACCACACAATATGAAAGGTATTTCGGATCAAAAAAGTAGTTAAGTGTTTAGCGGAAGCATATTTGTAAAACCCAATGTAAGTATTAAGTACGAAATAAAGTAATGTTTTTAGCATGGCACACACTGCCATCTCCCACAACGACCGCGCCTCCCTGTGCAAGCCCCATGAGTACCTAACGACCTACAAGGTATGTAACAACGAGTCAACAATTAATTTGAGCGAGTTCACAGTTGGTTGTTTAGTTATAGCATTCGTTTCGTAGATCATCTGTTCGTTTTGTAAACCATGTATCGTATAAATTCATATCGTGGTCTCCCAGACATGTTTGCGAAGATTAGTGGGGGCTTCCCATGTGTTACTAGACCGTGCGTATCGACTACTACAAAAAAGTAAGTGGTGCCCTAAGTTAATGTCTATCAGCATTGACCCTTTGCCCATAGTCAATTAGTACACGCCCGTCCGACTGGCACGGTGTGAGGTTTATTAAACCTAATAGCGCTATTAACTAATGACCCGCTCGCCATCGGCCTCGGCGATTAAGTCGATATAAATTTGAGGGCTTAGGTGATAGAGTTTTGTCTAGTAAGTTTTAAGGTTGTTGTCCTACCCAAGGAAGACGAACGTACGTATTCTGCACAAGGAGAATTCGTAGGATTAATAATGGCATCCTACCTATGGAGGATGGTCGTACATATCATATCTAAGGAGGATATGTAGATTTCATTTTAGTTTCTTAACCCATTCCCAAACCACCGGGAATCCCATGCCTTGTAGAAAGTGTGAACTCACCTTGGTTGCTCGGTTTGACTCTCAAATATAGCTAACAGTCAAGGTTCATGCCCATATAAAGTACCTACAAGTATCTATCAGATAACATTCATCACTTTAACGGTTCATGCCCATATAAATTTCCCATCTATTCCCCACTCATAGACAAACATACGACATTGCACATAACACTTTTATAGACATATAACATGTAATATCATTCTTGGATAACCTACCCGACATTTAAACAAGCAAATCACTACTTATGTCGTT
Organism: Helianthus tuberosus; assembly: GCA_030545235.1. NCBI lineage: Eukaryota > Viridiplantae > Streptophyta > Magnoliopsida > Asterales > Asteraceae > Helianthus > Helianthus tuberosus. Next base: position 85,656,056 of record CM060371.1, on the reverse strand, counting down.
TCAGCTTTTATATTCAAAACTGGGCTGTTTTCGGGGATTTTAATAAAATAGTTAACTTGTTTCAAAATTCCCAACTTTTTACAGAAGGTCTTAAACGATCCAAATGTAATTGTGTAAAAATCTCGGGATCCAATTCACCACCAATATTTTATAAAAGTTTATTTTCCGGACTGAACTCAGATTTATCTTTTTCTGATTGCAGTCCACAGAATAATTTATTTAAAATTCGTCGAGAGTCCGATTTATGAAATTCCAATGGGTGAATTACAAATACATCAGTTGTCATCTACTGTAAAAATTTCATGAGCTGATTCATGATAGATTTCGAGTTATGACCAAAAACACATCACCCATTTATTGCAGCAAAAACTCAGCTTCAGCTGCTGTTTTTAAAAGGGTCTTTAAAAATAGTAAACGAAGTCCAAAAATTATGATTCCAGTGCCATTAGAACCGTATTTCATAATACATAAATCTGGACTTCAGAAAATGCATTTTTCGTAAAGTTACAGTCTGGTTACAGCCAACTGAAGTTGGCTATAAACACCAACCAGCCCCTGTTTTCAGCTTTTTAATATTCTAACTCGAGTTATATTGGTTCCGTTAACATGTATAATGATCAACAACATTTCTAGTACTCAATATTAACAAGTAAATCAGCAAGTAATCAACAATATATCCAAACAACTTCATACTAACATTTTTACATCATGTTTCATCTTTTTTAATGTTTTTGTTTCTTTAGTGGTTTGAACATACTAAGCATACTACAACTTGTAACCAAGAAAAAAGATGAGCAAGGGTTTGTCAAGAGCTTACTACTAGCACAAGGCTAGGGTAGAATCTAGTGCAAAGATGATGAGAAAAGATGATGAACAAGACTAGAACAAAGCTCCTTTGAATGCTCTTCATGATGCAACCTCCATGGATCAACTTTGAAGCTTGAATGGAACTTGTAATTGAAGAAAATGAAGATGTGAAGTGGTGGTGATGGTTTCGGTTTGGGGGTGACCGAAAATGAGAGAGAGAGTGAGGATGGAGTGTGATCTTAGATGTGATGATGATAAATCTAGGCCAATCTTCTTATAAGACATTTCCTATATCTTGTTTAGATTAGCAAGAAACCTATATCAATATAATATTCAACAAATCAACAAAGCATGGAGTGGAGATGTGGTGGGTCCACCTAGAATCGAAAATTCGGTTGTGGGGGAGGGGGGGTCTTGATGTAAAATTTCAACTAAATGGTAATTGGTAGTTAGAATGTAAGTAACTTGATCATAAGTGTTAGTTATTGGGTTTTTAGTGGGTGTTATGGTATACGGGGATCATGACTAGCCAAAAATAATTAAATAATGTGTTTGTCAAATATTTGGTGTCCCGGGTAATGTCCGGTTGTTCGGTCAGATACTGTTCCATTAAATTGTTTAATTGTTCCGTAAGGCGTCTTATATATATATATTTTTGTAACACAATTAATTCCTAATACATAGGAAAGTATACCGGACTATTTAGTAACTTTTCTGTATACTACTAGTATGTTAGCACGCACATGTAAGTATAACACTGTAATCAGAGAGCAGTTAAATGATTCAACACAATCACCAAACACTTTAATTATCATTAAATAATCATACTGATACATGGAATTATGTGGGTTGTCACATTCTCCCCCTGTTAAGAAAATTTCGGCCCGAAATTTAGCTCGTGGGTACTGAGGAAGCTAGTTATGTTGCGTTGGTTTCCTGGGGTGTCACATCATCCCCCCGTTGGTTTGGAATTTTGTCCCGAAATTCTGCAGTAGCTTCAGCCTCAGTAGTGGTTGCACTTTTCTTAAACTGCTGGGGGTACTTGAGTTTCATTTGGTCTTCTCGTTCCCAGGTATACTTTGGGCCACGACGGGAATCCCAACGAACTCGGACGAGGGGTATCCTGGTACACTTGAGAATCTTAACATCTCGATCAGTAATTTCTACTGGTTCCTCGACGAATCGCAACTGGTCATCGACAGTGAGCTCCTTTATGGGAACTATGAGGGTCTCGTATGACAGACACTTCTTCAGATTCGACACATGGAAAACATTGTGAACTCCGCTGAGTTCTTCAGGTAGATTCAACCTGTAGGCGACCTTGCCAATTTTCTCAATGATTTCAAATAGTCCGACATAACGTGGATTGAGCTTGCCTCGTTTGCCAAAAAGAACTACACCTTTCCAAGGTGAGACTTTGAGTAGCACCCGGTCCCCAACCTGGAACTCGACTGGTTTTTTTCGCTTATCAGGAAAGCTTTTCTGACGATCACGGGCTGCCGCCATTCGCTGTCGTATCTGAGCAATCCTTTTTGTTGTATCTACTATAAGTTCTGGGCCAGTGATTTGGCTGTCACCAACTTCTGCCCAACAAAGAGGTGATCGGCACTTTCGTCCATACAATGCCTCGAACGGAGCGGCCTGGATGCTGGTGTGGTAACTGTTGTTATACGAAAACTCCACTAGCGGGAGGTGTTTTCTCAGCCATTACCAAAATCGATTACACATGCCCTAAAAGCATGTCTTCAAGGGTCTGGATGGTGCGTTCAGATTGCCCATCCGTCTGTGGGTGATAAGCGGTGCTCATATCTAAACGTGAGCCAAAAGACTTGTGCATAGCTTGCCACAGTTCAGAAGTAAAACGCGCGTCATGATCAGAAATAATGGAGGTTGGCACTCCGTGCCTCGAAAATACTTCATTTAGGTAGATGTCTGCTAGAGTAGAAAACTTAACCATTTCCTTGATAGGCAGAAAATGTGCAGACTTGGTCAGTCGATCGACGATTACCCAAATGGTATCATTTCCGCGTTGAGATCTAGGCGGGCCAGTAACGAAATCCAAGGAAATTTGCTCCTATTTCCATGTCGGGATCTCTAGTCGTTGAAGCAGGCCTGATGGTTTCTGGTATTCAGTCTTAACTCTCGCACAAGTCAGACATTTGCTAACGTAGGTTGCTATGTGGGCTTTCATACCAGGCCACCAATATGTCGTCTTGAGATCGTGGTACATCTTATCCGAACCAGGATGTACCGAATACCGAGACTTGTGCGCTTCATCCATCACAAGCTCGCGTAAGTTTCCATAAAGTGGAACCCAGATGCGCCCGTTTACATAGTAGGCGCCGTCTTCCTTTTGTTCTAGCCGCTGCCTCGATCCTCGTAAGGACTCAGCCCTGATGTTCTCTGCTTTCAATGCTTCAACCTGAGCATCACGAATTTGAGCAGGAAGACTAGATTGGATGGTAAGCTGTAACGCACGTACACGCTTAGGTATAGTATCCTTTCGACTGAGGGCATCGGCCACAACATTGGCCTTGCCCGGATGGTACCTGATCGCGCATTCGTAATCATTCAAGAGCTCGAACCATCGGCGTTGTCGCATGTTTAGTTCCTTTTGCTTGAAGATATGCTCGAGACTCCTGTGATCGGTGTAAATGGTGCACTTGGTACCGTTCAGGTAAAGTCTCCATATCTTAAGCGTGAAAACAACCGCTCCCAATTCCAAGTCGTGCGTAGTGTAGTTCCTTTCGTGAACTTTAAGTTGGCGTGATGCGTAGGCAATGACCTTGTCACGTTGCATCAATACGCAACCCAGTCCTTGGATGGAAGCGTCACAATAAACCACAAAATCATCTGTGCCCTCAGGCAATGAAAGAATAGGCACGCTACAAAGTCTCTCCTTTAAGTGCTGAAATGCAGACTCATGTACATCACCCCAACGATAGGTGTCACCCTTCTGAGTCAGTGAGGTGAGAGGTTGCGCAATCTTGGAGAAATCCTTGATGAATCTTCTGTAGTATCCTGCCAAACCCAAGAATTGGCGGATTTCTGTTGGTGTACGGTGCGCAGGCCAGTTCTTGATCGAGTCAACCTTTGATCGATCAACATGAATCCCATCCTCGTTTACTACGTGGCCTAGAAAGTGGACTTCGCGAAGCCAGAAGTCACATTTCGAAAATTTAGCATACATTTGCTCTGCTCGAAGAAGTTCCAGCATAAGTCGTATATGCTGCTCGTGTTCCTCCTGACTCTTAGAATAGATCAGGATGTCGTCGATGAAAACAATAACGAACTTATCCAGGTAAGGTTTGCATACTCGGTTCATGAGATCCATGAAGACCGCTGGTGCATTCGTCAACCCGAAAGGCATAACCAGAAACTCGTAATGGCCGTAACGAGTTCTGAACGCTGTTTTGGAGACGTCCTCCTCCTGGACTCTCAGCTGATAATCTTAGAGTAATAGCTCGACCCTTGCAACTGGTCGAATAGGTCATCAATGCGTGGAAGAGGATAACAATTCTTCACGGTCACCTTGTTAAGTTCGCGATAGTCAATACACATTCTAAAAGTACCATCTTTCTTCTTCACGAACAAGACTGGAGCTCCCCAGGGCGAAGAGCTAGGACGTATGAAACCCTTTTCCAAGAGTTCTTGTAATTGCGTGGACAGTTCTTCAAGTTCTGATGGAGCTAGTCGATAAGGTGCACGAGCTATTGGTGCTGCTCCAGGAGCTAACTCGATTTGAAACTCGACTTGTCGATGAGGCGGGAGACCAGGTAATTCCTCAGGAAATACCTCAGGAAAATCGCATACAATATGAATGTCTTCAATTCTCTTCTCTTCCGTTGATGTGTCAGTAACGAGTGCTAGAATGGCAGTGTGGCCCTTTCGCAAACACTTCTGGGCCTTAAGGAAAGAGATGATGCCTACAACAGCACCACTCTTATCGCCATGAATCACGAGAGGTTCTTCATCAGAACGCGGGATGCGTACAATCTTCTCGTTGCAAAGAATTTCCGCTTGTTGATGAGATAACCAATCCATCCCAATAACAACGTCAAAACTACCCAGAATGATAGGAATAAGATTGATGGAGAAGGTCTGACCAGCTAAGACAAGGTCACAACCCTTAACTATGTGCGTGGCCTCGAGACTTTTACCGTTTGCTAGCTCTACTGTATGTTTGGTTTTCAAAAGTGTTGGAGTGCGCTTAAGCATTTGACTAACTTTTAAGGACACATAACTAGTATCAGCACCCGAATCAAATAAGACAGTAACAAAGAAATCATCCAGAAGAAACTTACCCATCACAACGTTGGGATCGTTCCTTGCATCACCCTGACCCAGCACGAAAACACGTCCCCTGGCACCATTGCCATTATTGTTACCCCCGTTGTTGCCTCTATTATTGTCTACATTGTTGTTCCCGTTTCCCTGATTGTTGTTGTTCTGATTCTGATTCAGCTGAGGACAGTTTCTCTTAAAGTGGCCTTCAGCGCCACACTGAAAGCATCCTTTATTGCCCTGTTGTTGTTGTTGCTGCTGGTCGTTCTGTGGAGCTTGTTGTTGTTGTTGGCGATTCTGATTTGCAGGCCGTGAGCTCCTGCGATCCTTGGCTTCATGACCCATCTTGAGACACCTCTGACAACGTCCCTTGTTGCACTGACCACTGTGGTGTCTGTTGCATTTGTTGCACTTTGGATGGTTTCCTCGATATCCACCCTGTCCTTGACTACCGGAAGATTGTTGACCAGAACTCTGGTAGTCATCGGTCTTTCGCTGCTGCGACTGAACTGATGTAGAACCTTTTCTGGAATTCCCATCCCATTTTCGCTTGTTGTCGCTGGGTGCATCAGGAGTAGCTGTGGCACTGATACGTTTGGGCAGTCTGTTCTGTTCAACTGCTTGATCGGTGAGACGATGGGCCAACTTAATGATTTGCTGAATGGTACCCAGGTTAGCTGAAGTCACATGACTCTGAATCTCTGGTACAAGACCCTTGAGGTACAGCTCAATTCGTTTGATGGGAGGGTCCACCATGGTAGGGCACAAGATGGCCGGCTCGTTTGACCTTTTCGTATACGCCTCAATCTCAGACCCCATCATCTTCATATTGAAAAATTCCACCTCTAGCTTGTGGATGTCATCGCGACTATAGTATTCTTCCTTGATCAGTTCTTTGAAACCGTTCCAGGGGGTGGCATTAGCAACCGCCAGCCCTAGTAGTTGAACCTGTGCCTTCCACCAGGTTAACGCAACACCTTCTAGTGTTCCAGTAGCATATTTTACCCTACGATCCTCTGGGCATTCACACATCTCGAAAACAGAATAAAGCTTCTCAAACCAATGGAGAAGGCCTACCGCTCCTTCTGTGGCGCTGAAGGTACTGGGTCGGCAATCCATGAAGGTTTTGAACGTATATACAGGAGGTTGAGCATGCTGACCTATTGCGCTAGAATAAAAGACAAGGTTAAACACAAGAGTTGGTTCGCGAGAGTAGGATCTAATCATCCTAAGATAGGTCGAAATGGCAGGTTATACCTCCTGCTGGAATTGCTGCGAGTGCCTTGGCCACTCGTTCGTTGATTAGAGCCGTTAGTTGGGCTTGAGTTAGGTTGATACGTCCTCTGCGTCCGTTCATGATCTTCACAACGAAGCAACGTATGAGAGAAAAGTGTCGCGAAAGTGTGCAAGTGTGGGATGACAGAAGAGAGTAAACACGCAGGGTTTCAATTATCAGTTGTTATATTAACTAAGCATGCAATGTACTATGTAAACTAATAGACAGGCTTTGTAAGCATGAACCATTTCACCTATGGTGTTGAGTCTTGCACGTGAAGCGAAGCGTCGTTGTGGATCGTTGAGCACTGTACAGGTTATAGTCTGGTTTTACCAAAAAAACGATTTTCCCTTTTTAAAAACCAAGTTCACTATAACCAATGGCTCTGATACCAATCTGTCACACCCCCAAAATCCAACCTGTCTTGCGGAGTATCACCGCTTGGAGGTGTGACGTGACCAGGATCAAGCCACCAATCATATTGAACATAACAAGTAGTAAGTAAAATTCAACCACACAATATGAAAGGTGTTTCGAATCAAAAACGTAGTTAAGTGTTTAGCGGAAGCATATTTGTAAAACCCAATGTAAGTATTAAGTACGAAATAAAGTAATGTTTTTAGCATGGCACACACTGCCATGTCCCACAACGACCGCGCCTCCCTGTGCAAGCCCCATGAGTACCTAACGACCTGCAAGGCATGTAACAACGAGTCAACAACAAAGTTGAGCGATTTCACAGTTGGTTGTTTAGTTATAGCATTCGTTTCGTAAATCATCTGTTCGTTTTGTAAACCATGTATCGTATAAATTCGTATCGCGGTCTGTCAGACATGTTTGCGAAGATTAGTGGTGCCCTAAGTCAATGTCTATCAGCATTGACCCTTTGCCCATAGTCCATTAGTACACGCACGTCCGACTGGCACGGTGTGAGGTTTGTTAAACCTAATAGCGCTATTAACTAATGACCCGCTCGCCATCGGCCTTGGCGATTATCTCGATATAAATTTGAGGGCTTAGGTGATAGAGTTTTGTCTAGTAAGTTTTAAGGTTGTTGTCCTACCCAAGGAGGACGAACGTACGTATTCTGCACAAGGAGAATTCGTAGGATTAATAATGGCATCCTACCTATGGAGGATGGCCGTACATATCCTATCCAAGGAGGATATGTAGATTTCATTTTAGTTTGTTAACCCATTCCCAAACCACCGGGAATCCCATGCCTTGTAGAAAGTGTGAACTCACCTCGGTTGCTCGGTTTGACTCTCAAATATAGCTAACAGTCAAGGTTCATGCCCATATAAAGTTCCTACACGTATCTATCACATAACATGCATCACTTTAACGGTTCATGCCCATATAAATTTCCCATCTATTCCCCACTCATAGACAAACATTCAACATTGCACATAACACTTTTATAGACATATAACATGTAATATCATTCTCGGATAACCTACCCGACATTTAGACTCGCAAATCACTACTTATGTCGTTTCAGCTTTTATATTCAAAACTGGGCAGATTTCGGGGATTTTAATAAAATAGTTAACTTGTTTCAAAAATTCCCAACTTTTTACAGAAAGTCTTAAACAATCCAAATATAATTGTGTAAAAATCTCGGGATCCAATTCATCTCCAATATTTTATAAGAATTCATTTTCCGGACTGAACTCAGATTTATCTTTTTCTGACTGCAGTCCACGGAATAATTTATTTAAAATTCATCGAGAGTCCGATTTACGAAATTCTAGTGGGAGAATTACAAATACATCAGTTGACATCTACTGTATAAATTTCATGAGCTGATTCATCATAGATTTCCAGTTATGACCAAAAACACATCACCCATTTACTGCAGCAAAAACTCAGCTTCAGCTGCTGTTTTTAAAAGGGTCTTTAAAAATAGTAAACGATGTTCAAAAATTATGATTCCAGTGCCACTAGAACCGTATTTCATAATACATAAATCTAGACTTCAGAAAATGCATTTTTCGTAAAGTTACCGTCTGGTTACAGCCAACTGAAGTTGGCTGTAAACACCAACCAACCCCTGCTTTCAGCTTTTTAATATTCTAACTCGAGTTATATTGGTTCCGTTAACATGCATAATGATCAACAACATTTCTAGTACTCAATATTAACATGTAAATCAGCAAGTAATCAGCAATATATCCAAACAACTTCATACTAACATTTTTACATCATGTTTCATCTTTTTAATGTTTTTGTTTCTTTAGTGGTTTGAACATACTAAACATACTACAACTTGTAACCAAGAAACAAGATGAGTAAGGATTTGTCAAGAGCTTACTACTAGCACAAGGCTAGGGTAGAATCTAGTGCAAAGATGATGAACAAGACTAGAACAAAGCTCCTTTGAATGCTCTTCAAGATGCAACCTCCATGGATCAACTTTGAAGCTTGAATGGAACTTGTAATTGAAGAAGATGAAGATGTGAAGTGGTGGTGATGGTTTCGGTTTGGGGGTGGCCGAAAATGAGAGAGAGAATGAGGATGGAGTGTGATCTTAGATGTGATGATGATAAATCTAGGCTAATCTTCTTATAAGACATTTCCTATATCTTGTTTAGATTAGCAAGCAACCTATCTCAATATAATATTCAACAAATCAAAAAAGCATGGAGTGGAGATGTGGTGGGTCCACCTAGGATCAAAAATTCGGTTAGGGGGGGGGGGGGTTCTTGATGTAAAATTTCAACTAAATGGTAATTGGTAGTTAGAATGTAAGTAACTTGATCATAGGTGTTAGTTATTGGGTTTTTAGTGGGTGTTATGGTATACAGGGATCATGACTAGCCAAAAATAATTAAATAATGTGTTTGACAAATATTTGGTGTCCCGGGTAATGTCCGGTTGTTTGGTCAGATACTGTTCCGTTAAAGTGTTTAATTGTTCCGTAAGGCGTCTTATATATATATATTTGTAACACAATTAATTCCTAACACATAGGAAAGTATACCGGATTATTTAGTAAGTTTTCTGTATACTACTAGTATGTTAGCACGCACATGTAAGTATAACACTGTAATCAGAGAGCAGTTAAATGATTCAACACAATCACCAAACACTTTAATTATCATTAAATAATCATACTGATACATGGAATTATGTGGGTTGTCACATGTTCACCAAGTGACTTGGATTAAGACTTATGTTTAACTACTTATGAGTCAATGGTAGATTGTTGGAGATCAAAGGTAATCAAGTTATGTTCCTTAAATGAACGATGAAATTTAGCTATGTGCAATATACAATAATTTGTGAGACCTTTCTAAATATTGATGTTTTAGGATTATGAATAAGTCTCATTTTTTTATCTTAACAAGGGATGAATGTTGCAAAGTGATATTATGATAACCTTAGGGCTGTGAAGAATCAGAATGATGCATCTTCTGTTCACATGCTAAAGTATTGTAGTCTAAAGCATGCTAGACTAGTACTTGGTTAATTATGGGTCTTGACGGAGACTAATTAACTCTAAACATTCAAATGTGTATGAACACAAAAAGAATTTGTGTATAGACAAAGTCGAGGGGAAATTTTCATTCATTATAAGGAAAAGACATGTAACTTTTTAAGAGTTTGTTCGAAAAGCTAATGAGGAGAACTCATTGTCTAAGCTTATTCTAGATGTTAAATTAGAATTATTCTAAGTTGGTGACAAACTTATGACAATGGCATGTGTTGCTTTGGTCAACTCGGAATGCAATATGAGTTGAATTCACACAATGAGGTTGATCTTGTTCAATCATATGTGTATAAATGTCATCATAAGTGAAGTTACGGAAATGTTGATCAAATGGAAAGAAATGTGGGGGAGGATCCATTTATAAACAACCCTATAAGGGTATGTAGAAATGGTTTTCATTACCCGATCTGGATGATATCCTATAACACTTAAATGTCGGGGTGTCTTGCATTTGTATCATAAAAGTTTGGCAATAAGGATTTTGTAATCCAATCTAACATTGTAAATAGATGACTATGTGGAGGACACAAAGGTCGCAGTGCATAATCGGGATGTGTTTGCCTTAAATGATAAGTGTATCTTACAAAGACATATATTATAACCAGATTCAGATGGCCACTGAGGTTATAGTCTTAGAAGTTGACAATAAGCAAAATTAACTTACGAGTTAAGAACACATCATGACAACTGATCTCAAATACGCAAAGTTATTTGTTATTGTTATGGATCCAACAACCTGAGGGTTTATTAGAGATCAAGTTGTGGAATAAGACTGAAGCCCTTGAAAAAGGGTATGTGAAGGACACCTAACTTAGTTGACTGGAGATCCCAAGATCTAAGTTCAATAGGATAACTAACTCATATGCCTAAAGGTGGTCACTGTGGGGGCATAAATGATATGCATAAGCTAGTATATATGGTTATACATACCCCCAAAGTATAAAAGGGTGTTTAAATACGTCCTAGTCTATTCCTATGATATTCAGTGACAAAGAGTGAGGCTAAGAATAATATGTGGTAAATGATTTGGATAACTCATGATAACCACAATGCTTTTAATGATCTAAGGAGAATCACCTATGTTAGAGAGAAGTGGGGTCACTTCGAATGGAATTGGGGGCACAATTCCTAGAGCTCTCACAGAACTAGGAAAGTGTTCCACGACCATTATTGGACACGACTATGAGGAGATGACCCGGCTAGGGAGAGTCTTGTGTGAAGTGTATTGTCGTCTACACAAACGGCAGACGAGTTCGGAGACATCTAGATCTACTCAGAGCTGGTGGGCTAAGTGCATTTCATGAGCGAAGGTTCAAAGGGTAACACCTACATATCGTATGCAAAACTCAACTGTTGATGTTACATTGGAAATTTTAAGTGTTTTGAACGATCTCCATTCATGTGGAGGATTGTTGGAAATTTGGTGAATGGATATTTAATATATTTATAATTTAATGAAATTATAAATGTTAATTAGAATCTTTAATGTGGTAAATAAAAGAGAAACTCTTGAGTAGAGCTTCTTAATGACATTTAATTAGTTTTATTAGAATTTTTAAGTCTCTAATTAAGTGACTAATTAAGTGAAACATTTCACTAATCCTTAAGTCTTGTACAAATAGTAGGCTATGTGCTTCTTTTGTGATAACAAGAATATGGTATTGCTTGATAGATGAAGAATACTAGAAGGAGGATGAACACTTGAAGACCAACTAGAGAGATGAGTACTCTCTACTTGTTTTCCACCACATGAGTTCAAACACTACAATTACCGGATGTAACCTTGGGCCCGTGAGCCATCTCCAGCATGTTGGTTCATTTCTGTTTATACATGAGGGAAAACAATAAAACATACCTGTTACAGCAGACAGTGCAGTGGAGAATCCAGTTATGGAGTTCGACATGCTTGTCATCGTGATCTGGTTCCTCCTTAGGGTGCTGACTGATGATGGGAACTTAGAAAACCGAAAGGGTATCGGCTAGGAGAGGAGGTCGAAAATTATGATGTTATGACTAATGGGTGTGTCTAATTGTGTAACTGAGTAACCCTTTAACCTCCACATAATTCTCCTTATATAAGCACCCAGGAGGAAACCTAATTAGTTAATAAGGGTAATATGGTCCATCAACAATTACCAACTAATTAAATAATAGGTTATTATTTATTTTGATCTATATTATGTAAATGATTATAATGGCTATAGATTAAATATTAATACATAATATATTTAATCTTACATTCTCCCACTTAGCCGAGTAATCATTTACTATGAGTATTAGATAAGCCTGATCAGGAGTTAACACTCATTTTAGCCTTAAACAAGTACTATAGCAGAGAAATACAGCCGTTGAATCATTATGCGACTCAGGACCCCCATTAATCATACTATAGCCTTAATTTAAAACCTAATCGTTATGATCAAAATACGCGTAAGCCCTTTGTTTGACTTGTAACTTTATTTGTTTATATGCCATTATACCGGTTGAACATATTCTAAGAGACATACAAAATCAAACTGAGGAAATTTTATTAACATAAAACATAAGCTAGTACAATATGCTTAAATAAGGTCTTTACTAAATCCCATATTCCGAACATGTTCTTCATAAACCTTAGGAGGGAGACCTTTAGTCATCGGATCCGCAAGCATATCCTTAGTACTAATATACTCGATACAAAGATTATTTTCCTCAACTCGTTCTCATACGAACAGATATTTTGTATCGAGATATAAACCAGCTCCAGTCGAACTGTTACTGTTCGAGAAACTAACGGCAGTTGAATTATCACAATAAAGCTTCAATGGTCTAGAAACGGAATTAACAATTTTGAGTCCAGTGATCAGATTTCTAAGCAACATTCCATGATAGGTTGCGTTATAAACAGCAATGTACTCTGCCATCATTGTGGAAGTTGTGGTCAACTGTTGTTTATGACTCTTCCAAGAGATAGGGCCGCCTGCTAACATAAAGATATAGCCCGAAGTGGATTTCTTGTCATCTTTACACTTTGCAAAGTCAGAATAAGAATAGCCCACCACTTCTAAATGATCACTTCTTCTATAAGTCAGTTTATAGTCTTTCGTCCCTTGCAGATATCGAAGTACCTTCTTAGCTGCTTTCCAGTGATCTAGGCCAGGATTAGTCTGATAACGGCCTAGCATTCCAGCAATATAAGCAATATCTGGGCGAGTACAGACTTGAGCATACATCAAGCTCCCGACTACTGACGCGTAAGGTATCTGGCTCATTTGCTCCTTCTCAACCGGTGTTGTCGGACACTGGAATGAACCGAAAACATCTCCTTTAACTACTGGAGCGACGGAGGGTTTGCACTGTTGCATGTTGTAACGTGTAAGGACACGATCTATGTAGGCCCTTTAGGACAATCCTAAGATCCCTTTGTGTCTATCTCGGTGAATTTCGATGCCAATGACGTAAGAAGCATCTCCAAGATCCTTCATGTCGAAGTTATGCGAGAGTAACCGCTTCGACTCATGCAACATGTCTAAACTATTACTTGCCAATAGAATATCATCTACGTAAAGGACAAGTATAGTAAAGTGGCTCCCACTCATCTTGAGGTAGGTGCATTGATCCACTTGATTCTTCATAAAACCTTGCTTCTTCATGACTTCATCAAACTTGAGGTACCACTGACGTGATGCTTGTTTTAACCCGTAAATGGATTTCGTCAGCTTACAGACTAGATGCTCCTGACCTTCAGGTTTAAAGCCTTCAGGTTGTTTCATGTAAACATCTTCGTCCAAATCTCCGTTAAGGAAAGCGGTTTTAACGTCCATCTGATGCAGCTCTAATTCAAAATGAGCTACTAGGGCCATGATGATCCTTAATGAATCTTTACGAGAGACAGGTGAAAACGTCTCTTGATAATCAATTCCCTCTTTCTGAGTGTAGCCCTTTGCAACCAATCTCGCTTTGTAGCGTTCAACGTTACCATTCGGATCCAGTTTTGTTTTGAATACCCATTTACATCCTACGGGTTTGGCTCCGTTGGGTAATTCTACCAAATCCCAAACGTCATTTTTCTTCATGGATTCAAGCTCATCAATCATCGCTTTATTCCATTCAGAAGACTGATCACTGCTAATGGCTTCATTGTAAGAGATAGGATCATTGAGCTTTCCAGGATCCATTTCAGTCAGATAGGTAACATAATGATGTAAAGCGTAATACGGAAACGAAGATCAAACACGTTGATTCTAAGAATACCCGTGTGTTCTTCCCCAACCCCCAAGATTCCACCCAAAAGGCACGGAATTTGAAGTGAAAAATTGATTATCTCAAAATTCAAGTCTGATCATTCGTATTACTAGATGGACATATAAATAGAAACCGAAATTCGAAATGGGCCTCAAAAAGACAGCGGGCCAAACATAAGCCCAAAAACAAAATGCCCAAAATACTTCAAAAAACATAAAAATATAAATAACTACTAGAAATAAGCATTTTTTGGCCCGGACGATGACCCAAACCGCCATAGGCCATTTGCAGCAAGATGGAGCTCGTTCTCACGTTCGTTTCTCCTGGTCGCACGCCCAAAATGGACCCCCGTAGCCCAAGTTAGAGCCATTTTAGTGAAGCCCCTTTTGTTACGCGATCTTGGGCCTCCAGATACAAGATGGCCCGCTCCTCCACACTAGGGCCCGCATCATTCCCTCCTGGGTAGACAAAATTCGACCTCGAATCCGCAGCAACCTCATCATCAGACGAATCCCCATGAAAAGGCAGCAAATGTTTGACATTGAAAACATCGGAACAACGAATGTGGCTTGGTAACTTCAGACGATAGGCATTAGAATTTATCTTCTGCACAATCTCTACTGGCCCAATCTTCTTGGTTGACAATTTATTATACTCCCCCACTGAAAAACGATCCTTAGTCAAAATGGCCCAAACAAAGTCACCCTCTTCAAAATCAACTTGCCTACGCTTTTGGTCTGCAGCTTGCTTGTACTTTGAATTAGCGTTGGCCAAGTTATCCTGCACAACTTTATGAACTTCATGTAACCCAACCACAAAATCTTGCACCTTCTTGGGAACAGAACCTGGGGTAGGAAGTGACATCAAGTCAAGAGGACCCCGAGGCTTAGCAGAATAGACCACCTCAAACGGACTAAACCCAGTGCTCCTATTAACAGCATGATTATAAGCAAACTCAACCTGACAAAGCTTTTGATCCCAAGACTTCACATGATCACCCACAAGACATCGCAAAAGATTACCAAGTGACCGATTAACAACCTCCGTCTGCCCATCAGTTTGTGGGTGGTAAGCACTACTAAAATTGAGCTGAGTGTTCACCATTTTCCATAGACTTCGCCAAAAATGACTAAAGAAACGAGTATCCCGATCAGAAACTATAGAGGATGGCAAACCATGCAAACGATAGATATCTCGAAAGAACAACTGAGCCACATTAACTGCATCTGTTGTCTTCTTGCAAGGAATAAAGTGCACCATTTTAGAAAACCGGTCCACCACTACAAAGATCGAATCATTACCACACTGAGTGCGGGGTAACCCCAACACAAAATCCATGCTAATATCTACCCAAGGTTGCTGAGGAATGGGTAGAGGCATATAAAGCCCTGCATTGGTAGTTGTGCCCTTTGAAACTTGACAGATCTTGCAACGTCTAACAAACCGATCAACATCCCTCCGCATAGTAGGCCAAAAATAAGAAGACTGCACCAATCGTAAAGTACGGTCTCTACCCACATGCCCTTCTCCATGCAGTTCTTTAATTATTTGAAGGCGGAGGCTGGAATTAGGAATACATAATTGATTTTCCTTAAAAAGAAAACCGTCATGCACAAGAAAATCTGTCCTCTTCCCAAACTGCACATCCTGCAAAATGACAGAAAAATACGAATCTGTTGAGAGCTGTTCCATGAGATTGTCTAGCCCGGGTACAACAACTCTCATAGAAACAAGCAGGCTTCTCCTTCTACTCAAGGCATCTGCCACACGATTCGAAATTCCAGATTTATGCTTCACAACAAAAGTAAACTTTTCCAAGAAAGCCATCCAACGGGCATGCTTATGTGGCACTTTATCTTGACTGCGGATATGCCTCAACGAATCATGGTCTGTAAATAAGACGAACTCCTTGTGAAACAAATAATGACGCCAATGTTTCACAGCCTGGACCACTGCATAAAATTCAAGATCGTAAGTGCTATAACGTAACTTTGGCCCAGTCAACTTCTCACTGAAATAAGAAACTGGACGCCCCCTTGACTTAGGACTGCCCCAATACCACCCTGTGAGGCATCCGTGTGCAACTCAAAAACCCGAGAATAATCTGGCAATATTAGAATTGGTGCTGTTGTAAGCTTTTCCTTGATTAACTGAAAAGCTGATTCCGCCTCCTCAGTCCACATAAAAGTCTTCCCTTTCATGCAGTCAGTCACTGGCGCCATAAGGGAACTGAAATTTCGAATGAACCGTCTATAAAATGAAGCAAGACCATGAAAGCTACGTACTTCAGTTATTGTAGTAGGAGTTGGCCATTGCTTAACCGCCGCTACCTTTGATTCATCCACCTTTATGCCGTCACCAGAAACAACATACCCCAAAAATAGGACCTTAGGGACCATAAAGACACACTTCTTTTTGGCTGCATACAAGTTATCCCTACGGAGCAAGGTCAAAACCTGTCGTACATGCTTCACATGCTCATCAAAATTAGGGCTATAAATGAGAACATCATCAAAATAAACCACCACAAATTTACCAATAAAGGGTCTAAACAACTGATTCATGACCCGCATAAACGTACTAGGGGCATTAGATAAACCGAAAGGCATCACTAACCATTCATACAACCCTTCACGAGTTTTGAAGGCGGTCTTCCACTCATCACCCGGTCTAAGACGAATCTGGTAATACCCACTCTTCAAATCTAACTTCGTAAAAATAGTAGCACCACTAATCTGATCAAGTAAATCATCAAGTCGAGGAATAGGAAACCTGTACCCCATAGTGATCATGTTGACTGCACGACTGTCAACACACATACGCCATGTCCCATCCTTCTTTGGAGTCAATAGAGCAGGAACAGCACAATGACTCATGCTTTCCCAAACGTACCCTTTAGAAATTAAATCTTCAACCTGCCGACGTAATTACTCATGTTCTTTCGGGCTCATTCTGTAATGGGACTTATTGGGTAGTTGGGACCCTGGTTCCAAATCAATGTGATGTTGGATGTCTCGTAGGGGTGGCAACCCGGCAGGTAAATCATCTGGGAAAACGTCAACAATTTCCTCGAACAACGGAACCATACATTCAGGAATCTCGACTTCCCAATCAAAATAAAAACATTGTCTCCTTCCTCCAACTCATCTTGAAACTGACTAATGGTCAACAGAGTACCCGACTGTTTTGTGGCTAACTGCTTAGGCTTGCTAGGAACAAGAGTTATCTTCACCCCACCAAACAGAAAGCTATAAGTATTTGACCGCCCATTATGCTCTATATTACGATCATATTCCCAAGGTCTACCCAATAATAAGTGACACGCGTCCATAGGGACCACATCACACACAACATCATCTTTGTACGTGGACCCAATAGAAATGGAAACGAGTGCCCTTTTAGATACCGTCACTTCACCTCCCTTTTTAAGCCATTGAAGCTTATAAGGTTTCGGGTGACTCTCTGTCTTCAAGGCCAACTTTTGAACTGCCTCTTCGGAAATCAAATTGTCACAACTCCCCGAATCAATAACGAACGTGCAAACCTTTCCCAAAACAGTACATGTCGAGTGGAAGATGTTATGCTTCAGCCAATCGTCTCCATCTTCCTTTGGTGTATAGCAAGAGCGTCTGACCACCAAATTCACCCCAACATCACCGGTCACGACCTCTTCTTCATATTCAGTTTCTTCGTCGTACACTGGGTTATTCTCATACTCTTCATACTGATCATCCTCGGACTCAGCAAACAAGTGTCTCTTACCAGCCTTTTTACACTCAGCTTGACGATGGCCTGTTTCACCACAATTGAAACATCTCGGACCACTACTGCTAGCCCCTTAGAAGTAGGTCCGGAATTGTTAACCCCCGGCCGTTGTTGACTAGGCCCGCCACGAGGTGCCCCACTGCCCGACCCAACGTTTCCTCCGGCAGGGGTAAACGAACCACCCACCCGACGGTTTTGTTTCCCAAAGGCTAATGCCCGTTGGTGTGCCTCAGGAATGGTTAACGGATCAAAGAGGTTCACAGACTCCATGATTTGAACCCTCAGACCTCCAATATACCGGGAAACAAGTTGTTCCTCTGGTTCTTGAATATCATTCCTCGCAATCAACTGGTAAAACTCTGTGGTATAATCATCAACCGATTTAGCCCCCTGTTTTAAATTCTGCAGACGCTGGTACATCAACCTTTGAAAGTTATGAGGCAAAAAGTTGGACCGCAAGCACTTCTTCATCTTGGTCCATGTCACGATCCTTGACTTTCCAAGCCTGTTCCTTGTTAACTTCAATTGTTGCCACCACGCAGAGGCCCTACCACGTAACCTGGTAGCGATCAAGGCCACCCGCTTATTTTCAGGCAGCTCCTTGTATTCAAACACCTCCTCCACGGTAGCCAACCAATCGATGAACCCCTCCGGATTCAAACTAGACCCATCAAATTCTGGAATATCAATCCTTATCCCAGAATCCCAACGCCTGTTACCCCCTCCACGTTCACCCCTTGGTCGCCCTTCCTGTTCGTCTTCGGAAGTCGAACCATCACCAAATAGGTTACTAAAATCAGAACCATACCCGTCATTGGGTCTCTGCCTTCTACGATTGACCAAGTCGGCCATCCGGTCAGTCAACTGATCGACCACCTGATCCAACCGTTGATCCATTCTCGCCATAAGTCGCTGCTCCAACTCCCGTTCATAAACTTCATCGAGAGGCCTGTTGTTGTTTCTCCTCGGAGGCATTTTGAGCCAGGAATTCGACTCTGATACCAACTGATGTAGCGCGTAATACGGAAACGAAGATCAAACACGTTGATTCTAAGAATACCCGTGTGTTCTTCCCCAACCCCCAAGATTCCACCCAAAAGGCACGAAATTTGAAGTGAAAAATTGATTATCTCAAAATTCAAGTCTGATCATTCGTATTACTAGATGGACATATAAATAGAAACCGAAATTCGAAATGGGCCTCAAAAAGACAGCGGGCCAAACACAAGCCCAAAAACAAAATGCCTAAAATACTTCAAAAAACATAAAAATATTAATAACTACTAGAAATAAGCTTTTTTGGCC
Organism: Helianthus tuberosus; assembly: GCA_030545235.1. Taxonomy (NCBI): domain Eukaryota; kingdom Viridiplantae; phylum Streptophyta; class Magnoliopsida; order Asterales; family Asteraceae; genus Helianthus; species Helianthus tuberosus. The sequence goes on along the minus strand of CM060371.1, from coordinate 85,636,902 downwards.
CGGACGATGACCTAAACCGCCTTAGGCCATTTGCAGCAAGATGGAGCTCGTTCTCACGTTCGTTTCGCCTGGTCGCACGCCCAAAACAGACCCCCGTAGCCCAAGTTAGAGCCATTTTAGTGAAGCCCCTTTTGTTACGCGATCTTGGGCCTCCAGATAAAAGATGGCCCGCTCCTCCACACTAGGGCCCGCATCACATAATCATCCCAATTAGTAGGCCTTCTTTACCTAGATGACCTCCTGAGTGGATTATCGGGTTCAGCGTTGTCTTGGTTTTGAGCGTTTGATGTGCCTTCGTCATGAGGTATAATGGGTTTTGATTGTAGAGGTAAATTTGGAGTTGCTGCAGTAGCTTCAGGTGCAGTAGTTGCATTGGGTACAAGAGGGGTAATCGGAGTAATGGTAAGCGACGAGTCTCTCCCCCCCCCCCCCCCCCCCCCGCGTCTTGTACTTCTTGCAATTCTTCGTAAGGGTTGGTCCTGCTCCCACTGACCTTGAAATCCTCCAGGAATGCAGCACGCTTGGTTTCAACAATACGGGTGACATGGGAAGGACAATAGAAACGATAACCCTTAGAGTTCTCAGGATACCCGATAAAGAAACAGGTAACTGTTTTAGGGTCAAGTTTCCTTAGGAAAGGATTGTAAAGTTTTGCTTCAGCAATGCAACCCCATACTTTCATATATTTAAGACTCGGTTTCCTTCCTGTCCAATGTTCATAAGGAGTTTTAGGGACAGACTTAGAAGGAACTCTATTGAGTATATGAACGACTGCTTTTAGCGCTTCAGTCCAGAGGAATAATGGTAAATTAGTGTTGGCTAACATACTGCGCACCATGTTCATAAGGGTACGGTTTCTTCTTTCAGCGACACCGTTCTGCTGAGGTGTACCAGGCATGGTGTATTGGTTCACAATCCCCTAGCCCTTATAAAACTCATAAAATGGACCAGGAGCTTGACCCACATCAGTATGTCTTCCATAATATTCACCGCCTCTATCTGATCTCACAACTTTAATCTGACGATCTAATTGCTTTTCAACTTCAGCCTTATAATCTTTAAAAGTTGTTAGAGATTCAGATTTCTCCTTAATAAGATACAAGTACATGTAACGAGAATAATCATCAATAAAAGTGATAAATGAAGTATGTCCTGTTATGCCAGCGATTTGGTAGGGACCACTAATGTCAGTATGAATGAGTTCTAATAAATTAGAGCTCCTAGTGGCACCTTTCTTATTCGCTAATGTCATTTTACCCTTAAGATATTTGACACATGTTCCAAAATCAGAGAAATCGATAGGAGGTAAGACTTCATCCTTTACAAGACGATTTAATCGTTCTTTTGAAATGTGGCCTAAACGCTGATGCCACAACATGGATGAAGTTTCTAAGTCTCGTTTCTCTTCTATCTTTGTGAGTGATTCATTAATGTTATATGACAACAAAGATTTGGAAAAGTTATCTTCTAGTTCTAATCTATAGAGACCACCATCCAGAATACCAGTACCATAAAGAACAGAATCATAAAGGATAGAGAGTTTGCGATGACCATGGGAAACAATAAAACCGTCCATGTCTAACTTTGGTCCTGATACAAGGTTCCGAGTTACCTCAGGAACATATAAGGTATCATAAAGTTTAATACATAAACCAGTTTTCATAACTAATTGTAATGTTCCAATGGCCTTCACTTCTAATTCTCGATCATCCCCAACCTTAAGCGTTCTTTGGTTTCTTTCCAGCTTCCGGATTGAAAGGAATCCCTGAGTTGAATTGGTAACATGAACCATAGAACCAGAATCAAACCACCAAGAATTAGCAGGAACACTTAAATTATAGGACTCAAGTATCATAAAATAATCGTTAACTTTCTTAGCCAGCCACTCCTTAAAGTCAGGGCATTCCTTTTGCATGTGTCCTGTCTTTTTACAGAATTTGCAGCGGATACTGCCTAAGGAGTTCTTAGAGCTGGAAGGTGCACTTGTATTAGGATTAGGATTAGGCCTTTGGACTTTTGAAGCATCCTTCCTCTGATAATTGTTCTTCCTCTTCTTAGAGTTGGAGGTAGTGAAGTTTGCAACATCAGTATGGCGATCCATCCTCATACGCTCTTCCTCCTGTACGCACATAGCGACCAGCTCACTCATCGCCCATTTGTCCTTCTGAGTGTTGTAATTGATCTTGAATGCTTCAAAGGACGAAGGAAGCGAAGTAATGATGAAATGAACAAGGAAACCATCACTGATTTCCATTTCCAGCCCCTTCAGTTTATTGGCCATGTCATTCATCATCATGATGTGCTCGCGAATGCCGCTCCTCCCATCATACTTAGTTGTCACCAGCTTGAGAATAAGAGTACTAGCTTGTGCTTTAGACGTCCCTTTGAATTGCGCCTCCACATGTTCCAAGTAGGTTTTAGCATCTTTAGAATCAGGAATAGCTCCCCTGATTGCATTGCTTATGGACTGCTTCATAAACATGAGAGACATGCGGTTACACCTAGTCCACTTGTCATGAGTTAACTGCTCAGCAGCAGTACTTTGAGTGGTAAGATCCGCTGGCTTGTTCTCTCTTAGAGCATAATCAAAGTCCAGCAGCCCAAGAGTAAGCATGAGAGCATCCTTCCATGCAGCAAAGTTATCACCAGTCAAAGGTGGAATCCCGCAGTTGGGTGCTGATAGTGGAAATAAGATGAGCAAGTTATGATACTAAGGAAGAAATCCTAATGTGATCTAAGGGCACGTTAAACTAAGGCAGACATAAATAATGACCATTTTACATTATGAAGCTGTGATATTGTCTATTACTAACATCAAAATAATAGACTTAGCTAAAAATTCTACTTAAACGAAGACAAAACAGCTTTGGCCAGAAGTGTAATCATTTAAGCATATGTGCAAAGTGGTTGTAACAAATCAGCTTTGGCCAGAAATTGAAACAATCACTTTACTTATGCACTTGTTGAGTATGCCATCTATGAATGAATTAAATCCGCTTTGGCCAGAAATTAAGACATTCATGCTTATGATGCACACACAACATAGCTTTCGTAATACTTGAACGATAAATAGATGTGTCAAGTCAGCTTTGGCCAGAAATGATACATCAAAGGCTCATTCAAGTTAAGCTATTTTGGTTTTGTAAAACATTATCTGATTCTGATTAATTAACTAAGTAATTACAAAACCAATTATTTAATAGCAAAAATTTTTAGTCTTGTGCGATCAGTAAGGCCCAAAACTTGTGCGATTAGTAAGGCCCAAAACTTGTGCGATCAGTAAGGCCCAAGTAAACTTGTGCGATCAATAAGGCCTTGTGCGATCCGTAATGCCTTGTGCGATCCGTTATGCCTTGTGCGATCCATAAGTCTTGTGCGATCCACAAGTCTTGTGCGATTATCTTATGCGATCAGATCATCTCTTATGTGATCTGATCTTGTGCGATTATCTTATGCGATCAGATCATCTCTTATGTGATCTTATCTTGTGCGATCTAGTTGTTGTTTATGGTTATAACAACTGAAAATTCGAAATTAAGAATTATGATATAGTTTCCTATTATAACTTTGATCTAATTTTATCATAAAATTTCGAAAACATAATCTGTTTATCCTTTTAACAGATTTCGAAAATCCTTATTAGAAAAAATAGATCAAAATCAGGAAAACATATAACAATTCAAATCATATTCCAAAACTTATAGGATATTTCGAATTTTAACTAAGAACATGATGAACCCTAAATAAAAAATTACTCAAACATTCATCCGAAATCTGGAATTTTAATACACATTTAATCATATTTCTTAAACTTCAGATTTCGGAACAGTAATCACGAATGAACATAACGATCCGAGATGTATAGAACAGATCCAAGATGGCATCTCGGATGAACAAAAAACCGAATTTTATTATGGTTTTTCAAATCCTGTTTTCCAGTTTTAATCCAGATTTACGGATACAAAAACAGAACCGACTAATCAACATATGCTCTGATACCACATGTTGGTTCAGTTCTGTTTATACATGAGGGAAAACAATAAAACATATATGTTAGAGCAGACAGTGCAGTGGAGAATCCAGTTATGGAGTTCGACATGCTTGTCATCGTGATCTGGTTCCTCCTTAGGGTGCTGACTGATGATGGGAACTTAGAAAACCGAAAGGGTATCGGCTAGGAGAGGAGGTCGAAAATTATGATGTTATGACTAATGGGAGTGTCTAATTGTGTAACTGAGTAACCCTTTAACCTCCACATAATTCTCCTTATATAAGCACCCAGGAGGAAACCTAATTAGTTAATAAGGGTAATATGGTCCATCAACAATTACCAACTAATTAAATAATAGGTTATTATATATTTTAATCTATATTATGTAAATGATTATAATGGCTATAGATTAAATATTAATACATAATATATTTAATCTTACACGGCAGTACAGACTGCTTCGGCTGTTGTACCCTGGGAGACAGATGCGTTGTCTTTAGTAGAGGCGCGAAATCTGTTTTAAGGGAAGCGTGTTGAACACGTGCCTCAACCAAAATCGTCAACGTTTTAGTGTGCTCTTTGTTGCAGTCAAGGAGTATTTTTCAAGACTCAAGATGATGAATACTCGAGTCTAGGATGCTATCAAGTGCGCGTGAAGGACCCACCAGAGATGCGACTTGAATCAAGATTGGTATATATAATTATATTTTATATTCTTTTTATTTAGTTATTGCAACCGGTATTGTACTATGATATTTCCTACGAATAATGAGAATCTCGTTATTATATATTTTGTAATTATATTTTACAAAAGGTGAACCTAATTCCTACAAATAATATCCAAACATCATGTCTATTTTTGGGATATCTATTCATATACTAAAGCAAAATAATGGTTGACTATTTGACCATGATGTGTGGCTACTCTCTTTGGCCAGATAATTGAGAATTTTGGGCGGCATTTTCCTTCTTCTTACCTACGCTCTTCTTCAATTTGGAAACCTAATCAATTCTCTCAATCAGTTACGCTCTTCTTCAATTTGAAAATCATTCTCCAGGCAAATTGATTTCTCTTTTAGAGGAAGCTTTCTTCTAAAAACCCTAATCATGTTCCTTCATCATCTACGAATCCTAATCTCTGTCGTTCTTATTCATAAAACAATTAGGTTAGCGATCTTTCAATTTTTTGTGTTCTTCAGTTATTGAATCTATTTATTTTCGTATCATATCATCGTCTTTTCAAATCGAGGGCTAAGTGGTAGGTAATTTCACTATTTATTGCAAAACAGAGGGCATCTAGGGTTTTGCAGATTGAGTAGTGATTTTGGGGTTTATTCAGAATGTCCTTCCATCTCTCTTTTGTCAACCAAAAACTATCGTCACTAATCTTGAGTACATGTGTTTCGTCGAAGGCTCAGTTACATGGTGGTGAGACGGTGCATATAGTGGTGGTTATGATGAAGAAGGTTGATACAGTGGAAGCCTTAACGGTGATTACAGAGGTGGTGGTTTTTAATCATCATATTTTGATTAATAGGATGCGGGTTGTTTAGGTTTAGCGGTTGAAATCATCAGTAGGTTGAATCAAGAAGTGAACATCAACAATCATCATCATGTAAGTGAAGATTCGATTGAATCTGTATTGTTGTTGATTGTTTGCTTGAAATTATTTTCAGTGGTGTTTCCTGTTACGATTAGAAAGGTTGTCTTGGTGTGTATCGATTTGATACGTTTTTAATTAGATTTAGGTTATATGTTATATTCATGTGGTTTTTATATTGTTGACTCAATTGTTGTATTTTTGTAAAGATTATAAGCCTACTGATGTTCACATCTTTATCATGCGTATTAACTTTGTTTACAATAGTGTTGAATGTTGACATCTTTGTTATGCATGTTAAGTTTGTTTTACCATGGTACCAATCTAAGATGACCTTGAATGAGCTTCATGGTGAGCATATGCTGCAGGTGACTACGCTTGCGACCCTAAATTAACATAATGAATGATCATTGTTTGTGACAGATTTCGTCTTTCTTTGTTTGAGATATTGTGTTAAACACTGTTAGCTGCATAATTACTTTTTTTAGTTAATGTTGTGGCCTTTGAATAGATGTCTAATAACAAACCTGGTGGTTTTCTCCTTTAAGTTTGTGATTGGTGTTGGCATAATTTTCGTGTTGACATATGTTACTTTGCTTTTAGTTTATGTTAGTTGACGTTTCAGGCTTTCTTCACTTTTTTAGATAGACTGTATACTATGGATTTGTAGTTTTGGTTTCATTAGTTGTCCACATGTGGATAGGCATGGCATTTGGCTTTCGAGTTAATATGATCTTCCTGATAGTGTTTTTGGTATCACTTGACGATTATTATTTTGTGTATTCTCCTTTCAACAATCTAAGATCTTTTTTGTTCTAATCTATTAGAGACAAAGTGATGTCTTGCTCCGGGCTGTGACTGTGCCATCGAGTTTGATCTTGGAAGTGGAAGCTATGATGTAATGTGCCATTGCTCATACACCTTTTGTTGGAATGTGAGTATTATGAGTTGTCTTAAAAGTTCGTAAAATGATTAATCTATGTTCTTGCTTATATAGTTTTGTAATAAATTTATATCATCTTTACTGCAGCGTACAAAAGAAACTCAAAAAAATTGAGTTATGCCAAAAGTCCAGTTACTTTACCCAATAACTATGCATCTTTCTCTTTTGAGTTCACTTATTTGACCCATTAACCAAACACGAACAGGTATTGTTTGACAACAACAATAGCAGACCAAACATCCTTCATCACTTCTTTCATCGTGAAAACAGAACACCTTTTGCTGATGACCAGCTCATCTATAACAGGTTGACTTGGTGGGAGCAATTTTAATTTACTCAACACCAGATCAAAATAATCTTGATAAGTTGATTTTTTTTTTTGCTTCAGGTATGTATTTGGTTTATTTGTAGGCAAGAATGTCTGATTTGGCACCTACGCTTATGCATAAAAAAATTGTTGAATTTTTGCTATTTGATTTGGATAAAAATAAAGCTAACCAAAAAAAGGTTGAACCGCGACATTAAGCAGCCAGAAAAGGGCAACGAATTAGATGGTAGTGTTTTGTGTTTGGGTAATGGTTTCGGGACCAAGTCAAGGCGCACGGAGCAGCGATAATACGTGATATTTCTGTCAGCCAAGTTGGCTGTATTAGGCGCCTGAAATCGGTGGCCAAAAGGTACCGAATAGTAGCGGGTTTGGGCTGCCAAAGTAGACCGCACATGGGACAATAATGTTGGGTGTTTCAGATATGGTTTTTGGCCGATAATAGTGTAAGAATCATATGTCCGTAGACAGATTTGAGGAAATCGATCAAGGTGTGATTGGAGGCAGTCACAAAACTTATAAGAGGTTATTTTAAGGCTGATAAACCAAGGACAGGGCTGTAGGGGCTGCCGGTGTCAGTTGCAAGCGCCGGTGAATGACGGCTTGGGGGTTTCGGTCGAAACAAGCATGTGGAAATCTATCCAAGTGTGTATACACTTGAGGTAAGTTTATAACCCCTCTTTTCTAATTGTTTTTAAATATTATTGCGGCTGATCATATAAAAAGAGTTAATTGTCTCGGAAGGGTTTATTAAATCGTATATTGACGGTTATAATTTAAGTAGCCGAATGTCCCATTTAGGTGACCTCCAGTGTTGTTTTGAATAGGATTGAAAGGGATATGTTTTAATGAGTTAATTAACCAAAGATTGTGTCAAAAAGTTGGGTAACATACTGGTTAAAGGGTTAGCATGACTAGACATTACAATAGCTTGAAGTTGTGAATACGTGTACCGTTAACCATATAAAATATTTATGTTTTTTAGGGATGATTGTGAGCTGAGTTGAAAGAGGTCAAAGGTGATGTGTTTCAAGGTGACGAAGGCTACCCACTTAAAGCATGCTACCCACTGATGTTACATGTGTTCTTCAAATTCTTAGAGGTATATATATGCTCTCATAGTGAAATTATATATGTATTAAGATGATCAGTTGAAGTAGATCTGTTTTCTTGATAATAAAGTGTGGATTTTTTCCAAGAAAGCCCTGTCACCAATGGCTATTGTTGTGCTTCTAAAGGTTACTTTTTTCGCTTTCACTTGAACTTTGAGTTAAATATCATGTATTAGTAGTTTTCTTATGGTTTTGATTGGTTTTTTATCGGTTCGGTTCAAGTTTAAAGCGGTTTCAAATGAGAGGAATACAAACCAGTTAAAAACCTACGGGTTGTACCAGCTCTGAACCGGTTCTATGTATACCAACTACAAACCGGTTTCTGTTCGGGTTGGTTAGCCGGTTTCAGTTTTCAAACCGGATTGAATGTGCATCTTTACACTCCTCTGCTACCACACTACACCAACACCCAAACATACCAGCTTCCAGAAACCGCTCATTCATCGTAAATTTTTTACAAGGTTCTTGATGCTTCCTTCTTATCAACGATTTCAAAAGCTATTTCACCCCTTCTTTTTCTTCTTGGTGCTTTTAGTGATTGTTATTGTCATTCCTCAATTTATAAAAATACTAATTAAGGGGTTATGTAACAAAATCAGGTTGTTGATAAGGATCAAGAGAGTGGTTCTGCCAATTCTAGGTCTGAGTTGAAAGAGGTCAAAGGTGATGTGTTTCAAGGTGACGACAGCTACCCACTTAAAGCATGCTACCCACTAATGTTACATGTGTTCTTCAAATTTTTAGAGGTATATATATGCTCTCATAGTGAAATTATATATGTATTAAGATGATCAGTTGAAGTGAAGATTCGATTGAATCTGTATTGTTGTTGATTGTTTGCTTGAAATTATTTTCAGTGGTGTTTCCTGTCACGATGAGAAAGGTTGTCTTGGTGTGTGTCGATTTGATGCGTTTTTAATTAGATTTAGGTTATATGTTATATTCATGTAGTTTTTATATTGTTGACTCAATTGTTGTATTTATGTAAAGATTATAAGCCTACTGCTGTTCACATCTTTATCATGCATATTAACTCTGTTTGCTATAGTGTTGAATGTTGACATCTTTGTTATGCATGTTAAGTTTGTTTTACCATAGTACCAATCTAAGATGACCTTGAATGAGCTTCATTGTGAGCATATGCTGCAGTTGACTACGCTTGCGACGTTAAATTGACATAATGGATGATCATTGTTTGTGACGGATTTCGTCTTTCTTTGTTTGAGATATTGTGTTAAACACCGTTAGCTGCGTAATTACTTTTTTTGTTAATGTTGCCAAAGATGGCCTTTGAATAGATGTCTAATAACAAACCTGGTGGTTTTCTCCTTTAAGTTTGTGATTGGTGTTGGCATGATTTTCGTGTTGACATATGTTACTTTGCTGGAATGTGAGTATTATGAGTTGTCTTAAAAGTTCGTAAGATGATTAATCTATGTTCTTGCTTATATAGTTTTGTAATAAATTTATATCATCTTTACTGCAGCGTACAAAAGAAACTCAAAAAAATTGAGTTATGCCAAAAGTCCAGTTACTTTACCCAATAACTATGCATCTTTCTCTTTTGAGTTCACTTATTTGACCCATTAACCAAACACGAACAGGTATTGTTTGACAACAACAATAGCAGACCAAACATCCTTCATCACTTCTTTCATCGTGAAAACAGAACACCTTTTGCTGATGACCAGCTCATCTATAACAGGTTGACTTGGTGGGAGCAATTTTAATTTACTCAACACCAGATCAAAATAATCTTGATAAGTTGATTTTTTTTTTTTTGCTTCAGGTATGTATTTGGTTTATTTGTAGGCAAGAATGTCTGATTTGGCACCTACGCTTATGCATAAAAAAATGTTGAATTTTTGCTATTTGATTTGGATAAAAATAAAGCTAACCAAAAAAAGGTTGAACCGCCACATTAAGCAGCCAGAAAAGGGCAACGAATTAGATGGTAGTGTTTTGTGTTTGGGTAATGGTTTCGGGACCAAGTCAAGGCGCACGGAGCAGCGATAATACGTGATATTTCTGTCAGCCAAGTTGGCTGTATTAGGCGCCTGAAATCGGTGGCCAAAAGGTACCGAATAGTAGCGGGTTTGGGCTGCCAAAGTAGACCGCACATGGGACAATAATGTTGGGTGTTTCAGATATGGTTTTTGGCCGATAATAGTGTAAGAATCATATGTCCGTAGACAGATTTGAGGAAATCGATCAAGGTGTGATTGGAGGCTGTCACAAAACTTATAAGAGGTGATTTTAAGGCTGATAAACCAAGGACAGGGCTGTAGGGGCTGCCGGTGTCCGTTGCAAGCGCCGGTGAATGACGGCTTGGGGGTTTCGGTCGAAACAAGCATGTGGAAATCTAGCCAAGTGTGTATACACTTGAGGTGAGTTTATAACCCCTCTTTTCTAATTGTTTTTAAATATTATTGCGGCTGATCATATAAAAAGAGTTAATTGTCTCGGAAGGGTTTATTAAATCGTATATTGACGGTTATAATTTAAGTAGCCGAATGTCCCATTTAGGTGACCTCCAGTGTTGTTTTGAATAGGATTGAAAGGGATATGTTTTAATGAGTTAATTAACCAAAGATTGTGTCAAAAAGTTGGGTAACATACTGGTTAAAGGGTTAGCATGACTAGACATTACAATAGCTTGAAATTGTGAATACGTGTACCGTTAACCATATAAAATATTTATGTTTTTTAAGGATGATTGTGAGCTGAGTTGAAAGAGGTCAAAGGTGATGTGTTTCAAGGTGACGAAGGCTACCCACTTAAAGCATGCTACCCACTGATGTTACATGTGTTCTTCAAATTCTTAGAGGTATATATATGCTCTCATAGTGAAATTATATATGTATTAAGATGATCAGTTGAAGTAGATCTGTTTTCTTGATAATAAAGTGTGGATTTTTTCCAAGAAAGCCCTGTCACCAATGGTTATTGTTGTGCTTCTAAAGGTTACTTTTTTCGCTTTTACTTGAACTTTGAGTTAAATATCATGTATTAGTAGTTTTCTTATGGTTTTGATTGGTTTTTTATCGGTTCGGTTCAAGTTTAAAGCGGTTTCAAATGAGAGGAATACAAACCAGTTAAAAACCTACGGGTTGTACCAGCTCTGAACCGGTTCTATGTATACCAACTACAAACTGGTTTCTGTTCGGGTTGGTTAGCCGGTTTCAGTTTTCAAACCGGATTGAATGTGCATCTTTACACTCCTCTGCTACCACACTACACCAACACCCAAACATACCAGCTTCCAGAAACCGCTCATTCATCGTAAATTTTTTACAAGGTTCTTGATGCTTCCTTCTTATCAACGATTTCAAAAGCTATTTCACCCCTTCTTTTTCTTCTTGGTGCTTTTAGTGATTATTATTGTCATTCCTCAATTTATAAAAATACTAATTAAGGGGTTATGTAACAAAATCAGGTTGTTGATAAGGATCAAGAGAGTGGTTCTGCCAATTCTAGGTCTGAGTTGAAAGAGGTCAAAGGTGATGTGTTTCAAGGTGACGACAGCTACCCACTTAAAGCATGCTACCCACTAATGTTACATGTGTTCTTCAAATTTTTAGAGGTATATATATGCTCTCATAGTGAAATTATATATGTATTAAGATGATCAGTTGAAGTGAAGATTCGATTGAATCTGTATTGTTGTTGATTGTTTGCTTGAAATTATTTTCAGTGGTGTTTCCTGTCACGATGAGAAAGGTTGTCTTGGTGTGTGTCGATTTGATGCGTTTTTAATTAGATTTAGGTTATATGTTATATTCATGTAGTTTTTATATTGTTGACTCAATTAATGTATTTATGTAAAGATTATAAGCCTACTGCTGTTCACATCTTTATCATGCGTATTAACTCTGTTTGCTATAGTGTTGAATGTTGACATCTTTGTTATGCATGTTAAGTTTGTTTTACCATAGTACCAATCTAAGATGACCTTGAATTAGCTTCATGGTGAGCATATGCTGCAGTTGACTACGCTTGCGACGTTAAATTGACATAATGGATGATCATTGTTTGTGACGGATTTCGTCTTTCTTTGTTTGAGATATTGTGTTAAACACCGTTAGCTGCGTAATTACTTTTTTTTTTTGTTAATGTTGCCAAAGATAGCCTTTGAATAGATGTCTAATAACAAACCTGGTGGTTTTCTCCTATAAGTTTGTGATTGGTGTTGGCATGATTTTCGTGTTGACATATGTTACTTTGCTTTTAGTTTATGTTAGTTGACGTTTCAGGCTTTCTTCACTTTTTTAGATAGACTGTATACTGTGGATTTGTAGTTTTAGTTTCATTAGTTGTCCACATGTGGATAGGCATGGCCTTTGGCTTTCGAGTTAATATGGATCTTCCTGATAGTGTTTTTCGTATCACTTGACGATTATTATTTTGTGTATTCTACTTTCAACAATCTAAGATCTTTTTTTGTTCTAATCTATTAGATACAAAGTGATGTCTTGCTCCGGGCTGTGACTGTGCCATCGAGTTTGATCTTGGAAGTGGAAGCTATGATGTAATGTGCTATTGCTCATACAACTTTTGTTGGAATGTGAGTATTATGAGTTGTCTTAAAAGTTCATCACTTCTTTCATCGTGAAAAGGGAACACCTTTTGCTAATGACCAGGTCATCTATAACAGGTTGACTCTAATTTACTTAACACCAGATCAAAATAATCTTGATAAGTTGATTTTTTTTTTTTTTTTTTGCTTCAGGTATGTATTTGGTTTATTTGTAGGCAAGAATGTCTGATTTGGCACCTACGCTTATGCATACAAAAATGGTTGAACCGCGACATTAAGCAGCCAAAATAATCTCATAAGAGTACTGTAGCTATTGTAGTTGCCTTTAAATTGTGTCATGTAGCTTTTAATTTTACAGCTCAACTTTCATCTTAATAAATATATATTTGGTACACAGGTAGAGAGAGAACGTAGCCACCACTGCTCAGAAAACGACGAAACGAAGAATCGCTGATGCACTCCCTCTAAACGGTAAGACACTACTCGGTTGCCGATCTTTCTTCCATGTGGATTTCCTCCGTTTGTTTGACGCCGATGATCTATATTGATGAAGCGGTTGTCAATTTCGATGCTTTTGGTATATATAAAGTTGTTTATAAAGAGATCTTCAATGAGTTGTGATTTTTTTTCCAATTCATGTATTTCAATTATTTCGGGTACTTTCTAACATTTTCGTTAATATTTCAACGTATATAAAATTATAATTTTTACTTCACAATTTTAAAGGACTTAATTTTCCTGTTTAGCCACCCGTGTAACACACGGGTACTTAGACTAGTGGTCTATATATCGATCAAAACCCCGCAATATAGCGCAAATAATCTTACTAATTAATATATATGAACAATTTCTTTTTACAAACTATACAAGCTCAAATTATGGAATTGAGTATGACATGCAAACATGCAATGGTACTTGTACGTAACCAAGTAGAACATGTACAATGGTGACGTAAACTCCAGTTAATAATTGGTTGAATTATGGAGTACGGTTTGCAAACTGTGACAGAAGACTTAAACGGAGCATGTGGCGAAATTCCAGGGGCTTACACCTGTCCAAATTATAATAATATAAATTTTCATTATCACCCCTCCTACTTTTGCGGGTTTGCTATTTTAACGCACACGTTTCCGGCGGTATAAAAATTCACGGAACATGACGATTATTCTGTCATCTTTCTACGTTACACTCTACCGCCACCAGTATATCTATTCATATACTAAAGAAAAATAATGGTTGACTATTTGACCATGATGTGGCTACTCTCTTTGGCCAGATAATTTAGAATTTTGGGCGGCATTTTCATCTTTTCTCTATTTCCTACAATTTTCTTCAATTCTTGAACCGCCTTCTTTAGATTATATATGGAAACCCCAATCAATTCTCATCAATCAGTTGAAATCTTCTCCAAAATTATGAATGCCTTTCCATTGTCTATGTCAGAGAATTCAAACACAAATCCTTCTATGTGCTTCCAATCCTCTTCGATCCACACCATGAAATCCCCAGGTATTCAATCGCCAATTCACTCACACGGTTTCAGATTTCGAACCCTAATCGAGTAATTGGATCAGTAAGCTATTATAACCCTCGAACTCTCAATTCCATCTCTATTCTCACACTTTTTTTTGTTTCCCGCAGGTTACACCACATCTTCAGTTTGGATCGTGATTTGTGAACTTCATACTCAAGGTATGATTCGTATTACACATAGCACAATAATTGTTCTCCAAATTCCATCTCCATTACAATATTTGATTTTTGATTTGATGGAAAGTTCCGATCTTTTGTTTATTAGAAGTGGTAACTGGTGTATGATGAAGTTACATGATCTAGGGTTTGTGTAGATTATTAGGCTCAGTTTTGTTGTTTTCAGTTGTGTATCTTTTAAGAGGTTTTTGATGTTTAATTAGAGGTAATTAAAAGAGGATCTTTTTGGGGGAATTAATGGTTTATGTGCCAAAATAAAGTATCGAGGAGCGGGTAGAAGATTGGAAGAAAAGTGATTTGAAATGGGATTTTTCGTCTTCGTCGTTTTGTTTTGCTCGCTAGATCTTTTACTCAGTGCGGAGAATTTAGGGTTGAGTTCGTGTGTTTCATCTTGCGATGGATAGCAAGCGTTGAAGGTTTGTTCTTTGTTAGTTGAAATGAATGCCTTTAAAATTTATTTTTAAATTTGCTTAGTTTTGATTATGATGTCATGTAACTGATAAAAATAAATATTTATATTGTGTATAATTGTATTCGGTGAAATTTTCTTTTTACGGGTAGTTGTTTATTAATGATGTCAAAAATAAACTACATACTTATTTCTTGGGTTATTGCAATGCAGGTTACTCCTTAAGATCAGCTTGAATATGGAACGATTGGTTAATGCCTCAACTGGTACCTACATTGATTAGCTATATCTTAAGATCAGCTCGAATATGGAACGATTGGTTAATGTCCTTCACTGAATCTATCCCATTGTTAGATTTATATAATGGTTTTTGGTATTCTTATAGATTTGTTAGAATTTTACTTTGATAATCAGTGTGGGATGGGCCAACTTTCAATAAAATTTGTTAAGCATTTGCTAAGATATTATTATTACTGAATCTTCCTGGTAAGAAAAGGGTTTATGTGGGATTCAATTATGTATACTGATTAAAAAGTGCTTTCGTTTTCCCCCATGTGTATTTGTTGCAAGTGTTATTGATTTATACTTTGGTGATGTGATTTGAAACCTAATGTGGTTGGGGATTATGGTTTTCTATCATTGACTTTGCATGAGAAATATGAAAGAGTGGTGTGGCGGTGGCGTGTTGAGATTGGGTTGTACAATGTAGAGGGAAATCAGGGGATGGGGAGATAGAGAGAGAAATGGATGGGTAAATAATTCCTGCAACAAGCATTTGATGATTTTTCATTTGGAATTGCTTGAGGTACTTTGATTTGTATATATTTTTTCGCTTTTTTTTTGTTTTTCTTCGTTTGACAGATGCGGATGGGTTGCGAGACCTATAAATCTCTGTGTTTTTTTTATGTCCGATTTGCAATCAGGTTGTTGATGGTCTGAGATGATGACTTTTTGTTGTTTGTGAGGTCAAATCCTTCAATCTTTTAATATGATAACAATTTAGTGTTTAGATTATTCTTTAACAGGTGCCGCAAACAGAATATCTAGACAAAGCGGATCTGACTAGATATTAGTCGTTCTCATGTATTTGATGCTTCTTCTTCAGGTGTGAAAAGGGGTAAGGTTTGAACACGTTGACTGGCCACAGGAACCTAAGAAGAATGAATTTTGGATACGGGAAAGACTGCACTCTTACTTTCTACAAGGAGAAACCAAGAAGAGGCCGGTATTGGTATATATTTCACAAAGTTCTAATTTGTGCTTCTAATCTGGCTTATGCTTTGTATTTCGTATGTTGTTGTGTATTAATAGGTTAAGTTCTATCAGTTTCTAAAAGCAAGTTTGGAATAGAAATCTGGAATAGAAATCTGAGTTGTTTTCATAATTTGATTTGATTTTTCCGGTTCGCAATCAGGATTTTTCAGTATCAATAAAAAGTTTCAATTTTTACTTTTTAATTTCATTTGATTCGGCTGGGATCTTCGGTTCACGCTTAGTGGCTTTTGGAGTCAATTAACGAGAGTAAAAGTCGTGCATACTTCCGACAAGATTCACGGTCAAATCTACATACTCGAGATCAACTAGATACTCATGATCCTATGCATTGCTATCACTATCGGTTTTCGAGACATCAAGCACATGGGAAATGCATCAGGTAGGTCCCACAAACACATAGTTACTAATAGCGCTCATAGCGAATAGCGTAGCACTCGTGTCTCGCTATTTGATTTTGGCGCCTCCATAGCGGACAAGTTGCGGGATTTTATAGATATAAAATAGCAGGATTTTAGGTTTTTTTGTTAAGCATAGATATAAAATATTTCTAAAATTTTCTCGTAGTGTGTCTCTAAACATAAAATAGCGTCTGTTATTTCATCACTATCGCTACGTAGCGTATAGGTAGCGTGTCGCTATCGTCTGCTATTCACTATGAATAACTATGCACAAACC
Source organism: Helianthus tuberosus (assembly GCA_030545235.1). NCBI lineage: Eukaryota > Viridiplantae > Streptophyta > Magnoliopsida > Asterales > Asteraceae > Helianthus > Helianthus tuberosus. The sequence goes on along the minus strand of CM060371.1, from coordinate 85,620,325 downwards.
ATAACCCATTACATTATTTCTCAACCCGATTTGAATTTGACTCATCTTTCGTGTTCATTTTCATTGCAGGATTGGCAGAAATGGCGGTAATGCTGGTGACGACCTGCCTTACGTCTTTAGCAATCATACTTTGTTGGCATAAACCGCCGATTATCGCTCTTTATTTTTTGCTCTTCTTCGGATCAATAGAACTACTCTACTTCTCGGCTGGGGCTGGTACAAATTATTTTGCTGGGGTGGGTTTTTAGATGCCTGGTCTACTTCGTATGGGCTGTTAAATGACCCTGCCGTTGGAAAGCTTGAAAGCCCACCTCTGGGTTAATTTTAATAGGGCCCAGATTTGTGTTATAGGCTGCTGGTATTTGTTGCTGGTTTGATAATAGAGAGGCATTGAACATACATGTTTAATTGTTTGACCCGTTAACTTTATTGTAGTGGACTTAAACATTGAACTCTTTTTATCAATTCGTTTACTGTTTTTTCCTCATCCATGCCTCTCTACTTTGGTTTACGTCTACAAGTAAGTTCCATTTTTTTACATTGATTAACTTATGCACATATATAGTAAATTTTTAGGTAGAAAGTGTGTGAATGTGGGCTTCCATTTATGTTGTTTGAACCTTGAATATGCAAATATATTCTTTGGGTCTTTGATATTTGTGGAGAATAGGTTTTACAAGTGAATATTGTTTTGGAGAAGGAAAGGGACAGAATGGATGCAACGTTGGTGTTACCTTCAATGCCTGAGATTATGAGGTTGAACAAATAGGGATCTTTTAGTATGTCCCAAGTTGGTCAACCTAAAAGCGATTGTTCGGTTACAGGTCAAAAATCGCCACCTCTACTAACGCTATGCATTTTTTCTTCTGGATATATTGCGTTTTCAGGCAGTTTACTGGCCGACTATGTTAATGTCCACCGGACTGAGCCATCCCAATACTGTTTTGACCATGGTTTCCTGACAAAGGTATTTATCTACTATGTAGCCATTAAACGCTTATGTTAACAGCTTGTGATAGTTAAAAAAAAATTAAGATATGTTTTCTCTTAAAAATCACTACGTTATAATACATGAAATGAGCACCAAGCTCATATATATATATATATATATATATATGCTTTCATTTCATGCAGCAATGGTTTTATTTGTAAAATTTTAGGATGGTATGAAGCTGGGAAAATCACTTGTGAATACCCTTGAACCAAACCAGTTAGTGCAAAGATTCGGGCATGATGCTGTCGGGTACTTCTTTCTCAGAGAGGTTGAATTTGGAAATGACGGAGATTACTCCGAGGAACGCTTCATCAAAATTGTCAACGCACATCTTGCCAATACAATCGGTATTTTGTTTTATTCGTAAGATTAGAATATTGTTTCTATTCATATTTAACGCATTATTTACATGTTGACCCGTTTGACCCAAGCTCATTTTAACTCTAGACCCAACCCGCCCGGCCTGTCCATTTTGCTACATCTATGAAATTTAATCATTTTGATTATCAATGATGCCATGTAGTAAATCTTCTTAATCGTACACTTGGACTTTTGAAAAAGAACTGCCAATCAACTTTGGTTGCTGATTCGAGTGATGCAGCTGAAGGTATTGAATTCAAGGATACTGTGGAAAAGCTGGTAAGATTCATAACATAAATTTCTGAACAACTTATTTTAATGTAATTCAAGGATTGCAACTGTGATACCCCTTTTTTGATGTCTATTCATATTGGTAACTAATTATACAACCACTAAGTACTGAGGTTGACTTTACAAAGTCAACTCATTCTAATGCATGCTATATTTTTCTCTCTTGATGTCAAAATGCAGTTAGGAAATCCAGTTTTGGAGTATGCAACTGATTTAAACTCGCGGGACGAGTTTTTTTGGTCTCATGGTCTTATATCGGATTCGACATACAAATTGTTCCCTTCTGCATGTAATTATTCGAGCTATGTGAGTGAATATTATAGAGATTCGGTCTCTCCAATATGCGCAAAAGTTTATAGTGAAGTAAGCCGCGAAACTAGTAGATTCGTGGACAAATATGATGTCACTCTTGATGTTTGTATTCCGTCGGTACTCTCACAGTCCAAGATCATTGTTCCTCAGGTAGATATTGTTTTACTAACAAATTGTATATCAATAACACAATTAAAAAAAAACTTTTTTTTTCATAAAAAAATGCCTACTTGATTCTTAAAAAAATGTAGACACCCATATAGAGCACTATAAAAGTCTTGATGTTATGTTGTGTTTGCAGCAAGTAAGCGAAAGGGTCGATGTTTGTGTGGAAGATGAAACCGTTAACTATCTTAACCGACGCGATGTCCATAGAGTGCTGCATGCGCATTTGGTTGGAGTACGGAAATGGGATGTTTGTAGCAAGTAAGTTTCCTTATATCACTTTGCAGACCCGTTTCACTTATAGATATCTCATTCTATACCTATTTTCGTCAACGGTTCACGAACTGTTTGCTGAACATTCGGATGGTTTGCAGCCCTAGATATAATCTAGAGTAAAATGCCAAAATGGTCCCTGAGTTTAGGTCCCTTGTTTTTATCGTTCCGTTTCGAATATCTTAAAGCCGACTATGTTCTTACAATTTTTTTTAACTATCCAAAACGGTGCGAGCATGTAGTTCTTAAATAAGTACGTTTGATGAATAGTTACTGACCCGTTTTAAGTCAACAAATTATATAAGAACACAAATTGTGGGTCATGATGTACAACCAAATATTGTACGACATTCTCTTTTTTATATTTTTTTCTAAGCATTACCCCAATAAAATCATGAAAATCACTTCTGCAATGTACAAATGAGTTCATATACTAATTTAATAGACTAAGAATAGTATATAAATGAAAGTAGAAGCAAATTACATTATGCAAGTATTGTCCAATTGTGAAATATGGAATGTTTACAGTGAAGAATGAATAAAGTTTGTATAGTCACAAGACATTCACAAGAAGTCCCCTTAATTAAGTTTGCATGATTCTCATAGGTTTCATTATGATTTGGTTGCATATTTGACATACAATCTATGTAAACCATATTGGAAAAAAATGCATTTTTTACTCAACTATGTGGTCAATATTCGTTAGCTTGTGCGTCAGTTAGGGATGAGCAAATTGTACCGTGTACCGGTTTGGAACTGACACCGGTACCGAATTTCCTGAACCGACTCGATTTTCGGTACTGATTAGGTGTTGACGTTTTGCATTTCGGTATCAGTTTTACCTTCAAATATCGGCCGTATTGGTACCGAACTGTACCGTACTGGGTATTTTTGGACCCGATACCCATTTTTTTAGATTTTCGGTACCGATACTTATTTTTTTGGATTTTCGGTACCGGTACCGAGCTCATCCCAGCGTCCCTGCATCAAACTAATGTGGAATAGAAACATCAATTTTACAAATACAAAAAACTTGAATAACTAAATTACATGACAAATTGACAATATTTATTTCTTTCATTTATTATAAACTTTATACAACCCGCCATCAAGTCACTCTTAACCGTTTAATGTGCTCTTAGTTGACCCTTCGATTGTATTCTTTGGTTCATGGATGGCATGTACTCTCTTGAATTCTTTTTTTGGGTGGGTTGAGTAACGGGTCAAAACAAGCAACTAATTCTTTTAAGACAAGTGTGAGATGTTGAGGGTATTTTTTCCTTTTATGATATTTGCAAATCTTATTGCTTAAGTTTATAATGACATGTCTTCATAAGAGTTTCTTGGTTTTGGCAAATGGTTTGTAATAGAATGGGACTTTTAATATAAGTTTTAATGGCATGTCTTCATATTTTTGACGTGTATGTTCCCTATAATGAATACAAACCTGTGACTAACATGAGATTAAATTTCTTGGTTTCAGGCGGAGGAGTTCAGAGAGAATTGAGAGCATGAATGCATAGAATCTTTAAATGGTTTATGCATGAAGCTTGGATGTATAGTTTTTCATTTTTATGTAATCATATTTGAAACATATAATCTGTCCTAGCTTTGGTAATCATATTTGGATATTTGAATAAACAAATTTTGCTTCTTATTTATCCAATTATTCAAGGGAAATATATCTTAATGCATTTTGTTTGTCATTTGAGCTGTAACAGGCTATATATATGTTTGAATGAGGTCTACATTTATTCGAGTGGTAGGCAATTGGTACAACGGTTAATATTTGGATATACACTGTATGGCTACTTAAGGAAATATTTATGTGTATAATTCGTCACGAGAGTGGGGTAAAACTTGATCCCTTGATCTTGAATATATAGTGTAAACTTTTAATTTTGGACAACGACGGCAAACCTACTAATAAAACGACAAATGTAGTTTATAAAGAAGTGTTTAGTGATTTGTGATTTTCATTTACTCATTTATCTATAATTTTTTTTATTTCAGTGTCATTTTTATACGTTTATATTGAAAAGTTCTTTTTATTACAAAGTTCATCTCGATGCCAATAGATATTATATGTTTTAGGACTCCTTGATCCATGTATTAGTGAATTGTTATTATTTCATGTTAAAAAAGGTGCTGCAATGTTTTTATAAATTGGCAGTTCTGCAATAGTGTTCTAAGATCCTATCTTTATATGATATTTTTCCTTTCTATTTTCGTTGGTAGTGGATTTATATGTTGACACTGCTGGTGCAAGTCATATTGGCCAAAATGCATGAAAACGTCATGAAGGTTTAATTGACAAAAACTTAATATGTAACGAACATTAGGTAGATGTACTATTGGGATGTGCTCAACGGTCTCAAAATATTAGGCTTACCAAATCACAGTTTAACGCTTCTAACGCTTACAATTTTTTATTTGTTTAGTTGGTGTTAAGCCACCCGCGAGTTTCGCGGGTTCTTAGACTAGTTTCGTTTATATATGTCAACCGATGGCTATTTTTGGTCTAACTAGACGTCTGTATATAATATCCAAACGAATATTAATATCTTAGGCACTCACTCTTGACCATGGAAAATGAGTTTAACAATGTAAATGTACCTAATTAAACTCTACCTATTGAATCATGGAATCAAATAATCAAAGAACCAGAAAGAACACGAACCTGAACATGAAACAACTGGAAAAAAGCTGGTTCTCGTGGCGGCTAACCGGTCTGATGGTGCTAGTGATGTTCATAGCCATGGTAGAGCCAGTTACATCACAGGCCAGTGATAGAAATAGCACCCTGATGAGATATTTTTGTAGTTTATTTGATAGTAGGAACTCAAACTATTTCTTGAGCAACCTCAACACCACCCTTTCTAGTCTCCATCAGCAGTTAACGGTCAACCGCGTAAACTATGCTGTTGCGCGCACTTTGCTCAATGGCGAGTCCGTGTGGGGCCTTGCTTCATGTCGGGGTTACGTCTCGAATGCCGATTGTGTTGCTTGTTACAACTATGCTGTGTCTCAGTTAAGAGTTTGTGGGCTTAGCAATGGAGCTCAAGCTTTTTATAATGACTGCGATGTCAGGTGATTAAATTTTTTTCATATTTCTTATTGGTTATAAGTATTTGATATAGTTTTGTAGCTAATTTTGCTACAATCTTCCCATCTAACAATTAATTACTGTTGTAAATATAGGTTGATATTACACATTTCAGGCAAGATCAATACATCGAATCTTATCTCAACAATGTTCATGATTTCTACTTAACTTTGTATTTATTTTCATCAAGAAATTGAAAAAGAATACTACCAAACTCAACGTCAACTTCCGAATTTTTTTGTCACAGGAATTAATAACATTAAACTTATCATGTGACAAGATTGATGTTCCTTCTAAAAATTGAAAAAATATTAAATCTTTAAATTGTAAATTTATCTTGAGGAGAGGGCCTTCCTTGATGCATGTACACAAATTACAACACGTTTAGAGCATTCACATCCATTATATCATATTTTTACCGTAAATTACACTAAAAAATACTACGTTTTCTCTCTGCTTTTCAATTAAATAATATTTTTATACCTTTATTATTACCTTTTCTCTCTCTTTCACTCACAACCACTTTCAAAATATATTAAAAAATTATAGAGGGTGAACAGCGTCCCCCAAATATACAGATCAACAGTAACATTTTCTCTCTACTCTACTCACAACTACTTTTTATACTCTTTATATTATAAAAACTCTACACACATAATTTTATTGCTTGGATGTGAATGCTCTTATCCCAGTTGAGAGTTTTTTCAATATTACCACTTGGGTCTCTGACAGCTTATGTGAAATTGTGAATGGCTTAAAAACAAAATTCTCAACCCATCAAGTATATGGTTGTGAAATTGAACACTTAATAATGGTTTAAAGCTTTAATCACGTAGTCTATTAATTTATTGGATTATATTGTTACTAAAATATTAAAAAATACAACACGTGTCTTTTAGTGACGGATACTTATGGCCTTGCGTACTGGAGCCACACCACCCCCTAGGCGCTATGGGCCCGATTTTTCGAATCTGGCAGTGAGTATAACGGAAACAATGACGAGAGTGGTGTGAGGGTAAGAGCAAGGGATATGAACTGCTAGGGGGTTTGCTGGGGGTTATGGGGCTTCATCCACTATGCTTATCTTATATAATCCTCCATATTTTAATTGTTTTGCCACTTGTCACATAACTTTCTCTTATGGGTTTATGTGTTTTATATATTACAAGAGTTAATTTTGTGGTTTCTCCAAAGTTCAAGGTTGGGTACTAGGTTCTCAGTTAGTTTTTAACGGCCGTTAGCCTTAAGGCCATAGGATGTTAAAAAATCAAAAATTAAATCCTTAGATTGTTACTTTGAACTATTAGTACATTAGGTTGTTACTTTCCATAAACCACATGGATTAACGGTGTAATTAACTCTATTAAAAATACAATACATGTCTTTTAGAGATCGATACTTCTGTGGTATCAGTTTGCAATATGTCGGTGATCCTCCGCCGGAAATGTGGCGTGGGTAAAACTGAGGGATCACCGTCAAAGTTAATACTAATTAAGGCAATATAATAAGTGTAGTTATTCAAAATTAACAAAGGAAATCACAGCCAAAGGGATTAAACTTTATTGATAAGAAATACTCTATGTATAAGAAGGAGATGGGAATAAGGGAAGAATTACAGATGGGATGAGAAACAGACATTCATAACAACTTCATTTTACCCTATCACACTCTTCCTATGCACTTATATAGATCCTCTACTAAGTAAGTTATTCCCTTATGTTGATGTGCCATGATCTAGTCCCTTAATTTTTCAGGCACTTTTCTCACTCTTGTGCTCTTCCTTGGCTCAGGTGGTCCCACCGTAACAGAATTCTCCTCATGTAATATTGGGCCCATTTCATTCATAACAATTCCCTCCCCTTTAAAAGCCACCTTGTCCTCAAGGTGGAAGTGAGGGAAGTGCTTCAACAAAAGACGTGTATCTTCCCACGTGGCCTCGGAAGAAGGTAGTCCTTGCCAAGTAACTAGGTATTGCTCAATGGAGTTTGCTCCCTGAGTAATAGTGCGACTGTCTAGAACAGCCAAAGGATGTAATGCCAGAGTGGCGTCAGAGTCAACCAGGTCAATGGGAGTGATTTGTTGCTCAGGTTTGCCAAGGTATTTTCGCAAAAGGGAAACATGGAACACATTGTGAATCTTGGCGGTATCAGGAAGAGAAAGTTTATAAGCCACGATGCCAACTTTAGATAGAACCTGGTAGGGACAAAAGTAACGATGTCCCCGTTTATAGTGGCGTTGTAGACGGACTGAACTCTGACGAAAAGGTTGAAGCTTGACGTATACCCAACCCCCGACTTGAAATTGACATTGCGACGGTGCTTGTTGGCAGCAAGAGTCATACGGTCTTGAGCTTTGATTAGATTCGTTTTGAGTAATTGGAGAATAGCATCCCGTTCAATCAGTTGAGCAGCAATAATGGAATTACCTGTGGAGTCTTTAACAAAACGACTGACTGATGGTGGCTTCCGACCATAAAGAATTTGAATGGAGTCATTTTAGCAGCTGTTTAGAAGGATGTATTATACCAAAATTCTGCCCATGGCAAAAAACGAATCCATTCTTTTGGTTGATCGGTTACAAAACAACGTAGATACTTCTCAATACATTTGTTTAAAGCCTCGGTTTGGCCATCCGTTCGGGGATGGTAGGCTGTGCTAAAGGAGAGTGTTGTGCCTTGCAAACGATGGAGTTCTTTCCAAAGATCAGACATGAAACGAGGGTCGCGGTCAGAGACAATAGTAAGTGGAACCCATGTAACGAATTATTTCAGAAACAAAAACAGAGGCTACCGTGGAACTAGTAAAAGAAGATGGTAGGGCGATGAAGTGCCGATACTTTGAAAGACGATCCACGACAACCATTAACACCGTTTTGCCATTAGAGGATGGAAGGGCGGTGATGAAATCCATGGCCAAACTTTCAAATACCAGGTCAGGAATCGGTAGAGGTTGTAACAGCCCTCCGGGGATACACACGAACTCTTCATTTGTTGACAAACTTGGCAATGTGTGATAAAGGTATGAACATCAGCACGAATACCTTTCCAGTAGAAATTAGTAGCAAGGCGGTGAAAAGTATGAGTGACGCCGGAATGACCACCGATCGGTGTTGCATGGAACTCATGGAGTAATTGTTGGCGGATTGACTGAACCTACATAATAACGAGGTGATGATGATAAAAGAGAAAACCATCTCGAAATGTGTAGTGGGGAAAGTCAGCATAGGCAAGATGCAGCTGTTGAATGAGATGTGCTAAGGCCGAATCAGTGGATATAGCTGTCTTTAATTCAGATAAGAAGGACAGTTCTTGGCTGTACCAAGCCAAGCAAGCTGAAGAATGCACACGAGAGATGGCATCAGCAGCCCCATTATGTTTAACCGGACGATAAATCACATCAAAGTCATAACCAAAAAGCTTCCCAAGTCACTTATGTTGGTCCGGTGTCTGAATAACCCGATCTTTCAAATTTCGTAGTGATTGTTGATCCGTGAGGACCTGAAACTTACACCCCAATAAATACTGACGCCATTTAGCTACGGCCCGAGTGATAGCATACATCTCGCGTTGATACGCAGAAGCATGTTGCATTCTGGGGCTCAGATTTTGACTGAAAAATGCGATAGGCTGATTGGCCTGAGATAAAATAGCACGAATTCCGAACCCAGAAGCATCAGTTTCGAGGAGAAATGGTTTTTCAAAATCCGGAAGCTTTAAAATAAGAGTAGAACTGAGCAACTGTTTAAGTTTTTAATAAAAGCAGCCTCTACTCAGGGGGTCCACAAAAAGCTTCCTTCTTTACTAAATCGGTCAAAGGACCCGCGATGGTAGCAAAATTGCGTATAAAGCGTCTGTAATAACCAGTGAGTCCGGGAAAACCTCGAACATGTTTCACAGAGGTGGGGCATGGCCAAAGTTGTTTGGTATCAATTTTGGATGGGTCCACTTCTATGCCTTTGTTGGAGATAAAGTGGCCCAAATAAGAGATTTTAGTTAACCCAAAAGAGCACTTAGATTGTTTAGCCACCAGAGAATTAATTTGCAGAGTATGGAAAACCACCCGAAGATGATCCAAATGCGCTGCCCAAGAAGCACTATAAATCAGGATATCATCGAAAAATACTAAGACGAACTTACGCAGAAATGGCCGAAAGACATCATTCATAAGCCTTTGAAATGTAGATGGGGTGTTTGTTAGGCCAAACGGCATGACCAAGAATTCATAACGCCCAGCATGTGTACGAAATGTTGTTTTAGCGATAGCATCCGATTGAAGCCGGATTTGATGATATCCGGATAAAAGATCCAATTTAGAAAAATACACAGCCCCGTGAAGTTCGTCAAAAAGTTCATCAATAGACGGAATGGGGAACCGATCCCGAATTGTAATAGCATTGAGTGCTCGGTAATCCACACAAAAACACCACGTGCCGTCCTTTTTGCGAACTAATAAAACCGGAGAAGATAAGGGACTAGTACTGGGCTGAATTATGCCCTGCTGTAACATCTCAGCTACCAACCGTTCGATTTCATTTTTTTGAAAATGGGGATAATGGTATGGCCTAACGGAAACCGGGGAACTATTCAGGATAAGGGGAATATCATGATCCTGTAAACAAGCAGGAGGTAATTGGGAAGGTGGTTGAAATACAGAAGGGAATTCTGAAATAATTTGAACGATGTCTGGTGGGTAATCTGGTGTAGAGGTGACTGGTGGCACAGCTAAGGATACATGAAAGAATGAGTCAATACTATCAGTGTGGGCTAAACGCCGGAGCCCATTAAACTGAATGGGTTGGGCTTGTAATGTAGAATCACCTTTCCACACAACTTGTTTACCAATGTACTGAAATTCAAAAGTAGCAGAAGCATAATCCATGATTAATGGGCCGAGCGTGGATAACCAAGAGACACCCAATACCATATCCCAGCCTTGTAATGGTAATACACAAAAATCAATTAAGACCGAGTGATCCTGGATGGTTAATTTCACCTGTCGAGCAATGCCGGAACACGGTAATATGTCTCCACTGCCGACCAAAACAGAGAAAGGGGTTATCTGTTCAATGGTGAGATTGAGGAAATTGGCTATACGAGTTTGAACGAAACAGTGGGTACTTCCGCCGTCTAATAAAACCTGCACTGATTTCCCCTTGACTGTGCCAGTAAAACGGAGAGTGGATGCGGAGCAACCACCGGCCAAGGCTTTGTAAGAAATAGTAGAATGAGTTTTCACTTCATCGACTTGAATCTGATCAGCAATTTCCGCATCAGACACGGTATGAGAGGGACTATCAGGAGGTAGGGAATCAGGAGGGTCATCATCAAAGAACAAAAGTTGAGGAAGGGATTTGCATTTATGATCCTAGGTGTATTTTTCATCATAGCGAAAACAGAGCCCTTGTGATCGTTTAAGAGCTAATTCAGTGGGGGTGAGACGGCGAAAACCGACGGAATATGGGGTAGGTTTAGGGTTTGGTGTGAGTGAAACAGAGGAGGAGGAAGGCAGAATGGAATTTAGGGGTTTAGGAGTGTTTAAAATGGGTTTAGAAGAGCCTAGAGTCACCCAGCCCAGTCCACGTTCCAATTGGATCCGATTTAATGGTCTTGGGCCAAGGTTGTGTCATCTTCCATAGTAGTCGGCCGGTGAATCAAAACGGATTGTTTATTGTCACCATGAAGACCCGAGATAAAACACTGAATCAAAAAGGGAGGAGGTAATACCATCGCGCGATTAGAAATTTCTACATATTGTTGACGATAATCAGCAACAGTAGAAGACTAAGTCAATTTAGCCAATAAACCTTCAGGTGATTCCAAATTCTTTGTCTTAAATCCCTGAAACAACCCATCGGAAATTTCCGTCCAGCCACGAAACGGTATTATAAGTTATTGTCAGTCATACCAGTCGGCCGCTGCATCGTCCAAGTGGAAGGAGGCGATCGTAAGACGATTCGCAACCGGAATCGCGTAGAAATCGAAATAACGGGTTGCCTGCGAGACACATCGTTCCGGATTGGAACCATAGAAACGTGGAGGATTGATATGAGCCGGTTTGTGTCTCCCTAGTACGGACGGTCCCTCACCAAACAGAGAATTGGAGGAATTTGGATCAGTAGCCTTGGTGAAGGAAGGACCAAATGAAAATTAGGCTAAGACCTTGTGAAGCAGTTTCTTCGTATCCTCTAAGAAAGAAGCAATTGCATCCACCTCAGATTGCATCTGAGATTAAGACTTATTCAATTGTTTCTACAATTAGATCTGAGATTCCTGGACCGAATTCAAACTCTCATCTAGGTTTTTTAAACGAGTGCCCTCAGCCATTTTTGCTGAGAAGAATGAAAGCACCAATGTAGTGTATTCAAAATTAACAAAGGAAATCACAACAAAAAGGAATAAAATTTATTGATAAGAAAATACTCTCTGGACAAGAAGGAGATGGGAATAAGGGAAGAATTACAGATGGGATGAGAAAGAGACATTCATAACAAATTCATTCTACACTATCTCACTCTTCCTGTGCACTTATATAGATCCTTTACTAAGTTATTGTAACACCCATCTTTTATTTAAGGTAATTATGCAATATATATATATATATAAATATTACGATCATTTTATAACATAAAATCCAAAAGTTAAATATTAGAGTAACCGACTAGTTTAAACATCCATAAGTTGTTTAGCAAACACTTTACATCTTAACATTGTTCAAAACGAGTTAATTTATGCGGAAGCTTCAAAAATATGTGTTCGGTTCTTCAAAAGCTTGCTTGATCGTCATCCGTAATCCTTGAGTACCTAAAACTGAAATGTTTGCATAAAACATTTGTATTAGAATGCTTAGAAATAATCCTTAATTGAACTAGAATCAAAGTGAATTCAAATAGTTACAATTATACAAAATGTATAATTTGTGTCAGGCTCCACCGTAACTTACGGTCCTACCGTAAGTTACGGTAGTTGATTTTCAACAATGATCACCGTAACTCAGAAGAGTTCCACCGTATGCTTTTAACCTCTACCGTAAGTTACGGTGGTACCGTAACTTACGGTAGGCCCTGCAAACACATGTTTTGGACTGTTTTGTTTGTTTACCTCACCCACACAATTTCTCAAATCTTTCATTCGATCAAACCAACATTCTAAATTTCTCATATTTTTATGTGTCAATTATCAAATGACAGCAAATGACCAATCAATCACATTATGTAGCACTATCCATGCTTTATTTGATTATTCGACCCGTTTGGCTAGTCTAAGGAATCCTCCTTTATTACGACTACCAACGAGTTCTAATCAATTTTTGACCTTTTATTCACTATTGCAACATTATTACTTTAACTCAAAACAACCCTTATTCTAAAATCCAATTACGCATTTAATAATCATCAAAATCTACTTAATGTAACGGGTCAAGTTACATACCTTAGTGTACGCCCTTCAACCGCAAATCACCACCGGCTTGTCCACTCGACGTTCCGGTATCCTTTCCTATAGAGTTCAATCCAAGACATGTTTAGAACTCTCTTTAAACCTTACATCGCATAATACACCGAAACATCATAATTATGCGTTTAATCTTTAAATTTCTATTTTAAGCCTTCTTTGAGGCATTTTCACAAACACCTTAAGGGCAGATTTTTCACATGATTATATGACAAGTTTCTAGCTTATCATTTAGCCCTAATTTCATCTCAATCAACATTTTACATGATTGTTAGCTTCTAGATTTCTGAAATCACTTCCAAATTGTCAATTTACACAAGATTAACACCCAATATCCTTGTGTTCATCAATTTACACTTATCCCATTAATCAACTATAATGGTGTTCATGAATTCACCAAAATTTCTTATGATTTCAACGTCTATTGGTCTAGGGTTTGTCCCTAGACACTATAGTTGTTCCTTAATCATCATAACATACACATGCAACCCTAATTCCAGATTTTTCCCAATTCATGAAAATTTCAAGTTGAGAGTTTTCCTTAAATTTTACATACCTTGAAATCCTCTTGTGATGAGGATCACGATTTTATGCTCGGATTTTCGTTTGGACCAGATTTGCACCTCCAATTTGAGAGTTCAAGTAGAATTTTGAGAGTTTGAAGGTGGGGGTGTCGCCCCTGGTTGTTCTAATCGACCAGACATCCCATTTTGGGGTGTTTGGTTTGTTTTTATTTGTTTTAATTAACTCAAGTTTCATTTCTTACAACTTAAGCCCCTCAACTTTGTTCAACATATTGTTTAGTAGCTTTTAACCCTATCATAGGCTATTTCTAGTCTTTTTACTAACTAGGTTAAAAAATAAATTTCTAGTTAGTAAATTCTCGTTTATTTATTCTTTATAATTCTAATATAAAGTTTTATATTTTTCGGGGTGTTACAAGTTCACCCCCCTTAATAGGGTTTCGTCCCCGAAACCGAAGTACGTACCAAATAATGTAGGGTGGAGACGTCGCATCTCCTCTTCGGACTCCCACGTAGTGTCCGAACCTTTCCTATGCTCCCATTTGATTTTGACTTGGTCAATTTGTTTATTTCGTAAATGTTTGACCTTTCGATCTAAAATCTCCACCGGTCTCACCGCATAATTCAGACTATTATCCACTTCGATATCATCGTAATGGATATAGGCCGTTTCGTCTGCTAGGCACTTTCGTAATTGTGACACGTGAAACGTGCCATGAATCCCACTTAATTCCTTCGGTAGCTCAAGGCGGTAAGCTACCTTGCCAACCCTTCCGATAATTTTAAATGGCCCAATAAACCTCGGGCTTAGCTTCCCCCTTTTTCTGAATGTAATAACGCCCTTCCGTGGGGAAACTTTTAGCATGACCATGTCGCCAACCTGGAATTCGATTGGCCTATTCCTTTTATCAGCATACGCCTTTTGCCTGTCTTGAGCCGCTTTCAAGTGTGCCCGAACTATATCGATCTTTTCATTCGTGGCTCGTACTATATCTTGGTGAGCGAGTTTACGTGGACCCACTTCACCCCAACATACCAGGGTTCGACACTTCCTACCATAAAGCATTTCGTAAGGTGCCATCTTAATACTAGATTGGTAGCTGTTATTATACGAAAACTCGACTAACGGTAGGTGAACATCCCAACTTCCTCCAAAGTCGATTATACATGCCCGTAGCATATCCCCCAATGTTTGTATCGTTCTTTCACTCTGTCCATCTGTTTGAGGATGGTACGCAGTGCTAATGAACAATTTGGTTCCCATTTGCTCTTGGAAATCTCGCCATAAATTTGAAGTAAACCGGGTGTCCCTATCAGACACGATGGATACCGGCACCCCATGACGTGCTATTATTTCATTAGTGTAAACTTCTGACATCTTTTCCGACGTATAAGTCTCACGAATCGGAATGAAGTGAGCACTTTTCGTCAATCTATCCACCACTACCCATATGGCATTGAAACCACGATTCGTCTTAGGCAACTTGGTTAATAGGTCCATTGTAATATGTTCCCATTTCCAAACCGGAATTTCTAACGGTTGGAGTTTGTCGTATGGTTTCTGGTGCTCCGCCTTGACTTGTAAACATGTCAAGCATTTTTCCACATACTTCGCCACATCCCTCTTCATTCCGGGCCACCAATAATTTTGTTTCAAATCATTGTACATTTTGGTCGCACCCGGATGAATTGAATAACGGGATTTATGAGCTTCATTAAGTAGAAGTGCCTTCACTCCACAAGTATGTGGGACCCATATCCTTCCGGATCGAGTCTTCAACCCGTTATTTCCATCCGACAAATCTTTCAATTGACCGATTATTCTTTCTTTCTTCCAATTCTCTTCTCTCATTGCTTCAAATTGCGCCTCTCGAATACATTCAAGTATACCTGAGGTCACCACGAGTTGCATCGACCTTACTCGTATTGGGACATAGTCCGCTTTTCTGCTCAGAGCATCCGCCACCACATTAGCCTTTCCGGGGTGATAATGTATTTCACAATCAAAGTCTTTCACCGTTTCTAGCCATCGCCTTTGTCGCATATTTAACTCCTTCTGATCGAAGAAGTATTTCAAGCTCTTGTGATCGGTGAATATAGTGCACTTTACCCCATATAAGTAGTGCCTCCATATCTTTAAGGCAAATACCACCGCATCCAATTCAAGATCGTGCGTGGGATATTTCTTCTCGTGTATCTTCAATTGTCTCGAGGCATAAGCTATAACTTTGCCCCGTTGCATCAAAACGCATCCAAGCCCCGATAGTGAAGCATCCGAATAAACCACCATATCTTCGACTCCGTCCGGCAATGTCCGTACCGGAGCTTGAGTTAACTTTTCTTTTAGCGTTTGAAACGCTTTTTCTTGCTCGACACCCCAAATGAACTTTTCTTTCTTTTGGGTTAGCTTTGTTAGCGGTGACGCAATCTTGGAGAAATCTTGAATGAATCTCCTATAGTATCCCGCAAGCCCCAAAAAGCTTCTAATTTCTAAAGGGTTCTTTGGGGGATTCCATTTTGACACAGCTTCGATCTTGGACGGATCCACCAATACTCCGTCGGCACTTATGATGTGGCCAAGAAATTGTACCTCTCGTAGCCAAAAGGCACACTTAGAGAATTTCGCATACAGCCTTTCTCGTCTAAGTGTCTCTAACACTTCTTGTAAGTGGTGTGCGTGTTCAGCTTCACTTTTCGAATACACCAAAATATCATCGATAAACACGATGACCGACTTATCCAACATTGGCTTGCAAACCCGGTTCATGAGGTCCATGAAAGCCGCGGGTGCATTTGTTATCCCAAATGACATCACGAGGAATTCGTAATGTCCGTATCTCGTGCGGAAAGCCGTCTTCGGCACATCTTCTTCTTTGACCTTTAGTTGGTGATACCCAGATCTAAGGTCAATTTTTGAAAACCAGTTCGTACTTTGTAATTGGTCAAATAAATCATCTATCCTCGGAAGCGGGTATCGGCTCTTTACCGTGAGTTTGTTTAACTCCCGGTAATCGATGCACATGTGCATGCTCCCGTCTTTCTTTCTCGCGAACAATACCGGTGCGCCCCAAGGAGACACACTCGGCCTTATGAATCCCTTGTCAAGCAGGTCTTGAATTTGGGACATCAACTCTTGTAATTCCGACGGTGCGAGCCGGTACGGGGCCTTTGCTACCGGTTTTGCGCCCGGAATCAATTCGATCCCGAACTCTGCTTCCCGTTTAGGCGGTATCCCCGGTAAATCCTCCGGAAACACATCTCCATAATCTCGTACTACCGGTACATCTTCAATCCTCCGTGACTCTTTCTCGGGCTCATTTGCGTATATCATGAACGCCTTGCATCCTCGCTTCATAAGCTTGTGAGCTTT
Source organism: Helianthus tuberosus (assembly GCA_030545235.1). Taxonomy (NCBI): domain Eukaryota; kingdom Viridiplantae; phylum Streptophyta; class Magnoliopsida; order Asterales; family Asteraceae; genus Helianthus; species Helianthus tuberosus. The sequence goes on along the minus strand of CM060371.1, from coordinate 85,603,483 downwards.
CAACATTGAACACACTATGGGGTTACCTCCCTTTTCGCCATAAATGGTGACGTGTTTTCCGCTCGGAGATGTTAGTTTTATCTCTTTACGAAAACACATGACTTTTGCATTGTGCTGGGCTAGCCAATCCATCCCAACGACTACTTGAAATTCTCCCATTGACATCGGGATTAGGTCTATCAAGTATTCCTCATCGTCGATGCTTAGTTTGCAGCCTCGACAAACATCACAAACTATAAAACTTTTGTTGTCCCCTATTTCAACTTCTAAGGGCACAGGTAATTTCGTCAATACAAATGAAGGATGTCGAATAAATCTATGCGAAATGAAGGATTTATTCGCACCTGTATCAAACAATACACGTGCTGGAATTGAGTTAATTGTGAATATACCTGAAACCACATCGGGTTCTGTCTTCGCTTCAGCCGCGGTAAGTTGGAAGGACCTAGCCTTCGCTTTGGGAGCTTCCGTTGGGGATTCTTTAACATCTCTCTTTCCAACTAAGTCCGGACATTCGAACTTTTTGTGACCGGGTTGATAACATTTGTAGCAAACAGAGACTTTTCCCGGGCATAGCGAGGCCGTGTGCCCCGTCTTGTTACATATAGGGCATGGCTTGTCTTTGAACCGACATTCCCCTTTGTGTCCCTTCCCGCACACCGTACAACTTGACGACCCACCTTTAGTATCCACCTTCTTTCCCGATTCTCCAGTTCGGGCTTTCTTTGTAACAACCCGCACTTTGTGCGTTGTTACTACTCGTTACACTCGTTACGCCTAGCACCGGAGATTCAGATCATAATCTAACTATATCGTATATATCGCTAATCGAAGGATAATCGCATATTTTCGAAATACAATATCACTATACTACACTATTATCATACTAACACTCACGGAGGCATTGAGTGAGGACCTATTCTACCCTCCTCAGTGGCCGTGATGTGTCGAACGTAAACAATTAACGCTAACAAGGACCCTCGGGTGAGTGCTGTAGCTCCAGTCGTCATGACGATGATGACAATGCGAGTAAACGGTACCCCGTCAGTCTTTGTGGCACTACACGAAATAACGTTCACGATGACATCAAGAAAGGACCTATACTACCCTCATTGATGGCCGTGCAACGTCGATAATAATCGCATACTCGAATCGGAAACCGACTGTTAATTATCGAAACTTTGGGTTATGGATACGTAAATACGACCCCTAGTGATATATAATAAATAATAATAACAATATATTGATAATATAAACTAATTATGGACGTACGCGCTTCGAAAACTATCAAAACGATCAAAAACGGAGAAGTCCAAGCGTCAGGATAGCTATCCGGACGGATGGACCATCCGGACGGATGGGCATGCGCACGGATGGCCATCCGCAAGCATGGGCCATCCGCACGGATGGGCCATCCGCACGGATGGGCCATCCGCACGGATGGGCCATCCGCACGGATGGGCTATCCGGGCCAAAACCGTTTTCCTCTCCTCTGTTGCCTATAAATACCCTGTCACATCACTTGGACAGTGATGTGACAGCTCCTGCTCAACCAAAGGCACACCAAGACACTTTTCTCTCGATTTCCTCGCGATTCCGGTAAGATTTCAACCTAAAACCTGTACTTCTACAATCTACACTCGATTCTACATCATTCTATCTTTCAAAACTCAAATTCTAACCGTGAAATCTGCGGATTTGAGGCGTTTTGAGGTGAGGTCACCAAGAGTTCTTATGAACTTCAAGTTGGGGTCTCATTTCACTATAAACGACTTAGATCCGGGTGATTTCCACATGTTTTAATGACAATCCTCACCTAAATCTGTGCGATTTCGGGTTAACCATGAAGGACCATCACGAACGGCCAGATCTGATGGAACGGGGTGATTCTCGGCTGTTAGAACAAGTCGGAATTGACGGAACTTCAAGTGTTAGTGCGAAATTACACTACCCTAGTAAAAACGAACGTATTTCCTCCCGTTAAACACCCGGAAGCAGTGTTTAGAGTGCGAAACAGATATGTCAGTCCGCACGGACGACAAGTCAGCCCGCGCGGACGACAAGTCAGCCCGCGCGGACGACAAGTCAGTCCGCACGGATGACCTGCCCATCCGAACGCATGACATGTCGCCCTCACGCACGCCCATCCGCACGCATGACGTGTCACCCGCACGCACAGTCAACCCGCACGCACACTCAACCGCACGGATCACTGTTATCCGCACGGATGACTTGTCATCCAGACGGATAACCTGTCCATCCGCACGGATGAGAACAGTCCAACCAAATGAGTAACTTTTCAAGGGTAATCTCGCTTAACCGTATATCGTTTACTCTATTCTTCAAGGATCATTACAGACATACTCGCAACCGACTCAATCAAGTTGTAATCTCGCTAAATACGCACTGTGAGTATACTTGACCCCTTTTTAATCGAATTTTGGGTGTAACATACGTTTCTAACAAATCGAACTTATCAAGCGAAATATTCAAACAATCGAATTATCACTTGCGAATAACTGTTATGCATAGATATACGTGATGCTAGTTCCATATGTGCTAGGGCTTATACTCGCGACGTCCCACTACGACTAGTATATTACTATTGCGCCCGACGGGGTCTAGTTATGCCATTGTACATTCGAGCATCGAGGACTTAGTTGGTAGTATCAGTTTTGTGAGTATATATGTCGTGTATTACGTTTATGCATGTGGAAATTCGCAGCACTTTTAATCTATTATGCTATACCTATCAAACCTGTATACTCGCCAATACTTTTGTATTGACAAATATTTTAACGTATGTTGCAGGTTAGATCGCAGACTACATCAAATCAAGCTAGGGAGTCTAGAAACTCAACTAAAATCTAGGTTGTCGGATTTGCATTGTTCGAGAGGACAATAAATCTGTGATAACTTATGTGATTGTATTATTTGTTAGTATGGGATAACGAATGTATTAAATATTATTGCAATATAGTTGTTATGGATTCTCTTAAGCAATCTGATTCGCCTAGTGCCGCGCCCCGATGATTCCGCCATCGGTTGGGGTGTGACAGATTGGTATCAGAGCCATAACTATAGGGAATTAAGTCAGACTCGACCTAGTCCGGGTCGACGTCTTAGAAATTGACCTAGTCTATAGTCTAAGTACCAACAGGCCGACTCATACAAACCCGGTGGGGTTTGTATTGGGCTTACTTGATACTCTCGATCGAAATTGCTAAAAGATACAACTTTGTGTGAACCCCGCGTACTACAACTTCACACGAAGAAGCCTTTCCTAAGGCTGAAATACTACTTAGCCTTTCCTAAGGCCGACACAATACACACGTTTTCGAAAATACTCGCATAACGAAACCGAGCGATCCAGTCGAGATCAGGTGTGAAAACCAAGAACTCTCGATAGGATTGCTCACTCAGCGCATTTTTCTAGCACGAGAACTTTTCATCGAGTTAGGAGTGACATCCACATCTCGACAAAAGCCTCCATTTCTAAATCTAGTGGAACTCACGAATTTATTCGAGGAGCATAGCCACAATTAAGAACGAAACTGTTAAGCCAGGGGTGAAACCCGTACCTTAATAAGTCGTCCCATTCTCTATAAACTGGTTTTCAAAAATCCCTCACCAAGGACTCGACTATCACGATAACTCGAGCCACGCGATGACTAGGAAGACGAATGCCATGAGCTGCGTCCCAGTGGAAGCATGAAGCCCTCTAGGTCAACGCGCATGCTCGAACTTGTTAGATATAGTTGGGTTACCTTGGGTAGTCGACGCCTAAAACACCCAAGGCACTCTATCATACGACCCGCCAATTTTACAAAGATTGGAACTTATTTACGTTTGAAACTTTGCGCTTTATCGATTTCTCGATGTAACGATTTTCACTCCCTACTTTATAAACGCACGATTCGCACAGCCATCGCAATCTCAAACGAAATCCGAATGTTCGCAACAAAACTAATGCATAATCTATCGCATTCGCTCTCGTTTTCTCACTTCGACGCGACCTCGCTTATTCTAAATCGACCTGCATGTGCATGATTACAAATTACATCTATATATAAATATATATATATATATATACTAGCCATTTACCCGCGCGATGCAGCGGGAGTGGCGATTTACAATAGGATACTCGTTTAGCGTTAGTTTATCAGTCGTCTCGTGATATATTGTATAGTACTTAAGTTAGTTTTCTTATTCGTCATATGTTGGCACTCGTTTTTCTGTTAGTTTATCAATTCTTTGGCGATATACCTTTGTTTATTTTTTAGTTGTAGGTTCGACGTGATCTATCTATGCCTTGAATGTTTTTGGAATTTTTGAAGTGAGTACGAAGAAAATTTAAGGTTGTTAGATACGTTTAGCCAATTTTTTAATTATGACTAAGCATGTAAGTAAGATGGAAAACTTTTTTTTTTCTAAATACTTAAACGTGTTAATGGGTCACACAGCCCCCTTTTGTAAACGTGTCATGTAAGTCGACCAAAGACGTGTTTCGTTCGTGTTGTGTTCGGGTTGTGTCAAGCATTCTCGCCCTTAGTTACGGCTGATGTCTTTAGCACAAATAAAATATATGAGTCATGTTCGTGTTTAACAATTCAACCCAAGATGATTGACACCCCTAAATTCTTATCAGCCTAGCAGGAAACCCGCACGATGCGACGACAGCGACAATTTACAACACAGTACTCATTTTCCATTAGTTTATCAATCGGCTCGTGATATATTGCATAGTACTTAAGTTAGTTTTCTTATTCATGTAATATGTTAGGGTGGAGGGTATAACCCTCGGGGACTTGTGCGGTGACTTGAGTCACCGATTCGGTGACTATACCCTCGGTTTGGGGGAAATCGGTGTGGAGGAGAGAGGCAACAAAAATCGATGAGTGTTCACCGAATTGGATTGAGTGTGATTGAGAGGAGAGAGAGAGAGGAGGGACCAATCATGTTTTTTTTTAATTGGGGGGTGTTTGACTATACCTAGTGATTGAGTGTAAAATTGGGAGTAGAATGGGGAGTTGACATGGCATAATACTATTGGGTAGGATTTCACTCAAACACCCTAAGTTGTTTGACTATACCCTCCACCCTTACAACTCAATTGAGTTCACTTATCAATAAATGTGCGTACTTATTCTTATGTAAATCTAAAATTAACAAATAAATAGGCGTGCATTTTTATCAAGCAATATAAGGAATACTTTTCCTTCACCAGCGACCAAACATATGAGACATGAATAGTCTCCTTTATATTATTATTATGTTTATTTACGTAGTATGAGACATGACATCACTACAAAATTGAAGACTCTCAAATGCTATGGTTACTCGTGAGATGGAGTAATCGGATGGATAGAAGAATTGATCTATGGGTTTTGTTATATTAGTTTGCGTACACATGAGTACATTAATGTGATATTGGGCTAGGCACAAAGAAAGAGGCATTGTTTGGTGTTTAAGAATTCTCTTTTTTCATTAGTTCTTTTGCTTAAATCAACCATACACATTAATTTTAAGGATTACATTGACCAAGAATGACTAATATAATAAAAAAGGTACACCAGTAACAGTAAAATATGTTGTCTATTAAAATTTTCACACTTGTTTCACTAAAAGGTGCAAAATATGTTGTCTATTAAAATTTTCACACTTGTTTCACTAAAAGGTGCAAGATGAAACATTCAAAGCAATAAACAAAAATAAAATCCTTCAAATAATTTAAATCATTTAAAGGGTCCAAGATGATGATACGTAGTTCCGTGACCTTTCTACCCTGCACTTCTTCGTTGGATCTCCTGCATTTAATAACATAAAACTCCATAATTACATAAGCTCATTTAAGCTCGGCTCGTTTCGAGCTTTTTTTTTTATCTGAGCTCAAGTAGCTCGACTCGTTTGCACCCCTAGTTACACCTAATAGTAAAAATGATTTCAAAGTTTTCTTGATATGATTCAGAGTTGCATTCTGTATTACACTTAATCTAAATTAAAGTTTACCTAAGGCAGCTAATGTCACTGATCCATGTTGAGTTAAACGTCCCCTATGCTGCAGGTACACAACCAACAAAAGATGAGCATGTAAAACAGTAAAATCAAATATTTGGTATTGAATCTTTGAAAATCTATTACGGTTCACATATTGACACTTAAACTGCGATTAGTAGTGTTTCAATGAAAACACACTTTGTGATCTTTTATAACGTTATTGTACATGTATTCCCTTACATTTGTAGCGTAAAAGAGAACAAATAAGTAATAAGCATAGTTATCAAATGCGCTAGGCGCACTCTAGGCGCATAGGGCTCGCCTGTCGCCTAGGCGAGAAGCGCAAAAAAAGCGAGGGCCTGTGAAAAAAAGCGCAATCAAATGAAAACATTAAAAAAACGAAGTTATGAACCGAAAAAAGCCAAATCCTCAAATTCCAAAAGTTTTCACATATCATAAACCTTAATATAAAACCAACATAATCATGAATGACCAAAATACCCCAAAACCAAAGCTATTAAGACTCGAAAACAATAAAGTTCAGACTTCAAAAGGTAAATAAAATTCAAAACCAAATGTTCTTCAACTTTAAAAATCATCGGAGTCGGAATATTACATAAAGATAATAATATCTCTTAACTTTTGGAAATTCAAAATATCTTTTAAAAATATATACAGAACATGAATGAATATTATATAAACATAATATATCTCTTAACCTTTTGAAATTCAAAATATGTTTTAAAAATATATACAGATTTGCTGAGATATGATTCTAAAAGATTTTAAATTAGCTGTAAATATAATCTGGGTTGTTTTTAAAATATAGGTTTTTTTTTTAAAAAAAACGTTGCTTTTTTTATCTAGGAGACAAAAGCGCTGTTTGGTCGCCTTGGTCGCCCAGGTCGCCTAGGCGGACCAGGCGATCGCTTTTAACAACTGAGGTAATAAGCTTTCTCAAATGTAAGCAAATGGCTTTAAACAGAAGCTCAATGCTTAAAAGACAAAAATAATTCAAATCAAGAATTAAATTAAGACAATACAAAAGCTCAAAACCTAAAAATTCCAAACTCAGTTGATTCCAAATCTCTTTGCATTAATTCAAGCTAATATAACAGTATAATCTGCAACTCATAACTGGGATCAGATATACACGCATTCAATTCCGATTCCTTAACTCCAAATTGCTTCTCGTAAACAGGTACCAAAATAATGAAATGAAATGTTGTTATATAGGAAAAAGGGAATGCAAAAACACTATCAATAAAAACGTTTGACTATTGGGTTACTTGTAAATTAAGCTGGGTTACTTCTTTTTATTTTCCACATATTAAACTTTTCAAATTAATTATACTATCATTCGTACCAAAAAAAGGTCTGATTGATATACCTTCAAAGCGACCAGTCTGGCCCTTGAACCTCTAATATGACCAGTCTGACTGTTGAGCCTTTTAAACAGCCATAAGTTAGTCTCCAATTACCAAATAGACAAAATTTGATGATTTAAATGATTTTATAATTATTAAAATATAAAATATGGATCACTAACCACCCAAAAACACAGATTGGTGTCGTTTTCCACATATTGCTGGTCAGTTTCTCTACAAAAGCACCATCAAGCCCTAGATCTGTTCAAACTTGTACAAGATTAGACTCAATCGTAACTATAAAACACCCAAATCATTTGCATGTTTCAATCCAGTCTAAAATCGACATCATCTGAACTAAATTAGACAAAAAACTTACCTCTTCAGCACCCATTGAAGGCTAATAGACCACTGCTTCTCGGATGGCCAAAACACGACCAAGAGAGATGAACAACTCTCCAAGGGTGACGAAAGACCGGCCAGACCTACTGAACCTTCAATTTAACGTCGATCGTCATCTTCCCTTTGATTGTTATCTTCGATTCATCTACACCACTCAGGAGAGAACGCAGATGAGAGGAAAAGTTGAGAGAAATTTGAAAATGCAGAGAGAGAAATTTGGGGGAAATGTTTTGGAAGCTTTTGATCTGGCGAGCAGACAAGTACAGCTTTCAAAAGTGAATTGGGGATCATGATCCGTGTGAAGAGTAATGGATGGTTTGATCATGATCCGTGTGAAGTGATGGACGGTAGGATCATGATCTATGTGTTTTTGTTTGAGTTAGTAAGGGTATTATTGGAAAGTGAGGTTATAAATGTGTTTGTTTGTGCTTAAAAACTTGTACATTGTGCATTAAAGGTGTTTTAAGGAAAATTTTATGGACTTTAAGAAGTCCTTCTAATATGTATTATAAAGTAGTATAGATATACGTATAAACAAACAAGTCATTGTGTGAGAACTTAGGAATTTCGTGTTTCCTACGTGGCTCCTATGTGATTCGTATTACTATACTATCGCACCAAATTTTGAATGCGCTCAATCGCAAAGCAAAACTCGAAAATCACTATGATCGAATCTCACTCCAAGTCTCTTCCTGTCTAGATGCCTTCCAACAACTCTACCTCGAGACGGGTAGCTAAGAGGAAAGCCAAACGAAGCGCCGAGAAGAGGATTGCTCCACTTGTGATTAAGGAAGTGAGTAAGCTTAGTCCTCGAATTGCCGCTCAAGTGCACTCTCTCAGCAACTCTCGAGCCTCGGAAGACTCCAAGACGGAAGCGCCGCAATCTACTTTTCTCTACAAGCACTTCAAAGCCTGTGACCCGATGGAGTTCACGGGTGAAGGAGGTGCGACTCAACTACTCCAGTGGTTCGATTCTATCGAAGTTACCCTTCGTCAAAGCGGGTGTCCCGATAGTCTCCGTACTACCTGCGCCACCGGAGTATTTCAATCGCGAGCACTCGACTGGTGGACTGCCGAATGTAACAAACGTGGGATCTCCGCAGCTTACGCTCTCTCTTGGAATGAGCTGAAAGAGCTCATGAAGAAAGAGTACTGTCCACCTCACGAGATTCAGAAACTGGAAAACGAATTTTGGGAAATCAAGCAAACCGAGGGTGACAATGCTGGCTACACCGCAAGGTTTAAACAGCTTAGCATAATCTGCCCAGGTCAAGTCAACACTCCGGGGAAGGCCATCGCGAAGTACATTCGTGGCTTGCCCGAGTGCGTGGGTGATTTTGTCGAAGCTGCAAGGCCTGCTACCATCGAAGAAACCTACCGCTTAGCCGCAGAAATCAACAACAAATGACTCGTGGAAGGGTTATTCTCAAAGAATCCTGTCAAGCAAGCTCATCAAGCAACCACCAGAAATCCTTCAGGCGAACATGTTGACGAATCTTCTGATGAATCCACTGACGAATCTTCTGACAAATCTGCTGGCGATTCTTCTAACGAATCAGCTAACGATTCTTCTGCCGGATCTGCTAACGATTCTTCGGACGGATCTGCTGCCGATTCTTCTGACAAATCTGCCGACGGATCTTCCGACAAATCAGCCAAAGACTCCGCAAGCGAGTCTTCAGACGAATCCTCCAACAACGACACTTCTTCGCAAGACACCGACAAACCCAGCCACAAGCGGAAGACTTCAAGCCCGAGCTCATCAACAACCGAACTGCTACAACCGGAACCTCTTCAAACAGTTCCGATGTTTCCAAAACGAGCCTACACTGGAGCTCATCCTCAGTGTTACTCGTGTACCTATCATCATCCAGTTGGGGCTGACTGTCGCTATTGCAATAACTGCAACTGTTACGGTCACTTCACCCGCAACTGCCGCATCGAACCGTGAACTTGAGTACCACAACAACAGCTCCAGCAAAAGTCTTCAAGCATCAGACATCTAGCAAGCGTAGGATAAAGTTGTAATGATACGATTTTCGACGTTAATTTCTAAGTTTTGAACCTACTCTCTTATTCGAAGTTACCACTATGTGTAACATTAACTCTCGTTTTCGTTTTCTCATCCGCTCTCTAATCGTCGCACTTAGACTAGATTCACACACATACTACATACTATATACTATATCACGAAATAATATGTTTTACCCTCACTGCACTTTTAGAACGAGGTACGATAAACATGCAAGGAACGATTAATCGCGGGTGCACACGGGATTACTTGGGTCAGTGCACGGAGATCGTAGTGAATTCTAAGGTGCCATAGCATTTCGACAAAAGGTGACACCAAAACACGGGATGAAAGTAGTAGGGGTCGGGCAAGGTGTGCCTTATCATACTACCGAAGTTCCGTGAAGAAAGTGCCACGTGGAGTTGAACGTTATTAGACCTATATACTATTGCGATTATTTTCAACACACTACACTCAATCGCAAGGCGTAACAACTGAAATTGCATCATCGCAAGACTTGTCGTAAGTCTGCAAACGCAATGCAATCGCCTCATCGATGGACTCTGGGGAGTCTACCTCGCAGGACAATTGCATCGACGCAAGACTGGTCGTAAGTCTGTTGCAACAAATCTCAATCAAGCAAATAAACGCTCACGGTATTGTTGGGTGAGGACCTATTCTACCCTCCTCAATAGCCGTGATGCGTCGCAACGTAACGTTAAGCTTACTCGAGACAAAACTCGACTACTCGCAATCATTTATTATGTGTATCTCGAAATCTCTATCGCTTATTATGTGAATCTCTATCGTCTGCTGTGTATCAATCTATCGCTATACCGTTATCCGTGATACTTGTGCTAAGTTAGAACGCATGACCTCGCCTCACGAGAGGAAGCTCATATGGTTAAAACAAGGTGTTTTAGTTATATCAGCGGCCTTTCGTGGAAACAGGCCATGTGGGGTCTGATGTTAGCTAAATTCTGTGGTGTTACTCAATCAAACCGAACCGCGTAAACCAAATCGCATACCTCCATCGCTTGCAACGCAACAACTGCCTCTTATCGTAATTCGATTATCATCACCATCATTACTAGTGTTGTGTACGTATTATTCGTTTAATCACCTAATCGCTTATCGCTTATCGTCTAGGGTCTACCGTTTACTCGCGTACCACTTATCTTTCGCTTGGTGTTCATTGCAGTTTGTATGGTATTAAGTACACATGACACCGCTTCACGAGGCAAGGCTAACCTGGTTAAGCATGGTGTTTCGCCATGTTAGCAAACCCCCGTGGAAACGTGCCATGTGGGTATAATGTGGAATCTAATCGAAAACGCGCTATTCGCTTCTCACTTATCAACTCACTGGATCAATCTATTCGATCCTACCCTATGCTCGGTCCGACCTTCTATCGATTGGGCCGAGTAAATGCAATTCTATCCGAGTCACATCGGCACACCTGACACTGCCTCACGAAACGGAAGTAATATGGGCAAAACATGGTGGATACGCCGCTGGTAATTCCTATATATAAGTGTTTTAAACATATTAACGAATTTCCGTGGGAAGGTGCCAAGTGGGACTTGATGCTAAATCATTCTTTTCAAAAGGTTAAAACTGATTTTTATAAAACTTTTATTAAAACCATGGAACAAGTGAAATTCCTCACAATGTGGAGGTAACATCGAATCAGCTTAACTCCATAATCAAAGGGAGCTTCATGAGTTCAATTTTTTCGTTAAAACTTTTTCAAGATCAAAAACAAGACTTTCAAAGGGAACCCATATCATAGGAGAGTTTTCGTAACCCTTGTTTTCATTTTCGAATTCCTTAAAATGTTAGAAACTTAAACTCCTTTGCAACATTGGTTAACATCGACTCTGTTGACCGCCCGTTAAAAGGAAAATTTTCAAAGATTTTCATCCTAAACCTCTTTTAATATCTAAAACGAACGCTTCTTGTAACGTCGGTTAACGATCGACTCAGTTAACTCTACGTTGTGAGAAACCTTTCAAATTGCAATCGCATCGAACTAATGAATTCTATACAAGACAAGGTACTTGAAATGCCAATTCGTGGGATTAATACTTTCGTCTTTACGTCGCCTTCTCGCTAATCGCAGTCGATCTCTCTTATTCAAAACGTTCCCGCTGTCAACTTGGGTCAAATCACTCGCTGTATCGCTACTTATACAAGGTCAGCTCTTAGAAGTCTACCTAATTGGATTAATTTCGGGACGAAATTTCCTAAAGTAGGGGAGACTGTAACAACCCGCACTTTGTGCGTTGTTACTACTCGTTACACTCGTTACGCCTAGCACCGGAGATTCGGATCATAATGTAACTATATCGTATATATCGCTAATCGAAGGATAATCGCATATTTTCGAAATACAATATCACTATACTACACTATTATCATACTAACACTCACGGAGGCATTGAGTGAGGAGCTATTCTACCCTCCTCAGTGGCCGTGATGTGTCGAACGTAAACAATTAACGCTAACAAGGACCCTCGGGTGAGTGCTGTAGCTCCAGTCGTCATGACGATGATGACAATGCGAGTAAACGGTACCCCGTCAGTCTTTGTGGCACTACAAGAAATAACGTTCACGATGACATCAAGAAAGGACCTATACTACCCTCATTGATGGCCGTGCAACGTCAATAATAATCGCATACTCGAATCGGAAACCGGCTGTTAATTATCGAAACTTTGGGTTATGGATACGTAAATACGACCCCTAGTGATATATAATATATAATAATAACAATATATTGATAATATAAACTAATTATGGACGTACGCACTTCGAAAACTATCAAAACGATCAAAAACGGAGAAGTCCAAGCGTCAGGATAGCTATCCGGACGGATGGGCATGCGCACGGATGGCCATCCGCACGCATGGGCCATCCGCACGGATGGGCCATCCGCACGGATGGGCTATCCGGGCCAAAACCCTTTTCCTCTCCTCGGTTGCCTATAAATACCCTGTCACATCACTTGAACAGTGATGTGACAGCTCCTGCTCAACCAAACGCACACCAAGACCCTTTTCTCTCGATTTCCTCGCGATTCCGGTAAGATTTAAACCTAAAACCTGTACTTCTACAATCTACACTAGATTCTACATCATTCTATCTTTCAAAACTCAAATTCTAACCGTGAAATATGCGGATTTGAGGCGTTTTGAGGTGAGGTCACCAAGAGTTCTTATGAACTTCAAGTTGGGGTCTCATTTCACCATAAACGACTCAGATCCGGGTGATTTCCACATGTTTTAATGACAATCCTCACCTAAATCTGTGCGATTTCGGGTTAACCATGAAGGACCATCACGAACGGCCAGATCTGATGGAACGGGGTGATTCCCGGCTGTTAGAACGAGTCGGAATTGACGGAACTTCAAGTGTTAGTGCGAAATTACACTACCCTAGTAAAAACGAACGTATTTCCTCCCGTTAAACACCCGGAAGCAGTGTTCAGAGTGCGAAACAGATATGTTAGCCCTTGCGGATGACAAGTCAGCCCTTGCGGATGACAAGTCAGCCCGCGCGGATGACCAGTCAGCCCGCGCGGCTGACCTCAGTCCGCGCGGATGACAGGTCAGTCCGAACGGATGACCTGCCCATCCGCACGCATGACATGTCACCCGCACGCATGCCCATCCGCACGCATGACGTGTCACCCGCACGCACAGTCAACCCGCACGCACACTCAACCGCACGGATCACTGTTATCCGCACGGATGACTTGTCATCCAGACGGATAACCTGTCCATCCGCACGGATGAGAACAGTCCAACCAAATGAGTAACTTTTCTAGGGTAATCTCGCTTAACCGTATATCGTTTACTCTATTCTTCAAGGATCATTGCAGACACACTCGCAACCGACTCAATCAAGTTGTAATCTCGCTAAATACGCACTGTGAGTATACTTGACCCCTTTTTAATCGAATTTTGGGTGTAACATACGTTTCTAACAAATCGAACTTATCAAGAGAAATATTCAAACAATCGAATTATCACTTGCGAATAACTGTTATGCATAGATATACGTGATGCTAGTTGCATATGTGCTAGGGCTTATACTCGCGACGTCCCACTACGACTAGTATAGTACTATTGCGCCCGACGGGGTCTAGTTATGCCATCGTACATTCGAGCATCGAGGACTTAGTTGGTAGTATCAGTTTTGTGAGTATATATGTCGTGTATTACGTTTATGCATGTGGAAATTCGCAGCACTTTTAATCTATTATGCTATACCTATCAAACCTGTATACTCGCCAATACTTTTGTATTGACAAATATTTTAACGTATGTTGCAGGTTAGATCGCAGACTACATCAAATCAAGCTAGGGAGTCTAGAAACTCAACTAAAATCTAGGTTGTCGGATTTGCATTGTTCGAGAGGACAATAAATCTGTGATAACTTATGTGATTGTATTATTTGTTAGTATGGGATAACGAATGTATTAAATATTATCGCAATATAGTTGTTATGGATTCTCTTGAGCAATCTGATTCGCCTAGTGCCGCGCCCCGATGATTCCGCCATCGGTTGGGGTGTGACATTCTTCGTAGGGCTTGGATTCACATCTTGTGCCCTTCGTTCACCTCTTTCGACTTGCTTCTTCAACTCGATTTCCCGTTCCCGAGCAACATTAATGATTTCGGTAAGGGTCTCGTATTTTGAAGGAGTCATAAACTCCCTATATTCAGCGCTCAACATATTGTAGTAGTAGTATATTTTCTGTTCTTCGTTCGTCACCAACTCACTACTAAACTTCATCTTATCCATAAACATCGCCGTGATCTTGTCTATGGTTTCACCCTTATGCCTAAGTTGCATGAACTCTTCCTTGATTTTATTAATGACCGCTTTGGGACTATGATGTTTAAGAAATGGTGTCTTAAACTCTTCCCATGACATGGTCCTTGCCGCTTCGGCCCCTATTTCATTCTTTTTGTTATCCCACCAATCCTTGGTTTGTCCTCTTAACTGACCTGTTCCGTAAGCAACGAAATCGCTTTCGTCGCAATGGGTCCTTTCAAACACCCCTTCAATGTCGCCCAACCATCTTTGGCAAATTATCGGGTCGACTTCCCGGTTATAGATTGGCGGTTTACACGCCATGAATTCCTTGTACGAACACCCTTTGCGTTCTCCCGTTTTCTCCTTCATAAGGTTGACAATATCCTCCAACCTTTTAACTCGCTCTTCTACAAGCGACAACACCGTGCCTTGAATTTTGTCTATAAACCCAGATAGACTTCCTTCAATTGCCTTCCCTACCTCTTCGGCAATTATCTCTTTCATTTGTTCAGTGCTTGTTTGCACCGGATTATCATCATTCCCATCAGACATCTTGAAACTGAAATGTTTACTTTTAAATGTTAAACATTTCATTCATAGCATTGCTTCATTTGTTTTGGTTTAGCCAAGTTTCCAACTTGCTTTAACCATTCACATCTAATGCACTTTCCGGGTTTGAGTGTGTTAATACACTCTTCCCATGCATTTCAAATCGTTTCTTATTTCTTACGCAAGATATAATCTACTAGCATAATAAGTTAATTCTTACCGGACGATCGATCAAGCTTGAACCGAACACTTGTTGACAACCTTAAGCTCTGATACCAACTTGTAACACCCATCTTTTATTTAAGGTAATTGTGCAATATATATATATATATATATAAATATTACGATCATTTTATAACATAAAATCCAAAAGTTAAATATTAGAGTAACCGACTAGTTTAAACATCCATAAGTTGTTTAGCAAACACTTTACATCTTAACATTGTTCAAAACGAGTTAATTTATGCGGAAGCTTCAAAAATATGTGTTCGGTTCTTCAAAAGCTTGCTTGATCGTCAT
Source organism: Helianthus tuberosus (assembly GCA_030545235.1). Taxonomy (NCBI): domain Eukaryota; kingdom Viridiplantae; phylum Streptophyta; class Magnoliopsida; order Asterales; family Asteraceae; genus Helianthus; species Helianthus tuberosus. Next base: position 85,587,813 of record CM060371.1, on the reverse strand, counting down.
CCGTAATCCTTGAGTACCTAAAGCTGAAATGTTTGCATAAAACATTTGTATTAGAATGCTTAGAAATAATCCTTAATTGAACTAGAATCAAAGTGAATTCAAATAGTTACAATTATACAAAATGTATAATTTGTGTCAGGCTCCACCGTAACTTACGGTCTAACCGTAAGTTACGGTAGTTGATTTTCAACAATGATCACCGTAACTCAGAAGAGTTCCACCGTATGCTTTTAACCTCCACCGTAAGTTACGGTGGTACCGTAACTTACGGTAGGCCCTGCAAACACATGTTTTGGACTGTTTTGTTTGTTTACCTCACCCACACAATTTCTCAAATCTTTCATTCGATCAAACCAACATTCTAAATTTCTCATATTTTTTTGTGTCAATTATCAAATGACAGCAAATGACCAATCAATCACATTATGTAGCACTATCCATGCTTTATTTGATTATTCGACCCGTTTGGCTAGTCTAAGGAATCCTCCTTTATTACGACTACCAACGAGTTCTAATCAATTTTTGACCTTTTATTCACTATTGCAACATTATTACTTTAACTCGAAACAACCCTTATTCTAAAATCCAATTACGCATTTAATAATCATCAAAATCTACTTAATGTAACGGGTCAGGTTACATACCTTAGTGTACGCCCTTCAACCGCAAATCACCACCGGCTTGTCCACTCGACGTTCCGGTATCCTTTCCTATAGAGTTCAATCCAAGACATGTTTAGAACTCTCTTTAAACCTTACATCGCATAATACACCGAAACATCATAATTATGCGTTTAATCTTTAAATTTCTATTTTAAGCCTTCTTTGAGTCATTTTCACAAACACCTTAAGGGCAGATTTTTCACATGATTATATGACAAGTTTCTAGCTTATCATTTAGCCCTAATTTCATCTCAATCAACATTTTACATGATTGTTAGCTTCTAGATTTCTGAAATCACTTCCAAATTGTCAATTTACACAAGATTAACACCCAATATCCTAGTGTTCATCAATTTACACTTATCCCATTAATCAACTATAATGGTGTTCATGGATTCACCAAAATTTCTTATGATTTCAACTTCTATTGGTCTAGGGTTTGTCCCTAGACACTATAGTTGTTCCTTAATCATCATAACATACACATGCAACCCTAATTCCAGATTTTTCCCAATTCATGAAAATTTCAAGTTGAGAGTTTTCCTTAAATTTTACATACCTTGAAATCCTCTTGTGATGAGGATCACGATTTTATGCTCGGATTTTCGTTTGGACCAGATTTGCACCTCCAATTTGAGAGTTCAAGTAGAATTTTGAGAGTTTGAAGGTGGGGGTGTCGCCCCTGGTTGTTCTAATCGACCAGACATCCCATTTTGGGGTGTTTGGTTTGTTTTTATTTGTTTTAATTAACTCAAGTTTCATTTCTTACAACTTAAGCCCCTCAACTTTGTTCAACATATTGTTTAGTAGCTTTTAACCCTATCATAGGCTATTTCTAGTCTTTTTACTAACTAGGTTAAAAAATAAATTTCTAGTTAGTAAATTCTCGTTTATTTATTTTTTATAATTTTAATATAAAGTTTTATATTTTTCGGGGTGTTACAAGTTATTCCCTTATACTGATGTGTCATGATCTAGTCACTTAATTTTTCAGGCACTTTTCTCACTCTTGTGCTCTTCTTGGGCTCAGGTGGTCCCACCGTAGCAGAATTCTCCTCATGTAATATTGGGCTCATTTCATTCATAACAATAACCCAATATAACCAACGGATCAGCAAGGACCGATGGTTCCCTAAGATTACCGATGGATAATTTTGTTTTTTTATATATTATTATTATTTTTATTTCTTTTACACCAGTATATATATTACGACTAATTTTTTTCTCCAATGGATAAAAATCGTATACATTTTTTCTTCTATGTCTAGTTAAGTTGTCCAACGTTTTTTATTCTAATCTATGTTAAATACCTTTGTATTATACATGTTAAGTAAATGTTTTTTTTAAATATTTATATTAAATAATATGTAATATATTTCTTAAAACTTATAGTTCCTCAGAAGTCGACAAGTGCCATTTAATATTTAGCAGGAAAAAAAACTGAAAAACCAATTGTTTGTGGCTTCCTAAGCTGATACGTGTATTTCATTATTTTTATTTGTTAGGACATAAAAAAAGAAGGATATATAATATTCTTAGACGTGTAATAAAATTTCATTATATTATACTACATATACATTTGTAAGTTGGAGGAATAGTGCCACACAGCTGTCTGGCACTCCCCCGTTGGACCAACACATTTATTGTTTTATATCTATTTTAAAATTACGTTTTAGCCCCCAGCTCAAAATAAAATTACGCTTTTTGTCCCCATCTCAAAATTACGATCTTGCCCTCAATTCAAAATTACGACTTTGCATGCCGCTCTCCCATTGGACCAACCAGTTTATTATTTTATATTCATTCTAAAATCACGTTTTTGTCCCTCTTTAAAATTACGCTTTTGTTCCCAGCTTAAAATTACGATTTTTCCCTCAATTCAAAATAAAATTGTGGTTTTGCCCTCAGCTCAGAATTAAATTTTCGCCCCCAGTTCAAAATAAAATTTTGTTTTTGCCCACAGCTAAAAATTACGATTTTGCCATCTGTTCAGAAATGTGATTTTTCCCCGTTAAAAGATTGTGATTTCGCCCTCATTTCAAAATTACGTTTTTTTCCTAGTTCAAAATAAAATTATGTTTTGCCCCCAATTCAAAATTACGATTTTGCCCTCAGTTCAAAATAAAATTGTGCTTTTGCCTCCAGCTTAAAATTACGCATGTGTCCTTGGTTCAAATTTATATTATGTTGTTACCCCAAGTTCAAAATTACGAATTTGCCCCTGCGAAAATTTACAATTTTGCCCATGGGACAAATTTACAGTACTGCCATTACTTTAGGTTTTGGCAAATTACGATTTTACCCCAGTCAAAAAATACAACTTTCCCTCAGTTAAATATTACAATATTGCCATTGTTTTAGTTTTTTTTTATTAAAACTATAAAAGTGTTTTGTTTTAATTGGTTTACTCGATTTAATTGTTTTTCGTGTCAATGAGCTAACTAACACTCGCTCATTATTCGGCCATCGCCCCGCAACGCGGGCGGGGCAACACCTAGTACATATACAAAAGGAAGTTTGAGGGAATAGTGCCACGCAGCTGCGTGGCACTTCCCTATTCGACCAACAATTTTATTGTTTTATATTCGTTTTAAAATTACGGTTTCGTCCTTAATTTAAAATATAATTATGTTCTTGCCCCCACTTCAAAATAAAATTATGTTTTGTCCCTCGCTCAAAATTACGATTTTACTCTCGGTTCAAAATTATGATTTTATCCCTAGATTACAATTACATTCTTGGCCCCAGTTCAAAATAAATTTTTGCTTTTGCCCCAAACTAAAAATGATGATTTTGCATTTTCGCCCCGTTTCAAAAATTATGATTTCGCCTTTAGTTTAAAATTATGTTTTTGCTCGGTTAAAAATAAAAGTATGCTTTTGCCCCCGAACTTAAAATTACGATTTTGCTCTCAGTTCAAAATTTTGATTTTGCCCCAGTTCAAATTAAAAATATAGTTTTGTCCCCAGCTTAAAATTATGATTTTGTCCTTATTGCAAAGTTATATTACGATTTTGTCTCTGGTTCAAATTTATAGTATTGCCATCACTTTAACTTTTGGCAAATTACGATTAATCCTGACAAACTACAATTTTGCCCTGAGTTCAGAACTACGGTCTTGTCATTGTTTTACCTTTTTTTTCCTAACAAAACTATAATAGTGTTTTTTTAATTGATTGAGAATTTTTCGGTTATCGCCCCGCAAAGCGAGCGGGGCATTAACTAGTTTATAATATTAGACAAAAAAGGGATTAGGATCAAATACAAAGGATAAAATAAATAAGAAGTGTAAGAAGGATTCTAGTCCATTGATCTTAGATTTGAATGGTTGAGATTGGTTGTAGGGAAAATAAGATAATAGAAGGGCATAAAAGAAATCTTATATTTATGGATTTTCTCTCTCCACATGCAAGGCACATGCCAATTCCCCCATCGATTTAAAACGTCCATAACTTTTTCATACAACATTTTTTTTCAAAAAAAAATTTCACCATAATAACGAGCGTTTTTTTTATCTTTAATATGAGTACCATATTATCATATAAAAATAAAATAAAAATTTTCATTTTTACTGGGTTTTTTGGCATTGTGTTAAAGGTTCAGGTCATTGTGTCTTTTAACTGGGTTTTGGTCAGTAGAGTTTCTATACATTGTGTTATTATCAAAACCTATAACACAATGTTAATTTGAGTTCTATCCATTGCGTTTTTATAAAAACCTATAACACAATATATGACACAATGAAGATTTTGTTATATCTGGGTTTTCTATAAACTGTGTTATTAGTTCAGGTCATTGTGTTTAATATGTTATTCATTGTGTTTTAATATATTGTCCATTGTGTTTTAATAATTTTTTCAATTTTTTTGTTATCTTGTTCATTGTGTTTTGGTTTGTTATGTATTGTGTTTTTAGTTTGTTTTTCATTGTGTCTTCATCTGCTCTCCATTGTGTCTTTTATCTGCTGTCATTAATTGTGTCTTTTATCTGTTGTCATCAATTGTGTTTTTATTTAGTCTGATTCTTATTGTGTTATATGTTATCACCATTGTGTTATACGTTATGGTCATTGTGTTTTAGTATGTTGTCTATTGTGTCTTTATCTGTTGTCATTGATTGTGTTTTTATTCTAATTTACATTGTGTTTTACATCATGTCCATTGTGTAATATGTTATTCATTGTGTTTTAATATGTTTTCCATTGTGGTTTAATAATTTGTTCAATTTTTTTATTATCTTGTTCATTGTGTTTTAGTTTGTTATGTATTGTGTTTTTAGTTTGTTTTTCATTGTGTCTTCATCTACTCTCCATTGTGTCTTTTATTTGCTGTCATTAATTGTGTCTTTTATCTGTTGTCATCAATTGTGTTTTTATTTAGTTTGATTCTTATTGTGTTATACGTTATGTTCATTGTGTTTTAGTATGTTGTCCATTGTGTCTTTATCTGTTGTCATTGATTGTGTTTTTAATCTAATTTACATTGTGTTTTACATCATGTCCATTGTGTAATATGTTATTCATTGTGTTTTAATATGTTGTCCATTGTGGTTTAATAATTTGTTCAATTTTTTTATTATCATGTTCATTGTGTTTTAGTTTGTTAAGTATTGTGTTTTTAGTTTGTTTTTCATTGTGTCTTCATCTGCTCTCCATTGTGTCTTTTATTTGCTGTCATTAATTGTGTCTTTTATCTGTTGTCATCAATTGTGTTTTTATTTAGTCTGATTCTTATTGTGTTATATGTTATCGTCATTGTGTTATACGTTATGTTCATTGTGTTTTAGTATGTTGTCCATTGTTTCTTTATCTGTTGTCATTGATTGTGCTTTTAATTTAATTTACATTGTGTTTTACATCACGTCCATTGTGTAATATGCAACTGGGTTTTTGAATTTTTTTTGAAAAATATAACAATATGGTACTCATATTAAAGATAAAAAAACGCTCGATTTTATGATATAATTTTTTTTAAAACAAATGATGTATATAAAAGTTACAGACGTTTAAAAGTTAGGGGGGAAATAGCATGTGACTTGCATGTGCATATTCTCTTTACTCTTGTAGACAAAATTACTCTTTCCATTTAATTACTCATGAGACACTTGTCACTCTCTGGTGCCTTCTTACCCTTCTTATTTTTAAATCTTTTGTATTATAACTCAACCCGACAAAAAAGTTATCTTATCAATTCTTCAACCCAAATTGTTTGTGGCTTCCTAAGCTGACACGTGTATTTCATTATTTTTATTTGTTAAGACATAAATAGAAGGATATATAATATTCTTAGACGTGTAATGAAATTTATAATATTAGACAAAAAAAATTATGTTATCAGTTTTCTTCAACCCAAATTTAATATTTAAAAGTTAGAGGATTCGTTGTGTGAATTTCGCCAGTAGCCCATTTAGAGGATTCGTTGGCCGTTCAAAAAAAAATATTTAAAAGTTAGAACCATAACAAATATGCAAACAATTAAATAGTATTTAATAAATCTTTTAGGCCATCCGTAGTCATAAAGCCCCTTGTGGGGCGTTATGCGACACGTGTCGTGCCACGTCACACGGGGGCTTTATGGGGCGTTATATCACTAGAGCCCGTAGTCATAAAGCCCCTACCCATCATTACCTATTTAATAATTTTCAATTTTATTAATTAATATAAAAAAGCATGCTTGTTTGTGATTGGTCCATTTTTCAAAATCATCCCCCCCATCCGGCGTTATATATATAGCGCTAGCCACCCATTTTTATCTCATAAAGCCCCTGCGTAATGGTGTTTGGGCTTTATAGGGGCTTTATGGCGTTATATGGAGCCCCATTACACATACTCTTAGGTGGGAAAAAGGACGGCCTCAAAAAACAAAACATATCATATAAAAGGTTTCTTTTATTATATATATATAGTATAGATAGATATAGATATAGATTTCCAATTTGAATAAAATTGTTATGACAACAGGTCTGACGATTTAAAAGAATTTGGTGTTTGTCTTGGGTATTTTAAAAATCGTACTTAACAAATAAGGATATCATGGCTAAATTAAGAAGGAAATTTTAATCTTAGTTAGAATTTGGTGGGGAATAATAATTTTTATGCTGAGACTAATATCCGGGCTGGTTTGGTAAGTTGTGGCAATACAACATCACCTCAGCCAGAAAACTTTAGGAATGCAGCAGAAGCTTTGATGTCAGACCTTCGAACAGCTGCACCAAGAACATCAAATTATTATGTCGCTTCAACAAGACGGGTAACTAATGGTAACCGTACTGTGTACGCCATTGCACAATGTTATCTAAACTTAAGCCAGAGTGATTGTCAAGAGTGCTTAAATTTCCGATATAGTTCTTTAGATGCTTGCCTTCCTGGCACAAATGGGAGAGCTGTTGACAATGGATGTGTTATGAGGTATTCCAGCACTCCGTTTTTCCGAATAAACCAGACTACAGATATCACACCTTTCCTTGGAGATGGTGAGGGCTCTACTCTTATAAAATAGACTGTTTCCAAGTTGTTTTTAATGATAATTTCTTATCATAGTTATTTTTCGCTATAGGTAGGAAACTAAATCTTAGCATTTGCGACCAAAATTTACCACAATGAAACGGTCACAAGTGTAGCGACATATTTGTGATAGAAGTTAAATCATTTCGTAAAATGGTCGCAAGTTTTTGACATAAGTAGAAAAACAGAGCAAAAAGTGGACAAAAACGAGTTTGCGACCGCATAAACGGTCAGTAAAAAGGTCTACATAACAGTCATGGTCGCAAAACGGGGTAACCACCAAGGTTTATGTCATCATATTTTTAGTCTGAAATCCGTCGTAAATAATCAGTTTTCTAGTGGTAGCTAAAATTCAATAGCCATGCACCATTTTTTTTTCACAATACTCTAGTTTAGTAATTTTAGTTTTAAAAAAAAAACTTTAGTTTAGTAATTACTATATATTACTAAACGAAATGAAATGAATAGTGATTTTAATATTATAATAATATATAATTTTTTTAATATTTTTATTATTTTAATATTATAATAATAGTTATTTTCTTTACTTTTTAACTTTAATCCTTTTTCTAATATCAGGGGAGGGGTTGGGATAAGCTTGTTTTATTTAAAAAATATATAAACATAGAATATCTATGATTTGCAGATAATTCAAGTAAGAAGTGGTACATAATTGGGGGAGTTGTTGGAGGTGTATGTTTGTTGTTACTGTTACTTGCATTTTTCTTGTGGCAATTTCGATCCAAAAATACAAGTAGTCGTCCACAAGGTACATGCATTTTTGTTATAGATACATTTTGATTTCTTTTAACTTATGGCAATCTAACATATTATTGGCTCTCTGAAACGTACTTACAATGCTTAGATAAATCAACTGGATCAACTGACTTGCTTCAAGGTCCAGCAAAATACAGCAATGATGATATAAAAATAGCCACAAATAGTTTCAGTGATGAGCACAGTCTTGGAGGAGGGGTGTTTGGTGAATTATATAAGGTACTACTGGTGTAATTTTTAGATGTTATGATGTAAAATGATTTCACTAGCTAGTTGGATTTTCTAAATCATAAGACTTCATATGTGAATTAATCAAAGGCAAAACTTTGGTAGTTAATACATTGAAGATGTCTCACACTATGCAGGCCACTCTCAAAGATGGGAATACGGTTGCAATTAAGAAAACAATCATGGCCTCTAGTAGAGGAAAGACACACTTTGATGACGAACTTAAGATTATATGCAACGTTCACCACAGGCATCTTATACGCTTTCTTGGATATTGTATCAAAGGGCCATCTTTATTTCTGGTCCATGAGTACATGGACAATGGTAGCCTTGATCAGTTCCTCTATGGTGAGATTTACATCTTATTTAGTTCACAAACGCTTAAATTTTCAACTTTTTCCATATCTAGTTCCTTGTGATAAACTTACCATTTATATCAGGTGACAAATCAATGAACCTGAATTGGAGACAAAGGTTTGAAATAATCTATGGGATAGCGCGAGGTCTTGCATATCTACATGAGCAGTACCACGTTACCATCATTCATAGGGATATCAAAACCAGGAACATTTTACTTGATAATGAATTTCAGCCCAAAATTGCGGATTTTGGGTTGATACGCCTGCTCCCAGAAGATAAGACTCATCTTAGCACCAAATTGGCAGAATCCATGTACGTTTAAATTCATAAATATGTTAGTTTGTTACTAATCAAAAAAGTAGTTACACCAAATACCTGAGATTACAATCTACACTCAAATAACAAATTATTTTATCTTTTGTCACTCTCGTAAATGAAATTTTACCCACAAAATCATTTTTAACCATAACAGGGATAGTTGTTACGTTGCACCAGAATACGCCATACATGGGCAGTTATCTGTGAAAGTAGACACATACAGCTTTGGTATCGTGGTCCTTGAAATCATTAGTGGGAAGAGGTGTCACAATGTTAAAGGTGACGAAGAATCAGTTGGCCAAAGCCTCCTTGATCATGTAAGCATCCTAAAAACATAGGCTAAACTAGTATATTTAGTTTAAGGTTTTATTCGTTGTTGTCAATTGTATTAAGTTCTCATAAACTTTTTCTCGATTATTGCATTTAACAGGCTTGGAATCTATATGATAGCAACACACATTCGATCCTTGTGGATGAAAGACTAGATCCTAGTGAATATGCAATTAAAAATGTAAAGAAGATCATAGAGATAGCATTGATGTGTACTCAGTCACCAGTTTCTGCAAGGCCTGCAATGTCTGAAGTGGTTTCGCTATTAAGTGACAAATCACTATACGAAATGCCTGTAAGGTCTACCTTTCAAGAAGAGGACATCAAAATTAAAGTTGATACATTGACGTCGGTATCCTCCAATGCCACGAACTCCAGCATTCAGCTCTCTGGTCGTTAAAATTTCAGTTAAATCACATGATTCACATCACATGTTATGAATGTATATTAAGATCGTCCCGTAGCATATTATCTCTTTTGAATTCCTAGCTAATATAATTCTTGACAAATGAGTGTATCTCTAGAAAGAAACTGAGCTGGTTCATAGATTTATATTATTTATGAAATGTTTTCTTTTTCTTTTTGACAAATATAATAAACCTGTATAGATATCTGTTATAAAAACAACTTGAGTGTCTTTATCTTCCAACAGTTATTCTGGGAATAGTTCATTGTGTTATTTATACACTATACTAGTTTGTAAAGATTCTTTTAACATGGGTCTTGCTATTCACACACCCCACCTACCCCCTTTGTCTATTTACACACCCCCCAGTGTCGAGCTGTGGCCAGAGCGCGGCGTTTTAGTCCGGTCAACCAGACAAAAGACTGACGGGTCTGTTGACCTGACCAAAACGCCGAGCTTTGGCCGCGTTCTGGTCCTGTCAACCAGCCAAAAGACTGGCCGGGTGTCAGTCTTTGTCTGGTTGACACGACCAGAACGCGGCCAAAGCTCGGCGTTTTGGTCCGGTCAACAGACCCGTCAGACACCCGTCAGTCTTTGTCTGGTTAACCGGACCAAAACGCCGCGCTCTGGCCACAGCTCGACACTGGGGTGTGTGTGAATAGACTACATGTGTGTGTGAATAGACATGGCCTTTAACATACATACCTGATTGTTCTTTTTATATATATATTTCGCAAAAAAGAAAAATTTTCATTGTTATTTCAAGAAACTATTAGGTAGTTGATGATATAGACTATAATACTTAAAACCTCACACATACGAATATGTGATCATTCGAAATCACAAAAACACAACATCACAAAGGGACATCCTAGCGGTAACTGGGGTATTCCAAAATTGAAAGGTTGTAAGTTTGAATCCAACAAATTGCATCTATGGTGATTCGTCGTTAGCCGCCGACAATCTCAACTTAAAAAATAACCACTCGTAGTCCCAACTATTGACATCCTAAAGCCGTTAGTCTTCGATTTCCGAAAAAAAACATTTTCGGCCAAAAAAAGGTTCCCAAAGGTTCGATCTAATGTTACAAAGAGGTCTAAGACAAAAATGTTGAGTTTTCCGGCCAAAAAGTTTAGTTTTTCAGCCAAAGAAGTTTTTCTACGACATCAATAATTAGAGTTTTTACTAGAAAAGAGTTTCTAAAGATCTGTGATAAGGTTACAAAAAGGCTTAGGACGAAAAATGTTGAGTTTCCAGCGAAAAAGTAGTTTTCTGGCCAAAACATTTTTCCGGCGACAGGAGACTAATGGCGTTAGTTTCTATTAGTCAGGGTCCATTGGAAAACAATATCTTAATAGTGGAGATTACTAGTGATTATTTTTAAAGTTGGGATTGTGACGGAAGTTAAACTCACACAAAAACTAAAGACCACAGATATTTCCCTGGTTGGATTTGAAGGAGCCAGGTCTTAAACATATATTAATTTTAGAATAAATTAAAAAAATTGTCCGTTATGTTGACACTAGATTGCAAATTGTGTCATTTGTATTCACAAGAGAAAAATGCTTGGATAGTCCCTATGGTTTGCTTATTTTTCAACTTTAGTCCCTAACTTTCTAAAATTACACCTATGGTTTGCTAATTTTTTCATTTAGGTGTAATTTTAGAACGTTGGGGACTAAAGGTGAAAATGAGCAAACCACACGGACTATCCGAGCATTTTTCTCTATTCACAAATTACAAAAAAAAAACGTACTCGATGTATGCAAATCCTTGCATGTTATGTCATTTGGCCCTAACTAAGTTAATGTTACAGTAACTCTGATTACATGGGCCCCACGTGAGGGCATTATTGTCTCTTCCCCTCCACTTTATTAAAGCTTCATCTTCTTCATTTTCAGGCGACGGTCCGGTAAGTTGCAGACACCACAAAGAAATGTTTTAAGTGATTTGAGGTTTGGGTAAAAGACTTGGTGGATTGTGGTCAGATCTGGCTCAAATCATCATGGTTTTTGTGGTGGTTATAGGAGGTGGCGATGGCTCATGGTGACAAGAGGTGGTGGTGGTGGACGGTAGTGCTCGGATAGTTGGGGTGGGGTAAGGGTGGTGGTGGCGAATGTGCCGGTGCAAACACGTTGTATTTTGTATAGTTTTGTGTCGGTTTTAAGTATTTAAACGTGTTTATTCATATTGATATATGTGCTTATCACGCGTTGGCTTTTTCAGGATTGACGGAGCCTAAATGAGGAAAAATGAGCATCCAAGCGGGAAAATGGGTTTGACGGGTCAACACGGGACCTACAACACAAGTTCTTGAAACTTGACTCCCTCGCGCCACACGAGGGAGCATACTTGGTCTGGCGTGTGGCATGGTAGACACAAAGTCAATAAAAGTCAAATTTGACTCCCTCGCACCACGCGAAGGAGTAGAGTGGTTCTGGCACGTGGCGCGACAACGTATGGCGGTGAATTTTGGGTTTAAAACCTAGTTTTGAATGGAAACTTTCCCCATTCCATGCCCAGCCATCAGAGACGAACCAAAGGGCAATTTTAGGCGATTTTCTCAGTATTCTTCCATCTTTTAGGTTGTTCCTTCACGTTTGATCAATTCTCGATGACAATTGAAGCTGTGATGACTTCCATGCACGGCTAAACACTTGTGACTTCCGCCCGGATGAAGGATTGTCTCGTTTTGTATTAAACTTTGTTTTTTCGGATTCTTTTTAACCAGTAAACATGGCCATTTGTGTTGATTTTGTGAAACGTTTATTATATTTGAATTGTTTGTCATTTATCAAGCATATTGACAATTTTCTTGCATTGCTAGCGGGTTGGTAAATTGGTATAATTAAACGGGTTATTAGGTTGTATGGTGAGTCTTAAAAACTATCCATAATAATTAATCAAAATCATTAATTTCAAGGCTATGTCTATGTGGTGTTATGAATCTGAAAATGGGTTTTTATGTTAAAACATGCAATCAGGATTTCGGGTGGAGGCTACTTTTTCTTATCTTGATCACAACTTTCTTAATTTTTTTATTTTTGTTTCTAAAATCAATTAAACAAACCCCCAATTAGATAATTTTAGTTTTTAATTAAATTCTTCCACACTGACCACAAATTCTCCGTGAATATGATACCCTATTTACGATATCTACTTAGTTTAATTAGGTTTTTGAATGACCCTTACGACAGTCATCAAAATTGTCACACCCTCAAATTCCACATGCGGGTTACTACAGCGAGGCGTCTGACTGACCAGTATCCAGCCACCAATCATATTGAACATTCAACAAAAATAAAGCAATTTATCAAAATACGATTATTGACTACTAAAGTCCACATCCAAGTCTTAAGTTAAAAAAACAACGTTTTAAAGGAAATAGCGGAAGCATAGTTTCATCGGTTCGATCAAAAGTACAAAGTTTAAATTTATTTAAAACCCGACACGGGTTAATGCAACCACTACACTCCTCAAGTTACAAGCTCCTGCCGTCACTGATTACCTGCAAAGTAAGCAGTAGGGTGTCAACATAAAGTTGGCGAGTTCACAAGTTATCCAGTTTTAAGTTTAAGGAAACGTAAATTGTTTAGATAAAACATATATAATCACGTTATGGGGAGCTACCCCATCTGTAAGCTCGCTAAACTGTAAATACCGAACACTTAGACATTGTGTTGTTGTGGCCCAAGTCAATGCCTATCATCATTGACCAAGTTTCGAGGCCTAATAGTTCACGCCCGATCCCCCCGGTCACGGTGTGAGGTTTGTCAAACCTAATAGCGCCATCAACTAATATCCTGTTCGCCCCCGGCAACTAATAGGTATCGTAAAGTGGGAACATCATGATAGAGTTTCATATAGTTTGCTAGGACATGATGTATAAATAATATCCAAACGTATTCCCCCTGGGAATAGCAGTTTTAAAAGTATCCTTCCCCAGGATAGTAGTTCATTCGTGTCCCCCCCCCCCCCCCGAGACACAAGCTTTTAGTGTATGTGAACACACCTTGGTTTGCTCGGTAGAGGGTTTTACTTGTTTTAGTAATTTAGATCAACCACGTCTTATTCAAAGTTACCGCGTTTGGTCAGATACGTATACGTAAACACATACCGGAGCCATGAAGTCTAAGGTATTGAGCTTTGCACTTAGAGTGTAGTGTCGTCGCGGTTTGCTTAGTACAAAACAGGTTATAGTTTGGTTTTTCTCATAAAGACTTTTCTTTTCAAAACCGAGTTCACTATAACCAATGACTCTGATAACAATCTGTCACACCCTCAAATTCCACATGCGGTGTACTACCGCGAGGCTTGTGACTGACCAGGATCCAGCCACCAATCATATTGAACATTCAGCAAAAATAAAAGCAATTTATCAAAAGTTAAAAAAATGAAGCATAGTTTCATCAGTTCGATCAAAAGTCCAAAGTTTAAATATATTTAAAACCCGACACGGGTTAATGCAACCACTACACTCCTCAAGCTACAAGCTCCTGCCGTCACTGATTACCTATAAAGCATGAAGTATGGTGTCAACATAAAGTTGGGAAGTTCACAAGTTATCTAGTTTTAAGTTTAAGGAAACGTAAATTGTTTAGATAAAACATTTATAATCACGTTATGGGGAGCTACCCCATCTATAAGCTCGCTAAATTGTAAATACCGAACACTGAGACGTTGTGTTGTTGTGCCCCAAGTCAATGCTTGTCATCATTGACCAAGTTTCGAGGCCTACTAGTTCACGCTCGATCCCCCCAGTCACGGTGTGAGGGTTGTCAAACCTAATAGCGTTATCAACTAATATCCTGTTCGCCCCCGGTGACTAATCGGTATCGTAAAGTGGGAATAATATCCAAACGTATTCCCCTGGGAATAGCAGTTTTAAAAGTATCCTTCCCAAGGATAGTAGTCCATTCGTGTCCCCCCCCCCATCTATAAGCTCGCTAAATTGTAAATACCGAACACTGAGACGTTGTGTTGTTGTGCCCCAAGTCAATGCTTGTCATCATTGACCAAGTTTCGAGGCCTACTAGTTCACGCTCGATCCCCCCAGTCACGGTGTGAGGTTTGTCAAACCTAATAGCGTTATCAACTAATATCCTGTTCGCCCCCGACGACTAATCGGTATCTTAAAGTGGGAATAATATCCAAACGTATTTCATGCATTTTCACAAGTAGCATATAATTTCTAAATTCCTTATAAGTACGCATACAGTCATTAGCATATCCAAATACTTGCACATTCAAAAACACAATATTTCATGGAACATTAAAAGTCTTAACTAGCAATTAGATCGTGTATCTTAATTAATTCCTAGTTCACTTATATGCCCCTAATGAAGTTTAGAAGATTATTAAATATAATGGTACAATAAATGTGTACAGCCCAATGTTCTATTGAGCCCAATCATGTGTGATTCAAAACATTTCAAGTCCAATCCTTCAAGTGTGCGATCGTTTCAAGAGTGTGCGACCAAGCTAGATTTTTGTTGTACATGGTGCAGCTAATGCTTGTACAATTCCCAAGTGTGTACTTGTGCATCATTGAGTTGTACCTTGTGCACAAACCTTCATGCATTATCCTAATTTGTGAGTGGCCCCCACAATGCACTCACTGTGCGGGACTCCAATATGCACTCAGTGTGCGACATGCTTCAATGGGTTGTACACTAAGCATGTCCAGTTGTACACTCCATAAAAATACAATATCACACTATCACATTCAGCACGCATACACATTCAAGCATCTATTTCGAAAAAATATGATCAACAGACATTTTCATCATCCTTACGGGGCACCATGCGGGGAGTGGGGCGGTGACCCAAGTCCCCGAGCGGGAACACCGCCGCCATCACCGCGGGGAGGTGGATCGGGGAGGGTTCACCGCATGAAGGAGGGAGGGAGATGGTGGGCCACCCTCTTTTCAACCAATCAAAACATTTTTTTTTTGAATAAAAAAAAAGCAAGTACCCTAAGAGAGGAGTGCCGCCATCAAATTGAGGGTGTGAGGGGAGTTTAAGAGGGGAGTTGACGTGGCATAACCTGATTGGGTGTGCGTAAGAGAGGGGACTCCCCTAAGAGGGGAGTGCCCCTCTCACCCTTATTATAAAGCAGCTAGTAGCTTCAAACATCAAGCATATGAATGTCAAGTGTGAGTCAGAACAGATTCATTATCATCGTTTTCACTATTCAATGGAAATCAACATCATTTCATCAGAAATCATCATTATTATCATCACCCTAATGAGTAATGAGCAGATTCCATGAACAGGGCTTTGCATTATTCACATTATGTCTTAATCAAATCTTGTAGCACACAGAAGCATCATCATGAATGTTTCATCATTTTCAAGTTCTTTACTTTGTTCAGCATTCAACATTTGATTTTAAATAGAACACGCAACAAACCCCAGTTGCCGGAGATGCTTCCTTTTTTCTTCTGAATTCCTTGCCACCTTTCCGGTTTGCTCAGGCACTGTATAACAGCCTGTAATTGATCTTACGGATTACTTCCTGTAGATCATAACGAGATTGTTAGCAGAGTCGTGAGCCTTCTTGGTTTCGGTGGTGACTCTTCACTTTCCACATCTCCGGCGATCACTCGTTTTTTACCGACGTTCAGATTTTCCTGTCTCGACTAAAATGGAGAGAGATGTTGGCGATGACACCCCTTGGGCGGAAGTTAAGTATGGGAAAAACAGGCGTAAGAGAGGGGACGATGTGGAGATAACGTTCTTGATCCAGAATCTACCGGAACGGGTGTCGAAAGGTTTGCTATGGCGCGCTTTTCAGCCACATGGTTTCATTACTGATGCATATGTAGCCAAGAAAAAGGATGCAAGAGGTAACTTCTTTGGTTTTGTCCTGTACGTCGGAGTTAACAACTTGGAAACGGTGTTGGCAGCAATGAACACTGTCAAAATCTACGAAGTGAAATTATCAGTATCCCTAGCAAAGTATGATAAGAATCATAAAAAATTTATCTACACGTCGGGAGCCATTGGTGGGAAAATGTGGAAGCCAAAAGACAACATTCCGGCACCTAATCAGACCAATGGGGAAACTAATCATGTTAAGGGGACAGGCCCTTCGGTTGCTAATATAAGGCCTGGAGAGTTGTTTAGTGACCTGTTTTTGAGGAAGGGATCCCAGAATGAACTAGGATCAAAGACCATCAATCTTGAAGGAGATGGATTGTTATACCCGAAACATTGTATTGGGAGATCAATTCTCGGTAAAGCAAGGGATCTAAGGTCCCTCAACAACTCTGGGAAAATATTAGAGAATGGAGGTATCAAGAATTTTGGTTTGTCATATGCGGGGGGTTTAAGTGTCCTGATCACGCTTAGTAATCCAAAAATTGCTATAGAAACGATACAACAATATTCAAAAGTTCTTGCTGGTATTTTTTTTCCGAGTTTTGTGTCTGGAACGGAGAGGATATCCCATATAATCGCATCGCAAATCTGCGAATATTGGGCATCCCATTTCACCTTAGGGATAACACCACTTTTGACCAGGTTGGAGGTGCCTTCGGGGAGGTGGTTAAACCGTCCAGTTTTTCGTGGCAAAAATCCGACAACTCAGATAGCGATGTTGGAGTTCTGGTCTCAAAAGGTGCTCGGATTGAAGAGACGGTGGTCCTAAAATGGAAACAAAAAACCTTCATAGTATGGGTGACCGAAGTTCCTGTACATTGGTCCCCGGACATTGAGTTCATGAGTTCAGCGGAAGAAGATAGAGGGTACTCGAATGATGAAAATGATCGAATGTCAGAAGACACGGAGGAGGGTGAGTTTCGGCCAGAAACGGAGAAAGAGGTGGGTGGCGAGAAAGCCGGAAATGAAAAGACGCCGGAATGTGAGAAGTTGTCGTTTGGTATACCGGAGCAGGGCATGCATGATCTGCATGGGGAAGTGGAGGTAACTGACCAGTCTCCTAGTTCTAATAATGAGACAGTGGGTCCCAAGGAGGTCTCTGGTGAAGAATTGAATAATGGGCCATGTGTCACTCCTTTTGTGAACACTGTGCAACAGCCCAATGGACCGTCTATGGACTTGGGCCCTACTCGTTTTACTGCCTTGGGGAAAAGGCCCAGAAACTTTCGTAGTCCTCCTTCTACCGGATCTATGCAGGGTCCCCCAACTAGGTTAAGTTGCCACAGGTCTTCTGATGACTGCTCCTTTGATCTAAATACTTCCCCTGGGTTCAAGCAGAATAGTGGTATACAATCCAATATGGAGGA
The DNA here is from genome assembly GCA_030545235.1 of Helianthus tuberosus. Lineage (NCBI taxonomy): Eukaryota > Viridiplantae > Streptophyta > Magnoliopsida > Asterales > Asteraceae > Helianthus > Helianthus tuberosus. The sequence continues at coordinate 85,569,981 of CM060371.1, read as the reverse complement.
TCCAGTCCAAACTGAAGACCCGTCGGCTGGATCAGGGCTGCCACCGGAACCTCCGGAACCGGCTGGTGATATTCCCCATGTCTCTGATAATTCAACATCGGTGGATCCGGCTGTGCTGGTTGACTTAGAGGCGGAAGCTACAGCAGCAGTTGGTCTTAAGGTTGGTATCAATTTAAATGGGTTTGTAGCAGAAATAAGAAATCTTGTTGTAGGTGAGGGTGTAATTAATGGTCTCCAATGAATTGTTTATCCATTAATTTGAGGGGGGTTAGGGATACTCGCAAAGTTGAATGGATTCGAGGCATTAAAACCAGTTATGGTATTCAATTCCTTGCAATTCGGGAGACTAAGCTTGTGGATTCCTTGAATTTTCACTTTAATAATTTTTGGGGGAGATCGTTGTTCGACATTGCTGTGGTTAATTCTCAAGGCCGGTCAGGGGGACTAGCCTGCTTATGGTGTCCTTCAATTTTTCTTTGTGATAATGTGATCAAGAATCGACACTTTCTTGTTATTTCTGGATCACTGGTGCATTCCGGTTGCCGATTAAACCTGATGAACGTTTATGCGCCGAATGATGCGGCTTCTAGAAGGTCTCTCTGGGTGGAAATTTTGCAGAGAAAGAATTCCATCCAAGGTTTGTGGGTCCTAATGGGGGATTTTAATGAGGTTAGAGACGCTACTGAGAGAGTCAACTCAGAGTTCTCACCATCGAATGCGGACATTTTTAATCAGTTTATATTGTCTGCCGGTCTACATGAATACAATATGGGTGGTGGTAAGTTCACTTACATATCAGATAGGGGTGACAAATTGAGCAAGCTTGACCGTTTTTTGGTATGTCTCGGATTCATGGAAAGGTGGCCTACAACCTCCCTTCTAGCCCTAGATAGAGATGCTTCGGATCACCGCCCCCTGATTTTGTCCACAATCCAATCGGATTTCGGACATGTCCCATTCAGATTCTTTAATTCTTGGTTCGAACTCCCGGGTTTCTGTGATTTTGTTCTTCAGGCTTGCGGCTCTTTCGTGTTCTTAGGGCCGGAAGATCTTGCTCTGGCAACTAAATTAAGGTGGCTTAAGAACAGGATTAAGTCTTGGCTATATTCGGAGAAGTGTAGGACGAAGGGGTTATACGAGGAAAAAAAGAAATCGGTAGCCTATCTGGATAACGTGGCAGAGGAGCGGCCTTTGTCTGAGGGTGAATTGGATTATCGGGCTGACTGTAGAAGCTTTATAGCCGAATACGATCGCATTAAACATATGGATTCTCGCCAAAAATCACGGGTTAGATGGGCTCTAGAAGGTGACGAAAATTCTGAATTTTTTCATAATATTATTAACTCTAATATCAGCTGCAACCGGATTAACGGACTGATGGTAGATGGTGAATGGGTTACAAGTCCACTAGCGATTAAAGAAGAATTTTTTAAGTTCTTCAAGAATCAATTTTCTGAACCAATGCAAAGTAGACCAGGAATAGTTTGTACGAACCTGGCTAGGCTTTCGGACTCGGATGCTGCCAACCTGGAAGCACCGTTTTCATTGGTTGAAATCAAAAACGTTGTCTAGGATTGTGCTAGTGACAGGGCTCCCGGACCTGATGGGTTTAATTTTAAATTTATCAAAAGGTGTTGGGACGGTCTGCAAGGGGACTTTATCCGCTTGTTTCAGAAGTTTTATTCAGATGGCCTGTTGAATAAATGCTGCACCTCATCCTTTATCGCCTTGATACCTAAGGTAAAAGACCCGGTAAGCCCGTCTGACTTTCGTCCTATTAGCTTAATTGGTGTAATAAACAAAGTGATCTCGAAAGTGCTGGTAAACCGTCTTAAAGGGGTAATTGGGAAGTTGATTTCGGAAGAACAATCAGCCTTCCTGGCAGGTAGGAGTATAATGGATGGGCCACTTATCCTTAATGAACTCATGGGATGGATGAAAAAATCGAAAAAGAAGGGTATGTTCTTTAAAGTGGACATTCATAAAGCCTATGATTCAGTTAATTGGGGTTTTTTAGACTCAATTATGGAGCATATGAATTTCCCGATTCGGTGGAGGGGTTGGATTTTAGCCACATTGCATTCGGCTAAGGCGTCGGTATTAGTGAACGGATCACCAACTTTAGAATTTGAGTGTACGCGTGGTCTCCGACAGGGTGACCCATTGTCTCCGTTCTTGTTCGTTATTGCAATGGAAGCTCTCACCGGTATTATGAAACGGGCTACCTCTAATGGCCTGTTCAACGGCTTGAAGTGTGCGGGGGGTGGGCCCTATTTATCGCACTTTATATATGCTGATGACGTTATGTTTATTGGCGAATGGTCGGTGTCAAACGTGGTTAATCTTCGTAGAATATTAAGGTGCTTCTACCTTACATCCGGACTGAAAGTGAATATTCCAAAATGTAGTATGTACGGCATCGGGGTGAGTGATTTGGAAGTACAAAACATGGCTGCTTTGGTAAATTGTAAACAAGGTTCCTTCCCATTTACGCATCTTGGTTTACTAGTGGGCGCCAGTATGAACCTCATAAAAAGTTGGAAGCCAGTTTTGGATATCTTCAGGAACCGACTATCACTTTGGAAAGCAAAGCATTTATCGTATGGAGGTCGGATCACACTTCTTAAGTTGGTATTAAGCTCCTTACCTACTTATTTTTTCTCATTGTTTAAAGCCCCATCACAAGTTTTGGATTTGTTAGAAAGGTTTAGAAGGGTATTTTTTTGGGGAGGCTCAGAAGAAAAGGCAAAAATGAATTGGGTTGCGTGGGAAAAAACTATTGCTCCGGTTGAATATGGTGGGTTGGGTTTCGGATCCCTTAAAGACGCTAACTTAGCGATGCTTGCTAAGTGGTGGTGGCGGTTTAAAACGGAAAAATCCGGACTTTGGAGGAAGGTAATATGGTCAATTCATCATAATTCAAGAGCATGGTCTACCATTCCAGCGAAAGTCTCTATTGCCGGTCCGTGGAAACAAATTGTCAACATAAAAAATCATTTTCTAAAAGTGGGAGTAGATCTGGAAAAATCCATTTCAAATATTGTCGCAAATGGGGAAGACACTCAGTTCTGGTTAGACTGCTGGATTGGTGAGGAACCTCTATACCTCAGCTTTCCAAGTTTGTTCAGGTTGGAAAACTCAAAAACATGCTCGGTTGCTGCACGTCTCCAGTTGTCAAACACAGGGCAGATTGTTAACTGGGATTGGACCGCCAGGCCCATATCCTCTATCGGGGAGCAACAGGAAATGCAACATATGTTGGTAACTTTGGAAGTGGTAGTCTTGTCGGCAGGTAGAGATAAAAGTACTTGGAATCTCCACTCTTCTGGTACATTTTCAGTTTCGAGCATTAAAGTAATCACCAGCGAATTCAATAGAACGAATCCAAACTACGTGTTTTCATGGAATAATTGGGTCCCAAAAAAAGTTAGCATGGTGGCATGGAGAGCAGAGAAAGAGAGATTGGCAACTAGAGTGGCTTTAGCAAAGAGAAACATTCCCGTATCTGGTACGCATTGTGCATTATGCGCCGAATATGAGGAGTCGTGCGATCATCTCTTTGTATCTTGTCATTTCGCTCAACTAGTGTGGCAGAATATAGCAATTTGGTGTAAAATCCCTCCCATTTTGGCTTTTGACATTAAGGATCTTCTTGAATTACATGCCTTCAGCCCAGGATCGCGGAAGAAGGAAAAAGCTTTGCATGCAATTATTCTAGTTGTCTTCTGGTGCATTTGGCGTACGCGAAATGAAGTGGTATTTAATAATACTCAGCCTGATGTTACTAAGGTTCTGGAAGTAACGTTATCTTTGGGTTAAACACAGGTCGAAAGAACTTCGCATAACATGGGAGGATTGGAAGAAGTTCAACATCTTCTCCTAATTAAACACTTGTAATCTGATTATTCTGTTTTGGGGTGAAGAGTGGATGTAATCTGGTACTTACTTTTCTTGTAAATTTGGTGCCTAGCGCCTCGCTAGTTTGGAATAAAAATTTTTGTTGGCCGTTCAAAAAAAAAAAGAACAAGCAACCTTGTTATGCATCATTTTAACTAACAGAGGCATACACTAAGGCTTGAGGGTGTGGTTGGAGCCCCCTAGGGGTTTATCAGGCCACGTAGGATCCACGTCACCCATGGAGCCCCCTTTTATTTGAAGGGTGTGAATGGAGCCGCTATTAAACAAAAAAAAATTGATTGGTTGACATGTTGTGGGCCCCACCTGAACACTTTGTAAAGCTCGTTACCATGCTTGCGCCTCACCCATGGCGCCCCCCTCTTAAAATGGAGGGTGTGGTGATGGAGCCCTTAGGGGCTCTATAGTGGCTGAGTTGGCGGGGGTGGCGTCCCCACACCCTCCAGCCTAACCGGGTGATATGCGACCGAAAGACGTGCAGAAATGACGACGAATAAGGCTCCTGAATTGACGTTTTTCAACTGTTCCTGTGGAGAGTATGGCAGCCGTTAATAAAGGAAAAACTGGCGGACCCAGAAATTATCTGCTGGGGGTACGGATGAGGTGTTCAACCATATTTTCAAGTGGTGTGGTCGGGTTTTTTGCCTAAAATATACACTAAATTTTTTTTTTCAAGGGGTGCGGCCGCCCACCATGACCACTATGTAGGTCCTCCCCTGGGAAAAAGAAGGAGTTCTGGTGTAACTTTTAAGGCTTTTTTCAGAGAGAGGAAGGTTAGAGAGAGAGACAGACAGTGCATAGGACAATGTTTTCGGGGATTTGACACTAAATGATTTCTGGCAAAACAAGGTTTGGATGTCGGCTGATAATGACCTTTATAAACAACCTAGGCATTGTCGCACACATTTAATGTCGGGATGGGAAAATAGCCAAAATAGCCAAGTTTTGGTCAGCTTTTCCAAAATGGCCAAGTCAAATGGCTTGTGGAGACGCCACAAAAAGGGAATTGCGTCTTGGCGGCTGACCAACCATACGCTGCCACGTGTCCGACAGTAAGCTCAGACGTCTGGACGTCTTAGCTGAGACGTTTTAGACGGCTTGAGCCGTTTCCTTACGGCTGCACATTGCTTCAGACGGCTTAAGACGTTTCAGGCCGGCTTGAGCCATTTCACCCTCTTTAGCAGGCTTCAGCAGCTCAAGCTGGATTTATATTTTTAAGACGTTTCATGTTTAAATTTAAGCTGTTTTGTACGAGTTTAAGACGTTTTGTACGAATTTAAGACATTTTGCATTATTTAAAGGGGTCCCTCTTATTTAAATACTGTACATTATGAAAAACCGTATTTGTAGTATAAATCTAAGATTCTAAGAATTTGTTTTTTAGTAATTATCTCACAACATGAGGGTCAAGTTTGTTGTTTATACCGGGGGAAGTGGCATGTCATTAACGGAAACACTGAGTATGTTACTGATGGCGATTCAAGGAGACGTGGTTTAGAAATTGAAACAGATCATTCATATAATAGTTTTTTAAACTATGTTTCTAAGATATGTGATACTCCAAACATTACACGGTTGTCATACCGGATGTCTACGTTTACTGATCCGATCGATATAATTAATGATCAAGATGTTAGATTTTTTTTTGATTTGGCGATGCAGAATCCTTTTGAATTATATAAATTATATGTTATTCAAGAGTCTGGTGTTGGTTCCTCTAGTTTTTCTTCTTTAAACAATTTCAAAACTCCAGATCTAAATATTTCAGTTAAAGAAAGTGTTGATGTTTTAAACGATGAGTGTCCTATTTTAGAAAATAATTTTGAAAAATCAACCACGTCTAACAACGAATCAGCTTCTTCATCTATAGTGTTTGAGGCCAGTCATATATTCAATAACAAAGAAGAGATGAAGCTTGAGTTGGGAAAGAAATGTTTGTTAGAGCATTTTGAGTTTAAAGTTGATAGATCATCTAAGACACGGTATGAAGTGTCATGCATGGGTGATGGTTGTGAATGGCGATTTAAGGCATACGCTATTCTTGGTGGTAGTTTATTTTTTGTTAAACATATGAACGATAGACACACTTGTTCGAAGACGCAAACACACCCACATTTCCGTCAGGCTAATCCAAAGGTTTTGGGTCACTTTTTAAAGGAACAACTAAAAGACAGTGGTAGGATATATCAAGCGAAAGAGATTGTCAAAGATTTTAGACAAAGGTTCGAGGTTGAGATAACAAACCTTCAAGCTTGGCGTGGTAAAAGCCATGTACTTGAACTTCTACAAGGAACAACCCAAGACTCTTTTGCCGAACTACCAATATACTGTTACAATTTGAAGCTTGCAAATCCTGGAAGCGTTACTCACATCTTGGTTGATGAGCACAGTCGTTTTGAAATGGTTTTTGTTGCGTTAGGTGTTGCGGTAATTTACACCTTTTAGTTTGTACTTGTTCTTATTTTTTTAGAGTAATATGGGTTTGATCTTATTTTGTTATCATTAATTTTCATATTCGTAGCTTTATGTTTAATCTAGGACCGGTCGTTATCATTGACGCGGCACACCTAAAGGGTGAATTTTAAAGGGACGTTGTTTTTAGCAGTGGCCATGGATGGAAATAATCATATTTTACCAATTACTTATAGCATAGGAAAATCGAAGGATGGTGAATCTTGGACATGGTTTCTCTCAAAGCTTAGAGAGTGTGTTGGTGAAATAGTAGATATGGCGATCATTTCGGATAAGGCGAATTCTATACATGTAGGTGATAGAAACGTGTTTCCACGTGTTTACCACGGGTTGTGTTGTCGTCATTTAATGATGAATTTACGTTTGCCGTTGTCTAAAAAAAGAATACGAGGCACTATGGTGGAATACATGTAAATCTTATCGGATGCCTGACTTTAACGAGTCATTCAATGCTTTGTGTCTTGTCGTTCTTAGAATACGCCAGGTTTTAACAAATATTGGGTTTGGTAGATGGGCAAGAGCTCATTGTCCCGACAATCGATACCACTATATGACATCTAATAGTGCGGAGTCTATTAACTCTTTGTCTAGATTCTCGCGTAAGATGCCGATAACGCAACTTATCAAATTCTTCCGTGAGTCCGTACAAAAATGGTTTTATGATCGTCGACTGCAGGGCATGCAGGAGAGCCACTCACTGACTCAATGGGCACAGAAGAAAATTTTAAAGAAAATTGAAGGGTCTAGAACCTGGACTGTTGCAGGCATCAGGGCAAACAATTTTCTTGTTGAAGACGGTACGAAAAGGGGTTTAGTTGATTTTTTGAATCGTTCATGCATCTGCCGTGTCTGGCAAGTTTCTGGTCTACCTTATGGGCATGTGATTGCTGTTTCAAGATTTTTGGGTGAACCTGACTGCAGTCATTATGCATTCTCGTGTTTTTCAAACGAAGTATACAAAAAAAACGTATGAAGAATTGATTAATCCTCTGCCTCATAGGTCTGAATGGGTGATACCAGAAGGCCTTGGTAGTGTATTACCGCCGCATATTACAAAACGTCAATCTAGCCGTCCAAGAGAAAACACCCGAATATTATCTCGTGGGGAAGAGCCCGTTCAGGTATATTGTTCGCGGTGTCAAACATACGGCCATGGTCGTGACGTTTGTTTAGATCCAATGACATCACAGATTCGTTCACGTAAATCATCAGGGAAAGAGATAGAAACCCAGAGTCCAACGGATGACATTTTTCCATCTTATAATTTAGGAGAATTTTAATAATAGCTTAGTTTTTTTATGTTTTAATTAGGAAAATCATGTAACAAATTCTCGTAACCGCAATAGTAATTAGTACTTTTATTTTATATAAGAATTAAATTTTACAATGCGTACATCCAGCCTTCAAAAATTAGTTGGTGTGTAGCGCCCGGCGTAGAGTTCATCAGCCATGTAGCGTCTATATCTGACACAAGCAACTTGTATGTTTACTTCGTTCCATGTCAATGAACGGTTGTAAACTAGATTTTCCACTAGCATACATATGATAACACCTGAGTTTCGCCCAATATGAGCTCCGTGGTCAGGCCACACAACATCCCCGCAATACTCTAAGGCTTCTACACTATCTATCCCCGAATGCTGCCAGTACGATATATGGCCCAGAAACCATACGAATGGAGCTTCAAATTCTAAAAGAATTTGATGTATTTTCCTGTGTATGCAAAATCCTTCTCCGCAATTACTTTGGTTACAGTTATCGGGAAAATAAGCATATATTTTAAGCGAACGCGTATTTATTTTTAGAAGTAACCAGTGGTTTTCGTTGTGTGCTACGGGCATGTAAATCTGCAAAAAAAAAATGAAACGTAAATAAGCCCTGGAAAAGGTATTCTTTTTAGGGATTTTTTTTTTAAATTATAAATTATTTTAAAAATCAATATTTTTTATAAAACATAAAATATAAAAATTGCTAATTTTTTTAAACAGAAAGTTTATTTTTAAATTTATTAAAACACGTACAACTCTATTATTTCCTTGTCAAATGTTGGTGTAAAAAGCGTACACTCCGAATAAGCATATTTAACAACGTACCGTATCAACGTCCCGAAAGGGAGGAAAATTTTCTTTTGAACCGTCTGCATATCCGTAGGCCTCTCTTTTTTGTTCTATTATCATGTTAAAAAAAGTAGGAGGGACTACTGTCCACCGATAATCCTTTGACGACATCACCGTTGACCGTCTGTGAAGCTCCCGTTGATACATTAGCTTGTTACACCATGCATTGATATGCTGAGAAAAATATGGTAAACGTTTGACTAAAAAAATATAAAAACACTATCATTAAGAGGAACGGTATTTCGAAGGTACCGTTTCCTGAATAAATCCGTTTCCACCAAATCCAAGTAATCTGGCCCACCATTCTTTTCCGAGAGGTGTTTTACCCATGTATGTTGAGTAGCAAGTTGGAGAATCGCCGTCATAGTAAAACTCTAGAATATTTGGCGACCAATGTTCAAACCGATCATTTTGGTTTATCCAAATGGTGCGTTGCACGGAATGAGGAATGTTTGAGTAAGACATCCGGTGTGCCATTATTGACTTAGTGAAGGCACATATATATACACATGTTCACAATAAATATAATATAATATTTAATATAAATGAACTTTTGCCTACTTAATATGTCATCGAAACATAGATAGAAATAACTATATATAATGAATTCTGTTTTATAAAATATAAATTAATACAAATCAATGAATACATTCAATATCGTCCTCTTCTATCTGGTCGACTGATTGTTTAGGTATAAGCGAGATGTAGAAAAGTATCGCAAGATGGCGCCTCGTCCTTGTAGCCGTTATGCTTGTGTCTTCACCATCATTTAGTGGTTTTTTGTTAATTAACCAGGTCCAGAAATATACAAACCCAAACCCCACAATCCCCTAATGGTCCCGACTGCTGTGGCACGTCATCTGCATATACTATTTGAAACGGAAACTTTAATGGTAAAGGTTTGTTGTCATAATAACCATGCATACGAAGCCAATGGTCAAAAACAAAATTTATAAAACAAACCACTTCCGTTCTTCATTTTTCCAATTGTTGCATGCCCATCAAGCTACAAAAAAATGAGTATTTATAAATTTTTAAAGTTATACCTTTTGAGAGACCGTTAACTAAAACTATTAAATAATCAGCTACAAAAAAATGAGCTTTTATAAATTTTTACCTGTTGTAAATAGTGAGGGTATGGTTAACCATGTTGAAAACTCCTAAAAACCAGTGAATTGATGGTATAAATAACGGTACGTACACCTCGTCAACACTAAATATCGGAGGAAAAGGTTCGACACCCCCGTTGAAGTAACCTTCGAACTTCTGATCCAAAGTTTGACAATGCATTTGGAAATATGAGGGTAAAATGGACCAACGGTCGAATGGATTTCTTGAATGATACATGTGTAGCATCCATCCAAAAAGGTGCTGTTATAGGGTTGGACAATTTTAGGGTAAGTTTATAGGAAAATTTAGTATATTTAGTATTAACAAAATAATCTGTAGTGCTTACATCATCGCTTAACCAGCCAGGACAGTTAGTGCCTAGCAATGCCACCCAGAAATCAGGACCAACACTTCCACCTTCCGTGAGGGTTAGTTCTCTAACGCTGCTAGTTGGTGCCCAATTTTGTATCATTTTGATTAAATTATCTTCATCATTTGCTATCTTTTTTTGCTTCCGCTTCATGTTTCTGCAAACTACAAACGGTGATAACAAAGACTTGGCGGGCTTCACAAGCCTTTCGGAATGCCTCAGTTTGATCATCTCCGGATCCTCATTCTACAATAAAATTTAAGAGGAATTAATTAACAGAACGTACACGGATAACTAAAATGAACATATACGAAGTAAAAACTTACGGCTTCTTCTATAAGATTTTCGGGATTTATTAACACGTGATACACATCCTTATCGAAGTTAAAATACGAATCAGCTGCCGCCTACAAATTTTTAAAAAATGTTAGAAACATTTTTAAATAATTTTTTTTTATAGATTTTTATAACCAAATAAACGGGATTTTTGGATGAATACATTATCATCTTGTTTTTGCGATTGTTCCATTGGTGTTCGTATGTGGCTTGGAGTATTAACCGGAGCCATACTAAAACTTTGTAACAACTCCGACTTGATCATGTCAGTCAACGCCCGGTTGTTTGCGAACATCAGTGACTGAAATTTCGAAAAAGCTGCTCTTCAGAATAAAATCCTGACGAAAACAGACCGGGAGCAGCATCCCGTTGCAAGTCAGCCGTGTCTAACGGAATATCATGCATCTGAACCGGTACTTGATCATCGCCGAACAAGTGGTCAATGAAGTCCTTCATTTTTTGCTGGCCGCATTTTTCAGTCGGTTGGATTGGATGTTGCATTTGAGGGGGTAATTCAGTTGGCATAGCAGGTTGATAAATTTGACGTTCACGGTCCAAATAATCCGAGCTTGAAATGAACCACTGTGTTTCGGCCTCAAACTCAGTAGGTAGTATGAAGTTTAGCGGTTTATATTCACGTCTCTATCAGATTGAAGGTTGAAAAAAATTAAAAAATTTGTTAAAAACTATTAAAGGTTGAAAAAAAATTAAAAAAATTGTTACAAAAAATAATTTGATTAGCTATTAAATGTCAAAAACTATCAAAACGTTGAATTTTTTTTATAATTTTTTAATTTTTAAAATTATAAAATTATTAAAACTATTAAAGTTGACAGTTAAAATTTTCAACGTTTAACAGTTTTTGTTATAACATTATAATTTGAAAATGCATATAAAAATGTTTCAAAAACAATTAACGGTTGAAAATATTTTTTTATAATTTGATAATTTTAACAGTTATTATAATTTTATACTTTTAACAGGTTTTATAATTTTATAATTTTTTCGGTTTTTATAATTTTTTAAAAATTTAATTTTATAAAATATAAAATTTTATAATTTTATAAAATTTGTTGAACAATTTAAGACACAATATAGCAATTTACCTTTATTGCATTCGCTAAGATTCCATCAACACTACCCTTCATCGGCTTTTGTCCATCTTGCCATCCTAAAAATCTCGGAATGGACTCACCATCGAAATACCCCCTCCTTTGTTTGAATTCTGGAAACACTTCTAGAATCCAAATCTGTACATGCATTAAAATATTAAACAGGTATTAGTCTACAAATTAAAACAAACATTACACTTAAAATATATATACGATTTCCCAGGTTCCTTAAAGGGCCAAACAAATTCGTCTAACGAAAACCCCTCCGCGTCTTTCTTTTGACGAACGTGCATATCATACACGTTCGTATACGTGCTCTCCCAAAAATAATTACCCCATGGATATTGGTTAAACTCATTCAGATTATCCACCAGGTGTAACAGTTTATTATCGATTGCATTTGAATCCTGCAACCCTAAAAACCGTTGGCCCAAAATCATCAATAGACATATCCTTGTGCAATCTTCGTTGCTATATTGCATCGGACCTTCAAATATATCTCTTATTCATTTGAAAGCAATACGTTCACGGCCCGGGAAAAATTGGTTTTTAAATGAGTCAGGGTGCTCACTCGGTGTCCAGTTAGTGGGCCCAAACCTTAACCCCGTTATAAGACAAAATTGTTTCAGGGTAAACATTAAAATTTCTTGGCCTAGGCGATATGTAACCCCTAATTTAGGTGTAGGTGTATGCACTTGTAATTGTGCAATACCGAGTAAAAGTAGGCTATCACACATAACACACTTAATATCTAAATATGGCCCAAAACAGGTCTGCCTAATCTGGGATTCAATAGTTGTCGTCATTCTTTTGTTCAAAGTCTTTACTATATTCCACGTTTGTCAAACTTTGATCTTTTTGGCCTTGTAAAGTAAAAAGTGAAAGAAAAAATAATTGAATCTTAAGTTTGTGTTACAAAAAAATAGTAAATATACTAAAATACTAAAACAGTATAATTAAGGAAACAAAGGAGATAAAGTATCACCAATACACATGGGAGAGGATTTTCTCCAACGTCTTGCATGATGTGATCAGGTTGCATGTGCTCTGGACGACCCATGGGTGAGTAAATGTGGTAATTTGGATCCATTCTGTGTCAACGGTAAACGTGGTAGTTCGGCTAAACAATGCTAGGGTTGTCGTCGGATCTTCAACGCGGGTCGGGTCTTTCGTCGGATCTTCAACGGTGGTCGGGTGTTTCTTCGGATCTTCAACGGTGGTCCTAAAGGAGCGTGTGGTCCTGAAGACGTTTGCTTGCAGTAATGAAACACATGAACCCACACTCCCAAGGGCAAAACCTCTTTCGCAACACGTGTCATGCGATGGCTACACGGGGAAATGAACTAGAACACGTGTCATTCATCAAACGGTAGGCATGAGGAAACGTCTCAAGTAGCAGTTTAGACGTCTCAAGATTCTTGTGAAATATCTCAAGTACCAGAACAAATGTCTTAATAAAGAAACGTCTCGATATGTTGGAAACGTCTTAAATGTCAGTGTTGACGTCTCGTGCATGTTGGAAACGTCTTAAGACGTCTTAAATGGCATGCATGAAACGTCTTAATAAATGTACTCAAACGTCTTAAAGTTGCCATGTGTCCTACAATTCAAACGCCTTGGAAATATAACACCAAAGACGTCTTGGTTGAAACGTCTTAACCTAAACGTCTTGACCTAATGTATCGAATTTTTTTTTAAAAAATTAGAATTCTTCCCTTTAAGTATAGTATTTGAGTACATTTTTGGAGCTCGCAAAATGTCTGAAAAAAAAATGATGTATACTGCTTGCAACCAGCAAACAAATCATCATCTTGGATTCTCAAAAAATGGAGAAGTTCCAAGGGTGAAAGTTCTTTTGAAGTTTCACAACGAAATGATTCGGAACAAAGCCACTTTGTACACAATCGACAAAGTTTTCATCTCCACCGGGCTGGTACATGGGCAATTCCAGACGACGAAAGTGAGAACTGGTCAAAAGACATGGCAACATTCTACACAAATGGGGACGTGCCGTTCTGTTATTCAACAGTTTTCACAAGATCAATAGAGTTGGACAAAAAATTTTAGGGGACTCTATTAGGTTTTCGCTGTGGCGGCTACCTAACGTCAATAGTTAATTATTCTTCCTAATATTTTTATTAAATCTAGAATTTTTTTCCCGTTATTAATTAATTTTAAATTACAACTTATACAGCATATTGAAGGATGGGTGGGAAGACTAATGGCTTGGAGGAATAGAAAGATTCAAAGGGATCCATTGTTAAACTTGCGGTGGACAATTCTTCCACCAAAATTTTATGAAACGTTTTTAGATTCTACTCCTAAAACGTTGTTAAATATGCCAATGGCAAATTACACCCATTTCCTTCTTTCTTCGAAGTGGATTACGTCTTCTTTCCGTACCGTTAGAAAATAACGAATGGCTCCTAGCTCGTCTAGAGTTATTGTCACAGGAGTTGGTGTATTAAGTGTGCGAAAATGTTTGTGTCGGCAATAAATACATAAACGTTATTCACCCACGCTTGACGAAGGTTAAAGTTTATTTAGGAGCATTACTAGTGCATTTGCGATATTGGAAAAAAAACGGGAAAACCATAAAAATGTATCTCTGCCGAGCTCAATGACAACTACGTGGTATCTAACACATCAATCACAGGGAATGAAGCTGTCTACCTGTGTATGCTTATGGAGCATCTGGTTACGGACAAACCAAAAAATATAACTGGAGACATTTGTAAAACTTTTTTGTTGTACAGACAATTCATTGCAGAAAAACTGTATTTTTGGCGGTGTTTACCACGTCCAAATGCTGTCTAGTTTATGCAATAAAATGCCTGTTTTTAATTTATTAATTTAATAAATAGTGCACAATGAACCCACTATAAATAGGCATAGGCATTGTTGCCATTAAACCACATCCAATAACAATTTAACCTCAAACTTGAAATTTGCTAAAAAATCATGGATTCTTGGACCGACGAAGAAGACATTGTTGTTGCCGTCTCCTACGCCGCCGCTCGTGATGAAGGCACTTACTCAATTTCCGATCCCGCGTTCTGGGGTCAGGTTATGAACTATTTCTGCATTCACGTGCAACAAACGACCCGTAGCGCCAATGACCTCAACACTCGGTGTGCTTTCCTACGCTTCAAATGTAGCCTTTTCCTAGGAAGGTCCAAGAACGTTAAAAAAAATCGGCACAACAACCTGGCTGAAGAAGAGGTCATTGAAGAAGCCCTGCTAGACTACGCAATAATTTATGACGAGGACTTTGAACACATTTCCGTGTTTGAAACTTTCAAAAATTATATTTAGCTAACGTTTTTAGGATGTTATTTAAATTAATCTTGTATCGTTTTTTAGGATGTAATAACTTTGGGAATTTAAAGTCATTATTGTTTAAAAGCCCATATTTAAAAACTTATAAATATGAAAAATAAAAAAAAGGGAAAAGCCGGGTATCGAACCCGTGCAAAACCCGTTTCACACACTCACCAACAACTTAACCAACATATCATAAGCCACTACACCGTGACCCTGAGAACGAGTTACATCGAGTTTTAATTTTATTTATACACGTTATTTATTTTAATTAATTATTTTAACCAAATAAATATTTATAATTTTAATAGTTAAGGTTCAATGGGCTTTTGGACCGTCTATAAATAATATAATTTTATTTAAAAAGCTCATTACATGTTGTCATGGGCTGCCAAAACATGTTATTTATTTTAAGTAAATAAATATTTATAATTTTAGTAGTTAAGGATAAAGGGGCTTTTGGACCGTTTTTAAATAATATAATTTAAACTTGTTATTTTTAACATTAACATTAAACCCCGTAAGCCCAAACCCCTTAGGTCCAAACCCGGTAGACCCAAACCCCTTAAGCCCAAACTCCGTCAGTCCAAAACCCGTAAGCCCAAACTCAGCCAATCCAAAACCCGTAAGCCCAAACCCCGTAAACCTAAACCCCTTAAGCCCAAACCCCGTAAGCCCAAATCCCATCAGACCACACCCCGTAAGCCCAAACCCCGAAAGCCCAAACTCCGTTAGTCCAAACCCCATAAACCCAAACCCCTTAAGCCTAAACTCCGTCAGTCCAAAACCCGTAAGCCCAAACTCAGTCAGTCCAAAACCCGTAAGCCCAAAACCCGTAAGCCCAAACCCCGTAAACCCAAACCCCTTAAGCCCAAACCCCTTAGGCCCAAACCCCGTAGACCCAAACCCCGTAAGCCAAAACCCCGTAAGCCCACAGCCCGTAAGCCCAAACCCCGTAAGCCCAAACTCCGCCAGTCCAAACCCCGTAATCCCAAACCCGTAAGCCCAAAACCCGTAAGCCTAAACCTGTGAAACGGTCAACAGGCCCACCCCGTAAACAGTTAAAGAAAATATAAAACATTACATTAAAAAAAGAAAATACTAAACATTACATTAAAAAAAGAAAATATAAAGAGAAAAAAACACCATTACATTAAAAAAACAAACATCTAAAGCCAAACCCTAATCGTTTCCCACTGCGAGACGTGTTCGAAATCATGTCCTTCTTTGTGGCGGTAGTTTATGAGGGCAACCGCCTTTATGTCCTTCTCACCAAGATCCTGTGATGAATCCTCCACAGCTTTGTAGTAACGCTCGAACTTCTCACAGTCCAAGCGTATAACCCGGAACCTTGAAGATAAGGTGTCAATGGTGCGGCCGTGGTCTAGACCACGGAGTTGGGCAAAATATTGTTGCACACGGACCCATAGACCCCACTGCCCTCGACGAGGAGGATCGGTATACACCTCCTCCCATGCCTCCACCAACGCAATGTCCTGAACATCGGTCCACGACGAACTAGCCATGTCAGCAAAAACTTAAGCGCGTCTGTTTGTTGTAAACGTTGAACAGAATATGAAAGTAGAAGAAGAAGAACGGTAACGGCGTGTGTGTGTGTTTAGGGGTATATATAGTGGGGTTAATTGAATATTTAATGTAACTTTAAATGAATATTTAATATATAATTGGCTGTTGTAACGACGTTGAGTTAATTATATGTAATTTTTTTCATTGAATTATACTGAATTGAACTAGAATTCAAAAGTAAATTAGTAAAATTTATAACTTTATTATGATTGAATACAAAGTACATAAAACATAATACAAAAAAATACAAACATAATAATTTGAACTAGAATACACCAAACCGCTACTTCCAACTAGGTAGGAGATCTGGATTCTAATTCCGGAATTTGCATCGAAACACCTAGCAGTGATAAAGATGGGTCGTGAACTGGTAAGTTCCATCAACCCACATTTATATTGGCCTAGGTGATATGTAACGGGTTCTTGACATTTTGTTCAACGGTTCTGCGGCTTCAGTTATGTTTCGAGACCTGGCTAACACATTGGTGAGCCCATTGTGTTAGCCAAGCTCTCGTCAACCACCCTAAAGGGGCAGAACCGTCATGTGCCGAAGAACCCGTTAGACCCTTCACGTGTCCGTTGTAGATGAGTTCTTGAACCCGATCGACCCCGCAGAGCACGTGGAAGGGGATATCCGATCTCATCCGATGAAATTGGAGAAAATATGTGTCCGTTGTAGATGAGTTCTTAGACCCGTTTCTTGAATTCAAAAAAAAAAATTTCAGGAGGTCTGCCCATTTTTTGAAGTTGTGAACACTAATGGGGTAGAGGATATGGTGAAGAAGAAAAGGTTGTGTATAACAGGATTGAAAATTGTGAACGTCTTAAAAACAGGTTTAAACGTCTCAACTTTTATAGAAAACGTCTTAAAAACAACCTTTAAATTCGTGTCTCAAAACATCTTAAACATAACTTCGAAAACCGGGAAACGTCTCAAACGTCTCAACTGTTTAATAAAACGTCTTAAAAATTACTTTGAAAACCGGGTACGTCTCAAACGTCTTAAAAAATTTGAATGAAACGTCTCAAACGTCTTAATTTTTTTTTTAAATTCATGATATTTCAGACGTCTCAAGCCGTGGTGAAGCGTCTCAAGCCGTGGTCAAACCTCTCAAGTGATGCAAAAGTGTCGGCTTAACAGCTCAACGTTAAGACGGTTCAAGCCGCCGTATGAAACGTACCAGCCAAGACGTTAAGACGTCTGAGCTGAGTGTCAGACACGTGGCAGCGTATGGTTGGTCAGACACCATGACGCTATTCCCTTTTTGTGGCCTCTCCACAAGCCGTTTGACTTGGCCATTTTGGAAAAGTTG
This sequence comes from Helianthus tuberosus, assembly GCA_030545235.1. Taxonomy (NCBI): domain Eukaryota; kingdom Viridiplantae; phylum Streptophyta; class Magnoliopsida; order Asterales; family Asteraceae; genus Helianthus; species Helianthus tuberosus. The sequence continues at coordinate 85,552,328 of CM060371.1, read as the reverse complement.
ACCAAAACTTGGCTATTTTTCCTATTTTCCCTTTAATGTGCCCCCTTTAAGTGTGCGACTGTTTAGGTTAAGAATGTGAGGAGGCCTGAATTCCTGGGCCAGGGGTGGTTTGTGCGGTTCCTGAGTTTGTTGGGGGTGTGTGGTTTGGGCTGTTATGTTAAATGTGTCAATGATCCATTACCACTCATACAAAATATTCTCACATACACATTCATATAACAAATTAAGTTCACTAATTCATGCTTAACAAATAACTTTTTAATTAATTAAGTTATAAAAAATGAAACACTTAGTTACCACATAGAGTGACTTCGTAAAGGGAAATCCGGGTTATCACAAAAATGGCGTCGTTGTCGGGAAATTTGTGCGCTTAGTGTTAATTTAATTAGTTGTTTTTAATTGTTTTCTAAAAAATCTAAAAAAACCCAAAAATATTTATTTTTGTTTATTTTTGTTTCGTTCGGTATCACACGCAGTTTCTTGTTTACTTGTGTGCAGGTGATTTATAGTTGCATGCATACCAGGTTGTTAGGCCCTAAAGTGTGAGACTGACGCATCAAATTAACACAACGGGTTATGGTTACGAGCTGGGCCATACCGGGTTAGTTTATATTAGGTTGTGGACCTTTATAGGTCACTTGGGCTAAGCTTTTGGCCATATGGGCCAAGCAGGACCAATGGGAGCCCATGTAGGGACTTGGGCTTGAGTTAGTATAAAAACAAGTTTCTAACTTGTGTTTAGGTTAGAACCTTTGGAACCTCATTGTTACAATATTCTAGAGAGCTAGAGAGGGAGGTGATAGATTGTGAAGGACACTTGTACCAGACGGTTTTGCTTTCATAGTAATAGAATCGTGTGCAAGTGTTGAAAAGTGATTCGGTATTGTTCTTCATTTTCATACTTTCAGTTTTTCTTGAATCTCACAAAGTTTGGATTCCGCACAAACTTGGTGATTGTTTGATATCATCGAAAGATCCGGTTTAACGGGACTTACAAGTGGTATCAGAGCCTTTCGAACCTATTTCTAGGCTCGGTGTGATATCAAAGATTCAAGAATTTCGTTATTTTTGGTTCGGTGTTCTTCGCGTTCTTCATAGTGTTCATCGAAATTTTATCAAAAGTTAGTATATTTTGGTGGTGTTTGATCTATTGAAAGTTGTTAAAGTCAAAGTTTTCGAAATTCTGATAAATTTTTAAAACGGTTTAAAGAATCCCAAACTTTTCGAAAAATTGATTGATAAGGTTTGTTTGAAAGTTATTTGTTTCCGAATTTAAAAAATTTCAAATAGTTTTCAACTCTCTATCATCTCGAGACAAAGTGTAACACCCCAACCCAGTTAGGGCTGACGTATCACTTTCATAGATATCAAAAACCAAACACAATCCAATGAATGAAGAAAAGTTGAATTCGAAAGACAACCAAAGTCTTAAAACAAACCAAGAATCCTAAGTATTAATTAATTCAAAATGTTGAAATAAATAAAAGTCTTTTTTCTTGAACCGCATTTTACTCTCATCATCACTAGTTCCCAACATTCCCCGGATTACCTGTCAACATAAAGAAAACACAACAAAGAAAACTACGGTTGAGCCAAAGGTTGCCCAGTAACGGAAAAAAACAAATAGTACAAGTAAAGAAAGGACATAAAGAAAGAAATAAGAAATTTTTGAACACAAAACCAAAACTGACACTTGAACAAATACTGAACATAACCTGAGGCGGATCATAATCAGACATACAAAGCATACCAGACAATATTATAAACATATCAGATCAAAAACATATATCAGAATACGTGACTACAAATAATAACAAACCAAGTCATGTGAGACAGAAGCACCCACGAGCCTAAACAACCAAACAGGTACACAGCTAGCTAGTCCATGCACCTATGAGACGGTGAGTACGACGTGCACCCATTGTTCCATCTCCACAAACCAAACCAAACCAAACCAAACCAAACCAAACATGCTCGGGTGATAGAGTACAAAAACTAAAGCCATTCGCAGGCAACTGAACATAATGCTAACGAGAACATGCAACAATGATTACAATTGCTAAAGTCTATTGCATGCTACTATGAACTTATCAAATAATAAATGTGAAATGAAACAACTAACGGAAACAGACAAAATCTGTACTGCAAAGTAACGGATAAGAGAAAAAAAATACTCTGATGAGAAGACCAAAGAATCCGTACCAACGAGTAACAAAAAATAAAAGTATACTACGATGAAAGAAAAACAGAATCCGTACCTTGTGTTTAGCAAAGCAAAGCGACACAAAATCAAGTCGTCCTAAAACAATCAATAACCTATGATGCCGTTAGGCCAAATTAGTTATATGATAAATTAGTATTATTTAATAATTTGCTTATTAAGAAAATTTCCGACGACCAACGTTTCTAAGTTTCTTTAAACTTTATTATATAAATTCGACCTGAAGTTAAACAACCAAAACTAAACGTTGTTATGTTCAATTCATATTATAGATTTTCATAACATTATTTTATAAATAACCTTAACTATCATGCAATTTATGAAGAATTCTAGCAATAAAATCATGTTTGACCCCACATGACATTAATGTATTATTATATTAAATATGTTCAAACGATTCTCCCAGTACATATAGTATTTGTATGATTGTATCTACAATCCCATATTTATACTTAACTAACATTCAACATGGATTCATGATCAAAACTAACCACCCTACGTTTGTACTTGCAATATATATATATATATATATATATATATATATATAGGGTAAGGTTCATGCGAGAACCACCTTTATTGCGAGAACCGCGAGAACCAATGTGAACACAACCTAAAATAGCTAAAAAAACCTAAAAAAAACCTAAAAAAACCTAACCCCCACCCTCCCCCCCCCCCCCCCAAAAACCTAAACCCCCCCACCCCCCCCCCCCCCCCCCCAAAAATAAACCTAACCCCCCCCCCCCCCCCCCCAAGCTAAATGCTAAAAACTAAACCCCCCAAAAAACCTAAAAAAAAACCTAACCCCCCCCCCCCCCCCCCCCCCAAACCCCAAAAACCTAAACCCCCCTCCCCCACCCCCCAAAAACCTAAACCCCCCCCCCCCCCCCCCCCCCCCCCCCCTCAAGCTAAAAACTAAACCCCTAAAAAATCTAAAAAAATAAATAAAAAATCTAAAAATTTTTTTTTGATTTTTTTAATATTTTTTATGTTAAAATCGCTACTTTTCGCATCCAAAAAAAAAAAAAAAATTTTTTTTAAAAAAAAAAAAAAAAAAAAATTTTTTAAAAAAAAAAAATTTTAAAAAAAAAAAATTTTTTTTTTTTTTTTTGGATGCGAAAAGTAGCGATTTTGTTATAAAAATTTTAAAAAAAAAAAAAAAAAATTTTGTGTGATTTTTAGCTATTTTTAGGCATTTTTGGTTGCGTTCACATTGGTTCTCGCGGTTCTCGCAATAAGAGGTGGTTCCTAACGGATCTTTGTCCTATATATATATATATATATATATATATATATATAAACACACAGATACCTGCATTAATAATAATAATAATACTAAAATTTACTAAAATAGACTACACACATGCATACACTCATGTGAAAATCATAACACACAAACACAAATACTCACGCACACACCTGCAACTCAATTCTAACACATACATGCATACACATTTGATATATAATTAACACACACATCATGGAGTATAATATCATTAATACGCATAGATAACACCTGGTTTCGGAACTCCCTAGCTATCTTCATAAATCGTAGAAAACAACCCACAACTAACTTCTATTTATTCATATGATTAACTTCTTTCTATTATCAAGGTTTTAATTAGTCGTCGGAGAATCGAACAAGGTCAATTTCGCGTATCTATATTTAAATCACAGATTTCGATTTGGGTACCTTATTAGTCGAACGGAACCAGTCGGAGACCAACGATTCAAACTTTCTAACGATCGAACGAAACCAATCAAGCACCAGCAATGGTCGCGGCTGGATTGTGAATATTCCGACGGACACGAACGGAACCTTAAGGCTACGGCAGTGATTCACGGCGACGGTCCTACTTGGAGGGTGAAGACTCAAAGACCAGTTGGTACGACCTGGTTAGAGTAGAGCTTCAGATGACCTAGCAAGGAACCTGCAAGATCACAAGGAAACAAGCACACCGTTAGCCTCGTCACAGGGAGGGGGGCCTCTCTGTGACCAAGCTCGGGCGTGAGAATAAGTATTTGTGAGGAGGAAATAAGTCAGGGAGAGAGAGAGGAGAGTTTAGAGAGAGAAAGTAGCGATTACCCCTTGCTGGAAATCTTGGCGGGGTATTTATAGCTTTTGGGTGTGCTGACGTGGCAAGTTAGTTAGGGTCGGACCAGTCGCTGTCATGGCAGTTATGGAGGTGGGACCCAGTTAGTTATGCCGCACCATCGTGTCTGTCCGATTCGTCTTATGGTGCAAGGTTCGGTCCGACCTTAGTGTGCCATGATTCGGTCCGGTCAAGGACGTATCCTCATCAAGTCCCCCTAGTTCGTAGCGTTTCTTAGATAACGGCTTCGAACTATGACGGCGCAATTTTGGCGGTCTAAATCTCTGATTTGTCGCTTTGCGGAGTTTTTTGAATTTTAAATTTCTAGGCGGTGACCTTAGTTAGGTAACCGACAGTCACTTTATGTTTCCCGCCTGATGTGACGGTTGGTGTGCGTCAGCTGTCATGACGTGTCACCATCTGATTGGTGTTTTAAGTCGGTTTCCATATCCCTATAAAAAAGGGAAAAAACAAAACTTTCGATTTCACTTTTCACTTTTCATCGATCTTCTTCACCTTTTTTACCTTCTTTTCTGAAAATAGGCGATCTGCAAGACAAGTTAGTTTGTTCTTTATAAAATGGCAAAAAATAATTTGTCCGGCTGCTTTAACATTTTGAATAAAAACGGTTTCGCTTGGTACGTTGAGAGATATGCAATCCCTGCATCTCTGCACCCCGTTCTCCCCAAAAAGGACACGCCTATTTACCCGTTTCCTCCGGGGAAGATAGGGGTTTACACTCGTCTGTTCGATTATTGTAATTACCGTCTTCCTCTGACGAAGTTCTTGATCGGAGTTCTTACGTTTCACGAGGTTCATATTTCTCAAATGAACCCCTTCGGCCTTGCCAAGGTGTGTCATTTTGAGTTGGCCTGTCGTAGTTTAGGATCCGACCCGGACTTGGATGTGTTCCGGGCTTTTTACAAATTGAATCGGTCCGGTAACTGGTATACCTTCGAGGTTAGAGACAAAAACTCCTGCTGTTACACATGGATTACCACTAGCATAAAGGATTGGAAAAGTGCTTTTTCTATGTTGACGATCGGTGCGTTCCGGAGTTTATGGTATGGAGGATAAAAAAGTCGAAACTCCCACCTCCTCTTCCTGAAGACTTCGAATTTGATAGAGAGTTATATGCAAACTTGATTAAAGAAGCAGGTCGCATACAGAGTTATCCGGAACACATTCTTGTCATGGGACGGATCAGCACGATTTGGTCCGAACCGGAGTGGTATCCTACCCTTAAATGGAACGGACAGGGTTAGTCATGCCTTTACTTTGGATACGGTGCTCATCGTGCCACTTGTATAACCATATTATTTTCATCATCATTTTATTATTATTATTATTTTTTTTTACATGTATTGGACTTCGGATGTTACTTGCTTGCCCCCTTTTCTTTTGTAGCTATGGGTTTGAGAGAAGCATTGAGGCTAAAGTCCTTTGATTCTAAGGAGCTTGAGATCCGGGCCACTAGGACGCCGAAAAGTGATCCTCCGTACCTTACGGTCGTGCAGGAGAATCTTTATCAAATTCGGGAACCCGAGGTTCCGGACGTTCATGGAGGTTCAGCTGGGAAAGGAGGTTCGGGCTCGAACCCTGCGGCGCAAACAGCAAATGTTGTTCCGGTTCAAACGGTGGTGGTGACCGGTAGTGGTAAGGGTAAGGGTAAAGAAACCGGTTCGATCGGGTCGAAAGGGTCTGGTTCCAAGTTTGTGATTGAAGAGGAAGGTATCCATCTATCTGTGGGGGATGAAGAAGAACGTGCTGAAAATTTAAAGGAGGGTGGTGATGATGATGAGGAAGAGGAGAACGAAGAGGAGCAACCTCAGATTAGCTTGAAGAGGAAGAGGGCTCCGTCTAAGTCTGGTCCGAAACCTAGGCAAAAGAAGACGAAGACGGATCTTAAAACTATCACTCTAGATGACGATGATGACCAAGTTACTGAGTTTTCTGCTGCTGGAGGCGTGTTAGCGAATTTAGACGCTCATCTTCATGGGGGCCGTACCCCAAGGGACCATCCGTTGAACATTCCATCAAGCCCATTGTCCTTCGGGGGAGGTGCCACCAAGGTTGTTGCTGATATTCTCACGTCCGACCCCAAGAGGATCGAACCTTCTCCTTCGGGTAAGTTCACCACGGGGGTTGCTTCTAATGTGTCAAGGCCGAGCCCCAAGCCCGTTGATGGTGGGGACAGTGCCTCTTCGTCCCCTTTGTGGTTTAATACTGAAGCTGTTTTCTTATCACGGGAGTTAGGTTCGGGCGGTATTGAAGATATGGACTCAACTCGAGCATTGGAGAAGTATGTTCCGGATTGGTCGCTGACGAACAAGGACCGGATAGTGGATGCTCTGTCGGCGAAAATGGCATTATTTCATTTGGGGACTCCTGCTGAGCACTCTCATTATCGGAAGATGAGCGGCCCAGAGCTTGGGAATGCCCTTATGATAAATCAAGCTCAATCTAATTCGTTGGTGGTGGAGTCGTATAAACGTTGGATCGAATCGGAATCAACCTGTAACAAGCTCCGACGCGAAATTGCCAACTTGAAGAATGAAGATAATGTTCGGTCGAAGACTAAACAGGAACTGAGCTCTCTTCGGGCTCAGGTTGATCGTTTAAAGGAGCAAAACTTAGAGGCGAAAGAGGTTAATAAATCAACCCAAGCTTCGGCTGCGGCCGCTTATGAGGCTCGAGACAAAGCTCTTCAAGATTTGGAAATTTTTAAGTCAAAATTTACTGTCTTGGAGAAAAAATTGTCTGATGCGGAGAAGAAACATGCGGCCGAACTGAAGGAAATGCATACATCTCATGACCAACTTCTGGCCGATTATCACCGCCTAACTGACGGTATGTTCATAATCCCTTTATCTTTTATTGCTTCCCTTTCTTGCTTATTGAAACTTGTTTCCCTACAGCTAAGGACGAGTTGGAGAGAGCCCGTGACAGGGAGTTTGAGGCACATAAGACAACGATTGATGAGGCAAAGGGGATGTTAATTCGCTGCGAGCGTGATATGATTGAATCGTATGCCCAACTGTCGGAGCTTAAACTTACCAAACAATGGTTCTTAACAGACGGGATCGCGTGGGTTGTCAAGCTGGTGCATCAAAGCCCAGAGTTGGAGAAAGTAGTTGCGGATTTGGTAAATAATGTTAATGCGGTCGGGGTGAATGAAGGGATTAAACAGGGTTTTAAAGCAGCTCATGACTCGGTACGCTCTGCCGAAGAGGTTCCGGGGTATGACAAGGGAGCAGAGGATGCGCTAAATGTTGCGATAAAGGCCTTCGATAATTTCCACATCTCCGTTCTCGGGAAGGTGGAAGAGCTGGTGGATAAACCTCTATCTGTCATCAAACAGGAAAGTTTGCTTGCCATTGTAAAGGTTGACATTGAAGCCTGATGTTTAGTTCTGCTGCCGCACGACTTTTTGTTACCATGTTTTTATTATGGCATGTAATTATACAATTTTAACTTCCGGCTTTATATATTATCGTAGCTTTGTACGAACTAGCGTTTTTATCTGTGCCTAGCTACTTGGTTTTTAATTTGCGTCCAAATTTTTACCGTTCGACCAGGTTTCGTTCGGTCATCTTTGGTGACCGAGTCGTGACAGAGAAGTTTCTTGACTTCTTCCATTTTATCACGTTATTTTGTGATTGGATCACGTTAAATACGGATCACTTGCTTAATAGATTTTATTATTTTTTAACTATTTAAGCCTTCTCGATCGGCGCGAGGCATGGGTCGAGGCCCGTTTGTGCACATTTATGAAATTGTTCGAACTTATGCGTATGCTGTTTGTTATACTTATAAAAACACAGATCACTTTATTCATTGGTTTACTAATCATAGGTCCGGGGAAAACCCTCCCGGTTACAAATAGAATGGAAAAATATCGGGGCATTACCCTCCCGAATTACAAACGGAATTTTGGAAATAAAACAAAAGATAGCGATCTTTTTTAGCCGTGACATGCTGTTCACATGAAGCACTTCTTTAAATGCACCCCGTTCCACGTCCGGGGTACAGGAGTTCCATCAATCTTCTCTAACACATACGAGCCCTTATCGCTCGCCTCTTTGACCCGGTACGGTCCCTCCCACTTAGGGGTTAGCTTGCCGGGAGCTTCGATGCGGCTCGCATCATTGTTTCGGAGCATGTAATCTCCGACCTTGAACTTGTAGAGTTTGGCCCGGGCATTATAGTATTTCTCAATCTTCTTCTTGTATCGGGCCTCCTTGATTGCCGCGATGTTCCGGCGCTCTTCTAACAAGTCAAGGTTGGACCGGAGTTCACGTTCATTTTCTTCCCAATTCTTGTACCTCTGGTTAGGGAGTCCGATCTCGGCAGGAATCACTGCTTCGGTACCGTAAGTAAGACTAAACGGTGTTTCTCCGTTGCTAGTCTTATGCAGTGTTCGGTGCGCCCATAAAACATTCGGCAACTCGTCTGCCCAGCCTTTTCCCTCGTAACCAAGCCTCCTCTTTATTCCATCGACGATTCGTCGATTTATCTGTTCAACCTGCCCATTACCCTGGGGGTGGGCGACCGAGGAAAAGACTTGGTTAATTTTTAGATTTTCACACCAGCGCTTGAATGGGTTCTCAGCAAATTGCTTTGCATTGTCGCTTATGATATAGAGTGGAAGACCGAATCGGCATACTATTTGTTCCCAAAAGAACCGCGTCACGTTGTAGCCGGAGATGATCGTAAACGGTCGAGCTTCCACCCATTTCGTGAAATAATCCACCGCGACTAACAGGTACTGCGCACTTCCGCTTGACCTTGGAAAAGGCCCGACAATATCAACGCCCCACTTTTGGAAGGGCTATGCAGCAGTTACCGGTATCATTTCATTCTTGGCTCGGAGGCTGATTGGTGCGTGCTGTGGAGTTAGTGTTTCCTTCCCATATATCATTGTAAGATGGGAAAGTGCTGGTGGAGACTGCTGTCGTCGATTCTGCCATAACTTCAAATGAACGAGAACAAAGAAACGAATTATGTGAATTCGAGGGGATGGCGCCACTGAAGACTCAAAGACCAGTTGGTACGACCTGGTTAGAGTAGAGCTTCAGATGACCTAGTAAGGAACCTGCAAGATCACAAGGAAACAAGCACACCGTTAGCCTCGTCACAGGGAGGGGGGCCTCTCTGTGACCAAGCTCGGGCGTGAGAATAAGTATTTGTGAGGAGGAAATAAGTCAGGGAGAGAGAGAGGAGAGTTTAGAGAGAGAAAGTAACAATTACCCCTTGCTGGAAATCTTGGCGGGGTATTTATAGCTTTTGGGTGTGCTGATGTGGCAAGTTAGTTAGGGTCGGACCAGTCGCTGTCATGGCAGTTATGGAGGTGGGACCCAGTTAGTTATGCCGCACCATCGTGTCTGTCCGATTCGTCTTATGGTGCAAGGTTCGGTCCGACCTTAGTGTGCCATGATTCGGTCCGGTCAAGGACGTATCCTCATCAGAGGGTGTGGCGATGGCAGCCGTTGCAACAAAACAGGTCAAGGAACTCGGATGGCGAATCTGACAGCGGGGGATGGAAGCTCCGGCAACTGGAGTGGTCCCGACGAAAATATTAGGGCGGTGTGTCTGATGGTGGTGTGCCGCAATGGTGTGCGGTGGTGATTGTGGTGACTGACGAAGGTGTTTGTAAACGGATTTATATGAGATCGTATGAGTGGAAACTTGTGAGAAATATATCATTCTAATAATTAATGACGATTACGAAATTGATACGGTTTGCAAATTTGTGGCGAAAATCCCGATCGGTATTTCTGAATTCCAAAACTTACAAAACAGTCATGATGAAATTGACTTATTTTGAATTTTCACTATACCCCCTTAATTTAAATGCAACATACTAAATGATCTTTTTTTGTTTTCTTTGAATTTTAAATAGCACTAATTCTAAGTATAAGAAACATTTGTTATATTTAATTTCTAGTATTTACTGAATCAGTTATTTTATAAAAACCATATACAATTCAGTTAAATAATCTCTATTAAATAAGATGTACCGTTTAAACGATACTCGTTGAGTCAAACATAGAATGTATTGAATTCACTAGAACCTACATAAATAATTGATATTTATTACATTAGGGTTATAAAAGTTTCGGATGTTACACAAAGGTTTCAAAAAATTTTTGAAAGTTGTTAGTTTTCGTCAGTCTCAAAATATCTTCCAAGGTCTCTACTCATTGCTAAACCTCCTTTATTTCCGTTTCGAGTCATATCTTCCAAGGTCTCGACTCACTGCATTCAACATCTCTACAACAACTTTCAAGGTCTTAACTTCCACTGTGAGGTCTCGAGTCCCCATCAACAACCTCCTTCATCATCAAGGTCTCGAGTTCGAATTGTAGCTCCAGTTTCAGCTCAGGAGGTCTCGAGTCACGGTCTCGACTCATCATCTTCATCAGGTTCCGAGTGCCGGTTTCGATTCACAAAGCTTTCAAGGTCTCGAGGTCTCGAGTCAACTTGTGTCGAGTCATCTTCATCACGGTTTCGACTCATCTTCATCACAGTCTCGAGTGCAACCACGGTTCCGAGTCGCAATCGAGATCTCGAGTCATCAACATCCACTGTATCGAGTTGCAATCTCCATTTCACAGTCTGGAGTCAATTCATCTTTGATCAGTCGCAATCATTGTTTCGACATAGTTTTCGAGTTACATTTGTTTCGAGTCATCTGAGTCGCAACAAAAGTTTGGATATCGCATTCAAGGTCTTGACTTCTCACCTCACCAGTCTTGACTCATCATCATCATCATTGTCTCGACTCAATCACCAAAACCACATACACAGGTCTCGACTCATCTGACTTCGAGTCACCACATACACACGTTTCCGATTACGACTCGCAACCACCAGTTCATCTTCATTCCGGCCAGTGTACACCGCTCCTCTCCGACAACCAACCACCTCCGTCCACCGTCATCGTTGATCGTCTTCTCCGACGGTCACCTCTTCACCTGCAACATCTACGCCGGTAACCATCAACCACCGCACATCCGCCACAACCTGCATCTCCACCTCCGGCCGTCGTTCATCGTCATCTTATCATCGTCATCACCATACTTAGCATCTCCGATCATCTTCTCCGGTCATCTTCTCCGACTCCGACCTTCTACGTCATTCTCCAACCACCGTCATCACCTCATCCGTCAACCACCACGATCACCGTGCTTCACCCACCAAATTCTATTGCTTCGTTTCTTCATTCACATTCTAAAGATTGTTACTTGTTATCGTTTGTGCCAAAGAAAAGGAATACAGGTTTTGAACGTTTTTTTGAAATTAGGGTTTTGGTGGGTTTTGATCAAGGAATAAGACAACTGCTGCTCGTTTAAGTTATTTATTATAATAATTATATTAATCATAAGTTAATCATTAGTTCAATATTACCTAATCATTAATTTTTAATAATAATAATAATAATTAGTTTATATTATTAAAATTAAAAAAAAAGTTTTATTTTTAAATAAATATAAGAGTAAAATGCACGGATAGTCCCTGTGGTTTTGAAAAATAACACCTATAGTCCCCAACTTTTGAAAATTACACCGGTGCTCCCTGTGGTTTACTTTTTTGTTACTCGAATAGTCCCTGGAGTGGATGGGGTTAGTTTTCTCTGTTAAGTCCATCTGAAATTACTTATTTACCCTTTGCTTTTATTCAAATATAAAAAAATCACACACACACACACACACACACACACACATATATATATATAAACACTCACTCTATCTAAAAATCACCACCACTGCCACCACCATCCAACCCCACACCACCACCTGCCACCACCCACTCTCTGTTCTCTCTTGTCGGACAACAACAACCATCATCACAACCCCACCCCTCCATTAACCAGCAAATCTGAAATCAAAACCTACAAACAAGAAATCGAACTCCAAACCTGCAACAAATATGCTAAACAAATCGAACCCCAAACAATCGCCGGACAAAAGTACCAAATTGAACTCCAACCAACAAACCCAGCCCACCTTTCTCTCTCATTTTTCTCTGTTTCTCCTATACCTTTCTCTCTCCTCTCATTGTTTGTATGTTTCCCCTTTCTCATTCTCTCTCGCTGGAACCTGCTCAAAATTAGCCTTTTGCTTATCACCCTTTCAAAATTATTAAAATAGCAGTGTTTATACCTCACACACACAACTGTAAAGTTTTTATTGTAAATTAGACCTACAATTTGCAAAACATAAATATGACTTCAAAAAGTCAAAATCTTTACATCATCCACTGAAGCTTCAACCACTTGAGCAAACCCAACCAAAACCAATAAACTATGAACTTTAACCCTGGGAATCTTTACATGATCGGAGGTGTTACAGGTTGCCACGCGATGTGGCGGTGTGTGGTGGTGATCGGAAAAATGAAGGTGTATTTGGGAGTGCGGTGGTAGTGGGTTCAGGTTGGAGGCGGTGGGTTCAAGGTGGAGGTGGGTAGCTATGGTGGAGGTGGAAGTGGGTTCAGGTTGGATGGTGGTGTGAGGGTGGTGGCAGTGGTGGTGCTGTTGACGGTAGGTGGTGGTGGTGGGGCTTTTTAGAGAGTGAGAAAGAGATATAGATAAAGAGAGTCAGAGTGTTTCTGTGTGTTTTAGATAGAGTGTTTATGTATGTATATGTGTGATTATTTTATATTTTAATAAAAGCAAGGGGTAAATAAGTAATTTTAGATGGATTTAACAGAGAAAATTAACCCTCATCCACTTCAGGGACCATCCGAGTAACAAAATAGTAAGCCACAGGGAGCACTGGTGTAATTTTCAAAAGTTGGGGACTATAGGTGTTACTTTACAAAACCACAGGGACCATCCGTGCATTTTACTCTAAATATAAATAAAAAAGGGGGTTTGTTTGTTTGTGATAACAGTTTTGACAGGTTTTGTGGTGCGATTCAGAAAGCAGGTTCATTCGATTGAAAGGGTTTGAGTTAGCGAGTACACGGGTTCTCGTTTGGTTTGTGTTTTGAGGAGAAGAACAAAAGTAACAGCCACCCGCTGAAATTATGGCATTCATGTTTCACAAACCAGTGGCTCAAGAAATTACCAAAGAAGAGATACTTTCTGTCTTTTGCACTCCTGAATGTAGAGAAAGGGTTGAGGCATATTATTTACACAACGCTGAGCTAATCGAAGACTATAATGACATTAAAAGGAAAAATTTCACTTTGGCTAATAATGAAAAACTTTTTAAGGAGAAAATCGAAGCTCAGCGAAAAGACATCATCCAACTCAAGGATGATGTTAGTGTAAAAACAGCCCAACTCTTCATGGTTAAAGAAAAACTATGCAATGTGACTAAAGAACTGGAGGATATCAGAGATAGATATCAAATAAATGAGCTAAATATTAAAAAAATTGATTCTTCCAGCAAATTAGTCAAAAACCCGTGTAATCAACAGCTAGCATACCAGAAAAGAAAAGGGTTGGGATTGGGTTTTAATCAGGCTCATCATCCTTATAATGAAAATTATACTTACTTACCTATGACTGAGGAGGAGATGATGAATGAAAGCAAAATGACTTATGGTCCCAAAAACTGTAAGTCATCAGTAAATGTCAGACCTGTTGAAAAACAGGTGGTTAAACCAGTTTGTTTTGTGTCCAATGGTACTTTTGATCCTAACGTTTCTTCATCATGAGCAGATGAAGTACCTGAAGTAAGATGGGGAGATATGTTTGGGGATGAACCAGATTTAAATTCTAATTCTGATTTTTCTACAAACTCAATAAACGAATCAGATTCTGGTTGTGTGTTTGGACAAGCTTTTCTTAACTCGTTTCATAGTTATGTGTCGTCTAGTGGGCCTGATGTTTTGGGCAAAATAGTTGATGTTTGTGATGAACCTTTGAATAATCTGTCTGATGAAGGTTCTTTTTCAGTAGTTAATGATTGTGATTGTGATGTTTCTAACCTTATAGCTACTGATAGTGTGACAGGAGCGGTCCCACATGATGCATTTAGTGAAATCACTGAAACTTCTTCTCAAGAAAATCAACAATGTTCTGATTCTTCTGAATCGGTCTCAGTGGAAGTCCCTAATGTTGAATCTAGTGGGACCACATTGAAAACCGAAATGGAAAGTGAACCAGTTTTGAAAGCATCTGAATCATGTGAATCTAAACCTGAATCTGAATTTGAAAAGGAAAAGGTGGTTACACCAGAAAAGGAGACACAAAGTGATTGTTCTGAATCAGATGTCAAAGATGAATCTTCTTCAAAAGATAAATTAGAAAATGATACAAAAGAAGATAATAATCAAAAGTCTAAATCTCATACATGTGCTAGTTCTGATCAACAGGTACAGAAGAACTCAGAAAAGGCACATGGAACACAAGCAAAGCAATCAAAGCAAGCTCGTTCATCTAAACCCATCAGATCAGCTACTGCTGCTAGCTCTTCGAATCTCCATACATTGAAACGACAGACATGTTTCAACTGTGGAATTCCTGGGCACATTGCTAGAAATTGTGTTCATTGTCCAAAAGTGCAACAAAAAGTCAACACTCACTCTTGTGCTGGTGTTTGTGAGTCAGTTCACAACACACAAAAGGAGCCAACACGAGCAGATCAAAGTCGAGGATATAAGAAGTCTGCTCATCAAAGACAATCACGATCCCATAAGGCTCATGACAAGGTGATTGAAAGCTCCAATCAGGGAGAAAAGACGAAGAATGGTGCTCAAAGCAACAAGACTTCTGCAACCAGCACATACAAGCACCCAAATTCGTCTTTGTCTGAAAGTAAAGTGCAGGCGCATCCAGCGCAAAAAGGACCGGTTTGTCCTTCAGGACCTGCTAGAGCGAATCAAGCTGCTCAAAACGTCTTTCCGATGAAAAGACAAACTTGCTACAACTGTGGCATTGCGGGTCATATTGCTAGAAACTGCACACGGCGTCCTCATGAACTGTATTATGCTCAAAATTAGAGGGTTACACCTAAGGATAACTACCATTCCAAGCCAATGAAGGTATCATCACTTAAGGCAATGAAGAATGTGAATCCCAAGGTTAAACCTTCTGATGGGGACTGGAACGCTGCTAAAACCAAACGCAAGGCTGTTCAAGAACAAAAATGTCTTTCTAAAACTGAAACAGCTAAAGTTACTCAACTGAAGGCAACAAATATGTTTGTTAAACCAAAACAGGAAATCCCAGGACCACGATGGCCTGGGTACCCATGTCATACTAATCTCCTTACTTTTCAGGAACAACCAAGGAGGAGCTGTTGACAATCTCTGGAATGTTGATAGCGGTTGTTCCAGAGATAGAACGGGTAACATTTCACTGTTGCTAAAAGTTCAATTTTTTTTTACAGATGATATGTTTCCTTTGTAGGAGATTAGAGAAGTAAGAAAAGATCAGCAAAAGGTATCGTTTAAATTCAGTACTTTGAATTGAATTTGATTAGTCTTCAATCTGATGACAGAACAGTTAAGCAAAAATATTTTCTCTCTTTCTTAGTTCATTATTTTGTATACAAAGTGTCCTTTCTCTAGTAAATGGTAAATTTGCGCAAAAATACAAGATTTATGCACAAATTTAGGGGGGGGGGGGAGAGGAACATATAGATAGATATAGATTTTAGGAGGAAAATCTCAGAAAAGAAAAATACAAAAAGAGTTTGCTGTATATATATATATGCATTGTTTTAGGGAGAGAAAATGAGAAAAATACAAAAACATTTGAAAAACAAAAAAGCCAAAAAGAGAAATTGCATGATATGGGAAGTGAAATAAATGTTCGTGTTAAAGGGTTTGACTAACACATGTAAGGTGCCATATCTGAAAAGACTAGGATCTACTGTGATATGTCGATAGGCTTGACGCTCAACATGATAAAAGATACTAAGTGATATAAACATAATGAACTATGTACCATGTGGGTAACATACCAACGGCGTATGATTTTATGGTCTTAAATCTTGTGTTGATAGATAGCTAACGTCTGAGGTTTCAGGTCTTTATGTTGTTGAATCATCCGGGGATATCTTGGTTGTCCTTCTGTAAATGAATTTTCACATTATGGTGAAGGGCTGACTCATGTAAGACCAGTATCAAAACAGTTTGACTTTAGCACGATGTGTTGGTAGGCTCTATCCTTAAAGACTGAAAACATTGGCTGTTCTGTTCTGAACTAAATTAGTACATGACATAAGGAAAGAAAGTCACTTGGAATTAGCTCATTTCTATTTGAATGTTTGTATGTTGTCCCGATACACACAATTTTGGTCTAACTCTGAAATCTTCTCTGAAAAAGTCGTGTATCTCCTCTGTTTTGCGGAAGCAAAGACCTGGAGGTGCTAGGCAACGTCAGCTTCTGCTGCATCCAGATACATGCTGACCTAGCTGTACGTTGTCGCTCTATAGATCAATTAAACACCCGAAAGAGGCCCTCAAGTGCCCAAAAGAAACCCAAGAAACCTATATCAAACTGAGAAAAACTCATTTGATCTGTATATTATACCATCTCTGCTTAAGATCTATTCTGTTCTTTTCTCAATCTATTCCCAGTTAAGATTTCAGAGATTTGGATTGGACTTGTGAAATATGTGGTAGGGAAGCTACTTGCATGATAGAGTGTGCTATATATAACTCCGGGATTTGATTAGTATTTGTTTGGGTGTTCATTGTTAAGAAATCAAAACATGATAAAATTTGTTACAGGTAGCTATATGGAAAAGGTCTAGGGAGGTGAGTTTAGGTAGACAAATATACTGGCAATCGTCTAGATCATTCGGTAAAAGATCAGTGTTGATAAGTGAAGTCAAGCCCGAAACCTCGTGATTTGATTTCCTAGACACAGTCAGGATATCTTAAAAGATCCCAAGAGGACAAAAACCCTAAGGAATCAAAATCTCAAAATGAGAATATTCCAAATGCTCAAAGAGCCAAATTCGTACCAAAATGGTATTTGCCTCACCCTCGTTGGACAAAATCATTGGTCGCTCTGCTGTATGAAAATACTGACCTGTCACCAATGGTCTAACGTTGTAAATAAAAAAAGGATGACATCAATATACTCACCTGTTACGATTAATCGTTGTGCTTACCTTGATCGCGGGGGTATGCCTTGGAATGGGACACACGGGTATAATAGTATAATATTACCTAAAGCATATCACGAAGTTGAAAAATTGAAAGTTGAGCGTTAAAGTTTAAGTGGACAAACATATTGGCAATCGCATAGACCAGTTTGATTAGGCTCGTACTGAAAAGTGTTCCTTAGTCTGCCTGAGAACGAATTTTGATCCCATTGCAATTGTAATTGTATATTATGGTAGTTGTTTATATTTTGAGTTTTTATTTGTTTTTAGTTCTTAAAAATTTGAAAAATTCAAAAATACAAAAATAGTGTCTTGTTTTTCTATAAAACCAAAAATCCAAAAATAGAGTGCTTATTTGTTTTTCTTAAAATTAAAAATATAAGCGTTCTTGAAGATTTGACTGATCATAAAAGTTGAAAGAGTTTAAATTGTGAAATCCGAGTGCAAGTACTCGGATGTACCTAGTGTTCATACGGTACTCTCCCTGTTGCATAAGAAATGTTTGCTTATGAGTTTGTGAGCATGTGCAGAACTTGATTTCAATCAAGAACAGGGGTTGATGAAGACTGAGACGCTATTAGTTGCTGAAGAAGCCTGAAGCAGCACAACAACAAGATGTACCTGAGTCAGAAGAATCGGATACGAATTGCCGTCTGACAGTGATAGTGCATTTGAAGAAGTACCGTGAACCTGCTTGAAAGACAAAGACTGAAGAAGAAAAGATTTGTTGAGAATCCTCCTCTCACATTCTTTTTGACAAGATTTTCAAGCAGATGCTGATCAAGATCCTGATATGAAGCTAACCACAAGAGCTGAAGAAAAGAGACCCAGTGCTGAGAGTTCAGAAGTCAAGAACTTCCACAACATCTGCAGCAAAGCGTCAACCATAGACTTCGTTGAAGACATTGTTGAATTCATGCTATGAAGACAATTTGATGGCATCAGTCTAGGGGGAGATTGTTAGGCCCTAAAGTGTGAGACTGACGCATCAAATTAACACAACGGGTTATGGTTACGAGCTGGGCCATACCGGGTTAGTTTATATTAGGTTGTGGACCTTTATAGGTGTCACACCCCTATTTTCCACGTGTCACCGGTGGGCCCGGCGGGGAGTATCGTGACATGGTTGGTAACATAATAGTCAAACAACACAATATATAAATGCACAGCAGAAGCAAAGATAGATTCATTTCAACTTTAATAAAATGTAATATTAAATATCATGAATAGTTGAAATGGATCCACAGGCGGATCAAAATAAAGAAGATATTGTTCAACAGTTTTATTGACATCCAAGCTTGCGAGACTTATTGTGGACGCTAGAAGACAGCCAGCCTAGTACGCGTAGTACCTTCACTTAACCTTTTGGAAAATACGTCAGTTTACACTGGTAAATACAATTTAACTGACTCATTTTGAAAAGGTTTGAAAATTTATTTGAATGCACGTGGCACAAAACATTTTATAACTTGGGATAATTATGTGAATATAATCTTGTAAGGGAATTACATGTTACTTATGCTTTCAGTAACCCGATCCGTAGACCGGGTTAAAGATTAATAGACACACCACATTATTGAGTTATGCACTGAAAGGTGTATGCCTACACCCCGTGCTCAGGTCGTGGCCATCTCGTAAGATGATGCCAAGGATATCCGGGACATGGTCATTAACCCCCCAAAGGCTTTAAGAAAACAAAACACATTCAAAACGTAGCATATCAAGGATTTAACCACTATTCGATTAAAGATTCAATGCCGGACCAAGCGGTATTTTAAATACCGTACCCCAAGCCCGTATAGGGAAAATAAGTTAAAAGTATTTACCTGAGCTAAATATAAATTTAATCCCAGCCGTATACCACCAAACAAGTACAGATAGCTTTTACTGGGCTCCTAAATCTGGAACGAAGGTTTTTAATAACCTATTAGAATCCTAACGGGTCTTTAATTAAGCTTAGACTTAGACCAGTTAGTTTTCAAAAGTAAGACATGGTTCAAACGCATGATAAAGCGAAAATCGGCTTAGAATGTGGTTTTGACCCAACAAGCTTGCATGCTTGTTTAATATTGGTAACTTAAACACATTCTGGATTTTGAGATGAAAACGATATGGTTTGACCCGTTTCGGCTATTATATGCAAACTAGTTACATACGCCGATCCGAACGCGAAAAGTGCGTAACGAGTAACCAAATGAGTCATATACAAGTTTCCTAAGTTAATATGCCCTAAATATGTTGTGATATCAGTAGGATACCTTCCATTATGCCCAAAACGAGTTTAAGACCAATTTATGCTTCGTAGGGGTATTTTGGTCATTTTAAAGATTATAAGAGAGTTTAAATATCATTCTGAGTTACAGGTCTGATTAAATCAGTAATTATACTTAATTTAATAAGTCATATCAGTAGGGTATCATATATATGTGAAATTTATTAATTATAACCATACTATGCACCGTAGGGGCATTTTGGTAATTCCACATAGGCTTAAAAAGGGCAAAACAGAGAATCTGAGTTTAAAACTTTTGCTTACTGTTAAAATATAGAAATTTACTGAAAATATCAGTAGGCATCAACCCTTATATATTTAAACTAGTTTCGATACATACTATGCGTTAAAAACGCTTAAAAAGGCGATTTGGAGCCATTTCCGGGTTTTGTATAGAAAGCTGATATTTTTATTATTCCAGAAGGCTCAAAATATTTTATTTATCATATTAGATCAGTAGAAAAAGGTTTGGGGTCAAAAGGATTTGTAAAACTCATTTTATAGCCCAAAAGGGCAAAACCGGCAATTACCGAATCAAGCCTAGAACCCTATGTTATGCTCAGCCTAAAAATAAATAAAAATCTTTAAAAATCTCAAAATATTATTTTATATCAGTAGGTAAAAAGTTTGGTATCGAAAATTGGGTTTAGATAGGATATACGCTAATTACGCCGTTTAATTAATAAAAGGCTTTCTAATTACGCTATTGAGCATAACTCCTAATCTAGACCTCAAACTGATGTTAAATTTTAGGGACAAGTTTATAAATCAGTAATAAAGATTATTGTCCTCTCACATTTTCAAAATTCTCGTTTTAGGGTCAAAAGGGCATAACGGTCAACATTTAGGCATTTAACGGAAACAAGCATGAACTAGGATTTCTATGGAACCAACTTGTATAACCTCGAAGGGTTATACTAACCTATAACCTGGTCCTAAAGGAATCCTAAGGCATATCTAAACTAAGCTAAATCGGGTCAGAACTGAAAGTCAAAGCAAAAGTTAAATTTTGCGACTATCGGTTCCGAACCGGGCCTTTACTTAGAATTGTCGGGTTGAATCATGCTTAGGCATGTTCAACTAATATTTACAAAGTTATTAAAGTGAGAAAACTGATTTTATATGAATTAGTTATGGATTTTATTTAAAACAAACCCGTTTGACTTTTATTTAACCCGACAATTAAACTAAGTAAACGTGGTAATTAGGAGGTGCCCTCCTGAGGGTTAATCACCTACCTAATTACGGTCACGTAGCCATGTTCGTTGCGAACCATGGCTCAACCGTTTAAAAGTCAAAGTGTTTGTTGCTAACGCTTGACTTTTCGGTTTTTAAACGCTAAACCAATAAACTAAGCATGAAGGGATTACTTGCAAGAGTCCAAAGGACTGAAGGAGGTTCTCAAATAGGCTCAAGATCCTCCAGAAATCAGAGAGCAAAATAGAAGTGAGTGAAGGTGTGAAGGAACAAGTGAACTCACCTCCTATTTATACTTTTCGGGACTTCGTAGGATCGCGACAAGTGTCGGGGAGTTATGATCAGATGGCAACAAGTGTTAAGTGGTTTTTCAATACAAAGGGCAGCCCCTAGATTCAAGTTTGTGAGTATTGGAAACCAGCCAGAACATAACCAGCTTCGAACAGGCTGTTACCAGCTGTTTCTGCATCGGATCCACTCACGCGGCCCGCGTAGAGAACCCAGGAAACTCACGCGGCCCGCCTGCATGTCCACTTCAGCGAAAATAGTTCCAAAATGTGCAACATCAGTCCCTGTGAGTACATATCTGCATATAACAGCCCTTTATAAACCCGTACATCTTATAAAAAGACATATTTAGTCCTTCTGACCTCTGAATCAGATGGTTACAGGTCTAAAACAACTTTTGAGGGCTGTTAAGATCAGAAACAACTTGCTGAATTTACAGATTCAGTCCCTGTATATGTTAAATGTCATTTCTGACACGTCTAAAGTCCGTTAAGCCATATTCAAGGCTCCACAATGATGCCTTAACATAGGGGACATGAAACATTCTCAAAAATATGTCGGATGTCGGTTCGTTTGGCCGTACGGTCACGTTGTGCGTCTAATTACGACGAAACACGAACGGACGCGAAAAACGGTCCAAACTACGCGACGAATGGAATTTTATCAAGGCGATCACTAAAATAAAATATTTTAGTGCTTACATAAATTTTTGGGTGTCCGGGGATATTCAGAATGTGAGATATGCGCGAAAGTGCAAAGTTGTGCACTTTTTGACACTTTTAGTCCCTGCATGACCTTAAAGTTTATTTTTGCGCACCAAACAACTCTAAGCCTATATATAAGCTATAGAAATGATAATTAGGGCATGTTTAACTCATGGATAATTTCCGGAAGGTCCATTACCATACGAATCGACATACTTTTACAGTTTGACGCAAATAGTCCTTAAATTGCGCAAAGTAGCGCGAAATGCCGTTTAATGTTATCCAAGCCTTCCATGGCCCATATTTATCCTTCCCAAGCATATACTTAAATATTAATATGCTCTCGTTCACTTAGATGGTCACCGAAAGGCATAGATTCAAAAGTTGACGCTTTAGGTCCCTCTATTGCGCAAACTTGCGCATCTCATCATTTAATAGCATTGAAGCCTCATCTAATCCATATTAGGCATTCTTAAAAGTATTATTAAACATCACGATACTTCGGGTTCGCTAAAAGGTCATTTAGATGTATAATTAAACATATTGACACTTTTAGCCCCTCTAACTTGCATAGTTGCGCGTAATTTTACTTATAGGCATAAAAACTTTAGTCGGCCAATATTTGGCATTCCCGAGAGTATAATTAAATATTATGAAGCTCCCAGTTTGTTAAA
The DNA here is from genome assembly GCA_030545235.1 of Helianthus tuberosus. Taxonomy (NCBI): domain Eukaryota; kingdom Viridiplantae; phylum Streptophyta; class Magnoliopsida; order Asterales; family Asteraceae; genus Helianthus; species Helianthus tuberosus. The sequence goes on along the minus strand of CM060371.1, from coordinate 85,529,812 downwards.
AGGTCACTCAGAGGTAAGAATTAACATGTTGACGCTTTTAACCCTTTATTGCACAAACTTTCAATTAATTACGCAAACGGCTACACTTAATTATCAAGTGGCACATTTATGAATATAAACATCGTAAAAAACTTATTTTAGGTATGTTAACACTTCCAGTCCTTTCATAATCAAAGTTTTCGATTTTTCGAAAAATTAGTCTCTAAATTTCAGTGTTTGACTTCATTAGGGTTTATTACACGTGTCAATACATCATTGGACGTGATTTTTTTTCGAGGTGTTACATCCTCACCCCTTTAAAAGAAATCTCGACCTCGAGATTTGCTAAAATGCTGGAAGTACTTTTTGTCATATGATGGACTTAACTTCTATAGTATATCTGGAGTCTCTCCAAGCTCCCAAAGTGACCTTTATATTAGGTATATGTATCCTTTTAGAGCTTCTTAACCTGTCGATCCTTTATTGATACAGGTTGCTCATCATATCATAAATCTACGTATCATTCCGTGATAGTGCTTCTCGACTTATTGGTGAAGCACATCCTTAAATCATTAGTGTGGGTCATACTGTGAGTTCCACCAAGCTCCTTAAATAGGTCTAAGGATACATTCGTATCTTTCGAATGACTTTATATATTCAGAGCTTAACTAATCTGATAATTAACAAATTGGCACACCCTTCCAGGGTGATATCTTTGTTGAACCTTATTCCTTAACAAGGACTTAGGAGGGTTGCTATTCTCATTAATCTTTGATTTTCTGCCAAAACTGGCAACTTACAGATGACCATGGATTTGTATGATCCTATTCGTTGTTTCCAAGGCAACTTTCAGATCCTGATGATTGGACGTACCAATCTTCCATTTAACAATAGATATTCAACATTCCATCTAAGCAAGGTCTCCAAAGGAGTAGCCTTGATACTTATACATCAACTATTATAGAAAAGCTTATCTCAAGGTGAAATGGTTATTCCAACCATTACTTAAAACTAATCTTAAGGGATAGTTAATCCTCACAGTCAGTCAAACAAATCGACGATCCTGGGCAGCTGATGGAAAATTCTTAATTGTTGCCTAATTAGGGTTGCGGTAATAAATGCATAAGCAAAATGAACCGTCTTTCTTAATTAACTATACCGAATCCTCAGGATATTGAGTTAGGCTATATGAATTCTCCATTTTAAAACTTACTTAATCAAGTTTTCGATTCTTCCAATGATGGTACTAGCCGTCTTGGAGACTTCATAATGATACAGCCCTAAATGGGGTATAAATCTTAACTCTACTGGCCTCTCAGGAGGCAAACAGAGTAATCTTAGGAGGAGATAATCAAGATACCAGGAGGTTACAGAGATTTTCCAAATCTCAGGCTCCAATTCATCTATCATAGTTTGTGTCAGATAGGTGACACATTTATGTTACTAGTCCACGAATTCTTTAATCGAAGACATTTACCTGGACAATTCCATTCTGGATATCTTCTTTGAATACCTTTAGCTGATTTTTAGTACCATATAACCATCGGAATATCTTTGGGGTTCCATGCATTAAACCTCCATACTGATCAGGCATGGAAGCAATCTATGGAACATATTAAGATACACCAATCCTCATGTGGCGCTTTTATCATACCATCTGGTATTCGCAATCGATAGAGATCAAAGAGATATCAACTATACATGCTGACGCACTTCTTCTAGAGAGAGGATACTTCTAGAATCCCATGATTAGAGATTTCTAACAGGAACAGAAGAAACAGTTCTTATGATTTCGCCTGTAAGTCTTACCTTACACTTAACATCTGGGGTTCTTACGGAAAGTTTCTAAAAGTTTGCTAAGCTTATGGTATTATGAGAGACTTAGCAGTACTTGTAACTAAACATAACTCTTAGCAATGAAATCACATAAGGGATTTATCTAGTGTCATTATTAATGTGAACAGCCTCTAACCATTCATCAGGAGGGTTAAACGCCTCCATTCTTAATCCTTTTAAACTTAGCTGCAAAATCTTGACCAATTTTTGGGCAGTCACAACTTTGACTAGTTATTTCTTAACCTATATAACGTGATTAGCTGAGGTAGATCCATAATGGATTTATAATGAGCAGGCTTTGAATCCTTAATGTGCCCTCTTATTGCCGTTACTAACCACCAATAATTATTGCATTAAGCTTAGGTTTTGGGTAATTGGAATAGGGTACTATCTCAGCCAAAGAATTAAAATTTTGCGACATACTGTCGACATTTTAGAGCTTTTATGGTGAGAGTCAGCAAATTCTTATTCCGTCTTTTTCCATTTCGATGCAAATAATAGGTCTTTCTAATAAGGTCCTTAACACTCGGTCCATCCCATAATGTATAAGGGAATCTCTCTTATGGACTCCATTAATGTCCTCACTAATCAAGGGTATTACCATCGAATGATTGTGATGCATACCTTACCGTGTGCTTTCCAGCATAATTGCTGACATACCTAATGATTTCTATTTCATTTAACAATTTCCTGCAATCGATGGTTCCTTTTTACTATTGAAGTCTCTTGACTTCCAAGAGACGAAGTACTTTTAAGTAAAACCCAAAAAGAATGGGGTTCCTTGCCATATATGATTTTGTTTGGTTTATTCTTCGTATTTGAAGTATGAATATAGTTATTCTCATGAGTAGCCACATGTGTTTTAGAGCAAACAACCTTTGGCTTCTTGAATCTTCTCATGCCTTTTCTCATAACCTCTCTAACAACTGTGTTAACTTTAGTTTTGGAGATTAATTCCATTAATATTGAGGTTCACACTTGATGCACCATTAATATTTGTCGCATTTCTAGCATCGCGACTGTTGTTTGTTTCTTCTGAGTTTTCCATACTCGAAGCCTTGCTGTTAAATACCAATTTCAACAAGTGCTTAGGTAACCCATACCTAGTGTTTCTTTGAATTGTCAAAGGCTCCCCATAAGGAGTCTTGATTACTACTTACTTCTTATCATTCTCATTATAGGCTTGACTTCTAGGACGACCAATTCATTCCTATCACTATGTCGAGTCCCTTATTATTTAAATGGAAACAAGGACATCGGAAAAGAATGATTCCTAATGGATATAAACATCCATCTAATATTGCTGGAGCAGTCTCTGAGGTACTATCGGTCAATTCTACTTTATACTTAACGCTTAGAGTTTTAACAGGCAGATTTAATGATTTACAAAATCTATTGTCTATGAAAGACTTATCTGAACCTGAAATAAATAATACTCTAGCATGAGCGTTATTGATAAAGAAAGTACCTGTTGTGACATTTTCATCCTGAATAGCCTCTTGAGTATCCACTTGAGAGATTCCAGCTTTGATCTTCTTAGCCTCCTCATGCTTTTTAGCGTATTTAGGGCAGTTGGTCTTAATGTGCCCTTTCTCATTGCAACCATAGCAGGTTGCGTCTCCCATTCTCTTGCAATCCAAGGTCTTATGCTCCTTGGACTTGCAGATTCCACAGGGTAGAGGCTGAGATTCATATCTGCATTTCCCGAGGTGGTATTTCCTACAGGTTTTGCATCTGGTCTTTCCACCGGTCTGCTGTTTTGTCCTTCAAATCCTTGCATTCATGGGTCTTGTGATCCGTCTCCTTACAGATGACACATCCCTCGGTCTGATCATAGAAACATTTTCCGAAGTGCTTCTTCCCGCAGGTTTTACATTCGGGTTTTGCCTCCTTTGGTTTGGACTGGTTATAGCTTGAACCGGTATTACCCTTTTTGTAACCCTTATTTGGGGTATTATCGCACTTTCGCTTATGCTCCTTTAATATACGGTCCACGACTTTGTTTACGGTTGTATCTATCATAGCCTGCAACCTGGTGCTTGTTAAGTTTAGTCTTGCATCATCATTTTGATTAGCTGGATGATTGTGAGCTTCAGAGGGGTCAGCCATGGTGAAGCTTTGAACACTACAAACCAAGTAGTAATAATTGGTTTAATTATAGTGAATTGTCGAATTTGATGAATAAATAGCCATGGTGTAATTAACCATATAGGCCAATAGATAGTATTTAATTTATTTGATTATGTTTTGCCTAAGTTTTTAAATAAACCATCTTTGGCGTTTAAACGGAATATAATCCTTCATATTTACTAGACAGGGGACATAAGTCACGACTGTCAATGTCATACTGACATCTTATATAGCACAACGGCTTGTTCCAAAGGACTTTTCGATGGCACAGATGCCTCGTCACTAGGGAAATTTTAAAACATAATCAATGATTCCTTTGGATCGGAAAATTTCATAATTCATTGCCTTGACAAGAAGTTATGAAATAAAACTATCTTTTTCATGTATACATCTTTGCCCGTAGGTATACATCCCAGATGGATGTTTAGATGTGTACATCATGATCGACATTTATTAGCCATGATTCCTATTGATCATTTAGGCTAAATAAGGGGTTTGGAAGTTCCTAATATAAAGATGACAAGTGTGATTTTATCGCATCACTGTTGTCGGGAGTGTTAACACGTTTTCAAGTGTTAATAAGGATCTGAATCTCTTTTAAACAGGTTTTACCATCTTAGCTAGGTCTTCAATGACATTCAAGCTAGGTCAAACCTTTTAAGATTCTCTTTTAATATTTATATTGGCAGGAAAGGAATGATATTTATTTTTATTCAGGATTTTTATTATAATTATCCTGGATTTAATTAAAATATAACTATAGCACAAAAAGTCAAGTCACAAGGGTAACTTTAAATTATAAACCATGATTTTGTAGAATCAAGGTATTTAGGCTTGAACGTGTTCACGCCTTTTCTTGACAGGGAGTTGTAGGCTACGACTGTCTTTAGTCTCAGAGGACGTTAATTATAGCCCGTAGGCATTATATCCCTAATGGATGTTTAAATCACAAAATAAGAAAGGATTTCTGGAGAATCCAGTATAAGGATGATTTATGTGACTTTATCGAACCACGTCTGCTAGAAAAGTTAATATGTTACAGATGTTAACAAGGATGTGAATCTCTTGAATAGGTCCTACCATCTTGGCCTCGTCATATAGGCTAGGTTTACCTTTAAGATTCCTTTTTAATAATTAACGCAGAACAATCCTAACTCGGGATGTTAATAAGGATCTGAACCTAAATTGAGAAACTGCCATCTTGGCCGGGTCTTAATAATGACACGAGGCTAGGTCTTGTCCTTTTTAGATTTTTCCATTTTATTATAATGGTAGATCTTATAAAAGAAATGTTATTTTAATTTATTTCATATATTATATTCATATATAATGATATAAATGAAATTTAGATAAAACATCCCAATGATTTTAAAAGAGGTATAGGATTGCCCTAAGCGGGACTTGAATGAAACGTTGTCCATGAAGGGACTGAAAGATATGTATGCCCTTATAAGGACTTACTAAGGAAACGGACTTCAGCAAAAAGGAGTTTCTTCTTCATTTCATTTCTGAATGCTTTCTCCTTGGTGGCACGATAATCCTTGTCGCAGTACGAAGCTCGGCCTTCCCTAGGCCTCGAATGGGGAGAATTCCCATTACGGCTTCATTGCTTGGCGACTTATCAAAATATTTAGAAGTGAAAGCAATAATCCTCCGAATAGAGACAAGAGTATTCCTATGTTAAGTCTAGACTCAGAGAGTTTAAGGAATGTGCTACTGTGTCATTGAGATTAAACACAAAAGGCTAAGGTTTAATTCACTCAATGTTGGCTCTGATACCAACCTGTCACACCCCTATTTTCCACGTGTCACCGGTGGGCCCGGTGGGGAGTATCGTGACGTGGTTGGTAACATAATAGTCAAACAACACAATATATAAATGCACAGCGGAAGCAAAGATAGATTCATTTAAACTTTAATAAAATGTAATATTAAATATCACGAATAGTTGAAACGGATCCACAGGCGGATCAAAATAAAGAAGATATTGTTCAACAGTTTTATTGACATCCAAGCTTGCGAGACTTATTGTGGACGCTAGAAGACAGCCAACCTAGTACGCGTAGTACCTGCACTTAACCTTTTGGAAAATACGTCAGTTTACACTAGTAAATACAATTTAACTGACTCATTTTGAAAAGGTTTGAAAATTTATTTGAATGCACGTGGCACAAAACATTTTATAACTTGGGATAATTATGTGAATATAATCTTGTAAGGGAATTACATGTTACTTATGCGTTCAGTAGCCCGATCCATAGACTGGGTTAAAGATTAATAGACACACCACATTATTGAGTTATGCACTGAAAGGTGTACGCCTACACCCCGTGCTCAGGTCGTGGCCATCTCGTAAGATGATGCCAAGGATATCCGGGACATGGTCATTAACCCCCCAAAGGCTTTAAGCAAACAAAACACATTCAAAACGTAGCATATCAAGGATTTAACCACTATTCGATTAAAGATTCAATGCCGGACCAAGCGGTATTTTAAATACCGTACCCCAAGCCCGTATAGGGAAAATAAGTTAAAAGTATTTACCTGAGCTAAATATAAATTCAATCCCAGCCGTATACCACCAAGCAAGTACAGATAGCTTTTACTGGGCTCCTAAATCTGGAACGAAGGTTTTTAATAACCTATTAGAATCCTAACGGGTCTTTAATTAAGCTTAGACTTAGACCGGTTAGTTTTCAAAAGGAAGACATGGTTCAAACGCATGATAAAGCGAACATCGGCTTAGAATGTGGTTTTGACCCGACAAGCTTGCATGCTTGTTTAATATTGGTAACTTAAACACATTCTGGATTTTGAGATGAAAACGATATGGTTTGACCCGTTTCGGCTATTATATGCAAACTAGTTACATACGCCGATCCGAACGCGAAAAGTGCGTAACGAGTAACCAAATGAGTCATATACAAGTTTCCTAGGTTAATATGCCCTAAATATGTTGTGATATCAGTAGGATACCTTCCATTATGCCCAAAACGAGTTTAAGACCAATTTATGCTTCGTATGGGTATTTTGGTCATTTTAAAGATTATAAGAGAGTTTAAATATCATTCTGAGTTACAGGTCTGATTAAATCAGTAATTATACTTAATTTAATAAGTCATATTAGTAGGGTATCATATATGTGTGAAATTTATTAATTATAACCATACTATGCACCGTAGGGGCATTTTGGTAATTCCACATAGGCTTAAAAAGGGCAAAACAGAGAATCTGAGTTTAAAACTTTTTCTTACTGTTAAAATATAGAAATTTACTAAAAATATTAGTAGGCATCAACCCTTATATATTTAAACTAGTTTCGATACATACTATGCGTTAAAAACGCTTAAAAAGGCGATTTGGAGCCATTTCCGGGTTTTGTATAGAAAGCTGATATTTTTATTATTCCAGAAGGCTCAAAATATTTTATTTATCATATTAGATAAGTAGAAAAAGGTTTGGGGTCTAAAGGATTTGTAAAACTCATTTTATAGCCCATAAGGGCAACACCGGCAATTACCGAATCAAGCCTAGAACCCTATGTTATGCTCAGCCTAAAAATAAATAAAAATCTTTAAAAATCCCAAAATATTATTTTATATCAGTAGGTAAAAAGTTTGGTATCGAAAATTGGGTTTAGATAGGATATACGCTAATTACGCCGTTTAATTAATAAAAGGCTTTCTAATTACGCTATTGAGCATAACTCCTAATCTAGACCTCAAACTGATGTTAAATTTTAGGGACAAGTTTATAAATCAGTAATAAAGATTATTGTCCTCTCACATTTTCAAAATTCTCGTTTTAGGGTCAAAAGGGCATAACGGTCAACATTTAGGCATTTAACGGAAACAAGCATGAACTAGGATTTCTATGGAACCAACTTGTATAACCTCGAAGGGTTATACTAACCTATAACCTGGTCCTAAAGGAATCCTAAGGCATATCTAAACTAAGCTAAATCGGGTCAGAACTGAAAGTCAAAGCAAAAGTTAACTTTTGCGACTATCGGTTCCGAACCGGGCCTATACTTAGAATTGTCGGGTTGAATTATGCTTAGGCATGTTCAACTAATATTTACAAAGTTATTAAAGTGAGAAAACTGATTTTATATGAATTAGTTATGGATTTTATTTAAAACAAACCCGTTTGACTTTTATTTGACCCGACAATTAAACTAAGTAAACGTGGTAATTAGGAGGTGCCCTCTTGAGGGTTAATCACCTACCTAATTACGGTCACGTAGCCATGTTCATTGCGAACCATGGCTCAACCGTTTAAAAGTCAAAGCGTTTGTTGCTAACGCTTGACTTTTCGGTTTTTAAACGCTAAACCAATAAACTAAGCATGATGGGATTACTTACAAGAGTCCAAAGGACTGAAGGAGGTTCTCAAATAGGCTCAAGATCCTCCAGAAATCAGAGAGCAAAATAGAAGTGAGTGAAGGTGTGAAGGAACAAGTGAACTCACCTCCAATTTATACTTTTAGGGACTTCGTAGGATCGCGACAAGTGTCGGGGAGTTATGATCAGATGGCAACAAGTGTTAAGTGGTTTTTCAATACAAAGGGCAGCCCCTAGATTCAAGTTTGTGAGTATTGGAAACCAGCCAGAACATAACCAGCTTTGAACAGGCTATTACCAGCTGTTTCTACATCAGATCCACTCACGCGGCCCGCGTAGGGAACCCAGGAAACTCACGCGGCCCGCCTGCATGTCCACATCAGCGAAAATAGTTCCAGAATGTGCAACATCAGTCCCTGTGAGTACATATCTGCATATAACAGCCCTTTATAAACCCGTACATCTTATAAAAAGATATATTTAGTCCTTCTGACCTCTGAATCAGATGTTTACAGGTCTAAAACAACTTTTGAGGGCTGTTAAGATCAGAAACAGCTTGCTGAATTTACAGATTCAGTCCCTGTATATGTTAAATGTCATTTCTGACACGTCTAAAGTCCGTTAAGCCATCTTCAAGGCTCCACAATGATTCCTTAACATAGGGGACATGAAACATGCTCAAAAACATGTCGGATGTCGGTTCGTTTGGCCGTACGGTCACGTTGTGCGTCTAATTACGACGAAACACGAACGGACGCGAAAAACGGTCCAAACTATGCGACGAATGGAATTTTATCATGGAGATCACTAAAATAAAATATTTTAGTGCTTACATAAATTTTTGGGTGTCCGGGGATATTCAGAATGTGAGATATGCGCGAAAGTGAAAACTTGTGCACTTTTTGACACTTTTAGTCCCTGCATGACCTTAAAGTTTATTTTTGCGCACCAAACACCTCTAATCCTATATATAAGCTATAGAAATGATAATTAGGGGATGTTTAACTCATGGACAATTTCCGAAAGGTCCATTACCATACGAATCGACATACTTTTACAGTTTGACGCAAATAGTCCTTAAATTGCGCAAAGTAGCGCGAAATGCCGTTTAATGTTATCCAAGCCTTCCATGGCCCATATTTATCCTTCCCAAGCATATACTTAAATATTAATACGCTCTCGTTCAATTAGATAGTCACCGAAAGGCATAGATTCAAAAGTTGACGCTTTAGGTCCCTCTATTGCGCAAACTTGCGCATCTCATCATTTAATAGCATTGAAGCCTCATCTAATCCATATTAGGCATTCTTGAAAGTATTATTAAACATCACGATACTTCGGGTTCGCTAAAAGGTCATTTAGATGAATAATTAAACATATTGACACTTTTAGCCCTTCTAACTTGCATAGTTGCGCGTAATTTTACTTATAGGCATAAAAACTTTAGTCGGCCAATATTTGACATTGCCAAGAGTATAATTAAATATTATGAAGCTCCCGGTTTGTTAAAAGGTCCATCAGAGGTAAGAATTAACATGTTGACGCTTTTAACCCTTTATTGCACAAACTTTCAATTAATTACGCAAACGGCTACACTTAATTATAAAGTGGCACATTTGTGAATATAAACATCGTAAGAAACTTATTTTAGGTATGTTAACACTTCCAGTCCTTTCATAATCAAAGTTTTCGATTTTTCGAAAAATTAGTCTCTAAATTTCAGTGTTTGACTTCATTAGGGTTTATTACACGTGTCAATACATCATTGGACGTGATTTTTTTTCGAGGTGTTACAATAGGTCACTTGGGCTAAGTTTTAGGCCATGTGGGCCAAGCAGGCCCAAGGGGAGCCCATGTAGGGACTTGGGCTTGAGTTAGTATAAAAACAAGTTTCTAACTTGTTTTTAGGTTAGAACCTTTGGAACCTCATTGTTACAATATTCTAGAGAGCTAGAGAGGGAGGCGATAGATTGTGAAGGACACTTGTACCAGACGGTTTTGCTTTCATAGTAATAGAATCGTGTGAAGTGTTGAAAAGTGATTCGGTATTGTTCTTCGTTTTCATACTTTCAGTTTTTCTTGAATCTCACCAAGTTTGGATTCCGCACAAACTTGGTGATTGTTTGATATCATTGAAAGATCCGGTTTAACGGGACTTACACAGGTTTTCAGGAAAGTCATCACCACTTCTTTTCGACCCAGAAGTCGAAAAGGCCGCTAGGCAGAACTTACTCATTCGTTCAGCCTTGAAAGGAAAAGTGATAGTTTCAACAATGAATCCTTTAGAAAATCAATCAAATCTGAATCAGCAACCATCAAAACAAGAACCAGTTCCCGATATGCACCACCCCCATTTTGAACAGAACCGCAAAATACAAGTAAACTCTGTTGATCATCATTTGTTAAAGATCCTTTGTTGAACTTTGTCATCTGTTGATCCACTGCAGACCTTAGCTTCATCAGACTTTAATCTTCTCAGCATAGGATGATCAGACCTTTGCTTTAACAGACTTTGTGGTAGACTTTAGAGAAACAGATGTTGAGTCTTTGCCTTTGGGAGGAGTAGATCTTCAAAGCAATGTTATTTGTAATAAGAGGTTGTAGACTATTTTCGCTTTCCAATCATCTATTCTTTTGTAGGGTCCACTAGATCCAACAAACGTAGTCAAGTCTGGAACCCCACAAATATACGTGAAGTACTTCGGGAAGAAAAGATAAAATTGCTAGGATACAAACTTAGTGCTACTTTACTTCCCCCACCAATATTCCTGGAGTACTTCAGAAGAAAAGATGAAATTGCTAGGATACAAACTTAGTGCTATTTTACTTCATATGTACTTTGTTGAATTCGATGTAATGTTAGAAATGGAATAATTAGCATCCAATCATGCTCAAATCTTAAGCAATCAGAATTCTGTTGAGATTCGTAAGCCAACAAGAGAAGTGATCACAATCCAAGGAGAATTTGAGTACTTATTCAAGAAACCTGCGAGAAATGATTCTCGAAGAAGCTCATAAAACTAAGTATATTATGCATAGTGGAAGTGATAAGAGGTATCAATGTTTGAATAAGAATTACTGATAGATAGGAATGAAAAATGATGTAGCAAGTTATGTCTCTAAGTATTTAATCTGTTAGCAAGTTAAAACTAAACATTAGAAACCTTTAGGTTTACTTCAACAATTAGAAATGCTAGTATGGAAATGGGATTAATAACAAATGGATGTTGTTACCACATTTCCCAAAACAATTCCTACCAATGAAGGAAACCTTTAATATAAAACACTTAGTTAAGTTGTATGTAGACGAAATAGTCTCGTTACATAGAGTCCCGATATCCATTGTATTTGATCAAGATAGTCATTTCACTTCTCAATTCTGGGAAAGTTTTTAAAAAGCCATGGACACTCGATTGAATCAGAAGTGAAAGAACAATATAAACACAGGAAGACATGCTAAGTGCATGTGTGATAGATATTGATGAAAGTAGGATGATCACTTGCCACTCATAAGAATTCTCCAATAAAAATAGTTATCATACAAGTACTAATGTTGCCCCATTTAAAGCACTTTATGGATGAAAGTACCATCTAGTATGTGGGGCAGGAATAGGAGAAAAGCAACTATCAGGCCATGAGATCGGCAAACCATTAGAATTTCAAATCGGAGAAATAATACTACTGAAAGTCTCTCTGTAGAAAGGAATAGTTGATGCGTGTGAGTGTTATATAGTTTTTAATTATATTTTTCTCCCTTTTTAACACTCTAGTCAAGTTTTAAATTTATAAAACACGATATTTTACTAACACTAAACACACATATGGGCAAGTGCACCCGTCGTGGGCGTAGTATAGTGTTGGTAAGATACCGAGGTCGTCCAAGGACACAAGAGCTTTTAGTACCGGTTTATCCTCAACGTCTAATCAAATCAAAATTTTGGAAAAAGGTTTTAAACAAGAAAATAAAACTAACTAAGAATGCAGAAAATAAAAATGAGAATAAAACAGATAGACAAGATGAATCACTTGGATCCGACTCTCCTTTAGTGTAACCTTTGATTATTTCCGCACTTTTGCACTTTTTAAGAAATTATCTTAGTTATAGTAGCAGGCCCCTCTTTTGAAGGTGACGTTACCCTTAACCAAGTAGTTTGAGTCAGCAAGGATACAATCCTAAAGGGTTGGATTGTTGGAAGATAATTAATTAAGTTATTAATGCGTAATGTGGTAGGCCCCTCTTTTGAAGGTGACGTTACCCTCGGCTAAGTAGTTTGAGTCAGCAGGGATACAATCCTAAGTAGCCGGGTTAATGTATTAATAGTAGTTTACATATATGGGGATCAAGAAATTCGCACCCCCGCCATCCAATACCAGTGGGTATTGAAGGAGGTCCTACTAAACTTGACTCAGGTCCTTGCAGGATCTATACACTGAACAAGGCAAGAACCTTACTAAACCATTCCCTTAACCCCTGACCAGGTAGCCAACATATCTCCATATAGACGGTGGAGATATGAATGGTGTAAATCTTTTATTTTATATAGACAGTAAAATAAATCCAAGACACCACGGACAAATGATAAGGAAGTTTCACCTTCAACATAAGAAACTAGTTATTAAAGTCATTAATACAAAACCAAATAAAAAGTGCGAAAAGATTAAAAATAAAAAGTATTACACTAAATGCTTGTCTTCACCAAGTGATGTAAGAGACTTACGCAAACATGGCCTTTGATTGTCAAGAACTCTTACGATCAATCTTGGATGCCAAGACTACTACACACACTCTATGATGGATGATGGATGATGGTGGTGGATGTGGGTTGTGATGGTGGTGGAGGGTGGGTGAAGTGTGAGAGAGGTGGTTTGTCAAGGGATGCCTTTGAAGTGAACCAAGAACCCCTATTTATAGCCTGCACAGAAGCCCGAACACGGCCCCGTTTTCCCGCTGGGCACGGCCCCGTGTCCACCCATCTTCTCTTTCTTCATTTAATGCAGTTTGTCTGTATTAGTTGACCACGCCCCCGTGTCCACTAGGCATGGCCCCGTGTGTAGAAGCGTATCTGTACTATCAAGATTTGCTCAGATTCTTCGAATCTTAGCGTTGACCACGGCCCCGTGTCCGCTGGACACGCCGCCATGTTGCGAAATAGAAGCTTCTACCACTTTGTCTTTTCTGCAGACACGGGGCGTGTTCAGTCTTCTGTTGTCTTGTTTTTGCTTGGGAAGATGTTGTCGAGGGGTCGGGCATGCCACGTTTATTCCTTTTCTTGTATTTATGTTAGATTTAGCTGCATTTTTGCTTCTTTTCTTCGTTTAAGCTCTTTTAACCCTGAAAATACAAAAGGAAGACAAAAGCACACTTTTTCCAACATTAGTACTAAAAAAGGGTTAGTTTTATGCCTCATTTGATGTAATTTATATGTTGCATTTTACACACATCAATAGTCCAATTCAACAAGAAAGGAAAATCAAATCTAAGGTTTGTTAGACTAATTCGAAAACATTAAATAAATTGGACCAGTAGCTTATCAGCTAAAGTTTCCAGAAGAAATGGCTGGTATGCATGATGTATTTCATGTATACAACATAAGGAACTGTTTGGAAGATCCAACCCAATCAATGACATTAGAAGACGTGTGAGTAAATAACAAATTGAACTTCATGGAAAGACCAATACAAACTTTCAAGAAAGAAAACTAAGAAAGAAGATAGTTCCCCTAATGTTGGTCTAGTGGGAAGGTTAGAAAGGACCAGAGAAAACTTGGGAGTTAGAAGAAGAAATGAAAGTCAAATACCCTCCACTATTTAAATAATCTTTGAATTTCGAAGACAAAACTCATTTTAAGGAGGGGAGAATATAACATCCCGAGTCACTCTTCTGGTCAATAAAATCTAAAGGTCTCGAATAAACCGTAATTGAAACCCCGAACACGTTTGGCGGGAACCAGCACGAAAACGATAAAACCAAGTTTTGATCATCGTCGCGTGACGCGATAAGATCCTTAAGAATCATCGCTAGCGCGGTGGGTCCAGATTCCTCAGATGCCACGTGTCGCCACATGGCAGACCTATAGGAGTGACTCATGCCACCTAAGCCCTAGTTTACCCCGTCGTGTGACACGACAGGGATTAAAGATGTTCGTGGGCATTCCAAACTGCTCAATCCCTTTCTCTCGCTCTCTTGTTCTATCGTTCTAATACTAGAACTCCTAAACCTCAAAACTCTGCTATGTAGAAAGTGTACTAAACCCTGACCACAGAAACGATACCCTGTCCGATTGATCCAAAACCAATCAACGGATGCCAAAGTGCTGCCTAAATAAGGCTATAATTTGTTTACTACGTTGAGGTTTGGATCTCGTGATTGTCGTTAAGGTTTGATTCGGTTTTTGCACTTATGCGTATTAGACTCTGTTAAATTTGATGCTAAGTTATCAGAAGGCTTAGAACCAGGATTATAGACATACAAGAAACTTAATTATCTGAAGACTCAAGAAATACAAGCTAGCTGTAACAACCCGCGTCTTCGAAGTCAAAGTACAAGTCAAAGTCAAAGGAAGAAAAGATTGCTAAATGCGATCTGTCACTCCTTGCTTAACTAATGATTGTACACATTGACTTGTAATCTATTTCTTTAATTTACATACTTTAGTTGTATTATGTTGAGTATCTATAATAATCGCAGTTTAATCGAGGTTAATCACTAATCAATTTATCGCTAATCGCATCGCAATCGCATTCGCAACTTGAACTGTAGGTTCTGTATATTGTTTTACATGTGTGTGCTATTTAGGTGTTACTTATGCATGTTTATATTACGTTTGTGGTGATTAATCGAAAACGCAATCGTAACTCTATCGCAACGCAATCCCATCGCGAACTAGAAATGCAAGTTTATTTATGTTGTTAAAGGTTGATTATATTATTTGTGTGACTATTAATTTAATCTATCGCATCGCTTAATCGACACTCGCTTAAACGCATCGCAATGCTCAACGCACGAAATGAAACATTAAAACTCAACTCACAAGTGACGTTCGATCGAATGACTGATGTGCGTGAAGTGTGTTATGTAATTTTAATATATTTTAAGCCCTTTTTACACGTTAGTCAAGTTTTAAATTTATAAAACATGATATTTACTAACACCAAACACACATATGGGCAAGTGCACCCATCGTGAGCGTAGTATAGTGTTGGTAAGATACCGAGGTCGTCCAAGGACACAAGAGCTTTTAGTACCGGTTTATCCTCAATGTCTAATCAAATCAAAAGTTAGAAAAAGGTTTTAAAATAAGAAAAATAAAAACTACTAAAATGTTGAAAAATAAAATAAAAGTAAAAACAGATAGGCAAGATGAATCACTTGGCTCCGACTCGTGTTTAGTGTAACCTTTGATTATTTCTGCACTTTTGCATTTTTTAAGAGATTATCTTAGTTATTGTAGTAGGCCCCTCTTTTGAAGGTGACGTTACCCTCAACCCAGTAGTTTGAGTCAGCAAGGATACAATCCTAAAGGGTCGGATTATTGAAATATAATTAATTAAGTTATTAATGCATATTATGGTAGGCCCCTCTTTTGGAGGTGACGTTACCCTCGGCTAAGTAGTCTGAGTAAGCCGGATTAAAGTATTAATAGTAGCTTACATATGAGGGGATCAAAGAGTTTGGACCCCCGCCATCCAATACCGGTGGGTATTGAAGGAGGTCCTACTAAATTTGATCCAGGTACTTGCAGGATCTATACACTGAACAAGGCAAGACTCTTACCAAACCGTTCCCTTAACCCCCAACCAGGTAGCCAACATACCTCCATATAGACCGTGGAGATATGAATGGTGAAAATCTTTTATTTTATATAGACAGTAAAATAATGCCAAGACACCACGGACAAACGATAAGGAAGAATCACCTTCAACATAAGAAACTAGTTATTAAAGTCATTAATACATAACCAAGTAAAAAGTGTGAAAAGATTAAAAATAAAAATTATTACACTAGACACTTGTCTTTACCAAGTGATGTAAGAGACTTAGGAAAACATGGCCTTTGATTGTCAAGAACTCTTACGATCAATCTTGGATCCCGAGACGACTCACACACTCTATGATGGACAATGGATGATGGTGGTGGATGATGGTGTTGTGATGGTGGTGGGTGGTGGGTGAAGTGTGAGAGACGTGGTGTGCCAAGGGATGGTTTGCAAAAGAGCCAAGCACCCCTATTTATAGCCTGAAAACACCCCTATTTAATTTGAGCTCATTTAATCCTGAAAATACAAAAGGAAGACAAAAACACACTTTTTCCAACATTAGTACTAAAAAAGGGTTAGTTTTATGCCACAATTGATGTAATTTATATGTTGCATTTTGTGCACATCAAATACCCCCACACTTGAATCTTTGCTTGTTCTCAAGCAAAACTCTTTATAATGTGGCTTTACACTCCCAAATGGAATGGGTAGAAAAGAAGGTTTTTGGGCTTGTCATAGAGTGTCGGGATTTCCAAGATTCTTTATTAAGTTTTATTTTTATTTATTTACAATCCTATTCGTCATGATTTATTTAAAACATTACATAAGATAAATTACTTATTAGGGCATAACATGCCTTTTTTAAAATTCCACTTATATACAAGTTCACATACTTCACGGGGGATCACTCAACACTCGACCGAAGTTGTATTTTAGTGAATCACTCGAGAGCGGCATAGAACTTACTCCTACCATAGGCTTGCCAAGCAATCAATCCTCCTCCTTTTTAACTTTATACCTTTGTAAATATCAAGAGGACTTTTGGGTGAAGGGTTTGGCTTGGTTTAAAGGTAGGTGGTTGGGTTAGTGGTTAGTAAAAGGGCGAAAGACGTAAAAAGCGTCGGTTTTCGTAAGACTTTTTATTTTTGCAATTTTTATTTTGATGAAGCCATTATTCAAACAAAGTTATTTTGGATGAACTTGTTTGTTTATTTCTCTTTTGCTTCATCATCAACATTTTTTTTTTTTTTTTGAAAAAAAAAAGTCATAAGAAAAACAGAGCTTGTTACTAAAACAAAGGGTTTAAAATAAAAAGGGTTTTGGTGGGTAAAAAGGGTGTTTGTTTTTTGGGTTAAGAAATGAAAAGGTTTAGGCTCAAAGGGGTTAACTAGGGGGATTTTGGGTAGGTGGTAAAAAAAATAATGGTGTAGAAATAAAAAGGGTTAGTCCTAATGCCTCCATCATTTACTTACTCGAGTTTAAGTTGGTAAGGACCGGGAATGTATCGTCGTGGCAAGTTCTAGAGTCGTAAGAACCAAGCGGCTATTCACACAAGAAACGAAAAATGAGCATTTAGTTTAAAGATATGTATTTGTATGCTCAATAAAGGCTCAAAAGACACTTTTTGTGGGAATGGGTTTTTATGTGATCAAGTATATATAATCGAATTTTAACTAAGCTTGTCATGCCGTTTCATAATTTTCTTATGTTGGTTCTTTTTATCACGAGGCTATCGGTTGTAATTTTGTAAAAATATAACCTTTTTAGAATTTGAAATTCCCAAGTTAAACCTAGACAAGTAAAAAAAATGAAAAATTTTGAAAAAAAATTGGGGTGATTAGCGGTTCCAATAGAGTTTTGTGTAAGGCTTGTAATTAGGACTTGCAAGATTCATAGTTTTAGCATCCCCCCACACTTAAATTACACATTTTCCTCAATGTGTCCCAAAAATAAGTTTTTAGGTTGATTGAATGTGTAAAAAGGTGTGAAAAAGCAAAATTTATGTTACTGGGCGTCTGGACACGGCCCCGTTGTGTCCGGGCATGGCCCCGTGTTCAGGTCGCCAGTAACAGAAATTTGTAAAAAGAAACAGAAGCCTGGACACGGGGGCGTGTTCAGTGAACATGGCCCGTATCCAGTTACCTGAACTGGGCATTTTCTGCAGATTGTGTAGCACGGGGCCGTGTTGGGCGGGCACGGCCCGTGCCGAACTTGTTGTAATGAAGAAAATTTTGTCTGATGGCCCTGTTTTCGTGCATGGGGTGCTGGTTCAAGTTTCCCTTGTTATCCTTCACCATCCCGAGTGTGTTTTATTCCCGAAAATTAAAACTAAACTAGAAAACATAAAAATTAATCTAAACTAAATTAAGGATAGTTCCGCGGAATGCCTCCGTGGTGCGCCACGTTTATAAGGGTCCTTGGCTAGACCCAAAGCCTGGTCATATGTTACCCAAGTGGGATGTTTTGCATCCCATGCTACACCGTCGGAGAGCGTCATCCAAGCTTGAGTCTATGACCTTCATGTAGTTGACCGGGTCTTTGTCTTCTACTTTTTTTCCAACTCCAAACTTCACTTCCTCGTCCCCAAACTTCAATGTTAGTGTTCCGTCATTCATGTCTACCACTGCTTGGGCTGTGGCTAGAAATGGCCTCCCTAGGATGAGAGGGACTTCGGCGTCTTCTTCCGTGTCTAGTATGACAAAGTCAGCTGGGAAGATGAAATTGTTGACTTTGACCAATATATTTTCAACAACACCTTGTGGATATTTGGCGGATCTGTTGGCAAGTTGTATTCTCATCTTTGTAGGGCTCGTTTTTCCTAGGCCGAGTCGTTTGAACATTGAGACGGGCATGAGGTTGATGCTAGCCCCAAGATTGGCTAGTGCATTGCGAATGGGGGATTCCCCAATTGAGCAAGGAATCGTGAAGCTTCCAGGATTAATCTTCTTTTGCGGGAGTTTGTTGAGTAGTAAGGCGGAGCATTCTTCTCCTAAGTTAAGTAATTGCAATGATTCAATTTTCCTTTTATGAGTGAGGAAGTCCCTCATGAATTTTGAATATTTACGCATTTGAGTTAGGACTTCGATAAATGGAATATTAATATGCAATTGTTTTAGTAAATTTTTGAACTTTGCGAATTGCTCATCAGTCTTTTGACGAATTAACCGACCGGGGTATGGAACCAGAGGAGTCTTAGTGGGCTCTTGAACTGGTGGAGAAGCCTTCTCTTGTTGGGATGCGGGTGGAGTTGTTGTTTGGCTAGATTGGCTTCTTTCAGTTGGTGGAAGTGGAGCCTCTACGGGACCCACGGTACGGTTTCTTAATGTTATGAGATGTACTTGCACCTTTGGGTTGGTTTCGGTATTACTTGGTATCGCGCCTCGGGGTCTCTCGGAGAAATTTTGAGCTATTTGATTTAATTGTTTTTCAATGTTTTGAATGCTAGCTTGTTGATTTCTAAAATTCGATTCCAACTGTTGAAATCGTTCCGAGCTTTTCTTTTCGGTGTCGTAGATAAGGCGAGATACAGTATCTTCAAGCCTTTCTCGTCCACCTTGTTGTTGAGAAAAATTTTGTGGTTGTTGAAAGTTTGTTCGTTGGTTTTGTTGGTTACTACTATTGCTGGGATATCTCCAACCAAGGTTAGGGTGGTTACGCCATCCTTGGTTGTAGGTACCCGTTGGAGGACCCAACGGCCTAGGACTATTATCAATGTAGTTTACCGTTTCCGTTTGATCATCTAATTCTTTCATACAACTCAAATTTTCATGTGGCCCACCACACCCTTCACAAGCCTTTACCAAGACCGTTTTTTCCATTTCTAACTTTTTGATTTTTGAAGAAAGGGCCTCGATTTGGGCTTGCAAAGAAGTGCTTTCATCAACCTTATGGGCGCCCGGGGCAATAGATTTATTGCCTCGGGGAGTGTGCCACTGAAAATTGGTTTGAGCAATTTCCTCAATTTGATTATATATTTCATTTGGGCGACGATTACCTAAAAGTCCCCCGGAGCTAGAATCAAGTGTTTGTCTTGTGTGTGGCAACAACCCATTGTAGAACGTGGATACTTGTTGCCATACCGCAAGACCGTGATGAGGACACTTTCTTAGTAGCTCCTTGAACCTTTCCCAAGTTTCATATAAGGATACCCCATCCTCTTGTGAATATGTATTAATTTCAGTCATTAGTTTAGCCGTTTTAGGAGGAGGGAAATTCTTATATAGAAACTTTTGGGCTAGCTCATCCCAGGTGTTTACCGAGCCAACTTGGAGGGTGTTAAGCCAAGCCTTAGCTCGGTCTTTTAGTGAAAATGGAAACATACGAAGGCGTATGGCGTCATTTGATGCTCCATTGATCCGAAAGGTATCACATATTTCTAAGAAATTAGTAATATGTAGATGAGGATCCTCGTCCGCAAGCCCATGGAAGGTTACGGAGTTTTGAAGCATTTGTATCAAATGTGGCCGAAGTTCGAAGTTGTTGGCTTCGACATTCGGTGCATTGATAGTGGCGCCGAGATTACCTACGGTGGGGCGTAGGTAATCCATGAGGGTACGTTGGTCCGCCATCGGAAGTGGGTCCCCCGGAACTTTCTCTTGGTTTTTAGCTTTAAGTCTTTTTCTGGAAAAGCGTTCGGGTTCTTCAAGAGGTTCTTTTATGTCTCTACTAGAACTGGAGCTCATACACTACGTAGAAAGTTCAGATGTGGCCCCTGGGTTCCAAGTCCTACAATAAAAACAGAAAAGAACGTGGGTTAGAAGGTTCACCACGGCCCCGAGCTCAGGTGAACACGGCCCGTGGTCGGAAATATAGTAATTGTTTTCCGGATCCCTGTTAATGGGGAGCTGGACACGGCCCTGTGTTGCACCGACACGGCCCCGTGCTCAACTCTCTGTAACTCGAAAAATAAAAACTGCCAGTGACAATGCAGGGCACGGCCCGTGTCCGACCAGGCACGGCCCGTGCTGAGCTCTACAGAAACTGAAAAATTACGAAAATCCTAAAAAAACAGAAAAATTAGAAAAAACGATTAGGCCGTTGATTCCTAACTTTCTTAAAATCCTTGTGTCACCGCAACGGCGCCAAAAACTTGATGTGCGTGAAGTGTGTTATGTAATTTTAAGTATATTTTAAGCCCTTTTTACACGTTAGTCAAGTTTTAAATTTATAAAACACGATATTTACTAACGCCAAACACACATATGGGCAAGTGCACCCATCGTGAGCGTAGTATAGTGTTGGTAAGATACCGAGGTCGTCCAGGGACACAAGAGCTTTTAGTACCGGTTTATCCTCAACATCTAATCAAATCAAAAGTTAGAAAAAGGTTTTAAAATAAGAAAAATAAAAACTAACTAAAATGCTGAAAAATAAAATAAAAGTAAAAACAGATAGACAAGATGAATCACTTGGCTCCGACTCGTGTTTAGTGTAACCTTTGATTATTTCTGCACTTTTGCATTTTTTTAAGAGATTATCTTAGTTATTGTAGTAGGCCCCTCTTTTGAAGGTGACGTTACCCTTAACCCAGTAGTTTGAGTCAGCAAGGATACAATCCTAAAGGGTCGGATTATTGAAAGATAATTAATTAACTTATTAATGCATATTATGGTAGGCCCCTCTTTTGGAGGTTGTCACGGCCCCCCGACCCGGTTTGACCCGTTTCAGGAGCCGCGGGACAGAAATCCCGAGGTATTTATTTAATTGAGTTTAACAGCGGGAGTTTATCATCAGGATCTTTTTAAAGCTATAATTTTCCTGATTATTTTATTTCACAACTCGGGAAAAACCCCGGTAATTTACAATCATATGATTTCATGAAGAAATCTTTATTTTACAAAACATATTTCTTTATTTTATAATGAGCCACTTTCTTAAGCTTGCAGTGCTTCACGGCACTTTTCCTTGGATCACAATAGATCACCTAAAACATGTTTGAAAAAGGTTTTGTCAGCGGGAAATACTGGTGAATCATTCTATTTATTAAAACGACACATTTGTTATAATTTACAGTATTAAGAGAGATTACAATGTTTCCGATATCAACCAACTACCCACAGTATTTGTCACTAGACTCGTTTTTGTAACTGTGGTCATATCCCCCATTGGTTGCCCCAATGGTGACGATTATAAAGTAATGTATACACAACCCCACATACCGGCTGTAATTTGGTGACTACATATACTTAATCACTGTAATTATAACTCTGAAAATATTTAAGAATTTATAAAACACTTTGAGTAAAAGAGAATGACTCACATTGCAGATTTAACACGGACAGAGTCTAGTCTACTGATTAGCCTTGTTAACCTAATTTAAATAACAATGCACACAAAACTGGGTTAGTAATCAATACAACATTTACGATAACTCACGAGATCAACCCTCACAACGAATGACAAAGTGCGATACTTAAACATCCATCGAATTAACGACGAATAACAAAGCATAACCCTAATGTGGGCAGCACTTAAACATCCATTGGATAGTTTAATCGATCGGACATTGAATCGTAGCAGCGATCGAGTTATTACCCTGTATTGCGGCGGCGATTTGTGATCCGTGTGTGTTTTTATTGTAATTCTACGATATCTCAGTGTATATTGCGAATTTGTTCGTCGTTTTAACTCCAGAAATCAAGTCCCAATGCCTACTATTTATACACAAATTTTACCATGCTTTCGGACCGTAAGCCTCATCCCTTACAGTCCGTAAGGGACACCTGCTTTCCATAGAGTAGCCACGTCCTTGACTAGCCTTGCTGACTTGACGGTTTCGTAAAATTTGTTTTTGACAGCAATTTATTTAGATAATCGTAACTAGGGTTTTACCCCCCTGAGTTTTAGGGTCCCTGATCCTGATTCTGATGATTCTGAAAATTTTAGGGTTTGTGCAGAATCACTTGGGTGTCTCAATTAGGGTTTCCTATTGGATAAAATAATAAAATAAATAGGACTTTTGATGAGAGTTATTACATTCTCCCTACCTTAATAAAAATCTCGTCCTCGAGATTTACTGGAATAGGTGAGGATACTTTCGCTTCATTTCTGATTCCAGTTCCCAAGTATATTCAGCTCCTCTCTTTGAATCCCACTTGACTTTAACTAGCACTAGTCGTTTGTGCTTGAGAAATTTCACCTTTCGATCTTCTATCTGAAGAGGTTTCTCAACAAATTTTAACTTTTCGTTTACCTCTATGTCTTGAAGAGGTACTACCAGAGACTCGTCTGATAGACATTTCTTGAGATTGGATACATGAAATACATCATGTACTCCAGATAACTCTTCTGGTAATTGTAAACGATAAGCAACTGGTCCTATACGTTGAATCACCGAAAATGGTCCTACGTATCTCGGACTTAGCTTTCCTTTCTTACCAAATCGAACTACTGCTTTCCAAGGAGAAACTTTCAAAAGTACTTTATCTCCGACTTGAAATTCCAGTGGCTTGCATCGATTATCGGCATAACTCTTTTGACGATCTCGAGCCGTCTTCAGTCTTTCTTTGATTTGTGCGATTTTATCAGTCGTCTCTTGCACAATCTCCAGACCTGATAATTGACTTTCTCCTATTTCTACCCAACAAACTGGAGTTCTACACTGCCTTCCATACAGTGCTTCAAATGGGGCAGTTTCAATGCTTGCATGATAACTATTGTTATAGGAAAATTCAATTAATGGTAAGTGATCATCCCAGTTTCCACCAAAATCTATTACACATGCTCGGAGCATGTCTTCTAGAGTTTGGATTGTCCTTTCACTTTGCCCGTCTGTTTGGGGATGATATGCAGTGCTTAAGTTTAGTCGAGTTCCCATTGCTTTCTGGAAACTTGTCCAAAAGTGTGAAGTGAAACGACTATCTCTATCTGATACAATAGAGAGTGGAACTCCATGTAGAGATACTACTTCATCTACATACAATTTGGCTAACCTTTCCATACTAAAGGTTTCTTTCATAGGTAGAAAGTGAGCTGATTTGGTTAATCGATCCACAATTACCCAAATCGCATCATTACCTTTTCTGGTTTTGGGTAACTTAGTAACAAAATCCATTGTTATTAGTTCCCATTTCCATACAGGCATTTCTAACTGTTGTAGTAGACCTGAAGGTTTCTGGTGTTCTGCCTTAACTTGTGAACAAGTAAGACACTTAGAAACATATCTAGCTATATCCTTCTTCATGCCTATCCACCAGAAATTATTTCTTAAATCTTGGTACATCTTATTATTTCCAGGGTGTATGGTATATCTAGATTTATGAGCTTCCTCTAAGATTTTATTTCTTAATTCTCCCTGCTTCGGTACCCAAATCCTTTTCTTATGGAATCTCCAAATTCCATCAGATCCCTGTTCTAATTCTTTTATTCTTCCTTTCATTCCTTCAGCATTATCCTTGATTGCTGTTTCTTGAAAATGCTTTAATTGTTCCATTAAATCTAATTGTAGATTTAACCTGAGAGCACGAACCCGTCGTTGTTTCTCATGATATTTACGACTTAAGGCATCTGCAACTACATTTGCCTTTCCTTCGTGATACTGAATATCACAGTCGTAGTCACTTAGGATTTCCATCCATCTTCTTTGCCTCATATTCAATTCTTTTTGCCCAAATATATATCTTAAACTCTTATGATCTGTATAGACAGTAAATTTACTTCCGTACAGATAATGCCTCCAAATCTTAAGGGCAAAGATTACGACTCCTAATTCTAAGTCATGAGTTGTATATTTTTCTTCGTGCTTTTTCAATTGCCTTGAAGCATACGCAATTACCTTCTTGCGTTGCATTAGCACACATCCTAATCCTAGTTTTGAAGCATCACAGTATACTTCAAAATCTTCAGTCCCTTCTGGCAAAGCTAAGATTGGAGCATTGGTTAATTTCTGCTTCAAGATTCTAAAGGCTTCTTCTTGTTTAGGTCCCCATTCAAACTTAACTGTTTTACAAGTTAGCTTAGTTAATGGTACAGCTATTTTGGAAAAATCCTTAATAAACCGTCTATAATATCCAGCTAAACCTATAAAACTTCTAATTTCCATTGCGGTTTGAGGAACCTTCCAATTGGTAATTACCTCTATCTTAGCAGGATCTACATGAATACCTTCGTGATTCACCATGTGTCCTAAAAATTGCACTTCTTTTAGCCAAAATTCACACTTCGAGAATTTGGCATAAAGCTTTTCTTTTCTTAACAAGGTTAAGAGTGCATGCAAGTGCTCACAATGTTCTGTCTGACTTTTGGAATAAATAAGTATATCGTCTATAAAAACAATTACAAATTTATCCAAATACGGTTTACAGATTCTATTCATCATGTCCATGAATGCGGCAGGAGCATTCGTTAACCCAAAGGGCATGACTGTAAACTCGTAATGACCATACCTAGTTCTGAAAGCAGTTTTAGGTATGTCTTCCTCTTGTACTTTCAATTGATGATATCCGGAACGTAAATTGATCTTAGAAAAATATCTAGCTCCTTGAAGTTGATCGAAAAGATCATCAATCCTAGGTAATGGGTATCGATTCTTAATTGTAATCTTATTCAATTCTCTATAATCAATACACATTCTCATCGAACCATCCTTCTTCTTTACAAACAACACTGGTGCTCCCCAAGGGGATGAACTAGGTTGTTTGAATCCTTTACTTAGTAATTCATCTAATTGCTTTTTCTGTTCTAACATTTCGGTAGGAGCTAACCGATAAGGTTCCTTTGCTATTGGTGTAGTTCCAGGAATTAGATGAATCTTAAATTCTACTTCCCTATCTGGTGGTAATCCTGGTAACTCTTCTGGAAATACATCTGGGTATTCTGAGACTACAGGAATTTCCTTAAGTTCTTTACCCTTAGTATTAATGATTACTGAAATCATATATACTATTCCTTGCTTTCGTTCATAACTAGCAACTTTCATTACTGATATGAACTTCATGGGCTTACGTGGTTTATCTCCTGTAATCATGATTACTTTTCCAGTAGGTGCCTGAATTTCTATTGAATTTTTATCACAAATGATTTGAGCATGGTTGGTTATTAACCAATCCATTCCTAACACAACATCGAATTCAGCTAATTTCATAGGTAACAGATTTGCAGAAAATTTATGACCTAAAAGTTCTATTTCTACTTTTTTTCAAAACATGATCTATTTTAACTGAATTCCCATCTGCGGTTTCAACTGTAAAAATCTGCCTAATGTTTGTTAAAGGTAACTTAAGAGCTTGGCAGAATGAAGTATTGATAAAAATTTGGTTTGCACCAGAGTCAAATAATACTTTTGCGTATACGTTGTGAACTAGGAACGTACCAGCTATCACATCTGGAATGAGTTCTGCTTCTTGAGTGGTTAACTGGAATGCTCTGACATTCTTCTTAGTAGCTCCATCAGTCACCTTGGTTTGTTGTCTGCTGGTTTGACCAATTTAGGACATTCTGTTTTAAAATGCCCTTTTTCTCCACAGTTGAAGCAGGTTATGGTTTTCCTTCTGCGGTTTTCTTCATGATGTCCTACAGTTTTGCAAAAGTTGCAGGTTACATTACATCTTCCATAATGTTTCTTTTTGCAATTCCTGCAGAACTGAGGAGTTGAGGATTGCCCTGTTCCTCTTTTCTTGAAGTTGCTATTATTACCCACCCGAAATCCTTGGGTAATTTTCTGAGCCAGTTCTTTCTTCCTATTTTCATCTCTTGTGCTTACCAGTTCGTCAGCTAGGGTGTTAGCTAGTTCTACCGCATCATCAATAGTGCGAGGCCTCGCAGCTTTAACAGGGAAAATTGACAATTTAACATACTAAGTTTTATTGTAATTTTATTTATTTACTTACTAGTTCATATTTCTGGCTTGTAAGTTGCTAATACGGAGTCATGGTATTCTAAAGATTAGCATTTACTGCTACAGTGGCTAGCATATAAAGATCCGCCCATTTTTCATCTAACTTGTCTTCCCATGGTGATTTACTGATTAATTCCTGGGTTTCCTTTTTAACTTTCTTTACTCGGAATTTCTTTAATTTCTCCTGACTTTTCTTAATAATCAAACTTCTTTTATCAGGAGAAAGTGGTTCCTCGTATTGGGCTTTTCGAACAAATATTCCTTCTTCAGGAGTTTGGGATGAACTTCCCTTCTCATTTGATGACCTATCTAATTTAAGATAGATGTTTGAAAGCTTTTGCTTACCCATACTGTAACTAACAATTAGTCAGTTAATAAAACACAAAATCACATAATAGTAATCAGGAAAAATTAAGTATTTCTAAATACTTAATTAGCTTAACTCAGTGGCTCTGATACCACATTTTTCTGTCACGGCCCCCGACCCGGTTTGACCCGTTTCAGGAGCCGCGGGACAGAAATCCCGTGGTATTTATTTAATTGAGTTTAACAGCGGAAGTTTATCATCAGGATCTTTTTAAAGCTAAAATTTTCCCGATTATTTTATTTTACAACTCGGGAAAATCCCCGGTAATTTACAATCATATGATTTCACGAAGAAATCTTTATTTTACAAAACATATTTCTTTATTTTATAATGAGCCACTTTCTTAAGCTTGTAGTGCTTCACGGCACTTTTCCTTGGATCACAATAGATCACCTGAAACATGTTTGAAAAAGGTTTTGTCAGCGGGAAATACTGGTGAATCATTCTATTTATTAAAACGACACATTTGTTATAATTTACAGTATTAAGAGAGATTACAATGTTTCAGATATCAACCAACTACCCACAGTATTTGTCACTAGACTCGTTTCTGTGACTGTGGTCATATCCCCCATTGGCTGCCCCACTGGTGACGATTATAAAGTAATGTATACACAACCCCACATACCGGCTGTAATTTGGTGACTACATATACTTAATCACTGTAATTATAACTCTAAAAATATTTAAGAATTTATAAAACACTTTGAGTAAAAGAGAATGACTCACATTGCAGATTTAACACGGACAGAGTCTAGTCTACTGATTAGCCTTGTTAACCTAATTTAAATAACAATGCACACAAAACTGGGTTAGTAATCAATACAACATTTACGATAACTCACGAGATCAACCCTCACAACGAATGACAAAGTGCGATACTTAAACATCCATCGAATTAACGACGAATAACAAAGCATAACCCTAATGTGGGCAGCACTTAAACATCCATTGGATAGTTTAATCGATCGGACATTGAATCGTAGCAGCGATCGAGTTATTACCCTGTATTGCGGCGGCGATTTGTGATCCGTGTGTGTTTTTATTGTAATTCTACGATATCTCAGTGTATATTGCGAATTTGTTCGTCGTTTTAACTCCAGAAATCAAGTCCCAATGCCTACTATTTATACACAAATTTTACCATGCTTTCGGACCGTAAGCCTCATCCCTTACAGTCCGTAAGGGACACCTGCTTTCCATAGAGTAGCCACGTCCTTGACTAGCCTTGCTGACTTGACGGTTTCGTAAAATTTGTTTTTGACAGCAATTTATTTAGATAATCGTAACTAGGGTTTTACCCCCCTGAGTTTTAGGGTCCCTGATCCTGATTCTGATGATTCTGAAAATTTTAGGGTTTGTGCAGAATCACTTGGGTGTCTCAATTAGGGTTTCCTATTGGATAAAATAATAAAATAAATAGGACTTTTGATGAGAGTTATTACAGAGGTGACGTTACCCTCGGCTAAGTAGTCTGAGTCAGCAGGGATACAGTCCTAAGTAGCCGGATTAAAGTATTAATAGTAGCTTACATATGAGGGGATCAAAGAGTTTGGACCCCAGCCATCCAATACCGGTGGGTATTGAAGGAGGTCCTTCTAAATTTGACCCAGGTCCTTGCAGGATCTATACACTAAACAAGGCAAGACTCTTACCAAACCGTTCCCTAAACCCCCGACCAGGTAGCCAACATACCTCCATATAGACCGTGGAGATATGAATGGTGAATATCTTTTATTTTATATAGACAGTAAAATAATGCCAAGACACCATGGACAAACGATAAGGAAGAATCACCTTCAACATAAGAAACTAGTTATTAAAGTCATTAATACATAACCAAGTAAAAAGTGCGAAAAGATTAAAAATAAAAAGTATTACACTAGACACTTGTCTTTACCAGTGATGTAAGAGACTTAGGCAAACATGGCCTTTGATTATCAAGAACTCTTACAATCAATCTTGGATCCCGAGATGACTCACACACTCTATGATGGACAATGGATGATGGTGGTGGATGATGGTGTTGTGATGGTGGTGGGTGGTGGGTGAAGTGTGAGAGACGTGGTGTGCCAAGGGATGGTTTGCAAAAGAGCCAACCACCCCTATTTATAGCCTGAACAGTAGCCCGGGCACGGCCCCGTGTCCATCCTCTTCTCTGTCTTCAATAATTTCTGTTTGTCTGCATTAGTTGACCACGACCCTGTGTCCGCTGGGCACGCCCCCGTGTGCAGAAGCATATCTGTACTATCAAGATTTGCCTGGATTCTGCGAATCTTATAGTTGACCACAACCCCGTGTCCGCTAAGCGCGGCCCCGTGGTGGGCAATAGAAGCTTCTATAGCTTTGTCTTTTATGCTGGCACTTGGGCATGCCCCTGTGTTCACTGAGCACGGGGCGTGTTCAGCCTTCTGTTTTCTTGTTTTGCTTGGGAAGATGCTGTCGGGGAGGTCGGGCATGCCACGTTTGTTCCTTTTCTTGTATTTATGTTAGATTTAGCTGCCTTTTTGCTTCTGTTGTTAATTTGAGCTCATTTAATCCTGAAAATACAAAAGGAAGACAAAAACACACTTTTTCCAACATTGGTACTAAAAAGGGTTAGTTTTATGCCACAATTGATGTAATTTATATGTTGCATTTTGTGCACATCAATGACCATCCGATCGAATGGCCAACCATATGGATGGCCATCCGATCGGATGGCCATCCGATCGGACTACCCTTTGATCCATCACCTGCACCGCCTTTCCTCTTCTGTCACCTATAAATAGCACCTGTCACATCATGAACAATGATGTGACAGCTCTCCTCCGACCCTTCGACTTCTCAGTCTATTTTCTCTCGATTTCTCGCGATTCTTGTAAGTTTTCAACTCAAATCTTGTACATCTATCATCTACACACTCATCTTCATCATTTTCACCATCAAATCTTCACTTCTAACCATGAAATCGGCTGATTGAGGTGTTCTAGGATGATGTCATCATGGGGTTCTTATGAACTTCAAGATTTGACCGCATTCCACCAAGAACAACTCAGATCTAAGAGATTTCAACACGTTTAAGCAATGATTTTGCCTAAATCTAAACATTTTCAAGATTAAAAGGATTGAAAGATGTTTTCATAACTTTATTTCAACTCTTTTACACTCCTGCACTCAAAACTGATAGAATCGGAGCTCATTCAGGCCTCCTACTCATTCTTTAGTAGAGTATCGGTCTGGGGACTGATTCCTATCAAAGAGACACCCGATTCACGGGTTGAACAGGAACGACCGTCAAGAACAATTAACTGATCAAACAAGGGTGATTCCCGTCCGATCGGATGACTTGGGCTTGATGGAGTTTCCGTTGTTTAATACGTTGTCATACCGTCTCGGTTAAAACCGCAAACTTTCTAAACTTTACAATTTTTCCAAGTTTCAAAACGAGCAAGCCACCAAATGGACTGCCGTTCGATCGGATTGCCATCCGATCGAACGACAATCCGATTAGATGACTTGTGATCCCAACACTTAAACATTTTTACAAATTATCAAAGATCATTAGTTTCGGACGAATAGTCATCCGATCGGATGACCATCCGATCGAATGACTATTCTACTGTGAACTTGGTCTGAAATGTCTCACTTGGAACGGATCGCCATTCGAGCGAACAACCATCCGACCGTTCGACCGAACGACCGTTCGACCGAACGACCGTTCGACCGAACGACCTGAAAGGTAGAGATACTTCTCTGTTTTTACAATGCTACAACGAAAACTTCAAAGCCATCATACACAAACACATCCATCCCAAACGAATGACAATCCGACTGAATGGCCATCCGACCGGAAGACTATCCGACCGAACTGTCATCTGATCGAATGACCATTCGCCATCCAATACATGCGACACTGTTTAACGCACCGTTCGTCTCTTATGCTATCGTTATGTAATCAGGCTAACTCTCCAGCGCTCCCTCCAATCCAATCCAAGACTGTGTTTATTTTAAACACGATCAATGAGTATACTCGAACCCTTTTCGCTTTATTCACTTTTGGGTGTTACATACGTTACTTATTCAGATCACAATCGACACACAATGCGTACCCTTTTATACGCTGACCGTTATTGCATGTTGTACGTGTTACTCAATGAATGCTTGTATGTTATGTTTACACAGTGATTGTTTCCTGACACCGCAATGATAGTACTATAGTTTGGACTCAGCCCCTGTCGTGGATAGGGGTTGTTAAGGGCTTTACTGTAGGTCCATTTTTCTTGGTGGATCCGATACGTAACCTATCCTTGTTTATCAGGAACACTATTGCGGGTGTGGAATCCCCGTGAAGGTGCAAACCAAACAATGTAAAATGGATAACACAAACAGATAATCAAAGATTCACTTGGATTAAAAGAACGAGAACAATATCAAACATATACACACAATGTTTGACGATAAACTCTCTTGTTTCACTATGCTCTCATGAACTAAACTGTGCAACATGCTGAGCTATTTATACTGAACCTTGGACGAAATCACTATGGATGAAAACAAGTGTGACGAAATCACTGATTTCGCCACACCCATATCAACGAAAACCAAGGTGATTTCGGCATGATCTCTGTTTCATCGATGTAGTATGAGCCCAATTAATAGTCAAATCCCATCACAAGATAACGGCCCAAATGTAAGGTTTACGGCCCAGATGTACTTTCTGTTATAAGCTTTCAATTAGTCAAGGTTGTGACATCACCATGACATCACAATGATGATGTCATGGTGATGTGTAAACGGGACTTGGCTTGCGGCGCTCCGTGCTTCGCGTGTCGAACTCTGGGGCGCACGACTAAGGAATGTCATGACGTCGGGCTTGAGCCGGACCTAACCGAGTCGACCCGAACCGAATCGAACCGAGTCGAGTCGCGTCCACATAAAGTGTACCAACAAACTCCCCCTTGGACGCTACTCGTGATGGTTCGTCTTCTGTGTCTTTCATGTCGGAGGATCTTCAAAGTCTTCACGTGTCGCAAATAGGGAGTGTATCAACAAACTCCCCCTTGGATGATGCTCGTGAATCTTTTGAACTTCAATACTTCAGATCCTTGTGGTGTTGATGAGTGATCAACTGCAACCCGATCATCTTGATCTTCTGATTGCATCAATGTTGTGTCTTCACTTTACGGCTTGTCATCTGACACGTTCTCTTCGCCTTCAGCTGATTCTGGTGTCGCATCTGCACATACAAGAAAGCTAAACACGTAATGTGAACAACCGCTTGGAATTTAGACAAATTAAACAAATGACACATATGAGATCAAATCTCATTCAAACACCGACCGACAACAGTTTGAAAGTTTAAACAAATTTGTTCAATTTTAGTTCTTAACTTTCAAAACTTGTTAACTTCGACAGTTTATGAAGTTGTAATTGTTTTCCGGCTTACAATCATGATTTTGGGTAGGATAGACTCGAGTTCCAACATCGGTCAATCAAAAATAAACTAGAAGCAAAATCTTTTTGGATTTTATAAAGTTTAGATTAAAACACACCTAAAATCTTTTTGGAATTTTTCATTTTTCAAATGTAAAGACGGAAAGCAATAAATAAATATATACAAAGATACAGAAACTGAAAGCAGTAAATAAATATTTACAGACATTCTTTTTGCGAGTTTCGAGGGTAAGAGAATCATATCAGTGTATGGTCACGCCAAAACGCTCTTTTTGTTCAATTAGTTAACATTTAGATAAGCATCCTATAACAATTATCGGTATTGTTGTCAACATAAGCTCAACTTATCAGATGTAATCATGGCGAGGGGATACGTTAAGGTATGATTTATACTTACCGACCGGTGTTCATCCACATCACGACACATTCCCGTATCAAGGAATGCACGAGGATTCATCTTACTGGTGAGTATACCATTTATCATCTGTTTTGCCGTATAAAAAGATGTGAGTAACTCACTTATTTTGATTGAAAACAAGCCCTATGTGATAGAATCACTTATTGATGAGGAACTTGATTTTCAGATGCATAAGGGCACAGGAGCAAGTCCGTGAACAGGAGCAAGTCCGTTCGTACAGCAGAGAGACGAACTTGACTCCCGGATAAAGAATCTGTGATATATTATCACTTATTTGTTTGGACATGTGATTGTTGATCACTTATTGAGGTCGAATGCAATATGTACACGTATGTATAGTATCATGGAAGATCTAGACTTCGTCTCCATTATTTTTCGGTTAAAGATACAACCATGATACCCAGATGATAAGACAGCATAAAGACCGAATATCTCAGAACCTCGGCAATCTCTCAAACGAAATTTCGGTACCAAGACCATATGCCAATGTGCGGTTCCCACCTGGTCTTCAGTCGATTTAAGATTTATATCACCCTGCACACTTTAATATGATTGTGAGCCTACCGATACATCTTATATAGAGCTGCTTAACATTTTTCATTTTGCATTTCAGTTCGAAGAGGTTTAGACAGACCACTGATCTACTATCATTTTCTCTTTTTCTCGCCAGGAAACTCATTTTTGTTTTTCCAATGTTTTTGGGTTTTGAAATTTTTCACTGTTTTTGAATTTTTCAAATTTGGATTTACTCCCCCTAAAATCAACAAACTATGATAAATTTAAAAGACACAAAGAGATTTAAAACGATTTCCCGATGTCAGTTAACTCATGTTTTACTTCAATGCCATTTACCAAAATTAATTTTAATCATAAATGATTTATCGAATTTTGGAAAAATCAGTTGGCATGTCGGTAAGCGGTGCAGACCATGACAAAATTGTCTGGCCAAAGAGTGTTGTACGAGATGATAATAATTCATAAAGCAGCTTAAATATCGACAAGTATAGGAGAGATTAGAAATTTAAAACCGTATCCTGCAACTGCTTCGTGCATTGCAAGGAATCTGAGCGCTCTCCCAAACTGGATATCCACCCGGTGTGGATTTCTAAGTCGATTTTGTAGCTACTGAGAAATCTCTTCACAGCAACAAGATCAGAAACCTTTGGGTCCGGCTGGTCTTCCACATTGCACCAGCGAAGGTCTTTGTTTTTCTCTTTCAGAAGTAGTGTGCGGTTGTTCAATCCACGCCAAGGCAACTGCACACCCGGTTGGTTTGTTCAACAAACACATTTTCTTCAATTACACCGCGAAGAAATGTACACTGCACATTCATCTTGTTGAATTTGAACATCAGACGTGCTGCAGGTGCGTACATTTTGATTTGAATCTACCCTGGGGACCCGATTAAAGCCTTGAACAATCACATTTTGAAATGATTTTCATTTTGTCGAAGCTTTCAATCTCTTTCGACAGACAATTCTGTCTTCTTTTCTTTTTCTCTCCATCAAAGGCAACAATTTCTTTTGTCGCCGATCTTGTGCATGGACACTCCACTATCAACAATCCGATGACTATCAATAGTTCCTCCTGGAACATCCTGCACACTCACTCAGAGATTAGTTGGAGAGGGGGACCCAAGCCTTCATAGACTTAGGTTGCCCCTGATAATCAAGAAATGTAATTTCAATTTCTTGATGATTTGGAAATTTCACGCCTCCCCCTGAACCTTCACCTGTTTTCGGTTTCCAAGCTTGTTTCCATTTACCAGGTTGTGTTTTAATTACAATTTCTGGTTTTAACGGTTGTTGTGAACTTGGTTTCCTTTTAACATGTTCCGGTTTTAAAGCCTTTTCGATCACCTTCACATTCTTATGTCGTTGTTTTGTTTCCTGTTCTTTAATAGTGCGTTTATCATGTTTTGGAGAAACAGGACGACTTTGTGAGTGACCGTGTTCAGAAGGGGCTCTTTCCACAAAATTTGGTTTGGGCGAGTTTGTGCAGTCTTTAATGATGTGCCCAAACTTCCCACATTTGAAACAAGTTCTCCTTTCAACAAACTTAGGAGAACCTGATCGACGGCCTGACGTTGAAGTTGTAGACCCAGAGGTACTAGCTTCACACCCGTTTGTGTGTTGGGTGTAATTGTTATCACTATTAGGCTTCAAAATGTTGACTTTTTGAACAAAATCGCTATTTGATTTGTTTTCAAAAGTCTCAATTTTATCAGTACCATTGGATGCTACAAATTTAACATCATTGTTTTTCTTCTTGAAACGAGCTCCTTTGGTCTCAACTTTCGGTTGTGAACCTTTAGAATTTTGAGCTCACTGCTGTTGTTGTTTACCCTTAAAAGCGATAGGTTGTTGCTTCGTTGGTGATTTTTTATTTCCAAATTTTCTTCTAACTTCAGCTTTTGGAATCGGATTACACTGAGTTACTGAAACTCTCGGGATCGCTTTTCCCAAAAACTTAGTTGTATTATCTTCAAACACTTTATCAATCAAAGATTGATTGACATTTTTAATTGGAAAAGCTGTGTTTGAATAAATTTTGTCATCACCGACTAAAGTATACAACACGTTATCACTTTTAATGGTGGACACTGTCTCAGTGATAGGATCTATCTCTTGTTTAGCACCAGTTGATTGCACAACAGGAGTAGGAGGATTACACAGAATGTGATTCTCAAAAGGCACTTCTACTCCCTTGTTCTTCTCAAGAGATTTATCCTCATCACTCACATCTGGTTCATCATCGGACGAATCATAGTCCTCAACTGTGGGAGGACTTTGATTTGAAGCACATGATGACTTTTCTTTCCGATCAGATGAGCCCTCCGATGGATTGTTCGTTTTGAACCCTAAGCCAGTTGTAACTTCCCCATAATCAAGAGGTACAGTTGGCTCAAAACGCGGCATTTCTTCCTCATCGGGCATTCGAGTATAGTTGTCTCTCAAAGGGGGCGGACATTTCCTATACCCAACACCTTTCTTGTTTCCCTTCAGTTGTTGAACGTCAATAATGTGATCGAGCACAAATCGGGAGTTAGAATAACTCTCCAACTTTTGCTTGATTGCATCATGCTCGCATTTGGCAATGGCTAGTTCCTTTTTGGTTTCCTCAACGATGTTAATGTAATCGTTAATACTAACTTGTTTATGATAAACAGTTTTGGTCACTTCGGAAACACTTTTCTTTAAGGTTTCAATTACAGATTTAAAATCCTTTTCGTTTCTAACTAAAGCCATATTTTCCTCTTTACACTTTGACAGTTCAATAACCAAACTCTGATTGTGACTATGAACCGTTTCAGATTCATGTTTCAATTCAGCACATTTATGTTTCATATCAGCACAATCACTACATATGCTAGGAGTTTCAGATTTTACCTGACTTGTAGAAGCTGTGACATTAGCCATAAAGGTAGTCTGAGAAGAGAAAGATCCATCTTCAGTGAGAATCTTCTCCATTTCTTTTGAAGTAGCATCAGCTTTCTTGATCAAGTCAGAATTTTGACATTTCATCTCCTTGGCACCATTCGACAAACTATCATCTTCAGAATCCATTCCCTCCTTGAAGTCCGATTCTGAACTATAATCACTTCCAAATTGAGGTATAGAATAAGCCTGAGCTTGAGCACTCAAATGCGCTGGCGGCCAATAGGCACTCGGATCGAAAACCGGAGGTGGAGCTGATTGTGGAAACGGAAAAGAGTTTGTATTTGATACAAACACCGTTTGTAACTTTGGTTGCTAAGCTGAACTAGAACTAGGTGACGGGATAAAACCTCCTCCATAATACATTTCGATAACAAGTGATTTGTTATTAATTACAATTATGACTAAACATTTAATAAAACATGTGTGATGAAATTTAATTCATTTGACCTTTTTGACGTAATGAAATGTGATGTCACCTTGTGAAGTAATAAAATGTGACGAAAACTTGTGATTGTTGACGAAAATTTTTTTTTATTAAGTGACGAAACTGAATGATATTAATTGCGACGAAACAAAGATCTTGAATTAAATAATGGAGCCGAATTATTTGACTGTTGACTACTGATGTTGACTGATCTTGAATGTTTGACTAGTGATATATGACGAATCAGGTATGTTGGAAAGGTCTGACGAAACTGAACTTTGTTTTAGATAGGATTTGGAAGTTGGTGATATATTTCACACAATCCTTATCCTTTCTGACAATAGTACACCCTTTTCAAACAAGCACATGCCTATCTCATTACTTTCGGCAATACTATTTTCAAACAAAACATCATCATTTTGCTTTTGTAACAATAGTCAAAGAATTGTTTTAATAATCAATACCACTTTAATAATGCAATCTTCAACTCAAAAACCCAGAACAATGAAGATGATTCAAGAACTTAGATGAACTATATGAACTTTATGAGTTTTCTGGCCAAACATAATCACCGGAATAATTTCCGAAAACAAACTTTTGCACTAGAGTTTAATAAAAACCTTTACTAAGCATGTATAGATGAATTTTAACAAAGTTTTTATAGAAACAAATAGCAAATCAACAAGTTTTTCACAGATTTTATAACCTTTTTTTCCAGAAAATATTATTTTCAAAGCTCAAGAACAAAAATATATTTTCAGAAAAATGCAAGAAAATCTTTCAAAACACATGAAAAACAACTTGGTTTTAACAAGGAATTGAGCCAAAGCTCTGATACCACTTGTAGGTCCGTTTTTCTTGCTGGATCCAATACGTAACCGATCCTTGTTTATCACGAACACTATCGCGGGTGCGGAATCCCCGTGAAGGTGCAAACCAAACAATGTAAAATGGATAACACAAACAGATAATCAAAGATTCACTTGGATTAAAAGGACGAGAACAATATCAAACATATACACACAATGTTTGACGATAAACTCTCTGGTTTCACTATGCTCTCATGAACTAAACTGTGCAACATGCTGAGCTATTTATACTGAACCTTGGACGAAATCACTATGGATGAAAACAAGTGTGACGAAATCACTGATTTCGCCACACCCATATCAACGAAAACCAAGGTGATTTCGGCATGATCTCTGTTTCATCGATGTAGTATGAGCCCAATTAATAGTCAAAGCCCATCACAAGATAACGGCCCAAATGTAAGGTTTACGGCCCAGATGTACTTTCTGTTATAAGCTTTCAATTAGTCAAGGTTGTGACACAACCATGACATCACAATGATGATGTCATGGTGATGTGTAAACGGGACTTGTCTTGCGGCGCTCCGTGCTTCGCGTGTCGAACTCTGGGGCGCACGACTGAGGAATGTCATGACGTCGGGCTTGAGCCGGACCTAACCGAGTCGACCCGAACCGAATCGAACCGAGTCGAGTCGCGTCCACATAAAGTGTACCAACATTTACTTCACGTGTCACAGTGGTGATATGTGTTGCGCATTCTACAACCCGCAATCACATCTTTGCATATTTCATTGTCGATAACCTACTAGCTTCACTTTGCTACATGTTACATGCTGGTTACGCGTAAAACGATTTCGCTATCTATTATATTATTAAACTTGTATGCTCACATTTACACCATGTGTATTGACCTCTATTTAAACGTATGTGGCAGGTGTTTAGGATGTTGTGCTTTGCTTGCTACGTGGAATCAAGCTAGGAGAGTCTAGAAACAAACAATTAATGAGTTGTCGGAACAACTTTTATTTGTCTTTGAGATAGTTGGCCTGTAATAATTATTTTTACTGAATATGTTATGGTATGGGACGTAACTTAAAAATATTTGGTAACATTAGTTGTTATGGATTTCTCCTGGATAATCTGTTTCGCTCAATGCCTCACCCCGATGTTTCCGCCATCGGTTGGGGTGTGACAGATTGGTATCAGAGCCATAACTATAGGGAATTAGGCAAGACTCGACCTAATCCAGGTCGATGTCTTAGAAATGACCTAGTCTATAGTCTAAGTACCAACAGACCGCCTTGTGCGAACCCGGTAGGGGTTCCGCACGAGCCTATTTCTATTATTCAATCGACTCGCAACCATACCATACTCTATCCGCCTTTCCTAAGGCTGGAATACTATCACTCTGCATTTCCTAAGGCAGGTGCACCGCACACTATTTTCAAAAATAAACGAGTGATTAAATCGAGACTAGGTGTGAAAACCACAAACTCTCGATTGGATCGCTTGTTCGACGCGCATTTTACTATAAACATGAGAATTTGCGTTGAATCGGGAGTGAAATCCGTACTTCGACACAATTCTCTCTCTATCCAGTGATTCTATCACACAAACAGGAATAAAGTCGCTAAGTTAGGGGTGAAACCCGAACCTTGATGACCAGTTCCGTTCCCTATTTTGGTTTTACAAAGCTCTCACCAAGGTCTCGACGGATTCCAACGACTCGAGTTGCGCGAATAACCATAAGGATGCGTGCCATTCACCGTATGCCGGTGATAGAGCACAGTCTATTTGGCCAAATCTTGTACTCGAAGTACTTGAGAATGGTCGAATCACTTTGGGTAGTCGATGTCTATCAGCCGAAGACAATCTTTTCTCGATTTTCTGTGTTTCGATTCTGAGCCCGCAACCACTGACTTTGTAATTTATTGTGATTTATCGCCTTTATGTGGAAATTTTTATGTGTTTTATGTGGTTTTATATGCTTATATGTTTCGATTTTTGGTGATTTATACATTTTTCGCTGTTCGCTTTGATCAACATACACAACTCGCACTGCACATCTATCTCAAAACGTTAACAAATCGCTTGCTATGTCACTCGCTTATGCTATACTACTCGCTATGATACTTGCTATGTTACTCGCAATCGCTACTCTCGAACGCACTCGCGAACTTGAATAGTAGGTGGATACGTGCAATATATGTAGGTGAATACGTGCAAAATATAGTGTAAGGCATGATTGCAGTGAGCTATGTGTTCTATCTGATTACATGCTTGGATGTGTTCCTGAGCTTTATTTAGTAGTAGTGCGTGTGAGGTGAGATTCGATTATATTGTGTCTGAGTCCTGTGACGATGTCTGTTGCAGACAATTTTGTCATTCGGATCACACACTTCCCGCGCTGCCCGACGAAACCATGCTGATAAGCGAATCGCTTCCCTAGTAACTAAGCAGATGGCTAAAGTTATCTCACAAATCGTCAATGAGCTTAATGAGAATGCCAGCAAGTCCTCTGAGGAATCAAGGACTGCCTCGCCTAAGGGTACTTTCAGCTTTGAGCAGTTTAAGGCCTGTGACCTAAAAGACTTCACGGGCAAAGACGGACCAAGCGCGATGTTTCAATGGTTCGACTCAATCGAAGTCACGCTACGCCAGAGCGGATGTCCCGAACACCTACGAACTATCAAGATAACTGCTGTTTTCTGGATTGGTGGAATGCCGAAAGGAACAGAAGTGGGAACGATGCAGCCTATGCGCTTACATGGGATGAGCTGAAGGAGCTCATGATGAAGGAATCTGCCCACCCCACGAGCGCCAGAAGCTGGAAGACGAGTTCTGGAACATCAAGCATGATGGTGGCGATAACGCCGGCCTGACAGCTCACTTTAAGCAGCTAAGTATCATTTGTCCAAGTCAGATGGCAACACCTGATATGACGATCAAGAAGTATATCCGTGCTTTACCGGATTGTGTTGCTGACTTCGTGCAAGCTGCGAAGACAACAACAATTGAAGAAACCTACCTACTCCCTGCTGAGATTAACGACAAGCGAGTTCTCGTTGGGTACTTCAAGAACACTCCGAAGAGCCTTCATCAAGCAACCGCCGCTCCCACCTCTGAAACCGCT
Organism: Helianthus tuberosus; assembly: GCA_030545235.1. Lineage (NCBI taxonomy): Eukaryota > Viridiplantae > Streptophyta > Magnoliopsida > Asterales > Asteraceae > Helianthus > Helianthus tuberosus. Next base: position 85,488,906 of record CM060371.1, on the reverse strand, counting down.
GCACCGCAAGCTTCAAAGTCCTCCCGCCGCAAGAGAAAGAACAACAACAACAGTAGCAAGAATTGCGCTATCACAGCCGCCGCTCCGCTCCAAGCTATCCATGCTCAACCGCAACCTTAGAACCGCCAAGTAGCGGCACCAGTGACTAATGCACCACTGGCTAAGCGTGCATATACTGGTCCTCACCCGGCTTGCCCTACCTGTACCTATCATCATCCCGTGGGGATTGCTTGCAGGTTTTGTGTTAACTGCAACATGTACGACCACTTTACTACTAATTGTCGTACTGGTCCACACCAAGCTCCAACTCAAGGTCAAGCTCCTGCACCACAAGTTCTCCTTCCTGCTCCCCAGGGCCAACAAGTAGCTCCTGCACCCGCGGTCCATGCTAAAGCTTTCTTTGCATGTGGTGATCCTAACCACTTTGCAAACATGTGCCCCAACAGAGTGGTGAAGAAAGAGCCACAGCAGCAGCCACAACAACATCAACAGCAGCAGCCTCAGCAGCAGCCAGCAGCCCGCGGACGTGCTTTCAACATCAACGCTCGTCAGGCTCAAGCGGATAACAATGTGGGTAATACTACGTTCCTCGTAAATGGTATATATGCTTCGTGTTTATTTGATACTGGAGCCGATAACTGTTTTGTGTCGGTTTAGAATTCGAAAAGCTCCTTAATCGTAAGCGCTCCCATCTCCCTACGACGTTCGACGTTGAAGTTGCCACTGGAAGAACAGTAACTGTTCGTTCTGTCCTACGTGATTGTACTCTTGAACTCAAAATCACGTTTTCCCTATCGATCTTTTCCCGATGCAGCTTGGTAGTTTTGATATCATAGTAGGCATGGACTTTCTTCGTGAAAATCATGTTGAAGTCGTTTGGTTTGATAAAATGATTCGTTTCTCGCTCGCTAATCGTGAACAACTTTGAGTGTATGGTGAAGTCGCATCGAAGAACCTCAAACTCATGTCGTGTACCCAAGCGAACAAGTATCTCCACAAGGAATACAAAGCTTTCTTAGCACACATCGTAGTAGCGGAGGAAAAGGAAAAGAAGGCATGGATAAGGTGCCTGTGGTTAATGATTTTCCTAAAGTCTTTCCTGATGATTTACCCGGTTTACCCCCGAGTCGTGATATCGATTTTCATATTGATCATTCCTGGAGCCAATCATGTTGCTAAAGCTCCTTATCGCCTCGCTCCGTCCAAAATGCGCGAACTCTCGAGTGAACTCCAGGAATTGCTTGGCAAAGGCTTCATTCGCCCTAGCACCTCTCCTTGGGGTGCACCAGTCCTTTTCGTTAAAAAGAAGAACGGGTCGTTCCGGATGTGCATCGAATACAGGGAATTGAATAAGCTAACTATCAAGAATCACTATCCCCTGCCCCCAATCGATGATTTGTTTGACCAGTTACAAGGTGCTACGTGTTTCTCGAATATTGATTTACGCTCAGGCTATCACTAGTTATGAATCCAAGAGGAAGATATACCGAAAACCGCTTTCCGCACCCGATACGGCCATTATGAATTCGTCGTAATGCCCTTTGGTTTAACCAATGCACCCGCGGTTTTCATGGATTTAATGAATCGCGTGTGTAAACCGTTTCTTGACCGCTTCGTAATCGTATTCATCGACGACATCCTTATCTAATCTCAGTCAAAAGCCGAACACGCGCAGCTTCTACGTTTGGTTCTCGAACTACTCCAAGGGAATCGACTCTATGCCAAGTTCTCCAAGTGTGAATTTTGGCTAGAGGAGGTTCAATTCCTCAGTCAGATCGTCAATAGTCAATGTATACATGTCGACCCCGCAAAGATCGAAGCTGTTAAGAGTTGGGTTACTCCAAAATCACCATCCGATGTTCGTTCGTTCCTCGGATTGGCGGGCTATTACCGTCGATTCATCACTGACTTCTCGAAAATCACCGTTCCGCGTACTTCTTTGACGCATAAAGACAAGCCTTTTGTTTAGGGAACCGAACAGGAGAGTGCCTTTCAAATTCCCAAGCATATGCTCTGCAATGTTCCTATCCTCGCTCTACCCGACGAAAATGATGACTCCGTTGTCTATTGTGATGCCTCGAACCTTGGTCTCGGTTGCGTTCTCATGCAACGGGACAAGGTCATCGCGTACGCCTCTCGTCAGCTCAAGATCCACGAGAAGAACTATACAACCCACGACCTCGAGTTAGGCGCAGTTGTTTTTGCGTTGAAGATTTGGCGACACTACCTTTATGGAACCAAGTGTACGGTCTTCACCGACCATAAGAGCCTACAACACATCCTCAACCAAAAAGAACAGAATTTGCGTCAATGCCGATGGGTTAAACTTCTCAACGATTACGACTGTGAGATTCGTCACCACCCTGGGAAAGCAAATGTCGTGTCCGATGCTCTAAGCAGATGAAGCTATTTGTATAGCATTCGTGATACTCACGCCCAACACGAAAACCCATTTTATTTATGTCACTTCATGACCATTTTGCCTCTTTATCAAAAAACAAGGTTTTTCATCATTAAATATGCTCCGACCCGTCGTTTCGTGTCGGAGCCATATCATGAATATCATCTTAATCGTATAAGAAACTTTTAGAACAAACACATATTCTACAAAAAGTGTAAGTTTCACTTACCTTGCATCCGGTTATGTCCTTTTTCCGTGTACTCGATCCGTTTGACCCGCTTCTTTCCCAAGTCTTCATCTAGCTTGTCTAGAGTCAAACTATCATCATCACAATTCGTAAGACGGTTAGATTAGTCATAATCGTATACGACTATTCCATCCTACGGGTTTTATGTCGAATTTATCATTCGACCATATCAAAATTATCATTCAATCTAATCATTGGTCGGTTTTACTTTTTAAAAGTAAATTGACTTATCAACATATTCAAATGCACATTTGGTTCATTGAACTCACTTAGGCATATTTCATCCGAACTCGTAATGAAATCAAATTTTACACACAACCAAGTAGACCGCGATTTCATTTAGGCATTTCATATCACTGAAAATGGGTTGTTTTTTGTGACTTGTTTAACCTGATTACATGCCTTCAAAAATTATGATTTTTTTATGTGGCGTACCTCTCGGAGGTTTAGGCCTTGTGTTAAAATTTCAAGATCTAACACTTTACCAAAAATTCGTAAAAATTCATTTACTAAGCTACAATCAGATTCGTCACTTCTAACTGCAGCTTACGGAACATTTCATTTAAAATTCCTCGTTTATCCGATTGATGAAATTCCAATTGGCGATTCTTTTAATCACTTAAAACTATCTACAGTAAATATTTGAGATCATAACTAAATTCATAAATTGAGTTATGACAATCGTAATGGGCTGCAAATTCTGCCAGAAAACGCGGCTTGAACCTTCGATACGGAAAAATTCATAAAACGCTCAATTTTCGTCAAAAAATGCGATTCCAGTGGGGTTTTAAAGATATTTCCTGGAATTACATTTTAGACTCAAGAAACGCATGTTTTTGTCATGTTTTGTTCAAGTTACAGCCAATACAAGTCGGCTGTAAATTCTGATCAGGAGCTGTTTGAATTCAGCCTTCAATTTAAGCATGTTCTTGACATCATAACACTATTTTCAGCAATTAAAACCCTAAAAACATCTCATACATGAATTTAGCATCAACAAAAATCTGAATTTACTTGAGCTAAGCATGATTTCAACATATACTTGTCTAGGGTTTACTCCTAAACACTACAATGTTCCTATTTCATCTACATATCATCCATGCATCCACATATTTTGAATTCCCTAAATTCATGAGAATTTCAAGTAGAGAGTTTTTATCAAATTTCACATACCTTATGATCTCCTTGACTTGGTGATCGTTTCTATGTATTCATTCCTTTGATTCGAGCCCGATTTGGCCTTCAATTTTGATCATCTTGCTGAATTTAGGGTTTTAGGAGAAACATGGTGTCGCCCCTGTGTTTAATTCAAACCAGACACACACACACTAGTGTGTGTTTGGTTTTTAATTTTATCGTTTTAATTATATTAAGTTCCAAACTTGACAACTTTGGTCCCTCATCTATTATTTTGTTTGTTTTTAACTAGATCCCCACCTAATTGTTCTTAACATTATCCCCACTAATTAACTAAGTTAAATATTCCTAGTTAATTTAGTGGGTTCGGGGAACTTATGACTAGGCTTATTTTTAGTCCCGTTAACTCGGGGCTCTTATAAACTCAATTCCTTAAAACTTTGATTCGCTTGTATTTAATATTAGGATTTCTTATTTAAATCCAAATATTTACCGGGTTATTTTTACCACTAGCGGTACTTTACCCGTCTTTTAGTATTAACAGATTTTGATTACCAAACCCGTTTTCGGGGTGTTACAAGTCTACCCCCCTTAAGGAGGTTTCGTCCTCGAAACCTTTTCTTACATAATTTATCGAGTTTAACTCCATGCATTTGATCTCTATAATCAATTAAGCATTGCTCATATTTTAACCAATTGTTTGTATTACCAGAAAAGTATGATAATATCTTTTTGGTTACTAATCATCTACATATCTCATACGACATAATGCAACTTGAAATAACGTAATCTCGTTATTTCCACTAGTTTAGTTAATCTTAGCAATATTCATCGCTCGGCTCTATTGTGATTATACTTCACATTACACTTCTTGACCGTGATCATGTCACTTCATGCCAAATTTTATATCAACTTTTTATTTTCAAAATATCACTTTTCGAATATATCGTCTTGCATGTATCAGTGTCAAGACTTATATCTTTTATGCTTACTATTTATATGTCTATCAGAATTCATATTTGTAAAACGTTATTTCTTATCAAAACTGAGGTTTTAGTTTAGCATCTTCTCTTTAACCTTTGTCATTTATCCATACCGGGATATTGACAGTCCAAAATTCATTCTTTTATAATCTTTGTCCTATGCGAGGATTTTCAACAGATTCCCTCGCTTGGTCTAATTAACCCGTAGGTTTTATCACTTAGCCTTATGGGCTATTATATTAGACTTTCACCTCTTAAGGCGAGGTCCTTATAATCTATTTCTTTCTAGTCATGACTCATGGGTCGTTCTAGTCTCGTAAACCTTTTCATTGTATTAACCCTAAAGGTTATGTTGATCCCGTAGATCATTCTTTACTCATGTTGTTCTTAAAATATACGTTTGGTGTCAAGGCACCCTGTTTTTGTTTGAAGAATCATTCGGGTTTCAAGCTTAAGATCCGTTAACCTTGACTGTAGTTCGTGGCTTTAATCGTTTTATTTAGGATCATTCTCCCGACTCTATGACTTCTCACGTCATTTATACATCAGTTTGTCTTATGCTCACTGTTATTTGGTTTGCATATATTCTTATTTGGTTATGTCCCATTACCGGGCTCATTATTCTTTTGCATTTTACGCTACCTTCATCTGGCTAGCGCTTATTTGTGCCATCCGGCATTATAGTGTATTCATCCTGTTTGACTTGTTAGTGAGAAATCCATCACTTATAAACAATCAACTTTATTCTTTATTCAACCCGTTCGACCTCAAATGGTTGAACATATTTATTCGAAATTTCTATTTACGAAATTTTGTAGTCATAAGTCATAATCCAAGCCTTTTGATTTTCAACCCGCGTTCACGTCTCTTGGTTTACACATGTGTTTAAATTCCTACCCTTCAACCGGGTGTTTTACCGAAGTCGTTATTATTGCAACCCTCCCGGTATGCATTAAGACCTCGCTTCACTTTTATATTCCGACTTTGTCCGCAAGTTTGACATTTTACAGCAACGGCCCGTTAAGAGACATATTCGCATTTTCCGGGTTCGAGTGTAAGTACACCCCCTCCCAATGCATATCTTATTCATTTTACATGTTTGCATTCTTCGGGTTCAAGTATAAGTACACCCCCTCCCAATACATGTCTAAGTCATTTTACATGTTTGCAGTCTTCGGGTTCGAGTGTAAGTACACCCCTCCCAATATATGTCTAAATTATTTTACATCCATCTTTGTCCCTTCACTCGGGCTCATTATCCTAATGTAATACGCTTCCGTCATCAGGCTGTGCGTTTACATTATTATCAAATATTTTGCTCATTTGATTCTTTTGGGTACTTTTTAATTTTGTCCCACTCACCCCCGTCCTTACTACATTGGGTGTAAGCATGTCCATCATAAAAAGTTCATGGCATCACGTGCTCACCACTTACTTGGCCAGAGTAAGCGATCAATACCTGGTATACATGACCTTTTTATAATTTTCACATTATACCCCATGTAAGTAATGCCTCTATTTGTTTTTCTTGGAATAATTAGGGCTGCAAACGAACCGAACGAACTCAAACAAGACATTGTTCGTGTTCGTTTGTTAGAAAATATATGTGTTTGCGAACCGTTCACGAACACTTATCAAACGAGATTTTATGTTCGTGTTCGTTTGTTAAGGAAATGAACTTGTTCGTGTTCGTTTGTGTTTGTTTGTTAATTTTAGGCAACAAACAAAAAACAAACGTTGACGAACACAAATAAGCACAAACTAATGTTCATGAACACAAATGGAAACAAACGAACACAAATAATCGTTCATGAACAAAATATATGATACATTGATAGTTACTAAATATTTAATTTGTCGGAATTTTGAAGTATTTAAATAAATATAAAAACTAAAAACACTAATGATATATCAAACACAAACGAACACGTTACCGAACGTTCACGAACATAAACGAACGAACGCGACCTCCGTTCATGTTTGTTCATTTAACTAACGAACAAAATTTCTTGTTCATGTCCGTTTGTTTAATAAACGAACGAACACAAACGAACTTCCCGCCGAACGGTTCACGAACTGTTTGTCGAACGTTTGGTTCGTTTACAGCCCTAGAAATAATATCCCGGATATGTTTTCTATTCGGGTTTTTCCAAGTATTCTATCTACATATGTAACTTTTAATCTCTACGTATTTGTTGCATATTACTATTTGTGCAATTAAATTTAAAATGTGCACCTGCTAATGCTTGCCCTAACGGGCTTCTCTTGCCATTAGCCTTGTTCGCGATCGCTACGCAATTTAGGTCCTTGATGAGTATGATCTGCTTGTCATACCTCGGACCGTTCCACCGTCATATCCACAATTCGTTCAACTCTCGTCATCTTCAGATGCGAGTATCATTCAACTAAACATTTACAAAAGTTAGTAATTTTAACATTAATAAATACACGTATTGTAATACAAGGCTTTTTAGTGCACGTGATTTCGTTAACTATACTAATCATTTTCGTTGGTGTAACGTGTATTACACGATACCCTATGTGTTGTTCACAACACTTTAATCATACTAGACCATTAACATACTTGTACTTACCGGATCTGCGATCAAGCCTCGAACCGAACACACATTATTCTTTAACCATGAGCTCTGATACCAACTTGTAACACCCTTGTCATTATTTAATGGTTTTCGTAAAGTATACGACAAACAACATGTAATTATGACTACATATAATTTGTAAAAATACGGGTTTGTTTAAACTTTACAATTTTAAAATAATCCAACATAACATAACTGAGTTCGTCGTTTAAAAGTTACGACGAAAAGACGTGCGGAAGCTTTTATCTTATTCGTGTTCGGTTCTCCGTTGAGCTTGATCGTCCTTCGGTAACTCTTGAAATTAATCTGTGATCGAAACCAACCTAAAAGTTAGTTTCGATACTTAAATAATAGCTTAAAACATGTACATCGCATCAAACAACAAAACAAAAATAATTTCTCAGATTTATGCCTCTCGCGCCACGCAAGAGGCTCAACTCGTTCTTTCGCGTGCCGCGACACCTGTCGCGTGTCGCGCCCGGTTTCAGGTGGTCCCTCATGTTCGTAATTTAATTCTCCATTTCATGGAGTCAATACCTGATATTAAACTTCTTCAAAAATTCAGATTTCAAGCTCTCGGCTTGAAATCCCTTTTCAACACTTTTGACCCGTTTACGATTTAATCAAAAAAACTTGTTAATTATCTTCAAAATGTCATTCAAATCACATTATATCAGTTTTCTAATATTCAAGGTTCAAATTACGGGTTCTTATGCAAATCTTAACCTGTTTTGCATATCTACTCATTTTGACCCGTTACGGGATATTTAACACTTTTAAGCTTAATTCACGCTTCTTTTAGCTTACACCCTATCTCCATTTTATACATATCACAAGGACTCAATTAAAAATCTTTCATTTTGAGACGAAGAGCTTTCGCCAATAATTGACCACGATATCATTTCTAACTACAATACAAAATATGCGTACCTGGCTCAGATCAACATATTGACCCGTTTAATACCTTGCGTCCATAATATGCTAATTCATAGCACCGCTAAATCATAACCATTTTATCATGTGCACATAAGACTCGACAAGCACTTATTAATCATTATTTGTCAAGTGGTATCTACATTACCATTTGACCCGTTTGGTCTAAACGATTTAAACACTTTGCGCTTATATTGGAATGGTATCTATTTACCATTTCATTAAATAACTAAATTCAGATTTCTCACCTCTTTAACTATGTCTCTTAAACCCTTTTTCTTACGCATTTAGCCCGACATGACTTATGTCGCTTAGTGTGGTTTTATATTTCAACTTTTACCTATTTGTTCGTGACTAAATCACCGTTTCCCCTTTTTACTCGTTTAGGCTTACTTATAAAATAGCCGTTCGAAAACCCATTTTTATTTATGTCACTTCATGACCATTTTGCCTCTTTATCATAAAACATGGTTTTTTATCATTAGATATGCCCGACCCGTATCGTTTCGTTTCGTGTCGGAGCCATATCATGAATATCATCTTAATCGTATAAAAAACTTTTAGAACAAACACATATTCTGCAAAAAGTGTAAGTTTCACTTACCTTGCATCCGGTTATGTCCTTTTTCCGCGTACTCGATCCGTTTGACCCGCTTCTTTCCCAAGTCTTCATCTAGCTTGTCTAGAGTCAAACTATCATCATCACAATTCGTAAGACGGTTAGATTAGTCATCATCGTTTACGACTATTCCATCCTACAGGTTTTATGTCGAATTTATCATTCGACCATATCAAAATTATCATTCGATCTAATCATTGGTCGGTTTGACTTTTTAAAAGTCAATTGACTTATCAACATATTCAAATGCACATTTGGTTCATTGAACTCACTTAGGCATATTTCATCTGAACTCTTAATGAAATCAAATTTTACACACAACCAAGTAGACCACGATTTCATTTAGGCATTTCATATCACTGAAAATGGGCCGTTTTTGATAACTTGTTTAACCTGTTTACAAGTCTTCAAAAATTATGATTTTTTTATGTGGCGTACCTCTCGGAGGGTTAGGCTTTTTGTTAAAATTTCAAGATCTAACACTTTACCAAAAATTCATAAAAATTCATTTACTAAGCTGCAATCAGATTCATCACTTCTGACTGCAGCTTATGGAAAAATTCATTTAAAATTCCTCGTTTATCGGATTGATGAAATTCCAATTGAAGATTATTTTAATCACTTAAAAATATATACAGTAAAAATTTGAGATCATAACTCAATTCCTAAATTGAGTTATGACATTCGTAATGGGCTGCAAATTCTACCAGAAAACGCAGCTTGAACCTTCGATACGGAAAAATTCATAAAACGCTCAATTTTCGTCGAAAAAATGCGATTCCAGTGGGGTTTTAAAGATATTTCCTGGAATTACATCTTAGACTCAAGAAACACATGTTTTTGTAAAGTTTATTCTGGTTACAGCCAATAAAAGTCGGCTGTAAATTCTGATCCGGAGCTGTTTGAATTCAACCTTCAATTTAAGCATGTTCTTGACATTATAACACTGTTTTCATCAATTAAAACCCTAAAAACATCTCATACATGAATTTAGCATCAACAAAAATCTAAATTTACTTGAGCTAAGCATGATTTCAACATATACTTGTCTAGGGTTTACTCCTAAACACTACAATGTTCCTATTTCATCTACATATCATCTATGCATCCACAGATTTTGAATTCCCTAAATTCATGAGAATTTCAAGTAGAGAGTTTTTATCAAAGTTCACATACCTTATGATCTCCTTAACTTGGTGATCGTTTCTATGTATTCGTGCCTTTGATCCGAGCCCGATTTGGCCTTCAATTTTGATCATCTTGCTGAATTTTGGGTTTGAGGAGAAACCTGGTGTCGCCCCTGTGTTTAATTTGAACCAGACACACACACTAGTGTGTGTTTGGTATTCAATTTTATTGTTTTAATTATATTAAGTTCCAAACTTGACAACTTTGGTCCCCCATCTATTATTTTGTTTGTTTTAACTAGATCCCCACCTAATTGTTCTTAACATTATCCCCACTAATTAACTAAGTTAAATATTTCTAGTTAATTTAGTGGGTTCGGGGAACTTATGACTAGGCTTATTTTAAGTCCCGTTAACTCGGGGCTCTTATAAACTCAATTACTTAAAACTTTTATCCGCTTGTATTTAATATTAGGATTTCTTATTTAAATCCAAATATTTACCGGGTTATTTTTACCACTAGCGGTACTTTACCCGTCTTTTAGTATTAACAGAGTTTGATTACCAAACCCGTTTTCGAGGTGTTACAGGGGTTCATGTTAGAACTCGTGCTTAATATGGGACATGTATTATTAATTACATTTAAATAAAGAAGTATGTTACAGGTGGAATGATAGAGTGAAAAAAAACAGAGGTGACAAGCCTGGTAAAGTAGATAAAGCATCACAAGAATGTGAGTATGGTAAGGATTGTAACAAAGGATAAGAAGATGGAGGTTTAGGTGCTTGGGGTCAAATGATGGCCAAAGAAGATGGAGTTAATACAGGATCGTTCAATGCCAATAGAAGTGAATAACATGAAATTGGAAGCCTTAATCAACGTATATGTGAGAATTCTGTGGGCACTTGAAGTGTTAGAGCATGGATAAATAATGAAAATGATAATTTATATATTGCTATGGATAATTGTGTTAAGTTATTGCAGTATTGTAGCAAGAAACCTGTAAAATATGTGTGTGTGGTGGCCAAAAGGTACTTAGAGCTAAAAGCTGAAGGAGTGTGCAAGTTGCATAGGTGGTGTGCAACGAGACTCAAATGAGCATGGATGATGCTCTACTTGATCGCGCACATAAGTAAATTCTAAATGTGAAATCCATTTAACGGATACTTTAGTTTTAATAATAGCTGGATAATAGAATAACTCCTTGCTTAAGCTTAAGGGAGCAAACAAGTGGGATGGTGATTGATTATTACCATAAGACTATAACATAGGGTAATGTATTATCCTTCATGTTGATACATGCATTCTTGCTATGTAAATAGAGAAGCAAGTGAGATTCAAGACTCATGAAAACCAAAATACATGCAGTAGCATAATGTCATTAAAGAATATACTTATGTAGTTGAGTAATATTGAAGTCCTAAAGAGACACATAAATGGCTTACTTATAAGATTACATGATCAAACTATGGATTAACATTAAGGATTATGTGATAATATATAAGAATTTAGACATGTTACGTGAATGACATGGATACATGGTGACCCATTTAATGAGTGCACAATGAAGCTTGTTACAGGATTGATATGATTACAATTGGTGAAAGCGAATATATGTTGAGAATATGTCCTATATGCAAATGTCTAGTATTTAACAGGTTAGATCGGTTACACAAGAGTTGAATCATCCAAGAAAAATGGATGATACTTAACTAAAACATGATAAGAGAATTCTACCAATAACGAGATACGTGGTTCATCACTTAAACAGTTGATGCTAATGTTAAGTATTATAGAGGAAAAAAAATTCATTCCAAGCTTTGTGATCTATAACTTAATGATTGTACATGAAAGTTTTGGGTGAATCATTGCGTTATAACTTATGTTTTTAGTATAATCCGGTTTCGAGGGCGAAACCCATTTTAAGGGAGGTAGATTTGTAACATCCCAAATTTAGGGATGTTCATATACTGACACATCTTGATTTATGTAGCATTTTATGTATGTTGAACTAGTTAATTATAAAATGAGAAATTCTATTTGAGAACTTAATGATTTAATTTAAATAGCTTAACCTTGTTTACCAAGTTAAGCTACATTTAGTATTTAAATTATGGTAGAGTTATAAAACTTAACTAGGATTGTAAGAATAAAGAGGTTTGAAAATGGAGGGGCTTATCTTGCCAAATTGTGAAAGATTCTCTATTAACCTGAGGTGTAGAGAATTCCAGAAAAAAGATACGTATCTTTGTGTGGGTGCCATGGGAGCCATGGGTCAAGAAGAAAATCGATGGGAAGCTTTAATACATCGATTTTAGGTGATTGATTAAAGAAATTGAAGAACTTATAAACATCCTCTGTTGTGTAAAAGCCGGGTAAGTAATATCTATACAAAAACCCTAGATTTTCATGTGTTCTTGAGTTGAAAGTGTAATCATGATGAAAGTTAAGGTTTTTGGTGATGATCTATTCATAAGTTACAGATGATTCTATCATAGTTATTTCATGTTGATGATACTTAGAAACTCCATTGTTGATTAATATGCATGTTAGGGTTTCTTGTTTAATTGAACAAGATATGACTATAATATGAATTTTATGACTTTATGTTGATGTTAGTAAGTTGTAATTACCTCCTTGATGATTAGCTATGGTTGTACTTGATCTATGAAGATTAGGGTTCTTGATTTAAATTGGGGATTTTGAAAATTGGATGGTTTTGGAATGATTGTTTGAAAATTTGTAATGTTTTACCATCCATTGATATATAATAAGTGTATTTGATGTTCCTAACCCTTTATAAGAGTTCAAAATAAGTTTTAACCATGTAAGAGGGCTGCGTTTTATGGTTTGGGTCGAAGTAGAAGCACCATAAACATGATTTTCGCAGCTTTTTAATCAGATTTTGGGCAGACTTCAAAAAATCATATAAAATCAACCGAGTGTCTGTTTGGGGTGTTCTTTATATGGTTGGAAATCCCTAGGAGTAAATTTTATAAATATGTTTAGAATGAGAGGAAATAAGAATGATAGTTATACAAAAACTGCAGTACAAAACAGCTTAGCAGATTGGTTTAAAGCTGAATTATTAGTTGATTTATGAATTAGTCCTGTTTCATCAGAAAATCATAGAAAATTCCAATTGGGATGATAGTTTTTGGGTTGAAAAGATATAAGAATGTTTTACATATCATATTTGAAGATGTCGAACCAACTAAAACTGTACAAGGGTCTAATAGGCCGAATACAACAGTTGCGCAGAATAGTGGTGCACTAAAATAAAGTTTTCGTAAAACTAAATAAAGAAGGATGTTAGAACACGTTAGAACTAAACATAAATAGTTAGTTTTAGTTGTTTATGTGTATCGAACTTAGTATATTAGAAGTGTTTAAAGTACTTGCTTCAAGAGCATTGCAAGCACTTGCACTAATGGTTGAAAACGGGTCAAATGGGTAGGGTTGACCTAATTAATAGTCTAATGGTGAAAATCGTCAAGAACACATATAAAGAGTTGGATAAATAATACTTACGTATTAAAAAGGGGGTGAATGGTCGTTATGTGTTCTAATGATTTGCAAGTTGACTTGTTGTTTAGCAGGTATGACATAGATGGGAAACAGCGGGTCACAAGGATGGCATGGAAGACAACACCTCTATGGGAAAAGGTGAGTGACGCTTTACTCAAGTAGCATATTTTATTAAATATATAAATACCTTTGTGAAAATATTTATATGGTGTGCGGTAAGAATTGTAAAGGAGAGTTAATTTTAGTACGAAGTTGTGTGATAATGGTAATTACTGTCGGTGATAAATATCCGAGTTTATTAGTATGATTAAATCATAAACAATGTGATGGGAGTAAGATGCAGATATTGGGAGTAATAAGCCGCGTAGACTTACCACAAGATAGTTAATATTGAGTATTGAGTATAAGGTATGTGATCTTTATATATATTTAGTTTGTCTAATATACGAAGTAAGGGAATTGGAACTAATAGGGATAAGATTATTGGAAACAGGGTTGATGGATTAAACCAAGGGGTGGTAAGTATCGAGTATGGGATTTTTGTAATATTAAAAGGGGATTGAGATAATGATTATTTATCTGCAGGTTTGTGAGTCACGTACTTAGTAAGTACGTGGGGAAAGCTGTTATGCAAGCCTAAACATAAGGAAGTTTGAATCCTGTATTTGGGAGTTAAGGAGCCTTGTTGTCACGTTTTATAAATTGCGTTAATTAAATACAAATGTTTTATTAACAAATCCAAACATTGTTATGACTAACTTATGGTGTTGTACATCTTAGGTGAATTACAAGTGAAGAGTAAATGGATTTAGTGATTCTAATATGGGAAATGGACTTCAAGAACAGATGGGACACTGAGCAACTAGGGATAAATGAAATGAGATTCGAGTTAATAAGCTGGAACTGAATGACAAAAGAACGATGGGAGTGACCTACGAGTTACTCAAGTTGAATGTGGTTAAGAATTTGGCTGATCTAAGGCGGGAGTGATCAAATCTTGGGAGCGGGTCAATAAGAGGAGGATTAGGTTGTGATTTGCCCAACAATTATATGTTTTGGTTATTGAACCTAGCGAGTCTAGTCTTTTATACTCTAGTGTGTTTTGTTTTAGCATATTGCTAGTTCGTCAATATTTTAAAAAGTTATGTTGGTTATGAATCATTGATTATTAACACAGGTTTTGGTCTTCGTAAGGGTTGTTCGTTAAACGAACGAGTCATGCAGAAATTTTATAAAAATCCTTGCGCGTCGTGTATGTAGTTTTGTATCAACTGGTGGTTCAACTATATGAAATTGATGTTATATTGAATATAGTTTAAAAAAATCCGAGCCTATTTTCCGCAAAGTATCAAAATATTGTCTTTATTAATTATGGGTGTTACATCTAGGGTTTTGGGGTATGGTTGTAGAAAAGGACACTTGTGACAAGGAACCCTCCAAGGGGACGGTTTCGTGTATTGTTGACCCGCTCCACAGGTACGTTTAATATTGTTGTTAATATTAATAAAATTATTATTGACACTCAATCGATAGGTATCTACACAGGCTGATCGCCTTTCCATCACTTCTCGTGGGAAGAGCTAAGAGTGGCGTACGAGCGGAGATCTATTTTTCTTTAATTACCTTTTGTACAATAGGTCGTGCGCTCTCGCATACAGTTTAGCGCCGTACTTCGCCTTCGCGCATCATCGGCATGAGTGCAAAAGTTGTATGGTGATGCCTACATCACTGTGATAGCCCATTCGTTTAGCTATCACCCTCATGCTAACCATAGTTACAATCGGCGATAGAGCCAAAGAGGCGGGGATGAACCTGATATGAGGGATGAAAATTATTAAGAAGTTCCCCCATAGGAAAGCGGTTTCCACTAAGAACGGAGACCGCTTCGTGCTAGTTGAGTTGCCAGCACACTTCGACCCGGTCTATCCGCCACCCCTGCCTGGGGCCGTACGGGAGCATGCTCCCGATATGGACATTCCAGAACTGCCACAACCGCGTCCACCGCCTAGGGTGCCTCAGTTTCCACATCACGTTGTTCCAGTTCCTGCCCCGGGAGCAACAACGTATCAGTAGTTGCAGACTGATGTTGACCGTCTTACTGATACGGTTCGCACGATTTCTTATGCGCTGTAGTGGTTGGTTGAGGAGGCGCAGGAGTGACGACAACGTGAGGGGTTACCTCCCCGACCGTACTGCCCGCCTCTACAACAACATCAATAGCAGCAGTAGAATACACAACAGTAGCACCATCCACAATAGCAACACGATCCAAAGCCGTAGATGAGCCTGTTGTTCTTGTTTTTGTATTTAGTATTAAGTTATATTTTAGCTTTTGTTATGTATGTAAGAACTTATGTTGTATGTATCATATTTGGTCGTTTTTATGATGTTGGTATGTGATGTTTGTTTGTATTACATAATATCTCATGTAACAATCCTCAAATAAACCGACACTCTCGAATATTCCGACGCCCTAGTATATTTTAAAATGTCCCAATATGTCTTTAAATACACCCCGTATGTGAAAACTGAGCCCGAAATACAGTATAGCATTCAAAATAAAATTTAAAATTTGATTATTAAGTTGAGGCGGGCCGCGTAGGACCCACCCCAACCTTACGCGGGCGGTATCGAGGATCAAAAACTGATGTCGTTGATTTCTTTAGTTTAGGCGGGCTGCGTAAGATCCCCCTTAAGCTTACGCGGGCCGCGTGAGATCAAGATAGTGGCGCAGCCCGGTGATGACACGTGTCATCATCGTGGCAAGTCTATACGCTGATCCGAACGAGCTACACGTTGACCTGGAGTCAACGCGGGCCGCGTAAGCCCAGCCCATGTGTTACGCGGGCCGCGTGAGGACCTGTTTCAGCACCTATATAAGAAGGCCATCGGGTTCAACCAGAATTCGCTCACATTTCGTTTCTCAATCTCAAAATCTGAATATTAGGCTTTATAAGCGGGCATTATACCCCCCTAATTAGCGAAGTTCTGCTCCGTTGTAAGTATTATAACCCCTGGATACGTATTAGATACGCTGCCCGATTGATCTAGGGTTCCGTAATGGCTGTCGTGGTTCTGCCCGACGTAGTCATTGGAATGTCGTCTCGGGGAGGGTATTGCTAATGTTAAAATGGGTTATTAATACTAACATGTGTATATTTGTGTAAATTATAGATTAGCATCGGGAAACCCTTACGAAAAATCTAAGACAACAATGTGAGTAATCTCCTTTTTGTTAATAGTTTTTACAAAACCTTAACTATTTTACACTGCAATTTAGCAGTGATTGAGTCTTTGTAATTCTTCAATTACTGCCGGTATGTTGGGGTTTTGTATACAAAATATACTACACTGTGAGTAGTAAGTCGGGATGACAATATGTTACCATTGGACAATGAGTTAGCCAATGTGTAATATGACCCACAAGTCAGGATTGACAGTACTAAGTACTAATGGAGTAATTGTGTAGATATAAACATTGTAATCGCTCTCAATACTGTTTAAATTTAATTAATGTTTCTTGATTAAACTAGGATTCACTCACCAGTATTTTCCACTGACAAATGTTTTTAAAACGCGTTTCAGGTAACACAATGTGAAAGTCAATTAGAGGCCAACTGGACAGCACTGAAGGCTTGGAAAAGTGGCTATAAAAGTTACCTAAATAAAGAAGGCGTTTTAATTCAAATAAAATGGGAATTATCCCTGTAAATCAGCTTGTAATAAAAACTTATGTTTTATCCCAATATGTTTATTTATATAAGTGGTGGTATTTTACTCTGATAAACATTTCCTAACTACGGTCCTGATGAAAAATTCCACTGCCAAATTAAACGACACACGATACCACCGAAACTGGCTCACGACCGCCCGTTCCTGGGGATCAGGGATCGAGGGTTGCGACAGAAGGTGGTATCAGAGCTAAGCCACTGATTCAGCCACAGAGGTGTTCTGCTGAAATCAAAATGTAAAGTGTTAGGAAATAAATTACGGAAATACGTGCAAAACTGCATTTATTTGTTATGTGTTATTTGACTATTTGTTAGTTACAGTATGAGCGACTAAGGACCATCTGACGCGTATCATCAATTGTCTGGTTCGCCTAGAAGCGAAGGCACCTCCTCTTCTCAGCCTGCCCTTTCAGGGTACTCTGCTGATACGGAAGAAGGAATCTTTATGTTTAAGGCTCAGTCAGAAGAGCCATTTCCTCAGAAAAAAGAGGGGATGGTTCAGTAGAGGAGCACACGAGCGTAGAAAACGTATGAAAAAGTTGCAAGATCAGAGGGTACTAGCAGCAGCCAAGAGAGAAACAGATGCCTATGCCCAGGATATGATAAATAGGGGTATAGCCAACATCCACAACCTAGCCACTACTGCAGCTGACCCAAATTTGGAGCAAATAATAGCACCCCAACCACAGCCACCAATCCATAACCAACCTATAGAGATAGAAAACCCCGAAAACCAAGTAGAGACGCATGACTTCAATCCGGAAGAAATACCTAGGGTACCTACACCAAACCCCCTAGACCCAAATTACGATCCCTGGTGGGATGACGTTAGGGACTATGTGCAACGCTACCCGATACATGAAGACACACCCATGCAGAACATAGGAGCCTACCCAGGTATGGACCCTTTAGATCCCTATTACCATGACGAATACATTAGGGAGATCTAAGAAGATCCATACCGATTTCAGGCACTTTCACCCCCATATCAGGAACCCGCACCCCAGATTCCAAACCCAGTCCTAGAACCTGCACCCCCAATGAGTGCAGAAAACGTACAAGAACTTAGGACTTTAGGGGGGGGATTTTAGAAAGCAGTGAGAGAATGAGACAGGTGGAAAAGCGTCTCGTGTGGAAATACGATGAGCGCAATATGGATTTTTGGATGAATCCATATCCGTGATGTGATAAAGGAGATGGTAATGGTAATAATAATAATAATATAATAAAATAAAAATAAAATATGTGTGTACGGATGCCTATTACTATTAGTGTAATTCTATTTCAGTTGGTATTGTAATTTTTATTTCAGTACTAGTGTGTAATAGATGCATAATAGTATATGAATAGAGTACAAGTCGCAATGATCGACGCTTTTGACAAAAATGTGTGTCATGTGATTGACTATATGAAATGTTCTTTTGTGATATTAATACGGGGTAAATGTTTAAAATTCAGATGGCCGACGAAGGAAATCAAGGAAATCTGAATAACGATAACCAGAGTAACATTAACATGGTTAATGAGAATCCAAGCATCAATAACAATGGAAACCAAATGGATAATAGTGTCGTTCAAAACATAGTGGCACAAGGAATTATAGATGCAATGCCATTTATTATTCAAACGATTCAAGAAGCGAATAATAAAAGTAAACATAGCAGTAAGCGACCAATTAAACCAGAACACAGCGTGAACAATGGCCCTGTACTTCAAGTGCCTATTCCCAAAAGAAGAAGAACCGTGTCTTACGGTTGTTCTTACAAGGAATTCTGGTCCTGCAAACCTATAGAATTCTCGGGCAATGAAGAGCCTATTGCTGCCCTACGTTGGATAGAAAAGACTAAGGATGTTCTGAAAATAAGTAAATGTGCGGAAGAGGACAAGATAATGTTTGCTTCTAATTTGTTTAAGAACTCAGCCTTAGAATGGTTGAACACTATCCTCCAGTCAAAAGGAAGTGATAAGGTATACAATATGGAATGGGAATAATTTAGGAATATGGTAGAAAGGAAGTTCTGCCCTCCTAACGAAAAAGAACAAATAGCAAACAAATTCCTAAACCTTAGGATGAATGGAGTGGATAGTAAAGGGTACACCAAGTTATTCTTTGAATATGCTAGGATAGTACCAACCCTTGCATCACCAGAGCCGGTATTAATCTCCCGTTACATGTGGGGATTAATCGGAGAGATTAGACACGTAGTCAAGGCAGCTAGACCTCAAACTATAGAAGAAGCTGTAGAACTAGCAAATACATTGACAAATGAATTAATCCGTACTAGAGAAGAAGAACAGAGGAAAAACCTAGCCCAAAGACTTACTCAAGAATTCCGTTCTGGGAATTTCAACCATAGGAATATGGGTTCTACCTCTGCACCTTTCTGCAAGGTCTGCAAGAAAAAGCATTCGGGAAAATGCTCTACTCTTTGCAATTATTGCAAAATGCCAGCACACAAGGAAGAAAACTGCAGGAAGAAATCCAGTAATGGATTATGCTACAACTGTGGAGAAAAAGGTCATATCAGGCCAAACTGTCCAAGACTAGCCCCAGCTGCAGACAACAAGAACACTAAAAATGCTAGAGCATTTTTTCTGACTGCAGATGAAGCCAAGATGATTCCAGATGTCATAGCTGGTACGTTTTTTATTAATGATGTTTTTGCCAAAGTATTATTTGACTCTGGTGCAAACCAAAGTTTCATTAATACATCATTTTGCAAACTCCTTAATCCATCATTAACTAAACTACCACAAGAATGTCTAGTAGAGATGGCTAATGGAGAAACAGTTAGGATTCCTGAAATCTTGCAAGGAGCAAGAATAGAAATTTTAAACCAAAAGTTTATGGCAAACCTTTATCCCATGAATCTAGTAGGATTTGATATCGTTTTAGGAATGGATTGGTTAATAGCCAATAAAGCCAGTATTATATGTTATCAAAAGTCAATCCAAGTAAATTCACCAAAAGGTAAAATGATCACAATTAAAGGAGATAAACCATCTAAATTCACGAAATTCATCTCTGTGATGAAAACTGCAAGATATATAAGAAAAGGATCTATAGTGTATTTGATTTCCATAATTACTAACACTAAAGGAAAAGAACTAAAAGACATTCCAGTAGTGTCTCAGTTTCCAGATGTATTTCCAGAGGAATTACCAGGACTACCGCCGGATAGAGAAGTTGAATTCAGAATTCACCTGCTACCAGGAACGTCCCCGATTGCCAAAGCACCCTACCGTTTGGCACCCGCCGAAATGCAGGAACTGAAGAAACAATTGGATGAATTGTTGGAGAAAGGATTCATTCAACCAAGTTCGTCGCCATGGGGAGCACCGATACTGTTCGTTAAAAAGAAGGATGGATCAATGCGTATGTGCATTGACTACCGTGAATTGAACAAAGTTACAGTTAAGAATCGGTACCCATTACCGAGAATCGATGATCAGTTCGATCAACTGCAAGGAGCTCGATTTTTCTCTAAAATCGATTTAAGGTCAGGATATCATCAATTAAAGGTACAGGAAGAGGACATTCCTAAGACCGCATTCAGAACAAGGTATGGCCATTATGAATTTACTGTCATGCCATTTGGTTTAACCAATGCCCCCGCAGCATTTATGGACATGATGAACCGAATATGTAAGCCATATTTGGATAAATTCATAATTGTTTTCATAGATGATATTCTCATTTATTCTAAGAATAAAGAGGATCATGCAAAGCATTTGCACGCACTTCTAAGTTTATTAAGAAAGGAAAAGTTTTATGCTAAATTTTCAAAGTGCGAGTTTTGGTTAGAACAGGTACAATTTCTTGGACATTTAGTTAATCATGAAGGAATTCATGTGGATCCCACAAAGATCGAGGCAATTACTAAATGGAAAACCCCTGAGTCACCAACTGAGGTTAGAAGTTTCTTAGGGTTGGCCAGTTATTATAGAAGATTTATTCGAGATTTTTCTAGAATAGTCATTCCTTTAACTAAGCTAACCTGTAAATTTGTTAAGTTTGAATGGGGATTAAAACAAGAAGAAGCTTTTAGAATTCTTAAGAAAAGATTAACTAATACGCCCATATTAGCGTTACCAGAAGGAACTAAAGACTTTATAGTCTATTGTGACGCTTCTAAGTTAGGTTATGGATGTGTATTAATGCAACGTCAAAAGGTTATAGCTTACGCTTCTAGACAACTTAAGAATCATGAAGAGAATTATTCAACCCATGATCTAGAATTAGGAGCTATAATTTTTGGTCTTAAGATTTGAAGACATTACCTTTATGGTAGTAAGTTTACCATATTCACAGATCATAAGAGTTTAAGGTATGTTTTCAAGCAAAAGGAGTTGAATATGAGACAAAGACGCTGGATGGAGATGCTTAGTGACTATGATTGTGATATCCAGTATCATGAAGGAAAAACAAATGTAGTAGCAGATGCTTTAAGCCGAAAGTATCATGAAAAACCAAAAAGGGTATGTTCTCTTAAATTAAATCTACAAGTAGATTTAAATGATCAAATAAGAAAAGCCCAAGAATAAGTAATCAAGGAAGATACTGAAAAGCTAAAAGGTATGCTAAAAGAATTAGAACAAGGAATAGATGGAATATGGAGATTCCATAAAAAGAGAATGTGGATACCTAAATTAGGAAACCTACGTCATAATATATTAGAAGAAGCCCATAAGTCTAAGTATACGATGCATCCAGGAAATGATAAAATGTACCAGGATTTAAGGAAAAATTTCTGGTGGATAAGAATGAAGAAGGACATAGCAGCTTATGTTTCTAAATGTTTAACCTGTTCATAAGTCAAAGTTAAACACCAGAAACCCTCAGGATTTCTACGACAATTAGAAATGCCAGTTTTGAAATGGGAATTAACAACAATGGATTTTGTTACTAAATTACCCAAAACAAGGAAAGGTAATGATACAATCTGGGTGATTGTAGATTGGCTAACCAAGTCAGCTCATTTCCTACCAATGAAGGAAACTTTTAGTATGGAACAGTTAGCTAAATTGTATGTAAATGAATTTTTTTCATTACATTGAATTCCTATATCAATTGTTTCTGATAGAGATAGCCGCTTTACCTCTCATTTTTTGTCAAGTTTCCAAAAAGCCATGGGAACCAAATTAAATCTGAGCACAGCTTATCATCCTCAAACGGGCGGACAAAGCGAAAGAACAATTCAGACAATGGAAGACATGCTTAGAGCTTGTGTAATTGATTTAGGAGGTAATTGGGACGATCACTTACCTTTAATAGAATTTTCTTATAATAATAGTTATCACACAAGTATCAATGCTGCACCATTCGAAGCACTTTATGGACGAAAGTGCCGAACCCCAGTCTGTTGGGCAGAAATTGGGGAAAAGCAACTATCTGGACCTGAGATAGTGCATGAAACCACCAAAAAGATTATTCAAGTCAAGGAACGACTGAAAGCAGCACGTGATCGACATAAGAGTTATGCCAATAACCGACGCAAGCCATTGGAATTTCAAGTAGGAGATAAAGTTTTATTGAGAGTCTCTCCTTGGAAAGGAGTGGTAAGATTCATCAAAAGAGGAAAGCTAAGTCCCAGGTATATTGGACCTTTTGAAATTATTAAAAGAATAGGACCTGTAGCCTATCAACTACAACTGCCAGAGGAAATGGCAGGAATACATGATGTATTTCATGTATCTAATCTCAAGAAATGCTTAGCTGATGAATCGCAAATAGTACCTCTTAAGGATATAGAGGTAAATGAACAACTCAAGTTTATAGAAAGGCCTCTACAGATTGAAGATAGGAATATCAAGAATCTCAAACACAAGAGATTAGTTCTAGTCAAAGTAAAAAGGGACTCCAAAAGAGGACCTGAGTACACATGGGAGCTTGAATCTGAAATGCAAAGGAAATATCCGCACTTGTTCCAGTAGATCTCGAGGACGAGCTCTAAAACAAGGTATGGAGGATGTAACAATCCTCAAATAAACCGACACTCTCGAATATTCCGACACCCTAGTATATTTTAAAATGTCCCAATATGTCTTTAAATACACCCCGTATGTGAAAACTGAGCCCGAAATACAGTATAGCATTAAAAATAAAATTTAAAATTTGATTATTAAGTTGAGGTGGGTCGCGTAGGACCCACCCCAACCTTAGGCGGGCGGTATCGAGGATCAAAAACTGATGTCGTTAATTTCTTTAGTTTAGGCGGGCTGCATAAGATTCCCCTTAAGCTTACGCGGGCCGCGTGAGATCAAGATAGTGGCGCAGCCCGGTGATGACACGTGTCATCATCGTGGCAAGTCTATACGCTGATCCGGACGAGCAACACGTTGACATGGAGTCAACGTGGGCCGCGTAAGCCCAGCCCATGTGTTACGCGGGCCGCGTGAGGACCAGTTTCAGCACCTAAATAAGAAGGCCATCGGGTTCAACCAGAATTCGCTCACAATTCGTTTCTCAATCTCAAAATCTGAATATTAGGCTTTATAAGCGGGCATTATACCCCCCTAATTAGCGAAGTTCTGCTCCGTTGTAAGTATTATAACCCCTGGATACGTATTAGATACGCACGTATTAGATACGCTGCCCGATTGATCTAGGGTTCCGTAATGGCTGTCGTGGTTCTGCCCGACGTAGTCATTGGAATGCCGTCTCGGGAGGGTATTGCTAATGTTAAAATGTGTTATTAATACTAACACGTGTATATTTGTGTAAATTATAGATTATCACCGGGAAACCCTTACGAAAAATCTAAGACAGCAATGTGAGTAATCTCCTTTTTGTTAACAGTTTTTACAAAACCTTAACTATTTTACAATGCAATTTAGCAGTGATTGAGTCTTTGTAATTCTTCAATTACTGCCGGTATGTTGGGGTTTTGTATACAAATATACTACACTGTGAGTAGTAAGTCGGGATGACAATACGTTACCATTGGACAATGAGTTAGCCAATGTGTAATATGACCCACAAGTCAGGATTGACAGTACTAATGGAGTAATTGTGTAGATATAAACATTGTAATCGCTCTCAATACTGTTTAAATTTAATTAAGAGTTAATTGCCTGGATAGTCCCTGTGGTTTGTAAGTTTTTCACATTTAGTCCCCACCTTTTTAAAATAGCATGTTTGCTCCCTATGTTTAGCTCACTTGTTACTCGTATAGTCCCTACAGTGGAGAGAAGTTAGTTTATTCAGTTAAATACATATGAAATGACCGAAATACCCTCACTCTTAATATAAATAAATAAACCGAAAAAATATAACTGGTTATTAAAAACAAGTAGGCCCCACTATTTAATTTATTAATAAACTTTAATCCCTCCCTCATTCTGTATATCTTCTTAACCATCTCACCTTCATGACCACCAGACCACCACCCTACCACCGGCAGCAACTACAGCCTCCACCCTACTACCACCAGCCATCACCGCCTCCACCAGCCATCACCGCCTCAATTTTAAGTGGGCCCCAACATGATATTTAAATATAAAAACCCACCCCACCCTACCCCTAACTTCCTCTTCTTCTTGACGACAACCAGCACCCATTGATTCATCCACCTCCAAATAAATCTAAACTAATCCCCCACCCCAACCTGCAAATTAAATCAAATTCGTCAAATAAAATGCCACAAAGAGATATATTTACTTGTAATGCCATGTTAAAAGCTTATTGGAAGATGGTGGTTGTGGGTGACTTGCAGGGGCTGTTTAAAACCATCCTATGTCGAGATTTTGTTTCGTCTAATATGGTGATTACCGGTTTGGCGACAAAAGGTTGCGTGAATGAGGGTTTGGGAGTGTTTGTTGAACACCAGATAAAAAAACGAAACAAGCCCTGCACTTCGATCTAGTTTCCGATCTGAACCACCTTCGAAACTTGCGATGCTCGAGTGTTTCTGTGGTGTAAGGGTGGTTATTCGATTAGATCTGAACCACCTTCGATTTCTGGCAGTCGCAGGTGTCGGAGATGGAGGATAGAGATGATGGTAGTAGGATGTTTGGTATGTTTCATTTTTGTAGTTTAGTTGGTAGGTAACAATGGGTTGATAAAATTTGTGGGATAAAGATATAAATCAACCGAAAGGTAAGAGTATGTGGTGTCACCGACTCGCCGGAGTTCGATTGCCGGAAAAAGAGTGGCCGGAATAATATACAGGGGTAATGAGAAGTTGTGAGGCTTCACTAAGCTTCTTTATTGTTTAATTTGTTTTTGGTATATAGGTGCACCCACATGAGCTTTTTTGTTTTAATTTTTTAATATAAAGGGTATTTTTGTAATTTTACACGCACTTAACTGAATAATTTAACACACATCCACTGTAGGAACTATACGAGTAACAAGTGAGCTAACCATAAGGAGCAAACATGTTATTTTGAAAAGGTGGGGACTAAAGGTGAAAAACTTGCAAACCACAGGGACTATCCGGGCAATTAACTCTTTAATTAATGTTTCTTGATTAAACTGGGATTCACTCACCAGTATTTTCCACTGACAAATGTTTTTAAAACGCGTTTCAGGTAACACAATGTGAAAGCCAATTAGAAGCCAACTGGACAGCACTGAAGGCTTGGAAAAAGTGGCTATAAAAGTTACCTAAATAAAGAAGGCGTTTTAATTCAAATAAAATGGGAATTATCCCTGTAAATCAGCTTGTAATAAAAACTTGTGTTTTATCCCAATATGTTTATTTATATAAGTGGTGGTATTTTACTCTGATAAACATTTCCTAACTACGGTCCTGATGAAAAATTCCGCTGCCAAATTAAACGACACACGATACCACTGAAACTGGCTCACGACCGCCTGCTCCCGGGGATTAGGGATCGAGGGTTGCGACATCTCATAATAATTTTTTATTTATTAAATAGTAAAATTGCTTCGATGTAATATTTTTGAAACGATAAAATTGGAATGGTGTAATTTTTAAACGGCAAACATTCAAACCAAATAATATTTGAAACGGAAATATTGAAACGGTATATGATTGAGAACGGTGTTGAAACGATAATATTGAAACCGTATAATTTTTTGAATGATATAATATTGAAATAACATAGTGTTTGAACTAGATGAGAGTAAAAAATTGGTATAGTATTTTAAACGATATAGTATTGAAATGATATAATATTTGAACTGCACCAGAGTTTGTCAAACAAATTAATGGTATAATATTTTAAACGTTGAAACGACAAAATGTTTGAACCGTATAACGAGTTAAAGTATACGATATAATATATTCGGACCGTACCGGAGTTTTTCAAAATAATTAACGGTATAGCCGTTTAAACCATTTAATGTTCAAACCGGACGAGAGTTTATAACACCAAAACAACAAAGTCACCAATTTAAATATTGATGTCTTATATACGTTGCGTACAATCTTGTACTTGGCGTATATAACCTCTAAAATTTTGTGCTTGACTGGTGTCAGGCACTAAATTTTATATATTTCAATAGCACGTATAGGTCTATACGTGACGTACAGAAACCCTAAAGTATGGATATAGTTAGCTTCGATGTACCAATAGTTTGTGGCTTTAGAAAATTCTACTTTTTACACCTTATTTTTCGAAACGAACAATAAACCAAAAGAAACCACAGAATAAAATGATCTGTTTTTATTTTTTATTCTTTTATATAGTTTGGTTAAATATATCTGATTTTTTTTCAAACAATTTACGATATTTTCAAATGTGCAAAATGATTTCAATAAATAGCAAGTTAAAATAGAATCATAAACGGTTCCTAGCAAGTCAAATACGCACATGTGTGATTCCCTGTAAGTATCATCGGTATAATAATTAACTCTTTACGTTTGTGTAATAGATATAATACCTTATGGCGGATGGGGCATCACTCAGGTACCCTTTGCGGGTACTAGTTGCGGATTAGTAAGATCCGGCGCTACCCTTGCGGAGTTGCGGGTAGGGGCTGCGGGTAAGAGTTGCGGTGAGTTATACAAGATCACGCGGAGAAGAGTCGAAGAGTATGTTGAAAATAATTCAATCAAACAGTTAATTTATTAATTACTGAGTTATCAGCCAAAACAGTTTGTTCCAACTTGAGCAAACTGATTAAAGAAAGGTAGAAGGAGACTGTCCCGTTGTCGGACGAATTTAAAGAACATGCAAAATTAAAACCAACCTGGCGATTGAGATCAAAGATCCTTAAACGAGAAACTTGAACTGCACGGATGACTCATGTCCTTAAAGGATTTTACGCGCTCGTATTGCTGTGAGCTGCAGCGTAAACTCCCAGGATTTAATGCAGAACTGATCTGGTATTCCAACAGCAATGGAAACCAGAAAACGCAGAAGCTGGAACGAAAACAGAAGCACACAATATAGAGAGAGAGAGCTGCGAAAATTGCAAGTGTAGAATGGGTAGCAGGAAACCTTTATTTATAGGTTATAATCATACCAGAGAAAGAGAAAAATAAGGAGTGATATATATCAATCCATAAACAATTCGAATTACAGTATACATATCCTATACGAATTCGAATATGGATACACATCCCATACGAATTCGAAAGATAATGGGATAACCCCCACAGTTTCGAACTCATCTCTATCTCCTTCTTATCTCATCTCATTCGGTTTACAGATCTGACCCACCTGAAACCGAACCTTAGCTAAAAATAAAAGCTCCTCAGCTCCTAGCGACGATGCGTACGTGCGAAGTGCAAAGTGCACCTCAAACGCGCCCATTCGCGCGTCAAACGAGACCATTCGCGAGCTCTCGGCTCGGCGCGCGTGTGGGCTTCACCCACTTCTCAACCCATTTAACACTATGGAGGCCCATAAGGGGTAATCCCTTATAAACCACTCATACTTCACTCACTCCACCGATGTGGGATGGAGGAAACATACCAACTTGTATGTTCCTCTTTAATATCCTCTTTAATATTTCCAACAATCCCCCACCAAGTTGGAATGTTTCCTTTCACTTAGACTAATGATGTCACTAGGTGTCACGAAGATTAAACCCAGTTTATGTTGATAAACAAGAAGAGACAGATTAGATGGTGTCCTATGGAATTAAACCATTAACCTGATAGCTCCCTTCGGTTTACCCCCACACATCACCAGCTGACTTTGCGTTCTCACTGAGCGCGAATATGGTCATGCGCTATAAATCCTTTTCATGACCCTTTAGAAGATAAACCACTAATCTTCACTCGAGGCGGCACCACCCCTAGATCATATAGGCAAAGTTTTACATCACCCACGTTGCTTGGATGCCTCCAAAACTTTGTTAAGAGCATAAGCTCACCCTTGTTCTCGGCAACGACGTACTATCATACCTCACATGGATCTATCAAATTTGATAGTACCTTCTATCGTTAAGTGACTTCGTTGTTACCCATTAAACTTGAGAAATAGGAGCACTAAGTTCAAGTTGGGTTTCCATCACTAACGATTCTATTGTGGTTTTAGACCCATGTCTCTCGCGGTATTCACAACCAAATCTCTCGTCAAAGGTTTAGTAAACGGATCTGCCAAGTTCTTACTTGTCTTGACATAGACAACCTTGATGGTACCACTTTCAAGCAGTTGTCTCACATAACTGTGCCGAAGACCTATGTGTCTCGACCTCCCATTATACACTGCATTGTATATTTTAGATAGTGTGGCCTCACTATCACAATACATGGGAATAGACGGCATTGGAACATCCCACAGACGGATGTCAGTAAGTAGATCTCTAATCCACTCTGCTTCCTTACCAGCCTCAGCTAGCGCTATGAGCTCAGCTTCCATAGTTGAGTGGGCAATACACGTCTGTTTCTTGCTCGCCCAAGAAATTGCTCCTCCTGCTAGAGTGTAAATCCACCCACTTGTAGATTTTGAATCATTGGTGCGATCAATCCAGCTTGCATCAGAATAACCTTCAAGTATTCTGGAAGAAGACGTTTATGTCAGTTCTAAGTTACTGGTCCTTTTCAGGTATCCAAGTACTCTGCCCACTACCTTCCAGTGTTCTGTCCCTGGATTAACAGTATACTGACTCAGTTTGCTTACAGCAAAAGCAATGTCAGGACGAGTGCAATGCGTTGCATACATCATACTTCCAATAGCACTCGCATACTCCAGTTGAGCCACTGCTCTTCCAGAGTTCACATTAAGTTTCACACTTGGATCAAACGGAGTATTAAACTCTTTAATATTTAAGTGTTGAAACTTAGTCAGAATTTTCTCTATGTAATGAGATTGACTAAGAGAAATCTGACTTCCAGTTCTCTTCACCTTGATCCCAAGAATAGTATCAACTTCTCCTAGATCTTTCATCTTAAAGTTCGAGGACAAATATTTCTTAGTTTCAGAAATACCATCAAGGTGAGTGCTAATGATCAACATATCATCAACATAGAGACAAATCACGACTGTATAACCGGGTTCGCATTTAGTATAAATACATCTGTCAGCACTGTTGTGTCGAAACCCGAAAGCAGTCACAGTGGTGTCAAATCTCTCATGCCACTGTTTAGGAGCTTGCTTCAAACCATACAGAGATTTAATAAGTCTACACACTTTGTTCTCTTGTCCAGGCATCACAAACCCTTCTGGTTGCTCCATATAAATCTCCTCATTTAGATACCCATTTAGAAATGTTGTCTTTACATCCATTTGATGGATGTAAAGCTCTTTCAAAGCAGACACCGCTATCAGAGTTCTAATAGAACTTATTCTAGCCACAGGTGCATAGGTATCAAAATAGTCGATCCCTTCTCTCTGCCTATACCCTTTAGCAACTAATCTTGCTTTATAGGCAGAGATGGATCCATCTGGATGATACTTCCTTTTGAAAATCCATTTGGATCCAATAGGTTTCTTTCCCTTGGGTAGATCAGCTAACTCCCAATTTCCATTTCCCATAATGGAATCCATTTCATCATTGACTGCCTCCTTCCACAAAGGAGCATCTCTTGATGACATTGCCTCGTTGAAAGTTTTAGGATCATCATCCAAATTTACAGCAAAAATGACCTCTCTCGTCACTTTCTTTTGAGTTCCTTCAACCAGGTAAGAAAAAAAATCATCTCCATAACTTTTCTCTTTTCTAACTCTAGTACTTTTCCTTGGTTCTTCAACTATTGGTGAGGGTTGAACCCTTTTCTCAGAAGTACTAGAAGTTGTGGTGCCATTTGAGTTTTCATCATCTCTAGAAAACTTGTTCTCAAAGAATTCCACATCTCTGGATTCTACAACTATACCTGATTCGTCATCCAACAATCGGTAAGATTTACTATGCGAAGCATATCCAATGAATACACTCTTGAAAGCTCGTTCTCCCAGTTTGAGTGTCTTTGGATCAGGTACGCGATAGTAGGCAAGACACCCCCAAACCCTCAAATGCTCTAGGTTTGGTTTTCTTCCTTTCCACAACTCATATGGACTCGTAGGTATCACACGACTAGTGATCCTCTTGTGAACATAACATGCGGTTAACACAGCTTCCCCCCACATATTACGAGGTAGACCCGATTGGTTTAACATACAGTTAGCCATCTCTACCAAGGTTCGGTTCTTTCTCTCAGCCAAACCATTTTGTTGGGGAGTATAAGGTGCAGTTCTCTCATGTATGATGCCTTCTTCTTCGCAGAATGCATCAAACTTTCGGTTAAAGTATTCTCCGCCTCTGTCCGAGCGAAGAATTTTAATGCGTTTCTCCTTTTGTTTTTCGACCTCAGCCTTATATATTTTAAATGCCTCAAAAGCTTCGTCTTTTGAATGAACAAATAAACATATAAGTATCGGCTCGAGTCATCGCAGAAAGTGATAAAGTATCTCTTACCCCCATGAGTAAGAACTCCATTCAGTTCACAAATATCTGAATGAATTAGTTCTAGTAGTGATGTATTGCGTTTATGGACACTTGGAAAAGGTTTCTTTGTGAATTTTGATTTAACACAAGTTTCGCATTTTTCAAAGTCTTTATGTTTTAATTTTAATAAACCTTTAGTTTGCATTTTTTCAATGTTTTTAATATTTGTATGAGCTAAACGTTTATGCCATAAAGAAATTGAACAAGCGATATAATCAGAAGACATAATTTCATTCAAATCAAAACCAATTGCATTACATTCACCAATACTAGTACTATCACTACCACCACTATCACTATCACTTTCATTCCCAAACCCATCAATCACTGAAACGCCCCCTTCATCCGAATCTTCTTCATCAATCCCATCTTCAGCTAAGTCAAGACAATACATTCCACCCGTGTTCTTTGCTTGACCCACATAGATGTCATTTAGAGAAAACTTCACACGAAGATTCTTGATAACCAGCTTGTAACCATTCCTATCAAACTTATCAACAGAAACAAGACCCTTGGTGATACCAGGAACATGCAACACGTCCTGAAGAGTAACCACTTGACCATCTCTAAAGTTTAGCCGCACCGTGCCTTTACCACGAACCTCTACACGATGTCCATCAGCACATACCAGCACTGTTCCTTGAGGAACAGGAGCATAAGTAAGAAACGAGCCACGATTCCCACAAACATGAACAGTGGCTCCAGAATCCAAAAACCATCCTCTACATGCCACAATGCGTGTATATTGAGAAAGCATGTTGACTTCACCAAGACCCACGTTGGCCACTAGATTGGTAACTTTCTCAACATCAACAGCACTTGTAGAACCAACCGTAGATCCAGATTTCCTCTGAGAGCACTCTCGTGCATAATGCCCTATTTCTCCACAAACATGGCATTTACCAGACCTCTTTGGTTGATGGTTGTTAGTGTGTTGTGTCTTCTTGAATTCTTTTTTCTTTGGTGCAGTAAACTTCTTATTCTTTGATGCCCCTTTTCCCTTTTGACCAGATCCTCCAGCAACATGATTTACACTCGATCCGACTTTACCTCTTTTGTCCCTGTTGCGCGTTTCCTCCTCAATTCGAAGGTGCTTCAACAGTTCATCCAACGAGTAGTCCTCAGACTTGTGCATCATTCTCTTTGAGAAATCTTTCCAATTAGGAGGCAATTTTGCAATAATGACCCCTACTTGAAATATTTCTGGCAGCGGAATAGAAAGTGCAGTCAATTTGTTAACAAGAACTTGGAGTTCATGCACTTGCTCCAGGATTGACTTGTCATCGACCATTTGGAAGTCTAAGTACTTGGCAATAAGGTATTTGTTAGTACCTTCTTCATGAGCCTTGTACTTATCTTCCAAATCTTTCCACAATTCTCTAGCATTTTTTACCGGCGCGTACACATCATAGAGACGATCCGAAAGAGAATTTTTATGTGGCCCAGGCAAAGATCTTCAGCTTCCTTACGGACAAGTCTTTGCCTTGCCAAATCTGCACCTGGTAGCTCTCCTGCCTTACGAGGAGGGTCATCAGGAATTGCGGGCAAGTCAGGATCAAGGATATAGTAGAGTTTCAGCACAACTAGCATGAACTTAACCTTGTCCGCCCAGCGGGTATAGTTCTGACCATCGAATCTGTCCAACTTGACAAACTCTTGATTCATGAATCTCAGATTGGCTGTTGGTAGTTCAGAGTCCATTTGTACTGTTGATTAAAACACAAAAAATAAAATCCTTTAAGATTGTTGAAAATAATTCAATCAAACAGTTAATTTATTAATTACTGAGTTATCAGCCAAACCAGTTTGTTCCAACTTGAGCAAACTGATTAAAGAAAGGTAGAAGGAGACTGTCCCGTTGTCAGACAAATTTAAAGAACATGCAAAATTAAAACCAACCTGGCGATTGAGATCAAAGATCCTTAAACGAGAAACTTGAACTGCACGGATGACTCCTGTCCTTAAAGGATTTTACGCGCTCGTATTGCTGTGAGCTGCAGCGTAAACTCCCAGGATTTAATGCAGAACTGATCTGGTATTCCAACAGCAATGGAAACCAGAAAACGCAGAAGCTGGAACGAAAACAGAAGCACACAATATAGAGAGAGAGAGCTGCGAAAATTGCAAGTGTAGAATGGGTAGCAGGAAACCTTTATTTATAGGTTATAATCATACCAGAGAAAGAGAAAAATAGGGAGTGATATATCAATCCATAAACAATTCGAATTACAGTATACATATCCTATACGAATTCGAATATGGATACACATCCTATACGAATTCGAATATGGATACACATCCTATACGAATTCGAAAGATAATGGGATAACCCCCACAGTTTCGAACTCATCTCTATCTCCTTCTTATCTCATCTCATTCGGTTTACAGATCTGACCCACCTGAAACCGAACCTTAGCTAAAAATAAAAGCTCCTCAGCTCCTAGCGACGATGCGTACGTGCAAAGTGCGCCTCAAACGTGACCATTCGCGGGCTCGGCTCGGCGCGCGTGTGGGCTTCACCCACTTCTCAACCCATTTAACACTATGGAGGCCCATAAGGGGTAATCCCTTATAAACCACTCATACTTCACTCACTCCACCGATGTGGGATGGAGGAAACATACAAACTTGTATGTTCCTCTTTAATATCCTCTTTAATATTTCCAACAGAGTAGACTGGGGAAGCGTGCATTTTGGCTTTCTGATTTTTGGTTGTTTGGCCAGTGATATCTGAGTTTCGATATTGAGGTGGTTTTCAATCCAATCCAGTTTTGTGGTTGTAATCAAAGGAAACAAAGAAAAGTTGTAGGTGGTTAACGAAGATAAAAGGTGAATTAAAAAAAATCAAGAATTGTTAATTGACCAAGTCAATGGAATTTTATCAATTTGAAATCCAAAGTTGAAGTCCGATTCTGTTCATTGAAGTCAATATTTAAAGTTGGAGTTGGGCACATAGATTTAATCAAACTAGTTAAATTTCCGCCCGCGTGTTGCGGCGGGGACGCAATGACTGCAAAACGCGTGTCAGTAACGGCAAGCAGATACCGAATATCAAAACATAAATAAAAATGTCGTGAAAAGGATAGTCAATCCGTCCTAAAAAGCGATTTTAAATAACCTAATATATAATAATAGGACCCACACGTCCTACACGTTGGAAATTCGGTTGTTTTCAATTCAGTTATTACGGTGCTAACACGTTAAAATATGGATGAGCTCGGTACCGGTAACGGCACCGAAAGTACCGATCCGGAAAATCATCGAAATTAGGTACCGGCACCGAAAATACTTGGTACAATACGGTATGGTATTTGAAGGTAAAAATCAATAAATATAGATATGGTGCTAGACCGGTGTCGAATCGAAAGTAACGATTCTGAAAACGCCAAAAGGTGGGTACCAAATTGGTACCAAAAATGATTTGGTATAGTAAATTTTGTACCGATACGATACCGGTTTAATTACAGGATTTGATACGATTTGCTCATCAATAATCTAAATATCCAAGTTAATTTTACATGCTACAATTCATTCATTACGTAAAAAGACAAAAAATAAAACAAAATAAGTTGTTGTGTATATAAAACCTCATTCAAACGAAATACAGTTTACTTACTGTGTGTATGAAAAGTAATCTAAACTGTGCAATTACTTGCATTGCTACGTTGCTACATGATTTGATGAGCTCGGTACCAACTGGTACCGAAAATACCGTTACCGAAATCCCCAAAAGTGGGTACTGGTACCGAATATACCTGGTACGGTACAGCTTGATACGGTCGGTACTGGTACGGCAACGGTATTTGAGGGTAAAATCTGATGAATACCGGTGCCGAACGGATACCAAAAATACACTCAGTTTGATAAATTTGATACCAGTACCGGTACCCAATACTATTCATTCATTTCTATTTTGATTAGTACTATTCATTCACTTCAGAATTTAATATACAGGAGAATTTTAGTTTTGTTTTGTTTTTGTTTTAGATATATAATTTATATTTAACTAAAAAACAATAATGGATTAGGGTACTTCAAAGGAGTGAGGCTACCTATTAGGATAGTTGATGCGAGAGCTTTCTTACGACTTAAAACCGCTTCCATATTCATGACACAATTCACTAAATATATCCCCAAACCAAGTGGCGACAACATAGAGTCATAGACGAAGCCAAGCTTTTGACAAGGGGGTGGCATGCTGATCGGGCAGGAAGTTTCCTCGTACTAAGACTATCTCCAGTGCTACGTATGCCTTTAGACGCCGTTAGCTGCCACGTCATATATTTACAAATCCTTAAAACCCCTTATTTCATCTCCAACCCTACAAATATCCTTACCCTTCTTAATTTACACCTCATTACTGACCCACTACACACAATATTAAAATAAAACAATTTGTTCTTTTACTTTGGGCCCACTCACTTACATAAACAAAGCCCTTGTGGAAGGGCTTAGATGTTAAAGGCATCTATGGACAAAATCTCACAATGCTAAGGGCTTGTAAAGACCTTTAAGAGCATCCCTCTAATGGATGCATTGAAGATAGTCTAACAACTGATCACACTCTTGTATGAGACATCTAAGAAACCCAAAAATTTAACCAATTGAAACTCCCCAAGTAGTGAAAGAATAGCCTACGACCCATTTATAATTCTTTTTTACACAAACTTGTATATAGGATACATACATATGTGGTGTGGGGGGCTTGGATTGGGGGGCATTGCTCGACACGTGCCAATTATGAGCTCCACCAGACCACCCCAAAAAATGTTGTGTGGAGGCGACGTGACCAGACGGCGTTGATGGTCCATGTTGGTGTTTTTATATAGTTGATATTTCTAAAATAAAACACAAACTTATATTAATTTAAAAAAAAGTTACATAACATCCTAAAAATTCAAAAAAAAAAAAAAACTACTTATTAAATTCTAAAAAAATTAAAAAAAAGTAGTTACTAATTCTTAAAAAATTATAGAGTTCGATAAATGTTAAAGTGGGGAACCCACTTAAATTCCGTATTCCCGTCGTGCCTCCACTCGATCATCGTGGCTCAGGTCGCTCGCAGGGGCACGGTCGAAACAAACTTTAAACCGATCCAGCTTCGGTTTGAGTTCACGCCACTTGTGTTGGCAGGCGCTCAAATTGTGACGAGCGTTCCCAACGTATTGTTGGTATTGCGGGAACACTTGTCACCAGTACGCGGTTTGATCGCGTGGTAACGTACGTTGTGCATCGACGATCGATGGGACAAGTGCGATCTCCTCCTCTGCCCAATGCACCATATTCGGTTTTTTAATGTTGGTTTGGTTGAAAAAGATTTGTTATTTGGTGTGAGATTGGTTGAAGAAGATTTGTAAATAAATGTGGAAAAAATGAGGTTTGGGATGGATATTCATAGGTAAAAATTTGTAATATTTTTTTTAGAGTTAAATGCTTGGTTGGTCCCTGTGGTTTGCAAAAATTGCAGACTTGGTCCTAGTGGTTTACTAATTACACGCATGGTCCCAAAAGTTGTCAAAAATGCACTCGGTTGGTCCCATGACCTAACCTCTGTTAAATTTCTCTGTTAACTATGTGTGAAATGACTATATTACCCCTGAAAGCCCAATCATCTTCTTCAACCTCTAACACTCAAAGCAACACACACCCACAACCCTGCTCTCTTTCTTCTTCAAGATTTGAAAACCCTAAACAACACCACAGCTTCTTCCATCCCAACATTGTTCTCTGCAATCAAACACTTATACACAAATAAACATCAAAACCCTACCCCATTGTTCCCAGCCGACACCTCTGTTCTTTTCCCTTCCAAACTCCCCTTTCTCTGCTACACATCCCAAACAAACATGAAAAACCCTAATCCACATTCATACCTTCAACCGCACACTCCCAAGATCCTCTGCTTCTCATTCTCGGCCCACACCTCTTCATCGACAAACATCACAACCCCTCCACCTCTGTTATCGGCCGGCCACCACCATCTTTTGGTGGTGGCGTACGGCGGCTAAAGCGCTGATAATGCGGGAGATCGAGAGAGATTGGGCAGAGAAGGAAAGAGAGAGAGAGATCGGTGGATGAGAGAGATCGGAGAACGAGAAGAGGAGCCGGAGGAGCCGGTGTCGAGCTCCGGCGAGGTACGGTGGATGAGAGAGATTGGGCAGTAGGTCTCCGACTCGACCGATGATGATGATCGAGGTGAGGCACTACTACAAAAAAAGGTATTTGCTATGAAATTTTGCTACGGAAAAAAATGGTGGCAAATTTTGCTACGAGTTAGCTACGGATTAGCTACGAACACATTTTGCTACGAATTAGCTACGGGTTAGCTACGAACTTCCGTCGCAAATGAATTTCGTAGCAAAACTCATAGCAAATCCGTAGCAAAAGTGACAAATTAATATAAACCATATAATGTAGCAAAAGGGTAGCAAAATCCATAGCAAAACCATGAAAATAACTATTTAGAAACAAACTAAAAAAGTAAAATAAAATCTGTAGCAAAATCGATAGCAAAATTTTGAAAATAAATATAATAAAAAAACTTAGTAAAATTGGTAGCAAAGTCCTTAGCTAAAACAAAAAAATAAATATTTAAAAACTAACTAACCGAGGTTTTAAAAACCGGTAGCAAAATCGGTAAGTAAATATAGTCAGTAGAGAAATTGGTAGCAAAATCTAGAAAAAATCTTAAAAAATAAAGTAGCAAAATCTGTAGCAAATCCATAGAATAATTCATTGCAAAATAAGAAAAAAGAAAGTATTCAAAAAATAATTTACTAATATTCATCGCAACATCCATAGTAAAATACATTGCGAAAACAAAAAAAAATTAATTAATAATAGTGGTAGCAAAATCCATAGCAAAACAAACAAAATAAAGATTCAAAAAACAATAAAAAAGACGCGTAAGAAAATCCATAAGCAAAAATGAACAAAAGAAATATTAAAAAATAATTAATGATATATAAAATAGAAAAATCAAAAGCAAAAATATTAATTGCTTAAAAATAGTTAAAAAAATCAATTTTACACGAACTGATGTAAACATAAATACATTTAACATAGATATCTCATACAAATAATACGTACTAAATTAAGCATAGGGATGAGCAAATGGTGCTAGGTACCGGTACCGAATATATTTGGTACCGACTTTTGACGTTTTTGGTAACGGTTTGTTACGGTACCTATTTTTATCGGTTTTACCACTCAGATAGCAGTACCGTACCAGGTATTTTCGGTACCGGTGCCCATTCTTGGGATTTTCGGTACCATTTGACATCGAACTCATCCCTTGTTAAACATATTAGATCATCCTGGTAATTGATTTCTATAACGTTTTCATATTATTTGCACTCATTATTTGCCTGACACTTCTCCATTACCCGAACAAATTATGATTTCACCCCAGCTTAGAATTACGATTTGGACCCCAGTTAATATATAAAATCCATGGAGGGGAATAGTCACGCAGCTAGCTGCCTGGCACTTCCCTGTTGGCCCGAACAAATTACGATTTTACACCAGTTTAGAATTACGATTCCCCCCCCCCCCCTCCCCGCTTCAAAATTCCAGTTTTACCATCGTTGAAGATTTTGACAAATTACCATTTTACCCCAATCAAATTTACGATTTTGGCCCCCATTTCAAAATTACAATGTTGCCATCGTTGTAGCTTTTGACAAATTATGATTATACGAATGTTTTAAAATCCGGTTTTTATACCATACCGGATTTGGCTTAAAAACGGTTTAACCGAGTGTATCGGGCGGTTCAACCGGGTGTACCAAGCGGTTTAACCGGTTTTACCATATGGTTCAATCGGTACAACTGGCCGGTTTGAACCAGTTTTTAAAACATTGGATTATACCCCAGTTGAACTTACGATTTATCCCCAGTTCAGAATTATAGTCTTTTCATCGGTTTCGTTTTTTTTTTTTCTAGCAAAACTTTGATTGTGTTTTGTTTAATTGGTAGAGAAATATTTGGCCGAGCGCCCCGCAATGCGGGCGAGGCATAAACTAGTATACTACAAAGACCATGAGGGGGAACAGTGCCAAGCATCCGCCCATCACTCCCACATTGGCCAGGACAAGTTACGATTTTACCCACAGTTTAAAATTACGATTTCCCCTATTTTGCCCCTAATTCTAATTTACATTCTTGCCACTCTTTTAGCTTTTGACAAATTACGATTTTACCCCAGTTAAAAATTATGATGTTGCCCCCAGTTCGAAATTACGGTCATCCCATCGTTTTAGTTTTCTTTTCAGCAAAACTATGGTTATGTTTTATTTTAATTGGTTGACTCGATATAATTTATATTCGTGTCAGGCCGCTACCTTGTACTCGCTCATTGTTTTGACAAATTTCAGTTTTACCCCAGCTAAAAGTTATAGCATTGCCATTGTTTTAGTTTTTTTATCTAGCAAAGCTATGATAGTGTTTTATTTTAATTGGTAGAGAGATATTCGGTCTAGCGCCCCGCAATACGGGCAAGGCATAAAACTAGTTCATTTACATATATAATATCTATTTAGTTATATGCAATTAACACTTAATCATGTTTAATTAGAGGTGGCACGGGGCGGGTTTTGGATCGGAACGGGTCGGTTCGGATCGGGTTCGGGCTGACACGGGTTTCCGCACGAGACGGGCTTTGGATAGCAATGGGTTTTAGGTCGACATGAGTTTCTGCACGGGACATGTATTGGATCGCAACAGGTTTTAGGCCGACATGAATTTCCGCACGGGACGAGTTTCGGGTCGGGACGAGTTTTGGTTTGGTTTCGTTTTTTTGTTTCAGTTATCAGGAATGGATTTCTATCAAAGAGAATGGAGGTCCGATCTAAGAATGGAACTCCCTCAAGAACAGTTGAGTCTGATCGAACGGGGTGATTCCCATCAGATCGAACGAGTTGGACTTGATGTGATTTTCGTTGTTTAACACGCCGTCATGCTGTCTCCGTTAAACCGCAAAACTTTTAACTTAGAAAACTTTGTGAAATTTTCAAACAGAAGGTTGCTCAATTGAATAGCCGTCCGATCGGACGACCATCCGATCGAACACGTGTGATATCGCTTTGGTCATATTATGACATAATTCTTTTGGTTTAAACTTTTTCCTGTTAACAATATTGTATTTGTGTTTTCATAATTGGTTGCTATACTGGATTCCAATAACACGTGGGATTGTCGTAGCGAGTGCCAGGACTGTAATGAACCGAATCGTTACCAACCGAATTTCGGTACCCGTAACGAACTAAACTTATCCCAACCTATTTTTCGCCACGGAGCGCGGAAGAATCCCACTAGTTCTAATTATATGTATTTTATTTGTGTTAATTATTTTCTACAAATAATTTAAATATATCTTACCAAAAAAAATTCATTTTTATTTGAACGGACCCAAAATTTTTTATAATCCCACCCATTTATTATATGTTCCCTCCTAATATTCAAAATTCCCAAATTTAACTTGATAACTTCCCCTAACTTCAACCGCGCCCCTTGTTTTTCGATGAAACCCTAACCCTTCTTCTCTTTGTTCTCCTCCCTCGTTCTGTTCTGTTTCCAGTCGACTATCCCTTATCACCCAAAATTTAAGTTAAATAATGGCAGCAACGATGGAGGCGGTTGTAAGGTATGTTTCACACTTTAAGATTTATTGTCTAATTTTTCTTTTATCTTTAAATTTGTTTGATGACATCAGATACTTACATGGTAGTCGTGAAACTTTCATGTTGGCTTTGGTTGTTGAGGGTCAGCTGTTATGCAGTCCAATCTTTTGACCTGTATTTGCATATTTGGTGTATAATTAGCTACTTACTTTCTTCATAATTTAACCTTTAAGCCTTGGGAGTTTAGGAGACATGATTTATTGAATTGCATAAAATTGAAAAAATATAATAGTTTACTTCATTGATTTACTGAATTGCATAAAATTGAAAAAAAATAGTTTACTTCATCAAGAATTTAGGGATGAGCACGGTACCCATTCGGTACCTAAAGTACCGGTACCGAAAAACGGGGAAAAGTGGTACCGGTATCGAATACACCAGTTCGGTACTGGTACATATACTTACCGGTGTTTTACCCGTAAATACCGGTACCGTACAAGTACCGAAAAACAGGGAAAATGGAA
Source organism: Helianthus tuberosus (assembly GCA_030545235.1). Lineage (NCBI taxonomy): Eukaryota > Viridiplantae > Streptophyta > Magnoliopsida > Asterales > Asteraceae > Helianthus > Helianthus tuberosus. The sequence continues at coordinate 85,447,613 of CM060371.1, read as the reverse complement.
ACCGGTACCGAATATACTCGGTACCAAATGCTCATCCCTAATCAAGATGGGCTTATGGAGTAACAATGATTTAACATTTGACAGGTGTTGATGAGAAGAATTAGTGTGTGGATGAGAGGGATTATTTGGTTGAAGAGCATATGAGTTTATTGCAGTTATTGCTCTAAAGGTATAATGTACAATGTTATAAACCTCAATTTACTGCTATTAGTATTTTTAAATGCCTATATTTTGCTTCCAAATGTAAGAGTTTTGTATGCTAAGAAACTACATATTTAAAACTTAAAAGCTTCCCAAGGGCACGCATGATTAGTGGTAAGTTTTTTCATAAGTCCTACTCCTAAAGAACCAGTAATGGCATTCAATATCCGTGGTTTGATTTTATAGGATATAGCTCGCTTGTTCCATTTTTCTACAACTTATCAACTCGACTAACATGTTTACAACTTGGTTATCACTCACCACCCACCTATACTTTGACATGCTTAGAAAAACTGGTTAAACGAGTTAATTGAAGCTTTCCATGATCTGAGGTTTTGTTTTCTGTAAAAAAATACTGATATATAAAGAAATTATATTATAAATAACGAAATTTTTACCTTTAATTAAATTAGTCATGGTTAAAATTTTAAATGGTCTTTTATTTCACACTTACTGCACTACACTCGCTGTATATTGATATAACATGTTATTATTGAAAATTTGAGGAATAACAAAAAGTTATTACGTGTGTTATTATTTATGTGTTTAATCCCTGTAACATATATATCCATATATAATAACATCAGTTATTTGCATTAGTGATCAGAAGTGGTTCAATTGAGAGAAGTTGTTTAATCGCCGGCTGCGTGTGGTTCAATCAATGCTTCAACCCATTTTCAAACCCAGGCCAATATAAAAGAAAATGAATATGTTCAACTGATTAAAATATGTGCTTTTGTGTTTATGTGAAAAGATGCATCTGTGGTTCTATTTATTTTTTTCAAGTTATGAATTGAATGAGTTTTAATTTTGTTTGCAGTTATTTTAATATATGCCATCTACTCTGATGTTTGTTAACAATCCTAAGGGCCGGAAATGAACTCTGTAAAGGCGTTTCAAGGTTTGCTCTAGTTCTGCCATTTAATGATCATTTATATATAACGGGTCAACTAAAAACCTGCTTATATATATATATATATGAGTATATAGTATAAAGATATGTATGTATGTCTATGCATGTATAATAATATTCTAACATTTGAATTTAAAGATTACATTTTATACATATGTACACTTGCGTATCATTTTGAGCTTCATTTTATCAATATACCATTGTGTTTTGTTAGGCAATTTCTATTGTTCCAGGTGCAAGTATGAATTGAAGATGCTGCTTTGGGTTGCAAGTATGAAGATATATGTATTTGTGTATGAATTGAAGACGTTGTTCAGGAAGTTAGTGTATATCACTTTCATCTTTAATGATATATATATTTGTGTTACTTTGAAACTTTTGTAACGTTGTATTGCTTTGAAACCTTTGTAATTTACATTGGGTTATTTTATATTGGTTTAAATTAATTTTGTTATTTGTATATTTTATTTTCGTTTTTAGACAATTTTGTTTATAATGAGAATTTAATAGGAATTTTTAATAAAATATCTTGGAAATTGAAAAAAAAAAGAAAAAAAAATATTTTTGAGCTTAAATACCAACAGATGCGTAGTTAAATTTTATAGCAAAAACATTGCAAATTATCATAGCCAACCCATTCGTAGCAAAACTACTCCGTAGCTAAAAATAACAATAGCTAAAAATTCGTAGCTAAAAACATCCGTAGCTAAAATTTTCCGTAGCTACAAGTATCTGTAGCTAAAAACAACTGTAGCTAAAAGTTTCCGTAGCTAAAAACATTCGTAGCTAAAAACCCATAGCAAAATTTCATAGCAACCTTCTTCATAGCAAATTCGTGGCTAAAATACCGACGTCATTTTTTGTAGCTAAATTCGTCGCAAACATAATTTCCGTAGCTAAAGTTCGTAGCAAATAAATTCGCGACGAGACTTATAGCTACGAGCCAAATCCGTAGCAAATTCGTAGCAAAAAGGGTGTTTGCTACGGAATTGGCCGTAGCAAATGCCTATTTCTGTAGTAGTGAGGTTGAAGATGATAAATGATGTTGATGTTAGTGCTGGTGGCCTACACCACTGCCGGCGACGAAGGCGGAGGTGATGGTGGAAAGAGGTGAGGGCGTATCAGCAACGGTATGATTTGCAGCAAGTTTCGAGGTGGATTGAACAAATTCTGCCGTTTTCGTTGCTGTTGTTGGTTGTTTTCGTTCGGCAACACTTACAAGGTTGTTGAACTTCTTCAATCGCCTGAGTTGCAACAGAGGAGGGGGTGGGTGTTAGGGGTTGAAGAAGATGATTGGGCTTTCAGGGGTAATATAGTCATTTCACATATAGTTAACTGAGAAATTTAACAGATGTTAGGTCAGGGGACCAACCGAGTGCATTTTTGACAACTTTTGGGACCACGCGTGTAATTAGTAAACCACTAGGACCAAGTCTGCAATTTTTGCAAACCACAGGGACCAACCAAGCATTTAACTCTTTTTTTTTTTAAATTGATCTTTTACTTCAAAACCGTCATCCCCAACGGCTATTGCTAACGGCTACCCCAAACGGTCCAGTGCCACCACCCAATCATAGCCAGCCACCTCAGACTCCCCCCCCCCCTCCCCCGGCCCAACACCGGGCTTCAAAGCCACGCTAGCGGGGCAACGCCGTGGCCAACACTGACATGGTGTAGGTTAGCCAGTATTGTCTGGCGTTCCCCGCCCCAACCAACGCCCCACACCCGCTAATCTAGTACTTACCATACCATATATCACATATACGTACATACATACCTATGTCGAATTCCAACTTCATCCTTGACCGTTGACGTTGACTAATCAAATGATTCAATCTACTTAACAATTCCTATCATTATTGACAGAATAATGGAAGGTAGCCCAATTAAGTGAAAAGACGATAACACCCTCTAGTCTGCTTCATAGGACCACTTGAAGATTCTTTCTAACCAATAACATTCAAGCTATCCATTTTGTATTCTAATCTATTTCCAGCGTGGACTATAATATGTCATAGTCAATAATGACAACCATTCTGGTGCCTACAAAAGTTTCTCTTAGTCTTCTTCTCGTAGATATTCAGCTTCAAAGTAAAACATCCATGCCTCTTGTCACAATGGTGAAAAATGCCCAGAGTTTCAACACAAGCATCCGGATATCGTCATGGAAATCGGGCATGCTAATTCTGGTGTTCATAATAATAGCTAAACAGGTGAATTCACAATCAGTTGATAAGAACAATACTCTGCTTAGAAGCTATTGTAGATCATACCAATCAACATATGGAGAATCTTACTTAAGCAACGTCAATACCACGTTTTCAAGCCTTCAGAGACAGTTGTCCGATCCACAGGTGTACTATGCCTTTGCCCAGACTACGATTAATGGCGACTTCGTGTACGCCTTCGCTTTGTGTAGGGAATATCTCTCCACCTCCGGGTGTTTGGCTTGTTTTGAGTCAGCAGTTAACGAGACAAAAACATGTGGGATTGCTGATGGTGGTAACATAATTTATGATGATTGCAGTATAAGGTTAGTACACATTTTGATTCTTTTTTTACTGATGTAATTCGTTACCGGTTTCCATGCTTGTATATAGATAAATTTCATTTTTAAAATTTTTAAATTTATTAGTTAAGTTCAATAATGGAGATTAAAACTCATGATCAATAGGTTATCCGCATGAATCATTTGTTAAAACGTCAAATCGTTAATGTTTTGAACATTTAATAATTATGAAAAACAGTTATTTTATTCTGATAATTAGAAGCAGCCAGCCACTTGTGTAAGTCGTCCACTAAAATACTAATTTTAAGTCGTATGTGCACATGACAAATTTGATTTTTGACTTCTTTGAAAATATAAGCCAAAACTATCCTAGTAAGGATAAGTTACTCCGCAACCTACGTGTATTTTTTTTTTTTTTTTATTATTTAGTGGCGTCGTTTACAAATTCTTTTATTGACTATTGATGTTTAAATATAATTATAACTAATACACATAAATTGCTTTTCAATTATTACCCAGTAAATCATAGAAATAAATAGTAGTAGAGGGTAGGATGTAGAAAAAACTTAGGGTGAGAGGGGCACTCTCCTAAGAGGGGAGTCCCCTCTCTTACGCACCACCAATCAGCATATGCCACGTCAACTCCCCTCTTAAACTCCCCTAACACCCCAATTTGATGGCGGCACTCCCCTAAGAGGGGACTTGTGTTTTTTTTTTTTATTTGATGTAAAATTATGCATGTTTATAAATTAAAAAAATATTAATAAAAATTAAATAAAATATAATAAAAGACATTTCATTAAATTAAAAATAAAAATTACATTTAAACTAGAAAAATAAAAATTACATTCAAACTACAAACTACTCGTCGTCGGAACTCACTTCAAGGTGAGGTAGATCTAAACATCCGAGATGCTCAACGAGATCGTGTTTTAGTCTCCAATGCGTTTCTTCGTCAATGAGCTCGCTATAAGCTGTATCAGCGAAGACGGGTTCGACTGGAGGATCTTGAATGTGTACCGGTGCTATCGCCCTTCCGTCGTCTTTTATAATCATGTTATGTAAAATAATACACGTATACACGAGTAACCTTATCTTTTTCACCGTTTTGGAACGCATTGGACGCTTTAGTATTCCCCACTTCGCCTTTAACACACCAAACGCCCGTTCCACATCTTTTCTTGCGGCCTCGTGTTGCCTCTTGAACTTTTTTTCATTCGGGATGTGAGGATATGGAAAAGACTTCACAAACACGGACCAGCTAGGGTAGATCCCATCAGTAAGATAATACCCGCGTTTGTATAAGTGGTCGTTCACCTGAAATGGACAATATGGCGCTGTTCCGTTTCGTTGAGTAAGAAATAACGGAGATTGTTGGAGCACGTTGATGTCGTTTTGTGAACCCGCCGGGCCACAAAAAGCATGCCAAATCCACAAATCTTGAGACGCCACCGCCTCTAACATAACCGTCGGGTATTGATGATCGCCTCTCATATATTGTCCACGCAATTCTGTGGGGCACATTCTCCAGACGAAGTGTGTACAATCCAGACTACCCAACATACCAGGTAGGTGATGTCTCTCCTCATGAGCCTGATACAATAGCGCAACGTCGTGGCTCGTTGGTCTACGTAAGAATTCACCGGCATACATTGCACAGACCGTCTGGCAGAAATATTCAAGGCACTCACGAGAGGTCCTTTCAGACATCTTTAAATACTCGTCGTTTTCGTCTGGTGGGTTACCGGTTGCAAGTTGTTTAATCGCAGAAGTAACCTTTTGCAACGGCGTGAAACTTTTCTTCATTCTCCCGTCCAAGCCCTCTTGAAACCACTCGTCGTTCGCTTCGACGTCACTAACAATTTTTAGGAACAAAGACTTGGACATACGAAACCTCTGACGAAAAATATCGGCATTAAATTTTGGATTTTCTACAAAATAATCAGCCATTAGTGTTTCGTGGCCACCCTCACGATCTCGAGGGACAATTTTTTTTACTAGACGATGCCGTGTCTAGTATCTCCGCTTGTTGAATGAGATTTTGGAAGAAAATTAAACTACTATCGTTTGACGGAGAACCTTCATCGTCGGGAAAGTCGGGTAGGGGAGAAAAAAACGGGAACTTGGAATCCATTTTGTGTTGTATTTGATAGAATTTTTTAGAGTGAGTTTGAGAGTGGTGGGTGTGGTAAAAAAATTATTTGAGAGTGAGTTTAAGTTGGTTATTTATATTAAAAAAAATGGTTTTTTTTTTTTTTAAAAAGTGACTGTTGCCAACGTCTCTTTCCTTGATCCATGTGCCATTTCATCGCGGTGAACAACCACCGAAACCCCTCCCCGAATCGGGTCCCCACGGTGATGGCGGCGGTGTTCCCGATCGGGGAATGTGGTCACCGAACACCCTCCCCGAGAGTGCCTCGGATACCCTTATATCTATCCATAGGATAGTAAGAGAGACCTCCGACTACAACTCAAACAAAAAAGACAAAATAAATAAACAACAAAATACAAGAATAGAAAACCTAGCATTAACACAAACGGTAAAAAATTACGCTTTTACCCTCAGCCAAAACTACGTTTTCGCAGTTCAAAATAATTTTTCCCCCCGGCTCAAAATTACGATTTTACACCAGTTTATTATTTTATACCCACTTTAAAGTTACGGTTTTCCCCCAGTTTAAAATTACGTCTTTGCCCCCGGTTCAAAAGAAAATTATGTTTTTGCCCGCAGCTAAAACTCGGTTCAAAATTACGATATCACCTTCAATTCAAAATTACGTTTTTTTGCCCCTAGTGCAAAATAAAAATATGGTTTTCCTCTAGCTAAAAATTAGGATTTTACCCTCGGGAGAAAATTTTGATTTTTCCCCCAAGTAAAAATAAAAATATGACTTTGCCCTCAGCTAAAAATCGTGATAAGGAGCTGCCTAACACTATTTTTACTTTTTCTTTCTAGCAAAATGATGGTACTGTTTTTTTAATCGCCCTGCAACACGGGCGTGGCAACACCTAGTTAAATACAAGAAAGAAATCAAACCAGATTAAATCTCATTATACATTAGGGCTGGCATATCGGGTCGACCCGATCTGTTAAGACACGAACACGATAAGACACGAACACGAAACCTGTAAACACGAACACGACACGAAATCTTATCGTGTCAGATTTTCCAAACACGAACACGAACCTGTTAACAAACAGGTTACACGAAATGACCTGTTAAGACACGAAAATGTTGCCAACATATCATATGACCTGTTTAAGCCACAAACACGACCTGTTAAGACCCGAACACGACCTGTTAAGACACGAACATAACCTATCATTCCATATTTGAAATTAGCAATTAAGGAACCTGTTTAATGAAAATTTAGTCGCCAAAGGTTCACAAAAGTCCTAAAAATGCATAAACACATGAATACATAATGTCTTAACAAACTTAAAATGAAATCCATAAAAGTCTAATCATAACATCCAAATAGTTTCAAAATTCAAGTTCCCACATGCCTTTCTTTCTCAAGATCTTCAATTCCGAACATTCAAACCTACACAAATAATTACAGTCGTATTAGGCATGGACAATTTGACATAAACTCATTCATATAGTTTTATCAAGCAACATTTCTAGAAACATTTGAAGTGGGTACCTTGAGATGTTCTCGGATTTTTAACAAGCAACACTACTTGAAGCATTTGGAGTGGATACCTTAGGATTGTTCACGGAATTTGAAGCATCTGATTCATGGCTAATGTCAAGCGACATTATATCTTCTATGAGCTCATCTACACTAACTTGGTTCGAACCTACAAAGTACAAACAAATATACATAATAATATTAAAATAAACAAAATCGTAAATCGTAATTTGATAATAGGACTCGAGCAAACATAAGAAGAAAAAAAACAAAAAGAACAAAAACTCATACCAAAGCTTGCAAATGGTACAGTTATACAGGGAAAAAAAGCTAAAAAGTAAATGAAATTTAAGACAACGAGCATATAGAATCAATCTAATCATTACAAGATAAGTTTAAGTTCTTTTTTGTCATGTGCAAATCTTGTAAATATTGAGGCATGAGAAAGGAATATCAGACGTTAACTAACTCCTAATCTAAGTTAATCTAAACCCAATAAGTTAGTCAGAACTCAAGAATAACAACTATGTGAAAACAAGACGCACACAAAACTCTAATGACACTCAAAGTCTAGCTTCTATCACATGTATAACACCTTGAACGCATCAAGACTTATATCCATCAACATAAAGGTCTATACTTATAGCAGTGTACTAGTGCAAAGAAAGAACATGTACCAATAAACATTTACCTTATCTCTGGATTTAGGGCCCTTCTTTACATCACTCTTCTCATCTGTTCCATCTTCAAGCAGTAAATTATCAACCTGCTCCTCTAAATCATCCAATTCAGCTGAATCAACCCCATTATTCATTGATCTTTTTCCATTCAGATCATATACTGTGATAACTCAACTTAAATCAAGCAAACTAATGAAACTATTGATGATATAAAAAAAAAACTATCACAACCTTCAAAGTTACAATATGAAGTAAACCCAAATAAATAAACATATAAAACACTCACAACACCAACAATCATATAAAACATATATACATCGAATTATCGGAAACATAGGTGTTCTGAACGATGATTAAGTTGCAGAAAACATAAATATGAACAATCAAAGTAAAATCAAACAATGAGAACGTAAAATAGATCTGTACTTCAAACTCAGATTTGTGTGAGTATATCACCAATCAGATTTGTGTGAGTATATCACCAATCAGAACGTAAATAGATTTGTGTGAGTATATCACCAATCAAAACACTAAATCAAAATAGATTAAGTTGCAGAGAACATAAATATGAACAATCAAAGTAAAATCAAACAAACCTGTTGAAGAATTGCAGAACAAAATAGGTGTTCTGAACGATGGTTGTGGTGTTCGTCGAGTAGCTGAACGATGGTTGTGGTGTTCGTCGAGTAAAATCAAACAAACCTCGTTCTAAAACGGCGATGGTTGTGGTGTTCGTAGAGTACCTGAACGATGATGCTGAACGATGGTTGTGGACCTTGTGGTGTTCGACGGCTGCTGGAGGAGCCTGGAGGCTGGAGAGTTTCTTTTAGGAATTTAGGGTTTACTAGTTTGGAGCGTGAATTGTTAAAAGTAATTTCAAAATTTGGACACCCACCCTGCCCCGCGTATTGAAAATTGAAACATACCTGATATATTTTTTTTAATTAAAATTCTTAGCATGTCATTAACGGGTCTTAACAGGTTAACGGGTTTTAACCTGTTAAGACACGAAATTTAAACAGGTCTTATCGTGTCGACCTGTTTAGACACGAAACCCGTTAAGGCCAAACACGAAACCTGTTAACTTCGTGTAGGTTCGTGTCGTGTTATCGTGTTCGTGTCAGAATTGCCAGCCCTATTATACATATTCTTTCCTTTTACCATTTCACAACCAAAATAGGGCAACCGGCCAACCAATAATTTGTTTTTTACATATCCTTAAGTACGATTTTTTAGAAATGTACAGTGTTTAAACATATATACTCCTAAATCTATATCGTTGTCAGCCGAGATACTAGAACATTCAACCACTGCTACACATCTTGGTATTGCTACGCTACAAATTCTTCCATATCATGAATTAGGTAAATAAATTATAGAAAAAGAAAGGTAAATGTTTATCTTTCGACAAGGTGGTCCTTTTGAAACCATGCAACAAGGAAAAACTTCTTTAATACCAAAGTAATATGATTTTATAGTGTTAAAAAATAAGCACTTTCAAGCTATTAATCCAATTTGAAGATACTTAATTTCAATTACATTTGTTAAGTTATCAGGACAAAGATATACGCATTAATGCTCAAGTGTAAGTCTTTTGTGCACAGATACGAAAACTTTGGTGTAAATTTTGGTAATTCAGAAGTGATATTGGATAATGATGCCCCTCCAGGAGAAGTATGTAGTAACGAGTCAGCATCTCAGCCAATAACAAGCTTCAACCAAGTGGTAGAGAATTTGTTATCTGATATTCGAGACGCTACTCCAAGAACATCTGATTACTATATAGCTACCACAAGGCAAGTCCCAACCGATAATACAACAGTGTATGCAGTTGCACAGTGTGTTAGAAATGTAAGCCAAGCCATTTGTCGAGGCTGCTTGAATACAGCATATAACAACTTATATGGTTGCCTTCCCAATAAGGAAGGAAGGGCCATTGACATTTTTTGCTTTATGAGGTATTCTGAGACTCCATTTTTCGAAAGAAACCAGACAACAAACATCACACCTTTTCTAAGTGAAGGTGAGGTCTCTTATGTATACTTAAGATTTAGCTTTTCATAGGAAGCTATTTAATTTGCACTACTATAGTAACAAATATATTGTGCAACTTTACATGACAGGAAGCTCTAGCAATTCTGCAATGATAGCTGGAGTAAGTAGTGCTGTCGGTCTTCTTTTGCTTGTAGTTGCTTTGTTGTTATGGTATCGAAAAATGAAGAAAGCTAAGACTTCTGAAGAAGGTAACCATACATATGTCCACCATGGGTGTAGCATATTGTTCAATGCAATATCTTTAAACATATAATTATGTTCCATGTCAATATATTGTTTTTAGATTACAACTAGTGCTAACTTTTTGTACCATGCACCATGTGATACTTTTAGCTGAATCTGGACTACAACCAGATAAAAGTTACAGTTACCAGCAATTGCGATTAGCAACTCATGAATTTGGAGACGAGTGTAGAGTTGGGAAAGGAGGCTTTGGTGAAGTATTCAAGGTAATTTAATCTTTTAATTGGTTTTATTCTAAATTACTCTCTTGATTTAAATAATGGTATTTTATTTGTAACACTAAGCTTGAATATTGACCACACTAGTAAACATAAGGAAAAGTTGTTTGCAAACCAAAAGAGTAAGGCATGTGTCATTTATTAGTAAAATGTTGCTCAACGTAAGTATCTTAAATGTCATGGTGTATGTATTTCTTTACAATTGAAGAAATAGTTCTCTACTTTCATTGGTATTCCAGGCGAATGCTGAATTTAGGATATTAGATTTGAAAATGATAGTTTATTCCTTCAACAGGCAATTATAGACGATGAGAATATAGTAGCGGTGAAGAGACTGCATGTTGGTTATGCTAGAGCAAAATCAGAATTCGAAAACGAAGTGAGGCTCATAAGTAATGTGCAACATCGGAATCTTGTACGACAACTAGGTTGGTGCATTGAGGGATCTGAGTTGCTTCTTGTCCTAGAATACATTCCACAAGGCAGCCTTGACAACTTCTTATGGGGTAAGTTTTGCGCAAATATTAATGCTTATAACCTTGTTTTTTGGCCAAATAGAAAATAAAAGGCTACCACAATGTAAATATTGAGATAAGTATGTACCTGATAATTAAGTTCACCACGAATAGGTGAAAAAAGAGGCACTCTGAACTGGGAGAAAAGGTTTGACATTATCTTTGGGGTTGCTAGGGGCCTTGTCCATCTTCATAATGAATTCCATGTCAAAATAATTCACAGAGATATAAAATTGAATAATATTCTCGTGGACGATGATTTTCAACCCAAAATTTGTGATTTTGGATTGGCAAGACTACAGCCAGAGGATCAAACCCATGTTAGCACAAAGCTAGCCGGCACACTGTAAGTTGGTGTAAATCTTCCCTTTGATATATATCTTAATCCGGATTTAAATACCCTACTTTTCCCATGACAATATTTTCATGACATGATTAATATAGAGGGTACATGGCACCAGAATATGCGACAAAGGGACATTTATCAGAGAAGGTTGACACCTACAGCTTTGGTATTGTAATCCTTGAAATCATCAGCGGACGAAGATGTACTGATGAAAACTTTAGTGGACCAGACACATCTCACCTTCTTGAACATGTAATATACAACCTCCTAAACTTTTTCTTCTTCAATTAGAGAGCAAAAATGATGATTACATTAGTCATATTTGAGTTATAAGTTCAAAGTGACACTTCCATATGCAAATTTAACTCTTGCGGAACTTGTTGCATATATATGATAAATATTATTTTGTTGAATAGGCATGGCAATTGTATGAGAGAGGCATGCACATAGAGCTAATCGATCAAGAGTTGCGTATAGAAGAACAACATATAGCAAATGTGATGAAAACCATTGAGATTGCTCTAATGTGCACTCAGTCACCAGCTTCTTTGAGACCAACCATGTCAGAAGTTCTTTTGATGTTGTCAAGTGGGATATCTATGAGGCCAGGAAAACTAATCAAGCCTAGTTTCATTGATTCTCGTAGAGTGATCCACATTGGCGCATATCGGTCACAGAACAAGTAATACATATAAATGTATAAAATAGCACATTTTATTGAGCTATTGTGCACATTAGGTGTCCACTATGATTTAGCAGCTCAACATCGAGGACAATTTTTTTGTTGTACCAACATTTTTTATGCAAGATCAAATGCCATGTTAACCTTCATGATTGTTGGTTATTGAAAATTTGGAATGGTGTGACTCGATATTGAATTTATTGTAGTTCTATGGTCTTTTGGCCCTTGGATGTGAATTTTCAAAAGAAACTTATTTTTCTACTTCAAAATTTATATAAGTGTCTAAATATCACCAAATTCAAAATTAATACTTGTTAATATATTATAAAAAAGAAAAAATAATGATAACATGTTTTTTATGAGCGATTTTAAAAAAATAAAATAAATATTTAATATGGTTAGATAGCTTGAATGGTAATATATGTCACTTAATAATAAAAAACCAAAAAAAAAAAAAAAATAGATGGTATAAGAAAATATAAATTTTCGTTCTTAAACTTTTATATGTATTTGTTGGAATTCGTCTGTGTACAACTTTCATTTTTAAATAAAATGTGATTTTATTTATTAACAATTAATATCATATATTAATTACAAAAGCTAGAAGCATGTATAATCAAACCGACTAATCGTTCCAGTGATCTAATTGCATCTGTTAAAACAAACACAACCGTAGGCGGATTTCAAAAAAAGTAACATTTGATGAAAAACTAAAGATTCACACTTTGAATCAACAAAATGTCAGATCACTTGACTTTGTTCACGAACCGTGATCCCGAATCAACAACTTGAGACAAAGGTTCTACGATAGTGGATGATGAAGGTGTGGTGGAGGTTAGGGTTTGCAGGCACAGGTGGATGGTGGTGTGCCGGAGGTAGTTGGAATTGGTGGTGGTATGCGGTGGCGGGGGCGGAGGCTACGGCGGTGGTTGTGGTGGTTGGTGGTGGTGGTGTTGGTTGGTGGTGGTAGTTGGGGGTGTAGAGAGATAGGTAGTTATGTTTTTGTGTGTGTGTGTATATATATACGTGTGTGTGTGTGTGTGTGTCTGTTTGTAGGTATTATAGAAGTATAAACTTAAAACTTAAAAGGAAAATAAAAATGAAAAATTACCTTTTTACCCGTCATTAAACATTGAGTTTTAATATCGATGAATTTTTTTGGATGTAACTGACATGTTTCATAAATGTCATGGACGAAAATGGTATAAATTTAAAATTTGGTCTAGACTGACATAATTGAACAAACCACAACGACGAAAATGACAGTTAACTCCTTATGAATTACATAAAAAAGTTAACGAAATTAAAATTTTTAAAGACATATATTGACAACTATATGTGTTAACAGATAACATTAAATTTTACTCAAACAATAGTAAATGGTGTTATTCAACGTGTGCAATACACAAGTTATTTAAAGATATATTTTTTTTTATCACCAAGTAATTATAACATTTTTACCAGCTGGGGTAGCCCAGTTGGCCACCGACACCCACCTCTAACCAAGAGGTATCGGGTTCGAACCTTGGGGCGAACAAAGTACCCTCAAAGGGTCGGCTCGGCAAGGGTATTTACTGCCAGGCTCAGGCTTGTCGGGTGGCGGCCTGGGAGGGGTTATCCCCTCCGCGGTCAGGGGTACCGTGCATTACCCTTTTTTTAAATATAACATTTTTCGTGAGAACTTGAAAACTCTTAAAAACACATTTTTTTGGATGTAAATCTAGCATTTTTTAAAATACAATTTTTTTTTAAAAAAAAAATATGTATATAAATAAATTTTTATTACACCTGTGCAACATTACGAAAAACTTAAACCGGCCAACCCCCTCACCCACATCCCCCAAAAACCTAAACCCCCCACACCCACCCCCAAAAACCGATACCCCCCATCGCCACCCCTCCCAAAACCTAAAAACTAAACACCAAACCAAAACCCCCCACCCCAGCCCCCAAAAATCTAAAACCCCCCGATTCCTCCCCCCCCCCCCCCCCCCCCTCAAAAAAAACCTAAAAACTAAACTCGAAACCTTTACCCCTCAAAAACATAACCCTAAACCCAAAACCTAAACCCTAAGGCTAAATAGTATTTCATATGTGCAATACTATAATAGTAGTATTGAAAAAACACGTCATGTTAAATCTTTTGTTTGTGTCCAAAAATATACTCGAATATACTCAAATGAGAGATAAGAAAATATGTGATCTTATGGTACAATTTGTTTTTTTTTAATAATAACATATAAAGAATATAGAAGTGTTTGAATATATATATATATATAGAGAGAGAGAGAGAGAGAGAGAGAGAAACGGGATCAGGAGAAAACGGCAAAAAGTGTGAGAACGGTGAGAACGCATCCTGGCCGAACACGTGGCGCGGGGCATGATCAGGGTCCGATGGCTTTTTTTGTCTTTTTAGTATTCTTCTCCTTTCACGAATTTCGCGTTTGACATGCTGCTTTATTTTTTGCGTGCAAGATAATTTTAGTGTTATGTAGAATTATTAATTATTTTGTAGGATCGTTTTCAGACCCGAACGAGTCGTTTAGAAGAGTTTTTCTCAATACGAAAGGCGGAAACAGACGTATCGAGTTCAATTCAGCAAGAATATCACTTTAAACTGTCTCTTGATTGATTTGACAAAGAATTACAGCGAGTAGACACTTCGGCAGCACTTCGTTGCTCAACCGGAATGTTCAAGACCCTTTCAAATGAAATCAGACAACACATATATATAGCCAGGTAATTCCGCTTGAAACAGCCTCAAGCGAAATCACATTCAAGCGGAATCACTGATTTCGTTTGAACTTGACATGATGATTTCAAACGAAATTACAACTTCTAATTCCGTTTGAAATTACTTTTCACCCTATATTTGACATTTTTCTCGTACAACGTGCCTAGATCTATCTAATACAATACAAGACGAAGTCGACAGACGGATGTACCAACAGACTCCCCCTCGGATGTTGACGAAGTCTTCAGTGTCGAGTCTTCAATCAATCTTCAGTCTTTATCAGTTTTCTCGATCTTTTTTCCGAAGTATCTAACAATGTAAGTATTCTCAATTTCTCTTCTCTTTATCAACTTATCTCCCCCTAGGATGTTGATCTAAACTTCAATTTCAGAATCATAATCTGGCTCTTGAGTCTTCTAATTCTCTTTATCAGATTTCTTGATTCCTTAAGTTCATCAGCATCAGCAGTTCTAGGAATGTAACCTGGCCTACCTGCACAACCTCTACCTCACAGTAAATTTCACAAATTTAACATTTGACAAATTTAGAAACTACCATTTGTAGATATAAATCTCAAAAATGATTTAACATTTAAAACGTTTCTCTGATGAACCACTTGAAGAAATATCATTTTTACATTTAAAACTTCTTTCAAACAGACTCCCCTTCACTGATTGTCATCATGTTTAGCACTTGGAATTTTGAAAATCAGCTCTTCAGCATCAGTTGTCGAAAATCTTTTTGAATTTTTCAAAATTTTATGCTAAAACACACTAAAATCTTTTTGGATTTTTGATTTAAATGAAATGCAGTAAAGAAATATTTACATACAATATTTTTGTGAGTTTGTGTAAGAGGATCATATCAGTTTTTTTTTAGACAAGTCACCAACACCGTTAAGCTATAAACTATTTCAGTTCTAAACGATTCACTTAGATTGTCAGTATACTGATCCACTTAAATTCTCACACAAAGTTTAACTGTTTCGAGATACGAGATTAATGTTTTAAGCACTTTAACTTATTCGCGTGTCCCACCTCAGAATATACTCCCGTATCCAGATCCCAATATTCAGTCTTACAGGTGAGTATACCTAGATGATATCTGTAAAGGGTTAAATTGCGAGGGCCGTGAGAGCTCAGGCTATTGCTTCCGCAAAATCAGAGAGATGACGGCTTCGACTTTTGGTGTGTCCCCTTTAGAGGATCTTTTGTTTCAACATCACATGATTAGCATTTTGCAATGTTTCATCATTTTTTGTACTGAGGGCGACGCTATATTTCAAGCAAGCAGAAAGTATTATACGGGGACTAGGCCATTGCTTCCGCAAAATCAGAAGTCCCGGAATAATACCCCAGATATCACTGAGTATAAAGACCTAGTATCTCAAAAAGAGGGACCTTTCAAACAAGATTTCGGGGGTTACCCATATATCCGAGAGATGTTCTCCACGATATAAGTAAGTTTGAAATTTAGGTTTATATCTCGTCACAATCTACTAAATGTGTAAAAACCTACTGGCACATCATCAGTGAGATCGTTTATCACATTTTGAATTTCCAATTCTTTAGCATGTTGTGATCGTCCACTGATGTACTATCATTTCCTCTTTATACAACAAAACTCAATTTTTTCTTTTATCATGTTTTTGTCTTTTTCAAATTTTTCAAATGTTTTTGGATTTTCAGAAATTTCTTACTCCCCCTAAAATGCAAAATCATTTAAAAGAATTTTGAAAACAAACTATACAAGTAAAGTGACAACTGAAATCGAATTGCTTCAAATCGCTATCCACTTGGCATAAACAATCAGAACTCCCCCTTACAACAAACTATTTTCCCATTGTGATTTCAAAACACTTAAGTTTGTTTTAATCAAATGGTTTTTCTGGAAAATAAGTTTTGTTGAATTTATCACTTGTAGGAATGGGGTTTTGTTCATCACTTTGTCTTTCAACTTCAACCATTTGAAAAATATAACAATTTTAAATTCAAATAACCAATACCACTTGTAGAAAATCAAGTACAACTTAATGTCTCTGATTTACCACTTGTAAGACGAAATCACTTTCGTGAATTTCTCAAGAAAGATGCCGATTCCTGCTCCACTCTTACCAACCTGGGAGCTCCAGCAAGTCCTGATTTTTCATTCATCATAATAGGTTCCATCCCAGTCACAAACCTGAGATGAAACTCTCTTACCTGGTTTCTTCAATTTTTTCTCATAAAACTCCTTCACCCCTTTAACCTTCCCATCAACCATTTTACCAAAAATATGTTGCACTTTGGCATTAAAAACTTTTTCAACATCAAATTCTTTCTTTTCAGAATAGAATTGATTTGAAATTTCAATTTTACCAACTTTTTGTTTAAAATTTTCAGCCTTCAATGGTGGAAAGTTAACATCATCCATTGGAGGAACTGAATTCTCACTTTTAATCCCAATTTGTGGCTCTTCTGACTTTGTGGAATCAGATTCATTGCCAGAAGATAGCTCCTCTGATTTCGATGAATCAGAATCATTGCTAGAACTATCATCAGATTTCTTAACAACCCACTTTTGGTTATCAAGATTTGCTCTCCTTCTGTAAAAATCTTTTGAACACTCACCAACCTCAAACTTTGAATTTTTGAAAACTTTGAATTTTTCGGTTGGTGATTCACTCTCAACAATTTTTATTTCAGTTTTTTAGAGACTCCCTGTTTTGTTTGTATTGCCTTAGAACAATTCCTGGCAATATGACCAACTGTTTTGCATTGAAAACAGGTTCTTGTCTCTTTCCTTTGAGCAATTTCCTTCTTCATTTCCTCTTGCTTCTTAGCAAGGAATTCTTTGTTTGTTTGATTTCTGAACAACTGCTCCTTTTCTTCTTCAGTTGATGTTCCTGAAACAAAAACAGTTTTTGATTTATAAGTTTTCTCATTTTTATGATTTTTCGGTGGGATAAAACCAAGACCTTTCCTTTTGAAATTACCGTTATGGTTTGGTTTCTTTTGAAAACCCGAACCAGAACTGTAACCCTTTTTCTTGTTTAAACGTTGTTGAACTCTTGAGGTGTAAGGATTAGGTTTTTCAGAAAGATTTTCATCTTTTATTTCAGAAATATTAATTTCTGTTAGTTTGAAAACCTTTTTTATCATTTCTGGTTTAACACCTCTTATTGGAAATTCTTCATCAAAATATAATTTGTCAGAATCATTCAAAGTATAAGCCACTTTGAATATTTCGTCATTCAAATTAGATTTTGATAACAAAAACTCTTTATTGTAAACCCGTTTATCCTTTTTGACTGTTGGACTTGACTTGTCAGACTTTGACTCTGAGTTTGACTCCTCGGTTTCATCGTTATCCAACACCTGATCGACCACTTTCTTTATTAATTCGGACTCATGATCAGTATCAGACGATGTAAAAATGACATCAATGTTGTCAGGCAAATTTTCTGAAGACTTAGACTCCCACTGTAAATTGGTTGCCTTTTTTACTCTTTCTGAATTTGGATTTCGTGGAGAATATCCATTTTCAAGCGGGGGTGGACACTTTGTATAACTGGAACCTTGTTTCTTACCAGAGTTATTCACTTCAGTATCCTTTCTCTTTTCAGAAGTCTTTTCTTCAGATGTTTCCTCTTCATCAAATACCTTCATGCCTTCAATGGTTGGATAAATCCTGTCAATAACATAAGAAGTACATGAGTAGCTTTTTAACAAACGGTTTACTCTTTCTGTTTCAATCCTTTGTGTTTCTAGTTTTTGTTCTAACACAGCACACTTCTCAATGTAATTATTGACTACTTTCTGCTTTGTCATGAAAGCTCCTTGAAGTGTCTTCATGGCTGTTGCTTGTTCATCACTTGATTGATTGTACTGATTCATAGCTTTGTTTAGAACATCATACGATTCTTTCAATCTGTTCATGTTATGAATCAAAGTACTGTTCTGCTTCTTCATAGCTTCACAGTTTTCACATTTCACTGGAATCTTTTGTGCATCAGCTTCTGCATCAACTTTGAAAACTGGAATGTCTTTGAGATTTTTCCTTATCACTGGAACTTCTTCATCATCACTGCTGACAGGTTTTTTAACTTTCTTCTTTTTCTTTTTAGCTTTTTCATCATCACTGTCAATCTCTTCCATCATTTTCAAATGTTTTTCCATTCTCTTTGCATAGTAATCATTATCATTGTCTTCAGCAACTCTAGCAACAAAAGCTTTGTGATTTGAAGTTTTGTTTGGATCATAATCATCCCAACTGAAATTTGGCCAGCTAAACCCTTCTGGTAATTTTTCATCATCTTGGTTTATCAGACATGCTTTGCTGTCAGCTGAAACAATTTATCCCAACTAAAACTACTTGTAGATTTTTTATCATCTTGATTCACCATGCATGCTCTCTTTGATGATTCTTCAATTGCCTTCCTGGCATGTGCAGTTTGTGGCTCTTGTTGATGTGGTTGTTGAGCAACTTGATGATAAATTGCTTTCCGATAATAATCATTGTTGTTAAACGGATTTTGAGCTCCACTTGCTTCGCGGTTTTTGCACTCTCTCTTGAAGTGTCCTTTTTCCCTGCAACGAAAACAAGTAACTTTAGATTTATCAAATCCTAAAGTAGAAACATTTGCATCACGGAAATAATCTCTTCCCGTAATTTGTTTAAACTTCTCAGCTCTTCTCAAAACACTCGCCAAACACCACTTTATATCCATCAATTCCATTTCCTCAGCATCGATCTGATCGTAATCCTCTTTTGTCAACATTGGATTCCCGATCTTTCCTGCTACAAGACTTCCATAAGATTCCAGCACAGTTCCCAACAAAGACATATGACTTTTTGCAACCTCTTCCGAAAAATTTTCATCATTCTCAAGATTTAAAACAATGTTGCATTGTAATCTTTTGCCATTCTTTGTTGCAGAAAAGTTTTGATCAAATGATGGATATGGAGAAAATCCTGTTTTGATGTTTGATCCTTGAGATGATCCACTAGATGAACTTTTAACATTGAATGCAGTTTCGATTTTTGGTGACATATTGGTTTTATCACTGCTTCCTCCTTTGTAATACAACCCAATATCTTGTTCACCATCAAAATCTTTCATTCTTGAGATCTTTCTTTGTTCCATTTCCTGAGCTTCAATCTTTTCAATAAACTTGCTGAGTGTTAAACTGCCAAACCCTTTCTTGTTCCTTAACATCATAAGATATGTGCCCCAAGTTTCATGTGGCAATGCATCAGCCAGCTTTTCAATCAATTCTTCATTATCTTTTGTGATGCTCAACCTCTTCATGTTTGCTAATAGATTGCAATATCTTTCTATGATCTGCTTTGTGTTTTCATTTTTTAAACCCCTGAATAAATCGAATAATTTTTTCAAAAGCGATTTTTTGTTTTTGACCGTCTCTTGACTTCCAACAAACTTTGATCTTAATGCCTTCCAAATTGAATACGCACTTCCATTGTGTTGCAGTAAGATCAAGATATCTTCTTTAACTGCTTGATGCAATAGACTAATCATCATCTTTTCATTTTTATATTTCTTTCTATCATCAGCACTTAGATCTTTAATAGCAATCTCCTCATCATCATCATTTGTTGGTCTTACATACTTTGTTTCAACACATTCCCAAGCATCCAAATAATTTGTTTGCACCCAATTTTCAAAACGCTCCTCCCATCCTTTATACTCTTCAATGTTCATAAGCTTTGGCGGTTTTTGCATAGTGCCCATTTCATTTTCCATGGTCAAGTTCTGAGTAACACTAGCCGGAGTAGTCGGGGTAGTAGCAAATGCGTTATAAAATTCCTCTTCCATGTTTTTGTAACAAGTTTTCACAAAACAGTCTTTTCAAACGAAATTACTCCTTCACACGGAATAACCATTCAAGCGAAATCAGCACTTTCAAATGAAATCTCTTTGAAGCGAAATCAGCCTCTTCACACGAAATACCAGTTCAAACGAGATACCTCTTCACACGGAATACCTTTTCACACGAAATTACCTGATTTCGTGTGAAACAACACCCTTTCAAAAGGAATCACTAATATCGTGTGAAATATCCAAACGGAATACCAACTTGAAACGGAATAACTAATTTCGTATGAAAAAACTCAAACAGAATTACATTCTGGAGCGGAATTAGCCAATTTCAAGCGGAATCAAAATGCAATTTCAAGCGAAATTATGCTGATGTCATCAACTCGAACTGAATTTTGTCAAATTGATCAAGTTTTAAACCGTTTTAAGATCTGAAACTTTCAAGGATTTGTTAAAACACAATTATGCACATAATGTGAGAAACTTAGCTGATTTTAACCGTGAAAAGTTGTTTAATTTTGAAAAGAAGGAGTAGAAATCAGAATTTGCAGCTGAATTGGTAAAAACTCTTCCTCCTGAGCTCTGATACCACTTGTAGGATCGTTTTCAGACTCGAACGAGTCGTTCAGAAGAGTTTTTCTCAATACGAAAGGCGGAAACAGACGTATCGAGTTCAATTCAGCAAGAATATCACTTTAAACTATCTCTTGATTGATTTGACAAAGAATTACAGCGAGTAGACACTTCGGCAGCACTTCGTTGCTCAACCGGAATGTTCAAGACCCTTTCAAACGAAATCAAACAACACATATATATAGGCAGGTAATTCCGCTTGAAACAGCCTCAAGCGAAATCACATTCAAGCGGAATCACTGATTTCGTTTGAACTTGACATGATGATTTCAAACGAAATTACAACTTCTAATTCCGTTTGAAATTGCCTTTCACCCTATATTTGACATTTTTCTCGTACAACGTGCCTAGATCTATCTAATACAATACAAGACTCGATACAAGACGAAGTCGACAGACAGATGCACCAACATATTTGGCGTTTTACTGTTTTTTCTCAGATATCTTTTCGTTGAATTAATTATTTTTGTGTCACATAGTTAATTTTTTGGCATTATGGCTTTTTCCATGTCATTTTTGGCATTTTGTATCTTTTATGTTAATAATTGATTATCATTGATTAATATTTTATAAAACTACAATAACACGAAAATCAAAATAAACTAATAGTCTTCCGTAGGTGGGATTACATCAGAGATGTACCCATCGCTTTGTTCATCACTTTCTTCAGATTCTTCATCATCAAATTTCATTTTTGCGTATAACGCCATTAGCTCGTCTCTTCTTTGCTGCAACCTATTCTTGAATATCACTGCATCCTTGGATTTTGGATCGTTTGAAGGTGTTAAATCACAGAGTTGTTTAATGATAGATAGCAACCCTGTCTTCAACATTTCTTCCATTGGCCTTTAATATTGCACCCCGTTTTTATAAGTCACTTCAAGTGTTCCTTCTTCCTCATCTAATACCCAACTGCTAAGTTTTGGTATAGGAGTATCTTCAATATCATCATCATCTTCATCATCTTCTGCCGGAAATTTTCTCTTCAGTCTTTTTATTACAGTTCTCGTTCTTTCACAATCGTTGTCTATTGGAACCACAAGGGCCAGGATATCCTCCTGAACCTTTTCATTCATTCCAAGCATAGCTTTGATTGTCCTTATCTTTACCCTTCTCCTATCAGAGAACTTTATGATGAATCGTTTCTCTTTCCTTTCAAACCTCCATGCAATAACATTAGCCATTTTTTAAATTTTTTGGCGTTTTGGACAATATGTGGCGTTTTAGTCAAATTTTTTGGCGTGTTTGAGCTTGGGTTCTCATGGTCTTCTTTTATATTGACTTTTTTCCCCGCGTATGACATGTAATTATGGCGTTTTGAAAAAGATATATAAATATAATAAATGTTAGTAATTATGTTTTCCGTCGTTTCATTTTACTGTTTTTTGCAGTTTATCGTGTTTTGTTTTCAGACTCAACTGTTTTTATGGTGTAACACGTCAATTCTTTGACGGCTGTAATTATGGCCTTTTGTTTTCCAATGGCGGTTAGATAACTATTGGACTTCTTTTTTTTTATATTCTTTGTACATTGTTTCACGCTTTTTTTATAATAGTAGTTGTTCAAATTAATTTTATTATAGTTTGGTAGTTTTTTGGGGGCGTTTTTTATGACATTATGGCGTTTTACACGCATTTGCTAATTTTGGCGTTTTATTATATTTTTCATTATAGCATTAATATTCTTTTGTTGTTTATTAACTGAAATTACAAAACAAACAATAGTTAAAGAAAATCAAAAAAAAAAAAAAAAACAAAGTAGAAGCAATTTATGATTTTAAGTCTTCAGTGTCATCAGTCTTTTTTTTTCTTTTGAAACTACAAGAAATGTGACAAATAAATGGCGTTTTGGGTTTGGTATTGTTTATTTTCTTTGCTCATGTGTTGAAGTGTCTTTGTGGATGTTGGAGACATAGATCGACCCCATGTGGGTGGATGCTATCTGCCTATCGTCTTCATTATAATCATCGAGGCCAAAGTAGCATTTACACTGGTATAGGTCTCTTCTTATCATCCAAACCTTCTTCAGGAACAAAGATGACAGTATGACATATGGGTGTCATCAGTCCCTCTTTTTCCAATTTTGTCCATCTCATGCAGCAAAATCTTACTACACTTACGTAACAAATCATTCAATGAAGCTTCATGCAGAACATTACTGAGGATTAAAGAAAAGATGTTTGCCGTCGTTGTATTTTTTAGCATTTTACATTGAATTGTAAATTTTTTTAGCGTTTTACATTGAGTTGTATTTTTTAGCGTTTTACATTGAGTTGTATTTTTTAACCTAAAAAAAAACCTAACCCCCCCCCCCCAAAAAAAAACCTAAACCCCCCTCCCCCACCCCCCAAAAACCTAACCCCCCCCCCCCAAGCTAAAATGCTAAAAACTAAACCCCCAAAAAACCTAAAAAAATCTAAAAAAAATCTAAATTTTTTTTTTTAATATTTTTTATGCTCAAATCGCTACTTTTAGTGGCAAAAAAAAAAAATTTTTTTGGCTTCGAAAAGTATCGATTTTTATATAAAAAATATTTAAAAAAAATTGTGTGATTTTTAGCTATTTTTAGGCATTTTTGGTTGTGTTCACATTGGTTCTCGCGGTTCTCGCAATAAGAGGTGGTTCTCGCATGATCTTCTCCCTATATATATATATATATAGGGTTAGGATTTAGAGAAAACGGTGGGAAGTGTGAGAACGGTGGGAACGCTTATGGATAGTCCAATTATATATATATATATATAGGGTCAGGATTTATAGAAAACGGTGGAAAGTGTGAGAACGGTGAGAACGCTTATGAATCGTCCAATCAAAACAATCTATGGACTAGATTGGCGCAGTGGCGTTTTCGTAAATAACTCCAATTTTATTACGTGAACGTACTTCATTAAGGGTAAAAAAGTCTTTTGACTTCTCCACACAAAACGCCATCTCATGAAATATAACGCCAAACAAATAGCACACACCATTCTAACTAAAAACGCCATTAGATATAAAATGGCAAACTTAATTATAATAAAATCCCGCCTAAAAAAACCGCCAAAAAAATCCTATATATACAACATCTCAGACCTTCAATTAAAAAAACACACAAAACCCCAAACGCTATATCAAACTCTTATACTAAAGCAAAATAATGTTGATCATTTGACCATGATGTGGCAATGGTCTTTGGCCAGATAATTGTGTTTTAGGTGCCAATTTCCTTTTCCTCAATCCTCCTTCACTTTCACGAGCGGCAATTGCTATACAGCTTCACAAAACATAGCTTCTCTCTCCAATCAATTCTGTCAAAATTATGCAATACTTTCCTTTCTCAAATGTATTTCTAATAGAAAAACTCTAAATGTTACGTATCATTCATATTATCCTCAAATCCGTCACCATCTTCGATTGAACACTGGCATTCAAAATCGATGAAGGAAAACGTGGGGCTGTGGTGGTGCAGATCTAGCTGGAAAAACGTTTTCAGATCTCAAAATCATGTTGTTGTTGGTGGTGACAGGTGTTTTCTTTCGATCAATCTATCTACGATTATTCAAGCCTAAATCATGGAAGGGATTATTCAACCCAAATCATAACCGGAGGATCTGGATTAGGTATGTATAGCGCTTCTCTCAATCGTGAAGGGCTTTTGTATAATGATGTTTATCTGTATTCTAATTTATTCATATGATTTTCTTCTTCGATCTGTATTTCGTATTTCCTTATTTTGTTATTTCTGATTTGTATCTATGATCTCCGACAGACCCTACCGCTGTTGAATTATTGTCTATTGATTGATATTGATATTATTGTTTGGATTTCCATCTCAGTTTGTGTGTACTAATTATGTTATTGGCGTTTAGAGGCTACGATAAGTGATGATCAAGAACCCTAATTCTCTACCCGTCTTCTACAAGTAAGGATTTTTTTCTCTATCTTTAATGTTCATCTAAAATCTTAATTCATGTTTGATGTTTTTCTTATAAGTTCATCTATTTAGTGTTTAAAATATCGAATCGTGTCTGAAATCTCAAAGGGTGTATTGGTGTTTGATGTTCTTGAATCATGATTAATGTTTTTGAATCGTTATTGATATTCTCGAATCGTGATTGTCTTTGAAATCTTAATTCTGCAATGATTCAACACGACCATTCGATTTCAGCCTAATCATAAGTCCTCTCCATCCTTCTCTCTCGGCACATACATTTGGGAATTGATTTCCTGATTTCAAATCTGCTTTTATGCTTCACCTTCTCTTATTCGAATAACCATTGCGAATTTGATTAGGTTATCGTACAGATATAGTGTCATGGAGCATCAACGTGGATACTGTTTTGAGGTAGACTGTTGTTTTATGTTAATGAGATGCTATTAGTTCTTTTTTTGGTGAAACTATTGCTTACTCAAATGGATGGTTAAGTTATGATAAGTTTAATACACCTCCTTTGATGCAAACTATATATAAGATGAATTTTGGGTTATTGGATTATTGTTCAGTCTCAGTCTCAGAGCTTTAAGACATTTAAACTACACAATTTCATTAATTATAGTCTCACGTGGGGGTGGTAATCGTGTCGAGTTGGCGGGTTGCAGGTTGGCGTGTCATTTGAAATTTTTTATTTGAATTTGGCGGGTTGGCATGCCATTAATTATAATCTTAAGGTAAGGGTGGCAATAAACTCTACAAACAATTCTTTTTTGTTTTCTTTTAGAGCTTTTTCATGCCATTAAAATTTGCTAGAACATGTTAAAAAAAAATTTGGTGTTCATAACAGCAAAATCACCTTCAAAGTCTACTAAAAGTATTTACTCAAACCTATTTCTAGATTTTTGGCGTTGCTTATTCTTCTTATATTTTTATTTGAGGTGATCTAAACATGATTTTTATACTAAGTGCAGTATTTAGTAGGCTGGATGTTTGCTAGGACAACCTACAATGAAAATGCTATTACTAATGCTCTTTAAATTTAAGCCGCCACAAGGTATTCAGTTCTATTTTTTTTATGTATGCTAAAATTAAGCTTATGATTGTGAATTATTATATTATTAATCATTAAATGAACTCAGTCAAATACTTATTCAGTTGTAGAAATGGTTCAAGGAGTACATTACATAAACATGTATGGGGTAGTGATCAAAAGTATTGTAGGCTTTGAAGAAAAATGTACAAGTTGCTATCAAAACACTTAATATTTATATTTTAATATCTTTTTTTTCTATTTTTTCTAATCACACAAATCTATAAATTGTTATTTTTCATAGTGGACTTGAGAACAGTGATAAAGAAATTGGCATCCCACTCAACTGATTGCAGGATTCTGGAGTAGTAGTCAAGGTATGGTTGTCTTAAGCTATAATTTTAAATTAATTATATATTTGAAGAATAAACATTATCTTTTCAATTGCATATCATGTTGTCGTCTGTACAAGTGGCTATCAAATGCATAAAGAGGGTTGCGTCTGAACTTGATGCATTGGATGGACCCGATAAAGAACCAAACAGAGTTTTTTCTGCTTCAAGGTGTTCGTCATGTATTTTTTTTTATCTTTAGGCATTGCAAAATGGGTGTATTAGGCAAGTTTGGTTGTGGTTCACATTGGGTTTTGGGTCAAAACTGGCATTGCAAAATGGGTGTGTTTGGCAAGTTAAATTACGATGATGATCTTATTTTTTTAAATAAAAGCGTTTTGGTGGTTTTACCTATTTCACTGAACAGACACTATGCTCAACAAACCGTATCTTTATGCCTTTTATAAGTGGGTCTATCTGGGTATATAATGTATCTCTTTGGGGCAAATTGGGAATTTGTTCGGGTCAAACTATCAAAGTCAAAAGAACAATGTTAGTCTTCAAGTAACTACATATTCATTCTCTTTCGTAGTGATTTTGTTTTTTAGTGGTCTTTCACAGGCTGATCGATATGGTGCAGAATGGAAAGGGAGGCTAGAACTTTCAACTTGACGCTTATAATTGAGAAACATAGGTTGATCGATATTATGAACTATATCTGGTAAGTCTCCAGTGACCTGTGTTATTAATATTATTGTTATTGTTATTGTTATTGTTATTGTTATTGTTATTGTTATTGTTATTGTTATTGTTATTGTTATTCTTATTCTTATTGTTATTGTTATTATTATTATTATTATTATTATTATTATTCGTCTCAGGCATTGTGTTTGGGAATATTTCAGAGTCAATGTGAATGCCCCCTTGGTTGAGGAATTAAGTGTTCCCGAGCATCTTCGCTTCAAAAAACTGGTTGATGGAACGTAAGTACCAACAGAATTAGATTTTAATTTAATTAGTTAACCAGCAACAACTTGTGCTTTGGCTTTCATATGTTATTGTTTATCAAATAGATAAAGGTCAATCATTGAATAAAAGTGTAGGCTGATTACTGCTAGAGAAGACCTTGGAAAACACACCAAGAAATGGTGCAGGCTAGGTTGCGTTGTTTGTGACAAAAAACGATTAGTGCCACCAGTATTGATGCTTGATGCTGCAAGACTTCATGCCATACGGGTACTTGAATGTTTGGAGAAATATATAACTAAACATGCTGCTGGTGATTCAGAAATATATATACTTGAATGTAGGTACTAGAAACCCTTCACAAATCCATAAGTATCTTATTTGGTAGTACTATTAAACTTATGATTTATGAATCATATTCAGGTACTCATTCGATTATCTCTAAAGAAAACAACTTTGTACAAGCAAAGGAGCTGAGTTCATATTATTACTCTTCGATACCTGTGTTCCTTCTATGACAGCAATACTTGAGGTGATTTAGATTTACTTTTGTATATTTATAATCTTAATCTTGGTTTTAAAACGCATGCATCAGAAGCGCACATGATTTGAACAAATTAGACCGTTGATTGAACAAATGGGTTTGAGTATATGAAAAAATTAGACCATTGGTTGAACAAATCTTACTATAGATGATGAGTAGCGATGATCTCTGTACCAATCGCTACCGAAAATCCCAAAAAATGGGTACCAGTATGGAGCGGTATTTGAAGGTAAAACTGGTACCAAACCGATATGGAAAACTTAGACCATCGAGTGGACAAATCTTACTAGAGATGGCGAGCAGGATTGAGCTCTGTACCAACCGATACCAAAAATCCAAAAAAAACGGGTATTGGTACTGAAAATACCCGGTATTGACCGATATTTGAAGGTAAAAACCGGTACAGGAAACACTAAATTTTAGTACCGAATCGGTACCAAAAATCGAGTCGGTTTGAGAAATTTGATACCGATACCATTTATTCATCTCTAATGAGGAGAACATCCATTATTTTTGTGTTCGAAAGTTAACAAATAAAAGAATATTATTCATAAATAATTTTCTGATAAAGATAGCCTTGCATACATGATGCGCACACATAACGTATAGGCCTATGCGATGAAAACACATTGGGGCGCCACACTCTTTTTTAAAACCAAGATCTTAGTCATGGAGAATTAGTATAGTTGATGATAACTAATGGACATCTTAACAGGTGATTTCGTTTCCCCTATTTCTTAAGTGTGTTATTTTCATTATTAGTTCTCGATGCTAATGTTGGCACAAATGATAGTATTTTAAGCTATTTCAAATTGGTTCCAATCTAGGGTAAGTTCTAACATAAAAGTACATAGCTACACAAAATATATTTATGTAGAAGTCATGTTCGCATTGTTTCTTGGTTATGCTCCCAAGTACGTTTAACGAGTCAAACCAGGAGGCTGACCAGAATCATTATTTCTTCAAATTTCTTCTAAACAAAAAACTAAGATAATATGCTTATAATTTTGATAACAATCTGATTTTTTAAGTAACATGATTTTAACCATTGGGGTTGCCGGCCCAATGGGAGAAGCAAAACTTTTAGGACCACCTAAATTGGGGAGGTCATGGGTTCAAGTCCTACAAGGAGTAAATACAAAATTCGCCGTTCAAAAAAAAGAGTAACATGATTTTAGGTCTTGTGCATTAATAATACATATAGATCAATTTTTTACCCCTTCCTTTTATCACTTATCGGTTTGTGGTAATCTTATGTTACTTTTTAAGTTTTAAAATTGTAGATTGATCTACAGGGAATATTAGCAAGTAATTTTGTTCCTTTCAGCCAAGGGGTACTGCTATCATTGTTGCAGCAATTGGCATGTGATATTGGGAATGATACATCTAAGAAACTTGGTTGGATGATGGATGTGGTGGTGGTGATTAAACCAACTGATGGGATCATCACAATGCATATAAGGCCCATATTTGAACAAGTGTACTCGATCAGATGAGTGTTCCCACAACTTTAGCTGCTGAGCTTTCCAGTATTCGTGTGGTCATGAAACTCATAAACTCGACGTTAAGGAGCATGTAAGTAATTTAGAGATTATTAGAATTTTTGTAATCAGAATTGGACATTTTCGTTTCATTTAAGATTTTTTTTTTTTTTGTTTTTTTTTGTAGTAATTCTTATGTATTAGCTATGTGTTTTAACCACTTCACACAACACCACGTTTGATGACATTTTTCATGATAGTTTAACCATGGACAGGTAATAACGGCCCGAAAGCATTATCTTCCCAAACTAATTTTATTCGTAGGGATTGGTGGTTATTCATTCTTTTGGGCAATATGCTAAAAGAAAGTATGTTTCCAGTAATATGTTGCTAATAAACTTAGGAAAAGTAGTGACTTGGAAAGTATAAATTTCGCTACAGAACAAGAGTTTTAGGTGATAAGAGGCAGAGTAAGGAATATGTTATTTAAAAGCAATGAGATTATGAGATCGAAAGAACTCAAACAAGGCTTTTATACTTGAGTTCAACTGTAAATAACTATTTTTAGTTGGTTAATTGCTGCCACATTTGTGAACTTTTGTGCCATTCAGTAGCGCCTTTCATTTAGGATGGGTGGTGTGGAATAAAGCCCCTAGGGGCTTTAGCACGCCACGTCAACGGCAATTGTACAAGGGGCCCATTGTTAACTGGCTTCTTGTGGGATAAAACCCATGTCATAATTAATTAATCAATTATTTTAATTTAATTTTGTTTTTTAGAATATAAACATAATAAATTTATAACAAAATAACATAATTAAAAAAAAAAACAATTAAGACAAAAATTACCATAAAAGTAGAATAAAAAAGAAATTACAAACAAGAAATAAAAAAAATAACCTTTTAAAAGTTTATGTAACACTATTAAATAATAAAATGTTTGTGTTAAGCCACCCGCGAAATACGCTGGCTAGACCACACCGGGCTAGCATTGCCCTGCTGGCGTGGGGATTATGCTTGGCGTGGGGCGGGGGTGACGAGCCTCAAGGTGAACGAAGGAACATACTTTGTGCTTGAACTGTTAATAATAACAGTTGGATCAATTGTTTATCTGCAGGTGATCTTTAGTATACATGCATGTGGTTTATGCAAGATCTCACTTTTTTGTAAGTTTTGAAGTAATAGCTACCATATGAAGCTATTTAATGTATTTTAGGAATTTGACTAATATCCGTTATTCATCAACTATCCATTTAGTAATATGTTGTGATTTTCATGCGGTAATCATCAACTTAGCAAGACAACAGGAAATGCTGGTGCTATAGTAGGTTGTGCTAATTTACTAATTTGCCCCAGTCTCTTTTCACTTATGCTAACAATAGGGGTGTGCATGGGTCGGTTTGGGTCGGTTTTAACCAAAAACCATAACCATAACCGCGATGTCGGTTATTGGATAACCATAACCATAACCGATCGGTTATGGTGGTTATGGTTATTTGGTTTTGATGGTTAAAGCGGGTCGGTTATGGGTGGTTAACCGTGCCTTTAGCTTATCTAAAAATAGCTTAATTTTTTTAACATGGAATAAATTGTTATTGCATATTTGTATATATTAGTATATATTAGTATATTACATAGTATTAAAATATATACAATCTATAATATTAATACCAATTATTATTATCGAACATTCAAATAAAGTGATATGATACATTCTATAAATTCAAATAAACATTCAACCAAAACCACAAAATGATATGAAAAACCCATAAGTACTAAAAATCTTCAGTAAAGAACATCAAATATTAAAAATATGGTGAAAGTCATAAATCCTACAAAGATTTATTACAAGTCGGTTCGGTTCGGTTCGGTTATGGTGGGTATAGAAAAAATGATAACCATAACCGACCCACTACTTTCGGTTTTCAAAAAAACCATTAACCGACCCATCGGTTTTTTATTTGGTTCGGTTTTTTCGGTTCGGTTTTGTCGGTTTATTCGGTTATGGTTCGGTTAATTCGGTTTTTTGCACACCCCTAGCTAACAATATAAAGATGAACCTGGATAATTTCTAAAATCGTTCTATTGAAAATACA
Organism: Helianthus tuberosus; assembly: GCA_030545235.1. NCBI lineage: Eukaryota > Viridiplantae > Streptophyta > Magnoliopsida > Asterales > Asteraceae > Helianthus > Helianthus tuberosus. The sequence continues at coordinate 85,416,070 of CM060371.1, read as the reverse complement.
TATTGCGGTCCGGGTCACTTTATGTTCTCATCAGTAATCTTGGTTAAACCGATCAGAATCTCAGATAATCAATCGTCTTCAAAGATGATTTAGATCAACTGCTTATCATTAAACTGTATATATGAATATTCTTGAGAGGAACACTGATGTTTTTTTTAGCATTGTAATCTAACAGGTGTTATTGGGATTCAATCTTCAGTGTAAAGCTAGCAATTTGGCTCATTTACACTTTGTATAACATGCATTTACTTCTTAATCATGTTATGAGGTCTAAATGTTAACTACAGAAGCATGTTTGGTATATACTTTCCTGGTATGTTTTTGTGAATTCAAAGTTTTTTCGATTGCATTACTATATAAACTTGAGATAATAAAATGTGTCAACGATTAAACGCTACTAGGGTCACTACTAGAAAATGGTCATTTTCCTACAAAAATTTCTAACAGAAAAAAATGTGTTGCAAATTTAGACACATTTGTTACACATTTTTTACGAAAAAAACCCCCTAACTTTACAAACAAATTTGCAACACAATAGCCACACAAACAAAAATCCCAAATGTTGCGTTGGAATTGTGTAGCAATTTGCTACGCAATTGTAACGGAACTTGAAAAAACCAAAAAATAACTGGATGCATTACAAGAGTCCGTAATCACCAATTTCAACCCTATATAAATCAACTAATTACACGTATGCCATCACCTTTCAAACTCGAATCCTATATAAAAACCATACCTTCTGTCTTTTGCCAAATAAAATTCAAAACCCTAAGTCCCCAAATTTTCGCCACTTCTCTTCTAAGGGGGTGTTTGGCCTAGCTTTTTTATCTAAGCTTATAGTTTTTTTAGCTTATTTTTACAAAATAAGCACTAATGTGTGTTTGGTTTAGCTTTTTAAGTTTATCTTATTAGCTTATATAAGCAAATTCCAAAAAGCTTGTGGGAACATGGTTTTTTAGCTTATTTGAATAAGTTTATTTGAAGAAGATGATTTTTTACTCATTACACACAATGATATTATACCCCTTCCCATAATACAAAATAACTTAACAAACAACTAAAGATTAATTATTAATTATCAACTTGTAGAATATAAGCTAATCCAAACACTTAAAAATAGCTTATCAAATGAAAGAAAATAATCATAAGCTACTTTAAAATATAAGCATAAATAAAAAAAAATAAAAGCTAGGCCAAACACCCCCTAAATCCCCAATTCACCAAAATTTCGATCATGTCGCCAGAAAAACACAAATCCGGTGGATCGTTACTCATCCGGAGCAGCTTTCAACAGTCAATTTCGACGTCCGGTAAATCTGATTCCTGCACAATCTCATCATCACCGTCACACACGGTTCCAACCCTTACTCACGGTCTAAACCACCAGCAACGACGACACACCGACGGCGTACTCACCGGAGCACCGGAGTTCTGTCTGCTGGAATATCAACCGATTCAATCGTCTCCGCATAGCCGTCAGAACCAGCGCTTGTGGAGGAATTAGGGCAAAATGTCGATGAAATCGTCTTGATAGTTGACGAGGTATGGTTTTTGCTCTTGAAATTGAAAGTTTAAGTGCTTCTGGTTGTTTGATTTTTGGAGATTCTGTTCAGGTGAGCTTTTTTAATGGTAGATGATGAGGATCGGTTGATGTTTTAATTGTTGAGGCATTGTTGATTCAAGTAGTTAGTTGTGTAAAATAAGAAACATCTTCGTTTGTTTCTGCTGTACATACGTGTTTTCTATAATAATTTGATAGGCGAATTATAGAATTGATCCGAAATTTATGGATATGTGATGTCATATGGCTATCCGTGAAGCAATGGACAACTGGAAGCCATGCATAGTATAATACAGCAGATAAATGTTTAGCTAGAATGTTGGAATGTTCATTATATTGATGGCATCTTTGTTTGTTTGTTTGTTTCTCTATCAATTGCCATCATACGTCTCTTAGCTGTTTGATCGTGTAAATGACGTCACCTAGCCGTTCTATAGTTAATACATATTACCTATCTATGCAAAATTCATTTTAGAGAAAACTAAAGTAAAATATGGTTTTGCAAAAAGGTACAAATTGTTTTTTACTTCAGTAAATTACATTGTTGTTTGGACTTAGAGAGCGTATATTTACCAGAAGGTATGGCAGAAGTTGTTTATTGAACTATCTTGCATTTCTTTTGCACATAGGGTGTGGAAATTGATCTAGAAAGACCTTCGAAGAGAGAAACAATGCACAATTTAGTGAAAGAAGCTACAGGGATTGATGTTAGTGACTTTGGAAATGATCTTAGTGCTATTAAAGAAGCAACTTTTAGCAAACTTACTATGGGTCCAAATAGTCAAGAAAGACATTTTATTGAAGCATGCTCCTTGGTTGGCCATGTGCTCAATGAGGTCGACAATAATTCATTTTAGAATCAAGTTTAAGTCAGATTTTAACAATCATAGTTTTTTTTCAGCCATCAAGTTTAAGTCAAATTCTAACAATCATAGTTTGTTTTTTTTTTTTCAGCTATTTGAGATGGTGGTAGAACCAACACTAGTGCAGCCTACATTTATGTTAGACTATCTTGTTGATATCTCCTTTGGCTAAGCCCCATCGGAGGTATGAAATATTGTTTTAGTTATTAAATTCATCGGAGCTAGTGCTTTTGTGTGGGAAATTGACAATACCATTTTTTTTTGTTTTGGTTATAATATAGGAACAGGAAAGGAGAAACCTGATTTCTTAGGAACAGTGGACGTAGATCCCACATCGAAAACATATTCACAAGTGATCCACAGGCTGCCTATGCCTAATTTAGGGGATGAATTGCATCATTCTAGTTGGAATGCATGCAGTTCTTGCTATGGTGATTCATCTACTTCACGGAGATTTCTTGTTTTGCTGGCTCTTGTGTATGTATCTCTAACCACCAATAAGAAAACAGTTGACTTTTGATAGTCAAAAGACTAGTTTTCATTTATGAAGTAGATGTGTAATGTAAAATGTCTGTTTGCATATCAAGATTATTTATGGTGATTCAGCAACAGTAAGTATACCCATCATATGCCCCCCCGCATTAGTATCAAACCTATCACGAGTCTCTTGGGTGAGACCGTTATAAAATTTCTCACATAAAGCCCAATCGGAAAGACCATGCTGGGAGCAACGAGCACACAGGTTTTGGAAACGCTCCCAAGCAAGGTAATAAGGCTCGTCGGGCTCCATGCGAAAGGAGTGGATTTGGTCTCTAAGACGTGAGGCTTTAGCGGGCGCGAAATACTTGTTCAAAAAGGCTCGACGAAGCCCCGCCCAAGTGGTAAAGGTACCAGTTGGTTGGGAGTCCAACCAAGTAGCCGCACGGCCGGCTAGTGAAAATGGGAAACGCTGTAGGTATGTAGCATCATTAGGGGCACCGTGAAGGCTAAAAGTAGCTAGGATGCGGGAGAAACGGTTAATGTGGGCCGGGGCGTCCTCATCGTCTCGGCCATGGAATTGGATACTATTGGTGATGGCCTGCATGGCATAAGATGGAATCTGCCATGAGTTCTCGCTAACTATGGGTGGAACAGTAATGGGTGAAGCAAGACCGGTGAAATCCTGAGTGGCTTGCTGATGGACGGTTTGCCTAGCGTTGGCCATGTGTTCTAAGTTTTCTGGGATGCTAGAGGTGCTAGAAGTAGGGCTATCGGGTGGGGAAACCTTAGGTGATGTTTTGGGTGACTGAGGTGGGGTGGGTAATGGAGTGGAATCGAAATTGGGAAACGGAGACGTGGATGAAATACTAACCTGTGGGCCTTGGCCCAAACGAGACGATGATGATGACTCGGTGACTGGTGGCTTCGGTGGCGGTCCGTGCGAGCGCAGATGTGGCATCCACTACCAGCAAAAACCTGAATGTGAGAAAAGCAAACACTAGTCACTATGACTCAAACGAAAATAAAAACACAAATAAAAGACTCAAACAAACTAAACACGTAGCACGTAAATGTCAAACAAGTCTATCAAAGCTACTGAACGCGATTGCCAAGAGTCCCCGGCAACGGCGCCAAAAACTTGATGTGTGCTAAACAGACTATAAAAATAAACTATGTTAGACTCTCTAGACTAGACACTAAAAAGCTTTAATTCTAGACTCGACCTAAAACCACACAATCGGCAAGTGTACCGATCAATGTAGTATAACCTAGGAAGTCCGGATATCGAACCACAGGACTCTATGTATCACGTAGACTAGACTCTGACTAGACACTGACAGACACTACTAAAACTTGTTTATTTGTTTTGAGGGGGGGGGGGGGGGGGGTTACTGAAAATCTAGGAAATCTATATTAAACTACTAAGTAGACTAAATACGAATAAAGACTGAAGACTTTTCTTATATGAGACCGGGACCACCTAGACAAGAATCCTAGATTGTTTTTAAGAGATTACCGATTAAGTTAAATGCACGAGTTATGGAACCGGGATCTTAAAGTACTAAACCTATTAAGAACCATCGAGGCCCCTCGACCCTTCTCAAGGAGAAACCTGTGGAACTACCTAGGCTGTTAATTCTACCGGTTATTAGACGCTTTTCCAATTGTCTAATTATTGTGTAAGTACCCTAATATTGACCTATTCTTTTCCAATCCTAGATCTAGGGTAGTTTGAAGTAATTAGTTTGACTTGATAGACTAATAAAACCGACAGGTAAACCAAGACATAACCTTTTCCAAGGCCTATCTAAAGCAATTCGCCGGGTAAGACCTACCAATAGCCCCTCACTTTCCAGGTATTAGGACTAGTAGAACACTAAGACTTAGCAAATTATTACCACTTACTTCTAGAGGTTATCGGCCGATTCTCCCTAAAGAGTGAAGGTTTTCTAACGTGATATAGACACTCACCGAAACCCTAAACCCTAATATGACTCTACGTTGTGATATAGACCGTCACTAAGAATCATATGAAGCAAGTATTAACAATAAACCAATTCAAAGTACGCATACACATCAAACCATTAAATCAAACCTCTTACTAAACACAATCACCCATAACAATCATGCAAATAACAAAAACCGGTAAAATCTTTATATTAATCCATTCATCAAGTTTAGGTGGTTTATGAAATTAGCCAAGCATACTAAAACGTGAAAACAAATCAAAGAAGTTCAACAAAGAATTCATTGAATAAAAACAAGAAACCAGAAAATAAAAGAAATCTAAAGGTAGAACCCGTAAATTCTTTAATCTCTAAGCTTCCCACTTGTCTCCAATGATTCCTGGCCTTCAAAAGATGCTTCACAATTCGTTCGTCTGATTGTTCCTGTTGTGCGGCTCTACCGTATCTGATGTTGCTCGATCTCCACAAATATTCGCCCTTATCTTTTTTCCAAGTTTCCGTCTCTCGTTGTTCTCCCCGGTTTGAATATTTTCCAATAGGGTCCTTTGACTTCAAGTTATTGTCTTACTAAATCATACACCATTCAAAGGCCCATTATCATAATTTAATAGAAATTCGCTGGGCTTGCACACATGCTCTATAATTTAGTCCAAAGTGAATATATAAGGCAAAGTAGTCTGATGTGGTTTGAAGTATTTGGCAGCCCATGATCATAATAATAATATTATGCTTTTTTTCTTTTCGTTGATCGAATTCCAAGGCAACAACAAAAATATAAAAGCAAAGTAGCTTTTTTTTTCAAGTTATAATTTATGGCAGCCGCCCTTTTCTCTTTGTATATATGTTTCTTGTGTTGCACCCTAAGAGTATAATCTTGACCCAATTACGGAAAATAGCGGCAATTCTTAATTCGGTCACTAGCGGTCTACTCGACTTAACAGGCTGGTCATTTAATTATTACTCATTTTCGCTCCATTTGCACCAGGACCTGCCAAAACACCAAATAATGTAATATAATACTAGAAACTAAATAAAACAAATAAAAACTATACAATAAATATACACTTTACATGGGACAAATATGTGTATTTTACCACACATCAGTTATTCAGTATTATATATACACTTCGAAATGCATAACCAGACACCCTCTTGATCTTTTTTTTATTCTTCTAGTGGCGATAATCATTTTGTTAACGCCTGTCCAATTACCCCATAGCTCTTTTGTATCATTTCTATTACCAAAACAGTTTTATCTCAAATGATTGTCTGTATCATTATTTCAGGTCTGGTCGGATATATGCTGTTGACACACAAAGGATCCACGGGCCCCCACCTTCCATAAGGTGGTTGAGCCCGCTGACATCATAAGCAAAACAGGGCTCGCATATCCCCACACCGCTCATTGTCTTGCTTCTGGTGACATAATGGTCTCCTGCCTTGGAGACAAAGATGGAAAAGCGGAAGGAAATGGCTTCCTACTTCTTGATTCAGATTTCAATGTGAAAGGAAGGTAACTACGTGTAACATTTTTATTATACCCATTAGAAATAAAACATTGTCTAACTGACATGTTCATTAGTAAGTGAGTCTTAACCGTGGTATTTGTTAATACATTCTGCTATGATATGAAATTATACATAATAATATATTGCAAAATTTGCTTAGATTTTAGGTGGGAGAAACCTGGGCATAGTCCATTGTTTGGATATGATTACTGGTACCAACCTCGACATAAAACCATGATTAGTACATCATGAGGAGCTCCAGCTGCTTTTACACAGGGATTCAAACTTCAACATGTTTCAGACGGTTTATATGGTCGTCATTTGCATGTGTACAGCTGGCCCGAGGGCGAACTGAAACAAACAATTGATTTAGGCCCTAACGGGCTTCTGCTTCTGCCATTAGATGCGAGTACCTTATTTTTATATATACTTATCTAGAGGGTGTTTGGGTACATGTTTAAATGATTAATTGATTATTGTGGTTTAGTGTTTGGGTAAACTGATTATGATTTTCCAATTATTCATATATAAATAAGAGAAATTGTTAAAAAGGTTATTATCTAGAGGGTGTTTGGGTACATGTTTAAATGATTAATTGATTATTGTGGTTTAGTGTTTGGGTAAATTGATTATGATTTTCCAATTATTCACTGTCAAATTATTCATATATGAATAAGAGAAATTGTTAAAAAGTTTATTAAAGATCCAAATTATGGCAATGTGGGTATGAATAACTCTCTTAACAAGAGTAGTGAAAGCTCAGGTTTTAACAAATCTTGCAAGACAATAATAGTTTTGGTACACAAGTCTTAAAGCTTCTGTTAGTGGCTTCAAGTCTTCAATGTAGCTGTTTTTAAGTTCAGTTTATCTTCAATTTATCTTCGCGCATTTTGGATTTCAGTATGGTAGTGCGTTAGTTCTTCTATTATCTGTAGTGTGCATGAAAAAAAGCATTGTTTATTATTACTAATGTTTCTCCACATTGTAGTTCAGGAACGAAAGAAAACAAAAAAAAAAATGGCACACCTGGACGTGTTTTAGACATGTTGCGCAGACAGTCCCTTTGTTCTGATTACATCAAGATGTCTGTACTTGATGAGGCTGATAAAATGCTTTCAATGGGGTTCAAGGATCAGGTATATATTATATATGGTCAAATTAAATTTTACTAGGAGTAATCAGTGTCTAACAAGTGGTTTTTCTTGTTCCAGGTTGGCGTGTTCTCCGCAATTAACCGGTTAGGATTCTTGTGAAGCGTGATGAACTCACCTTGGAAGGTATCAAATAGTTCTATTTGAACGTGGAGAAAGAAGACCGGAAGCTTGAAACACTCTGTAACCTTTACGAGTCGTTGGCAATCACCTTTACGAGTCGTTGGCAATCACAAGTTTCAGTTATTTATCATTTTTCTTTTTAGACATGTACGCAAGTTAGTTTTGTTGTTTAAAAACACTAGAACTTGCATTGTGTATTATTTCGGTGAATTTAAGTAGGTTTTTTAATCTTTTCTATATATTTTTTTGGTGATTTTTCATGCAATTTTACAATTTTATACAGAAAATTAAATATTCCAGTTTTTTTATTTTTTTTTTAATTTTATATTTCGTTAAAAATGCGTTGCAAATTCTTTAAGAAATGGAGTAGGAAATGCATTGCAAATAAGTTTCCAACGCCATATTCCCGTTGCAAATACGTCACAAATCTTATACAAGAGTAATTAAAGAATCATAGGAAATGTGTTACAAATTTCCAACACAATATTTCCGTTGCAAATGAGTTGAACTTTGTGTAGTAAATGCGTTGCAAAAAGTTTTCCACGAGGCTTTTTCCAACATTAGGTTTTTGTGACAAATGCATTGCAAATTCAGATTTGCGACGCATTTGTAACGGAAAAACACGTTGAAAAGTTCCATTTTTCTGGTAGTGGGTAGTGGGTAGTGCTGCCGCCATTAATCTCCGCCACCCTGTGGGAGATCCATGATTTTCAGTCAGCGGGGACAAAAACGGTCATGTCGGTATGGATCAGATACTTTGTATATGGTATTCGATACACTTAGGGATGAGCAAATGGTATCGGGCTACCAGTACCAACTTTTCTTAACCAACTTAATTTTCGGTAACGACATTTAGCGTTTTCGGTACCGGTATAGTACGGTACCTTCGAATATTGGTTTGTACTGGTACCGAACCGCACCGTACCGGATAGTTTCGGTACGAATAGTGGTACCTTTTTTGGGATTTTAGGTACCGGTTGGTATCGAGGTCATCCCTAGGATGTAGAGGCGCAAGTTTTAAACAAATTCATGAAATCATTTTGTTAGCCTTTGTTTAAGACAGTTAATTTTTTATATTTTAAATGAAAAGTATTAAGGTTAAAGTATATAAGATGGATATGGAGGCTTTGGATATACACATAATTTAATCTATCATTTTGTTTGGGTCAATTGTATGTAGCTTTATCAAGGGTTAAAACACAAGATGGAAGCTATTAATACTTGACAACGATGGCAAACCTACAAATAAAACAACTAATGTTGTGTATAAAGAGATCTTCAATGAGTTGTGATTTTTTTTTTGTATTCATGTATTTCAATTATTTGGTGTAATTTCTATCATTTCTGTTAATATTTCAGCGTATATATAATTAAAATATTTACGTCAACAATGTTAAAGTAGATATTTTTCTTATCAGCCACCCGTGTAACACACGGGTACTTAGTCTTAGAAACGCCAAAAAACCCAAACATCAAATATCTTCTAAACCAAAACGTTTATTTGAAATTCAGTTTGGTTGTCTATAAGGTTTCACTCAATGTAATGGACAAAAATCCTTAAGTGAGTATATTGTCCATTTCATTGAGTAAAATCTTATCGACTTTATCCTCAACTTCCATCCAATTTATAACGCAAAAACATACAAAAACATTATTGTGGTTTGTTGTCAATAAAGTTTAGCTGTATGGGTGGACAACATTGTCAGATATCTTTCTTAACCGAGGATTAACAATGTTGTCCATCTCATACAACAAAACATTATTGATTTTAGCATTATCAAATTTTGAGGTTTAAGGTGCTTTTATTTAGTGGCGTTCTTTTTATCGGTAAACGCCAAAATTCAGATAGATTTCCTGACCACCTGGGGTTCCAATGGCATACGATTTGAAAAACGCCATAAACGCCATAAATGCCAAATGTTAATACAATGAAACCATTAAACACCATTAATTATTGAATTTGGTTAACGCCAAAAATCTTAAACCCCAAAAATAAAACAATATTGTGAAAAGTGAAATTGGAAAAGCAGAAGATAAAATGACAAAAAAGCCCATATGCCCTATTATATCGCGCGCCATGTGTTAGGCCAGGATACGTTCTCACACTTTTGAGCGTTTTCTCCTGATCCCGTTTCTATATATATATATATATAGGGGAGCACTAAAATGAAAACCACCTCCAGTTATAAGAACCGCGAGAACCACTATCAACCAATCAAAAAAAGGGGTAGTTTGGTCATTTCCTTTAAATGTCCAATCTCCAATCTCTCATCTCTCCTCTCTCCTCTCTCCTTTAAATGTCCAGTTGCAGCAGACCTTTCTCTCCTCTCTCCTTTTCGTCTTCATCACCATCATCACCCATAAATCAGAAAATCAGAGAGATCAACCATTTTAACCCTCCAAAACCACCGAATGTAAACCCAAATTGACAATGAAGTCATGAATTTCCGACACAAGAATCATTCTTCAAACAGCAATTGCATCAAGACTCATCCATTAGTTGCAAAAATATTCCAACATTAAGTGAACCCATGGTGTTAAATGATCATGTAAAAATACCTACTGATGGAACTGATGTATGGGAAATTGATGCAAAGCTGCTGAAATTCGAAAATAAAGTCGCATCTGGTACCTTTGGTGATCTGTAGGTGGTCGAAACTCAAAAGCTAAACTTAGTTCCGGACCTGAGAAAAATCTTGGCTTTAATATTTTCTATTTTTATTAGGTATAAAGGCACATATTGTAGTCAAGAAGTGGCTATTAAAGTTCTTAAACCAGAACGAATAGATGCAGATATGCTAAGAGAATTCTCTCAGGAAGTATTTATTATGAGGTTTGATTTTATTTTATCATTCAAGTAATTGCCAATTTTATTCATTTATAATACCATAAGATTCTGGATTTATTGACATTTTATTTATATTTTCTCTGTTTTTCATTTCTTGGCAGGAAGATTAGACACAAGAATGTTGTTCAATTTATTGGAGCATGTACAGAACCTACAAAACTCTGCATAATAACTGGTAACAATATTAGTTTTAAAGGCTTTCTCATATATTGGCAGTTGAGTCGGAGGCTAGTTTGTGATGTCATTTGTAAAATGTTAGGATCCAAAAGGTAGTTAACTAGTGGATTACCGCACATATATTGTTCGATTAAGTGGGTCTCGATTCAGTCTCAGGTCCTACGTGGTTCGGGTTGGGTTAACGACAATGGTGGCGGTCTAATACAACTCAGATTAGGTTTGTTCGACACCGGGATTTGTTCGAGTTCAGATTTGGTTCGGGTTTAACTCACTCGGTTCAAGTTTCAGTTCGGGGCAACTCACCACAAAACGGGTTCGGTCAACTCGGTAAACACCCGAGTCAAACTCGGGCAATGGCAGCCAAAACCGTCGACTCAAAGACCCGGTAACATTTAACGGCGCGAAAATTTCTAGTTATATAGTTTTAAATTTTAGCTAGTTACGTGACCGAGCACGACTCGATTCGACTAGATACTAGCTTACGTTTAGATATATTTAACGAGAAATTTTATATATAGTGGTTATATTGTTGAAAATTGATTGAATTTTTGGAAAATATATCGACACTTAGTTGTCAGGATCATCCAAAAAACAGAGGAAACGTAAAAAGTTTAACGTAAACTTTTTAAGGTAAAACGTAAATTTTTTAACGTAAAACGTAAACTTTTTAATGTAAAAACGTAAAGTTTTTAACGTAAAACGTAAAAAGTTTAACGTAAAAACGTAAAACGTAAAATGTAAACTTTTTAACGTAGAACGTAAAGTTTTTAACGTAGAACGTAAAAAGTTTAACGTAAAACGTAAATTTTTTAACGTAGAACGTAAACTTTTTAACGTAGAACGTAAACTTTTTAACGTAGAACGTAAACTTTTTAACGTAAGAACGTAAACTTTTTAACGTAAAACGTAAACTTTTTAACGTAAAACGTAAACTTTTTAACGTAAAACGTAAAACTTTTTTTATGTAAATTGTAAAACGTAAAAAACGCCACGTTAAAAAAATGACGAGTGAAAAAGCCGGGCGTAAAAACGGCGCGTTAAAAAGCGGCGCGTTAAAAATCGACGCGTGAAAAAGCCGGGCGTAAAAATGGCGCGTTAAGACGACGCGTGAAAAAACCGGGCGTAAAAACGGCGTGTAAAAAACGGCGCGCAAAAAAGATTTGTTTTGTTAAAAAATCTGAATTTAAAAAATCTGAATTGTTAAAAAATAACAATAAATATAGGGTCCCCTTGTTCTGTAACACCTCGAAAATTCACGTCCTATAATGAGTTGACACATGTCATATGTTTGAACGTGTGAAAGAATGTTATAGAAGGATTAAAGTTGACAATCATGGAAAGTATGTGAATATACGAGTTCTAAATGTCAATAGTGAATAAATATACTTTGCATTAACCCTACATGATGCTCATACCTTCAAACGAATGAATCATGGATCATACGAAGCTAATTGTGAATGAAAGTGAGAGATTACAAACTACAGGGGTTAAATGTGTCAACATGTTTAAGTTATACCTATGAGTGACCTTTTAGCAAACCCGAAGCTTTGTAACGGTAAATTATGCTCACTAGAATGCACGATATAAATTTCATAAAGTTTCGTTATCGTATGAGAACGTTATGATCAAATTCGTATGCGAGAGGTTAAAAGCGTCTACGATGAAGTTTATGACTTTTCGGGAGACAATAATGTTAACTGAGGACTTAACAAAGTGGGTATATGTCTTGAAGCCCTTATAAGTCAATTTGGAGGGTTCAAAGTGCAAGAAATAAAGTCGAAGCAAAGTTTCCAAGAGCCAAGGACCAAAACATAAAAATCAAAAAATTCAGATTTGATCAGATGGGGCGTCGCGCCACGCGAGGACCCTGGGGGGGGGGGGGTCTACGCGTGCCGCGAGGGGCCTTCTGCTCCGAAATTTTTGGGTTCTTGTCTTCCAACTCTATTCTAACCGACTTTAATCCGATTTTCCACATCTTGGACGACCCCTAAACAACCCCTAGGCCCTTAGGGACATCTGGAAATGATCCATGGCCATTGTTAGGCTTGTGTGTCAACAATCCATGAGGTTTTGAACACTATAAAAGGCCACAAGGTTGCAACCATTTCTTCACACCTCATTTCTGCATTTCTGGAGCTTCTTGGAGCTTAAGAGCAGACCCAAGTCTTTCCTAATCGTGCATAGGACTTCAGTAAGTATGCTTAACCTTTCTTAGTTAAGTTTTTGCTTAGTTTTAGCTTAAAAGTCAAACCGTCGTAATTAACGGTTGACTTAGCGATTAATCATTGATGGTCCAGTGATTAGTCGAATTGAAAGTAGTTATAAGTTGGTAATTATGTGGGCAATAAACCCTTAAAAGGGCACCCTCTGATTCCCACTCTAACTAGGTCAAATGTCGGGTCAAACTTGTTATTAAAAAGTCAACAGAATGCTTAATTTCTAATTTATGCATAATTAGCAATGTAGAACCAATACAACCTGTTTGATCATTAATATAACTTGGTAATTAATGTAAGAACATGTCTAAACATGTTCAACCCGACAATTTTCTGTTTAGACCCGGTTCGGAACCGAAAGTCGCAAAGCTTTGACTTTTGCTTTGACTTCAGTTCTGACCCGTTTTGGTATGTTTTAGAAATGCCTTAGAGCTTTAATTGGACTAGGTTACATGCTAGTATAACCCTCTGTGATTATACACTTTGGTTCATTAGTTATCCAATTAATATGCATGATTCCGTTAATTGCTCATATGTTGACCATTATGCCCTTTTCACCATAAAACGTGATTTTTGAAAATGTAAAAGAGTAGAAACCTTAGTTACTGAATTATAAACTTGCACCCAAACTTTGACATCAGTTTGAGGTGTAGATTGAGAGTTATGCTCATTAGCGTAATTAAAAAGCTTCTTTAGCGATTAAACGACATAATTAGCATATAGCCCATTTAAACCTACTTTTTGATATCAAACTCTTTACCCACTGATATAATATATTATTTTGGGATTTTTGAAGATTTTTAATTAATTTTAGGCTGAGCATAACTTATAGTCATAGGCTTAATCCGGTAATTGTCGGTTTTGCCCTTTCGGGCTATAAAATGAGTTTTACATATCTTTTTGACCCCAAACCTTTGGCTACTGATTTTAAATGATAAATAAATTATTTTAAGCCTTCTGGAATAATAAAAATATCAGTTTTCCATATAGAACCCGGAAACGGCTTCTAATCGCCTTATTAAGCGTTTTTAACGCATAGTATGTACTAAAACTATTTTAAACATACAAGGGTCGATACCTACTGATATTTTAGGTAAATTATAATATTTTAACAGTAAGCAAAAGTTGTTTAACTCAGACTTCAGTTTTGAGCTTTTCGGCTTATGTGAAATTACCAAAATGCCCCTACGGTGCATAGTTTGGTTATAATTGATAAATTTCACATGTATGCAATACCATACTGTTATAACTTAGTAAACTAAGTATTTTTTGCTGATTATATCAGACCTGTAACTCAGTTTAATACTTAAACTCTTTTATAACCTCGTAAATGACCAAATTACCCCTACGGGGCATAGTTTGTGTTTAAATTCGTTTCGGGCATAATAACAGATATCTTACTGATATCACAACATATTTGAGGCATATTAACTTAGGAAACCTGTATATGGCTCTTACGGTTACCCGTTACGCTTCTTGCGCGTTCGGTTCGGTTTATGTAACTAGTTTGCATAAATTAGCCGAAACGAGTCAAACATTATCGTTTTATCTCAAAATCCAGAATGTGTATAATATACCCATATTAAGCAAGTCTTCAAACTTGTCGGGTCTAAATCACATTCTATTCCGGTCTTCGCCTAATCGTGCGTACGAACCGTGTCTTTGAAACTAACCGGTCTAAGCTTAAGCTTAACTAAAGACCCGTTAGGATTCTAATAGGTTATTATAAACCTTCGTTCCAGAATAGGAGGACCAGTAAAAGCTACTTGCATTTGCTGTTTGTGAATTATACTTGCAAAGGTAAATACTTTTAACTTATTTTCCCTTATACGGGCTTGGGGTACGGTATATATAATACCGCTTGGTCGGGCATTCGACCTTAATCGATTGGTGGTTAAGTATTATCGAGATGACCCGTTTAAATTGGTTTGTTTACTTAAAGCCTTTGGGGGGTTAATGACCATGTCCCGGATATCCTTGGCATCATTTTACGAAATGGCCACGACCTAAGCGTGGGGGTGTAGGCGTACACTCGTCAGTGCATAAATAAATAATGTGGTGTGTCTATTGATCTTTAACCCGGCACGATCCGGGCTACTGAACGCATAAGGAACATGTAATTCTTTTACGAGTTTATATATTTAAATAATTATCCCAAGTTATAAAATGTTTGTGCCACGTGCATCCAAATCAATTTTTAATCATTTTTAAAATGAGTCAGTTGATTGTATTTACCAGTGTAAACTGACGTATTTTCCCAAAAAGATTAAGTGCAGGTACTATTCGTAATTGGCTAGATTTCTCATTAGCATCAATAAAGAGACTCGCAAACTTAAGATGCCTAACGTCTGTTGAACTACTGTTTCCTATTTAAATTTTGATCCTTCTGTGGATAAACTTTCAACTGTTTGTGATACACGATATTACAATATTTTATTCGGTTGAAATATATCTTTCATTTGCTTCCGCTGTGCATTTAAATATTGTGTTGTTTGACTATTATGTTGCCAACCACGTCACGATACTCCCCCACCGGGCCCACCGGTGATACGTGGAAAGTCGGGGTGTGACATGTTCCCACACCCCCTATGTCTTATTTTCACATCCCCTAGTGTATACGGGCCGTATACAATTATACGGCCCGTATAGAATGTTTTTGAATAAGAAAACGCGCAGAGAATGTTTTTTTGATTTTATTATATACGACCCGTATATAGTTATACGAGCCGTATACATTGGTATACGATTTGTAAAACGTATACGGCTCAATGGATTTATTTTGGGAGGTTTTTGATGTTACCACATTTATACGGGCCGTATAACTGTATACGGGCCGTATATAATGGTGTTTTTAAAGTATCACATTTTTTCCATTAAAAACACAATCATTCTAGGGTTTCTAAACTCTTCATCAACTTTAACAATTTTGATAAACGTTAATCGAAACATGCCGCTTAAATCGGAGCACAGGTAGAGTAACTTTACCGATCAGTCTGTTGATGGAAACCTTAGTGATCGCAGAGATCTTCGTGTTGGCTATTTATCGATTCTGAATAACTAGCAGAAGAACCCGATACAAACAAGTTCTCCACAGTTTGTTATTCAGATCTCTATTCGGTCATCTTTCCAAACTACAACACATAATAACTTTAAACTTTATATTGTGTGATTTGACCAGTAAATGATTGGAGGTGATTGCTACTTTTAATAAGCTGTCATAGTTGTCAAATTGGATTTCAACAAATCTTTTCATTTTCCTTCAATTTCTAGAACATTCCCCGTAACATGAAGACGTGTCGGGTTCTTCTACTAGTGGTATTTTTAATGAAGTATTGAAGATTGAATGTGCAAACCGCAACTGTTTTTTACTACGGAAACGGTGGCTATGCGAAATACAAACCGCAACCGTTTTTTACTACAGAAACGGTGGCTATGCGAAATACAAACGCAATCTTTTGTGACTATGGGAAACACAAGTTTTCTTTTTGAGCTTGATGGATGTCCGTTATCTCAGCTGAGGCGTGCATTGTTTAAATCTGAATATAACTAGATGTTACATGTAACTTCATTAAACCAAGAACAAAGCCTATTTCGAAACACATGTGTTCATAACAGCGTTGTTTATCAGCCTGTGTGAGCATTGGAAACCCGGCAAACAGTCTTGACAACTGTGACAGCTTATCTATCTGTGTGTGTCACATCCATCCCATTATAGCAATCGATATGATTAATTTTAAAGATTTTTTTCTAATTAGCGTTGTTAACTACCAAAAGAATGCATACACAAATAGTTCTAGTGGACGAAGCAAAGAGACCGTTGTGTATCTGAATCAGGTTCTCAAACAATGTTCTAATTAGCGTTGTTAACTACCAAAAGAATGCATACACAAATAGTTCTAGTGGACGAAGCAAAGAGATCGTTGTGTATCTGAATCAGGTTCTCAAACAATGTTCATCTTCGTTGTCCTTTGCTTTCTGCAATTCAAGCAGGCACCGATGCAAAACGTACTGTTTCAAAACACATGTAGAGAAAATAATAAAACAAGCTGGCATTGATTTTGCCAAGATTAAAGGAAAGAATCTGGCCATAAGCGTTGTGGATTCTCAGCGTAGCTCAATGGTCAAGGTGGCATGGTTTGTCCGGGAGTAAATCACCACCCAAAGATCAATAACTTGTGAGTGGGAATATGGCTATGAAGAATAGTACGGAAAAGAAGGGGTTTACGGTGTTTTGGTAGGTTGAAAGAGGTGAATGGTCTTGAAAGATTTGTTGAAATCGAAGAAAAGAGTAACTAGCAGAAGACGTGTCGGGTTCTTCTGCTAGTTATTCGGTTGGTCCACTTGTACCTCCATTCCCTAGAGAGAATACTTGTCCTTGCTGCCTCTTTGGTTGGTAAAAGACATAGGATGGTTTCTAATACAGGCTCTATGGGTAAAAAATGATTGTATCAGACTCTCTACCCCTCCTTTTCTCTCTCTGACAACCCTAGACCCAAACCACCGCAATCCACCACGGTTCTGCGAAAAAAAACATCATATGTTCATCATTGTTCTTGAAGATGAAGATGAAGAAACGAGGGTTTATTCTATTTAATCTATTAGAACGATCTTTGTCTTGAGAACCTGATTCTGATTTAAACAATGCATGAAGATCCTTGCATTAGACACAATTTGATGGAATTTGTGGATCAACAGAAATAACTGATAGAAGATACATATCGTCCGTTCAAGTTGAGCTTACTGATGCAATTTGTTGGAATTTGTGGATTTCGGTTGGTTCAGATCTCGAAAGTACTGAACAACAGAAATAATAGCTTCGGTTTCATCAACCGGCTTTGAAAACCGTCCATTCATTATATGTGGTTCCAATGTCCTACTACTACAATCCTTCCAACGCCTGATTCCGATACGGGCCCACAAGAGTTGAGCAAGAATTGGGTCTGTCGCATGATAGAAGATACATATCGTTCGTTCAAGTTGAGCTTCCTGATACATATCGCTCGTAGGAAACTTTTCGTGCACTGAACCTTCAGTTATGTACCCTTCAATCTTCTTGATTATTTTTCTAACTTTATGCTTGCATCCACCATAGTGAATATTAACTTTGAGTGAAAGAGTCTGTTTAACTACAACACAAGCACATCGTCGCTCTCGTCGGCTTTAGAATAATCGTCGACGTCATCGCTGGGGTTTTTTCTCTTCCGGTTACCAGGCCTATCATCTCCGTCTACGTTTGGTTTCCTCAACGAAGAACCATCAGCCATTATCTGCCCTTTTTCCTTTGGTTTTCTTGTTGATTTTGAGAAAGAGAGAGAGAGAGACAGGGGAGGGTGAGGGTTTTGAATTGATTCCTGCGCTGAAGTTTCAAGTACTGCGCTCAAGTTTCAAGTACTGGAGTGAAAGATTTGTTGGAATTTGTGGATCAACAGAAATAACTGAATACAGCCGGTCAAATCACACACTATATAAAGTGTAAACTTATCGTGTGTTGTAGTTTGGAAAGATGACCGAATAGAGTTCTGAATCAAGATTTACGTCTGGTATCCAAGTTTGATCACATTTTGACTGAAATAACTGAGAACGATCCTTGTAATCATCAACCGGCTTTGAACGAGTCTAGAACACTCGTAATCCTCAACCGGCTTTGAAACCGGACGGAATCTACGAAGAAACTGTTGGAATTTATGGATTTCGGTTGGTTCAGAAACTTAACAAGAGAAGTAACTAACACAAAGTATCTCGATATGGTTCGTGTAAACGCTCACATTTTACTACGTTGACCATGTTTTTTGACAAATCATCTGCTTCCTGAATCTGAATCTGAAAGTTAACTAGACCCCTCAAGTTGTCATTCATAACAACTAAGCGTCTGGAGAAGAGTATGTTGATATAGGAGAGTTGATGCAATTTTCCAAGCATTTTATCCTGTGTTGTAATTTAATGAAGCAATGAAGATTGAATATGCAAACCGTATCCGTCTTCTGCTATGATTCGAAACATTCCACAAATTCCAACAAATTGAAAACAACGAGAACCATACCTGAAAACAAACCAACAAAAGTCTGTTGGCAAGAATCTTTTTTCACATGGTATTGAACGGACGATGCGTATCTTCTATCATGCGACGAAACCAATTCGACCGAGTAATCAGTTGTATTTTTTTAGTTGCTTCTCTTGTTAAGCTTCTGAACCAACCGAAATCCACAAATTCCAACAGTTTCTTCGTAGATTTCGTCCGGTTTTCAAAGCCGGTTGATGAAACCGAAGCTGTTATTTCTGTTGTTCAGTACTTCCGAGATCTGAACCAACCGAAATCTACAAATTCCAACAAATTGCATCAGGAAGCTTAACTTGAACGGACGATATGTATCTTCTATAATGCGACAGACCCAATTCCACAATCAACGTATACAGGTGCAAGAGAATGGCGAGTTATTTCAGTTATTTCTGTTGATCCACAAATTCCATCAAATTGTGTCTAATGCAAGGATCTTCGTGCATTGCGATGGTTTTTTTCGCAGAACCGTGGTGGATTGCGATGGTTTGGGTCTAGGGTTGTCAGTGAGAGAAAAGGAGGGGGGAGAGTCTGATACAACCATATGGTAAAACTGTATACGGCTCGTATTCATATGGTAAAAAATGGTAAAAATTGGTTTATTCTCTTTAATCTATTAGAACGATCCAAAAAACGAAAGGGATTTCGAGCAGTTGTGTAACAACCGTCTAAATTCTATTCAAATCTAATAAAAATATTCAAGATTTTAAATAAAAAGTACTTTACTTCAACACAAGTACAAAATTGAAGTATTAAAGTGATCACATACTAGTTAACTACTAACTAGTTTAAACATTCAAAATATGAGTAGTAAATCATTTACATCATAAACATTGTCTAAACAAAGTTAATTTGAGTGGAAGCTTCAAAAGTTTGTGTTCGGTTCTTCAATACATACTTGATCATCGTCCACCTACTTGTAATACCTACAAACTGAAATTTTGACAAATATTAGTATTAGAGTTCTTAGAAAATTTGCATAATCGAAACTACGCTCAGAAATGGATTCGATTAACTAATTATGCAAAAGTTTAACAAAAATTTCTAGTCTCTACCGTAACTTACGGTATCTACCGTAAGTTATGGTAGTCGCTAAGTAACACCAGTCCACCGTAACACAGTACTGAATCACCGTAACTATTTGTTCTCCACCGTAAGTTACGGTGGAGACCGTAACTTACGGTGGACTCTGCAACTTTATGTTTGTCCTAATTATTCATTTCACTCGAACCCGAATCCTCGGATTTCTCATTCTAACAAACCATTACACTAATTTTCTCGTATTCTAATATGCCTTTATTAACAATAACGAAATCCGAGTAATCATATTACAATGCATTACCACGCCTTATTTGGTTATTCGACCTGTTTGGCTCATCTAAGGAATCCTCCATTATGATGACTACCAACGAAATCTAACCAATTCTTGGCCTATTATTCGATATAGCGAACATTATCGCTTAATTTCAACTCAACTTTTATTCTACAATTCAACTACACATATGCTAATTATCAAAATTTACCAAATGTAACGAATCAAGTTACATACCTTTAGTGCACGCCCTTCAAACGCAAGTCGCCACCGGCTTGTCCGCTTGGAGCTCCGGTATCCTTTCCTATAGAGTTCAACCAAGACATGTTTAGAACTCTTTTAAATTCATAGTTTGCATATTTTGCCGAAACATCATAATCATGCGGTTTAACTCAAATTTTCAGATTTAAGCCTTCTTTGAGGCATTTATGCAAACACTTTAAGGGCAGAAATTTACACGATATATTATCAAGTTCATAACTTGTCATATGGCCCTAAATTTTCATCAATCAACTACCTTACTTGAACTTTAGTCTCTAGAATTCTGAAGTCACTTCACATATGTCAAATATTACTAGAACAACCACTATAATCCTAGTATTTATCAAGTTTCACAAAACCCACTTATCACCTTAGGTGGTGATTATGAATTTCACACAAAATAGGCACAATTTTGTCAAGTAATTGACTAGGGTTTGTCCCTCAACATTATTTCATTCTAAACAACCAACATGCAACTTCAAATTTCAGATTTCTAAATTTTCTTAGAAATCCAACTAGAAATTCTTCACAGAATTCACATACCTTATGACTCCCGTTTCAATGGAGATCGCGAATTTGTGTTTGAGACTTGTTTTAGAACGAATTTGAGCCCTCAATTTGGTGAATTTCTGGAGGAACTAGGGTTTGTGGGAGACCCTGTGTCGCCCCCTGCTCCTAATCGACCCACACACACCCAATTTTGTGGGTTTTGAATTTTTATTTTGTTTAATTAAATCAAGTTCCAGTTTTAACACATTTAGTCCCTCTACTTTCGTTTTTATTTTATCTCAAGTGTTTAACCCATATTCAAGCCATTATCTAACTAGGTTAGTGTTATTCCTAGTTAGTTTATTTTGTATATTTATTGACAACTTATTTGTAATAAATAATTTATATTTTCGGGGTGTTACAAGTCCACCCCCCTTAAAAGGGTTTCGTCCTCGAAACCGAAAATACGTACCAAACAAGGTCGGGTAGAGACGCCGCATATCCTCTTCGGACTCCCATGTAATGTCCGCACCCTTTCTGTGTTCCCATTTAACCTTTACTTGATTGATCTCTTTATTCCTTAAGGTTTTTACCTTACGATCCAAAACCGCAATGGGCTTTACCACATAGTTTAGCCTGTCATCCACCTCGATGTCATCGTAGTGAATATAAGTAGTCTCATCCGCTAGACATTTCCGAAGATGTGACACATGAAATGTGCTATGAATTCCGCTTAGTTCCTCCGGTAGTTCAAGGCGGTAAGCTACCTTTCCTACTCGTTCTATGATCGCAAACGGCCCGATAAACCTCAGGCTCAATTTTCTTCTTTTTCTAAACCGGATAACCCCCTTCCATGGGGATACTTTGAGCATGACTTTATCACAAACCTGGAATTCAATCGGTCTCCTCCTTTTGTCAGCATACGACTTTTGTCTATATTGAGCCGCTTTCAAGTGTGCCCGAACCACATCAATCTTTTCATTACTGGCTCGTATTATATCTTGATGGGCAAGTTCACGTGGGCCCACTTCACTCCAACATACCGGGGTTCGGCATTTCCTACCATAGAGCATTTCGTATGGTGCCATCCTAATACTAGCATGGTAGCTGTTGTTATACGAAAACTCGACTAATGGTAGATAGACATCCCAACTTCCTCCAAAGTCGATTATACATGCCCGTAGCATGTCTTCCAACGTTTGTATTGTTCTTTCACTTTGTCCATCCGTCTGAGGATGGTACGCAGTGCTGATGAACAATTTGGTTCCTATTTGCTCTTGGAAATCTCGCCAGAAATTTGAAGTAAACCGGGTATCTCTATCCGACACAATAGATACCGGTACTCCGTGACGTGCCACTATTTCGTTTGTATACATCTCGGACATCTTTTCCGACGTATAAGTTTCGCGTATAGGAATGAAGTGTGCACTCTTTGTTAATCTATCCACAATCACCCATATGGCGTCGAATCCCCGGATCGTTTTAGGTAGTTTGGTCAATAGATCCATAGTGATATGTTCCTATTTCCAAACCGGGATCTCCAAAGGTTGCAGTTTCCCATAAGGTTTCTGGTGTTCCGCCTTGACTTGTAAACAAGTCAAGCACTTCTCTACGTATTTCACCACATCCCTCTTCATTCCGGGCCACCAATAATTTTGTCTCAGATCATTATACATCTTGGTCGCTCCCGGATGAATAGAATATCGGGATTTATGGGCTTCATCAAGTAATAGCGCATTCACTCCACAAGTATTTGGAACCCATATTCTTCCGGATCGAGTCTTCAACCCGTTCTTTCCATCCGACAAATCCTTTAATTGGCCGATTATTCGTTCCTTCTTCCAGTTCTCCTCTTTTACTGCTTCTACTTGTGCTTCTCGGATACGTTTAAGTATACCCGAGGTCACCACAAGCTGCATCGACCTTACTCGTATTGGGACATAGTCCGCTTTTCTGCTCAGAGCATCCGCCACCACATTCGCCTTTCCGGGGTGGTAATGTATTTCGCAGTCGAAATCCTTCTCTGTTTCTAACCATCTTCTCTGGCGCATGTTTAACTCCTTCTGGTCAAAGAAGTATTTTAAGCACCCGTGATCGGTGAATATGGTGCACTTTACCCCATATAAATAGTGCCTCCATATTTTTAATGCAAACACCACTGCAGCTAATTCGAGATCATGAGTGGGATATTTCTTTTCATGTATCTTTAATTGTCTCGAAGCATAAGCTATAACTTTCCCCCGTTGCATCAGAACACATCCTAGCCCCGATAATGAGGCATCTGAATAAACCACCAAGTCCTCGACTCTGTCCGGAAATGTTAATACAGGAGCTTGAGTTAGCATCTCTTTTAGCGTTTGAAACGCCCTTTCTTGTTCAACACCCCAAATGAATTTCTCCTCCTTCCGGGTTAACTTTGTTAGTGGCGACGCAATCATGGAGAAATCTTGAATGAATCTCCTATAGTATCCCGCAAGCCCTAAGAAGCTTCTAATTTCCGAAGGGTTCTTCGGGGAATTCCATTTCGACACAGCCTCGGTCTTTGACAGATCAACCAATACTCCATCGGCACTTATGATGTGGCCGAGAAATTGCACCTCTCGTAACCAAAAGGCACACTTAGAGATCTTCGCATACAACCTTTCTCGTCTAAGTGTCTCTAACACCTCTTGTAAGTGGTGTGCATGCTCAGCTTCACTTTTCGAATACAATAAAATATCATCGATGAACACGATGACCGATATATCCAGCATTGGCTTGCAAACCCGGTTCATGAGGTCCATAAAAGCCGCGGGTGCATTTGTTAGCCCAAATGACATTACGAGGAACTCGTAATGTCTGTATCGCGTGCGGAAAGCCGTATTCGGCACATCTTCCTCCTTGACCTTTAGTTGGTGATACCCCGATCTAAGGTCAGTCTTTGAAAATCAGTTCGCACCTTGTAATTGGTCGAATAGATCGTCTATCCTTGGAAGCGGGTATCGATTCTTTACCATGAGTTTGTTTAACTCCCGGTAATCGATACACATGCGCATGCTTCCGTCTTTCTTTTTCACAAATAGTACCGGTGCGCCCCAAGGAGACACACTCGGCCTTATGAATCCTTTGTCAAGCAGGTCTTGAATATGGGACATTAACTCTTGTAATTCTGATGGCGCGAGTCGGTACGGTGCTATAGCTACGGGTTTTACGCCCGGAATCAATTCGATTCCGAACTCTACTTCCCGTTCTGGCGGTATCCCCGGTAAATCTTCCGGAAACACATCTTCGTAATCTCGTACTACCAGTACGTTTTCAATCTTCAGTGATTTCTTCTCGGGCTCATTCGCGTATATCATAAACGCCATGTATCCTTGCTTCATAAGCTTGTGAGCTTTCAACATCGAGCATATTATGGGGTTACCTCATTTTTCGCCATAGATAGTGATGTGTTTCCAGCTCGGCGATGTTAGCTTTATCTCCTTACGAAAACACACGACCTTTGCGTGGTGCTGAGATAGCCAATCCATCCCAGCGACTACTTGAAATTCCCCCATTGACATCGGGATTAGGTCTATCAAGTATTCTTCATCGTCGATGCTTAATTTGCAGCCTCGACAAACATCACAAACTATAAAACTTTTGTTGTCCCCTATTTCAACTTCTAAGGGCACAGATAATTTCTTCAATACAAATGAAGGATGTCGAATAAATCCATGCGAAATGAAGGATTTATTCACACTCGTATCAAACAATACACGTGCTGGAATTGAGTTAATTGTGAATATACCTGAGACCACATCGGGTTCCGTTTTTGCTTCAGCCGAGGTAAGTTGGAAGGATCTAGCCTTTGTCGTAGGAGCTTCTGCTGGAGATTCTTTAACGTCTCTCTTTCCAACTAAGTCCGGGCATTCGGACTTTTTGTGTCCGGGTTGATAACATTTGTAACAAACTGAGACCATACCCGGGCATAGCGACGCCGTGTGCCCCATCTTGCTACATATGGGGCATGGTTTATCTTTGAACCGACACTCTCCCTTGTGTCCTTTCCCGCACACTTTACAACTTGGCGACCCACCTTTAGCATCCACCTTCTTTCCCGATTCTCCAGTTCGAGCTTTCTTTGTAGGGCTTGGATTTACATCATGAGCCCTTCGCTCACCCCTTTCAACTTGTTTCTTCAACTTGATTTCCCGTTCCCGAGCAGCGTTTATGATCTCGGTAAGGGTCTCGTATTTTGAAGGAGTCATAAACTCCCTATATTCAGCGCTCAACATGTTATAGTAGTAGTAGTATATTTTCTGTTCTTCGTTCGTCACCAATTCACTACTAAACTTCATTTTATCCATAAACATCGCCGTAATCTTGTCTATGGTCTCGCCCTTGTGCCTAAGTTGCATGAACTCTTCCTTGATTTTATTAATGACCGCCTTGGCGCTATGATGTTTAAGAAACGGCGTCTTAAACTCTTCCCATGTCATGGTTCTCACCGCTTCGGCTCCTATTTCATTCTTTTTGTTGTCCCACCAATCTTTGGCTTGACCTCTCAACTGGCCCGTTCCGTAAGCAACAAAGTCACTTTCATCACAATGGGTCCTTTCAAACACCCCTTCAATGTCGCCCAACCATCTTTGGCAAATTATTGGGTCAACCTCCCCATTGTAGATTGGCGGTTTACACGCCATAAATTCTTTGTATGAACACCCTTTACGTTCTCCCGATTTCTCCTTCATAAGGTTGACACTATCCTACAACCTTTTGACTCGCTCTTCGACAAGTGACAATACCGTGCTTTGAATTTTGTCTATAAACCCGGATAGACTAGCTTCGATTGCCTTCCCTACTTCTTCGGCAATTATCTTTTTCATTTGTTCGGTGCTTGTCGGCACCGGATCATTATCGTTTCCTTTCGACATCTTGAAACTGAAATGTTTACATTAAACATTTCATTTACAACATAGCTTTATTTGCTTCGGTTTAGCCAAGTGCGTAACTTGCTTTTACCGTTCACATTTTGTGCACTTTTCGGGTTTGAGTGTGTTAACACACCCTTCCCATGCACATTAATTCGTATCTCATTTCTTACATAAGATAGGATTTACTAAAATAATAAATTAATTCTTACCGGACGATCGATCAAGCTTGAACCGAACACTTTGTTAACAACCTTAGGCTCTGATTACCAACTTGTAACAACCGTCTAAATTCTATTCAAATTTAATAAATATATTCAAGATTTTAAATAAAAAGTACTTTACTTCAACACAAGTACAAAATCAAAGTATTAAAGTGATCACATACTAGTTAACTACTAACTAGTTTAAACATTCAAAATATGAGTAGTAAATCATTTACATCATAAACATTGTCTAAACAAAGTTAATTTGAGCGGAAGCTTCAAAAGTTCGTGTTCGGTTCTTCAATACATACTTGATCATCGTCCACCTACTTGTAGTACCTACAAACTGAAATTTTGACAAATATTAGTATTAGAGTTCTTAGAAAATTTGCATAATCGAAACTACGCTCAGAAACGGATTCGATTAACTAATTATGCAAAAGTTTTACAAAAATTTCCAGTCTCTACCGTAACTTACGGTATCTACCGTAAGTTACGGTAGTCGCTAAGTAACACCAGTCCACCGTAACACAGTACTGAATCACCGTAACTATTTGTTCTCCACCGTAAGTTACGGTGGAGACCGTAACTTACGGTGGACTCTGCAACTTTATGTTTGTCCTCATTATTCATTTCACCCGAACCCGAATCCTCGGATTTCTCATTCTAACAAACCATTACACTAATTTTCTCGTATTCTAATATGCCTTTTATTAACAATAACGAAATCCGAGTAATCATATTACAATGCATTACCACGCCTTATTTGGTTATTCGACCCGTTTGGCTCATCTAAGGAATCCTCCATTATGATGACTACCAACGAAATCTAACCAATTCTTGGCCTATTATTCGATATAGCGAACATTATCGCTTAATTTCAACTCAACTTTTATTCTACAATTCAACTACACATATGCTAATTATCAAAATTTACCAAATGCAACGAATCAAGTTACATACCTTTAGTGCACGCCCTTCAAACGCAAGTCGCCACCGGCTTGGCCGCTTGGAGCTCCGGTATCCTTTCCTATAGAGTTCAACCAAGAAATGTTTAGAACTCTTTTAAATTCATAGTTTGCATATTTTTCCGAAACATCACAATCATGCGGTTTAACTCAAATTTTCAGATTTAAGCCTTCTTTGAGGCATTTATGCAAACACTTTAAGGGCAGAAATTTACACGATATATTATCAAGTTCATAACTTGTCATATAGCCCTAAATTTTCATCAATCAACTGCCTTACTTGAACTTTGGTCTCTAGAATTCTGAAATCACTTCACATATGTCAAATATTACTAGAACAACCACTATAATCCTAGTATTTATCAAGTTTCACAAAACCCACTTATCACCTTAGGTGGTGATTATGAATTTCACACAAAATAGGCACAATTTTGTTAAGTAATTGACTAGGGTTTGTCCCTCAACATTATTTCATTCTAAACAACCAACATGCAACATCAAATTTCAGATTTCTAAATTTTCTTAGAAATCCAACTAGTGATTCTTCACCGAATTCACATACCTTATGACTCCCCTTTCAATGGAGATCGCGAATTTGTCTTTGAGACTTGTTTTAGAACGAATTTGAGCCCTCAATTTGGTGAATTGCTGGAGGAACTAGGGTTTGTGGGAGACCTTGTGTCGCCCCCTGCTCCTAATCGACCCACACACACCCAATTTTGTGTGTTTTGAATTTTTATTTTGTTTAATTAAATCAAGTTCCAGTTTTAACACATTTAGTCCCTCTACTTTCGTTTTTATTTTATCTCAAGTGTTTAACCCATATTCAAGCCATTATCTAACTAGGTTAGTGTTATTCCTAGTTGGTTTATTTTGTATATTTATTGACAACTTATTTGTAATAAATAATTTATATTTTCGGGGTGTTACAAGTTGGTATTAAACCAATCATTTGTTGATGTTGGGTTTTCAACAAATCTTTGAGCAGTTATTTCAGTTATTTCCGTTGATCCACAAATTCCAGCTATGGACCAGACACATGTCACATAGTTTGTCAGTGAACAAAAGATATAGATGTAGATGTCTGCCTTAGATCGGTCATTCCTTGTGATACATGAACATTGTATTCTTGTCTTTCAGAAGAGTTGGTATTGAACCAAGAATACTTCAAACATTCTAAACCCTACCTGGAAACAAACCAACAAAATCCTGATAGTGAAAAACATCAGCAACAATTTTTTCTTTTCCTTCAATTTCGAGAACATTCTCCCTGTGTATGTGCTTGTGCTGTAAAAATTGGTGGTGAATTTGCGCACACAACTGAAGGTTCAGTGCACGAAAAGTTTCTTACGAAATGTACGTGACAAAACGAGTATGTTGGGAATTAAACGCATGAACGTGACAAAATGATGTGCGGTGAAGTGTTATATATATTAGGTGTATATTTTAAGCCCTTTTTAACACTTATTTTAGCCAAGTTTTAAATTTATAAAACACGATATTTCACTAACACTAAACACACATATGGGCAAGTGCACCCATCGTTGAGTGTAGTATAGCGTTGGTAAGATACCGAGGTCGTCCAAGGACACAAGAGCTTTTAGTACCGGTTTATCCTCAACGTCTAACCAAAATAAAAAGTTTAGAAAAATGTTTTAAGCTAAGAAAAAAAAACTAACTAAAATGCTGAAAATAAAAATAAAATAAAAACAGATAGACAAGATGAATCACTTGGTTCCAACTCGTATCTAGTATAACCTTTGATTATTTCCGCACTTTTGCACATAATTAAGAGATTATCTTAGTTATTGTAGTAGGCCCCTCTTTTGAAGGTGACGTTACCCTCACCCCAGTAGTTTGAGTCAGCAGGGATACAATCCTAAAAGGGTGGATTATTGGAAGATAATGAATTAAGTTATTAATGCAGTATTGTGGTAGGCCCCGCTTTTGGCGGTGACGTTACCCTCGGCTAAGTAGTCTGAGTCAGCAGGGATACAGTCCTAAATAGCCGGGTTATAGTATTAATAGTAGTTAACTTATGAGGGGATCAAAGAGTTTGGACCCCCGCCATCCAATACCGTGAAGTATTGAAGGAGGTCCTACTAAATTTGACCCAGGTCCATTGCAGGACCTCTAAACGCTGAACAATGGCAAGACCTTTACCAAACCGTTCCCTTAACCCCCTACCAGGTAGCCAACATACCTCCATATAGACCGTGGAGATATGAATGGTGAAAATCCTTTATTTTATATAGACAGTAAAATAATGCCAAGACACCACGGACAAACGATAAGGAAAGATCACCTTCAACATAAGTAACTAGTTATTAAAGTCATTAATACAAAACCAAATAAAAAGTGCGAAAAGATTAAAAATAAAAAGTATTATACTAGACACTTTGTCTTCACCAAGTGATGTAAGAGACTTAGGCAAACATGGCCTTGATTGTCAAGAACTCTTACGATCAATCTTGGATCCCGAGACGACTCACACACTCTATGATGGACAATGGATGATGGTGGTGGATGATGGTGTTGTGATGGTGGTGAGTGGTGGATGAAGTGTGAGAGAGGTGGTGTGCCAAGGGATGAGATGAAATGAATCCAAGCACTCCTATTTATAGGCTGAACAGAGAGCTGGACACGGCCCCGTGTCCGCTGGGCACGGCCCCGTGTCCGTCTGACAATCTCTCTCCTCATTAATTGTAATTCGCAATTACAATAAATGCGCCTGCTGTACTTTCGACACGCCCCCGTGTCCGCTGAGCACGGCCCCGTGATGGGCAATAGATGCTTCTATAAATTTGTCTTTTCTGCTGCTTCTTGGGCATGGCCCCGTGCTGGCTGAGCACGGGGCGTGTTCAGTCTTCTGATTTCTCTATTTTGCTTTGGAAGGTGCCGTTGAGGGGTCGGGCAGTCCACTAATGTTCCTTTTCTTGTATTTATGTTGGATTTAGCTGTCTTTTTGCTTCTTTTGCGTTTTTGAGCTCATTTAATCCTGAAAATACAAAAGGAAGACAAAAACACTCTTTTTCCAATATTAGTACTTAAAAAGGGTTATTTTTATGCCTCATTTGATGTAATTTATATGTTGCATTTTACACACATCACAAAACAAGGATCGTTCTAATAGATTAAAGAGAATAAACCAAGTACTAATCATCTGCTTTCTGAATCTAAATCTGAATGTTAACTTTGACTCATAAACCCTTGAATCCCAACTCTTCTCTAAAAGAAATTGTTTCTTTCCTTTTCATGCGGTAAAACCGGTTTCAACATCAAGGGTTGTTTTTCACCCTGTGTGAGCATTGGAAGCCCGACAAACAGTCTTGCATTTACGTCTTCAATCAAGACCGCATTGTTAATTTTATTGATGATTCGAAACATTCCTAATAACTAGTAGAAGAACCCGACACGTCTTCTTTGATGATTCCAAACATTCACGAACCACAATGGATTCAGACTCATACTACTCACCCCTCCCATGAGGAAAAGTTTTCCCGATGACTCAAGATAAAGGAGTTGGTTTGTGTTCATATCAGCGTTGTTTATCACCCTGTGTGAGCATTGTAAGCCCGACCACTAGCAGAAGAACCCGACACGTCTTCTATGATGATTCGAAACATTCACGAACAACAATGGACTCAGACTCATTATTGCGAATTTGGTTTCTTCGGTACAGGCTGATGAAACCGAAGTTGTTATTTCGGTTGTTCAGTAGTTTCGAGATGACGTGGCTTCTCCTTACAACTCTCATCAAATGCCTCACCCTTCCTTTTATTCTGAAAATATTAAATAAAGAATAACACCATGCCCGTATCCCCGCGTTGATAGCTTCCGTTATATTACAGTTATACGACGCGGCTTTTTGTTCTTCAATCTTTGTTACTTGTTAATGTTTTATTTTTTTCTACTTTTAGAAAGGTTTGACCACCTCACGACTCTAAAATGTCTCATGTGATTGACACCTTAAATTCCTTAACCACTTTGAGAAAAATCTAATTTTCGAAGAATACGGGCCGTATAAAAGTATACGGCCCGTATACAGGTTCGTATACAGTGTATACGACCAGTCAAATTATTTACACATGGTGTATACGGGTCGTATACTCTTATACGGCCCGTATGGAATTAAAAAAACTGACAAAGTCTGCTGGCACAGACTTTGTTATTTTTTTAAATTCTATACGGGCCGTATAACATTATACGGCCCGTATACACCATGTGTAAATAAGTTTTTACCATGTCTTAATATTAGGGCCCTAAATATAATAATACAAAAATAGTAATAAAAAACAATAAAGAAAAAAAGAAAAAATTGAGTAAATTTACTAAACTAACCTTTTGGATTAAAATATTAAAGACATAATAAGACAAAAAATATTTAATAGTACTTTTTAATTACTTTTAATCTCATCCATTGATCTTGAAGATCTAATGGTTGAAAATTGGTTCTCTCGATTCTTACAACTGGGGGTGGTTTTCATTTTAGCGCTCCTATATATATATATATATATATATATATAGGGTTAGGTTAATGTACAATAGCTCTTATCGTACAATATGTACGCGCTCATCTCAGTCGTCCGATCTGGTGCGAGTTCAATTTTGAACATGCGATTTATGCTGAAAAAACCAACATGCGAAATTGATACAAAAAAAACAACATGCAATTTCATCAAAAAAACCAACATGCGATTTCCAACAAACTTTTTATAACATGCGATTTCACTATATTGTACGTTAAGAGATATTGTATTTTACACTTTCACCGTATATATATATATATATGGGAAGGGTCATTTAGGAACCACCCTTTATTGCGCTAACCGCGAGAACCAATGTGAACACAACAAAAAATATTTAAAAATATCTAAAAAGCACACAAATTTTTTTAAATATTTTTTATATAAAAATCGCTAGTTTTCGTTATTAAAAAGATTTTAAAAAAAATTAAAAAAAATTTTTGGTTACTAAAAGTAGCGATTTTTACATAAAAATATTAAAAAAAATGTGTGTGTTTTTTAGATTTTTTTAGGTTTTTTGAGGGATTTAGTTTTTAGCATTTAGCTTGGATGGGGGGGGGGGGAGGGGTTTAGGTTTTTTTTTTTTTTTGGGGGGGGGGGGTGGGTTAGGTTTGTTTTAGGTTTTGGGGGGGGGGGGGGGGGTTAGGTTTTTGTGGGGGTGGGGGTTAGGTTTTTTTAGGTTTTTTGGTGGTGTAGTGGGTTTATTTTGTTGTGTTCACATTGGTTCTCGCGGTTCTCGCAATAAAGGTGATTCTCGCATGAACCCTACCCTATATATATATATAGGTACGGGATCAGGAGAAAACGCCCTAAAGTGTAAGAATGGTGAGAACGGATCCTGGCTGAACACTTGGCGTGCGATATAATTAGGGTGTAGGGGCTTTTTTGTCATTTTATCTTCCGCTTTTACAATTCGTTGTCACAATACTGCTTCATTTTTGGCGTTTAAGATATTTTGACGTTAACCAAATTTAATAATTACTTGCGGTTTTACTGGTTTCATTGTATTAATCTTTTTGTTTCACATAAATAATATTTTGGCGTTTATAGCGTTTCCAAATCGTCGGCCATTGGCGTTTAGGATGATGGCCCATTGTTTGTTCTTAGATTCAATGGCGTTTAGACAAGATGGCCCATTGTTCTATTATTATTATTTATATATTTTTTTGGCGTTTGTGGTATCTTGGCGTTTTACAAGCATTTTTTAAGAGAAATAATGTTTTTTTTCATAGCGGAAAATTATATTACAACCACAGGGGAAAAAACAGAAGCGAAAAAAATAAATTAACAAATCCTAATCGGATCTCTCTTCACAGTCTTCACTGTCATCAGTCTCTTTCTTCTTTAATACTATAAGAACTGGCACCAAATATATGGCATTTTGTTTTTGGTCTGATTATTTGTTTGTTCGTTTTGTTGAAGTTGCTTTGTGGATGTTGGGGACATAGATCGATGCCGTGTTAGTGGGTTTTTCGCTTTGCTCTTCATCTTTATAATCATCCCACTCTTCAATGTTATTGATCTTTTCTCCTCATCCAAGCCTTCTTCAAGAACAAAGAACACAAAATGACATATGACTGCCATCAGCCTCTTTTTCTTGAAGATTTGTCCATCTCATGCAGCAAAATTTTACTGAGTTACTCCCCTCACCTAACAATCCATTTAGTGAAACTTCACGCAGAACAATACTGAATATCTAAGAAAGCAAGTTAGCCATCTTTGATTTTTAATAATTTTTGGCGTTTTACAGTGAGTGGTATTTAGGAACATTGGCATTTGTTTTTTTGGTGTGATTAAATGGAAGTTGCTTAAGAGCTATCATTTTATAGGATGTCTTTGGCGCGTAGTTTAGGAGGGATATTATTATAATAAATTATTCGTCATTTCAGTTACTGTTTGTAATTACTGTTTTTGCTAAGCTTTATCTCTAAAGTCTGT
The DNA here is from genome assembly GCA_030545235.1 of Helianthus tuberosus. Classification (NCBI taxonomy): domain Eukaryota; kingdom Viridiplantae; phylum Streptophyta; class Magnoliopsida; order Asterales; family Asteraceae; genus Helianthus; species Helianthus tuberosus. The sequence continues at coordinate 85,382,529 of CM060371.1, read as the reverse complement.
GACACGTCGCATCTTTCAAGTTTGGCGTTTTATATTTTAATATAATAAATGTTATTCATAATAAAGTTTCCGTCGCTTTCAATTTACTGTTTTGTAGTTACAATTTTGTGTCAACTTCATCTGTTTATCGTTTCACTTTATTCTTTGTAGTTACTGTTTCTCGTTACCTTTTCGAGATTTTGGCGTTTTGTATTTTTAATGAGGTTTTATATAAAGATCGCACTTTGTTCTATTCTCTTGTACCATGCTTTTTATACTTTTTTGTAACATCGAAAATCGGGAATTTCATTAACTTGTGAAAATCTAAGTTAGAATTGGATGGAAAGAAGTGCTAATGTAATTCTAAAATGGTTTTGAAATAGTATTAGTTAATTTTGTGGAAATAGCCATCGAGATTGTAAGATTCTGTTTCGAGTGTAGTTGTAAAATAATATTTTATTATTTGCTTAGAATTATTAATTGAGGAAGATAACTTGTTGATTAACTATATATTTTAACGGCTTGTATTTTAGTAATACAAGTTAAGAAATATGACGGGTTCGCTTCAGGGAAATATCGTTACCGCATCTTGTGACTCACCCAAAACTAAATGGGCATTATTGTAAGAATCAAACTTGAGGGTGTATATTGCAATTAGAAAATAGTTGAATGTATAAAAAGCCATATTTAGGCTCATTTTGTGACAAACAATGGCTGGAGTTAGAGAGAGAGAAATGCATAGAACTAGAGAGAGAGAGAGAGAAAGTGGTGGTCCAATGGTGGTCCGATGGCGGTTTGCGGCGGCCGGTGGTGGCCGGAGTTGCGGGTTTCAACCCAAAACCATTTATAGATGATACCAATGCAATGGTAAGCTCCCTTTGCTCATAAATCCTAAGTTGAAGTCGTTTATAAATGTCGAAAAGTTAGATTCGTTAATGTGGTTTCCGTTTTTATTTTATGTGGTCTAAAAGAAATGGTTGTTACCGGAAAACCGACCGTTGGATCGATCCCAAATTTTTACAGTAGCTTTCTGATATATAGATATTAACATCCAACGGTTTGAACTACGAAATATGTCCTGGAGGTATGAGTTTTACAGCAGTTGTTTTGATTTTCGGTACAGAAAATGCTGTTGTAAATAATGAGTTGTTCCAAGAGATCCGACCGTTGGATTGAGCTGAAATTTGGATAGGAGCTTCCTAAGACATGGTTCATAAATACTACTAGAGGAAATTCCGATCAGATGTCTGTAGGTGTGATTTTGACACTGATCAGTTTGTAACAGTTTGTTTGTGCGAAAATCAGGAACTTGATTGCGTTGCATGGATGGTCTAATGGAGTTGTATATGCAATCCGATACCGGAAAAACGTTTGTGATGAGAAAATGAACAAAACTTCATAAGTGGATCCTGTTGCATGTGGCTACAAGAATATCCGCGCACATGATCCATACAAAGAAGGCAACAAAAGCTTGGGAGTTGACGGGACAAGATTGACAATAGCAATATCATATTTTCCTACGGGCAAAGGTGAGTGGTTTATATCCACTTTGGTATGTATTGTTAGTTTTGGTTTCTTTTATGTTACGAGCACATAATATTGCTTATTCCATTATATATGTAGAAAGACCATGTTATTCATGGATTTTAAAGATCGCGTAGGTCTTTTGTCAATATCGGAAGTATGATATAACTGTGTAGTATTTTATTGGTCGTATGGATCGAATACTCATGAAATGTAGAGATGTTGAATGGTTATTTACGGGCTTCGTTGGGTAGCTTATAGAATCATTCTTGATTGACACGATTGTGTAAGTTGTTTGTATTAGTACTTATGTGCTAGAATAAGAGTTTAGCATAAATTGTTTAGCATATGTGGTTAAGAATATGGTTATTTAACTTATTAAAGTATGTGCATGAGTAATGTACAGTTTGTGTTTTTAATGAATATAGTTATGAATTCTGACTCTTGGATTGCTAAGAAAGATTTACAAGCATAGGTATGTGGGCAAAGATGATATCAACAAGATTTGAATGCAGTTGACGAACTAGTCACGAGTTTGATTTCTTTTTCTTTAATCATGGTAGTAAGTATCTAACATTAAATGTTAGTACAGGTATAAACCTTTGAATTATTATTTTTTGTATGGTGTATTTCTGAATGTACTTGTAGTGCGAGTAGAAACCCTTACTTAGCTTTGCTAATTTAATTTATGTTGGATGATGTCATCAGGTTCGCGGGTCTTGAAATTGATTTGGAGATAGAGGATCGGGTCTGAATATTTGATAGTACGTGAACGACATAGACAAATGATTTATAAATTAGCTTACAAATACCACATAAATGAAAGAATTGTAACACCTGTATATTCTTTAAACGTTTTTAGTTGAAAAATATATTGTTTGTGTGTATTAGTAAACACAAATTTTTTTGGGACCGTCTTTCCGAAACTAATTAAATAGCTAAGTGGTGTTTTCAAACTAGGGTGTTACATTTTTTTGTGTTTTTATAATACTTGTCCAAAGTAATTTTATTATAGTTTGGGAGTTTTTGGCGTTTTATGGCATGATGGCGTTTTCACAAATATTTTTATTATATATGACGTTGTTATTATATAACAATCAACTGAAAAAGAAAATTAAAAAAAAATATAGAAACAATTGATCTTTCAAATCTTCACTGTCACCAGTCTCTTTCTTCTTTTGAAACATCTTCACTGGCGATTTGATTTTGGTATGATTCATTTTGTTTTTTTGTTGTGGAAGTAGCTTTTTTGTCACCGTTTGGAAGCACAAATGACATGAGTTTTTTGTTTGAAGTTCATCTTTATCTTCAACTCACTCATCAGTGTCATCCGTCTCTTCATGCCATTCAAATATTCACCAAGAACAAAGCACAAAAAATGACATAAATCTGACATCAGCCTCTTTTTTTTGAAGATTTGTCCATCTCATGCAGCAAAATGTTATTGAGTTACACCCCTCAGCTAACTTTTTGGTGTTTTACCGAGAAAAATAATGCCTCTAAATAAAAGTACCTTAAACCTCTAAATTTGGTCATGCTAAACTCAATAATGTTTTGTTGTATGAGATGGACAACATTGTTAATGCTCAGTTAAGAAAGATATCTAACAATGTTGTCTACCACATTCAGCTAAACTTTATTGAGAACAAAATTGAATCTCCAAGAAATGACGTTTTTGCAATTTTGTGGTTTTTGTATGTTTTGGCGTTTATAAATTGGATGGAAGTTGAGGATAAAGTCAATAAGATTTTACTCAATGAGATGGACAATATCCTCACTTAAGGATTTTGTCCATCACATTGAGCGAAACCTTACTGTCACACCCTGACTTTTGCGAAAGCGTGATTATGGTGTGACTTTCTTAATACCATTGCATTCAAAAATAACAACAACTATATGATAAAACCATATATTTGTCATCCATTAAATAAGTTTAGAACATAACAACATTGTTTTAAAACGTAGACTTCAATTTCAAGTTATACAAACCATACGAATTGTTTATGAGTTCGCTAAGGACTTATCAAAAGATATCAAATAAAACCAGGGTTTGGAAGACGTGTCTCGTCCAGGAATAAGACACACTGACCAAACCCAAGGACCATGGATGATATAACTTGTGATAATCATAAAAATCACATTTTCGTTTCCTTGTGTCCAAAATATTATTATTTACCAAAATATACTTGTGAATTAGGTTCCGGAATATTTTGTAAGTTACATTTCTTGTTCGGTTTCCCCAATGTTTTGTGTGTAACTTGTATATTTATTCCTTGATATTTTGGTAATACTTTGGATTGTAATCCTTGGTATTTTGATGTGTTACATTATTTCATGCCCTAAAATAATATAACTAATACACAAAGTATACAAATAATCACACATGTGGGTCTTCAATGTATATATATTCTAAATATATATTTAGCCACTTTTGTTTATAAAAACCAACCTCCAATATTTGTATTTTTGTAACAAAAAATTATGGCAAAGTTTTTGTAACCATTTAATGTTGAAAATACACTTGTAAGTGTATGTTTACAAATATTTTTCTAAGTGTTTATATTTTTAGAAAATTTTTCCCTAGTTTCCCCTAAAAATGGAGGTTTCCATGCTTTCAAGCATATAATTTTCTTTTGTAAAATCACCACAATCAATTTACAATCAACTCTAAACAACTTACACTTACCGATCTTGCCAAAGTCATGCATATTCTACTACTTCACGAACTTGAAAGTTTATGAAGATTTGTAGTAATTTGGTAGGGTGTTTAGTAAGTTTAGTTACCCTTTAAAGTGTGATTGTTTATATAAAAACATCATTCTTGAATGACTTAGATGTTTACAACTTGTAATCATGTTTTATAAAAAAATGTTTCTTTATGAAATTTTCTTGTTACACAAGTGTTTCTACACTTGGTTAATCACTAAAAACAAGTCTTGTTTATATAAGAACCATGATTATATGAAACTTGTGTTTTTAACTTGGTTTCTTTGAAATTCCATTTATAAATATTTAGATCCATATGATCAACAACTTACTTTAATCATGGTTTTTCAAGAAAACATTATTTCCTTCAAGTTCATGCTTTAAGTGTGGATGATCCATCAGCCTACAACAATTTCTACTTTCACATCTTGTTAGACTATGTTTTTAGTCATGATTTAGCAAGACCTTATGATGATTAACATCACTTCTACAAAGAATCAAAGATCAACAAGCATAACAACTTATATTCATCAAGATATTTTTACTAAACAAGCTTATGTTCGTGTTCACTTCATATGATTCTTTGGTGTTCTTGATGTTTTTGATCATGATTCATTATTAACCACTTAAAATAGATGTAACATAGATGGATCAAGGTTCTTACCATTAGCACAAGGCTAGGGATGATTCAAGTGTAGAAATGAAGAGGATAAAAGCAAACAAGAAGGGTCCTTCAAGATCCAAAGCCACCAAGCTCCTTTGTATACCTTCTAGCACCCTTGTAAGTGTATGGATTGTATGAAGGAAGTTGAATGATGATGATGGTGGTTGTGGTGGGTTTCGACAAAGAACAAGAGCAAGGGAGGGAGAGAGAGTGGTGTGTGAAGTGTGTGGAAGATTATGAGTTCATGGTCTAGCATAACATACTTATAACCATCTAACCAAATTATCCTTTGGGTTTTATCTCATAAAAAGCACAACCAAGATCTATTTAACAAATGAAATAAAATCAAGGTGTGGGGGCCAAGCATGGGCCGTCCCTTAGGTGGGGAGGGGGTGGTCTAGCTTAGGTTTGAACCATTTAGTTGTAATCTAGTTCAAATTCAAGTATCGGTTACGTGTTTCAGTTATTAGATATTTTTAGGAGGTGTTATGATGTTCGGGGATCATAACTAGCTTGGTAATGTTAAAACAGTGCTTCTAGTGTAAATTTGATGTTTCGGGTAGTGTCCGGTTGTTCGGTTAGATACTGATTCGTTAAGGTGCTAAACCTTGCGGTTAATTGTTCTTTATGAACCCTTTTGTGACACTTTTAATTCCCGACACTTAGGAAAGCATTCAAGACCATTTTATCATGTTTCTGCATAATATTAATATGTTTAAATGCTGATTTATGCTGAATTTTGCTGAATTAAGCACTTTGGGAGAGTTTTAGACACTTTCTGGCACTTAAACTATCACCTAGAAAAGCAGTTTTATTACTTCCCTACACTCTATACTAGTGCAGTACTTAGTTTCTGGCTCATACTGGATCTCAAAACACTATCTGTCTATGTGCTGAGTTTTGTCAGCATTTGCTAATTTATCCGTTTACTGTGCTAACTGTGCTTTGTGCATCATTTATGTCAATATGTTTACATGCAGTAATGACATGACATTATGCAATATGTGATGCACATGTAATTATAATGCAGTAATCAGGAATCAGTTAATTGTAATTCAGCACAGTCATTAAGCACTAATCAAGATTAATTAATTGTACAGATACCTGGGTTTTTTACAGTTGTCACACTTACCGACAACCAAACTGAATTTCAAAGAAATGTTTGTTTTTGAAATCTTTGATGTTTTGGGTTTCTTGGCGTTTCTAATATGAATGGTATATATTAAATATGCCATTTTGGGTTTGGTATGTTTAATGGAAGGTCTGATATGTTGTATATATAGGAAGTTTTTGGCTGTTGTTTTAGGCGGGATTTTATTATAATAAATGCTAGTAATTAAGTCCCGTCATTTCAGTTACTGTTTGTTCAGCTTTATCATTTAAAAAAAAGTTTGGCGTTTTATATCTAATGGCGTTTAGATTAGGAATGATGTTTGCTTTGTATTTTAAGGCGGGAAGTTAATGGTGTTTTGTTCATGATTTGGCGTTTTTGGTAGAGATGTCAAAAGACCCTTTTACCCTTAATGAAGCGCATCCCACATAATAAAATTGATGTTATTTACGAAAACGCCATCGCAAAATCTAGTCCATTGAGTGTTTTGATCTGACGATCCATAACCGTTCTCACTGTTCTCACACTTTTCACCGTTTTCCCTAAATCCTGACCCTATATATATATATATATATGGTCAGGATTTAGAGAGAATGGTGAAAAGTGTGAGAACGATTTTGGTGGTGACATGTGGTAGGTGAGTGTCCCAACTGCCACCCAAGTCCATTACGCAAGCTCACAACATATCTTTAAGCGTCTGAATCGTTCTCTCACTTTGACCATCTGTCTGTGGGTGAAATGCTATGCTCAGATTCAGCTTTGAACCAAATGCTTCTTGTAAAGATTGCCAAATCCTTGACACATATCTTCCATCTCTGTCATATATAATCGAGATAGGCACTCCATGATGTGCAACTATCTCCCTTAGGTACAGCTCAGCTAGCTTACCAGTGTTATCCTTTTCTCTGATCGGCAAAAAGTGTGCAGATTTTGTCAGACGGTCTACGATTACCCAAATCGTATCATGACCTCTGGGTGTCCTTGGCAGCTTTGTTATAAAATCCATTGAAATCTGCTCCCATTTCCACATGGGTATCTTAGGTTGCTGCAAAAGACCTGAAGGCTTCTGATATTCAGCCTTTACTTTGGCACAGGCTAAGCACTTTCCAACATAAGTTGAAACATCACCTTTCAGTCTTGGCCACCAGTAGAAATCCTTCGAATCTTGGTACATCTTATCCGATCCTGGGTGGATCGAGCACCTTGACTTATGTGCTTCATTGAAAATCACGTCTCTAAGACCACCAAAGAGGGGAACCCAAATTCGTTTCATAAAACACAATGTTCCTTCCTCATTGGGTATCAGCTTCTTCTCCATCCCTCGGAGATATTCATCCTTAAGATTTTCCTTCTTAAGAGCTTCTCTCTGGGCAGCACGAATGCGCAATGAGAGGTCTGTCTGTATAATTATCTCCAAAGCCCTAACCCTTATGGGCTTAATCCTCTCTTTTCGACTCAAGGCGTCTGCCACCACATTCGCCTTTCCTGGGTGATATTTGATTTCACAATCATAATCGTTTAACAGCTCCACCCATCGGCGTTGTCTCGTATTAAGCTCTTTTTGATCGAATATGTGATGTAAGCTCTTGTGATCTATAAAGATCGTACAGCGCGTACCATACAAATAATGTCGCCAAATCTTCAAAGCAAACACCACAGCGCCTAGTTCCAAATCATGTGTGTTGTAGTTCTTCTCATGAACTTTCAACTGGCGCAAAGCATAAGCGATAACCTTCTGTCGCTGCATCAGCACACAGCCTAATCCCTGACGCGAGGCATCACAGAATACCACAAAATCATTGGTGCCTTCGGGTAGGGATAAAATAGGTGCATCGCAAAGCTTGTTCTTCAGCAACTGAAAAGCTTCCTCTTGTTTATCTCCCCATTCGTACTTCTTATCCTTCTGAGTAAGGAAGGTCAGTGGTTGAGCGATTTTAGAAAAATCCTCAATGAATCTGCGATAATATCCTGCCAAACCCAAAAATTGTCGGATCTCAGTTGGCGTCTTCGGAGTTTCCCAGTTCTTAATTGCCTCGATCTTGGTGGGATCCACATGGATTCCATCTTCGTTCACTACATGACCGAGGAATTGTACCTCACGCAACCAGAACTCGCACTTTGAGAACTTTGCGTATAGTTTCTCCTTCTTGAGCAGCTCTAAAATGGCTCTAAGGTGTTGTTCATGCTCTTCCTTCGTCCTTGAATAAATCAAAATATCGTCGATAAATACAATCACGAATTTATCGAGATATGGCTTGCAGACTCTGTTCATCAAATCCATAAACACTGCTGGCGCGTTTGTCAAACCAAACGGCATCACTAGAAACTCGTAATGTCCATATCAAGTTCTAAAGGCAGTATTTGGAATACTCTCTTCTTGAATTCGCAGCTGGTGATAGCCTGATCGAAGATCGATCTTGGAGTAGTAACTTGAACCATGAAGTTGATCGAAGAGATTATCAATCCTCGGTAAGGGATACCGATTCTTGATGGTTAACTTGTTTAGCTCGTGGCTTGTTTAGCTCGTGGTAGTCAATGCACATGCGAAAACTACCGTCCTTCTTCTTGACGAACAAAACTGGAGCTCCCTAAGGCGAGAAGCTTGGTCTGATAAATCCCTTGTCTAACAACTCCTGAAGCTGCGTCGACAGCTCTTGCATTTCTGAGGGTGCAAGTCGATAAGGTGCCTTGGCTATAGGCGCAGCGCCTGGAACCAAGTCAATATGGAATTCGACTTGTCGTTGCGGCGGCAATCCTGGCAAGTCTTCGGGGAAGACTTCAGGATATTCCCTTACCACCGGGATATCTTCCAGCTTCGGCTCATCGGCTTCCTTATCAACAATGTGAGCCAGGAAGGCAACACATCCTTTCTGTATAAACTTTCGGTCCTTCAATCGTCTCTCCATTCGCCATCGGGATGCGAATGATCTTCTCATGGCATACGATCTCAGCTCGGTTACTCGATAACCAATCCATTCTAACTACCCCATCAAAGCTTCCCAACTCGACTGGCAGAAGATCAAGCGTAAACTCACGCTCTCCAAGTTCTATCACGCAACCTCTAATCACTTCATTCGCTTCTACTAGCTTTCCATTAGCTAGTTCTATCGAGTATGGAATATCTAGCTTACTGGCAACTAACCCAAGTATTTTCTAAAATTCTAGGGATACAAAGCTATAATCGGCACCGGTATCAAACAGTACAGATGTAAAGTGTTGGTTGATAGGGAACATACCCGTGACTATGTTCGGATCTTGACGTGCTTCTCTAGCCCCAATGTTGAAGACTCTTCCTTGGGCTTGGTTGTTCTTTGGGCAATCTCTCTTGAAATGCCCAACATCACCACAGCTAAAGCAACCTTGTATGTTCCCAGTACCGCCCTAATTTTTGTTTGCTCCACGGTTTCCACTACCAATTTGGTTTCCAGAACCACCACGATTTCCATTTCCTCCCTGGTTGTTTCTATCACCATCACCGTTTCCACCACGGTTTCCATTGCCATTTCCTCTCTGGCCACCATTCCCATGATTCGTACCAACCCAACACGTCTCCTTCAAACGACCATTCTTTCCACAAGTTTTGCACTTCCTAACTCTACACTGACCGACATGATGATACTGACATGCATTACATTTGGGCAAGGTGCCCAAGTATCCTTTTCCTTTGATCTCAACACCAGTAGCAGCACTAGTAGCAGCAACTTGTGCTTCAACTGGTGGGTTAGCGTCCTTACGCTTGTTGACATTGCTGCTCGCACGAGTACCCTTCTTGAAGTTGGAGAACTTCCGTTTATTCTCTCCAGATGACTCGACATGAGTCTCCTTCTTATTTCCATTAGAGATTGAGAACTTGTTCAGCCTAATCGCTTCTTCAGTCAAGGCCACACTCAGATCAATGGCCTCAGTGATCGTTGGAGGCTTTTATGTCGTCACCATGCTCATGATTTGGGGTGCCAATCCCCAGATAAAATGCTCGATTCGCTTGAACCCCAATTCAACCATGTAAGGAACTACGCGAGACAGGTCATGGAATCTCTGTACATACTCAGCAATCTTTGGACCATCCATCCTTAGATTCCAGAACTCGGTTTCCAATTTCTGAATCTCAGCCCTTGAACAGTACTTCTTGCGCATAAGTTCTTTCATCTCGTCCCAAGTCATAGCATATGCAGCTTCCTCTCCCAGAGTCTGAACCTGAAGGTTCCACCATGATAGAGCTCCGTCTAGGAAAAGTCCAGAAATGTAGGTGACCTGGTGCTCTGGCGCACACTTGCTCATTCGCAGCACAGAATCTGTTTTTTCAGCCCATCTAACGAAAGCTACAGCACCTCCAGTGCCGTCAAAGTTAAGAGGCTTGCAATCAAGGAACTGCTTGTAACTACAGCCTGTACAAGCAACATCATTCACAGAAAGTGTTAGCAAATGCACATGGAGTGTCCAAACGTAACGTAATGTGTCTTAAGTGACTTAAACATTACCGTGAGGTGGGTTATTTCCTGAGGTACCTCCGCTGTGTTCAGAGCGCAAGGCCTCATGTTGTGCGATTGCTTGTGAAATCCGTTCTTGCAGTTCAGCCTCTGTTGTGGGCAACTGATTGTTTCTTTAAGGAGGCATCTTCTAAAAGGAGATTGTATAGGTCAGGTCTTATGTATATAATAAGTAGCATGTATATAGTAGCGTTTATCATAACAAGTAAGCATGTAATCATCAGAATCATGGCATAAACAAGTAATTTAACATCGTATTTAATGAGAACATTACGATTGAGCTTTCATTAATCATCGACCACAATACAGTTACATGTTTTACAAAGTATCACATCAAAATGGACTACAGGGTCACACTACCCTTGTCCAAAATGTCTATCAATCTATGATAAGTCATACAAAAAAGTGGTCTCCAAAAGGCCTCAATAGCGATGCTCTCATCAAAAGAAAGCTACCTACATAAAACCAAAAAAACCGGCTATGCTGATGGTGGTGGAGGAGGAGGTGGAGGAACAAAAAGCAAGCTGCACACATGCGCTAGCTCCTCCTCAAGATCATAAACGTGATGCAACAGATAGCTGATCTGCTGCTCCATGGTGAGAAATCGAACATCAAAATCTGGATAAGGCAAAAGAGGAGCAGGTGGAGTCGCAAAAGTTGACGGACATGAACAAGGTGGAGGACGTGGAATCCTCTCAAGCTCCATAACTCTACGACACAGAATCTCTTGCTGAAGCTGAAATAACAAGAGTAACTCATCCCTCGTGTAACCAATAAAGTACGAAGGATGGTAGGGATCAGAAACTGGCATGGAGTTAGCCGGAAATCATATGAGTGGCTCGCCTAGTGGTGAAGAAGTAAAATGAGCAGTAGGTGTATACTGAGGCATGTAAGGAAAAGCTGCGGTCACATGTGGGTCATGGCCACGCTGCTGGCTAGAAGGGCCTTCCCCTGGACAGGGTGCGGGTATGTCCTGCAAGAAAGTGATAGGCAAGTCGGCACGGTGTACATCTGACTCAACCGGATGAAGAGGGGCAACATCAACAGGTGCATGTGTATGTGGGGGAGTGACTGGCTCAATAAAAGGAGGTACATCATCATCATCATCTATCCACCCATTGCTGGTGAAAGCGTATCGGGGGTCTATCCGACTGGCAAAAGCAGCAGGGTCAGCGGGTGCAGGAATCGGATCTGGTATGAGCGGTGCAATGTCAGGTATACCAAATGGTACAGGATCATGATCAGGCAAAGGCTCAGGAGCTGGTATCGGCTCAGGATCAGCAGGTGCATCAACAGGCTGATCGTCAGGGGCAAAGTCTAGCTCAAGGTCAAGCTTAAAGTTGTGTGGAGGAGTAGGTGCGGCAGACAGGGCCGTGTCAGTATCAGAATCAGTGGGGTAACGCTGCAGTCCCACTGCATGCAAGATGGAGGATGACACAGACTCAAAGGAATCTGGAACAGAATGATCAGAGGAAACCTCAATAATAGGAATCCCACCGAGTGGAACAACAATGACATCCTCAGCTAAAACTCCATCACCCTAGGAATCATCAGGGGGATCATCAATAAAAAGATCGACATCATCATCAGACAAGTCATCAAAAGGCAAATCCTCGAAAGGAAAGGCCGTAAGAGGCAAAGGGGCGAGGATCGGTGCCACGACATGCTCACCATCGGGATGTCCGAGGATGAGATGGTCCTAGTCAGGAATAGGAATAAGAAAGGGATCCTCGTTGGGGATACCATCAGCATGCGGTAAATCATCGCCAAAGTCGGGCAGCGCAAAAGGCTGAAAATCGTTGTCCTCGTCCGACATCATCTCCGGGTCACTCTCGGTATCGGAGGTAAAGATCTCTGGCTCTGGGACGATCTCATCGTTAGAAACAATGGCCATGGGGTCGACAGTATCAGACAGTCCACTCTCAGACGAAGACATAGCGTCTGTAACAAAACATTCACAACATATGCACATATATCAACAACCATTATTAAGCATGTAATTAATAACAATGTAATCACGTATTCTTCCTAGTCTTCCCAGACTATCCCACCCACTCTCCCAGACTAAACCGCCTAGTCTCTCAGACTAAACTCCCAGTCTCCCAGACTGAACTACATAGTCTCTCAGACTAAACCTCCCAGTTTCTCAAACTGAACTACCCAGTCTCTCAGACTGTACTTCCCAGCCTCTCAGACTGAATCATAATCATAAACTTTGAAATGTGTTTCGTGTCTATTTATTTGTAAAAATGTTTGTTTCCTGGATCTGGGCGTTTCATGTATGCAATGAAAACATGTTTGTAAAAATGTTTACGTGAGAGCCCTAATGATTGTAGTCTAGACTAGAGAAGGAATCCTAGTTCGCTACAATCGAAGTTCTGATACCAAGCTGTCACACCCTAACTTTTGCGGAAGCGTGATTATGGTGTGACTTTCTTAATACCATTGCATTCAATCATAACAACAACTATATGATAAAACCATATATTTGTCATCCATTAAATAAGTTTAGAATATAACAACATTTTCTTAAAACGTAGACTTCAATTTCAAGTTATACAAACCATACGAATTGTTTATGAGTTCGCTAAGGACTCATCAAAAGATATTAAATAAAACCAAGGTTTGGAAGACTTGTCTCGTCCAGGAATAAGACACACCGACCAAACCTAAGGACTATGGATGACATCTTTATTCCTAACGCAACATAAAACTTCCAACGCCCGCCAGATCCACTTACTAATTCCTTGAAATACATGTAGTTTGAAAACATCAACAAAAGTTGAGCGAGTTCATGTGTTTGTTTGTTTGTATAAGTAAACCTTTGAAAGTATGTCTGTATGTATGTAAATCCTGGTATGAAAGCAACAAGGAAAACAGATCACCAATGGTTTGCAAGGCCATTGATATGTGTGAAGTGATGCAGGAAAACTCAAACCTAGCGGATTTGTCTCCGAGAATAAGACATAGTCACCACATGGGCCACCCTGGTCCGCATGGGTGTGGGCTCGCTACACCCAAATAGATCTATCACTCATGTCCCTCGGTCCTACAACGAGGATTAATGGCCTTAAGTGTTATACCCACCACTCACATGATCAAGCAGTACCCTTCCTTAGCTAACCATACCATGTATAAAACTTTGTAAACAGTTGTAACATGTACTTCACCCCCGAAGTTATAAAACTGAAAACAGTTAAAAGAAAAGGGGGACATGAACTCACAGTCTCGCGTCTTCGGGTCATAGTAACTCAAAGCTCCTTCGGTGAACACGACTACCTACAATGTACTAATGTCTATTAGACGAACGGGTCGTGACTTGGTTTAGTATTAATGTCTTTGAGTTACGTTTCTTTTATGCCTTTGATATTATTCCAAGTTATATAATTATTGTCAAAATAATTAATATTTTAACTTAAATTATATTTAATAAATTTTGGAATAATTGTTAAACAATATATATTAGTTTAATACTTCCCAAGTATTTATACTTGTATTTCCTTCCCAAGGATGAGGGTATCTTATACATGTGTATTTGTATTCTTGTATTTGTATTTTCATATAAGTTCCAAAAATAATATATTTTCAAGTCTATCTTTAGAAAATATACATATAAACTTATTTTTATCCAAAAATAATGTATTTCAACTTTACTCAAGAAAATATATATTTTTTCCCAAAAATAATATATCTTCTAAAAATTCCAAGTAAATGTATTTTTACTTCCCAAAAACAATATATTTCCTTCTTGACATATTATGATATAACTTGTGATAATCATAAAAATCACATTTTCGTTTCCTTGTGTCCAAAATATTATTATTTACCAAAATATACTTTTGAATTAGGTTCCGGAATATTTTGTAAGTTACATTTCTTGTTCGGTTTCGCCAATGTTTTGTGTGTAACTTGTATATTTATTCCTTGATATTTTGGTAATACTTTGGATTGTAATCCTTGGTATTTTGATGTGTTAAATTATTTCATGCCCTAAAATAATATAACTAATACACAAAGTATACAAATAATCACACATGTGGGTCTTCAATGTATATATATTCTAAATATATATTTAGCCACTTTTGTTTATAAAAACCAACCTCCAATATTTGTATTTTTGTAACAAAAAATTATGGCAAAGTTTTTGTAACCATTTATTGTTGAAAATACACTTGTAAGTGTATGTTTACAAATATTTTTCTAAGTGTTTATATTTTTAGAAAATTTTGCCCAAGTTTCCCCTAAAAATGGAGGTTTCCATGCTTTCAAGCATATCATTTTCTGTTGTAAAATCACCACAATCAATTTACAATCAACTCTAAACAACTTACACTTACCGATCTTGCCAAAGTCATGCATATTCTACTACTTCATGAACTTGAAAGTTTATGAAGATTTGTAGTAATTTGGTATGGTGTTTAGTAAGTTTAGTTACCATTTAAAGTGTGGTTGTTTATATAAAAACATCATTCTTGAATGACTTAGATGTTTACAACTTGTAATCATGTTTTATAAAAATGTTTCTTTATGAAATTTTCTTGTTACACAAGTGTTTCTACACTTGGTTAATCACTAAAAACAAGTCTTGTTTATATAAGAACCAAGATTATATGAAACTTGTGTTTTTAACTTGGTTTCTTTGAAATTCCATTTATAAATATTTAGATCCATATGATCAACAACTTACTTTAATCATGGTTTTTCAAGAAAACATTATTTCCTTCAAGTTCATGCTTTAAGTGTGGATGAGCCATCAGCCTACAACAATTTCTACTTTCACATCTTGCTAGACTATGTTTTTAGTCATGATTTAGCAAGACCTTATGATGATTAACATCACTTCTACAAAGAATCAAAGATCAACAAGCATAACAACTTATATTCATCAAGATATTTTTACTAAACAAGCTTATGTTCGTGTTCACTTCATATGATTCTTTGGTGTTCTTGATGTTTTTTATAATGATTCATTATTAACCACTTAAAATAGATGTAACATAGATGGATCAAGGTTCTTACCATTAGCACAAGGCTAGGGATGATTCAAGTGTAGAAATGAAGAGGATAAAAGCAAACAAGAAGGGTCCTTCAAGATCCAAAGCCACCAAGCTCCTTTGTATACCTTCTAGCACCCTTGTAAGTGTATGGATTGTATGAAGGAAGTTGAATGATGATGATGGTGGTTGTGGTGGGTTTCGGCAAAGAACAAGAGCAAGGGAGGGAAAGAGAGTGGTGTGTGAAGTGTGTGGAAGATTATGAGTTCATGGTCTAGCATAACATACTTATAACCATCTAACCAAATTATCCTTTGGGTTTTTACAGTTGTCACACTTATCGACAACCAAACTGAATTTCAAAGAAATGTTTGTTTTTGAAATCTTTGATGTTTTGGGTTTCTTGACGTTTCTAATATGAATGGTATATATTAAATATGCCGTTTTGGGTTTGGTATGTTTAATAGAAGGTCTGATATGTTGTATATATAGGAAGTTTTTGGCGGTTGTTTTAGGCGGGATTTTATTATAATAAATGCTAGTAATTAAGTCCCGTCGTTTCAGTTACTGTTTGTTCAGCTTTATCATTTAAAAACAAAGTTTGGCATTTTATATCTAATGGCGTTTAGATTAGGAATGATGTTTGCTTTGTATTTTAAGTCAGGAAGTTAATGGCGTTTTGTTCATGATTTGGCGTTTTCGGTAGAGATGTCAAAAGACCCTTTTACCCTTAATGAAGCGCATCCCACATAATAAAATTGATGTTATTTACGAAAACGTCACCGCATAATCTAGTCCATTGAGTGTTTTGATCTGACGATCCGTAACCGTTCTCACTGTTCTCACACTTTTCACCGTTTTCCCTAAATCCTAACCCTATATATATATATATATATATATAGGGTTAGGATTTAGAGAGAACGGTGAAAAGTGTGAGAACGGTGAGAACGATTTTGGTGGTGACATGTGGTAGGTGAGTGTCCCAACTGCCACCGAAGTCCATTACGCAAGCTCGCAACATATATATAGGGTCAAGATTTAGAGAGAACGGTGAAAAGTGTGAGAACGGTGAGAACGATTTTGGTGGTGACATGTGGCATTGATGTTAAATTACACTAAAGGGTAATATTGTCAAAAAAACCCACTCACATGAACTGGGTGTTCAAATAAAACGCCATAAAAACACCCAATTTAGAAAAACGCCAAACACACAAAAGCTATTTTTTTGAGCTATAATTTACAACAGCTCAAAAAAACCATTTTTTGAGTCAGTTCCTAGTTAAAACGCCATAACAAAAAAAGCTATATTTTCAAGGTCCAAAGTGTAACTTATAGTGTGAATAGGTGTAAACAAGTGTGAACACAAGTATTTAATTAGTTTCATCATACACGGGGGAATGTGATTGGAAATAAAAGAATTCAAACTAGTTAAAACGCCATAACAAAAAAAAACTATATTTTCAGGGTCCAAAGTGTAACTTATAGTTTGAACAAGTGTAAACAAGTGTGAACACAAGTATTTAATTAGTTTCAATATACACGCAGCTTTAGGGGGATGTGATTGGAAATAAAAGAATTCATACTCCAATGAAGACACACAGAGCTCCCAGTTAAAACGCCACAACAAAAAAAAGCTATTTTTTTAGCTATAATTTACAACAGCTCAAAAAACCATTTTTTTGAGCCATCCGCCTAAATTAATATTTTTTGAGCTTAGAAAAATCATAATTTGTACTGTAATAACACCGTAAAACACGCAGTTCAGAAAAACGCAATGAAAAACTCAGTTGAAAACGCCATAAAACACTCAGTTCAGAAAAACGCCATGAAAATACCTAGTTAAAACGCCATAAAAACACCTAGTTCAGAAAAACGCCACGAAAATACCTAGTCTAAAATGCCATAAAACACCCAGTTCAGAAAAACGCCATAAAACCCAGTTAATTTTTTTCCGAAAAGTATATCAATAGTATACTCATTGGAAAGATAAAAAAAACTCAGAGTTTTATGGTGTAATTTTTTTCGAAAAACAATCACGTATAAAAAAGTTATTGTCGTTTAAATATGATGGGGGAAAATGGCATGTGATTAGCATGTGCACCTTTGATTGGATATTCCTATTTTACCCCTCCTGGTAGTTCCAAGACCCCTGTTATTTACAAAAATGCCACCGCATCAATCTCAGCCACAAACCACTAAGATCTTGTGGTTGAGAATCGTTCTCACCGTTCTCACAATTTGAGGCGTTCTCTCCTGATCTTGTTCGTATATATATATATATAGAAACGGGATCAGGAGAAAACACTCAAAAGTGTGAGAACGGTGAGAACACATCCTGGCTCAACATGTGTCCCGCCGCATAGAGAAGGGCGGAAGGGCGTTTTTGTCTTTTCATTCTTCTTTTATTTTCCCAACGCGGTATAATATTTTATGGCGTCTAAATTTTTTTGGCGTTAATTGTATTTATTAAACTTTTTGGCGTTGAATTATTTGTTTTTGTGTCACATATGTAATTTTTTGGCGTTATAGCGTTTTCTGGTTAATTTTTTTGGCGTTTATGGCGTTTTGTATAATAATTCACTACGAGTCACTATTATTTGCATAAGATTACAATAAGTCCAATTTTTTTTGGCGTTTAGTGAATTTTTTGGCGTTTAATACCCTTTTTTCAAGGTGCTTTTGCCAGCAGCTGTTCTCCCAGTTTTCATACTACTAGCGTTTTGGTGTTTGTAGTTTTTGGCGTTTTAGATAATAGTGTATTTTATTTATATAGAATTGGATAACAAAACAACATATAACTTGATATCAAAACAATATAAAATGAAAACAAAAATAATTCAAAATGATAATCTAATTTTTCTTCCGAATCTTCAATGTCATCAGCCTCTTCCTTCTTGAATTTGTTTTTGGCGTTTTGAACCTTTATTGAATACTTTAGCTAGATGCCAACTTTCCTTCATAAACCCCGTTTTTTTTAGAAGAAGCTGCTTAGTGGCAACCTGTTTTTTGGTGTGATATTCTTGTTTGGTGGCATGTCATTAAAGATCGACTCTTGCTTGATGCTATTTGTAATAATGGAGTCCAAAATAGCATTTTACACTTGTGTTGATCCCTTTATTCCATTCAAATAATCATCAAGAACAAAGCTCACCTGATGGCATATCACTGTCATTAGTCTCTTTTTCTTGAATATTTGTCCATCTCATTCAGCAAAATATTATTGAGTTAACCCCCTCAGAAAAAGGATCCATTTCAGTGAAAGCTTTGACATCTGTGGCGTTTTAAAGGGAGTGATTTCTAGAGGACATGGCGTTTTTGTGTTTTTCTGGGTATGATTAATTTCATTGTGTTTAGACCCTTCTCTTATAAGAGTTTTTTGGCGCGTAGTTTTAGGCGGGATTTTTTATTGTAATAAATGATAGTAATAAAGTAACTTTCTTTTTTAGTTACTGTTTTTTGTATTTACTGGGTTGATCAGCTTTTATCAGTTCAATAGGTTATAGACGTCCCATCTTCTAAGTTTGGCGTTTTTTTAAATGGCCTTATGCAGACCAACATGACAAAATACAATAAGGGAGTAAATAAAATATTAAGCAGAAAAAATATTTTTTGTTATTTTTGTCGTTTTTTAGGGTTAACCATTTTTGTATAATTTTGGCGTTTTGCTAATAAAGATATAAATATATCATTTAATTATTATCTTAAAAAAAAGAAGATTACATAGAAAAAAAAAAGAAGAAAAAAATTTAAAATCCTTCGTGAGAAGGTACTTTATCTGAATAGTATCCATCACTTGTGTCATCTTCTTCCTCCTCGGATTCTTCATCTTGATCTTCATCCATGTCATCCTATTCACCTTCATCAGCTTCTTGTTCCTGAAGATTCTGAAGCCTCCACCTGAACATGTCTTGCATTAACTCCAATTTTGAGTCTATTTCTGTGTTGGTACATTTGGCGTTATGCAATTCTTCCATGAAACCCAGTCGCTGCTTTGTCATGATGTTCTCTAGCCAGTAGACTTTCTCCTCTCTGCTGTCGTATGTAACCGTCACCATGTCTGTTTCATCAACAAAACGCCATGATGTCATGACAGGGTCTGGCTTCATATCTCGTTTCATTGGTCCAAATGTGCTGGTTAATGCTTTCATAAGCATATGCGTTTCATGGCAATGGTTGTCTAGAGCGATGCCAATGGATAAGAATTGCCACTGTATCTCTTCTTCCATTTTAAGAATTGCCTTGACCGTCTTAACATACACCCTCCTTCTGTTGTCAAAATGGAGGACGTATCGCCTGATCCCCAGAGTGTATCTCCACGAAACCATTGTTTCCATTTTTGGCGTTTTGGGTAAGGATGTTTTTTTTTGCAGAAAATGGATAGATTGAAGTGATTATGTAAGCTATGTTTTTCCGTTTGTTTATTTAATGATGTTTTTGGCGCGTAATTTAGGAGGGAATTTCTTCTAATAAATGTTATTAACTGAAATTCAGTTATTTTGTGTTGTTTCATCTTCCTGTAATATTCAACGCGTTTTATTTTAAATTTTTGGCGTTTTGTTTATAATGGCGTTTTTTTTGTTTGGCGTTTTATGATTTGATGGCGTTTTGAATATGAGGTGTAAAAGACCCTTTTACCCTTAATGAAGCGCTTCCGACCTAATAATATTGATGTTATTTACGAAAACGCCACCGCGCAATCTAGTCCATGGATTGTTTTGATCGGACGATCCATAATCGTTCTTACACTTTTCACCGATTTCTCTAAATCCTGACCCTACATATATATATATATATATATATACATATATAATAGGGGAAGGATCCACTAAAAAGTAGATTTTGCCTAAGTAGCCTAAGAAGGATTGTGATGATGACATGTGGCACTCCATATAAGTAGGAAAGACGGGCATTTTGGTCCTTATAAATAGGAGTGTGAAAATGACATGTGACACCCCTTTTGTTTTCTAAAAAATACAACAAAAAAAATCCAGTACAAAAAAAAGCACAAAAAATATAGTACAAAAAATATAGCACAAAAATGCAGTACAAAAAAATATAGCACAAAAAAATCTAGTACAGAAAAATATAGCACGAAAAAATTCAGCACAAAAAATATAGTACAAAAAATGAATCACAAAAAATTAAGAAAAAGAAAAATTTAAGACAAAAAAACTCAGCACAAAAAATTTAGCACAAAAATATAGTACAAAAATTCAGCACAAAAAATGTTATACAATATAGAAATACAACACATTTTTGTGGGTTCTTTTAGTCGTCATATTTTATATAGCAATATGGTACTTAAATTAAAGATAAAAAACGCTCGATTTTATGATGAAGTTTTCATGAAAAATAATTATGTATAAAAAAGTTATGAACGTTTAAAAATGAGGGTGAAATTTACATGTGTCTTGCATGTGGAGAGAGAAAGACAATAAATATGATTTTCCCAAGATACCCTTACAGTTCTCTTTTTTCCTACATTTTTCATATTAACCATTGATTTGAAAAATGAATGGTTAAGATTACTTATCATCCTACTTAGGCAAAATGAACTTTTTATATAGGGGATGGATCATGAGTAAACAAAAAAACTAACTAAAAAAGGATAAAAACATACCAATTTTTTTTATTAAAAATCACAGGTTTTTATATATAACAAAAATTTCAACAAAAAAAATGTATTGCACATGTGCACTAATACGGAAAGCCTAAACCACTTAACCCAACCCCCCCCCCCCCACCAACACCCCCCAAAAACCTAAACCCCCTCACCCCCAAAAACCTAAATTCACCCTTCCACCAAAAGCCTAAACCCCCACCCCTAAAAAACCTAAACCCTCCCACCCCCTCCCCTCTCGAAAACCTAAAACTAAACCCTAAACATAAACCCGAAAAAAACCTAAACCCCCCACCCCACCCCCCAAAAACCTAACCCCCCTCCCCCACAACCAAAAACCTAATCCTAATCCTAAACCTTCAAAAAATCTAACCCTAAAAGCTAAACTAAGCTCAAAAGCTAATTTTAAGAATGTAATGCACATGTGTAGTACACATATAATGCACATGTGCAGTACAAGTTTTTTTTTTTTTGAAAATTTTTTTATACATAAAAAATAACGATTTTTTTTATAAAAAAAATTGTAAAAAAAATTAGGTATGTTTTTTAGGCTTTTTTAGTTAGTTTTCTAGTTTTCTCATTTATATGTAGTTTTCTCATAATCCTATATATATATATATATATATATATATAGGATTAGGTTCAAGAGTGAACACTAGTGTAGTTTGCGAACTGAGCAAACTAATCCTAGCCATACATGTGTGTAGATCAATGGCCAGGATTTGATGATGAAATACACTAGTATATTTTACGATTTGATGATGAAATCCTAGCCATCTACGTGTGTAAATTAATAGCCAAGATTTGTTCACTCAGTTCGCAAATACATTAGTGTTCACTCTAGAACCCCACCCTATATATATATGGATGGTTTAAAATAAGAACCATTACGAGTTGTGAGAACCGTGAGAACTTTTTGATCTCGCGCGAGTTGGGCCAAAAAATTTTGCACAAACGTAGATGAAAACATTATAAAAACATTTGACAAAAAATTGTCTAGTCGATAGTTTTGACTGATGCAAGATTTTTTACGCCCTGATAAAAAAATAGTTATCTACAATAAAATTTTACACCAGCACGTAAAAAAACTTGAATCAGTCAAAACTAAAGCCTCGACAATTTTTTTTTTTACTTTTTTTACAGATGTGTTTATAATGTTTTCATCTAAGTTTGTGCAAAAAAAAAATTGGCTCAACTCGCGCGGGATCAAAAAGTTCTCATGGTTCTCACAACAACTAGTGGTGGTTTTCATTTGAACCGAATTCTATATACATATATATATATGTTAGGATCTGAGTTTTCACTTGTATATTTGTTTTATGAAATGGTTTAATGAAATGTAGATGAAGTTGATATGAATTATGGAAAGCAATAATGAATGCAACGGAAATTAAAGTCAAACACAAGAGTGGAAAGTTTATCAAACGGTTTTCTATTGAAATCAAATTACTACAATTACAAGAATGATTGTACAACTCATCCTCAGCCTGATAACTCTCTTTTGTTCGTATAATAAGGATGTCAAATGATATAATAGATCTCTAACATATGAGATCTATTTATACTAAGTATAAACATTTGTTCGCAATTAGAGTCAATGTCACGCCCTCAAATTCCACGTGTGGGGTTTTATCGTGAGGCGTGCGACTGGCCAGGATCTAGCCACTAATCATGTTGAACCAAACATTTAAAATTATAAAATCATCACTAACCACATGACTAGTGACCAAGTTTTAAATGTCCAAAACACAGTTTAAGTTAACAGCAGAAGCAAAGTTATAAATCCCGACAAGACTTAAAAACCACAAGTTTAATATATAACTAAAATATAAAGTTCAATAAACTACACCACTCCAACCATTAAAATTGTCCATCCAAGCTGTACCTAAAGGCCTGCAAAGCATGCAATAGTGTACCAACAATAAAGTTGGAGAATTCACAATTTTTAGTTAAGCAAAAAGTGTAAGTGTAAGTTCACAAGTAATTTGTTTAATGTATGACTTAGGTAGCTAACCCATATTAAGTAACTAAACTGTGTACGAACGCTGACGTTATCGTTTTGTGCCCTCATTAATGTCTATCCACACTAATGTAAATGAAAAGGTCAATAGTTCAAGCCCAGCTCCCAGCACCGTGTAAGGTTTATCAAACCTAATAGCACTATCAACTAATGCCCCGCCTTCCAACCTGGCATACTAGTCGGTAAAAATGTAGAGACTTCCAGATAGAGTGTTTGTTTAGTTTAAGTGTACTTCTCCACCTCCAATGGATAGTATCTATGTGGTCCCAAACTTAAAACACGCGTGTAGCCCCAACCAGGGCTACCGAAAAAAGTATTGTCCCAACCCAGGGACGCATGGTTTTAAAAAAGGTTGTGAACTCACGTTAGTTTGCTCAGCAGAAAATAAGTGTGAAAGGTAACAGGAGTGGTCATCATCCTGATATGTTTACCGTTTCACTAAGTTTAGACTCACGTAATCCTACACATATTCTAGCACATAGCCATGCAATCACGTTTGACTTTTTTTTAACCATTCTTGTAAGTTAGTACATGTCATCATCTCATTACTTACAACACATTCATTGACACATGTTAAGGTTCTAAACAATCACTAACACTCAAAGCATATAAAAATCACTTTTAGCACGTTTTAGTTTCACATCAGGTTTTGAGCAGTTTTACGAAATTTATTTAAAATAATAAAAGGACTTGAAAATATTATGATATTTTAACCAGACATCTCATTTAGTTCAGAATTCTTGTGTATTTTTCTCATGACCTAATTATTTGCAGAAAACTCATTAAAAAATAATCTATCAAACATAGGTCTGATTCGTCACATTCCAGTGACAGTTTACGGAAAAATTCTTTTAAAAATCCTTATTAACTCTTTTAATGAAATTCTACTGGGAGATTTTCATTATCACGTAGGAACATATATAGTAGAACTGTCAAGTACTAACTCAATTCTTACATCAAGTCATGACACTCATAATAGGTTGCAAATTCTCCCTGAAAACGCAGCCTAGACCTTTGTTACAGAAAAATTCATTTAAAATATCAAATCACGTTGAAAAAATATAATTCCAGTTGGGTTTGAAAGATATTTTCTGGAACTATGTTATAGACTCAAGAAACACTTATTTTTGTTAGATTTTGACCCAGTTACAGTCGACACAAGTTGGTTGTAACTCTCTAGACAGAATCAGTTTCTTTACCCGACTTCCTAAAATGACTTTTATGATATTAATCACATCCCTAGTAACCAAGAACGACATGTATTCATAATTTACAGGAAATTATCATCATTATACATCATCTACTTCATCAAAAATCAATAAGATTCACACCAAGATCTTGCAAGATTCAAACCCTAATAACTATACATCCCATAAACGATCATAACACCGAACAAGCATGAACCCCAGTAACCCTAGACTAGGAGTAATCAACATAAAACATCAAGAACTCAAGAAAGACATGAAACGCAGCCAAGCTTCTAGCAATAATCAAGAACATAACCAAACTATATAGATTACCGAATTAAAGAAGAGATGTGATGGACTTGGAGATCCTATGCCTTGCTTTAGTCAATCAAAGAGGAGCAGAGGAAGAGTTCTTAATATCGCAAATTAGGTTTTAGGAGTTTTGGAAGTAACATGCATACATACGTACATATAATGGGTGGGGGCGATTTCCTTTTGGATCCGATTTGGGCTTGGGCTATAAGCAAGAAACTTGGGCCGCAAGCAAGTTAGAGGGATAAGGGGTGGCGGTTTGGGGTTTAATCAACTTGGGCCGCACCTGAAGTGGGCCGCAAGTTAAGGTGGGGTGGTTTAACATGGGTTGGGCCTCGTGTTACGGGTGTAGTTTCGAATAATCTACGTATACTAATATATTTTTATTTCGAGTTTAGGTAAATATAGACATATACATATGCGTTTAATAAAGGTGTTCGGTTTAATCGTGTGACATGGAATGTAATAGCATAAACGAAATATAAATAAGTAATCGAGAAAGGTAAATGGTTTTAAGCTTGGAAAGTGCGGGTTATCACAGCCGATGTCACTTTGATAGCAACATTTAACATTCCTAACATAAAAGATTCCACAGATGTTTCTCACGGATGTTAGAAACTTCTATTGGAATTAACAATTGGTTAAACATACTAAACATCTGTTTAAGCAATCACTATTACATTAAAACAACTGTTTTTCAAATTGTTGTTGACTGGTTCCAAACATCTGTTTAGGCCAGAACAGATGTTTGATCTTCAATATCTGTGCTTTGTCTTTAACAGGGCTTTTGTCTTCAAACAAATGTTTTGTTAGTTTTAAGATTCACTGTCTTTGGGGAGAGTTGTAGACCATAACTTGTTTATTTCATTATCAAATGAGCTTGTTTTGGCTTTTGATATCATTTGTTCTTTTGTAGGTCCAACGATTTCCCCTAGAACAGATAATGCCAAAACTCAGCTTTATTTGATCATCTTGTATTTCTCATCAGCTTCTCTCTAATCTGCCTTTTGAATTGTAACTGAAAGATCGGTGAGTAGCTATCTTCTGTATTCTTTTTGATTTCAAGACCCTATAGGTCTTGCCGATATTCATTCTTAAGGCCAAAGACACTATTCATGGAGATCCTTTTAACTTCTCCATTGGCCCAAAGAATAGTCAATTCATGGCTTGTCTTATCAAACTTCCACTTTAGAATTTTGAGGCTTGATGTATTTTGTGGTCCAAAAGTTATTGAAGATGAGTTTTGGGAAACTGGTCTTCCCAAAATTTTACCAACTAGATCTTCGGGATTTCTATCCGGATGTTCATACATTGGTTCATTTATGATTCCTTCTTTCCTGACCTCATCTTCATACATCTTCATATCTTCTTTTGACATCCCCTTTTGTCTTTTGAGATAGCTTCTTAGAGCTGTTGAGATGTTCTTTGCAGATGGAAGCTCTGAAGGATCAACAAATGTTTTGATGGGGAAGTCTACTATAATCTGGCTTTCTTATGATTGAGGAATCTTTTTCTCTTAAAATTTCCAGCTTCTTATAGTTCTCTGTGATTGTTGGCTCATTCCATTTTGCCATTGATCTCATGGTGCCAAAGTTGGCTTGTAAAACCCTAACACTTTTTAACCGAAAAGATGCAACGAAAATCCGTACCATAAAATTTCTTTCTTTATAATTGTTAAATCATACTTGAAAACTATTTAAACAACTTCTTTAGAAGAATTACATCATTCATCCTTCATTAATTTATCAAATATAACATGCGAATACAAACTACATGACCACCCATTCCGTATAATCTTTGTCTCTTTAACTCGATCTTCACTAACTTGTCCTTCATGATGATGATCCATAATTCTGTACAACCTGCAGCCACCACATACATTCACATTATTAGAATTTGCTGACATTATAATTATATATCTAAGATTCATAATTATAGGATCACTTCACGTTCTATTCTCGTATACATTCCATTCAGTTATTCAACCATTTAACATAGTTTGGAATTTTATCATTAGCAATATATTAGTGGCGTTTTGAACGTGTTATTGTTTTAACAAATCATGACGTTTTAATAACAAACGACAACCCTTCATTAAAAATAACGATCAAACCTAGCAAAACATTAGAAACGAGAAAAAAATAAACGTCAAATCATTTGTTAAGCATAAAACAGAATAAAAAAAATCAAAATTCATCTTTTGATGTGATCAGAGATGTACCCATCACTAGAGATGTACCCATCACTAGAGATGTACCCATCACTTCCTTCTTCGTGTTGTCCAGGCTTTTCATCTTCATTAGGATACGATTCAAATTCATTGGGCTAGTTCATCGGTGTTTGATGCCTCCATTGCTTCATCTCTTCAAGTGAAACCACTGCCAAAGATTTGATAGTATTTGAAACACCAAGACTACATATTTGTAGTTCAAAATCAGGACCTTCTCTAGTTAGGATGGTATCAATCAAGAAATCTTCTTCCACTCTATCACTCCACATAGTCGTTACTATCTTCAGATTAAGATTTGTGTTTTTTTCACACATTATCAAGAGGAACCCCATGGTCAAGCATTCCCCTTTGGACATCATCTGCCATATTAAGTATATTGAGTATGACAATAATTTTCCTTACCATCACCATTCTTCTGTCTGCAAACCTCTCTTCCATCTTGATCACCAATCTATGGTTTGATTATTCGTACCTCCATGAAACTATGTTGGCCATTACTTTTTGTTATTGTTTTTTTCTTGAAAGGTGTTTCTCTGTTATGGACTTTTTTCTCCTATGTGTGTATAAAGAATGATGTTTAGTAGGAGTGTTCTAATATAATGAAATTTTTTAGCGTGTTTTTCAAACAATTAGTAAATGCAACATTGACTAAGGTGAGTGTTATTTTTTTGGCGCAAAATAATCTTACTTGCAAAGACGGCCGGACGACATTTTGTTTTCTGTGGAGTTTTTAACATTCTTTTATGGTGTTCTCCTATTTGCATTTATGGTTCAGAAAACAACATTTATGTTTATAAAACCTTTTGGCGTTTTATGAAAACATTTCCCCTTTTTGTATTGTGTTTTAGTTAACAAGGAACACCAAAAACCTTTTGGCGTTCTCAAATGTTTTTTTTATGTTTTGTGTTTTAGAACATGGCATTTATATCCTATGTTATAAGATCCACTTTATTTTTATCATATGACTGAGATTGCTTTTCTTTCGTCAAATGACTATTTTACTCTTAATGACCATGGGCGCGTTTTATAAGGTTCCAAATATTTATAAAAATGTCACTGTATCAATCTTATCCCTTGATTGGTATGATCCGATGGCTGAGATCCGTTCCTAGGATTTGTAAGGTTTTAGCCATTTGTAGAAAATGAAGCATATATATATATAGGAACAGGATCAGGAGAGAACGCCTCAAATTGTGAGAACGGTGAGAACGATTCTCAGCCACAAGATCTTAGTGGTTTGTGGCTGAGATTGATGCGGTGGCATTTTTGTAAATAATAGGGGTCTTGGAACTACTAGGAGGGGTAAAATAGGAAGATCCAATCAAAGGTGCACATGCTAATCACATGCCATTTTCCCCCATCATATTTAAACGACAATAACTTTTTTATACGTGATTATTTTTCGAAAAAAATTACACCATAAAACTCAGCATTTTTTTTTATCTTTCCAATGAGTATACTATTGATATACTTTTCGAAAAAAAAAATAATTGGGTTTTATGGCGTTTTTCTGAACTGAGTGTTTTATGGCGTTTTAGACTAGGTATTTTCATGGCGTTTTTCTGAACTAGGTGTTTTTATGGCGTTTTAACTAGGTATTTTCATGGCGTTTTTCTGAACTGAGTGTTTTATGGCGTTTTCAACTGAGTTTTTCATTGCGTTTTTCTGAACTGTGTGTTTTACGGTGTTTGTTTTTACAGTACAAATTATGATTTTTCTGAGCTCAAAAAATATTAATTTAGGCGGATGGCTCAAAAAATGGGTTTTTTGAGCTGTTGTAAATTATAGCTCAAAAAATAGTTTTTTTTGTTATGGCGTTTTAACTGGGAGCTCTGTGTGTCTTCATTGGAGTATGAGTTCTTTTATTTCCAATCACATCCCCCCAAAGCTGCGTGTATGATGAAACTAATTAAATACTTGTGTTCACACTTGATAATACTTATTCACACTATAAGTTACACTTTGGACCCTGAAAATATAGCTTTTTTTTGTTATGGCGTTTTAACTAGTATGAATTCTTTTATTTCCAATCACATTCCCCCGTATATGATGAAACTAATTAAATACTTGTGTTCACACTTGTTTACACTTGTTCACACAATAAGTTACACTTTTGACCCTGAAAATATAGCTTTTTTTTGTTATGGCGTTTTAACTAGGAGCTGGCTCAAAAAATGGTTTTTTGAGCTGTTGTAAATTATAGCTCAAAAAATAGCTTTTGAGTGTTTTATGGCGTTCAAAAAAATGGTTTTTTTTAGCTGTTGTAAATTATAGCTTAAAAATAGCTTTTGAGTGTTTGGTGTTTTTCTAAATTGGGTGTTTTTATGGCGTTTTATTTGAACACCCAGTTCATGTGAGTGGGGTTTTTTGACAATATTACCCCTTAGTGTAATTTAACATCAATGCCACATGTCACCACCAAAATCGTTCTCACCGTTCTCACACTTTACACCGTTCTCTCTAAATCTTGACCCTATATATATACATATAGAAACGGGATCAGGAGAAAACACTCAAAAGTGTGAGAACGGTGAGAACGCATCCTGGCCCAACACGTGTCCCGCGGCATAGAGAATGGCGGAGGGGCTTTTTTGTCTTTTCATTCTTCTTTTATTTTCCCAACGCGGTATAATATTTTATGACGTCTAAGTTTTTTTTGGCGTTAATTGTATTTATTAAACTTTTTGGCGTTTAATTAATTGTTTTTCTGTCCCATATATAATTTTTTGGCGTTATAGCGTTTTCTGGTTAATTTTTTGGCGTTTTGTATAGTAATTCACTACGAGTTATTAATACCCTTTTTACAAGGTGCTTTGCCAGCAGTTGTTCTCCCGATTTTCATACTTCTAGCGTTTTGGTGTTTGTAGTTTTTGGCGTTTTATATAATAATGTATTTTATTTCTAGAGAATTGGATAACAAAACAACATATAACTTGATATCAAAACAATATAAAATAAAAAAAATAATACAAAATGGTAATCTAATTTTTTTTTCCGAATCTTCAATGTCATCAGCCTCTTCCTTCTTGAATTTGTTTTTGGCGTTTTGAACCTTTTTTTGAATACTTTAGCTAGATGCCAACTTTCCCTCATAAACCCCATTTTTTTAGAAGAAGTTGCTTAGTGGCAACCTGTTTTTTGGTGTGATATTCTTGTTTGGTAGCATGTCATTAAAGATCAACTCTTGCTTGATGCTATTTGTAATAATGGAGTCCAAAATAGCATTTTACACTTGTGTTGATCCCTTTATTCCATTCAAATAATCATCAAGAACAAAGCTCATCAGTCTCTTTTTCTTGAATATTTGTCCATCTCATTCAGCAAAATATTATTGAGTTAACCCCCTCAGAAAAAGGATCTATTTCAGTGAAAGCTTTGACATCTGTGGCGTTTTAAAGGGAGTGGTTTCTAGAGGATATGGCGTTTTTGTGTTTTTCTGGGTGTGATTAATTTCATTGTGTATAGACGCTTCTCTTATAGGAGTTTTTTTGGCGCGTAATTTAGGCAGGACTTTTTATTGTAATAAATGATAATAATAAAGTAACTGTCTTTTTAGTTAGTCTTTTTTGTATTTACTGTGTTGATAAGCTTTTATCAGTTTTATAGGTTATAGACGTCCCATCTTCTAAGTTTGTCGTTTTTTTAAATGACCTTATGCAGACCAACATGTCAAAATACAATAACGGAGTAAATAAAATATTAAGCAGGAAAAATATTTTTTGTTATTTTTGGCGTTTTGTTAGGGTTAACCATTTTTAGTATTATTTTGGCGTTTTGCTAATAAAGATATAAATATATCATTTAATTATTATCTTAAAAAAAAGAAGATTACATAGAAGAAAAAAAAAGAAGAAAAAGAATTTAAAATCCTTCGTCAGAAGGTACTTTATCTTAATTGTATCCATCACTTGTGTCATCTTCTTCCTCCTCGGAGTCTTCTTCTTGATCTTCATCCATGTCATCCCATTCTCCTTCATCAGCTTCTTGTTCCTGAAGATTCTAAAGCCTCCACCTGAATTGCATTAACTCCAATTTTGAGTCTATTTCTGTGTTGGTACAAGTGGCGTTATGCAATTCTTCCATGAAACCCAGTCGCTGCTTTGTCATGATGTTCTCTAGCCAGTAAACTTCCTCCTCTCCGCTGTCGTATGTAACTTTCACCATGTCTGTTTCATCATCAAAACGCCATGATGTCATGACAGGGTCTAGCTTCACATTTCCTTTGATTGGTCCAAATTTGCTGGTTAATGCTTTCATAAGCTTATGCGTTTCATGGCATTCGTTGTCTAGAGCCATGCCAATGGATAAGATTTGCCTCTGTATCTCTTCTTCTATTTTTAGAATTGCCTTGACCGTCTTAACATACACCCTCCTTCTGTTGTCAAAATGGAGGACGTATCGCCTGATTCCCAGAGTGTAACTCCGCGAAACGATTGTTGCCATTTTTGGCGTTTTGTTTAAGTTGGCGTTTTTGGTTAAAGATGTTTTTTTTGCAGAAAATGGATAGATTGAAGTGATTATGGAAGCTATGTTTTTACGTTTGTTTATATAATATTGTTTTTGGCGCGTAATTTAGGAGGGAATTTCTTCTAATAAATGTTATTAACTGAAATTCAGTTATTTGTGTTGTTTCATCTTCCTGTAATATTCAACGCGTTTTATTTTTAATTTTTGGCTTTTTGTTTTTAATGGCGTTTTTTTTTTGTATGGTGTTTTATCATTTGATGGCGTTTTAAATATGAGCGGTAAAAGACCCTTTTACCCTTAATGAAACGCGTCCCACATAATAAAATTGATGTTATTTACGAAAACGCCACCGCGCAATCTAGTCTATGGATTGTTTTGATCGGACGATCCATAAGCGTTCTCATCGTTCTCACACTTTTCACCGTTTTCTCTAAATCCTGACCCTATATATATATATATATATAGAAACGGGTTCGGGAGAAAACGCTCAAAAGTGTGAGAACGAGGAGAACGCATCATGGCCCAACACGTGTCCCGCGCCATAGTGAAGGGCGGAGGGGCTTTTTTGTCTTTTCATTCTTCTTTTATTTTTACAACGCGGTATAATATTTTCTGGCGTCTAAGTTTTTTTTGCGTTAGTTGTATTTATTAAACTTTTTGTTGTTGAATTAATTGTTTTTGTGTCACATATATAATTTTTTGGCGTTATATCGTTTTCTGG
The DNA here is from genome assembly GCA_030545235.1 of Helianthus tuberosus. Taxonomy (NCBI): domain Eukaryota; kingdom Viridiplantae; phylum Streptophyta; class Magnoliopsida; order Asterales; family Asteraceae; genus Helianthus; species Helianthus tuberosus. The sequence continues at coordinate 85,350,507 of CM060371.1, read as the reverse complement.
TTAATTTGTTTGGCGTTTGTGGCGTTTTGTATAATAATTCACTACGAGTAATTAATATTTGCATAAGATTAAAATAAGATCAATTTTTCTTTTGGCGTTTAGTAAATTTTTGGCGTTTTAATACCCTTTTAGAAGGTGCTTTGCCAGCAGCTGTTCTCCCAATTTTCATTCTACTAGCGTTTTGGTGTTTGTATTTTTTGGCGTTTTATATAATAATCTATTTATTTATAGAGAATTAGATTACAAAACAACATATAACTTGATATCAATACAATATAAAATGAAAACAAAACTAATTAAAAATGGTAATCTAATTTTTCTTTCCAATCTTCAATGTCATCGGCCTCTTCCTTCTTGAATTTGTTTTTGGCGTTTTGAACATTTTTTGAATAATTTAGTTAGATGCCAACTTTCCTTCATAAACCCCGTCTTTTTCAGAAGAAGCTGCTTAGTGGCATCCTGTTTTTTGGTGTCATATTCTTGTTTGGTGGCATGTCATTAAAGATCAACTCTTGCTTGATGCTATTTGTAATAATGGAGTCAAAAATAGCATTTTACACTTGTGTTGAACCCTTTATTCCATCCATATAATCATCAAGAACAAAGCTCACATGATGGCATATCACTGTCATCAGTCTCTTTTTCTTGAATATTTGTCCATCTCATTCAGCAAAATATTATTGAGTTAACCACCTCAGAAAACGGATCCATTTCAGTGAAAGCTTTGCCATCTGTGGCGTTTTAAAGGGATTGTTTTCTAGAGGATATGGCGTTTTTGCGTTTTCTGGGTGTGATCAATTTCATTGTGTATAGACCCCTCTCTTATAGGAGTTTTTTGGCGCGTAGTTTAGGCGGGACTTTTTTATTGTAATAAATGATAGTAATAAAGTAATTGTCTTTTCAGTTACTATTTTTGTATTAACTGTGTTGATCAACTTTTGTCAGTTTTATAGGTTATATACGTCCCATCTTCTAATTTTGGCGTTTTTTAAATGGCGTTATGCAGACAAACATGACAAAATACAATAACGGAGTAAATAAAATATTAAGCAGGAAAAATACTTTTTTGTTATTTTTGGCGTTTTGTTAGGTTTAACCATTTTTATTATTTTTTGGCGTTTTGCTAATAAAGATAGAAATATATCATTTAATTATCTTTAAAAAAAGAAGAAGATTACATAGAAGAAAAAAAAGGGGAAAAAATTAAAATCCTTCGTCAGAAGGTACTTTATCCAAATAGTATCCATCACTTGTGTCATCTTCTTCCACCTCGGAGTCTTCATCATGATCTTCATCCATGTCATCACATTCACCTTCATCAGCTTCTTGTTACTGAAGATTCTGAAGCCTCCACCTGAACATGTCTTGCATTAACTCCAATTTTGAGTCTATTTCTGTGTTGGTACAAGTGGCGTTATGTAATTCTTCCAAGAAACCCAGTCGCTGCTTTGTCATGATGCTCTCTAGCCAGTAGACTTTCAGCTCTCCGTTGTCGCACGTAACCGTCACCATGTCTGTTTCATCATCAAAACGCCATGATGTCATGACAGGGTCTGGCTTCACATCTCCTTTGATTTGTCACACCCCGACCGCGTTAAAACAACGAAACCGCGACGAAAACGTCAAGGAGTGTTACAACAGAATTATTGTTTCACAACCATGGATACAAAAGTTTCGTTTTATTGATAATATTAAACATTAACATTGTCTTAAAGTTAAACAAACAAGTTACACATCGTCAATCATTGTTATTATATCACTAAGGCCTCGTCCAGATCCTATGTGAACATTCATCCTAGCAATCGACATAATTTAACAACACCTGAAACATATGTAAAAACAAAGTCAGCAAAGAAATGCTGGCGAGCACATAGGTTTTATGAGAGTGTCGGATTCATGGCTCGTTTACATGTTGCAATACCTTATTAAAAACCTTGTTTTGAAAAATGTATAGTATTGCAACATAATTAACCAACTCAAATCAAGTGGGTTATAGTTTATAAAATCTCGTAACCATGATTCTTAACCACAAAACATTTGTTTTAGTAAACCAAATTGTAAAACATCTCGTAAAAACTTGTTAATAAAACTTGTATGGTTTATATCCTGTCGAAAAAATGTTATGTGACATCATTTCAAAATCGTTTACCCAAGTGAACTAAATAACGCCACGATATGTAACATGATGAAAACACTTATATATAAGAAGTACCAGCGGTGTATCTACCATGTTTTCATCACATTACACCCGTCCCGTTATCTAAACACTAACCAAAAACCAATCGTTTGTTCAATTCGTTTATCTCGTTCCAAAATCGTTTAATTGTTCCAAAATCATTTAATTGTTCCAAAATCGCTCTTGTTTTAATTGTGAAACTACTTTTGGTCGTCTCGCTAATAACATCCAAACCTTCGCAACTCGACTATCTTGCTTCTCGCATTAACAAACCACCAAAGGGTAAGTTAACAATCACAGATTCAGTCGTTACCCACATAACCCCCCCACATAACCATGGGTGCAGTCTGATAACGAGATTTGTCAGATCCTATGGTACCATAACCTAATACCGGTCGGCTTGATCAATGTTAATGAATGTTATTTGTTATGTGACTACGCCCAACAAGTTTGTTCACAATATCGAAATCGTTATTAGTTTTATATAAAGCATATTAATCATTTCAAAAACCATCGTTAAGAATATCGAAAACATTTAACACATATGAATCACCCCAAAACAATTGAAAACAGTAAAATAGAGGAACTATGTACTCACTTGAAGTGCAAAGTATCCTCAATCAAAAGAACTCAACAAAGCTCAAACAAGAAAATCAAGCAGCACCTAGAAATCGGATCACTAGATCAATAATCGACACCTAAATCGAAAGATCGGATAGAATGAAGTCTTGTAAACCAAATGAGTATTGGGATTCATGTGATACGGTTTAACAAAGCCTACATCCTAAATCGAAACCTAACCTAAGTGCTTTCGACCCGTTACGACCCATTAAGGTAGCTTACGCTACTTTAACGCGTCGTTAGCACAAAGCGCGTTCGAGATGCCTAACTAGTCCTATGACAAGTATTATATGCCTAAACATGTTTAAATATGTTGCTTAATTAGTTATGTGACAAAAGTTTAGGTTACATATGCTTAAAATTCAATTATGCATGAAAAGGGCATTTTGGTCATTTACCTAAGGCATATAAACTACCTATCATACAACTAATTAAACCTAAGTGACCATAAGGTATAACATCGGAAGGTTATTCTCTATACAACTATGGTCACTAAACATGCTTGGTCGGATCCTAATGATCGACCAAACGGGTCGAGTTCGAAAGTCTAAGCGGGTGTTTAGACCGCTTAACTTACGACTCTATACAAGCACTAAACTAAAAGTGACGAGCTAAACATGTTGAAACATGTTTAACTAAGTTAGAAAACAGGTTTTAATATCAAAACAAACGGTTTTGATACCCAAGAATAGTTTGGTTACAAAATACGCATAAGTACGCATTTTGACCGAAACTATGACTCGTCACTACACCAAATCAACGTGGCAATCAATAGGTATAGTCACTAGGGACTATAACCATCGTGATTACGCTCACGTTGCGAAGTTCAAATGAACTTCGTGTTGACCAAAAACTGGTCAAAGAAGAAAGTCAAACACTGTTTGACTTTCGTGCTTAAAAACGCATAAAAAGCACGAAAGAATACTTATAAAGGGTCCAAGCTAGGAAGATCTTGATCAAACTACTCAGGTATGAAGTTCTTGAACTCCAACTTAGAGTAATTCAATCAGATTTGTGAGGAATGAGTGAAAATGAGTTGGGTATTTATAGATTTTGGAGAACCGTTAGGATCGTTTCTCGCAAATCGTGCCTTGATCTTGACCATACAAGTGGGCACAAGGTTTTTCTAAACAATGGGACACTTAAAACCATCAAATGGTATCCAAATCAGGGGTTTAAAACCATCAAATGAGATGAAAGCCTGTTTCTAAGCTATGTAAAGGATATTTAGGGCATGTTTAACTTATGATCAAGTTCCGGAATGTTCGTTACTGAACAAATCGGCATACTTTCGCAGTTTGACACAAATAGTCCCTGCGATCGAATAAACTTGATTTCGACACACCAAACCATCCAAAACTTATTTCTAAGTTATGTAAAGATTATTTAAGGTATGTTAAGCCTATGTCACTATTCCGAAGTGTTTGTTGCGTTAAACTGACTACGTTTACGCACCAGTTTGCGTATAACCTTCCATAAAGCGATTTAAAGCTTGAAATCAGAATCGAATCAAATCGTAAAATCATCAAACACAAATACACACATAATGACACAAAAACACATATAATAACACCAAAACACATATAATAACACCAAAACTCATATAATAACACCAAAACACATTGTTTTATTAATAATTGTGACAACCCGAATTTCCGACCTTCACTTTCGTATTAAGTGCACGTTGACTTTGACTGTGTAGTTGTTTGACTTGTAACTGTACACGTTTTTTTTTTTTTTTTTATGAACGCATTGTGGTTGCATGATTTTGTGTTTGGCTGTATAACATGAAAGCTGTTGAAAACTTAAAACTGTTAACACCTAAAAGGACTCGACGAAACAGACTGGACCCGACGAAATAGACTGTTTCGCCATAAGCATCTCGACGAAACAGGTGTTTCGCCGAAGCCCAGTTTCACCAAAGCCCATTAGGGCCCAGTTCACTTGTACGCATATAAATTACACGGAACCGTCTCATTCGTCATAAGTTAACAAAATAGAAACCCTAGAGCGCCCCTCTTCTGTGTGACGGCTGTTTGGAACTCTCGAAGCCCCCTTAGCCTATTCATCGTTCTTTTATCTCGGTTAGTGTGATATACAGAACCGATTACTTGTTATTGACCATAAAGTTTGTTTGATTAATGCTCTTAGTTGCGGCCCATGTGTGTTGTCAGGATATGTTATACATGATTCACTTGTTTATTGTTTGTATATATGTTGTCTAGTAGTATGATAAGTACACCACATGGTTTGTCAGTTGGTATTGGATAAGATTTTAGAAGGTAACATGGGATGTTTATTAAAATGGAGATTGGTGGAAAAATCGGTGGTCAATGGGTGGGATATGTGAACCGCCGATTCTATATTGATGATGTTTGTTGGTATTGATAATGCATAATAAAGGTCCAATCAGCTTATGTTATTGAAGGTCCAATGAGGATTGGAGGTGATTGCTAGTTGTCGGCCACAAGGGATTTGTGATATGATTATTTGTGACATGAGTATTATTATTGCTGAAACTGTTATGTGTTCCGACGAATCAAAGGTACCGACGAAACACAATATATTGTTGAAACCGACATGGCGAAACACAATGTGTTTCGCCGAGACTAGTTTGACGAAACATGAGTGATTCGTCGAAGGGGCTCATGGCGAAATAGAGGGTGTTTCGCCAACTGTGTAATCAACACAGTAATCTACTTTAATTCTGTTAAACTTAACTGGGATAGATAACTGCTGTTATGATTAAAAGCAATACTTGTATGATTACATATACGTGCAATGTGATACTCTGTGTTATTAAAGCGATGTTCATGATGATGATATTTACGTGCAAACAACTTGAATGCAAACTGATTATATATTCGTGCATACCTTAGGACGTGATTGATTAACCGTGAGCACTTAACTTAGCATACCGAGCAAACAAGGTGAGTTCACACTTCTACCAAGGCATGGGATTCCCAGGGCTTGGGAATGGGATTTAAGGAATAAGGTTGAACAGATTCATGCGGACATTATTACTAGACTACCATACCATCGTCCTCGGTTGTGCAGGACCCATACGTAAAACCTACGTATACTTATGCTATTCGCTATCCTCGGTTGGGAAGGATACTTACGTAAAACCTACGTAAACCCCCGCGTACCCCTATCCTCGGTTGGGAAGGATACTTACGTAAAACCTACGTAACACCTGTACGTATTACTGTTCTCGGTTGTGAAGAACACATATGGTTACAAATAGTCTAGTGGTTATACAACACGGGAAGCCCCCACCAATAGAACTTACTACCGGCCCAGTAGAGCCACATGTTACAAACAAACTTACTATTACGCATTACTTTCTGTGAACTCGCTCAACTAGTTGTTGACTCTCTGTTACATGCCTTGCAGGACTATAGGTACTAATGGAGCTTGCACGGGAGGCCCAGTCGTTGTGGACGTGGATCGTGAATGTGTTGTTAAACATTATGATGTTTTGTACTTAAACTTATGTTGGGTTTTACATTAATGCTTCCGCTACACACTTGTTTATATTTGGCTTTGGAAACACCTATCGTATTGATGAATGACTTTTACTATATACTTATGTTCAATATGATTGGTGGCTTGATCCTGGTCATGTCACGCCTCCAAGCGGTAGTACTCCGCGTGTGGATTTTGGGGGTGTGACAGATTGGTATCAGAGCCATAGGTTATAGAGAACTCGGTTTTAATAAGGGGAAAACGTTTTTATTAAAACCAGACTATAACCAGAACAGTGCTCAACGATCCACAACGACGCCTCGCTCCACGTGCAAGACTCAACATCCTAGGTAATATGGTACATGTCTTATTGCCTACTTGCTAGAATTGCATAGAACCTTGCTCAGGGTATGCTTAGATAAACGTAACACTATTGCATGAGAATACTTGTTTGCTCACTCTCTTCTGTCATCGCACTACTCGCGAACCTTTCTCACATATGTTATCTTTGCTATGAAGATCATGTCTGGACGTATCAACATGACGCAAGCCCAGTTGACGGCTCTCATTAACGAACAAGTTGCTGCGGCAGTTGCAGCCGCACAAGCAGGAGGTATACCCTGCAGTTGTAACCCACACTAGGATCTTTAGATCCTACACTCCTAAACCAACTCTTGTGTTTAATCTTGTCCTGGATTCTTATACACAACAGGTCAGCACGCTCAGCCACCTGTTTGCACCTTCAAAACTTTCATGGACTGTCGTCCTACTACTTTTAGTGGCACGGAAGGAGCGGTTGGACTCCTCCATTGGTTTGAAAAGCTCGAGTCAGTATTTGAAATGTGTGAATGCCCTGAGGCTCGCAGGGTGAAGTACGCCACTGGTACTCTGGAAGGCATTGCGCTGACTTGGTGGAATGCGCAGGTTCAGATGTTAGGGTTGGCTGTTGCTAATGCCACACCCTGGAACGGTTTCAAGGAATTGATCAAAGAGGAATACTGTAGCCGTGATGATATTCATAAGCTGGAGGTAGAGTTTTACCACTTGAAAATGACGGGGTCGGAAATTGAAGCGTACACCAGAAGATCGAACGAGTTGGCTATTCTGTGTCCTACTATGGTGGACCCTCCCATTAAGCGTATCGAACTTTATCTCAATGGTCTGGTGCCGGAGATTCAAAGCCACGTAACCTCAGCGAATCTTGGCACTATTCAACAGATCGTCAAGCTAGCTCATCGCCTCACTGATCAGGCGGTGGAACAGAACAGGCTGCCTAAACGCATCAGCGCTACTACCGTTACCACTCCAGCTACTCCTGCTACTCCCAGCGACAACAAGCGGAAATGGGAAGGGGATTCCAGTAGGGGTTCAGCTATTGTACAGTCTCAAGCACAGCAACAGCGCAAGACTAGTGACTATCAGAGCCCAAGTCAGCAATCTTCGGGCAGTCACAGGCAGGGTGGTTATCGAGGAAACCTACCAAGGTGTAACAACTGTAACAGGCATCACAGTGGCCAGTGCAACAAGGGTCGTTGTCAGAGGTGCCTCAGGATGGGCCATGAGGCCAAGGATTGTAGGAGCCCACGGCCTATAACTCAGAATCAACAGCAGCAGCAAACGCAGCAGAACCAACAACAGGGTAACAAAGGATGTTTTCATTGTGGTGCTGAAGGTCACTTCAAAAGACACTGCCCTCAGTTAAACCGAAACCAGAACAACAACAACAACAACAATCAGGGCAGTGGGAACAACAATGGGGGAAACAACAACAACAATGGTGCAAAGGGTCGTATGTTTGTGATTGGTCAGAGTGACGCAAGGAACGATCCTAATGTGGTTACGGGTAAGTTTCTTCTCGACGACTTTTATGTTACCGTATTATTTGATTCGGGTGCGGATACCAGTTATATGTCTCTGAACGTTAGTCAAATGCTTAAACGCGCACCAACACTTTTGAACACCAAACATGTCGTAGAGTTAGCTAACGGTAAAAGTCTAGAAGCCACACACATAGTTCAGGGTTGTAATCTTATCCTCGCTGGTCAGACTTTCTCTATCGATCTCATTCCTATAACACTGAGTAGTTTCGACATTGTCATCGGTATGGATTGGTTATCCCAACAGCAAGCAGAGATCCTATGCAAGGAGAAGATCATTCGTATTCCTCGTTCTGGCAAAGAACCTCTCGAAGTTCAAGGCGACAAGAGTGGTGTCGTGAGTGGCATCATCTCCTTTTTGAAGGCTCAGAAGTGTCTGCGAAAGGGCCACATAGCTATTTTAGCACTCGTTACTGATACATCGACGACAGAGAAAACGATTGGGAATATTCCTGTAGTACGCGACTTTCCTCAAGTGTTTCCTGAAGAGTTACCTGGATTACCGCCCCATCGCCAGGTCGAATTTCAGATCGAGCTAGCTCCAGGAGCAGCACCTATAGCTCGAGCGCCTTACCGTTTAGCTCCAACTCAACTGGAAGAACTGTCTAAACAATTGCAAGAACTTTTGGAAAAAGGTTTCATACGTCCTAGCTCTTCGCCCTGGGGAGCTCCAGTATTATTTGTAAAGAAGAAAGACGGTACCTTTCGTATGTGCATAGATTACCGCGAACTGAACAAGGTGACCGTGAAGAATCGCTATCCACTCCACGCATCGACGACTTATTCGACCAGTTGCAAGGGTCGAGCTATTACTAAAAGATTGATCTAAGGTCAGGTTACCATCAACTGAGAGTCCGGGATGAGGACGTCTCCAAAACAGCATTCAGAACTCGCTACGGTCATTACGAGTTTTTAGTCATGCCATTCGGGCTAACGAACGCGCCTGCGGTTTTCATGGATCTTATGAATAGGGTGTGCAAACCTTATCTTGACAAGTGTGTTATTGTTTTCATTGACGACATCCTGATTTATTCGAAGAATCGGGAGGAACACGAACAGCATTTACGACTTATTTTGGAACTCCTTCGAACGGAACAGCTGTACGCTAAGTTTTCAAAATGCGACTTCTGGCTTCGTGAAGTTCACTTTCTAGGCCACGTGGTAAACAAGGATGGGATTCATGTCGATCCATCCAAAGTAGATTCGATCAAGAACTGGCCTGCACCTAGTACACCAACCGAAATACGCCAATTCTTGGGTTTAGCGGGTTATTACAGACGGTTTATCAAAGACTTCTCAAAGATCGCACAGCCGCTTACATTACTGACACAGAAAGGTGTTGTTTACCGTTGGAGTGATACTCAGGAAACAACGTTTCAGCACTTAAAGGATAGACTTTGTAGCGCACCTATCCTCTCATTGCCAGAGGGCACGGACGATTTTGTAGTCTACTGCGACGCATCCATCCAGGGTCTTGGATGTGTTTTGATGCAACGGGATAAAGTTATTGCTTATGCTTCACGCCAACTTAAGATTCACGAACGGAATTACACTACGCACGATTTAGAGCTTGGAGCTGTTGTCTTTGCACTCAAGATATGGCGACATTATCTATATGGCACCAAGTGCACCATCTACACCGATCACAGGAGTCTTGAGCATATCTTCAAGCAGAAAGAGTTGAACATGCGACAACGTCAATGGGTCGAGTTACTGAACGATTACGAATGTGCTATAAAGTACCATCCAGGCAAGGCCAATGTGGTGGCCGACGCCCTCAGTCGAAAAGATACTACACCTAGGCGTGTACGAGCATTGCAACTCACTATTCAGTCTAGTCTTCCTTCACAGATACGAGATGCTCAGGTAGAAGCATTGAAATCGGAGAACGTCAGGTCTGAAGCCCTACGCGGCTCAAGGCAAAGGTTAGAACAAAGGGCAGACGGCGCCTATTATGTAACCGGACGCATCTGGGTCCCATTCTATGGCAACTTACGCGAGCTTGTAATGGATGAAGCTCATAAGTCTCGCTACTCAGTACATCCTGGTTCGGATAAGATGTACCACGACCTTAGAACTACATATTGGTGGCCTAGCATGAAGGCCCACATAGCAACTTACGTTAGCAAGTGTTTGACTTGTGCGAGAGTCAAAGCAGAATATCAGAAACCATCAGGCCCACTACAACAACCTGAGATACCACAATGGAAATGGGAGCAAATTTCCATGGATTTTGTTACTGGCCTGCCTAGATCTCAGCGCGGAAATGATACTATTTGGGTGATCGTGGATCGACTCACAAAGTCTGCTCACTTCTTGGCTATCAAGGAAACAGATAAGTTCTCCACTCTAACAGACATATACCTTAAAGAAGTTGTCTCGAGGCACGGGGTGCCCACCTCTATTATTTCTGATCGTGATGCACGTTTTACTTCAGAACTGTGGCAAGCAATGCACAAATCTTTTGGCTCTCGATTAGATATGAGCACAGCTTATCATCCTCAGACCGATGGGCAGTCTGAGCGCACTATTCAAACTCTAGAAGACATGCTTCGGGCGTGCGTAATTGACTTTGGCAAGGGCTGGGAAAAGCATCTGCCACTTGTGGAATTTTCATACAACAACAGTTACCACACCAGCATTAAAGCTGCTCCATTTGAGGCATTGTACGGGCATAAATGCCGATCACCTCTTTGTTGGGCAGAGGTGGGTGACAGTCAGATCACAGGTCCAGAAATGGTAGTTGATACTACTGAAAAGATTGCTCAAATACGACAACGCATGGCGGCAGCTCGTGACCGTCAGAAAGTATACGCCGATAAAGATAGAAAACTACTCGAATTCCAAGTTGGGGATCGAGCGCTACTCAGAGTTTCGCCCTGGAAGGGTGTGGTTCGTTTTGGCAAACGAGGCAAACTCAATCCACGATACGTTGGACCATTTGAAGTCATAGAAAAGATAGGCAAAGTGGCCTACAGATTGAACTTACCAGCTGAACTCAGTGCAGTTCACAACGTCTTTCATGTGTCGAATCTGAAGAAGTGGCAGTCAGATGAGACCTTCATAGTTCCTTTGAAGGAGCTCACTATCGACGAACGGTTGCATTTCGTCGAGGAACCAGTTGAAATCACGGACCGGGATGTTAAGGTCCTCAAGAACACTAGAATACCTCTTGTACGAGTTCGTTGGAACTCCCGTCGCGGCCCAGAGTTCACCTGGGAGCGCGAAGATCAAATGGAACTCAAATATCCCCAGTTGTTCGAAAACAATACAACTACTACTGAGGCTGAAGCTACTACGGAATTTCGGAACGAAATTCCAACTCAACGGGGGAATGATGTGACACCCCAGGAAAACCAGTAAACGATACAACTTACTTAGCTTCCTCAGTAACCGTATGCTAAATTTCGGGACGAAATTCCTTTCAAGTTGGGGATAATGTGACAACCCGAATTTCCGACCTTCACTTTCGTATTAAGTGCACGTTGACTTTGACTGTGTAGTTGTTTGACTTGTTTAACTTGTAACTGTACACGTTTTTTTTTTTTTTTTTATGAACGCATTGTGGTTGCATGATTTTGTGTTTGGCTGTATAACATGAAAGCTGTTGAAAACTTAAAACTGTTAACACCTAAAAGGACTCGACGAAACAGACTGGACCCGACGAAATAGACTGTTTCGCCATAAGCATCTCGACGAAACAGGTGTTTCGCCGAAGCCCAGTTTCACCAAAGCCCATTAGGGCCCAGTTCACTTGTACGCATATAAATTACACGGAACCGTCTCATTCGTCATAAGTTAACAAAATAGAAACCCTAGAGCGCCCCTCTTCTGTGTGACGGCTGTTTGGAACTCTCGAAGCCCCCTTAGCCTATTCATCGTTCTTTTATCTCGGTTAGTGTGATATACAGAACCGATTACTTGTTATTGACCATAAAGTTTGTTTGATTAATGCTCTTAGTTGCGGCCCATGTGTGTTGTCAGGATATGTTATACATGATTCACTTGTTTATTGTTTGTATATATGTTGTCTAGTAGTATGATAAGTACACCACATGGTTTGTCAGTTGGTATTGGATAAGATTTTAGAAGGTAACATGGGATGTTTATTAAAATGGAGATTGGTGGAAAAATCGGTGGTCAATGGGTGGGATATGTGAACCGCCGATTCTATATTGATGATGTTTGTTGGTATTGATAATGCATAATAAAGGTCCAATCAGCTTATGTTATTGAAGGTCCAGTGAGGATTGGAGGTGATTGCTAGTTGTCGGCCACAAGGGATTTGTGATATGATTATTTGTGACATGAGTATTATTATTGCTGAAACTGTTATGTGTTCCGACGAATCAAAGGTACCGGCGAAACACAATATATTGTTGAAACCGACATGGCGAAACACAATGTGTTTCGCCGAGACTAGTTTGACGAAACATGAGTGATTCGTCGAAGGGGCTCATGGCGAAATAGAGGGTGTTTCGCCAACTGTGTAATCAACACAGTAATCTACTTTAATTCTGTTAAACTTAACTGGGATAGATAACTGCTGTTATGATTAAAAGCAATACTTGTATGATTACATATACGTGCAATGTGATACTCTGTGTTATTAAAGCGATGTTCATGATGATGATATTTACGTGCAAACAACTTGAATGCAAACTGATTATATATTCGTGCATACCTTAGGACGTGATTGATTAACCGTGAGCACTTAACTTAGCATACCGAGCAAACAAGGTGAGTTCACACTTCTACCAAGGCATGGGATTCCCAGGGCTTGGGAATGGGATTTAAGGAATAAGGTTGAACAGATTCATGCGGACATTATTACTAGACTACCATACCATCGTCCTCGGTTGTGCAGGACCCATACGTAAAACCTACGTATACTTATGCTATTCGCTATCCTCGGTTGGGAAGGATACTTACGTAAAACCTACGTAAACCCCCGCGTACCCCTATCCTCGGTTGGGAAGGATACTTACGTAAAACCTACGTAACACCTGTACGTATTACTGTTCTCGGTTGTGAAGAACACATATGGTTACAAATAGTCTAGTGGTTATACAACACGGGAAGCCCCCACCAATAGAACTTACTACCGGCCCAGTAGAGCCACATGTTACAAACAAACTTACTATTACGCATTACTTTCTGTGAACTCGCTCAACTAGTTGTTGACTCTCTGTTACATGCCTTGCAGGACTATAGGTACTAATGGAGCTTGCACGGGAGGCCCAGTCGTTGTGGACGTGGATCGTGAATGTGTTGTTAAACATTATGATGTTTTGTACTTAAACTTATGTTGGGTTTTACATTAATGCTTCCGCTACACACTTGTTTATATTTGGCTTTGGAAACACCTATCGTATTGATGAATGACTTTTACTATATACTTATGTTCAATATGATTGGTGGCTTGATCCTGGTCATGTCACGCCTCCAAGCGGTAGTACTCCGCGTGTGGATTTTGGGGGTGTGACAGTAATTAACATTGTTTTTTTTACATCGATTACAGAGCACAGTTGTCACAGTCTCCCCTACGTCAGGAAATTTCGTCCCGAAATTTTAACTAGAGGAAGTTTGTGAAAACAAATGCGGATATTTCGCCTTCATCTGGTCCTCACGTTCCCAAGTAAACCCTGGGCCACGTTTGGACTCCCAACGAACTTTGACCAATCGAATTCGTTTGTTCTTCAGCTGTTTGACTGCACGGTCAATTATCTCCACAGGTTTCTCGACAAAGTGCATAGTCTCATCAAATTGAATCTCGTCGAGTGGAATATGAAGATCAGCATCGACCAAACATTTTTCGCAAATTGGACACATGGAATGTTGGGTGAATATTCCCAAGCTCTGGAGGTAGCTCTAATCGATAGGCAACTTTTCCAACTCTTTCAACAATCTTAAATGGTCCAACATTTCGAGGTGCAAGTTTTCCTTTCTTTCCAAATCTCACCACTCCCTTCCAAGGTGATACCTTGAGTAGGACACTGTTTAACGGCTTCTAGCTGTCACAAGATTATAACGAATTTTCTTGATTTTGTTTGTTGTTTCCAGAATGAGCTCAGGTCCAGTAAGATGAGCTTCACCAATCTCATTCCAACAGATAGGTGAACGACATTTTCGACCGTAGAGAGCTTCGAATGGTGCCATATTTATGCTAGCATGATAACTATTGTTGTAAGAGAACTCTATCAACGGCAGATGAGAATCCCAATTACCACCAAAGTCTATCACGCATGCTCTAAGCATATCCTCCAAAGTTTGAATCGTCCTCTCAGATTGTCCATCTATTTGGGGATGATAAGGAGTGCTTAGATTTAGTTGGGTTCCCAAAGCAGATTGCATGGTCTTCCAAAAATGAGATGAAAATCGAGCATCACGATCTGATATGATATCCAAAGGAACACCATGTCGAGATACAATCTCATCAACATAAATCTTTGCAAGTTCATCAGCAGATAGATCCTCGCGAATCGGAATAAAATGAGCTGATTTCGTTAATCGATCGATAACAACCCAAATAACATCATGACCTCTAGATGTACGCGGTAACTTAGTGATGAGATCCATAGCAATGTTCTCCCACTTCCAAACCGGTATCTCTGGTTGTAAAAGCAAACCAGATGGTCGTTGATGTTCAGCCTTGACTTTGAGATAAGTTAGGCATTTTAATACATACAAGGCAATATCCTTCTTCATACCAGACCACCAGTACTGAGTACGAAGATCCTTGTACATTTTATCAGCAGCAGGATGGATGGAATATCGAGACTTGTGAGATTCGTCCATCACTAAAGTGAGAAGATTGTCTTGTTTCAGAATCCACAAACGATCCTTGAAATAGAGTAACCCATCGCCATTCGTTTCGAGTTTAAGTTCGAGTTGAAGTGGTAGCTCATATTTCAATAAGCCTTTGGTTACACAAGATCGTTGAGCTTGAAGGACAAGAGATTGAATATCAGATAGAGTTCGAACAGAATGAAGCTGGACTCGTTCCTTTCGACTAAGCGCATCGGCTACGACATTCGCCTTACCAGGATGGTAGCGAATTTCGCAATCATAGTCGTTTAAGAGTTCAACCCAACGTCGTTGCCTCATGTTCAGCTCCTTCTGATTAAGAATATGCTAGAGACTTTTGTGGTCTGTGAAAACCACACACTTCGTTCCATAAAGATAGTGTCTCCAGATTTTTAGAGCAAATACCACAGCTCCTAACTCAAGATCATGAGTTGTATAGTTCTTCTCGTGAATTTTCAACTGTCTAGACGCATAAGCTATGACTTTACCTCGTTGCATAGGAACACAACCAAGGCCTAGATTCGATGCGTCACA
Source organism: Helianthus tuberosus (assembly GCA_030545235.1). Taxonomy (NCBI): domain Eukaryota; kingdom Viridiplantae; phylum Streptophyta; class Magnoliopsida; order Asterales; family Asteraceae; genus Helianthus; species Helianthus tuberosus. The sequence goes on along the minus strand of CM060371.1, from coordinate 85,335,024 downwards.
ATAGACAATGAAATCGTTGTTTCCATCGGGAAAAGATAGAACAGGAGCATCACACAGCTTCTGTTTCAGCGTTTGGAACGCTTCTTCTTGTTTGGGTCCCCACTCAAAAGGCTTATTCGTCTTAGTCAAAGCAGCGAGTGGAACCACGATCTTTGAGAAGTTCGAAATAAATCGATGATAATAACCAGCAAGACCAAGAAAAGAACGAATTTCTGTAGGTGTCGTTGGTGTATTCTAATCCTTAATTGCAGCAAAAACTGAACTTTTGGATGGATCCACATGAATACCCTGCTCGTTGACTATATGACCCAAAAACTGAACTTCTTTAAGCCAGAATTCACACTTGGAGAATTTAGCAAAAAGTTGTTCCTTCTTCAGGAGTTCCAATGTCAAACGAAGGTGTTGTTCGTGATCAGCTCGAGACTTCGAATAAATGAGAATATCGTCGATGAACACAATGATGAACTTGTCTAAATAAGGTTTACAGATCCTATTCATTAAGTCCATGAAGATAGCTGGGGCATTCGTCAAACCAAAAGGCATGACAGTGAACTCATAGTGCCCATATCTTGTGCGGAAAGCTGTTTTGGGAATATCTTCTTCGAGAACACGAAGTTGATGATACCCAGAACGCAGATCGATCTTGGAAAAACAGGTAGCACCTTGCAGTTGGTCAAAGAGATCATCGATTCGAGGTAGGGGATATCGATTCTTGATGGTAAGCTTGTTAAGCTCATGATAATCGATACACATTTGAAAAGATCCATCTTTCTTTTTCACAAAGAGGACAGGAGCACCCCAGGGTGAAAAGCTCGGACAGATGAATCCTTTATCAGATAACTCTTGAAGTTGTTTCGATAATTCTTGCATCTCAGACGGTGCAAGATGATAAGGTGCTTTTGCAATCGGGTTGGCATTGGGTACAAGATCAATATGAAACTCGACTTGACGAACTGGAGGCAAACCAGCCAGTTCATCAGGAAACACCTCTGGATAATCCCGAACAATCGGAATATCCTGAATACTCTTGCTCTTGCCTTTCTCCTTGGTGACATATGCCAGAAAAGCAACATATCCCTTTCATAAATAACTTTGGGCTTTCGTACACGACATGAGTTTCAAACCAACTGAAGGTTTCTCGCCACGAACCTCTAGGACATCGGCAGTCGAAAGAGGAATACGAACGATCTTGTCGAAATAAACCACCTCAGCATGAAACTTGGTTAACCAATCCATCCCCACGATAATGTCGAAACTCCCAAGTTGCATCGGTGTGAGGTCAATAGGAAAAAGATGGTTATCGAGGTTCAATTGACAACCATGAATAACAGAATCGAGTACGAGTGGTTTACCAGTAGCAACTTCGACAGATAAGAGTTTCCTCAGTTTAGTTCTAGGTATCACAAGTAAAGGCTCAAAAGATAACGAAACAAAACTCCTATCGGCACCAGAATCGAAAAGAACAGATGCAAGTTGATTGTTAACAAGGAACGTACCGTTAACAACCTCGTTGTCAGCCCGAGCCTTGTTTGCATTCAGATTGAATGCTCGTCCATGAGCGGGATTCACATTCGCATTTGCGTTGGCATTCGCGTTCTGATTTGCATTCACATTCACCAACCTCGGGCAGTTGTTGCGGAAATAACCCATCTCTCTGCAATTATAACACGAACCAGGTGGGAACCTCGCAGCATTCCCCTGAACTTGTGCTGGAACCTGAGCAGCTTGATTCTGACCCAAACGACAAATGTTGGCCAGATGCCTAAGTTTACCACACGTAGTGCACTGCTTGCAAGCCAGATGAGCAACATGATGACCGTTGCATCGAGCACAGTGAGGTGCAGTACCAGCATATTGCTTCTTCGCAGGGGGTAGTGCCGGTGGGTTCTGAGGGTTCTGGTTTGTGACAGCAAAGTTCTGGGAAGCCTTGCGCTTCCTTGACCTCTTAGAAGACTCACCCTTCTTCTTACCTTTATCCTTACCCTTGTCTTGTGTGGAATCAGCTGACTTCTTCTTGTCACCCTTATGGGTCTGTTTACCCTTTCTGACATGAGACTTGGTCAGAGTAGCAGCTAACTCAATCGCTTGACGAACAGTGGTAGGATTACTGCCAGTCACAATGTCTTGCACAGAATCGGGTAAACCATCGATATACCTCTCTATTGCTTTCTCCAACGGGGTAACCATCGTAGGACACAACAAACTGAGCTCCTCATAACGATCCGTATACGCACGGTGTTCTCCCACATCTTGTTTCAAATCTTCGAATTCTCGTTCCAAAGCTCGAATCTCGTGACGGGGACAGAACTCTCTCATCATGAGAGCTCGGAGCTCTTCCCAAGTTTGTGCCATCGCCACATCGGCACCCCTATCACGCATCACACCGTTCCACCATGTAAGAGCACGCTTCACGAACACACTTGATGTAAACTCAACCTTACGCTCATTCGGATATTGCACATGTCTGAATGTGCTCTCGATACTCTCAAACCACTACAGGAGCGCAGTTTCTCCTTGAGACCCAGAAAACTTCAACGGTTTAGCAGAATTGAAATTCTTGAAACTACACTGAGCATTATTATTGTTATTGTTGTTGTATAATTGATGGATCTGGGTTACTATGTTCGGAAGCACAGCAGCCATTTGCTGAGCGACAAGGGCTGCAACTTCTTCGTTGGTTAAAGGTTGTGCATCGCGTCGAGGAGGCATTGTCTAAAAAGAACAAGGGAACAGGGGAAACGAGTGAGATTGACAATTGGAAAAACAAAGGCGGTATTTACAAAACACAAGGATGGCGATCATTCGTTTGTTACCTCGAACAAAAAAATGATACGCAGTGACTAATCAAAGTAAATGGGTCAATATAATGTATCACTGAAGACATGATCGCCTATAAGTGAACACTCACCCCAAGAGTTCCCCGGTAAGAGTGACTGGTCCGATACTGCGGATTTGTACGAACACTCTAGCCTTAGACAGAAAACTCAGGGTACAGGCATTCACCCTTCCAGTTTGCACGTGTTCACATTATAAGACCCAAACCTTGACGAGATTTTGAAAACTCAAAGGGTTCAAAACCTTCTAATCAATCATCCAAGAATAGATGATTAATTTTCGAAGCGAATTTGTTATTGTGTTCTCGTTGTGGTTATCACCTAAGGATAGGTGACGTTATTGTTTTAAAATCTAAATGCAAGAGGACTCGCGTTAGGGTCCTAGAAAGTTATTATCTAGGTCAAAGCATCACTAATAACCTAATTCCCTATAACCATTGGCTCTGATACCAACTTCTTCTGTCACACCCCGACCGCGTTAAAACAACGAAACCGCGACGGAAACGTCGGGGAGTGTTGCAACAGAATTATTGTTTCATAACCATGGATACAAAAGTTTCGTTTTATTGATAATATTAAACGTTAACATTGTCTTAAAGTTAAACAAACAAGTTACACATCGTCTATCATTGTTATTATATCACTAAGGCCTCGTCCAGATCCTATGTGAACATTCATCCTAGCAATCGACATCATTCAACAACACCAGAAACATATGTAAAAACAAAGTCAGCAAAGAAATGCTGGCGTGCACATAGGTTTTATGAGAGTGTCGGATTTATGGCTCGTTTACATGTTGCAATACCTTATTAAAAACCTTGTTTTGAAAAATGTATAGTATTACAACATAATTAACCAACTCAAATCAAGTGGGTTATAGTTTATAAAATCTCATAACCATGATTCTTAACCCCAAAACATTTGTTTTAGTAAACCAAATTGTAAAACATCTCGTAAAAACTTGTTAATAAAACTTGTATGGTTTATAACCTTTCGAAAACATCGTTATGTGACATCGTTTCAAAATCGTTTACCCAAGTGAACTAAATAACGCCACGGTATGTAACATGATGAAAACACTTATATATAAGAAGTACCAGCGGCGTATCTACCATGTTTTCATGACATTACACCCGTCCCGTTATCTAAACACTAACCAAAAGCTAATCGTTTGTTCAATTCGTTTAACTCGTTCCAAAATCGTTTAATTGTTCCAAAATCGCTCTCGTTTAAATTGTGAAACTACTTTTGGTCGTCTCGCTAATAACATCCATGTGACAACTGTGTTCTGCAATCATCGTTAATGTAAAACAATGTTGATTATCAATAAAACAATGTGCTTTGGTGATATTATATGTGTTATTGTGTTTGATGATTTTACAATTTTATTCGATTCCGATTTCAAGCTTTAAATCGCTTTCTAGAAGGTTATACGCAAACTGGTGCATAAACGCAATCAGTTTAACATGACGTACACTCCGGAACTGTGACATAAGCCAAACATCCCCTAAATATCCTTTACATAACTTAGAAATAAGTTTCGAAGGATTCGGTATGGCAAAAACATGTTTATTTGAACTAAAGAACTAATTACGACAAAACTGCGAAACTGTGACACCTGTGTCACTTCAACCATCAAAAAAATACCAAACCAATGAAATATTGTATTTCATACTTGGGATTTGTCTAAATATGTGTATCATTTGCACGTATCAACTCTTGTTCGATTTCGGGCTCTAAATCGCTTTCTGGAAGGTTATACGCGCACTGATGCGTAAATATAACCAGTTTAATGCAACAAACACTCCAGAATAGTGACATAGGCTTAACATACCTTAAATAACCTTTACATAACTTAGAAATAAGTTTTGGAAGGTTTGGTATGCCGAAATTAAGTTTATTCGCTTACGGGGACTAAATTCGACAAACTGCGAAAGTATATCAATTTGTACTGTAACGGACATTCCATAACTTTATCATAAGTTAAACACACCCTAAATATCCTTTACATAGCTTAGAAATAGGCTTTGAGGGGTTCGGTGTGCTAAAATAAACTTTATGCTCATTCAGGGACTAAAAGCGTCAAAAAGTGCATAAGTTTGCATTTTCGCGCATAACTTACGTTCTGAATACATCCGGACATCCAAAAATTTATGTAAGCACTAAAATATTTTATTTTAGTGTTTGGCATAAGAAAAACCCATTCGTCGCGCAATTTGGATCGTTTTTCGCGCTTATGCGCATTCCGTCGTAATTAAGCAAACATCGCGATCATACGACCAAACGAACCGACATCCGGCTTATTTTTTAGCTTGTTTCATGTCCACAATGTTTAATCATCATTTTAGGGCCTTAAAGTTGGCTTAACGGGCCTTAGAAGTGTCGGAAATGGCTTTAAACACCAACAGGGACTGAAACTGACATGCTGCAAAACTTCTGGCTGATCTGCAGAGCCCAGGCGGGGCGCGTAAGATTTGTACATATCTTACACGGGCCGTGAGGCCCTCCCAGATATGCAGAATTGTTGAAACAGCCTGTTTCCAGCTGTTATACCTTCATTTCCCACTTGCAAACGGTTTTTGCAACACCATGGGCCATTTCTATGGGCTCTAATGGTATTAGAAAACAAGGGGCACACTTGGACGGCCTAGATCGAAGCACGTTTCCCGACGAACGATCCTAACGGTTGTACGAAAACTATATATACCCCTTGCTCTCATTTGTTGCAATCCACACTGATCTGAGATTTTCTCTAAGTGGTTGTGATTATTCACTACCTACCTGAGAAATACTTGGAATCAATCTTGCGGGGACCCTTTGTAAGTGTTCCTTCGTTCTTTTTATGCGTTTTTAGCTTGAAAGCCAAACTGCGTTTGACTTTCTGCATTGACCAGTTTATGGTCAATGCGAAGTTCGTTTGAACTTCATAACGTGAGCGTAATCACAATGGTTATAGTCCCTAGTGACTATACCTACTGATTACCATGTTATCTAGGCTCAGTGACGAGTCGTAGTTTCGGGCAAAATGCGTATTCTTGCGTATTTTGTAACCAAACTACTCTAGGGTATCAAAACCGTTTGTTTTGATATCAAAACCTGTTTTCTAACTTAACTAAACATGTTCTAGCAGGTTTAGCTCGTCACTTTTAGATTTGTGCTTGTCTAGGGTCGTAAAGGTAAGCGATCTAAACAATCGCTTATGCTTTCGAACCCGACCCATTTGGTCGATCATTAGGATCCGACCAAACACTTTAGGTGACCATAGTTGTATAGGGAATCACCTTCCGAGGTTATACCTTATGGTCACATCGTTTGAGTAGTTGTATGATAAGTAGTTCTTATGCCTTAGGTAAATTACCAAAATACCCTTTTTGAGCCAAAATTCATTTTAAGCCTATGTAACCTAATTTTTGGTATCTAAACTGAATTAGCAACAATATTAAACATGTTAAGGCATATCTTATTTGTCATAGGGCTAGTTAGGCGATCCGAACGCGTTTTACGCGAACGACGCATTAAAGTAGCATAAGCTACCTAAACGGGTCGTAACGGGTCAAAAGCACTTAGGATAAGTTTCGTTTTAGTATGTAGGCTTTGATAAACCATATTACATGAGTTCCTACACTCATTTGGTTTACGAACCCTCATGCTACCCGATCCTCCGATTAGGTCCGTTTATTAATGTAGTTACCTATATTAGGTGCCGTTTGATTCCGTAACCTTCTAGCTTTGCTTGGTGGATATCTAAAGTCTATTGAGCAATCTCAAGTGAGTACATAGACCTTCTTTTACTGTTTTCCAAACTTTTTGGGGTGAAACACATGTGCCTACTTGTTATTTTCATGCTTTCCATGCTTTCATATCATATACTTGCTATGTTCATTAGTACATTATTTGTACATGATTTCATTGTGTTTTTGCTATGTATGTCCTTTGTAGCATACTTAGTGCATCGTTTTATATGACATTTCATGCTATGTATGTTCATCATACTTAGTACATTGTTTTACATTTCTTTTCATGCTATGTATGCATGTTTTACCTTTTCATGCTATGTATGTTCATCATACTTAGTACATTTATTTTACATTGCATCTCTGTTGCATATGTTCTCGTAACATATGGACACATTGTTTTACATCTCTACCTTGTATGTTTGCTTAGCATACTAGGTACCATTTTTTCATCACATGCTTACATTTTGATATAACATTTGGTTTGTTTAAATGGGACCATATACATTCATTAACATTAGCTTCGCCGCTCGTTAGTAGGTAATGGTACCATAGGAATTGACAACTCCCGTTCCTGACATCCTAGGTATGTTTGGATGAAAGGAATGACCGAATTCGATTAAGACATAACACAGATAGTCCTTTAATTTGTTTAAGGGTTTATCACCACAGTCACAAGGCTTGAATGTATGCATTTTCACATTACCGCATAAATGTTTATATTCAGTATAGCATGCATTTCCGCAAGACATAACGTTGATTTAAACCACGTTTTACTTCAATACATTGTTTTGTGCATTTTTATCTATGGCTCAGTAGATATATATAAATATATATATTTCACTTTCCATACATGACATTTTGTTTACACATTTCATAATTGACATTTGACATAGACATTTTGATAATGATATACATATTTCATAGACTACATTTTGACATAAACATTTTGACATGGTTTACACAAAGACATTTGACAAATGGTTTAGACATGGGCAATTTACATTGGTGGTTTGTTTGGGTAAAGTGATTTAAGTAATGAGGCGTGTGTAATATGATACAAGCATGGTGGATACGCCGCCGGTACTTCCTATATATAAGTGCTTGTATGGTATTACATATCGTTGCGTTATTTAAATCATTTCAATTTAGACATATAACATTTTATACAAATAACATATTTTTCACAAGACATTGTTTTACAAACAACTTATCTTATACAAACTCATTTTACTTGGTTATTCATTTAATCTTACATTATTCTTTTACATATCATCTACTTTATCATCGTTTTTCAAATGATTTATAAAACAAAACATTTTACAAAGATCATGACTAACTTTTGTTAAATAACCTTTTTCTAAACTTATAAGTCATGAATCCTATTTTCACAAAACCGATGTACTCGCCGGCATTTTTATGCTGACGTACCTATTTTCACATGTGTTTCAGGAAATGATGCATAGGATTGTTCAAGATACACTTAGGCGGACTTGGGCCTTAGTGACAATAAAAGATGGAAGACTAGTTAATTTTGTTATACTTGTTTGTTTGTTAAGACATTGTAACTCTTTTAATCAATAAAACAATATTTCAATTTTCCATCTGTTATGAAACAATGATTCTGTTACAACACTCCCCGACGATTCCGCCACGTTTTGTTGTTTTACGTGGTCGGGGTGTGACAGAAACGAATGTTGGTGACCGCCCGGATAATATTTAAATCCCAAAAATATTCCGTTATGATTAAAATTTTATTTTTAATCAGGTTCGTGTTGAAAAATAAATTAAAACACTTAAAAATGTTATTTTTCAAAGTTTAAGCGCGTACCGCGTGTTTCTGCGCAACACAGTGCTTATACTGCAAAACGCAGACAACACAGCCAATCTCGGCAACTGAAATTTATTTCAGTAATATTTTGGCAAGTTTATTTTTATAGAATAATAAAAATAATTTAGAACGCCATAAACCGGGATTTAAACGCTAGATAAAATACCCGATATCCAGTTAAATACCTATTTTAATCTAATTTACCAAACAAACTTACACTTTAACCACCCCCCCCCCCCAATATTCATATCTTACTTTATCCTTACATGACACTTGTAATTGCATGACACTTTCATATCTCCTCCATATCTTCCATATCTTCTACATAATCTTCCCAAGATCATTTCTCACAACAAGATCACTCAATATCTTCATCTCTCTCTCTCTCTCCTCCCAACCGTACACCCCACCTCTCTCTCCATCTTCAAACCTTCAATCTTGTTCTTGAGAATTCAACACCATTTCAAGCCAAATTCAAGTTGGTGTGAAGATCCAAAGGAGTTTTCAAGGTGCTTTCAAGTGATTTCAAGCTTCCTATTATCAAAATCTCATCCCACAACCTACTTGAATCTTGAAGGTATAACAATTATGTTTAAATCATACTTTTGATTCTTGGTTGTTCTTGATGATTTGAAGTTTCTCTTGAATCTTGGAATTTTTACAAACTTGAAATCTAAAAAGAAATGGGTCTTGATACAAATAAAAATGGTGGTGATATATATGTATATAAAACCGTACATATATACATGTGTGTATGAGTTTCGAGCTTTATTTTTGATAAGTACATGTTTAGGTTGTTGCTTGTTCTTGAATAATAGTTAAAATGCAAGTGATTGATGATCTATGTATGATATGTTAAATGTTCAAGTACATCAGCAAATAACATGAATAAATCACATTTTGGATGCATTTAGATTAATATGAAATGTTGATGATATGATAGTGTGCTTTAGGCACTTGTACATGAGGATATATGTTGATTTAAAGCTCAAGAAGTAATAAAAAATGGCTATATGACAAAAATGTTTTAGATCAGGTTACAAACACTAAAAATAACATTATTTGGTATATTATAATGGCATGAAACTTTGACATAGGTTTGATAGCTTTGCATGTTGTACATATAGCTTAAAAAGTGGTAAATTATGTGAAATTTGCATGATTTATGTGCTTTATTTAAGACCTGCACTATCATGAGTATAACCATTATTTTATTCAGTAAATAACATGGGTTATTTTAAAATATCAAGTCATTTCGATTTGGGATGGTTCGGGTAACGTTTGATGCAAAACTATGCGGTAAAACGGTTAAAAATCGCCTTTTCGGAGGTTTTTTATAAAACGGATTTAGATCAGTAACCAAACTGATATTTTTGATATAAAAATAAGTATTTTAACTTATATTAAGTTTACTTGGTGTTTGGTTGGTCATACGTGACTTCCGACGCCCAAAAATGTTACCGAATCGCTAAAATACGTGTTTTTTGACATACACTAGAATGGGTTGTTCATGGGTAAATCTTATGTGTTACAAAATGCTATGTGTTTTACAATATGTGTATGATGATGTGTTAGTGTTAACAAGATTATGTGTAATACGCTTGAGTATACATATACAAATACACCAATATAATAAAAAATAATAACTTTTTTGAGAAAATCTCAAAGTTATGTGAAAATTCTAAGTATCGGAGAAACTTATGTATTTTTGTGAGTTTTGATTATTAAATCATTCTTATTTAATTTAGGATGAATAAACAATTTGAGGGATTGTGTTAACATATAAAAACGCACCCAAAGGTGAGTACATAGATCCCCTCTTTTTACTGTTTTCGATTGTTTTGGGGTGATTCATATGTATCAAAACGATTTCGATATTTTAACGATGGTTTCAAAAACGATTACGATGGTTTATACAAAATTAATAATGATTTCAACAATGTGAACGAACTTGTTGGTTGTAGTTACATAACGAATGACATTCATTAATTTGGGCCGAACCGACCAGTATTAGGTTATGGTACCATAGGATCCGACAAATCCCGTTATCAGACTGCACCCATGGTTATGTGTGGGTTATGTGGGTAACGACTGAACCTGATGATTACCCTTTGGTGGTTTGTTAATACGAGTTGAACGAGTTGAACGATGAACGAGTCACGAAGGTTTGAATGTTATTAGCGAGACGACCAAAAGTAGTTTTCACAATTAAAACGAGAATGATTGGAACGAGAACGATATTAAACGATTGTACGATTTTTGAACGATTATGAACGATTTAAACAAATGAACGATGATCTATAACGAGAACGAGTTAAACGATGTCACACAACGATGTTTACGAAACTATATAAACCATACGAGTTTTATTACGAGAACGATTTATGATTTGGTTTACATAAACAAATGTTTGGGGTTAAGATTCATGGCATGGAGGTTTACAAATTATAACCAATCTGTTTTGACTTGGTTATTCATTTTACAATACAAATGGTTTACAAAACAAGGTTTCTAATATCGATTAACGAAGTTGTACAAGATATTTCAACATGTAAACGAGCCATGAATCTGACACTCACACAAAAACTATGTGCTCGCCAACATTTCTTTGCTGACTTTGTTTTTACATATGTTTCAGGTGATGTTGCTTAATGTTGATTGCGAATAGGATGCATGCTCACATAGGACTGGACGAGGCCTTAGTGATTTAATAACGATGATAGACTATGTTTGACTTGCTTGTTTAATTTTAAGACAATGTTAATGAATAAATAAAACGAGACTCTTTTATATCCATGGTTTTGAAACAATAATTATGTTACAACACTCCCCGACGTTTCCGCCACGATTTATTGTTTTACATGGTCGGGGTGTGACAATCCAAACCTTCGCAACTCGACTATCTCGTTTCTCGCATTAACAAACCACCAAAGGGTAAGTTAACAATCACAGATTCAGTCGTTACCCACATAACCCCCACACATAACCATGGGTGCAGTCTGATAACGGGATTTGTCAGATCCTATGGTACCATAACCTAATACTGGTCGGCTTGATCAATGTTAATGAATGTCATTTGTTATGTAACTACGCCCCACAAGTTTGTTCACATTATCGAAATCGTTATTAGTTTTATATAAACCATATTAATCATTTCGAAAACCATCGTTAAGAATATCGAAAACATTTAACACATATGAATCACCCCAAAACAATTGAAAACAGTAAAATAGGGGAACTATATACTCACTTGAAGTGCAAAGTATCCTCAATCAAAAGAACTCAACAAAGCTCAAACAAGGAAATCAAGGAGCACCTAGAAATCGGATCACTAGATAAATAATCGACACCTAAATCGAAAGATCGGATAGAATGAAGTCTTGTAAATCAAATGAGTATTGGGACTCATGTGATATGGTTTAACAAAGCCTACATCCTAAATCGAAACCTAACCTAAGTGCTTTCGACCCGTTACGACCCATTAAGGTAGCTTACGCTACTTTAACGCGTCGTTTGCACAAAGCGCGTTCGAGACGCCTAACTAGTCCTATTACAAGTATTATATGCCTAAACATGTTTAAATATGTTGCATAATTAGTTATGTGACAAAAGTTTAGGTTACATATGCTTAAACTTCAATTATGCATGAAAAGGGCATTTTGGCCATTTACCTAAGGCATATAAACTACCTATCATACAACTAATTAAACCTAAGTGACCATAAGGTATAACCTCGGAAGGTTATTCCCTATACAACTATGGTCACTAAACATGCTTGGTCGGATCCTAATGATCGACCAAACGGGTCGAGTTCGAAAGTCTAAGCGGGTGTTTAGACCGCTTGACTTACGACTATATACAAGCACTAAACTAAAAGTGACGAGCTAAACATGTTGAAACATGTTTAACTAAGTTAGAAAACAGGTTTTGAAATCAAAACAAGCGGTTTTGATACCCAAGAATAGTTTGGTTACAAAATACGCATAAATACGCATTTTGACCGAAACTATGACTCGTCACTACACCTAATCAACGTGGTAATCAGTAGGTATAGTCACTAGGGACTATAACCATCGTGATTACGCTCACGTTGCGAAGTTCAAACGAACTTTGTGTTGACCAAAAACTGGTCAAAACAGAAAGTCAAACACTGTTTACGCATTAAAAACACGAAAGAATACTTACAAAGGGTCCAAGCTAGGAAGATCTTGATCAAACTACTCAGGTATGAAGTTCTTGAACTCCAACTTAGAGTAATTCAATCAGATTTGTGAGGAATGAGTGAAAATGAGTTGGGTATTTATAGATTTCGGAGAACGGTTAGGATCGTTTCTCGCAAATCGTGCCTTGATCTTGACCATATAAGTGGGCACAAGGTTTTTCTAAACAATGGGACACTTAAAACCATCAAATGGTATCCAAATCAGGGGTTTAAAACCATCAAATGAGCTGAAATGGATTGAATTCAATGAATATGTGCTGGTTATCTGTCGCGCCCGCGAGAGAGAGAGGCCTCTCTTACGTGGCCCGTGAGGGCTCACTTTCCAGAAATGTCAAAATCAGTCCCTGCACTTGAAAAACTTGCATTTTGATGCATATTTGACATGTTTAAGCCTCGTTAACCCCATTTCAAAGCTCTAAAATGATGTTAAAGTATAGGAAACTCAAAACATGCTCAAAAACATCTCGGATGTCGGTTTGTTTGGTCGTACGGTTGCGTTATTCGGGTAATTACGACGGAAGTCGTAACGGACGCAAAAACGATCCAAATTACGTGACGAATGAAATTTTATCATGCCAATCACTAAAATAAAATATTTTAATGATTACATAAATTTTTGGATGCCCGGATATATCCAGAACGTAAGATGTGCGCGAAAATGCAAACTTATGCACTTTTTGACGCTTTTAGTCCCTATTGATCAATAAAGTTTATTTTTGCGCACCAAACACCTCAAAGCCTATTTCTAAGCTATGTAAAGGATATTTAGAGCATGTTTAACTTATGATCAAGTTCCAGAACGTTCGTTACTGAACAAATTGGCATACTTTCGCAGTTTGACCCAAATAGTCCCTGCGATCGAATAAACTTGATTTCGACACACCAAACCATCCAAGACTTATTTCTAAGTTATGTAAAGGTTATTTACGGTATGTTAAGCCTATGTCACTATTCCGGAGTGTTTTTTGCGTTAAACTGACTACGTTTACGCACCAGTTTGCGTATAACCTTCCAGAAAGCGATTTAAAGCTTCAAATCGGAATCGAATCAAATCGTAAAATCATCAAACACAAATACACACATAATAACACCAAAACACATATAATAACACCAAAACACATATAATAACAGCAAAACACATTGTTTTATTAATAATTAACATTGTTTTACATTGTACATCGATTACAGAGCACAGTTGTCACATGATTGGTCCAAATTTGCTGGTTAATGCTTTCATAAGCATATGCGTTTCATGGCATTCGTAGAGTGATGCCAATGGATAAGATTTGCCTCTGTATCTCTTCTTCCATCTTCAGAATTGCCCTGACGGTCTTAACATACACCCTCCTTCTGTTGTCAAAATGGAGGACGTATCGCCTGATTCCCAGAGTGTATCTCCAGGAAAACGATTGTTTCCATTTTTGGTGTTTTGTTTAAGTTGGCGCTTTTGGTTAACGATTTTGTTTTGCAGAAAATGGATAGATTGAAGTGATTATGGAAGCTATGTTTTACCTTTGTTTATATAATGATGTATTGGCGCGTAATTTAGGAGGGAATTTCTTATAATAAATGTTAATAACTGAAATTCAGTTATTTGTGTTGTTTCATCTTCTTGTAATATTCAACGCGTTTTATTACTAATTTTTGGCGTTTTGTTTTTAATGGCTTTTTATTTTTTTGTATGGCGTTTTATCATTTGATGGCGTTTTGAATATGAGCGGTAAAAGACCCTTTTACCCTTAATGAGGCGCGTCCCACATAATAAAATTGATTTTATTTACGAAAATGCCACCGCGCAATCTAGTCCATGGATTGTTTTGATCGGACGATCCATAAGCGTTCTCACCGTTCTCACACTTTCTACCGTTTTATCTAAATCCCGACCATATATATATATATATATATAGGACAAAGATCCGTTAGGAACCACCCTTTATTGCGAGAACCGCGAGAACCAGTGCGAACACAAACAGTAATTCCTAAAAAAATCTAAAAAACACCCAAAATTTTTTTTTTTTTTTACTATTTTTTTTTGAAAAAATCGCTATATTTTGTTAATAAAAAAATAAAAAAAAATTCGAGTAACAGTTATCTATGCACATGTGCATATGTATCGTTTCTTTGTCAAATTCCGTAATTCATTACAAATAATAGTCAATTGCACTTTCATTTACACTACCACGTGTAATACACTACTTTTTACATTAAAAATGTTAGAAATGCACATGTCCATCTATATGTATCAACAGGAAATAAGGTGTTTTGGTACACTACTTTCTCTTTCATCTATCATTCCATCCATAATACACAAGCATGCACATGTGCATTTTTGTCATTTCTTTGACAAATTCCGTAATTCATTACATATATTAGACAATTGCACTTTCATTTACACTACCATATGTAATACACTACTTTTTACATTACCAGTATTAGAAATGCACATGTGCATTTATATGTATCAACATGAAATAAGGTGTTTTGGTACACCACTTTGAATACACTTTCCCTTTCATCTATCATACCATCCATAATACACTACCATTACCTCCTACCATCCATAATACAATACCATTACCTCCTACCATCCATAATACAATACCATTAACAATATTTTCACTTTATTACATGTATGTAAACACCATTTATACCATCCAATCAACATATTACATAAAAAATTGACAACTATAACCAAACCATCAACCACTAGATATAACTAACCAAAAAAACATGTATATGGGCCTACTTCTCTATTCAAAATCACAAACTTTTTGTACCAAAACACGTTATATCATGGTTATACCTAATTATGCACATGTGCATTTTGAATATTGGTAATGTAAAAAGTAGTGTATTACTAATGGTATTGTAAATTAAAGTGCAATTGTCTATTCCTGATAACGTATTACCGAATTTGTTGAAGTAATGATACATATGCACATGTGCATAGATAACTGTTACTCGAAAAAAAAAAGTTTTTTTTTTTTATGGTAACGAAATATAGCAATTTTTTATTAAAAAATATTAAAAAAAATAAAAAAAAATTTTGAGTGCTTTTTTGATTTTTTTTTTAGATTTTATTTTGTGTTCACATTGGTTCTCGCGGTTCTCGCAATAAAGGTGGTTCTCGCATGAACCTTATAGGACAAAGATCCGTTAGGAACCACCCTTTATTGCGAGAACCGTGAGAACCAGTGTGAATACAAACAGTAATCCCTAAAAAAATCTAAAAAACACCCAAAATTTTTTTTTTTTTTTTTTACTATTTTTTTTTTTGAAAAAATCGCTATATTTTGTTAATAAAAAAAAATTTCAAAAAAAAAAAAAAATTCGAGTAACAGTTATCTATGCACATGTGCATATGTATCGTTTCTTTGTCAAATTCCGTAATTCATTACAAATAATAGTCAATTGCACTTTCATTTACACTACCACGTGTAATACACTACTTTTTACATTAACAATGTTAGAAATGCACATGTGCATCTATATGTATCAACAGGAAATAAGGTGTTTTGGTACACTACTTTCTCTTTCATCTATCATTCCATCCATAATACACAAGCATGCACATGTGCATTTTTGTCATTTCTTTGACAAATTCCGTAATTCATTACATATATTAGACAATTGCACTTTCATTTAAATTACCATATGTAATACACTACTTTTTACATTACCAATATTAGAAATGCACATGTGCATTTGTCACGGCCCCCGACCCGGTTTAACCCGTTTCAGGAGCCGCGGAACAGAAAATCCCGTGGTATTTATTTAACAGCGGAAGTTTCTTCAGGATCTTTTAAAAACTGAAATATTTCCCGATTATTTTATTTCACAACTTGGGATAAAACCCGGTAATTTACATTCTTGAGATTTCATGAAGAAATCCTTTATTTTACAAAACATGTTTCCTTATTTTATACTGAGCCACTTCCTTAAGCTTGTAGTGCTTCTCGTCACTTTTCCTTGATCACTACAGATCTCCTGAAACATGTTTGAAAAAGGTTTTGTCAGCGGGAAATACTGAGTGAATCATTCTTATTTAAATAAAACGATCTGTTTGTTATAATTTACAGTATTAAGAGCGATTACAATGTTTCTATCTTTTGAATTAACCGACCCAGTTGTCACTTGACCGGACTTGTGACTGTGGACATATCACTTGTTGGGTCCGTTCACCCACAAATGATAAATAATTAGTAGCTATGTGCACACCCCCCCACATACTGGCAGTAATTTCAGATTACATAGACTTAATCCCTGTAATTATAACCTTTGAAAATAAACATGCTTTTGTAAAGTAATTTGATAAAAAGAGAATGACTCACTTTACAGATTTAATTTGAGCAGAGCCTAGCCTGCTGATTAGCCTTTTAACCTAAATTAATAACAAGCACACAATTCAGTTAGTAACTTAATACAGCATTTACGATAACTCACGAGATTAAAACCTTCACAACGAATGACAAAGTGCGATACTTAAACATCCATCGATTTAACGACGAATGACAAAGCATAAACCCTAATGTGGGCAGCACTTAAACATCCATTGGATAGTTTAATCGATCGGACATTGAATCGTATCAGCGATCGAGTTATTACCCTGTATTGCGGCAGCACTTCGTGAATCGTGTTTGTGTTTTGTAGTGATTATACTATAACTCAGCGTACGTATTGAGTTTTTACGTCGAATTAACACTCAATTGCATGAAACAGACTGTTCTATTTATACTTGAAATTGGTTTCCCCCGCGTGTCGCGAAGGGTGTCGTCGTTCCTGTCGCGAGTCGCCTGGGGTAACAATCTACCCTAGGGTAGCCTTGTGTCCCAGTAGGCTTGCTGAGTTGGTTTCGTGTTATTTCGAATTTTTTACAACGAACTGTTAAGATATTACCGAATAGGGTTTACCCCCCCTGAGTTTTAGGGGCCCTGATCCTGATTCTAAATGTTCTGAAAATTTTAGGGATTATACAGAATCATTTGGGTTTCTCAATTAGGGTTTCCTATTTGGATAATTAAAATAATAAATAGTACTTTTTGATGAGGGTTGTTACATTCTCCCCACCTTAATAAAAATCTCGTCCTCAAGATTTACTGGAATAAATGAGGATACTTTCGCTTTATTTCGGATTCCAGCTCCCAAGTATATTCAGCTCCTCTATTTGAATCCCATCTGACTTTGACTAAAACTAGTCGTTTGTGTTTGAGAAACTTGATCTTTCGATCCTCAATTTGAAGAGGTGTTTCAACAAATTTTAGCTTTTCGTTTACCTCTATATCTCGAAGAGGTACTACCAGTGATTCATCTGATAAGCATTTCTTGAGATTGGATACATGAAATACATCATGTACTCCAGATAATTCTTCTGGTAATTGTAAACGATAAGCAACTGGTCCTATACGTTGGATCACTGAAAATGGTCCTACGTACCTTAGACTTAGCTTTCCTTTCTTTCCGAATCTAACTACTCCTTTCTAAGGAGAAACTTTTAATAATACTTTGTCTCCCACTTGGAATTCAAGTGGCTTGAGCCGATTATCTGGATAACTCTTTTGATGATCACGAGCCATTTTCAGTCTTTCCTTGATTTGAGTAATCTTATCAGTAGTTTCTTGCACTATCTCAGGACCTGACAATTGACCTTCTCCTATTTCTGCCCAACAAACTGGAGTTCTACACTTTCTTCCATATAGTGCTTCAAATGGGGTGGTTTCAATACTTGAATGATAGCTATTGTTATAGGAGAATTCAATTAATGGTAATTGATCATCCCAATTTCCACCAAAATCTATTACACATGCTCTGAGCATGTCTTCTAAAGTTTGGATCGTCCTTTCACTTTGTCCATCTGTTTGTGGATGATATGCAGTGCTCAGATTTAATCGAGTTCCCATAGCTTGCTGGAAGCTTTTCCAGAAATGAGAAGTAAAACGACTATCCCTATCCGAAACAATGGAGAGTGGAACTCCATGTAAGGATACAACTTCATCTACATACAATTTTGCCAACCTTTCCATACTAAAGGTTTCTTTCATTGGTAGAAAGTGAGCTGATTTGGTTAATCGATCCACAATTACCCAAATCGCATCATTACCTTTTCTGGTTTTGGGTAACTTAGTAACAAAATCCATTGTTATAAGTTCCCATTTCCATACTGGCATTTCTAATTGTTGTAGTAACCCTGAAGGTTTCTGATGTTCTGCCTTAACTTGTGAACAAGTGAGACATTTAGAAACATATTGCGCTATATCCTTTTTCATTCCTATCCACCAGAAGTTCTTTCTTAAATCTTGGTACATCTTATTGTTTCCTGGGTGCATAGTATACCTAGATTTATGGGCTTCTTCTAAAATCTTAGGTCTTAAGTCTCCCTGCTTAGGTACCCAAATTCTACTTTTGTGGAATCTCCAAATTCCATCTACTCCTTGTTCTAATTCTTTTATTCGTCCTTTCATTCCTTCAGCATCATCCTTGATTGCTGTAGCTTGAATATTCTTCAATTGTTCCATTAAATCTATTTGTAGATTTAATCTGATAGCACGAACCCGTCATTGTTTCTCATAATACTTACGACTTAAGGCATCTGCAACTATATTTGCCTTTCCTTCGTGATACTGAATATCGCAGTCGTAGTCACTTAAAATTTCCATCCATCTCCTTTGCCTCATGTTTAACTCTTTTTGCCCAAATATATATCTTAAACTTTTGTGGTCTGTATAGACAGTAAATTTACTTCCATACAGATAATGTCTCCAAATCTTAAGGGCAAAAATTACAGCTCCGAATTCTAAATCATGAGTTGTATAATTTTCTTCGTGCTTTTTCAATTGCCTTGAAGCATATGCAATCACCTTTTTGCGTTGCATAAGCACACATCCATATCCTAGTTTTGAAGCATCACAATATACTTCAAAATCTTCAGTTCCTTCTGGTAAGGCTAAGATTGGTGCATTTGTTAATTTCTGCTTTAATATTCTAAAGGCTTCTTCTTGCTTTGATCCCCATTCAAACTTAACTGCTTTACAGGTTAACTTAGTTAATGGTACGACTATCTTGGAAAAATCCTTAATAAACCGTCTATAGTACCCAGCTAAACCTATAAAACTTCTAATTTCCATTGCTGTTTGTGGAACCTTCCAATTGGTAATCGCCTCTATCTTAGCAGGATCTACATGAATACCTTCGTGATTTACCATATGTCCTAAGAATTGCACTTTCTTTAACCAAAATTCACACTTCGAGAATTTGGCATAAAGCTTTTCTTTTCTTAACAAAGTTAAGAGTGCATGAAGGTGTTCACAATGCTCTGTCTGACTTTTGGAATAAATAAGTATATCGTCTATAAAAGCAATTACAAATTTATCCAAATATGGTTTACAGATCCTATTCATCATGTCCATGAATGCAGCAGGTGCATTTGTTAACCCAAAGGGCATGACTGTAAATTCGTAATGACCATACCTAGTTCGGAAAGCAGTTTTAGGTATGTCTTCTTCTTGTACCTTCAATTGATGATATCCGGAGCGTAAGTCTATCTTAGAAAAATATCTAGCTCCTTGAAGTTGATCAAACAGATCATCAATCCTAGGTAATGGGTATCGATTCTTAATTGTAACCTTATACAATTCTCTATAATCGATACACATTCTCATTGAACCATCCTTTTTCTTAACAAATAGCACTGGTGCTCCCCAAGGAGATGAACTAGGTTGTATGAATCCTTTACTTAGTAATTCATCTAATTGCTTTTTCAGTTCTAACATTTCTGTGGGTGCTAACCGATAAGGTGCCTTGGCTATCGGTGTAGTTCCTAGAATTAGATGAATCCTAAATTCTACTTCCCTATCTGGGGGTAATCCCGGTAACTCTTCTGGAAATACATCCGGATATTCTGAGACTACAGGAATTTCCTTAAGTTCTTTATCCTTAGTGCTAATGATTACCGAAATCATATACACTATTCCTTGCTTTCGTTCATAACTAGCAGCCTTCATTACTGATATGAACTTCATGGGTTTACGTGGTTTATTTCCTGTAATCATAATGACTTCTCCGGTAGGTGTTTGAATTTCTATAGAATTCTTATCACAAAGAATTCGAGCATGGTTGGCTACTAACCAATCCATTCCTAACACAAAATCAAATTCAGCTAATTTCATTGGCAATAGGTTTGCAGAGAATTTATGTCCTAAAAGTTCTATATTTTCTTCCTGCAAAACTTTATCTATTTTAACTGAATTTCCGTCTGCCGTTTCAACTGTAAAAATCTGCCTAATATTGGTTAAAGGTAAATTAAGAGTTTGACAGAATGAAGTATTTATAAAACTTTGGTTTGCACCAGAGTCAAATAATACTTTTGCGTATACGTTGTGAACTAAGAACGTACCCGCTATCACATCTGGGATGAGTTCTGCTTCTTGAGTGGTCAACTGAAATGCCCTGGCATTCTTCTTAATAATTCCGTTGGTCGCCTTGGTTTTGTTGTCTGCTGGTTTGACCACTTTAGGACATTCTGTTTTGAAATGTCCTGCCTTTCCACAATTGTAACAAATTATGGATTTTTTTCTGCAATTTTCTTCACGATGTCCTATAGTTTTGCAAAAATTGCAATATACCTTGCATTTTCCAAAATGTTTCTTTTTGCAATTTTGACAGAACGACAAAGTTGAAGATTGCCCTGTTCCTCTTCTCTTGAAGCTGTTATTATTACCCGTACGAAATCCTTGGGTAATTTTCTGAGCTAATTCCTTCTTCCTGTTTTCATCTTGGGTGCGTACTAGTTCGTCAGTTAGGGTATTAGCTAATTCCACCGCATCGTCAATAGTGCGAGGTCTCGCAGCTTTAACGATGTTACGGATTTCACTAATCAGTCCCCAAATATAGTGAGAAATGAGTACCGGTTCTGGCGAAGCCAGCGTTGGTACCACTCTAGCATATTCAAAGAATGTCGAAGTATAACCGCGACAATCTACACCCGTCATACGATGGTTTAAGAACTTATTCGCCATTTGATCCTTTTCATATTCAGGACAGAATTTTCTTTCTACAAGATTCTTAAATTCTTCCCAAATCATAGCATAAGCCCTATTTCTTCCTTTAGCTTGTAACACAGTGTTCCACCATTCGAGCGCCCCTTCTTTGAAAAGATTTGACGCGTACATGACCTGATAATTCTTATCACATTTACTTATGGCAATTACTGCCTCGGTTTTCTCCAACCAACGTAGTGTAGTAGTTGCTCCTTCATTGCCTGCAAACTCATATGGTTTACAAGCAAGAAATTCTTTGAAAGTGCAACCAGAGGTTGCGGCTTTCATTTTCTTAGGAAATGGAGCTTGATGTGGTTCATTATTATGATTAACATGATCATTGCCTCCGTTTACTTATTACTGAAGTTATCTTCAGAAATACGTTTACTAGGAACGATTTGTTGCGGTTCGATTGGATTCTTTACAGCAGCAACGATTGCGGGAATAACATTGGCTATCCCTTGAGCAACAATATTTTCGATATCTTGCCTAGTCATATATTGATCTCCTGGATGTTGCTCAGACTGATTAACCTCATTTACTGGTTCGTTACCAATGTTTGCCATCTGATAAATAAATTTTATATAAATAATTAGTATAGATACAAATATAATAAAACAGTTTGCACATAATTACATTAACATGTATAACCAAAATTATCGGTTTCCTGAGTTTCATTTCTATATATTATATTATGCCTCGTACACACGGTTATCATACAACGTTTTATTGTTAAGTTATTACACATACTGGTTCTTATGATTATTTATTAAACAAATATTCCTGCAAACTCCCATTATCTGGTCAGCTAATTTCTTAAAAACGACGCTCCCTTTCGTCGTACTTCCAAGTAACTCTTTCTCCAACATCCCTAATCCTATTTCCTGCATTAATTAACTCTTCGCCCCAGAGACGAAGTTCAGCCAGATTCTCCGGGCTCATAGTTGGGTATAGTGGAGGTTCTGGGTCAACTTGTGGGAAAAATGTATCAGGGTTGTTTAAAAGATTTTGGTATTGCCAATCAGTTGTCCACCATTCATCTAATTCTACTGGTAGTGGTTGAGGTTGGACAATAGGATCTGGAATAGTAGGTTCCAGATTGATTGGAATTGGAGCTTCTAGTGGGTAGCTGAAAAGATCTTCTTCAGTAAATATAAGGTTTGGATTAGTTGGTTCAAGGTTTCCATCGGCAGGTCCGATGAGATCACTCATTACTAGTTTATGATCTAAAACTTCCCAGGGAGTCATTTTCTGTTTCTGTCTAGAACTTTCTCCGATTTCTCTTTCTGTTTGCTTAAAACTCTTCTCAGCTTCTATCTCTACTTGATTAACATTTTCCTCAATTTCTACCCCTTTTCCTTTGTCTTTTGGTGCTTCAGTTTTAGTAATCTTTCTTGTTGCTGGCTTTTTCCTACGTACACGCCTCCAGCCCACAAATCTGCTTCTTTTCTTGGGTTTAGGTTTTGCCAGTGGTTTGGATTGAAATTCCATGGGTTCTTCTTGATCAGCGAAGTAACCGGTGAATTCCTTGGAAACTTCTATCTTAACGGGATAGAGGTTAAGATTTTCTAAAGCTTCAGATATCTCATTCATGCTGTTTAGCATATATGCAAAATACATACCAAATGTTAAAATGAAATAACAAAATTTCATAGATAACCCTTAAATATTATTACATACCATACATAAAACAACTGACAAGTAAAATATACTACAATTTACTGTGAACTTATTTATTTACGGAATAAGGTTTCTGGATTGTAGATAAATAAAGGTGCTAAAACTTGAGTTAGAGTATTTAGAGATTTGCATTTTCTGCTACTGTGGCTAGCATATAAAGATCTGCCCATTTCTCATCTAATTTGTCCTCCCAAGGTATTTTACTGGTTAATTCCTGGGTTTCCTGTTTAATTTTCTTCTCTCGGTTTTTCCTTATTTCCTCCTGACTTTTCCTAATAATCAAACTTCTTTTATTAGGAGAAAGTGGTTTCTCGTAATGTGCCTTTCTCACAAATATTCTTTCTTCAGGAATTACATAAGGTTTTGTTTGGGATGAACTTCCCTTCTCGTTGGATGACCTATCTAGTTTAAGATAGATATTTGACAGCTTTTGTTTACCCAGACTGTAACTAACAAATAATCAGTTAATAAAACACATAATCACATAATTGGCAATCAGTAAAATTAAGTATTTCTAAATACTTAATAGGCTTAGATCAGTGGCTCTGATACCACATTTTTCTGTCACGGCCCCCGACCCGGTTTAACCCGTTTCAGGAGCCGCGGGACAGAAAATCCCGTGGTATTTATTTAACAGCGGAAGTTTCTTCAGGATCTTTTAAAAACTGAAATATTTCCCGATTATTTTATTTCACAACTTGGGATAAAACCCGGTAATTTACATTCTTGAGATTTCATGAAGAAATCCTTTATTTTACAAAACATGTTTCCTTATTTTATACTGAGCCACTTCCTTAAGCTTGTAGTGCTTCTCGTCACTTTTCCTTGATCACAACAGATCTCCTGAAACATGTTTGAAAAAGGTTTTGTCAGCGGGAAATACTGAGTGAATCATTCTTATTTAAATAAAACGACCTGTTTGTTATAATTTACAGTATTAAGAGCGATTACAATGTTTCTATCTTTTGAATTAACTGACCCAGTTGTCACTTGACCGGACTTGTGACTGTGGACATATCACTTGTTGGGTCCGTTCACCCACAAATGATAAATAATTAGTAGCTATGTGCACACCCCCCCCCCACATACTGGCAGTAATTTCATATTACATAGACTTAATCCCTGTAATTATAACCTTTGAAAATAAACATGCTTTTGTAAAGTAATTTGATAAAAAGAGAATGACTCACTTTACAGATTTAATTTGAGCAGAGCCTAGCCTACTGATTAGCCTTTTAACCTAAATTAATAACAAGCACACAATTCGGTTAGTAACTTAATACAACATTTACGATAACTCACGAGATTAAAACCTTCACAACGAATGACAAAGTGCGATACTTAAACATCCATCGATTTAACGACGAATGACAAAGCATAAACCCTAATGTGGGCAGCACTTAAACATCCATTGGATAGTTTAATCGATCGGACATTGAATCGTATCAGCGATCGAGTTATTACCCTGTATTGCGGCAGCACTTCGTGAATCGTGTGTGTGTTTTGTAGTGATTATACTATAACTCAGTGTACGTATTGAGTTTTTACGTCGAATTAACACTCAATTGAATGAAACAGACTGCTCTATTTATACTTGAAATTGGTTTCCCCCGCGTGTCGCGAAGGGTGTCGTCGTTCCTGTCGCGAGTCGCCTGGGGTAACAATCTACCCCTAGGGTAGCCTTGTGTCCCAGTAGGCTTGCTGAGTTGGTTTCGTGTTATTTCGAATTTTTGACAACGAACTGTCAAGATATTACCGAATAGGGTTTACCCCCCTGAGTTTTAGGGGCCCTGATCCTGATTCTAAATGTTCTGAAAATTTTAGGGATTATACAGAATCATTTGGGTTTCTCAGTTAGGGTTTCCTATTTGGATAATTAAAATAATAAATAGTACTTTTTGATGAGGGTTGTTACAGCATTTATATGTATCAACATGAAATAAGGTGTTTTGGTACACCACTTTGAATACACTTTCCCTTTCATCTATCATACCATCCATAATACACTACCATTACCTCCTACCATCCATAATACAATACCATTACCTCATACCATCCATAATACAATACCATTAACAATATTTTCACTTTATTACATGTATGTAAACACCATTTATACCATCCAATCAACATATTACATAAAAAATTGACAACTATAACCAAACCATCAACCACTAGATATAACTAACCAAAAAAACATGTATATGGGCCTACTTCTCCATTCAAAATCACAAACTTTTTTGTACCAAAACACGTTATATCATGGTTATACCTAATTATGCACATGTGCATTTTGAATATTGGTAATGTAAAAAGTAGTATATTACTAATGGTATTGTAAATTAAAGTGCAATTGTCTATTCCTGATAATGTATTACCGAATTTGTTGAAGTAATGATACATATGCACATGTGCATGGATAACTGTTGCTCGAAAAAAAAAGTTTTATTTTTTTTATGTTAACGAAATATAGCGACTTTTTATTAAAAAAAAAAAAATTTGAGTGTTTTTTTGATTTTTTTTAGATTTTATTTTGTGTTCACATTGGTTCTCGCGGTTCTCGCAATAAGGGTGGTTCTCGCATGAACCTTACCCTATATATATATATATATATATATATATGGTAGGGTTTATGCGAGAACCACCGTTATTACGAGAACCAATGTGAACACAACAAAATAAACCCACTACACCACCAAAAACCTAAACAAACCTAACCCCCCCCTCCCCAAGCTAAATGCTAAAAACTAAACCATAAGCTAAACTCCCAAAAAACCTAAAAAAAATCTAAAAAACATATAAATTTTTTTTTTAATATTTTCTTTGAAAAAATCGCTACTTTTAGCATCAATTTTTTTTTAAATTATTTAACTTTTTATTAATGAAAAGTAGCGATTTTTTCCAAGAAAAATATTGATTTGTTTTTTAGATTTTTTTAGGTATTTTTGGTTGTGTTCACATTAGTTCTTGCGGTTCTCGCAATAAAGGGTGGTTACTAACGGATCCTTCTCCTATATACATACATACATACATACATACATACATACATACATACATACATACATACATACATATATATATATATGGAGAAGATCATGCGAGAACCACCTCTTATTGCGAGAACCGCGAGAACCAATGTGAACACAACCAAAAATGTCTAAAAATAGCTAAAAATCACACAAATTTTTTTTTAATATTTTTTATATAAAAATCGCTACTTTCGAAGCCAAAAAAAAATTAAAAAAATTTTGTTTTAAAAAAAAAAAAAAAATTTGGGCCACTAAAAGTAGCGATTTGAGCATAAAAAATATTAAAAAAAATTAGATTTTTTTTAGATTTTTTTAGGTTTTTTGGGGGGTTAGTTTTTAGCATTTTAGCTTGGGGGGGGGGGGGGGGTTTAGGTTTTTGGGGTTGGGGGGGGGGGGGTTAGGTTTTTTGGGGGTTTTAGTTTTTAGCATTTAGCTTGGGGGGGGGGGGGGGGTTTAGGTTTTTTTTTTTTTGGGGGGGGGGGGGGGTTAGGTTTTTTTAGCTATTTTAGGTTGTGTTCACATTGGTTCTCGCGGTTCTCGCAATAAGGGTGGTTCTCGCATGATCTCCTCCCTATATATATATATATATATGTATAGGTTGGATCATATAGGAAGGGGAATTGTTGTGCAAAGGCTAGGAAGGGCTTTGGATCCTTGATCTTGCAATCCAATGATTGAAATTAAATCCTTGCCAAATCATAAAATCACATAATGAAAACAATTTCTCTACCTAGATGATCTTCCTTGACCCATTTCTCTACAATTTATAAGAGAAAATTCTCATATGACCATAAAATTACTCCAAACTAGCATTGACTTTTCAGCACACTTTGTGCAAAAATGCACTTTTTGTGCCACATTTTGTGCGGAAATGCACCCACATGAGGACACAAAAAAATTAGTGACACATGGGCACATCACTAATGTCTGAGGAGTGTACACTTTGTAAGACAATTTTACTTTATCTTTTGGATTGAATCTAAGAACTCTTACCTAACCCATATCTCCTTCCACCGTTGGTTTTAGAAATGTTGCAGTAGACTAATTAAATAATTCCAACTACCTTATAATTATTTGCTTTTGTTTTTTTTAAAGACATGACTTCCATATAAATATTGCTGGCATAATATATCAGACACGATATGATAGGCCACAACACAATAAGATATAATGACCTGAAGAACTCAGATGATAGATACCGTGACTTATCGTGTCATTTTCTCTAAACACGAACATGACCTGTTTAAAAACAAGTTAACACGAAACAACCTATTAACAAATGTGCTTTAGAACACTATAAATATCATATATTTAGGAACGCATTTAGGCTGGTGGGTATGGGGTTCGTCCCCCATGCGTCGAGGACCGGCTCCGGGTGGAACACCATCCCCCCCCCCCCCCCCCGGTCCCCGTCCTCTCCGTCCGGCTCTGAACGTTTGAGACGTTCCAAAAAGTGTGGGTCCCCTCTCAATTGTTACCGTTAAATAAAAAAAAAAAATTTACCAATTTTAAAATCAAAAGCAACGGTCATAAACTCCAAATATATAAATTTCCAACATTTTTTCACCTCCATTCACCATTTTAACCCCATTTTCTCATCTCTCTCCCTTTATTTTTTATAAAATATCTTCCACTTTTATAAACTTATATTCTACCATGGATCCCTTCAACAACCCGAATGTCCCCAACAACCCTAACAATCCGAACGTCCCCGAACAACCTGAACGTCCTTCAACAACCCGGACAACCCGAACGTCCCCAACTTATCCGACGATCGAACCGAACCATTTCTCTCAATCTTCGTCAAACGCCTTTTCCGCATTCCAACACTCACCGAACCAATTCTCTCAAAATCAAGCCCTTCAACAATTATGATGCGGGGTGCTTTTAATCTCCAACCGAGCCCGACGCAACCCGTTCAACCCCAACCGATCCCGACGCAACCCGTTCAACCCCAATCCGAACCCGACGAGCATGTGGAAGTTGTTCCCGAAACCCAATCGCAAAAAGAAAAAGACAAACGAAGAAAAGGCAAGCAAGTGGTGGGTGAGCAACCGTCCAAACCAAAGGCGAAACCGTGGACGCCAATTGAAGAAGAAGCCTTAGCTAAGGCTTACATAGGCACATCTACACACCCGACAAAAGGTTCGTAAAACTAACTTTTTTTTTTAGTTTATATTTTTTAGAATTAGTTTTTTATTTTTTGTTACATATTTTTTTGTAACATATTTTTTTAACATATTTTATAGGTAATAATCAAACGGGTGACGGGTTTTGGAAGGCGGTTTTGGCGAATTTCCTTGGGCTAATGGACCAAGGCCCGTATCGAGATATCGACTCGGTGTCATCAAAGTGGCGAAAAATGAATGGGTTCGTCAATAAGTTTTGCGAAGAATATAATAAAATATATTCAAGTGGGCGTCGTAGCGGCATGAGTGACGAGGATGTGTTTAAAAAGGCGTTGGAGAAGTACAAGGAGAACAATGGTAATACCTCGTTCGCACACGTTCGCGCGTGGGAAATTTTGCGAACGCACCCAAAATGGGCGCCGATTCCCAACGAGGTGGAGATGGAGAAGCGGCAAAGGGCATCGGAATCGGGTAGTTTTAGCGCCGGTGGATCGGACGCGAGGTGTCACATAAACTTAAACGATGACGCCGAGTTCGACGAAAAAGAATACGCCGTGCATGAAGCGGAGCGTCCCACGGGCCGGGACAAATCAAAGAAGGAGCGGGCGAAGGGGAAAGAAAAGGAAAAGGTGGACCCGAAGATGGACGAGTTTATGGAACAATTTAAAACGTACATAGACGTCTCGGCCCAAAAGGCGAAGGCGAAGGAGCGGGCCATCGAAGAAAAGTCTCGTGTGGCGGAAGAAAAGTTACGCGAAAAGGTCCGATTGTCCAATGAAAAAATCCGATTGTCCGATGAAAAAATTCGGCTCAAGGAATGGGAAATAATAACGATGGATGTCGATAATTATCCCGAGCCGAAACGTTCGATGTTGAAAAAACTACAAACCGACATCATGAATAATCATCAAATTATTTAAGTCTATTTTATTTTTTTTAAGTTTATGTTTTTTTTTAAGTTCATGTTTTTTTTTAAGTTTATGTTTTTTTTTTAAGTTTGTGTAATGGTTTTTAATATTAATGAAAATATTTTTATTAATTTATTTGTTAAGAGTTAAAAAAAGTGGAAGATTAAAAAAATAAAAAATATAAAAGTGGTGGGGTAGAATCATTTAGGACCATCCTCCCATACCCTCTATTTTGTAGGATAGACCATCTTTGGGAGGACTATGATGTGGCGCCTACGTGGCGGATCATCCTCCAAGGGAGGATGGGTACCATACCCTCTAGCCTTAGTGAAACAAAAATTGCTAAAATTTCATAAAAGTCATATCATAACATTCATTACAAATATAAACATGTCACTAAGAGGTTAACAAGTCTTTAACCCAAGGTTGAAGAACTCGCTAGTCGCTAGTCGGCCGGTGAGGTGGGGACTAGCGACTACTCGGGATTACTCGGGATTAATCGGATCGGAAATTTTATATGTATATTTTTTTTATTTTTATAAATATGTATATATATACTCACAATTCCATATCAATATAATGCTTAAAAATATAAAAGTAGTTCAAAATTCAAACTATGTGTTGTTTCAATCTATATATTAACTACACCAAAATCCTCAGTTCAATACAGATTATAACATTACGAATGTCTACAAAAGATTACAGCATTACGAATGTCTACAACTGAAAGTTATTAAACAACAATTAGTTACAGACTTGCAGCATTCACTAAATTATAATTGGCTAACTGTAATCAGTCGAACAATTACAACAATTGCAGCCTTCACTAAGTTATTAAACAACAATTAGAGCATTGATCGGTTCATTAACTTCATTTACAACAATCTACGTATTCCCATCCAATATCTGTACACTGTAGATTTTCTTTTTAGATCCAACAAATCGTATTATAGAAGCAGCAGCACAAACAACAAACAAATGCTACTTCCTTTTCCTATAATCAGTTCAATCGAACACTAATTAAGTAATTATTCACTATTGTCTAACAAATAACAATTACAGCATGTTACTCTGCTCGATGAGAAGCTCAGTGTCGATGATTTTAGGGTATAACCGTATAAGGGAAACAAAGATTGGGCTTATTTTTTCATTATGGGCCAGTTTTCTAGACATTTAAATTGGGCCGACTAGGGCCGACTAGGCCGACTTGGGCCGACTAGCACCGACTAGCACCGGCTTTGACCGGCTTTGACCGACTAGCGATTTTTTTACTGATTAGTGAAAAATTACTCAGTAAGAGGCCGACTAGCGACTAGTCGCCGATTAATCGCCGACTAGTCGCGATTTTTGCAACACTGCTTTAACCTATTTAGAGACGAATTTTATCTTGTTATAAACGTGTTGACCTGTTTAAGACACGAACCCTGTTAAACCGAAACACCAAACCTGTTAAAAACGTGTCATTTCATGTCATGTTAACAAGTTCGTGCCTTAAATTGTGAGTTCTATGTATATTAGATACTGGCTGCAAAAAACCAAAAACCCTAACAAAATGAGTTACAAAATTACATTCCGAATGATAAACTCATACCATCTTTTTCAATTTAACATGTAAAACTTAGATGTTGAGCCAAAGAAAAGAAACTTCTGTACATTCTCCACCGTTCTTGTAATTATAGTATTTTTATAGAAAATTATATCTTTCTTGTCCTTCCAAATCACCAAAAAATGGCCAGGCAAACCGCACCTAGCACTTAATAATTCCTTGTATTAATAATTACTGATAGAAAAACGGAAGTAGCCCCAATAAAGTAAAATGACGATAACACCCTCTAGTCCTCTACATAGCACCAACTTATAGATTATTTCTAACCAAACATTTAAGATAGCCATTTTGGACTATAATACAACATCTCATAGCTTCAAAGTAGCCATTCATGCCAGTGATCACGATGGGGAAAAAAGCCCCTAGCCCCAACACAAGCATCCATCCGTATATAGTCATGGTAATTCTGGTGTTCATGACTATGGCTAAACATGTGACATCACAAGCAGGTGGTGAGAACAACACTCTGCTTAGAGATTATTGTAGAAAATACAATTCACAGAACCCAGAATCTTACATAAACAGCCTCAATACCATCCTTTCTAGCCTCCAAAGGCAGTTGTCCGATCCACATGTGTACTACGCCTTTGCGAGGACCATGAATAACGGTGACTTGGTGTACGCCTTCGCTTTGTGTAGGGAATATCTCTCGACCTCCCAGTGTCTGGCGTGTTTTGAGTTGGCAGTTAACAGGACAAAAGCCTGTGGACTTGCAGATGGTGGTAACATAATTTTTGATGATTGCAGTATCAGGTTAGTACGCAATCTTGTTTTCTTTTATACTGACGTAAAAATTCATTACCAGTTTTCATGTTTCTATAAATTGATTATTTTATTTTATTATTTTAATTTATTACAAGTTCAATAACGGAAATTAAAATAAATTGATTATTTTATATTTTTTAATTTATTATTTGGTAAATATATAACTTTTATACATCCTAGTTATCATTTTTTCTTTGTGAGCTGTAATTACTATCTAACTTTTTACATGTAGTAGAAGCATAATTTACAACTTTGTGATTCATACCATTTTACATCTCTTAATTTTCATTTTCTTCCTCTAGATTTTATTAGTTTTTCAATTTCATTTTTTTACAAGTAGTGGAAGCTTATACAACTTGGTGATACCCTTAGATTAAATTATAATAAATCATACACTTTGACTTAGGGGTTGTTTGGTAGCATCTAAATGACATTAAGAGACTACCTCTTAATGAAATTATTTAAGAGTTTAACAAAGATAATGTACAAGAATGTGACATGTGATGGTTTACCATTCAGATGTTACCTCTTATCCAGTCAGACATAAGGTTACCTCTTATTCATTCAGACATAAGGGCCACAAATGATTTCATTAAGAGACAGCATCTGAATGGATTAAGAGGCTACCAAACAGCCCCTTATTCATCTTTATGAGAATGTTTTACGTTTCCTATAAATTTTGAATTTTGTAAGTTAACACTCTGAAACAAAAACCGACAATCTTTTTATCGGATTTTTAATAACCGAAAATTTCGGTTCGGTTTTTGGATAATCATCTTCAATAACCGAAAAAGAACCGAACCAAACCGAACCGACAAGTTACAATAGTAGGCCTAGTCTCTATCTTTTTATGTCTAAATATAAGTTTTTTAAGTGTTTAACCCATGCTAGTAGCCTATTATTAATTTTTATTCTTAAATATATTAAATAATATAATAAAAACATTAACATGTTTATTTATAATTGAAATGATTTATTAATTGCCTACAAGAAATAATAAAATTTAACATCAGTTGCGGCGGGGTTCTGTGTATTACATAAAGTGTGGCAGTTTAAGTTACGGTTGATGTCTTCTGGCACTTCATATTCACTCCAAAGACCAGCTCGGGGATGTTCTCAAAAAACTTGTCGTCTCCCATTTACATTGCTAGGATCCAAGATTCAAATTCAGAGTGAAGCTATTGGGTGATGACTGACCTGTAGCAAGATTAAAACAATTGAGTGGAAGGATTTAACATAGTATTTCACTCTAAAAGGCTTAAGATAATAATTCACTATCTTAGTAAAGAGTTAAAACCTTTTCACAAAAACCCGAAGGCCTTTATCTGGATAATCTGCTTCATAAATCTCCCATAGCAACGGATTAAAAAGTTTGCTGCTTCTTTCTTAAGTAGATGCATAACCGAACACTGCAAATGCAGCCACAATCAAAATCCGTATAAGGTTGTTACCCTAAATAAGAAGTCTGAAGCAGAGCATCAGAGTCATTCATGCAAATAATAAGATAGCACAGCAAAAACACATATATATTCAACTTAGTTTGGAGGATAAAGAACATAAAATATAGAGTTTGATAAAGTGACTACAGGGAGCTAAATTGACTTAAATCTCCATTTTTCTACTTTCAAGATATTTAGTGGCTGGTAAAATGCTTGTATGCTAGTGAGCACGTATGAGTAGAGATCAGCCGGTACTCGTTCGGTACCAGTACCGAAAAACGGGGAAAAGGGGTACCGGTTTGGTACTGGTACCGGTACGGTAACGGTATTTACCGATGTTTTACCCGTAAATACCGGTACCGTATCGGTACCGGAAAACGTGGAAAACGGGAACCGGTACCGGTACCAAATATACCTGGTACGTACCGGTTCGGTACGGTACTGGTACCAAATGCTCATCCCTATGTATGAACATACCTATAAACTATAAAGTGTTATGAAGTATCACACCTCACGACCAAGCTGCACGAGAATTTTTCGTTCTCTTCAACTGTATGGGAGAATATTGTACCTCCAGGGAGTTCCACATAGAACACACTAAATTTGCCATCAAATTGATTGCGTAACAATCTTCTTCCCTCCAAACTATTGTTGCCCACAAAGATTATATCAACTTTAATGATTTTAAAGTATTTGTCAGCAATTTGCTTTACTGTTATGCTTTACATAAGACAAACATTTCAAAAGCTCGTACTTTGTCCATATAAATCAACTTACTTTTTAACACCATAAACTTGAATCCCAAGTTTTCAACAACTAAATTGAATACATCCTTAACAACATATGCTTTGTTTGAAGAAATTGGGATAGCCTGCAATAAGGCGGTTTCATGTTGACCACTATCTGAAAAATAATACTATAAAAAAGTTTTATTTCATTATAAATGCATTTGGTATAAAATAAAAGCTGAACAACATACATAAGCTTTCTATAACCCATGGGTGAATTGATTATATTAAAGGTAATATGAGTTGCAACACCATTAATCGTATGAAAGGTAAATGTTGCAAGAAGATACTGAATTTGAAGAGTATAGTGGTTAAAGTGAACGAACTTTACAAAGAAGAATGTATCTAATATTTGTGATTTTGGTTCGAATCAAGCAGTTATATCAATTAAAACAACCAAAACATATTCATAGGCAATAACCATAAGATAAACCCTAACCCCCTCTTTTGGGAAACAGAGCTTCCAAATTACAACAATTTGTTCATATGGATCATAACATTACATTAGGCATATGTACATTGCATTTTAGTCGTTCATAATTGTAAAACCACACAACTTAACAGAACACATAACTATCTAAATCAATTAACCTACTGTTGCTAATACAAAAACACATTTACATAAACATAAACAGTGAAAAATTATATGTAGATTGCCTCATATAAAATGAAAATGATGACGAAAGAGAGAGGGAGAGAGATGTACCTTAAACAAAGACATTGGTTGAAGGTTCAGGTTGTGGTCTTTGTGGCTGATTGGTGGCAAGTTGTTAAGTAAAGGGGAAGTTAGTAGAGAAAGTAACAGCCATAAAGAAAAAAAGTGAGGATGGATTAGCGGCGTAGAAACCCTACCTGTTCAAAAGGGGGCAATAAATTCAGATCTCACTTTCACCTTCAACTCACATCCTCTTGCCCTAATCCTACTGTCACCGTCTTCACTCACCACCACCCAATCGGAAAATCAACCATGCCATTTCCGATAGGGACGATAACAGCTGCTGCTGCTGCGATAGCCATGGCAGAAACTATGTGTGTGTGTGTGTAAGATTTAGAGAGAGAGAGAGGGATCACTCCGCGGGAACCATCACCAGGTCTCCTTTCTGCCGTTTGTGTGTGGGGTGTAGAAACAGAGCTAGGGTTTTGTGTTGGCTTCAAAGACTAACGGCCGTGACCGTGAAGTCACTGTTCCTTACCGTTCATCAGTTATGTTTCAAATTAATTAATACATATATATGAATTAGAAGAAGCACACCACTTGCGAAGGTCGTCCACTAAAATCTTAGGTTCAAGCACATTACGTATTTTGATTTTGACGTTCAAAGTATAAGCAATATTTAATTAGTATATTACATAGCATATTTTATAAAGAAAATTGGTCTATAATAATCTATAGTAGATGTTATAGGCTATTGGTAGTTCAATCTTTGAATATTCCCCCTCCAGTCCAACTTTTCACATGTTTTTCCTTCACTGGTCCCCCATTAAAAAACTTAATGGAGTTTAATTCGATTGACGAAAACCTTACCTCGAAACAGTACTCCAAACGACGAAACCGGCGCTTAAATTCGGGTGTTTAAACGTCCGATTAACAAAAATCAAGTTGTTTGGAGCACCGTTTCGAGGTAAGTTTTACGTCAATCGACTCGTATCATCGTTCTGATAAGAAGCCCTAAAACATCTGTTTATAATTCGGGAAAAAAAGTAACTCAGTTAAGTATTTTTAACGGGGGACCGGTGGAGGAAAAATATGTGAAAGGTTGGATTGGCAGTAGGAATATTCAAAGGTAGTACTGCCAATAGCCAATCATGTCTAGTAGGGATTATTACAAGGGAAATTTTCCAATTTTATTATTTAGTGATGTAGAGCATAAAAATTCACTAAACTAGCAGATGAAATCCGAGTGCTACTGTTGGATGATAAAATCTACAAAACGTCATATTTTATAGGTTGTATGAGGTAAAAAAACTAAAAAGAAAAAAGAAAAAGAAACCTTATAGTAATTTTAATGGGTTGTACATTCGTGCTTTAATTGCTTGTACATTATTACGAAAACTCAGTTTCAAATGAAATTTACATTGGAAGGTAATAAAAATAATAATGTAGCAACAATACATTTGGAATTCTATAGAAACATCTAATAAAAGAGGGTTATTGGATTTTATCACACTTAACAATTGGTCATTAGCCCCTGCCACCCCTAACTATCACTTTAACCCCAACCATCCCCAACTTAACATTTAGTGTGTTCTGTCACCAGATCACTAACTTTTGATAATGTTACTATACTTTTGGGTGTGTCCTAAGATCCCTAAAACCTTCCGAAGATCCCTATGACACCCCAAAAAGTGTAGTAACAGGATTAAAAGTTAATGATCAGTTAACGACGTGGTGACATAATACACTAAGTGTTAAGTTGGGGGTGACGGACGTCAAAGTAATAGTTGAGGGTGGTAGCAGCTAATAGTTAATAGTTGGGGGTGATAAAATCAAATAACCCTATAAAAGAAGAAAATGTGAGTGTGCAAGGTTTTTGGCAAAAAAAACAAAGAGAAAAGCATAATTAAAGCTGAGAACGTTAAATTGTAACCTGAGTTGAGTGAATTCTATATTCATTCAAATAGGGTTCAAAAATTCACGCTGAAATCATTTATATTCTAAGGGTGGTCGGTATGACTTGTTTGAGTGGGATCGGTGAATGGTTTCACCGATCGGTGAACCACCCTCACTTGTTTGAGTCACCGATTGTTTGAATGTTTTCGGTGTATAGTCACCGATGCGGGAAGAGGAGGGAAGGAGGAGTGAGGGGCTGTTTGTTTGCATCTTATTAACCTCTTAATAGTCCATGTCTGACCGAGTCAGATGTCTGAGTGTTTGTTTTATCCCTCTTAAAACATACCCATCCTCTTATTGATCTCTGACCCAGTCATACATTGAAAGGAGTCTGACCGCCAAACTTTCCACCAAATACCCTACAAACCCCATGCCACTTTTTCTCCCTTCTTCTTTGTTCTTCGATTTTAACAGCTGATTTTGTTACAAAGGAAGCATCAAAGGTATGTTGTAATCTTTGTTCTTCGATTTTAACAGCTGATTTTGTTGAAGCCACCACCGAAACCCTCCTCGTCGGAGGTGGAAAAAGATCCCAACCATCACCATCCTTCAAACTCGCACAACCAAACAACAAATCGAACCATTTGAACACGAATTCGGGACATAATCGATGTCGGACCAGTTGATAACTCGCCGATTTTCGTAGATACTCTGTTTGCAGCGGGTTTTTTTTTTCAATTTGGGGTTTTTTTGCTGTTAGCATTTTTTTGCTGCTGCAAATTCAGAATTTTTTGCTGGTGTTTTTTTTTTTTCTGCTGTAACTTGAGAAGATGTCTGCGAGAGAGATTTGCGAAACGTGTGTATCGAACCCGTTAGATGTTAGCGTAGTTTGATATGGGTCATCATGTTGATGATCTGTTGTGTGAGCTAGAGGGGTTTTTTGAGTTGATTGTGTGAAAATCTGTTGTCGTTTATTCGAGAGTTGATTGTAACTTGATGATCTGTTGTCGTTTATTCGAGAGTTGATTGTGTGAAAATCTTGTTTGAATCTCTTTGTATTTTGAGAAATTGGTACACATCTGGATCAATCGAGTTCTAATTGTGAAGAATCTCATGTTTTTGTGGGTTAGAATTCAGAAGGGTAAAATTGTCATTGTACACAGTCATTCAGAGATCCAACCAAACAGACTTAAACTGGTTCAGCACTTACTGGTTCAGACCTCTTACTGGTTCAGACCTCTTATTCTTTCAGCACTTATTCATTCAGAAGTTGCCAAACAGCCCTTGAGTGAGGTTTAATGGTGGGTCCCAACCCTTTTCAACCAATCACAATTTAAAAAAAAAAAAAATCTTTATCACTCTCTAGGTGTTTGAACCATACCCTCTGATTGAGTGCAGAATGGGGAGTGAAATAGAGACTTGACATGGTATAATATTATTGGCTAGAGAATAACTTAAACACCCTAAACTCCTAAAGTGATTGAACCATACCCTCCACCCTAAGTACTCTAAGTGATCTAAGCATTTATAAGCTTTAATGTAACTACAAAGAATAATTACATGACAGGACACCCCTTTGTGTTTATATATATAGGGGAAGGTTCAAATGAGAACCATTAGTTATCGCGAAAACTCGAAAACTAACTAAAAAAGCCTAAAAAACATGCCAAAATTTTTTTTGCATACAAATTTTCGCTATTTAAATTATATAAAAAAATCTTTTTTTCAAAAAAAAAAAAAAATTGCAGTGCACAAGTGTAATAGTACACATGTGTATGTGTACTACACATGTGAATTATTACACATGTGCACTACAAAATTTTTTTATAAAAAAAACTAACGATTTTAATAAAAAAATTGAAAAAAAAAAATTTTGTGTGTTTTTTAGGCTTTTTTAGTTAGTTTTCGAGTTTTCGTGATAAAAATGGTTTTCATTTGAACCATCCTCTATATATATATATATGGTAGGGCTCATGCGAGAACCACCTTTATTGTGAGAACTGCAAGAATCAATGTGAACACAACAAAATAAACCCACTACACCACTGAAAACATAAAAAAAATCTAACCCCCCTCCACCCCCAAAAACCTAACCATGTGAGTGCTCATGCCAAGTGTCCTAAGGATGAAGAAATGGCTTGCTATTTATACTAGTTTGGGAGCTTTGTGATCATGCCAAGTGTCCTAAGGATCATAGGTGATCATTACAAGTGTTGAAATCTGCTTCAAGGCTTGGTGATCACACATACTTGGTCCCCAAACATGGAAAACTATGGTTGGAAATCAGCTTGTGCAGTTGAAACAACTTTCTGCCCAGAGGGGGCTGTCTCGCCCCGCAATCCAGATGGGTCTCACCTGTCGCGCCCCGCCACCCCTTTATGTCTCAGTTTCAGCATTTGGCAAAACAGGTCCCTGCACCTATTTTAATGTGTTTTTGACGCTTTTAACCCCCGTTAACCCAAATTTTAGGCTTTATAAGGATGTTAAAGCATATGGGACTTGAATTATGCTCGGAAATGTCATGGATGTCGGTTCGTTCGGTTGTTACGTCGCGTTTTTCACTTAGTTATGACGAACGCTTTAACGAACGCGGAAATGACCGAAATTGCACAACGAATGATATTTTTGCATTCTTATCAATAAAATACATGATTTTATTGATTACAAAAATATTTTGGATGTGCGTACATGTTCCGTATCAAAAAATACGAGAGTCGGCAGACTTTCGTAATTTGTCGCAAATAGTCCCTGAGATCGAATAAGCATCTTTTTGCCATACCGAACCCCTCAAAACTTATATCTAAGTTGTGTAAAGGGTATTTAGGGTATGTTTAGCTTATGTCACTGTTCCGGAGTGTACGTTGCATTAAACTAATTACGTTTACGTATAACTTCCAGAAAAACTATTCGAGAGTTCGAAATTGTACAAGGATTGAAATGTGTAAACGTCACACGTAATTATACAATCCCAGAAATGAAGCACAAGTTTTCATTGGATTCGTAATTGTTCGGAATTGTATAATGATTGAAAGGCACAAGTGTCACAGTCTCCCCTACTTTAGGAATTTTTTTCCCAAAATTTAATTAGAGGAAACTTGTGAAAACAGATGTGGATGTTTCGCTTTCAATTGATCCTCCCCTCCCTCAGTAAAACTCTGGTCCACGCTTGGATTTCCAGCGAACTTTGCGAATCGTACTCGTTTGTTGTTCCTAGGAATGAGTTCAGATTTGAAAATCTATCTTCATTCCAACAGGTAGGTGCACGGCATTTTCGATTGTATCGAGCCTCAAGAGAGCCACGTAAATGCCAAAGTGGTATTCTTGTTGAAGAAGAATTCGAAGAGGGTGTGAACCTTGTTGTTTCGAACAACGGATGGAAGAATGTTTCCTATGAAGACTATGATAGGAAACTTGTGTGTGTGTGTTCGAAGTTGGAGTCGGAGAGTATAAGATAAAACAACATTGGTCAAGGTCCAGAACTTCTAGTAACTTAAATTACGCCACGCTTGCAATGTAATAAGGAACACTTATATATAGGAAGTACCAGCGGCGTATCCACCATGCTCTTATTACATTGTTCCCACTTTGTTAATCTTATCACTATTGGTTCTTACACATGACAAAACTTGCTATAGTTTCTATACACTGAATTTCATAATTATGTATGCATCCATAATTACTCAATTCCTTGCATAGTCCGCACAGTTCATTTTGTGATGTATAGGGGAAAAATCAAATGAATAAACCTGTGATGACTTAACTAGACCACCAAAGGGTCTCTTTAACTAGATCAACAAATGATATCTTAAAATAGACCACCAAAGGGTCTCTTCAACTAGATCACCAAGGATCTCTTTAACTAGATCACCAAAGGCTCTCTTTAACTAGATCAATGAATGATCTCTTTAACTGGATCGACGAACGATCTCTTTAATTAGACCACCAAAGGGTCTCTTTAACTAGATCAAAACATGATCTCTTTAACTAGATCGGTGAACGATCTTTTTAACTAGACCACCAAAGGGTGTCTTTAACTAGATCAACACATGATCTCTTTAACTAGATTGACGAACGATCTCTTTAACTAGACCACCAAAGGATCTCTTTAACTAGATCAACACATGATCTCTTTAACTAGATCGACGAACAATCTCTTTAACTAGATCACCAAAGGGTCTCGTTAACTAGATTAACACATGATCTCTTTAACTAGATCGACGAACGATCTCATTAACTAGACCACCAAAGGGTCTTTTTAACTAGATCAACACATGATCTCTTTAACTTGACCACCAAAGGGTCTTTTTAACTAGATCAACACATGATCTCTTTAACTAGATCGACGAATGATCTCTTTAACTAGACCACCAAAGGGTCTCTTTAACTAGATCAACACATGATCTCTTTAACTTTGGAATAGTACTTTCGAACCCAAGGGTCTTAACTATTTGCATAGAAAAGCCCATTAAGCATTTAAGATAATACTTTTGGATATCCTTATAAGAATCTAACAAATGAAAATATGGAAGATTCTACAAGGATTTGGATAGTTAGCATTTGAATCCTTTGAACACAATAATCCTAAAATGATTCGGATAACGCTACAAGGGTAATACAATGAGAACACTTATATATAGGAAGTACCATCGGCGTTCCACCATGTTCTTATGGTATTACACTCGTTTCGTTATCTAAATCACCACTAATCACATAAACAAATAATCATCAACTTTGTCATTAACTTGGTCATCAACTTGTACATACGCATTAAAGTACACGAAGAATCTAATCAAGGACTTCAAATAGTACTTTAAACATCCTCAAGAATCTAACTATGAAGATAGTAAGATCCTATAAGGATTTGGTTTGGTCACATCGACTTGCACATTGACATATTGCATAAGACCAATTAAGAACTTATGAAGGTACCCTTAGGTATCCAATCAAGGATTTAAAATGGTACTTCGAGTATCCGTTAAGAGTTATAACTTGTACCTTGTACTTTGTTTCTTAGAAGAAACGAGTACCTAAGATTTTTGTGGAGATCATGAGCGATCACAAAATGGAAGAAACTACGAGAGTAGTTTGATTTGCAAGGAACCATATCCTTGGTGTCGGTATTGTATGGGTATGTCCTACACACACGCAATCACATTGGTTTGTAAATAAAATTGGAATAACAAGTTTATTTATAAACCAACCGAATTGTTTCAAGATTCTTGGATAACAAAAGGAAAATGCAAAAGTTTAAATGTTCAAAGCTGCATTGTCTTTAGTGCGTGCCTCGTTAGCATTTATGTTAAATGCTCATCCATGGGCTGGATTTGCATTAACGAGCTTTAGGCAATTATTCCTAAAATGACCCATCTCGCCACAGTTGTAACAAGAACCTGGTGGAAAGCGAGCTCGTGATGGATCCGTTTGAGGTTATACACGGTTCGGAACAGCTTGGTTTGGAGCAGATCGACAAGCATTTGCTAAATGACCAAGTTGCCCCACATGATGTGCGTTGACGACACTGTAGGTGAGCTTGGTGGTGAGCATTGCACCTGTTGCACAACGGTGCTGTACCGACATAAGGTTTTTTTGCAGGAGGTTGAGTTGGTTGGTTGTGTGTGTTCTGGTTGGGTTGAGCAACAACCGCCAAGTTTTGTGAATCCTTACGCTTCTTAGATTCCTTGGTAGGTTCGGCTTTGTTTTCCTTGGTTTCCTCTTGAGTGGTCTTAGTTTCTTGTTTCTTGTCGCCTTTGCGAAACAATTTCCCTTTTCTGACTTGGGATTCAGTTAGGGTAGCAGCTAATTCGATAGACTGTCTGACAGTGGTAGGGTTGCTACCAGTAACAATGTCCTGAACTGGGTCAAGAAGGCCATCTATGTATTTCTCAATTGCCTTATCCAAAGGCGTAACCATGGTAGGACACAACAAGCTCAACTCCTCGTATCGGTCGGTGTAGGCATGATGTTCTCCACTATCCTGTTTTAGGTCGTGGAATACCTTCTCAAGTGCCCTTTGCTCGTGACGTGGGCAGAACTTATTCATCATAAGAACTCGAAGCTCTTCCCATGTTTGTGCCATTGCCACATCGGCACCCCTATCTCTCATCACACTATTCCACCATGTGAGTGCTCTTTTATGGAATACACTCGATGCAAACTCAACCTTTCGCTCGTTCGGGCATTGAACATGATGAAATGTGCTTTCGAGACTCTCAAACCACTGCGGTAGCCTAGTAGCTCCTTCAGACCCAGTAAACTTGAGTGGTTTAGCCGAGTTAAACTGTTTATAGTTGCACGGAACGGGTGCATTGTTGTTATTGTTGTTGTTGTTCGCTTGGTTTAACTAGGTTACTAGGTTTGGGAGCACGGCGGCATTTTGTTGAGTGATTATAGCCGCCATGTCGGCGTCTTGATTTGTATTACGTCGAGGAGGCATTCTAAAAGGGCAGAGAAATATGAGGGAAAACGAATGAGATGATATTAGATAGTCAAAACTGAACGTTAAAAATATCGACGAAGCATAAAGATTGTGATCATTTGTTCGTTACCTAAAACAAACAAATGACACATTGACTAATCAAAGTAAATGGGTCTTTATAATGTATTGCGAAGACATGCTTTAGCCTATAGGTGGACACTCACCCCAAGAGTATCCAGGTATGAGTGACTGGTCCGGTGATGCGGATTTGTACGAACACTCTAGCCTTAGACAGAAAACTCAGGGTGCAGGCATCCACCCTTCCGGATTGCACATGTTCACATTATTAAAGCCCAAACTTTGACGGGATTTTGAAAACTTTGAAGGTATAAATCCCAAAACAAATCATCTAAGGGTAGATGATTTCTTGTGAAGTTTTGGAAAATTTTGACTCAAGAGAATGAATTATGTTTTGTTTTTGGCAATCACCTAAGGATTGGTGATGGTATTGTATTAAGAATCTAAACGCAAGAAAACTCGCGTTAGGGTCCTAGAAAGGTTATAGACTAGGTCAAGAGTATTACTAATAACCTAATTCTCTATAACCATGGCTCTGATACCAATCTCTGTAACACCCCGATCGCGTAATATAACAAACCACGACGGAAACATCGGGGAATCACGTTACAGGAATTTTTTCCACCAAACATGGTATTTAAAGTTTTGTATTATTCAGATATTTTTTTACGTTGTCTTGGGATAAACAAATAACATAATACAAGTAAATTGTCTTTCATGTTTTAAAGTCACTAAGGCCTGCGTTCATCCTATGTGAAGTAAGCAATCAATTATGAAGCAATGGATCCTGAAACATATGTGAAAAACAGTCAGCAAAGAAAGCTGGCGAGTACATAGGTTTTGTGTGTCAAATTCATGGCTTTGAATTTATATTGCAATACCTCTTCCGACCTCGAGAGTCGACGAGTATGAACCTTGAAATCAAAAATTGTTTGATGTTGCAATATGATCTACCAACTTTACAAGTGGATATAAGTAAAACAAAAACCTTGTAGCCATGAATCTTGACTAAAAACATTTGTTTTGTAAAATTGAGTAATAAGTTGATTTAAAAGAAACTTCGTATGGTTTCTATCTTTAAGTGAAAACCATTGTGTGATATTGTTCAAAACCATTTGTCCTTGTTATAAACCAATCGTCCATTGTACGTGTCATAAACCATTGTACGTGTCACAAACCATTTGTTCGTGTCATCAATCAATCGTCTATGTCATAAATAAATCGTCCATGTTTTAATTGTGAAAACTTTTGGTCGTTCTTTAATGAATACATTCAAACCTGTGTGACTCGACTATACCACCCATAGGGTATCTTTAATAGACCTCGAAAGGTCTCTTTAACAAGAATAACAAATCAACACATGATTTGTTAATCAGAAACAGATTCTGTCGTTCCCTAAACTACCCACCAAAACCAGTGAATAGTCTAGTAACGGGATTGACAGTCCGATGGTACCATAACATACTACTGGTCGGCTTGGCCAAAGCTAATGAATGTCATTCGTGTTATGGATAACGCACCAACAAGTTCGTTCACATTATTGAAATCGTCATGTTTTATATAAACCATAGACTTTGTTTTTGAAAACTTGAAAAGTAGTTTGGCACATATGAGTCACCCCAAAACAATTGAAAGCATAAAATAGGGGAACTATATACTTACTTGGGATTGCTAGTAAGCGTCCTTGAATCAAGTGAATTAACAAAGCTCAAACGTGTCCTAATGTGTCGGATGCTACGTTAGTGTAACGGGACATAAATCGGGAGATCGGATAGAA
This sequence comes from Helianthus tuberosus, assembly GCA_030545235.1. Lineage (NCBI taxonomy): Eukaryota > Viridiplantae > Streptophyta > Magnoliopsida > Asterales > Asteraceae > Helianthus > Helianthus tuberosus. The sequence goes on along the minus strand of CM060371.1, from coordinate 85,290,206 downwards.
TGAGGCCTTATAAACCAAATGAGTGTTGGAACTCATATGATATGGTTTAATAAACCTAACATTCTGATTTGGAATGAATCCTAAGTACTTTTGACGGACCCGTTATGACTCGTTAAGGTAGTTTACGCTACTTTAACGTGTCATTTGCGTAAAAGCATGGTCGGATGGTCAAACAAGTCCTATGATAAGTCTTATATGCCAAAACATGTTTAATAAAGTTGCAACATCAGTTTATATGTTAAAAAGTTGGTTATGATCCTAAATAAACACTAAACTAGAAGTGATGAGTTAAACAAGTCAAAACATTTTTAACTAAGTTGCAAAACAGATTAGGTATCAAAACTTAGTGTTTTGATACCCGAAAATAGTTCCGACATAAAATGCACAAAATGTGCATTTTTGACCGAAACTTTGACTCGTCACTTCGACTAGTAAATGTGGTAATCAGTAGGTATAATCGCAAGGGATTATAACCTTCATTATTACGATCACGTTGCAAAGTTCAATTGAACTTTGACTAGACCAATTATGGTCAAAACCAAAAGTCAAACAGAAAGTCATATGTTTGACTTTCACTCAAAATAGCTAAAATAATTGAAATAGACTAGGATAAGAACTTACTTGTGTTAAGGAACACTTAAGATTCTCAGGTAGGAGGCCTCCAAAGGCTGGAAGCAAGCTCCAAGAATGTGGGAGAGATGAGAAGATGGAAATGAGTAAAGAATGATGAAGAAATGGCTTGCTATTTATACTTGTTTGGGAGCTTTGTGATCATGCCAAATGTCCTAAGGATCATAGGAGATCATTACAAGTATTGAAATTTGCTTCAAGTCTTGGTGATCACACATACATGGTCCCCAAACATGGAAAACTATGGTTGCAAATCAACTTATGCAGCTGAAACAACTTTCTGCCCAGAGGGGGCTATCTTGGCCCGCGACCCAAATGGGTCTCACCCGTCACGCCCCATCACCCCTTTGTGGCCCAGTTTCAGCATTTGGCAAAACAGGTCCCTGCACCTATTTTAATGTGCTTTTAACGCTTTTAACCCTGTTAACCCAAATTTTAGGTTTTATAAGGACGTTAAAGCATATCAAACTTGAATTATGCTCGGAAATTTCGTGGATGTTGGTTCGTTCGGTTGTACGGTTGCATTTTTCGCTTAATTACGACGAACGATTTAACGAACGCGAAAACGAACGAAATTGTGCAACGAATGATATTTTTGCATTCTTATAAATAAAATACATGATTTTATTGATTACAAAAATATTTTGGATGTGCGTACATGTTCCGTATTAAAAAATACAAGAATCGGCAGACTTTCGCAGTTTGTCGCAAATAGTCCCTAAGATCGAATAAGCATGTTTTTGCCATACCGAACTCCTCAAAACTTATTTCTAAGTTGTGTAAAGGGTATTTAGGGTATGTTTAGCTTATGTCACTGTTCCAGAGTGTACGTTGCGTTAAAATGATTACGTTTACGTATAACTTCTAGAAAAGCTATTCGAGAGTTTGAAATTGTACAAGGATTGAAATGTGTAAATGTCACACGTAATTATACAATCCTGAAAATGAAACACACGATTTCATTGGATTCGTAATTGTTCAGAATTGTATAGTGATTGAAAATCACAAATGTCACAAAATTCTCCGAGTATATAGGTTAATTTGAATCTGAAATTGACTGAGCGAAAATACATGATTTGATATATTGTTTATATAGCATCCCAATGTAATGTTCGTATTCTTGGAGTAAGTGGGTTAGTTTGAATCTAAAATTGAGGAAATACATGATTAAATATATAGTTTATAATTGACTGGGCGAAAATACATGATTGGTTATACTGTTTATATTGCATATTTACATCTCAGTGTAATGTTTAAATTCTCCGAGTATTTAGGTGGAAGTGGCAGTGACAGGAGGTGGTGGTGGGGCGGTGGGTTGGTAGCGGCATCTGGGTTTGGGGTGATATAATGAGTGGAACTAAAAAAGGGTAAGGAAAAAGACTAAAACACCCTCATGTGCCTTGCACATTACTTAACTTAACGTTAGAAATTAACTGGGTTAGGCTCAAAGGGCATATCATGCATGATTTTGAAACATTAGGGACATAACTTGTCAACTTTTACGTCAAAGGATACCACCTATAAAAACGTGTAAACATAAAGAACAAAACTTGTAATTTACTTTAATAACTATTAAGGATAATTTTTTATTGTTAAAAGCCACACCAACTTGTCAAGAATCTACATATAAAACATAAATGTGTTAATTTTATGTTATATGAATAAATAGTTTAATGTATTTATTGTAATTATGTGTGTTTGGATACTTCTATCATTTACCTTATAATATATATATATATATATATATATATATATATATATTCCATAAATAACCTAATTAGGGTTTAACTTTTTTAATCTTATTTTCACATGGTATTAAGCTGTCTTCTCTCTCCCTCCTTCTACTCCCTGCTAAACAAAGCCAAACATCGATCCTTTCATGTTTGCTCCAATGTTCTACATTCTCTTAATCTGTTTTTAATTATTCTCTAATATGTGCACCATTTTTGCATCAATGGTAGCCTTCACTTCATCGGGTGGCACCCTCCCTATGGCTACTATCATTCATATGCTTACGATTAAGCTTTCTTAAACTAGATACATGTTGTCGAAAATCAGATGGTACCTCTTATTTCTTATAAAAAAGTATTGACATATCCATAGTTATTCTTTATGTTCATTTCCTTTAGATCCCACCTGATATTCCTGGTGTGAAACTGGTCATTGTACTACCATTCAATAATTATATAACATCATTCAATAAGTATATAACACCATTTTAAAGGTCTCTATAAAAACACTACGAATAACACTGCAAATCACCATTCAACATATATATAACACCATTCAATATGTATATAACACCATTCAATAAGTATATAACACCATTCAATACGTATATAACACTATTAAAAACACTGCAAAACACCATTCAACAGTTCAAAACACTGTAATAAATACATAACACTACAAAAAAGATATAACACTACAAATCACTATAACACACTAGGAATAATATATAACACCATATTACCCTATTATAACTCTGTATAACACTACAACCCCATAATGGTGTGCGTCTGAAACAGCAACGACACGATGAAGGGTGGTTGGACCGGTGTCGAAGGTGCGACAACTGGAGTGGTTCTTGGTGGGAACCGATCGGAGCAAGTGGGTGGCTTGCGATGGTTGTTCAGTGGTGTCCAGCAGGTCTGATTCAGAGATGTCGATGTTGCTGTATCGATGATGATGACGATGATTCGAGATGTAAACTAATGATGATGATGATTCGAGATGGATTGATGATGATGTTGATGATGATTCGAGATCTTTGATCTGGAGAAGAAGGATTCAAATTCACAGATCTGGAAGAAGAAAGAGGATTCGAAATTGTAGGGATTTGATTTAAAATTTCCTGTTTCAAGTGGATATAAAAGACTCTATTATCCCTACAATTTTCAAATCAGTCTAAAAAATAAAACACATTTTACAATTTGGTCCCTATTGATCTCAACCATTAGATCAAAGATCTAATGGCTGAGATTCTTTCTTACCCTTCTGACACTTTTGGTCTTTTTTACAGGAACCTCAATATATATATATATATATATGTATATATATATAGGGTAGGGTTCTAGAGTGAACACTAGTGTATTTGCGAACTGAGTGAACAAATCCTGGCCATTGATTTACGCACATGTATGGCTAGGATTTCATCATCAAATCGTAAAATACACTAGTGTATTTCATTATCAAATCTTTGCCATTGATTTACACACGTATATGGCTAGGATTAGTTCGCTCAGTTCGCAAATACACTAGTGTTCACTCTTGAACCTAATCCTATATATATATATATACACACAATTTTAGGGTTGATTTTCCAAATCTTATTTTCAAAGTATGCATACATTATAATATTGGACTAGTAGTATGTTACCATTTTGTTTTTTAATAATCATTATGAATTCAATTATTTAGATTTTTAAGTGAAAATTCACAAATATTGATACATGAACTAAATATATTGATACTAGGTTAAAACTCGTGTATTACACGGGTTTAATTGAAATAATATTATATATACTAAATAAAAAATAATATATTTTTAAAAACCTCATTTATTACACATGTTGAGTAAATATAATTTTATATATTAAGTATTAAAAAATTATATCTTTAAGAATCTCGTGTATTGTGCGGGTTGAATAAGTGTAATTTTATATATCAAACAAAAAAAATTATATTTTAAAAAACCCTGTGTATTCACAGGTGGAAGAAATGTAATTTTATATACTAAATTATAAAAAAGTTATATTTAAAAAAACTCCGTGTATTGTACGGGTTGAATAAATCCAATTTTATATAGCAAATAATAAAAAAATGTTATATCTTTAAAAACCCCTGTGTATTACATGGGTTTATCTATTGTTAAAAAAATCTTTCTAAATAAAAATGGATTTTTTCAGTATTTTTTAAATTAGGTTAATACTATTTTAAATTTTTGGTGTGATTAATAAGTTCTTTAATATAATTTCTCATAATTAACAATAAATAATATGCATGTTTATCTACTGTTAAGTGAAACAATGTTTTTTTGTTTAGATAAGATTTTATGATTTGAAGTTAAGTTTATGCTAATAATTTAGAGTTGCTAAGATTTATATTAATTTAAAAATTTAAATTAAAAAATAATTATCTATAATTAAGGATGGTCTGAAATAATGAAAAGTGTCCCTTTATTGATTTCTTTTATTGCATAGTACGGATAAGATATGGATTTGAACTTAATTTATCAAGCAAAATTTTCTTAGTGCGTTTTTTTTAAAAGTAAATTTTCTTAGTGATAGTAAACAAGACAACTGAGCTAACAAACTCAACTAGAGAGTTAACTCAACAACCGAGAAATAGGTGCGGCGGTGGTGTAGAGGCGGCGTGTGATGAATTTTCTAGTGGTTAGAATTTGTGTAGTGGTAATGCCTCTATACTTGGGCGTTTTGCGCCATGTGGCAGCGCAGTCAGCAATGAGACATTATAGGGTGTTTTCTGAAATGAGTGTAATGGGGATGTGGGCATTGTGGGACATTATGTTAGAAATGTGTAAATAAAATTAAATAAAAAAACATCAAAAATATTTTATTGGGCATTATGTTTAAACCTGCATGTGATTGGCCAATTCAAAGTTTTCTCCGGCGTGGAATATTTCACGCTCCAACCCAATTTTGGTAAAAAAACACTAGGGGTGAGCAAGTTTAGGTTCGGACCGAAAATAACCGAGAACCGAACCATAAATATACCCAACCCTACCCGAACCCAAGTATATAGGTATTTAGATCGGTTCCAATTTTTCATATAAAATCGGGTCGGGTCGGTTCTCGGTTCTTTTCATGGTGAAACCCGACTTGGACCTATGGACCGGAACCAACCCTATATTTAGGGTAGTGAATCGGTTCTGTATTTTATGTTTTATCGGTTTTCGTAAGCCAAGGCTAACTGACTCTATGGTATTTAATATTAACGCTCGATGCACCATAACCAAGCTAACAAAGCTCCTATTTAAACTAAACATAAGATATCCTACCTTTAACTCGACTTATTTAATAAACCACTTTAAACAAACTAAATAAACTAAAACAATTTAAATAATAAGTAAACTATTGAATTTAAACATGACATCTCTATCTCGTTTTCTTTGCATCTTTATCCTTTTCTTTTTCACATGTGAATCGACTTATTTGTTTGTTTCTTTCTATCCATTCCAAATTGAGTTTTTTACTGAAGTGCTGCTGATTTAAAAAATTTAATCAAAACTAGTGGTGCTTGCCAAAATATTTCTCAATTGATGCCATTGCCATTCAAAATGGTTATTTTTTATGGACTTGTAGGCTCTACAGAACTTTTTCAGGGAATTGCAGGCTTTTGCAGGGAATTGCAGGACCAATCATTGGCCCAGGAAGTATCAGCCATTACAAATGGCGAATTTCCTTCACATATGTCTGCAGAAGCAGCCATTCTTAATGGCGATACATTTAATATGTGTGCACCTGGAACCTGCACAAATTGCCATTATTAATGGCGAAAAGCTAGGAAACCTGCAGATATTGCGATTATTAATGGCGAAAAGTTCTCCTGCAGAAATTGCCATTATTAATGGCGAAAAGCTGCAAAACCTAAAAATTAAACATGATATGCCCACGTATACCTTTTAATTTTGTGACAAATTAACATGCGAGAATCGGAAACTCCAAAAAGAGCTTCAAGAACTCAAAGCATTGAAGTCGTCCCAACCGTTTTACATGCAGCTTCCAGCAGCCGGTCTCACTGTATGCCCACGTGTGAAAGGATCGGAGACAACAAATCTTCCCTCGTGAAGAACCCGTTTACATTGGCTGCTAAACCACACTGTTTTAATCCCTTCACTAATCCATCTGTAGCATGTTAACTATATCATTAGTTTTATTACGTGATTGCATATTAAATGCTTACATCATCATCATCATCATCATACTCAGTAAATCCCACCAATAGCAAAGCAAAGGTAGGGTCTGAGGAGGGTAAGATGTAGTTTTATTTGGATATAAAGAATATTACTTAAGTTGCCAATTCATAGCCCGACCTTTTTTAGAGTCAAGGCCGGGGTTGGCTTAATGTGATTAGTATAAGCTATTTTAGTAGCAAATATTTGAATTTTCTTTTGATCTTTTATCTTCTTTAATTATGTGTAAAAAACTAGATTTATCAATGAAATGAATATATAATCTCTTATTGTGCCTCTCTATGTCTATAACTAAAATTAAAAATGATATGCCCACGTATACCTTTTAAATTTGTGGAATTACGTTAAGTTAAAATACAATATCCATGTTCATGAAAAATTATTGGTGACATCCAAAAATTTAAAGATTTCGCCATTTCAAATGGTTTTTTCTGCATAAATTCACCTTTTCGCCATTAACAATGGTGCTATGTGCAGCTTTCAAAAAAATTCGCCAGTTCTAATGGCTTATGTGCAGGATTCAAAAAACAATCGCCATTCTAATTGGCATATGTGCTGGAAATTCGCCATTTGTAATGGCTGATACTTCCTGGGCCAATGATTGGTCCTGCAATTCCCTGCAAAAGCCTGCAATTCCCTGAAAAGTTCTGCACAACCTACAAGTCCATAAAAATCGCCATTTTGAATGGCAATGGCATCAATTGTGAAATATTTTGGCAAGCAGCACTAGTTTTGATTAAATTTTTGAAATCAGCAGCACTTAAGTAAAAACTCTTCCAAATTAGGTCAACAATCTCCACATAATTTTGATTCTGATAGACTACAACCGGGATCTTCCCGGTAGACCCATAATTCCATGGTCATGTATTTAAGTTCTTTTCCATGCGCATCTATGCCATTCATATAGATGTTCTTTGATCACCTGTCGACATCTTCTTCTGTGCCGTCTTCAGACTAATCTACAAAGGACCACACTCACCCTTTTTTCTTCCAGGAATTTTCTCAGGCTTGCACATGGTAATAACACTATAGTTGGTTCATCATCTTCTTCACTTTGAACTAGATGCTTTTCTTTCCCTTTTTAAATTGCATCATCTCGTTAATTATTTTGACAGTCGTTTACGTAGTGTTCCTATTCATTACATCTATAGAAGACAACATAGATTGTGCTTCAATTACAGAATACACAATTTGTTTTAAAATAAAATGAAGGAAGGGGCTTTTGCTACATTGTGGTGTATTCTATTGTTAGGTTTGTCAAATACACAACATCCTTAAATAAAGGGATAAGAATTGAATGTAGATAGAAAATCAATACAAGCATCAATCTTATGATTACATATTATATCCTTATGTCATTAGACAACCTAAATAGGGCAACTAATAAAAGTTTCCATTAATCGCCTTGCTGGCATCAAAATGTACTCATAAATCTATCCAAATGCCAATCATTTGACTAGTACCATCAACCAGTTAAGGAGGAACACACCTAGATTCCACTAGACTAAAAGCCCTTTGTATTAAGTAAAGAATCAAATTTTATCTTTTGACAAGGTTGTCATGTTGATAACAAACAAGTAGGACAAATTTCCGTAAGACCTAAGCAATATGATTTTTTAAGTCCTAGAAATTAATCTCTTTTAAGTTATTAATCACAGTCAACGACTTTTAATTTCAATTTTCACGTTTCAAGTTATACAATCAATGCTTAAGCATACGTCTTTTGTGTATAGGCACGAGAACTCTGGCGTAACTTTTGGTGGTTCAGAAATGATATTGGATGATGATGCTCGTCCAGAGACAATATGTAGTAATGAGTCAGCATCTCAGCCAATAACAAGCTTTAACCAAGTGGTAGAGAATCTGCTATCTTTAATTCGGGATGCTACCCCAAGAACATCTAATTTCTATATAGCATCAACAAGGCAAGTGCCATCTGGTAATACAACAGTGTATGCAATTGCGCAGTGTGTTAAAAACGTAAGCCAAGCTATTTGTCGAGGCTGCTTGAATACAACATATAACAACTTACATGGTTGTCTTCCCAATAAGGACGGGAGGGCCATTGACTTTTTTTGTTTTATGAGGTATTCTGAGACTCCATTTTTCCAAAGCAACCAAGCAACAAACATCAGACCTTTCCTAAGTGTAGGTGGGAGGCCTCTTATATATATATATATATATATATATATATATATATATATATATATATTTAAGTTTTAAATTATTTTTCATTGTTATCTATCAACTTGCAATACTATACTTTGAAAAATGTGTAACTTTCTACCACAGGAAGTTCAAGAAATTTGGCATTGATTGCTGGAGTAAGTAGTGGTGCAGGAATTGTTTTGCTTATACTTGCTTTGTTGTTATGGTATCGAAAAATGAAGAAAGCTAAGACTGTTGAAGAAGGTAACCATATATATATGTACATCGTGGATGTAGCATATTGTTCAATACAGTATGTTTAACATAGCACATATTAGCATAGAATATCTAAAAACATATTATAATTATGTTTGATGTCAATATATTGGTTTTAGATTATAACTAGGAATAATTATTTATACCATACAATTTGATACTTTTAGCAGATAAAATTTACAGTTACCAGCAATTGCGATTAGCAACAAATGATTTTGGAGATGAGTGCAGGATTGGGAAAGGAGGTTTTGGTGAAGTATTCAAGGTAATTAAATCTTTTAATTTTTTTTTCCTAATAAGTCTCTTGATCTAAATATTGGTATTTTAATCGTAACAAATAAGCTTAAATAGTAACCACAACTAAACATAAGGAAGCAAAGTTTGCCAATTTATTGAGTTTTTTGTTATTTATTAGTAAATTATTGCATGCTTGGTTTCTTAAAAGTCATGATTTATGTTGTTCTTTTACAATTGAGGGATAGGTGTCTACTTTCATTGGTGCCCCAAGCGAATGCTTGATTTAGGATGTTAGATTTGAAAGTAATAGTGTATTCCTTCAACAGGCAATTATAGATGATGAGAATGTAGTAGCAGTAAAGAGACTTCATGTTGGCCATGCTAAAGCAAAATCAGAATTCGAAAACGAAGTGAGCCTCATAAGTAATGTTCAACATCGGAATCTTGTACGACAACTAGGTTGGTGCATTGAGGAATCTGAGTTACTTCTTGTCCTAGAATACATTCCACAAGGCAGCCTTGACAACTTCTTATGGGGTAAGTTAGTTTTGCATATATATTAACTCTTATAGCCTTGTTTATTTGGCCAAAAAGAAAATAAAAAGCTACCTCAGTGTAAATATTGACATAACCATGTACTTGACAAGTTCTTCACGGACAGGAGAAAGAAGAGGGGCTCTGAACTGGGAGAAAAGGTTTGACATTATCTTTGGGGTTGCTAGAGGACTTTCCCATCTTCATAATGAATTCTATGTCAAAATAATTCATAGAGATATAAAACTAAATAATATTCTGGTGGACGATGATTTTCAACCCAAAATCTGTGATTTCGGATTAGCAAGACTACAACCAGAGGATCAAACCTATGTTAGCACAAGGCCTGCTGGTACACTGTAAGTTGGTGTAAATCTTCCCTTTGATATATATATATATATTATAATCCAGATTCAAATACTCTACTTTTCTATGAAAATATTTTCATGAAGTTGTTAATACAGAGGGTACATGGCACCAGAATATGCAACAAAGGGACATTTATCAGAGAAGGTTGACATCTACAGCTTTGGTATTGTAATCCTTGAAATCATCAGCTGTCGAAGATGTACAGATGAAAAATTTAGTGGACCTGACACATCTCACCTTCTTGAACATGTAATATACAACCCCCTGAACCTTTTCTTCTTCTTCTTCAATAAGAGAGCGATAATGATGATTACATTAGTCCTATTTGACTTATAAGATCTAAGGGACACTTCTGTATGCAAATTAAACTTTTCCGGAATTTATTGCATATATATCATAATTATTGTTTTGTTGAATAGGCATGGCAGTTGTATGAGAGAGGCATGCACATAGAGTTGATTGATCAAGAATTAGGTATAGAAGGACGCCATAAAGCAAATGCGATGAAGACCATTGAGATTGCTCTAATGTGCACTCAGTCACCGGCTTCTTTGAGGCCAACCATGTCAGAAGTTGTTTTGATGTTGTCAAGTGGGCTATCTATGGGGCCAGGAAAACTAATAAAGCCGAGTTTCATTGATTCTCGTAGAGTCCTTCACATTGGTGCAAATAAGTCACAGAATAAGTAATACATACAAATGTATAAAAATGTATTGAGCTTTCATACAAATTATCTATCCACTTTGATTTAGCAACTCCACATCAAGGACAACTTTTTTGTTGTATTATGGAGCATTTTTTATAGAAGAACAAATGTGGTGTTAACTTTTGATAGGATCTGAGTTTGATACTTGTAAACAAATACTGTTAAAACAAAAAAAAAATCACAAGTAGGAAGATATCATCAATCATTATTTTTCATTAATCACAAAATGATTCAAATGTTTTATAGAATAATTCTACAATCTCCCCCCTCAGACTGATCACTCACAAAACTATTCGTACAAAAGAGAATGTGTTACATGATAAAATAGATCTCTAACATGTGAGATCTATTTATACTAAGTACTAAAGCTTTGTTCATGATAGGCTGACATCAACCTGATAGTGACATCTAACAATCCTAACAGAAACGATTCCATAGATGTCGCAAACATCTGTGCAAATCTAACATTTGATCTAACTATGCTAAACACTAATACAAAACAAATACTATTACATTGGGAAACATCTGTTTGGACTATCCTCTGTTGCTTTGATCTAAATATTTGTTTTTCCAGACAGATGTTTGGTCTTCTTCATCAGACCTTTGCTTTCAACAGACTTTAGGCTTCAACAAACCTTGTTTCTTCTTGAACAGTGGTTCCAAGGCTTTGATCAAATGTTTTCTTATCTTCAACAGATGCTCTGATTTTGGTGTTCAAGATTCACTATCTTTGGGAGGAGAATTGCTTCATCAACTGTTTATTTCTTGATCTCTTTGTCATGTTTTGGCTTTTGGTAATCATCTATTCTTTTGTAGGTCCAACAATCTCCCCCTAGAACAAATGATGTCAAAACATATATTTATTGATCAACTTTTATTTCTCATCAACTGTTTTCATATCTGACCTTTGAATTGTAATTCAAAGTTTAGAGAAACTGTGTCTTCTGGGTCCCTCTCCAGTGGCAGACTTATTAAGTCTTGTAGAGCTTCAATTTTAGTCTAGAAGCACTTTTCATTGAGATCTTCTCCACCTCCCCACTAACTCCGAGCAAAGTCAATTCATGGGTATCTTTGTTTGATTTCCATTTTAGAATTTTGAGGTTAGGAGGATTTGTTGGGACTAGAGTTATTGCAGATGAGTTTGGGGACACTGGTCTTCCCATTATAGTGTCAACTAGATCTTCTGTCCTGGCTTCCTTCGTCTTTTCAAATTTTATTTTTATAAATTCCATTGCAGCTCTTGATATGTTTCTTGTAGATGGAAACTCAAAAGGTTCAACCAAAGTTTTTTTTGGGAAAGTCTAGTTGCTCGTACTCTGGCTTTCTTGGTAATCAGGGATCCCTTTCTCTTTTAATTTCCAGCGGTTTATAACTTTCAAGTATTTTTGACTCATTCCACTTTGCAATTGTCTTCATGGTCTCCATCTTTGCAACAGCCAGTTCTTCTGTCATTATTCTCATCTTCAGAACCCTCTTATCATTTGGCTTTTTACCATCTTTCTAGTTTGGGGGTGAAGGATTGATGTCAGGGAACGGCTTCAACTTTTCAATCCTCACTATTTCATCTAGCAAGGATTCAGTTGGCCATCCTTTGAATTGTTCCTTATCAACATCATATGGTTTCTTCTGTATGATGTGATTAAGGTAATCTTCCCTGAGTAGCATTTTAAGATCTGCATCAGCTATGGGATCATGGGATGGGGTTCTACAAATCATGGTGACATAGCCTTGTAGAGCTTCTACATTTTGTATTCTTCTGTTAGGATCTGTAGAATTTGTTTATCATCCTTCCCTTGGTTTCTTTCCAAAACCATTCTTTTCGCCTTCCTATTCTTGAGTTCTAGATATTCATTGACACTAGCTGGACTTGGAAGGTTTGAAGATGAAAGAGATGATGACGATGGTGATGATGCTAGAATTGATGACGTTGTGGTTTTGGTGGAAGATGTTTTGATGGGTGCTTTAGGTCCTCTGTGCTTACTACACTGTCCTTTCATGAGGACAAGTGAGGAGTTTGGATAGGTGGAGATGTTTCCATCTGTTGCGAGGAAGTAACAATAGATGTTTGTTGCTTTTGTGTTACATTAGGTTCCTCTGGCATCTCAACCGCTAGAGTTACCCTTTTGTGGTTTTTTCTTTTGGATTTAGGCTTTTGGATAGGAGTGGTCTTTGTGGAAATGGCTGGTGAGGGTTCCACAACGTTGGGTTATGCATTGTGGTCACCAGGAGCAGTGGCTTAGAAACAAATATTGTAACATCTGTTGCTTGATTTTCTAAAACATTTTCTTCACACACATTTTCTTGACTCTTGTGTCACACCCCCGATAAAATCAGAGTTGGCGTGATCTGACTGATATCTTCATTGCACAGCGGAAGTATTTGAGCTAAGACTTCTAAAAGGTGAACGCCCACTAAGTACTCAAATCCCCATGGTTCTCCTATTACATCCATGCCATAATTTTGAAAATGTAACATGAGAAAGAACATGCGAAAAATCAACATAGAGTTTGTGAGTTCATAGTTTGTTTGTAAAAGATTTAGAGTAAATCTCTTTGAATAACTGGTTTTTAAAATATTGTTGAGAAAACGAAATAAAAATCATTTTCTTCGGCATGTTATATGAAAACTTTGTATTTATGAAACTTTGTATGTGTAAAGCGTTACATTTGTAAAACTTATATAACCGTCAATGTCCGCACATGACAATGACAACATGCCCGCTTGAGTTTGTGAGTTGTATTTGTAATAAGTTGCGCACTTGTAAGATGTATTTGTATGAAAAGTAGTATGTTAATGTAGAAATAAGATGTATAATAAGATGTAAAATGTAAGGAAATCGAGATCGCTAATGTTTTGCAAGGACATTAACATGTGTGACGACATAGGAAGCATCCAAACCGAGGCGATTTACATCAATTACCCCTTCTACTGTGACCCAAAAGCACTCTTCCGTTTGGGTCAACGAGGACCAAGAGTGAGGCTGCCAACACCCGCTTGATCTAACCTTTTGCTCCTTGGTCTAAACTTAGATTAATGGTGCTTACGTATCCCCTATTCGTAACATGATCTAATGTATCATTCATTAGTTTAACATACCATTTGTACATGCATTTTCCCCAAAGTTTAGAAAACTAGAAAACATTCGTATGCACGTTTCGAAAATACGCGTGTGTTTTGAAAAAACGGTACAGTTAGCATAAACCTTTCGTAAACCCTTTGCGTTTATTGAAATTCACAAACCATTTGTGTTAGTTAAAACTTGTTTATAGCATGGTTTAGAAATACGTAATTTATGTTCATCGAAAACCTTGTATGCTTTTGCAAAACTTGCATGTCTTTCCACCCCGAAAACATTTATAAAAATGTAAAACCATAAAAAGGTGGGGTTATGAACTCACCTTGATATCCTTGTGCAAAGCTAGTTACATATGCATCCATAATGTCATTTCCAAACGTGACTCACTAGCATGCAATCTATGACATTCCTATCACGGAATAACTATAAGTGTCTACTAAAAATGGTGTAGCTATACTATGTGTTACCGAGCTCTACCGAATCGCTAACCGAATGATTCGATGGTAAGTTGTTAACTTAATGGAAACGATTATGATGTACTTGTTAAGTTCCATTTAATGTCGGTAATAATTAGTAAGTCTTTGAAATACTTAGTTTCCGAGAAGTTTAGCGTGTATATATATTTATATAAAAACATAAAATACGCTTATAATGCATTTGAAATAAATATAAATAATTATATTTATTGTTTAAAAAGAACTTTTCAAGTTTTTAATGTTTGGGATAAATATAAATAATTATATTTATTTTATAAAAGATGTCCGAATTTTTGATGTTGAAATAAATATAAATGATTATATTTATTTTATAAAAGAATTTCCAAGTTTCGTTGTTTGAAATAAATATAATAACTATATTTGTTTTTATAAAGGATTTCCGAATCGTTGTTTTGTATGAAGTAATTGTGATAATTTTATTTGTTTCATAGCATACTTCGAATCCGAATAGGTGTCATTTTTTGAACATAATGCGTTTCGTTTTATGGATTTTTATGAAAAACGGGTAGAGTTTCCTCTGTTTTTGGACGATCCCGACAACTAAAGTGTCGAAATATTTTAATCAAAACGCAACAATATACGAGCAATATATATATATATATATATATATATATATATATATATATCCATATACAAGTTATATAGACACGATTGACGTACAAGTCCGAGCAATATTTATATAACTGTTTCATTAATCGGTTCGGTTTAAGCTTGATTTCATGTAATTAATGAAAACACTATAAAACCACATAAATAACACGCGTCGTTATAAATTTTACCACATCTCGTGTCGTCTCGTCGTATCGGTTGACTGATTTGATCGGGTTTGACCCGGGTTGACCGAGTTAACTCGGTTTAACCGAGTCGACCCAAACCACATCTGATGTTGACTGATCTGACCGAACCGGACCCGAACCAAATCTGACTGTGTTTGACCGTTCACCTGTAACGCCTCGCGTTTTGTAACTTTCTTTATTTAGCAAGTCCTTTGTACTTTCCTTTTATGGAAACTTGTAATTTGTGTATTCGTACTTCATTTCATACGTTGTAATCTGAGAGTTGAATCATAATGAAAAACGTTGTCTTTTACATACTTGTGTTATACTACATTCATAATACTCCTTTATACTTGCACGACACTTGTACATTGCATAAATACGCTTAAAATGGGTTAAAATCAGCTAAAATATCAAACATGCAACATTTGGGCCTAAGCCCAGCAGCTTCGTACGAAGCCAGCAGGCCCGCTTCGTACGAAGGCCCAGCCCATGTTCAACCCATTTAACCCTAAAACCCTAATCCTTTCCTATAAATACAACCCCTTCTCCTCATTTTCAACCTTCCACTCCTACACCACACTCTCAAAATCGCTGCTACTTTAAGGAACTCACTTCTAGCATTCAAAAGTGGGAATTTCTCCTTGTTCTTCTATATTTCTTTACTTTTTATAAACTTTTTTCTTAAACTTGGTTTTCTCATGCACTTGTTGGTAAACCAGCCTCGCCAAGGCAGCTGATACAACTCCCAAATGGATTGGGGACCAACCTATAGTGTAGATAATCCAACTTAAAATCCTTTTTCTCAAACTTTTAAACACGAACCAAACCGAAACCAAGCTACACTGAGTTCTCAGCTGAAATAATAGTTGTGGAATCATGTTAAGGGTTGTTTCCAGCTGATTAGAGGTTCAGAACATGCAAAAACCGAGCTGTTTACCTCAAGAACTGTAGTTTCGCACGAAGCCACCTTATGCCTTCGTACGAAGCCACTGACCCCAAACAATTCCCAACGAGTTTCATCATCACTACTGTTGTTTTTGATGCTGATTATCATGGATACACCTAACCTTTATGTTTCCTGTAAACATGACCAACCGATCAGTTTCTAACTGATTTGTGCTTTGGTGTTCAATAACGAGGTGAAATATCCTCCATGCATGACTTCTTTGATACTTCTACCTTATTATGCGTTTAACTTCTATAACAACAAACTAACAGAATCCTCTGACATAACTAATAAATAGTTAAAAGTTCAAACACAATGGCCGACTAACAAACAGACACTTCGTACGAAGCCACTAGTGCCTTCGTTCGAAGCCACCGGTCCCTTCATACGAACCCTCTAGCTTCGTACGAAGCCACTGTTTATGAATTGTTCGAGATTCTGATTCCAGTGTTATACATTGTTGTTAGTTAGAATATACTTATGTTTTTCACTGTTAAGTTTACGTACATTCTGCCCTTAAACTCTATTCGATTCTAACTCCAACTTACGCCTTCGTTTGCCCTATAGGGTAACTTTGGTGATTCCGCGCTACTTCCGATCACCTCAACAAGCTCACGGGATTCTCTCGAGAATTAACACAAAACTGTGAGTATACTTGAAACCCCCTTTTTGTTTACCACCTTTTGGGGTGTAAGATGTTAAACTATTAAACTACACTTAAACTTTATTCTTATGCATGCATAAAACAATACTTATACATGAACTACTTGTTATGCTTGAAACGTATACTTGGGTGATTCTTATGTGATACAATAGTCATTAGCTTCGTACGAGCCTCCATTTAACATGTATAGCGCTATAGGAGTAACGCATCACCCGTAGTCTTGTGGTCATGTTAAACTTTAATCTTTATTGCGTAAACAGAGGGTTGACTAGAAATATTGCATGCCTAGAATATGTTTATCTTGAATAACTTAAGTTGCCATGTGGATTCGTTTTAAACTTTTATACTTATACATATACAAAACCTGTATACTCGCATTTGCTTTTGCATTGAACTGTATTTTAAACATGTTACAGGTTGAGGATGACGATGCTATGAAATTGAAGTAGCGATGATGCTTAGATACACATATAGACGTATTTGGTTTTAGATATGTTGTATCAAATTTTGAACTTGTTGTTGTATTGTTTCTTATACCCAAACATGTTGTACTTTGTGTTTCGTTGTATTGTAACTTATTTGAAATGAATGAAAATCAGTTTATCCTTAATTCTATTGTCACTTAGTGTTATGATGCAATGAGCAATCTATTTCGTCTCACTCCGATGTTTCCGCCATTGGGTGGGGTGTGTGTTAGGACCGGTTTTGACTCCGTTTCGATTGCGAACCGAACGTGTGACGTGCGGAATCCATACACGAACGTGACCGAACACACGAGACGTAATTATAATCTGTGATTCGATATAAGATCTGAAAACGTACAAACACTTGAATCACCTTTTGCCTTTCTCTCTCTACTTTCTCTCTCTAGCTTCAATCTCCTCAAATGTAGCAAATGGCAAAAGTTCTAAATGAGAACCCTAATGGTTCTATTTATAGGCCAAGGTTATAATGAGAGATCTCATTATTTTCATAAATGCTACCTTGCCTTTCTTAACTAGATATTACAATAAAAGGCTAGATTTAACATGTTTCAGCTATGGTCTTGAGATGACGGAGGCGATAGACATAAATGCACTAACAGACTCCCCCTTGGATATTGCCACAATCAATCTCAAACATTTAGTCAGACTCGTAGCTTCTTTTCTTTCTTTCTCTATCTAGCTCGAACAGAATCCCCGTGGATCTGTCTTCAGCTTCAGCTTCTTCCTTTCAGTAAACTCTTCAGGCTCCCCCTTTCGTCAAGCTTCCGTGCTTTGGGATCGACACCTGGCTTTTCGGTTACAAGCTCTTCCAGGAAAGAAACCTGGCTCCTTGCACGCTTCCCCTTGTGTTGAGCTCGTCTTCAGACTCCCCCTTAGACTCGGCTATTGGGATCGTAGTCTGGAATCTGCAATCCTCAAACATTTATAAGTAAAACATTTTACAGAGAAAACATTTTCAGTTGTACAGGTATCGTAACCTGGCTCTATCAAACTTTCTAAATCATGATCCTGGCTCTAAAGAAATAATAATATGAATATATCCATGATTACTTGAATCTCTCCCCCTATCAACAATCTTTAAGGATTTGGCAGTATTAAGAATCCAACATCGAAAACTGGCTCTTTTACAGATTTTAACAATATAAGCATCTAACTCCCTCACAGTTAATCATCCAAGTCCAAATTAATGACCTTGGAGATATCACAAACTGTTTTTGATTTTTGATTATAAAACTTCAAGTTTCAAATTAATGAACTTGTTTATTTTCAGAAACACGATCAGCATACTCAGATTTTGAAACTCAGCACTCAGACATCGGTTATCGAAAATAAAGCAGAAATCAAAATCTTTTTGTATTTTCTGAAATATAAAGCAATAAAGAAATATGTACAAACATATTCACAGACACTATTTTTGTTTGAGTTTGCGTCAGAGGATCATATCAGTTTTTGACAAGTCACAAGTACCGTTGAGCTTAGTTACACATTAAGAATTAAACAATTCACTTAGATTGTCGATATACTGATCCACTTAAATTTTCACACAAATTTCAACTGATTCAGGATACGAATTAGATGATTTAAGAACTTAAACTCATTCATGTGTCCCACCTCTTGAATATACTCCCGTATCCAGATCCCAATATTCAGTCTTACAGGTGAGTATACCTAGATGATATCTGTAAGGGGAATAAATTATAGTACGAAACCGTGAGAGCTCAGGTCAGAACTTCCGTTCAGCAAAGAGATGACGGCTTGACTTTTGGTGTGTCCCCTTTAGAGGATCTTTTGTTACAACAGCAATGACTATCAATTTTATTGTTTCATCAATTTGCTGAGGGCGGCGCTATATTTCAAGCAGTGCAGAAAGTATTCTCCGGGGACTAGGCCATTGCTTCCGCAAAATCAGAAGTCCCGGGATAATACCCCAGATATCACTAAGCATAAAGACCTAGTATCTCAGAAAGAGGGGTCCTTCAAACGAGATTTCAGGGGTTACCTATATATCCAAGTAGTGTTCCCCACGAAATAAGCAAGTTTGAATTTAAGTTTATATCCCGAAAAAGTTTACTAAATGTATAAAAACCTACCGACACATCATCAGTGAGACTGTTTAACGCTATATAATCAATACATTTCTTTAGCATACTGTAACTGTCTACTGATGTACTATCATTTCCTCTTTTTACACAAAAACTCAATTTTTGAATTTTATCATGTTTTTGGCTTTTTCAAAATTTCTAATGTTTTTGGATTTTCTGACAATATTACTCCCCCTAAAATTCAAAACCATTTAAAGAAAATTTGACAAACCGATGTAGATAGCTTTGTCTCGCCATCCATTTTCTGCTTAAAGTGCTCTGTTTTGCAGAAAAATAATGTACCCCCATGATTTACAACACATTGATATTTTACAGTTTGAAAACCGTTTTTCAATCTTGTGAAATTAATCATGTTTGTTCAGCCGTGAGGGTTTCGGCGTATTCCATCAACATATTTTTGTATTTTTGAATATTTTTGATAAAAACAAAACATATTTTTGGTTTTTCAAAATTTTCAATTTTTAGGGTTTTTGAAATATTGTTTATTTATGTACAGAACAAACAAACTCCCTGTTCAACAGTTGCAGGGATCAGCAGCCTTCTCATCTCGTGCCAGGCTGCTTCGAGACTCCTCTTGTTGACATTCAGAATTCTTTAGAAGCACCTGCACATTCAAATTACTCAATTACTTGAACAATTTAGCCCAGGTTTGTTGGACCTTAGGCATTTCAACACAATATGCATCATTTAACTTCGGAAAATCTTTGTCATTTTGAACAAAGACTTTTTCAACTTTGACTTCAACTTTTTCATCATTTACCGAAGTCATTTGTTTCTTAACTGTCCATGTTTGACCTTTTGGAGTCCCTCTTTTATAAAAATGTGACTCCTTTTGAACATTTTGATTTTGAACAACAACTTTTGGTTTCCAAAACTGATTTGGTTTTGTTGTATCAACAGTGTTTTTCCAACTTTGTGTTGTTCTTAATTTTGGTGTCACTGATTTCCATGTTTGTTGTGAGTCAACCTTTGACATTTTCGGCTTCCAAGTTTGATTTGAATCAAACTTGGTTGACTTCTGAATCACAACTTCAGATTTCTGTTTCTCAACATTTTCAGACTTCTTTTTGTCAACATCCACAGGTTTCAGGTTTGGACACTTTCGTGCAAGATGTCCGGTTTGATCACATTTGAAACATGTTCTCTTGGACACATCCTTGACCTGTGGTTGTTGCCTTTTCTTTTGAGCACAGAACTCTTCATTAGACTGTCGTATAACTTGGAGTTCTTTCTCTTCTTCTAAATTTATTCCTTGAACAAAATTCAATTTTGTCTGAAAATTTGATGTTTCATTTTTCTTCCAATTCTGTTTCTTTTTATAACCCAACCCAGCCTTCATGTTTTTCTTCTTGTAACCAGGTTTGTTATAAAAAGTTTTGTGACCTTTTCCAGCGAACTTTGGAATTTCAGATTTATCAATCTCAACCATTTTGAAAACTTTATTAACCTTTTCTGATATCACATTCTGAATCGGGAAAACAACATCTAAGAATAATTTGTCCGATCCAATCATGGTATAAACCAATCCTTTTGAATCATCACTCAAATTTTTCTCGGATTTTGTGTTTTTCAGATATCCATCACGAAAATTACCTTCATTTTCATCCTGTGATTCAGACTTACCTGTATCACCCGACTCTTCTTTCAACACACTTTCAACGACCTTACCTACCACCTCTGAATCACTAGAATCATCAGATTTGGAATAGGTTATGTCAATGTTATCTGGCAATTGATCTACCATGTTGAAAGCTTTTTCGACCTTTTCATCATCATAAAATGCAAATTTTCCCGGTGGTGGAACTTGATGAAACTCTGAGCCAATGCCTTTCTTGTTTTGCTCAGACTCACCATCTCCCGGTTTTATATTGAAAATACGTTCAAGCACATATGACGACACGTGATAACTCTTTAACTTGTTGTTATCCTGTTCTAAATCAGTAATCTGTCGCTTTAGCTTAGCAACATCTTCAATATAGGAATTAACAACACCTTGTTTTATTTCATACATTCGTTTAAGCTCTTTAGTTGTTTCAGAAAGATAATTCATTCTTGATTGAGCAAATTTCATTTCATCTTTAACTTTTTCATATGATTCTTTTGTAATGTGATATGCCAATTTTATTGAAACATATTCCTTCTTCATTTCTTGACAAACAATTTCTTTTTGATCACATTCTTCTGTCTTTTTCAAAACATTTTCTTTCAAAACTTCATTTTCTTTTTCTAACTTTTTACATTTTTCCAAAAGTTTTTCATCATTTTCTTTCAAAATCTTTTCGTTTTCTAACATTTCTTTGCATTTATTTTTGAAAACATTTTCAATTTTTGTGAATTGTTTGTCTTTTTCAGTACAAGCAATGCACGTTTCCATGCATTTCTTGCACTGTTCAACAGTTGTCAAGATTTCAGAGTTAGAATTTACCTCAGTGATCGGCACTTCGGTGTTTGCAGCAACTTCTGTCTGACCAGCAACATTCTGCTTTTGTTCAACACCAACTTCTTCACCAATTTCCAAATTCTCATTCTTCACTTCTTCTTTCTCCTTAGTTTCTTCAACTTGCTGCTCTTCAGTAGCAGCTTTCTCAACTTCTACATTCACCACAACTTCTTCTTTTTCTTCAACAACTTCAACTTTAATCTCTTCAGCTACCTTCTTCAATTCTTCAACCATACACTCAACATTCTTCTTCATTCTCTCTTCATCTATCTTCTTCAAACTCGATATCATGACTTCTCTTATGAGTTTTTCCAGCTTTTCCTCATAATTTTTGTCTTTTACAGCATTTGAATAAAATTCGCCGACCCGAGGAATTACTAGAAGAACATCATCAAAAACTATGTCCTTCTTGGAAACAACAGGTTCACCATATTTGTTGACATAACACTCTCGTTTCTTATCCCATCTTTTGTATCTAACAGCTTCATCATATTCTCTTTGCATATCATTCATTCTGTTCGCAGCCATTCTTATTTCTCTGTCTGTTTTCTCACTCAGAAATTCTTCTCTGGTTTTCTCTTTAACTTCAGCAACAACATTTTCTTCTTTGTTTTCCTCTTTGATTTCAGCAACAAAAACATAATGTTTTCTATTTGATGGTTTTCTGCCATGAGCTGTTTTTTGAATATCAACACGATCTTCTTCCGGACAAACTTGACTCCAATCATATCCTTCATCATCGTGAATTATAGCATAAGCTCTTGACTTCTCTCTGGGTTTATCTTCAATCTTCTTTGGCTCTTCTCTGCTACGGTGGTAAATCTCCTTTCGGTAGTAATCATCATTGAACGGATGTTCATTTCCACCAACAGCAGAATTGTTGCACTCTCTTTTGAAATGACCTTTTTGCTTACATTTGAAGCAGGTCACTTTGGACTTATCAAATCCAAGCTTTGTAGATGCACCACCAAGAGATTGCTTCCCAGTAATTTCCATATATCTCTGAGCTCTGCGGATGCAGCTTGCCAAACACCAACGAATGTCAATGAGTTCCATCTCTTCCGGATCAATCTGGTCGTAGTCTTCTTTGGTTAACTCAGAGTTACCAATCTTGCCTGCAACTAGACCTTCATATGATTCCAGAACAGATTCAAGGAAGCTCATTTGCTGCTTAGCTGCATTGATGCTCATAGTCGGAGAATTTTTCAGTTTAAGAGCGATGTTGCAAAGAACTTCTTCAGATTCTTCAGAGCTTGCTTTTGAAGAAGATGAATGATAACCCGGATCGTAACTTGATGAGCTTTTCTGAGGTTCTTTTGTCCTCTCACCACTGAATGCTGTCTATGGTGATCTATCAGCTTTCACCGAAGGTATATTGCCTTTATAATAAAGACCAACATTCTGCTGATGCGAAGAACTGCTCATCTTGTCCTGCTTTTGCAACTCAAGTTCATGACTCTCTATCTTTTCTATCAAAACATCAAGAGAAATTGTATCGTATAAAGCATCATTTTTCAGGATAAAAACAAACGTTTGCCACTGGTCAGCTTGTGGTAACGCTTCTATAAGTTTGTCTATTATTTCTTCTCTTGTTTTTTCAATCTTAAATCTTTCTAGTTCGATTTTTTGATGACAAAAACGTTCAATCATTTGACGAACTGATTCACCGTTAAGACTATCAAACAAATCAAATTCCTTTTTTAATAAAGCAATTTTGTTCTTCCTGATTTGTTTACCACCCTCTGCCTTAACCCGTAAAGCTTCCCAAACCAATTTTGAAGTTCCGTCATGTTGCAGTAAAGCAAACATGTCATTTCTGATTGCCAACTGGATCAAAGCAATCATTCTCTATTCTGCTGAGAATTCTGCTTTGTCATCTTTAGGTAAGTCTTTGAGTGGAAGCTCTTCTCCTTTATCATTAGTCGGCCTTTTGTACCCAAACTCCAAACAAAACCAGCTCTCGTGAGCATAGGCTTTTGCCCAACCAATGAACCTCTCTTTCCACCACATGTAATCTTCAATGCTTTCCAAAGTTGGTGGCTTCGAGTGTGTTCCGTAGAAGTTATAGTTTTCGGTGTGATAGTAGATGTTTCAGATGATTCGGATGTAAACGCGTTGTAGAACGTGTTGTAGAACTCTTCAGCCATGATATGATCTTCTCGAATTACAAGCACCTTTTATAATCACCTGAAGTAAGAACAAACAAACACAATGAGTTTAATCAATATCAAACAAATGAATCGGACGGGTATCCGATCGAGTGAGTCAACACAAGTCAACAGTGAAAATAATCTCGTGACAACGCTGTCCGTTCGGATGAGACTGCTATCCGTTCGGGTGAGATTGAATCCGTTCGGGTGAGATAGTATCCGGATGGAGATCCGTGCGGATGGGGATCCGTGCGGATGGTGTGATCCGTCCGGATGAGGATCCGTGCGGATAGTGGTGATTCGTCCGGATGGTGTGTGGTTGAAGGTAATCCGTACGGGTGGGGATCCGTACGAATGGTGTGATCCGTCCGGATTACTTGTTGACCTTTTGACCACAATAAATGAACGACAATCTCGCTTGTAACCTGACAATAACCCTTCACGTGAGAATCTGATTTCAATTAATAAAAGTGGCCGACAACCTGTTATCTGTCACATGTACTGATGCACATAACAATCAATATGAATTATTATAAATGGCCGACAAATTCAGATATATATATATGCTTATTTGACCGAAGATATGAATTCTAACTATACTTGATAATCACGTGACAGCAATTAATGAGGACGATACAACTGTAATGAAGATTACATGCACAATGATTTCAATGATTATCAATGTTGACTAAGCGACTTGATCGGGTGAGATGTTGTGACACGTATTGTTATCCGCGCGAGTGGTCAACAAGTCAACACGGATTGCTGTGACGCGGAGTGCTATCCGTGCGGACAAGTAATTCGCTCGGATAGGTCAACAATAGTCAAAGCTTTTAAATGAAAATGTAATGCCACGGATTGTTATCCGTGCGAACAATCAGTCAACAAGTCAACACGAATTGCTATCCGCGCGAGTGGGATTTGGCTGAAGGTAATCCGTGCGAGTGGGTAATCCGTGCGGATAGGTAATCCGTGCGGATGTGATGATCCGTCCGGATGAAGATGAACAGTTCAGCGATCTCAATCACGAAAACTCAGATTTCTCTCAAACGACATGTAATTTTGACCTGAAAATTTGTAGGGTTATAGATCAGACAATTTCACATAACATATCAAAAAATTAGCGAATTTGGACCGTAAAAACCCTGTCAATTTTGCAAAATTCAGAGAAAAACATGAAGAACAAGAAAGATATGAGAAATTTGACAAATCTGGATGATTTTGGCTCTGAATCTGCTCAAATCTTGAACGATTCTGTGTGTTTGATCTTCGCAACCGAGCACCTGCTCTGATACCACTTGTTAGGACCGGTTTTGACTCCGTTTCGATTGTGAACCGAACGTGTGACGTGCGGAATCCATACACGAACGTGACCGAACACACGAGACGTAATTATAATCTGTGATTCGATATAAGATCTGAAAACGTACAAACACTTGAATCACCTTTTGCCTTTCTCTCTCTACTTTCTCTCTCTAGCTTCTATCTCCTCAAATGTAGCAAATGGCAAAAGTTCTAAATGAGAACCCTAATGGTTCTATTTATAGGCCAAGGTTATAATGAGAGATCTCATTATTTACATAAATGCCACCTTGCCTTTCTTAACTAGATATTACAATAAAAGGCTAGATTTAACATGTTTCAGCTACGGTCATGAGATGACGGAGGCGATAGACATAAATGCACTAACAGTGTGACATGACCCGAGCCTGATGTTTGACCACAGTTGACCGAACCCGAGCCGAGACCGCACCCTTTTGCTTCCTGTGTAACCTGAAACCAAAACGAGACTTCACCCGAAACGTGAAACATTGAACATAGCTACCACCACTGTCGCCATTTATTCCGGCGACTATACGCCGCCGTCAACCACCCACGACCACCAAGGAACTACCTCGTCAGTGCTACTAACCACCACACCGCCACCGCAACCTGAAATAACCACTCACTGGCCAGAATATCATCGGACCTTTACAGGTCTAGAAGAAGGAGAGAAAGAAAGGGGAGGAGTTAAGGGACTTACCAGAGTGACAATTCTAGGTGTGCGACTGCCGGAGTTGGAATCCACACCACCGTAGTTCAAAACTGAAAACCATCACCGGAATCTCTATCGGAGGGTGTGATTAAGGGGGTACTCCACGGGTCTATCGTGAGATTTCACATCCGTCACCGCCATGCCGCCGTTCACCGCCACCGTCTCCGCCGGGGTGCCGCCCTGTACCGCCTTTGGCTCCGCCGGCCGGCTGTGCTTGTCTACCTAAGAAGGTGACGAGAGGGAGAGAGTTCAGGAGATATTGAGAGAGAATGGGATAAGGTGTGGGTGTGCTATGAAGAGGATAAGGTTTTAGGTGGCTTTTATAGCTAGGGTTTCTTAGTGGGCTTGAGCCCAAGGCACACTAGCCCGGTTTCTTGTGTTTCGTGCGGCCCAAACGCTCCTACGTAGCCCGTTTTCGAACCCGATCTTCATGGAATGTCGTAGAATATAGTTTTAGGATTAAAACACATAGAATAGGGTCGGTTGTCGACGTTTGACGTGTTCGTTCGTCCGTTGCGTTAAAATCACGTAAAATGCGTCGTTTGTCGTTTTTAATCTGTTTTTCGATCCGGTTTCGACTGTGTACAATAAAACTTGATTACGGAGCTAAATATATTATAATATTTCAGTTTTCAAGGTAATACGTGTGTCCCATGCTTTCATTTCGTTGTCGGGGCGTTCCTGCAGTCGCTTTTTTGTTCACGTTTGCGCTTTGTGACGTTCGAAAGCATGACAGATTCGCAAAACCGAATTCATATGTATGAAATATATGTATATAATTCGTATTTGTCAGCATTGTCAGTATTTTGTACGGGTTCAGTTCGTTGTCGTTTAACGTTTAGCAGATTTCTCGCAAATCAACATTCGCGTACTGTAAAGTCGGATTGACGTTCATAGGCACTCCAAAAGGCCTAACTAAGTTAATTTATATCTTAAACAATACTTATAATCGTATTAATGTTTGTTTTGCACATAATTAAAAGCCATAAATTTCTGGTGTAACATTCTCCCCCTGTTAATAAAATTTCGTCCTCAAAATTTAGACTATGTTAACTCCTTAGAGTTATGTTATGCTTAGGTAGATACGAATAATACCAAAATGAATGGCCATGAAATCAAATCAAGACTTATTCGAATCATGTGAATTCAAGGACATACTACAACAATAAGCACCCAACGGTTAAAAGGAATGTATTTCAGAATTTGATGTCAAGGGAAATGAGACGTATTGGTATTGTCACCAGTGTGACTAAGTTAACAATGGTCCAATAAAAGAGGAATTTCGACCGACAGAATTCCAAACGAACGTTCACAATATGCAAATAAATTTTATAAACAATAACATCCACTAGATGAAACTTAGAATCAACAGGCTCAAATGAAATAGAAACACGAAGATGATTTATCAGCTATCGAACCATTAAATGAGTTGATTTGCAAGGATACACCGAAATACAATAGAATCTAGTGTACCATTGTCTTAATACATAGTTGTATTAAGACTATTTAAATGATGAGTCAAACGAAAAGCATACATAGTTTTGCATGAAACGCTCGATCATGATTTGTCACAACCCCCGACCCCATCCTGGGAGCGGGATCCATTAACCAGTCGAGTGGTACCGGTGTTTATTAAATACACAGCGGAAAATTTTTCCATCAGGATCGTAGTTAGGAAATAATTTCAGAGTTTGTAAAAACACCAAACTTTTAATATTAAACAAATGGGCTAAAATCTGTATTTCATTCAAATGCTTTTATAGGGATATACCCTAATTGATAAAACATATATAGGTATTTATAGCCACTTTATTTAAGCCTTCAATGCTCCATAGCAAGCTTCTATTACTTTCATTGTAAGTTACCTGAAACGTGTTTAAAAATATTTTATCAGCAAGAAATACTGGCGAATTCATTCTTATATTTTACAGTATAAAGGGAGATTACATTGCTTATATCTACCAAAAACTCAATCAGTATTTGTCACATGGTGGCAGTTCCGATGTGAGTCATATCACTCATTGGCTAACTTTCGTCTAATAGTGAAGGTTATCAAGTAATGTATATATTATATCTTACTATTATTCAAAGATATTTGTCACTAGGCGATTCCCGTGGCGGTGGTCATATCACTGTTGATTATTCTTTCAGCTAGTGACTATGGTCGTAACCCTGTTGATCGTTCTTTCTATTAGTTACTGAGGTCGTATCACTTTTGATCGTTCTTTCAACTGGTGACTGTGGTCCTATTAATGTTGATCATTTTTTCAACTAGTGACTGTGGTCATAACACTGTTGATCATTCTTTCAACTAGTTACTGTGGTCGTATCACTGTTAATTGTTCTTTCAACTAGTGACTGTGGTCATATCACTGTTGATCATTCTTTCAACTAGTGACTGTGGTCATATCACTGTTGATCATTCTTTCAACTAGTGATTGTGGTCGTATCACTGTTGATCATTCTTTCAACTAGGTCATATCACTGTTGATCA
Organism: Helianthus tuberosus; assembly: GCA_030545235.1. NCBI lineage: Eukaryota > Viridiplantae > Streptophyta > Magnoliopsida > Asterales > Asteraceae > Helianthus > Helianthus tuberosus. The sequence continues at coordinate 85,261,703 of CM060371.1, read as the reverse complement.
TTCTTTCAACTAGTGACTGTGGTCATATCATTGTTGATCATTCTTTCAACTAGTGACTGTGGTCATATCACTGTTGATCATTTTTTCAACTAATGACTGTGGTCTTATCACTGTTGATCATTTTTTCAACTAGTGATTGTGGTCTTATCACTGTTGATCATTCTTTCAACTAGTGACTGTGGACTTATCACTGTTGATCATTCTTTCAACTAGTGACTCTTATCAAATAATGTATACCAAACTCCACATATCGGTAGTAATTTCTGAATACATAACCCAACTCAAACTTTATGCACATATTATTAATTACATGTGGTACCGTGGGAATACACTTTGGCTATATCAACTAGTTACTGTGATATATATATTATGGCTAGAAATGATATTATTTATTTTGTAATATATATATGTGCATATATATAGTCAGGGTTGGAGTTGGCTACAAAGTCCATTTTTCCTACAAAGTGTACAAAGTCATAAAATACCATAATGTCAACCATAAAACACACTCAAAACCCACAAATAACATAGTGGAGGTTACTAAAACACCATATTTGTGAGTTTTGTGTTGTGTTTTGAATGATAAGGCTTTGATTATCAAATGTCTAACATTAGTGTGTTTTATGTTGATTATCGTATTGTGTTTTATATTCATAGTTGTACGATGGTGTGTTTGATGTTTTTAAGGATGGTTAGGGTTTGGATATTGCGTTTTAGTGATCTTCACTATGTTATTTGTGGGTTTTGAGTGTGTTTTATGGCTGAAATTGTGGTGTTTTAAGGCTTTGTACACTTTGTAGGAAAAAGGAACTTTGTAGCCGAACCCCACCCAATATAGTGAATGCATTATATTTTATTATAACCCCATTAAATATAGGGTTATAATATTTATAGTGTTTTGATATGTATAAAATTTTATAACACTATGGAGTGCACATACCTAGTATACACGTGTTTTATTAAGTTAATATATAGTGTTATATATTTAAGTTTCGTTAAATTATAACATTTAATAACATACATAACGTGTATCCTATGTATTTTATAGATGCATAAATCTAAGTTTTTATAGATACATAAATTAATATATAAGGTTTTCAATTTAAGTAGCATAATTAAATATCTATACATTAACCTTATTTGTGCTACTTATATGAATAATTTTTATTTAAAAAATATAAGTATTTGTCATTATAATTTATATCAACTTGTAAAGCAAATAGGGTTTTGAAAGCATTTCCACATACTGGCAATAATTTGTAGAATACAAAGACTCGATCACTATAAATATAACTGAAAAACATTTAAGGTTTTGCAAAACAGTTTGATAAAAAGAGAGAATGACTCACTTTGTAACTTTAGGGTTTAACTTCAGGCCTCCTCGTATAATCTTTGGTATAATTCCTGAGCTATTAATAAAATATACAATGCACTCGTGTTAGTATAATAACCCAATTCAACTTTATCAATACATCACGAGATCAGAACCCCAACGTAGTTTACAAAGCATAGCCTTTATTAGGCACCGCCTTCACATCCGTTGCTGGGTTCAAGATCGATTGGACAAGGTATCGAATCAGTGATCAGGGGTTAAAATACTTAAAACGGGGCATAGCTTTATTGGATTTAGGGGTGTAATACTAAAGAAAATGGGAATATATGTGAGCAGAGAGATGGCGAGAGGAAAGAAACAAAAGGGGTGAACATTTGTGAAGCTAACCACTTCTATATATACTATGTTGAAACTTGGAAACCAAGTTTGAAATTTAGTCAACAAAATATTTGTTCTGATCATGGACACGTACACCAAATTCTTAAATTCATATTTGTTAAGTTTATTATTATTATTATTATTATTTTATTATTATAATTAATTCAGCTGCTTCACTCATTTATTGCTTATAACTTCTAAAATATGACGTTTTATAAAACGATGAATATTACATTTTGACCTAAGTTCATTAAAAACAGAGTAAGGTTAATTATAATGTATTTTTATTATTATAATTTTTAAACAGTTCCTATGTTCGTCTAAATACCTCATTATTCTAACAGTCAACTTACCCATAATCTACCCGTTTAATAATATAAGTTTTATATACTTTATTTTAATATAATAAAATGGAAATGTTACAAGATTAGCCCAAGCTACAAGTTGTACCGACGCCACAAGGTGTCGTAGTGATAGAAGTAATTCAATAATAGCGGTGACCGAAAAAGTTCACCGTGTTGCAATCAACTGAAAGGCTCAACGATGTAGATCTGAAAATTTGTTTCAAATGAGTCACAGGGAGTTTTAAATTGAAGGCGAAAGGACACTTAAATATATTTTTCGGTCGTTAGTGGAAAAACAATAAGTATCATAAAATATTCGACCGATGATGAAAGAACTGTTAAGAGGTACTGATCGGAATGTCGCGCTCCGGTTAAAGATAATATATATAAGCCCTATTTACCCTTAACAAATAGCTAGTGGTAGCAAGGTGTCGAACCACGAAGAGTATGTAGTTTGCGAATGGATTCGATTGAATTATCAAAAAGTGTCACAAATTATGAAGCTTGCTATGATCTTTTTGTATTTTTGTTTTGTTGAAAGATGTGAATTTAAACTAAGTGAATTGGTTTAATTGATTAAAGCGTAATGATTAACAATTGCAAGAAAACTTGATTACTAAACAATAATGATAAAAAGGGTTCACACCCGGTTTCGGTAATTGCCAACCTAGGGTTTCTACAAGTTTTTAGATTCAACTCAATTGCATACGATTAGCGGATTTAGTGTACCGTGACTTAGGTGCCAATAACTATCAACATTTGAAAAACGGACAAGAATGCACTTTGTAGTCAACACAAGTAAAACCTAACCAAGACAATGCATAACTACACATAACCATTTCGCAAAGTCATAACTTTATAATCGTTCGACAATTTACGAATACGAAACAAATGTAAACTATTGTCAATGGTTTCAAAAATCAATACAAATTGTCACAAAGTTGAATCAAGCACAATTCGAAACCCTAAATTAAACAACTACCTACACCGGGGTGAATCCGAGGTGATTAGTCGCTCATGGTTGAAGAAACTTGATCACCGAATGATTGGAACTTGAATGAAGTCATCTCGAAGCTTGAACAATGGAGAGTTGATGGATGTTGAAGGTTTTGGTGAAGGATGATGGTAAAAAGAATGAGGTATGGGTGATTAGGGTTTTATGGATGGATTGGTGATTGTGAATGATGGCGATGATGTTCTAGATGATTCAAAAATTGTTGTATGTTAGAGATCAATTGGTAGTGAATGGTAGGTGGTTGTGGCTCCAAGCTCAAAGTTCAAAACTCCCAAGATAGTGTAACTCACGAATTTAATGGCCTCCAAACCAATCACAATCGATTTCAACCAAGAAAAAAGCCAAAATTGCGTTTTCGGAAATCGCTGCCCGTCGCCGACGGGCCTGACCCCGTCGCCGACGGGTTCCCCTGATCACTCTTCCTGCCGACGGCCTATGTGACTGGATACGGGTTATCTAGGCCGACGGGTGTTTCTAGAGCCCGTCCGGGACGGCCTCTCACCCGTCGGCGACGGCCTCTATAGCACCATTTCCTGTTTTCTTGTGTCTTGAGTTCCCGGTTGACCGTAATGCGTTCCGGTTGATCAGTTTTCGTCCCGATGTCTTGTTAAGCTCCCAAAAAGCTCTTTAAACTTCATTAAACCTGCAAAAACACAAATTTAATTAAAAGTAGGCTATTCAAGATTAAAACTCATGTAAAACATAAAGTTACATAATTACGAACACCGGTTTTCAACCACGTATCACATCCCCACACTTGTCTTTTGCTTGCCCTCAAGCAAATCTGTTTTTCACTTTCACAAAGGTCAAACAACGAACGCACTCCCCATTCCCGAGACTAAGGTTAAGGTCTATTGTCATACAAAAGTTCAAACCTTTTACAACTTCCAACATATTTAACGGTAAAGTGAGCATTCACATATACAATGGTTATCCAAGATTAACCCGCCTGTAAAACTAACAAGTCATGCACATCCCTCACAATGTTCTCTCCACTCGGCTTATAATTTGGCTAATGTGTAATGTATTAGCACTTCAATCAATTAATCGCTCAAAACCGATTAGAACACGTACCCGCATAGGCTTGCAACTCAATCATTCTCCACCACCGATCACGAATACTAAGCACAAGTCATAAGGTCTTTGTAAGGGTTGTAACGGGGCTAGGCTAACGCTATGTTCCCGAGTTTCATTAAATGAGAGAAAAGAAGAGATTTGGAAGGAAATAATTTTTAGTTGTGTTCCAGAGTTTCATTAAAAGAGAGAAAAGAAGAGAAAATGAGAGATTTTTTGTCTAAAATTAATCTTTCCAATTTGGAAAGAACCGGAGAGAAAAGAAAAGAAAATGAAAGAATCATTTCTTTTCTCTCTTCAACTTAACTCGGGAACACAGTGTAAGGGTAGGAAATAGGATATTTTAAAGTGGCTAAGGTGATGAAAATTCGATTTTTATTACAAAATACTAATCTATGCACAACTAACTATCACAATCAAACTAGAAGGCAACAAGCTTTCACCTTTTATTTCTCAAACTAAGAACATATATTTTTGTTCTTTTCTCAACAATTTTCTCGTCTTTTTCATCACATTTTCTGTTTTTTTTATTCAAACAAACAAACCACGAATATACAAACTTGATTCCTATGATCAAATTTTCATCACACGGGTTTAAAAGAAAGAGGTTTTAAGGTTATGGGCTAAAGGGTGGTCAAACGAAAGGATTAGGCTCAAAATTGGCTACTAGGGGATAATTTTTGGGTAAGGATATAAAAATGGTGTAAAAGGAAAAGGTTTACCTAATGCCTTAATCATTCTCGTGCTTGTATTTGGTCTATGGTCTCGAACGTATCAAAAGTTGCAAGTTCTACAATACGTGACTAATGGTCCACTCAAACAAAGAAACATGTATATGTAAATCTATGATATAAAAGTGGCTCAAAACCTCACGTATAAGGGTGTGGTATGTGATATGCATAAAATGCTAGTTCCTTAGGCAAATTATTCCCAAATAATCACCCGCTAAATACCCGCCATGCTATTAATTTGAACGTGACCATGACAAAAGACCAAATGGGTTGTGACATCCCTCGTTGACTTAGTTACTTGTGCTTTTAAGATTGCTTTTGAAACAAGAAATTTTTTTGAACAATTTTTGAAATTTCCCCCATCCCCACACTTGAGGTAAACATTATCCTCAATGTGTAGTGTTTAAATGAACGGGTCAAAATCGAAAACTTTTACTACTCCCCCATCCCCACACTTGAGGTAAACATTGTCCTCAATGTGTAGGAACTAGAGTTTTAAAAAACGCACAAGGGATGCGACACGGCTAACTTCCCCAAAATTCCATCCCGGAAAATAAAATACAAATTACAATCCACTTATTACTAAACTAAGAATCAAAGTAAAAAGAAAACGCATGCACCTGATTTTTGTCGCTTGATGCACTTGTGTTCTTCTTTTCTTCACAAAACGGTTGTCCCGCGAACATGTTGTACCTACAAATTCTAACCCTTGTGTAGAAGCATGCTTCTCACAACCATTAAAATTTGTTAGCTACTTAGTTCTACCAATTTTATAAAAGTGTTACCAAGTTATGCGTTAGTTTACCTTGATTTATGTGGAAAAATAATTCACAACAATAACAAACCTAACTCAGTTTCGTAGGAATCACGGTTGCATTTAGCGTATGCAACAAGCCCTTTTAAACCCCCCAATAGCTTGGGAGGACGAGTAGTGTGACAACTGGCACCAAACCGGTAATTCCGTACACTTTAAATTATTATTTAATGACTGCATTTATGTGCTTAAATGTCAACATAGTCTGGTTACATACTATACTTGTGAATTCATGCACGTTTTATACTACAAAATATTGCTTTATGCATTAACAAGAGCGTTGCATCAGAAATACTAGTAAACTCACCGGTAAGACACAATGTGTCAACAGAACCGCAGAAAGCAGTCAGACATTAGAATTGCGGCCTAGGTGTAGGTCCAACGACAAAAATACATTAAAACCCAAGAGTACATACAAGGGTTAACGTATATACATTCCGAAAGGTAATATAAGCACTAGAAAGCACCCGAAACGCACTTTAAGTGCAGAATTTCAGTAAATTCAGCTATAATCAGCATTATGGCACTGAAATATTATGCAGAAATTACGTTTTATCACCCAGAATACTTCCGTAAGTGTCGGGAATTATAAGGGTTACAAAAGGGTACTTAAAAGACACTAAAAGGTGCAATTTAGCACTTTAACGAACCGGTATTCAACCGAACAACCGGACTTTACCCGGAACACAAAAATATTGTCAAACACATTGTTTTTATTTTTCTGAGCTAGTTAGGGACCCCGAACACCCTAACACGCTATATATTTAGTAACACACCATAAGACACTAACTAAACACTTAACCTTCTAACTAACTTAGTTACTTACCAATTGCAACACAACTAAACCAACCCCCCCCCCCCCCTAACCGGTTATGGATTAGTGGGACACCCCACTTGATTTTCTATGATTTAAAAATAAGATCATGTTAAGTATCTTGAAGACACTTGGACTAGAGGGTAATACAATGTTGGAGGATTTTCTATAAAACCACAAGACCTTCTCTCATTCTTGTCATTCACACAACAAACACTTGCAACTCTCTCTCCCTCCTCTTGCTTGTTCGGCCGAGACCACACACAACCACCATCATCACCATCAAGTTTCTTTCATACAATCTCTAGTGATCCAAGGGTGTTAGTGATCATACAAGTAAGCTCGGTGTGTTCGGAAGCTCAAGGACCTCTCTCATCTTCTTTTATCCACCACATTTCTTCACTTGAACTTCCCTAGCCTTGAGCTAGTGGTAAGAACTTAGATCCTTGCATTTCTCATCTTGTTTAAATGGTTAAAGTATGATTCATAATGTTAAATGTGAAGAACACCAAGAACCATGAACTTGAAACCTTAACATAAGCTTGAAACCATGAGAAATCATGATGTTCATGTCTTGTGATGCTTGTTGATTATTGTTTACACATGTAGTTGATGTTGACCATCATATGGTCTTGCTAGATCATGATTAAAAATATGATCCAGCAAGATGAGAAAGTAGACTTGTTGTAGGATGATGGATCATCCACATAAAAATCATGAACTTGGAAGACCACTTTGTTTTCTTGAAAAGTGATGACAAAGTAAGTTGTTAAACACATAGATCTAAATATTTGTGAATGATTTTTAAAGAAACCAAGTCTAAAATACAAGTTTCACTTAATCTTGGTTTTTAAACAAATAAACCTTATTTTTGGTGGTTAATAAAATATGGAAATATGTAAGTAACAAGAAACATCCATGAAGAAACATTTTTAGAAAATATGATCTTAAGTTGTAAAGATCTAAATCCTTTAAGGATGATGTTTTTAAAAGATCAACCACACTTCAAAGGGTAACTAAACCCACTAAATAACATGGTAAGTTACTACAAGTTTTTACAAGAACTTCAAGTTCATGATATGGTGTGATTTACATGATTTTGGCTTATGATAAGTCTTGATTGTGTTGTTGATATTGTTGATGATTTAAAAGAAAATAAACAAATGTTTTGAAAACATGGGAAACCTCCATTTTTAGGGGAAACTCTGCCAAAATTTTTATAAATTTTGACACTTAGAAAAATATAAGTTTTTGAGAAACTTATCCCCTAAAAATGTATCTCAAAGTATCTACCAAGGTTTCCCTAATTTTTGTGTTAAGAAATGACGATTTCTTCAAGACTAAAACTGATATTAAGTATGTATATTTATGAGAAAAATATATATATTTATTGATCACCAAATTTTGTGCTAAGTGTATGTAGTATGTATTACATGTAATAGTGTATTAGGACTTGAAAATACACTAAATACTCCTAAGAAGTAAAAACACAAAAATACACATACAACATACAAGATACATAATTCGGGGGCAAAATACAAGAAACTTATATATTTTTTTTTGAGAAAATAATATAAGTAAGACACTTAGTTAAAAATATAAATTATTTTTAACACAAGAATACATATACAAAAGATAGTGACTTGTGCTTGTGTGATACAAGTCTAGTGACTAACGATAATAAAACACGTATAGGTCACTACGTTAATTAAGCAAATCCGGTAAAGTTTCGACGCAAAGAGCGCAAAGTTGTGAGTTCATGCTCCCCCTTTTCTTTTAACTGTTTTCAGTTTTATAACTTCGGAGGTGAAATACATGTTACAAATACGACAATATTTAAATGGTATGATACAAAAACAAGAGGCACTCTTGGTGATAACTAGTACCAAGTATGATGCGTTTTGAGAACTGATACGAGAAATCGTGTCACGAATAGGGTACCATAAGCACCATTAATCGTGTACATACTTAGACCGCAGAACAAAAGGTTAGATCTAATGGGTTTCAGGTCAGCCCCACTCTTGGTGACAACTAGTACCGAGTAGTGTTTTTTGTGCCTCAGTCGTGAATCGACTACTTGAAAAATGCCTATGGTTTGGTGACTTCCTATGTCGTGTCACATGTTAATGGCCTTGCAACCCATTAACACTTGATACATACAGAAATACATGATTTATACAAGAATACGTGATTTATACAAGATACATACCATGTTTTTCATACAAAGTATACAAACGTACATTACAAGAACTGCATGAATTCACACCAACATTATGTTGACGTTTTTCAAAACTTACATGTATTTCAGGTAACTAAAGTGGATGTGCGCACGGTCTTACTCATGCTTGTGGATGTCGTCTATGTTTATCTTTAAATAAAGTTGTAAACTTTTAAGACAATGTTTTATGCTATCTCGTGATGTAAACGCTAATCTTATGTTTTCAAATTATGGGATGTTTGGTATTTGATGTTATTTTTACGAGCATGTAGTATGTTTACCTTTCGTATGCAATGAGAACCCTTCATGATCACACCTCGTGCTTCCGCCGCAGAAAGGGGTGTGACAGATTGGTATCAGAGCCGCGATTGTAGTGAACCAGGATTCCTTCTCGAGTCTAGTCTACAATCTCTAGGATCCTTTCACGAAAAAAAATTTTCAAAGAGTTTTCATTTCATAAAACGTCCCGCGACATCCACTACCTGAAACTGTTTACAAGAGTCAAGAAAAGACACTACGAGACTTAGGGTGCACAAGAGTAGCACTTGTCTTTGACTGAGAAATTACTTGCAATTATGTGTGATAATTAGCATATACACATACTAGAAATTGAATACCACTAGTATACGTGACTTTACCTGAAAACAATGGCCTATCTGAAGAAAGAGATACAAGAAGAAAGCGTACCAAAGACTGCATTCCGAACGCGTTATGGGCACTACGAGTTTCTTGTGATGCCATTCGGACTGACGAACGCACCAGCGGTCTTTATGGATCTGATGAACCGCGTATGCAAACCATATCTCAATAAATTCGTGATTGTATTTATCGATGATATCCACATTTACTCACGGACGAAAGAAGAGCACGAGCAACACCTCAGAACTATTTTGGAACTACTGAAGAAGGAGAAATTATATGCAAAGTTCTCGAAGTGCGAATTCTGGATTCGCGAAGTACAATTTCTTGGTCATTTTGTGAATGAGAAGGGCATTCATGTAGACCCATCCAAAATTGAAGCAATAAAGAACTGGGAAGCCCCCAAAACCCCAACTGAAGTTCGACAATTTTTGGGCTTAGTGGGCTATTACCGACGGTTTATCGAGAACTTCTCAAAGATATCTCAACCATTGACGACCCTTACACAGAAAGACAAGAAGTACGACTGGGTGACAAGCAGGAAGAAGCCTTCCAGCTACTTAAAAATAAGCTATGCGATGCACCAATACTATCATTACCCGAAGGCACTGAAGACTTTGTGGTATACTGCGATGCTTCACGACAAGGTTTGGGTTGCGTGCTCATGCAACGCCTAAAAGTCATCGCTTACGCTTCAAGACAATTGAAGGTTCACGAAAGAAACTATACCACTCATGACTTGGAACTGGGCGCGGCGGTATTTGCCTTGAAGATCTGGCGACACTATATGTATGGTACTCGATGTACAATCTTCACAGATCACAAAAGTCTACAACACATATTTGATCAGAAGGAATTGAACATGCGCCAGCGGCGATGGGTCGAGCTGCTAAATGATTACGACTGTGAGATTAAGTACCATCCTGGAAAGGCAAACGTTGTAGCGGACGCTTTAAGTCGAAAGAAAAGGTTAAGACCCTAAGGGTTCGAGCATTGGAAATGACGATTCGAACGAACCTCACTGCTCGTATTCGTGACGCACAACAAGAAGCCCTTAAAATGGAAAACCGTAAAGCTGAATACTTACGGGGTATGTTGAAATATATGGTGTCAAATGAAGAGGGCGCCTTATACTTTAAGAAGCGTATTTGGGTTCCGCTCTATGGCGGTATACGAGAAGTCATCCTTGATGAAGCACATAAATCGAGATACTCGATCCATCGAGGATCGGACAAGATGTATCAAGACTTAAAAGAATACTATTGGTGGCCGAGACTCAAAAGCGACGTTGCTGTCTATGTTGGGAAATGCCTAACCTGTGCTAAGGTTAAGGCTGAATATCAGAAACCGTCCGGCCTACTACAACAACCAGAGATCCCCATATGGAAGTGGGAGCAAATCTCAATGGACTTCATAAAAAAATTACCCAGGACCCCGAGAGGGCACGATATGATATGGCTGATAGTCGATCGGTTAACGAAGTCTGCGCATTTCCTACCAATCCGAGAGAAGGATAGCACTGGAAAGCTTGCTGAAATATACTTAAAAGAAATTGTGACACGTCATGGAGTGCCTATCTCCATCATTTCAGACAGAGATGGATGCTTTGTCTCAAAGATCTGGCAATCCTTTCAGGAAGCCTTTGGATCTCAGCTAGATCTAAGCACGGCCTTCCATCCACAAACAGACGGCCAGAGCGAACGGACTATACAAACGTTAGAAGATATGCTTCGCGCATGTGTTATGGACCTAGGCGGCAGCTGGGATACTCATCTACCTTTAGTTGAATTTTCCTACAATAACAGTTATCATACAAGCCTAAAAGCCGCACCGTTCGAAGCCCTATATGGCCGCAAGTGCAGATCGCCCTTATGTTGGGCAGACGCTGGATACAAACGAATGGTTGGTCCTGAACTTATACAAGAGACAACCGACAAGATTATGCAGATCTGAGAGCGCATTAAGGCGGCTCGAGATCGGCAAAAGAGCTACGCTGATCGAAGACGAAAACCATTAGAATTCGTGGTTGGAGACAAAGTGTTGTTAAAGGTCTCACCTTGGAAGGGCGTAGTCAGATTCGGAAAACGTGGGAAGCTGAATCCCCGATACATCGGACCATTCAAGATTCTAGAAAGAATTGGTACCGTGGCATACAAATTGGAGTTACCGGAAGAACTTAATGGAGTACATGATACGTTTCATGTATCCAACCTCAAGAAGAGTCCAACACAAGAAAACGTGATCATCCCTGCGGATGAAGTGCATATTGATGATGCCCTCCGATTTACAGAACAACCCGTTGAGGTTACCGACTGGAAAGTCAACAAGACCAGGAGGAGCAGTGTGAAACTTGTCAAAGTACGTTGGAACTCAAGGCACGGACCCGAGTATACGTGGGAACGTGAAGTCCAGTTCAAAGAAAAGTATCCCCACCTGTTCAAGAAGACTCCTGCGAGAGCTGGTTCAGCTTGAATTTCGGGACGAAATTCTTTTAACGGGGGGAGACTGTGACAACTGGCACCAAACCGGTAATTTCCGTACACTTTAAATTATTATTTAATGACTGCAATTATGTGCTTAAATGTCAACATAGTCTGGTTACATACTATACTTGTGAATTCATGCACGTTTTATACTACAAAATATTGCTTTATGCATTAACAAGAGCGTTGCGTCAGAAATACTAGTAAACTCACCGGTAAGACACATTGTGTCAACAGAACTGCAGAAAGCAGTCAGACATTAGAATTGAGGCCTAGGTGTAGGTCCAACGACAAGAATACATTAAAACCCAAGAGTACATACAAGGGTTAACGTATATACATTCCGAAAGCTAATATAAGCACTAGAAAGCACCCGAAACGCACTTTAAGTGCAGAATTTCAGTAAATTCAGCTATAATCAGCATTATGGCACTGAAATATTATGCAAAAATTACGTTTTATCACCCAGAATACTTCCCTAAGTGTCGGGAATTATAAGGGTTACAAAAGGGTACTTAAAAGACACTAAAAGGTGCAATTTAGCACTTTAACGAACCGGTATTCAACCGAACAACCGGACTTTACCCGGAACACAAAAATATTGTCAAACACATTGTTTTTATTTTTCTGAGCTAGTTAGGGACCCCGAACACCCTAACACACTATATATTTAGTAACACACCATAAGACACTAACTAAACACTTAACCTTCTAACTAACTTAGTTACTTACCAATTGCAACACAACTAAACCTACCCCCCCCCCCCCCCCAACCGGTTATGGATTAGTGGGACACCCCACTTGATTTTCTATGATTTAAAAATAAGATCATGTTAAGTATCTTGAAGACACTTGGACTAGAGGGTAATACAATGTTGGAGGATTTTCTATAAAACCACAAGACCTTCTCTCATTCTGATCATTCAAACAACAAACACTTGCAACTCTCTCTCCCTCCTCTTGCTTGTTCGGCCGAGACCACACACAACCACCATCATCACCATCAAGTTTCTTTCATACAATCTCTAGTGATCCAAGGGTGTTAGTGATCATACAAGTAAGCTCGGTGTGTTCGGAAGCTCAAGGACCTCTCTCATCTTCTTTTATCCACCACATTTCTTCACTTGAACTTCCCTAGCCTTGAGCTAGTGGTAAGAACTTAGATCCTTGCATTTCTCATCTTGTTTAAATGGTTAAAGTATGATTCATAATGTTAAATGTGAAGAACACCAAGAACCATGAACTTGAAACCTTAACATAAGCTTGAAACCATGAGAAATCATGATGTTCATGTCTTGTGATGCTTGTTGATTATTGTTTACACATGTAGTTGATGTTGACCATCATATGGTCTTGCTAGATCATGATTAAAAACATGATCTAGCAAGATGAGAAAGTAGACTTGTTGTAGGATGATGGATCATCCACATAAAAATCATGAACTTGGAAGACCACTTTGATTAAAAACATGATCTAGCAAGATAACAAAGTAAGTTGTTAAACACATAGATCTAAATATTTGTGAATGATTTTTAAAGAAACCAAGTCTAAAATACAAGTTTCACTTAATCTTGGTTTTTAAACAAATAAACCTTATTTTTGGTGGTTAATAAAATATGGAAATATGTAAGTAACAAGAAACATCCATGAAGAAACATTTTTAGAAAATATGATCATAAGTTGTAAAGATCTAAATCCTTTAAGGATGATGTTTTTAAAAGATCACCCACACTTCAAAGGGTAACTAAACCCACTAAATAACATGGTAAGTTACTACAAGTTTTTACAAGAACTTCAAGTTCATGATATGGTGTGATTTACATGATTTTGGCTTATGATAAGTCTTGATTGTGTTGTTGATATTGTTGATGATTTAAAAGAAAATAAACACATGTTTTGAAAACATGGGAAACCTCCATTTTTAGGGGAAACTCTGCCAAAATTTTTATAAATTTTGACACTTAGAAAAATATAAGTTTTTGAGTAACTTATCCCCTAAAAATTTATCTCAAAGTATCTACCAAGGTTTCCCTAATTTTTGTGTTAAGAAATGACGATTTCTTCAAGACTAAAACTGATATTAAGTATGTATATTTATGAGAAAAATATATATATTTATTGATCACCAAATTTTGTGCTAAGTGTATGTAGTATGTATTACATGTAATAGTGTATTAGGACTTGAAAATACACTAAATACTCCTAAGAAGTAAAAACACAAAAATACACATACAACATACAAGATACATAATTCGGGTGCAAAATACAAGAAACTTGTATATATATTTTTTTGAGAAAATAATATAAGTAAGACACTTAGTTAAAAATATAAATTATTTTTAACACAAGAATACATATACAAAAGATAGTGACTTGTGCTTGTGTGATACAAGTCTAGTGACTAACGATAATAAAACACGTATAGGTCACGATGTTAATTAAGCAAATCTGGTGAAGTTTACGACGCAAGGAGCGCAAAGTTGTGAGTTCATGCTCCCCCTTTTCTTTTAACTGTTTTCAGTTTTATAACTTCGGGGGTGAAATACATGTTACAAATACGACAATATTTAAATGGTATGATACAAAAACAAGAGGCACTCTTGGTGATAACTAGTACCAAGTATGATGCGTTTTGAGAACTGATACGAGAAATCGTGTCACGAATAGGGTACCATAAGCACCATTAATCGTGTACATACTTAGACCGTAGAACAAAAGGTTAGATCTAATAGGTTTCAGGGCAGCCCCACTCTTGGTGACAACTAGTACCGAGTAGTGTTTTTGTGTCTTAGTCGTGAATCGACTACTAGAAAAATGCCTATGGTTTGGTGACTTCCTATGTCGTGTCACATGTTAATGGCCTTGCAACCCATTAACACTTGATACATACAGAAATACATGATTTATACAAGAATACGTGATTTTTACAAGATACATACCATGTTTTTCATACAAAGTATACAAACGTACATTACAAGAACTGCATGCATTCACACCAACATTATGTTGACGTTTTTCAAAACTTACATGTATTTCAGGTAACTAAAGTGGATGTGCGCGCGGTCTTACTCATGCTTGTGGATGTCGTCTATGTTTATCTTTAAATAAAGTTGTAAACTTTTAAGACAATGTTTTATGCTATCTCGTGATGTAAACGCTAATCTTATGTTTTCAAATTATGGGATGTTTGGTATTTGATGTTATTTTTACGAGCATGTAGTATGTTTACCTTTCGTATGCAATGAGAACCTTTCATGATCACACCTCGTGCTTCCGCCGCAGAAAGGGGTGTGACAAGTAGGTCTCGTGAGGGTTATATAGGGAACACACCCACAATGTTCATTTAACTAGGCAAAAAGAAATAAAAATGAAATAACACTAAAGGAAGTTAAAATATACAACAACAACATAAAACATACCTTGCCTTCACCGCTGATATCTTTCGTTGGGGTTAACTGGAGGGTTTGGCTGGTATGGATAACCAGTGAGGGCCTCAAACATCTCCCTATAGTTATCGAATGGGCTCGGCTCTCCTTGAGGTGGTGGCTGATAGGGTATCGGAATGAAACTGGAGCCTACTGCCTCGGGCCAGTGAGGAGATGGATCAGATGGGCCTCGTGGAACTGGGAGGTTGGGGTAGTCGGTCCACCCCGAGTGTTCGACATAAGGAAGGCCAGCCTCATAGTCTCTTTGATGTCTCTCCCGATCGTGGATGTCACAACCCCCGATCCCTTATCTGTCCCGGGAACGGGCGGACACGAAATCAGAATTCTGGTGGTATCAGTTGGTTAATTTGGCAGCGGAAATTACATCAGGATCGTAGTTAGTGTAGGATCGTTTTCTGACCCAAATGAGCCGATCAGAAGAGTTTTTCTCAATACGAAAGGCGAAAAAAGACGTATCGAGGTCAATTCAGCTAGAATATCACTTTAAACTGTCTTTAGATTGATTTGACAAAGAATTATAGTGAGATGACACTTCGGCAGCACTTCGTGGCTCAAACCGGAATTCCAGAACTTCTTCAAACAAAATCAGACACTACCTATATATAGACAAGGTAATTCCGTTTGAACATGCCTCAAACGAAATCACATTCAAACGGAATTAGTAATTTCGTTTGAACTGGTTATGACAATTTCAAGCGGAATTACACTTGTTAATTTCGTTTGAACTTGCCTGTTGACCTATTTTTGACAGATTTCTCTAATAATGTGTCCTGATCTATCTACAAACAAACAAGACTCGATACAAGACAAAGTCGACAGACGCATGCACCAACAGACTCCCCCTCGAATGTTGACGAGTCTACAGTGTGTCGAGTCTTTGAACTTCAGTCTTTCTCAGTCCTCTCGAACTCTGTTGAAGTATCTTACATTGTAAAGCATCCTCTTCAATCTCTGTCTCTTTTCTTTATCTCAGCACCAACATAAATCCTTCCCTCGGATGTCTTCAGACTCCCCCTTTCGATAAGCTGGGATCGCAGTCTGGCTTCTTCAGGTTAAAGATCGTCACCTGGCTCACAACTTGCTTAGGATCAAAACCTTGCTAACCTGCAAATTCTTAACCCATACATAAATTTCACAAATTTAAAATTTTGACAAATTTATTCTCTGCTTACCACTTGTATGAATGAAATGATTTAACATTTTAAAACTTCTGATGACCACTTGTAATCAAAACATTCAAAACATTTTTCTCATTTCACAGCAACTCTCCCAAACCTGTTCATCATGTTTAGCACTTGGAATTTTGAAAATCAGCTCTTCAACATCAGTTTTCAAAAATCTTTTTGCATTTTAAAAAATTTATACTAAAACACACTGAAAATCTTTTTGGATTTTGAGTTTAATGAAATGCAATAAAGAAATATTTACAGACAATATTTTTGTGAGTTTGTGTAAGAGGATCATATCAGTTTTGAGACAAATCACTAACACCGTTAAGCTTTAAACATTTTAAGTTCTAAACGATTCACTTAGATTGTCAGTATACTGGTCCTCTTAAATTCTCACACAAAGTTCAAACTGTTTCGAGATATGAATTTAATGTTTTAAGTACTTAAACTTATTCGAGTGTCCCACCTCATAATATACTCCCGTATCCAGATCCCAATATTCAGTCTTACAGGTGAGTATACCTAGATGATATCTGTAAGGGGTTAATTGCACGGACCGTGAGAGCTCAGGTCAGAACTTTCGTTCAGCAGAGAGATGACGGCTTCGACTTTTGGTGGGTCCCCTTTAGAGGATCTTTTTTACAACAGCACATGATTTGCATTTTTCAATGTTTCATCATTTTTATGCTGAGGGCAGGCTTTTATTTCAAGCAAGCGTAAAGTATTCTCCGGGGACTAGGCCATTGCTTCCGCAAAATCAGAAGTCCCGGGATAATACCCCAGATATCACTAAGCATAAAGACCTAGTATCTCAGAAAGATGGACCTTTCAAACAAGATTTCGGGGGTTACCCATATATCCGAGAGATGTTACCCATGATATAAGAAAGTTTGAAATTTAGGTTTATATCTCGTCACAATCTACTAAATGTGTAAAAACCTACTGGCTTATCAACAGTGAGACCGTTTAACACTTTTTAACTTTCCAATTCTTTAGCATGCTGTGATAGTCCACTGATGTACTATCATTTCCTCTTTTTTCAACAAAACTCATTTTGAATTATCATGTTTTTGGCTTTTTTCAAATTTTCAAATGTTTTTGGATTTTCGAAAATTCTTACTCCCCCTAAAATTCAAAATCATTTAAAGGAAATTTAAAAACAAACTGTACAAATAAAGTGACAACTGATATCAAATCACCTCAAATCGCCATCCACTTGGCATAAACAATCAGAACTCCCCCTGTCAACAAACTATTTTCCCATTATGATTTCAAAACACTTAAGTTTATTTTAATCAAAATGGTTTTTCCGGAAAATTAGTTTTGTTGATTTCATAAAACCATTTGTAGGTTAGGGGTTCAATTCATCACCTTGTTCTTTTAACCTCTTGAAATATTTAACAATTTTTAGATCAATCAACAAACACCATTTGTAGAAAATCAAGTACAACTTAATGTCCTTGATTTACCACTTGTAAGTCGAAATCTCACAATCGTGAATTTCTCAAGAAAGATGCCGATTCCTGCTCCACTCTTACCAACCTGGGAGCTCCGGCAAGTCCAGAGTTTAATCACAATAATAGGTTCCATCCCAGTCACAAACCTGGGACGACCCATCTTTATCTGGTTTATTCATTTTCTTCTCATAAAATTCTTTAACTCCCTTTACCTTCCCATCAACCATTTTACCAAAAATGTGTTTCACTTTGGAGTTAAAAGTCTTTTCAATATCAAATTCTTTCTTTTCAGAGAAAAATTGATTTGAAATTTCAATTTTACCAACTTTTTGTTTAAAATTCTCAGCCCTTAATGGTGGAAAATTTGCATCATCCATTGGAGGTACTGATGTCTCCAACTTTAACTCAACATGTGGCTCCTCTGACTTTGTGGAATCAGATTCATCGCCTGAAAATAGCTCCTCTGATTTTGATAAATCAGAATCATTGCTAGAACTATCATCAGATTTTTTCACAACCCACTTTTGGTTTTCAAGATTTGCTTTTCTCTTGTAAAACCTGTTTGAACATTCACCAATTTCAAATTTTGAGTTTTTGAAAATTTTTGATCTCTCAATTGGTGGTTCAAACACAACCTATTTATCTTTTAGTTTAGAAACTCCCTGTTTGATTTGATTTGCCTGTGAACATTTCACAGCAATATGTCCAATTCTTCCACATTTAAAACAGGTTCGAGTTTCCTTCTTCTGATCAGCAGACTTCATTTCTTCTTGCTTTTGCGCAAGGAAATCTCTATTCGACTGCTTTCTGAACAAATTCTCCTTTTCTTCTTCAGAATATGTACCTGAAACAAATATCATTTTTGATTTAAAGTCTCGAACATATTTTTCATTTTTATAATTTTCCGATGGAATAAATCCAAGACCTTTCTTTTTGAAATTACCGTTATGGTTTGGTTTCTTTCGATAACCAGAACCAGAACTGTAACCCTTTTTCTTGTTTTCTCTTTGTTGAACTGTTGAGGTGTATTTTTTAGGTTTTTCATTAAGATTTAAATCTTTTATTTCAGAAATATCAATTTCTGTTAGTTTGAAAACCCTTTTGATCAATTCAGTTTTGACACCTCTTATTGGAAATTCTTCATCAGAATATAATTTTTCAGAATCATTCAAAGTATATGCCACTTTGAATGTTTCGTCATTCAAATTAGATTTTTATAAAAGAAGTTCTTTATTGTACACCCGTTTCTCCCTTTTGACTAAAGTAGACATATCGGACTCAGACTTTGACTCTATTTTTTACTCCGATTTTGACTCCTCCATTTCATCGTTATCTAACACATGATCCACCACTTTCTTCATTAATTGAGATTGTTGATCAGTGTCAGACAATGTAAACGTGACATCAATAT
Source organism: Helianthus tuberosus (assembly GCA_030545235.1). Taxonomy (NCBI): domain Eukaryota; kingdom Viridiplantae; phylum Streptophyta; class Magnoliopsida; order Asterales; family Asteraceae; genus Helianthus; species Helianthus tuberosus. The sequence continues at coordinate 85,242,377 of CM060371.1, read as the reverse complement.
TTTCTGGCAAGTTAACTGAAGATTCAGACTCCCACTTTAAGTTGGTTGCCTTTTTGACTCATTCTGAATTTGGATTCCTTGGCAAATATCCATTTTCAAGCGGGGGTGGACACTTGTTGTAACTGGCACTTTGTTTCTTACCAGATGTCTTCACTTCAGTATCCTTATTCTTTTTCGTCTTCTTTTCCTTCTTCTTTTCACCATTCTTTTCTTCAGTTACTTCATCTTCTTCAAATGCTTTCATCCCTTCAACAGTTGGATAAATCCTGTCAATGACATAAGAAGTACATGAGTAACTTTTTAATAAACGATTTACTCTTTCTGTTTCAATTCGCTGAGTTTCCAGTTTTTGTTCCAGAACAACACACTTCTCGATATAATTGTTCACAATTTTCTGTTTTATCATGAACGCTCCTTGAAGTGTCTTCATTGCTGTTGCCTGTTCTTCACTTGTTTCATTGTACATATTCATGGCTTTGTTCAGAACATCGTTTGATTCTTTCAACCTGTTCATGTTGTTAATCAATTCGCTGTTTTTCTTCTTAATGATCTTACAGGTTTCACAATTCACTGGAATCTCTCTTGCATCAGCTTCTTCATCAATCTTGAAAGCTGGAACTTCTTTCACTTTTCTTCTGGTCACCAGAACTTCCTCATCATCACTGCTAACTGGTGTTTTGACCTTATTCTTTTTCTTTTTAGCTTTCTCATCTTCACTATCACTTTCATCCATCATCTTCAAGTGCTTTGCCATTCTTTTAGCATAATAATCATTATCATCATCACCATCTTCTTCAATTCGAGCAACAAAAGCTTTGGCTTTTAGTATTTCTTTATCCGGACAGTAATCATCCTAGCTAAAATTTTCCCAACTGAAACTCTCTGGTAATTTTTCATCATCTTGATCTATCAAACATACTTTACTATCAGCTGAAATATATTTATCCCAATTGAAACTGCTTGATGATTTGTTATCATTTTGATTCCCCAAACATGCTCTCTTTGAAGACTCCTCTATTGTTTTTCTACCATGTGCCACTTGTGGTTCTTGTTGTTGTTGAGCAACTTGATGATAGATGGCCTTCCGGTAGTAATCATTGTTGTTGAATGGATTTTGAGCTCCACTTGCTTCGCGATTAGTGCACTCCCTCTTGAAGTGTCCCTTTTCCCTGCAACGAAAACAAGTAACTTTAGATTTATCAAAACCCAAATTAGAAACACATGCATCACGGAAGTCATCTTTTCATGTGATCTGCTTGAATTTCTCAGCTCTTCTTAACACGCTCGCCAAACACCATTTTATATCCATTAATTCCATCTCTTCAGCATCTATTTGATCGTAATCCTCTTTTGTAAGCATTGGATTCCCGATCCGACCTGACACTAAACTCCCATAGGATTCTAACACAGTCCCTAACAAAGACATATGGCTTTTTGCAATTTCTTCAGAATACTCCTGATCATTCTCAAGATTTAGTACAATATTGCATTGTAGCTTCTTGCCATTTTTGGTTGCTGAAATGTTCGGATCAAATGACGGAAATGATGAGAAACTTGTATTGCTGTTTGATCCTTTTGATGAACTTCCAGATGAATTCTTGGCATTGAATGCAGTTTCAACTTTTGGTAACATGTTGGTGGTTTTGTCATTCATCCCTGCTTTGTAATAAAGCCCAATGTCTTGTTCACCATCGAAATCTTTCATTCTTGAAATCTTTCTCTATTCCATTTCTTGAGCCTCAATCTTTTCAATGAATTTAGTTAGTGTCAAAATGCTAAAACGTTTCTTGTTCCTTAGCATCATGAGATATGTGCCCCAAGTCTCGTGTGGCAATGCATCAGCTAGCTTTTCAATCAGCTCCTCATTATCTTTAGTGATGCTCAATCTCTTCATGTTCGTTAACAAATTGCAGTATCTTTCAATAATTTGCTTTGTACTCTCAGTTTTCAAACCACGAAACAGATCAAACTCTTTCTTCAAAAGTGACTTTTTGTTTTTAACCATTTCTTGAATACCAACAAACTTTGATTTTAAAGCTTTCCAAATCGAATAAGCACTTCCATTATGTTGCAATAAAACCAAGATATCTTCTTTCACAGCTTGTTGTAGTAGACTTAACATCATTTTTTCATTTTTATATTTCTTTTTATCATCAGCACTCATATCTTTGATAGCAATCTCCTCTTCGTCATCATTCGTTGGTCTAACATATTTTGTTTCGACACATTCCCAAGCATCCAAATAATTTGCTTGAACCCAGTTTTCAAAACGTCCTTGTAGGATCGTGTTTCGACCCGAACGAGTCGTTCAGAGGAGTTTTCGTCAATTACAAGTGCGGAAAACAAGTAATCAACGTAGAAACAGCTAGCAAATCTCTTCAAACACCTTTCTGTATTGATTTATAATAGTTTACATTCAAATCTCGATCCGGCAGCACTTCGGTACGAGTTACAGGGTCTTATCCTTGTGGTTCGCTTATGTGCACCTATTTATAGGTGATGAGGTTCCCTCCAAGGTACATGTACATATAAGCGGACCTGACACATAAGCGGACCTCCTAGTGACACATAAGCGAACCTGACAAATAAGCGGACCTCCTATGTCCATATAAGCGGATCTATCAGTTTAGACCTATATGCTATCCTATTTTCTCGTAAAACGTGCCCTGATCTAACAATCTAAAACTAAGACTCGATCCAAGACGAAGTCGACAGATGTAGTGCACCAACAGACTCCCCCTCAGATGTTGACGAGTCGACTATCGAGTCACAACAATGCTGTGTCTTCACTTCTTCAATCTTGACCAGTCTCTGGGCTTTTCTCTCTCTATCTTCTTCAACAGACTCTCTTTAACTTGAAAATCTTCAGACTCCCCCTAACGATCTGCTGGCATTTCTTTATTCTTCAGCAACATCTTCTTCAGGATCTTTGTCTGGCTTTCTTTGTCTTCAGAATCTTAAACCGGTCACTCTATAGCTTCAATTTCCAGAATCGAAACTTGGCTATTCCTGCACTTCTTAACCCAGAAATAAGTTTTACATTTATCAAGTCGTATGCACCAACACTCTGAAATAATCAGACGACTCCCTCACAACAATGTCATCATGTTTAGCACTCGGAACTTTGAAAATCAGCTTTCCAACATCAGTTGTCGAAAATCTTTTTGATTTTTTCAAAAGTTTATGCTAAAATATACCGAAAATCTTTTTGTATTTTTGAATTTAAAGAAATGCAGTAAAGAAATATTTACAAACAATATTTTTGTGAGTTTTGTGTAAGAGGATCATATCAGATCTTGACAAGTCACAAGTAACGTTGAGCTTAGTTACACATTAAGAATTAAACAATTCACTTAGATTGCCAATATACTGATCCACTTAAATTTTCACACAAATTTCAACTGATTCAGGATATGAGTTAGGTGTTTTAAGAACTTAAACTCATTCATGTGTCCCACCTCTTGAATATACTCCCGTATCCAGATCCCAATATTCAGTCTTACAGGTGAGTATACCACAGATGATATCTGTAAGGGGTTAAATTGCGAGGGCCGTGAGAGCTCAGGTCGATCTTTCGATACGCAGAGAGATGACGGCTTCGACTTTTGGTGGGTCCCCTTTAGAGGATCTTTTGTTACAACAGCAATGACTATCAATTTTATTGTTTCATCAATTTGCTGAGGGCTGCGCTATATTTCAAGTCCCGGGATAATACCCCCGATATCACTTAGCATAAAGACCTAGTATCTCAGAAAGAGGGACCTTTCAAACGAGATTTCAGGGGTTACCTATATATCCAAGTAGTGTTCCCCACGAAATAAGCAAGTTTGAATTTAAGTTTATATCCCGAAAAAGCTTACTAAATGTGTAAAAACCTATCGGCATATCATCAGTAAGACCGTTTAACGCTATTAAAACATTACAATTCTTTAGCATACTGTGACTGTCTACTGATGTACTATCATTTCCTCTTTTTTTACACAAAAACTCATTTTTGATTTTATCATGTTTTTGGCTTTTTCAAATTTTCAAATGTTTTTGGATTTTCAGAAAATTTTCTACTCCCCCTAAAATGCAAACACATTTTAGGAAATTTGAAAACAAACTGTACAACAAACTTGACAACCGATATCAAATCGCTTCAATTCGCCATCCACTTGACATAAACAATCAGAACTCCCCCTTACACAAAACTATTTTCTCATTATGATTTCAAAACACTTAAGTTTGTTTTAACCAAAATGATTTTTCCAGAAAATAAGTTTTGTTGATTTAACCACTTGTAGGTTCGGGGTTTGGTTCATCACATTGTCTTTCAAATACCATTTGTAAGTATGATCCAATCAAGTTCAATCTAATGACCTTGATTAACCATTTGTAAATGTAAACCTTCATCAACCAACTTGTTGGAATATCACATCTACACAAAATCATTTTACCAACAAAGATGCCGATTCCTGCTTCACACTAACCAACCTGTAAGCTCCGGCAAGTCACACTTATCCTGTAAAAATTTAACTTTTATAAGATTCAATCACACAACCAATTACTAAGAAAGATGCCGATTCCTGATCCACGATTACAAACTTGGGATCTCCGGCGTAGTCCTAAGACTTCAAGGGAAACAGACTTCCATCCAAGTCTTTTCAGACTTGATGGCTTTCAATACTTGCATAAAAATCTTTAACCCCCTTAGCTTTCCCATTCAACATTTTTCCAAAAATTTTCTTAACACTTCCATTGAATGTTTTCTCAACATCAAACTTAGTTTTCTCTGTGTAAAACTGATTCGAGATATCAACCTTACCAACTTTCTGTTTAATTTCTTCAAATTTCAGTGATGGAAACTCATCATCATTCACTGAAATTTTCATCTCAACCTATGGCTCTTCTGGCTTTGTGGAACCAGAATCATCACCGACATTCACATCAACTTTCTTAACAACCCACACTTGGTTGTCATTCTCTTTCTTTTTATAAAAATTCTTTTTAGAACACTCACCAACCTCATAAGTTGAATTTTCAAAAATTTTAAGTCTGTCGGTTGGTGGTTCAATAACAACAATCTTTTCTTTCAATTTCTGAGAAACTCCCTGTTTTGTTTTAGCATTTTTCTGACAATTCCATGCAATGTGACCAGTTTCATTGCACTTGTAACAGGTACGAGTCTCTCTTTGATAAAACACTTCAGTTCCATTCTTCTTCTTTTCAGCAAGAAATTCTTGATTTGACTGTCTCCAGAATGGTTTCTTCTGTTTCTTCTTCATGACTATTTCCTGCAACATATGTCATTTTTGATTTAAAATCTCGAACATATTTTTCATTTTTATAGTTTTCAGGTGGAATAAAACCTAAGCCTTTCTTTTTGTAGCTACGATTTTGGTTAGTTTTCTTTTGAAAACCAGAACCAGAATTGTAACCCTTTTTCTTGTTTTGACGTTGTTGAACTCTTGAAGTGTACTTTTTAGGTTTTTCAGTAAGATTTAAATCTTTTATTTCAGAAATATTAATTTCTGTCATTTTGAAAACCTTTTTGATCATGTCAAAACGAACACTTCTTATTGGAAACTCTTTGTCAGAGTATAATTTGTCCGAATAATTTAAAGTGTATGCAACTTCAAATGTTTCATCATCCAAATTTGCTTTTGATAACAAAAATTCTTTACTGTAAGACCGTTTGACCGACGACTTTGGACTGTTAACTGACGAACTTGACCCTCCAGACTCAGACTTTGACTCAGACTCCTCCTCAGTATCCAACACCTGATCGACCACCTTTTTGATTAACTCAGACTCATGATCAGTATCGGACGAGGTAAACGTAACATCAATGTTATCTGGTAAAACGTCAGTTGTGTCGGTTTTTAGCTTTATATTGATTGCTTTTTCAAGTTGCTCCTCGTTTGGTTTTCTAGGAGAGTACCCTTCCCAAATTGGAGGCGGACACTTGTTATAGCTAACAGTCGGTTTCTTACCACTATCTTTCTTTTTCTTTGGCTTCTCATCTTGAAAAGCTTCCATACCTGCAACAGTTGGGTAAATACGATCAATGAGATAATCAGAACTAGAATAACTTTGTAATAAACGTCTAATTCTCTCATTCTCGATCTTTTCTGTCTCCAACTCTTGCTGCCATTTAGCACTCTCTTCGATGTAAAAATTGATGGCTTTCTGCTTTGTCATCATTACAGCATTCATCATCGTTAGTGCTTGTTCTCTTTCTGAATTTGTCTTTTGAAGACCAGTTACTGTTTTGTTCAAGACATCATAAGATTCTTTCACATAATTGAGGTTGAACAGTAACTGCTCTTTCTTCTTCTCATATTCAGCGATGATGTCGTCTTTTGCAGCACATTCCTTGCAAGCTTCCAAACACTTTATGCAAGGCTTTACAACTTCAACAATCTTTTCAATCTCGATTGTCTTTACCACTTCAATCACTTTTTCTTCTTCAATCACCTTCTCTTCTTCCTTCACTCGCTCAGTTTCAACCATCTCCTCAGCAACACTTTCAACATTCTCTTTCTGAACAACATCTTCAGATTTCTTTAGTTGTTGTTCTTTAGCAGCTCGTTTCTCCTTCAGCTTCTCCATGCGATCTGCAAAATAGAAATGAAAACTTTCAGGAGAAAGATGAGATTTTGCAACATTTATTTGTTTCTCTTCCTCATCATCACTGCTACTATCAACTGGTGACTGATCAAACTGTACAGATTTTTCAGAATCAGCATCTGATAAACCAGAATCTGACGGTGTTTGATCAAATACAACTTCCTTTTCTGAAAGAACAACATTTTGTACAATCTCATCAGAACTTTGTAGACTTTCATCAGCACTTTCTGAACTTTCATCAGAAACAACATACTTTTCATCCATGCTTTTCACTGTTTCACCAATAGACTTCATCCACGTGGCAAACATATCTGGTTCTCTGACAATCTTCGCGATGAAAGCTTTAAAATTTCCATTCTCATCTGCAAACATATTCCAACTGAAGCCTTCAGGTAGCCTCTCATCATCTTGATCGACTATACATGCTTTGCTATCAGGAGAGATATAATTGTTCCAGTCAAAATCCACAACACATGCTCTTTTTGGATCCTCGATTCTTCAACCATGAGCCGTCTGTGAGTCTTATGATTGACCAACTTGCTGATAAATGGCTTTCCGGTAGTAATCATCTTTTCCAAATGGATTCTGAGCTCCACTAGCTTCCCTGTTCTTGCACTCCCGCTTGAAATGGCCTTTCTCCCTGCATCGAAAACAAGTAACTTTAGATTTATCAAAATCTAAAGTAGATACATGAGCATCAAGAAAATCATTTCTCCCGGTAATTGTTTTGAACTTTTCAGCACGTCTTAGAACGCTAGCTAGACACCATTTGATGTCCATCAGTTCCATCTCTTCGGCGTCTATCTGATCGTAATCCTCCTTTGTGAGCATGGGATTTCCGATCCGACCAGCCACTAGACCCTCATAAGATAACAACACAGAACCAAGTAGAGCCATGTGGTCTTTAGCAGTGTCTTCTGAAAAATTTTGACCTTCTGGAAGATTTAGAGCAATGTTGCACTGAATCACATATCCATTTCCTGTCTTTGTGCTTTGAGACTGAAAGCTTTCTGATGAACTCTTTGGATTGACACTTGGATATAATGAGAAACCACTGCTGCTTTTGTTTGAACTTTGATCAATCTTTTCTGTAGAATCCCCAGCACTAAACGCAGTCTAGATTTTCGGGCTTCTCTCAGATTCTGGAACTGGAATACTACCTTTGTAATACATCTTTACGTCCTGTTGACCACTTGGACTGTTCATCCTCGCGATCTTTTGCTGTTCCAAATCTTGACCCTCAATCTTTTCGATAAACTGACCAATTGTTAACCCATCATAAACCCCTGTGTTTTTCAGGATCATCAAATAAGTTCCCCACTCTTTTTGCGGTAACGCATCAGCTAATTTGTCTACACACTCCTCAGACTCCTTTTTTATACTAAGCATTGACATAGATCGCACAAGATGACAATATCTTTCAATCAGCTTCTTTGTGTCTTCACCCGGTAGACTGCTGAATAGATCAAACTCTTTCTTTAACAGTGCCTTCTTGCTTTTAATCATATTCTCGCTACCCTCAAATTTGACTTTAAGTGCATCCCAGATTGACTTCGCAGTTTTGTCATGCTGTAGCAGAATGAAAATGTCTTCCTTGATAGCTTGCTGAAGCAGACTAATCATCATCTTTTCAGCTCTATACATATCACGTTCTTCATTACTGAATTCAGATATCTTTTTGTCAACTTTCAAATCAGTCTGTGGCAAAACATATTTCTTCAGTATACATTCCCATGACCTAAGATGGTTTGCCTGAACCCAGTTCTCGAATCTGTCTTTCCACCCGTAGTATTCTTCAATGCTTATCAATTTCGGGGGCTTTTGGGTGGTTCCCATCTCATTTTCTAAATTCATATTCTGAGCAATAGTGCTTGGACCAGATGGTGTTGCAAATGCGTTGTAGAACTCGGTATCCATGACTTTTCAACACGTATTTCAAAATCTGTAACTAATAAGCGAATTCAGGAATTCTGGATGCCTTATAAGTGAACTAGGATGTGTGGAACCTCAAAAGTCCTTAAAAGCGAAATATGGTAGACCTTATAAGCAAAATCAGATGTTCTTATGAGCGAAATCTGTGATGACTGATAAGCGAAACTAGTGTTCAAAAGAGCGAAAACAACTGAAGTTTGAAAGAGCGAAACACTGATGTTATTAAAGGCGAAACCGTTGATGTTTGTATAAGCAAAACCACTGATGTTCGAATAAGCAGAACCACTGATGTTCGAATAAGCGGAACCACTGATGTTCAAATAAGCGGAACCACTGATGTGCACTTGGAGCGGAACCTAGGTGTCTAATGAGCGGACCATGATGTCAAATGAGCGAACCATTGGAGCGGACTTGATTGTTCTTTGGAGTGGACCTTTATGCAATTTGAAGCGGACCTTCTCAAAATATGTCTCAGGAGCGGACTTGAATGATTACCCAGAAGCGGAACTACTGATAATTTTGTCAAATGAGCGGACTTGAACTGTTCAAATGAGCGGATCTACCAAATGTTAAAAAAACGGAACCTATTCGGAAGTTCATTTGACCCATTTTTAATGCGAATTTTAACATCAAACTTTCCAGGGTTTGTCTATATCCTATTACGCACAATCCTTGAAATTTTGAACTAATTTTGACCGGTGAAAATTTCTGAACTGAAGAAAGAAGGTGTAGAAGTAAGAAAATTTGATGAATTCCAGCTATTCTCTGCAGAACTCCTCCTCCTGAGCTCTGATACCAATTGTAGGATCGTGTTTCGACCCGAACGAGTCGTTCAGAGGAGTTTTCGTCAATTACAAGTGCGGAAAACAAGTAATCAACGTAGAAACAGCTAGCAAATCTCTTCAAACACCTTTCTGTATTGATTTATAACAGTTTACATCCAAATCTCGATCCAGCAGCACTTCGGTACGAGTTACAAGGTCTTATCCTTGTGGTTCGCTTATGTGCACCTATTTATAGGTGATGAGGTTCCCTCCAAGGTACATGTACATATAAGCGGACCTGACACATAAGCGGACCTCCTAGTGACACATAAGCGAACCTGACAAATAAGCGGACCTCCTATGTCCATATAAGCGGATCTATCAGTTTAGACCTATATGCTATCCTATTTTCTCGTAAAACGTGCCCTGATCTAACAATCTAAAACTAAGACTCGATCCAAGACGAAGTCGACAGATGTAGTGCACCAACAGTCCTTCCCAACCTTTATACTCCTCGATGTTCATGAGCTTAGGCGGTTTTTGCATAGTCCCCGTTTCATTTTCCAACATCGTCTGCTGAATAACAGTAATCGGGGTAGCAAAAGCGTTATAAAATTCCTCTTCCATGTTTCGGTTTTCAAAAATGTACAAACAGTCAGTTTCAAACGGAATTACACTCTTCAAACAAAATTACTTTTGGTGCGAAATAACTCGGTTCAAACGGAATCAATACTTTCAAACGAAATCTCTTTTCAAGCGGAATACCTTTCAAACGGAATACCTAATTCCGTGTGAACAACACTCCTTTCAAACGAAATCCCTAATTTCGTTTGAAATTTCAAACGGAATTACAACTTGAAGCGGAAATGCTATTTTCAAACGGGATTACTCAAACGAAATACCGGTTTCAAGCGGAAATAAGGACTAATTCCGTGTGAAATGCCACTGACGTCATCATACTCGAACTGTTTTTGAAACGAAATTACCAATATTACCGATTTTAGATCGAATTAAGGTCCAAAACTTTCAAGGATTTGTTATAACACCGTTGCGCACATAATGTGAGAAATTTAGCCGATTTTAACCGTGAAAAGTTGTTAATTTTGAAAAAGAAGGTGTAGAAATCAGAAATTGCAGCTGAATTGGTAAGAACTCTTCCTCCTGAGCTCTGATACCACTTGTAGGATCGTTTTCTGACCCAAATGAGTCGATCAGAAGAGTTTTTCTCAATACGAAAGGCAGAAACAGACGTATCGAGGTCAATTCAGCTAGAATATCACTTTAAACTGTCTTTAGATTGATTTGACAAAGAATTACATTGAGATGACACTTCGGCAGCACTTCGTGGCTCAAACCGGAATTCCAGAACTTCTTCTAACGAAATCAGACACTACCTATATATAGACAAGGTAATTCCGTGTGAACATGCCTCAAACGAAATCACATTCAAACAGAACTAGTAATTTCGTTTGAACTGGTCATGACAATTTCAAGCGGAATTACACTTGTTAATATCGTTTGAACTTGCCTATTGACCTATTTTTGACAGATTTCTCGAATAACATGTCCTGATCTATCTACAAACAAACAAGACTCGATACAAGATAAAGTCGACAGACGCATGCACCAACAGTTAGGAAATGTTTATCAGAGTAAAACCACCATATTTGATATTAATAATTACATGGATAAAATCCAAGTTTCTTATTACAACATGTTTATAGGGATAAACTCTATTTTATTTAATTTAAAACATCATCTTTTAGGTAACTTTTATAGCCACATTTTTCCCAAGCCGTCAGTGCTCTCCAGCTGGCTTTTTACTAATTGGCTGTCACATTGTGTTACCTGAAACGCGTTTTAAAAACATTTGTCAGTGGGAAATACTGGTGAGTGAATCCCAGTTTAATCAAGAAACATTTATTTAATTTAAACTTAACAGTATTGAGGGCGATTACAATGTTTATATCTACCCAATTACTCATTCAGTACTGTCAATCCTGACTGGTGGGTCATATTACACATTGGCTAACTCTTCGTCCAATGGTAACGTTACTCAAATTTTGTATACAAAACCCCAACATACCGGCAGTAATCGTAGAATTACAAAGACTCAATCACTGCTAAATTGCATTGTAAAATAGTTAAGGTTTTGTAAAAACTGTTAACAAAAAGAAGATTACTCACATTGCTGTCTTAGATTTTCTGTAAGGGTTTCCTGAGGATAATCTAAAATTACACAAATGCACACGTGTTAGTATAATAACCCATTTTAACATTAGTAATACCCTTCCCGAGACGGCATTCCAATGACTACGTCGGGCAGAACCACGACAGCCTTTACGGAACCCTAGATCAATCGAGCAGCGTATCTAATACGTATCCAGGGGTTATAATACTTACAACGGAGCAGAACTTCGCTATTAGGGGGTATAATACCCGAGTATTATGCCTTCAATTCAGAATTTAGAGAAAAGAAACGAAAATGGGACGAGCAGACTGAAGATCCGATGCGTTCTATTTATAGTGCCTGATTCTGGTCTTCACGCGGCCCGCGTAAAGGTAAGCTAAGGCTTACGCGGCCCACGTTGACTTCAGGTCAAAGCGTAGCCCATCTGGATCAGCACCAGGCTGCGCCACACTTTTAAGCTCAAGCGGCCCGCGTATGGGTTAAGGGTCCTTTACGCGGCCCGCCTTAACTTAAAAATTTCAGTTTTTAATTATTTTTAATAATATTTAATTTATTTGGGGCCCGTTTTCACGTATGGGGTGTATTTAAAGACATACTGGGATATTTTAAAATATAATAGGGTGTCGGGAATTATTATGAGAGTGTCGGTTTATTGAGGATTGTTACAGTGGAGGATTTTGGCGTTGTTTATTGCCATTTCATTTGAGACATATAAGGCACTACAGCGGTGGTCTTCCAATGTGTTTCGCTCGTGCCGCGCTTTTTCTTCCCATGCCCATATTCGGGCCATATCTTCTTCCTGCAATTGTAACAAGCGTTCCATGTGAGATCTTTGAAGCACTTGTTGCAATTGTTGCTCTTCCATATGTTTCTCCATCCTCTCACGATAGGATGCTTGGAAGGCCCACTGTTCTTGCGTGTAGGCCCCGTGCATCTCTTCCCAGTTCTCTCTCCTCTTATTATACTCTCTGCCTTCGCCTATACACGCAGAGACATTGTCAAACGTTTCTTGTTGACCCCGATTAAACTCCTTGTATGAGGGCACCCGCCTCATGTTCACAAAACCCGCCACATCTGCATTTAACTCCCTGTGTGGCCTCATATAGCTCTGTTTTGGTCCCCGTGGACCAGGAGGCTCGGTTTCTTCTTCTTCGTCAAACATCTCCTCATCTCCCCCAGCTCCTTGCTGTGCTTCAGGATTAACAAACTCATACATGTGACCCAGTTTGTCGGTCACCACATATTTGTTTCCCGACAGCTTCACCTCTATCTTCCAATTTTTCTTCATTGCCGCTTGGTTGATTTCTTCCAAAGGTTTGGATACCCACAGCGATTCTGGTGGAAGACAATTCTGTTGTAGGATCATAGCACTGATAAGGCGTACATATGGAATAAAACGCCTCTGAGATGACTCCCGGGTAAACCATGTGTTCATCATTATGATATGCCTCCATGACAATGTAGGTGTCCCGTACAACAATGAATGAACAACCCTACAATCGCTTGCTCTCACTCCTCCTCTATCGCCAAATCTCACCAAAATATTCTCGAGGGAAATCCCTTGAAGAATCCTTCCCTCAATCACCATTTGAGTTCTTTGGGCCGCTCCCCCATCGTTGTATGGTAAGATAGCCACGGTCATTTGCTCCGGATCATCACCGTTCACATGATTATCCAAAAATTGCTCAATGGTTGGATAATCATATGCTTGCACCCCCAAAGAGTCAAAGCGCGCAATGCAATTAATCGTTTCGAAGGACATTGTCATATTCCCTCGGCTAGTCTTACCAACCAATCTCCACTGAGCGGGATGATCATCCTTATTCATGAACTTCAATGTCGACAACCATTCGCACACCTCCGCCAAATACACCCGAGAGGTGTTGTCTTCACACCAATCAAGAACCCTCTCCCATCCTTGACGCTCAAACATTTACATGATCCCAATTTGTCTAAACTCTTCCACATTCACAACCCTTTCACACACCACCCTTTCCGGTACTGAAGTACTAACATTGTTGACCATCTTCCACTTCCAAAGTTTGGCTTCCAACTTCCTATCTTGATAAGCTGATAGAGGTTTGTTTTTATCCTCGTCCCATACTTGAGCGCTTCTACTATCCCTAAATTTTTCCCACGCCCAATCTTGCCTGTATAATCTAGCATCACCCTCTTCTACGGAGCTTAGTTGCTCCCACTTCTTCGGTATTAAACCGGAAGAAGATCCCACTCCAGATGATGAGCCTTGCCCTGTAGTTTTCTGCTTTTTCCTTCCCCCGGCCATAACTACAATCACAAAACAAACAAATCAACAATATAAACCCAACCTTCAATGAACTCTCAAACTTTGAACATGATGTGTGATGTTGAAGTTTTAATTAACAAGTAAATGCAAAATCGCCTTTTTAAACTTCCAAAGTCGCCTATTTTATCATCTACCTATCAATTTCTTTGTTTAATTCACAATTTCTTATAAGTTCAACAAAGTTCAACACCACCTTCATGTTCAATCATGTACATAACAGGTGTAATCACTTCACTATGGTTATAACATGCTCAAATCCTGCCCAAAACAACCAATCATACATAAATTTATGCTAGAACAACATACATTGTTTAAACAACCTACTCTTAAACTAAAAAGTCTAAAATTTCGGAAGAAAAACACTAAATATATGATAATCATGCATAAATTTAAGTAAAATCCATACCTTTGATGTTGTAGACAAGAAGAACTAAGAAAAAGATGTAAAGCAAGTAACTTGATGAACACCCTTCAAATAACCCGAAATTTCACGCCCAGAAATCTTGCAAATTAGCAAGAATTGGTGAAAACCGTGATGGGGGTTTTGTTCCTCTCGAAAAATTACACAAGATGGACTCAAAAATCAGAAGATTTGGTGGAGATTGTTAGTGAGCGTGGTATCCAGGTAGATCCCGCTAAAGTTGAATCTGTCATGAATTGGCATGAGCCAAAGACGCCTACAGAAATTCGTAGCTTCCTAGGTTTGGCAGGATACTATAGGCGATTCATAGAAAACTTTTCAAGGATTGCTGCACCCCTGACTTCGCTGACACGAAAGAAGATTAAGTTTAACTGGGGTCCTAAGCAGCAGCAATCCTTCGATATTCTGAAACAAAAGTTGAGCAATGCTCCGGTACTAACATTGCCTGATGGAATAGAGGAGTTTGTAGTTTATTGTGATGCATCACACACCGGGATGGGATGTGTGCTTATGCAGAAAGGCAAAGTCATTGCCTATGCTTCACGTCAGTTAAAGGTGCACGAAAAGAATTACACCACCCACGACTTGGAGTTGGGTGCCGTTGTATTCGCACTAAAACTGTGGAGGCACTACTTATATGGAATCAAATGTGTGATCTATTCTGATCACAAGAGCCTTCAACATCTGTTCAACCAGAAGGACTTGAACATGAGGCAACGCCGTTGGATGGAAACTCTTAATGATTACGATTGTGAAATAAGATACCATCCCGGCAAGGCGAATGTAGTCGTCGATGCCTTGAGTCGAAAAGAAAGAGTGAAACCCATCCGAATCAATGCCAAGCGCATGGAAATAAAGAACAGTTTGATGGAAAGGTTGTTAGCTGCACAGAAGGAAGCTGTGTTGGAAGCTAACTATCCTAACGAAAAGCTAGGAGTAACTGAGGAGCAGTTATCTCTTAGTAAGGATGGAATTCTTAGATTGAATGGACGGATCTGGGTTCCTGTTTATGGAGGACTCCGTGATGTTATCCTCCAGGAAGCCCACAGCTCTAAATACTCTGTTCATCCTGGAGCTGATAAAATGTACCAGGATCTTAGGGCAAACTATTGGTGGATAGGCTTGAAAAAGTATGTAGCCACTCATGTAGCCAAATGCTTGACATGTGCGCAAGTCAAGGCAGAAGATCAAAAACCGTCAGGTTTGCTACAACAACCTGAACTTCCTACTTGGAAGTGGGAAATGGTAACTATGGATTTTATTACCAAGTTACCCAAGACAAGGAAAGGAAATGACACCATTTGGGTGATAGTTGATCGACTGACTAAGTCAGCACACTTCCTACCCATTAAGGAGACCTACAGCTCCGATATGTTAGCCCAACTGTACGTTGATAAGATTGTAGCTCTACATGGCATACCTGTAGCTATTATCTCTGACCGAGATACTAGATACACATCACATTTTTGGAAAAGCTTCCAACAATCTTTGGGCACACGTTTGAACTTTAGTACGGCTTACCATCCACAGACAGACGGTCAGAGTGAGCGTACTATTCAAACGTTGGAAGACATGCTACGGGCATGTGCGATCGATTTGGGAGGTAGCTGGGATAAGAACCTGCCATTAATCGAATTCTCCTACAACAATAGCTACCATACCAGCATAAAGGCTGCGCCTTTTGAGGCATTATACGGTAGAAAGTGTAGATCGCCTGTTTGTTGGGCGGAAGTGGGAGAAGTTCAGTTATCAGGACCAGAGATCGTGTTCGAAACGACGGACAAGATTGTCCAGATTCGTAACAATCTCCAAGCTGCCCGGAATAGGCAGAAGATTTACGCCGATCCAAATCGTAAGGATTTTCATTTCGAAGTGGGGTGAAAAAGTCCTACTTAAAGTGTCACCCTGGAAGGGAGTGATGCGATTTGGTAAGAAAGGTAAGCTAAGCCCGAGATACATAGGACCTTTCGAGGTTATCGAACGTGTCGGGTCAGTTGCCTACAAGTTAAACTTACCTGAAGAGCTCAGTAGTATACACAATGTGTTCCACATCTGCAATCTGAAGAAGTGTTTCGCTAACGAATCAGTGGTTATACCCTATACAGATGTGCATATCGATGAGAGCTTGAAATTTGTGGAAAAACCTTTGTCGATCGAAGATCGACAGGTGAGGAAGCTTCGAAGGAAGCATATACCTTTTGTAAAGGTCAAATGGGATGCCCGAAGAGGTCCCGAATTCACGTGGGAGGTTGAATCCACGATGAAAGAAAAGTACCCTTACTTATTTCAGTAAATCTCGGGTCGAGATTTATTTTAAGGGGGTGAGGATGTAACACCTCGAAAATTTACGTCCTATAATGTGTTGACATGTGTCATAGGTTTGAACGTGTGCAAGAATGTTCTTGAAGGACTAAAGTTGACAAACAGTGAAACAGTGTAAATATAAGGGTTCAAAGTGTCAACAATGCATAAATATACTTTACAATAACCCTACATGATGTTTATAACCTTAAACGAATGGATCATACGAAGCGAATTGTGAAAGAAAGTGAGAGATTACAAACTACAGGGGTTAAATGTGTCAACATGTTAAGTTATACCTCTGAGTGACCTTTTGACAAACCCGAAGCCTTGTAACGATTAAATATGCTCACAAGAATGCACCATGAAAATTTCACCAAGATTCGTTACCGTATGAGAAAGTTATGATAAAATTCGTGTGCGAGGGGTTAGAAGCGTAAACGTTGAAATTCATGACTTTTCGGGTGATCACAAAGTTACCCGAGGACTTGACAAAGTGGGTATAAGTATTAAAGCCCCCATATAAAAATTACAAGTCTTAGAATGCAAGAAAAACAAGTGAAAGTGATGTTTCGGAGGACCAGGGACTAAAATGCAAATTTTGGAAACTTGTTGAGCTGGTCATGGCCACCCTCGCGTAGCGCGAGCCTGAAGGTCCCGGCAGTCGCGCTACGCGACTGCCTTATCTGATCAGAATGTTATGTGCAGCTGTGGGTTGATGTTTAAACCGACTCAAGTGCCATTCCTTGATACCTTGGGCTGCCCTAAGGTGGTTTTTAGCATGTAGGGAACTTGTGGTTGTTATGGTAACATCCCTAGACTTATGTGTTGATCATCCAAGTGTGTTTGATCACCATAAAAGACCCACATTCCTTGTGACTTTGATCATTCATCTTGCATACATCTTCTGGACATTTTGAGGAGCACCACAGCAGTCACGAGCCTTCCAAACCCTTCATTGGTCACTAGTAAGTACCCTAAACCTTCTCTAATTCATTTATACTTAGTTAAAAGCCTAGAAATCAAACCGTCGTAACTACGGTTTGACTTTGTGATAAATCACAATCGGTCCAGAGTATTGTCGAATCGAAAGTTGTTATAAGTTGGTATTTATATGGGTAATAAACCCCTAAAAGGTCACTCACTGATTCGAATCCTAACTAGGTCGTTTGTCGAGTCAAAGGATGTCCGAAAAAGTCAACAGAAACCTTAATCGCATATTTAACAATACGAAGGGTGTGTAATCTGTTTTATCAGTCATATAACTTGAAAATAAGTATAATAACTTGTCTAAGCTTGTTTGATTCGACAACTTTATGTTTTGAACCGATTCGGAACCGAGAGACGCAAAAGTTTGACTTTTGCTTTGACCTCAGTTCTGACCCGATTTATATAGGTTTAGACATGCCTTAAAGTTCCATTAGGACCTAGTTGCATGTGTGTATAAGCCTCTGCGTTTATACCACTCGAATCCCTAATCGTCCGATGTTTCCGTTAAACGCCTAAATATTGACCGTAATGCCTTATGACCATAAAACGAGATTTTTGAAAATGTGAAAGTGCCATAATCTTAGTTACTAATTTTTAGACTTGTACCAAAAATTTCACATCAGTTGGAGGTCTAGATTATGAGTTATGCTTAATGACGTAATTTGAACGCTTTTAAGTAATTAAACGGCGTCATTAGCGTAAAGCCTATCTAAACCCAATTTTTGACATCAAACCTTTTACCCACTGATATGATATAATATTTGAGATTTTTAAAGATTTTTAATTATTTTTAAACTGATCATAAGCTAGGTTTATCGCCTCGATTCGGTTAATACCAAAAATACCCTTTTCGGCCATAAAATGAGTTTTACAAATCCTTTTAACGCCAATCCAATTGCTTTTGATTTTAAATAATAAATAGAGTATTTTGAGCCTGTTTATTTGATCAGAAAACTCAGAATCGTATTTTAACCCGTACATCGCTTAAAACGACTTTATACGCATATTTAACGCATAGTTTGGGTTTAAAACTATTTTAGTAAGTAAGACTTATTACCAAAGGTTATAACCTGTTAAAATAAGCTATTTTACTGATCAACTCAGACCCGGATCACAGATGTCTAATAAAACCCTTTTATAATCTTTAAAATGACCAAAATACCCCTACGGGGCTTATTAAGAGATTAAACTCGTTTTGGGCATCATGGGTGATATCCTACTGATATCACAACTTATTTAAGGTGTGTTAACTTAGGAAACCTGTTTAGGACTCTTACGGATACCCGTTATGCTTCATGCGCGTTCGGTTCGGTTTATGTAACTAGTTTACATAAATTAGCCGAAACGGGTCAAACCTTATCGGTTTTATCTCAAAATCCAGAATGTGTATCATATACCCATATTAAGCAAGTCTTCAAACTTTTCGGGTCTAAATCACATTCTATCCGGTCTTCGCTTAATCGTGCGTACGAACCGTATCTTTAAAACTAACCGGTCTAAGCGTAAGCTTAACTAAAGACCCGTTAGGATTCTAATAGGTTATTATAAACCTTCGTTCCAGATTAGGAGAACCAGTAAAAGATACTTGCACTCGCTGATTTTGAACTATACTTACTCAGGTAAATACTTTTAACTTATTTTCCCTATATGGGCTTGGGGTACGGTATATAAAATACCGCTTGGTCGGGGCGTTGAATCTTTGATTGAATGAATGATAATGAAAGTATTGAGACGTCTCGTTTAATATTGTTTTGTTTGCTTAAAGCCTTTGGGGGGTTAATGACCGTGTCCCGGATATCCCTGGCATCATTTTACGAAATGGCCACGACCTTAGCACTCAGGTGTAGGCGTACACCTGTCAGTGTCTCATAAATAAAGTGGTGAGTTAATTGATCTTTAACCCGGCTCGATCCGGGCTACTGAACGCATAAGGAACATGTAAATCCCTACAAGTATTATATTTAAATAATTATCCCAAGTTATAAAATATTATTTGTGCCTTGTGCCTTAAATGCATTTTCTTAAACTCTTTTCAAAATGAGTCGGTTGATTGTATTTACCAGTGTAAACTGACGTATTTTCTTAAAAAGGTTAAGTGCAGGTACTACGCGAAATAGGCTGGCTTGTCTCCTAGCATCCACATTAAGTCTCGCCAGCTTGGATGTCATAAACTGTTGAACATTTGTTTTCCTTTTATTTGGATCTACCTGTGGATTTATATTTGACTATTTGTGATACTTAATATTACAATATCGTTTGGTTGAATTAAATCTATACTTTGCTTCCGCTGTGCATTTAAATCTTGTGTTGTTTGACTATTATGTTGCCAACCACGTCACGATACTCCCCTACCGGGCCCACCGGTGACACGTGGAAATTCGGGGTGTGACAGGTCGGTATCAGAGCCAACACTGAGTGAATTAAACACTAACCTTTTGTGTTTAATCTCAGTTACACAATTGCACATTCCTAAATCTTTGAGTCTAGACAAAGAACTTAGGAATAATCCAAATTTTTCAAATTTTTATTTAATTAAATTTTTGTCCTTTATTTTTCCTTGTTATTACCTTGTGTATATTAACAGGTACAATAATGCCGCCAAGATTTAGACGAGGTGGTCGAGGAAAGGAGCCAGCTAGCGCCCCTAACGACCATGAGGCAGGGCCTTCATATCGACGAACTTCTTCTACTTCTACAAGGAATGACGAAACGAGGGAGCTATGGAGGACATATGAAGACGATGCCAGACGATCTTTTTCGCACGCCTCAACACCTCCATATCATGACTCTTATGGGCCTCAGTCAGAGAACGAACCCCACAACCCGCAACGTTTCTTTGGCGACCCAACTCCTGTTTTTCAGGGTCAGTTTAACCCAGCAGAGTACCTACCAGAGCACGTGGGCTTTAACCCACTAGGACCAGAGGATCACTTTTCGGGTGATCAAGATATGGACGAGGACACAGATCCCGTCGAGGCTTCAACCGGATCCTTGAACCATCCTTTCGTGATCTCAGACGGTTCGTCTTTTCACGGAACACCATACCAGGGTCCGGATAGTCACATGGCACGGTTCGAACGGTGTGAGTGGTACTATACACCATCTGAACACTCATCACCTCACCAGCAGCCGCCACTGCAGCAGCAAGATCCCTCTGGGGATCCACGTTATGAGGCAGTCACGCCACCGCCTCCACCGCCACCAGTTCATCTAGAGCCTCCAGAACCACCAAGACGTAGGAGGACTGGTGCACGGATCTCAGCACGAGAAGTTGATTTTCGTCTCAACACCCCTCAACACTCTAGCGGCAGCCATTACCCGCCTACTTATGAAGTCCCACAGATGGGGGGACCTTCTGTTCCAGTTTCGGAGGTGAATTCAGCACCTATTGTACCGCCATCACCGGGTTTTGGCCACCCAATCCCTGCTTATACTGCTCCGGCAGCTTACAACCCATATGGACCACCAGCATACCATGGCTATAACTATGCTGATGATCCTTACAACGTGGCATCAAGCTACCTAGCCCATAATAATCCTGAAGGACCATATGGACCCCCTTGGGGAATGGGATACCCAGCTCGGGGGTATCAAGCACCTGTTCAGCCGCCACCACAGTACCAGCCACCACGGGCTCCTCCTCCTGAGCAGGAGGAACTCCGCCGAAGACTGGCCAAAGTGGAGCGAGACTTCCAGAAGGAACGTAGGAAGAATGAGGGATTTATGAGTGGGTTGGCAAACTTGCTTAAGGGGAAGAAGAAACGGGATCGTTAAATCCCCATATATATATTGTTGTATTCCTTGTTTAAATCAAGTCCCTACGTGGACATTTATTTATGAGTGTATGTAGTCCCTGCGTGGACATCTATCTTTGTACATAGTCCCTACGTGGACTTGTCTCTAGTAGTCCCTGAGTGGACATTTACTTTTGTAGACCGTCCCTGTGAGGACATGTATTATATGTATAGCTCCTGCGTGGGCATCTGTTTCTGTGAAAAGTCCCGTTTAGGGCAAAATGTACTACTTATAGTTTTAATGGAATGTAAGTTATAAATTTCATCTTTGCTAAGTTATGCATAATTAAATTATATATGAAATAAATAAATCAGAATCATTCCTTTTAAAAATCTATCTGCCTATGTTATTTTTATTAAGGATCTTGAAAGTATAACCTAGCCTGCATGTCATTATAAGACCTGGCCCAGATCGTAAAACTCGTTAAAAAGATTCAAATTCCTGTTAACATCTGAAAACATGTTAACACTCCTGGCAGACATGATTCGTTAAAAACACACGTGTTATTATTATATATGGATCTTTTCAAAGATTCTAAACCCAAATAAATGATCTCTGAATCATGGGTTAAATCATTAATAAATATGATCAATTCTTTTTACCATCCATTGGTAATGGAATGCCTACGGGCCCTTCTCATTTTCACATGAGACAAAAGACAGTATTAGTCTGTGACCCTGTCTGATAAAGGTAATGAACTTTGTTCAAACCTTCATGCCTTGATTCTCTGAAATCATAGCTTATAGTCTAAATTGTCCCTGTGACTAGGCCTTATGTGCTAATAAAAACTGTTATTGTTTTATAATTAGGATAAATTATATTAGAAATCCTAAATAAAAGTGAGTAATAAATTAACCATATATGGTCTATGTTACCACGGTTAATAAAAATTGCCATAAAAGACAATTCTATAATAAACTCACCAATAAATTATTGCCAATGTGTTACAGTTCAAGATACATGGCAGACTCAAACGAGGTCAACAGTCACCCAGGGATAGTGAATGATAATGCCCATGTAAACGTAGCAGGTGCAGAGTTACAAGCTATGATAGATAATGCGGTTAATAGAGCTATGGATAGACAGCACCATAGATCAAGTGGTACCCATACGAGGACCCATTCTGCATCACACACTAGAACACCCTCCAGGACCCACACTGCCCACAACAGTAATTCTCACCACTCCTCGAATCAAAGGAGTAATCCATCCCAAAGAGTCGTACAGAACCAAGAACCTCGTAATAGGGGTTGCACCTATAAGTACTTTGTCTCGTGCAAACCCCGGGACTTCAATGGGGAAAAAGGTGCTGTTGATTGCATGACGTGGATGGATGAAATGGATACTGTGGTGGATATTAGTGGTTGCCATAATAGGGATATTGTGAAGTTTGTCTCCCAGTCTTTCAAAGGAGAAGCCTTAGCCTGGTGGAGATCCTTGATCCAGGCCATAGGGAAAGTCCCGTTATACAACATGACATGGGAACAGTTCATGGCACTAATCAAGGAAAATTTCTGCCCTCAACACGAGGTTGAGAGAATTGAATCTGATTTCCTGGCGCTGGTCATGAAAAACCTGGACTGTCAGGCCTACCTTACCACTTTCAATACTTTGTCAAGGTTGGTCCCTTACTTGGTAACTCCGGAGCCTAAACGTATAGCTCGTTTTATCGGGGGTTTGGAACCGGAGATCAAAGCAAGTGTAAAGGCCTCCAGACCAACCACTTTTCGGTCAGTAACGGACATATCATTATCTCTGACCTCAGATGCTGTCAGGCTGAGGTCACAAAGGAAAAATGATACCGAAAAGAGGAAGCGTGAGGATGACAACTCACGACAATCAGACAAGAAACTGAAGGGAAACAATGACCAAAAGAAGGGGTCAGGTTTTAAGAAGGATGGTCAACAGTCGGGCAAAAAACCCAGATGTAAAACCTGCAAGAGACAGCACTTTGGGAAGTGCAGGTTTGAATCCAACTCACAAACACAATCGAAGCCTTTTGCATGTGGGTTATGCAAATCCAGGGAACACAAAACTGTGGATTGCAAGAAGATAAAGGATGCGACCTGCTATGGTTGCAATGAAAAGGGGCACATCAGGAGCAATTGCCCAAAATATGCCAAGAAGCCGGAAGAGGCTAAGAAGACCAATGCTAGGGTCTTCAGAATGGATGCTAAGGAAGCTGTCAAGGACGACAACGTGATAACAGGTACCTTTCTCGTAAATGATGTTTATGCGAGAGTGTTATTTGATTCAGGCGCTGATAAGTCGTTTGTAGATAATAAGTTTTGTGAATTGTTGAAACTACCTGTTAGAACTTTAAGTGTGAATTATGAGGTGGAACTAGCAGATGGCACTTTAGAAACCGCTTCAACTTTATTAGATGGATGTTTCATATCCATTAAGAATCACTCTTTTCCTTTGTCCCTACTTCCTTTAAAACTAGCCGGTTTCGACATAGTTTTGGGTATGGACTGGTTATCTCATAACCAGGCCCAGATTATTTGCAATAAGAAGCAAGTGAGGATCAAGACTTCGTCTGGTGAATCACTTACTATCCAGGGAGATACCCAGTATGGGCTGCCCGAGAAAATGTCTATACTCAAAGACTCTAAGTGTTTGAAGAAGGGCTGTGTCATCTACATGGCACAGGTGATTATTGATGAACCGAAACCCAAGATTGGAGATATTCCCGTCGTTTCTGAATACCCGGAAGTATTTCCTGAAGAGCTACCTGGTTTGCCACCAGATAGACAAGTCGAATTCAGAATCGATATTATTCCTGGGTCAGCACCAGTTGCAAGGGCGCCTTATAGGTTGGCACCAACAGAGATGAAGGAATTGAGGACGCAGCTAGATGATTTACTAGCCAAAGGTTTCATCAAACCTAGTTCGTCTCCTTGGGGGGCACCAGTTTTATTTGTTAAGAAGAAGGATGGATCGATGCGTCTGTGCGTCGACTACCGTGAGCTTAATAAGGTTACTATCAAGAATAGGTATCCTTTGCCCAGAATCGACGATCTGTTCGATCAACTTCAAGGGGCAAGTTTCTTTTCGAAGATTGACTTGAGGTCAGGCTACCATCAATTGAAGGTTAGAGATGAAGATGTGCACAAAACAGCATTCAGGACTCGTTATGGTCATTACGAGTTCCTAGTGATGCCTTTTGGGCTCACTAATGCACCGGCCGCATTCATGGATCTCATGAATCGCGTTTGCAAGCCGCACTTAGACAAATTCGTTATCGTCTTCATTGACGACATTCTCATCTACTCAAAGAACCAAGCTGACCATGAGAAGCATCTTCACTGCATACTGGAACTACTTCATAAAGAGAAGCTCTATGCCAAGTTCTCAAAGTGTGAATTCTGGCTTCGAGCCGTCCAATTTCTTGGACATGTTGTTAGTGAGCGTGGTATCCAGGTAGATCCCGCTAAAGTTGAATCTGTCATGAATTGGCATGAGCCAAAGACGCCTACAGAAATTCGTAGCTTCCTAGGTTTGGCAGGATACTATAGGCGATTCATAGAAAACTTTTCAAGGATTGCTGCACCCCTGACTTCGCTGACACGAAAGAAGATTAAGTTTAACTGGGGTCCTAAGCAGCAGCAATCCTTCGATATTCTGAAACAAAAGTTGAGCAATGCTCCGGTACTAACATTGCCTGATGGAATAGAGGAGTTTGTAGTTTATTGTGATGCATCACACACCGGGATGGGATGTGTGCTTATGCAGAAAGGCAAAGTCATTGCCTATGCTTCACGTCAGTTAAAGGTGCACGAAAAGAATTACACCACCCACGACTTGGAGTTGGGTGCCGTTGTATTCGCACTAAAACTGTGGAGGCACTACTTATATGGAATCAAATGTGTGATCTATTCTGATCACAAGAGCCTTCAACATCTGTTCAACCAGAAGGACTTGAACATGAGGCAACGCCGTTGGATGGAAACTCTTAATGATTACGATTGTGAAATAAGATACCATCCCGGCAAGGCGAATGTAGTCGCCGATGCCTTGAGTCGAAAAGAAAGAGTGAAACCCATCCGAATCAATGCCAAGCGCATGGAAATAAAGAACAGTTTGATGGAAAGGTTGTTAGCTGCACAGAAGGAAGCTGTGTTGGAAGCTAACTATCCTAACGAAAAGCTAGGAGTAACTGAGGAGCAGTTATCTCTTAGTAAGGATGGAATTCTTAGATTGAATGGACGGATCTGGGTTCCTGTTTATGGAGGACTCCGTGATGTTATCCTCCAGGAAGCCCACAGCTCTAAATACTCTGTTCATCCTGGAGCTGATAAAATGTACCAGGATCTTAGGGCAAACTATTGGTGGATAGGCTTGAAAAAGTATGTAGCCACTCATGTAGCCAAATGCTTGACATGTGCGCAAGTCAAGGCAGAAGATCAAAAACCGTCAGGTTTGCTACAACAACCTGAACTTCCTACTTGGAAGTGGGAAATGGTAACTATGGATTTTATTACCAAGTTACCCAAGACAAGGAAAGGAAATGACACCATTTGGGTGATAGTTGATCGACTGACTAAGTCAGCACACTTCCTACCCATTAAGGAGACCTACAGCTCCGATATGTTAGCCCAACTGTACGTTGATAAGATTGTAGCTCTACATGGCATACCTGTAGCTATTATCTCTGACCGAGATACTAGATACACATCACATTTTTGGAAAAGCTTCCAACAATCTTTGGGCACACGTTTGAACTTTAGTACGGCTTACCATCCACAGACAGACGGTCAGAGTGAGCGTACTATTCAAACGTTGGAAGACATGCTACGGGCATGTGCGATCGATTTGGGAGGTAGCTGGGATAAGAACCTGCCATTGATCGAATTCTCCTACAACAATAGCTACCATACCAGCATAAAGGCTGCGCCTTTTGAGGCATTATACGGTAGAAAGTGTAGATCGCCTGTTTGTTGGGCGGAAGTGGGAGAAGTTCAGTTATCAGGACCAGAGATCGTGTTCGAAACGACGGACAAGATTGTCCAGATTCGTAACAATCTCCAAGCTGCCCGGAATAGGCAGAAGATTTACGCCGATCCAAATCGTAAGGATTTTCACTTCGAAGTAGGTGAAAAAGTCCTACTTAAAGTGTCACCCTGGAAGGGAGTGATGCGATTTGGTAAGAAAGGTAAGCTAAGCCCGAGATACATAGGACCTTTCGAGGTTATCGAACGTGTCGGGTCAGTTGCCTACAAGTTAAACTTACCTGAAGAGCTCAGTAGTATACACAATGTGTTCCACATCTGCAATCTGAAGAAGTGTTTCGCTAACGAATCAGTGGTTATACCCTATACAGATGTGCATATCGATGAGAGCTTGAAATTTGTGGAAAAACCTTTGTCGATCGAAGATCGACAGGTGAGGAAGCTTCGAAGGAAGCAT
This sequence comes from Helianthus tuberosus, assembly GCA_030545235.1. Classification (NCBI taxonomy): domain Eukaryota; kingdom Viridiplantae; phylum Streptophyta; class Magnoliopsida; order Asterales; family Asteraceae; genus Helianthus; species Helianthus tuberosus. The sequence continues at coordinate 85,215,657 of CM060371.1, read as the reverse complement.
ATACCTTTTGTAAAGGTCAAATGGGATGCCCGAAGAGGTCCCGAATTCACGTGGGAGGTTGAATCCACGATGAAAGAAAAGTACCCTTACTTATTTCAGTAAATCTTGGGTTGAGATTTATTTTAAGGGGGTGAGGATGTAACACCTCGAAAATTTACGTCCTATAATGTGTTGACATGTGTCATAGGTTTGAACGTGTGCAAGAATGTTCTTGAAGGACTAAAGTTGACAAACAGTGAAACAGTGTAAATATAAGGGTTCAAAGTGTCAACAATGCATAAATATACTTTACAATAACCCTACATGATGTTTATAACCTTAAGCGAATGGATCATACGAAGCGAATTGTGAAAGAAAGTGAGAGATTACAAACTACAGGGGTTAAATGTGTCAACATGTTAAGTTATACCTCTGAGTGACCTTTTGACAAACCCGAAGCCTTGTAACGATTAAATATGCTCACAAGAATGCACCATGAAAATTTCACCAAGATTCGTTACCGTATGAGAAAGTTATGATAAAATTCGTGTGCGAGGGGTTAGAAGCGTAAACGTTGAAATTCATGACTTTTCGGGTGATCACAAAGTTACCCGAGGACTTGACAAAGTGGGTATAAGTATTAAAGCCCCCATATAAAAATTACAAGTCTTAGAATGCAAGAAAAACAAGTGAAAGTGATGTTTCGGAGGACCAGGGACTAAAATGCAAATTTTGGAAACTTGTTGAGCTGGTCATGGCCACCCTCGCGTAGCGCGAGCCTGAAGGTCCCGGCAGTCGCGCTACGCGACTGCCTTATCTGATCAGAATGTTATGTGCAGCTGTGGGTTGATGTTTAAACCGACTCAAGTGCCATTCCTTGATACCTTGGGCTGCCCTAAGGTGGTTTTTAGCATGTAGGGAACTTGTGGTTGTTATGGTAACATCCCTAGACTTATGTGTTGATCATCCAAGTGTGTTTGATCACCATAAAAGACCCACATTCCTTGTGACTTTGATCATTCATCTTGCATACATCTTCTGGACATTTTGAGGAGCACCACAGCAGTCACGAGCCTTCCAAACCCTTCATTGGTCACTAGTAAGTACCCTAAACCTTCTCTAATTCATTTATACTTAGTTAAAAGCCTAGAAATCAAACCGTCGTAACTACGGTTTGACTTTGTGATAAATCACAATCGGTCCAGAGTATTGTCGAATCGAAAGTTGTTATAAGTTGGTATTTATATGGGTAATAAACCCCTAAAAGGTCACTCACTGATTCGAATCCTAACTAGGTCGTTTGTCGAGTCAAAGGATGTCCGAAAAAGTCAACAGAAACCTTAATCGCATATTTAACAATACGAAGGGTGTGTAATCTGTTTTATCAGTCATATAACTTGAAAATAAGTATAATAACTTGTCTAAGCTTGTTTGATTCGACAACTTTATGTTTTGAACCGATTCGGAACCGAGAGACGCAAAAGTTTGACTTTTGCTTTGACCTCAGTTCTGACCTGATTTATATAGGTTTAGACATGCCTTAAAGTTCCATTAGGACCTAGTTGCATGTGTGTATAAGCCTCTGCGTTTATACCACTCGAATCCCTAATCGTCCGATGTTTCTGTTAAACGCCTAAATATTGACCGTAATGCCTTATGACCATAAAACGAGATTTTTGAAAATGTGAAGGTGCCATAATCTTAGTTACTGATTTTTAGACTTGTACCAAAAATTTTACATCAGTTGGAGGTCTAGATTATGAGTTATGCTTAATGACGTAATTTGAACGCTTTTAAGTAATTAAACGGCGTCATTAGCGTAAAGCCTATCTAAACCCAATTTTTGACATCAAACCTTTTACCCACTGATGTGATATAATATTTGGGATTTTTAAAGATTTTTAATTATTTTTAAACTGATCATAAGCTAGGTTTATCGCCTCGATTCGGTTAATACCAAAAATACCCTTTTCGGCCATAAAATGAGTTTTACAAATCCTTTTAACGCCAATCCAATTGCTTTTGATTTTAAATAATAAATAGAGTATTTTGAGCCTGTTTATTTGATCAGAAAACTCAGAATCGTATTTTAACCCGTACATCGCTTAAAACGACTTTATACGCGTATTTAACGCATAGTTTGGGTTTAAAACTATTTTAGTAAGTAAGACTTATTACCAAAGGTTATAACCTGTTAAAATAAGCTATTTTACTGATCAACTCAGACCCGGATCACAGATGTCTAATAAAACCCTTTTATAATCTTTAAAATGACCAAAATACCCCTACGGGGCTTATTAAGAGATTAAACTCGTTTTGGGCATCATGGGTGATATCCTACTGATATCACAAATTATTTAAGGTGTGTTAACTTAGGAAACCTGTTTAGGACTCTTACGGATACCCGTTATGCTTCATGCGCGTTCGGTTCGGTTTATGTAACTAGTTTACATAAATTAGCCGAAACGGGTCAAACCTTATCGGTTTTATCTCAAAATCCAGAATGTGTATCATATACCCATATTAAGCAAGTCTTCAAACTTGTCGGGTCTAAATCACATTCTATCCGGTCTTCGCTTAATCGTGCGTACGAACCGTATCTTTAAAACTAACCGGTCTAAGCGTAAGCTTAACTAAAGACCCGTTAGGATTCTAATAGGTTATTATAAACCTTCGTTCCAGATTAGGAGAACCAGTAAAAGATACTTGCACTCGCTGATTTTGAACTATACTTACTCAGGTAAATACTTTTAACTTATTTTCCCTATATGGGCTTGGGGTACGGTATATAAAATACCGCTTGGTCGGGGCGTTGAATCTTTGATTGAATGAATGATAATGAAAGTATTGAGACGTCTCGTTTAATATTGTTTTGTTTGCTTAAAGCCTTTGGGGGGTTAATGACCGTGTCCCGGATATCCCTGGCATCATTTTACGAAATGGCCACGACCTTAGCACTCAGGTGTAGGCGTACACCTGTCAGTGTCTCATAAATAAAGTGGTGAGTTAATTGATCTTTAACCCGGCTCGATCCGGGCTACTGAACGCATAAGGAACATGTAAATCCCTACAAGTATTATATTTAAATAATTATCCCAAGTTATAAAATATTATTTGTGCCTTGTGCCTTAAATGCATTTTCTTAAACTCTTTTCAAAATGAGTCGGTTGATTGTATTTACCAGTGTAAACTGACGTATTTTCTTAAAAAGGTTAAGTGCAGGTACTACGCGAAATAGGCTGGCTTGTCTCCTAGCATCCACATTAAGTCTCGCCAGCTTGGATGTCATAAACTGTTGAACATTTGTTTTCCTTTTATTGAGATCTACCTGTGGATTTATATTCGACTATTTGTGATACTTAATATTACAATATCGTTTGGTTGAATTAAATCTATACTTTGCTTCCGCTGTGCATTTAAATCTTGTGTTGTTTGACTATTATGTTGCCAACCACGTCACGATACTCCCCTACCGGGCCCACCGGTGACACGTGGAAATTCGGGGTGTGACATTAGATAGATAGTACATTAAATATACCTTAGTTTTTTAAAATAATAGTTTGAAGTAGTATATTACAAGTATACTTCGGATTTATAAATAACATATTAAACTATGTTTTGGTTTCATAAATAACATATCAAAATATGCTTTGGATGTGATAAATAACATATTAAACTATGTTTTGGTTTTGTAAATAACATATCAAAATATGCTTTGGATGATTAACAAAATATATGTTGGTTTTGTACAATACCACACATGAGAGTATATCAAACTATACTTTTGGGAGTATATCAAAATATACTTTAAAAGTGTGATTTAAGAATTCATTCAGACCTAGTGCATCAAACTACACCTTTGAGACTATAAGGATACCACAAAGGCAATCCCTATTTGGATGGAGAAACAAATTGGTTTCAGACATTCCATAACAACAGGAATGGGGTGTCTAATCCTATAGCGCTATATCATACTACCAATCGGTCTGGTGAACATAAAATAAGTACAATTCAACATTTTATTTTATGTTCTTTGAGAAATCAGCGTTTAAACCATAGATAGTCATTTAGTTTGTCAAATGATAAGTAATAACATGTATAATCAATTATACTTTGAAATCATGAAAATAACAGATAGGTACACATGCTTCACCCCAAAACAGTTGAAAGTTGTAAAATAGGGGAACTATGTACTCACTTGAGATTGCTTAGTAGTCCTTGTGTAACAATCAAACAATGCTAGAGATCACGGAAATCAAACTGCACCTAATATAGGTAACTATGTGAATAAACCGGACCTAAATCGGAGGATTGGATAGAATGAGGGCTCGTAAACCAAATGAGTAGGGGAACTCATGTAAAATGGTTTAACAAAGCCTACATACTAAATGAAACCTAACCTAAGTGCTTACGACCCATTACGACCCGTTTAGGTAGCTTATGCTACTTTAACGCGTCGTTCGCGTAAAACGCGTTCGGACTGCCTAACTAGTCCTATGACAAGTAAAATATGCCTTATCATGTCTAATATTGTTGCCAAATCAGTTTAGATGTCAAAAGTTATGTTACATATGCTTAAAATGAATTTTGGTGTCAAAGGGGTATTTTGGTAATTTACCTAAGGCATATAAACTACCTATCATACAACTAACTAAACGTCGTGACCATAAGGTATAACCTCGGAAGGTTATTCCCTATATAATATGGTCACCTAATATATTTGGTCGGATCCTAAAGATCGACCAAATGGGTCGGGTTCGAAAGTATAAGCGATTGTTTAGATCGCTTACCTTACGACCCTATATAAGCACTAAACTAAAAGTGACGAGCTAAGCATGTTAAAACATGCTTAACTAAGTTTAGAAAACTGGTTTGGTATCAAAACAAACGGTTTTGATACCTAAGGGTAGTTTGGTTACAAAATACGCAAGAATACGCATTTTGGCCGAAACTACGACTCGTCACTGAGCCTAGTTAACGTGGTAATCAGTAGGTATAGTCACTAGGGACTATAACCATCGTGATCACGCTCACGTTATGAAGTTCAAACGAACTTCGCATTGACCATAAACTGGTCAATGCAAAAAGTCAAACAAAGTTTGACTTTAACGCTAAAACGAATGAAAGGAACGAAAGAACACTTACAAAGGGTCCCTGCAAGTTTGATCTTCCAAGTAATCTCAGGTATGAAGTGATAAAACACCCCAACTTAGAGAATTCTCAGATTTCAAGTGGGTTTTGCAAGTGAACTTGATGGGTATTTATAGTAAATGGACAACCGTTAGGATGGTTTATCGAATAACGTGCTTTGATCTTGTCCCTACACTTGTTGGTAACCCCATGTGCATCATATTGCCCCCCCATGATCAGGAATTAACATGTGGCATTGGCCTTTGGAGGGTATAACAGCTGTTAACAGCTGTGAAACAACTTTTGCTGATTTGAAAGGGCCTCGCGTGATGCCTAGGGGGCTAGGTGTCACGCCTAGGTCCTTCTGATCAGCAAACATTTTCCAAAGTTTCCATTTCAGTCCCCGTTGTGTATTAAGGCCATTTCTGACATGTTTAAGGCTCGTTAAGTCAACTTTAAGGCCCTAAAATGATGCCTAAACATTGTGGACATGAAACATGCTCAAAAATATCCCGGATGTCGGTTCGTTTGGTCGTACGATCATGATGTTCGCTTAATTACGACGGAATGCGAATAAGCGCTAAAAACGATCCAAATTGCGTGACGAATGGATTTTTCTCATGCCAAACACTAAAATAAAATATTTTAGTGCTTACATAAATTTTTGGATGTCCGGATGTATTCAGAACGCAAGTTATGCGCAAAAGTGCAAACTTATGCACTTTTTGACGCTTTTAGTCCCTGAATGACCCAAAAGTTTATTTTAGCACACCGAACCCCTCAAAGCCTATTTCTAAGATATGTAAAGGATATTTATGGTATGTTTAACTTATGGTCATGTTCCGGAATGTTCGTTCTCGTACGAATCAGAATAGTTTCGCAGTTTGACACAAATAGTCCCTGTGATCGAACAAAGTTGATTTCGACACACCAAACCATTCAAAACTTATTTCTAAGTTATGTGGAGGTTATTTAAGGTATGTTAAGCCTATTTCACTATTCCAGAGTGTTCGTTGCATTAAACTGGTTATATTTACGCATCGGTGCGCGTATAACCTTCCAGAAAGCGATTTAGAGCCCGAAATTGAACAAGAATTGATATGTGCAAATGATAAACATATTTATACAAATCCCAAGTATAAAATATAATATTTTATTGGTTTGGTCTTTGTTTGATGGTACAGTGACACAGGTGTCACAGTCTCCCCTACTTTAGGAAATTTCGTCCCGAAATTTAATTCTAGAGGAAACTTGTGAAGACAGCTGTGATGGTTTCGCCTTCAAATAGATCCATTGAACCCTTAAGTAAAACCCTGGGCCATGTTAGGATTCTTAGCGAATTTGTTAACCCTCAAAGTGAATTCCTTGTAGTATCAAAACATGGAATTTTGAACTATGGATAGAAGAACGTTTCTTATGAAGACTTATCATAGTAAACTTGTGTGTGCTTTAAATCAGAATTGGGGAGTGTAAGATAAAATGACATCGGTCAAGGTCCAAGACTTCTCCCGTATCATTATTCTTGTCACTATAGGTTTTAACACATGACAAAACTTCTTGTGGTTTCTGTGCACTGAATTTCCATAATTATGTAGGCCTCCATAATTACGTAATCCCTTGCACAGTCCGCACAGTTCATTTCATAATGCGTAGAGGAAAAATCAATTGAATAAACATGAAGCGACTTGACTAGACCACCAAAGGATCTTTTCAACTAGATCAACGAACGATCTTTTTAACTAGATCAACACATGATCTTCTTAACTAGACCGTCGTACGATCTCCTTAAATAGACCACTTAAGGGATCTTTTTAATTATATCATCACATGATATTTCTAATTAGATTTTCAAATCAATCTGTTTATCTAGACCACTCAAGGGGTCCAATTTTAGAATAGTACTTTAAAACCCAAGGGACTTGACTACAACGTAGAAGTCCATTAAGGATTTAAGATAGTAACTTTGGTTATCCTACTATGAATCCCTCATATGAGATATGAAAGACTCTACGAGGATTTGGATGGATCACAAACAACCACAACACATGTAAGAAAACACATAAGCACAAAATAGTTAACTTGATTCTTTAATTTGTTATCTTTGGGCATGGATATTTAAAGCACACTAGGAATCCAATCCATGGATTTCTTTTGGCATTTTAATCATTTTCAAGGATGAAGATAGAAGGATTTTCAATAACAGTTTGGCTTCGTTTCTTAAAAGAATCGAGTGTTTAAGGTTCTTGGGGAGATCACAAGTGATCATAATATGACAGAACCACACGAGTAGTTTGTCCTTGGGTTGACATCATAAGGTTGCATCAAGCATTCACATAATCGTATCAGTTTTGCAAAAATAAAAACGACAAATTTTTATTTATATAACAACTGACTTGTCTTTAACTGTCAAAAGATAACAACCAAAGGAAATAATAAAACACTAATTGTTCACTGCTGCATCATTGTTCACGTTTACCTCATTGATGTTAAACACTCGTCCACGCGCTGGGGGTATGTTAACAAGTCTTGGGCAATTGTTCCTGTAGTGGGTAAGGTCACCACAGTTATAACATGACCCCGGAGGGAACCGTGCTTGAACAGCAGCAGGGTTTGCAGCAGCTTGATTTGCATAACGACAAACATTGATCAAATGTCCCAACCGCTCACAGTGGGTACATTTGTGACACTGCTCTTGCTCTAGATGATGACGGTTGCACTTGTTGCACAAAGGTGCGGTACCAACATAGTTTTGTCTTTTGCGAGGTTGTGCTGGCTGGTTTGGTGAAACCTGTTTGTCTTGAGCAGTTATGGCGCAGTTTTGAGAGGCTTTGCGCTTCTTCAACTTCTTAGGGGATCCAGTATGTTCATCCATGGTCTTTGATTCCTCGATTGGTTTCTTGTCACCCTTTCGAAAAAGTTTACCTTTCCTGATCTGAGATTCAGCCAAGGTTGCAGCTAGCTCAATGGCCTTTCTAACTGTAGTAGGGTTGCTACCAGTCACAATGTCTTGTACTAAGTCAGGGAGGCCATCTATGTACTTTTCGATTGCCTTATCCAGAGGCGTAACCATAGTAGGGCATAACAGGCTCAATTCCTCATAGCGGTCAGTATAGGCTCGATGTTCTCCACTGTCTTGCTTCAGGTAATCAAATTCCCTTTCTAAAGCTCTCAATTCATGACGAGGACAAAACTCCTTCATCATAAGAGCCCTAAGTTCAGCCCAAGTCTGTGCTAATGCAACCTCAGCACCGCGGTCTCTCATAACCCCGTTCCACCATGTAAGAGCCCTTTTCTGAAACACGCTGGAAGCAAACTCGACCTTGCGATTATCAGGACACTGAACGTGACGAAACGTACTCTCAGTGCTCTCGAACCATTGTAAGAGCCCAGTTGCTCCTTCAGAACCGCTAAACTTGAGTGACTTTGCCGAATTGAAACTCTTGAAATTGCATGGAGCATTATGGTTATTGAGGGCTTGATTCATTTGAGCAAAAATATTTGGGAAGGCAGCAGCCATTTGCTGCGCGATGATTTCCGCCAGTTCGGCATTCGCCATCTGATTGTCGCGTTGAGGAGGCATTCTGAAAGAGGAACATGAAAGGAAACGAGTGAGAGAATTAGACGAAAAGAATGAGATGAAACAAATCTGATGAAAGCAAGGATGGTGGTCATTTATTTGTTACTACAAAGCAACAAACGACCCTGGTGATTAATCAAAGTAAATAGGTCAAAAATAATGTATCGCGAAGACATGCTCGCCTATAAGTGGACACTCACCCCAAGAGTTCCCAGGTAAGAGTGACTGGTCCGATATTGCGGATTTGTACGAACACTCTAGCCTTAGACAGAAAGCTCAGGGTACAGGCACCCACCTTTCCAGTTTGCACGTGTTCACATTATTTAGACCAACTTTGACGGGATTTGAAAACTTAGAGGGTTCAAAACCATATAATAAATCATCCTAGAACAGATGATTAGTTTTCAAAGCGGGATAGAAATTTGTGTTCTTATTGTGGTTGTCACCTAAGAATAAGTGACGGTATTGTTTTAAAGCTAAACACAAGAAAACTTGTGTTAGGGTCCTAGGAAGGTTATAGTCTAGGTTAAAGCATTACTAATAACCTAATTCCCTATAACCATTGGCTCTGATACCAACTTTTCTGTCACACCCCGACCACGTAAAACAACAAGACGTGGCGGAAACGTCGGGGAGTGTTGTAACAGAATCATTGTTTCATAACCATGGAATAAATAAATTCTGTTTTATTGAATAAATGAACTCATTGTTTTAATACAATCAAATAAGTACTACTATGATCTTCCAAGTTTTAAAGTCGCTAAGGCACGAGTCCATCCTAAATGTAGCATGTATCAACAATCATCTCAAGACAGCACCTGAAACATATGTAAAAATAGGTACGTCAGCATAAAAATTCCTGTGAGATACATAGGTTTTGTGAATATAGGATTCATGACGTATAAGTTTAGAAAAAAAGTTGTTTAACAAAAGTCAGTCATGATCCTTGTAAAATGTTTAGTTTTATAAATCATTTGAAAAGTGATAAACAAAACAATGATATATATTTATAAAAGAATAATGTATGGTTAAGTGAATAACTATGTAAAATGGGTTTGTATTGAATGTATTGTTCGAAAAACAATATTTTGAAAAAAAGGCTTATAGTATATGTGAAAATATACTTTGGATTTTAAGAGAATCGAATGAGTAATATATTAAAATATATTTCAGTTCCAATATCGTTGACCCAAGTGTACTAAATAACGCCACGGTATGTAATGCAATGAAAACACTTATATATAAGAAGTACCAGCGACGTATCTACCATGTTTTCATCACATTACACCCGTCCCGTTATCTAAACACTAACCAAAACCCAATCATTAGATAGATAGTACATTAAATATACCTTAGTTGTTTAAAATAATAGTTTGAAGTAGTATATTACAGGTATACTTCGGATTTATAAATAACATATTAAACTATGTTTTGGTTTCATAAATAACATATCAAAATATGCTTTGGATGTGATAAATAACATATTAAACTATGTTTTGGTTTTGTAAATAACATATCAAAATATGCTTTGGATGATTAACAAAATATATGTTGGTTTTGTACAATACCACACATGAGAGTATATCAAACTATACTTTTGGGAGTATATCAAAATATACTTTAAAAGTGTGATTTAAGAATTCATTCAGACCTAGTGCATCAAACTACACCTTTGAGACTATAAGGATACCACAAAGGCAATCCCTATTTGGATGGAGAAACAAATTGGTTTCAGACATTCCATGACAACAGGAATGGGGTGTCTAATCCTATAGCGCTATATCATACTACCAATCGGTCTGGTGAACATAAAATAAGTATAATTCAACATTTTATTTTATGTTCTTTGAGAAATCAGCGTTTAAACCATAGATAGTCATTTAGTTTGTCAAATGATAAGTAATAACATGTATAATCAATTATACTTTGAAATCATGAAAATAACAGATAGGTACACATGCTTCACCCCAAAACAGTTGAAAGTTGTAAAATAGGGGAACTATGTACTCACTTGAGATTGCTTAGTAGTCCTTGTGTAACAACCAAACAATGTTAGAGATCACGGAAATCAAACGGCACCTAATATAGGTAACTATGTGAATAAACCGGACCTAAATCGGAGGATTGGATAGAATGAGGGCTCGTAAACCAAATGAGTAGGGGAACTCATGTAATATGGTTTAACAAAGCCTACATACTAAATGAAACCTAACCTAAGTGCTTACGACCCATTACGACCCGTTTAGGTAGCTTATGCTACTTTAACGCGTCGTTCGCGTAAAACGCGTTCGGACTGCCTAACTAGTCCTATGACAAGTAAAATATGCCTTAACATGTCTAATATTGTTGCCAAATCAGTTTAGATGTCAAAAGTTATGTTACATATGCTTAAAATGAATTTTGGTGTCAAAGGGGTATTTTGGTAATTTACTTAAGGCATATAAACTACCTATCATACAACTAACTAAACGTCGTGACCATAAGGTATAACCTCGGAAGGTTATTCCCTATATACTATGGTCACCTAATGTATTTGGTCGGATCCTAAAGATCGACCAAATGGGTCGGGTTCGAAAGTATAAGCGATTGTTTAGATCGCTTACCTTACGACCCTATATAAGCACTAAACTAAAAGTGACGAGCTAAGCATGTTAATGTCACACCCTGCTAGTAGCGGAAGTGTATTGTGTGTGACGTAAGAAAGGTAATCATTGCATCCAAATGTATTTAACAACATGAACCAACAACGATGCCATAGTTATATAAATTCCAACGAATATTTACATATTTTCCCAAAAGTAGTTTCAAGTACCATACATGTTCACAACATTAGACATAACATAGTTATCAGTTTGTTTTACACATCACCAAAAGATAGTTTTAACATAAAACTTAGTAAGGTTTTGTTTCCTATATACCCATACGAAGTTGGGATATAGAAGACAAACCCTTCAAAAGTGGCAATCGTTGTCATTTGTTTTCCCGAATCCCATAGTGAATCACCGGCTCAAGACCTGTTTCCTGAAATACATGTAGTTTTAAAAAGTCAACAAAAGTTGAGCGAGTTCATGCAGTATTTTTTATCATATGAAATCTCGTAATAGTTATCTTGTAATCATGGTATGTTCTGATTCATTCATGGAGTCTGTTAAGGATCTATCAGTGGGTAGCGAGCCACCTGACATAATGTACCATAAGCAAATAACCAAACCGAGAACACTTTGTCATCATTGGGATCACAAAAGCACTCCAGGGTATACCAACCAGGAGTGGGGCGTGCCTCAAGCCCAATAGATCTACACCTTTTGCACCTTGGTCACTAAGTGATTAATGGTTACTAATGTTGTTTCCCTACTTATGCACATTGATCATGTCATCTACTCCGTAACTAACATACCAATAGTTTTAGCATGTATTTCCCCTCGATGTTTTTGAAAACAAAACATTGAAAACAGTGAAAGGAGGGACATGAACTCACAAGTTTGCGTTCCGTGAAATATGATATCGAAGTGAGCGTCCGTACGTGTCAATAACCTACATGTGTACTAATCTCGTTAGACACTAGGTCTTTCGGACCTCGTACAAGTTGTTCATCTTGAATTCTTTATTATGTTTTCGCTTGTCATCTTTAGAACACTTTGTCTTTTAAAGCGTTGATAGCTCACTCGCTCGATTGTTATGTGTATTCATGTGTTCTATGTGTATTGGATTATATGCGAACGGCTTCGAACCTATGTCATTGGGCTTAACCCACGTTATTGTTATTGGGCCTAGCCCTAGTTTTCTTGTTATTGGGCCTAGCCCTAGTTTTCTAGTGAGTCCATTAAATATACTCTTGCAATTTTTACCAAAAATTCACCAAGCATGTAACTTAATAAGTTCGTTTTTCACATGAAAATACTTGGTAATTTTTTTATAGTTTTCGACTTTCCGGATTCTTGTTTTTGACCACTTAGTTATGCGTTCGCTTTAGTGTCCAAAAATATGTTATTTTTAGACTCGACATTGTAGTAACTTGTTTACGATGTCGATACGCCCAAATTGTCGTCATCAAGTGTTATGTATTTCCATTTCGGCCATTTTATTTAGTTGTCCGATTTTACTAGCATTTCTTGGACCATGTAGGAACATGTACGTGTATTTATTTTGATCACCCTATAGGTATCTAATACATACACATATATAGCACACATTGCAAGCACTTAGCAAGTTTCCGAAAATATATAATTTTTCTTACCAAAAATTATATTTATACATTGTTATATTTTTACCCATTTATTTTTGTAAAAATATAAGTTTAAGTCCCTAAGACTCTTGAATATTTAAGACTTCAATATTCTTATTAGGGTTTCCAAAAAATGACGTTTATGACCACTAATCGCGTTTAACATTGTTAATCACCCTTTAATCCCTTCTTTAATCGCGATTAGATTTTTAGAAAAATTCGCCATAGTTTCCCCTAAACTATGACATTTCCCACGTTACAAAAACGCGTTAGATCAATAATCAATTTCCAAACATCACTAAACTTATTTTTACATCACTAGTCATACTTATTCCCTCAAAGATTCTTATGAGCATTATTTTGCTTAAACTTTCAAGTCTTCAAGTTAACCATTTATTAAGTTTATTTCCTACATAAACTTGATTGTAAATTGTTTTTCACTTTTAAAGATTCACACATCTTTATGTAGAAATTTCCAAGACTTTTACATAACACTTTGGATAATTAATATCACATAAACTTATTTTATGTCAAAAACCAAGTTCATCAGTGTTGTTAAAAGCCCTTTCACATGATTATTCTTGGTTTAATCTTTCAAGAACCACTAAATCAAGTTTATATATAAATGCTCATAATCTTTGAAGTTGATGATCTTTCTTGATTTAAACATAACCATGTTTAAATCACATATTTATGTTCATCATAATAATATGAACACAAATATAAAATACTACATAAAACTAACAACAAGATCATCATAATTATAAACTTCAAGCTACTAATCTCAACAAAAAATAACATAATCAACAAGGTCACATGAACATATTAACACTAAACAACATAAATCAACACATAATATATTCATATTTAGTGTTTATTAGCTTTATGTTTAGGGTTTTTGATTATGTTTAACTTTAACTTCAAGATAATCAACTTGTACTTCTATGATTAACTAGTAATAAGAAGCATAAAAATTGTGTTTAGAAGACTCACAAAATGCACAAGCTAAATAAGAAGATTAGAAGAAAGATAAGCTCCAAAGAAAGCTCCTAGTGATCCTCCATGCATGCACCAAGTAGAGATAATCTTGTAAGGTTTAATTTAGTGTAAAATGGAGTGTTAATTGAAGCTTGAAGGTGTGTTGAATGGGGACTATGGCTGCCGTGAACTAAGGGGGTGTTTGAGAGAAGTTTTTGATCTTTCAAAGTTAGTAAAAAGGATAAGTATGATGGTAGAATTTCAAAGGTATGGTGTTGTAACTTATTTCAACAACAACTACCATCAAGACCATGCTTTCTTATCTTATAAATTCACACAAGTATGGTGAGGCCAAGGGCCCACCATGACCGTCCAACATGAGAAGGGGGGGGGGGGGTAATATGAGATTTTTTTATAAAAATTGATTAAAGAACTAGATATTTAAGTAAATAAGAGGTGTAGGGTGATTAGGGTTTAAATCACACCATTAGAGGGTAATTAAGGTTCTAGAATTAAAATTATTATTAACTAGTTCCCCAAACTAGTAAAAATTATGTCTTGATGCTTAAAACGCTTTTCGTTTCGTCGTCGGCTCGTTTACGGTACTTTTATGTCGTACCGACAAGAAATTCCGCAAGTTGTTTTCTTGTATCCGAAGGTTGTATGAAATGATTCCGAGTCCCAAATTTAGCTTCACTAGCTCGCTAGATTCTTCGTTTGCTTGCTTCATGACCAAAAATGTCGCCTACTAGTTCGTCGAACCGCTAACGGACTAGTTTAGCGCATAGCGACGTAACGCCGGAAACTTGTGATTATGTATCTTCCGTTGGTATCATCTTATTGTTTTAGTATGTTTTTCATCAATTGACATTATTCCGAAGTCCCAGAAATGCTTTGTTATAAGCTCGGACGCATTAAAAATACCATATTTTAATCCGAAACGGACATTTTTGAGATTAGGACGTTATACCGGAAAGTCTTGTTTCTTGGCAAGACATGTTTTCACAATAATGTTTTCTTATATAAATGGACTCAGTTATGTTATCCGAGTGTCGTTTTTCAGTGTTTCGGTCTGATTTCACGGTTTGCTGGCATGAATAGTGTAACCGTGAATAGTGCACGCAGCACTTTCTACCAACACCTCTAGGACATTGTTTATTTGGTTCCGCCATACGACGAAAACTAACATATGTTTTAGCTTTGTTTTCTTGTCCTAACGCTGTTATTCAGTATACGACACAGTTACGTAATTAAATTACGCTAAATGCATGAGATTAAGAAATATAAATAGTGATTAGATTGTACGGAATTACCAGTTATTTGCCAGTTGTCACAGTTAAAACATGCTTAACTAAGTTTAGAAAACAGGTTTGGTATCAAAACAAATGGTTTTGATACCTAAGAGTAGTTTGGTTACAAAATACGCAAGAATACGCATTTTGGCCGAAACTACGACTCGTCACTGAGCCTAGTTAACGTGATAATCAGTAGGTATAGTCACTAGGGACTATAACCATCGTGATCACGCTCACGTTATGAAGTTCAAATGAACTTCACATTGACCATAAACTGGTCAATGCATAAAGTCAAACAAAGTTTGACTTTAACGCTAAAACGAATGAAAGGAACGAAAGAACACTTACAAAGGGTCCCTGTAAGTTTGATCTTCCAAGTAATCTCAGGTATGAAGTGATAAAACACCCCAACTTAGAGAATTCTCAGATTTCAAGTGGATTTTGCAAGTGAACTTGATGGGTATTTATAGTAAATGGACAACCGTTAGGATCGTTTATCGAATAACGTGCTTTGATCTTGTCCCTACACTTGTTGGTAACCCCATGTGCATCATATTGGCCCCCCATGATCAGGAATTAACATGTGGCATTGGCCTTTGGAGGGTATAACAGCTGTTAACAGCTATTAAACAACTTTTGTTGATCTGAAAGGGCCTCGCGTGACGCCTAGGGGGCTAGGTGTCACGCCTAGGTCCTTCTGATCAGCAAACATTTTCCAAAGTTTTCATTTCAGTCCCCGTTGTGTATTAAGGCCATTTCCGACATGTTTAAGGCTCGTTAAGTCAAATTTAACGCCCTAAAATGATGCCTAAACATTGTGGACATGAAACATGCTCAAAAATATCCCGGATGTCGGTTCGTTTGGTCGTACGATCGCGATGTTCGCTTAATTACGACGGAATGCGAATAAGCGCTAAAAACGATCCAAATTGCGTGACGAATGGATTTTTCTCATGCCAAACACTAAAATAAAATATTTTAGTGCTTACATAAATTTTTGGATGTCCGGATGTATTCAGAACGTAAGTTATGCGCAAAAGTGCAAACTTATGCACTTTTTGACGCCTTTAGTCCCTGAATGACCCAAAAGTTTATTTTAGCACACCGAACCCCTTAAAGCCTATTTCTAAGCTATGTAAAGGATATTTATGGTATGTTTAACTTATGGTCATGTTCTGGAATGTTCGTTCTAGTACGAATCAGAATAGTTTCGCAGTTTGACACAAATAGTCCCTGTGATCGAACAAATTTGATTTCGACACACCAAACCATTCAAAACTTATTTCTAAGTTATGTGGAGGTTATTTAAGGTATGTTAAGCCTATTTCACTATTACGGAGTGTTCGTTGCATTAAACTGGTTATATTTACGCATCGGTGCGCGTATAACCTTCCAGAAAGCGATTTAGAGCCCGAAATTGAACAAGAATTGATATGTGCAAATGATACACATATTTATACAAATCCCAAGTATAAAATATAATATTTTATTGGTTTGGTCTTTGTTTGATGGTACAGTGACACAGGTGTCACATAGCCGATGGCCATTGACCGTTTGCTGTGACCCATCCTTCGGGTACTCGATTGTAACATCACCCAATTGTCCGACCCGGGTGATCACATAGGGTCCCATCCATTTGCTTCGGAGCTTTCCGGAAAAAAACTTTAGTTTCGAATTGTAGAGCCACACCTTTGGCCCAATCTCGAACTCTTTCTTTCTCAACTTAGCATCATGCGCCTTCTTCATCCCATCCTTGTACTTGGACGCGCATTCATATGCCATTTCCCTTAGCTCCTCCAACTCGCATAGGTTAAGTTTCCGTTCCTTACCTATATCATCATATTGAACATTAACTACTTTAATAGCCCATAATGATTTATGCACAAGTTCAACTGGTAAATGGCAATTTTTACCGTAAACCAACCGGTAAGGTGTAGTGCCAATGGGTGTCTTATGTGCCGTGCGGTAGGCCCATAAAGCATCGTTCAACTTGATTGACCAATCCTTACGGTCCGCCCGCATGGTCTTTTGCAGAATCTCTTTGATTTGCCTATTTGACACCTTAACTTTCCCGCTTGTTTGCGGGTGATAGGGGGTAGCAATTCTATGGTCAACACCAAACCGTTTTAGAAGTTTCCCAAACCGAAAATTTTTAAAATGAGATCCTCCATCACTTATGATGACACGAGGAATCCCAAACCTTGAGAAAATATTGGTTTGGACAAAATTACAAACTACGGAATGGTCGTTCGTCTTGGTGGCTATTGCTTCGACCCACTTTGACACGTAGTCAACGGCCACCAAGATATACAAATTGCCATAAGAATTGGGGAACGGGCCCATGAAATCAATACCCCACACATCGAAAATGTCGACTACGAGGATTGGTTGCATGGGCATCTCATCCCTTTTTGAAATACCCCCTAACTTCTGGCACTCTACACAATTCTTGGAAAACTCATTTGCATCTTTAAAAATAGTTTGCCAATAAAGACCACTATTCAACACTTTATGACCCATTTTGTGGCCACTAAAATGGCCACCACACGCAAACGAATGTAGATGCTTCAACACGCTTGGAATATCCTCATCGTCTATGCATCTTCTAATCACTTGATCCGCACACTCTTTCCACAAGTGCGGTTCTTCCAACCGGTAATACTTGATTTGGGACATGAAATGTTGCCTCCTCCGTCTATCCCAATGTGGCGGTAAGTCACCTGTAACAAGATAATTCACAATGTTAGCGTACCATGGTAACTTATCTAATTTATAGTATGCTCATCGGGAAACGACTCATTGATCTCTAAAGCTTTAGGATCTTCTTCAACCATCAACCGTGATAAATGGTCCGCTACCACATTCTCGGTACCCTTTTTGTCCCGGATCTCCAAATCAAACTCTTGGAGCAATAACACCCATCGAATCAATCTCGGCTTAGCATCCTTTTTCTCCATGAGGTACCTGACAGCAGTGTGATCTGAATAAATAATCACTTTACTACCCCATATATATGACCGAAATTTATCCAATGCATATACCACCGCGAGTAGCTCTTTTTCGGTGGTGGTGTAATTCAATTGTGCATCCGAAAGAGTCTTACTCGCGTAGTATATGGCAACGGGTTTCTTATCAACCCGTTGTCCCAACACTGCCCCCACCGCATAATCACTTGCATCGCACATAATTTCAAATGGTAAAGACCAATTTGGCGATTGCAAGATTGGAGCCTCAACAAACTTTTCTTTCAACTTGTTAAACGCATTTTGACAATTCTCATTAAAATCAAATGGTTGATCTTTTAACAACAAGTTACACAAAGGCTTCGTTATGTCACTAAAACCCTTAATAAACCGTCGATAAAAACCCGCATGACCTAAGAATGACCTAACACCTTTAACACTCGTGGGATACGGCAAAGTGGATATAACTTGTACCTTTGCACGATCAACCTCTATCCCACGACTCGACACCACGTGTCCCAACACGATTCTCTCTTGAACCATTAAATGGCTCTTTTCCCAACTCAAGACCAAACTAGTTTCGACACACCTTTTTAATACTTTGTCTAGTTGGTCCAAACAAGCCTCGAACGACGACCCAAAAATTGAGAAATCATCCATGAAAATTTCCAAAGACTTCCCCACCATATCTGAAAAGATACTCATCATATACCTTTGGAAGGTGGCGGGGGCGTTGCATAGTCCAAACGGCATTCGCCTAAATGCGAATGTGCCGTATGGACAAGTGAACGTTGTCTTTGCTTGATCTTCTGGATGGATGACAATTTGATTATAACCAGAATAGCCATCTAAAAAGCAATAAAATTGCTGCCCCGATAATTTCTCAACAATTTGATCGATAAACGGTAAAGGAAAATGATCTTTGGAAGTTGTGGTATTCAACTTCCTATAATCAATACAAATTCGCCACCCGGTTACCGGCCGAGTGGCTACCTCATCACCTGCGTCATTTTTGACAACTTGTATACCCGCTTTCTTTGGAACCGTCTGTGTTGGGCTCACCCATTGGCTATCCGAGATCGGATAAATAATACCCGCATCAAGCCATTTCAACACTTCCTTTTTCACCACCTCCCGCATATTCGGATTCAATCTCCGTTGTGCATCTCGAACGGGAGTCACACTTTCTTCCGTGATGATTTTATGCATCACCACCGAGGGACTAATACCCTTTAAATCAGCAATGGTCCATCCAATCGCCGCCCGATTGGTGACCAAAACACCCATCAGTTTTTCCTCTTGCTCCTCGGTTAAGTTTGATGCAATGATAACCGGGAGTGTATTGCCTTCACCAACATAAGCATACTTGAGATGCTTCGGCAATGCCTTCAATTCAACCTCCGGAGGCTCTACTAATGACAGCTTCAATTTAGTGTCAATGCTCTCCGGTAAACTCTCAACTTGGTGCGTCCATGTAAGTTTTCCTTCTTTAACCGCAAGCACCTCCAAACTCTTAACCTCCTCGTCTATGCTCTTATTCATCTCCACATGTGACCTGTCAAACATATAACAATCCTCCATTGTGTTTTCCCCGTCCACGACTGTGTCGCAAAGAGGTACACACATGTCAACAATGTCCGCCATATAGCATTCATCATCAACTGGAGGGTTCATAAGTCCGGAAAAAACATGCAACCTCAACCTTCGGTTTCCAAATGTCGTGTCAACCGTTCCGGTTTTGCAATCGATTTGAGAATTTGCGGTTGCTAAGAACGGTCGACCCAAAATCACCATAGGTTGCTTGGTTGGGTCCTTGGCCACATAATCAAGTACCAAAAAGTCCACCGGATAGTAAAAATCCTCAATTTTTACTATCACATCCGAGACAATTCCACGGGGTAGTTTGGGTGTCAAATCGGCTAACACCACAGTGGTGTTTGACGACTGAAGTGGACCAAACTCGTATTGGTCATACAAACTACCCGGTAGAATGCTCACGCTAGCACCAAGATCTAGAAGTGCCCGGTTGATTTTAAAGTCGCCAACTTGAATTGAAATGATAGGCGCACCCGGATCTTGGAGCTTAGGTGGAAGTGCACCCGAAAGAATCGAACTCACATTCTCGGTTAAATCTAATTTTTTAGGAAATTTATGAGTTCGTTTCTGGGTACACAATTCTTTCAAGTACTTAGCATACAACGGTACTTGTTTGATTGCATCCAAAAGAGGTAAATTAATTTTTACTTGTTTGAAAATTTCCAACAACTCTTCTTGTTGTGGACCTCTTTTCTTTACAACCTTCTTCATGGGTCCCTTCAATGCTTCGGGATAAGGGGCGGTATTAGCCTCCACACCCTTTTCCTTAGCCTTAGGGGCGGGGATGGTCACAACGGGAATGTTATTATTCTTTTTTAAATCATTTTTGTTTTGACCCGTTTGACCATCCTCATGTTCATCCTCACTAGCATCTTCCACCACCCCTTCAACAAACTGGGGTGATGGTGTTTTGACACCATTATCTACGACTCGACCACTACGTAAAGTAATTTTATTGATTGGTACCTCACGTGTGTTCCTTGAGCTTGACCCTTGATGTAACAACCCGCACTTTCGTGCATTGTTACTACTCGCTACACTCGTTACGCCTAGCATCAGAGATTCGGATCATAATGTAACTATATCGCATACATCGCTATTTCGCAATATAATCGCATATTTTCGCATATTTTAACGCTACATTGCATCGCAAATACTAACACTCACAATGACTTTGAGTGAGGACGTATTCTACCCTCCTCGATGGCCGTGATGTGTCGCAACGCAAACAATTAACGCTAACAAAGACTCTCGGGTGAGTACTATAGCTCCAGCCGTCATGACGATGATGGCAATACGAGCAGGTAGTACCCCGTCAGTCATTGTGGCACATCACATCACCATCGAAAGCGCACCCGCGACCACACGCAGCTCGATTATCGCACCGAATATTTGAAAGTATGGATACGTATATACGACCTTCTGTGATTAATTATAATAAATAAATATATGAAAATGTGTGACCAAAACTATCGTGATGTTTAACAAATAAAACGGAACGCCAAAACGTAGCTCGCCGAAGGACATCCGAACGGATAGGCCATCCGGATGGATGGGCCAGTCGAACGGCTGGGGCCAGCCGAACGGCTATGCCAGCCGAACGGATGGGCCAGCCGATCGGATGGGCCAGCCGAACGGACGGCCACACTCTCCTTTCTCTCCTCTCTGCCTATAAATACCCCCACCCTCCCATCATTTTCTCTGATGTGGAGTTCTCACTCGACCAGCACGCCTTGAACTCCTTTTCTCTTGATTTCTCGCGATTCTTGAAAGATTTCACTCAAATTCTTGTACTTTTATGATCTACACGCAATTCTACACCTTTCTACCTTTTAAATCTCGACTTTTAACCATGAAATCTACTGATTTGAGGTGTTCTAAGATGATGTCATCAAGAGTTCTCATGAACTTCAAAGTGTGACCTCATTTAACCGTGAATAGCTCAGATCTAGGTGATTTCCACATGTTTTTGTAACAACCTCACTTAAATCTATGTTATCTAAGCAAAGAACGTGCGATTTCGGATTTAACAAGGGAAAACCGTCAAGAACGGTCAGATCTGATGGAACGGGGTGATTCCCGGCCGTTAGAACAAGTCGGACTTGATGGAATTCAGTTGTTTAGCATGAAGACACACCGTTCCGATCAAAACCGCTGAATAACCTTCAAAATTAGTCGAATATCAGTTAGATGGGTCGCCGTCCGATCGGACAAGCTGTCAGCCGATCGGACAGGCGGTCAGCCGATCGGACTAGCTGTCAGCTCATCGGACAGGCTTCCAGTCGATCGGACAGGCTGCCAGCCGATCGGACAGGCAGCCCATCCGATCGGGCAGCAGCCCATCCGATCGGGCAGCAGCCCATCCGAACGGGCCAACATCCGATCGGATTATCCTCCAATCCTTGGTCCTTTCGCCACCATTTAACGCGCTAACCAACGCTCACGCAATCGATCTGTAATCAGGGTAATCTCAAACACTTTCCCGCCAATCCAACCAAGTGGTGTTACTTGCCGAATACACACTGTGAGTATACTTGAACCCTTTTTGCTTTTGCACTTTTGGGTGTAACATGCGTTGCTATTAAATCGAATCACATCAAATGCTTAAACTATTTATCACTTGCGAATGACTTACGTGCATAGTTATACGTGATGCTAGTTACATATGTGCTAGGACTTATACTCGTGACGTCCCACCATGCTAGTATAGTACTATTGCGCCCGACGGGGTCTAGTTTAGCAATCGCAATTGCAGCTCGAGGACTTAGCTGGTAGTATCCGTTTTGTGAGTATATATGTCGTGTATTACGTTTATGTATGTGGAAATTCGCAGCTTTTAATCTATTATGCTATTAAATATCAAACCAGTATACTCGCCAATACTTTTGTATTGACATTATTTTAACGTATGTTGCAGGTTAGATCGCAGACTATCTCAATCAAGCTAGGGAGTCTAGAAATTCAACTAAAATCTAGGTTGTCGGATTTGTATTGTTCGAGAGAACACAACATCTGTGATAACTTATGTGATTATATTTGTTTATTAGTATAGGATAATGAACGCATTAAATATTGTCGCTAATAGTTGTTATGGATTCTCCTGAGCAATCTGATTCGCCTAGTGCCGTGCCCCGATGATTCCACCATCGGTTGGTGTGTGACAGATTGGTATCAGAGCCATAACTATAGGGAATTAGGAAAGACACGACCTAGTCCGGGTTGTCGTCTTGGAAACTGACCTAGTCTATAGTCTAAGTACCAACAGGCCGACTTGTACGAACCCAGTGGGGTTTGTATCGGCCTACTCGATACTCTTGTTTGGATCTACTAAAATTACGACTTTGTGTGGACACCGCATACTACAGCTCCGCACGAAGAGCCTTTCCTAAGGCTGGAATACTACTTAGCCTTTCCTAAGGCTGACACAATACACACAATTTCGAAAATATTCGCATAATACAATCGAGTGATCCAGTCGAGACCAGGTGTGAAAACTAAGAACTCTCGATAAGATCGCTCACTCAGCGCATTACTTTAGCACGAGAACTTCCTATTGAGTCAGGAGTGACATCCAAATCTCGATGGAAATATCCAATTCGAAATCTAGTGGAACTCCCGAATTTATTCGAAGAGCACAACCACAATTAGGAGCAAAGTTGTAAATCAGGGGTGAAACCCATACCTTAACGAACCGCTCCACTCTGTAAAAACGGTTTTTTTTTTCAAAAAGCTCTCACCAAGGACTCGACCATAATAATGAATCGAGCCACGCGATGACGAGGAGGACGAATGCTATGAGCTGCATCCCAGTGGAAGCATAAGTCTTCTAGGTCAACGTGCGTGCACGAACTTGTTGGGTATAGTCGGGTTACCTTGGGTAGTCAACGCCTAAACACCCGAGGCACTCCGAATATTTTACTAAGCCTACGATTCGCTTGTTTTACGCTTTAATGGACTTGATTACGCTTTATGTGTTTATTTTAAGCCTTACAGATTTCCCGATTTATCAATTTTCGCTCCCTGTTTTACAAAATGCACAACTCGCACAACCATCGCAATCTAAAACGAAAACCGAATGTTTGCAACGAGACTAAAGCCTAACAACTCGCTCCCTCTTTTCATTGCGTTCTCGCGTTATCGACACAAACATGTGAACGAATGTCACAATTATATATATATATATATATACACAAACGAAATCGCTTATGTGCCATATGTGAGAATTCAGGATTTTCGTGTTTCCTATGTGGCTCCTATGTGAATACGTATTACTATACTACCTGCAACAAGTTTTGAACGCGCTCAAATCGCAACGCAAAACCCAAAATCATTATGATCGAATCTCACTCCAAGTCTCTCTCTGTCTAGATGCCTTCCAACAACTCTGCTTCGAGAATGTCAGCGAAGAGACGAGCCAAACGAAGGGACGAAAAGAGGATTGCTTCACTTGTGACCAGGGAAGTGGTCAAAGTCATTCCTCAGTTTGTCACACAAGTGCACTCTCTTATCAACTCTCGAACTTCGGAAGACGTTAAGACAGAAAAGCCGCAATCTGCTTTTCTCTACAAACACTTCAAAGCCTGTGACCCGATGGTCTTCACGGGTGAGGAGGTGTTTCCCAACTACTCCAATGGTTTGATTCTATCGAAGTTACCCTTCGTCAGAGTGGGTGTCCCGATGGTTTTCGTACTACTTGCGCTACCAGAGTATTTCAATCACGAGCACTCGACTGGTGGACAGCTGAACGTAACAAACGTGGGATCTCCACGGCTTACGCTCTTTCTTGGGATGAGCTGAAAGAGCTCATGAAGAAAGAGTACTGCCCTCCCCACGAAGTCCAGAAACTAGAAGACGAATTTTGGGAAATCAAGCAAGTCGAAGGTGACAATGCGGGCTACACCGCAAGGTTCAAACAGCTTAGCATAATTTGCCCAAGTCAACACTTCAGAAAAAGCCATCCCGAAGTACATTCATGGCTTGCCTGAATGTGTGGGCGATTTTGTCAAAGCTGCAAGACCTGCTACCATCGAAGAAGCCTACTGCTTAGCTGCAGAAATCAACAACAAATGACTCATGGAAAGGTTTTTCTCCAAGAATCCTGTCAAGCAAACTTATCAAGCAATCGTCATTAATTCTTCAGACGATCCTGTCGATGATTCTTCTGACGAGTCTGCCGATGATTCTTCTGAGGAATCTGCCGACGATTCTTCTGACAAAGCTGCTGACGGTTCTTCCGACGACTCGGCCGAAGATTCTGCTAGCGAGTCCTCAGACGAATCATCCAACGACGACACCTAATCGCAAGACACCGATAAACCCAGCCGCAAACGAAAGATTTCAAGCCCGAACTCATCAACAACCGAACTGCTGCAACCGAAGCCTCTTCAAGCAGTTCCGGTGTTTCCAAAACGAGCTTACACTGGAGCTCATCCCCAGTGTAACTTATGTACCTACCATCACCAGGTCGAAGCTGACTATCGCTATTGCAATAACTGCAACCGCTACGGTCACTTCACCCGCAACTGCCGCACCAGATCAAGAACTTGAGTACAAGAACCGCAGCTCCAACAAAAGTTTTTAACATCAGACAGACGTAGGATAGTGTTGTAATGAAACAAATTTTCGACGAAATTTCATGTGTGAAACTGTCCCTACTAATTGATGTTGTCGCTATGCGCAACATTGATTCGCATTCTCTCTCGTGTTTCGCACTTAGACTAGATTCACACACATACTATATACTATATCACGAGATAATGTGTTTTACCCTCACTGCACTCTTAGAATAAGGTATGATAAACGTGCAAGGAACGACTAATCACGGGTGCACACCGGATTATTTTGGTCAGTGCACGGAGATCGTAGTGAATTCTAAGGTGCCATAAGCGTCTTGACAAAGTGTGACACCAAATCACGGGATGTAACTAGTAGGGGTCAGGCAAGGTGTGCTTTACCATACTACCGAAGTTTTGTGAAGAAAGTGCCACCTGAAGTTGAACGTTATTAGACCTATTATACTATTGTGGTTATTTTCAACACACTACACTCAATCGCAAGGCGTAACAACCGAACCGCATCACTGCGAGACTTTTCGTAAGTCTGCCAACGCAATGCAATCGCCTCATCGATGGATTTTGATAAGTCTACCCCCGCAGGGCGATTGCAGCAACGCAAGACTGGTCGTAAGTCCACATCGCAACTCAATCGTAGTTTTGTTGGAATCTACCGCATTATCGCTTAAATCTATCTTGCAATCGCTATCGTTTATTATGTGTATCTCGCAATCCCTATCGCTTATCATGTGAATCTCTATCGCTTATTGTGTGTATCGCTATATCGCTTGCTGTGTATCAATCTATCGCTCGCTCTATCGCTTGCTGTGTATCAATCTATCGCTCGCTATATCGCTATCGCTTACCGTATCTGTGTTATCTGTGTTAAAGTTAGCACACATGACCTCGCTTCACGGGACAAACTCATATGGTTAAAGCATGGTGGATACGCCGCTGGTACTTCCTATATATAAGTGATTTAACCATATCAGCAGACTTTCGTGGAAAAAGGCCATGTGGGGTCTAATGTTAGTTGAATTTGTGGTGTTGATCAATCCAATCGAACCGCATTAATCACGCATAACTCCATCGCTTGCAACGCAACAATCGTCGCTTATCGCTCGACGGTTGTCACTATCGTTTATCGCGTGTCACTTATCGCTTATCAATCATCGCTCATCGCTTGGTATTCATCGCAATCAGTGTAGTGTTAGTATGCATGACATCGCTTCACGGGACAAAACTAATATGGTCAAACATGGTGTTTCGCCATATTAGCAAACTCTCGTGGAAACATGTCATGTGGGTTTTACCGTGGAATCTAATCGAAATCGCTCGTCGCCTATCAGACACGCTACTTCAATGTTTCGTGTCATCAAGCTACTCGCATGCATCGTCGTCGCTATGTTCGCAATCAATCTCACCGCCCAATCTATTCGATTCTATCTTCAACTTGGTCTGACCTCCTATCGCTTGGACCAAGGGAACGCAATTCTATCTGTGTCCTCTCGGCACACCTGACACTTCCTCACGAAACGGAAGTAATATGAGCAAAACATGGTTGATACGCTGCTGGTACTTCCTATATATAAGTGTTTTAACCATATTTACGAACTTTCGTGGGAAAGTGCCAAGTGGGGCTCGGTGTCAACTACCTTTTTGTAAAACTTATTTTGTAAATTTTTTTATTAAAACCATTGGACAAGTGAAATTTCCTCACAGCGTGGAGGTAACATCGACTCAGCTTAACTCCATGCCCAAGGGAAGCTTTCATGAGTCCAATTTTTCCTTAAAACCTTTTGCAATATCAAAACAAGACCTTCTTGAGACGTTGGTTCAACATCGCATTCAGGTTGAAACCATGTCGTAAGGAAGTCATCTTAAACTGTGCTTTCCTTCCAAGTTCTTTTAAATGTTTAAACTTAAATCCTCCTGCAATGTTGGTTAACATATTCAGCTTGACCCTACGTTATAGGAAAATTTTTCAAGATTCTTCCTTAAACTTCATTTGCATCGACTCAACAAGCTCCTCGATACGCTTTTGGGAAAGCCAATTCATGGAATACTACTTTTGTCATTACGTCGCCTTTTCGCTATCGCGGTCGATCTCTCTCTTACTCGAGACGCTCACGCTTGTCAACTCTCACCCGATTAAGTCACTGTATCGCTACTTATACGGGATCAACTCTCAAAAGTCTACCGGTTGGATTAATTTCGGGACAAAATTACCTAAAGTAGGGGAGACTGTAACAACCCGCACTTTCGTGCATTGTTACTACTCGCTACACTCGTTACGCCTAGCATCAGAGATTCGGATCATAATGTAACTATATCGCATACATCCCTATTTTGCAATATAATCGCATATTTTCGCATATTTTAACGGTACATCACATCGCAAATACTAACACTCACGATGACTTTGAGTGAGGACGTATTCTACCCTCCTCGATGGCCGTGATGTGTCGCAACGCAGACAATTAACGCTAACAAAGACTCTCGGGTGAGTACTATAGCTCCAACCGTTGTGACGATGATGGCAATACGAGCAAGTAGTACCCCGTCAGTCATTGTGGCACAACACATCACCATCGAAAGCGCACCCGCGACCACGCGCAGCTCGATTATCGCACCGAATATTTGAAAGTATGGATACATATATACGACCTTCTGTGATTAATTATAATAAATAAATATATGAAAATGTGTGACCAAAACTATCGCGATGTTTAACGAATAAAACGGAACGCCAAAACGTAGCTCGCCGAAGGACATCCGAACGGATAGGCCATCCTGATGGATGGGCCAGCCGAACGGCTGGGGCCAGCCTAACGGCTAGACCAGCCGAACGGATGGGCCAACCGATCGGATGGGCCAGCCGAACGGATGGGCCAACCGATCGGATGGGCCAGCCGAACGGACGGCCACACTCTCCTTTCTCTCCTCTCTGCCTATAAATACCCCCACCCTCCCATCATTTTCTCTGATGTGGAGCTCTCACTCGACCAGCACGCCTTGAAGTCCTTTTCTCTCGATTTCTTGCGATTCTTGTAACATTTCACTCAAATTCTTGTACTTTTATGATCTACACGCAATTCTACACCTTTCTACCTTTTAAATCTCGACTTTTAACCATGAAATCTACTGATTTGAGGTGTTCTAAGATGATGTCATCAAGAGTTCTCATGAACTTGAAAGTATGACCTCATTTAACCGTGAATAGCTAAGATCTAAGTGATTTCCACATGTTTTTGTAACAACCTCGCCTAAATCTATGTTATCTAAGCAAAGAACGTGCGATTTCGGATTTAACAAGGGAAAACCGTCAAGAACGGTCAGATCTGATGGAACGGGGTGATTCCCGGCCGTTAGAACAAGTCAGACTTGATGGAATTCAGTTGTTTAGCACGAAGACACACCGTTCCAATCAAAACCGCTGAATAACCTTCAAAATAAGTCGAATATCAGTTAGACGGGTCACCGTCCGATCGGACAAGCTGTCAACCGATCGGACAGGCGGTCAGTCGATCGGACTGGCTGCCAGCCGATCGGACAGGCTGCCATCCGATCGGGCAGCAGCCCATCCGATCGGATTATCCTCCTATCCTTGGTCCTTTCGCCACCATTTAACGCGCTAACCAACGCTCACGCAATCGATATGTAATCAGGGTAATCTCAAACACTTTCCCGCCAATCCAACCAAGTGGTGTTACTTGCCGAATACGCCCTGTGAGTATACTTGAACCCTTTTTGCTTTTGCACTTTTGGGTGGAACATACGTTGCTATTAAATCGAATCACATCAAATGCTTAAACTATTTATCACTTACGAATGACTTACGTGCATAGTTATACGTGATGCTAGTTACATATGTGCTAGGACTTATACTCGTGACGTCCCACCATGACTAGTATAGTACTATTGCGCCCGACGGGGTCTAGTTTAGCAATAGCAATTGCAGCTCGAGGACTTAGCTGGTAGTATCCGTTTTGTGAGTATATATGTCGTGTATTACGTTTATGTATGTGGAAATTCGCAGCTTTTAATCTATTATGCTATTAAATATCAAACCAGTATACTCGCCAATACTTTTGTATTGACATTATTTTAACGTATGTTGCAGGTTAGATCGCAGACTATCTCAATCAAGCTAGGGAGTCTAGAAATTCAACTAAAATCTAGGTTGTCGGATTTGTATTCTTCGAGAGAACACAACCACAATTAGGAGCAAAGTTGTAAGTCAGGGGTGAAACCCATACCTTAACGAACCGCTCCACTCTGTAAAAACATTTTTTTTTTCAAAAAGCTCTCACCAAGGACTCGACCATAACAATGACTCGAGCCACGCGATGACGAGGAGGACGAATGCCATGAGCTGCATCCCAGTGGAAGCATAAGTTTTCTAGGTCAACGCGCGTGCGCGAACTTGTTGGGTATAGTCGGGTTACCTTGGGTAGTCGACGCCTAAACACCCGAGGCACTCCGAATATTTTACTAAGCCTACGATTCGCTGGTTTTACGCTTTAATGGACTTGATTACGCTTTATGTGTTTATTTTGCGCCTTATCGATTTCCCGATTTCCCGATTTATCAATTTTCGCTCCCTGTTTTACAAAACGCACAACTCGCACAGCCATTGTAATCTAAAACGAAAACCAAATGTTCGCAACGAGACTAAAGCCTAACAACTAGCTCCCTGTTTTACAAAACGCACAACTCGCCATCGGTTGGGGTGTGACACTTGATACTTAGGGTTCATCGTGGTGTCACTTGGAAGCTTTCCCATGCTTCCCCTCATTTGAGCCATTTCCTCAGCGAGTTGGCCCACCTGCTTTGCGAATGCCTCATGTGCTTTGTCTCGAATCTCATTTGTCTTCTTTATCTCCTTAATGTCATTGTTAGATTCTTTAACCACATTTAACAAAGCGTCCATTTTGGCACTCAAATCATCACCACCGGTCTGATTATTAGACCCGCTTCCATTACCGCCTTGATTATTGTAATTCCGTTGGTACCCACCTTGGTAGTTATTGTCCCGACCTTGGTACCCTTGATTGTAATTACGTTGGTAACCCCCTTGGTTACCACCTTGGCGATTTTGATATGATGACCCGCTTTGATTACCCGATTGAAAGTTCGGGTTCATTTGATTTGCGGCATTCCCATATCAGAAGTTGGGATGGTTTCTCAATCCGGGATGATAAGTTTTCGAATTCATATCATTATTATTTCTATCCCCGAACACTTGATTTACTTCCTCGGTGTAATCACCCGGTCCCGTTAGACATTGATCGGTCTTATGGCCGATATCCCCACAATCTTCACACAATGCAAATTGAACCGCATTCACCTCCTTCTTTTTCATACGAGCCATTTCCCGTTCTAAAGTAGAAATTCGATCCTTAGAATCAAGATCGGGAAGTGACCGGGAAACGGGATGTTTCTTAGCTCTATCGGCCGATTCCTTTTCCTTCGACCGCTTGCTCATCCGCTCGAGGAATTCCCAATCATCATCTTCATGATTGCTCAATAGAGTTCCGTTGCTCGTTGACTCGAGGCGATTCCACATCACATCATCCAAACCATATACAAAATACTTCACCAATTCCCATTTTTCTATTTGGTGATGTGGGCATTTCCGAATCAATTCTTTATATCGAGTGAACGCTTCATGCAACGGTTCACTCGATAGTTGCCGAAACGACCTTATTTCATCCCTAGCGTCATCGGTCTTCGCCATCGAATAGTATTCATCAAGAAAGACTTGTTGCATCTCACCCCATGTCCGAATACTATTTTCCGGAAGTGTAAGAAACCATTTCTTCGCCTTGTCTTTTAGCGAAAACTGGAATAATCGAAGCTTGACCTCCTCCAATGCAAAGTTGTGCCCACCGATAGTGTTACAAATAGAGGAAAACTCCGCCAAATGCGTGTACGGTTCATCATTAGACCTCCCATTGAAGTGGGGAAGTATATTGATGTAATGGGGCTTACAGTCGAACATTCTCCTTTCACAAACTATTGGAGAGTCATTATCCATAACCACCGGTCTAAAACGGTCATTTACTCTCCGTGGAGGTTGTTGACGATGATGCGGACCGTTAACTTCTTGATCCACCTGCCTTCGATTATCTCTTCTATCACCTCCCCTATCACCTCTTCAGTTTCCACCTTGGTTACCCCTTTGATTACCTCCTCCCACGAAACGAGGAATCCGGTTACGGTTAGCATTGTTGTTGTTATTGTAAAACCCATCATTCCGGTTCCTTTGGTTGTTGTTCTGTGGTTGGCGGTTGTTTTCGTAACCGTCATTTCTCCTATTCCTATACCCGTAATCATCGTTCCCCACAAAGTTGGCGTTTTGGTAGCCAAACTCATCATCTTCGAACCCTCTTGCATTGTAGAAGTTACCTCGATTCACATACCCCCAATCTTCGTCATCATTAACCCGATCATCATAATATCCCCCATCCTCCGAATTTTCCGTATGAACACTCACATGTTCTGGCGATTGATAACCGGGAACACTATACGGTTCGTCATCGGGGATGGCGTTCCTCAAATCGTCTGTGTTAAAGAACGGGTCTTCATTCGCGGGATTGCCACGATCTCGATTGCCTCGACGATCGGAATTTACATTCCGGTCATCAAGATGGATGGGTAAGGAATTTTGTTGGTGAATGTTTTGTTGTTGGGGTGTTGTTGGGATTTTGATTTTGAAAAGGTGGTGTGGGTGGTCCAGAGTTGTTATTGCCACCCGGTCGCTCTAAAGGTATAGGTTGAACATTTTGGGCAGGATTGAAATTGCTTCGGTATTGAAATTGGTTCGGGTTTTGATTTTGATTGAGGTTTTGGTTTGCCATTGAATCGGTTTCAATGATCGGTGTGAATTGTGGTGTTTGATTGGTTTGAACATTTCTGGTTCGTAGACTAACGGTGAAGTCCTCCCGGAGTTTCGCGTATGCATGCACTACCTGTAACCTGCACAAGTAACACACCCCCGTAACAAAGAAAAAGACAAAGTACAAGAAAAGAAATTATGCAAATTAAACAGTTAATCACACAAATACAAACAATATCCAAACACAAAGCGCACGCACTCCCTGGCAACGGTGCCAAAATTTGATCGGAATGTTGCGCTCCGGTCAAAGATAATATTTATAAGCCCTATTTACCCTTAACAAATAGCTAGTGGTAGCATGGGGTCGAACCACGAAAATTATGTGGTTTGCGAATAGATTCGATTGAATTATCAAAAAGTGTCACAAATTATGAAGCTTGCTATGATCTTTTTGTATTTTTGTTTTGTTGAAAGATGTGAATTTAAACTAAGTGAATTGGTTTAATTGATTAAAGCCTAATGATTAACAATTGCAAGAAAACTTGATTACTAAACAATAATGATAAAAAGGGTTCACACCCAGTTTCGGTAATTGCCAACCTAGGGTTTCTACAAGTTTTTAGATTCAACTCAATTGCATACGATTAGCGGATTTAGTGTACCGTGACTTAGGTGCCAATAACTATCAACGTTTTGAAAAACGGACAAGAATGCACTTTGTAGTCAACACAAGTAAAACCTAACCAAGACAATGCATAACTACACATAACCATTTCGCAAAGTCATAACTTTATAATCGTTCGACAATTTACGAATACGAAACAAATGTAAACTATTGTCAATGGTTTCAAAAATAATACAAATTGTCACAAAGTTGAATTAAGCACAATTCGAAACCCTAAATGAAACAACTACCTACACCGGGGTGAATCCGAGGTGATTAGCCGCTCATGGTTGAAGAAACTTGATCACCGGATGATTGGAACTTGAATGAAGTCATCTCGAAGCTTGAACAATGGAGAGTTGATGGATGTTGAAGGTTTTGGTGAAGGATGATGGTAAAAAGAATGAGGTATGGGTGATTAGGTTTTTATGGATGGATTGTGATTGTGAATGATGGTGATGATGTTCTTGATGATTCAAAAATTGTTGTATGTTAGAGATCAATTGGTAGTGAATGGTAGGTGGTTGTGGCTCCAAGATCAAAGTTCAAAACTCCCAAGATAGTGTAACTCACGAATTTAATGGCCTCCAAACCAATCACAAACGATTTCAACCAAGAAAAAGCCAAAATTTCATTTTCAGAAATCGCTGCTCGTCGCCGACGGGCCTGACCCCGTCGCCGACAGGTTCCCCTGATCACTCTTCCTGCCGACGGCCTATGTGACTGGATACGGGTTATCTAGGCCGACGGGTGTTTCTAGAGCCCGTCCGGGACGGCCTCTCACCCGTCGGCGACGGCCTCTCTAGCACCATTTCCTGTTTTCTTGTGTCTTGAGTTCCCGGTTGACCGTAATGCGTTCCGGTTGATCAGTTTTCATCCCGATGTCTCGTTAAGCTCCCGAAAAGCTCTTTAAACTTCATTAAACCTGCAAAAACACAAATCTAATTAAAAGTAGGCTATTCAAGATTAAACTCATGTAAAACATAAAGTTACACGATTACGAACACCGGTTTTCAACCACGTATCAGGTACGCCAGAATATAACATGAATTTGTGTACCTTTGTCTTAAAACACAATTGTGATAAGACTACTTTAATATGATAAACCAACAAAATAAATTTAAAAATAAATAATAAATAATAAATATCTACTTAAATCCGTATATGAGGTATGCAGTCGAGATTAGCGCAAGCTTCAAATTAGTGAAAATGCCACCACAAGGTGGTCGTGACCAAAGAAACGATTCAATAAAGGTGAAGACTAAACAAGTTTACTAGGTTTCAAAACAAATGAAACGCTTATTAAAAATTGATTTGAATATGATGTTCTCAATACATCATATGGTGCCTTGAATTGAATTTGTATAGTGAACAAGCTCAAACAATTGAACTTGGTTTAGGCGCAATCCGACATCGAGTACATGAATCGACAAGGAAATTTCGACATGGTTACAATGAAAGACCATGTACGTATCTTGAAATGAAAGAGGAGTTAATGTGTAAAATGTTTAATATATTTTTAAAACACCAAATTAAATGGTCAAACTAGCTTAATTACACACAATCGGCAAGTGCACTGGTCGTTATGTAGTCAAGTCGGTAAGACCGAGTATCAATCCGTGGACACAATGGCGCGACTCTCGATACTAAATTTTTGTTGAGTCCTAGTCTAACAATTTTTAATGAGTGTTTGGATTTATATTAACTACTGAAATTAAATAAGAGAGCAAATACGAAAGCAAAACAAACAGAGAACGAATTTAGGTGAATTCAGATGACGGAAAAGTGGCTACCTAGGCAAGATGCATGTCAATTCACTCACGGGTTCTTGGAATGGAATAACTAAGTTTTGGCTACCGGGATCTTAAGGTAGTGACCTAAACTGGCTGGCAGATCATTCTCCACACAGGTCGCAATCTAGGGTCAAGAAAAGCGTATAAACTCACCGGTTAATGTTAGATCACCTCTCAGTCTCTCTAACTAGGTTATGGTACCCTAAATCTAGATTACCTCTCAGTCTCACTAGAAATGGTACATCCAGGAAGTGTAAGGGATGTACGGGGTGGTGACTCTAATTAGGTTCTAACACGATTTGCTAAAAATCACAAGAAAACCTAGGGTAATTCAATCTCGTGCAATTAACACCTAATCTCGTCTAATGATTAAGACAACCCGACATCTAATCTCCTCTAGATCTCAAAGATGGTAGAATATTTAATTATCAAATAGTTTATTAATTTATTCCTAGGGTGTACTATTGTAAGGACCTGTAAAAATGTCCCAAATCGACCCGTAAGTGAAAACCCGGACCCCTGAAACCCTAATGAGCATGAAAAATCAAGAAATCAAGAAAATTGGATTTCACACGGGCCGCGTAAGCCATAAGGTAAGGCTACGCGGCCGTGACAACTTGAAAGTCTCCGGATAAGCTTAAGGGACACGTGTCGTCCACTTGTCAAGACCACCAATGACTCAGCAAACCCTACTGCCGCCTTTATGGCCCTCGCGGGCCGTGTAAGATTCATGTTAAGGTTTACGCAGGTCGCGTAAAACCTAAAATGTTGCTATAAGTAGCCTGTGCATGGGACTTGCTTCTGTGTTCGAAATCTCAGTCTCAAAACGGTCATATTCTGCTGAAAACGAGTTTTTCGGTGTCAAGACGCTGCTACGAATCCAAGGTATTAACTCGATTACTACTACGTTTCAAACTACTCAATTCTTTTCTTTCTTTCAGCTTTTATTATAGTAAATAGTAGCTCGGGATTATACCTTCTAAATCCCGAAACTCTGCCCGTTATTAGGGTAATAACTCTAATCACTGGTACGATACCCTATCCGATCGATTAAAACTGATCCAACGGATGTTTAAGTACTGCCTGTATACGACTATACTTTGTCATTCATTGTAAGTTTTGATCTCATGATTATCGTTAAAGTTGAATTGGGTTAATACGCTAATACGAGTTCCATTGTATCTAGCATTAGAACTCATAATCAGGAAGCTGTTAAACTAGTATATCAAACTTAGCAATTAAGATAACTTAGCGGTTACGAAAACTTAATAGCTAATGAAACTTAACAGGAAAGGAAACTTAGCAGTTAAGTAAGCTAAGTAAGTTAATTAATCAGCTAGTTACGTTATTTAATTAATCGGCTAGATTACTTGATTTAAACCGTTAAGATTAATTAATCGGTTAAGTAAGATTAATTAACCAGATAAATAAGATTAATTAAGTTAAGTAAAATTAATTAATTAAGCTAAGCAAGACTAATTAAGCTAATCAAGATTTAATTAAGCTAAGCAAGATTAATTAAGCTAAGTAAGTTATTTAGTTAAATGGTTAAGTAAACTTAATAGCTGAGAAAACTTAATAGTTAAGAAAAACTAAATAAATAAAAGGAAACTTAATAATTAAGAAAACTTCCTAGCTAAGAAAGGAATCTGCCTTACCTATAAATAGGAGTCTAGGATTTCATTCTTCCTTGCTCATTTCTTTTCTTCTTCTCTCTATACGTTGGTGTTCTAACCAATAATCACCGATGCGATATTCTATCCGATCGATTCAGGAACCAACTAACGAATGCCAAAGTGCTGTACTTTGTGAATTTCGTTAAACGGATGCCAAAGTGCTGTACTTTGTGAATTTCGTTAAAGTGCTGTCTAAACAAGACTATACTTTGTGAATTTCGTTAAGGTTCGGATCTCGTGACCATCGTTAGGTTTGATGTGGTTTTACACTAATACGTATTCCACTCTATTAAACTAAATGTTTAACTACCCGAAACTCTACACCATACTCTTACAATCAAAATGGATGCTTAATCATTAGAAGATTCAGAACCATAAAGTAGATGCTTAGAATCAAGATGCTTGTTTAAACAAGACTATATGCTAACAAGGTGAGTCATTCTCTTTTATCAAAAGTGTTTTACAATACTCCAATTATTTTCAAAAGTTATAATTACAGGGATTAAGTCGTGGTTATCTTGAATCACTGGCTAGTGGGGTATTGTGCACATTACTAATTTCTCACGGTTAGGTTCATCAACCTAACAGTGATAATCATCACTACTTGGGTGAAAGGACCCAATAGTGGTATGACCATCGTCACCAGGGTGTGACACGGCGCCAGATAAAAATAAGATAGTAGCCATTGTAATGGCTCTTATGCTGTAATTTATAACTATGTGTCATTTTATATAAAACGAATGAACCCACCAGTATTTCCTGCTGACCAAATGTTTTTAAAACATGTTTCAATTAATCCGGTGGATACGGCAACCAAAGGCTTACAGAAGTGGCTTAATTTATCAATTAAATTAAATTAAGAAAAGTTGTTTTATGTATTCGGGTTTACCATATTAAAGCTACCTTTGAAAACATGGTTTTATCCCATCTATTTAATAAATAAAAATCCGGTGTTTTCTAAACTCTGATATTTTTCCTAACTCACGGTCCTGATGAAATTTCCGCTGCACTACTTTTCTAAATAACCACCGGTACCACTAAACGGCTTCACGGCTCCTGATTCCATCCAGGGTGGGGTCGTGGGTCGTGACAGAAGGTGATATCAGAGCCACTTGTTTAAGCAATTAGGTGTTGTAATAAAATACCTAAGTTTAAACAAAGAGTTAGGAACTTGATATTTTCTGGTAGCACCCAGGATAGTATTTAGACTTGAACTTAAGAAAGATGCCTTAATATGAGCTCCAAGATGAGCAAATTACTTATATAAGTATAATGTGATAGATATTGGTATGCCGTAAGAATGATGATTAGAACATTGCAAGGTACGATAAATAAGCAATAACACTTAATTGCTGTTAATTCTTGCTTATTGATACTAATTGGTCTAGAATAAGATATGTTATGGGAATACAAATTTCCTTGATTCTAGATGAAAGCCTTAATAAAAGAGGCACTTTTAAAATCTTTAAAAAAAATACTATTTATGGGAAATACAAATTTCTTCTCCGGCAAGACTGGGTATGGTGTAGCAGACTCTCCAGCTTGTCCGTATATAATGGGGTTACCTCTCCGGCGAGAACCGGATAAGACGGGGTATATAATATGTCAAACAAGTGACAAGATTTCCCTAAATAGTATCATGACCTGATATCTGACTTGTTTTTGGAAATATGAATCTGTTAAATACATTGACCTTATGAATGGTATGTATGATTATATAGATATGTATATCTATAAGGAATTCCAAAAGCCATAACGATTGACAATTTAAAATAAATCACAAACATAAATGTCAATAATAATTCTAGATTTCTTTATCAGGAATCTCTTGCATATATCTATAATTCCGATATCAAACATTATTTCGTTTGATCATCTATCTCGTAACTCGTGCGACAATATAAACAATAGAAACCCTTTAAGTTGGGACGCCATCAAAAGTATAAGAATTTCCAATGCGTTACC
The DNA here is from genome assembly GCA_030545235.1 of Helianthus tuberosus. Taxonomy (NCBI): domain Eukaryota; kingdom Viridiplantae; phylum Streptophyta; class Magnoliopsida; order Asterales; family Asteraceae; genus Helianthus; species Helianthus tuberosus. The sequence goes on along the minus strand of CM060371.1, from coordinate 85,177,423 downwards.
ATAAACTATTAACGCAAGTAAAAAGCATGTAAAGTTGTGCTAGTGCACAAGAAAACACATGAAACTTAAATTATACGTCCACAGACGTCGAAGTATATCACACACTACTTTCAAGGCAAGACCTTTGGAAAATATAATTGGGCACGACAATACCAATGCGAATCCTGTCAGTGGAAGAACTACTAATCAAAAAGCAGCACTTGGCCACGTGATCCTACAAACAACATGAATCTTGCTGAGGTACGATAGAACAAGATTTCACAACAATCGGTGCATAGTCTAATCCAATTCTTGACACTGCAAAAGAAGTCACATACCTTTACAATCCCCCTATTTCATTTTATTCGACATTCCCTGGTAATGTCCCTTAACAACGGTTATCACACAAAATTTCCAGACAAAATTCTTAAATTCCTTTTGTTAAAATTCAAACCTCTGCACATAGTAAATAGACTTTTGCATTTCTACTCTCCTAATAGTCATCATGAGGATTTCTTTCATAATCGCGAATATTTGGTTGTTTCATTTCTTGGTAAATCCACACGTTACACATGCACTGTTTATTGCGCATGTGGTTAGTTTGAATTATGAAGACCATAGGAGGGCTTCATTCCAATTTGTTGTTTTATTAAAACTCACATATCATTCCGCTATACTTAATCTTTGCATTGTAAACCGTGTTTTTTGCAAAACGATGACTCTTTGATATCGAGTCAATGAATTTCTTGAAAAACTCAATTTTCTTGGCATACATGGTTTTTGTTGTGACCATGTCAGAACTTTCTTATTGATACATGAACTCGTTTTGTTTTAACCAAGTTCAATTGTTTGAACTTGCTCGCATTACGTATTCAATTCAAAGTCCCATATGATGAATTGAAGCCATCATCTTCGAAATAATCCTAACAAGCACTTCAATTCTCTTGAACCATAACATGCTTGTTTGGTCTTCGACTTCATTAAATCGTTTATTTGATCACGATCACCTTGTGGTGACGTTTTCACAGAATTGAAGCTTGCGCTAACCTCGTTTGCACACATCATATACGGATTTATTTATTTATATTGAATCCGCTTTGTTGGTTTATCCTATAAAAGCAATCTTAAAACAATCGTGTGCTAAGATAATGATACACTGTAACACCCGTTCTTATAAATCAAAGTTTAACGTATAATTTACGAAAAACAATCATGTAATTAAGATTACATATACATCGGAAATAGGGCTTATTAAAAACCTTTTACAAGAGTTAGAAGTTTAGAACATAATGTAATTAAGTCGTCATTTAAATGTAACAACGAAACGTCGTGCGGAATCTTATTTCTTGATCGTGTTCGGTTCTTCATTGTGCTTGATCGTCCTCCGGTGCTAAAATTTTACCTGAAACTCATAAAACATGAGTTGGATTAGTCATACGTAACTTAGAACGTATTTAAACGGGTTCGCAATGCATCAACGGTTAAAATAAACGATTTTCGCGAAACTGACACATGCTCGCGTAGCGCTAGCACATGCTCGCGCTACGCTAGCACCTGTTTTCGACAGAATGTTGTTTGCTGGTGCTGCAGATTCCCAGCATGACCCGATTTCATGGAAACGAGCATAACTCTCTCGTTTTTAATCCGTTTTACCCGATTCTTTTTCCTACGCGTCCGTAATTTAATTCTCCATCATATGGGGTTAAAATCCAACATCCTACATAATAAAATTTCAGACTTTTAACTCTTCGGCTTATTACCCTTTTTACCAACTTTTGACCCGTTCGTGATTTCATCATCAAACGTGTTTATTTGATCCTTTTATCACATACACTTCTTCAATTTATGTTATCTACCGTATTAGATTCTAATCACCGGTTTATTACACAATTTAAACCCTTTTTCGCTTGTATGCTTATTTTGACCCGTTAAGGGTATTTAAGCGCTTTCGAGCCTAAAATCCCTTTCGATTACTTCTAGCATTTCATCACCACATTTCTTATCCTATAATCTCCCACCACAACTGTGTTTATGGCGGGTTTAATGTGATGATCTATATAAACCAAATTTTACCTTTCGAATCATTATTTTACGGCAAAAACTCAATTAGTACCATTTGACTAATATAATACCTCTTTCAACTTCTATACTTAATCTAAGTATTTACCTAATCATAAAACTCGTTTCCAAACAACCTTTAAAGGTTGTTTGTTCGAATTAGCTAACAAAGGCGTTTTGGTCCTTTTTAGTCTTTCAATTACGACAAGGCCCTTTGAGAGCATGTTTGACCCATAATACCTCTTTTGAGTTATGATCTTGTTCGAAAGGTCTTTATGCCTTTCGAAACACCACGACCCTCTTTTAAAACATTCGGTTTACCCATTTAAGTACCCCATTCTCTATGCAAGACTTCATTTAATGCTCATTGAACCTTACGTTCTATATGAATAATTACTCTATTACACATACCTGACTCGGATCAATTTATTGACCTGTTTTAATACCTTGCTATAATATTCGCTAAATAATAGCGATGCAATTATCATTTCTACATTTATTCCTGAAATCATATAACTCGACAAGAATCATTAGTCGCTATTATCAAAAGGTGGTATCTCCACCTTTTGACCCGTTTGGTCTAAATGACCGATTATATTAGCGAGATGACATGTATTTTCATCTCGACTATATGACTCGCTCCGATTTACATCGTGCGGTTGTTTTACTTATAATTCATTTCTTAACACCTTTCGGCCTATTAAGGCCTACTTCATAAGTGTCTTTTAAAACCAATAGTTATGGTCGACGCGTGACTAATTTACCGTTTTACCCTTATTGTTTGTTTTGGTTTACCCTATAAGGTAACCATTTAAAAATTCATTTTCCATTTGTCATAAAATGATCAAATTACCGATTTAACTCCTTTTAAACCATCAACATGGTTTCTTGTCATACTCGACTATCTTGTTCCGTACGTCTACAAGCCGAAACATCATACCTTAACTATGTATTTATCTTATTCGTGACTAACACGATAAGAAAATATTCTAAATATAAGACTAGTGTAAGCCATACTTACCTTACTCCCGAATTACGCTTTTCCGTCATTCTTGCTTCGTTTGACCCGCTTCGTTCCCAAGCTTTCACCTAGCTTGTTAATCGTCAAACTATCATTGTAAATTGCAAGATGGTTAGATTAGTCATAATTATTCACGACTATTCCACCTCACTTATTTCATAAGTCGAAACTACTATTCGACTTCATGATTAGTTAACTTAGCTTATTAAAGTTAACTACTTTCGATCACATGATTTACAACATTTGTTCAAATCAACATGATGATTAGAACTCTCCTTGTTTCATATTTCATATAACTTGCCATATTATTCAAATACACATTTTCACTCAAATTTCAACATTTAGCTTTCTCTTAGGCATTATATCAAACACCTAGTGAGCATTCTTTTATAAAGTTTAACAATCAAACTTATGGCTACCTATCTTGCCAATTTCAACATCTTTTACTAGAAAATCATCAAATTCATGGTTCAATGTCAAGATTAACTTCATAAAGTTTAATTAACACTAGTTTGACAATCATGATTCTAGTGTTCATCATGTTTCTACAAAACCCATTAAACACCTATAATGGATGATCATGAACTTTATAATTTCAACACTAATTCAACTAGTTATTGACTAGGGTTTACTCCTAGACATAATTTCATCCTAAATTCATCCAAACTTCAATCATGCAATCCCAATTTTTGATTTCAAGTTTTCATCTATAACTCAAGATGTAATCAAGAGATGAAATTCAACATACCTTGTGATCCCTTCACTTAGGTGATCACTAATTTGAGCTTGGTTTTTGATCTAGTCTTGATTTGCCCTTGGATTTTGATGGATTTAGTGAGTTTAGGGTTTTGAGAAGGAACCCTTCTCCTGGCTTGTGAAATCGTCGACCAAACACACACTGAAGTGTGTGTTTTGGTGTTTTATTTTATTAAATAACTTTTCTAGTTATCCCGCTTTAACCCCTCGTGTTTGGTTCGTTATTAAGTAGGCCACAACCTACTTATTTTTTTTAACAATATTCCCACTCATTAACTAGGTTAAATATTCCTAGTTAACTTGGCGGGTTCGGGGAAGTTATGACCAAGTTTTATTTTTAAGTCCCGTTAACTCGGGCCTTTCGTGACTTTATTTTCTCAAGCATTTATTTCCCCCTTTTAATTAATATTAGGTTTATTTATTTAAGTCCTAATATTTACCGGGTTAAATTTTACCACTAACGTTATTTTGCCCGTCCATCACAATTAACGAGGTTTGGTTACTAAACCCGTTTTCGGGGTGTTACAAGTCTACCCCCCTTAAAGAGGTTTCGTCCTCGAAACCTTTCTTACATAATTTATTGAGTTTATCTCAATGTATTCGATCCGAGAAATCTTTCAAACATTACTTATACTTTTATCCAATAATTAGTATTACCAGAAAAGTACGGTAACATCTTTTTGGTTACTAATTGTCTACATAACTCGTATGACATAGTGCAACTTGAAATAACGTAATCTCGTTATTTCCACTAGTTTAGTTAACTTGGCGATATCCATCGCTTTCATATACTATCGAATTCTCTGTGAATCCGTTACTTTGACCCGTTTAAAGGTCTTTAGTGAAATATTTCACTTTTAGCAATGATTTCTTTTGTTTTCAAATTTATTTATTCGGTTCAGTTATACCGAATCCACCGCTTACAAGCAAACCAAATTTCTTGATTTGAATTGCTGACGTTAACCGGTCTCACTAACTAGACTTATTAGTCCAGTTACTTTTTACCGCTCCCTTGGTTATAATGTGATTTTACTTCGCATTACATTTCCTAACCGTGATCGTGTCACATCATGTTTAGTTTGTATCAACCTTTCATTTTCGAAAATATCACTTTTCGAACATATCGTCTTGCGCCTATCAGTGTCAAGACCTGAATCTTTCATGCTTACAATTCAAATTCCTATCATAATTTATATTTGTAAAAACGTTATTTCTTACTAAAACTGAATTTTAGTCTAACGTTTTTTTTTAACTATGTCAATTACTCATATCAAGGAAATTGACAACCCATAATTTATTGTTTTCCGTTCTCGTTTTACGCGGGGAATCATAACAAGTTCCCTCACCTTACACTATTGACCCGTAGGTTCCTTCACTTAACCTCGTAGGCTATTTCCTTAAGCTTTCATCTCTTTAAGACGAGGCCCTTATGATCCCTTTGCTTCAATTCATGACCCGTGGGTCATTTTTGCCCCGTAGACCTTTACACTAATTAATATCCCGTAGGTTATGATGATCCCGTAGATCATCTTTTATTCTAGTCTTTATTCAATTGTCTATTTATACATATATAGCTTTAAAGCATCCTTTGTTATGTTTGGAATCATTTAATTTTGCTTTTGAACTTTAGTTGACCTTGACCGTAGTCTTAGGTTTCATTTGTTCACTTTCGAACTATCTTTCCGACTTTACGACTTCTAACGTCATTTACACGTCGGTTTGTCCTACGCTTACCGTTACCCGGTTCATACTTATACTCCTTTACAACCCATTACCCGGGTCTTTCTATCTTATTGTTTTTAGCTTTCCGGTTTCACTGGTTTGCGTTTTCCTATTATATTAAGCGTTATTCCTTAATTGACTCGTTTGACTCAATTTGGGTGAATTTTCATCACTTATGAATGTCAAACTTCATTCTTTATTTGACCCGTCCAACTTTGAAATGGTTGAGCGTAATTACCAGAATTCATGTTTGTGAAAATTCTTGTCATCTTTTAGTCATGACTCATATTCCGAGTCTTTTGCCTTTCTATTTCGCGTTCCTGTTTCTCAGTCTACGCATGCGTTTAATTCCTTACCCATCAACCGGGTGTTTTACCGAAATCGTTATCATTGCACCCCCTTCCGGTATGCATTAAGACTTTGTTTCGATTTACTTGGTCATCTTAGCGAAATCCGTCGCTTTTATTTGTCACACCCCGACCACGTGAGACAACGAAACGTGGCGGAAACGTCGGGGAGTGTTGTAACAGAATCATTGTTTCATAACACATGGAAATTGAAATATTGTTTTATTGATTAAAAGAGTTACAATGTCTTGACAATCAAAGAAATATAACATAAATAACTAGTCTTGCATCTTTTATTGTCACTAAGGCCCAAGTCCGCCTAAGTGTATCTCGATAAGTCCTATGCATCAACTCCTGAAAACACATGTGAAAATAGGTACGTCAGCATAAAAATGCCTGTGAGATACATAGGTTTTGTGAAAATAGGATTCATGACTTGTAAGTTTGAGAAAATGTTTAATAAGGTTTAGTCATGAACCTTGTAATTTGATTTGTTTTGTAAATCGTTTGAAAAACAATAAGTTCAGATGATATGTATGAAGAATAACCATGTAAAATGAGTTTGTATAAGATAAGTTGCTTGTAAAATAATGTCTTGAGAAAAGTATATTATTTGTATAAATGTTATATGTCTCAAATTGAAATGATTCAAATAACGCTACGATATGTAATACCATACAAACACTTATATATAGGAAGTACCAACGGCGTATCCACCATGCTTATATCATATTACACACGCCTCGTTACTTAAATCACTTACTCAAACCAAACCATCAAGATGTAATGTTTAACAATTGTAGAAATGTTTATGTATAGTCCAAAGTCTATTGTCAAATGTAATTCATGTCAACAGATACAAATGGTTCACACGGTTCAACAGTTACAAACGGTTCATATAATCAAATGGTTACGACGGTTCACATAGTCAAACGGTTACAACGGTTCAAAATGTAATATAATGTGTTTATATGCTGGATGAGCATATGCAACAAAATATACTGTAAAACAATGTACTAAGTATGCACACAATGGACATACATAGCATGAAATGTAATGGAAAACAATGTACTAGGTATGCACACAATGGGCATACATAGCATGAAACGTAATGTAAAACGAAGTACTAAGCATGCACACAATGGGCATACATAGCATGGAATGTAATGTAAATCATGTACTATTAATGTACTAATGAACATAGCAAGTATATGATGTGAAAACATGGAAAGCATGAAAGTAACAAGTAGGCACATGTGTTTCACCCCAAAACAGTTTGAAAACGGTAAAAGAGGGGTCTATGTACTCACATAAACACCTTGAAAACATTTAAAATAGGGGGTTCTATGTACTCACTTGAGATTGCTTAGTAGTCCTTGAGTAACAACCAAACAATGCTAGAGATCACGGATATCAAACGGCACCTAATATAGGTAACTATGTTAATATACCGGACCTAAATCGGAGGATCGGATAGCATGAGGGTTTGTAAACCAAATGAGTGTAGGAACTCATGTAATATGGTTTAACAAAGCCTACATACTAAAATGAAACCTAACCTAAGTGCTTACGACCCATTACGACCCGTTTAGGTAGCTTATGCTACTCTAACGCGTGGTTCGCGTAAAACGCGTTCAGAACGCCTAACTAGCCCTATGATAAGTAAAATATGCCTTAACATGTCTAATATTGTTACCAAATCAGTTTAGATACCAAAAGTTATGTTACATATGCTTAAAATGAATTTTGGCGTTAAAAGGGCATTTTGGTAATTTACTTAAGGCATATATACTACCTATCATACAACTACTCAAACGATGTGACCATAAGGTATAACCTCAGAAGGTTATTCCCTATACAACTATGGTCACCTAATGTGTTTGGTCGGATCCTAATGATCGACCAAACGGGTCGGGTTCGAAAGTATAAGCGATTGTTTAGATCGCTTACCTTACGACCCTATATAAGCACTAAACTAAAAAGTGACGAGCTAAGCATGTTAAAACATGCTTAACTAAGTTTAGAAAATGGGTTTGGTATCAAAACAAATGGTTTTGATACCTAAGAGTAGTTTGGTTACAAAATACGCAAGAATGCGCGTTTTGGCCGAAACTACGACTCGTCACTGAGCCTAGATAACGTGGTAATCAGTAGGTATAGTTACTAGGGACTATAACCATCGTGATTACGCTCACGTTATGAAGTTCAAACGAACTTCACATTGACCATAAACTGGTCAACGCAAAAAGTCAAACAAAGTTTGACTTTAACGCTAAAAGTATAAAAGAACGAAGGAACACTTACAAAGGGTCCCCGAAAGGTTTGATTTCCAAATATTTCTCAGGTATGAAGCGTTTTTACACCTCAACTTAGAGAAGTTTTCAGAAATTAAGTGGGTTTTTGGAGTTGGGATGGAAGGGTATTTATAGGATTTGGACCACCGTTAGGATCGTTTCTTGAAAACCGTGATCGAATCTCATCCGTACACTTGTTAGAATGTTATGGAACCCAAATTGGCCCCCCACCATCAGGTATCAACATGTGGCATTGGGTTTTTGAGTGTGCAACAGCTGGAACCAGGCTGTTAGAAGTTTCTGATGTGCTGGGGACCCCTTACGGACCGTAAGGGTCATGGCTTACGGTCCGTAAGCCAACAACTTTGCAGAATTGGCTGATTTGGTCCCTGTTGTGTTATAAGGCCATTTCCGACGTGTTTAAGGCCCGTTAACCCCATTTAAAAGCTCTAAAATGAAGTTAAAGTATAGGGAACTTAAAATGTGCTAAAAAATATCTCGGATTTCGGTTCGTTTGGTCGTACGATCGCGATGTTCGGTTAATTACGACGGGATGCGCATAAGCGTGAAAAACGATCCAAATTAAGCGACGAATGGAATTTTGACAAGCCAAACACTAAATCATAATATTAAAATGCTTACATAAATTTTTGGATGTCCGGATGTATTCAGAATGTAAGTTATGCGCGAAAGTGCAAACTGGTGCACTTTTTGACACTTTTAGTCCCTGAATGACCCAAAAGTTTATTTTAGCACACCGAACCCCTCAAAGCCTATTTCTATGATATGTAAAGGATATTTATGGTATGTTTAACTCCTGGTCATGTTCCGGAATGTCTGTTACAGTTCAAATCGGCATACTTTCGCAGTTTGTCGAATTTAGTCCCTGTAAGCGATTAAACTTGATTTTGTCATACCAAAGCCTTCAAAACTTATTTCTAAGTTATGTAAAGGTTATTTAAGGTATTTCAAGCCTATTTCACTATTCTGGAGTGTTCGTTGCTTTAAACTGGTTATATTTACGCATCAGTGCGCGTATAACCTTCCAGAAAGTGATTTAAAGCTTAAAATCGAAAAAAAATTGATATGTGCAAAAGATACACATATTTATTCAGATCTCAAGTATGAAATACAATATTTCATTGGTTTGGTATTTGTTTGATGGTCGCAGTGACCCAGGTGTCAAAGTCTCCCCTACTTTAGGAAATTTCGTCCCGAAATTTATTCGTAGGAGTCTATCTATGACTTTGTGTCAAATAACCACCAGAGATATGCAAGGCATAATCCTGTCATTTCCTTAACGGACATTCTTCAGAAACAAAAATGAATGGACGGAGTCATTTTCCTCCACGAGTATTCTTCAGAGGCGGAAATGAAGGAATAAACAAACGGGTATTCATTTCCACAACGGACAATCTTCAGAAACGAAAATGAACGGACAAAGTCATTTTCCTCAACGAGTATTCTTCAGATGCGGAAATGAAAGATTTAAACAAATGGGGATTCATTTCCTCAACAGACAATCTTCAGAAAAGAAAATGAACAAACGGAGTCATTTTCAACGGTTGCGTCATCAGAAATGGAAATGAAAAAGAATAATCAAACGGATATTCATTTCCTCAATGGACAATCTTCAGAAAACGAAAATGAACAAACGGAGTCATTTTCAACGGGTGCTTCCTCAGAAACGGAAATGAATAGATTTAAACAAACGGGGATTCATTTCCTCAACGGACAATCTTCAGAAAAGAAAATGAACAAACGGAGTCATTTTCAACGGTTGCTTCATCATAAATGGAAATGAAAAAGGATAATCAAACGGATATTCATTTCCTCAACGGACAATCTTCAGAAAACGAAAATGAACAAACGGAGTCATTTTCAACGGGTGCTTCCTCAGAAACGAAAATGAATAGATTTAAAAAAACGGGGATTCATTTCCTCAACGGACAATCTTCAGAAAAGAAAATGAACAAACGGAGTCATTTTCAACAATTGCTTCATCAGAAAAGGAAATGAAAACGGATAAATCAAATGGATATTCATTTCCTCAATGGACAATCTTCAGAAACGAAAATGAACAAACGGAGTCATTTTCAACGGTTGCTTCATCAGAAATGGAAATGAAAACGGATAATCAAACGGATATTCATTTCCTCAACGGACAATCTTCAGAAACGAAAATGAACAAACAGAGTCATTTTCAACGGGTGCTTCCTCAGAAACGAAAATGAAAAAGGATAATCAAACGGATATTCATTTCCTCAACGGACAATCTTCAGAAACGAAAATGAACAAACGGAGTCATTTTCAACGGGTGCTTCCTCAGAAACGGAAATGAAAAAGGATAATCAAACGGATATTCATTTCCTCAACGGACAATCTTCAGAAACAAAAATGAACAAACGGAGTCATTTTCAACGGGTGCTTCCTTAGAAATGGAAATGAAAAAGGATAATCAAACGGACATTCATTTCCTCAACGGACAATCTTCAGAAACGAAAATGAACAAACGGAGTCATTTTCAACGGGTGCTTCCTCAGAAATGGAAATGAATAGAGTTAACTCTAGGTACATGACAAAACTTGTTGTGGTTTCTGTGCACTAAATTCCATAATTATGTATGCATCCATAATTACGTAATTCCTTGCACAGTCCGCACAGTCTGTCTTGTAATGTTTAGGGGAAAAAAATCAAACCTGTGATGAGGGTGACTAGTCTACCATATGGTCCTTTTAATTAGATCGACAAATGATCTTTTTAATTAGGCCACCAAGGAGTCCTTTTAGCAATATCATCACATGATGTTCCTAACCAGATTTTTGGATCAATCTGTTTAACTAGACCACTCAAGGGGTCTAATTATGGAGTAGTACTTTATAACCCAAGGGACTTAACTACTACGTAGAATTCCATTAAGGAGTTTAGATGACAAAAACTTGGATTACACCAAAAACATAAAAGGGAACACATATGCACATAATCACATAGTTGCTTAACTCAGTTATTAATTTGTTATTAACTTGTTAGTGATTAAATCTGGATATTCAAGGTACACCAGGAAACCAGTCGCTGGACTTCAATGTCCTCTGGGATCTATCTGAATAGATAGGATGATCTCCCAAAATTCGATTTTGTTTTCAAAGAAACGTAATATTCGAATTAAGGAACACAACAATTTTAGGATTTACGGAAATATCCTTAGGTACCCTTATTAAGGATTTATAGTGGTACTTTGGGTACTCGTCTCGTGTTGTAACTTGCGCCTTGTACTTCGTTTCCTTAGAATAAACGGGTACTTAGGAATTTCGTGGAAACGCAAGAGATCATAAGATGGAAAAATTTTGGGGGGTAGTTTGCTTTTCAAGGAATACGATTCCTTGATTGTCGGTATTGTAAGGGATATGATGTTTATACATACAACCACATAAATATATTGCAATGTAAATAAAAGATTTATTTATAAACAATGATAACAACTGTTTCATGGACCATGACAACAAAAGAAAATAATACATAAGACGTGATTATTTCTAAACGATGTTGTCTTCTGGTCGGTCAGATGCTCATCCTTGTGCTGGATTTGCATTAGCAAGCTTTGGGCAATTTCTTCGGAAATGACCCATCTCACCACAGTTGAAACAAGAACCTGGTAGAAAACGGCCTTGAGCGGGATTGTTGCCAGCTTGGTTTGGTGCAGCTGCAGCTGGGCAGACTCTTGCTGTATGGCCTATAAGTCCACAAGTTTGGCATTTGCGGCACTTTACATTGGCATGATGATGGAGGCTACATTGGTTGCACAAGAGTGCAGTTCCATTGTATGGCTTCCTAGCAGGGGGTTGAGCTGGTTGGTTGGAGACGGCTTGATCATTGTGAGTAACCATGGTGAAGTTCTGAGAAGCCTTTCGCTTCTTTGACTTCTTAGGGGATCCAGTCTGTTCATCCATGGTCTTTGATTCCTCAATTGGTTTCTTGTCACTTTTTCAAAAAAGTTTGCCTTTCCTGATTTGAGATTCAGTCAAGGTTGCAGATAGCTCAATGGCCTGTCTAACTGTAGTGGGTTTACTACCAGTAACAATGTCCTAAACTAAGTCAGGGAGACCATCAATGTATTTTTCGATCGCCTTATCCAAAGGCGTAACCATGGTAGGACACAACAGGCTCAGCTCCTCATATCGATCAGTGTATGCTCGATGTTCACCGCTGTCTTGCTTAAGATCGTCGAATTCCCTTTCCAAGGCCCTGATCTCGTGACGAGGACATAATTCCTTCTTCATCAGAGCTCGAAGCTCTTGCCACGTTTGAGCCAGTGCCACATCGGCACCCCTATATCTCATCACACCATTCCACCATGTCAAAGCTCGTTTCTCAAAGACACTAGATGCGAATTCTACCTTTCGCTCGATTGGACATTGAACATGCCTGAAGGTGCTCTCTAGACTCTCGAACCATTGCAGAAGTGCAGTCGCTCCTTGAGACCCAGAAAACTTTGATGGCTTAGTCGAGTTGAACGTCTTGAAGTTGCAGGGGGCATTGTTGTTGTTGAGGGCTTAGTTACATTGAGCAACGATGTTCGGGATTTCAGCAGTCATTTGCTGTGTAATGACAGCTGCCAGCTCTTCAATAGATACCTGATTTTCGCGTCGTGGAGGCATTCTAAAAGGGGAAACAAGAGAGAAAACAAATGAAATGGCATTGGGTAAGAATAGGATGTTACAATTACCGACCAAAATCATGGGTGATGGTCATTTGTTTGAACCACGAAGCAACCAAACGACACACAAAGGCTAAATCAAAGCATTTAGATCCTCATAATGTATCGCGAAGTTATGCTCGCCTATAAGTGGACACTCACCCCAAGAGTTCCCAGGTAAGAGTGACTGGTCCGATTATGTGGATTTGTACGAACACTCTAGCCTTAGACAGAAAACTCAGGGTACAGACATTCACTCTTCCAGTTTGCACGTGTTCACACTATTTAGGACCAAAAACTTTGACGAGAGTTTGAAAATTCAAAGGGGTTCAAAACCTTATAACAGAGGGTTCAAAACCTTACAATAGAGGGTTCAAAACCTTACAATAGAGGGTTCAAAACCTAGTAATCAATCATCCAAAAACAGATGATTAATTTTCAAAGCGGATTCGGAATTGATGTTCTCATTGTGGTTATCACCTAAGGATAGGTGAAGGTATCGTTTTATGACTAAACGCAAGTAAACTCGCGTTAGGGTCCTAGGAAGGTTATAGTCTAGGTCAAAGCATTACTAATAACCTAATTCCCTATAACCATTGGCTCTGATACCAACTTTTCTGTCACACCCCGACCACGTGAGACAACGAAACATGGCGGAAACGTCGGGGAGTGTTGTAACAGAATCATTGTTTCATAACACATGGAAATTGAAATATTGTTTTATTGATTAAAAGAGTTACAATGTCTTGACAATCAAAGAAATATAACATAAATAACTAGTCTTGCATCTTTTATTGTCACTAAGGCCCAAGTCCGCCTAAGTGTATCTCGATAAGTCCTATGCATCAACTCCTGAAAACACATGTGAAAATAGGTACGTCAGCATAAAAATGCCTGTGAGATACATAGGTTTTGTGAAAATAGGATTCATGACTTGTAAGTTTAAGAAAATGTTTAATAAGGTTTAGTCATGAACCTTGTAATTTGATTTGTTTTGTAAATCGTTTGAAAAACAATAAGTTCAGATGATATGTATGAATAAGAGAATAATGTATGGTTAAATGAATAACCATGTAAAATGAGTTTGTATAAGATAAGTTTCTTGTAAAACAATGTCTTGTGAAAAGTATGTTATTTGTATAAATGTTATATGTCTCAAATTAAAATGATTCAAATAACGCTACGATATGTAATACCATACAAACACTTATATATAGGAAGTACCAGCGGCGTATCCACCATGCTTGTATCATATTACACACGCCTCGTTACTTAAATCACTTACTCAAACCAAACCATCAAGATGTAATGTTTAACAATTGTAGAAATGTTTATGTATAGTCCAAAGTCTATTGTCAAATGTAATTCATGTCAACAGATACAAATGGTTCACACGGTTCAACAGTTACAAATAGTTCATATAATCAAATGGTTACGACGGTTCACATAGTCAAACGGTTACAACGGTTCAAAATGCAATATAATGTGTTCATATGCTGGATGAGCATAAGCAACAAAATATACTGTAAAACAATGTACTAAGTATGCACACAATGGACATACATAGCATGAAATGTAATGGAAAACAATGTACTAAGTATGCACACAATGGGCATACATAGCATGAAACGTAATGTAAAACGATGTACTAAGTATGCACACAATGGGCATACATAGCATGAAATGTAATGTAAAACATGTACTATTAATGTACTAATGAACATAGCAAGTATATGATGTGAAAACATGGAAAGCATGAAAGTAACAAGTAGGCACATGTGTTTCACCCCAAAACAGTTTGAAAACGGTAAAAGAGGGGTCTATACTCACATAAACACCTTGAAAACATTTAAAAGAGGGGGTTCTATGTACTCACTTGAGATTTCTTAGTAGTCCTTGAGTAACAACCAAACAATGCTAGAGATCACGGATATCAAACGGCACCTAATATAGGTAACTATGTTAATATACCGGACCTAAATCGGAGGATCGGGTAGCATAAGGGTTTGTAAACCAAATGAGTGTAGGAACTCATGTAATATGGTTTAACAAAGCCTACATACTAAAATGAAACCTAACCTAAGTGCTTACGACCCATTACGACCCGTTTAGGTAGCTTACGCTACTTTAACGCGTCGTTCGCGTAAAACGCGTTCAGAACGCCTAACTAGCCCTATGATAAGTAAAATATGCCTTAACATGTCTAATATTGTTACCAAATCAGTTTAGATACCAAAAGTTATGTTACATATGCTTAAAATGAATTTTGGCGTTAAAAGGGCATTTTGGTAATTTACCTAAGGCATATATACTACCTATCATACAACTACTCAAACGATGTAACCATAAGGTATAACCTCGGAAGGTTATTCCCTATACAACTATGCTCACCTAATGTGTTTGGTCGGATCCTATGATCGACCAAACGGGTCGGGTTCGAAAGTATAAGCGATTGTTTAGATCGCTTACCTTACGACCCTATATAAGCACTAAACTAAAAAGTGACGAGCTAAGCATGTTAAAACATGCTTAACTAAGTTTAGAAAATAGGTTTGGTATCAAAAAAAATGGTTTTGATACCTAAGAGTAGTTTGGTTACAAAATACGCAAGAATGCGTGTTTTGGCCGAAACTACGACTCGTCACTGAGCCTAGATAACGTGGTAATCAGTAGGTATAGTTACTAGGGACTATAACCATCGTGATTACGCTCACGTTATGAAGTTCAAACAAACTTTGCATTGACCATAAACTGGTCAACGCAGAAAGTCAAACAAAGTTTTACTTTAACGCTAAAAGAATAAAAGAACGAAGGAACACTTACAAAGGGTCCCCGAAAGGTTTGATTTCCAAATATTTCTCAGGTATGAAGCGTTTTTACACCTCAACTTAGAGAAGTTTTCCGAAATTAAGTGGGTTTTTGGAGTTGGGATGGATGGGTATTTATAGGATTTGGACCACCGTTAGGATCGTTTCTTGAAAACCGTGATCGAATCTCATCCGTACACTTGTTGGAATGTTATGGAACCCAAATTGGCCCCCCACCATCAGGTATCAACATGTGGCATTGGGTTTTTGAGTGTGCAACAGCTGGAACCAGGATGTTAGAAGTTTCTAATGTGCTGGGGACCCCTTACGGACCGTAAGGGTCATGGCTTACGGTCCGTAAGCCAACAACTTTGCAGAATTGGCAGATTTGGTCCCTGTTGTGTTATAAGGCCATTTCCGACACGTTTAAGGCCCGTTAACCCCATTTCAAAGCTCTAAAATGAATTTAAAGTATAGGGAACTTAAAATGTGCTCAAAAATATCTCGGATGTCGGTTTGTTTGGTCGTACGATCGCGATGTTCGGTTAATTACGACGGGATGCGCATAAGCGCGAAAAACGATCCAAATTAAGAGACGAATAGATTTTTGACAAGCCAAACACTAAAGCATAATATTATAATGCTTACATAAATTTTTGGATCTCCGGATGTATTCAGAACGTAAGTTATGCGCGAAAGTGCAAACTTGTGCACTTTTTGACACTTTTAGTCCCTGAATGACCCAAAAGTTTATTTTAGCACACCGAACCCCTCAAAGCCTATTTCTAAGCTATGTAAAGGATATTTATGGTATGTTTAACTCATGGCCATGTTCTGGAATGTCTGTTACAGTTCAAATCGGCATACTTTCGCAGTTTGTCGAATTTAGTCCCTGTAAGCGATTAAACTTGATTTTGTCATACCAAAGCCTTCAAAACTTATTTCTAAGTTATGTAAAGGTTATTTAAGGTATGTTAAGCCTATTTCACTATTCCAGAGTGTTCGTTGCATTAAACTGGTTATATTTACGCATCCGTGCGCGTATAACCTTCCAGAAAGTGATTTAAAGCTTAAAATCGAACAAAAATTGATATGTGCAAAAGACACACATATTTATTCAGATCCCAAGTATGAAATACAATATTTCATTGTTTTGGTATTTGTTTGATGGTCACAGTGACCCAGGTGTCACAGTCTCCCCTACTTTAGGAAATTTCGTCCCGAAATTTATTCGTAGGTGTCTATCTGTGACTTTGTGTCAAATAACCACCAGAGATATGCAAGGAATAATCCTGTCATTTCATTAATAGACATTCTTCAGAAACAAAAATGAACGGACGGAGTCATTTCCCTCAACGAGTATTCTTCAGAGGCGGAAATGAAGGAATAAACAAACGGGTATTCATTTCCTCAACGGACAATCTTCAGAAACGAAAATGAACGGACAGAGTCATTTTCCTCAATGAGTATTCTTCAGATGCGGAAATGAAAGATTTAAACAAATGGGGATTCATTTCCTCAACAGACAATCTTCAGAAAAGAAAATGAACAAATGGAGTCATTTTCAACGGTTGCGTCATCAGAAATGGAAATGAAAAAGGATAATCAAACGGATATTCATTTCCTCAACGGACAATCTTCAGAAACCGAAAATGAGCAAATGGAGTCATTTTCAACGGGTGCTTCCTCAGAAACGGAAATGAAAAGATTTAAACAAACGGGGATTCATTTCCTCAACGGACAATCTTCAGAAAAGAAAATGAACAAACGGAGTCATTTTCAACGGTTGTTTAATCAGAAATGGAAATGAAAAGGGATAATCAAACGGATATTTATTTCCTCAACGGACAATCTTCAGAAAACGAAAATGAACAAACGGAGTCATTTTCAACGGGTGCTTCCTCAGAAACGGAAATGAATAGATTTAAACAAACGGGGATTCATTTCCTCAACGGAAAATCTTCAGAAAAGAAAATGAACAAACGGAGTCATTTTCAACGGTTGCTTCATCAGAAATGGAAATGAAAACGGATAATCAAATGGATATTCATTTCCTCAACGGACAATCTTCAGAAACAAAAATGAACAAACGGAGTCATTTTCAACGGTTGCTTCATCAGAAATGGAAATGAAAACGGATAATCAAACGGATATTCATTTCCTCAACAAACAATCTTCAGAAACGAAAATGAACAAACGGAGTCATTTTCAACGGGTGCTTCCTCAGAAACAGAAATGAAAAATGATAATCAAACGGATATTCATTTCCTCAACGGACAATCTTCAGAAACGAAAATGAACAAACGGAGTCATTTTCAATGGGTGCTTCCTCAGAAACGGAAATGAAAAAGGATAATCAAACGGATATTCATTTCCTCAACGGACAATCTTCAGAAACGAAAATGAACAAACGGAGTCATTTTCAACGGGTGCTTCCTCAGAAACGGAAATGAAAAAGGATAATCAAACGGATATTCATTTCCTCAACGGACAATCTTCATAAACGAAAATGAACAAAGGGAGTCATTTTCAACGGGTGCTTCCTCAGAAACGGAAATGAAAAAGGATAATCAAACGGATATTCATTTCCTCAACGGACAATCTTCAGTAACGAAAATGAACAAACGGAGTCATTTTCAACGGGTGCTTCCTCAGAAACGGAAATGAATAGAGTTAACTCTAGGCACATGACAAAACTTGTTGTGGTTTCTGTGCACTAAATTCCATAATTATGTATGCATCCATAATTACGTAATTCCTTGCACAGTCCGCACAGTCTGTCTTGTAATATTTAGGGGAAAAAAATCAAACCTGTGATGAGGGTGACTAGACTACCATAGGGTCCTTTTAATTAGATCAACAAATGATCTTTTTAAATAGGCCACCAAGGAGTCTTTTCAGCTATATCATCACATGATGTTCCTAACCAGATTTTTGGATCAATCTGTTTAACTAGACCACTCAAGGGGTCTAATTATGGAGTAGTACTTTATAACCCAAGGGACTTAACTACAACGTAGAAGTCCATTAAGGATTTTAGATGACAAAAACTTGGATTACACCAAAAACATAAAAGGGAACACATAAGCACATAATCACATAGTTGCTTAACTCAGTTATTAATTTGTTATTAACTTGTTAGTGATTGAATATGGATATTCAAGGTACACCAGGAAACCAGTCGCTGGACTTCAATGTCCTCTGGGATCTATCTGAAAAGATAGAATGATCTCCCAAAATTCGATTTTGTTTTCAAAGAAACGTAATATTCGAATTAAGGAACACAACAATTTTAGGATTTACGGAAATATCCTTAGGTACCCTTATTAAGGATTTATAGTGGTACTTTGGGTATTCGTCTCGTGTTGTAACTTGTGCCTTGTACTTCGTTTCCTTAGAATAAACGGGTACTTAGGAATTTCGTGGAAACGCAAGAGATCATAAGATGGAAAAAATTTGGGGGGTAGTTTGCTTTTCAAGGAATACGATTCCTTGATTGTCGGTATTGTAAGGGATATGTTGTTTATACATACAACCACATAAATACATTGCAATGAAAATAAAAGATTTATTTATAAACAATGATAACAACTGTTTCATGGACCATGACAACAAAAGAAAATAATACATAAGACGTGATTATTTCTAAACGATGTTGTCTTCTGGTCGGTCAGATGCTCATCCCTTTGCTGGATTTGCATTAGCAAGCTTTGAGCAATTTCTTCGGAAATGACCCATCTCGCCACAGTTGAAACAAGAACCTGGTAGAAAACGACATTGAGCGGGATTGTTGCCAGCTTGGTTTGGTGCAGCTGCAGCTGGGCAGACTCTTGCTGTATGGCCTATAAGTCCACAAGTTTGGCATTTGCGGCACTTTACATTGGCATGATGATGGAGGCTACATTGGTTGCACAAGGGTGCAGTTCCATTGTATGGCTTCCTAGCAGGGGGTTGAGCTGGTTGGTTGGGGACGGCTTGATTATTGTGAGTAACCATGGCGAAGTTCTAAGAAGCCTTTCGCTTCTTTGACTTCTTAGGGGATCCAGTCTGTTCATCCTTGGTCTTTGATTCCTCAATTGGTTTCTTGTCACTTTTTCGAAAAAGTTTACCTTTCCTGATTTGAGATTCAGTCAAGGTTGCAGATAGCTCAATGGCCTGTCTAACTGTAGTGGGTTTACTACCAGTAACAATGTCCTGAACTGAGTCAGGGAGACCATCAATGTATTTTTCGATCGCCTTATCCAAAGGCGTAACCATGGTAGGACACAACAGGCTCAGCTCCTCATATCGATCAGTGTATGCTCGATGTTCACCGCTGTCTTGCTTAAGATCGTCGAATTCCCTTTCCAAGGCCCTGATCTCGTGACGAGGACAGAATTCCTTCATCATCAGAGCTCGAAGCTCTTGCCACGTTTGAGCCAGTGCCACATCGGCACCCCTATCTCTCATCACACCATTCCACCATGTCAAAGCTCGTTTCTTAAAGACACTAGATGCGAATTCTACCTTTCGCTCGATTGGACATTGAACATGCCTGAAGGTGCTCTCTAGACTCTCGAACCATTGCAGAAGTGCAGTTACTCCTTGAGATCCAGAAAACTTTGATGGCTTAGCCGAGTTGAACGTCTTGAAGTTGCAGGGGGCATTGTTGTTGTTGAGGGCTTGGTTACATTGAGCAATAATGTTCGGAATTGCAGCAGTCATTTGCTGTGTAATGACAGCTGCCAGCTCTTCAATAGATACCTGATTTTCGCGTCGTGGAGGCATTCTAAAAGGGGAAACAAGAGAGAAAACAAATGAAATGGCATTAGGTAAGAATAGGATGTTACAATTACCGACCAAAATCATGGGTGATGGTCATTTGTTTGAACCACGAAGCAAACAAACGACACACAAAGGCTGAATCAAAGCATTTAGATCCTCATAATGTATCGCGAAGACATGCTCGCCTATAAGTGGACACTCACCCCAAGAGTTCCCAGGTAAGAGTGACTGGTCCGATTATGTGGATTTGTACGAACACTCTAGCCTTAGACAGAAAACTCAGGGTACAGGAATTCACTCTTCCAGTTTGCACGTGTTCACACTATTTAGGACCAAAAACTTTGACGAGAGTTTGAAAATTCAAAGGGGTTCAAAACCTTATAACAGAGGGTTCAAAACCTTACAATAGAGGGTTCAAAACCTTACAATAGAGGGTTCAAAACCTAGTAATCAATCATCCAAATACAGATGATTAATTTTCAAAGTGGATTCGGAATTGATGTTCTCATTGTGGTTATCACCTAAGGATAGGCGAAGGTATAGTTTTATGACTAAACGCAAGTAAACTCGCGTTAGGGTCCTAGGAAGGTTATAGCCTAGGTTAAAGCATTACTAATAACCTAATTCCCTATAACTATTGGCTCTGATGCCAACTTTTTTGTCACACCCCGACCAAGTGAGACAACGAAACGTGGCGGAAACGTCGGGGAGTGTTGTAACAGAATCATTGTTTCATAACACATGGAAATTGAAATATTGTTTTATTGATTAAAAGAGTTACAATGTCTTGACAATCAAAGAAATATAACATAAATAACTAGTCTTGCATCTTTTATTGTCACTAAGGCCCAAGTCCGCCTAAGTGTATCTCGATAAGTCCTATGCATCAACTCCTGAAAACACATGTGAAAATAGGTACGTCATCATAAAAATGCCTGTGAGATACATAGGTTTTGTGAAAATAGGATTCATGACTTGTAAGTTTAAGAAAATGTTTAATAAGGTTTAGTCTTGAACCTTGTAATTTGATTTGTTTTGTAAATCGTTTGAAAAACAATAAGTTCAGATGATATGTATGAATAAGAGAATAATGTATGGTTAAATGAATAACCACGTAAAATGAGTTTGTATAAGATAAGTTGCTTGTAAAACAATGTCTTGTGAAAAGTATGTTATTTGTATAAATGTTATATGTCTCAAATTGAAATGATTCAAATAACGCTACGATATGTATTACCATACAAACACTTATATATAGGAAGTACCAACGGCGTATCCACCATGCTTGTATCATATTACACACGCCTCGTTACTTAAATCACTTACTCAAACCAAACCATCAAGATGTAATGTTTAACAATTGTAGAAATGTTTATGTATAGTCCAAAGTCTATTGTCAAATGTAATTCATGTCAACAGATACAAATGGTTCACACGGTTCAATAGTTACAAATGGTTCATATAATCAAATGGTTACGACGGTTCACATAGTCAAACGGTTACAACGGTTCAAAATGTAATATAATGTGTTCATATGCTGGATGAGCATATGCAACAAAATATACTGTAAAACAATGTACTAAGTATGCACACAATGGGCATACATAGCATGAAATGTAATGGAAAACAATGTACTAAGTATGCACACAATGCGCATACATAGCATGAAACGTAATGTAAAATGATGTACTAAGTATGCACACAATGGGCATACATAGCATGAAATGTAATGTAAATCATGTACTATTAATGTACTAATGAACATAGCAAGTATATGATGTGAAAACATGGAAAGCATGAAAGTAACAAGTAGGCACATGTGTTTCACCCCAAAACAGTTTGAAAACAGTAAAATAAGGGTCTATGTACTCACATAAACACCTTGAAAACATTTAAAAGAGGGGGTTCTATGTACTCACTTGAGATTGCTTAGTAGTCCTTGAGTAACAACCAAACAATGCTAGAGATCACGGATATCAAACGGCACCTAATATAGGTAACTATGTTAATATACCGGACCTAAATCGGAGGATCGGGTAGCATGAGGGTTTGTAAACAAAATGAGTGTAGGAACTCATGTAATATGGTTTAACAAATCCTACATACTAAAATGAAACCTAACCTAAGTGCTTACGACCCATTACGACCCGTTTAGGTAACATATGCTACTTTAACGCGTCGTTCGCGTAAAACGCGTTCAGAACGCCTAACTAGCCCTATGATAAGTAAAATATGCCTTAACATGTCTAATATTGTTACCAAATCAGTTTAGATACCAAAAGTTATGTTACATATGCTTAAAATGAATTTTGGCGTTAAAAGGGCATTTTGGTAATTTACCTAAGGCATATATACTACCTATCATACAACTACTCAAACGATGTGACCATAAGGTATAACCTCGGAAGGTTATTCCCTATACAACTATGGTCACCTAATGTGTTTGTTCGGATCCTAATGATCGACCAAACGGGTCGGGTTCGAAAGTATAAGAGATTGTTTAGATCGCTTACCTTACGACCCTATATAAGCACTAAACTAAAAAGTGACGAGCTAAGCATGTTAAAACATGCTTAACTAAGTTTAGAAAATAGGTTTGGTATCAAAACAAACGGTTTTGATACCTAAGAGTAGTTTGGTTACAAAATACGCAAGAATGCGCGTTTTGGCTGAAACTACGACTCGTCACTGAGCCTAGATAACGTGGTAATCAGTAGGTATAGTTACTAGGGACTATAACCATCGTGATTACGCTCACGTTATGAAGTTCAAACGAACTTCGCAATGACCATAAACTGGTCAACGCAGAAAGTCAAACAAAGTTTGACTTTAACGCTAAAAGAATAAAAGAACGAAGGAACACTAACAAAGGGTCCCCGAAAGGTTTGATTTCCAAATATTTCTCAGGTATGAAGCGTTTTTACACCTCAACTTAGAGAAGTTTTCAGAAATTAAGTGGGTGTTTGTTGTTGGGATGGATGGGTATTTATAGGATTTGGACCACCGTTAGGATCGTTTCTTGAAAACCGTGATCGAATCTCATCCGTACACTTGGAATGTTATGGAACCCAAATTGGCCCCCCACCATCAGGTATCAACATGTGGCATTGGGTTTTTGAGTGTGCAACAACTAGAACCAGGCTGTTAGAAGTTTCTGATGTGCTGGGGACCCCTTACGGACCGTAAGGGTCATGGCTTACGGTCCGTAAGCTAACAACTTTGCAGAATTGGCAGATTTGGTCCCTGTTGTGTTATAAGGCCATTTCCAACGTGTTTAAGGCCCGTTAACCCCATTTCAAAGCTCTAAAATGAAGTTAAAGTATAGGGAACTTAAAATGTGCTCAAAAATATCTCGGATGTCGGTTCGTTTGGTCGTACGATCGTGATGTTCGGTTAATTACGACGGGATGCGCATAAGCGCGAAAAACGATCCAAATTAAGCGACGAATGGATTTTTGAGAAGCCAAACACTAAAGCATAATATTATAATGCTTACATAAATTTTTGGATGTCCGGATGTATTCAGAACGTATGTTATGCGCGAAAGTGCAAACTTGTGCACTTTTTGATACTTTTAGTCCCTGAATGACCCAAAAGTTTATTTTAGCACACCGAACCCCTCAAAGCCTATTTCTAAGCTATGTAAAGGATATTTATGGTATGTTTAACTCATGGTCATGTTCCGGAATGTCTGTTACAGTTCAAATCGGCATACTTTCGCAGTTTGTCGAATTTAGTTCCTGTAAGCGATTAAACTTGATTTTGTCATACCAAAGCCTTCAAATCTTATTTCTAAGTTATGTAAAGGTTATTTAAGGTATGTTAAGCCTATTTCACTATTCCGGAGTGTTCGTTGCATTAAACTGGTTATATTTACGCATCAGTGCGCGTATAACCTTCCAGAAAGTGATTTAAAGCTTAAAATCGAACAAAAATTGATATGTGCTAAAGATACACATATTTATTCAGATCCCAAGTATGAAATACAATATTTCATTGGTTTGGTATTTGTTTGATGGTCGCAGTGACCCAGGTGTCACATTATTCGACCATGTCTTTTATTCTCTATGTGACCACCATTGGCGACCTCATTAATTATGAGTGACGATT
Organism: Helianthus tuberosus; assembly: GCA_030545235.1. Classification (NCBI taxonomy): domain Eukaryota; kingdom Viridiplantae; phylum Streptophyta; class Magnoliopsida; order Asterales; family Asteraceae; genus Helianthus; species Helianthus tuberosus. The sequence continues at coordinate 85,152,872 of CM060371.1, read as the reverse complement.
ATCATCATTATCCTTGCTTTACTACGACTAAAGTTAACAACCTTGATTATCTTTTTCGTGTGGGCAACGCCTTTGTTTTTATGACCCGGCGGTCATCTATACTTTGGTTTTACTTGCTCGTTTTGTTCACCATGGCCCTTTCGTCCAAGATGACTTATTTTCGTGAATTTTCTTTTGATCATTAATTTATATCATCATTTACATTAATCCTTGTCCCTTCTATCGGGCTCATTATCCTAATGTAATACACTTCCGTCACCCGGCTGTGCGTTTACATTATTTTCAACTATTTTGTTCATTTGTTTCATTTGGGTACTTTTTAATTTGTCCCATTCACCCCGTCCTTACTACATCGGATGTAAATGTGTCTGCTATAAGAAGTTCATGGAATCATATGCCACTACTTACTTAGCCAGAGTAAGCGATTAACACATGACACGCATGACCTTTTTATAGTTTTCACATCACGCCCTATGTAAGTAATGCCTCTATTTATTTCTCTTGGAAACAATATCCCGAATATATTTTCTATTCGGGTTTTTCCAAGTTTTTAATCTACATATGCAACTTTCAATTTCTACATATTAGTTGCATATTACTATTTGTGCAATTAAATTTAAAATGTGCACCTGGTAATGCTTGCCCTAACGGGCTTCTCCTTGCCATTAACTTATTCGCAATCGTTGCGCGATTTAGGTCCTTGGTGAGCGTGCTCTATTTGTCGTACTTTGGACCGTTTCTCTGTCAAATCCATGATTTGTTAAACTCTCGCTATCTCCATATGCGAGTGTCCTTCAATCTAAAACGTTTACAATAGTTAGTAATTTCGACATTAATGGATGCCCGTATTATAATACGAGGCTTTTCTACTATACGCATTAACGCGTGTAATTTCGTTGACTATATCTATTCTATATCGATTTTATTGGTGTAACGTGTATTACACGATAACAATATGTGTTGTTCTCAACACTTTAATCATACTAAACCATTGATATACATGTACTTACTGGATTTGCGATCAAGCCTTGAACCGAACACCAATCTTTATCAAGAGCATAAGGTTTAAGTCCAAGCATAGTTTTCCCACCAAACTTGAATCTCTTAAACCAAGGCTCTGATACCAACTTGTAACACCCGTTCTTATAAATCAAAGTTTAACGTATAATTTACGAAAAACAATCATGTAATTAAGATTACATATACATTGGAAATACGGCTTATTAAAAACCTTTTACAAGAGTTAGAAGTTTAGAACATAATGTAATTAAGTCGTCATTTAAATGTAACAACGAAACGTCGTGCAGAAGCTTATTTCTTGATCGTGTTCGGTTCTTCATTGTGCTTGATCGTCCTCCGGTGCTAAAATTTTACCTGAAAGTCATAAAACATGAGTTGGATTAGTCATACGTAACTTAGAACGTATTTAAACGGGTTCGCAATGCATCAACGTTTAAAATAAACGATTTTCGCGAAACTGACACATTCTCGCGTAGCGCTAGCACATGCTCGCGCTACGCTAGCACCTGTTTTCGACAGAATGTTGTTTGCTGGTGCTGCAGATTCCCAGCATGACCCGATTTCACGGAAATGAGCATAACTCTCTCGTTTTTAACCCGTTTTACCCGATTCTTTTTCCTACACGTCCGTAATTTAATTCTCCATCATATGGAGTTAAAATCCAACATCCTACATAATAAAATTTCAGACTTTTAACTCTTCGACTTATTACCCTTTTTACCAACTTTTGACCCGTTCGTGATTTCATCATCAAACGTGTTTATTTGATCCTTTTATCACATACACTTCTTCAATTAATGTTATCTACTGTATTAGATTCTAATCACCAGTTTATTACACAATTTAAACCCTTTTTCGCTTGTATGCTTATTTTGACCCGTTAAGGGTATTTAAGCGCTTTCGAGCCTAAAATCGCTTTCGATTACTTCTAGCATTTCATCACCACATTTCTTATCCTATAATCTCCCACCACAACTGTGTTTATGGCGGGTTTAATGTGGTGATCTATATAAACCAAATTTTACCTTTTGAATCATTATTTTACGGCAAAAACTCAATTAGTACCATTTGACTAATATAATACCTCTTTCAACTTCTATACTTAATCTAAGTATTTACCTAATCATAAAACTCGTTTCCAAACAACCTTTAAAGGTTGTTTGTTCGAATTAGCTAACAAGGGCGTTTTGGTCTTTTTTAGTCTTTCAATTATGACAAGGCCCTTTGAGAGCATGTTTGACCCATAATACTTCTTTTGAGTTATGATCTTGTTCGAAAGGTCTTTATGCCTTTCGAAACACCACGACCCTCTTTTAAAACATTCGGTTACCCATTTAAGTACCCCATTGTCTATCCAAGACTTCATTTAATGCTCATTGAACCTTACGTTCTATATGAATAATTACTCTATTACACATACCTGACTCGGATCAATATATTGACCTGTTTTAATGCCTTGCTATAATATTCGCTAAATAGTAGCGACGCAATTATCATTTCTACATTTATTCCTGAAATCATATAACTCGACAAGAATCATTAGTCGCTATTATCAAAAGGTGGTATCTCCACCTTTTGACCCGTTTGGTCTAAATGACCGATTATATTAGCGAGATGACATGTATTTTCATCTCGACTATATGACTCGCTCCGATTTACATCGTGCGGTCGTTTTACTTATAATTCATTTCTGAACACCTTTCGGCCTATTAAGGCTTACTTCATAAGTGTCTTTTAAAACCAATAGTTATGGTCGACGCGTGACTAATTTACCGTTTTACCCTTATTATTTGTTTTGGTTTACCCTATAAGGTAACCATTTAAAAATTCATTTTCCATTTGTCATAAAATGATCAAATTACCAATTTAACTCCTTTTAAACCATCAACATGGTTTCTTGTCATACTCGACTATCTTGTTCCGTACGTCTACACGCCGAAACATCATACCTTAACTATGTATTTATCTTATTCGTGAGTAACACGATAAGAAAATATTCTAAATATAAGACTAGTATAAGCCATACTTACCTTACTCCCGAATTACGCTTTTCCGTCATTCTTGCTTCGTTTGACCCGCTTCGTTCCCAAGCTTTCACCTAGCTTGTTAATCGTCAAACTATCATTGTAAATTGCAAGATGGTTAGATTAGTCATAATTATTCACGACTATTCCACCTCACTTATCTCATAAGTCGAAACTACTATTCGACTTCATGATTAGTTAACTTAGCTTATTAAAGTTAACTACTTTCGATCGCATGATTTACAACATTAGTTCAAATCAACATGATGATTAGAACTCTCCTTGTTTCATATTTCATATAACTTGCCATATTATTCAAATACACATTTTCACTCAAATTTCAACATTTAGCTTTCTCTTAGGCATTATATCAAACACCTAGTGAGCATTCTTTTATAAAGTTTAACAATCAAACTTATGGCTACCTATCTTGCCAATTTCAACATCTTTTACTAGAAAATCATCAAATTCATGGTTCAATGTCAAGATTAACTTCATAAAGTTTAATTAACACTAGTTTGACAATCATGATTCTAGTGTTCATCATGTTTCTACAAAACCCATTAAACACCCATAATGGATGATCATGAACTTTATAATTTCAACACTAATTCAACTAGTTATTGACTAGGGTTTACTCCTAGACATAATTTCATCCTAAATTCATCCAAACTTCAATCATGCAAGCCCAATTTTTGATTTCAAGTTTTCATCTATAACTCAAGATGTAATCAAGAGATGAAATTCAACATACCTTGTGATCCCTTCACTTAGGTGATCACTAATTTGAGCTCGGTTTTTGAACTAGTCTTGATTTGCCCTTGGATTTTGATGGATTTAGTGAGTTTAGGGTTTTGAGAAGGAACCCTTCTCCTGGCTTGTGAAATCGTCGACCAAACACACACTGAAGTGTATGTTTTGGTGTTTTATTTTATTAAATAACTTTTCTAGTTATCCCGCTTTAACCCCTCGTGTTTGGTTCGTTATTAAGTAGGCCACAACCTACTTAGTTTTTTTAACAATATTCCCACTCATTAACTAGGTTAAATATTCCTAGTTAACTTGGCGGGTTCGGGGAAGTTATGACCAAGTTTTATTTTTAAGTCCCGTTAACTCGGGCCTTTCGTGACTTTATTTTCTCAAGCATTTATTTCCCCCTTTTAATTAGTATTAGGTTTATTTATTTAAGTCCTAATATTTACCGGGTTAAATTTTACCACTAACGGTATTTTACCCGTCCATCACAATTAACGAGGTTTGGTTACTAAACCCGTTTTCGGGGTGTTACATACACAAATTCATGTCATATTTCAGTGTATCTCTTAATGGTTCTTACAACATCAATCGAGCCTTTCGTGATATTTATTGCTTTATCATCTTTGATCGAAAAACATCATTAAATTGTTTCAATTTCAATCAAAAAATCCTACTAGATCTGTTTGAAACGAACATTCGAATTTACTTCATTGAACTTTCATTTGATTTCAAACATGGTGAACTCATTCGGTCACCACCACTATTATTACTTCGATCACTACGACACCTTGTGGCGTCGATATAAACTTGTAGTTTGACTTATCATTTAACTAGTCTTGATACAATTATGTATTAAGACAATAATACACTAAACTCTGTTGTTTTTCGATGTAGCTTTACTATTCAATAAATGTCAACACATTGATTTTCTCATATCAAAATTAGATAGTTGACAAATCATTTTCGTACTTCAATTTCATTCGACCTTGTTGATTCTGAGTCTTCCTCAGTTGACAATCAAAGTAAATTTTCTATTGACAGTGAATTCTATTGTTTCTAAAAACCATTCACAACTTGTAAACATTCACATCTATTGATCATATATCTCTTTTGACTTGAACCTAATCACCTTAGAAACTATATCATTTCATCTCATTCATTTGACATCAACTTCTTGAACTAATTCAGTTGAACCATTAAGCCCTAATTATTGTAAAACACGTATTCATCTTAGAACTGTTCTTATTGACAAAAACATGACATAACTCTAAAAGAGATATCGTAGCCCAAATCTCGAGGACGAGATTTAAAACAAGGTGGGGAGGATGTAAAGACCTGCAAAAATGTCCCAAATCGACCCGTAAGTGAAAACCCGGACCCCTGAAACCCTAATGAGCATGAAAAATCAAGAAATCAAGAAAATTGGATTTCACACGGGCCACGTAAGCCATAAGGTAAGGCTACGCGGGCCGCGACAACTTGAAAGTCTCCGGATAAGCTTAAGGGACACGTGTCGTCCACGTGTCAAGACCACCGATGACTCAGCAAACCCTACTGCCGCCTTTATGGCCCTCGCGGGCCACGTAAGATTCATGTTAAGGTTTACGCGGGCCGCGTAAAACCTAAAATGTTGCTATAAGTAGCCTGTGCATGGGACTTGCTTCTGTGTTCGAAATCTCAGTCTCAAAACGGTCATATTCTGCTGAAAACGAGTTTTTCGGTGTCAAGACGCTGCTACGAATCCAGGGTATTAACTCGATCACTGCTACGTTTCAAACTGCTCAATTCTTTTCTTTCCTTTAGCTTTTATTATAGTAAATAGTAGCTCGGGATTATACCTTCTAAATCCCGAAACTCTGCCCGTTATTAGGGTAATAACTCTAATCACTGGTACGATACCCTATCCGATCGATTAAAACTGATCCAACGGATGTTTAAGTACTGCCTGTATGCGGCTATACTTTGTCATTCATTGTAAGTTTTGATCTCGTGATTATCGTTAAAGTTGAATTGGGTTAATACGCTAATACGAGTTCCATTGTATCTAGCATTAGAACTCATAATCAGGAAGCTGTTAAACTAGTTTATCAAACTTAGCAGTTAAGAAAACTTAATAGCTAATGAAACTTAACAGGAAAGGAAACTTAGCAGTTAAGTAAGCTAAGTAAGTTAATTAATCAGCTAGTTACGTTATTTAATTAATCGACTAAATTACTTGATTTAAACCATTAAGATTAATTAATCGGTTAAGTAAGATTAATTAACCAGTTAAATAAGATTAATTAAGTTAAGTAAAATTAATTAATTAAGCTAAGCAAGATTAATTATGTCACACCCCCAAATTCCACACGCGGAGTACTACCGCTTGGAGGCGTGACATGACCAGGATCAAGCCACCAATCATATTGAACATAAGTATGTATCTCAAAAGTCATTCATCAATACGATAGGTGTTTACAAAACCAAATATAAACAAGTGTGTAGCGGAAGCATTTAATGTAAACCCAACAAATGTTTAAGTACAAAATGTTATAATGTTTAACAACACAATCACTATCCATGTCCACAACGACTGTGCCTCCCGTGCAAGCTCCAAAAGTACCTATGGTCCTGCAAGGCATGTAACAGAGGGTCAACAAAAAGTTGAGCGAGCTCACAGAAAGTAATGCGTAATAGTAAGTTTGTTTGTAACATGTGGCTCTACTGGGCCGGTAGTAAGTTCTATTGGTGGGGGCTTCCCGTGTTGTATAACCACTAGACTATTTGTAACCACTATGTGTTCTTCACAACCGAGAACAGTAATACGTACCAGTGTTACGTAGGTTTTACGTAAGTATCCTTCACAACCGAGGATAGTAAATAGCATAAGTATACGTAGGTTTTACGTAAGTATCCTTCACAACCGAGGATAGTAAATAGCATAAGTATACGTAGGTTTTACGTAAGTATCCTTCACAACCGAGGATAGTAAATAGCATAAGTATACGTAGGTTTTACGTAAGTGCCTGACACAACCGAGGCAGTAGTAAATATAGATTCACGTAGGTTTTACGTAAGTATCCTTCACAACCGAGGACGATGGTATGGTAGTCTAGTAATAATGTCCGCATGAATCCATTCAACCTTATTCCTTAAATCCCATTCCCAAGCCCTGGGAATCCCATGCCTTGGTAGAAGTGTGAACTCACCTTGTTTGCTCGGTATGCTAGGTATGTGCTCAAAGTAAGTCAATCACGTCCTAAAGTATGCACGTATGTGAAATCAGTTTGCGTCCAAGTTATGCACGTATAAACATGTAGCACGTAATCACAATCATATACAAGATGGCTACACTTAACAGCAGTCAAATATTCCAGTTAACACTTAACAGAATTAACTCAAGTTACTGCACAGATCAGCTATTCGGCGAAACACGCATGTTGGCGAAACACAGATAATGACGAAACACATATAATGGCGAAACACATTCTGTTTCGTCGAGGTGTCCCCTGGCGAAACAGAACTTCTGATTCGTCGACTACTCTTGGCGAAACACATTCTGTTTCGCCGAGAGTTCTGTTTCGTCGAACAGTTCAGTTTCGCAGACATCAGTTACAGCAGAGCGAAAAACACATAAACCCTAACAGCCGTAAAACAGCAATTCCTCATCATACAGAAATCGTTCAACACAGAAATCATTCAATCCTCGCTCAATATAATGAGTCTTATGTTACCAACCATTAATCTATGCATCACAACCGAAACATCAATGAACCAGGGATCATATCATCATCTTCATCAATAAAATCATGTAATCATCACAAAACAACACTCATAAAATCCATACTCTATGCATACCCGCTAACATGCATAATCATTGAGAGGTTCATGAAACCCTAAGTATTCATCATACACATACACTCCTATAATCCAGAAATCAAGCATAAACACAACATGTATAAAGAAATCAAGGGACAAAGAAACCGATTTAGACAAGCACGCACTAACCGAGATATTCGGGATGAACAAGGGAGGATTCGAGAGAGAAAGATGATGGTTGATGATGGGTATCGCCTTTTCAAAAGAGAGAGTTCTAGGGTTTCTATTTTTGATAAAAGTGTGAAACAGGAAGTCGGTTTCACTTAATATCCACGAATTACCGTTCTGGGCCCTTAATGGGCTTTGCGAATCAATGGGCCGACGAAACACATCAGTTTCGTCGTGAGGTGATATGGCGAAACACACTGTTTCGTCGAGTTGCTTGATGGCGAAACACACCAGTTTCGTCGGAATGTATATGGCGAAACAGTCTGTTTCGTCAGGTCCTTCCATGTTTTAAACAGTTTAAGTTTTCAACAGGTGTTTCATGATATACAGCCAAACACAAAATCATGCAACCACAATTGTTCATTATAAATTAACGTATACAGTTACAAGTTAAACAAGTCAAACAACTACACAGTCAAAGTCAACGTGCACTAAATGCGAAAAAAAAAGAAAGTCGGAAACTCGAGTTGTCACATTATCCCCAACTTGAAAGAAATTTCGTCCCGAAATTTAGCATGCGGTTACTGAGGAAGCTAGGTAAGTTATCGTTTACTGGTTTTCCTGGGGTGTCACATCATCCCCCCGTTGAGTTGGGATTTCATCCCGAACTTCTGTAGTAGCTTCAGCCTCAGTAGTAGTTGCATTGTTTTCGAACAACTGGGGATATTTGAGTTCCATTTGATCTTCGCGCTCCCAGGTGAACTCTGGGCTGCGACGGGAGTTCCAACGAACTCGTACAAGAGGTATTCTAGTGTTCTTGAGGACCTTAACATCCCGGTCCGTGATTTCAACTGGTTCCTCGACGAAATGCAATCGTTCGTCGATAGTGAGCTCCTTCAGAGGAACTATGTGGGTCTCATCTGACTGAAACTTCTTCAGATTCGACACGTGAAAGACGTTGTGAACTGCACTGAGTTCAGCAGGTAAGTTCAGTCTGTAGGCCACTTTGCCTATTTTCTCTATAACTTCGAAAGGTCCGACATAACGCGGATTGAGCTTGCCTCGTTTGCCAAAACGAACCACACCCTTCCAGGGCGAAACTTTGAGTAGTGCTCGATCCCCAACTTGGAATTCGAGTATTTTCCTGTCTTTATCGGCGTATACTTTCTGACGGTCACGTGCTGCCGCCATGCGTTGTCGTATTTGAGCAATCTTTTCAGTAGTATCAACTACCATTTCTGGACCTGTGATCTGACTGTCACCCACCTCTGCCCAACAAAGAGGTGATCGGCATTTACGCCCGTACAATGCCTCAAATGGAGCAGCTCTAATGCTGGTGTGGTAACTGTTGTTGTATGAAAATTCCACAAGTGGCAGATGCTTTTCCCAGCCCTTGCCAAAGTCAATTACGCACGCCCGAAGCATGTCTTCTAGAGTTTGAATAGTGCGCTCAGATTGCCCATCGGTCTGAGGATGATAAGCTGTGCTCATGTCTAAACGAGAGCCAAAAGATTTGTGCATTGCTTGCCACAGTTCTGAAGTAAAACGTGCATCACGATCAGAGATAATAGATGTGGGCACCCCGTGCCTCGAAACAACTTCCTTAAGGTATATGTCTGCTAGAGTGGAGAACTTATCCGTTTCCTTGATAGCCAAGAAGTGAGCAGACTTTGTGAGTCGATCCACGATCACCCAAATAGTATCATTCCCACGTTGAGATCTGGGTAGACCAGTAACAAAATCCATGGAAATTTGCTCCCATTTCCATTGTGGTATCTCAGGTTGCTGGAGTGGGCCTGATGGTTTCTGATATTCTGCCTTGACTCTCGCACAAGTCAAACACTTTCTAACGTAAGTTGCTATGTGGGCCTTCATGCTAGGCCACCAATATGTAGTTCTGAGGTCGTGGTACATCTTATCTGAACCAGGATGTACTGAGTAGCGAGACTTATGAGCTTCATCCATTACAAGCTCGCGTAGGTTGCCATAGAGTGGGACCCAGATGCGTCCGGTTACATAATAGGCGCCGTCTGCCCTTTGTTCTAACCGTTGTCTTGAGCCGCGTAGAGCTTCAGCCCTGACATTTTCCGGTTTCAATGCTTCTACCTGAGCATCTCGTATCTGTGAAGGAAGACTAGACTGAATAGTGAGTTGCAACGCTCGTACACGTCTAGGTATAGTATCCTTTCGACTGAGGGCGTCGGCCACCACATTGGCCTTGCCTGGATGGTACTTTATAGCACATTCGTAATCGTTCAGTAGCTCGACCCATCGACGCTGTCGCATGTTCAGGTCTTTCTGCTTGAAAATATACTCAAGACTCCTGTGATCGGTGTAAATGGTGCACTTGGTGCCATACAGATAATGTCGCCATATCTTGAGCGCAAAAACAACAGCTCCAAGCTCTAAATCGTGTGTAGTGTAATTCCGTTCGTGAATCTTAAGTTGGCGTGAAGCATAAGCAACAACTTTATCCCGCTGCATCAACACACATCCAAGACCTTGGATAGATGCATCGCAGTAGACTACAAAGTCGTCCGTGCCTTCAGGCAATGAGAGGATAGGTGCGCTACAAAGTCTATCCTTTAAGTGCTGAAACGCTGTATCCTGTGTATCACTCCAACGGTAAGCAATACCTTTCTGTGTCAGTAATGTAAGCGGCTGTGCAATCTTTGAGAAGTCTTTGATAAACCGTCTGTAATAACCCGCCAAACCCAAGAATTGGCGTATTTCTGTAGGTGTACGAGGCGCAGGCCAATTCTTGATCGAATCTACCTTGGATGGATCAACATGTATCCCATCCTTGTTTACCACGTGGCCTAGAAAGTGGACTTCACGAAGCCAGAAGTCGCATTTTGAAAACTTAGCGTACAGTTGTTCCGTTCGAAGGAGTTCCAGAATAAGTCGTAAATGCTGTTCGTGTTCCTCCCGATTCTTCGAGTAAATCAGGATGTCGTCAATGAAAACAATAACAAACTTGTCAAGATAAGGTTTGCACACCCTGTTCATAAGATCCATGAAAACCGCAGGCGCGTTCGTTAGCCCGAAAGGCATGACTAAAAACTCGTAATGGCCGTAGCGAGTTCTGAATGCTGTTTTGGAGACGTCCTCATCCCGGACTCTCAGTTGATGGTAACCCGACCTTAGATCAATCTTTGAGTAATAGCTCGACCCTTGCAACTGGTCGAATAAGTCGTCGATACGTGGAAGTGGATAACGGTTCTTCACCGTCACCTTGTTCAGTTCACGGTAATCTATGCACATACGAAAGGTACCGTCTTTCTTCTTTACAAATAATACTGGAGCTCCCCAGGGCGAAGAGCTAGGACGTATGAAACCCTTTTCCAAGAGTTCTTGCAATTGCTTAGACAGTTCTTCCAGTTCAGTTGGAGCTAAGCGGTAAGGCGCTCGAGCTATAGGTGCTGCTCCTGGAGCTAGCTCGATCTGAAATTCGACTTGGCGATGAGGCGGTAACCCAGGTAACTCTTCAGGAAACACCTGAGGAAAGTCGCGTACTACAGGAATATCCCCAATCTTTTTCTCTGTCGTCGATGTATCAGTAACGAGTGCTAAAATAGCTACGTGGCCCTTTCGCAGACACTTCTGAGCCTTCAAGAAGGAGATGATGCCACTCACGACACCACTCTTGTCACCTTGAACTTCGAGAGGTTCTTTGCCAGAACGAGGAATACGAATGATCTTCTCCTTGCATAGGATCTCTGCTTGCTGTTGGGATAACCAATCCATACCGATGACAATGTCGAAACTACTCAGAGTTATAGGAATGAGATCGATAGAGAAAGTCTGACCAGCGAGGATAAGATTACAACCCTGAACTATGTGTGTGGCCTCTAGACTTTTACCGTTAGCTAACTCTACTACATGTTTGGTGCTTAACAGTGTTGGTGCGCGTTTAAGCATTTTACTAACTTTCAGAGACATATAACTGATATCCGCACCCGAATCAAATAATACCGTAACATAAAAGTCGTCGAGAAGAAACTTACCCGAAACCACATTAAGATCGTTCCTTGCGTCACTCTGACCAATCACAAACATACGACCCTTTGCACCATTGTTGTTGTTGTTTCCCCCATTGTTGTTCCCAGTGCCCTGATTATTGCTGTTGTTGTTCTGGTTTCGGTTTAACTGAGGGCAGTGTCTTTTGAAGTGACCTTCAGCACCACAATGAAAACATCCCTTGTTACCCTGTTGTTGGTTCTGCTGCGTTTGCTGCTGCTGTTGATTCTGAGTTACAGGCCGTGGGCTCCTACAATCCTTGGCCTCATGGCCCATCCTGAGGCACCTCCGACAACGACCCTTGTTGCACTGGCCACTGTGATGCCTGTTACAGTTGTTACACTTTGGGAGGTTCCCTTGATAACCACCCTGCCTGTGACTGCCCGAAGATTGCTGACTTGGGCTCTGATAGTTGTCAGTCTTTCGCTGCTGAACTTGAGACTGTACTAAAGCTGAACCTTTGCTGGAATCCCCCTCCCATTTTCTCTTGTTATCACTGGGGGTAGCAGGAGTAGTTGCTGAAACAGTAGCAATAGTAGTAGCGTTGATGCGTTTAGGCAGCTTGTTCTGTTCCACTGCCTGATCGGTGAGGCGATGAGCTAGCTTGACGATCTGTTGAATAGTGCCAAGATTCGCTGAGGTTACGTGGCTTTGAATTTCCGGCACCAGGCCATTGAGATACAGTTCGATACGCTTAATGGGAGGGTCCACCATAGTAGGACACAGAATAGCCAACTCATTCGATCTTCTGGTGTACGCTTCAATTTCTGACCCAGTCATTTTCAAGTGATAAAACTCTACCTCCAGCTTATGAATATCATCACGGCTACAGTATTCCTCTTTAATCAAATCCTTGAAATCATTCCAAGGTGTGGCGTTAGCAACAGCCAATCCTAACATCTGCACTTGCGCATTCCACCAAGTCAGCGCAATGCCTTCTAGTGTACCAGTGGCGTACTTCACCCTGCGAGCCTCAGGGCATTCGCACATTTCGAATACGGACTCGAGCTTTTCAAACCAATGGAGGAGTCCAACCGCTCCTTCCGTGCCACTAAAAGTAGTAGGACGACAGTCCATGAAAGTTTTGAAGGTACAAACAGGTGGCTGAGCATGCTGACCTCCTGCTTGTGCGGCTGTAAGTGCCTCAGCAACTCGCTCGTTAATAAGAGCCGTCAGTTGGGCTTGCGTCATGTTGATACGTCCAGACATGATCTTCATAGTAAATATGACATAAGTGAGAGAGGTTCGCGAGTAGTGCGATAACAAAAGGGAGTAATCACACAAGTGTTCTCATGCAATAGTGTCAAGTTAACCTAAGCATACCCGGAGCAAAGTTCTATGCAATTCTAGCAAGTAGGCAATAAGACATGTACCATATTACCTAGAGTGATGAGTCTTGCACGTGGAGCGAGGCGTCGTTGTGGATCGTTGAGCACTGTTCTGGTTATAGTCTGGTTTTAATAAAAACGTTTTTTCCCTTATTAAAACCGAGTTCTCTATAACCAATGGCTCTGATACCAATCTGTCACACCCCCAAATTCCACACGCGGAGTACTACCGCTTGGAGGCGTGACATGACCAGGATCAAGCCACCAATCATATTGAACATAAGTATGTATCTCAAAAGTCATTCATCAATACGATAGGTGTTTACAAAACCAAATATAAACAAGTGTGTAGCGGAAGCATTTAATGTAAACCCAACAAAAGTTTAAGTACAAAATGTTATAATGTTTAACAACACAATCACTATCCATGTCCACAACGACTGTGCCTCCCGTGCAAGCTCCAAAAGTACCTATGGTCCTGCAAGGCATGTAACAGAGGGTCAACAAAAAGTTGAGCGAGCTCACAGAAAGTAATGCGTAATAGTAAGTTTGTTTGTAACATGTGGCTCTACTGGGCCGGTAGTAAGTTCTATTGGTGGGGGCTTCCCGTGTTGTATAACCACTAGACTATTTGTAACCACTATGTGTTCTTCACAACCGAGAACAGTAATACGTACCAGTGTTACGTAGGTTTTACGTAAGTATCCTTCACAACCGAGGATAGTAAATAGCATAAGTATACGTAGGTTTTACGTAAGTATCCTTCACAACCGAGGATAGTAAATAGCATAAGTATACGTAGGTTTTACGTAAGTATCCTTCACAACCGAGGATAGTAAATAGCATAAGTATACGTAGGTTTTACGTAAGTGCCTGACACAACCGAGGCAGTAGTAAATATAGATTCACGTAGGTTTTACGTAAGTATCCTTCACAACCGAGGACGATGGTATGGTAGTCTAGTAATAATGTCCGCATGAATCCATTCAACCTTATTCCTTAAATCCCATTCCCAAGCCCTGGGAATCCCATGCCTTGGTAGAAGTGTGAACTCACCTTGTTTGCTCGGTATGCTAGGTATGTGCTCAAAGTAAGTCAATCACGTCCTAAAGTATGCACGTATGTGAAATCAGTTTGCGTCCAAGTTATGCACGTATAAACATGTAGCACGTAATCACAATCATATACAAGATGGCTACACTTAACAGCAGTCAAATATTCCAGTTAACACTTAACAGAATTAACTCAAGTTACTGCACAGATCAGCTATTCGGCGAAACACGCATGTTGGCGAAACACAGATAATGACGAAACACATATAATGGCGAAACACATTCTGTTTCGTCGAGGTGTCCCCTGGCGAAACAGAACTTCTGATTCGTCGACTACTCTTGGCGAAACACATTCTGTTTCGCCGAGAGTTCTGTTTCGTCGAACAGTTCAGTTTCGCAGACATCAGTTATAGCAGAGCGAAAAACACATAAACCCTAACAGCCGTAAAACAGCAATTCCTCATCATACAGAAATCGTTCAACACAGAAATCATTCAATCCTCGCTCAATATAATGAGTCTTATGTTACCAACCATTAATCTATGCATCACAACCGAAACATCAATGAACCAGGGATCATATCATCATCTTCATCAATAAAATCATGTAATCATCACAAAACAACACTCATAAAATCCATACTCTATGCATACCCGCTAACATGCATAATCATTGAGAGGTTCATGAAACCCTAAGTATTCATCATACACATACACTCCTATAATCCAGAAATCAAGCATAAACACAACATGTATAAAGAAATCAAGGGACAAAGAAACCGATTTAGACAAGCACGCACTAACCGAGATATTCGGGATGAACAAGGGAGGATTCGAGAGAGAAAGATGATGGTTGATGATGGGTATCGCCTTTTCAAAAGAGAGAGTTCTAGGGTTTCTATTTTTGATAAAAGTGTGAAACAGGAAGTCGGTTTCACTTAATATCCACGAATTACCGTTCTGGGCCCTTAATGGGCTTTGCGAATCAATGGGCCGACGAAACACATCAGTTTCGTCGTGAGGTGATATGGCGAAACACACTGTTTCGTCGAGTTGCTTGATGGCGAAACACACCAGTTTCATCGGAATGTATATGGCGAAACAGTCTGTTTCGTCAGGTCCTTCCATGTTTTAAACAGTTTAAGTTTTCAACAGGTGTTTCATGATATACAGCCAAACACAAAATCATGCAACCACAATTGTTCATTATAAATTAACGTATACAGTTACAAGTTAAACAAGTCAAACAACTACACAGTCAAAGTCAACGTGCACTAAATGCGAAAAAAAAAGAAAGTCGGAAACTCGAGTTGTCACAAATTAAGCTAAGTAAGTTATTTAGTTAAATGGTTAAAGTAAACTTAATGGTTAAGTAAACTTAATAGCTGAGAAAACTTAATAGTTAAGAAAAACTAAATAAATAAAAGGAAACTTAATAATTAAGAAAACTTCCTAGCTAAGAAAGAAATCTGCCTTACCTATAAATAGGAGCATAGGATTTCATTCTTCCTTGCTCATTTCTTTTCTTCTTCTCTCTATACGTTGGTGTTCTAACCAATAATCACCGATGCGATATTCTATCTGATCGATTCAGGAACCAACTAACAAATGCCAAAGTGTTGTACTTTGTGAATTTCGTTAAACGGATGCCAAAGTGCTGTACTTTGTGAATTTCGTTAAACGAATGCCAAAGTGATGTCTAAACAAGACTATACTTTGTGAATTTCGTTAAGGTTCGGATCTCGTGACCATCGTTAGGTTTGATGTGGTTTTACACTAATACGTATTCCACCGTTTTTTACCTTCATATACCGGTAACGTAATTGGTATTTTCGGTACCAATACCGATTCAGTATTGGTTGGCACCGAGCTCATCCCTACCCCTGAAACCAAAAGAAGAAACCATTAAAAGTTGATGAAAATCAACAAAAGGCTAGTGTCGGTTTTTACCTTCATGTACCGATAACCGTATTAGTATTTTCGATACCAGTACCAGTTGACATAAATTTATCTAACTTAAAAAGTAAAGAAGATAATAAAAATAAAAATAAACTATATTTATTATAACCTTTTTTTTTTGGAAGGAGTGGATCAACCGGATACCTTGGCCGCCTCTAGGCGTACTCGCTCAGGTTCGAATCCGTCGGCCCGCAATGCGGTACCTCCCGGTCGGTCTGACCTAAACCCCGGGCAGCGTGCAGCAACCCCACTGGCCTGAAATCGAACCCGTGACCTGTTGGTAAACCTTCACAGCTCTTACCAGCTGAGTTAGTCCTTTTTAATAAAAGTATTATTATATTATTATTTTACTGTTCAAATCCTTGGCTTTTTAATAATAGGAGAATGTTTTATTCTAAGGGGTGATGTGAAGAGAAACAACTATTTAATTAGCCAAAGATACCTTACTTTTTGTAGGGTTATGTAATGTAATACCAAAAATAAAATAACATCAGGCGTTGTAATTCGAGTCAAATCCCTATTCCACAAACTGGGCTCAAGGGCCAAGGCGCATCATTAAAGGTGAAGCGGGCCGCTAAACAGATAACAGAATGGGCTAGTCAAGTGTGATCCGATCCAAAACAAAGAATATGTATGCGGTCAATGTAAATATTGTTCGGTCAACTTGGGATCCTTTCAGCAATTCAGCCGCCTCCTAATTCACCAAACCTGGATATATGTGAATCACAAATCTCAAAATAAAATAATGATGCATAATTAGTATACATCATTCCACGTAATGTATGAGAATTGTAATTTTTCCTTGATATCTCCATTAGGAATTTTTTTTAATATAATCTCTCTCTTTTTTTTTAATATCAAGTCAACATGTTTGTAGTTGAACACAATACTTATTCCTCAATTTCAACCCATATAAAACGTAGGAGTCTCATAATGCGTGACCAGATCGTTTCTTCGCCATATTAACTCGTTTAAACTCGTCTTTGATTTCTTTTTGCACCAGGACCTGTACTAATATAAACTAATAAAATACTAACCTATAAAGACTAAAAACGATTCAAAAATTAATTAAAACTATACAAAAATACATAGGAAAATAGGATGTGTTTACAACATATCAGGAGTTTCAAGGAAGTTCGTTGACTCAATATCGAGGAGTCAACACTTACAATAATACAGGTCATCCGAATCACAGAGCAATAATTAGATATAGTGAAATAATATTTGAAATTTTGATGAAAATGATCATTCGAAGTGGAGCCACACGCGTAACGAACCATGCATGTGTAACACAAGAATTCATCAACAAATGAAGCAAATGAGTGTTCGCTACAATGAAAGAAATTTTCGTGATACAACGACCATTAACAGGAGTAGAGATGTAAAAATCTACTCACTAGATGCAAAAGTCGGGATTTCAATAAAAGAAATTTAAGAACTTTACCTGGGGTTTCATGTGATAACCGGTTGTTAGGTGACATTACCATGGAATGTCGAACATAGCGTATTCGTTGTTAATGAGATAGGGGGAATGCGGAGACGTGCGACCTCTCCTCGGTGTGACTTGTGTCGTTTGCATGACAGCGTGACAAATTGTCGCATCCTGATCGGTAGTTCTCCTGCTGACGGGAACTAGCTACGTCGTTGAATTGCTCAATCGTGTCTTCCCAAAGGCCTTGCCTCGAAAGTTGTATGTGACGTACTTCAACCTCCGTTGATGTATAGATTGAGTTTTGTGAAATTTTGCACGCCCGTACTTCATTCTACGTAGGTTACCTGCTCGGTTAATTAAAATAGCATGGACGACATAATAATGACGTTTGCCCGAGTTAATAGTCGTGGTTCCTACGTGATGACCTTTAACGGATTTCGACATAAGTCTCCCAAACGTCCTAAATGCATGTTTCCTAAACTCTCAAAGTTTTAGTTACCTTATGTAACTGTTTTGTGTACCGTGTTCAAAACACAACATTAGCGTACGTTTAAAAGCAAAATTTTGACTCATTGTTTTCCGCAACGGTTGGAACCCATATTCGAGTCTTAGGCGTTCTGTATGTACTTAAAGTCTTAATGATCTAAGTCCCCATAGGAAAGTGAGGTTAGAGCCTAGGTATCTCTACAGAAAACCCTATTAGCTGTAACCTATGGCTCTGATACCAATCTGTCACACCCTGATAAAATCAGAGTTGGCGTGATCTGACTAGTATCTTCATTGCACAACGGAAGTATTTGAGCTAAGACTTCTAGAAGGTGAACGCCTACTAAGTACTCGAATACCCATGCTTCTCATATTCCAACCGTGCAATAATTTTGAAAATGTAACATGAGAAAGAACATGCGAAAAATCAACATAAAGTTGGCGAGTTCATAGTTTGTTTGTAAAAGATTTAGAGTAAATCTTTTTTAATAACCAGTTTTGAAAATATTGTTGAGAAAACGAAATAAAAATCATTTTCTTCGGCATGTTATATGAAAACTTTGTATTTGTGAAACTTTGTATGTGTAAAGCATTATGTTTGTAAAACTTATATAACCGTCATTGTCCGCACATGGAAATGACAACATGCTCGCATGAGTCTGTGAGTTGTATTTGTAATAAGTTACGCACTTGTAAAATGTAAGATGTATTTGTATGAAAGTAGTATGCTAATGTAGAAATAAGATGTATAATAAGATGTAAAATGTAAGGAAATCGAGATCGCTAATGTTTTGCAAGGACATTAACATATGTGACGACATAGGAAGCATCCAAACCGAGGCGATTTACATCGATTACCCTTTGACTTTGACCCAAAAGCACTCTTCCGTTTGAGTCAACGAGGACCAAGAGGGAGGCTGCCAATACCCGCTAGATCTAACCTTTTGCTCCTTGCTCTAAACTTAGATTAATGGTGCTTACGTATCCCCTATTCGTAACATGATCTAATGTATCATTCCTTAGTTAACATACCATTTGTACATGTATTTTCCCGAAAGTTTAGAAAACTAGAAAACGTTCGTATGCACGTTTCGAAAATACGCGTATGTTTTGAAAAACCGGTAAATTTAGCATAAACCTTTCGTAAACCATTTGCGTTTATTGAAATTCACAAACCATTTGTGTTAGTTAAAACTTGTTTATAGCATGGTTTAGAAATATGTAATTTTTGTTGAACGAAAACATTGTATGCTTTTGGAAAACTTGTATGTCTTTCCAACCTGAAAACATTTATAAAAATGTAAAACCATAAAAAAGGTGGGGTTATGAACTCACCTTGATATCCTTGTGCAAAGCTAGCTACATATGCATCCATAATGTCATTTCCAAACATGACTCGCTAGCATGCAATCTATGACATTCCTATCACGGAATAATTATAAGTGTCCACTAAAAATGGTGTAGCTATACTACGTGTTACCGAGCTCTACCGAATCGCTAACCGAACGATTCGATGGTAAGTTGTTCACTTAATGGAAATGATTAAGATGTACTTGTTAAGTTCCATTTAATGTCGGTAATAATTACTAAGTCTTAGAAATACTTGGTTTCCGAGAAGTTTAGCGTGTATATATATTTATATAAAAATATAAAATATACTTATGGTGTCGTATTAGTCGTCCCGAATGGTCGTTCGTGTACGTAACGAATATTCGTATGAAAATAATATATTACAAACTCGTATAATGTATTGCGTCTCGTATATAATTATCATCGTAATTACATATAATTATAAGTTGTTATAATCGACTTATCATTTATTTGTAAACCAATAACTTGGTTAATAATATGTGAAAATAGTACGTTGATATATCGTATCTCGTTTAGGCGTTTGAAATAAATATAAAAGTTATATTTATTTTATAAAATTTCCAAGTTGTGGAAGTTTAAAATAAATATAATTAACAATCATATCTATTTTATATAATTGTCGATTACGATACGTTTGAAATAAATATAAATAATTCTATTTATCATTTAAAAAGAACTTTGCGAGTTTTTGATGTTTGGAATAAATATAAATAATTATATTTATTTTATAAAAGATGTCCGAATTTTTGATGTTGAAATAAATATAAATGATTATATTTATTTTATAAAAGAATTTCCGAGTTTCGATGTTTGAAATAAATATAATAACTACATTTATTTTTGTAAAGGATTTCCGAATCGTTGTTTTGTTTGAAGTAATTGTGATAATTTTATTTGTTTCATAACATACTTCGACTGAATAGGTGTCGTTTTTAGAACATAATACGTTTCGTTTTACGGATTTTTTACAAAAAACGTGCAGAGTTTCCTCTGTTTTTGGACAATCCTGACAACTAAAGTTTCGATATATTTTAATCAAAATGTACAATATACAAGAAATATGGATATATATATATATATACAAGTTATATAGACACGATTGACGTACAAGTCCAAGCAATATTTATATAACGGTTTCATTAATCGGTTCGGTTTAAGCTCGATTTCACGTAATTAATGAAAACTATATAAACCATATAAATAACATGCGTCGTTATAAATTTTACCACATCTCGTGTCGTCCTGTCGTGTCGGTTGACTGAGTTGACCTGGTTGACTCATGTTGACTGAGTTGACCGGGTTTGACCCGGGTTGACCGAGTCGACCCGAACCACATCTGATGTTGACTGATCTGACCGAACCGGACCCGAACCGAATCTGACCGCGTTTGACCGTTGACCCGAGCCTGATGTTTGACCACAGTTGACCGAACTCGAGCCGAGACCGCTGTGACAATTGTGCTCTGTAAACACTGTGAAATGTAGAACAATATCAATTATCAGTAAAACAATGTGTTTTGTTCTCAATAATTGTTTATTTGTGTTTGACAATTTCACGTTTTAATTCTAGTTCGATTTCAAGCTGTTAATCACTCTCTGGAAAGTTATACGCAAACTGTTACGTAAACGTAATCAGTTTAACGCGACAAACACTCCGGAATAGTGACACAATCTTAACATATCTTAAATAACCTTTACATAACTTAGAAATAAGTTTTTTAGGGTTTGGTGTGTCAAAAACAAGTTTATTCGATCACAGGGACTATTTGCGACAAACTGCAAAAGTCTGCCAATTCGTATAGAAACGTACACTCCGGAATAAGATCATAAGCTAAACATACCCTAAATATCCTTTACATAGCTTAGAAATAAGTTTTGAGAGGTTCGGTATGCGAAAATACGCTTATTTGATCACAGGGACTAAAAGCGTCAAAACTGCGAAAGTATGCAAATTGGTGCATATCTTGCGTTCTGACCATATCCGCACATCCAAAATTTTTTGTAATCATTAAAATATTGTATTTTAGTGATGGGAATGCAAAAACTTCATTCGTTTCGTAATTTGGGTCGTTTTCGCGGTCGTTACGATTCCGTCGTAATTAACCGAAAACCGCAACCGTACAGCCAAACGAACCGACATCCGTGACATTTTTTAGCATAATTTGAGTTAAATATACTTTAACTTCATCATGGAGCTTGAAAATGGGCTTGACGGGTGTTAGATGTGCCAAAACACGACGAAACACACACAGGGACTGAAACAGTCAGTTTTCAAAATTTGCTGCTCTGCATACACCATACGGACCGTACCGTGAGGAGCCACCAAATATGAAGCAGATTGAGGAAACTCCAAAAGTAAAATCAAGGGCTTTGGCGGTTATACAGGATGATGAGGGATTTGATTGGAGTGAATTTTTGCCGGAAGAGGATGCGATTGGTTACGCATTTATGGCAACCACTGAACCAGCAGCACCAGAGTCAACATACAACCGTGAAAGGGTTTTTCCACAAAGACAAAAGAAAAAGACTTGTGATGCCTATAAAGAAGCCAAAAAGGCAAAAAGGTGGGATCCGGATCGTGAATGTTACCTAGATCCAAAGGGCAACATTTGCATTGATCCATCAACAATTGATATCGAAACTCTCATGAAAGCAATCCCGCCAGTTGAGGAACATATCAAGATAGACGCAGCAAAGAGAGCCGAGAAGGAAAGACTCAAACAAGAGAGTCGTGAAAGATGGTTAAAGTCCCTAGAGCCAAAGAAAGTGGACGAAGGGATCATCGACACTGAAAAGGAAATGACAGCCGAGAATCTGAAAAAGATGGCAGACCAAGTTCTAATGGCAAAAGCACTTGAGGTAGATTCTAAGTCTGCTTCTAGTTCTGAGTCATCAGGAAAGGTCAGTAGTAGTGGTTCGGAAAACGAATCAGGTAAGGCTGATTATGCTAAAACAGAAAATGTTTGCAGAGGTTGCACGAAAGAGTGCAAAGTCTGCAACACACATGCATATCTCTCAAACAAGAGAATCTAGGAGCTAGTTGAAAAAGTTGGTATAATCGATAGAGAGGTTCTAGGTCGAGATAAACTGGTTAAAGCTTCAAATGAAAGAATCAAAGAATTAAACGAAAAGATTGAAAAAGATAAAAGTGATGTTGAACGTTTTCAAAAAGAAAATGAAAAATTGATTCTTGAAAATAGAAAAATCTCTGAAATTTTTGATAAGCTCAAAAGAACAGTAAAAGATTTAGATGAACGCAACGGTAAAACTCACAAAGAAAATACTCATTTATCAAGAGTTCTTCAAGCAAAAGAAAAACTGATAAATCAGCAACTGGATGAGATGCGAATCTCAAGCTTCAATACCAAGAAGCTAAGATCGAAAATGAGAGAATAAATCTGAAGTTAAACAGCAATAACTCCGCTAGCTTTGTTCTTCAGCACATAGTTCCAAAACCAATCGGGAACAAAGCTGGTGAGGATGTTTACTCAGATGGAACAGGGGTGGGTTATCATAATGTTCCACCACCCATGTGCAACAATTTTACAAAGAAAAAATCTGGGTTGGCTAACGAATCTGAAACAAGTGAGAAAACCGATGTTGAAAACTTGCCAGAAAACATTGATGTCACATTCACTTCACAATCTGATGAAGACAGAATTCAATCTGAAGTTGTGAAAAATGTTGTTGAGAATGTGTTAAAATCAGACAGTGACTCCACAGAAGAGGACGAATGTTTTCTAAACAATTACATTCCAAAACTTAAGTCCCAAGACAAGTTAAGTGATGAACCGACTCTTGTCATGTACAAGATTAACGGATCTGATAAGTTGTACTCGGATACTGATTTTCCCATTGAGAATGTGAATGTGGATAAACTGAAGTAAGTTTTCAAGCTTGTTGAGATCGATGTTTCTGAGGTTAAAGGGTTAACAAGTTCTAAGAGGTTTCTAAACTATGAGGTTACTACAAGAAACCTGTTGTGCCACCACGTTTTAACAAAAGCAATCAAAAAAGATGGTCGGGTGGATATCAGGGTAGTAAGAATTAGCCAAAAAGGAACTTTCAGAAACAAAAGTTTGTTGAGAAGAAAACGTTTGTAAAAAGCTCAAGCTCAATTTCCGAACAAGAATCAGAAATTTTTTCAAAAACAAATGAAGAATTTTTTGCTAAAAGGGCCTCACAGCCGCAGACCGAAGGTAAAAGTCGGGATGTTGATACCCGGACTTGCTTCAAATGCAACCAAGTTGGTCACATTGCACGGAAGTGTACCAACTTGTAACCTAAGTCTGTGGTTGTTGAGAATCCTAAGAATAAAAATGATGTCAAAGGAAAAGTTCCTATGTTTGTTGAGAAGAAGATTTCAAAATTTGAACATGATAAAATCAAAACTGAACCCGTTAAACAGCCGGTAAAGAAAAATGATCATTTTTACAAACGGGTTGCTTCTCCACAACAAACATGGAAGCCAAAATCTCAAGCAAAGACATCAAATGATCCAAAACCAAAGGTTTCTGACACTGATGCAAAACAGTCATCTTCAACCAAACCAGTTAAGATGAATGTACCTTTGGATTTTTATCAAAAGCTTGAGAAACAAACTTCTTTGACCCCACCAGGCAAGAAGTATGTTCCAAAAAAGGTTCAACCATCTGGTCAACTTCAAAAAGATGAGTTCTTTCTATATAAAGAGGTTGAGGTTGGAACCTAGGAAAGTTTGAAAATGAACGACAACAACTTCCCACCACTGTACACAACAAAAACTCACATTAATGTCAAGCTACCCGAGTCAAAGGAAGCTTGGGTTGCTTCAACTTCTAACTAATTGAATGTGAAATGTGCAGGAGCTCCCAAGATCTATTTCAAAGTGGATTATGGATAGTGGAGCGTCCCGGCACATGACAGGGCGAAAGACCCTTCTATACGACGTTAGAGGTTTCAACGGTGGTTATGTCGGTTTCGTGGGAAACCAAGGAGGACGTATTATTGGGGAGGGCACGTTATATAACGGTGTCGTTACATTTGAAAGAGTCAACTACATACCAGAGCTGGAGAATAATTTGCTCAGCATTTCTCAGATTTGTTACAGGATGTACACAACTCATTTTACTGACAAGGAATGTCTGATTCTGAAGTCGGGATTTGTTATTCCCGAGGAGTGGATCATCATGCGAGAACCAAGGGTAAATGATCTGTACGTGTTGGACATGAGCGTTGCTACTACTACCACGGGTCACCCTCAGTGTTTCGTATCGAAAGCTACCAAAAAGGAGTCAGTGTTGTGGCATCGAAAAATAGGCCACATTCACCTACGTAAGATGAATCATCTGGTGCATAATGATCTGGTTAGAGGTGTTCATCTTAAGAGTTTTCACATGAGGGAGAATGTATTAGTTGTATGAAGGGAAAGCAACACAAGAAATCACATCCCAGAAAATTGGTGACTCAGTCTCGAAGCCACTTGAAAGATTTCACACGGATCTCTTCGGTCCCGTGAATGTCAAAAGAATTACTGGAGATCTTTACTACCTAGTGGTTACCGATGATTATTCGAGATTTTCGTGGGTGATGTTCCTGAAGTCAAAAGATGAAACACTTGAGAGTTTGCTGAAGTTGTTCAGAAAGATAGAGAATCTGTACCAGACCCGCATTTGCAGACTACGAAGTGACAATGGTACGAAGTTCAAAAACAACAAAATGGAAGAATTCTGCAACAGAAAAGGTATATTGCAAGAGTTCAGCGCGCCATACACTCCACAGCAGAATGGAGTTGTAGAAAGAAAGAACCGGATGCTGATCGAAACTGCACGGCCGATGCTAGCTGATTCAAAGCTTCCCATCAACTTTTGGGGAGAAGCTGTATCTGCCGCTTGCTATACTCTCAACTGGGTACTCACTGTGAAGAAGCATAATAAAATGTGTTTCGAACTCCTCAACAAACGCAAGCCTAATCTTGAATATCTAGAGTCGTTCAGGTCTCCTGCACAGTTCTAGATCTTGATGGAAAGTTTGGGTCAAAGAGTTTGGAAGGTATCTTCGTGGGCTATTCCAGTCCACTTAGACGTGTCTTTGTTCTAAGTCTCGGGAGGATAATCAAAGCTTAACACGTGGAATGTCAAGGTTACACTATGCCTCTACAGAAGTCCGCAGACTCATGGCGATTCAATTATGATGCCTTATGGGATTCATTTGACTTAGAAGAAGAGCCAGAGTACTTTAATGATTTAGACATATTTCAGGATTATGAAGCATCCCAGGGTAGATTGCCAGCAAGGTCTTCAAAACGTCAACAAACTTCCAATGATCATGAAGCTGGTCCCAGTCACACTGGTGAAGGTGATGATATTTAGCAAACTCAAACTACTTCGGAACTAGAGTCTGCTCCTGAAAATCAGACAACAATAGTTAATGATGATTTAGAGTCTGACTCGGTTATCCCGACGTTTGATCGCGGAGATTCAGAATCTGAGGGGGAGCAGATCCAATCTTCAGATCAGACAGTTCATGTTGATGAACAAGTTGCGGACCAGAATGTCACAAATTTGGAAGGCGAGGTGAACGTTCCCGGTGAAGTTATGCCGAGGACTCTATCGTATCACCCCGAGGAGTTGATTATAGGAGAATTGCAATCAGGAGTTCGAACAAGAAGCCAAATTGACCATGGCCTTACATGTCTTTATACTAAAATTGCTCCATTACAAACTGAATTCTCACTCAGTTGCTTTATTTTGCAGATTAAACCTCGAACATATAAAGAAGCACTGACGAAAGAATCATGGGTGAATGCGATGCAAGAGGAGGTGGGTCAATTTGAGAAGTTAGGAGTTTGGAAACTTGTCGATCTTCCTGACGGGCATAGAAAGATAAACACAAAATGGGTGTTCAAATGCAAGAGAGACGATTGAGGAGTGATAGTCAGAAACAAAGCTCGACTCGTTGTTTAGGGTTTTAGTCTGCAAGAAGGGATAGACTTCACTGAAGTTTACGCTCCGGTTGCTCGACTTGAAGCCATCAGAATATTTCTTGCTTTTGCTTCATGGAAAGGTTTTAAAGTTTACTAGTTAGATGTCAAGTTGGCGTTCCTTTACGAAAAGGTGAAAGAGGAGGTCTACGTCGGACAGCCACCGGGCTTTACCAACCCGATACACAAAGATAAGGTCTACCTTCTGGACAAAGTGTTGTATGGTTTGCATCAAGCCCCGAGAGCCTGGTACGAGACGCTCTCTCAACACTTGCTTACCAATGGTTTTATCCGAGGAAAGGTGGATGCTACACTCTTCACTAAGGAAGTCATTGTTCATCTGCTGATCGTTTAGATATATGTTGATGACATTATTTTCAGGTCAACGAACGACGAACTTTGCAAGGAATTCGAATCAGTGATGAAGCAGAAGTTCGAGATGTCGTCAATGGGTGAGATGAAGTTCTTCCTAGCGCTCCAAGTTGATCAGATGCCAGAGGGAACTTTCATACATCAAACGAAGTAAGTTTACAACGTTCTTGAGAAATTTGGGATGTCCGAGACGGCGCTGATGTCCACCCCATTAGAAACTAATCACGGTATCAACTCTGATCTCACCGGAGAGAAGGTCGACGAGACACTGTACAACTCAATGATTGGCTCACTGATGTATCTGACAGCATCCAGACCTGATATAATGTACCCGACATGCCTCGCGGCCCAATATCAGTCAAGTCCTAGAGCCTCGCACATGTATATCTTCAAAAGGATCCTACGCTACATGAAAGGAACCCCAAGCCTGGGGTTGTGGTATCCCAAAGACGGAGATTTCAAGCTCAAAGGTTATTCAGACTCAGATTTCGGTTGCTACAAAATCAACACAAAATCAACAACTGTAGGATGCCAATTCTTCAGACCTCGCTTGGTCACTTGGCAGTGTAAGAAGGAAACCTCTGTTGCTCTTTCGACTTGTGAAGCAGAGTACCTGTCAGCCAGCAGCTGCTGCTCGCAGATTCTGTGGATCCAGCAACAGATGCGCGATTACGTTTTGCAATTTCTTACCTCTCCTATATTTGTTGATAACGAGGCTACAATCAACATAACGAAAAATCCGGTACATCACGCTAAAACTAAACACATAGAAATTTGACATCACTTCATCCGAGATTGTTTCGAGAAGAAGTTGATTCGAATAGATAAAATCCACACCGACGAACAAAAAGCATATTTACATACCAAAGCATTTGATAAATCACGTTTTCAGTATCTATTAAAATTGAATGGTATGAAGCTTTTATCGTTAGGGGAGGAAATTCTTGGCGTTGATGAGAAAACCACAGCAGAGGATGTTGAAAAGCAGACTGCTTTGGTTTGTCGACTTTTTAGTTGTTTTCGTATTTAGTGGGAGATAGATATATTTCAGAAAATACAAAAACAATAAAAAATGCAAAATACAAAAACAATAGAAAATTTTCAAAATCCAAAAATATTAGAAAACCAAAAAGAGTTTTGTGTAAAAAGGGGAAATGATAGTACATCGGCTAGACTGTCACGGTATGCTAAAGAAATGTAAAGTCTTAAAAGCGTTAAACGGTTTCACTGATGATATGCCGATAGGTTTTCACACACTTAGTAGACTTTTTCAGGATATAAACATAAAATTCACATCTTGCTTATTTTGTGGGGAACATCTCTCGGATATATAGGTAACCCCTGAAATCTTGTTTGAAAGATTTTCTGTTTCTGCCATACTAGTTCTATGTACTTGATGATATATGGGGTATTATATCAGGACTTCTGATTTTGCGGAAGCAATAGCCTAGTCCTCGTATAATACTCTGCACAACTTTAATTCTTAAAGCCTCCCCTCAGCATAAAAAATGACAAACATTGAAAAATGTGAATCATGTGCTGTTGAAGAAAAGATCCCCAAGAGGGACACACCTTAAAGACGAGCCATCATCTCTTTGTCTGAACGGAAGTTCTAACCTGAGCTCTCATGGCCTCGCACTATCCTTTACAGATATCATCTGAGTATGTTCACCTGTAAGACTGAATATAGGAATCTGGATACGAGAGTATATTCTGAGGTGGGACACGCGAATAAGTTAAGTACTTAAAACACTTAAATCATATCCTGAATAAGTTGAAGTCTGTGTAAGAATTTAAAAGGATCAGTATATCGACAATCTAGGTGAACTGTTTAAAACTTAGTGTGAAATTAAGCTCAACAGTATCTGTGACTAGTCGATAGCTGATATGATCCTCTAACACGACTCACAAAAATATGTTTGTAAATAGTTTACTGTTTACCTTACAGCATTTCATTTCAGTTTAGCTTAAAACCCAAAAAGATTATAGTGTGTCTTAGCATAAACTTTCTTAAAATCCCAAAAAGACTTTGTCTTCTGCTTTAGTTTTCGACAAACCAAAGTGGAAAGCTGATCTTCAAAATCTCAGAAGTGAAGCAAAGCAGGAAGTTTCTGGGCTGAACAACTAGGTTGGGAGCTAATCTTGAATGTTTGAGAATTTCAACGTATAAACAAGTTCATTAACTTAATACTTGTACATTTTTCAGAAAAAGTGCTGAAAAAGTTTGAGAAAAATGTCAGTTAGTTCGTTTCGGGTCAACTAAGGTCATTAACTTGGACTTGGTAGGCAAATTAAGTAACTAGGGTCATTAATTTGGACCTAGGTACTTAAGTGGATATCTAATAACTGACCAAAACAGTTAAAATTTGAGAAAAAATTGAAAAAGTTAAAAATTTGAAAATGAAGGATGGATCGAATGACCATCCGATCGGAGCCGATCGGAGGACCCTCCGATCGGATGACCATCCAGGTGATGGTCAACCCTTTATAAGGGTTAATAGTTCTGGTCAACTTCATTCGATCGAACCGCCCTTCGTTACTCTCACATTTTTCTCTCAACCAATCTTTGATCTGATTTCACATTCTTGCTTTTCCAAGTTCATAGGATTATTGGTACGCACATCACTCACTATAGGAAAGGTAAGTTTCCTAATTTTCACCATTAAAATTGTGTGTATTTGATGTTTAAGAGTGTCGACGGCGACTGTTCTTGAAAACCCCTAGATCTAGGATTGTTTAGGCCTTGTTTGCATGATTTGAACTTAGATTAGTGTTCATCGGCCTTAGATCTATAGGTATACCGTTCCAATTTCATGAAAAACATTATAGATTTGAACATAGGATGATTGATAGGTGTCGGCAGCCGAAGGACTTAAAGTGAAATTAAACCCAATTTATTGAGTTTTGAGAAAAATTGAACATAGGGTTTTGATTATCGGTCATTTCTTTTAGAGAATCTGTGATCAATTCTGTAAAAATGTTGATAAAATTTTTTTATCTTCATGTTGAAATTCAAACTGTTCTTGATGATGATCGAAGGGCAATCCGATCGGATGGCCACCCGATCCATTGCACACTTCAATGTTTGAATATTTTTCTAAGTGTTTGAAATCTTTTTGAGTGTTGTTGAAATGTTCATCATATTGCATAATTGGTCATCATGTTTCAACTGTTACTGATGTTTTCAATCGAATGACAATCCAATTGGATGACCACCCGATCGGAGGGCCATCCGATCCAAAATACAATCACATGTTTATCTGTTCATCACACTTAGAACGAATGACAATCCGATCGGAGGGCCATCCGATCCAAATTCACATGCGTTTAATCACTCTCTATTGAACTGAATTGTTTCAATCGAATGATCATCCAATCGGATGACCATCCGATCTATGACACTGCCCTTGAAGGATGTGAGATTTACTTGTTTAAACTCATCCGATCGGATGACCATCTGATCGGATGGCCATCCAATCCATCAGTACTGTATAGAGTGATAGTGCTAAAGTGTTAGAAAATTTTTGACATTTTTGAAAAATTTTCACTTTTAACTATTATGTCTCGATATATGTGCAGATTCTAAGGTTGATATTTTTGCAGGCAAGACCAACTGATTGGCATGAAAATCACAACATCTACTGCATATTGGATGAGAACTATCCCAATATGGAGCCGTTTAAAGAAATTATTCTGTTTTTGAAAGAAAGTAGAATTTTTAAGGCTCTGACTGATAAGCATAAGTGTTATGAGTCGCATGTCAGAATGTTTTGGAAGTCTGTGAGATATGACGAGAATGAAAAGACAATATATTCGGCAGTTAGAATGAAAGATGAGAACGATAAGGATATAGACGTGGAAGTTAGGTTTACTGTGGCAGATGTGAGAAGGGTGTTGGATTTGAAAGACAACGACAACGACCTAATCATCATTCCAGAAAGACTAAGTAAGGGATTTTGGTTTAGAATGGGGTATGCGGGACACGTGAATGACAAAGGTTACATCAATTCTAGATTCTGTAGACCTTACAAGTTCATGGTACATTGTGTTGTACATGCATTGTCTCACAGGAAATGAGCTCATGACGAGACGTCTGATTATATAATGAACATTATCACATGTTTAGTGCTCAACAGGCCTTACAACATCTCACAGGTGTTATTTAATCACATGGTTGATAATGTGAAAGGTGAGAAATACATTATGTACCCAAGGTTCGTGCAGATGTTATTGGACGATCAAGTGCCTAATTTTCCAAAGGATCCAAAAGATGAGTTGAAGTTGAATCACATGAGTAGTGAAACCTTGAATAGATTGAATAAATATAAAGGATTATCAGCTGATCAGGAGCCAAGAGTTAAAGGAATGATCGGAAAAATTAAGAATGCAAATTATGTGGCACCTGAGAATGATCATTGGAGACATGAAAATAGCAATTCTAAGGATGAAACTGATAGTTTGAGGGGTATGACAGAAAAGAGATTGAGGTTTTGGTATGAGAAGGATGGGAAAAGGAAAAGGATACCAAAGGTTTCTCCAATAGTGACTGCACCGAAAGTAGTGATTAAGGGTAAAGTTGGAAACAGGAATCATCAGAAAGGTTCTTACATACTTCATTTAAATATTATACTAATTCTGTTGATGGTTGTATTGCAGAGCCCACAAAGAAGAAATCATCTCCAAGGTTGATTGATGAAACAGTGATTCCACCAGCAGACTTGATCAATAAAGGTGTAGAGTACTTGAACTTATATTTTGATGATTACATAAAGCAAACTGAAGCTGCTGCAAAGGCTCAAGGTGCTAAAGCTGCAAAGGAAGCTGAAACTTCTGCAAAGAATGTTGAAGCTGAAAGTGTTAAAGAAAAGGAAGTTGAAGCTGTTGTTGAATCAGATTCAAGCGCTACAGAAAGTGATATTGATCCAACGATGATTGCACCTACATCGTATATCTCTGGAAAGCAAAAGTTGAAAAGATCTCCAAAGAAGAAAAAGGATTCTGATGAAGAGGATTCAACTTATGAGCCAACACCACAAGAAAAGAAAAGAAAAAGAAAGTTATTAGAAAGCGAAAGGCACGACCTACTGGAGTTGTTTTAAGAAGTGTTAGAGCAAAAAGAGATTCTACTGCTGAACAACAAAGTACAACAATTCCAGAAGTTCAAAGTGTTTAAATGCCTGAAGTTGAAAGTGTTAAAGTTCCTGAGGTTGAAACAACAAAGGGTCCAGAAGCTGAAAAAGTTCAAAATGTTGAAGTTCCTGAAGTTGAGAAGAAGAAAACTCTTGAAAGTACAGAATATGAAAAGGTTGAGAAGAATGATGAAGATGAAGAGGTGGAGTATATGGGAGAAAGACAATCTACACCACCACCACCACCAATCAATCCAACGATTCACATTCAAGATGATCCTAAAGAACCATCATCTGCAAAGAAAGCCACTACATCAAGCTCAAGCCAAGGTTTTCCTACGTTTCCTGATAATCTTGGACCAGGTCCTATCGGATTGGATGATGTGGGTGACATATTCAATGAAGGGAAGATAAATGTTCTCACAAAGAAAGTTAGCATGTTAGAAAAGGCAAAAAGGAAAGCAGAAGCTGAGCATGAAGAGTTGAAAGAGAAGCTCAAAGCAGTAAAGGTAGAGAATGCAGAATTGAAGAAAGCTGTGAATGATCATGCTGATAGAATTGATCAGTTGACTAACGATTATGAAGAACAAGCCAAAGTCATTGATAGAATCACTGCAGAGTTTGATGAAGTGAATGAAAAATATGAGCTGATGAGTGAAACTAACAAGACACTGCATCAAATGATCGGTGAATTACACGAGACGTTTTCGAATGAAAGCAAGGTGTTAAGGCAAGAGATTGAAGCCTTAAGGGCTGACAAAGTTGTGAAAGATGAACAATTGAACATGATGTACACTGTGATAGAACACAAGCTTGGATTCAACATTTAGGCTGTGTATGATGATCTAGAGATTCAAAGGGTTGAAGAAAGAAGAGTTGAAAGGGAAAAGGAGTTGGCTGAAGAGGCGAAGCAGAAAAAGAAAAGTGTTGTGATAGATAAAGAAGAGATTCTTGGGTCTTCTAGCCAACAAGATCAATCTGAAGCTCAAGGTATTGTAGATTCTAACCCACTAGCCGTTGTTGCTGTTGGTGACGTGATCGATGTTACTCCTAAAGAGATCAAGCTTGATAAAAGAAAGATCATCGAAAAGCGTCATGAAGAGGAAGAGGAAAAGTTAAAGGATGAAGAGTTGGAACAGTTGTTTGATGACATCGACAACTATGATCCTAGTAATGATAATGATGATGATGATGATCAAGGAGCAACTGGATTGTTAGCTGTGAAGCCTAATGTTCAACAAACGCTTAATGACTTTCTGAATGATGAGCTGAATGAACAACAGGAAGATCAGCATCATGAAGCATCTTCTTCTGGAAAACAACATGCTGGTGAACAGGTATTCCTAACTCAACCTAAAGTTATTTACTTGAACGCATCATTTGAGGGGGAGTTAGAGGTTGAAAGGACGAGGGAGTCAATGTTAGAAGAGTTGGGAATGGAGGATGGGAATTTAAAGTTTGATATTGAAGATGATATTCCTCCATCACCTGAAAGGGAATATACTTTCAAGTTTGCCAACGAAGCAGATAATTTCAAAGATGTTATTATTGAAGAAGGATCTGATATATCTGATGAAGACACACCCTTTCACTATTCGGGTGTTGATGATACTTATCCTACATTCGCTGAAATGTTCAAAACTCATAACGAAGATGAAGTGCGAAGGAAAGTGGTGGAAAGGATCAGCACTGAAGGTATTCCTGAGGTTGTTCCATAGGAAGAATTATTGGAAGGTCGAAAGAAATGGTTTAGGGCAATGCCTAAGGAGAGGAAGTATAAAATGCCACTTCAGTATTTCACGGATCATCCAGATAAATCTCTGGGTGATATTCTTTCTTGGGGTTATCTTGAAGATCTCCAGGTGTATGCTATTCGAAGGGAGCATGGGGTTCAATATTTTAAGTTCTTGTCTGATATTAAAACACACCCATTGTGGGATGTGGAGGAGCTCGTGCAAACAAAGAACATCAAACAGTTCTACTATGGTCTAGATGTGAAGATGCATGATCAGAAATTGTGGAACTACATAAAGCTCCAAGCAAAGAACAATTTTCCAGACGGGAAGCCTCACTATCCAAAACAAGTTGTAACTTTTGATCCAGTCACGGGAGAGAAAGACATTACACTGAAGATAAAGCCTCCAACATGCTTGAAGAATATGCCGCTACGTGCTATGGAACAAGACTTTCACGAAGATTTTCAAGGTTGGTTATATAACCAAAGCACAGCGGAAGCAGTGATCTCACTATACGACAAAAAGACAGGAGAAACCAGGCGTATTAATGTGTTAGATCCTATGTGGCTGGTGAACTGTTCGAAGAAGGATATCGGTTGCTTATTCTTTAACAAGATTGTGTATGATGGACCAGACAGAGCTCAAGCGCAGCAATATCATAAAATGGTGAACTTATGTTTTGCAAAAGATATAAACTCTGGAAGGTACTGGGAGACAAAGTTCAGAAACATTGAATTGGAAGAGTTCTTGAAGAAAGAAAAGAGAAGTGAGAAGTTTAAGAAGATAAGAGAAAGAGCAGCGGTTCTTGGTCGAAGAAAGTTTGAAAGGCCTCCACCAACTGATCAAACACCGATAGAATCTGAAGAGAACAAGATCCCAAGGTGGGATAGAAAGCGAGATGGAGATCCTGAACACAGAAAGTACTGGAACGAGATTGGAAGGCCTAAAAGGCGAAAGATGTTAGCTGAACGAGCAGAGAAAAGGAGACAGAAAGCGAGAGCTAGCAGGCGCAGCAGGAAGACACAATAAAGACTATGCAGGAAGGAAGACTACAGCTACATCCAAGGGGGAGTCTG
Organism: Helianthus tuberosus; assembly: GCA_030545235.1. Taxonomy (NCBI): domain Eukaryota; kingdom Viridiplantae; phylum Streptophyta; class Magnoliopsida; order Asterales; family Asteraceae; genus Helianthus; species Helianthus tuberosus. The sequence continues at coordinate 85,118,186 of CM060371.1, read as the reverse complement.
TTAGTGCAATATGTCTGTAGCTTCCGTCTATATCGAGTCTGTATTTTGTCCTGTATGTGTCGTTGTACAGTTTTGTTTGTATGTTATTTTGTATCTAGACGTAACGGGAGACGGAACGTGAATTGTGAAAGTGATCCGGTCGGATGACTTGGGTCATCCGGACGGATGGCCATCCGATCGGAAGACCCTCCGACCGGATGATACCGCCTCTCCCATGATGCCTATAAATAGAGGAGTAGGGGTCATAGTTTAGAACTTTTTGCCAGTCTGTGTAGCGAAGCTCTGTTCATTTTTATCAGGAACCTTGTACTTTCAGATCATTGAATGAGATTGAACAAGTTAATCGTTGATATTGTTGTTGATTACTCTCTGACGATGCATACGGATTTCGCACCTCTGTATTGTTCGATTCATACCACGTTCTTCATCTTAGAGAACCGATTCCTCGCACTCACAAAAATCTTTTCACAAACTCAGATTTAATGTTTTGCTAGCATGAGTAGTTTAGCATAGAACATCACATAGGCAAAGAAACATAATTTATCATCAACAAAATCTTCAAACAAGGTGATTACTAACCTGGAAATTGTTAGGATGTTATAGTGTGTGAAGAATAGAAGAAATCTTGAAGGAATAAAGGATGGAATCGGCTGTGAATCTTCAAGAAGGAGAAGGATATGCCCAAAATAGTAATGTTTCTAAAAGGGGAAGAGAGAGGGAATGTATGTGGCAGCTGGGAATATTTTTGGGAAAGGGTGTAGGGTTTTGGACAAGGGATGGTTATATAGTCATGCCATAGATGCCGCACACTAGCTAGTGCATTCCAGCTGTCAATTATGATACTGCACACATGCTCTCTCATTGTGTGTGCAGCTTTGTATGGTTATGGGTGTGCGACACTAGTGTGGCCCAATTACAAGAGATTGTGCGGTCCATCAGGACATGGGTTTGGTGGATCAGAAGTCCACTAATGGAACTATACGATGTGGGTGCAAGTGTGTGGTTGCACACTATCCTTCGTATGGTGTGCGGCCCCAATAACTTTAATAATAATAATAATAATAATAATAATAATAATAATAATAATAATAATAATAATAATAATAATAATAATACTTTCCACATTAAACATACTTATTTATATACACATATAAATAGTCAAATATCCATCACTTATATTAATACCATCTTCTTATATTAACCATGTACAATTACAACATATAGTGAGATGTAAAAAGGAACGCTAAAAGGTGAAACATGCGAGTTGTCACAAATACCAGCGCGCCTGAATATGTGAAAAAGGACATCCCTAACCAAATTACGCCGGTATTTGAACCCCGGGAGCTCTCTACAATGAACTGCATGCTCTTCAAAAGAATCCAAGCACGCCTTATGACAAACAGGGCATACCTCATCAACTGGAAATAAAGAAATCATGAGGCGGTACTTAAGGATAGTACGATACTCCACTGACGACATATGCTGGTCTAACCCATCTATAGATTTAGAAAGAAGAAAATTTTGTGCATGTGGTGCTCGTAGACACTCAAAAAATGTTTTTTTGTGTTATAGTAAAATTTATAGTTATGTATCTTGTTAAAGAATTAAGCATATATAAATCTTCTTATGAAAATATACAACACGTGTGTATTTTTAGTTAGTTCTTATGCAAACATACAACACGTGTGTATTCTGAATCTATAGTATATTATAAAGCATTCATTTCAGAAGGATGAAAACAAAATTTAAGTTATTACAAATATTTATATTATTATCTATAATAAAAGTGAAGTTGAATGGCTCCACATTGAATAAAAGAATTATTTATATATACATATTAATTAAAACTTGTGATGAATAGTGTATCACAATTTTTAAATATTTATGTGTTATTTTTAGTAATAAATAGTAATCGATAAGTTTTAAGTATTTTTATTTATTAGTTATATTTTATTGATTATTTAATTTACTTTTTAGTGTTAAATTTTTACTAAAAAATTAAATCCGTTTCTATGTTTATTTATTTTTTTTAAGATTTAAGTTATTTGCCCACACGTTGTGATGGTATGTTATCGCGTGCATTAGATCGGAATCGGTTCGGTTCGTTACTGTACCAAAACGATACATGCACTTGGTATAGAAATCAACACATATTTTACATTGCCGAAAACGATAAAAACAAACACCGGTACTAGCATCAATGTTGTTCGTACGACACCGATCGGTTTAGAGTGTCACGGTACTGGTAACGTTATTGATGTTCGGTATGGTAGGGTAGCAATACGATGTCAGTTTATCGAAAGAAAAAATATATAAATAAACTCCTAAACCGAAAATGATGTTCTTAGGTTGGGGACAATATTGTAGCGATACGGTGTCAATTAATCAGAAAGAAAATGAAAATAAATATATGTTGGTACCGATACAAATGTTGTTCAGTCGGTTCTGGTTCCGGTTCGGTTTGGTATGATTGCGGCACAATATTCGTTATCAAAAAAATTTATACCGCAATGTTGAAAAAATAAATAAACATAGAACGCAAACCAATCGACTCAATATTAACTGAACAACATAAGTCCCGGTATCGATATTCGTTTTTGTTTTCGAACGATGTAAGGTTTTCTCTTTTGATCACTATAGGCTATTGCAAGTACAAGTACTGTAACGAAACGAACAGATACTGACCGAACTCCCGCCGCGAAGCGCGAAGGGAATCTCACTAGTTTATAATAAAAGTGAAGCTAAACGGCTCCACGTTGAATGAAATAAATTATAATAAGATCATGTGTAGTGGTACACATGAATCATGTCCTACTCATGGGCGTTGTACGATACGTGTCATCCCAGTCAGCAAAGTGGCATTATGGGGCGTTTTTCATATATGGGTGTAGTGGGATAATGTCCAATAATGCCCCATCAACGATTACACAATTATTATCTTTTAAAAAAATAAAACAAATAATATTAGTTGGTGAAATCTTATTGGACAAACAAAAGTGGAGGAAGCATGCACCAGCGTTCTTTAAACCACACCCCCCCTATTTTTTGAAAACAACGCCCAAGGGGGCGGTCCGGTGGCGTTAAGAGGCGTTTTTTGGGAAAAAATGCCCAAAAGCCCCACTAAGGATGGTGTAAAAATGATTTAATTGAATGGAATTTTAAAAGGCTCCAACATTGTTTTCGGTTTCAGGTGAACACCACTCGGTTTTAGAGGTGCACAAAATAACCAGTTAATTAACCGTAACCGGTTATTAACCGAAACCGTAACCGGTTAATAACCGATTTAGGAATAACCGGTTAGTGGTTATTTTTAACCGTAGGTTAGTAACCGGTTATAAGTGTTTAGTATAATAACCGGTTATTAACCGGTTTTTTAACCGATAGACTGGTTAACCGAAAAAATAACCGAAAAATTCAAAAAAAAGGCAAAAAAAACCGGTTAATAACCGAAAATAACTGGTTAATTAACTGAACCGGTTAAATAATTAACCGGACCAGTTAAAAAAATAACCGGTTAAAGTAATAACCGGTTAAAGCATTAACCGGTTAAAGTCAAAAAGTCAAATTAACCGGTATAACTGGTTAACCGAACCAGTTATTAAAATTAACCGGTTTGTGCACCTCTACTCGGTTTTCATCAATTATAGCTTTCACCACTTTTTGATATTGTTAATAATTATATATATATGGTTGGTGAAGCTTTATGAACATTGTTCCATTTTTTATATTTTTTTCATGTGATAAATACAATAAATTTCAATCTTTTACATAAAAATGATGGTGGTGTAGTGGTTTCTTTTCATTCCAATGAAACAATCAACACAAGTTCAATCCTTCCTAAATCTTTTTTTTCCTTACCATCTCATACCATGTGGTCCACTATTACAATAAAATCCTCCTTACGAAAATATGGTGCTCCTGGTAGTGAATATAATTTTTTCATCTATACATATAGATAGTTATGTTTTATGAGTTTCATTTCTAACCGTTATGTTTTAAATGATTTACCTGTTTAACATATTTAATTACCATTTTTTAAAATTTTTCTCTAATAACTTATGTTCGTTACATTTTTTAGAAAAAAAGTTAAATACACATGTGTCTTTAAATTTGTTTATCGACGCTCTGGTACAAATTTTGTTGAAAATGAAGTTGTATAAAAATAACTATAGTTTTAACATCGTAAGCCATAGTGAGTGCTTGTATCATACCAGTATCGCGAAGAACCGAAACGATATTGGTTTATATAGTTTTCGATCAATTTAAAACACATGTTTCTGTCTTTTTGGGCATATCACAACTTTAAATTTTCGTTTCTGTACTGAGTGTGGATATCGTAATGCATCGAATCAATACCGATCGAAATCGGGTTCCCGCCGCATTGCGAGGGCAAAGCCCACTAGTATATTTTAATTTCAGAATGGAAGTGTTGCTAACTAGAGGGGAGCATATTGTTACAGAGTTAGTTTTCGACCCTCGTGTGCTGTCTTCAAGTCCCCAGGGACAAGCCAATCCTTCTCGTTTCTTTGTGTGGTCACTGGTTTCGTCCTGCCTTGGACTCATCAAGAGAGCGGCGCCAACTCTCAACCAGTGGTGCGTTCGTCGTTTGCACGAGTGTGGACGTACACCTTTTCATTGACAGTGACTCCGTCCCCCGATAAAGTCAGGACTAGCCAGTAACCTAAGTGTTCAAGCATAGTCTACAACATTGCGACCTTCAAATATTTGGCTTATGACACTCTCCCGCCACCATTTAATGCACGTCCTCATGCATGCTCGCCGTCACATACCAGCTCGCATACTTGACAATACATGATTCCATTATGTTGAGCATGATTCACTTTGGGAGGGTAGGACACCCGAAAGCACAGCAATAATGATCTTATGTCGTGCATGTTCAATATAGTACGTCAGTTCTGGTTATGAGTGGCGCTGACGTCTGCCGGATCGGATTTATGTTGGCGCCGATATTCACCATTTTTCCAGGCATACGGGAACCTGGAGAATTGTAGCAGCTTTCATAAAACATCTCTTTTACGGCGCTGCTTGGACCGTAGATTTTTTAACATAAAACAGAGGGCTTCACTGCCACTATACTTGAGCGGTTCATACGATCCCATGCTCGCGGAGTACAAAGACCTTTGCCGAACCAAACCCGTATTTGGTCTTCTCCCACCACCAATGCGTAACCATATTCTAAATATTAAGCTCATTTGGTTAAGAGTCACATTCCAACGTATCCGAGATCTTTTTGATGTATTAGTCTGTTTCCCAGACACTAGCTTTATAAGAACAACATTAGACATCATGTCTTACTATCTTAGCATATGTTTCGAGGCATTTTTTGTGTTATGTTATCACACAGACTCACAATCTTGAAAGTATGATAGATAATTGTAATTAGAACATACCATGCATTCATAAAAATTACTTGCGCAGCAGCGCATTAATTTGACAAAGGTCAATCTGTTGATCTGTAGTTCTTAGAATCTTAGTTATTCTGTTTCTCAAGATTAAAAGAAACATATGGTGATAAATTTATTTGTCTTTAAGGTTCTTGTCAGTTGTCTATACATTTTTAGTTTTACTTAGATGCAAATCTTGTGATGATTTAAAGAAGCCATTGATGCTCTAGAAGAAAGGAGGATAAAGTGACTATAAAACGAAAAAAAGACGCTCAATTTGTAATAACCATCTGTCGAACATTTGGATGGGCTTTTTAGTTAGCGAGCTCTTTGATAACTAAGCAAATTCAACTTTTCAAATATAAAAAACAGCCAATGAATAAAATCAAGAAGTCAGAATTAAACCCCGCGTTGCGGCGGGGGCCTAAAACTATGTAAAATAATATCAATGTTACACCGTTGGTAGCAACCACCAACACTGAAGTTGCGACGTATTCATGCAAAGAAATAAGACTGAAACATATAATATATAAAAAATAACTATGTCGATTTAGGACCCACGCTTTGCGACAAACTTGTTAAATGGAAAAAATAGACGTAAAAATGTTGAACCACACACGCACGTTGCGTCGTGTTAACTCGCAAAAAAAACGTAGAAAAGAATAACTAAGTCCATGTAGGATCGGCCCGTTGCAGAGAATTTTCCAAAAGGGGAAAATAGACATGTTGCATCATACCTGTCAAATGTGAAAAAATAGACCAAAAACGTTGAACCACACACGCAAATTGCGACATGTTAACTCGCAAATTTTGGAATGGAACGTAAAATGAAAAACTTGCGAAAGATAAAAAGTAGGGGAAAAAAGGGTAATTGCACGGTACCCCTGGCCGCGGAAGGGATCCCCCTTCCCAAGCTAGTGACCCGGCAACGTTTGTCACACCCCCAAAATCCACAAGCGGAGTATCACCGCATGGAGGCGTGACTGACCAGGATCTAGCCACCAATCACATTGAACTCATAATTATTTTTAAATAAAGCTTTCATTTATTAATAATTATGAGTTCAATGTGATTGGTGGCTAGATCCTGGTCAGTCACGCCTCCATGCGGTGATACTCCGCTTGTGGATTTTGGGGGTGTGACTGATTGGTATCAGAGCCATTGGTTATAGTGAACTTGGTTTTATTTAAAAAGTGGAAAAACGCTTTTGTAAAACCAGACTATAACCGGACAATTCTGAAGACGTGAATACAACCATGACACTCAGCTCCAGATTGCAAGGTTCGTCTCTCGTATACTCATTGTACTGCATAACTAGTGAACACCTACATATGATATTGCATTTGATAGCACGTCTAGCACAACAGAATGAATTCATGTATACTTGCATGTGTTATGTGACTGATAGGGTGGTATTTCCCTAAACTTTCATGACTTACGCTTCGTGATGCACTTTGTTTGTTACTCGAGTTTGAGGAACCATTTGACATGAGTTAAGAGGAGCTGAGATGAGCATGCAAATCACAATATTATTGTGGGTGCACAGATAATAATAATGTGGGGTGCATGCATGTGAGTCCCAGTGAGGCTTAACAAGTGGAAAAGGGGTTCCGTTCTGTCAATTGATCAATGTGAAACATAACAAACCTATAGGGGTCATGTCACACCCCGATTTCCACGTGTCACCGGTGGGCCCGGTGGGGGAGTATCGTGACGTAGTTGGTATCATCATAGACAAACAACACAATATATATAAATGCACAGCGGAAGCAAAGATAGATTCATTTCAACTTTAATAAAGTGTAATATTAAATATCACAATAGTTGAAACGGATCCACAGGCGGATCAAAATAAAAATGATATTGTTCAACAGCTTTATTGACATCCAAGCTTGCGAGACTTATTGTGGACGCTTAAAAGACAGCCAGCCTAGTACGAGTAGTACCTACACTGAACCTTTTGGAAAAATACGTCAGTCTACACTGGTAAATACAATTTAACTGACTCATTTTGAAAAGGTTGAAAATTGATTTGAATGCACGTGGCACAAAACATTTTATAACTTGGGATAATTATATGAAAATAATCTTGTAAGGGATTTACATGTTACTTATGCGTTCAGTAGCCCGATCCGTAGACCGGGTTAAAGATTAATAGACACACCACAATATTGAGTTATGCACTGAAAGGTGCACGCCTACACCCCGTGCTCAGGTCGTGGCCATCTCGTAAGATGATGCCAAGGATATCCGGGACATGGTCATTAACCCCCCAAAGGCTTTAAGCAAACAAAACACATTCAAAACATAGCATATCAATAAATTTAACCTCTATTCGATTAAAGAATTCAATGCCGGACCAAGCGGTATTTTATATACCGTACCCCAAGCCCGTATAGGGAAAATAAGTTAAAAGTATTTACCTTGGTAAGTATAAATCACAATTAGCGAGTGAAGGTAGCTTTTACTGGTTCTTCTTATTCTGGAACAAAGGTTTATAATAACCTATTAGATTTCTAACGGGTCTTTATTTAAGCCTAAGCTTAGACCGGCTAGTTTTAAGGATGATACGGTTCAAACGCACGATTAAGCGAAGACCGGATAGAATGTGATTTAGACCCGACAAGTTTGAATACTTGTATAATATGGGTATACTAAATACATTCTGGATTTTGAGACAAAAATGATAATGTTTGACCCGTTTCGGTCAATTTATGCAAACTAGTTACATAAACCGAACCGAACGCGAAAAGGGCGTCACGGGTAACCAAAAGAGTCATATGCAAGTTCCCTGAGTTAATATGCCTTAAATATGTTTTAATATCAGTAAGATATCTTCTATTATGCCCAAAATGGATTTAAACACAATTTATGCCTCATAAGGGCATTATGGTCATTTAAAAGATTATAAAAGAGTTTAATTTGCAATCTGAGTTACAGGTCTGATTTATACAGTAAATACACTTAATTTAACATGCTATAACAGTAGGGTATGACCTATTTGTGAAACTCATCATTTAAAACCAAACTATGCTCCTTAGGGGTATTTTGGTAATTTCACAAGGGCTAAAAAGGTCAAAACTGGAAACCTGAGTTCAAAAACTTTTACTTACTGTTAATATCTCAAAATATACTAAAAACATCAGTAGGTATCAACCTTATATGTTTAATATGGTTATAGTACATACTATGCGTTAAAAACGCTTAAAAAGGCGATTTAGAGCCATTTCCGGGTTTTTAAAGGAAAGCTGATATTTTTATAATTCCAGAAGGCTCAAAATATTTTATTTATCAAATAAAATCAGTAGAAAAAGGTTTGGGGTCAAAAGGATTTGTAAAACTCATTTTATGGCTTAAAAGGGTAAAATCGGTATTAACCGAATTAAACTTAGAGACCTATGTTATGCTCAGCCAAAAATTAAATAAAAATCTTCAAAAATCCCAAAATATTATATTACATCACTGGGTAAAAATTTTGATATAAAAAAGTGGGTTTAAATAGGCTATACGCTAATTACGCCGTTTAAGTATCAAAAAGCTTTCAAATTACGCTAATGAGCATAACTTCTAATCTAGAACTCAAACTGATGTCAAATTTTAGGTGCAAGCTTATAAATCAGTAACTAATGTTTCTACTCTTTCACTTTTTCAAAAATCACGTTTTATAGTCAAAAGGGCATAATAGTCAACATTTAAGCATTAATCGGAAGCATGCATATGAATCGGATAAGTATTGAACCAAGTTGTATAATCTAAGAGAGTTATACTTATATGAAACCTGGTCCAAAATAAGCACTAAGGCAGATCTCAAACATGCTTAAATGGGTCTGAACTGAAAGTCAAAGCAAAAGTCAAATTATGCGACGTTCGGTTCCGATCCGGGTTTAAACTGAAAATTGTCGAGTTGAACATGTTGAGACATGTTCTTACATTAGTTACCATGTTATTTTAATGATCAAACAGGTTGCATGTACCCTACATTGCTAATTATGCTTAATTTTGAAAATACACATTCTGTTGACTTTTTAAAGTAAGCTTTGACTCGACAATTAACATAGTTAGAGTGGGAATCTGAAAGTACCCTTTTAAGGGTTTGTTACCCACATAAATACCTACTTGTAGGTACTTTCAATTCGATAAATGACTGAGCAAATTTCATTTAATCGCGAAGTCAAACTTAATTTACGACGGATTGACTTTTAGTTAATTAACTAAGCTAGAACGAATTAGAAAGGGTTATGAACACTTACAAGAGTCCTAATTTCGATTAGAGATCACTAGAAAGCCTGAGGTTGATCAGAGAAGCTCCAGAAGTGGTCTTGTGAATTTTTGTAAATGCAAGTGATAAATGTTGCAACTTCAAGACCCTTTTATATCTATTTTGATCTCATTGGATGATGCCACAAGAGTCTACATATGTTGTAAGATCTGTCCAAGTGCCCCCCTATGCATGTAAAACCATTGGTGAGTCCCTGGTATCATGTAACAGCTGTGTAGCATCGAAATCAGACCTGTTAACTGGCAGCTGCGCACTTTTGTCACTGGCAGCTTGTAGGCGGGCCGTGAAGAGCCCCTCGCGGGCCGCGTACAAGGGTACATCAGGTTAACAAGTTTCATTGTTTTACATTTTGGTCCTTGGTCCTTTGAAACATGGGTTTGGCTATTTTTCTTGCACTCTTGACCCTCAAATCTGATTTTTAAGGGCCTTAGGACATCTACAAACTTGGGTAGGTCCTTGGTTAACTTTGTGCTTACCCGAAAAGTCACGAATTTCAACGTTAACGCATTTAACCCTTCGTGCACGGTTTTGATCATAACTTTCTCATACGATAACGAAACTTTATGAAATTTTCACCATATTTTCTAGTGAGTATATTTTACCATTACAAAGCTTCGGGTTTGCCAAAAGGTCACTCAAAGGTATACTTTCAACATGTTGACACATTTAGCCCCTGTAGTTTGTAATTCCTCACTTTCTTTCATTTTTCCGCTTTGTATGATCCATGATTTAATCGTTTAAGATTATAAACACCATGTAGGGTTATTGTAGGGCCTATTTATCCATAGTTGAAACTTTGGACCCTTATATTCACATAGTTTCACTGTTTGTCAACTTTAGTCCCTCTAAAGTACTTTTTCACATATTCAAAGCCTATGACACGTGTCAATACATTATTGGACGTAAATTTTTCGAGGTGTTATAGGTCATAGCAGTAATTGTCCCCTACTCAAACGTGAACTTTTCATTTATCTTTGGATCCTTTCGAAACTCGATGCTACCGAGTGTTACCTGAACACCCATCTGAACTCAGCGAACCGTGTAGAATGTTAGTTGCCTATACGAACGTCCATGTATTGGATGTCGCAGCATCGAACAATTGATCGATATCTTTCTCACTTTTTTTCGCTTGCTGGAACTTAACGTATTGACGCCTCAGATTCTGAAGTGCGATCACTTCTGCAACACTCCCGCAACATACTGTGTATTATTCGAACCACTTGCAACATCGATGAATAGGAGGTTGAGCGTAGTACTTTACCGACCTCAGTACTTTGACGACCCTGATTACCGACAACGAGCACCAGCGGATTAGCTTCAACCGAATCCTTAACCCTTGTCAGCGACTCATGGGAGTCAACTCTTACGAATCAATCGAGGCATAAGTGATGATATTTGACCTTACTGTGGTATGCGTAACTCCCAGCACAATGAGTAGCGCTTTAGCAGTCACAGCGACAACAAGGTATTCGTAACCCTAGCCTACAGTAAGGAAATAAAGGTGCCTACAACATGGATTGGCCTTGGTTAAGTTAAGAGAACAACGATCAAAGGAACAACGACAGTACTTGGAATCCTAGTAATGAAATCAGCAACACCAGAAATGATGCTCTTGGAAGGACATTTAGAATTGGTGTGGGCGGCGTCAGGACTTTAACGACATGGTAGCTAGTATGAGTAGCAACCGCTTCGTCTCTGTTCCGTTTGATCCTGATGCTCCTAAAAATTTGAACCTGTTGTGGAGTCGGCTGATGGCAAGACAATGGAAACCTCATATGATCGTTGGGATGCAAACACGACCATGTGGGACAAGTGTTCGACATCGACCTTTCTTCTGTTATTCTTGATAGGTGTACCCTGTGAGGAGACAATTCTACGTATCCCTCTCCTTCGTGGAGGATTGTTATCTGTTCCAATGCGTCAGGGTGGCGCAATGGTCAGTGGTATGTCAGCAATGAGAGCCAGGAGTGTCTACGGAGGGATTTCCCCGCTATGTGGCAACTGTTATAGACGTGAGGATCGAGGATCCACCAGCTGCTCGTGATTATCCTCCATGTGCTACCCGAGGAACTTCAAGGATCATCTCTACAACTGTTAGGTAGGAACTCAGTTTGACCTCACGCTAGAGGCAGTTCTAACTACTCGTACTCTCTACCGTCTGGCGCCAGGAGGGTTGCAGGAGCTGTTTAACCAACTACAGGAACTGTCGGACATGAGTTTTCGCTTTAAGGAGCCCTCGCTATACCCATGAAGAGAAGCCTTTTCGTATGTGTACTGACTATCGAGAACTCAACAAGGTGACAGTCAAGAACCGTTTGCCTCGACCACGTATTGACAACCCGTCGACCAGTTGCGAGGAACAAGCTTCCATTTGAGAATTGGCAAGGTGGCCTACAAGCTGAATCTACCTGAAGAACTCAGTGGAGTTCACAACGTATTTCATGTGTCAAATCTGAAGAAGTGTCTGTCAGATGAGACCCTCATAATTCCTTTCAAGGAACTCACCATCGACGATCAGCTGCGATTCGTCGAGGAACCAGTGGAGATTACTAACCGAAACGTTAAGGTTCTCAAGCACACCAGAATACCTCTTGTTCGAGTTCGTTGGAACTCCCGTCGTGGCCTAGAGTTTACCTGGGAATGAGAAGTCCAAATAAAACACAAGTATCCCCAATTGTTCGGGAAAACTGCAACCACTACTGAGGCTGAAGCTACTGCGGAATTTCGGGACGAAATTCCAAATCAACGGGGGATGATGTGACACCCCAGGAAAAACCAGGAAACCATGCAACCTAACTAGCTTCCTCAGTAACTACGTGCTAAATTTCGGGACGAAATTTCTTTCAAGTTGGGGATGATGTGACAACCCGAATATTTAAGGTTTGCACTACTTTAAACTCTGCAACCTTTGACGTGTGTCGTTACGTTCATTTATCTGTTTCTTGCACCACTAAATGTTTATATTTGTGTGGGTTGTATTTGTGCTAGGCATCAGTAAACGTTTTATGTGTGTTTAATTAAGTTAGGAAACTTATTACGTTGTGGGCTTACTTGGCATGCTTCCTAGAATTGGGCCGAAAACTCTTTTGTTACATATCTCTTCTCTCGGCCCACATACCCTGCCGGGTCCAAGCTAAGTCGAACCAAACCGAGCCCAAACCCGCTATCACCTTGAGCCCATCTCGGTTACCATGTACCGCCCAAAAATCATGTTTGGAGGTTAATGGATTTAAAAGTCATAGTTGGGCCGATGAAAGCCCAAGTAGTTCAGGATTTGGAGGCCGGTTGTGGAACTTAGGTTATTTATTTATTTACATGCTAAGCTACGTATCAAGATATCAAACTCAAACAAACCCCTACCCTCCTCCATCTCCTTCGCACGGCAGTAGGGCAATCTCCTCCATCTCCTTCGTACCATCACCATATTCTCCATATTTTGCGGTTAGTATATTCATCACCACTTGATAAAGTTGATAAACATCCTGTGACTTTTACGTGTAAACATGTTGGTTTGAATATATGAGAACTAGTAATGATTTAGGGTTAGGTGATAGTTGAAACGGTGATGAATAGTTGGTAAAACAAACTGATATATTATGAAGGTGCATGTATGAGGTATTGAAAGTGTAGTCAATTAGATAAGGACCACTTCTTAATTGTCGGCTACTGTGTTTATAATTGCATGTGATTGTCAGTGGGCATGTGATTCTTATGTGTCTCTAGATTAGATATTATATGCAAAGTGCTCTTGATTTATCCATGAATAAGGTTTCGCTCAATACTGAAATATAATTGGATGGAACATGTTAGATATGTGTGACCTGTTAGATGTATGCATCACATGAAAGAACTTGCAGCCCACTACTAAAAATCGGTCCAATCATAACATGAAAGCAATAATCAGTGGTCGGCCATCATTGTAATTTTTATAATAATAAGTTATCGACAAGAATCAAAGGGTAGATGTTGTCTGTATGCTTATGAATCGTTGATGATTAATTAGAATTGGAATGTGTAAATATACAGAAAGTTGTGTGGTTTATGCTACTTATCTATGAACCAAAATTTGGATTGGGCCGCTACCTTAGATAAATGCGTTGTCGGGCCACGAATACAAGGACTAGACTACACTGTTTCTTTTATGTCTGCATCAGGCCCTTGTTTGTTAAGTGGGCCGAGGCCTTGATGTGTATATATGGACTCAAATAATAACATAGGTGATTATGTATTAGTGCTGGAGGATCGGGTTGGGTAGTGATGCACAAGCTGGCCTTCTTTGAACCCGGCTGAACCTGAATGATCTTTGGATCCCGAGCCCAAATATAATTACGTGAATCTTAGTCTATTTAGGGCCGGGTATAAAAGATGGTGTTGGGCTTTCGGTTAATGGACTAAGCAATGTTAACAGCCTGTTAGGTTGGGCTACATTTTTCGATTAGAATCGGTCACTAGTTTAGATGCTTCCCTTGGGTTTGGGAGTATTATTGGGCCGGGTAGAGTGATTTGATATATTTATGTTATGTGGTTTATGTGTTAATTGTTGGGTCAACCACACACAACTAGCATTAGGAAGCTCATGTTACTGTTTATAAAATTAAGTGGTAATATCATGATCTGTTTTATGTTATAAGACACGTGCTACTTATATTATATGCTACATGATTGAATACGAGTCTATATGACACTGTTTGGTACATGCCTAACTAGATACGATAATTATAATAGGACGTGATTGACTAAAGTGTATTAACAAGTAAACTATCTGCCGAGCAAACTAAGGTGAGTTCACACTTTCTACAAGGCATGGGATTCCTAGGGGTTGTGAATGGGTAAAGGATTTGAACTGAAACTACGTGATCTCCTACTTTGGAACACGTACACACCCTCTTTATTGAAGGGTGACAACACGTACTAAGAACTTAATCGGAACCTGCGTAATCTCCTGGTTTGGGGATTGCGTACACACCCTCTTTACTGAAGGGTGACAACACGGATACTAGACCAAAAACTCTATCATGAAGTCCCTCATTTTATATCGACTTAATCGCCGGGCCAATGGCGAGCGAGTCATTAGTTAGATAGCGCTATTTAGGTTTGACAAGCCTCACACCGTACCGCAGAGGAGGGGCGTGAACTAATGGATCTGGGCACTAGTCAATGATGATAGACATTGACGTCAGGGCACCAACTTACTTTAGTCAGTGGTCGATATGGTAAACGGGTCTAGTGCTTCACATGGGGAAGCCCCCACTGGTTATGGTTTGGGAAAGAAGGAATTGGTTCATCATGTTTTCAACTATGGGGTAACCCCCACGGCAAGTAAGCCAGCTAAAGAAAAACTATGTTTTTGAAACAACTTAAAACGAACACCCAACTGTGAACTCACTCAACTTTATTGTTGATTCGTTGTTACATGCCTTGCAGGCCTCTAGGTGCATATTGTTGGAACTTGCTATCTGGGAAGCTGGAGTGGTCATGGGTCGAGATACATGGAAACACAACACAAGATAAATGGCTTTTACATGTGGCTTATAAACACTTAACGAATAAATTATGCTTCCGCTGTATACTGTGAATTATTTGTAACGTTGTAACACTATTTGTTAATAAATGAAAGCTTTATTTAAAAATAATTATGAGTTCAATGTGATTGGTGGCTAGATCCTGGTCAGTCACGCCTCCATGCGGTGATACTCCGCTTGTGGATTTTGGGGGTGTGACAACGTTGCTTGACGGTTACTACCCAGCCGGATCCAGGAGGTTTCGAAGGCCTGCAAGCAAGGTTCGAACCCATGTCTGTGGACCAAGGAACCGGTTTAAGGTGGGTGCCGGTGGCCACTGGGCTGACACCCCGTAGTTCGAAAGATAAAAAGTATAGGGGACCAAAGTTGTAAATAAAAAGGTTTTGGGTTAAATTACAAAAGATGAAAAGTTTTGGTTAAAAGTAAACAAATTAAGACGGTTATAATACAAAAGATGAAAACCTTTGGGTTAAAAGTGAAAAATAACAAATTTTTTTTTGAAAAACAACTCATACTTAGAGTACAACAACACAATGAAACAATGTGTTGCTAATTTATATTATGGAAACCGTAAAGAAAACTTGATTTTTACTAGAGTATTAGATAAAAAATAAATGAGCGGGCTGGCTCGGTTTTCTATAAGCCGAGCTCAAGTTTAAAGCATTCGCTTGTTAAGAAAATTGAGCTAAGCTAATGATTCATGTAATTCATTTGGAAAGCATGTAACTTAGATACTTATCTCAAGTTGATTTTTTTTACCCAAGTTAAATTTTCCGTTATTAATAAAAAACAAAAGCAACCCGTAGGTTCATAATTGATTAATTAAAACCAAAATATTAAAACCATTCGGTTTTTAAATACCGTAACATAAATTTTTTTATTATTGTTATAGCTCAAAACCGAACTAAATCGCTCCATGCACACCTCTAAAATCACCAAACTAAATGTTATGTTCCCTGCCATATCACGCGGGCAACCCACTAGTTAGAAATACGTATAGATGTTCTTATGAAAACGTACAAACGTGTGTGTATTCTTAATTGGAAATATAATAATTAATAAAGATTAAGCAATCAATTTATAATTTTGAGACAGTTCGCCTAACCGCTTCAACCAATTTTCTAAACGATAAACCATAAATCAAACCGTAGAAATTATAAATTTGACTAACCAGATATGCTTTGATAGATAGAGGATCCTGTACATTAATCCAGAAGTGTGAGAAGTGTATTATAACACTATATATAACACTATATAACACCATATAAACACCGTATAACACTATGTAACACCATATGACACTATGTAACACTATATAACACTATATAACAAATATAACACTATATTTTGTCTGATAGCATGTCTATGATAGATGTATAGTGTTATATTTGTTATATAGTGTTATATGGTGTTACATAGTGTTATAAGGTGTTTATATGGTGTTATATATAGTGTTATAATACACTTCTCACACTTCTGGATTAATGTACAGGATCCCTACCCTGCTTTGATATAGACGTTTCAATCGGTTTTAACACGTAACCCTCAAATATGGAAACAAGTGGATCAAGAGCACCATACATGAAAATAACAAAGTAGTCCTCCTTGATACAAGAAGATATTGAATACATTAGTATTCCCACGTTGATTCATGTTGGTATGCAGAACCCAGTGGAAGCACAAATTGCTATGTAGAAATTGGATAAAATCGTGTGTACATATCAATTCCTTATTTTGAAAAGTTTTTTGTAATATATGTTTGTGATGTTGCTGTAAGGTTCCTATCCTACATGTAAACATACATTGAACAAGTCTTTCTGGATAAAGTAACTTTACTAATACATACCACGTATTATAGAACCCGAATTTAGGTATCCTCTAAAAAGAGATATGACTAGATTTTATGGAAAATCAGATGCGCGCCATATTTGGGTTGAAGGGTGAGAATAATATTTGGAGCATGGACGTACGATGGTGAAAATTCAAAAGAGAACCTTTGTAAGATCATTGCGAGGGTAATTTTAGCTTCTAGCAATGCAAAGTTTTGTCCAAGGCAGATTCGAGGTCCCCAACCAAAGGGAAAGTAAGCGCCTTGGTTTTTGGTTGCCTTAGAGATTCCTTCAGAAAATCTGTCAGGATTAAATTTCTTCGCATCGCTACCCCAAAATAGTTCATCGTAGTGAAGTAGCATGAATGACAATCCAATCTGAATTCCTGATGGTAGCGAAAATCCTCCTAGTTTGATATCCTTGTCAACCTTTCGGAATAGCCCAACAACAGGAGGATATAGTCTTAATACTTCATAAAGGATCATATTCACCTGTGGAAATAAACAAAAGATGATTTGTAGATGTAATGCGAGTATAATTCGTGATCACTTCATCAACTGAATATATAGGCACTTACAACTTTCAGATGATTTAGCTTATCCGCATCGATATCTTTGTCTCCGAGAACATTCAAAACCTCTTCTCTAGCACGTGACTGCCAGTCTTGATGTCTACTCAATAAAATCATTGTCCATACAAGCAAGCTAGCTGTTGTTTCTTGTCCGGCAAAGTAAAAAAGTTTGCACTCTTCGATAACTTCCTTGATGGTCATTCCGTGATTCTTGTTTTGATATTGGTCAACCTCCTTGATATTAGATTCAAGCATAAGTCCTAACAAATCCTCATAGTTACTTCCTTCTCCAGCCTTCATTGCATTGAGCCTGTTGTCAATGATATGTCTTATAGAAAGTTTTACTTCTTTATCTATTGCTTTCATCCTCCTGTTCCTCTTTGTTGGAAGAAACCTATAATGAAATCATAACTCAAACAACTAATTAGCTTTATTCAGATATTTTTATTAATGCACAGCTCTTTCTTGTTGGGAAAAATACCAGATTTTATTGTATAAACTTACACGATTGTGAGAATATGTGACTTACCTTGATCCGAGGAAGTAAGGTGACCGCAGCGCCTCCATTACAAGTTTACTTTGTTCTCTTATGAGTTCAAATATCCGAATTCCTTCTTCATAACTACTTCCAAATGCGGTTCTGGATATCACGTCACTTGTTAAAGCTTGTAGATGAGGCCAAACATCCAACTCGCATGATCCGTTCGACGATACTAAGTTCTCCCACTTCCCAAGCATTTCACTACAACTCAAATGGAAAGCTGGTACCATATTCTAGGTAAAGAATATCGGTGTTTCAATTAGAGGATTAACTTAATAAGGAATATTACAATGAACTATAGATATCAAAATACCTTTAACTTTTCCACATGGAAAGCTGGGTTAATTAATCTTCTATGCTTGACCCACTGATCTCCTTCCATGGTCACTACTCCTGTTGTTATAAATTTGAGAAATGGATTGCTTCTTCCCTTTCGAAAGTCATTGAGCTTTGTTAATACATCTTTGATAAGGTCTGGGTCTATAATAGTCACTCTTGGGTTCCATCCCATCCATGTGATGTAACATCTTCCTGCAATAACAAATATTGCAAAGATTGCTCAGTGTGTCCGACAAAATGAATCAATAAATTCAGATATGTTACTTCAGTTGGATTTATAACAATATATTGGCAGAAACACAGTATCTCTAACAAAATTCAATTGTATTTTGGAATCTTAGCTTACCATATTTTTGCATAGATTGAAGGTTGAAAGCACCAGTGTGTGATAGAACTCCAGTTCCATCATCGATATTGATATGCATAGATTTTGACTGTTGGGATACCATAGCAAATTCTTTCATGTCCCCAAACCAAAACTTGTATTTGTTTCCATTCAATCCTTGATTCATCAGGAACTTCTCCAGCTTCTTTGGTCTCAACCACAAGATGTTTACCATCTTCCATGTGCATAGTATAACTACTATAGCACATGAGATAGCCAATGTGTTTGTTGCCCCATCCATTGTGTATTAGTTAGTTTCTCCGGTTGGTGTGTGTGGATATTTATCAAGTGAATGTGTTTGTTGTCCTTTATGTATGGGATGAGTGCCAGATTGTGTGCTTTACCTTCAATAAGTACATAAAACGACCCTGAAGTTCATATGTTGTCATTATTTTCGTCCTTTACATCAACTACGGTTAGAAATTCTTTCTCATGGAAAACCTAAATTATTTTTTAAATTATATTGAAGATCATGAAAAAAGTAACACAGTATTATGAACATCTACGAACTATGTCCTGAACACAAAAAGTAAGACATATTTTCAAAATAGTGCTAAACGTTTTAGAGTTCATAATGCTAGATTCAATATAGGTCATCTTCACATTTAATTGTTATCATTATTATAATACAAAGATGATGACTAGCATTGATATTAACTAACAAATAATATTCAAACAACATTGTAATAATCTTCATTTTTATTGCTTTTGACAAACAATAGAGATGAATCCAAATGAGTATATCAAAGACTTAAAATAGGGTGACGGGGTGACCCAAGAACAAAGGCTATCAGTGTAAGTTTCAAGCGGACTAGATGAACCTCAAATATGGTTTGTAAGTAATTAACAATATGTTAAGTGTATAATATATCGAGCATTACGTCGAGCTTGAGACCTTTCGAACCCAAAAATTACCATTCAAAGCATTAAACCACATATGGTTGGTTTAAACAAATCCTTAAAATACGATTTAAGATAGTCTAGAACTCCTTGATAGACCTATAAGGAGTTGAACTGTTACACTTTTGAAGCATTATGCACTATCCCAAAACATTTATCATTGGGTTACAAATTGGTTTGTGTTTCATAGAGATATCTCACCATATTACATAAAAACTAAATATTTTCATGGTGGAATCACCTCTCTTGGAACATGTCATTCCTTAATTCTTAATTCAACCATAGATCATTAGCTATGTGACTCATAACTTTCTATGGTTTTTATCATCATAGGAAGTAGAGTCAATCGATAAATTCAAGAAATTTCTGTAACTTTCTAGCTACTAATAAAATTGAAACGTTTTATTCCAAAACCTGGTCTCCTTGTCCTTATCCTTTTCCACTTTTCTTTTAACGTCTCCTTGTCTCTTCTGATGTAATTATGTGTGTTGTTTGGTAGTCTTTTTGGATTAATTATATATGATTATACATTCAGCAATTTTGTTTATGGAAAATAAAAATTGTTATTATAAAGAACATTTCGTATAACAGTAATAATACATATAAAAAATGATGTTAAGGGGACGAAGACTTTTTCTGTCTCTTTCAACGACAAATTCCTAACGTCTAATTCTAAGTATACTTTTGTATAAAAAAATAAAAATTATTGATTATAACTGTAACAATCATGATTTATAAAATGGATAAAAAATTATTGATTATAACTGTAACAATCATGATTTATAAAATGGATTCATAGTTTACGTGAACATTCATGTTTTTATAAAAACTAGATTTGATTCCCCATGCAGCGGGCGGGGTCACTTATTTTTCTTTTGTAATCACTTATTGATTAAAACGTAATCCAACTGGAAACGTCCACAAAATAAGTACAAAAATGTTTTATATTTGACATGAGTCATTTTCGAAAAAAAAAATCAAAAACATAGACCAACTAAAAACGTACATAAAAATAAACATGAAAATTTATTATATTTGACCCGACTCATTTCCGAAAAATATTAACGTCGAAACGTAAACCAACTTGAATTTATACCGATACACACATAAATATAAATATACGTAAAATAATAGTGTTTTTTAAGTTAAAGAATGGCACTGGACGTTGTGGCGGCGTCCAAACGTTATGTAAGTCGAATTTATACTTTCAAATGAAAACATATTATATTTGACCCGACTTGTTTCCGAATAAAATTTATGCCAAAACGTAGAATAACTAAAAACGTCTATAAAAATAAGCATGAAATGATCGTATTATATTTGATCTGACTTATTTCTGATTTTTTTTATGTCAAAACGTAATCAAACTCGAATTTATACGACACGCACATTAAATAATCATGTAAGACATGAGGGGGTCACAATAATATTTTATTAGTTTTTGAAAAGTTATCAATGTTGAAAATTGACGAGTGAGATGCACAAACAAAAAAAAAAATTAAAAATAATTTAAGGATTGTTGTAGCCAAGATGTTGGCAAATTATATATATAACTAGTGTTTAACCCCCGCGTTGCGGGGTGGGGATTGTAAAAAGTGCTAGATAGTATGTAAACAATGAACCAAACCGGGAAAGAATCGTAAAACAAAAACGTGAAATTATACCGCGACATCACGTAAAACACAATAAGCCCACCATTAAATATGATCCACGACCAACTTGAAATCGATTAGACCATCTTGACAATTTTAACTTTCACGTGGCCATCTCATAAACAATTAGATCAGCCCATGAACTTGATTATCGTTCAAATATGTTTTGTCCATCAGCCCACATTTTTTAGATCTCGAACCACAACTTTTGCAGCGGTTATCCCGAGAAATAAAAAAATATATTCTTAACTTTTGAAGCGGTTGCATAGAATTAAAAAACAGCCAAGGGTGCAGGGTGCAAATTTTCCAACTCACACTATTCCTAAGAAACTTCGGTAGTTGTTTATATAGTAATGGGTTACCACATGTGCTTCGTGGTACATTCGAAACGTGGATAAAAACAAGTAGATCCGAAACTTGCGCCTAAGTAAGTATTGCCTCCATTTCTTCATAGCCTCTGTAATGGCATAGAGTTCACGGGTATATGTTGATTGAGTTTGCAAAGGGGAACATAGTTTCTTGCTAAAAAACTGATAGGTTTATCGTTTTGAGCAAGAACGACGCCGATAGCCATACTCGAGGCATCGGTGGTGATGTCAAAAGGTTGAGAAAAATTACGGAGAACCAGGGTGATAAGGTGTACCATGGAGTCTTTCAATTGGTAAAATGATGATAATGCTTCAGACATCCATGCAAATTTAGGTAGTTTGAGGATATCGGTTAATGGTGACGCTATACGAGCGTAATTCTTGACAAAACGTCGATAATACTTGGTAAGATCCAAAAAGGCTGGTAAAGTAGTCATGGAATTTGGGGTCGGCCAAGATTGAATAGCAATTAATTTTTCCGGTTCTTCGCGTACACCTTCTGCCGAAACAAGGTGACCAAAAATGCAATTGGATTGCATGGTACTAATTGTTCATGAGAGTTTCCAATACAAACTCCAAACGTGGATAATGGGTTTCCAACGATGGGCTATAGACGACTATGTCATCTAAGAAAACCAAGACAAAACGTCGCAAAACCGGTCGAAAGAGGTCATTCATGGCGGATTGAAAGGTGGATGGTGCATTTGTAAGGCCGAAAGGCGTTAGAGCATTCACAATGGAACCTACATATTTATGTCAGTGTAACCTCTATATTTGTGAGAGTGTTTGTAAATTGTTGTTAGTGTAGGAGAGAGAAAAAAAAGAGAAAAAACTATTGTTCATCGGTAAATTTGGAGGAGATATTGTTCACCTCTATAATTTTTTAATATCTTTTTAAAGTGGTTGTGAGTGGAGGTGTCACACCCTCAAATTCCACATGCGTAGTAATACCGCGAGGCGTGGGACTGCCCAGGATCCAGCCACAAGTTATTTTGAACCGTTTGTGAAACTTTGAAAATTGTTACCGATAAAACAAATAGTAATTTAATTTAAAAGTTTCCAAACATGTAATTAAGTTTGCAGCGGAAATAAACGATAAACCCATTTCAGTTTAAAACCACAATTTAGATGAATTTACAAAACGTACAACTTACACACTCCATCTGTTTGCCTTGTCCGTCCATAATTGTACCTAGAAACCTGCAAGCATGCAGTAGGGTGTCAACATAATTATATATTACGTCACGTATATAATTATCAATGTAATTACATATAATTATAAGTTGTTATAATCGACTTATCGTTTATTTGTAAACCAATAACTTGGTTAATAATATGTGTGAGAGTCATACGTTGATATATCATATGTCGTTTAGGCGTTTGAAATAAATATAAAAGTTATCTTTATTTTATAAAATCCCCGAGTTGTGGAAGTTTAAAATAAATATAAATAATATTCATATCTATTTTATATAATTGTCACGTACGGTATGTTTGAAATAAATATAAATAGTACATATTTATTTTATAAAAAGGTTCCCGAGTTTTAGACGTTTGAAATAAATGTAATTATATTTATTTTTATAAAAGATTCTGAGTTGTTTGATGCTTGAAATAAATATAATTTATTTTGTAAAATAGTTCGCATTATCGACGTTTTTTGTAAGTTATAAAGTGTCGTCAAAATAAATACACATTTGTATTTGATTTTATAAAAATTATTTGAATCCGATAGTTTTCGTTTTATAATAGAACACGTTCCGTTTACGGATTTTTCTCAAAAAACGGTCAGAGTTTCCTCTATTTTTGGACGGCTCCGACAACACAAGTTGTCGTTATAATTTTCAAAATTCAATAATCAATCACAATATATCAAATTTCGCCAAATGTGTCAAAACGTAAACTATACTTTAATCGAATCGGTTCGAGCTCGTTTTCACATAATTAATAAAAACTATATAAAGACAACGTAAATAATCGCGCCGTACATCTTTTACCAAAACTCGTGCCATTCCATTAACTGGGTTGACTGAGTTGACTAGTTGACTCGATTTGACCGAGTTGACTGAGTTGACCGAGTTAACTCGGTTTGACCGAGCACCAAATCTGATCCGTCTAACCCGTGGTTGACCCGAACCGTACCCGAACTAAAACTGAACCGTTGACCATCTTTGACCAGGTTTGACTGAACCCGAACTAGCCGAGACCTGAGCCGAAACGTAACCCGAGCAACCAAACCATCCAAGTCTGAACCGAAGGTGAACCGAAACCGAGCTGTCTGCGCCATATCATCACAGCCGCTGCTGGTCGGCCCCAACGCCACCGGCCACGGCTGCCGCCGCTGGCGAACACCACCGCCATCATCATCTCTTCAACATATTGACTCCGGGAGTCCACTGGAACTGCCGTGAAATCCCCACACCCCTGCTGCTTATCGGCGTCTGTCGTCACTTGAACCAAACCCGAAACTAAAACACATAGACCCGAGCCATGCTAAAACAAACTCGAACCAAACACCTCAGCTTCCACTTGTCACACCCCAACCGATGGCGGAAACATCGGGGCTGGACGAACAAATCGCTCAAAGCATCATAACGCTACTTGTGTCAATATAGATTAATCAAAATATCATAATAAGTCTAGATTGTCATACAAGCCAAAACATAGACAAAATTGTATCAAACGTCACCAAAATTTAAACATTGTTCAAAATATTGTTTTTCTAAGGTGTGTATCTAAAGTCACCCTCGCTTGATTCTTCAACGTCCAAACTTATCAACCCACAACATGTATTAAAATAAAATCAACAAAAATGTTGGCGAGTATACAAGTTTAATACATAGCATAAGTAGTTTAAAATGTGAAATTACCCATATCCAACATGAACAACATATAACAAGTTTCAACATGCTAAGCTAACGTAATCAATATGTTAACCTAAGTTTCCAACGCGTTAACTGTGCCTTTCCTACATCGTCGCCACGAATAGGAGGTAAAAGAATCAAACTTAACAATATACCAAGACTCAAGGGCGGTGCGTTAATCCTATAGCGCTATAATTGTCAAGGTAGGCTAAACATAAAATTCAACGTTCACATAGCGTATAAGACTCACAAGTATCATAAGTATCATGTTTTCATGTTTAATAGTTGATAGAGTATGAGTATAAACAAGTTTCAAGTGTCGTGTGTTTATATAGAATACATGTTGCATCCCAAAGTGTTTAAAACAAAAAAGAATCGAGTATACTCACAGTGAGTGCTTAGAACCTAGACACAGTCTGGTTGATTGAAGGGAGCGCTTGATCAGCCTGCGTGCGGGAACAGAACATAAGTCCTCTAAGTGCTAACCCGGTCGGAGATAGAGTGTCGAATGGTGTAAAAACAAGTTGAGTGTTCGACAGACTATCCGAGCGGATGGGTTCCATCCGGACGGATGGTCATTCGGTCGGATGGCCATTTGAAAGGATGGCCATTCGGAGGGATGGCCATTCGGTTAGTCTGTGGTTGTTTGTGAACTGATAAAATTTCGAAGTTTTGAAAAAAAATGTTCTAACAAAAGTAGACAACGTTTATTATCAGTGTCAGATCATTCGGACGGATGGCCATTTGGGCGAGTGATCTGCAGTTGAGGTTTTGTAAAATTTTCTAAATAAAAGTTTTAAGTTAACGGATACGGCGTGATGACATGTCAAATAACGGAATATACCAAATCCAGTTCATTCGGCCGGATGGGCTCAGCCCTTTCGAACAAATGCGCTGTTTCTGATGAATATTCATGTTTGACCCGTCAATCGGTCCATCTCTTTGGTGGAAATCTGTTTTCAAGCCGACTCTCGACTAAGGAACGAGTTGAGAGTCTATTCGAGTCCAGATTCCATCTGAGCGGATGGCCATTCGGACGACCAGGTTCGTGTTTGTTAGTTTTCCAACTTTGGTTCGTTTGCCAGCGAGGTTAAGTGTTGCGTTGCGTATTATTGTGAGTAACTATTATTAAGATTTAAAATATCATCTCATCTAAACACGTGATTAACATAACTAACATGAGTAAGTCCATGTTTCGAGTTCATGTCAAATTAGTTTCACGTTCATTAAGTATCAAAGCATAACAAAGTGTCAGGAATCTAGGATAAATACATCGTTCACATATAAAAAGCATCACATAGAGTAATAGTTGCACATAGTTTAACATAATTTTGATTAAAATAGTCTTATATTCATCATGATCGGTCGTCTTGAGTGTACAAGTATAATTGGATAGGAAGCACGATAAGACTTGCTAAGATAATAAAAGCATCGAAACGCAGGGCGTTACAGTCTCCCCTGCTTTAGGAGATTTCGTCCCCGAAATCTAAGAGGAAGACCAAACAAAGAGTTGTGGATACTTGGCTTTCATTTCACTCTCGAGTTCCCAAGTGAATTCGGCGCCACGCTTTCCTTCCCATCGAACCTTGACTATGGAAATTTTGATGCGCCTTAGCCGCTTGGTACCTCGGTCCATGATTTCGACCGGTTTTTCCACAAAGTGAAGAGTCTCGTTTATTTGCAAGTATTCGATGGGAACTTGAAGTTCCTCATCTCCTAAGCACTTCCTGAGATTAGAGACATGGAATGTTGGATGTACGTTGCTAAGCTCTTGAGGTAAGTCGAGTCGGTAAGCCACCTTGCCAATCCTTTTGAGTATCTTCAAAGGACCCACATAGCGAGGGGCAAGCTTTCCCTTTTTACCAAAACGTATCACTCTTTTCCAGGGAGATACCTTGAGTAGAACGTGGTCTCCAACATTGAATTCCAGTGGCTTGCTCCTTTTGTCAGCATAGCTCTTTTGTCTGCTTTTAGCCTTGAGTAAGTTATGGCGGATTTGAAGAATCTTATCCGTCGTCTCTTGAATGAGCTCAGGGCCAGTAAGTTGCTTGTCACCAATCTCATGCCAACTTATGGGAGATCGGCACGTGCAACCATATAAAGCTTCGAAAGGAGCCATCTGAATACTAGAATGGTAGTTGTTGTACGAGAACTCGATCAATGGTAAATGTACATCCCAATTACCACCAAAGTTGATGACACAAGAACGAAGCATATCCTCTAGGGTTTGAATAGTACATTCTGTCTGTCCATCCGTTTGGCGATGAAAGGCAGTACTAAGATTCAAGTGAGAACCCATAGCGGATTGAAAGGTTTGCCAAAGACGCGAGGTGAAATTACCATCGCGGTCAGAGATGATGTCAATGGGTATACCATAATGACATATGATTTCATCAGTATAAACCCGAGCAAGTTTCTCCACTTCGAAATCTTCGCGAATAGGAAGAAAGTGAGCTGATTTGGTCAAACGGTCAATGATTAGCCATATACTATCGTGTCCAGAGGGTGTACGAGGGAGTTTGGTTATGAAGTCCATAGCAATGCTATCCCATTTCCAAACAGGGATTTCAGGTTGTTCGAGAAGACCTAAAGGGCGCTGATGTCACACCCCGACCGCGAAAACAACGAACCCACGGCGGAAACGTCGGGGAGTGGAGCGACAGAATTATTGTTTCACAACCATGGATTCAAAGATTTCGTTTTATTAAAATATTAACATTAAACATTGTCTTGACATTAAGTTAAAACACAACCACATCGTCTATCATTTGTTATTTAGTCACTAAGGCCTCGTCCAGTCCTAAGTGAGCATGCATCCTAGTCGCAATCAACATCATTCGACACCACCTGAAACATATGTAAAAATAAAGTCAGCAAAGAAATGC
Organism: Helianthus tuberosus; assembly: GCA_030545235.1. Classification (NCBI taxonomy): domain Eukaryota; kingdom Viridiplantae; phylum Streptophyta; class Magnoliopsida; order Asterales; family Asteraceae; genus Helianthus; species Helianthus tuberosus. The sequence continues at coordinate 85,090,646 of CM060371.1, read as the reverse complement.
CGGCGAGCACATAGGTTTTGTGTGAGTGTCAGATTCATGGCTGGTTTACATGTTGAAGTAACTCGTACCTCTTCGTTAATCGATATTAGAAAACCTTGTTTTGTAAAGGGTTTGTATTGTAAAATGAATAACCAAGCCAAATAGATTGGTTATAGTTTATAAAACCTCGATGCCATGAATCTTAACTCAAAACATTTGTTTAAATAAACTACATCGTAAATCGTTCTCGTAAAATAACTCGTATGGTTTATATCGTTTAGTAAACATCGTTTGTGTGACATCGTTTCAAATTGTTCGCCCAAGTGAAATAAATAAAGCCACGGTATGTAATATGATAAAAGCACTTATATATAAGAAGTACCAGCGGTGTATCTACCATGCTTTTATTATATTACACCCGTCCCGTTATCTAAACACTAACCAAAAACCAATCGTTCATTCAATTTGTTAAACTCGTTCAAATTGTTTAAATCGTTCAATCGTTCAATCGTTCAATATCGTTTAATCATTCAAAATCGTTCAAATCGTTCTTGTTTTAATTGTGAAAACTACTTTTGGTCGTCTCGTGGAATATATTCAAACCTTCGTAACTCATCCATCGTTCAACTCGTATTAACAAACCACCAAAGGGTAAGTTAACAATTAACAGGTTCAGTCGTTACCCACATAGCCCCCACACATAACCATGGGTGCAGTCCGATAACGGGATTTGTCAGATCCTATGGCACCATAACCTAATACTAGTCGGCTTGGCCAAAGCTAATGAATGTTATTCGTTATGTAAATACGTTCAACAAGTTCGTTCACATTATCGAAATCGTTTTAATATAAATCATAGTATTCGTTTTTTCGCTTGAAAGCATCAAAATCGTTTAACACATATGAATCACCCTAAAACAATTGAAAACAGTAAAATAGGGGAACTATGTACTCATATTGAAGTGCAAAGTATCCTTGATTAAAGTGAACTAACAAAGCTCAGGCAAACCAAGGAAATCAAGTAGCACCTAGTAATCGGATCACTATGTTAATAAATCGACACCTAAATCGGAAGATCGGGTAGAATGAGGTCTCGTAAACCAAATGAGTATTGCAACTCATGTGATATGGTTTAACAAAGCCTACATTCTAAATCGGAACCTATCCTAAGTGCTTACGACCCGTTACGACCCATTAAGGTAGCTTATGCTACTTCAACGCGTCGTTTGCGTGAATGCGCGTTCGAGACGCCTAACTAGTCCTATGACAAGTATTATATGCCCTAACATGTTTAAATATGTTGCATAATCAGTTTAGGTGACAAGAGTTAAGTTACATATGTTTAAAATGCAATTACGCATGAAAAGGGCATTTTGGTCATTTTCCTAAGGCATTTAAACTACCTATCATACAACTAATTAAACTAAGTGACCATAAGGTATAACCTCGGAAGGTTATTCCCTATACAACTATGGTCACAATATATGCTTGTTCGGATCCTAATGATCGACCAAACGGGTCGGGTTCGAAAGTCTAAGCGGTTGTTAAGACCGCTTATCTTACGACCCTATACAAGCACTAGACTAAAAGTGACGAGTTAAACATGTTTAACCAAGTTAGAAAACAGGTTTTGATATCAAAATAAAGTGTTTTGATATCCGAAGATAGCTTCGTCTCCAAATACGCATAAACACGTACTTTAACCGAAACTTTGACTCGTCACTTCGACTAATCAACGTGATAATCAGTAGGTATAGTCACAAGGGACTATAACCATCATGATTACGCTCACGTCGCAAAGTTCGAACGAACTTTGTGTTGACCAAATCGTGGTCAAAGCAGAAAGTCAAACACTGTTTGACTTTCATGCTTGAAAAACATAAACAAGCATGAAAGAGAGTTACAAAGGGTCCAAGCTAAGATCAAGATCAAGAAAACTCAGGTATGAAGCTTCAATAAGTGAAAACTCCAACTTAGAGCAGATTTTGAATGAAATGAGCAAAGAACCAAGTGAAATACCCATTCTATTTATAGGAAGTTAGGTTGAATGAGATCATTCCAAGTGTTATGAAGCTCAAATCTTGACCCTACACTTGTTATCCTATGATTTGGCAACTAGCAAAACAGGCAAACCAGCCCACAACATGCAAAACTAGGGGTGAGCATGGTGCGGTTCGGTTCGGTTATTACCTATAACTGAAACCATAACCGCACATTGCGGTTATCAAAAAATCATAACCGTTCGGTTTCGGTTAATGCGGTTTCGGTTAATCGGTTATTGCGGTTAATGCGGTTTCGGTTCGGTTATAGGTCGGTTATTTTCATTGTTTCTAATGTTGGACTTTAAATGTGTGGGTCGAGCAAAATTAATGCGCAAACAATAAATATACGGTTAATCAATTATATTTCACTATCATATGCATACTAATTCCAAAACAAAAGTAACACGTGTAGTCACGTGTTATGTGGAAACATACATACGAACACAAAGTGGTTTTTAAATTCGACACTTTTTAATCAAAACATAAAAAGTTGTAGTGCAATCTTCATCAAAGTTGGGCCATGGTTAAAAGTTAAAACATTCAAATACTTCACCAAAGATACATATTGATTAGGCCATGGTTAAGCATTTAAATACAAACTTAAAGACTTATGGTGCTACGGATTTGGCTATGTTTATTCGGTTCGGTTCGGTTATTTGCGGTTATGAAAATAAGAATAACCATAACCGAACCGCAAAAATCGGTTATTAAAAATATAAATAACCAACCCTTCGGTTATTTCGGTTATAGGTTATTTCGGTTCGGTTTTTTCGGTTACGGTTCGGTTAATTCGGTTGTATGCTCACCCCTATGCAAAACCAAGGATTAAAACTAGGATTCAGCTGCTGTTTGCTGAATTCTGGTGTTTCTGGAAACAGGATTGGTCACGTGGCGCGCTAGGGTATCCCTGGGCTAGCGCGTGGCGCGAGGGTGGTTGGTTCTAAGTTTCAACTTTTGGCGAAACAGGTCCTTGCATGCTTAAAACTTGATTTTCGGTACATTTAAGCCCCGTTAACCCCATTTCAAGGCTCTAAAATGAAGTTAAAGTATAGGGAACTTAAAATATGCTTGAAAACATCTCGGATGTCGGTTCGTTTGGTCGTACGGTTGCGTTATTGGGTTAATTACGACGAAAACTCGAATGGACGCAAAAACGATCCAAATTGCGCGACGAATGGTATTTTTGCATTCCAATCCCTAAAATAAAATATTTTAATGATTACAAAAATTTTTGGATGTCCGGATATGTTCAGAACGTAAGATATGCGCGAAAATGCAAACTTATGCACTTTTTGACGCTTTTAGTCCCTGTTTGATCAAAAAGTTTATTTTCACATACCAAACCCCTCAAAGCCTATTTCTAAGCTATGTAAAGGATATATAAGGTATGTTTAGCTTATGATCAAGTTCCAGAATGTTCGTTACCATACGAATCGGCATAGTTTTGTAGTTTGAAACAATTAGTCCCTGCGATCGAATAAACTTGTTTTCGACACACCAAACCCTCCAAAACTTATTTCTAACTTATGTAAAGGTTATTTAAGGTATGTTTAGCCTTTGTCACTATTCTGGAGTGTTTGTCGCGTTAAACTGATTACGTTTACGCATCAGTTTGCGTATAACTTTCCAGAAAGCGATTTAAAGCTCGAAATCGAACTAGAATCAAATCGTAAAATCGTCAAACACAAATACACAAATATTAACACCAAAACGCATAGTTTTATTGATAATTGATATTGTTTTACATCGTACATTGTTTACAGAGCACAGTTGACACAGTCTCCCATACTTTAGGAAATTTCGTCCCGAAATTTTAACTAGAGGAAACTCGTGAAAACAAATGTGGATATTTCGATTTCATTTGGTCCTCACGTTCCCAAGTAAACTCTGGGCCACGTTTGGACTCCCAGAAAACCTTGACTAATCTAATTCGCTTGTTCTTCAACTGTTTGACTGTACGGTCCATTATCTCCACAGGTTTCTCGACAAAGTGCATCGTTTCATCAACTTGAATTTCGTCGAGTGGAATATGAAGATCGGTATCGGCTAAGCACTTTTGTAAATTGGACACGTGGAATGTTGGGTGAATATTCCCAAGTTCAGGAGGTAGCTCTAGTCGATAGGCAACCTTTCCGATCCTTTCAACAATCTTAAATGGTCCAACATATCGTGGTGCAAGTTTTCCTTTCTTTCCAAATCTCACCACTCCCTTCCAAGGGGATACCTTGAGTAGGACACGGTCTCCGACTTAAAATTCCAAGGGCTTGTGTCGCATATCCGCATAACTCTTTTGACGGCTTCTAGCTGTCAGAAGCTTATCTCGAATCTTCTTGATTTTATCTGTTGTTTCCAGAACGAGTTCAGGTCCAGTAAGCTGAGCTTCATCGATCTCATTCCAACAGACAGGTGAACGACATTTTCGACCGTATAAAGCTTTGAATGGTGCCATATTGATGCTAGCATGATAACTATTGTTGTAAGAGAACTCGATCAATGGAAGATGAGAATCTCAATTACCACCAAAGTCTATCACACATGCTCTAAGCATATCCTCCAATGTTTGTATAGTCCTCTCAGATTGTCCAGCTATTTGGGGATGATAAGCAGTGCTTAGATTCAGTTGAGTGCCCATAGCAAATTGCATAGTCTTCCAAAAATGAGATGAAATTCGAGCATCACGATTAGATATGATATCCAAAGTAACACCATGTCGAGATACAATCTCATCAACGTAAATATTGGCAAGTTTATCAGCAGATAGATCCTCGCGAATCAGTATAAAGTGAGCTGACTTCGTTAATCGATCGATAATAACCTAAATAGCATCGTGACCTCTAGATATACGCGGTAATTTAGTGATAAGATCCATTGCAATGTTCTCCCACTTCCGTACCGGTATCTCTGGTTGTACAAGCAAACCAGATGGTCTTTGATGTTCAGCCTTGACTTTGAGACAAGTTAGGCATTTAGATACATACAAGGCAATATCATTCTTCATACCAGGCCACCAGTACTGAGTACGAAGATCCTTGTACATTTTGTCAGCACCAGGATGAATAGAATATCGAGACTTGTGAGATTCGTCCATCACTAAAGTGCGAAGATCGTCTTGTTTCGGAATCCACAAGCGATTCTTGAAACAGAGTAACCCATCATCCTTCGTTTCGAGTTTGAGCTCAAGTTGATGTGGTAATTCCTTACCCATCAGGTTTTTTGTAACATAAGTACATTGAGCTTGAGAGACACGTGATTGGATATCAGATAGAGTGGGAACAAAATGAAGCTTGACTCGTTCCTTTCGGCTCAGCGCATCAGCTACGACATTCGCCTTACCAGGATGGTAGCGAATTTGGCAATCGTAATCGTTGAAGAGTTCAACCCAACGTCGTTGCCTCATGTTCAGCTCTTTTTTATTTAGAATGTGCTGGAGACTTTTGTGGTATGTGAAAACCACACATTTCATTCCATAAAGATAGTGTCTCCAGATTTTGAGAGCAAAAACCACAGCACCCAACTCAAGATCATGAGTTGTGTAGTTCTTCTCATGAACTTTCAATTGTCTTGACGCATAAGCTATGACTTTACGTCGTTGCACAAGAACACAACCAAGGCCTAGATTCGACGCGTCACAATAGACAACAAAATCATCGTTTCCCTCGGGCAAAGATAAAACAGGAGCATCACAGAGTTTTCGTTTCAGCGTTTGGAATGCTTCTTCTTGTTTTGGTCCCACTCAAAAGGCTTATTCTTCTGAGTCAAAGTAGTGAGTGGAACCGTGATCTTCGAGAAGTTCGAAATAAATCATCGATAGTAACCAGCAAGACCAAGAAAAGAACGAACTTCTGTGGGAGTCGTAGGTGTATTCCAATCCTTAATAGCAGCGATTTTGGAAGGATCCACATGAATACCCTGCTTGTTAACAATGTGACCCAAAAATTGAACTTCTTTAAGCTAGAATTCACACTTCGAGAATTTAGCAAAAAGTTGTTCCTTCTTCAGGAGTTCCAGTGTCAAATGAAGGTGTTGCTCGTGATCGGCTCGAGACTTCGAATAAACAAGAATATCGTCGATGAACACAATGATGAACTTGTCTAAATAAGGTTTACAAACCCTATTCATTAAATCCATGAAACTAGCTGGGGTATTCGTCAAACCAAAAGGCATGACTGTGAACTCATAGTGTCCATATCTTGTGCGGAATGCAGTTTTGGGAATATCTTCTTCGAGTACATGAAGCTGATGATACCCAGAACGCAAATCGATCTTGGAAAAACCTATAGCACCTTGCAGCTGATCAAAGAGATCATTGATTCGTGGTAGGGAATATCGCTTCTTGATGGTAAGCTTGTTAAGCTCACGATAATCGATACACATTCAGAAAGATCCATCTTTCTTTTTCACAAACAGGACTGGAGCGCCCCAAGGTGAATAACTTGGTCGGATGAATCCTTTCTCAGATAACTCTTAAAGCTGTTTCGATAACTCTTGCATCTCAGACGGTGCAAGATGATAAGGTGCTTTCGCAATCGGGTTGGCATTGGGTACAAGATCAATATGAAACTCGACTTGACAAACTGGAGGCAAACCAATCAGTTCATCAGGAAACACCTCTGGATAATCTCGAACAATCGGAATATCTTGAATACACTTGCTTTTTCCTTTCTCCTCGGTGACATGTGCCAAAAATGCCACATATCCTTTTCGTAAATAACTTTGGGCTTTCGTACACGACATGAGTTTCAAACCACCTGATGGTTTCTCGCCACGAACCTCTAAAACTTCACCAGACGAAATAGGAATACGAACAATCTTATCGAAACAAACCACCTCAACATGATGTTTGGTTAACCAATCCATCCCCACGATAATATCGAAACTCCCAAGTTGCATCGGTGTGAGGTCAATAGAAAAAAGATGGTTATCGAGGTTCAATTGACAGTCACGAATAACAGAATCGAGTACGATTGGTTTACAAGTAGCAACTTCGATAGATAAGGGTTTCCTCAGTTTAGATCTAGGCATTGCAAGTAAAGGCTCAAATGATAATGATACAAAACTTCTATCGGCGCCAGAATCGAAAAGAACAGATGCAGGTCTATGGTTAACAAGGAACATACCATTAACAACCTCATTGTCAGCCCTCGCCTCGTTAGCATTCAAGTTGTACGATCGTCCACGAGTAGGATTCACATTCGCGTTCGCGTTCACCAATTTCGGGCAGTTGTTGCGGAAATGACCCATTTCACCGCAGTTGTAACATGAACTAGGAGGGAATCTAGCAGCATTCCCCTGAACTGGAGCTTGATTCTGAACAACTTGATTTTGACCCAGACGACAAATGTTGGCCAGGTGCCCAAGTTTACCACAAGTAGTGCATTGCTTACAAGCTTGTTGGGTCGCATGATGACCTTTGCACCTATTGTAGTGAGGTGCAGTACCAGCATATTGTTTCTTCGCAGGAGGTTGTGCCGGTGGGTTCTGAGCGTTCTGATTCGTGACAGCAAAATTCTGGGAAGCCTTGCGCTTCCTCGACCTCCTAGGAGACTCGCCTTTCTTACACTTACCATTTCCTTTATCTTGAACGGTATCGGTCGACTGCTTCTTGTCACCCTTGCGGGTCAGTTTACTTTTTCTGACTTGTGACTCAGTCAGAGTAGCGGCCAATTCGATCGCTTGACGAACAGTGGTAGGATTACTACCAGTCACAATGTCTTGCACAGAACCAGGTAGACAATCGATATACCTCTCAATCTCTATTTCCAATGGGGTAACCATAGTAGGACACAACAAACTGAGCTCCTCATAACGATCCGTATACGCACGGTGTTCTCCCCCATCTTGTTTCAAATCGTTAAATTCTCGTTCCAAAGCCCTAATCTCGTGACAGGGACATAACTCTTTCATCATGAGAGCTCGAAGCTCTTCCCAAGTTTGTGCCATTTCCACATCGGCACCCCTATCACGCATCACACCGTTCCAACATGTAAGAGCACGTTTCTCAAAGACACTTGACGCAAACTCAACCTTACGCTCATTCGGACATTGCACATGTCTGAAGGTGCTTTCCAAACTCTCGAACCATTGTAGGAGCGCAGTTGCTCCTTGAGACCCAGGAAACTTCAATGGTTTAGCCGAATTAAACGTTTTAAAACTACACTGAGCATTGTTATTATTATTGTTGTTGTTCGCTTGATTGATCTGAGTTACTAGGTTCGGAAGCACAACTGCGATTTGCTGAGCGACAAGGGCTGTGATTGCAGCATCTTGTTCGGGATCACGTCTAGGTGGCATATTCTAAAAAGAACAAGGAAACATGAGAAATGAGTGAGATCAACAATTGGATAAACAAAAGAGGTATTGAAAAACATCGACAATGTGACACCTGTGCCTCTCCGACAATCAAAAAAATACCAAATCAATGAAATATTGTGTTTCATACTTGGGATTTGTTTAAATATGTGTATCATGTGCACATATCAATTCATGTTCGATTTCGAGCTTTAAATCGCTTTCTAGAAGGTTATACGCGATCTGATGCGTAAATATAACCAGTTTAATGCAACAAACACTCTGTAACAGTGACATAGGCTTAACATACCTTAAATAACCTTTACATAACTTAGAAATAATTTTTGGAGGATTTGGTGTGTCGAAATCAAATTTATTCGCTTACAGGGACTAATTTCGACAAACTGCGAAAGTATGCCGATTCGTACTGTAACGAACATTCCATTAACCCGATTTCCTTGCTTTGACCCTTTGTAAGTATTCCTTCGTGCTTTTATGCGTTTTAAGCAAAAAAGTCAAATAGTGTTTGACTTTCTGCTTTGACCATTCTTTCGTCAACACGAACTTCGTTTAAACTTCGTAACGTGAGTGTAATCACGATGGTTATAGTCCCGTGTGACTATACCCACTGATTACCACGTTGATTAGGTGTAGTGACGAGTCATAGTTTCGGTCAAAATATGCATTTTGCGTATTTTGCAACCAAACTATTCTTGGGTATCAAAACCGTTTGTTTTGATATCAAACTTGTTTTCAAACCTTGTTAAACATGTTTTAACATGTTTAACTTGTCACTTTTAAATTAGTGCCTGTATAGGGTCGTAAGATAAGCGGTCTAAACAACCGCTTAGACTTTCGAACCCGACACATTTGGTCGATCATTAGGATTCGACCAAGCATGTTTAGTGACCATAGTTGTATAGGGAATAACCTTCTGAGGTTATACCTTATGGTCACTTCGCTTAAGTAGTTGTATGATAGGTAGTTTATATGCATTAGGTAAAATGACCAAAATGCCCTTTTTATGCATAATTGGTATTTAAGCATATGTAACTCAAACTTTTGTCACTTAACTGATTATGCAACATATTTAAACATGTTTAGGCATATAATACTTGTCATAGGACTACTTAGGCGGTCCGAACGCGCTTTGCGTGAACGACGCGTTAAAGTAGCGTAAGCTACCTAAACGGGTCGTGATGGGTCGTAAGCACTAAGGTTAGGTTTCGATTTAGTATGTAGGCTTTGTCAAACCATATCGTATGAGTTCCAACACTCATTTGGTTTACGAAACCGCATCCTATCCGATCTTCCGATTTAGGTCCGGTTATTAATGTAGTTACCCATATTAGGTGCCGTTTGATTTCCGTGATCCCTCTAGCTTTGCTTGGTTGTTGTTCAAGACTTCTAAGCATCCTCAAGTGAGTACATAGTTCCCTCTTTTACTGTTTTCAACTGTTTTGGGGTGAAACACATGTGCCTACTTGTTACTTTTGTGCTTTTCATGTTTTTATATCATATGCTTGTTATGTTCATTAGTACGTACATAGTACATGATTTCAATATGTTTTGCTATGTATGTTCACTTAGCATGCTAGCACATTGATTTTCATATTACCTTTTGTTGCATATGTTCTTCCAGCTTATGGACACATTGTTTTACATATTGAACTGTTTGACCCGTTTGAAGCTGTTTGATTTATGTGAACCGTTTGTAACTGTTTAATTTATATGAACCGTTTGTAACTGTTTGATTTATGTGAACCGTTTGAATCTGTTTGAACCGTTGGGTTAGGGAAGTGATTAGGTAACGGGGCGAGTGTAATGTGATAAAAGCATGGTGGATACGCCGCTGGTACTTCCTATATATAAGTGCTTTTAACACATTATATATCGTTGCGTTATTTAGATCACTTGGGTAAGGTTATCAAAACAAAGTTATATTACAAGGTTTTTCTAACAATATAAAACTTTCGAGTTTTATTTCAAAAACGATTTACAATTTGGGTTTACTTAAACAAATGTTTTGGAGTTAAGATTCATGGTATCGAGATTTTATAAATTATAACTACACTGTTTTAACTTGGTTATTTCAATTTACATTACAAACATTTTACAAAACTTGGTTTTCTAATTATCAATTTACAAAGGTGTTCAAGTTATTTTCAAAATATAAACGAGCCATGAATCTGACACTCACATAAAATCCTATGTACTCGCCGGCATTTTTATGCTGACGTATTTTCACATGTGTTTCAGGTATCATAGTTGGTGATGTTTGATGATGATATTGATGCATGCTCACATAGGAACAGACGAGGCCTTAGTGACTTAATAACAATGAAAGTCTATTTGTTCATGTTTTGTTTCTAATTTCGATTTAATGTAATACATTTAATTCAATAAAACAGAAGTTCAATCCATGTGTTATCAAACAATGATTCTGTTACAACACTCCCCGACGTTTCTGCCACGATTTGTTGTTTTTCGTGGTCGGGGTGTGACAGACAAAACATAAGGAAGGTGATCATTCATTCGTTACCTCGAACATACAAACGATACACAGTGACAAATCAAAGTAAATGGATCAATTTTATGTATCGCGAAGACCTGCTTTTGCTTATAAGTGGATACTCATCCCAAGAGTTCCCAGGTAAGAGTGACTGGTCCGATTATGTGGATTTGTACGAACACTCTAGCCTTAGACATAAAACTCAGGATACAGCCATCCACCCTTCCAGATTGCACGTGTTCACATTATCTAGACCCAAACTTTGACGAGATTTTGAAAACTTAGTGGGTTCAAAACCTTATAATAAATCATCCAAGAATAGATGATTGATTTTCAAATCGGATTTGTTATTGTGTTCTCGTTGTGGTTATCACCTAAAGATAAGTGACGGTATTGTTTTAAAAATCTAAACTCAAGAAACTTGCGTTAGGGTCCTAGAAAAGTTATAGTCTAGGTCAAAATATTGCTAATAACCTAATTCCCTATAACCATTGGCTCTGATACCAACTCTTCTAACACACCCCGACCGCGTAAAACAACGAAACCGCGACGGAAACGTCGGGGCGTGGAGCGACAGAATTATTGTTTCACAACCATGGATTCAAAAGTTCCGTTTTATTAAAATATTAGCATTAAACATTGTCTTAACATTAAGTTAAAACATAACCACATCGTCTATCATTTGTTATTTAGTCACTAAGGCCTCGTCCAGTCCTAAGTGAGCATGCATCCTAGTCGTAATCAACATCATTCGACACCACCTAAAACATATGTAGAAATAAAGTCAGCAAAGAAGTGCCGGCGAGCACATAGGTTTTGTGTGAGTGTCAGATTCTTGGCTCGTTTACATGTTGAAATAACTCGTACCTCTTCGTTAATCGATATTAGAAAACCTTGTTTTGTAAAGGGTTTGAATTGTAAAATGAATAACCAAGTCAAACAGATTGGTTATAGTTTATAAAACCTCGATGCCATGAATCTTAACTCAAAACATTTGTTTAAGTAAACTACATCGTAAATCGTTCTCGTAAAATAACTCGTATGGTTTATATCATTTATTAAACATCGTTTGTGTGACATCGTTTCAAATCGTTCACCCAAGTGAACTAAATAACGCCACGGTATGTAATATGATAAAAGCACTTATATATGAGAAGTACCAGCGGCGTATCTACCATGCTTTTATTATACTACACCCGTCCCGTTATCTAAACACTAACCAAAAACCAATCGTTCGTTCAATTCGTTTAACTCGTTCAAATTGTTTAAATCGTTCAATCGTTCAATATCGTTTAATCGTTCAATCGTTCAAATTGTTCTCGTTTTAATTGTGAAAACTACTTTTGGTCGTCTCGTGGAATACATTCAAACCTTCGTAACTTGTCCATCGTTCAACTCGTATTAACAAAACACCAAAGGGTAAGTTAACAATTAACAGGTTCGGTCGTTACCCACATAGCCCCCACACATAACCATGGGTGCAGTCCGATAACGGGATTTGTCAGATCCTACTGTACCATAACCTAATACTGGTCAGCTTGGCCAAAGCTAATGAATGTTATTCGTTATGTAAATACGTCTAACAAGTTCGTTCACATTATCGAAATCGTTTTAATATAAACCATAGTATTCGTTTTTGAAATCATCGCTTGAAAGCATCAAAATCGTTTAACACATATGAATCACCCCAAAACAATTGAAAACAGTAAAATAGGGGAACTATGTACTCACATTGAAGTGCAAAGTATCCTTGATTAAAGTGAACTAACAAAGTTCGGGAAAACCAAGGAAATCAAGTAGCACCTAGTAATCGGATCACTATGTTAATAAATCGACACCTAAATCGGAAGATCGGGTAGAATGAGGTCTCGTAAACCAAATGAGTATTGGAACTCATGTGATATGGTTTAACAAAGCCTACATTCTAAATCGAAACCTATCCTAAGTGCTTACGACCCGTTAAGGTAGCTTAGGCTACGTTAACGCGTCGTTTGCGCGAATGCGCGTTCGAGACGTCTAACTAGTCCTATTGCAAGTATTATATGCCCTAACATGTTTAAATATGTTGCATAATCAGTTTAGGTGACAAGAGTTAAGTTACATATGCTTAAAATCCAATTATGCATGAAAAGGGCATTTTAGTCATTTTCCTAAGGCATATAAACTACCTATCATACAACTAATTAAACTAAGTGACCATAAGGTATAACCTCAGAAGGTTATTCCCTATACAACTATGGTCACAATATATACTTGGTCGGATCCTAATGATTGACCAAACGGGTCGGGTTCGAAAGTCTAAGCGGTTGTTAAGACCGCTTATCTTACGACCCTATACAAGCACTAGAATAAAAATAACGAGTTAAACATGTTAAAACATGTTTAACCAAGTTAGAAAACAGGTTTTGATATCAAAACAAAGTGTTTTGATATCCGAAGATAGCTTCGTCTCAAAATACGCATAAATACGTACTTTGACCGATACTTTGACTCATCACTTCGACTAATCAACGTGGTAATCAGTAGGTATAGTCACAAGGGACTATAACCATCGTGATTACGCTCACGTCGCAAAGTTCGAACGAAATTTGTGTTGACCAAATCGTGGTCAAAGCAGAAAGTCAAACACTGTTTGACTTTCATGCTTGAAAAACATAAACAAGCATGAAAGAGACTTACAAAGGGTCCAAGCTAAGATCAAGATCAAGAAAACTCAGGTATGAAGCTTCAATAAGTGAAAACTCCAACTTAGAGCAGATCTTGAATGAAATGAGCAAAGAACCAAGTGAAAGACCCATTCTATTTATAGGAAGTTAGGATGAATGAGATCATTCCAAGTGTTATGAAGCTCAAATCTTGACCCTACACTTGTTATCCTATGATTTGGCAACTAGCAAAACAGGCAAACCAGCCCACAACATGCAAAACCAAGGATTAAAACTAGGATTCAGCTGCTGTTTGCTGAATTCTGGTGTTTCTGGAAACAGGCCTGGTCGCGTGGCACGCCAGGGTATCCCTGGGCTTGCGCGTGGCGCGAGGGTGGTCGGTTCTAAGTTTCAACTTTTGGCGAAACAGGTCCCTGCATGCTTAAAACTTGATTTTCGGTACGTTTAAGCCCCGTTAACCCCATTTCAAGGCTCTAAAATGAATTTAAAGTATAGGGAACTTAAAATATGCTTGATAACATCTCGGATGTCGGTTCGTTTGGTCGTACGGTTGCATTATTCAGTTAATTACGACGAAAACTCGAACGGACGCAAAAATGATCCAAATTGCGCGACGATTGGTATTTTTGTATTCCAATCACTAAGATAAAATATTTTAATGATTACAAAAATTTTTGGATGTCCGGATATGTTCAGAACGTAAGATATGCCCGAAAATGCAAACTTATGCACTTTTTGACGCTTTTAGTCACTGTTTGATCAAAAAGTTTATTTTCGCATACCAAACCCCTCAAAGCCTATTTCTAAGCTATGTAAAGGATATATAAGGTATGTTTAGCTTATGATCAAGTTCCATAATGTTCGTTACCATACGAATCGGCATAGAGTCGCAGTTTGACACAATTAGTCCCTGCGATCGAATAAACTTGTTTTCGACACACCAAACCCTCCAAAACTTATTTCTAAGTTATGTAAAGGTATGTTTAGCCTTTTTCACTATTCCAGAGTGTTTTTCACGTTAAACTGATTACATTTATGCATCAGTTTGCGTATAACTTTCCAGAAAGCGATTTAAAGCTCGAAATCGAACTAGAATCAAATCGTAAAATCGTCAAACACAAATACACAAATATTAACACCAAAACACATCGTTTTATTGATAATTGATATTGTTTTACATCGTACATTGTTTACAGAGCACAGTTGTCACAGCTGATGCTCAGCTTTGACCTTTGAGCAAGTGAGACATTTCGAGACGTAAGCGACGATTTCCTTTTTCATACCAGGCCACCAATAGGACGTATGCAAGTCATGGTATATCTTATCAGCACCGGGATGAATAGAGTATCGGGATTTGTGAGCCTCATTAATGATGAGCTCACGAAGATTGTCACGATCTGGCACCCAGATGCGATTGAGATAGTATTGAAGTCCATCAGACTTCGCCACAAGTTGGTCTATAGAAGCACCTCGTATTTGAACGATTAGACTACCTTCGTTGGCTGACGAGTATTGAGCTTCACGAATACAAGCATGAAGATCGCTAGTCATCTGAAAACAGCGGATGCTACTAACATGAGTCTTACGACTGAGAGCATAGGCTATGACAACTGGCACTTTTCCATGAATTTCGTACAATAATAAACAGTAATATGTGCTTTAATGACTTTGTGTGATTGAATTAACAAGATGAATGATTTTCTAATTACTGTCATATACATACAATGGCATTTCATGTTGCAAGATTTTTATCATTACTACATGCAACACAGCATGGTACAATTAGTGCACGAAACAAAGTTAACACAGTTATCAGACAAACTAGAAGTACTGACGGGAGTTCAGTACTTAGACATATGTGATGTTAAGACACAGAATGAGCCTGAAACCAAGAGTTACGCTAGAAATAGTCTGTAGGAACGTAGGGATCATAAGACTGCTTACCTAGTGATGATTTAGGTGCCGGAAAGTGCTAGAAACACACTAAAACTGCAGAATTCTGTAGAAAATAACCAAATTCAGCAATTTTCAGCATTTTAACAACTTAATATAATGCAGAAATGTGGTTTAATGGTCCAGAATATCTTCCTAAGTGTCGGGAATCAAAACTGTCATAAAAGACAACATAAAGCACACCAAACTGCGTAATTTAGCACCTTAATGAACCGGTAACTAACCGAACAACCGGACACTACCCGAAACACCAAATTTTCACTAGAAGCATTGTTTTAGCGTTACGAAGCTAGTTATGGTAACCGAACATCACAACACGTCCTATACACCCTAAACACATATCACACTAACTAATACACTTATAATCTAACTAGAATGATAACTAATGTTTGAAACTTAACCATGACCCCCTCCCCCTCAAAACCGGTTATAGACATGGGGTCCCACTTTTGATTTCTTTTGATTAAATTAATTGATATGCTAGAGAAATGAGGAACATTTTAACCAATATACAATATAATGTTGGAGGTAACTTCTATTAAACCTCAAGTCCTAAATTCCCTTATCATTTTCATCATCATCAAGTTCACAAACTCCTTTCTTCACCTCTCTAGTTCACGGCCCCAAACCCCCATTCCATACCATCATTTTCTAGCTTCCCTCCATACATTCTAAGGTGATTCTAAGGTATCTCAAGCCTATCTAAGAAGGTTACAAGCATAGGAATTGGAAGGACCACCTTCGAGTGCTTTTATCCACCTCAAATCTTCATCACTTTGCTTCTTGTTCTTCCCTAGCCATAGTGCTAGTAGTAAGCTTCTTTGATCCTATTTTTACTTCTAATTTTAGTGGTTAAAAGGTTATGTAATGTGTCAATCTAATGAAACTCAAAGAATAAGAAGATAACTCTTCACATAAAGCTTAAAATCATAATAATCTATGTTGATTTAGTGTATGTATGAATCTTGATTGTTGATTTCTTGTGTTTATGATGTTAAACATCATAAGAAGCTTGCTAGATTGTGATTAAACACATGATCTAGCAAGTGAGAGGATGAATCTTGTGAAAAACAAGATGATCATCCTTTATGTTTCTCATGAACTTGAAAATGAGGATGATTTTGTGCATGATGAAGTATGATACATGTTAAAAGTCTTGTAAATGGATGATTTCAAAACTAATATTCTCAAGAAACCAAGTTTATTTACAAGATTTACAAAGTCATGATTTCTAAGGAAACTAATCATATATTTAGTGTTAAATCAAGACTAGAAATATGTTTGTAACAAGAAAAATACAAAAGAATCATTTTTAGAAAAATCATCTCATAAGTTGTGAAAGATTAAATTCTTCATGAATGAGATTTATAAGCAAATAACCATGTTTTAAAGGGTAACTAAACCTACTAAATAACATACTAAGTTACTACAACTTTTTACAAAATTTCAAGTTCATGTCAAAGTGTAAATTTGCATATTTAAAGCATGTGGTAAGTATTGTTTATGTTATTGATGATGATTTTAAAAGAAAATGATATGCTTTAAAAGTGTTTACAAATAAATTTTTGTAGAATTTAAACACTTAGAAACATATTTTTAAACAAGTGTTTACAAATAAATTTTGATCATGATTTTTCATATAAAATTTGCCATAAATTTTGTTACAAAAAGTGCAAGTATTGGAGATTGATTTTTGATAAATAAAAGTGACTAAGTATATATTTAGGAAAATATATTTAGATGTCACACTTGTGTGCTACTTGTATATTATGTGTATTAGTTATATTAATTTAGAACTTGAAAATAATATAACTTGCCACAAATACAAGCATTACAATACAAAATATTACCAAGAATCCCAAGAAAACATATATATAATTTATACCCGAATATTTGCCAAACCGAACACGGACGTATAGACTACACTTATATATATTCCAGAAATAGATTTATATTTTGACAAATGAGTTAAACGGTATTTTGGAAACCATAGAAACGGAAATTATAGTTTTTACAAGTATTACAAGGACATATCATATTTTTACCAAGTAGAAAACATATTATTTTGGATGGAGAAAAATAGATATATTTTCTAGAACATTTAGAAGATATATTATTTTGAAGAAAATATATTTCCTGCAACAAATTTAGAATATCTTATTTTTGGGGTGAAAAATGGATTTATAAATATTTTCTAAGTTAATCTTGAAAATATATTATTTTTGAGGTTTATATGAAAATATAATTATTTTTGCCAAGGAAGAATTATAAATAATTTCCTATAAAAGTTTTCTTAAAATATATATATTTTAAGAATACAAATTGGTGATTTTTATTGGTTAAAAATAATATTCCGGAAAATGTAAATACAAAAATTAAGTATAAGAATACTTAATAAATACAAGAAAATACGTATTCTCGTATGTACGAATACACACCGGAATACACCACAAATACTTGGCAAAATACGCAAGTATAATTATACCCATACTTGGGAAATATCCATGAAAAGAATTACAAAACGAACTAAGGCAAACATATATTATTTTGACAATATTCCAAATAAATGGATGAAAATAATTTAAGTTAAAATATTATTATTTTAACTAATAATTATATACTTTGAAATTATATAATGTACATTAAAGATGTAACTCAAAGTATACCAAGACTTCCAAAATGAGTCTTAATGAACAACTAAGACAAAGAGTCGTTACATGACCTAAACGACTAATAAAACATGGCACGTGTGTAGGTAGTTGTACGACTCATAGAAGGACCTTTGAACATACGAGATAGCAGGACGCAAACTTGTGAGTTCATGTCCCCCTTTTCTCTTAACGGTTTTCAGATTTATAACTCTCGGGGGTGGAATACATGTTACATATGTTACAATGGTATGATTTGGCTATGAAATGAACTGTTAGATCATGTGAGCATAGGCTGAAACTGAAATGCCAATAACTCTCATAAAAATCATGGACAAAGGTTAGATCTAACGGGTATGGCCGAGCACCACTCATGGTCCTTATGTGACCACTTAGAGTGCTTTAGTGTCCTAGTCGAGGTGATTCAACAACGGTCAAGGGGATTTGACACAGTCAAGGTGATTTGATACGGTCAAGGGAATTTGACACAGTCAAGGTGATTTGACACAGTCGAGGGGAATTCGACACAGTCGAGGGGATTTGACACTAATAAAAGTCTACTCGGAATAAGTACTCCCTATGTTGTTACATACATTAATGTCCTTGCAAAACATTAATTGATCTGTTCATAGACGCTTTTCATACCTGTTTTCAAAGGAGTCTCTCAAATGTTTACAAGTTTATCAGTACTCATATAAAACGCATGAACTCGCTCAACTTTTGTTGATGTTTTTCAAAATTACATGTATTTCAGGAAACAAGTTGGATCTTGGACGCTGGTGTTGTTCTGGATGTAAAATTTCAAGTTTAGATGTCATCCACTTTTGTTGGTTTGTAACTTAATCGAAGGTTGTATTGTTTGAAACTTAAATGACTGGTGTTTATAATGTTTTGGACTTTATGAATGGATGAACATCATTTTGATCATATAGTTGTTTATTATAATCGAATGCAATGAGAACCAATCAAGTCACACGCATACGCTTTCGCAAAAGTCAGGGTGTGACAGTTTGGTATCAGAGCTTCGATTGTAGTGAACTAGGATTCCTTCTCGAGTCTAGACTACAATCACTAGGATTCTCTCACGAAAACATTTTTACAAAAAGGTTTTTCATTGCATTTACGAAAGCGCAAGATCCATGAGTCAAACATTTTTTAGAGAAAAGACAAGGCAAGGACATTAGTAGGGAGGAGAATACACCAAATTAAAATGCAAATTGAGGTATAGTCTACGTGAGATAGACTTACCAAAGACAAAATGACCTCCCCTCCGAAAGGAAAAACGAGAGTTATATTAGTGACATGATGCATCTATTTTCCTGTTTATACTAAGTAACATATTTATTCATTAATATATATGCGTATAAGGGTACGAAATAATTATTGATGTAAACGAGATACCTTCGACTCTGAATCCTATTATTGTTCTTGACTCGCACGATGAGACTATCGACCTAACGTTTATTGCAAAGCTCATGGCTGGAATGATTACCAAACGAGATCCTGAGCTGATTTCAGTAGAAGATGGCTGTTCTTCCCTCTCGAGTGTGAAAGTGCCTAACTACGGTAGTGACGGCGAGGAGGAGGAGGCAACCTTGGATAACAACCTTATCAGCAGGATGAAGTCCCTGTGGCTTTTGTGAAACAAGATTGGCGACACTCTTGTCCAGTCAAGGAAGTTGAGGTACTCATCTAGAAGGTGCCCTTCCAACTACTAGGAATTCTCCTTATTCCTATTACGTCTAAGCATCGTGCCTATTCTCGCGTAACGATAACGGATGTTAGCGCATGGAACACCACAATGGTTCTTTCCATGTCGGAGGTATAAGGACAGTATTGTCCCCTCTTTGGTTGATCATCTGCTTTGAACAAGGGAAAATTGGGGTGACCATGCAAGACAATTTATTATTACGAGGGCCTACGTAATAACAAATTGTAGTGCATAGGGAATCCTGGTAGACTCTGCGGGTCAAGCTAATGATCACCACCCATCCAAAAATTTCTAAGTGTTCTCACCTTCATCTAGTAGAACGATACCCAGATAGTTACTATAACACTCTGCAAGTAGGAAATCTATTTTTGCCTACTTCGTGTCTGACACTTCTACTCGTATACGAGTCGTTTGGGAACCGATATCTAAACAAGTGAAGATGGCTAATACTCGGGAAAGATGCAGTAACTTTACACTCTCTATCACCCCTATATGTGCTAGAAATGCACAACCCCCATCTCTTGGGAAGTATACCCGTCTTTGTGAAACTAAAGACCTAAGCAGACCAATGTAGAAGGAAAATAAC
Organism: Helianthus tuberosus; assembly: GCA_030545235.1. Classification (NCBI taxonomy): domain Eukaryota; kingdom Viridiplantae; phylum Streptophyta; class Magnoliopsida; order Asterales; family Asteraceae; genus Helianthus; species Helianthus tuberosus. The sequence continues at coordinate 85,070,261 of CM060371.1, read as the reverse complement.
TACTACCTTCATATTATGGAACTTGTATGACCGAGGTGATGTAACCTCGAGTTCATTTTGTTTTCCTCTGATAAAAACAATAAGCCAAGTTGTCAAGCATATGTGAAAGCTCAGTGGTTGTTTTCTTACTTATACATTGTTGATTATATATGCATGTGATATTAGGTGATTATATGTTTGCTTGTGGTGATATATATCTCATAGACAATTATTGAATGTTGTCTAACCTACCCCATACCTTTTGCCAGAAGAAAATGCCTCCCAGACTTGACACAGACACTACTACGTTACCAAGGATAGAAGCCGAACTACAAGAGTGCAGAGGCCCTCTGCTCCGAACATAGCGGTGGTACCTCTGGGAATAATCCCCCAAATACCTATAAACAATTCTTGGACTGCAAGCCCCTAAATTTCGATGGCACTGGGGGTGTTGTCGCCTTCGTACGCTGGGTGGAGAAAACGGACTCCGTATTGAGAATGAGCAAATGTGCTCCAGAACAAAGAGTTACGTACATTTTGGGCTGTTTCTTGACGGAGCGCTCTCGTGGTGGAACCTCCAGGTGCAGACATTGGGTGAAGCTGCTGCATATGCATTAACGTGGGATGAACTGAAGGAGTTGATGCGCAAAAAGTATTGTTCCCGAGCAGAGATTCAGAAATTGGAAACGGAATTCTGGAACTTAAAGATGGATGGTCCGAGAATAGCCGAGTATATCCAACGTTTCCATGATTTATCAAGGGCCGTTTCCTATCTTGTCGAGCCAGAATTCAAGAGAATCGAGCGGTTCATTTGGGGACTTGCGCCTAAAATCCTAAGCATGGTTACTGCCGCAAAGCCTCCAACCATCACGGAGGCTATCGATTTGAGTGTTACGCTTACTGAAGAAGCTCTTCGAATGGGGAAGTTGTCGGAATCTGAGGCAAACAAGAAGGAGACTCACGTGGAGTCTTCGGGCAATAACAAAAGAAAGTTTTCGAACCTGAAGGTAGGCACCCAAGCCAGTTATAACAACTCTATTGCAAACAAAAGAAGGGAAGTGAACCGGTCTCGTGGCATGAAAGCTAATGGAGCCACTAATAAGGCTGGTGGTAAGGTTTATTTGGGGACTAAGCCGAGATGTAACGAATGCAAGTTTCACCATGAAGGTTGATGTCTGAGGCCTAAGTGCGATAGGTGTGGAAAAGAAGGACACAGCAAGGATGCCTGTTGGTCGAAGTATCCCAAACAAGGAGGAAATGATGACTGCAACCAAGATGGAAACGATAATGGTAGAGTTCCAGGTTGCTTCAAATGTTGTAACGTGGGGCACTTTAGGAAGGATTGCCCTAGGAAGGACCAAGCGAGGAAGAGTCTTCACGATCGGAGCTCGTGAAGCACGCCAGGATCCAAATATGGTTACGAGTACGTTCCCTACTAACCAACTCTATGCATTCATTTTGATTGACACTGGCGCCGACTTTAACCTTGTATCCTTAGAACTTAAGAACCTACTTGGCCTAGTTTCAAGTAGAATAGACGTCCCGTATTCTTTAGAATTGGCAAATGGAAGGTTAGTTAAAGCAAATGAGGTGATTAAGGATTTTATTCTGGAACTTAGAAAGCAGGAACCTTCTAATACCTATTGACTTGGGAAGTTATAACGTTGTAGTCGGCATGGATTGGATATCCAAGACTAGAGCCGAGGTTGTTTGTCATGAGGAGAATCATTCGCATCCCACTTGCGAATGATGAAACACTTATAATACACGGCCTTCATGCAGTTGATACAATGACGCTGGGCCCATAAGGCGGTGGATTGCGGCATCCTACATTGGTCATAGAGACACAGAAGCGCCTCCGAATAGGGTTGCATGGCCTCCCTTTCCCATATTGTCGAAAAAGAGACCAAGGAGCCAAAGTTAGAAGACATCCCCGTTGTGAAGGAATTTCCAGAAGACTTTCCCGAAGACTTGACTGGGTTACCTCCACAGCGACAAGTGGAGTTTAGGATAAACCTAGTGCCAAGAGTGGCACCCGTGGCGAAGGCACCTTACCGAATAGCTCCGTTCGAGATACAAGGACTAGCGACTCGACTACAAGGACTGCTAGAATGAAGGATTCACCAGACCGAGCTTCTCACCTTGGGGAGCTCCAGTGCTATTCGTTAAGAAGAAAGATGGCAATTCCCTTTTGTGAATCAACTTTAGGGAATTGAATATCAAGAATCGGTATCCCCCGCCGAGGATTGATGACTTATTCGACCTATCGCAAGGTTCTAGCTACTACTCGAAGATCGACTTGAGGTCGGGGCATCATCAACTATGAACACGAGGAGAAAATATCCCTGGAGCGGCCTTTTGGACTCGCTATGGGCATACGAGTTCCTCGTCATGCCGTTTGGCTTAACAAACACACCAGCAGTATTCATGGACCTCATAGATAGGGTGTGCAGGCCATATCTGGATAAGTTTGGGGATATGTTCATTGATGACATCCTTATTTACTCGCGAACCTAGGAGGATTATGAGCAACGTCTGCGAGTTATCTTGGAACTTTTGGAGAAAGAACAATTGTATGCAAAGCTGTCGAACTGCGAACTTTGGATTCGCAAGGCAAAATTCTTAGGTCACGTGGTAAATGAGAACGGAACATTATACTTCATGGAACGACTTTGAGTTCCGTTTCACGACAATTTACGTACGCTTATTTTGAGACAAGGCTCATAGGTCAAGGTACTCGATCCATCCTGGATCCGACAAGATGTACCAAGACTTGAAGGATTAGTATGGGTGGCCCAGGATGGAAGCTGATATAGCTACATATGTGGGCAACTGTCTTACTTATGCCAAAGTTAAGACAGAATACCAGAAACCATCAGCGATGCTGCAACCGCCTGAGATTCCCATGTGGAAGTGGGAACGAATCTCAATAGACTTCATTACAAAGCTACCAAGAACCCAAAGAGGTCACGATATGATTTGGGTGACTATTGATCAACTCACCAAGTCTGCACATTTCCTACCGAACAGTGAGGAAGACAGCCCAAGGAAGTTAGCAGAGATTTATCTTAGAGAGATTGTGGCACGTTATGGAGTGCATGTTTCTATTTTATCCGATCGAGGTGGTCGTTTTACGCCGAGGATAAGGCAGACGTTTCAGAAATCGTATCACGGTTGAACCTTAGCACTGCATTTCACCCTCAGACTGACGGCCAGAGTAAACGAACGATACAGACTTTGGTAGACATGATACGTGCTTGTGTGATGAACTTTGATGAAAAGTTGGAATACTCACTTGCCCTTAGTGGAGCTCTCCTACAATAATATTTATCACACCCGCATTCAGGCCGCCCCGTTTGAAGCTTTATATGGACGTAAGCGTCGGTCCCCATTGTGTTGGGCGGCGACCGGAGATAAACGATTTATTGGCCCCAAGTTGGTTCCGGAAACTACAGACAAGATCGTTCAGATACATGATCGTATCAAGTCAAGCACGTGGTATACAGAAAAGCTTCGCCGAAAAGCGGCGGAAACCTTGGGATTTGAGTTTGGAGATGTGGTTTTAATGAAAGTTTCGCCTTGGAAAGGCGTAGTACGATTTGGAAAAGCATGGGAAGTTCAACCCACGGTATTTTAGACCTTTCGAGATCCTGGAAGGGGTTGGAACGGTTACATACAAACTAAGACTCCCAAAGGAACTTAGCAGTGTTCACGACACGTTTCACGTGTCTAACCTCAGGAAGAGTACTACTCAAGAAACAGTCCTCATTCCCACAAACAAGATTCACATCAACGACAAACTCCAATTTACTAAAGAACCTTTTAAGGTTATGGATTGGAAGTCCACAAAACACAGAGAAGTCGTTTTAAACTTGTTAAAATTCGTTGGAATTCACGTCATGGCCCAGAATTTACTTGGGAAAATGAAGACCAAATTAAGTCTAAGTATCCACATTGATTCACAACTCCCCTGCGACTGATAACATAGCTTGAATTTCTGGGCGAAATTCTTTTAACGGGGGAGAATGTGACAATTGGCACTTTTCCATGAATTTCGTACAATAATAAACAGTAATCTGTGCTTTAATGACTGTGTGTGATTGAATTAACAAGACGAATGATTTTATGATTACTGTCATATACATACAATGGCATTTAATGTTGCAAGATTTTTATCATTACTACATGCAACACAGCATGGTACAATTAGTACACGAAACAAAGTTAGCACAGTTATCAGACAAACTAGAAGTACTGACGGGAGTTCAGTACTTAGACAGACGTGATGTTAAGACACACAATGAGCCCGAAACCAAGAGTTATGCTAGAATAGTGTGTAGGAAAGTAGGGATCATAAGACTGCTTACCTAGTGATGATTTAGGTGCAGGAAAGTGCCAGAAACACACTAAAACTGCAGAATTCTGCAGAAAATAACCAAATTCAGCATTTTTCAGCATTTTAACAACTAAATATAATGTAGAAATGTGGTTTAATGGTCCAGAATACCTTTCTAAGTGTCGGGAATCAAAACTGTCATAAAAGACAACATAAAGCACACCAAACTACGTAATTTAGCACCTTAAAGAACCGGTAACCAACCGAACAACCGGACACTACCCGAAACACCAAATTTTCACTAGAAGCATTGTTTTAGCATTACGAAGCTAGTTATGGTCACCAAACATCACAACACATCCTATACACCCTAAACACATATCACACTAACTAATACACTTATAATCTAACTAGAATGATAACTAATGTTTGAAACTTAACCATGACCCCCCCCCCCCCTCAAAACTGGTTAAAGACATGGGGTCCCACTTTTGATTTCTTTTGATTAAATTAATTGATATGCTAGAGAAATGAGGAGGAACATTTTAACCAATATACAATATAATATTGGAGGTAACTTCTATTAAACCTCAACTCCTAAATTCCCTTATCATTTTCATCATCATCAAGTTCACAAACTCCCTTTTTAACATCTCTAGTTCACGGCCCCAAACCCCCATTCCATACCATCATTTCTAGCTTCCCTCCATACATTCTAAGGTGATTCTAAGGTATCTCAAGCCTATCTAAGAAGGTTGCAAGCATAGGAATTGGAAGGACCACCTTGGAGTGCTTTTATCCACCTCAAATCTTCATCACTTTGCTTCTTGTTCTTCCCTAGCCATAGTGCTAGTAGTAAGCTTCTTTGATTCTATTTTTACTTCTAATTTTAGTGGTTAAAAGGTTATGTAATGTGTCAATCTAATGAAACTCAAAGAACAAGAAGATAACTCTTCACATAAAGCTTAAAATCGTAATAATCTATGTTGATTTAGTGTATGTATGAATCTTGATTGTTGATTTCTTGTGTTTATGATGTTAAACATCATAAGAAGCTTGCTAGATTGTGATTAAACACATGATCTAGCAAGTGAGAGGATGAATCTTGTGAAAAACAAGATGATCGTCCTTTATGTTTCACATGAACTTGAAAATGAGGATGATTTTGTGTATGATGAAGTATGATACATGTTAAAAGTCTTGTAAATGGATGATTTCAAAACTAATCTTCTCAAGAAACCAAGTTTATTTACAAGATTTACAAAGTCATGATTTCTAAGGAAACTAATCATATTTTTAGTTTAAATCAAGACTAGAAATATGTTTGTAACAAGAAAAATACAAAAGAATCATTTTTAGAAAATTCATCTCATAAGTTGTGAAAGATTAAATTCTTCAAGAATGAGATTTATAAACAAATAACCATGTTTTAAAGGGTAACTAAACCTACTAAATAACATACTAAGTTACTACAACTTTTTACAAAATTTCAAGTTCATGTCAAAGTGTAAATTTGCATCTTTAAAGCATATGTTAAGTCTTGTTTATGTTGTTGATGATTGATGATGATTTTAAAAGAGAATGATATTTAAAAGCATGGAAACCTCCATTTTTAAGGGGAAACTATGGCAAAAATTTTGTAGAATTTAAACACTTGGAAAAATATTTTTAAACAAGTGTTTACAAATAAATTTTGATCATGATTTTTCATATAAAATTTGCCATAAATTTTGTTACAAAAATTGCAAGTATTGCAGGTTGATTTTTGATAAATAAAAGTGACTAAGTATATATTTAGGAAAATATATTTAGATGTCACACTTGTGTGCTACTTGTATATTATGTGTATTAGTTTTATTAATTTAGGACTTGAAAATTACAAAGTATATTTAGTGAACAACTAAGACAAAGAGTCGTTATATTTAGTGTCCAGGTTGAGGTGATTCGACAACGGTCAAGGGGATTTGACACAGTCAAGGTGATTTAACATAGTCGAGGGGAATTCGACACAGTCGAGGGGATTCGACACTAATAAAAGTCTACTCGGAATGAGTACTCCCTATGTTGTCACATACATTAATGTCCTTGCAAAACATTAATTGATTTGTTCATAGACGCTTTTCATACCTGTTTTCAAAGGAGTCTCTCAAATGATTACAAGTTTATCAATAATCATACAAAACGCATGAACTCGCTCAACTTTTGTTGATGTTTTTCAAAATTACATGTATTTCAGGAAACAAGTTGGATCTTGGGCGCTGGTGTTGTTCTGGATGTAAAATTTCATGTTTAGATGTCATCCACTTTTGTTGGTTTGTAACTTAATCGAAGGTTGTATTGTTTGAAACTTAAATGACTGGTGTTTGTAATGTTTTGAACTTTATGAATGGATGAACATCATTTTGATCATATAGTTGTTTATTATAATCGAATGCAATGAGAACCAATCAAGTCACACGCATACGCTTCCGCAAAAGTCAGGGTGTGACATCGGCCACGACATTCGCTTTACCAGGATGGTAGCGAATCTCGCAGTCATAGTCGTTAAGCAACTCCACCCATCGTCCCTGACGCATATTCAGTTCCTTTTGGTTAAAGATGTGCTGCAGGCTCTTATGGTCAGTGAAAACCACACACTTAGTACCATATAGGTAGTGTCGCTAAATCTTTAACTCAAAAACAACTGCGCCCAGCTCGAGATCATTGGTAGTATAGTTTTTCTCATGTATTTTGAGCTGTCGAGAGGCATAAGCGATGACCTTGTCTCGCTGCATGAGGACACAACCAAGACCACGGTTCGAGGCATCGCAATATACCACGAAATCATCATTCCCATTAGGGAGAGCAAGTACAGGAGCATTACAAAGCAAGTTCTTAAGAGTTTGAAAAGATTCCTGTTGCTCAGGACCCCAAGCAAAAGGATTCTCTTTCTGAGTTAACCAAGTGAGAGGAACAACGATCTTTGAAAAGTTTGAGATGAATCGACGATAATAACCCGCCAATCCTAAGAAGGAACGAATCTTAGATGCAGATTTAGGCGTGATCCAATTCTTCACTGCTTCAATTTTGGAAGGGTCAACATGAATTCCTTGTTTGCTAACAACGTGCCCGAGAAATTGTACTTCTCTAATCCAGAATTCGCACTTAGAAAACTTTGCGTATAAGCGTTCACCATGTAATAGTTCTAACATGAGGCGTAAATGGCGTTCATGATCAGCTTGGGTTTTTGAATAAATGAGAATATCATCAATAAAAACTATTACAAAACGATCTAAGTAAGGTTTACAAACACGATTCATAAGGTCCATGAACACAGCGGGTGCGTTGGTCAAGCCAAAAGGCATAACCACGAACTCGTAGTGTCCATGACGGGTGCGAATTGCTGTTTTGGGGATGTCTTCTTCGAGGACTCGAAGTTGATGATAACCAGATCGAATGTCGATTTTAGAGAAACAACTTGCGCCTTGTAGTTGGTCAAATAGATCATCAATGCGAGAGAGAGTATAACGATTTTTGACAGTGAGTTTGTTGAGTTCACGGTAGTCTATGCACAAGCGAAACGAACCATCTGTCTTCTTGACGAAGAGCACAGGAGCACCCCAAGGTGAGGTACTTGGACGTATAAAACCCTTGTCGAGTAGTTCTTGTAGTTGACTAGATAACTCTTGCATCTCCGAGGGTGCAAGTCGGTAAGGAGCCTTGGCAACAGGAGTCGAACCAGGTACGAGATCAATACAAAAATCAACAGATCGAGGTGGATGAAGACTAGGAAGATCTTTAGGAAAGACATCAGGGAAATCACACACTACTGGAATATCACTTACGCTCTCTCCCTTGCCCTTTTCTTCCACCACGTGGGCTAGAAAGGCAAAGTACTGTTTACGTAGGCATTTATTCACTTGAGTGCATGACATCAGTTTCAGTCCTCTAGAAGGTCGGTCTCTATAGACATGTAAAGTATCACCAGACGGTAGAGGTAAACGAACGTACTTCTCGTGACAAGCGATTTCAGCATGGTTCTTTCGTAACCAATCCATGCCTACTATGATATCGAAACTACCCAACTGCATGGGTATGAGGTCAATAGTGAAAACGTGATCATTAAGAGTAAGGAGACAATCATGGAGAATAGAGTCGACTAAAATAGATTTACCATCAGCAATCTCGACTGAGAACGACTTAGGTAGTTTAGAGCGTGCACAGTTTAACAAAGATTCAAATTCAACGGATACAAAGCTTTTATCCGCACCAGACTCAAATAGGATCGAAGCGTAAAGATTATTGACGAGAAACGTACCATTAATGAAGTCATTGTCTTTCTGAGCTTGCTTGGCGTTGATGTTGAATGTGCGTCCTCGTGCAGGCTCATGCATCCTGTTGCGGCTGCTCTTTATTCAACTGAGGGCATTGAGGACGGAGATGAGTGGTATCACCACACTTGTAGCAGGCTCGTACGTTGTTTGCTGGTTTGGGGTTCTTGGGAGCTTGTTGAACTTGGTTGGTCTGGCGGCAGTAAGGAGCTATGTGACCATAGCGGTTGCATGAAGTACAATGGCGACAAGCAGAATTGGCAGGGTGATGATAGTGACAAGTATCGCACTTGGGATGAACCCCAGTGCACGACTTCTTTGTGTTTTAAGGAGAAGTAGGGTTTGGATTTGCAGTAGGTACAATCGCATTGCAGCCAGATTTTTGAGACTTTCATTTCTTATTCTTGCCACCACTTGATTGCTGGGTGATCTGGTTAGCTGCTTTCGAGGGGGCAGGTGTGCCAAACTATTTATCACGAACTCGGTTGTTGTTCAGGCTTGCTGCTAGTCGGTAAACTTCTTCGATAGAGTCTAGCTGTCCTGCTTTAATGGAGTTACGCATGCTAGATGGTAACCCATGAATGTACTTCATGATCATGTGTTTAGGAGTAGACACTAAATGAGGCACGATTATGCTGAGTTGCTTGAAACGGGTGGTATAGGCCAGATTGTCATCGCCAACTTGTTTTAGATGCCAAAACTCATCCTCGAGCTTTTGCTGCTCATGCGGAGGGCAGAATTTTGAGCATCATCAATTCCCTAACCTCGGCCCATGGTAAAGCATAAGCTTCCTCATTGGAGCGGATGTTTCTCTCATTGGTCCACCATTCCAAAGCTCTGCCTTGGAAAACACCAGTAGCACTCCTAGTCTTAAGATGTTCTGGGCACTCACTGTTGATGAAGGTAACTTCAATGCTTTCGAACCATTCCAGCATTGCAGCCACCCCATCGCTGCCCGTGAAAAGTTTAGGATTGCAGGAGAAAAAGTATTTGTAGTTGAAACTCACAGGCTTAGGTTGGACCGCTTTCGAGTCAACAGAGGAGGGAGGAGTGTTTGAACCCTGAATTTCAGTGACAATCTTGGGAACAATACGTGCTATCTGATCAGCCATGAAGGACATCATCTTCTTCTGAGAGTTAACCTTAGACCTCTTGTGAGGGTTTGAAAGTCGGCTCGATGACATCTAAAGATTCAGAACAAGGATCAGATGAGACTTGATCATAATGTTTTCATTAAATTGATTCGTATCACAAAGTACATCACATAGCTCATAAATGTTTCAAATAGTATCACATCGTACATATGTTTCACATAGCATAACAAGTTTTCATATTGTATCACATAGATAACGAAAGCATCATAAATTTAATTTGTTCACGAGAGATTATTATTGTTTTAGATTGCAAAGATACGTGCAAAGTGTGTAACGATTTTGAAACGAGCGAAATAAGTATAAAACCACATAATAATCGAGATAACATAAAAGAGAGGCTCATAAAACATAGGATTCTTTCGGGCAGAGAAACGCCGACTATTCCAAAGTAAATCAAAGCTCTTTCTCGAATAAAAGAGACGTGATTTGGCCTAATAGACAAATACTCTCATATAATCGACCAACGATATTTGTCCTTCCAGTTACCACACGCTCTTAATTCAATCCGAGAATTTAAAACTTTGGCGAGATTGAAAATCGAAGAGTGGGACTAGTTATCAGGATGCGAGTTTCACCTCTAACTTGGTAACATCGTACCCTAGTATGGTTGGTACTTATCAAAAGATAAGACCACTAGATTATGAGATGGAAATTTCCTTTAAGGTTTGGATGTCACTCCTGGCTTGAGGGTAAATTTCGTGCAAAATACAAGGTATAGCGGAATGAAAGTCATCACCAAAGGTGGGAATCACCCCTATTTTGATGAGTCATTTCGATTGTGTTACAAGAGTGTCTTCAAAGCATCCAAGTGTGTATTGTGTTAGCCTTAGGAAAGGCATGTATATTGAGAGACCAAAGAGAACAGATAGAAACAATTAAGGGAGAATGCAAGTAGTCTTAAAGAACACATAGTGAGAATGTTCCTAAACTATAGACTAGGCAAAAACATTCCTACTTTTCCTAATTCCCTATAGTTATGGCTTTGATACCAATTTGTCACACCCCAACCGATGGCGAAAATATCGGGGCGGGATGAACTAATCGCTCAAAGCATCATAACGCTACTTGTGTCAATATAGATTAATCAAAATTTCATAATAAGTCTAGATTGTCATACAAGCCAAAACATAGACAAAATTGTATCAAACGTCACCAAAATTTAAACATTGTTCAAAATATTGTTTTTCTAAGGTGTGTATGTAAAGTCACCCTAGCTTGATTCTTCAACGTCCAAACTTATCAACCTGCAACATGTATTAAAATAAAATCAACAAAAATGTTGGCGAGTATACAAGTTTAATACGTAGCATAATGTTAGTGCATATGTCTGTTGACTTCGTCTTGTATTGAGTCATGCAATAGAATAGATAGACCAGAAAGCACGAAATGCCAGAAAGCACGAAATGCCAGAAACCACGAAATGCCAGAAAGCATGAAAATTTTCGTGGGGACTGCCATTACTATAAATAGGTGAGTCTAGGTCTTTATTTGTAACTTTGCAATTCCAGTAGCGAAGCTCTGCTGAAGTGTCTCCAGCTCGTGTAACTTTGTCAAATCAATACAAGTGACAGTTAAAGTGATTCTTAGTGCATATCAAGCTGATTCAACATCAATACGTCTGATTCCGCCTCTCGTATTGATCTAAAACTCTTCTAAACGACTCGTTTAGGTCGAATCTCGATCCTACAAGTGGTATCAGAGCTCAGGAGGAAGAGTTCTTACCATTTCAGCTTGTTTTCATCCGAAAATCTCATTTCTACTCACTTTCTACACATTTTTTTCAAAATTAACCAAGATTTCACGGTTAAAATGGCCTGATTTTTACATATAACAAGCGAAATACTGTTTTAATCAATCCGTGAACATATTAGACCCTAATTCAGACTAAATCTTGATCAATTTGTCAAAAAACCTTCCGATTGTTCGACAAACTTTTCAGTTCGCACGAGATTTCATCACTTCGCACGAAGTCATCATTCAGATCGCACGAAGCTGACCTTCAGTTCGCATAAGACCTTCATTTCGCATGAAATTTGGCTCAGATCGCGTGGTTTAACACCAGTTCGCATGAAGTAAGAAAAATTGATCCAGTTCGCTTGAAAGATTCTCAGTTCGCACGAAGTGAACTGTAAGTTCACACGGTTTGATTTGTATCCCAGTTCGCACGGATTGGAAAGATAACCAGTTCGCACGGATTGGAAATAAACCAGTTCGCACGAAGTCTAAACCTCAGTTTGCACAATCTGATAAGTAAACCAGGTCGCATGAATTTTGAACCAGGTCTTGCGGTGTGATTGAACTAGATCAGGTCTGGTGGGGTGTTTGAACTAGTCCAGGTCGTTTGGAGGTCGCACTAGTTGAAATTAGATCCAAATTGTTTTGAAATGGTCCAGATCATTTAGGTTTTGTTGTTTCAGACTGTTTGAAGTTTGATCAAGTCATTTGAAGTGATCAGACCTCTTGAAAAATATCCAGCTCGTTTGGAGTGATTTCAGTTCATACGGTTTGAAGATTTCTAGCTCGCGTGACTTTCCAGATCATTTGAGATTTCTGAACATGAAAATTTTTCGTACTGAAACATGGATAACGAATTTTACAACGCTTTTGCTACTGCCCCGGGTACTCCTATTACCGTTGCTCAGAGTGTAACTATGGAAAATGAAACGGGAACGTTACAGAAACCTCCTAAATTGATGAGCATTGAAGAATACTATAGTTGGCAAGAACGGTTCGAGAATTGGGTTCAAGCAAATCATCTAAGGTCTTGGGAGTGTATTGAAACTAAGTATGTTCGACCATGTAATAATGTGGGAGTTACAAAGAATATTTCTGAATTTACGGAAAAAGAAAGAGAAATGTACAAGGCAGAAAAGATGATGATCAGTTTACTTCAACAAGCTGTGAAAGAAGATATTTTCATATTACTTCAACATGATGATAGTGCACGTTCGATTTGGGAAGAACTTCGTACAAAATTCGAAGGAAGTACAGAGATGATCAAGAATAAAAAGTCACTATTAAAGAAAGAATTTGAATTGTTCTCAAGTTTGCCGGGAGAAACTACAAAGACTCTTATTGAGAGATATTGTTATTTAGTACGTTCAATGTCACGGTTGGATATTACCAAAGATCGTGAGGAATGGGTTGAAAAATTAGCCGATTCTTTACCTCAAAAAGAATGGGGTACATATGATTCTGAAGAATACCGGAGAGTATGATAGATTGACAATTGCTCAGTTCATTGAAAAACTTGAAGGACAAGATCTTGAACAACAAAAGATTGCTAAAATGAACAATTCAAGTGGTCAACAAGATATCAAGTTGTATTTTAAAGGTAATGTTCAAAATGTTGAAGCAAGTCCGAAGATCCAAACCGCTTTCAGCGCAGAAAACTCATCCGGATCACTCAAACAAAGTTCAATCAACAACAGTGGATTTTCTTCATATCCGAGTGTTAATCCTAATGTTTCAAGTTCAAATCATCAGTTTCAAAGCTCAAACAATGGTCATGTGTTACAATGTAACATCGCGTTGCATCTTCAGAACGGTCAGAATTTCTCTGAAGAAGTCGCTAAAGGTTATATGGCATTACTAGTTACTGTGTTAGAATCATATGAGGGTTTGGTTGCGGGAAGAATCGGAAATCCTATGTTAACAAAAGAGGATTATGATCAGATTGATGCTTAGGAAATGGAGCTAATGGATATTAAGTGGTGTTTAGCGAGTGTGTTGAGGAGAGCTGAGAAATTTAAGCAGATTACCGGAAGAGATGACTTTCGTGATGCTAATGTTTCTACTTTAGGTTTTGATAAGTCTAAAGTTACTTGTTTTTGGTGCAGGGAAAAAGGACATTTAAAGAGGGAATGTACCAACCGAGAAGCAGGTGGAGCTCAGAATCCATTCGGAAACAATGATTATCATAGAAAAGCGATTTATCATCAAATTGCTCAACAGCCGCATCAACAACAATCATCACAAACTTCACATGCTAGGAAGGATCTGATCGAAGAGCCACCAAAGAAAGCTTATCTAGTGAATCAAGACGATGAAAAATTGCCAGAAGGATTTAGCTGGGATAAATACATTCTGGCTGAAAGTAATTCAAAGTTTAGAGCATTTATTGCACAAATCATTCAAGAACCAGAGTTGATGAAAGAATGGATGGATGTGTTTGCAAATGATGAGAAAAGTCAAGATGAAGAATCTGTAACTTCAGAAGATAGTTCAGAAAAGACACCAGTCTTTGATCAATCATCATTTGATAGTAGTGATGATGATGAAGAAATTAATCAAATAAACATTGGTAAAACTCATATATCTCCTGAAAGTTTCAAATTTTATTTTGCAGATAAATTGGAGAAGCTAAAGGAAAAACGAGCAGCAAAAGAGAAGAAAGAGGTAAAATGTGAGAATGTTGTTCAGGTGAAAGAGAGGAATGAACAGAGTGAAGAGGTTAAAGTGATTGAAAAGATTTTAGAGGTCACAAACCCTTGTATGAAATGTTTGGAACCATGCAAACATTGTGAAGAGAAAGATAAGAAGTATAGTGAGATTGACGAGATGAAAGAAAAATTGTTGTTTGATGTTAAGTACGTGAAAGAATCTTATGATGTGTTGAACAGAACATTAAACCAGTTGGAAAAGACAAACTCAGAAAGGGAAGATGCTTTGACAATGATGAATGCAACAATGATGTCTAAACAGAAGGCCATCAATCATTATATTGAAGAGTGTGCAAAATTGAAGCAGGAATTGGAGACTGAAAAGATTGAGAATGAAAGAATTAGATGATTGTTAATGACTTACTCAAGTTCTGATTATTTGATTGATAGAATCTATCCAACTGTGGCAGGTTTTGAAGCTTTTCAAGATAAGAAGTCGGAAGATACGGATACTGGTAAGAAACAAAGTGCAAATTATAAAAGGTTTCCGCCTCCAGTTTGGGAAGGGTATTCACCGAGACATCCAAATTCGGAACAAGTCAAAAAGGCAGTCAATATAAAGTTAAAGTCTGAAACAACTGATGAATTACCAGACAACGTTGACGTCACATTTACATCGTCTGACACTGATCATGAGTCTGAGTTAATAAAGAAAGTGGTCGATCAGGTGTTGGATAAGGATGAGGAGTCAGAGTCAAACTCTGAATCTGAGAGTTCAAGTTCATCAGTCAACATGTTGAAATCATCGGTCAAAAGGGTTTACAATAAAGATTTTCTGTTATCAAAAAATAATTTGAATGATGAACCAATCAAAGTGGCATATACTTTGAATGATTCAGACAAATTATATTCTAATGAGGAATTTCCAATTAAAAATGTGAAAATTGAAAATATTAAAACAATTTTTAAATTGATAAAAATAAAGTTTTCAGAAATAAACGATAAAATGGGATTTTCAAAACCTAAATATACTTCTAGAGCTCAACAACGATTAAACAAGAAGAAAGGTTTCGGTCCAGGTCATCAAAAGAAACCGAATCATAAAAACAATTTCAAAAAGAAGGGGTTGGGTTTTGATGTTGAAAATAATCAAAATATTAAAGATTTTAAATCAAAAACTGTATTTGTTTCAGGGTCAAGTTCTGAAGAAGAGAAAAAGAGCTCATTCTGGAAGCAATCGAACAAAGCGTTTCTTGCAGAAAAATAGAAACATGAGAAGAATGAAGCTAATCAGAAAAAGGAGACAAGAACCTGTTACCGATGCGAAGAAGTTGGTCAACCAACACTCAACAGGGAGTGTCTTCTAAACTCAAAGAGAAAGTTGTTGATAAAACTGAACCACCAACTGAGAAATTCAAAGTGTTTAAAAATTCTACATTTGAAGTTGGTGAGAGTTCTAAAAGGTTTTACAAAAGAAGAGTGAATCTTAACAACCAAACATGGGTTGTTAAGAAATCAGATGTTAAATCTGGCGATGAATCTGACTCGTCAACGTCAGAGGAGCCACCAGTTGAACTAAAAAGAGAAAATTCAGTTCCGCCGATGGATGATGTCAACTTTCCACCATTGCGGACTGAAAATTTAAAACAAAAAGTTGCTAAAGTGGAAATTTCGAATCAATTCTATTCTGAAAAGAAAGAATTCGATGTCGAAAAGGCTTTCAATGGCAAAGTGAAACACATTTTTGGAAAAATGGTCAACGGTAGGGAAAAAGGGGTAAAAGAATTGTATGAATCAAAGAGGAGAAGTTACCCACCGAGTGAAAAGAACTCGGATGCACCCAAAGCTGGTCAAGCTTGGGTGTCTGTATTCTTTGCTTAAAATCCTGACTTGCCGAAACTCCCAGGCTGGTAATTGGGGACTAGGAATCAGCATCTTTCTTGAGAAATTCACAACTGTGATATTTCGATTTACAAGTGGTTTCATCTTTGAAAAATGTTTTGTGAAAAAACTAAAAATGTTAGATTTTACAAGTGGTTGAAAGAACAAGATGATGAATGAATCCCCATGATATGTGAAATCAACAAAACTAATTTTCTGGAAAAACCATTTGATTAAAACAAATTTAAGTGTTTTGAAATAATAATGGGAAAATAGTTTGTTGACAGGGGGAGTTCTGATTGTTTATGCCAAGAGGATGGCGAATTGAAGCAATTCATATCAGTTTGTCATTTTATTTGTACAGTTTATTGCGTCTATTTTCAAATTTTCCCGGAAAATCAAAAACACGTTATTTTTTATTTTAGGGGGAGTAAAAAATTTAGAAATTTTGAAAATTTGAAAAATACAAAAACATGATAAAATCTAAAAATCCAAAAACATCGAAAAATTAAAAATGAGTTTTGTTGTGAAAAAGAGGAAATGATAGTACATCAGTGGATTATCACAGCATGCTAAAAAATTGGAAAGTTAAAAATGTGATAAACGGTCTCACTGATGATATGCCAGTAGATTTTTACACATTCAGTAGATTGTTTTCGAGATATAAACCTAAATATCAAATACTTACTTATCTCGTGGGGAACATCTCTCGGATATATGGGTAACCCCCGAAATCTTGTTTGAAGGGCTTTCTATTTCTGACATACTAGGTCTTTGTGCGTGATGATATCTGGGGTATTATACCAGGACTTCTGATTTTGCGGGAGCAATATCCTAGTCCTCGTATAATACTTTGCACTGCTTTATTCATAAAGCCCACCCTCAGCATAAAAAAATGATGAAACATTGAAAAATGCTAATCATGTGCTGTTGAAAAGAAGATCCCCAAGGGGGGCACACCTAAAGTCGAGCCATCATCTCTCTGATTTTGCGGAGGCAATAGCCTGAGCTCTCATGGTCTCGCATTTACCCTTTACAGATATCATTAGTGTACATTCACCTGTAAGACTGAATATAGGAGTCTGGATACGGGAGTATATTCTGAGGTGGGACACGCGAAAAAGTTAAGTGCTTAAAACACTAATCTCGTATCTCGAAACAGTTGAACTTTGTGTGAAAATTTAAGTGGATCAGTATACCGACAATCTAATTGAATCATTTAGAACTTAAAGTGTTTAAAGCTCAACGGTGCTAGTGATTGGTCTCATGAACTGATATGATCCTCTTACACAAACTCACAAAAATATTGTCTGTAAATATTTCTTTACTGCTTTTATTAAAAAAAACCCAAAAAGAATGTGTTTTAGCATAAATTTTTGAAAAAATCAAAAAGATTTTATTTCATCTTATTTTTCGACAACTGGTGTCTGGAAAGCTGATTTTCAAAATTCCAAGTGCTGAACATGATGGACAACAGGGTTGGGAGAGTTTGTTTGAAATAAAAATGATTTTGAAATGATTAAATGGTTTCAAATTAATGAAATACCAAATTTGAATGTTTCAAATACAAGTGGTTAAGCTTACAATTGTTATAAATGTGAAATTTACTTTTGGGTAGAGTTTGTGCAGATAGAAAATTCCAGACTGCGATCCCAGCTTATCGAAAGGGGGAGTCTGAAGACATAAGAGCTAGATACAAATTTTGGATCAACATCCAAGGGGGAGTATAGTTGCTGATGCTGATAAAATTAAGGAATCAAGAGAAATAGAGAGAGGAAAGAGTGAGGTTGAGATGCTGAGAAAGAGAAGAGAGAAGATTGATGAGGATGCTTACAGAGAAAGACATTTTGGAAAGAGCGTGAAGGCTGATCAAGACTGAAGACTTGTCATACTAAAGACTCGTACTAAAGACTCGTGAACATCCAAGGGGGAGTTTGTTAGTGCATATGTCTGTTGACTTCGTCTTGTATCGAGTCATGTAATAGAATAGATAGACCAGAAAGCACGAAATGCCAGAAAGCACGAAATGCCAGAAAGCACGAAATGCCAGAAAGCATGAAATGCCAGAAAGCATGAAAAGTTTCATGGGGACTGACATTCCTATAAATAGGTGAGTCTAGGTCTTCATTTGTAACTTTGCAATTCCAGTAGCGAAGCTCTGCTGAAGTGACTCCAGCTCGTGTAACTTTGTCAAATCAATACAAGTGACAGTTAAAGTGATTCTTAGTGCATATCAAGCTGATTCAACATCAATACGTCTGATTCCGCCTCTCGTATTGATCGAAAACTCTTCTGAATGACTCGTTTAGGTCGAATCTCGATCCTACACATAAGTAGTTTAAAATGTGAAATTACCCATATCCAACATGAACAACATATAACAAGTTTCAACATGCTAAGCTAACGTAATCAATATGTTAACCTAAGTTTCCAACGCGTTAACTGTACCCTTCCTACATCGTCACCACGAAGAGGAGGTAAAAGAATCAAACTTAACAATACCCCAAGACTCAAGGGCGGTGCGTTAATCCTATAGCGCTATAATTGCAAGGTAGGCTAAACATAAGATTCAACGTTCACATAGCGTATAAGACTCACAAGTATCACAAGTATCATGTTTTCATGTTTAATAGTGGATAGAATATGAGTATAAACAAGTTTCAAGTGTCGTGTGTTTATATAGAATACATGTTGCATCCCAAAGTGTTTAAAACAAAAGGGAATCGAGTATACTCACAGTGAGTGCTTAGAACCTAGACACAGACTGGTTAGATCGAAGGGAGCGCTTGATCAGCCTGCGTGCGGGAACAGAACATAAGTCCTATAAGTGCTGACCTGGTCGGAGATAGAGTGTCGAATGGTGTAAAAACAAGTTGAGTGTTCGACAGACTATCCAAGTGGATGGGTTCCATCCGGACGGATGGTCATTCGGTCGGATGGCCATTCAAAAGGATGGCCATTTGGTTAGTCCGTGGTTGTTTGTGAACTGATAAAATTTTGCAGTTTTGAAAAAAAATATTCTAACAAAAGTAGACAACGTTTATTATCAGGGCCGGATCATTCGGACGGATGGTCATCCAGACGGATGGCCATTCGAGCGAGTGATCTGCAGTTGAGGTTTTGTAAAATTTTCTAAATAAAAGTTTTAAGTTAACAGAGACGGCATGATGACGTGTCAAACAACGGAATATACCAAATCCAGTTCGTTCGACCGGATGGGCTCAGCCCTTTCGGACAAACGTGCTGTTTCTGATGAATATTCATGTTTGACCCATCAATCGGTCCATCTCTTTGGTGGAAACCAGTTTTCAAGCCGACTCTCGACTAAGGAACGAGTCGAGAGTCTGTTCGAGTCTAGATTCCATCAAGGTTGAGTAAGAACTGAAGAAAAGTTCAAAATAAGTTGTAAAAGTGTTAAAACCTTTCATAATCAGGTTGAAAAGTGGGAAAATCCTTTAGATCTTAGACCAATCACGACTTATTGGTGCTCCACAACAGTTTTCCTAAGCAAAACGAGTGAAACCCACCTTTGAAAGGTCTAAAATCAGTGTTTTTGAGAAAAAGTTAAAGTGTGTGTGTGATCAGGGGCGGAGGATTGAAGGGGCGGGGAGGGGCGCCCGACCCCCCGAACTTTTCACGCAGTAGTGTTACGTATGTACTTTTCGTATAGAAATTCTTAGGTATATACGTTTTCGACCCCCCGGTTTTAAAAAAAAATAAGTATATACGTTTTCGACCCCCCGGTTTTATAAAAAAATTATTTATATAGCCTAAATAAAATATTTAATAAAAAAAAACCCAAAATCAGATCTATTGAGTCCAAATCAGATTGTTATATTTATTATAGCCCAAAAAATTACTATATAAAGCCTAAATTAAAAGCCCAACCTAACATTGTATCAAAAAAAAAAAAAACAAATCCGTGGATTTGGGGATTACAAACAATCAAAAAGACAAAAAAAAACAACGCCATTTAGCTGAGAACAGAAGGGGCTGCGCTGCTTGTGTTCTTGTTCGACTTCTTCAATCTTCAAGGTATATGATTTTTATCATTAGGTTTAATTTAGTGCTTCAATTTATGTGATTTAGGTTGAAATTAGGGGTGAAATTGGTCCGATTTTTTTGCCCTAAACTTGTTGAATCTTTCTGTAACTATTAGAGTTTGAAATTTTGGAGAATCGGGTACCCACCTTCCTCTCTCCTTTTTAACGTTTTGGTGTCTTTGTTCATTTGTTTGTTAAACAATGTTTACGTTTTAATGTTTGAGAACATTTTTTATTTGATATTAATGTTTGACCCGACTCGACCCGAACCGAATCGAATCACTGACGTCCGACCCGAACATACACCTTGAAACTACGCGATAGAAATTTTTTTTAGGTCCGTTACCTTCCGACCCCCCGAACTTTTTTTTCAAGCTTCGCCACTATGTGTGATTTTGGTGAAGAAGATGGAGTAGAAGTGATTAGAGATGAAGATTGAAGGAGATTTGGGTGAAAAAGCTTACAAAATGGCCTTGAATCGCGTCTGGAACTTGGGAGCGAATGAGAGTGTCAAAGTGTCAGAATTGTAACAACCCGTGTTTTGAAGTCGAAGTACAAGTCAAAGTCAAAGTCAAAGGAAGAAAAGATTGCTAAATGCGATCTGTCACTCCTTGCATAATTATTGATTGCACTATTTGACTTGTTAACTGGTTACTTTAATTTGTGTACTTTAGTTGTATTATGTGGAGAAAAAGCAATAATCGCAGTTTAATCGCTATTAATCGCTAATCTATTTAACGCTAATCCCATCGCAATCACCTCGCAACTTGAATCGCATGTTCTGGATATTGTTTTACGTGTGTGTGCTATTATGTGTTACTTGTGCATGTTTATTATATGTTTGTGGTGATTAATGGCAAACGCAATCGCAACTCTATCGCAATGCAATCTCATCGCAGACTGGAAACGCAAGTTTAATTATGTTGTTGTATGTTAGTTATGTTATTTGTGTAACTATTATTTAAAACTATCGCATCGCTTATTCGACACTCTCTTAAACGCATCGCAACGCTCAACGCACGAAACGAAAAGTCTGAAACCAACTCGCATAACCCATCCGATCGAAGGACCATTCGATCGAATGGTTATCCGTCCGGATGACCATCCAATTGGAAGGCCCTCTGATCGCACCACTACACCGCCTCACTCTCCACTCACCTATAAATACCGCCTGTCACATCACTGTTCATGATGTGACAGCTCTCTCCTCCGACCCTTTGCATTCTCGGCTATTTTCTCTCAATTCCTCGCGATTCTTGAAGGTTTCTACTCCAAATCTTGTACTTCTATGATCTACACACACTTCTTCATCATTTTCACCAATAAATCTTGACTTTTCACCACGAAATCTACCGATTTGGGATCTTCTAGGATGATGTCATCATGGGTTCTCATGAACTTCAAAGTGTGACCTCATTCCACCAAGAACAACTCAGATCTAAGAGATTTCAACATGTTTAAACACTGATTTCACCTAAATCCAAATATTTTCAAACCGATTTAAACTTCTTTCAACTCTTTTACACTCTTGCACTCAAAACCGATAGAATCTAAGCTCGTGCAGGCCCTTTACTCGTTCTATAGTAAAGTGTCGGTCTGAGAACGGATTTCTAACAAAGAGATGACCGACTTAGCGGGTTGAACATGAACAACCGTCAAGAACAGTTAATTGATCGGACGGGGTGATTCCCATCCGATCGGATGACTTGGACTTGGTGGAGTTCCCGTTGTTTGACACGTTGTCATACCGTCTCGGTCAAACCGCAAATTTCCTAAACTTGGTGAATTTTACAGATTTCAAAACGAACATGTTACCAAACGGATTGCCATCCGATCGGATAACCATCCGACCGAACGACAATCCGATCGGTCGACTTGTGGTTTGTCCGTACTTATACAATTTTGTGAAATGTCAGTTTCCAACGAATAGTCATCCGATCGGATGACCATCCGATTGAATGACTATTCTATTAGGAGACTTGGTTTTGTGAAATGTCTCACTTGGAACGGATTGCCATCCGATCGAACGACCATCCGTCCGGATGACCATTCGACCGGACGACCTGAAAGGTAGAGATATTTCTCATTTTATAAAATGCTACAACGAAAACTTCAAAGTCACATCATACATAAAAACATCCATCTCAAACAAATGACAATCCGACCGAATGGCTATCCGTCCGGATTGTCATCCGATCGAATGACCTTTTGTCACTCAGCCCACTCGACACCGTTTTACGCACTGTTCATCGCTTATGCTATCGTTCTGTAATCAGGCTAACTTTCCAGTGCTCCCTTCAATCCAATCCAAGACTGTGTTATTTATTTAACACGATCTGTGAGTATACTCGAACCCTTCTTGCTTTACGCACTTTTGGGTGTTACATACGTTACCTATTTCAAATCACAATCGACACACAACGCAAACACTTTTATACGCTGACCGTTATTGCATGTTATACGTGTTACTCGATGAATGCTTGTATGTTATGTTTACACAGTGATTGTTGCCTGACACCTTAGCAACGATAGTACTATAGTTTGGACTCAGCACCTGTCGTGGATGGGGGTTGTTAAGGGTTTTACTTCACGTGTCATAGTGGTGATATATGTTGCGCATTCTACAACTCGCAGTCATGTCTGTGCATATTTCATTGTCGATAACTTGCTAGCTTCACTTTTCAACATGTTACATGCTGGTTATGCGTAAACCGCTTTTCGCTACTATTATACTATCAAACTTGTATGCTCACCTTTACACTATGTGTATTGACTTCTATTTTTAACGTATGTGACAGGTGTTTAGGATGTTGTGGTATGCTTGCTATGTGGAACCGAGCTTAGGAGAGTCTAGAAACAAATAATCAATTTATGAGTTGTCGGAACAGTTTTATTTGTCTTTGAGATACTTTGTCTGTAATAATTATTTTGCTGGATATGTTATGGTATGGGACGTAACTTAAAAATATTTGGTAATATTAGTTGTTATGGATTTCTCCTGGACAATCTGTTTCGCTCAGTGCCGCGCCCCGATGATTCCGCCATCGGTTGGGGTGTGACAGATTGGTATCAGAGCCATAACTATAGGGAATTAGGCAAGACTCGCCCTAGTCTGGGTCGGTGTCTTAGAAACGACCTAGTCTATAGTCTAAGTACCAACAGACCGCCTTGTGCGAACCCAGTGGGGGTTCCGTGCGAGCCCATTTCCGTTATTCAATTGACTCGCGAACATACTACACTCTATTGGCCTTTCCTTAGGCCGAAGCACTATCACTCTGCCTTTCCTAAGGCATGCACACCGCACACTATTTCGAAAATGAACAAATGATTAGATCGAGACTAGGTGTGAACACCACAAACTCTCGATTGGATCGCTTGTTCGACGCGCATTTTACTATAAACACGAGAATTTGCGTTGAATCAGGAGTGAAATCCGGACTTCGACGCAAAATCTCCCTCTCTATCTCGTGATTCTATCACACAAACAGGAACGTAGTCGCTAAGTTAGGGGTGAAACCCGAATCTTGATGACTTGTTCCGTTCCCTATTTTGGTTTTACAAAACTCTCACCAAAGTCTCGATGGACTCCAACGACTTGAGTCGCGTGAATAACCGAATGGATGCTTGCCATTCACCATTTTTCGGTGAGAGAGCACAGTCTATTAGGTCAAAAAGTGTACTCGAAGTCCTTGAAAATAGTCGAATCGCTTTGGGTAGTCAATGTCTAGCACCCAGACGCTCCAATCGCTGATTATATGTGTTTCGATTCTGAGCCCGCAAGCCGCTGACTCTGTGATTTATCGATTTTATCTGAAATTTTATGTGTTTTATGTGGTTTTATATGTTTATGTGTTTCAATTTTTGGTGATTTATACGCTCTTCGCTTTTCACGCAAAACTCGCAACGCACATTTACCTCGATACGTCAACAAATCGCACGCTATGTTACTCGCTCACGCTATGCTACTCGCTATACTACTCGCTATGTTACTCGGTAATCGCACTCACTGCTCTCGATCGCTTTACGCAGCTGTGAAAGATAGGTGAATACGTGCAAAATATGTAGGTAAATACATGCAAAATATAGTGGAAGATGTGCTTACGTGGACTATGTGCTTATGTGCTTACATGGACTATGTGCTTCTGTGCTTATGTGCTTATGTGGATTATGTGCCTACGTGACTATGTGTTATAAGAGTGAACATGTTCCTGAGCGTTATCTAGTAATAGTATGTTGTGAGGTGAGATTCGATATATCGCGTCTGAATCCTATGACGTTTTCTGTTGCAGACAATGTCATCATTTGGATCCCATACTTCCCGAGCTGCTTGCCGCAACCATGAAGACAAACGCATCGCTGCTCTAGTCGCAAAGCAGATGGCTAAGGTCATTCCGCAAATTGTCAGTGAGCTTAATGAGAATGCTAGCAAGTCCTCTGAGGAATCAAGGACTGACTCTCCAAAGGGTACTTTCAGCTTTAAGCAGTTTAAGGCCTGTGGCCCAAAAGACTTCACAGGCGAAGATGGACCAAGCGCTATGTTTAAATTGTTCGACTCAATTGAAGTCACGCTACGCTAGAGCGGAAGTCCCGATCACCTACGCACTGTCAACGCAACTAGCGTCTTCCAGTCCAGAGCTCTGGATTGGTGGATAGCCGAAAGGAACAAGCGTGGGAACGACGCAGCCTATGGGCTTACTTGGGATGACTTGAAGGAACTCATGATGAAGGAATTCTACCCACCCTATAAGCTCCAGAAGCTGGAGAACGAATTTTGGAACATCAAGCAGGGTGGTGGCGATAACGTCGGCCTAACTGCCCACTTCAAACAGTAGAGTATCATTTGTCCAAGCCAGGTGGCAACACCTGAAATGACAATCAAGAAGTATATTCGTGCTTTACCGGATTGTGTTGCTAACTTCGTGCAAGCCGCGAAGACAACAACAATCGAAGAGACATGCCTACTCACTGCTGAGATTAATTGTTAGTGCATACGTCTGCTGACTTCGTCTTGTATCGAGTCTTGCATTACACATGGCACGAAGTTCTAGAAAACAAGTCAAAAGGTTGATTCCGCTTGAAGCATGTGATTCCGCTTGAACTGCTGATTTCGCTTGAGAATGATTGTTTGTGATTTCGCTTGAGTTTATTTGTTGTGATTTCGCTTGTATTGAGGTTTCGCTTGAAGTTGTTTCAAGCGAAATCTGAAGTCTATAAATAGGTTTAGTGCTGTGTCATTTGGAGCGGAATTAGAGAAGGTGTTTATCGACTGCGAAGCTCTGTCGAAGTGTCTGCAGATCTGTAATCGTATCAGAATTAATATACAAGACAGTTTAAGTGAAGATCTAGCTGAATTCAACTCATTATGTCTGTTTCCGCCTTTCATTTTGAGTAGAATGCCTCTGACCGACTCATTTCGGGTCCGAACACGATCCTACAAGTGGTATCAGAGCTCAGGAGGAGGAGTTCTGCAGTTTTCAGCTTGATTTCATCTCATTTTCTTTCATCTACACCTTCTTTTATCAATTGAACAAGTTTTAGCGGTTAAAATGGCCTGAATTTTTCACAACATAAGCGAAGCAGTGTTTTAACAAATCCTTGAGAAAATCAGATCAAAATTCGGACTAAATCTGATAAAATTGGACTAAAAACCGTATTTCGCTTGAACGTATCATCTGATTTCGCTTGAAAAATTGTGATAATCTCAAGCGAAATAAGTGATTTCGCTTGAAATATATCTGTTTTCGCTTGAGAAGTAGATTTTGCTTGAAAATTACTTTTATTTCGCTTGAAAGTGCAAATCTGATTTCGCTTCAAACGGTTATTTCGCGTGAATTGACATTCTGTTTGAAAATCTTGATTTCGCATGAAGTTGTTGTGCAGGTATTTCGCTTGAAAGTGACTGTGTTTGAGAAAAAGTTTACTGAATCATGAGTGAAGAATTTTATAACGCATTTGCAACATCCCCGACTACTCCGGCTACCATTGCTCAAAACATGAACTTGGAAAATGAAACTGGAACCACGCAAAAACCCCCAAAGCTAATGAGCATTGAGGAGTATTACGGATGGAAAGATCGGTTTGAGAACTGGGTTCAAGCAAACCATTTGAGATCTTGGGAGTGTATTTTAAAGAAGTATGTTCTACCGCGTACTGATCTGCAAGTTGAAAAAGAAATATCTGAATTCAATGACAAAGAACGAGACATGTACAGGGCTGAAAAGATGATGATTAGTCTACTTCAGCAAGCTATAAAAGAAGACATCTTTGTATTGCTTCAACATGACAAAACTTCAAAATCAATTTGGGATGCTCTTAAAATCAAATTTGAGGGAAGTGATAAGATGATAAAAAGTAAAAAATCATTGCTTAAGAAAGAATTTGATCTATTCACAAGTCTGCCAGGGGAAGATACAAAAAAACTGATTGAAAGATACTGCCACTTAGTGCGTTCTATGTCGTTGCTAAGCATAACCAAAGATCGAGAGGAATGGGTTGACAAATTAGCTGATGCTTTACCTCAGAAAGAATGGGGTACATTTTTGATGATCTTAAAGAACACTGGAGTATATGATGGTTTGACGATCTCTCAGTTTATCGAGAAGATTGAAGGTCAAGATCTTGAACAACAAAAGATTGCGAGGATGAGTAATCCAAGTGGTAAACAAGATGTGAAAATGTATTACAAAGGAAATGTTCAAGAGGTTGAGATGAGTCCGAAAATTCAAACTGCTTTTAGTGCTGGAAACTCATCAGAAAATGTTGAACAAAGTCCAAATAGCAGCAGTGGATTTTCTTCATATCCAAGTGTTAATCCAAAGAGTTCAACTTCAAGTTTTCATTCTCAAAGTTCAAAAAGTAGAAATGGTTGTGTGATACAGTGCAACATTGCATTGAATCTTCCAGAAGGTCAAAGTTTTTCTGAAGAAATTGCAAAAGATCACATTGCGTTACTTGCAACTGTTCTACAATCCTATGAAGGTTTGGTTGCAGGAAGGATCGGAAATCCTATGCTGACAAAAGAGGATTACGATCAGATAGACGCTGAAGAAATGGAGCTTATGGACATCAAATGGTGTCTAGCTAGTGTTTTGAGAAGAGCTGAAAAGTTCAAAATGATAACAGGAAGAAATGATTTTCTGGATGCACATGTTTCTACTTTGGGTTTTGATAAATCTAAAGTTACTTGTTTTCGATGCAGGGAGAAAGGTCATTTCAAAAGAGAATGCAAAAATCAAGAGGCTAGTGGAGCAAAGAATCCTTTTGGAAAAGATGATTACTATCGGAAAGCCATATATCAACAAGTTGCTCATCAACCATATCAACAAAAAGAAACACAAACTGCTCATGGGAAAATGATCGAAGATGCAAACAAGAAAGCTTATTCTGGTATCATTGATCAAGATGATGAGAAAATGGCTCAAAATTTCAACTGGAACAAATATATTTCAGCTGATAGTAAAGCATGTTTAATAAACCAAGATGATGAAAAGTTACCTGAAGTGTTTAGCTGGGATCAGTTTGCGGATGAGAATGGGAATTTTAAAGCTTTCATTGCAAAGATAGTTCAAGAACCTGATTTGTTTACCGAATGGATGAAAGCGATTGGTGTTCATGAGAAGAATCAAAAAGAAGAATCTGTGTCATCCGATGAAAGTTCAGAAGAAGCAACTGTTCTTGATCAAACATCATCTGATTCTGTTTCTTCAGATGACAGCTCTGAAAAGACATTAAATTTTGATCAAACACAATCTGATTCTAGTTTTTCAGATGATAATTCTGAAAAAACAATAGATTTTGATGAATCACCAACTGATGATAGTGGTGATTATGAGGAAGAAAGACATATTAATGTTGCAAAAACTCATCTATCTCCTGAAAGTTTTCAATTTTATTTTGCAGATCGCTTGGAGAAGCTAAAGGAGAGACGAGCAGCAAAAGAACAAAAGAAAATGAAGAGTGAAAGTGTTGCTAAAAAAGAAGAGACTATTCAAAATGAAGAAGTTAAAGCTGAGAAGGTGACTGAATCTAAAATAGTGATTGAGGTTGAGAAAGTCATCGAAGTTGAAAAGATTGTGGAAGTCATCAAGCCTTGTTCAAAGTGTTTAGAATCTTGCAAGCAATGTGTAGAAAAAGATGAGAAATTGGTTGAGTTTGAAAAGATGAAAGAACAATTGTTGTTCAATCTCAATTACGTGAAAGAGTCATACGATGTGCTAAACAGAACAGTAACTGGTCTACAAAAGACTAATTCAGAAAGAGAAGATGTGTTGACTATGATGAATGCTGTGATGATGACAAAGCAGAAAGCGATAAATCATTACATTGAAGAATGTGCAAAGTTGCAGCGAGAGTTGGAAAATGAAAGAATCAGACGGTTATTACAGAGTTATTCTAGTTCTGATTATCTCATTGATCGAATTTATCCAACTGTTGCAGGTTTTGAAGCATTTAAAGATGATGAGAAGCCAAAGAAGAAGGATACTGGGATAAGCTCGGATGAAGAAGCAAAAGGCTCATTCTGGAAACAATCAAACAGAGAATTCCTTGCCAAGAAGCAAGAGAATGTGAAGAATGGAGCTAATCAACGAAAGGAGACAAGAACCTGTTACAAGTGCAATGAAGCTGGTCACATTTCATGGAACTGTTCTCAGACTATAAAGTCAAAACAGGGAGTCTCAGAAAAACTCAAAGAGAAAGTTGTTGAGAAAAATGAACCACCAACTGAAAAATTCAAAGTTTTTGAAAATTCAACATATGAAGTTAGTGAATGTTCAAAGAGATTTTACAAGAGAAGTGTGAATTCTGATAAACAAAAGTGGGTTGTTAAGAACTCTAAGGTAAAATCTGGCGATGAATCTGATTCCACAAAATCAGAGGAGCCACAAATTGAGATAAAACTGGAAACATCAGTACCTCCAATGGATGATGTTCATTTTCCACCATTGAGGGCTGAAAATTTTAAATCAAAGGTTGGAAAAGTTGAGATCTCGAATCAATTCTATTCTGAGAAGAAAGAATTTGATGTTGAGAAAGCGTTTAATGGAAATGTGAAAAAGATTTTTGGAAAAATGGTTGAGGGTAAGGTTCAAGGGGTAAAAGAGTTTTATGAAACAAAAAAGGCAACTTATACCCCAAGTGCAGGTGAGGAAGAAACATTCAAGTTTGGTGAAACTTGGATGTCTGTTTTTCATAAGTAAAAATCTGGACTTGCCAGAATTCTCAGGTTGGTAAGTGAGGAGTAGGAATCGGCATTCTGAGAATTCAACCTACATGTGGTATTGGTTGGTAAGCCATGTGGTTGAAAAAGAGTTTGTGATTTAATAAGTAGGATAATCAAGGTCATTAGGTTGAACTTGATTAGACTATTCTTACAAGTGGTTGAGAAACAATGTGATGAATCAAACCCCTAACCTACAAATGGTAAAATCAATCAACACAACTTATTTTCCTGAAAAACCATTTTGGTTAAAACAAACTTAAGTGTTTTGAAATCTTAATGAGAAAATAGTTTGTTGAAAGGGGGAGTTCTGATTGTTTATGTCAAGTGGATGGCGAATTGAAGCAATTCGATATCAGTTGTCAATTTACTTGTATAGTTTGTTTTCAAATTTTTTTAAATGTGTTTTGCATTTTAGGGGGAGTAAGAATTTCAGAAAATCCAAAAACATTTGAAAATTTGAAAAAGTCAAAAACATGATAAAATTCAAAAATGAGTTTTGTGTCAAAGAAGAGGAAATGATAGTACATCAGTGGACGATCACAGCATGCTAGAGAATTGGAAAGTTAATTGTGATAAACGGTCTCACTGATGATGTGCCAGTAGGTTTTTATACATTTGGTAGACTGTGATGAGATATAAACCTAAATTCAAACTTGCATATATCGTGGGGAAACATCTCTCGGATATATGGGTAACCCCCGAAATCTTGTTTGAAAGGTCCCTCTTTCTGAGATACTAGGTCTTTATACTCAGTGATATCTGGGGTATTATCCCGGGACTTCTGATTTTGCGGAAGCAATGGCCTAGTCCCCGGAGAATACTTTACACTTGCTTGAAATATAGCGCCGCCCTCAGCATAAAAAATGATGAAACATTGCAAAATGCTAATCATGCTGTTGAAACAAAAGATCCTCCAAAGGGGACACACCAAAAGTCGAAGCCGTCATCTCTCTGCTGAACGAAAGTTCTGACCTGAGCTCTCACGGTATTTCGCATATAACCCCTTACAGATATCATCTGTGGTATACTCACCTGTAAGACTGAATATTGGGATCTGGATACGGGAGTATATTCTGAGGTGGGACACGCGATTAAGTTTAAGTATCTAAGACATTAATCTCGTATCTCGAAACAGTTGAACTTTGTGTGAGAATTTAAAGTGGATCAGTATACTGACAATCTAAGTGAATTGTTTAGAACTTAAAATGTTTAAAGCTTAATGGTGTTGGTGATTTGTCTCAGAAACTGATATGATCCTCTTATGCAAACTCACAAAAATATTGTATGTATATATTTCTTTATTGCATTTCATTTCTTTAAAAAAATCCAAAAAGATTTTTAGTGTGTTTTAGCATAAATTTTGAAAAATCCAAAAAGATTTTCGACAACTGATGTTGGGGAGCTGATTTTCAAAATTCAAAGTGCTAAACATGATGAGCATGTGGTGAGGGGGAGCATGTGTCTAAATGAGAAAAGTTTTAAATATTTTTCGGTACAAGTAGTCATTTGAGGTTTCTATCATTGATAAATCATTCTGGATTAATTTGAAGGGGTGTCTGTATAGATAATTTTGTAAAATGTTAAATTTGTGAAAATTATTTCTGGGTTAAGTATGTGCAGGTTTAGTCAGGTTTCGATTCTGAACCTGAAGAAAGAGCATAAAGCCAGGTTCCGATACCTGAAGACTCTATGATTTCAATAAGTCAGACTGCGATCCCATCAAATCGAAAGGGGGAGTCTGAAGACATCAGAGTAAAGATTGTTCTAGGAGAATCTGTTGATGCTGAAGAGAAGAAAGAGATAAAGTTTGAGGATGCTTACATGTTCAGACTGTTAAAGACTGAAGGTTGAAGACTCGACACTTTAAGACTTGTCAACATCCGAGGGGGAGTCTGTTAGTGCATACGTCTGCTGACTTCGTCTTGTATCGAGTCTTGCATTACACATGGCACGAAGTTCGAGAAAACAAGTCAAAAGGCTGATTCCGCTTGAAGCATGTGATTCCGCTTGAACTGCTGATTTCGCTTGAGAATGATTGTTTGTGATTTCGCTTGAGTTTATTTGTTGTGATTTCGCTTGTATTGAGGTTTCGCTTGAAGTTGTTTCAAGCGAAATCTGAAGTCTATAAATAGGTTTAGTGCTGTGTCATTTGGAGCGGAATTAGAGAAGGTGTTTACCGACGGTGAAGCTCTGTCGAAGTGTCTGCAGATCTGTAATCATATCAGAATTAATATACAAGACAGTTTAAGTGAAGATCTAGCTGAATTCAACTCATTATGTCTGTTTCCGCCTTTCATTTTGAGTAGAACGCCTCTGACCGACTCATTTCGGGTCCAAACACGATCCTACATTAATGACAAGCGAGTTTTGGTTGGTTACTTCAAGAATACCACCAAGAGTCTCCATCAAGTTACCGCTGCACCCACCGCTGAAACCGCCGCTCCGCAAGCTTCCAAGTCTTCTCGCCGCAAACGTAAGAACAACAACAACAAGAATTATGTTGTTACCGCCGCACCACTCCAAGCTGTCCCTGCTCAACCGCAACCCCAGAACCGCCAAGTATCGGAACCAATGGCCAATGCACCGCCGGCTAAGCGTGCATATACTGGTCCACACCCGCTCTGCCCTACCTGTACTTATCATCATCCTATTGGGATTTCATGCCGGTTTTGTGTTCACTACAACCTGTACAGCCATTTTACTGCCAACTGACGTACTGGTCCACGCCAAGCTCAAGCTCAAGGTCAAGCTCCTGCACCACAGGGCCAACAAGTAGCTCCTGCACCCGCTGCCCATGCAAGAGCCTGCTTTGCATGTGGTAATCCCAACCACTTTGCAAATGTCTGCCCAAACAGAGTGGTGAATCAAGAGCCACAGCAGCAGCCGCAACAACATCAACAGCAGCAGCCTCAGTAGCAGCAGCAGCCAGCAGCCCGTGGACGTGCATTCAACATCAACGCCCGCCAGGCTCAAGCAGATAACAACGTGGTTAATGGTACGTTTCTTGTGAATGGTATATATGCTTCGTGTTTATTTGATACTGGAGCAGATAACTGTTTTGTATCGTTTAAATTCGAAAAGCTCCTTAACCGTAAACGTGCCCATCTCCCTACGACGTTCGACGTTGAAGTTACCACTGGAAGAACTGTCACTGTTCGTTCTGTTCTCCGTGATTGTACGCTCGAACTCAAAAATCACGTCTTTCCTATCGATCTTATCCCGATGTAGCTTGGTAGTTTTGATATCATAGTAGGCATGGATTTTCTTCGCGAAAATCGTGCTGAAGTTGTTTGCTTTGATAAAATGATTCGTTTCTCGCTCGCCAACGGTGATCAACTTTGTGTCTATGGCGAAGTCTCATCAAAGCATCTCAAGCTCATGTCGTGTATCCAAGCAAGCAAGTATCTCCGCAAGGAATACAAAGCTTTCTTGGCACACATCATAGTAGCGGAGAAGGAAAAGAAAGAGAAGGAAATAGACAAGGTGCATGTGGTTTATGATTTTCCTAAAGTGTCTCCTGATGATTTACCTGGTTTACCCCCGAGTCATGATATTGATTTCCGAATCGACCTCATTCCTGGAGCAAATCCTGTTGCTAAAGCTCCCTATCGCCTCGCTCTGTCTGAAATGCGCGAACTCGGGAGTCAACTCCAGGAATTACTTGACAAAGGCTTCATTCGCCCTAGCACCTCTCCTTAGGGCGCTCCTGTCCTTTTCGTCAAAAAGAATGATGGATCGTTTCGGATGTGCATCTATTATAGGGAGTTGAATAAGCTGACTATCAAGAATCGCTATCCCTGCCCCGAATCGATGATTTGTTTGACCAATTACAAGGTGCTACGTGTTTCTCGAAGATTGATTTACGCTCAGGCTATCACCAGTTACGAATCCAGGAGGAAGATATACCTAAAACCGCTTTCCGAACCCGATACGGCCACTATGAATTCGTCGTAATGCCTTTTGTTTTAACCAATGCACCCGCGGTTTTCATGGATTTGATGAACCGTGTGTGTAAACCATTTCTTGACCGTTTCGTCATCGTGTTTATCAATGATATCCTGATCTATTCGAAGTCGAAAGCCGAACACGCGCAACATCTACGTTTGGTTCTCGAATTACTCCAAGGGAATCGACTCTATGCCAAGTTCTCCAAGTGTGAATTCTGGCTAGAGGAGGTTCAATTCCTCGGTCACATCGTCAATAGTCAAGGTATACATGTCGACCCCGCGAAGATCGAAGCTGTTAAAAGTTGGGTTACACCAAAATCACCATCCGAAGTCCGTTCGTTCCTCGGATTGGCGGGCTATAACCGTCGATTCATCGCTGACTTTTCTAAAATCGCTGTTCCACTTACTTCTTTAACGAATAAAGATAAGTCTTTTGTTTGGGGAACCGAACAAGTGCAAGCCTTTCAGACTCTCAAGCATATGCTCTGCAATGCTCCTATCCTCACCTTACCCGATGGAAACGATGACTTCGTAGTCTATTGTGATGCCTCGAACTTCGGTCTCGGTTGTGTTCTCATGCAACGGGACAAGGTTATCGCGTACGCCTCTCGTCAGCTCAAGATCCACGAGAAGAACTATACAACCCACGATCTCGAGCTTGGTGCAGTTGTTTTTGCGTTAAAGATTTGGCGACACTACCTTTACGGTACAAAGTGTACGGTCTTCACAGACCATAAGAGCCTGCAACATATCTTGAACCAAAAGGAACTAAATATGCGCCAACGCCGATGGGTTGAACTTCTTAACGATTACGACTATGAGATTCGTTACCACCCTGGTAAAGCAAATGTCATTGCCGACGCTTTAAGCCGACGAAGCTATTTGCATAGCGTTCGTAATACTCACGCCCAGCACGACCTCGAAGCCTTGATTCATGACGCTCAGCACGCCTGCTTCATTGAGAATACCTTGCGAGAGGAAATGAAAAAGTGTGGTACTGAATCGCAATTTGTCACCCAATCGAATAGTATCTACTACTATCTAGATCGCATCTGGATTCCAAGTCGCAACAACCTTCGAGATAGATTTTTGACTGAAGCACACAAGTCTCGATATTCCATTCATCCTGGTGTCGACAAGATGTACCCTGACTTTCGTCTACGGTACTGGTGGCCTCGAATAAAGAAGGATATCGCTATCTATGTTTCGAAGTGCCTGACTTGTTCGAAAGTCAAAGCCGAGCAACAAAGACCCTCTGGCTTACTTGTGCAACCCGAGATCCCGATGTGGAAATGGGAGAGTATAGCCATGGACTTTATAACGAAACTTCCGCGTGCACCTTCAGGTCACGATAGCGTCTGGGTTATCGTTGATCGTCTGACTAAATCTGCTCATTTTCTACCGATACGAGAAGACTTTAAGGTAGAACGATTAGCACGGATCTACACCGACGAAATCATCTGTCGACACGGGACGCCTCGTGACATTATCTCTGACCGCGATGGTCGGTTTACCTCGCGTCTTTGGGAAACGTTTCAATCTGCTCTCGGTACTACACTTAATCTAAGTACCGCTTTCCATCCCCAAACTGACGGTCAGACTGAACTAAAACGATACGTACCCTTGAAGACATGCTTTGCTCATTTGTCATAGATTTCGGTGGTAATTGGGACGCGCACTTACCCTTGGTCGAATTCTCGTACAATAACAGTTTTCATTCTAGCATTCAAATGGCACCATTTGAGGCGTTGTATGGATGAAAATATCGATCGCCTATTGTGTGGCACGAGATCGGAGATGCGCAAATTACCGGTCCTGAGCTGTTGTAAGAAACGACTGACAAAATCCTTCAAATTTGAGATAATCTGCTGAAAGCTCGGAGTCGTCAGAAAAGTTACGCTGATAGACGTCGCAAGCCCCTTGAATTTGACGTTGGCCATCACGTACTCCTAAAGGTTTCACCTTGGAAGGGGGTGGTCAGATTCGGCAAGAAAGGAAAGCTCGCGCCTCGATATGTTGGACCCTTTAAAATTCTGGAAAGGATTGGCAAGGTGGCCTACAGACTCGAACTACCGGAGGAACTTAGCAATGTACACCCGACTTTCCATGTTTCGAACCTTAAAAAGTGTCTGGCCGAGCAGAATTTACATGTACCACTTGAGGATCTACAAGTGGACGAAACATTACACTTCGTGGAAAAGCCTGTCGAGATCATGGATCGAGAAACCAAGAAGCTCAGACGCTCGCGCATTCCCATAGTGAAGGTTCGTTGGGAAGGCAAACACGGCGCGGAGCTCACCTGGGAACTCAAAAGTGACATGAAGGCGAAGTATCCACAGTTATTTGTTACGCCTGCGGCCTAATTTCGGGATGAAATTCCCTAAAGTTGGGGAGGCTGTAACAACCCGCGTTTTAAAGTCGAAGTACAAGTCAAAGTCAAAGGAAGAAAAGATTGCTAAATGCGATATGTCACTCTTTGCTTAATTATTGATTGTACACTTTGACTTGTTAACTGATTACTTTAATTTGTGTACTTTAGTTGTATTATGTGGAGAAAAAGCAATAATCGCAGTTTAATCGCAGTTTAATCGCTAATCTATTTAACGCTAATCTCATCGTAATCGCCTCGCAACTTGAATCGCATGTTATGGATATTGTTTTACGTGTGTGTGCTATTATGTGTTACTTGTGCATGTTTGTTATATGTTTGTGGTGAGTAATGGCAAATGCAATCGCAACTCTATCGCTACGCAATCTCATCGCAGAATGGAAACGCAAGCTTAATTATGTTGTATGTTAGTTATGTTATTTGTGTAACTATTATTTAAAACTATCGCATCGCTTATTCGACACTCGCTTAAACGCATCGCAACGCTCAACGCACGAAATGAAAAGTCAGAAACCAACTCGCATAACCCATCGATCGAAAGATCATTTGATCGAATGGTCATCCATCTGGATGACCATCCGATCGGATGGCCATCCGATCGCACCAATACACCGCCTCACTCTCCTCTCACCTATAAATACCGCCTGTCACATCACTGTTCATGATGTGACAGCTCTCTCCTTCGACCCTTCGCATTCTCGGCTATTTTCTCTTGATTCCTCGTGATTCTTGTAAGTTTCTACTCCAAATCTTGTACTTCTATTATCTACACACACTTCTTCATCATTTTCACCAACAAATCTTGACTTTTCACCATGAAATCTACCGATTTGGGCTGTTCTAGGATGATGTCATCATGGGTTCTCATGAACTTCAAAGTGTGACCTCATTCCACCAAGAACAACTCTGATCTAAGAGATTTCAACATGTTTAAACACTGATTTCACCTAAATCCAAACATTTTCAAACCGATTTAAACTTCTTTCAACTCTTTTACACTCTTGCACTCAAAACCAATAGAATCTGAGCTCGTGCAGGCCCTTTACTCGTTCTATAGTAAAGTGTCGGTCTGAGAATGGATTTCTACCGAAGAGATGACCGACTTAACGGGTTGAACATGAACAACCGTCAGGAACAGTTAACTAATCGGAGGGGGTGATTCCCATCCGATCGGATGACTTGGACTTGGTGGAGTTCCCGTTGTTTGACACGTTATCATACCGTGTCGGTCAAACCGCAAATTTCCTAAACTTAGTGAATTTTACAGATTTCAAAACGAACAAGTTACCAAATGGATTGCCGTCCGATCGGATAGCCATCCGACCAAACGACATTCCGATCGGACGACTTGTGGTTTGTCCATACTTAGACAATTTTGTGAAATGTCAGTTTGCAACGAATAGTCATCCGATCGGATGACCATCCGATCGAATGACTATTCTATCAGGAGACTTGGTTTTGTGAAATGTCTCACTTGGAACGGATTGCCATCTGATCGAACGACCATCCGTCAGGATGACCGTTAGACCGGACGACCTGAAAGGTAGAGATACTTTTCATTTTATAAAATGCTACAACGAAAACTTCAAAGTCACATCATACACAAACACATCCATCTCAAACGAATGACAATCCGACTGAATGGCCATCCGTCTGGATGACCATCCGTCTAGATTGTCATCCGATCGGATGACCATTCGTCACTCAGCCCACTCGACACCGTTTTACGCATTGTTCATCGCTTATGCTATCGTTCTGTAATCAGGCTAACTTTCCAGCGCTCCATTTAATCCAATCCAAGACTGGGTTATTCATTTAACACGATCTGTGAGTATACTCGAACCCTTTTTGCTTTACGCACTTTTGGGTGTTACATACGTTACCTATTTCAAATCACAATCGACACACAACGCAAACACTTTTATACGCTGATCGTTATTGCATGTTATACGTGTTACTCGTTGAATGCTTGTATGTTATGTTTACACAGTGATAGTTGCCTGACACCTTAGCAACGATATTACTATAGTTTGGACGCAGCACCAATCGTGGACGGGGGTTGTCAAGAGTTTTACTTCACGTGTCACAGTGGTGATATGTGTTGCGCATTCTACAACTCGCAGTCATGTCTGTGCATATTTCATTGTCGTTAACTTGCTAGCTTCACTTTTCAACATGTTACATGCTGGTTATGCGTAAACTGCTTTTCGCTACTATTATACTATCAAACTTGTATGCTCACCTTTACACTATGTGTATTGACTTCTATTTTTAACATATGTGACAGGTGTTTAGGATGCTGTGGTATGCTTGCTATGTTGAACCGAGCTTAGGAGAGTCTAGAAACAAATAAACAATTTATGAGTTGTCGGAACAGTTTTATTTGTCTTTGAGGTACTTTGTTTGTAATAATTATTTTGCTGGATATGTTATGGTATGGGACGTAACTTAAAAATATTTGGTAATATTAGTTGTTATGGATTTCTCCTGGACAATATGTTTCGCTCAGTGTCGTGCCCCGATGATTCCGCCATCGGTTGGGGTGTGACAAGAATGAATGTGTACGGCTGGTATTTATAGGGGAAGGGTGAAGAGTTAAGGCGGTGGCGAGTGGCAGTGTTCGGATGGTCATCCGGACGGATGGTCATCCGGGCGGATGGCCATTCGGACGAATGGCCATTTAGACGGCCAGGTTCGCATTTTTAAGTGTTGCGTTGCGTATTATTGTGAGTAAGTATTAGTAAGATTTAAAATATCATCTCATCTAAACACGTGATTAACATAACATGAGTAAGTCCGTGTTTTGAGTACGTGTCAAATTAGTTTCACGTTCATTAAGTATCAAAGCATAACAAAGTGTCAAGAATCTAGGATAAATACATCGTTCACATATAAAAAGCATCACATAGAGTAATAATTGCACATAGTTTAACATAATTATGATTAAAATAGTCTTATATTCATCATAATCGGTCATCTCGAGTGTACAAGTATAATTGGATAGGAAGCACAAAAAGACTTGCTAAGATAATAAAAACATCGAAATGCAGGGCAAAATCTCATAAGAAACATGGATCCGAATGAAAAGTGATATTTTATGAACTTACCGGCGAAATCTCATAAGAAATCGGGGCTGCCGGCTGGTGATGAGCCTTGTCGGTCCGTCGTCAGTAGCCGCCGTGTGCGGTGGAGAGGGATCGACTCCCCTTTCTCTCTCTATAGCTTGCCTCTCTCTCTACGTCTTCTCTCTCTCTTCTGGTTATTCGTGTGAGGGTGGTGCAGGGTTGAAGGAGAGTTGTGGGGGTGTGGGGGGTGTGTTGGAGAAACAAAAAGAAAGCCGGTGGCCGACCGGAGAGAGATGAGGGAGCAGAGAAATGGGGGTGTTGTGTGCGCAGTTGTGTAAAAGAAATGGAGGGGATTAGGGTTTATTTTACTATTTATACTTAGGTTAGGTTTTGTTTTAAGTGGGCTTGGGCCCATTAACCCGTGCGCTGAGTTTCGTGCGGCCCGTTAATGTTTCTGGAACCCATCTTCAAACCTTCGTAAAGTGTCGTAAAATATCATTTTAAGACCAAAAGACGTAAAATAGTGTCGATAGTCACGTTTGATGCGTTTGTTCGTTGGTTACGTTAAAAATCGCGTAAAATGCGTCGTTTGACGTTTTATTCCGTTTTTCGATCCGGTTTCGACTGCGTTTCTTAAAATTTAATTATGAAGCTAAATATATCGTAAAATTTTAGTTTTGAAGGTAATAAGCGTATCCGATGCTTCTGTTTCTTTGTCGGTGCATTCCTTCAGTCGCGTTTTTTTCGTTCACGTTTGCGTTTTGTGACGTTCGAAAGCACGGCAAATTCACAAAACCAAATTTATAAATATAAAATATTCGTATTAAATTCGTATTTGTCAACGTTGTCAGTATTTTGTTCGGTTTTAGTTCGTTACCGTTTAATATTCAGCAGTTTTCCCGTAAACCTCCATTCGCGCGTTGTAAAGCCGGTTAGACGTTCCTAGGCATACTAAAGGCCTAATTAAGTTAATTTACATCTAATTACACTAATTTTAATCGTCCTAATGTTTGTTTTTCGCGTAATTAAGGGCGTAAATTACCGGTTGTCACAATTAAAACACACAAGGGTCTCCAAACAAATAACAAATACAAGTCTTAACGACATTCAAGATGAGCAACGTGTACACGGTCTAGTATAGACCTAAGTGTCTAATGAGATTAGAACACTTGTAGGTTGCACTATGTTTACGGACACAGCCGGCTTTGCTAGCACACATACTTGTTGGACGCAAAACTGTGAGTTCACGTCCCCCTTTTTCTTTTAAACGCTTTTCGGTTTTAGAACTATCGGGGGAGATATATGTTACGATGGTATGATTAAGCTAAAGAACGAAACACCTAGATCATGTGCGAATAAGGTAGAACTTAAGCACCACTAATCACATACTGACCGAGGAACGGAAGGGGTAGATCTATTGGGTTTTGGCGAGCCCCACTCATGGGTCCGTGAGGCCGCATGAAATGCTTTCGTGTCACAGTCGAGGTTAATCGACACTAAATCGTCAAGGGTTGGATTACTTCCTATGTCGGCACACATATTAATGTCCTTGCAAAACATTAATGATCAACGATTTCATAAACGCTTTACATACCACATTTTTACATACCGGTTTTCTATACAATAACTTCCAAATATTTTGAATATTCATTTGATACGAACTCAAACACATGAATTCAGCAACTTTTGTTGACTTTTTAAACTTACATGTATTTCAGTCAATTAAGTCAATTAAGTGGATCCTTGCTCGGTTCGGTTTCAAGAGTACAAGATAGTCAAGGGTGCGATGTCATCCCATTTTGAAGGGTTTGGTTCATATATCTCACCCTCGAGCTAGATACAAAATGCAAAGCCTTGGTGAGTTAAAACTTTAGTTTTGTACAAGTCTTTTTGTGAAACAATATAACTCGTGTTGTCTTTTTATGAAAAACTATGACTTGCAAACTATTACTTTGTGATTGAATGGATGAACATCGTACGTATTTTATTCATATAGTTTGTTTACTTACATCGTATGCAATGAAAATTAATCAAGTTCACACCTTGCACTTCCGCCTATGAGCGGGTGTGACATCGACGCCATGTAAGGTTTTTCAAAAGATCCGTCAAACTTTATCTCATTAGTCTCTTCTTCAGTAACGTCTTTGTTGAGAACATCCACAACTTCCACTTGCTAATTTGTTTCCGAGATCTTGTCTGTTTGAGGCACATACAACACCATTTCCCAACCCGTTAGAGAACTTGAAACATCTTTACCATTATCTTCTAGAACCAATTCTTCAGTAACAACCAACTCCTCCGTCACAACACCTGATCGGTAGCTTCATTCACATCATCATCTTTAAGCTCAGTATCATCACAAACACATCTTCATCATTCGGATCTGGTTGTTCATCATCTTTATCACAAGGCTCTGATACCACATGTAAGTCCCCTGAATCACAGATCTATCACGAGATGATGGATTTAAGGTGAACAAGTGAGTGGAAACCACTTGTAAACCTCTCGTGGGCACACAAGATACGAAAATAGAAAACTATAAAGGTGAAACAACACATGAAATACTTCCAATCGATTTGTATTATCATTCAAACCCAAAATTTACACTTTGTGGTCTGAAGCTCTCTAGGTTTCTCTCTTTATAGAAACCCTTAGAAAAACCAACACCCAAAAAGTTCAAACATTCTACTATTTATATGTTTAGGCCAAGGGTTTAAGTCCCTAGTGGGCTTAACTCACCATTAGGACTCTAATTACAAAATTAAGTCCAAGTCATATTTACAAGGTAGTTAAAAAAAACCCAAAAGCTAAACATCAAGCTAACTGTCATTAAACGACTATCTAACACTTGGTAGTTATAAGCTCTCTCGTCGTTGAAAATATTTTCAATGCAAAAAATATTAGTTGAACTTTTTTTGTTCACATTTTAGTATATTAACATCCAGATTTTAAGTTACGTTTTGGTTGATGGAATATTTAATTAAAGACAAAAGAAAATGAAAAGCAAAAACAACTATTAGAACATGTGTACCGGTGAAAAAGACCTTAGGTATCATCTGTCATGTGACGTTTCAGTTAGCAATGGAGTATTATGAGACGTTTTTCTAAAATGAGTGTAGTGATATAATGCCCAATAATGCTCCAGATTACCCAATTATTTTTTTTGTTTTTTTAATTAAAACCAATAATATTTCGTTAGCAATGGCATAATTGGCCCAAATATCTCGACCCGGCGTTTGACTTGCAACGTCACAAACCAAAATTTCAAGAAAAACGCCTATGGTGACGGTAGAGGGGCATTATGGGGCCTTTTTTTTTTTACGGGTGGTCTTAGTGATAGATTATTCCACACGCCTTTAAATTAAGTATGCCGGTCACCTTCTTCAATTCCTCCTGTCAAAATCATCGGTCACCATTGTCGGTCTCTAGTGAGCGTGTCATTATCTCGTTTCAAGTCTTCCTTAACTTGCGTAAGATTTTTCCAATCCAAAATATGATATTTGTCAAGTGCTGTGTTTTTGCTACAAATCTCAAGGATTTCTATGAAATATATATTGACTTTTATACCTTTAAATCCAAAAATAATAACAGAAAATGAGTTAGTGGATCTGTGTTTAAGGTATTATACAATTTTCTAGAACGGTCAATTATTTCATATATAAATTAGCAAGTTATATCTGCATCATGAGTTGTGCATTGTGCTTTAAACATTTTTCAAAAAAAAAAGTTGATTTTATACTTTTAACCCAAAGGTTTTTACCTTTTGCAATTTTAACCTTACATAATTTGTTTTTTTAACTTTAACCCAAAACTTTTCATTATTTGCAATTTAACTTCACAACTTTTGTCACTTATACTTTTCATCTTTCGCAAATTTTCGTTTTACGTATAGTTCTAAATTTTTCTAGTTAATACGACGCAACGTGCATGTGTGGTTCAACGTTTTTACCTCTATTTTTCCATGTTTGACAGATTCGTCGCAACAAGCATATCCTAGGTCGAGTCAGTGTTGGTGGTCGATGACGGTTGTGTGACATTAGTACTATTTGACACCGTTTTACGCCCAGCCGCAACGCGGGGTGTGCTTTGGGGGGTTTTTAAAGAAAAAATGGTTATGCATATGGTTGTAATAACGTTGGCTTTGGGGGTTTTCCAAAAAAAAATTAATTTTTTTTACTTTTTACCCAAAAGTATTTCATAAATTATTTTTAAGTCAAAACTATTTGTTTTTTTACTTTTAACCCAAAACTTTTTATCTTTTGCAATATATCCTCATAACTTTTTTTACTTTCAACTTTGGTTCTTTATAGTTTTCATTTTCCGCAAATTTTTCGCTTTATGCTTGGTTCTAAATTTTGTGACTTAACACATCGCAACGTGCGTCTTTGGTTTAACGTTTTTACGTTTCGTTCTAAATTTTGCGAGTTAACATGACGCAACGTGCGTGTGTGGGTGAACGTTTTTACATCGTCTGAATTTCCCCGTTTGACAGGTTTAACATAACGTGCGGGTCCTAGATCGACTTAGTTATAACTAAAGAATATGCGGCGGGTCGCAATCCTAGTTTTGGATTATTTAGTACCCAGTAATGGTCCTTTTTGCAGATTTGGTTTTCTTTTCAGCAGAATTTGTTACCAAAGAAAAATTCACTAGAATTGTATGCATTTTGCCCCATATGGTTTTCAATTCAATATATAATGAAATCACGATCTATAAGAACATAAGAAATTACATGCCTCACATATTCTGTAATCAGATTCAATTACATGTCATTGCTTTGTAATTGCCTTTTTCGTGTGGAATGATATCGATAATGACTTACCATCAAAACATAAATTTCCAAAAAAAAAAAAAAAACCACACCCAACTAAACAGCTTACAACACCTATTGATCTCTTACTCTTGCATTAGAGCAACACCTGAGACCATGTTTTCATGATTTTTGGATCAGTCATTCTCGTTAACCTACTGGATCAATTCGGTTGTCATTTAGTCGCATATAATTTATACATATACATTTATATATACATAAATAGGTATTCACATACATCAGATACACGTAAATATATATTTGTATGCCCCACTTGTGGTATGCGCGTATAATATATATATGTTTGGGCCATCGGGGGGCAAAAGCGAAAGTGCACTAATTTTAACATTATTTTACTAATTTCGTAAAAATAACGTTAAAAGCTGATGACGGTTAATCATGCATCATGTGGTGGGGCTGATAGCTGAAAGACAAAAGGGTACAAGCACTAATCGGTCTTTGTCCCGATTGCTGAGTGTTATGTGCCTTATGTCCAAGGCTTATGCAAAACTACTAACGAGCCGGATCTCTCACTGGAAGCAGTCTCTCTATTCCTACAGGGTAGAGGTAAGGCTGTCTACATCTTATCCTCAGCAGACCTTACCTTTGCTTTGCTATTGGTGGAATTTACTGAGTATGATAAGGATGATGTATATTTCATTTTAACTGCAATATTACTTTACCCCTGCTATGTACTTACCCAAGACCTCTTACGTTACACCTTAACCTCCTTCCTGAACATTGGTTGTTGACTTTGTTTAGAAATGTTGCACTAGACTAATTGAATAATGCTATGTATTAATAATTACTGATAGAAAAAACGGAAGTAGCACCAAATAAGTAAAATGACGATAACACCCTCTAG
Source organism: Helianthus tuberosus (assembly GCA_030545235.1). Taxonomy (NCBI): domain Eukaryota; kingdom Viridiplantae; phylum Streptophyta; class Magnoliopsida; order Asterales; family Asteraceae; genus Helianthus; species Helianthus tuberosus. The sequence continues at coordinate 85,025,880 of CM060371.1, read as the reverse complement.
TCCTCTAATAGTACCAACTTATAGACTCTTTCTAACCAAACATTTAAGATAGCAATTTTGTATTCTGTTTCCAGTTTGGTCTATAATACAATATATCCATGCCAGTGATCACAATGGGGAAAAAAGCCCCGAGCCCCAACACAGGCATCCGGATATCATGGACATCCAGCATGGTAATTCTGGTGTTCATAACTATGGCTAAACATGTGACATCACAATCAGGTGATGAGAACAACACTCTACTTAGAGATTATTGTAGATTATACAATTCACAGAAGCCAGAATCTTACATAAGGAGCCTCAATACCGTACTATCTAGCCTCCAGAGGCAGTTGTCCGATCCACAGGTGTACTACGCCTTTGCGAGAACGATGGATAATGGTGACTTGGTGTACGCCTTCGCAATGTGTAGGGAATATCTCTCGACCTCCCGATGTCTGGCTTGTTTTGAGTTGGCAGTTAACAAGACTAGAACATGTGGACTTGCAGATGGTGGTAGCATAATTTATGATGATTGCAGTATCAGGTTAGTACACAATTTTTATTTCCTTTTTACAGAATAATTCATTACCAGTTTCCATATATTGATAATTTAACGTTTTTTTTTTTAATTTATTAGTTAAGTTATAGTTTTTTAATTCATTAGTTAAAGTTCAATAAAGGATATTAAAACTGACCATCATTAGCTTATTTTTTTTTTCCAATCACATAGCCGATGGGTATGGGAGTGGAAAAAAAAATTATTTCACGGGTATGGGACGGATATGTTATTAGGTGATACCTGACCTAGTGGTCCTAAGTCGAGATGGTTACTATTTTCTGTGCTTTACATTTAGGTCCCAATTTTACGAATTAACACACTAAGGTGTGTGCCTGTTTCAATATTTTTACATTTACTGTTTGTTTAATCGTAAATACTAGTTGAGTTTAAATATCAACTCGTCAAGGTTGTGAATTTGTCATAATTGTAAAAACCAATTATTCTAATTATAATAACTAGAAGCAACACGTCACTTGTGAAAGTCCACCACTAAAATATCCGTAAAAGTGGTGTAACAAACTAAACATAAGCTATTACAATTTTAACTTGACTTACTAATTAAATTACTATAAACAAACTAGATAAAGTAAAGGGAAAATCACCAAAATAACCTTTGATCAACCTCATTTTACGAAAATGGACATGGATTGCGTCTGGGGTAGACGCAATCCGTGATCTTTGCATCAGACACAGACTTATACACTTCTGCCAATAGAAACTTAATACGTGTTATCATCTTTACTTTTTTGTACTTTTCCACCATAATTTTTAATGAGCATAATTTTTTCATACGATAGTATTTTTTTATAAAAATTACACAAGATTAAAAATAATAAAATTCTCTTTAATTTGGTGTAAACTTTTTAAAAAAGATATTAACATATAAAAAAAACTATGCTCGTTTGTAAATCGTGGTGAAAAAGTAAAAAAAACTAAAGATGATGACACGTGTCACGGTTCTATTGGCTGTCAAGTGTGAGTTTGTGTGAGACGCAAAGATCAAGGATTCCGTCTACCTCAGACGCAATCCATGTTCATTTTCATAAAATAGGGTTGGTCATCTGTGCCATTCCGACCGATGTTCTTTGACCATCTGTAAACATCTGCTTATACGGTCTTCTCACTAATCTATAAAGATCACACAGGAATTTTCTCCTGATTGCACATGGTAATTAACAACTGAGTAATCTACAAAGGACCACATTGACCCTTTTTTTCTTCCCGGAATTTTCTCCTGTTTGCACATAGTAATTAACAGTAGAGTGTAGAGTTGGTTCATTATCATCTTCACCATGAACTAGATGTTTTTCTTTCCCTTTTTGAATTGCATCATCAAATTTCTGAATTTAACACTCGTTTGTGTAGTGTTTGTATTCCTCACATCTGTAGAACATAGCGTTGATTGTATTACAAATACCAAATGCACAATATGCTCTACAAATAAAATGAAGAGAGGGGTATTTTAGGATTGTGGTGTTTTCTATTGTTACTTTTGCTGAATACACAACATCTTCAAATAAAGAGATTTGAATTGAATGCGGAAAACAAATCTTTACAAGAATCAATCTTATGATTACATATTACTTCCTTATGTTATTAGATAACCAAAATAGGCAACCAATCAAAATTCGGCGAATCGCCTCTATCTTGCATCCTAAATTAGTTGTATTTTAGAACCGCTAATTCACACACATCTAAATGTACTCATAAATCTATACCAATATCAATTATAAGCCTAGTACCTTCAACCACTTGCGGAGATACAGCTTTAGCGTGCACCTTTATACCACTAGGCTAAAAACCTTTTATATTAGGTAAAGAAGAAAGGTCAACGTTTCTATTTTGTCAAGGTTGTCATGTTGATACCAAAAGATAAGGACAAGTGGACAACTTCCTGTAAAACCTATGTAATATGATGTATAAGTCCTAGAAATTAATATCTTTTAAGTTATTAACCACATATAGTGATATTTAAATTCCATTTTCACTTGTCAAGATATATGATCAATGCTTAAACGTATGTATTTTGTGTATAGGCACGAGAACTCTGGCGTAACTTTTGGTGATTCTGATATGATATTGGATGATAATGCCCGTCCAGAGGCAATATGTAGTAATGTGTCAACATCTCAGCCAATAACAAGCTTCAACCAAGTGGTACAAAATCTGTTATCTGATATTCGAGACGCCACTCCAAGAACATCTAATTTCTATATAGCATCCACAAGGCAAGTCCCAACTGGCAATACAACAGTGTATGCAATTGCGCAGTGTGTTAAAAATGTAAGCCAAGCCATTTGCCGAGGCTGCTTGAATACAGCATATAACAACTTACATGGTTGTCTTCCCAATAAGGATGGAAGGGCCATTGACTTTTTTTGTTTTATGAGGTATTCTGAGACTCCGTTTTTCCAAAGCAACCAGACAACAAACATCATACATTTCCAAAGTGGAGGTGAAGAGGCCACATATATATTTATTTTTAATTTATTTTTTTCATTGGCAGCTATTAAATTCTCAATACTATACTAAGAAAAATGTACAACTTTCCACCACAGGAAGTTCAAGCAATTCTGCAATGATAGCGGGAGTGAGTAGTGCTGCCGGTCTTGTTTTGCTTATACTTGCTTTGTTGTTATGGTATCGAAAAAAGAAGAAACCTAAGACCATTGAAGAAGGTAACCCATATATATGTACACATGAGTATGAGATAGTGTTTAATACAATATGTTCAAACATTCCACTATATCCTTCAAGTACACCTATAAAAACCATGCATGTGAATGGGAAAGGCCTCAACTAAAATATAGATAGTAGTAATTAAAATATAGATAGTATTTCATAGATTAGGATTCCCATTTCATGGCACATTGGTTACTTGAACATGAATAGTAGATGTATATTGGTTTGTATATGGGATGACATCATATGCTTTTAATTTCCTTAACTCTTTACATCCTTACAATATCTTTAAACATATAATAATATTACATCTAAAACTAATTGTTTGTAGTTTTGTACCATGCACCATGTATTACTTTTATAGCTGAATCTGGGCTGCAGTCGGATAGAAGTTACAGTTACCAACAATTGCGATTAGCAACTCATGATTTTGGAGACGAGTTTAGGGTTGGGAAAGGAGGTTTTGGTGAAGTATTCAAGGTAATGTAACCTTTTAAATTGTTTTTTTTTTTTCTATAACCTCCCTTACACTACAAGAAAACGCGGCAATAGCGGCGAGTCACCGCTAAATGTTTTGATCTATGCCACTAAAGGTTTTAGCGGTGACATGTCACCGCTATTGCTTAGACGCTATTGACCCATATGTCGCTGTTGGGTTTAGGCCCCACTCCACATTCATAACACACACTCACTTATTTATGTAGTATAATGTGTAGTAAGTGAATATGAATATGCAGAAGAAAAGAATGAAAAGCTTCTATATTGAAGAGAAAATAGGGTGTATAGAACAAAGAAATAATACTCCTATTTATAATAAACAAACAAATAAAAACACATGCCAATTAAACAATCAACTCCTATTTTCTTGGCATGGCAAGTTGATCTCCACTCAACGTTTCTTTCCATGGAACTCGGTCAAACATATACATAGTCTATAACACCCATCTGACTCGTTTGACCTGTAAACAAACCCGCAACCCAATAACGTGCCGACCCGTGACCCGTAAAACAACCGATAAATCCAAAAATCACCCCCTTAATCGGTTTGTTCACACCACTCGCTCATGACACCCGAATCACGATCTCCTCTCGAACCATCTCTGACTTCTACCGGACACTCGACCTCAACCACGGCCACGCCCAAAGCCTTCAAATAACTCGACCTATCCTGGACACCCCGGTCTTCACCTCGACCACGTCCAAAGTCGTCTCTGATCGGGATTTCACTATTATGTCAAACCATTCCTTGATAAGCACCACTTGCGTATCAACCACCAACTAGACACCAGCTACCCGCTGCACCATCTTCGAGTCGCTAAACGAATATCTTAGCCACCCCGCTGTTTTGTTACTACCACGCTACACCCGTTGGTTTTTCCGCCATAAGAATCCGACGCCTCTTTGCGATTCTTCTCCTAGACAAGAAAGAGTATCAGACAAATAAAAACACGGTCTCTTCTTCATTTTTCGATCAACAAAACTGGGTTAACAAGCCTGTTGATTTGTCCTGAATCTCGACTCGTCTCCGCTACCCTCCTGATCCTCTAGAACATAAACCGTCGAAACTGCTGACCTGCGATCACCTAGTTCTCTCTGTCGGAAAGAATAAACAAATAGTATAGGGGCTAGTGTGTAATATGGTAGTCTATATAAACACCCTCCTTGTGTAACCCTAATCTTGTACAATACAATTTTTCAATATAATTCAAACCCAACTCTGAGATTATTCTCTATACCAAACAACATGGTATTAGAGCAGTGTTTCTGATTCTTTGAAACGCTTGGCTCATCATCTACAACCCATCCCAAACCCAATCTCAAACCAAAAAACCAAAATCAAACTCAAACCAGGAAAAAAAAATTTAGCCGCACACTTTGTTTGTTTAGCAAATCTGTGCTCTATTCCGCCGCACAAAAACCTAAAACGGTTTGGAAATCAGCTCTGCCGCACACTGCCGCACACTTCCCTAAACTTTTTCTTTAGCCGCGGCCTTCTTTCAATCACCAAAACTGAACCATAACCCAGCCTAAATCCTAGCCGCTGCCTCTACAAAAACAAAAACAACCACAACTTTTACTTCCGGCGGATTTGTTCTGAGAGTATATAACAACTTTTACAGCATATAACAACTTAGCGGATTTGTTGAAGTCCGGCGACCTTAAATCTTGAACGAGAGTTCAAGTTGCCCGGCGTATTTGGTAAATACGCCAGTAAGTCGACGCCTGCCCGGGACGTTATTCTCGCGTTTTTATATGCGGCCATCATTTTTATTCAGAAAGAGTAGAAACAGATTATATTTTTTTTGAATATTAGGGTCGGAGATACTCTCCGGCGCCGCTGATCTCTGATTCCAGCGATATTCTCCGGCGCGCTGACCCACCGTCGTCCCATCACCATAAACCAACCTTTTGTTTTGTTTAATGAAAAGGAGTAGAAGATAAGCTTTGTTTGTGTGTTTTGCAGCTGAGAAGTTTGAACATTAGGGTTTAGTGTGTTCATGTAAGAGAGAGTGAAAGGAGTATAGTGGTGGAAAGTTAGAGGGAGAAAAAAAACAGTTCTGTCATATTTAAAAAAAAATATTGAATTGATTGATTAAAAAAACAAAATCAAAAAATGGAAATCAATCATGGAAAGAACATTTCTTGGATATTCGATTCTGGTGCCACTGACACCATGACGTTTGAACCATTAGACATACGGTCAATGTCCAATCCTCAAAAAACTCAAATCCACACAACAAACAATGGAACGATGCAAGTGAAAGGAGGAGGAACAATTGAAATTTCCCCAACTATGAAATTATCAAATTGTCTTTATGTTCCAGCATTATCGCACAAACTGCTCTCAATTAGCCATATTACCAAAGAGCTAAATTGCACGGTACTAATGCATCCTACTTTCTGCCTTCTACAGGATATCAGGACGGGTGTGATTATTAGACGTGGTACTGAGCGCCAAGGATTGTACTACGTGGATGAAGTGGCTCAACAGGGTACTGTGATGTTGGCTCATGGAACTGAAAACCGGGAAGCCTGGCTATGGCATAGACGTTTGGGACATCCATCCCGTGGTTATTCGCACCTTTTGTTTCCAAAACTCTTCCCTTCAAATGGAAAAATAGATTGTGAAACATGTCTTCGTGCTAAAAGCCATCGACAACCATTTAAACCTAGCAATACGAAAGTTGCTTCACCTTTTTCACTAATCCATTCTGATGTGTGGGGTCCTGCTCCTGTGATGGGGGGGGGGGGGGCAGGGTCTTCGGTACTTTATACTATTTGTGGATGATTGCACTCGTATGACATGGGTATATTTTTTTAAAAAACAAAGCCGAAGTTTACGAAAAAATTATCACGTTTTATGCTATAATTCAAACTCAATTCCGAACTCAAATCCAAATCCTTCAATCCGACAATGGGGGGGGGGGGGGAATTTGCCAATACATCCATGAAACAATTCTTTAAAACCAAAGGATTAATTCATCAAACCTCTTGTTCTCATACCCCCGAACAAAACGGTGTTTCCGAACGGAAAAACCTTATTATTCTTGAAATGACTCGAGCCCTTTTAATCGAATCTCAGGTTCCTAAATCTTTCTGGCCGGAGGCAGTTGCAACCTCCGTGTATCTCCTGAATCGGTTTCCCACAAAAGCCCTTAAATTTAAGACTGCCTTAGACTGTCTGTCTAAGTCTGCCAGTATCCCCCATCCTCTTACACTTGAACCTCGAATCTTCGGGTGTAACGCATTTGTCCACATACCCAAAATCAACCGAAACAAGCTCGGCCCATGTTCTGAGAAATGTGTATTTGTCAGCTATGGGATTGACCAAATAGGTTTCCAGTGTTATAATCCAAAAACTCATCAAATGTCCACCACAATGAACGTTGACTTTCTTGAAACAAAATACTTTTATGACACCCAACTCAACGGTCAGGTGGAGAATGAATGTATAGACACCCTGAGTTGGCTGACCCAACTTCCCTCGTCTGAAGAATTAACAACAGAAAATTCTCACACTACTGCGACTCCTTCAAACACAGCCACACAATCTGCGGAGCACAGTACCACTGAAGAAAGTCCATCCAACGTGATACCTGAGGTAAGAAATATTGAGAACCGTGGATGTTCTACGTTTTATAACCATGAGACAACAGGGGAACACATAGAACCGACAACAACGGAACCAACTCCACAGACTGAACCAGATGTGGAACAGGGTGAACCAGACTTGGAAGAGGTTGAACAAGTCATTGAACATGTGGAACCAGTTGCAGCAGAGACAACCGAAAGATACCCTCTCCCTCCTAGAGCCAATAGAAGGGTCCCTCCAAAACGGTACTCGCCAGAGAGGGAAACCAGAACCTCAAGGTATCCTGTAGCTAATATAGTTAATGGGAACTTATCTAACAGTGCGAAAGCATTTGTCACCTCTCTATACTCCGAACAAATACCTGGATCTGTAAAGGAAGCACAAGGTAAGAAGAACTGGAAAGAAGCAATGGAAGCAGAGATGCAAGCTCTTATGAAAAACAATACGTGGGAAAAGTGCATTCTCCCAAAAGGAAAGAAAACAGTTGGCTGTCGTTGGGTGTATTCAATTAAGTATAAACCAGATGGTTCTATTGGAAGATACAAAGCTCGACTTGTAGCCAAAAGGTACACTCAGACGTATGGGATCGATTACTCTGAGACGTTTTCTCCGGTTGCAAAAATGGACACCATCAGAGTCCTCTTCTCCGTGGCAGCCAATAAGAATTGGCATCTCCATCAGTTTGATGTTACAAATGCTTTTCTCCATGGAGACCTAGCGGAAGAAGTCTACATGGAAGCACCTCCAGGTTTTTCAGGGGGTTTTAAAGATGGGGAAGTTTTTCGGTTGAAATAATCTCTATACAGGCTAAAACAGTCACCTCGGGCCTAGTTTGGAAAGTTCACCTTGGCCATGAAAGAATACGGGTATTACCAAAGCAACGCTGATCATACCCTGTTCCTCAAAAGAAGAAACGACCTCGTAACTTGCCTGATCATATATGTAGACGACATGATTATCACCGGAAATGATGTGGAAGAGATAACACGGCTGGAAAAGAATTTGTTTTTAAAGTTTGAAATGAAAAACCTTGGAAATCTCAAGTATTTCCTCGGAATAGAAGTTTTTCAGATCTAAACGGGGAATTTTCATCTGCCAAAAGAAGTATGTCCTTGATCTCCTGGCAGAAACTAGTTTGATTGATTGTAAACCAGCAGATACGCCAATGGTGGTGAACCACAATCTTCACATGGAACTTAATGGCGAGCTTGCAGACAAAGAAAGGTATCAACGGCTCGTGGGCAAGTTAATTTATCTCTCTCACACTCGCCCTGATATAGCTTATGTTGTTGGAGTGGTAAGTCAGTTTATGCACCAACCGCAAGTTGCTCACATGGAAGCCGCTCAAAGAATTCTAAGGTATCTAAAGGGAACCGCAGGCCATGGAGTGTACGCCGACTGGGCAGGAGATAAGGGAAATCGAAGGTCAACATCAGGGTACTTCTCCTTGGTTGGTGGAAACCTTGTTACTTGGAGGAGTAAGAAACAGAAGGTGGTCGCTCTGTCGAGTGCAGAAGCAGAGTTCAGAGGCATAGCTCGAGGATAAAGCGAAGTTCTTTGGATCAGGAAACTTCTAGAAGACATTGGTTTCTCCCAAAGGGCAACACCCAGTAAAATTATGTGCGACAATACAGCTGCAATACAAATCACAGAAAATCCAGTTCAGCATGATCGAACAAAACACGTGGAGGTAGATCGACATTTCATCAAGGAAAAACTGGAGGAAATGATCATAGAGCTCTCGTATATATCATCAGAAGATCAACTCGCAGATATTCTCACAAAAGCAATCAACGGAAACGTTTTTAGTAGCTGTTTGAGTAAGTTAAGTATTGGAGATCCCACCTCCCGGTCTCCGCCTTCTACTATATAACGATCCTGAACCCTTCTTTTACGCCTACACTCTGCCGACCGACACACCCACCGTGGGTGGAGGCTTCCTCCGATCTTCAAACCCGCTTCTCGAGCCCTAGGCTCTAATACCAAATGTTGGGTTCAGGCCCCACTCCACATTCACAACAAACACTCACGTATTTATGTAGTATAATGTGTAGTAAGTGAATATGAATATGTAGAAGAAAAGAATGAAAAGCTTCTGTATTAAATGAGAAAATAGGGTGTACATAACAAAGAAATAATACTGCTATTTATAATAAACAAACAAATAAAAGCACATGCAAATTAAACAATCAAATCCTATTTTCTTGGCATAGCACGTTGATCTTCACTCAACATTTCTTTCCATGGAACTCGGTCAAACATATACAAAGTCTATAACAACCCATCTGACCCGTAAAGAAATTGCGACCCGATAACGTGCCGACCCGTGACCCGTAAAACAACCGATTAATCCAACAGTCGCCGCTATTGATGTAACATCTTTAGCGGCGACACTATGTCGCTTATGAGGCGTCACAATAGGATTTTGTCACTATTGCTTGAATATCATTAGCGACAACAGTGTCGCCGCTAAAAGTCGTTTCTTTTTAATTTTTTTGCTGCATTTACAATATTTTCCGGTATTACAAATACACAAAACCTGCCATTTTTTAGTTTTCAACATACACAAACAAACTACATAAACAAAATAGTTATATGAACATACTAACATGACTTAAAAGTTATTCGTTTGATTCGCACAATAACATCCTAAAATTGAATAAAATGTGAAAACTACATTATATCGTCCTCGTCTTCGTCGTAACAAAAATTTCATCATCAACGTCCGCTGGTTGCTTTCCCCTTCAAGTCGGTTAAAAAATGACGGGGTCTGGAACAACCACCAAACAAATCCCCACAATAATATATATCAAAACCCACATTAGCATAATAACATACAACCAACAACCACTTAGGTTATAGCCAAGTGGTCAAGAGGAATTATCTCTTGTGAGGAGACCAAGGTTCAATCCTTGGGATGTGTAAGTATTTATGGGAAAAAATTGGCCGTTCAAAAAAAACATACTACCAACATATATATACCAAAGTCACCAATTTTTTAACAAAACTACTAACATAACCCAACATTTAGCAAAGTAAAATAAGATAGTTTACCTCGGAATATTGTTTTTGAGTTTGAGAATACGCACCAAAGACATTCGAGGGCGTATTGGAAGATGGTTTATCAAGCAAGCTATCACACACATTTTTCTCGATATGCATTACATCTAAGTTGTGCTTCAACTGCAGAGAAGACCAATACTCAAGTTCGGAAAACATGTTTCGTTTGGACTAGTTCAGCTCAAATCTGCCCGGGTGATCTCCCCACCTCCAAAATCTTGATGCTTGCCTGGTAGATGATGAATTAGACAACCGGGTTGAGCTTCTATGTCAGAAGGACTAAACTATCTCGAAGGGTTTACTATCTCGGATATCCCGTTAAAGTCGAGACTTATTCTCCAAGGATGGTTGGCATCTAAGAACCGGCGATGACCAACATACACATTTACTAGTTACACACATTAAAGGAGTGTCTTCATTGCAAGTCGGGCATGCTTTGTAGCCCTATCCGCTCCAACCTGATAGACTACTATGAGCTAGAAAGTCATTTATAGTCCATAACAATACGACCTTCATTGTGAAGAATGTGTTTGTCGTTGCGTCTTTAGTACGTACACTTGACTGCCACAAATGTTTAAGCTCATACACTAACGGTCTAAGGAAAACGTACATGTCTTTCCCATGTGATTTAGGGCGAGGAATAAACAAGGTCAACATGAATGTGGACTCTTGCATGCATATCATGGAGACAGATTGTATATGGTGCTATGACCGGCCACGTGCCATGAGTTGAGGATCCGTTACCGTTAAATGGATTAAAACCATCAGCTGCAAGCCCTAGGCGAACATTTCGTGGCGCCATCGAGAAGTTTGGGTACTTTCTATCAAAGTGATGCCATGAAGATCCATCAACTGGATGACGTGTAGTCACATCTTCTAATTGTCTGGTACAATGCCATATCATATCGTTTGTCGTGTGCCTTGAACAATACAAGCGTCGTTGTCTAGGCGTCAAAGGAGAGTATCGTAATACCTTGTGAGCTACCTTCGTGCCTTTTGTGTCTTTATCGACCAATCGACTCTCATTAAAAATGGGACAATGTTGAAACGACTGGTGTTCTTTCCAATCTTCTTAAATGTACGTATCTATCATTTCATACTCCAAATAGACATCTCATACTCCAAACCAATCTTCTTAAATGTCTTCTTAGCTACATAATGTGAAGAGAGAATCTTGTTGCCTTCTAGCATTGCAATTTGCAACAACGCGAGCAGATGATCAAATGAAATATTAGTCCAATGGTGTATCTCCTTCAGATTCATAAGCCTTGCTAAAAAGTCAAGGGAAGAAAACGTTTTACAACCGAGATATAATTTTGTTTCAACTTCCTCTACCAAGGCTTCAAAATCATCACCAACAACGCTTCTATCTCCACCCGAGTTTTATTGGTCAAGGGCTGTATCTTCTTCCATACGCTCCCCCTAACTTCTTCAATAACGTTTTCCATATCAGCCTGTGGTGCAACGTCTTCTACTTCTACAAGTGGAGGCCTAGGCGTTTTGTAGTGATAGTTCCACTTCGTGTTAGCATTCCAAAAACCGAGAACTTGCAAATGGTATTTCATTTTTATCATGGATATTAAGCCATAATTTTTACATTTCTTACACAGACATCTAACTTTTTATGTTTCCATACAATCCTTCACACATGTCGAAAAACGATTCGAGTCCTTGCTCGTGGTGAGGTGATTGACGTGAAAAATCAATCCAGCTTTTTTTATCGATAGGCATTATGCAACTGAAATATAATTTAATTTAGGGCTTACAAGACAAGGGTAGGGTAATAAACCCACTTTTTGAACACTTTATCTTATATATAAATGTGAGTTAGATAATTGGTTTGGGTCATGGGTTGCCATAGTGAGGTACACCCCCCCCCCCCCCCCCTCCTCAATCCATGAGCCTCCTTGAATTAATTGGGGGAATTTGATTGATGGGGGAGGATGGTGAATGATGGTAGGGTCATGGACCACACTAAACATAGAAATTATCAAACTAACATACACACATTTACATACTTACATACGCATACACACATACATACTACCATACATACATACACACATGAACATATACTTTACACATACTTATATACACACATTTACATACTTTATACATATACATATTTACTAACACAGATATACATACTTAAATACTAACATACATAGGTACATACACACGTTTTCACCAAAAACACATAACTTATACATAATTACATGCACACATTTGCATACTTTATACAACTACACATTCTAACATACACACATACATACACCTACATACACAAATACATAGACTTACATACACACATACATAGACTTACATACACACATTTTCACCAAATACACAGATTTACATACACATACATACACATACCTACACAAACCCTATACTAATTAACCAAAAATGACGCAATTTCTCAGCTTGAACAAAATTAAAAAGAAAACCAACATTAATTTGAAGTTCCTAGTAGGTGGTGACGGCGGAGACGAGGTGGTGACCGGAGAAGTGATGGTGGTGGTCCGATTTCTCTATCATAGTCACATACATACACAAAAACTAAAGAGGATAACATATATATATATAAATATATATATATATATATATAACAAATTAAAGAAGAAATTTAACATAACCTAACCGATTTTCTCGATTTTAGGGTGTTCCCGTCGGTATAAAAGAAGAGATTTGGGTATTAGCGGCGACAACGTGACACTACTATTGGGTCTTCTGTCATCGCTATTGCTGAGAATAAACCCTAGCCATTGGATCAGGATAAGTAATGAGTGGCTGGGGTTTGTTGTGGGACACCGCGTTCCGAATGGACCAATAGCGGCGACATATAGTCTGTCGCCGCTATTGAGGAGTATTTCTTGTAATGTTAACATAAATAATGGTATTTTATTTTTACAGCAAAGCTTAAATGGTAAACAGTAAGAAAGTTAGGCTATATGGAGTTCTTTTCCAATTGACGGAATTGTCGTATGCTATTATTGGTTCCTGGTATACTTGATTTATAATATTGGATTTGAAAATAATAGTTTATTTCTTCTACAGGCAATTATTGATGATGAGAATGTAGTAGCAGTGAAGAGACTTCATGTTGGCTATGCCAGAGCAAAATCAGAATTTGAAAATGAAGTGAAGCTTATAAGTAATGTTCAACATCGGAATCTAGTACGACAACTAGGTTGGTGCATTGAAGGATCTGAGTTGCTTCTTGTCCTAGAATACATGCCACAAGGCAGCCTTGACAACTTTTTATGGGGTAAGTTTTGCACAAGTATTGTTTATAGCCTTGATTTTTGGAGAAACAGAAAATAAAATTTACATCAATAAAACGTTTGAGATAAGCATGTACTTAATAATTTCATTGCGGGCAGGTGAAAGAAAAGGCACCCTGAATTGGGAGAAACGGTCTGACATTATCTTTGGGGTTGCTAGGGGCCTTGCACATCTTCATAATGAATTCCATGTTAAAATAATTCACAGAGATATAAAACTAAGTAATATTCTCGTGGACGATGATTTTCAACCCAAAATTTGCGATTTTGGGTTAGCGAGACTACAACCAGAGGATCAAACCCATGTTAGCACAAATCTAGTTGGCACACTGTAAGTTAGTGAAATCACCCCTTTGATATATAATTTGATCCGGATTCAAATACCCTACTTTTACCATGACAATTTTTTTTTAAAATGACAACATTTTAATGGCATAATTGATATAGAGGATACATGGCGCCAGAATATGCAACAATTGGACATTTATCAGAGAAGGTTGACACCTACAGCTTTGGTATCGTGATCCTTGAAATCATCAGCGGTCGAAGATGTAATGATGAAAATTTTAGTGGACCTGACACATCTCACCTTCTTGAACACGTAATATACAACCTCCTTAATATTTTCTTCTTCAATAAGTGAACAAAAATGATTATTCCATATGCAAATTAAACAGTTTCGGAACTTATTGCCTGTGTTACATATAACATTTGTATGATAAATATAATTTTGTTGAATAGGCATGGCAATTGTATGAGAGAGGCATGCAAATAGAGTTGATTGATCAAGAATTAGGTATAGAAGAACACCATAAAGCCAATGTGACGAAGACCATTGAGATTGCTCTAATGTGCACTCAGTCGCCAGCTTCTTTGAGACCAACCATGTCAGAAGTTGTTGTGATGTTGTCAAGTGGGCTATCTATGGGACCAAAAAAACTAGTAAAGCCTAGTTTCATTGATTCTCGTAGAGTCATCCACTTTAGTGCAAATCAGTCATAGTATAAGTAATACATATAAATGTATAAAAATATATTGAGCTCTTATATAGATTATGTATCCACTGTGATTTAGCAAATCTACATCGAGGGTCTATGGGGTCACCAATAAGCTGCATGTTCAAATTTGGTTCTATTGGGTCACTAATACGTTGCACATCCCTGTATTTTTCCCTTATTAAGGGTGGAGGGTATAAGGCTGTTTGAGTTGTTCGGTGACTCAAGTCACCGATTCGGTGACTACCCCCTGGCTTCCAACGCATTCGGTGACCAAGAGAGAGAATGCCAAAATTGGTAACCTTTCACCGATTGATTGATGTTGATTGATTCCTTTTTTTGACCGTTTGCTTTTAATATTTTTGCCCGTTTGCATTTTTTGAACGTTTTTTTTATTACCGTTGGTGAATTTTTTATATAAACTCAAATTTTCAATCATTTTTAACACACAATTCTTACAAAAAATCTCTCTTTCTAGACCCACAAACATCAGGGATAAACAAAACAAAGGTGAACCCAAGAAAAAAGGTTCCGATAGCCGAGGATCGGATTCAAAATAAAAAGGTTTCGCAAACGAGACAAGGTGATTGTAGAGGTCCAAGTGCACCAATTCAAACCTCCTACGGATATTCACCAACCACTCAACCACAATTTTATTACCCTCAAACTCAACCATCTTTTTTCACCCAACCTACTTTTCCACCACAAATATTTTCACACCCAAGCTTCACAAACGAGTTCGATCCATTTGGATTTAGGACCCCGCCAATTCAATCACCAAGAGAGAATGTCGAGCGCCCACTTCCTATCTACGATGATTTAGAGGTTGTCCCCGAAACACAACATTTGGATGTAGATAGTGGCGAGGACGAAGAAGAATTTGAGGATGAAGACGATGATATTGGTGAAGCAAGTGACCCGAAACAAAAGGGAGTCAAGGCGGTGCGTCAAACTTGGGCGAAAACACATGAAGAGGCCTTAGCCAAGGCATGGGTTCATTGTTCCTTAAACAAGAAAAAAGGAAGTTCACAAAAAGGGGACAATTTTTGGAAAAAAAATTCTCGTCCATTACAACGAATCGGTCGGCGGAAGTACTCGAACAGTTCATCAAGTACGTTCAAAATGGATCCCTATGTTGAGTAAGATAAACCACTTCAACGGTCTTTGGCAACAAGCGGTAATATTTTATTTGTAATGTGTTTAATTTTCCATAACATTTAAAAAATAATTTCCATAAAATTGTTTATGTTTAAATTTTTTTTAACTTTATATTTGTTATCTATGTAGGATCGTATTCGTGGTAGTGGTGTTGGCGACCTCGACGTCATGAATAAGGCTTTAAGTGATTTCAAAAAAAAATATCCGAGTGGTATTCAACATTTTGAGGCATGGGAGGTCGTTCGTAAACATGACAAATGGACAACGGTACCATTGTTGGGTGAAGATAGCGAAGGTTCGGGACAAAAAAGAAAGTCGCCCGATGCGGGTACACCGGGAACTGAGTCACCGATCGATATACCGGACATAAACGTAGACCCGTCACCAACAAGACAAAAAAGGAAAGACAAGAGGCCCGCATCATCATCAAACGATAGCCAAGAGGCCCTCACCGAGAAGCTCGCGCAATACACTCTTATGAAAGAAGAAAAAAAGGCACGGGCGATAGAGTTGACGAATATACGAAAGAAACGCGAGGAAGACACCATAGCGTTAGTGGCGGAACAACGCGAGGCAGTGAAACAACTCATGTATGATCGGGATTTGAAGACATTTACTGAGTCACACGACCATGCTCCACCCGAGATGTTGCCATTTATTCTCGCTAGGAAACGAGATATCGCAAAAAAATATAATTGGCCATGCAATTTCTAAATATTAGTTTATTTTATGATTTAATTTTTAAATTTGAAATGTAATGTGTTTTTTTTTAATTTTAAATGTAACTAGAATTGCGACCCGCCGCAATGCGGCGGGGATTCTTTACTTATAACTAAGTCGATCTAGAACTCGCACGTTATGTTAAATCTGTCAAACTGGAAAAAATAGACGATGTAAAAACGTTCACCCACACACGCACGTTACGTCGTGTTAACTCGCAAAATTTAGAACAAAACGTAAAAAACGTTAAACCAAAGACGCACGTTGCGATGTGTTAAATCACAAAATTTAGAACCAAGCATAAAGCGAAAATTTTGCGGAAAATGAAAACTATGAAGGACCAAAGTTGAAAGTAAAAAAGTTGTGAGGATAGATTGTAAAAGATAAAAAGTTTTGGATTAAAAGTAAAAAAACAAATAGTTTTGGGTTAAAAGTAATTTATGAAATACTTTTGGATGAAATGTAAAAAAAAATCATTTTTTTTTTGGAAAACCCCCAAATCCAAGGTTACAACAACGATATGCATAACATTTTTTTCTTTGAGAAACCCTCAAAGCACACCCCGCGTTGCAGCGGGGCGTAAAATTGTGTCAAATAATACTAATGTCACACAACTGTCATCGACCACCAACACTGACTCAACCTAGGATCTGCGTTTTGCGACGAACATGTCAAACATGGAAAAATAGAGGTAAAAACGTGGAACTACACATGCACGTTGCGCCGTGTTTACTTGCAAAATTTGAAATAAAACATAAAAAAGTTGAACCACAGTCGTACGTTGCGTCGTATTAACTCGAAAAATTTAGAACTGTACGTAAAAACGAAAATTTGCGAAAGATGAAAAGTATAAGTGAGAAAAGTTGTGAAGTTAAATTGCAAATAATGAAAAGTTTTGAATTAAAGTTAAAAGAAACAAATTATGTAGGGTTAAAATTGCAAAAGGTAAAAACCTTTGAATTAAAAGTAAAAAATCAAGTTTTTTCTTTGAAAAAGTCCCAAAACACAAGTTACAAGTTGTATTGCATATCTTTGTTGCTTATTAATAGTAACTCAGTATTACAAAAATTACAACCCAAAACATCACAAAACTCACTTTAAGCATAAGACTAAAGGGTATGGTTAGGGTAGGCTTGGATGGGATGAGCCGCCACGTAGGCGCCACGTAGGTGGCTCGTGGGGGATGAGCCTCCATCATATTTGAGGGGGATGGAGGCTCGTGGGGGATGGGGCCCCACCTCATTATTTTATAATTTTCTAAGTTTTAATTTATTAACTTAATAAAAACTTTATAAAAATAAAAAAATACAACATAAATAATTTCATTTTGAGAGTCCCACTTAGCGATAGCAAGGTTAAGAATGTCCGTCTCGTTACTCCCGCTAGGAGGATTCATCCTAATTTGGTTATAAATTGCGTTAAAGTTATTGATGACCTTGCTCATTTTACGCCACTTGCCCGAGACGGCTTCTACATCACGATCCGAGCTATGCTCCATAATCGCATGAAATCTAGCCGTTGCCTTCTTCCAAAAACTATCACCCTTTTGATTGTTTCCTAAATTTTAAAAAACAATGCATTAGTAAAAATAAAAAATATAAACTTTTAAAAAATTTTAAAAAAAATTTAAACTTTCGTTCATACCGACTATCGGGTTAGTAGAGGACTTAGTAAACGCCATTGCTAGCGCCTCCTCCTCTACTTTCGTCCACGGTCTCCCCTGTTTTCTCGAACCGCTTTTTGACGCGGTTTCGGGTACGTTTTCAACCTTCTTCCCCTTCCCCTTGTTTTTTTTCGGTTGAGCTCTTGCGGTGGCGATTCGGGGACGACTTCATCATCATCATCGTCAAGGTTAACCGGTTGGGAAATTGGCAGTTGCGATTGGAGTTGTTCAAACGAGTTGCGTTGCATCATTTGTTGTAGCGCTTGGTATTGTTGGAGTTGTTGAACTTGAGACATTTGTGAGAATGCGTTGGGTGTTTGTTGGAAACCCGAAAAAGGAAATTGCGGAGCCCCCCACGATTGATCCATACTCGGAGTGTAAGCGGGGGTCGAAAAAAAGTTAGGTTGGTTCGGGTTGTAATTATTCGGGTTGGGGTTATTCGGGTTGGGGTTGTTCGGGTTGGGGTTGTTTGGGTTGAAAGGATTCATGATTTAGAGAAAATGGTATAAAAAATATGGAGTGTTTTTTATAAAAAAGGAAGAGAATTGGAGAAGAATGGGAGTAGAAAGGATAGAAATGTATAAAAATGATTGAGATATTGGGTATTTAAATTGAAAAATGAATTTTTTTTTTTTTTAAATAGCCGTTTGCAACGGCTAGTCTCATATGTGGGGCCTCGTCTGAATCGGCGTGGGGGAGACGAATGAGCCGGGCCGGGGCTAAGGGGGGCGGTGTGGGGGCTCGGCGCCGGACCTAGCCGGGGCTAGCCGACCCCCTACCCATTAGTCTAATGTGCAACCACCAACTACACAAAACATTTGCTAATTTATAATATTTAATGTGTTTTTTTTTTAATTTTAAATGTAATGTGTTTTTTTTAAGTTTTAAATGTAATCTGTTTTTTTTTATTTAGTTTAGAAAATGTTTTAATTATTTGCATATTTTATTTCCTTTAAATAAAAAATATATAACTCAAACACTCTAGGGTGTTTGACTATACCCTCTGATTGAGTGCAAATGGGGAGTGGAATGAGGAGTTGACGTGGCATAATATTATTGGCTAGAAGGTGTTTGACTATACCCTCCACCCTAAACAATGGGTATATTACAAATGTTGTCCTTAATTTTATACCAAATTTCAAGCGATGTCCTTTGACATTAAAATTGACGAATTTGTACATAACGTTTTAAAATTTTGCATGGTACGTCATTTGGCCCTAACTCAGGTAATTTTTATTGTTAATTTAGGGTAGTTTAGTCTTATTACTAATTAACTTAAAAATTATATTAATAAATAACAGAAAACTGAATTAAAAATAATATTTATATATATGGTGGTGGATGAGGGCAAAGTCGTGTGGCGCCTATGTGGAGGGTGGTGGCGGTGATTAGGAACATCACCACACCACAAAGCCTTAGAATGCAAGGCAAGTGGTGATTTTTATGCCTCTTTGGTGGTGGTTGCTTTCAGGTGGTGTAGGGTGGTTGGTGGTGGTGACATATGGTGGTGATGGATGAAGGTTCAGAGAGAGAGAAAAAAAAAGTGATATATATAACAGTTTTTTTCCTTATAAAAGTGTTTTAATTATATTAAATAAATGGGCAACAAGACCAAACGACCCTTGTGTAACCTGATTTAACCATAAAAATTATCTAGATTAGTTCTAAAGGATATAACAAGCAAGATTTCAAAACATTAAGTACAAAACTCGTCAATTTTAACGCTAAAGGACGACGTTTGAAAATGAATATAAACAAATAGGAAAAATCTTGTAATTTTCCCTTAAATAACAGAGTTTTCTTTAAAAAAAATCTTATTACTTTTCCCTTATTTTTTGGGTCTATCGGGCCAATAAATTTTTGTTTGCCAATAAATAAAAAACTAAATAATAGATATTGATCCAACACTTACTACACTCATACTTGGAATACACGTAAACGAGGCAAAACATGACATAACTTAAACAAGCATAATTATTATTATTATTATTATTATTATTATTATTATTATTATTATTATTATTATTATTATTATTCATTATTCAAAAACCATGGCAGGGAATAGTGTTTCCCTGCCATTGGTCGAAATGGACGGCCGCCACTTTCCTATTAGACCAACCAGTTTATTATTTTATATCCACTTTAAAATTGCGGTTTTGCCCCCAGTTTAAAATTACGCTTTTCTCCCAACTTAAAAATATATTAACCCTTTTGCCAGCCGCTCAAAATTACGATTTTGCTCTCGGTTCAAAATTTACGATTTTACCCTCAGCTTTTTATTTTATACCCGCTTTAAAATTACGTATTCGCCCCGTAGTTCAAGATAAAATTATGCTTTTGCCTCAGCTCAAAATTACGGTTTTTCCCTCGGTTCAAAATTACGTTTTCACTCTCAGTTTAAAATTACTTTTTTGCCTTCAGCTAAAAATAAAATTATGGTTTTCCCCTACCTCAAAATTACGCTTTTACCCTCGGCTCAAAATTATGATTTTCCACCGGTTCAAAATAAAAATATGACTTTACACCTAACTAAACCGAAAATACGATTTCGCCCTCGGTAAAAAAATTACGCTTTTACCCTTAGCCAAAATTACGTTTTCGCCCAAGTTCAAAATAAAATTTTGTCCCCCCCCCCCCCCCGGCTCAAAATTACGATTCTACACCAGTTTAGTATTTTATACCCGATTTAAAATTATGATTTTCCCCGATTTTAAAATTACGTCTTTGCCCCCAGTTTAAAATAAAATTATGCTTTTGCCCCTAGCTAAAATTTACGATTTTCCCCTCGGTTCAAAATTACGATATCACCCTCAATTCAAAATTTCGTTTTTTTGCCCCCAGTACAAAATAAAAATATGGTTTTCCCCTAACTAAAAATTAGGATTTTACCCTCGGGAAAAAAAAATTGATTTTTCCCCCAAGTAAAAACAAGAATATGACTTTGATCCCAGCTAAAAATCGTGTCAACGAGCTGTCTAACACTCTTTTTACTTTTTCTTTCTAGCAAAACTATAGTACTGTTTTTTAATTGGTTGAGAATTATTCGGCTATCGCCCCGCAACGCGGACGGGGCATCACCTTGTTTGGATACATTTGGAGTAACAGGCCAATAAGTAATCTACTAAAAGTTATCGGCGAGCCAGATCATGTGGCAACAACCATAAATGATTCGTCTTAAACCAATATTCCAACACCTAGAGCCCAAATTATGAAATAAACGGTTTCCAAGTTTAGTGTAATGTTAACTTATTTCCCTTTATATGTTAAATTTGTGAATATTTGATTTTTGTAATTTATACACATATTTAGGAAGTAAATTTGTATTTAGCTAGTCCTTATTGTGCTCGGTGTGGAGCTCAGGGAGGGGTTGGGGTGGTCCAGCCCCGGGTGGGAACACCCCCCTATTTCGGGGTTCCGTTTCCACCGATCATCGGTGACTTAGCACCGGACAACGGGGAAAAGTGGGGAAAGTTAAATATTTAAAAATTAATGGTAATATTTGTAAAAAAAAATCAAAAACCTTAATTTTTAAACCCTTTAAATACCAATCTCATTTCTACCATTTTACCATAAAAACTCTCTCGTGTCTCATCTAAACCTACTTATTTCTCTCTATAAAAACTTATCTTAAATGGCAAGGATACCATGGACCTAAAAAGAAGAGATTGATTTGGCTACACATTGGGTCTCAACCCTTAATGACGAAGCGCCTTCTGAAGCAACGACTTCATTTTGGAAAATGGTTCTTCTACAGTTTCGTGTTCGTATGGTTAAGACAACCAAAATGTGGATCAACTTTGTTCACATTTTAGGGATATCCGTGGAAAAGTGAAAGATCTGATTTGCTCTTCAACAATGTGGAAATTGTCATCAGTGAGCTAACAGAAGATGACGTGATTCAAGTGCCCATTGTCGACTATAAACAAATGTATAACCGTGACTTTAAACATGTTTCGGCATGACAAATTATAAGGATGTTTGTTTAATTAGGTATTTTCCATTTATTTATGATTAATTTTTTACTTGTGGTTTAATATTTAATATTAATTATGTAATGTTTATTTTTAGGTTTTTTTTAACTTTTTTATTTTATTATCTATCTTTTATTTCAATATATATTTGAAACATTTAGATATATAATTCGTTTTAAAATATGATTAAATTAAAATAGTTTGGTTTGGGGGGAAATGCGGAAATCTGGGACGACACTGCGTAATCCGGGGAAAACTTGGGAAAACGGGAAAAAGCTGGCCTGGTGCTGATGTGTCACACGGTGAAAACTGGGGAAAACGGGATGCCACCATGTAGCCTTAAGAGGACATCCTGGTGGAGTGTTGGTTAAGTGATGTGCTCACTACAACCAAAAAGGTTAGTTCATATCATGCAATGCGAGAGTATTGATGTATTTATTCTAGAAATCAAGGAAATGTTGTTCAAATCATGTAGTGTGCGGATACTGGTGCTTTACAACCAAAAGGATACCACTTCGATTGAAAATCCCAACCTCCATGACGTAAGGGTTGTCCAAGAAGAACATAACTTATATCAACTGAAGGTCTGAAGCTTGTGTTCGTGGCAGGCAGGTGCCAACAGACGATATGGGAGGAGGCTGGTTTTGGAGTTGCAATTAATAAAACGAATGATAAAGGGAAGGTTTACCACTATACTATGAACAATATTATAATATAATTGTGTGTAGGGGGCTCGATCAATCTATTAAGATATTGTTTATTTGACTAAAAGTTAATAAAAAGATTTTAAGAATCAGTAGGGATAGTCCTCTTAGTTAGAAACCAAATTAGTCATGCATCCCATAAAGATTTAATTTTATATCAATACCGACCAAACCTTCTGGCTGAAGTCGAGACCTAAAAGATCCGAATGGAGTAATCTTCTCCCCAAAATAGCCTTAATTAGGGTCGCCCTCACCACCCAAAAGTCCCAAATTTCCAGTCATCTATTTTCGACTTACAAAGATTGAATGATGGCATTGATTATCGAACTAAAAGAAAATTACCTTAAAACAAGATTAAGAATCAACGTAGAGACGTGGTGCTGGTGTGTTGTGATGAAGCGATCACGACCCTTTTTCACTCATAAGTTTGTTTGATGAAACTGCATATTGTGGTGTTATCGGGATTTTTAATACGTTAAGAGATTTGCAACAAGGTAAACAGTTTCAACTCCAAAAATAATGATGTCACTTATAGTCGATTTTTAATACGTTAAGAGATTTGCAAATGTTGATTTTTTTTAACGGCAAAGATTACATAAACACTCCTTATAAATTACATCAATTCTACCATATGTCAGGATTTGAACCCTAATCTCTCCCCAAGAGGCACAAAGCCTCTACCACCCCACCAAAGTGGTGATGGCTTGCAAATGTTGATTTGATAATCCCACAATGATACGCCGTTTTAGAAATGGAAGAGCCTTGTGATAAATTTTAGAATTCATTAAATGGTTTCACCAAAAGTTCTTTGTCATTACTATATGTCTATTTATACTTTCTATAAAAGGAGAAATCCAAGTGACATAAGAAAAGCTGATGTGCCAGCAGGAGAGCATGTCTAACAAGGCTTTTCTTATGTCATTATTACATCATAATGCCTAATATTAAAACACTTTAAAATTCAAAGTTGGCCCACATTTATAAACCACTGATGTTCATTATAATCCACTGCCCCACTTTCAATTATAAACCACTGATGTTTATTCAAGAGTCTCAAACCACTGATGTTTCATAAAAATGGGAGGGTAATTGAAACCTCTGATGTTTATTCAAAATTCAAACCTCTTATCAGATTCAAAATTCAAAAGCTTGGCTCTAGGTTTAAAATTCAAACCATATATACGTATAAAAAGTTCTTAACATCAAATTTATTTATTTATTGTGGGTACACTTCTCTTCTTCACATCAAATTTATTTATTTATTTTTGTTTTGTCAATCGGGATCTGAAGTAGCAATGATTTTATCTTTGTTGTTGCTGGTAGTTAGCTTGAGGGATCGACTGCAGAAATTGTTCCGCCATGAATGAATTTCAGTATAAAATCGAGGTAATTCAGCACTTTCTCGACGATTTGTTATTGTAAAAATATGAATTGTTGGTTTGATTTCAGTGCTTAGTGATTGTATGGCATCATTCTTGATTCTTGAAACGAAATTATTGATAATTTTTGGTCACCGGAAAGTTAGAGAAGATTACCGGAGAAGATAAGGTGTAGCCGGAGAAGATTCAGCAGGAGCAGTTGTTGATGTAGGAATATGAAGATTGAATTTGTGAGGTTCAGTTAATAATAATTCTAGGGTTTCGTAATTTTTATATTTTTTATTTTTTTTAGTAAGGTTGAATTTGTGATTGACAGGAATATGAAGAAGGTGTTAATCAACAATGTATCAATGTATCATAGTATATGCTATTGATCATGGGATAAGGTTTGATGCTTAATTGTTTTATGGCCAATTTTGATGTATGTATGTTGTTAAGATAATGGGATCAAACAACATATAATTTATATTTGTCAAATGACTCATGAATCTAGGGAGAATTAAAGCTACTATAACATTCTTGGAAAACAGAAAGTTCCTAATTAGTCATCTTATTTTGTGTTTGTACAAGTCTCAAAGCAATGTCCGAAACCGGAGCTTATAAATTCTAGATCTTATATCACTTTACAGAAGTTCAGATTTGATGCAGGTATATTGATAGTCTGATGTACACGGTTCCCATGGCTTTTTTTTATAGTGATTGAATTTAAGTTTTGTGTGAGTGTTTGTAAATCCAGGGGACGCCGAAACTGAGATAAATTTAACCATCAATATGTGTTGTCCTACTTCAGGTATACTTCAATATCTTCTCGTCCTGTGTGTAAATCCAGCAGTCTCTCTAACACTACTACTACTACTATTCTTAATAGTGATGTCGGAAATCGAGCTTCTTTCTACGTTAAAGATCGGTACATTTGCTTAAAATCTTATTAATTATGCTAGAAAAATTTATTAATTTGCACCAGATATACGCAGTTAGTTAGCTTTTCGAGATAAAATAATGTTGTTAGGTTTGCAATTTCAAATTGATTTTGCAAATAGAAATACTCTAATTTGAATTTATAGGTAAAAGTAGGGTTCAATTTGAACTGTAAAGTGTAAAGTTAATCTCTAGGTATTCATTTGGAATAAAGTGGATGAATGTTGTTGTTTCTTACCTTCTTCTGCACTGTTTTTTGTTCTTCTAGTCTTTACCTTGTGTTTGAATATATGGAGCATGATCTTTCTGGTCTTGCTGCTGTTCAAGGTCTCAAATTCACAGAGCCTCAGGTATGTTTGTTGTACTGTTCATAGTTGGTGTGTGTATAAAATTCAGTTTTGTCGGTACATATGTCATTAATGAGTTGTATCATACCATCATTCATATTGTTTGTTAGTGTTTTAATGCTATTGACTCCATACCATGGGTATCAAATGACATTTTTATCTTTACTTTAATGAGGTCTAAGTTTAGTGCTTAAATGAATCTTTTGTAAATCAACTCCTTTTTTCACTGGATCTACTGATTACAACACTTTTGGTTACTCATCTTCATCATCACAACTTTTTTCTTTTCAAGATGATCAAAAGCCGGTTATGTATACCGGAAACAACTTGCTTGGTGTGATTGAGACTACCCCTGTTACACCCAACTCTTCTTCGATTCGTTCGTCATCTACTGATGATGAGCATGAGCTTAAAGAAGGTAAGAAAGAGAATCAATTGAAAGACATAGCGGAAAATGGAGGAGACGGCTCTAAGAAAGTGTAAGTTTGTATGATGCACGAATCATGATTGTATATAGTACTATATTGATTTTAACTCAGTTATTTTCAACATATAGGGTTAAGCAAAACAAGAAAGAAGAAAAGAAGAAAAGAGAGCCTCGGTTCGCCTTTATGACAAAGAGGTAGCGCGTTGCATGTCCTTGACATGTTAGTTTACATCTGTTCTTCTTCTATTCTAATTATACATTATTATTATTATTATTATTATTATTATTATTATTATTATTATTATTATTATTATTATTATTATAAATCTTACTGCATTTCTATTTGTGTAACAGTACGTATTTATCTTTGTTCCTTCACATAATAATCTAATGTAGTTAAACCTTTATTTCCCACCCATTATGTGGTATTCAGTTTTTTTATATCTTTTTATGATTATGCTGTCAAATTGATTGTTTAGTAAATAAAAATAATAATAATAATAATAATACATAAAGTAACTTTTGTTGTCTCAGTCTAATCCTCCTCAAGTAGATGTTATTGATGGTTTTGGGAATTACAATCTTGAAGTTCATGGAGTCGATTAATGGTCAAGTCTTATGGACAAATCAATTTTATTACTTTAGTCTTGGTTTAAAAAAGCGGGAAGCGCACAAAAGCGACCAGGTATAAAGCGCAAAGCGCAAAAGCGGCGGGCTTTTTGTACGCAAGGCGCACATATTTAAAATAAATCTTATAAATTACATATAAGGCACCTATAACACATAAAACACATTAATATATGTATATTTAACATGTAAAACACCATAATATAGATATATATCAAATTAAGTAGCAAAAACCCGAATAGTTATGTAGTAGGTAATCAAAAGAAGGTTGCTTAAGTGTTTACAACTTTAGAATAGGTAATCAAAAACGACAATATAGCCAAACTAGTAGTCTTCTTCACTATCTCCATGATCATCGTCAACTCCAAGTACCACATCTTCGCCATCATCTTCACTCAAGCCAAGTTCTTCTTCGATTTCTTCATCATCTTGAATACCTTCATCAATCAATACATGTAGTCTTTTAGATGGTGCTTTCTTAGGTGGTGGTACACTAGGAGTAGGGGTGGAGGAAGAAGGATCCTTTTCTTTGGATTGTTGTTGTGTACTTGATCTTGTTGCATATATCGGTTCAGATGCCCCCGAAGCCTTCTCAACAACACGCCATGTCAAACCACTATCATCATCAAACACAACCTCCGAAGTCTCCTCATTCTCATCATCCATAACACCCATGACCCACTCGTTACTATCATCAATTTCTTGTAAAAGTATAGGGTCGGTGGTGTTCCTTCTTTCATATCATTGTTTCAATCCACGATTAAACTTTACATACACCAAGTTATTTAATCGTTTTTGTGCCAATCGGTTTCTTCTTTTAGTATGAAGCTGTAAAAGTAATAAATTTTAGATAACTAATGACTATAAAAAATAATATAATTAAAATAAAAGTTTAATTGTGAACTTACTTGTTGGAAGACACTCCAATTTCTCTCACACCCCGTGGCACTACATGTGAGACTAAGAATCCGAATGGCAAACTTTTGCAACTCCGGGGTATCACATCCATAACTAGCCCACCAATCCGCTATTAACAAATGAAAGTCTTAAATCCATGAGATGTTTTTATATAATTGGTACTATTAAAATAAAAATGATATTTTTACCTGGTGATCTCGTCTTTCTTTGACGTATAGCCATTGGATTGCCAAAAACACCTATTGCCTCTTCATATGAATCCAACTGGCTGCTGATTATGTCTTGAGTATGTGGATCAGCAACTAACATTCCAATACAGTCAATCAAACCTCGCCTAATCGGTCCACCACTTGCTTTCTCTTGATTGTCATAATACATTTCCGGATTCAAAAAAAAATCCAGCAGCATGTAAAGGCCTATGAAGCTGACATTCCCATCTTTTGTCAATGATCGCAAAGGCTTTTTTATACTCAGTTTTTCTATTCAAAAAACTAGTTGCAATGGCTTCCTTAGCCCTTGTCATAGCGTCATAGATGTACCCCATGGCAGGTTTCTTATCCCCATCAACAATCCTAAGAACTTTAACAAGCGGTCCTGTCAACTTGAGAGCATAAACAATGTTTCTCCAAAATCTTTCTTGTTGAAAGGTAGATGTTAATTTCCTCCCACCCGCTTCCTTCGCCCATTTGCCACCCCTCCATTCATCGGACAGGACCATCTTTAGCAAATTGTTCTTTTGCTTGTGCATTTGCGCAAGGGTGATGAATGATGTTGCAAACCGTGTCACCGCGGGCCTATGCAAATTTCCTTGATTCGTGAATCTTCTCATCAGATTCACAAGTTTAGTATGATTATATATATATGCATTCGTGAACATTGCATTTTTCAAACACTCCTTGATCTTTGGAATCTTCCCTATATCCTCTAACATGAGATCAATACAATGGGCTGCACATGGTGACCAGTACAAATGCTTTCTTGAAGCTTCTAAGTACGTACCTACAATAAACAACAAAACAAGTATATAATTGACCAATAAACCATATAAATACCTCAATAAACAGCATGAATTCTGCACTAACTGCATTAATTCTGCACTAAAACACGAATTCTGCACTAATCTGCATGAATTCTGCACTAAATCTGCATGAATTCTGCACTAACTGCATGAATTCTGAATAAGCAGCATGATTTCTACACTAATATGCATGAATTCTGCACTAACTGCATGAATTCTGCACTAAAACATCATGAATTCTGCATAAACAAGATAATAAACAGTAAAAAAAACAGGTAAGAGTTACCTGCCGATTTATAATTGGATGCATTATCCGTCACCACTTGCACCACGTTTTCCTCTCCTACTTCATCCACCATTTCTTCAAGCATCCCCAACAACTGATGAGCATCCTTCGTGATCTCTGATACATCTGTCGACTTCACAAACACCGACCCTTTAGGAAAATTAACCAAGAAGTTGATAATATCTTTTTGGACAGTCGAATCACGCCATCCATCAGATAAAATAGAACATCCTTTGGCAGCCCATTCCTTTTTGTGATTATCAATCTCCAATTTAGTGTCCTCTACTTCTTTTGTAAGTAAAGGCACCCTCAATTCGTACATAGTAGGTGCTCGGAATCCCGGACCAAACTGTGCCATAGCTTCCAACATAATATGAAAGCTATCATAGGTGGCCCCGTGAAAAGGAATACCCGCGTCATAAAACCACCGAGCAATCTCCATGCAAACTTTGTCCCTCAATTCTTTTTTACAAATTTCATTTATGGTTTGTTGTTTTCCTCCTTTCCTACCTTTTAGTATGTCTAAAGGGTTAGGAGGATAAAACGCATCAATAAGTCCTTTTTGCCTTGGCTTTTTTGGCGCATTTGCTTGGCTCGAACCACTTGTCCTCTTCACCTTCGTTACAACACATTCTTCGTCCTCTTGATCACCAAAATCATAATCATCAACCATGATTGTTTACCCTTAGCTTTTTTCAACATAAAGTCTTTCATCTCTAGGCGTACATTTTCGGGACACCTACCACATGATGCAACGTTTCTAAACCCACCAATTAAGTGTTGCTTCAGCCGGTATACGCCACATGTTGATGGTTTTCCACAGAACTTGCAAGTCCACCGGTTTTTGTTGGCCGGATCTTGTGTGCCATATTTTCTACTCGGGTCACCCGTACTAGTTGCTTGACCAGCTTCACCACCATCAGTAGCCATTTAACTTTAACTGAACTGTGACATATTTCATGTATAAGTATTAAGTAATAACAATTAACAAACTGTGAAAGAACATTTAACTGAACTGTGACAAAAATATATACATGAAGAACATTTAACTGAACTGAACTGTCTACAGCTAAACATAAACAAGAGAAGTGAAAAAATAACTAAACATGAAACAAGCATGTAAGAATCACATATAAGTTAACTAAACATAAACAAGAGAAGTGAAAAAATAACTGAAATAAAGAATTTAACTTCCAGATTTTGAGCAAAGAATAGAGAATTGGAGATCGTCCAAAAAGAAACAAGTAGAAAACTGAAATCAACTATTAAGTTAAATACTTTTAATAATTAAAGATACTAACCTGTTTCTAGCGAAGAAGAAGGATGATCGACCAGAAGATTTGGTGAAAAAAACCCAGCAGATGCGTAAAATTGGCTCCAGTTGTTATGACGATTAGGGTAAAATCCCGCTAATTTTTACCGCCATATATGTTTTGGCGCTATCAGGCCTTTTATTGTGTGATATCGGGACTTTTATGTGTGCTATTGGGCCTATTTTTGTCACTTTAGGGGTCTGATTATAAGGTATGTGGGCCAACAGCAAACTTGTACAAAAAGCTACCTATGCCAGCGCTTTTCCGCTTACCATAAAATCGCAAAAAGCGTGCACTTTCCGTACGTTGCTCGCCTTATGCTACATAAGGCGCACAGATCTGCGCCCAGATGCGCTTCGCGCTTAAGCGCGCTTAAGGCGCGATTTTTTAAACCAAGACTTTAGTTGAAGCAGGTGATGTGAAGGTTGTTTTCAATGGTCATGATCACATAAAATGATTTCTATGGGAAGTGAACTGGAATTTATCTTTGTGCAAACAGTGGTTTATCTAGTGTTTTCAAGGGTATATATTATTATGGTAAAGAATGCGTTTTTTCGCCATTGCTTTATCCGGTGCTTCCATCATTACCATGATGAGGTAACAAATGATATTTAAATTAATATAATCAGCTGTTGATATGTTAAAATATACATGTGTTAAAACAAGATTTTGTTTAGTGATTTTCTGTTGTCCTTATGTTGAGTATGTAGAGCTGGCTTCTAATTTTTTATTAATGGCAGTGATTAAGTATAATTTATGAGAAAAAGACCATATGTGGTTGTCAAAAACTTGATAGTAATAGTGACGAAATATTATTTTAAAAAGATCTGTTGGAACTTGGAACTTCTTTATAGGTCGAGTGAAGATTGATTCTATACTCCTTGAGCAGAAGCCAAGAGCAATTACTTTGAAGCATCCAATCAAGGCTAGATGTCAGAAAGTATCATGATTTGTCATCCATTTGAGATGTTGAGCACAGACGTAACTCTTATATCAGAGGTGCAATTGCTAACACGGACAGCCGATATTGTCTCAATTGCTTCACTCAATCACCATGAGGTAATAAATTTAGTTACGTGTTATAGTCTGTTTCTATGAATAAACGCTGAATCATATCAGCGCGTAACATGAAGTTGGGGACTATGATATCCTTATTGTTTTGAAATGCTAGATATGACTTATCATTCTAGATTTTTATGATATTATAACTATTCTTTTCAAATCTCTATAAAATTAGTTTAAGCCATTCCAATACTTATGCACTCTTCGGTTAAAAAAGTGTTTTGAAACCACTTTTGAAACCTTTGTTGGGTCAACAGATGTATAAAAACAGATGTTTGAAACCACTATTGGGTTAAAACAGTGGTTGAAACCATTGTTGGGTTAAAAAGTGTTTTATGGAGAAAACAGTGGTTGAAACCACTGTTGGGTTAAAACGGTGGCTT
This sequence comes from Helianthus tuberosus, assembly GCA_030545235.1. NCBI lineage: Eukaryota > Viridiplantae > Streptophyta > Magnoliopsida > Asterales > Asteraceae > Helianthus > Helianthus tuberosus. Next base: position 84,994,331 of record CM060371.1, on the reverse strand, counting down.
GAAACCACTGTTTAGTTAAAACAGTGGTTTGTGGAGAAAACAGATGTTTGAAACCACTGTTGGGTAAAAACAGATGTTTGAAACCACTATTGGGTTAAACAGTGGTTGAAACCACTGTTGGGTTAAAAAGTGTTTTGTGGAGAAAACAGTGGTTTGTGGAGAAAACAAATGTTTGAAACCACTGTTGGGTTAAAACAGTGGTTTGAAAACAGGTAGGAATGGAATGTCACACAGCGTTAGAAGTTAATCTTATATTCGAAACATGATGTCTTGATTATTCATTAGTTTTTTTTTTTCTTTTTTATAATTTTTAGAGTTTGTTAGAAGCGTGTTGTTAAGTTCAATTCATTAGTTTTGCATTTGATTTTCAATTCTTGCCCTTGCAGTCATATTATTTAGGGCTTTTAGTAATTTTGGGCATCAGATACTCATGATGTACCAAACATGCAAAAGTTTATAACAACTGTTTTTATCAAAGTGGGTAGCATTGCTTAGGTCAATTTTACATAATAAGCCATTAAATGTAGTTCTTCAAGGGAGCGATATGCTTTGAGTTGATTACCTTTTTTTTATTCCAAGTCTAATAATATTGGTTATTTCTTTTGACAGCCAATTTGAAAGGAAGGATGATGAGAGCTTGAGAAAATGGAAGGAACAACTTTTTGGCAATGTTGATATCAATAATGTTGGAGATATTTTTAGTATTTTGGAATTTTTATTAATTGTTTGAATGTGTCAAATGGTGTAATTCATGTACTGGAATGTGCTAAATATAAATGCATGTACAGGCATGCATTTTAATGGAATTTGATCAATGAATGCTGCCAAGAATAATGTTAAAAAAAAACACACACACACACACACACACATATATATATATATAGTTTTTTTTAAATAAAGAGACTGATATGTTGGAAATTAAATGATGTTGGTGTACATTTAGATTTCTTCAGTTAGGGGGTTGAAATGGGCTTTATAGGGCTATTGATTTTGTTAGCCTTTGTTGGGCTCTTGCTACTTCTATGGGCCTATTAGTATTTTGTTACTACGTTAGCCCATAAAAGGGTGTTTTTAAGTCGACGTACTCTAAACTTTAAGTATTTACCGACTGACTTATCTATTTATAAGTCTATAAATATAACCATATTCATCATTTATATGTGTTATGCATCGTTTTCTAAGAAAAGACCCGTGTCTGCACACGGGTCTTACCGCTAGTTATATATAATAAATAAAAGTGATTTGGGACACGTGTCACTTGATTAGGGTATCCTCGGTTCCATTTTCCCGCCCAACAGTGCTCCGTCCCCTTTTTTTTCCTTTATCATCTCTTCAAATTAGATTTTGGCCTACATCCTTCAATTATTGAGATCATTCTCTCCATCCAAACCCTAATCTTCTTCCAGACGCCACCATAAAATCTTCTTTTGTTAATCGATTATCTTCATTCAAAAGGTTTGTTCTTCTTTTTTTATTGAAATACTTCCATGATTTCCTCTTATTTATAATAATCCTTTGTGTTTTGGGTCTTTTCATGTAACCATTGCTAGGGTTTCGTTCAAGAGATAGATCGAGAGATGGGGAGCCGGCTAAGGGTTCTGCGGTGTTTCTCTTACAAGATTCTTTCATCTTGAGGTTTGATTTGTATGTTTATAGATCTATGTTGATTTTTCTTAACGGTGATGATATGAGTACAACATCTGTTGATTATTGATCTGTGAATATGTTCACCGATTATTCTTTTTGAAATTAGGGTTTCATTTGCTTGATATTTGAATCTTTCGATTGTTTGGTTAATTTTTGGTGATATGTGGTTTGCCTTGATCATGGTATGTGTTTTTGTTTTTTATTTTTACTAAAGTTTTGGTATCTAAGTTGTGACTAAATGATGATTGTGAATGATCTGCTGCAGATGATGATGATGATGATTGTTCTACGGTTGTTTCCACTTTCATTGTTCCAACATCGTTTAAAGTATGTGTTTTTTGCTACTCCAATTTTGAAATTTTGAGTTTTTAATTTTGAAGTGATATACTCTAATTCTCGCTTTATATTTCATTCTAATCACAGTTGTTTGAAATTGATACAATCTGTTGCGGGTTATTATAGGTTTGTATTAAAAGAAGCATAAAGTTAAATTAAACACAAAGAAAGATTATTAAATGTATAGTTAAAATAATTTTTGCTTATGACTAAATGATGATTATAATTGACTTGGGAAGATAATGATTATGTAGAACCCACAGTAGTTCCTACTAAACGCAAGAAAGGATCTGCTACTGCTGTAAGATAAGATTTTATCTTACTAGAGTAATGGTCTTTCCTGCCTTTTTTGTATTAAAAGAAGCATAAAGTTTGGTTTAAAGCAGCTCTTTATGAACAAAGTTAAGGATTAAGTATATGAGGACAGGGCTACTCTTCAACAGCTGAAGAAGTGTTTTCATGTACTGCATCTTGGTCTGTTCACGAGAGATCAGGTTTCTATAAATCCTGATGTTGATGCATTGAGTACTTCCGTGGAGTTCATGGCGATTGTCGGAGATATACATTGATGGAGTTTAAAGCTAAAAGCACTAAATTTTTGCTGTTAGGTTCGTAAATTTCTTGGTGTTGTTCTTAGATTTTAAATTTCGTTGTAATTTTAAGCTGAATAAGTATTATTATGTATATTTAATATCATATGATTATTGCAGATGATGATGTTGTGTTTCATGTTGTAAAAACCAGGGAATTGTCAGATAATAGATTGCTTTGCCCGATTAGATTATGTGTTAAATTATAGTTCTTTAAGTCATTGTTTCGTTTTCTTGAATTCTATGTAATTTTGTAAAGAAGTACAATAACAAACAGTGGTTTGAACATCTGTTTGCATTTTGGTCAATAGTTAATGGAAACCCATGTTAGGTTGAACAGTGTTTTTAAGAGGAAAACATTGTGAGAAGACAGTAGATCTTATTAAGTTAAACATCTGTTCAGGGTTAAACAGATGTTTGGCCTTTAACAGATGTTTGGCCTTTTATATCAGAGGTTTGGACTTAAACAGTTGTTTGACCTTAAAAGATGTTTGGCCATAAACAGATGTTTCGCCTTCTATATCAGATATTTGGACTTAAACAGATGTTTGACCTTAAACAGATGTTTGGCCATAAACAGATGTTTGGCCTTAAACCAAACATCTGTTTAAGGTCAACATTTGATTGACTTTTGGTCAACATTTGATTGACTTTTGGTCAACATCTGTTTGAATTTTGGTCAACATCTTATTTTGTAAAGAAGTACAAAAACAAACATTTTTACAAAATCCCAAATCACCCTATCATTTAAGTGCATTGAAGTAAAAGTGGAAATGATATTATTCATGTGGTCATGTTGTGCTTTTGTTTGACCTCTAATATGGGTTCATGATCTAATCCGGTGATTGGAAGACATTGTTGTTTCATCTTTATATTAATAAATAAAAATCAAGTACACTTGGATGATTATTAAGCTCCTTATTTTGATTGTTTGGGTATAGTATTCTTGAAATTGGTCTTTTTTTGCAAACAGATGTTTATGGGCAAACATTTGTTTAAGCTCAAACATTTGTTTAAGGCCAAACATTTGTTTATGGCCAAACTTTTGTTTATGGGCAAACATCTGTTTAAGCTCAGACCTTTGTTTATGTTAACAGTGTTTATATGTAACAGTGTTTTTCACATCAGTGTTTTATAGTCTGTTAGGTTGTTAGATGTCATCACCTCAGTGTTTTATATGTAACAATTTTTATGACATCAGTGTTTATATGTAACAGTGTTTATCACAACAGTGTTTATATGTAACAGTATTTATCACATCACTTCAGTGGTTTGATCTGTACTATAAATTGAACAGTTGTTTCATTTTTAAACTAATAAATAAAAATCAAGTACACTTGGATGATTATTAAACTCCTCATTTTGATTGTTTGGGTATAGTATTCTTGAAAGTGGTCTTTTTTTGCAAACAGATGTTTATGGGCAAACATTTGTTTAAGCTCGAGTATTTGTTTAAGGCCAAACATCTATTTATGGCCAAACTTCTGTTTATGGGCAAACATCTGTTTAAGGTCAAACTTCTGTTTAAGTCCAGACAACTGATATATAAGGCGAAACATCTATTTAAGCCCCAACATCTGTTTAAAAGCCTGTTACAACCACTGTGTTGGTTCAAACATTTGATTGTTAAAAGTTATCCACTGCTGAAATACAACCTCTGTTTCTTCAATCTTCGTGTTGACCACTGACTGACCAAACATCAGTGTTTAAAAAACTGTTGGGTATCCACTGATAGGAAAAAATAGCCACTGCTCACTTTTTTATTGTTGACATCCATTGATATTGACCATCAGCGGTTTTCCTAAAAAACAGCCACTGCTCACATTTTTATTATTGATGGTGTTAATTAGTGATAGATTGAAATTATCAAATAAAAACTAGAATTACAATGAAATTACCATTTTACCTAATCGTTACTTTCCAATGAGATAAGAGTTCCTCCAACATTGTTTTCATGATAAAATTTAAAGTTAAATTAAAAAATAAAAAAAAATTCTTGATGACTATTTGTTGCAAATCAAATCAGTAATTAATGCTAATTTCTTGAGCTTTGGACATTTAAAATATGCAAAATGTGAATTTCAAACTGACGGTTATTATCTCTTAATTAAAATTAAAATAAAAATTAGAAAAGTCATCATGACAATTGCTTTCAAATCAGATCAGTAATTACTGATAATATCAGTAATTTTGAAATTCAAAATATGCAAAATGGTAATTTAAAATTGACGTTCTCTCTTTTTTTTCCTACTTTGCATATCATTTCTAATATTTAATTAGTTTAATAAAGCAGGATATAAGGATATACACTACTGTCGATTCCCAATAAACATCAGTTCCCAATAAACATCAGTTCCCAATAAATAAGATATAATTATCAGTTCCCACATTCAAAATTCAAAATTCAAACCATATATTCTAATCCTATAAATAAGATATAATTATCTGGTTTCACATTCAAATCTCGCTCGCTCATATATGTGAGCGTCTCTCTCTCTCTCTCAAATGCATCTTTCTCGTGATTCAGCCGCTAATCTCCGATTACACTTCTTTGTTCGAATGTTTGTTGATTATGTTTACATGTTATTGTTCCAGTATCATTGTTCCAACATCGTCGTTTCAATGAAGCTTCCCATCACACATCAACCTTTCAATATCGATGTTGCAGTATCATTGTTGCAACATCGTGAAAAGTTGCATGTGCTACCTTCTTTGATGGGAGAATTGCAGCTTGAACGGACGATATGTATCTTCTATCATGAATAGTTGCATGTGCTATCTTCTTTGATGGGAGAGTTGCATTGTTCGATTTTCGTTAAATCGAAAGTCAGGTTTTCTTGCGTCAGGAAGATTTTGTCCTTTTTTAGAAAGTATAGATTTGTGCAATATCGTGAAAAGTCAGATGTGCTACAACAGTTGAGAAGAGACCTTTGCATTTTAGGTTTGTTTCTTATTTGTGTTGTTAGTAATATAGAGTGCGGTGATAGAGACGTGCAGTTCATGGCGATGTTAAAGGACATTCATCGAGAGGTTCAGCAATCGATGGAGTTGAAACTAAAGTTTCTTAATTCTTGCTGTTATTCTAAGATTTGAACTTTAATATTGTCGCAACCCCCGATCCCTTATCTGTCCCGGGAACGGGCGGACGCGAACTCAGTAGTGGTGGTATCAGTTATTTAATCTTGCAGCGGAAGTTACATCAAGACCGTAGTTAGGAAATGTTTATCAGAGTAAAACCACCATATTTGATATTAATAATAATATGGGCAAAACCCAAATTTCTTATTACAACATAGGGCTAAACCCTATTTTATTTAATTTTAAAACATCGTGTTTTAGATAACTTTTATAGCCACTTATTTTCTAAGCCGTCAGTGCTCGCGAGCTGGCTTTTTCCCAGTTGGCTTTCACATTGTGTTACCTGAAACATGTTTTAAAATATTTGTCAGTGGGAAATACTGGTGAGTGAATCCCAATTTAATCAAAATCAGTTTTATTAATTACCACAGTATTGAGAGGGATTACAATGTTTATATCTACACAATTACCCATTCAGTACTTGCTACTCGACCGTATCTATGGCTATGGTCATATCACACATTGGCTACTCGTCGTCCAATTGTGAAGGTTATCAAGTAATGTATACAAAACCCCATAATACCGGCGATAATTGAAGAATTACACGACTCACATACTGGTAATATGATATAAACAATTGAGGTTTTATAAAACAGTTGACACAAAAAGGAGATTACTCACATTGCTATCTTAGATTTTCCGTAAGGGTTTCCTGGTGAAAATCTATAATTTAAACAAATGCATATTTGTTAGTATAATAACCCATTTTAACATTAGTAATACCCTCCCCGAGACGGCATTCCAACGACTACGTCGGGCAGAACCACGACAGCCGTTACGGAATCCTAGATCAATCGGGCAGCGTATCTAATACGTATCCAGGGGTTATAATACTAACAACGGAGCAGAACCTCGCTATTTAGGGGATATAATACCCAAATATTATGCCTAATACTTCAGAATTCGTTTAGAAAGAAAAGATGTGAGCGAGTGGAAATGAAATCCCGAGGCTTTCTTATATAGGGCCTGAAACTGGTCTTTACGCGGCCCGCGTAACATATAGGTTGGGCTTACGCGGCCCGCCAGGGTAGCTAGGGCGGCAATTGGTCGCTGAGTCATCGACATGTGTCAGCACCGGGTTTCTCCTTATCTTATAGCTGTCGCGGCCGCGAAGAATGGAGCAAGAGTTTACGCGGCCCGCCTGAACTTAAGAAATCACGAAATCAGGTTCCAACCTTCATACTGCCCGCGTAAGAGTTGAGGTGGGTTCTACGCGGCCCGCCTCAGCTTAAAAATCGTATTTTTAATTTATTCTTAATGCTATACTATATTTCGGGCTCGGTTTTCACATACGGGGTGTATTTAAAGACATATTGGGGTATGTAAAATATATTAGGGTGTCGGAAAATATTCGAGGGTGTCGGTTTTCTTGAGGGTTGTTGCATTCTCCCCACCTTGTTTTAGAGCTCGTCCTCGAGATCTATTGGAACAAGTGTGAATATTTTCGTTGCATTTCAGATTCAAGTTCCTATGTGTACTCAGGTCCTCTTTTGGAGTCCCACTTCACTTTGACTAGAACTAATCTCTTGTGCTTGAGATTCTTAACTTGAATGATCTTGTTAGTTGTTTCTTGCACTATCTCAGGCCCAGATAGTTGTTTTTCCCCAATTTCTGCCCAGCAGACTGGGGTTTGGCACTTTTGTCCATAAAGTGCTTCGAATGGTACAGCATTGATACTTATGTGATAACTATTATTATAAAAAAAATTCTTATTAAAGGTAAGTGATTTTCCCCAATTACCTCCGAAATCAATTACACAAACTCTAAGCATATCCTTCATTGTTTAAATTGTCCTTTCGCTTTGTCCGTCCATTTGAGGATGATAAGCTGTGCTTAAATTTAACTTAGTTCTCGTTGCCTTTTAGAAACTTGACCAAAAATGATAAGTAAAATGACTATCTCTATAAAAAAAATTGATAAAGGTATTTCATGTAATGAAATTACTTCATTTAACTAATTCCATACTGAATGTTTCCTTCATTGGCAGGAAATGAGCTGACTTGGTTAGCCTATCTACAATCACCCAGATTGTATCGTTACCTTTCCTTGTTTTAGGTAATTTAGTAACAAAATCCATTGTTATCAACTGGCATTTCTAACTGTTGTAACAAACCTAAGGGTTTCTGATGTTCAGTTTTAACTTGTGAACAAGTTAAACATTTAGAAACATAGGCTGTTATGTCCTTTTTCATTCCTATCCACCAGAAATTTTTCCTTAAATCCTGGTATATCTTATCACTTTCTGGATGTATTGTATACTTAGACTTATAGGCTTCTTCTAATATATGATGACGTAGGTTTCCTAATTTAGGTATCCATATGAATTCCTTCATGGTTTACTAAGTGTCCAAGAAATTGTACTTGTTTTAACCAAAACTCGCTTTTAAAAAAATTAGCATATAGCTTTTCCTTTCTTAATAGACTTAAAAGTGCGTGCAAATGCTTTGCATGATTCTCTTAGAGTAAATTAGAATATCATCTATAAAAACAATTATGAATTTATCCAAATATGGCTTACATATTCGGTTCATCATGTCCATAAATGCAGCTGGGGCATTGGTTAAACCAAATGGCATGACAGTAAATTCATAATGACCATACCTTGTTCTAAATACGGTTTTAGGAATGTCCTCTTCCTGTACCTTTTAATTGATGATATCCTGACCTTGAATCGATTTTAGAGAAAAATTGAGCTACTTGTAGTTGATCAAATAGATCATCGATTCTCGGTAATGGGTACCGATTCTTAATCGTGACCTTGTTCAATTCACGGTTGTCAATGCACATACGCATTGATCCGTCCTTCTTTTTAACGAATAAGGTCGGCGCTCCCTACGACGACGAACTCGGCTGTATGAGTCCTTTTTCTAACAATTCATCTAATTGTTTCTTCAGCTCCTGCATTTCAACGGGTGCCAAACGATAAGGTGCTTTGGCAATTGGTGTTGTTCCTGGCGTTAGATGAATTCTGAATTCAACTTCTCTGTCTGGCGATAGCCCTGGTAATTCTTCCGGAAATACATCTGAAAACTGAGACACTACTGGAATGTCTTTTAGTTCTTTTCCTTTAGTGTTAGTGATTATGAAAATCAAATACACTATAGAACCTTTTTCTTATATAGCTTGCAGTTTTCATCACAGAGATGAACTTAGTGGATCTAGATGGTTTATCTCCTTTAATTGTGATCGTTTGACCTTTTGGTGAATTTACTTGAATTGACTTTTGATCATATAAAATACTGGCTTTTATTGGCTGTTAATCAATCCATTCCTAATACAATATCAAATCCTACCAGATTCATGAGATAAAGGTTTGTAATAAACTTATGGTTTAGAATTTCTATTCTTGCTCCCTGCAAGATTTCAGAAATCTTAATGGTTTCTCCATTGGCTGTCTCTACTAGACATACTTGTGGTAGTTTAGTTAATGACTGATTTAGAAATTTGAAAAACAAAGTATTAATAAAACTTTGGTTTGCACCAGAGTCAAATAACACTTTAGAAAAAATATCATTTAACTAAAAACATACCAGTGATCACATCCGGGATCATCTTTTCTTCTTCTGCCGTTAGAACAAATGCTCTAGCATTTTTAGTGTTCTTGTTGTTCGTAGCTGGAGCTAATTTTGGACAGTTTGGCTTGATGTAACCTTGTTCTCCGCAGTTATAGCATATCCTGCTATTTTTCTTCCTGCAGTCTTCTTCCTGGTGTCCTGATATTTTGTAGAAGTTACAGTATATGGAACATCTTCCTGAATGCTTTCTCTTGCAATACCTACAGTAGGGTGCAGAGGTAGAACCTATATTTTTCTCACGATTAGAATTTCCAGAACGAATTTCTTGTGTGAGCTTTTGGGTTAGGTTCCTCCTTTGATCCTCTTCTCGGGTACGGACTAACTCATCAGTCAAGGTATTGGCTAGTTCTACAGCTTCTTCTATGGTTTGAGGTCTAGCTGCCTTGATTACATGTCTTATCTCTCCAATTAATCCCCAGATATAACGGGAGATTAACACTGGTTCTGGTGAAGCAAGAGTTGGCACTATTCTAGCATATTCAAAGAATATTTTAGTGTATCCCTTACTATCTACACCAGTCATCCTAAGGTTTAGGAATTTGTTTGCTATCTGTTCCTTTTCATTGGGTGGGCAGAATTTCCTTTCCACCTTGTCCTTAAACTCCTCCCATTCCATATTATAAGTTCTATCGATTCCCTTGGTTTGGAGGATAGTGTTCCACCATTCTAAGGTTGAGTTCTTAAACAGATTGGATGCAAACAGTATTTTATCTTCTTCTGCGCACTTGCTTATTCTTAAGACTGCCTCAGTCTTTTCTATCTAGCGTAGGGTTGCAATGGCCTCTTCGTTGCCCGAGAATTCCATTGGTTTGCAGGACCAGAATTCTTTGTAAGAACAACCATAAGGCATGGTTCTTCTTCTTTTGGGAATGGGCGCTTGAAGTATGGGTCCATTGTTCACGCTGTGTTCTGGTTCAATTGGTCGCTTACTACTATATTTACTCTTGTTACCATCATCCTTAACAGTTTGAAGAATAAATGGCATTGCATCTATAATTCCTTGTGCTACTATGTGTTGGATAGCACTATTATCCACTTGGTTTCCATTGTTATTGAGGCTAGGATTCTCATTAACCAAGTTAATGTTACTCTGGTTATCATTATTTAGATTTCCTTGATTTACTTCGTCGGCCATCTGAATTTTTAAAACATCTACCAAATATTAATATCATAGAATAATATTTAATATAGCAAATCACATGATACGCAATTTAGCCAAAAGCGTCGATCCTTGCGACTTTACTTTATTAATCTATTACACACCAGTACTGAAAAAAATTTCAATACTGACTGAAATAAATAATAATAGGCATCCGTACATACATTTATTTTATTATTATTATTACTATTACCGTTTCTACCATCATATCTATGGATATGGATTCATTCAGAAATTCATATTGCGTTCATCGTATTTCCATACGAGTCGCTTTCCTATCTATCTCATTCTCTTACTACCTTCTAGAATTTCCTCACCAAATGTCCTAAGTTCTTGTACGTTTTCTGCATTCATTGGGGTTGCAGGTTCTAGGACTGGGTTTGGAATCTGGGATGCGGTTTACTGATATGGGGTGTAGGTGCCTGAAATCGATAAGGATCTTCTAAAATTTCCCTAAGGTACATATCATGGTAATAGGGATCTAGAGGGTCCAAACCTGGGTAGGCTCCTAAGTTTTGCATGGGTATGTCTTCATGTATTGGGTAACGTTGCACATAGTCCCTATTGTTATCCCACCAGGATTCGTAATTTGAGTCTAAGGAATTTGGATGAAATGAGGTTTCCTTATCTTTTGGTGATCTACCTAATTGACGATAAATGTCCGAAATTCTTTGCTTACTTATACTGTAAATTAACAAATAGTCAAATAACACATAACAATATTTACAGTTATGCACGTATTTCCATAATTTATTTCCTAACATAAAATATAACTTTAAGTGTCAGCAGAACACTTCTTTGGCTTAGACCAGTGGCTAGGCTCTGATACCACCTTCTGTCGCAACCCCCGATCCCTTATCTGTCCCGGGAACGGGCGGACGCGAACTCAGTAGTGGTGGTATTAGTTATTTAATCTTGCAGCGGAAGTTACATCAGGACCGTAGTTAGGAAATGTTTATCAGAGTAAAACCACCATATTTGATATTAATAATAATATGGGCAAAACCCAAGTTTCTTATTACAATATAGGGCTAAACCCTATTTTATTGAATTTTAAAACATCGTGTTTTAGATAACTTTTATAGCCACTTATTTTCCAAGCCGTCGGTGCTCGCGAGCTGGCTTTTTCCCAGTTGGCTTTCACATTGTGTTACCTGAAACATGTTTTAAAATATTTGTCAGTGGGAAATACTGGTGAGTGAATCCCAATTTAATCAAAAACAGTTTTATCAATTACCACAGTATTGAGAGCGATTACAATGTTTATATCTACACAATTACCCATTCAGTACTTGCCACTCGACCGTATCTATGGCTATGGTCATATCACACATTGGCTACTCGTCGTCCAATTGTGAAGGTTATCAAGTAATGTATACAAAACCCCATAATACCGGTGATAATTGAAGAATTACACGACTCACATACTGGTAATATGATATAAACAATTGAGGTTTTATAAAACAGTTGACACAAAAAGGAGATTACTCACATTGCTATCTTAGATTTTCCGTAAGGGTTCCTGGTGAAACTCTATAATTTACACAAATGCATATTTGTTAGTATAATAACCCATTTTAACATTAGTAATACCCTCCCCGAGACAGCATTCCAACGACTACGTCGGGCAGAACCACGACAGCCGTTACGGAATCCTAGATCAATCGGGCAGCGTATCTAATACGTATCCAGGGGTTATAATACTTACAACGGAGCAGAACCTCGCTATTTAGGGGATATAATACCCAAATATTATGCCTAATACTTCAGAATTCGTTTAGAAAGAAAAGATGTGAGCGAGTGGAAATGAAATCCCGAGGCTTTCTTATATAGGGCCTGAAACTGGTCTTTACGCGGCCCGCGTAACATATATGCTGGGCTTACGCGGCCCGCCAGGGTAGCTAGGGCGGCAATTGGTCGCTGAGTCATCGACACGTGTCAGCACCGGGTTTCTATTTATCTTATAGCTGTCGCGGCCCGCGAAGAATGGAGCAAGAGTTTACGCGGCCCGCCTGAACTTAAGAAATCACGAAATCAGGTTCCAACCTTCATATTGCCCGCGTAAGAGTTGAGGTGGGTTCTACGCGGCCCTCCTCAGCTTAAAAATCATATTTTTAATTTATTCTTAATGCTATACTATATTTCGGGCTCGGTTTTCACATACGGGGTGTATTTAAAGACATATTGGGGTATGTAAAATATATTAGGGTATCGGAAAATATTCGAGGGTGTCGGTTTTCTTGAGGGTTGTTACAAATATTGTTCAGTATGTGATGTGATTATTGGACTTTTAGTTTTAAGGTCATTAATAAATGAGTAAATTTTAATTTTATGAATCTATGTTGTGTTTTATTTTTACTTATTATTTAGTGTTTGAGTAAGATTTAGATTATCTTGATGTTGAATTGTGTCTGAACATCTGTTTGGTAAGTCAACAAAGGTTTAATGGTGTCAAGGATTGGTTTGGTGGTTAACAGATTATGTTGATTGTGAATTGTGTCTGAACATCTGTTTGGTAAGTCAACAGAGGTTTAATAGTATCAAAGGTTCGTTTGATGGTCAGCAGGAGAGTGCAAAGATAAAACAAATGTTTACAATTTGATCATCCATTTCTCTCAAAATCACTGGCATATGTGCTAACAAAAGATCAGCTGGCAGATGTGTTAACAAAAGCATTAGACACATCTACCTTTGAAAGCTTGATCTCTAGAATTGGCATGCTAAACATTGAATAACAAGCAAAATCCTATTTTTCTATGAATAAAAACATTAAAATATTTTCAGAAAATCAAAAATCCATCCTTAAAAATAGCTAAAAATGAAAATTTTCATTAATCCTTAAAAGTCTGCCATAACCACTGTTTTTGGTTCAAACACCTGTTTCTACTAAATGATGTCCACTTCTGAAAGTCAACCTCTGTTCTCTCATTTCCTTGTTAAGCACTGTTGATCAAACATCAGTGTTTTAATCCACTGATAGTTAAAAACCACCCACTATTTTCATTGTTACCGTTGCAAACCACTGATATTGTTCCATCAGTGGTTTCCTAACAACTGTCATCCATTATTCATCAGCGGTTGGCACGTGGACAGTACTTAGCGGTCAGATCTTTTGTAACCGCTGCCACGTCAGCATACAATTTTTCCACCTATAAAACCCTGATCAAAACGCCAAACAAGGTTTTCACTGTCGAATCAAATTCAAAATTCCTTTCTAAAAGCAGTTACCATCAATTTCTCTCAAATCATTTCTCCATTTCATCTCTCAATCGCTCATCTTCTTCATTCACTCATAAAAATCCACGATTCATCATGGCTCTTCCATACAAAGCTCATCATAACTACTTGGGTTTACTCGAAAAACCAAGTCATACCACCACCTTCGATTCTGTCATAGACGCTCTTTCGTCCTCAAAGTATAAAACTTTGTTGACCTATGATGCTCCGATCTACCTGGAAACCCAAAGAGAGTTTTGAAAAAATGCGAAACTTGAAACTAAGGGTAAAACGCCCTTAGCCATTACTTCTACAATAAAGGGTATTTCAGTCACCATTACTCCACAAACCATCTCGGAGGTATTTGAACTCGATGATCTTCAAGGTAAAACTTCTTTTCTAAAAATTGAGTATCAAACTGATTTCATTGAAAGAGGGTATGCTGAAGAAATGAAAAAAGAAACTTTACAAAAGGGGAGTTTTCCATCCGCCCCAAGGTTTTTATTTCATACCCTTCTAATGTGTGTGTCAAACAAAACCACTGCTTTCAATGAAATCACATTTAAGATTCAATACCTGGGTTATGCTATAATGAATGAAGAAAACTTTAACTATTCCCAGGAGATTTTCAATGATCTTGTTAAAAATGTTAATAAAAAATCATTTTTATTATTTCCAAGGTTTTTAAGTTACTATTTTAGAAAGAAATTTTCCAAAGATAATTCTCATGTCCTTATTAAAGGAGAGCATTTTCGAATAAACAGCCTAACCTCTAAAACATTTACAAGGCTGTCAAAACCTTCCAAAACACAAGCAGAGGTACCTGACCAGACTTTAGCAGCAACCACTGCTCCTCAGGCACCTGCTGTTGAGCCCACTGCTCAAGGTGATCACAGCAGCACAACCACTGCTGTGAAACCCACACCTAAAACCACCAAAAATCCCAAAAAGAAAAAGATCCAGAAGCCCCCCAAACCCACAAAAAAGGTAACTCTGGAAGATGAGATCCTAGAGCAACTACCTGTGGCATCACAAAAGTCACCAGAAACCACTTCTGCTACTTCCTCACAGCAGATGGAACAAAGATCTCCACCTTTGCCTAAAACTTCTCCTGCATCCTCACAAAAGGAACAGGTTGTAAGCACATGGACACCGGAATATGAAGCTCTGGATCCACTTGGTTCCATCTTCCATAGTCCAAATCCCATGGACATATCTCTTTCTACCCCACATCCTTTATCAATAACATTACCACAATCCATGTTACCTCTATTGGATGCAGTTGATTTTGCCCAGACACAAATCAGTTCTTCTCAATCACCTATCACTGAGAATATGCCACAACAAGTGACTGAGTCTGGTGTCTCAATCTCTGTTAACCCACCAATAGTTAAGGAGGCTATACTGCAGGAATTACAAGTAATTCTTGTCAGTAGTTCAAGTGGAGCAGCAACTACAGGAGTTGGATCCACTGGTCTACACCTGGCCAGTTGTTTCATCAATCAGACTCCCTTGAAGGCAATTTCCTCTCCAGCAACCCTGATATCCACTGGTGTGTTTGTTCCAACCACTGGTGATCTTAAAAAGATATCAAATGCTGAGGAAAGAAGTCCACAGTACCAAGAAAAAGGGGCATCAGTGGAAGACTTTTGGGAAACTTTCCCTAAGTCAACTGCTGATACAACCACTGCTGGTGGGAAAGCAGATGATCCCATTAACTTGGGTGATGCTTTAAAATACAAAGAATTGATGGCAAGAGTGGATACAATTGAAACATCTATTGCAGATATCAAAACTATGCTGCAACAGTTGTTACAAGCACAAAAGGCAACACCCACTGCTGCACCAGCTCAAACATCTGCTCCATCATCTGCTCCGACTCCAAATGAGCTTTGGGAATTATTTCAACCTCTGCTTCACAAACAAAGAGAACATGCTGATCAGCAACATGAAATTCAAATTCAAAAGATTAGAAATTTAATGGAAGCTAGGTTCATGGATACACAAGCAGACATCAAGGCACTCAAGGCCCATATATTGCAAACCACTGGCACTGCTCCTCCTACAATAATCTTTGTTGATAACCCTCCACCTAATGATGCCAAAAAGGGGGAGAAAATGAAGCAGTTAAAGAAAAGTGGATATGAAGATGGTTTGTACATTGCACCAGAGAAATCCAGTATGCTTGCAGACCTCCCTACGCCAGATGGTTCGAAAAAGGTTGATGAATCCTTAAATGTCTTGGCTAATGAAAAGGCAAGGCTGAAAAAGGATATGGAGGCAAAAGGAAAATCAAGGTTTGAAAGGGAGAAGAAAGTCTTTATGGAGAAGGAAGAGCAGGGTACTTCTGAGCCCAAGGATGAAGAAAAACCTAAGCCTAAAAGAAGACAGCCCACTAGACAAGTGAGGCAACCCAAATCCATACCTTCTAGATCCACAAAACATACTCCCAAACCTCCTAAAAGCTCCTCTCATCAATCTTCCAAACCAACAGATGTTGGAACACCTGTTGTATCAACAGCTGTTGATACTTCAGTGGTTTCAGCAGATGTTAACCCAACAACCACCACCAATACATCAACACACACTTCAACCACTGCCATCACTCAATCAACCACTGCCACAACAAACCACCATCAAAATCACCACCTGCCAAAAAGCAGAAGACATCAGATGACACATCGTTTGTTGTAATGACAACAGTGGTTGAAACACCAGTTGTTTCAACAGCTGTTAGTCAATCACCTATCTCTTCACAAGCCATTGTTCCTTTTGATCCAAAAACTCAAATAGAAACACCTTCTCCCAAAAAGGTGTATACAAGAAAAAGAAAATTTCAAGTGCATGATGATGATATACCAGCACCTGTTCCCATTTCATCTGCCCATTGCAATATCACCAAACCTCAATCTTTTATTCCTTCAAAATTGTTCAACCCAATCAAAGATCCTATAGAACTCCAAGGATATGACTCTGCTGATGTTGTACCAGTAGCTGCCAGTTATCCACTGGAACTGCATGCTGTAAAGAATGAAATGAGGCAGTTTTACTTAGTAGATGATCCTTCAAAAAGGAAATTCCCTTCCCTGATTGGTTATAGAGATCCAGCCAACATAAATGAGTATTTAAAACTCAAGGCCAGGCAAGCTGATACCAGAGCTAGACTTGAATGCCAAGGGAAAAGTGACAATGAAGTCTCAACTCATACGCAGTTCTTGCTCACTAAAGTTAAACAGTTGGAAGATTATGCAAGAGACTTAAGCAAAGAAATGTCCAACCTGCCTCCAGAAGCTAACTTGCAGGAAGATCTGAAAGAAGACATCATCAAGCTGATCTTGAGTGAAAAATTCTACCCTGCCACAGCTGAACAATTCCAAGACTGGCCGCTTGTTGCTCTCAAAACAGAACTGAATAGAATTGAAAGAATAAAGAGAGATCCAGGCAAGAAAAGGTCAGCACCAAATTGGAGCAAATACAAAAAGAAAATTGATGATCTTACATTGGAGTATAAAAGAAAGAAGCAGGAATTGGTTGATGCAAAAGTGGGAAATGCCAAAGCCATATCAAAATGGACAAGGCAGTACACTGATGAGGCTTATGAAAGACTAAGAAAAAGGAGAGAAACAGATCCTAAACTTCCAAAGAAGCCTGATTACAAAACCACTGCTAAACCAAAGCAGCAAGATCACACTTCTAAACCACTGTTCACATCATCAGATACCTCTACCATTGTGGTAAATCAAAGAAAGAGGCAAAAACTGACTGATGAAGAAGTGAAAGAACAGGAAGCTGTATATTTCAAAGAAGCTATCAAAACAATGGCACTAGAGGATGACAACACAGCAAAGCTTCCAAACATAGCCAAACAAGTTCTGAACAGGCCACCATCTCCAAACTCATCAGCAAATAAACCTCTCCCAAGAAACCCATTAGGTTCAAAAATACTAAAGTGGATGTCTGATCAAAAGACCCATGTATTGACTCTGATCAGATCTAATGGTGTAGTGAAGCAAATATCAAGGGAAGCAGCACTTGGCCTGGGTGTTGAAGATTTACAGGATCTCCTTGAGCTTACACTTTGTAGGGATGAGGATGAAACAAGTTCCTTAGATTTTGAATTGCAATTTAAAGGGCAAGTTAGGGAACTTTTCATGAGACAATAAAAATCCAGAATAATGAAGAGTTTTGGCATCATCTGTTCCAGGGGGGACATTAATCCTTAAAAGTCAGTTACAACCACTGTTTTCGTTAAAAATTTGATTGTTAAATGTTATCCACTGCTGAAAGACAACTTCTGTTTCTTCATTCTTTATTTTGACCATTGACTGACCAAACATCAGTTTTTCAATCACTGTTGGGTATCCACTGATTGTTAAAAAACACCCACTGCTCACATTTTTATTCTTGACATCCACTGATATTGACCATCAGTGGTTTCCCTAAAAAACAGCCACTCACCTTTTTATTGTTGATGTGGTTAATTAATTATAGAATTAAATTATCAAATGAAAACTAGAATTACAATGAAAAACACCCACTGCACACATTTTTATTATAATGATGTTGTATTAATAAGAAATAGTAATTAATATAACTAAGTTTCCCGAGCCCGGGAAGCAATCCTGGGTAAAAACCTAGTTAAAATTATAATTGAATGAATAGTAACAACACTAAGAGATTTTTTTTTTGAAACGTAAACTTCATTAAACACACCGAACCCGAAAACCGGGACGGAAAAAACAAAACAACCAAACAAATTACATATTCACAAATTTACACCATTCTCTCCAATCTAACTTACCTTTCCTGGCCCTATGTTTAAACCAAATGAAACTAACAACCCTAACTTCATTAAAGACCTCATCGACGCTACGTCTTAAACCATTGAATCTAAGGTTGTTTCTAGCCTTCCATAACACCCAGCAAGCCGAGATCACAATGCCATGTAACACCTTTCTTTCCGACGATCTTCTAACACCCATATTATGAATTTCAAGTAAGTCTCTAAAGGAGAAGATGAAAAAATTCGAAACCCGGCACCACAAGCTGATTTTTTCCCAAAGACCAAAAGCCAACAGGCAGGCGGTAAAAAGATGATTAACGGAGTCAAACCCGGCGTTACGAAAGCTACATAAATCGTCTATCACCACAACTCCCCTCTTAGCAAACGCATCAACCGTCGGAATCCTATCCAAATCCGCACGCCTAGCAAAAATGTTACATTTTTTAGGAACCCACTTGCACAAATCCATGACATATCGATTGCTATAATCTTTCTGAGAATCCAGATGCTTCTTCACTGCAGCCACTGAGAAACCTCTCGAACCGCATCCCAGCCAACTCCATTTATCTGGAATGTCAGACAAAGCGATCGCGGCCAGGGCCGCACAAAGAGACTGCCATTCTACCCTTTCAATTTCCGAATCCGGGTCGTGTTTCCATAACCAAAGGCCTTCACCGTCAAGACGGTCCAGCACGCTACATGTCTTGATCACCTCGAGATGGAAAACAGAACGGAATTTATCCTTAAGAGGAATGTCAAATAACCACGGATCAAGCCAAAACAAAATGTTGTCTCCCCTACCCACCAAACCTTTAAACATGTTACGAATTGGTATGTTATCCACCAAAGGCTTTCGAAGGACCGAAACAATGTTACACCAAGCTCCACCATAAGACTTTTTAGCCGGAAAAAAATCCCAATCGGATCCTCCAACATGAAGAGCATTTATAACTTTAACCCACAAATTTTCCTTCTCGTTTTTAAATCTCCAACCCCATTTGGATAGTAACGCCGTATTCACATCTTTGAGACAACGAAGCCCCAAACCACCCATTCTTTTAGGCGACGAAACTCTATCCCAGGCAACCCAATGTAACTTCTCCTCCTCCGAGGAACCCCCCCAAAGGAACTTTCTAATTAACGATTCCAAGTCCTCCACAACTTTAGTCGGGGCACGGTACAGAGAAAAATAATAAGTGGGAAGACTTTCTAAAACTGACCGAATCAAGGTCACTCTACCACCAATAGAAAGAAAGGATGCTTTCCATAAAGAAAGGCGCTTTTTGAAAATATCAAAAACCGGTTTCCAATTTACTATCCTGTTCATGTTAGCCCCAACAGTTAAACCAATATACTTGAATGGGAGAGACTCAGCTTTACACCCAACAACCACAACCATCTCTTCGACCTCACTAGGCTGCATCCCTAACCCAAACAGATTCGATTTGCTAAAATTTATACTGAGCCCCGAGCATACATAAAAGCACCTCAGAATTCTCACGACGTTAAGGATGTTCTCCCTACTCCATTCCCCCATGATGATGGCATCATCAGCATAAAAAAGATGAGAAACAACAGGGCCGTCATTGGGAAGCTCAACACCTTTGACAATACCCAAACTACAAGCCTTACTAATCATACACGAAAGGGCTTCCATTACAATGACAAAAAGGAAAGGGGAAATCGGGTCCCCTTGGCGCATACCTTTATGACACTTAAATTCAAATGTCGGGGAACCATTAACCAAAACTGAAGCCCTAGCCGAGGATATCACACCCTTGATCCATAAGCACCACTTATTGGAAAAACCCATTTGAGCCAGGATGTCCAACACAAAATTCCAATTAATGTTGCCGTAGGCCTTTTCAAAGTTAATTTTGAGAACAAAAACCTTCTTCTTGACTCTTTTGATCCAGTTTTGGATTTCATTGATAACGAGCGGACCATCCAAAATGTATATCCCACTAATGAATGCGGATTAAGATGGAGAAATAATGGAATCCAACACCTTCTTAAGTCTATTTGCCAAGACCTTTGAAATCACTTTGTTAATAATTCCTACTAAGCTTATCGGCCGATAGTCTTTTAAACCAATCGGATCCCTAACTTTAGGAATCAAAGCAATGAAAGAAGAACCACATCCCGAATTAATAATCCCATTCTCATAAAAATCAGCCATAATATTGAAAAAATCATTTTCCAATAAATGCCAAAAATGCTTAACAAAGTGAAAATTAATACCGTCGGGGCCAGGGGCCCGGTCGTCGCCACACTCGAAAACAGAACCCTTAATTTCCTCACGAGAGAATCGAGCATCCAGAAATGAAGACTCTTCCTTAGAGATTTTTTTGATATCAGGATGATGTGTGCAAAATGCAACATATAAATTACATCAATTGTGGCATAAAACTAACCCTTTTTTAGTACTAATGTTGGAAAAAGTATGTTTTTGTCTTCCTTTTGTATTTTCAGGATTAAATGAGCTCAAATTAACAAAAGAAGCAAAAAGGCAGCTAAATCTAACATAAATACAAGAAAAGGAACAAAAGTGGCATGCCCGACCTCCCCGACAACATCTTCCCAAGCAAAACAAGAGAACAGAAGGCTGAACACGCCCCGTGCTCAGTGAACACGGGGGCGTGCCCAAGTGCCAGCATAAAAGACAAAGCCATAGAAGCTTCTATCGCCCACCACGGGGCCGTGCTCAGCGGACACGGGGCCGTGGTCAACTATAAGATTCGCAGAATCCAGGCAAATCTTGATAGTACAGATACGCTTCTGCACACGGGGGTGTGCCCAGCGGACACGGGGGCGTGGTCAACTTGTGACAACTCGAATTTCCGACATTCTTTATTCGCATTTAATGCACGTTGACTCTGACTATATAGTTGTGATATGATAAAACGTAGTGTGTTTGCATGGTTATGTGTAATATGATAGCTTGTAGGCTGTTTGTAAAAACTTAAACTGTTAAACTATCATAGAACTCGACGAAACATAAGTGAGATTCGCCAAGATCAATCTCGACGAAACAGGTCAGTTTCGTCAACAAGCTTCTCGACGAAACAGGCTGTTTCGCCGGCCCATGATTTGCCAAAGCCCATTACGGGCCCAGAACGTTATTCTGAGTATATTCACGTAAAACAACATCACTTTTACACTTTCTATCAAAACAACCGAAACCCTAGAGCTCTCTCACTGTGACGGCAAACTAGAACCCACCGGAAAACCTTGTGCGATCAAACCATCATTTCGGTTAGTAAATTTATGTGTCTTGTATGATCGCTCATCCATGTATGTGTTTATGTGTCATGTGATTCTGCTTTGATGATGTGTATTGTAATCGATACGTGTTAAATCTTAGGGTTCTTGTTATGATGATGATGATATAGATTTCGTTATGAATGTTGCAGTCGGCTATAAATAGTTTCATGTGAAACTAGATACGATTGAATACTTGGTTATGGATGGTGTTAATCTGATCTGGTTAGCATCTTGTTAGGGTTCGGTGATATGATGTTGTATGTTAATCGATATGTTGTATACGTAAGCTAGGGTTCATGCTAGACGTTAAAGAAACCCGAGGATTATGCTATGATGATGTACGATGATTCTGTGTTGAATGATTTCTGCATGATTGATAATATTGATGTCGGCTGTTAGTGATGATTAGGGTTTCTGCATGTAACTGTACTGACGTAACTGAACTGTCCGACGAAACAGAACTCTCGGCGAAACAGAATGTGTTTCGCCAAGGGTAGTCGACGAATCAGAAGTTCTGTTTCGCCAAGGGACACCTCGACGAAACAAATGTGTTTCGCCAATAATTGTGTTTCGCCAATATTGTGTTTCGCCAAATGTGTGTTTCGCCAAATAGCTGATCTGTGCAGTAACCTGAGTTATTTCTGTTAAGTGTTAACTGGAATATGTAACTGCTGTTAAATGTTAAACATGACTGGTAGGATTATGTGTTACCTGCTTATACGTGAACAACTTAAACACAAACTGATTATGTATACGTGCATACTTTAGGACGTGATTGATTACTTGCGAACATACACTTAGCATACCGAGCAAACCAAGGTGAGTTCACACAGCCAAGGCATGGGGTTCCCGGGTGGGAATGGGATTTGATGAATTATTGTGTATACTCATAAAGTAGAACCTAACGATCAGATACAACTAGACTAGTAACACTTTTTGAACTGATCTTCGCACACCTGCCAAGGATTGGCCGCGATATTATGACTGACTTCGCACACCTGCCATAGAATGGCCGCGAACTAAATTTACAAATCTTCGCACACCTGCCTGGAGAGGCCGCGATACAAATAAACCTAGTCTAGAATACTTGGGAAAAACATTCCCCAATATCTTCGCACACCTGCCTGGAAGGCCGCGATGGGAATTAATAAGATACATTGTAACGAACGAACATACTACTACTCACGCTATACTATTACTGAACTATTAACTGTGAACTCGCTCAACTAGTTGTTGACTCTCTCTTGCATGCCTTGCAGGACCTTAGGTACATATGGAGCTTGCACAGGGAGGAGCAGGTCGTTGTGGGACATGGATCGATGATACCATGTTATCTATCTAAACATTTGAATTTACTATTTACATTGGGTTTACATACTTATGCTTCCGCTACACACTTGTTGATGTTTGGTTTTGAAAACACCTTTCGTATTGATGAATGATTTTTGGTATTTACTTATATGTTCAATATGATTGGTGGCTTGATCCTGGTCAGTCACGCCTCCAAGCGGTGATACTCCGCGTGTGGATTTTGGGGGTGTGACAGATTGGTATCAGAGCCATTGGTTATAGAGAACTCGGTTTTAATAAGGGGAAAACGATTTTGTTAAAACCAGACTATAACCAGAACAGTGCTCTCAACGATCCACAACGACGCTTCGCTCCACGTGCAAGGCTCAACTTCATAGGTACTACTATTCATGTTACTTTACCTACTTGCTAGAATTACATAGAACTTTGCTCGTGGTATGCTCAGATTACAGAACCTACTATATGTTATTGCTTGAGAATACTTGTGTGCTCACTCTCTTCGCACTATTCGCGAACCTCTCACCCACATGTTCTCCTTGATGTCAAGATCATGAGTGGACGCGTTAACCTAACTCAAGCCCAGTTGGCGGCTTCGATCACTGAACAAGTTACTGCAGCACTCGCAGCTGCCCAGGCAGGAGGTGTAACCTGCCATCACCACTTACTCTTGGATCTTTAGATCCTACTCTTGTAACCCAACACTTGTGCTTAATTTTGATTACTCTTACACACACGACAAGTCAACACGCTCAGCCACCTGTATGCACATACAAGACTTTTACGGACTGTCGTCCTACTACTTTCAGCGACACTAAAGGAGCTGTTGGACTCCTCCATTAGTTCGAGGAACTCGAATCGGTCTTCGAATGTGCGAATGACCTGAGGCTCGTAAGGTGAAGTATGCTACCGGTACCCTCGAGGGTTTAGCCCTCACATGGTGGAAAGCTCAGGTCCAAATACTGGGGTTGGTTGCTGCTAACGCCACCCCATGGAACAATTTCAAAGAGATGATCAAGGAAGAATACTGCAGTCGAGATGATATTCATAAGCTGGAAGTCGAGTTTTTCAACCTCAAGATGACGGGGTCTGAGATTGAAGCGTATACCAAAAGATCGAATGAGCTTGCGTTACTGTGTCCTACTCTGGTGGACAAACGTATCGAACTTTATCTTAAGGGTCTGGTGCCAGAGATCCAAAGTCATGTGACTTCAGCAAATCATGCCACTTATCAGCAGGTTGTTCAGTTGGCTCACCGTCTCACTGATCAGGCGGTGGAGCAAAACAGGTTGCCTAAACGCATCAATGCTACTACTACCGCTACCACTTCAGTTACTCCTGCTACTCCCAGCGACAATAAGAGGAAATGGGAGGGGGATTCTAGCAAAGGCTCAGCTACTGTTCAGTCTCAAGCTCAGCAACGCAAGACAAATGACTACCAGAGTCCGAATCAGCAATCATCAGGTAGTCAAGGGCAGAGTGGCTATCGGGGAATTCACCCATGGTGTAGAAGGTGCAACAAACACCACAGCGGAAGATGTCGCAGGGAACAGTGTCAAAGATGTCTTAAGACGGGTCACGAGGCTAAAGATTGCAGGAGTTCTCGACCTGCAAATCAGAACCAGCAACAACAACCACCTGCTCCACGAAACCAGCCTCAGCAGCAGCAGCATGGAAACAGGGGGTGCTACCAGTGTGGGGCTGAAGGTCATTACAAGCGGGATTGCCCTCAGTTAAACCAGAACCAGAACAATAACAACAACAACAACAATCAGGGCAACGGGAACAACAACAACGGTGGGAACAACAACAACAATGGTGCTAGAGGCCGTATGTTTGTGATCGGTCAGGGCGATGCGAGGAATGATCCCAACGTAGTTATGGGTAAGTTTCTTCTAGACGACTTTTACGTTACTGTCTTATTTGATTCAGGTGCGGATACAAGTTACGTGTCTTTAAAAGTTAGCGAAATGTTAAAACGTGCACCAACTCTCTTAAACACCAAACATGTCGTAGAGTTAGCTAACGGTAAAAGTCTTGAGGCCACACACATAGTAAGAGGGTGTAATCTTATCCTCGCCGGTCAGACTTTCTCCATCGACCTTATTCCTATAACCCTGAGTAGTTTCGACATTGTCATCGGTATGGATTGGTTATCCCAACAACAAGCAGAGATCCTATGCAAGGAGAAGATCATTCGTATTCCCCGTTCTGGTAAAGAACCTCTCGAAGTTCAGGGCGACAAGAGTGGTGTCGTGAGTGGCATCATCTCTTTCTTGAAGGCTCAGAAGTGTTTACGTAAGGGTCACACAGCTGTTTTAGCACTCGTTACTGATACGTCGAAGAAAGAGAAAAAGATTGAGGATATTCCTGTAGTACGCGACTTTCCTCAAGTGTTTCCTGAAGAGTTACCTGGGTTACCGCCTCATCGCCAGGTCGAATTTCAGATCGAGCTCGCTCCAGGAGCAGCACCCATAGCTCGAGCACCTTATCGTTTAGCTCCAACTGAATTGGAAGAACTGTCAAAGCAGCTACAAGAACTCTTGGAAAAGGGTTTTATACGTCCTAGCTCTTCGCCTTGGGGAGCTCCAGTGTTATTCGTAAAGAAGAAAGACGGTACGTTCAGGATGTGTATAGACTACCGTGAACTCAACAAGGTGACGATCAAGAATCGTTACCCTCTTCCGCGCATAGATGATTTATTTGACCAGCTGCAAGGGTCGAGCTACTACTCCAAGATAGACTTAAGGTCAGGATACCATCAGCTGAGAGTCCGGGATGAGGACGTCTCCAAGACAGCGTTCAGAACACGCTACGGCCACTACGAGTTTATGGTCATGCCATTCGGGCTAACGAACGCGCCTGCCGTATTTATGGATCTTATGAACAGGGTGTGCAAACCCTATCTCGACAAGTTCGTTATTGTTTTCATCGACGACATCCTGATTTACTCGAAGAGTCGGGAGGAACACGAGCAGCACTTACGACTTATACTGGAACTTCTACGAACGGAACAGCTATACGCTAAGTTTTCCAAATGTGACTTCTGGCTTCGTGAAGTCCACTTCTTAGGCCACGTGGTAAACAAGGATGGGATCCATGTCGATCCATCCAAGGTAGATTCGATCAAGAATTGGCCTGCGCCTCGTACACCAACAGAAATACGCCAATTCTTAGGTTTGGCGGGTTACTACAGAAGGTTCATCAAAGACTTCTCAAAAATTGCTCAGCCACTTACACTACTGACGCAGAAGGGTGTTGTTTATCGTTGGGGTAATGCACAGGAGACAGCGTTTCAGCACCTAAAGGATAGACTTTGTAGAGCACCTATTCTTTCACTGCCTGAAGGCATGGATGATTTTGTAGTCTACTGCGATGCATCTATCCAAGGTCTTGGATGTGTATTGATGCAAAGGGATAAAGTCATTGCTTATGCTTCGCGCCAACTTAAGATTCACGAACGGAATTACACGACACACGACCTAGAGCTGGGAGCGGTTGTCTTTGCACTTAAGATATGGCGACACTACTTGTATGGTACCAAGTGCGCAATCTACACTGATCACAGAAGCCTCGAACATATCTTCAAACAGAAAGAACTGAATATGCGACAGCGACGATGGGTTGAACTGTTAAATGACTACGACTGCTCAATTAGATACCACCCAGGCAAAGCCAATGTTGTGGCTGACGCCCTCAGCCGAAAGGACACCGCACCTAAGCGCGTGCGAGCTTTACAACTCACTATACAGTCTAGTCTTCCTTCTCAGATACGAAATGCTCAGGTGGAAGCATTGAAACCAGAAAATGTCAGGGCTGAAGCCCTGCGCGGCTCAAGGCAACGCTTAGAACAGAAGGAAGATGGTGCTTACTACGTCACAGGACGCATTTGGGTTCCACTTTATGGCAACTTACGTGAGCTAGTAATGGATGAAGCTCATAAGTCTCGCTACTCGGTACATCCTGGTGCGGATAAAATGTACCACGACATCAAAACTACATATTGGTGGCCTAGCATGAAGGCCCACATAGCCACATATGTTAGCAAATGCTTGACTTGTGCGAGAGTCAAGGCAGAGTATCAGAAACCGTCAGGTCCACTCCAACAACCTGAGATACCACAATGGAAATGGGAGCAAATTTCCATGGATTTTGTTACTGGCCTACCTAGATCTCAGCGCGGAAACGATACTATTTGGGTGATCGTGGATCGACTCACAAAGTCTGCTCACTTTTTAGCTATCAAGGAAACAGACAAGTTCTCTACCTTAGCAGACATTTACTTAAAAGAAGTGGTCTCGAGGCACGGGGTGCCCACCTCCATCATCTCTGATCGTGACGCACGTTTTACTTCAGAACTGTGGCAAGCAATGCATAAATCTTTTGGCTCTCGTTTAGACATGAGCACGGCGTATCATCCTCAGACCGATGGGCAGTCTGAGCGCACTATTCAAACTTTAGAAGACATGCTTCGAGCGTGCGTAATTGACTTTGGCAATGGTTGGGAGAAACATCTGCCACTTGTGGAATTTTCATACAATAACAGCTACCACACCAGCATTAAAGTTGCTCCTTTCGAGGCATTGTACGGGCGTAAATGCCGGTCACCTCTCTGTTGGGCAGAGGTGGGAGAAAGTCAAATCACAGGTCCAGAAATGGTAGTTGATACTACTGAAAAGATTGCACAAATACGGCAACGCATGGCGGCAGCACGCGACCGTCAGAAAGCATACGCTGATTTAGACAGGAAATCACTCGAGTTCCAGGTTGGGGATCGGGTGCTACTCAAAGTTTCACCCTGGAAGGGTGTGGTTCGTTTTGGCAAACGCGGCAAACTAAATCCACGATACGTCGGACCTTTCGAAGTTACAGAGAAAATAGGTAAAGTGGCCTACAGATTGAACTTACCACCTGAACTCAGTGCCGTTCACAACGTCTTTCACGTGTCGAATCTGAAGAAGTGTACGTCAGATGAGACCCACATAGTTCCCTTAAAGGAACTCACTATCGACGAGCGGTTGCACTTCGTCGAGGAACCTGTTGAAATCACGGACCGGGATGTTAAGGTCCTCAAGAACACGAGAATCCCTCTTGTACGAGTTCGTTGGAACTCCCGCCGCGGCCCAGAGTTCACCTGGGAGCGTGAAGATCAAATGGAACTCAAATATCCCCAGTTATTCGGAACCAATGCAACTACTACTGAGGCTGAAGCTACCAATACAGAATTTCGGGACGAAATTCCAAATCAACGGGGGGATGATGTGACACCCCAGGAAAACCAGTGATCTTCGCAAACCTGCTCGGGGAGCCGCGATACAATACAGGTAAACAACGTCACACCATTAGCTTCCTCAGTAACCGCATGCTAAATTTCGGGACGAAATTTCTTTCAAGTTGGGGATAATGTGACAACTCGAATTTCCGACATTCTTTATTCGCATTTAATGCACGTTGACTCTGACTATATAGTTGTGATATGATAAAACGTAGTGTGTTTGCATGGTTATGTGTAATATGATAGCTTGTAGGCTGTTTGTAAAAACTTAAACTCTTAAACTATCATAGAACTCGACGAAACATAAGTGAGATTCGCCAAGATCAATCTCGACGAAACAGGTCAGTTTCGTCAACAAGCTTCTCGACGAAACAGGCTGTTTCGCCGGCCCATGATTTGCCAAAGCCCATTACGGGCCCAGAACGTTATTCTGAGTATATTCACGTAAAACAACATCACTTTTACACTTTCTATCAAAACAACCGAAACCCTAGAGCTCTCTCACTGTGACGGCAAACTAGAACCCACCGGAAAACCTTGTGCGATCAAACCATCATTTCGGTTAGTAAATTTATGTGTCTTGTATGATCGCTCATCCATGTATATGTTTATGTGTCATGTGATTCTGCTTTGATGATGTGTATTGTAATCGATACGTGTTAAATCTTAGGGTTCTTGTTATGATGATGATGATATAGATTTCGTTATGAATGTTGCAGTCGGCTATAAATAGTTTCATGTGAAACTAGATACGATTGAATACTTGGTTATGGATGGTGTTAATCTGATCTGGTTAGCATCTTGTTAGGGTTCGGTGATATGATGTTGTATGTTAATCGATATGTTGTATACGTAAGCTAGGGTTCATGCTAGACGTTAAAGAAACCCGAGGATTATGCTATGATGATGTACGATGATTCTGTGTTGAATGATTTCTGCATGATTGATAATATTGATGTCGGCTGTTAGTGATGATTAGGGTTTCTGCATGTAACTGTACTGACGTAACTGAACTGTCCGACGAAACAGAACTCTCGGCGAAACAGAATGTGTTTCGCCAAGGGTAGTCGACGAATCAGAAGTTCTGTTTCGCCAAGGGACACCTCGACGAAACAAATGTGTTTCGCCAATAATTGTGTTTCGCCAATATTGTGTTTCGCCAAATGTGTGTTTCGCCAAATAGCTGATCTGTGCAGTAACCTGAGTTATTTCTGTTAAGTGTTAACTGGAATATGTAACTGCTGTTAAATGTTAAACATGACTGGTAGGATTATGTGTTACCTGCTTATACGTGAACAACTTAAACACAAACTGATTATGTATACGTGCATACTTTAGGACGTGATTGATTACTTGCGAACATACACTTAGCATACCGAGCAAACCAAGGTGAGTTCACACAGCCAAGGCATGGGGTTCCCGGGTGGGAATGGGATTTGATGAATTATTGTGTATACTCATAAAGTAGAACCTAACGATCAGATACAACTAGACTAGTAACACTTTTTGAACTGATCTTCGCACACCTGCCATAGAATGGCCGCGAACTAAATTTACAAATCTTCGCACACCTGCCTGGAGAGGCCGCGATACAAATAAACCTAGTCTAGAATACTTGGGAAAAACATTCCCCAATATCTTCGCACACCTGCCTGGAAGGCCGCGATGGGAATTAATAAGATACATTGTAACGAACGAACATACTACTACTCACGCTATACTATTACTGAACTATTAACTGTGAACTCGCTCAACTAGTTGTTGACTCTCTCTTGCATGCCTTGCAGGACCTTAGGTACATATGGAGCTTGCACAGGGAGGAGCAGGTCGTTGTGGGACATGGATCGATGATACCATGTTATCTATCTAAACATTTGAATTTACTATTTACATTGGGTTTACATACTTATGCTTCCGCTACACACTTGTTGATGTTTGGTTTTGAAAACACCTTTCGTATTGATGAATGATTTTTGGTATTTACTTATATGTTCAATATGATTGGTGGCTTGATCCTGGTCAGTCACGCCTCCAAGCGGTGATACTCCGCGTGTGGATTTTGGGGGTGTGACACAACTAATGCAGACAAACTGCAATTAATGAAGACAGAGAAGAGGATGGACACGGGGTCGTGCCCACTGGACACGGGGCCGTGCCCGAGCTACTGTTCAGACTATAAATAGGGGTGCTTGGCTCATTTGCAAACCATCCCTTGGCACACCACCTCTCTCACACTTCATCCACCACCCACCACCATCACAACATCATCATCCACCACCATCATCCATTGTCCATCATAGAGTGTGTGAGTCGTCTTGGGATCCAAGATTGATCGTAAGAGTTCTTGACAATCAAAGGCCATGTTTGCCTAAGTCTCTTACATCACTTGGTGACGACAAGTGTCTGGTGTAATACTTTTTATTTTTAATCTTTTTGCACTTTTTACTTGGTTATGTATTAATGACTTTAATAACTAGTTTCTTATGTTGAAGGTGATTCTTCCTTATCGTTTGTCTGTGGTGTCTTGGCATTATTTTACTGTCTATATAAAATAAAAGATTTTCACCATTCATATCTCCATGGTCTATATGGAGTATGTTGGCTACCTGGTCGGGGGTTAAGGGAACGGTTTGGTAAGAGTCTTGCCTTATTCAGTGTATAGATCCTGCAAGGACCTGGGTCAAATTTAGTAGGACCTCCTTCAATACCCACCGGTATTGGATGGCGGGGGTCCAAACTCTTTGATCCCCTCATATGTAAGCTACTATTAATACTTTAACCCGGCTACTTAGGACTGTATCCCTGCTGACTCAGACTACTTAGCCGAGGATAACGTCACCTTCAAAAGAGGGGCCTACCATAATATGCATTAATAACTTAATTAATTATCTTTCAATAATCTGACCCTTTAGGATTGTATCCTTACTGACTCAAACTACTGGGTTGAGGGTAACGTCACCTTCAAAAGAGAGGCCTACTTGTCACACCCTGATATTTCCACGTTTGACCGGTGGGCCCGGTGGGGGAGTATCGTGACGTGGTTGGTAACATTACAGTCAAACAACACAATATTTAAATGCACTGCGGAAGCAAAAGATAGATATATTTCAACTTTAATAAATTGTAATATCGAGTATCACAAATAGTTGAAATTTAATCCACAGGTGGATAAAAAATAAATAGGAACATTGTTCAACAGTTTGACATCCAAGCTTGCGAGACTTATTGTGGACGCTAGGAGAAAGCCAACCTAGTTCGCGTAGTACCTGCACTTAACCTTTTTGGGAAAATACGTCAGTTTACACTGGTAAATACAATTAACTGACTCATTTGAAAAGGTTTAATAAAATTGATTTGAATGCACGTGGCACAAACTCTTTTTAACTTGGGATAATTATTTGAATATAATCTTGTAAACGATTTACATGTTCCTTCTGCGTTCAGTAGCCCGATCCGTAGACCGGGTTAAAGATCAATAGACACACCACATTATGTATTTTGGCACTGACGGGTGTACGCCTACACCCCGTGCTTAGGTCGTGGCCATCTCGTAAGATGATGCCAAGGATATCCGGGACATGGTCATTAACCCCCCCCCCCCCCCCAAAGGCTTTAAGCAAACAAAACATTTCAAAATGGAGCATATCAATGATTTAACCTCTATTCTATTAAAGATTCAATACCCGAACCAAGCGGTATTTTATATACCATACCCCAAGCCCGTATAGGGAAAATAAGTTAAAAGTATTTACCTTTGCAAAGTAATAATCACAATAAGCAAGTGCGTGTAGCTTTTACCAGGTCTCCTATTCTAGAACGAAGGTTTATAATAACCTATTAGAATCCTAACGGGTCTTTAATTAAGCCTAAACTTAGACCGGTTAGTTTTAAAGAAAGATACGGTTCAAACGCACGATTAAGCGAAGACCGGAATAGAATGTGTTTTAGACCCGACAAGTTTGAAGACTTGTATAATATGTGTAATCTAAACACCTTCAGGATTTTTAGATAAAAATGATAAGGTTTGACTCGTTTCGGCTAATTTATGCAAACTAGTTACATAAACCGAACCGAACGCGCAAGAAGCGTAACAGGTAACCATAAGGGTCCTAAACAGGTTTCCTAAGTTAATATGCTTTAAATATGTTGAGA
Source organism: Helianthus tuberosus (assembly GCA_030545235.1). Taxonomy (NCBI): domain Eukaryota; kingdom Viridiplantae; phylum Streptophyta; class Magnoliopsida; order Asterales; family Asteraceae; genus Helianthus; species Helianthus tuberosus. Next base: position 84,961,888 of record CM060371.1, on the reverse strand, counting down.
TATCAGTAGGATACCTTCCATTATGCCCAAAACGAGTTTAACCTCACTATAAGCCCCGTAGGGGTATTTTGGTCATTTTAGTTATTATCAAAGAGGTTAAATATGATTCTGAGGTTTGGGTCTGAATAAATCAGTAAAACAACTTACTTTAACAGGTTATATCATTTGGTAATAAGTCCTTTATGACAAAATGGTTTCAAACATAAACTATGTGTTTAATACGCTTAAAAAGCCATTTTAAGCGATTTCCAGGTTATACAGGAAATCTGAGTTTTCTGATCAGGTTACAAAGTTCAAAATACTTTATTTATTATTTAAAATTAGTAGCAATTGGATTGGTGTCAAAATACTATGTAGAACTCATTTTATACACAAAAAAGGTATAATCGGTATTTACCGAATCAACGCCATAACCTTAGGTTATGAGCTGGTTAAAAATCATTAAAAATCTTTAAAAATCCCAAAATATTATATTACATCAGTGGGTAAAAGGTTTGGTGTCAAAAATTGGGTTTAGATAGGCTTTATGCTAATGACAACGTTTAATTACTAAAAGGCGTTCTAATTATGCTAATGAGCATAATTCCTAATCTAGACCTCCAACTGATGTGAAAATTTAGGGACATGTTTATAAATCAGTAACAAAGGTTATTGTCTTCTCACCTATCCAAAATTCTCGTTTTATGGTCAAAAGGGCATATTGGTCAACATTAGGCAATTTAACGGAAACATGTAAACGACTCGGGTAATCAATGAACCAACCACAAAGGGTTATACCAACATGTAGCCTGGTCCTAAGGAAGCTCTAAGGTATTATCAAATCATGCTAAATCGGGTCAGAACTGAAGTCAAAGCAAAAGTCATAGTTTTGCGACTTTCGGTTCCGAACCGGGTCTAAACAGAAAATTATCGGATCAAACAAGCTTAGACCAGTTCTTATACTTATTAACAAGTTATATGAGTGATAAAATAGGTTACATGCCTTCTACATTGCTAATTACATGTTAATTCGCAAATTAAGGTTCTGCTGACTTTTTCTAATCAACTTTGACCCGACAAATGGTCTAGTTAGAGCGGGAATCAGAGGGTGCCCTTTTAAGGGTTTAATGCCCACATAATTACCAACTTATAACTACCTTCAATTCGACTAATCGTTGGACCATTAATGATTAATCTCTAAGTCAAACGGTAATTACGACGGTTTTACTTTTAAGCTAAAACAAAGTAAAAACTTAATTAAGGAAGGTCAAGGGTACTTACCAAAGTTCTATGCACGACTAGGGATGACTTGGGTCTGCTCTTATGCTCCAGGAATGATCAGAAATGCAGATGAAAGGTGTGATCATAAGTTGCAACATAAGGGGCCTTTATATAGTGATTTAATCCCTTTAGATTGTTGACAAACAAGTCTATCATGGACCCCTGATCATCCACAACTGTCCCTAAGGACTAAAAAGCATGTAGGGGTCGCCCATGGAGTGAAAATATCTGTTTTGAGTCGGTTATGCGCTTAAACAGGCTGCTGTCTGACTTTTCTGTATCTGGGGATCGGACGCGGCCCGCGTAAGTGTCTTCCTGGGCTTACGCGGCCCGCCTGAGTCCTGCTGTCAGTTTAAACACTTTCTTGTTGTTGCATCTTGGCTCTTGGCCCTTCGAAAGGTCATCCAACCTTTATTTCTTGCAATTTGAGCCCTTCAAATTTACGTATAAGGGCTTCAAGACTTATACCCACTTTGTTAAGTCCTTGGTTAACTTTGTTATCTCCCGAAAAGTCATAATTTTCAACGTTGACGCTTTAACCCCTCGCATACGAATTTGATCATAACTTTCTCATACGATAACGAAACTTTATGAAATTTTTATCATGTATTTTAGTGAGCATAATTTACTGTTACAAAGCTTCGGGTTTGCTAAAAGGTCACTCAGAGGTATACCTTAAACATGTTGACACATTTAACCCCTGTAGTTTGTAATCTCTCACTTTCTTTCACAATTAGCTTCGTATGATCCATGATTCATTCGTTTAAGGGTATGAGCATCATGTAGGGTTACTGTAAAGTATATTTATCCCTTGTTGACATTTTGAACCCTTATATTCACATACTTTCCATGTTTGTCAACTTTAGTCCTTCTAGAACATTCTTTCACACGTTCAAGCTTATGACACGTGTCAATACATTATAGGATGTGAATTTTTGAGGTGTTACATCCTCACCCGCTTAAAAGAAATCTCGACCTCGAGATTTACTGAAACAAATGAGGGTACTTTTCTTTCATTGTGGATTCAACCTCCCACGTGTACTCGGGACCTCTACGGGCATCCCATTTAACCTTTACGATTGGTACATGCTTCCTTCGAAGCTTCTTAAACTGTCGATCCTCGATCGACACAGGTTTTTCAACAAACTTCAAGCTCTCTTCTATGTGCACATCTGTATGTGGTATGACTAGTGATTCATCAGCGAAACACTTCTTCAGATTGCAGATGTGGAATACATTGTAAATACCACTGAGCTCTTCAGGTAAGTTTAACTTATAGGCAACTGATCTGACACGTTCGATGACCTCGAATGGTCCGATGTATCTCGGACTTAACTTTCCTTTCTTACCAAATCGCATCACTCCCTTCCAGGGTGATACCTTAAGCAACACTTTGTCACCTACCTCGAAGTTAAAAGGTTTACGCTTTAGATCTGCGTAGCTTTTCTGCCTATCCCTGGCAGCTTTCAGGCGGTCATGAATCTGGACAATCTTGTCCGTCGTTTCAAAGACTATTTCCGGTCCTGTCAGTTGGACATCTCCAACTTCCGCCCAACAAACGGGCGTTCTGCACTTTCTACCATACAAGGCCTCGAAGGGCGCGGCCTTGATGCTCGTATGATAGCTATTGTTGTATGAGAACTCGATTAATGGCAGGTGGTTATCCCAACTACCACCTAAGTCAATCACACATGCACGAAGCATGTCTTCCAAAGTTTGGATAGTACGCTCACTTTGGCCGTCCGTCTGTGGATGGTAAGCCGTACTAAAATTTAAGCACGTGCCTAAAGACTGTTGGAAACTCTTCCAAAAATGTGACGTGTATCTAGTATCTCTGTCAGAGATAATAGACACAGGCACGCCATGTAGAGATACAATCTTATCTACGTACAATTGGGCTAACATGTCGGAGCTATAGGTCTCCTTAATGGGTAGGAAATGTGCTGACTTAGTCAGTCTATCTACTATTACCCATATTGTATCATTTCCTTTCCTTGTCTTTGGCAACTTGGTGATGAAATCCATTGTCACCATTTCCCACATCCAGGTGGGAAGTTCAGGTTGTTGTAGCAAACCTGACGGCTTCTGATGCTCAGCTTTGACTTGTGCACACGTCAAGCATTTAGCTACATAGGCAGCTACAGACTTCTTCAAGCCTATCCACCAATAGTTTGCCTTTAGATCCTGGTACATCTTATCAGCTCCAGGATGAACGGAGTATTTGGAACTGTGGGCTTCCTGGAGGATAACATCTCGAAGTCCTCCATAAACTGGAACCCATATTCGTCCATTCAACCTTAGGATTCCGTCCTTACCATAGGATAACTGTTCTTCAGTTACTCCTAGCTTTTCATTTGGATAGTTAGCTTCCAACACAGCTTCCTTCTGTGCAGCTAACAACCTTTCATTCAAACTATTCTTTATCTCAATGCTTTTGGCATTGATTCTTATGGGTTTGACCCTTTCCTTCCTGCTCAAGGCATCGGCGACTACATTCGCCTTGCCTGGATGGTATCTTATCTCACAATCATAATCATTCAAAGTTTCCATCCAACGTCGTTGCCTCATGTTCAAATCCTTTTGGTTAAATAGGTGTTGGAGGCTCTTGTGATCAGAGTAGATCACACACTTGATTCCATACAAGTAGTGTCTCCACAGTTTTAGTGCAAATACAACGGCACCCAACTCCAAGTCATGGGTGGTGTAATTCTTTTCATGCACCTTTAACTGTCAAGAAGCGTAGGCAATAACCTTGCCTTTCTGCATAAGCACACACCCCATGCCAGTGTGTGATGCGTCGCAGTAAACCACGAATTCTTCAGTACCTTCAGGAAATGTCAGTACAGGAGCATTGCTCAACTTTTGCTTAAGGATATCAAAGGATTCTTGTTGCTTGGGTCCCCAGTTGAACTTTATATCCTTCCTAGTCAAAGAAGTTAGGGATGCAGCAATCCTCGAAAAATTTTCAATAAAGCGCCTGTAGTATCCTGCCAATCCCAAGAAACTGCGAATTTCTGTGGGCGTCTTCAGCTCTTGCCAGTTCATGACAGCTTCAACCTTAGCGGGATCTACTTGGATTCCGCGTTCGCTAACCACATGTCCAAGAAATTGGACCTCACGAAGCCAAAATTCACACTTAGAGAATTTTGCGTAGAGCTTCTCCTGCTGAAGTAGTGAAAGAATACATCGAAGGTGTTTCTCATGGTCGGCCTGATTCTTTGAATAAATCAGAATGTCGTCAATGAAGACGATAACAAATTTATCCAAGTATGGTTTACAGACACGGTTCATGATATCCATGAATGCCGCTGGTGCATTTGTGAGCCCAAAAGGCATCACTAGGAACTCGTAATGACCATAACGAGTCCTAAATGCAGTCTTGTGTACGTCTTCATCTCTAACCTTCAGTTGGTGATAGCCTGACCTTAAGTCAATCTTAGAGAAGTAACTTGCTCCTTGAAGTTGATCGAACAGATCGTCGATCCTGGGCAAAGGATACCTATTCTTAATAGTGACCTTATTAAGCTCACGCTAATCGATGCACAGACGCATCGATCCATCCTTCTTCTTGACAAATAGGATTGGCGCTCCCCATGGAGACGAACTAGGTCTAATGAAACCTTTGGCTAGCAATTCATCTAGTTGTGTTCTCAATTCCTTCATTTCTGTTAGTGCCAACCTATAAGGTGCTCTAGCAACAGGTCCTGCTCCAGGGATGATGTCAATTCTGAATTCTACTTGTCTATCTGGTGGTTAACCAGGTAATTCTTCAGGAAAAACTTCAGGGTATTCAGAAATACTTTTTATTTTTAATCTTTTCGCACTTTTTACTTGGTTATGTATTAATGACTTTAATAACTAGTTTCTTATGTTGAAAGTGATTCTTCCTTATCGTTTGTCCGTGGTGTCTTGGCATTATTTTACTGTCTATATAAAATAAAAGATTTTCACCATTCATATCTCCACGGTCTATATGGAGGTATGTTGGCTACCTGGTCAGGGGTTAAGGGAACGGTTTGGTAAGAGTCTTGCCTTGTTCAGTGTATAGATCCTGCAAGGACCTGGGTCAAATTTAGTAGGACCTCCTTCAATACCCACCGGTATTGGATGGCGGGGATCCAAACTCTTTGATCCCCTCATATGTAAGCTACTATTAATACTTTAACCCGGCTACTTAGGACTGTATCCCTGCTGACTCGGACTACTTAGCCGAGGGTAACGTCACCTTCAAAAGAGGGGCCTACCATAATATGCATTAATAACTTAATTAATTATCTTTCAATAATCCGACCCTTTAGGATTGTATCCTTGCTGACTCAAACTACTAGGTTGAGTGTAACGCCACCTTCAAAAGAGGGGCCTACTACAATAACTAAGATAATCTCTTAAAAAGTGCAAAAGTGCGGAAATAATCAAAGGTTACACTAAACACGAGTCGGAGCCAAGTGATTCATCTTGTCTATCTGTTTTTATTTTTCAGCATTTTAGTTAGTTTTTATTTTTTTTTAGTTTAAAATTTTTTTTTCTAAACTTTTGATTTGATTAGACGTTGAGGATAAACCGGTACTAAAAGCTCTTATGTCCTTGGACGACCTCGGTATCTTATCAGCACTATACTACGCTCACGATGGGTGCACTTGCCCATATGTGTGTTTAGTGTTAGTAAATATCATGTTTTATAAATTTAAAACTTAACTAAAAAGTGTAAAATGGCTTAAAATATACATTAAAAACCATACACACTTCACATGCATCACAGGACAAGAGACCCGAGGACGATCAACACAATCTTCGATGAATTTACTTTTAAAAAACCTGAACACCTCCTTTTTTACTAAAGACGGCTTCGTAACCCACGGCCCTTCCACCTCCAATCCGTGAATACTATTACTAGCTTTCCTGCAGTTTATCATCGCGTGGAAAAACTTCGAATTTTCGTCGCCTTCCTTAGCCCATCTAAGCCTCGATCTTTGTTTCAAGTCTCTACATTTACGCTCTTCTTACTCCTTTAAGTCTTTTTAACTTTCCAACAAAATCCACTTTTCTTCTTCCGTCAAATCCCTTTCTTCCATAACTCTCTCTGGATATTTTCAAGATCAGACATGGCCAACTCCACCTCCTCTGAATTCCTTTTTAACATATCATCCCCCCAAATTTTTAGATTAACTCTGAGCTCACACAACTTTCTCATGAGAGCAACATCAGAAGGACCAGCGCTCACGGACTCCTTCTTCAACACCTTGTTAACTTGATCTTCAAACCCCGGCTTTTCAAACCACGAATCAAAAATTCGAAATGGCCTAGCCCCAAAGTTTACCGAAACAGACTTTAAGATGATTGGGTTGTGGTCTGATAAGAAACTCGAGAACGCCTCCACAATCACTTCAGGCCAAGAGTTGAAAAAGCCCGGACTAACTAAGAATCTATCCAGCTTGCTCAATTTTTTTCCGTTAGCCGACGTACAAGTGAACTTTCCACCACTCATATTATATTCAATTAAACCGGCATCATAAATAAAACTATTAAAATTTTCCGCACAGGTCTGCTTAAAAGCACAGTTCTTTTTTTCATCACGGTTCCGAACAGCATTAAAATCCCCTGTGACAACCCACAAACCGTCAAACTCATTAATCAACATGACCAACTCATCCCATAAGATCTTCTTAGCCGCGACACTCTGTGGGGCGTAAAGGTTTAGAACATTGAGCACTTTCCCATTTCCAACAAGTTTGCCCCTTATATGCAAATAATTCCTATTCTTTGTAACTGAAATCTTGTGGAACAAAGCCAAATCCCACATACAAACTAGCCCTCCAGACAAACCAACTGAATCAACACTATCCAGGCCAAACTTATTTTTTCCACAAAAACCCGCAACATCAGAGACCAGCACCGAATCTTTTTTTTGTTTCTTGAAAAGCCACAAAAGTTGATACTGTGTTTCAATCTCATATTTTTGACCCACCCCTTCTTATCCAAACCCCCAAGGCCACGAATATTAAGAGATAAAAAGTTCATAGATCCACCCCATTGTTACCTGGTTTACCGAGAATGTCACTGATCAAGTCTGACCGTAGTCTGAAATCAACCCCCACTTGAGCATCTACATCGATAGTAGCTGCCACTTCTGCCTCCTTTTCAGCATCTAGATTCCTTCCGTTAAAACTGAGACCCCGAGTCGATGAAGCCGCCTGCTGCGTCTCGTCAACTAGCGTATCCGACGAAGAAACATTAAGGTTTAAATCAAAAGAACCAAAAGAGCGAAGACCACCAGACTCCTGATTTGCCCTATTTAGAGAGGCATTCTTGAAGCTTGAACCAGGTAAAGGGAAATTAAAATCATCTTCCTCCGTCTGCTGCCTGGAACGTTTGCTGGGCCTCTTTAGACTAGGTGAAACCCCCTGTGGATTAGATTTGCGAGAATGGGCCACCAGCTTGGGCTTCCTCAGCCCACATTTAATATTACTCCCCTTACCCATATTAAAATCCTTAGAAAAAAATCATCCTTGTTGGCCCCACCTACCTTCTTATCACGAGAAAAGGAATTAACACCAGGAATGTGAAACGCCTGGGACCCTCTCCTTGCCTCATTAGGAACATCCCCATTACTATGTACTCCCCCAAACTGCATGGGGGAAGATCCTTTCATAATTTTCGGCTGCATGATTACACGCGTGATTCTCCAAATGTTCCCCCTGCGCCTTTTGATCTCCCTCCGGTTTCTTTGGAGACTTAACTTCGTCCCTGTTTCCGATCAGAATCTCCTGCAACTCCGGTGACTTGACCACCGACTCCGTAAAGGCATCCTCATCGTCTGAATCCACCGAGTCCCCATCATCATCGATACAATCTGGAATCCAGTCCCCGAGATCCTCCCCGACCCACACTCTATACTTCTTATCTTGCCAATTTAGAATCACTTCCTCTAAGATCCTTTTACCATCCCCTATCAGAACCCCGACACAGACCATAGGTAAATCCCCATTTTCCTCCGAGATTTGAGGTGGTTTGGCCATTATCCCATAACACTTACAAATATCGGTGACCACCTCGTCGCAAAACAGATGGAGAGGAATACCGTGAACCCGGAGCCACACAACCCTCTCGTAAGCGAGTGCTTGTCCGACCATATATCAGCATGAGAAAACCAAGTCTTCCAGACCATATCTAAGCCGAGAAAATCAGTAGCAGCAACCTTACAAGAAAAGACTAACAATAAGTTAAAACCACCCACGTATTGGACATCCACATCTTTTATCCCCGCAGCCGACAGAGCCTGTTTTATCGAGATCAGGGAGTTAAAATCCCGAGCTCTTGCCAAAATAGATCGATTAACACGACTCCACAGAGGCGACGCACCTGCATTCACCGTAATTTCTTCGACTCCAGGCCTCAGGGCCTTCTCAACGTTTAGAGCCATGCTGTACGAGAAACCTAGCTTGATAAAACTGTTCAACTTCCTCTGACCGGACGTATCTACCTTGATCTCCTCTACAGGACCATTGCCTTTATGACTGCCACAAGAATCAGCCGGGCCATTTTCTTTCACAAATCTTGCTAAGTTAATCTTGAGAGTGTTAGTTCCCAATTTAATACCTTTTAAACTAGATTCCATCCCCTTCCAATCCTTCACGCCTCTGAAGCTGACGAAACCAAATTTGAGCCCATCTTTATTCCTCTTCCGAGCAATATACGTACCAGAAAGATGCCCGTAGTCTTTGAGAGTGGACGCCAGATCCCACGGTCTGCATCCTTCCGGGATATTAGCGACAAAAAATTTCGTGACCTTCGCCGCCATCGAAGATGAAAAACACAAGAGAAACGGAGAAAAACCAGGCAGCGAATGGGTGAATCCAAAACCGATTAGAACGGAAGGTAAGTTCAAGATTCACAGACAATGAATCGAAAAACCTCACGTGCTAATCAACTTTCTTTATCACCGTCGAGCAAAACTTGGAGATCGGCAAAAACAGTCCCGAAAGGCGAATGGAATCGGCAACAACACCGAATAGGAAGAAAGGTAAACTCAAGGCCCACAACCAAGAAAACCTCGCCCACTATTCCGAGATGCTCCTCCTCGTCGAGCACTTCCGGCGACCTAGGTTAACAACACTAAGAGATTAGCAAATGGTATTGGGTGAAGGGAGTGGTTACCTAATAGTATTAGGTAAACTCCTAATTCAACCAATCATATAGTATCATGTCAAGTCACCTAAAATATTTACCTAATGCTTAAAAACGTTGGCGGTGGTTTACCTAATAGGGTTTAGGTAAACTTTTTTTTTAAAAAGGGAAAAATGTGTGATTGGTTGAGAAGGAATGGAGCCCACCACACACCCATCTCTCTCCTCATTCCCTCCCTCTCACCGAAACGGTGAAGGTTCACCGAAATTGAATCCAAAAATCTGTAAAGCTTTGTCGGCAAAAGGTTGGCGGTGGTCATTAATCGGTGCCGAGTGGGTTTACCGCCCCCACTTTGCTCACCCTAATAGAGTAAATTACAAGTTTTGTCCTTTATGTTTACACCAAATTGCAGGCGGTCTCTTTTCCCTTTAAAATTGATGGATTTTGTACTTAATGTTTCAAAATTTTGCACGGTATGTCCTTTGAGCCTAACCCAGTTTATTTTTTTTTATTAAATCTGGTCATGTGTGTAACAATCCTCAATAAACCGACACTCTCAAATATTACCGACACCTTATTATATTCTTAAATGTCTCAATATGTCTTTAAATACACCCCGTATGTGAAAACCAAGCCCGAAATACGTTATAACATTTAAAATAATTAAAAAACTGAAAATATAAGTTGAGGCAGGCCGCGTAGGACCCACCTCAACACTCACGCGGGCGGGCGGTATCAAGGCTGAAACTTGATTTCGGTGAACTTTAAGTTAAGGCGGGCCGCGTAAGACCCATGTTAAGTTTACGCGGGCCGCGTGAGATCAACAACGCAGAGACACCCTAGGCCGACAAGTGTCGACATCGTGGCGGACCTATCTGATGAGCCGGACAAGCTAGTCCGTTGACTAGCTTTGACGTGGGCCGCGTAGCCCTAAGGCTACTCTTACCGCATGAGAGTCAAGTTCAGCAACTATATAAGCAGACCATCAGGTTTCATTTGGAATTCGCTCACGATCATTTCTCAATCACATTTTCTGAATTATAGGCTTTAGAAAGCTGGTATTATACCCCCTAATTAGCAAGGTTCTGCTCCGTTGTAAGTATTATAACCCCAGTTTCGTACTAGATAAGCTGCCCGATTGATTTAGGGTTCCGTAACAACTGTCGTGGTTCTGCCCGACGTAGTTGTTGGAATGCCGTCTCGGGGAGGGTATCATTAATATTTTCAAAGGGTTATAATACTAACCTATGTACATTTGTGTAAATTATAGATTATTCCCAGGAAACCCTTACGCGAAGTCTAAGATAGCAATGTGAGTTTATCCGATTTTTGTTAAACTTTTTGTAATATTTTACAAAAACTTAAATGTTTTACAATGCGATTAAGCGGTGATTGAGTCTTTGTAGTTCTTCAATTACTGCCGGTATGTTGGGGTTTTGTATACAAAATTTACTACACTGTGAGTAGTAAGTCGGGACGACAACACGTTACCATTGGACAACGAGTTAGCCAATGTGTAATATGACCCACAAGTCAGGATTGACAGTACTGAATGAGTAATTGTGTAGAAATAAACAATGTGATCGCTCTCAATACTGTTTTAATTGATAAAATGTTTCTTGATTAAACTGGGATTCACTCACCAGTATTTCCCACTGATAAATGGTTTTAAAACGCGTTTTAGGTAACACAATGTGACAGCCAATTAGTAAAAAGCCAGCTGGAGAGCACTGAAGGCTTGGGAAAAATGTGGCTATAAAAGTTACCTAAAAGACGATGTTTTAAATTCAATAAAATAGGGTTTATCCCTATAAACGTATTGTAATAAGAAACTTGGGTTTTACCCATGTGATTATTAGTATCAAATATGGTGGTTTTACTCTGATAAATATTTCCTAACTACGGTCCTGATGTAAATTCCGCTGCCAAATTAACCAACTGATACCACCGAAAATCTGAGTTCGCGTTCGCACGTTCCCGGGACAGATAAGGGATCGGGGGTTGCAACTGAAGGTGGTATCAGAGCCTAGCCACTGGTCTAAGCCAAAGAAGTGTTCTGCTGACACTTAAAATCTAAATTTTGTTAGGAAATAATTTATGTGTTTTGTGTTATTTGACTATTTGTTAGTTTACAGTATGAGTGATCAAGGACCCTAAGACATGTGTCGTCAGTTGTCTGATTCACCTAGGAGTGAAGGTACCTCTTCACAGCCTGCCCTTTCTGGGTATTCTGCTGATCAGGAAGAAGGGATGTTTGCCTTTAAGGCTCAGTCAGAAGGGCCATTCCCTCATAAGAAACGAGGATGGTTCAGTAAGGAAGCATTTGCGCGTAGGAAAAGAATGCGAAAGTTGCAACAGCAAAGAGCCTTAGCAGCCGTTAAGCGAAAGACAGATGCCCATACACAGGATATGCTTAATAGAAGCCTAGCCAATTTCCATATCCTAGCTACAACTGCTGCTGACTCAAGTCTGGAACAACTAGTAGCCCCACAACCACCAATCTCAGACCAACCCATGGAGATAGAAAACCCTGAAAACCAAGTGGAGATGCATGACTTCAACCTAGAGGAAATCCCTAGGGTACACGAACCAAACCCCCTAGACCCAAATTACGACCCTTGGTGGGACGATAATAGGGACTTTGTGCAACGTTACCCGCTACATGAAGACACACCCATACAGAACATAGGAGCCTATCCAGGTATGGACCCTTTAGATCCCTATTACCATGATGAATACATTAGGGAGATCTTAGAAGATCCTTACCGATTTCAGGCACTTTCACCCCCATATCAGGAACCCGCACCCCAGATTCCGAACCCAGTCCTAGAACCTGTACCCCCAATGAGTGCATAAATCGTACAAGAACTTAGGACATTTGGTGAGGAAATTCTAGAAAGTAGTGAGAAAATGCGACAGGTGGGAGAGCGACTCGTATGGAAATACGATGAGCGCAATATGGATTTTTGGATAAATCCATATCCGTGATGTGATGGAGGAGACGGTAATAGTAATAATAATATAATATAATAAAATAAAAATAAAATAAAATATGTGTGTACGGATGCCTATTACTATTAGTGTGATTCTATTGGTATTGTAATTTTTATTTCAGTGCTAGTGTGTAATAGATGCATAATAGTATATGAAAAGAGTAAATTGCCATTTTAGTCCCTGAGTTTTGTCCAAATTTGCCATTTTGATCCAAATAGTTTTTTTTTTTGCATCTGGGTCCCTGACTTTTCACTTTTATTGCCATTTTGATCCAAACCACTAAAAATGTTTGGATCAAAATGGCAAATTTGGACAAAACTCAGGGACTAAAATGGCAATTTGGACAAAACTCAGGGACTAAAATGGCAGTAAAGTGAAAAGTCAGGGACCCAGATACAAAAAAAAAACTATTTGGATCAAAATGGCAAATTTGGACAAAACTCAGGGACTAAAATGGCAATTTACTCTATATGAAAATAGAGTAAAAGTCGCAATGATCGACGTTTTTGGCTAGATTGCGTATCATGTGATTAACTATATTAAATATTATCTTGTGATATTAATATTGGGTAAATGTTTAAAATTCAGATGGCCGATGAAGGAAATCAAGGAAATCTGAATAATGATAACCAGAGTAACATTAACGTGGTTAATGAAAATCCAAGCATCAATAACAATGGAAACCAAATGGATAATAGTGCCATTCAACATATAGTGGCACAAGGAATCATAGATGCAATGCCATTTATTATTCAAACGATTCAGGAAGCGAATAATAAAAGTAAGCATAGCAGTAAGCGACCAATAGAACCAGAACACAACGTGAACAATGGACCGGTACTTCAAGTGCCCATTCCCAAAAGGAGAAGAACCGTGTCTTACGGTTGTTCTTATAAAGAATTCTGGTCTTGTAAACCAATGGAATTCTCGGGCAACGAAGGGACCATTGCAACCCTACGCTGGATAGAGAAAACTGAGGCAGTCTTAAGAATAAACAAGTGTGCTGAAGAAGATAAGATATTGTTTGCTTCTAATCTGTTTAAGAATTCAGCATTAGAATGGTGGAACACTATCCTCCAATCAAGAGGAAGTGATAAAACCTACAATATGGAATGGGAAGAATTTAAGGATAAGGTAGAAAGGAAATTCTGCCCACCCAATGAGAATGAACAGATAGCAAACAAATTCCTAAACCTTAGGATGACTGGTGTGGATAGTAAGGGATACACTAAAATATTCTTTGAATATGCTAGAATAGTGCCAACTCTTGCTTCACCAGAACCAGTGTTAATCTCCCGTTATATCTGGGGATTAATTGGAGAGATTAGACATGTAGTCAAGGCAGCTAGACCTCAAACCATAGAAGAAGGTGTAGAACTAGCAAATACCTTGACAGATGAATTAGTCCGTACCCGAGAAGAGGATCAAAGGAGGAACCTAACCCAGAAGCTCACACAAGAATTTCGTTCTGGAAATTTTAATCGTGGGAAAAATATAGGTTCTACCTCTACACCTTACTGTAAGAATTGAAAAAGAAATCATTCAGGGAGATGCTCCATATACAATGCGAAATTACAGAACGAAATTACAATGCGATTAAGCGGTGATTGAGTCTTTGTAGTTCTTCAATTACTGCCGGTATGTTGGGGTTTTGTATACAAAATTTACTACACTGTGAGTAGTAAGTCGGGACGACAACACGTTACCATTGGACAACGAGTTAGCCAATGTGTAATATGACCCACAAGTCAGGATTGACAGTACTGAATGAGTAATTGTGTAGAAATAAACAATGTGATCGCTCTCAATACTGTTTTAATTGATAAAATGTTTCTTGATTAAACTGGGATTCACTCACCAGTATTTCCCACTGATAAATGGTTTTAAAACGCGTTTTAGGTAACACAATGTGACAGCCAATTAGTAAAAAGCCAGCTGGAGAGCACTGAAGGCTTGGGAAAAATGTGGCTATAAAAGTTACCTAAAAGACGATGTTTTAAATTCAATAAAATAGGGTTTATCCCTATAAACGTATTGTAATAAGAAACTTGGGTTTTACCCATGTGATTATTAGTATCAAATATGGTGGTTTTACTCTGATAAATATTTCCTAACTACGGTCCTGATGTAAATTCCGCTGCCAAATTAACCAACTGATACCACCGAAAATCTGAGTTCGCGTTCGCACGTTCCCGGGACAGATAAGGGATCGGGGGTTGCAACTGAAGGTGGTATCAGAGCCTAGCCACTGGTCTAAGCCAAAGAAGTGTTCTGCTGACACTTAAAATCTAAATTTTGTTAGGAAATAATTTATGTGTTTTGTGTTATTTGACTAGTTGTTAGTTTACAGTATGAGTGATCAAGGACCCTAAGACATGTGTCGTCAGTTGTCTGATTCACCTAGGAGTGAAGGTACCTCTTCACAGCCTGCCCTTTCTGGGTATTCTGCTGATCAGGAAGAAGGGATGTTTGCCTTTAAGGCTCAGTCAGAAGGGCCATTCCCTCATAAGAAACGAGGATGGTTCAGTAAGGAAGCATTTGCGCGTAGGAAAAGAATGCGAAAGTTGCAACAGCAAAGAGCCTTAGCAGCCGTTAAGCGAAAGACAGATGCCCATACACAGGATATGCTTAATAGAAGCCTAGCCAATTTCCATATCCTAGCTACAACTGCTGCTGACTCAAGTCTGGAACAACTAGTAGCCCCACAACCACCAATCTCAGACCAACCCATGGAGATAGAAAACCCTGAAAACCAAGTGGAGATGCATGACTTCAACCTAGAGGAAATCCCTAGGGTACACGAACCAAACCCCCTAGACCCAAATTACGACCCTTGGTGGGACGATAATAGGGACTTTGTGCAACGTTACCCGCTACATGAAGACACACCCATACAGAACATAGGAGCCTATCCAGGTATGGACCCTTTAGATCCCTATTACCATGATGAATACATTAGGGAGATCTTAGAAGATCCTTACCGATTTCAGGCACTTTCACCCCCATATCAGGAACCCGCACCCCAGATTCCGAACCCAGTCCTAGAACCTGCACCCCCAATGAGTGCATAAATCGTACAAGAACTTAGGACATTTGGTGAGGAAATTCTAGAAAGTAGTGAGAAAATGCGACAGGTGGGAGAGCGACTCGTATGGAAATACGATGAGCGCAATATGGATTTTTGGATAAATCCATATCCGTGATGTGATGGAGGAGACGGTAATAGTAATAATAATATAATATAATAAAATAAAAATAAAATAAAATATGTGTGTACGGATGCCTATTACTATTAGTGTGATTCTATTGGTATTGTAATTTTTATTTCAGTGCTAGTGTGTAATAGATGCATAATAGTATATGAAAAGAGTAAATTGCCATTTTAGTCCCTGAGTTTTGTCCAAATTTGCCATTTTGATCCAAATAGTTTTTTTTTTTGCATCTGGGTCCCTGACTTTTCACTTTTATTGCCATTTTGATCCAAACCACTAAAAATGTTTGGATCAAAATGGCAAATTTGGACAAAACTCAGGGACTAAAATGGCAATTTGGACAAAACTCAGGGACTAAAATGGCAGTAAAGTGAAAAGTCAGGGACCCAGATACAAAAAAAAAACTATTTGGATCAAAATGGCAAATTTGGACAAAACTCAGGGACTAAAATGGCAATTTACTCTATATGAAAATAGAGTAAAAGTCGCAATGATCGACGTTTTTGGCTAGATTGCGTATCATGTGATTAACTATATTAAATATTATCTTGTGATATTAATATTGGGTAAATGTTTAAAATTCAGATGGCCGATGAAGGAAATCAAGGAAATCTGAATAATGATAACCAGAGTAACATTAACGTGGTTAATGAAAATCCAAGCATCAATAACAATGGAAACCAAATGGATAATAGTGCCATTCAACATATAGTGGCACAAGGAATCATAGATGCAATGCCATTTATTATTCAAACGATTCAGGAAGCGAATAATAAAAGTAAGCATAGCAGTAAGCGACCAATAGAACCAGAACACAGCGTGAACAATGGACCGGTACTTCAAGTGCCCATTCCCAAAAGGAGAAGAACCGTGTCTTACGGTTGTTCTTATAAAGAATTCTGGTCTTGTAAACCAATGGAATTCTCGGGCAACGAAGGGACCATTGCAACCCTACGCTGGATAGAGAAAACTGAGGCAGTCTTAAGAATAAACAAGTGTGCTGAAGAAGATAAGATATTGTTTGCTTCTAATCTGTTTAAGAATTCAGCATTAGAATGGTGGAACACTATCCTCCAATCAAGAGGAAGTGATAAAACCTACAATATGGAATGGGAAGAATTTAAGGATAAGGTAGAAAGGAAATTCTGCCCACCCAATGAGAATGAACAGATAGCAAACAAATTCCTAAACCTTAGGATGACTGGTGTGGATAGTAAGGGATACACTAAAATATTCTTTGAATATGCTAGAATAGTGCCAACTCTTGCTTCACCAGAACCAGTGTTAATCTCCCGTTATATCTGGGGATTAATTGGAGAGATTAGACATGTAGTCAAGGCAGCTAGACCTCAAACCATAGAAGAAGGTGTAGAACTAGCAAATACCTTGACAGATGAATTAGTCCGTACCCGAGAAGAGGATCAAAGGAGGAACCTAACCCAGAAGCTCACACAAGAATTTCGTTCTGGAAATTTTAATCGTGGGAAAAATATAGGTTCTACCTCTACACCTTACTGTAAGAATTGAAAAAGAAATCATTCAGGGAGATGCTCCATATATTATAACTTTTGCAAATATCGGGACACAAGGAAGAAAATTGCAGGAAGAAAGCTAATAACAGGATATGTTACAACTGCGGAGAACAAGGTCATATTAAGCCTAATTGCCCGAAATTAGCTCCAGCTACAAACAACAAGAATACTCAAAATGCTAGAGCATTTGTTCTGACTGCAGATGAAACCAAGATAATTCCAGATGTCATAGCTGGTACGTTTTTAGTTAATGATGTCTTTGCTAAAGTATTATTTGACTCTAGTGCAAACCAAAGTTTTATTAATACATCATTTTGCAAATTTCTTAATCAATCATTAACTAAACTTCCACAAGAACGCTTAGTAGAGACAGCTAATGGAGAAACTGTTAGAATTTCTGAAATCTTGCAGGGAGCAAGCATAGAAATTTTAAATCAGAAATTTATTGCAAACCTTTATCCCATGAATCTGGCAGGATTCGATGTTGTTTTAGGAATGGATTGGTTAATAGCCAATAAAGCCAGTATTTTATGTGATCAAAAGTCAATTCAAGTCAATTCACCAAAAGGTAAAACGATCACAATTAAAGGAGATAAATCACCTAGATCCACAAAATTTATCTCTGTGATGAAAACTGCAAGTTATATAAGAAAAGGTTCTATAGTGTATTTGATTTCCATAATCACTAACACTAAAGAAAAGGATTTAAAAGATATTCCAGTAGTATCTCAGTTTTCAGATGTATTTCCAGAAGAATTGCCAGGGCAACCTCCTGATAGAGAAGTTGAATTCAGAATCCATTTAATCCCAGGAACAGCACCGATTGCCAAAGCACCCTATCGTTTGGCACCTGCAGAAATGCAAGAATTGAAGAAACAATTAGACGAATTGTTAGAGAAAGGATTTATACAGCCAAGTTCGTCGCCATGGGGAGCGCCGATACTGTTTGTTAAAAAGAAAGACGGATCGATGTGTATGTGCATTGACTACCGTGAATTAAACAAGGTCACGATTAAGAACCGGTACCCATTTCCGAGAATCGATGATATGTTTGATCAACTACAAGGAGCTCGATTTTTCTCTAAAATCGATTTAAGATCAGGGTATCATCAATTAAAGGTACAGGAAGAGGATATTCCTAAGACCGCATTCAGAACAAGGTATGGCCATTATGAATTTACTGTCATGCCATTTGGTTTAACCAATGCCCCAGCCGCATTTATGGACATGATGAACCAAATATGTAAGCCATATTTGGATAAATTCATAATTGTCTTCATAGATGATATTCTCATTTATTCTAAGAATAAAGAGGATCATGCAAAGCATTTTCACGCACTTTTAAGTTTATTAAGAAAGGAAAAGCTTTACGCTAAATTTTCAAAGTGCGAGTTTTGGTTAGAACAGGTACAGTTTCTTGGACATTTAGTCAATCATGAAGGAATTCATGTGGATCCAACAAAGATTGAGGCAATTACTAAATGGAAAACCCTTGAGTCACCAACCGAGGTTAGAAGTTTCCTAGGACTGGCCGGTTATTATAGAAGATTTATTCAAGATTTTTCTAGAATAGCCATTCCTTTGACTAAGCTAACCTGTAAATCTGTTAAGTTTGAATGGGGATTAAAACAAGAAGAAGCTTTTAGAATTCTTAAGCAAAGATTAACCCATACACCCATATTAGCGTTACCGGAAGGAACTGAAGATTTTGTAGTCTATTGTGACGCTTCCAAATTAGGTTATGGATGTGTATTAATGCAACGTCAAAAGGTTATAGCTTACGCATCTAGACAACTTAAGAATCATGAAGAGAATTATTCAACCCATGATCTAGAATTAGGAGCTATAATTTTTGCTCTTAAGATTTGGAGACATTACCTTTATGGTAGTAAGTTTACCATATTCACTGACCATAAGAGTTTAAGGTATATTTTCAAGCAAAAGGAGTTGAATATGAGACAAAGACGCTGGATGGAGATGCTTAGTGATTATGATTGTGAGATCCAGTATCATGAAGGAAAAGCAAATGTAGTGGCAGACACTTTAAGCCGAAAGTATCATGAAAAGCCAAAAATGGTACGTTCTCTTAAATTAAATCTGCAAGTAGATTTAAATGATCAGATAAGAGAAGCACAAGAATCAGTAATCAAGGATGATACTGAAAAATTGAAAGGTATGATTAAAGAATTAGAACAAGGAACAGATGGAATTTGGAGATTCCATAAGAAGAGAATGTGGATACCTAAATTAGGAAACCTACGTCATCGTATATTAGAAGAAGCCCATAAGTCCAAATATATGATGCATCCAGGAAATGATAAAATGTACCAGGATTTAAGGAAAAATTTCTGGTGGATAGGAATGAAGAAGGACATAGCAGCTTATGTTTCTAAATGTTTAACTTGTTCACAAGTTAAAGCTGAACACCAGAAACCCTCAGGTTTGTTACAGCAATTAGAAATGCCAGTGTGGAAATGGGAATTGATAACAATGGATTTTGTTACTAAATTACCCAAAACAAAGAAAGGAAATGATACAATCTAGGTGATTGTAGATAGGCTAACCAAGTCAGCTCATTTCCTACCAATTAGGAAACTTTCAATATGGAACAGTTAGCTAAGTTGTATGTAAATGAAATTGTTTCTTTACATGGAATTCCTTTATCAATTGTTTCTGATAGGGATAGTCGATTTACCTCTCATTTTTGGTCAAGTTTCCAAAAAGCTATGGGAACCAAGTTAAATCTAAGCACAGCTTATCACCCTCAAACGGATGGACAAAGCGAAAGAACAATTCAGACAATGGAAGACATGCTTAGAGCTTGTGTAATTGATTTCGGAGGTAATTGGGACAATCACTTACCTTTAATAGAATTTTCATATAATAATAGTTATCACGCAAGTATCAATGCTGCACCATTTGAAGCACTTTATGGACGAAAGTGCCGAACCCCAGTCTGTTGGGCAGAAATTGGGGAAAAGCAACTATCTAGACCTGAGATAGTGCAAGAAACAACCAACAAGATTATTCAAGTCAAGGAACGACTGAAAGCAGCACGTGATCGACAGAAGAGTTATGCTGATAACCGACGCAAACCCTTGGAATTTCAAGTAGGAGATAAAGTATTATTAAAAGTCTCTCCTTGGAAAGGAGTAGTAAGATTCATCAAACGGGGAAAGCTAAGTCCCAGGTATATTGGACCTTTTGAGATTATTAGAAGAATAGGACCTGTAGCCTATCAGCTACAACTGCCACAGGAAATGGCAGGAATCCATGATGTATTTCATGTATCTAATCTCAAGAAATGATTAGCTGATGAATCGCTAATGATACCTCTTAAGGATATAGAGGTAAATGAACAACTCAAGTTTGTAGAAATGCCTCTACAAATTGAAGACAGGAAAGTCAAGAATCTCAAGCACAAGAGATTAGTTTTGGTCAAAGTGAAGTGGGACTCTAAAAGTGGACCTGAGTACACATGGGAGCTTGAATCAGAGATGCAAAGAAAATATCCGCACTTATTCCAGTAGATCTCAAGGACGAGCTCTAAAACAAGGTGGGGAGAATGTAACAATCCTCAATAAACCGACACTCTCGAATATTACCGACACCTTATTATATTCTTAAATGTCTCAATATGTCTTTAAATACACCCCGTATGTGAAAACCGAGCCCGAAATACGTTATAACATTTAAAATAATTAAAAAACTGAAAATATAAGTTGAGGCGGGCCGCGTAGGACCCACCTCAACACTCACGCGGGCGGTATCAAGGCTGAAACTTGATTTTGGTGAACTTTAAGTTAAGGCGGGCCGCGTAAGACCCATGTTAAGTTTACGCGGGCCGCGTGAGATCAACAACGCAGAGACACCCTAGGCCGACACGTGTCGACATCGTGGCGGACCTATCTGATGAGCCGGACAAGCTAGTCCGTTGACTAGCTTTGACGCGGGCCGCGTAGCCCTAAGGCTAATCTTACGCGGGCCGCGTGAGAGTCAAGTTCAGCAACTATATAAGCAGGCCATCAGGTTTCATTTGGAATTCGCTCACGATCATTTCTCAATCACAATTTCTGAATTATAGGCTTTAGAAAGCTGGTATTATACCCCCTAATTAGCAAGGTTCTTCTCCGTTGTAAGTATTATAACCCCAGTTTCGTACTAGATACGCTGCCCGATTGATTTAGGGTTCCGTAACAACTGTCGTGGTTCTGCCCGACGTAGTTGTTGGAATGTCGTCTAGGGGAGGGTATCATTAATATTTTCAAAGGGTTATGATACTAACCTATGTACATTTGTGTAAATTATAGATTATTCCCAGGAAACCCTTACGTGAAGTCTAAGATAGCAATGTGAGTTTATCCGATTTTTGTTAAACTTTTTGTAATATTTTACAAAAACTTAAATGTTTTACAATGCGATTAAGCGGTAATTGAGTCTTTGTAGTTCTTCAACTACTGCCGGTATGTTGGGGTTTTGTATACAAAATTTACTACACTGTGAGTAGTAAGTCAGGACGACAACACGTTACCATTGGACAACGAGTTAGCCAATGTGTAATATGACCCACAAGTCAGGATTGACAGTACTGAATGAGTAATTGTGTAGAAATAAACAATGTGATCGCTCTCAATACTGTTTTAATTGATAAAATGTTTCTTGATTAAACTGGGATTCACTCACCAGTATTTCCCACTGACAAATGTTTTTAAAACGCGTTTCAGGTAACACAATGTGACAGCCAATTAGTAAAAAGCCAGCTGGAGAGCACTGAAGGCTTGGGAAAAATGTGGCTATAAAAGTTACCTAAAAGACGATGTTTTAAATTCAATAAAATAGGGTTTATCCCTATAAACGTATTGTAATAAGAAACTTGGGTTTTACCCATGTGATTATTAATATCAAATATGGTGGTTTTACTCTGATAAATATTTCCTAACTACGGTCCTGATGTAAATTCCGCTGCCAAATTAACCAACTGATACCACCGAAAATCTGAGTTCGCGTCCGCCCGTTCCCGGGACAGATAAGGGATCGGGGGTTGCGACTATGTGCCTTGCACATGAGGGCATTCTTGTCATTTTAGTTCCCTTGGGACTAATGTGCAAACATCTTATATTAAGGGACTAATGTGTAAAAAATACAAAAGATTTACAGAAAAAAACTACTCTGTATACTGAAACCTTCTCAGATCAGATCTGATTTGATCTTGAATAAATTACAGGAAGTTTGAGGAGGCGACAAGTGGTTTTGCCTGAATCGCAAACACCCAACCACCGCCTAGATTCAATGATGTCGGAAATTTCACACATGTTGCGTGTTCTTTAACATACTCTGCATTTCCCATTGTAAATCCTTGATCAATTAGTGTCGGAAATTTCACACTGGTAACCTATTAGCTTCAATAATCACAGATCCGGTTACTCGTAACCTAAATGTAAACGTTCCATTCAC
The DNA here is from genome assembly GCA_030545235.1 of Helianthus tuberosus. Classification (NCBI taxonomy): domain Eukaryota; kingdom Viridiplantae; phylum Streptophyta; class Magnoliopsida; order Asterales; family Asteraceae; genus Helianthus; species Helianthus tuberosus. The sequence goes on along the minus strand of CM060371.1, from coordinate 84,939,312 downwards.
AAATTCCGACCGGAAGTTCAATAACCATAGGCTTTTGAAGCAAATTCTGCCTAAATTAACGAATTAATGATACGCAGATGACTCAAAAAGGTAAACCTAAACGTTCCGATCAGAAATCTGAGTGCGTGTTTAAAGAAAATTCAGTATAAAAACGGAAAAAGTATCGATTTCAATGAACAGAGTGATGATGAATAACATACGTAAACCTAAACGTTCCGATCAGAAATTCAATGACCATAGGTTTTTAAAGCAATTTATTATGTGTAAATTATCGTATTCAATGATACAGAGATGAATAGTAACATACGTTACTTGTGATTCTGTGAAGATGTTGAAAAACTGGGCAGCGACGAAGGTGTTGCAGGTGGGTGGCTGTGGTGGGTTTGGTTGCAGGTGGTGATGGTGGTTGTAGATGATGAAGGGTGGTGGTGGTAATGACGGCGGTTGTTGATTTAGATATGGTGGTGGTGGAGGAGGGTGGTTGAATAATAATATTTTTTTAAATTATTTTGTTTTATTTTTTTAATAATACTAAATAAACAGGGTAAAAAGACTAAAATACCCCTAAGTGACCAGATTTATCCAAAAACATAAACTGGGTTAAGCTCAAATGACATACCGTGCAAGATTTTAAAACATTAAGTACAAAACCCGTCAATTTTAAAGGCAAAGAATACCGTCTGCAATTTGGTGTAAACATAAAGGACAAAACTTGTAATTTACTCTATATAATATATATAGGTTATCACTCATGAATACTCACAGGTTCAGATATTTAAGTTTTTTTAAACACAACAGTATATATATTTAAAAAATGAATAATGCGTGAAGAATAAGATATATTAATTAAACGTTAACAACGTCTTGATAACCCGTTTACAAGACGTGTGACATAAACCATTATGTTGATCAACATTTATTAAAAGCATTACTGGAACACCCAACTTTAAAACTAATCTATGGTTTGGTAATCTAGATATTTTGATATTGTTTAACACGTCAACATATAAATCTTTATAGAATATCGACCATTGGTTGATAATGGTGCTGCACTATTGTTGAAATTCTAAGTAGCTAAACTAAAGATTGGATAAGAAAGTTCTTCAGTACTGACTTCATAATTCACTAAGAACAACTATATTAAATAACATGTAGGTATAACAAAATGGGTTATTACATGATTATAAAAAAAAATTATTGAACATGGCTGAAAGGAACACAAAATGGATTCAGAAAAATAAAACCATATGAGGTTTAGGAGTTGTGCAAAACCTTATGCAGAACACAAATAATCAAAACAAATCGATGGAAAACTTTGGTGAGATTTTTTTTAATATAAATGAAGATGGTGATTAACCAATTTTAAGAGGTAATTAAGACCAATCAACATAATAACTAGGATATTCTAAATTTATATAAAAAACAATACTAAACTAAATTTCGGTTTCAATACTATGATGAGAATTAATTATATGCTTATCTAAACACCATTAAAATTAATAAATGAAGTAAATATCAATTTATCTTTATAATAGTTATTTCTATTGTTAAAAGTCTAATAACAAAGAAACAAAATCAAACAATAGAAGCACAATGATTTAAAATAAATAATACATCTTCAAAACCATTTAAAAATATATGAATCAAAAGTGCTATTAATAACGTGAATTAAACAAATAATATATAAATTTTTGGAATCATTAAAGCCGCAACTTCAGGTAGAATCCACATCGTCTTTTTCATCACTAATCCGACGCTTGGTTGAAGAGCAAGCTAAAGAGGAATCGGTGTCAGAGACTTCATAAAGATTTCGTTTAAGAGATTTAGGTTTATGTTCCTATAAATACATAAACGAAAGGTTAGATTGTTATAATTGAAATACAAATTAGTATAAAATAACATTTTAATATAATGATATATAGGATATTCTTTGAAGTGTTATAATTATATGTTCAATCTTAAACTTATCTTTAAGATCACAAAAATAGATTCATCGTCAGATTTATGGGTAATCCAATACACTTCAACTAAATATTTCAAATTATAGTCGGTAACATCAATCTTAAAAGCAAAAAAGTTTTCCAATCAATGTGTTCAGTTGATGTTACGATATCATCTTCCTGTAAACATTGTAATAAACTGTTAAATATCATAATTTTAAATTAATAATATTAAAGAAAAATTAAAAGTAAATGTATTTAAAAATGCATACAACCAATGTGTTCTCCTCAGGCAACTGCTTTAGAGATTTAGGGTTTAATCGAATTGTAGCGTATAAGTTTGTCACGTGTCAACTAATTAGAGACATCTAAATAGTCTAAAATAGAAAGGAGGAGGTGATGAACAGCCAAGTGTACTCCTATTTTTATGTATTAGTAAAGAAATACAGTTGGTGTGTTACTTTCAGAAATTGTTATCTTTTTTTTTTATTATTTGGATGTAACGTAATAATATATGGTAAGGCTTTAATAATATTTTAAGTAGGCGTTTACTATATGAAAACATTAGTTTTTAGGAAAAATGATAAATAAAATTGATAGGTCCGATGAGTTGCATACAAATTAATACTATATTGATATCAACGTATTGCTAAAAACACAACAAATGATTGTTAGTACATATGTCTATTGCCTACGTCTTTGTATTATGTCTAGTTGATTTATAGGATAGCATAACAAGTAATAGGGTTGGAAGTTTTGTATTGTTAAGGGTCCTATTAAATCCACATGGTATCATCTTATTCTTACATGGTTGATACGGGCCGTATAAGGTTATACGGCCCGTATAGAATAAAGTGAACCGACAAAGGCTGTGCCAGCAGCCTTTGTCAGTTCACTTTATTCTATACGGGCCGTATAACCTTATACGACCCGTATCAACCATGTGAGAATAAGATGATACTGTGGTCGTATATATATTATACGACGATGTTATACGGCTCGTATATATGTATACGACCCGTATACAATGATTTTCGTTTTTTTATTATTTTATTACTATTTGACGCGACGTATTATTACTCGATTCACGTGTGATTAGACGTAAGATTCTCCGATTCGATGTTATATTCCTCGAATCTCGTGCGAGTTATGTGATTAGACGTTAGATTCCTCGATTCGCGTGTTAATCATTTGAAACGATGTAATATTCCGTAAAATTCTCTATATAAACGACACTAATTTCATTCATTTTCATTCAACTTCTATTCGTTTCTTCTATTTTTCTCTGTATTCAAATTATTTACGTTATAATGTCGGGTTGGGGTGACTTTTTTAATGTGTTTGGTAACGAGGCGAATCAGGGGAATGAAGATAACAAAGCGGGCATGTTTGATCTGAATGCTCCGTTCGATCCCATTTTTGCGTCTGGTTCAGGTCAGGATACTTGGGGTTTGGATGCCATTCAGCCTAATTATGCTGGTTATTATCCATCGCAACACCCGGTTAATTTTGAAGCCCCTCCTGTTAGTGTTGGACCGCCGACTGATAGTTCTCATTCTCCTCCCATAAGTTGTGGACCGCCCGAGGGTCCAAATGCTGAAGAGGAACGTACTGAGTTTCAAAACAAGGAGGTATAACATTTAATTATACGTTTATTTGTTGTATGTTAACTATTTTAGTGTTTTACGTTTGATGTTGTTTTTATTAAAATCTTAGATTAGGGTTGCTCAACGGGTCGTGTTCGCGGGTTGGTGGGTTCAACCCAACCTGAACCTGAAAATTTTACACAAACCCGAACCCGACCCGAACTCGAAAATCGTATCATACATAAGAACCCGAACACGACCCGAAGTTTCATGGGTTGACCCGAACTCGACCCATTAAAGCCGAATTTTTTTATTTTTTTTCTGAAATTAATATATTAAAGTTAAAATTTACTTAAAAAACACAAATATATATATATATATAATATCATTTTTAAGTTATAAAATCTATGTTAATTTCTCTTTTTAACTTATAATCATGGCATAAAAATACGCACCCCATTTAATTTATATATATTGTAAAAAATATATATAATATAGTATAAATGTGTAACGGGTCAACCCGCCATCCCGACCATGTTGACCCGAACCTGACCCGTTAACCCAAACGGGTTCGCAGGTTCAACCTGAAACTGACCCGAACCCGTTTATACTAAAAGTAAACCTGGGTTAATCATTTGAGTTAATCATTAATTGACACATATAAGTGTTTCCGTTAGAAATTCGCTAGCATGGATGAATTGGTAGAGTGGTGTAGAGACGTCGGACGCGTAAATGGCTACGCCCTCGTCACCAAACGCACCATCTACGATAAACCCCATAGTTGTCAGCCGGTAAAAATTTGGCTTACGTGCGATTGTGCCGGCAATTACAAATCAACAGCGACGGTCAGACGCAGCGGGACTAGGAAAACCGGTTGCAAGTTCCAACTGGTCGGGACATACAGAAAGAGGTTAGGTTACTGGGATCTAAGGGTTGAGGAAGGTAAACATAACCACGAACCATTTCTGTATCCAGAGGGTCATCCGTCCCTAATGAGGCTGACTCCATCGGAAGAGAGGACGGTGGAGCAAATGACGCATCAGAACATAAAACCACGAGACATTCTTTCTGCCATTAAAGAACAGAACCCCCATAATGTCTCAACAAGAAACACCATATACAACGCTCGAGCCAAATTGGGTCGAATGGAACAAGTCGGCGAGACTCCAATGCAGATACTTTTCGACCGGTTGGGGAAGGTTGGGTTTGTTTTTTACCATAGAACATCTCATAACGACGAACGGGTCGAGGATGTTTTCTTCATCCACCCGGAGTCGAACATGTTGTGGCGCGCTTTCCCGCATGTGTTGCTTATAGACGCCACCTACAAGACGAATTGGTACAAAATGCCGTTAGTCCAGATTATCGGTGTTACATCCACGTTGATGTCGTTTTGCATAGCTCATGCGTTCGTAAGCAACGAGAAACAGGAAAACTTCACATGGGTTCTACAGAGGTTGAAACACTCATTAGACAGTGTTATGGAACCCCGTGTAGTAGTAACGGATAGAGATCGCGCCCTAATGAACGCATGTGCAACCGTGTTTCCCAGGGCTAGACATTCATTGTGTAGGTGGCACATACAGCAAAACATCTTCAAACATTGCAGGAAAAGCTTTAAAACATAGGATAAATGGGAGAGGTTTCTTTTCAAGTGGGGCGAGCTAATTAACTCAACGACCGATCATGACTACAACTACTGGTACGAGCGAATACGACCAAACTTGCCACGCAAAAAAACCAACGGTAAGTTTTATATAATTTTTGTTTAATAATCGTATTTATTTGACTTGTCTTAACTGCACTTGACTTTGATTACAGAGATTATGAACTATTTGGATTCAATCTGGTTACAACCATATAGAGACCGGTTTGTTTCGTTCTGGAGCGACCAACATCTGAACTTCGGTCAACGTACAACGAACAGGGCAGAGGATCAACATGCCCTTTTGAAGCAGTACCTAGGCGACTCTAATTACACCCTGGAGAAAGTGGTACCACTTATCGATAAGCTCATAAGAAACCAGGTGACAGAAATCAGCATTGAAACAAGCAGGAGCCGAACATTGGGTCATCATAACAAACCAATATTTAATCTCCTACTAAAGAAGGTTTCACATGCCAGCCTAGAGTTGATATCAGACGAAGTAAATGAAATAGAAAAATTAAAGTTATATAACTGTACATGCGCGTGCCGTTTGTATACAAGCAGTGGGTTGCCGTGCACGTGTCGGTTGGAAGCGTATATAACGAATGGTAATACATTATTCGACCAACCACATTTTATAATCATAGCCTTTCATCACGCAAAATCTTATTGACGTTTTATGTTGTTTGTTGATATGTTTCTTAGGTCAAATGATCCCGTTGGAGTTGATAGACCCTTTTTGGAGAAAGTTAAATTTGGACTCCATAGTGGAACCGAGCAAGGTGGGCTCTTTCGACTTAGACGGCGAATTTGCGCTTCTTAAACAACATTTAAGTGCTCAGCCGAGAGAACTCAAGAAAAACTTGATTCAAAAGATGAAGGAGTTGGTACAACTCAATAAGACGAAGCTTAAACAACCAGTTGTGCAAAAAAACACACGGGGTCGTTCAACTTTAAAAGCTCAGCAACAAAGCAAGGATGATTGGTTTACGGAGCCTTCAAGACACAGCTTTTTTACAACGCAGGACCAGTATAGTGATTCACAAGATGGGTTTCGCACACATGATGAGTTTGGCACACAAGAGTCAAATATTGAACCTACCAGGCACAGCTCGTTTGTCGAGTCACAAAGTTATTGTACTGAAACACCTATGTTCTTCGGCGAGATTGCGAAAGGCGCTAAGAATTCGAAAACGAAAAAGAAGGTCGCAAAATCAAAGGAAGAGCCACCAGACTTACCTTTGCTGCCTGTCGGACAAGTTAATATGTTCATGCACTTCAAAAAGTTCATTCCACCATGCTTCTATCCACACCTCAGTCACATACAAAATGTGCAGGGTGATGGTAATTGTGGGTTTCGATCTATAGCGGTCGGCTTATCGCTTAAAGAGTGGCAGTGGCCGTTCATACGGGAGCAACTTCATGATGAGTGCAACAGGTTCCACGAATTTTGGAAAAACATAAATGAAGTTCAGTATCAACAAGTTCTGGAATCATTAGTTTGGTCAAAAGACCATATAGACGGAGCACCCCGACATAAGTGGCTACAAATGCCATTCACGGGGCTTCTGATAGCAAACCGGTGGAATGTCATTTGTCTCTTATTAAGTGACCTTGGTTGTGCTTCATTTTTTCCCATGTTCAGAACAGCCGAAGAAAGTATTCCGCATCGAACAGTCGCGCTTATACATGTACACATGAACCATTTTATTCACGTCAGATTAGAAGGGGAATATCCAATGCCAACCCTATCAGGATACTGGCGACAACCGACACGGAATACGCCAGCAGAAAGTTGGTATCACTATTACAAGGAACGTATTGACCAATATAATACGATCGTTGATGAATATAGGACCAGGGATTACATAGATTTAGGTACCCTATGAATATAAAATGTTATTTGCATGTTTTGACAATTTGTAATGATCAACATACACGTTATATAAATGTTTTGGCAACTTTTTGAGATTGAACTTGAAAAAACGTTTAAACGAATCAATTTGCATGTTTTGACAATTTGTAATGATAAACATACACGTTATATAAATGTTTTGGCAACTTGTTGAAATTGAATTTGAAAAAACGTTTAAACGAATCAACGTTAACGCATACCGACCGTATTTTCGTCAGTTCCGCATATAGTAATTGAAAAAAAATGAAAAATAATGAATTGTATACGGGCCGTATAAAAATATACGCCTCGTATACCGTGATCGTATATTAAGTATACGACAGAATTAAAATATTTTAAATTACTGTATACGGGCCGTATACTTTTATACGGCCCGTATACATATCAAAAAGATCGTATAAGTTTTATACGACCTCATTTCCACCATACGGCCTCAACATTCCACCAAAAATTCTCTCGGATCGTTCTTGGACAGCGTTCTTCGGCGTTTTTGGCGTTTTCTTCTCGTTCTTCCTATACGGTACGTTTTCGTATAGTAAACTTTTAAATTCCGTAACATGTTAGATTATGGTCTTGTATAGTAAAGCGTAGATAGGCGTAACGATTACGATTGTATAATTCAATTTCAAAAAAAAATTTAAAACAGAAAATTTCAAATGATTATTATATGTATACGGTCGTATAAATTGTATACGATCGTATAATGTTTGAATATTCAAAAACTATACGATCGTATACAATTTATACGACCGTATACACTTGAATACTCAAAGGTTATACGATCGTATACATTATATACGCTCGTATAAATTTTGAATATTCAACCATTATACGCTCGTATATTTATATACGGTCGTATCCTTGTTGAATCTTCAAACATTGTACGAGCGTATATCATATGTACAATACGTTCGTATACAAGAACAGTATTCGTATAATACGTTAACGATAATCGTATAGTGATTGCTAAGTTGTAATTGTTATTTGTTACAGACGATATGGCTGAGTCATCAGCAGCTGGTGCGGCCCGTAGAGGTCGAGGTCAGGGTCAGGGTCGGGGCCGTGGACGCGGACGGGGATGTGGACGTGGACAGAAGGAGGAGGTTGTGCCTGATTTTACTGAGACGGGGAGGTTTCTTAGAGATATCCCCCGAGGTACGGTTGCCTATAGGGTTTTGGGCAAATTACGGGATATGGTGCTGGATGCGCCTCGGACCATAGATTTTCAGTTTTTGACAGATATTGGAGCGATCGGTCGGGTCCGGGAGCTCATGCCAGCTAACTCCCCGTGGGACCGCTTATTTGATGCCGCCGCAGAGCGGGCCCACAGGGAGATTACTTTAGAGTTTTTATCTACCTTTACATTTACGGACACCCGGGGTGGGGGTTTTCAGCATTTTTTGACGACAGACGCCGTAACTTTTACTATTTGCGGCAAGACTCAGAGGATGACACTTCCTCAGTTCGCTGTTGCCTTGGGTCTGTACTCATAGGAGGACTCAAGGTCACGCGCATTTTTTGATGCGCCAGTCAGCACGTCCACTGACGTGTTGTGGCCGTATTGGTGCAGTATTGGGTTCGGGGAGTTCGCGAAACCGAATCAGCGATCCCCGAAGGCACGGGCAACTGATCTTCACGACCCGTTACACCGATACCTACATCGGTGTATCGCTGTGACAATCGCCGGTCGTCATGATAGCAGGGAATGGGTCACCCAAAGTGACCTATTCTTCTTGCACGACTTACTTACCGGCGGGAGGGCCAACTTGGCGTACAAGTTGGCCGCATATCTCGCCGAGTACGCTTTTAAGCGACCCTCTTCCCACATCAGCTGTGGGGCCTTCGTCACCCGTCTGGCGAAGGGTTACTTTCGCCTCCTGTCCCCGCAGGTGGCAAAAGATATGACCCTGACACGCCAGCTTGACAGGGTTGGGAGGGACACAGCCCTATCGATGGGTTTGGCTCGCGAGGTCGAGGGAGGGCAGCTGGTTTGGGCTTATGGTGTGGGTGAGGGACCCCGTGGAGAGGGTGGTGATGAGGAGGGAGACGAGGGAGAGGGAGGCGAGGGCGTGGGAGAGGGAGGCGACGGAGAGGGGGTTGCTCATACTGTCGATCGATCACAGCTAGTTGCGGAGGAGTTACGGGGTGATCGCCCGTACGTTTGACGCAGCGTGAGACAGCGTGTGATGCCTCCACTGGGGGTGGAGGAGAGACTCGTTCAGGTCGAGTCGGATGTAGCTGCAGTCAGAGGGGATTTAGCTGCAGTGAGAGAGGATGTACATTGGATGGTCGAGACGATTGTGGCTATGCATTCTGCCGCGCCCCTACCTCCACAAGCTGGCGCTGCACCACCACCACCACCACCGCCGTAGCTGCTTATGGTATTATTATTATTTTTTTTTTGTTATTTTACGTTTGAAACTTTGTAAAAGTTTATCTTTTTTTTTTAGATGTAAAACATTATAAATATTAATCTTATGTTTAGATGTTAAGTTGTTTGTTTAATAATTGTTGTCATAGTTTATCATAATCATATCACATATTCATCGTTTTACATAGTGGAAACTTACTAAACATTATAAATACGTTTAACTAGAAACTCGTAACATAATCCGATATATACAATACTATTTTAAAATTTATAAAACTTATTAAACGGTTTCCCGATTGCAACAAAAAATTAACTATTCTATACATATTTATCGTTTTTACAAAGTGGAAACCTATAATACATAATAAATACATTTAACTACAAACTTGTAACATAATGCGATATATAGAACACTATTTTAAAATTTTCAAAATTTATTAAACGGTTTCCCGATTGCAACAAAAAATTAACTTTTCTATACATATTTATCGTTTTACAAAGAGGAAACTTATTAAACATAATAAATACGTTTAACTACAAACTCGTAACATAATCCGATATATACAACACTATTTTAAATACAAAAATTTATTAAACGGTTTCCTGATTGCAACAAAAAAGTTAACTTTTCTATACGGGCTATACGGGCCGTATAACATTATACGGCCCGTATACAGATTCCAAAACTAAAAACCCTTGGCAAACCTTCGAAACAAAATTATGCAAATATGTATACGGCCAGTATATAACTATACGTCCCGTATACATATAAAAACAAAAAAAACATTCCACCGCATAAAATTCTGTGCATAAACATTCTATACGGCCCGTATCAGTTTATACGGCCCGTATAGATATAGGGATGTGAAAATAAGATTATAGGGATGTGGAAATAAAGGAACCCATTGTTAATAGACACATCCGGACTGATGAGTCACATGAGTCACATCCGTGTGGATAAGGACTCATTTGTACGGATAAGTTAACCGCCCGAACTAGTCATCCGCCCCAAACCAAATGTCTATATATATGATGTTTAGGGGCATAACCACATAACTTTGGGATTTCATTCTTGTGCTCTCATTTTGTCAAAACATCATATTGTACTGTTATGCTATCCAATTGAATAAAAATTTGAGAAATTATGGAATTCTTGCTTCTTCTACTTCATTTCTATGGATTCCGCACATACATTTGAAGCTTAGGGTGTAGGAAGTGGTTAGACACTTGAAAGTGGTAAACTTCAAAATCAACCAATGAGAGTGTGCTATGTCATTCAATGAAAAGTGTTTTAACTATGCTAAAAAGTGTTGGCAATGGTTAGACACTTTATGAATTGGTAAACTTAAAAAAAAAAAGATGTGATTGGTTGAGATGGCATGGACTCCACCCCCCCCCCCTCTCTCTCCTTACCTCCCTTCACCTATCGGCAACCTATTACCGCACCTCCACCTTCACCGCGCGGCAAAGATGGTTGGCGGTGGTGTTCCCGAGCGGCAAAACCACTTTGCCGCCCACACCGTATGCCCTTAGATATCACCACGTGTTGTCAAGTCAACCAAAACGATCCTAGAGCTCAGGAAGCTCTACGCGTAATCGTGTGCGAAATCAGACGAGTTTCGGATCATTTCGGTGTAAAATTCAAACTTTCGGGGTTGATAAATTTCAGACTATTTACACTGATTTCGGTTTTTTTGGACATTTCAGATTGATTAAGGATTGTTTTAATGGTTAAAAACTGGCTGAAACGTTTGGATTTTGTTCATAACACGGTTATACGAAATAGTTCGACGTGTTTTCTGATCTGAATCAAAGTCGAAAGTGTTATTCTGTTGAGACTATTGTTTTTATAATCCATTCGAAGTTAAATTTTTGTTGATAATAGATCAGTGAGATATAGCGAATCATAAAGAAGCTCAAATCTGAGAGGTGTAGATCGAATCTGGATTCGAGTTGCTGATGTCATCGTTGTTTCAAAGTTGGATTGTATTTGTTTGTTCAGATTTAAACGAAGCTGAATTCGGAACACAGCATTTTATTCATAAACGTCAAAACTATTCATCAAAATCAAAGAAACAATCTGAAAAAGATGAGAACAGAATCATGCGTATCAGCATTTGATATTGTTGTTCAGTTTCAGTGAAATGAAATGAAGAGAATAACAAATCTAGGCTTGGATTGAGCTAGCCGTTTGCTCTAGCAGTTGAGAATAACAACGCGGTCAAACCGCGTATTGTACAAGACTCCCGCAGCACATAGTCTTCTGCAGATTTAAAAGGGTGGGATGGGTTGTGGACTGGGTTGTGTTTCTGCTTTGGCTGTTTCGTTTCTGGTCTCGGGATGGGCTGGGTGTGTTGTACAAGATGGGTGGGCTCTTAATTATGATGGGTTGGGCTGGAGTTATAAGGGGGAGATGGGTAGTTAATCCTTGTAGCATTTCTGGAAGTCATCTGGTGGCCTATCTCTCTCTTTTCATTTGGTCTATAGGTAAGTGTTTTGTTTCCCTTTCTTCTCTAAACCTTAGGATGTTGGTCAGGGGTCTTTTGAGGAGTTTGATGGAGTGTTATGTGTCGGGGATCGACGTAAACCCGGGAGATATAAGGCAGGACTGGCAAGGGGGAATGTCATTTCGGTGTAGCCTCTTTTGTCTCCACAGCCCTATGCCAAATCCCATCTTAGGATTTAGAAACTTTTTTGGTCTTATTAACCTTTTGTGCAAGATGGGCTGGGTTATTCTCTGTAAAACTATGACCTCCTTTGTCCGCCAAGTTATTCAAAGATTGATGCATCAGGCTCTTGGGAGGTGGCTGATGTGCATTACTCTGACCTTTGAGAGCTGGAAGCATCAAATTTGGAATCTGTTTCGAAGACTGGATCAATGGAAAAGAATCTTGCAGCTGTTGTTATATTTTGAATGCAGGGGTAAAATGGTAAAATGGCATGTCGTTATTGTGAAGACACTCAGGAAAATGCCTATGATGTTGTTGGATCTCCCCGGCTTCATCAGCTATGAGAGCTGGGAGCATCACAGGGTTTGGGTGCGGATTGTGGGCTACTCTTACAGGGTTTATATGTTGGGTAGTTCAAGAAACCGAGGCACTTATAAAGGTAGAGACAAAAAATTACGAGCTGGTTGCTGGATGATTTTACTATTACTTGTCAGTGGTGGTATGATGTCCCGTGATCCCCTTAAATTTCAGCTATGGAGCCGAAAGTTAGTTGCTGCGCTTATTGATTGGAAAACCCAATATGTTAGTCATCAGGTTTGCCAAAAAAGTGCTGCGTTTTTCACTTACAGGCCCACATTTTTTGGCCCTTCGGTTATGAAAGGAAGCCTTTATTGGTTTCGGTTGGTGCTGGTTCCCTGGTTTTCTATAGTCATGAGATCCACAACATGCACTATGTCAAAAAGAAATGCTGGAAATAGTTATGCGGATTGGGATTTGCCTTGTGATATTGGGCGTGTTTATTTCTCTTGTAATTTGCATAGACTAGGGGGTCTTTTGTGTCATAGTATGCGGAATATTAGGTTCCTGCATGTCCCGAGGAAAGGTTGTATGATTTCTTATTTTTGGTCCCCAAAGCGTGTTTTGGGGATGATACGGGGGAATGCCCCCTAGATGGTGTAATCTTATTTTTTTGTGTTTTATAGTTTGCCGTGCTATGCCCTTTACCCAAAAAAAAAAAAAAATACTAAGCTAGTGGGAATTTACTAAAGGATAAAGTGAATTCAGTGAACTGAGATTTTTAAATTGTCTTGGGCCGATATTTTGAGAGGATAGATTGATTTTTGGTGGGCTACAACTATAGGTGGCAAAATAGGTGGGTTGGACAAGTTTGGATAATGGGTTAGAATGGGTTTGGGTTTGGATTAGGATGGGTTTATTAAGAAAAGGTCAGGATGGGTTTGGTTTAAGATGAGTTTGGGTTAGGATAAGTTTTGGGTTAAGATGAGTTTGAGTCAAGATGAGTTTCAGTTATGATAGGTTAAAACTAAAAGAAAACAAAAATAAAAAAATAAAAAATATTCAAAAATCTTCTAAAAAATATAAAAAATAAAAAAAAATTATAAGTTCATTAGGTCCTGAGTTCGATTCCCATAAGGGGTTTTTCCCCAGATGTATTGGGTTTCCTACGATGATACTCCGGTGGTCCGTCAATGACCTAAATTCGGCGTTGAAAAAAAATGTTAAATAAAAGTTAATTCTACAATCTAATACAGTCAAAATGATTTGGCAGTTTCTTTTTCTATACGAGTATAAAAATAAGTTGTGTTCCTTATATCAATACGAGGTGAGAAAACCTGACAATAATTACGAGAAACTACCGATATTGAGATACACACGCCAAGAATTTCAGCAACTTAGACATATTTCTCAGGTGAATTTTTAGAATCATTGGTCTTGTTATGTAGTATTATTAGTATATTGTCAGATTCATAGAAATGATTTGTGTGATATTTGTATTTATTGTAAATAGCACAATTATAGTGAGCTACCAAAAATATAGGATCCACTGTATTATTTATTGTAAACCTTTGGAGGAATGAAAGGCAAGGAGATTTTACCAAACTAACATGGTATCAGCCTAGAAATTCGATCCTCCTCTTCTCCTTTTTCACCTTTGCGCCGGCAACCCTTTCTCCCCTTCTGATCTTTTTTCTTTTTTTCCTCCTTCCCTCATGGATCCTAAAAATTACCCAGCCATAACTGTAAACAACATCAAGTATTTCATCCCCATTACCCTAGAGGTTGAAACCAGCCAATATGCTTCTTGGGCTGAACTTTTCAAAATCCACTGCCGCGCTTTTGAACTGCTCGACCATCTCGCTCCACGGGACCAAACCACACCAGCCGCTGCCTCTGCTGAAGCGGACAAAGATAAACCGAAAGCTCCCGCCGTTGACGATGATATTTGGAAGAGACTCGACGCCATAGTCCTATAATGGATCTATGGGACTATTTCCAATGATCTTCTTTGCACGATCATACGCCCTGATTCTACGGCTCATTACGCATGGACTGCTTTGAAAAGTATTTTTCATGATAACCAAGCCACCCGGGCAGTCCTGCTGCAACAAAAGTTTGCAAACCTGCTCGATTCCTTTCCCTCCATGTCGGCTTATGTTCAATAGGTAAAGGTTTTATCAGATCAATTGGCTAATGTTGGTTCCCCGGTTACTGAACGAACCCTTGTTATTCAACTTCTCACTGGTCTGAACGAGGCTTACGGTGGTATCGCCTCTATTTTGCAAAACACTAAACCGTTTTTTATGAAGCCCGATCCCAATTAATACTCGAGGAAACCACTAAAGCCAACCGTGTCTCCACCGATACCGCTCTACAAACCTCCCACTCACCTGCTGCCACCACTACTCACCTTTCCCTCCCTCCCTCCACACCACACCACCCCCCGTCGAACCCAATCCTTGGTCGTGGCCGAGGCCGTGGTAGGGGCCGCGACCGTGGCAGAAATCCAACCCAATCTTGGAATCCTTCTCAAAACCAACAGTGGCCTCCTTATCAGTGGGCTCCTGCTTCATCAGCCCACACCAGCCGCCCTCCATCCCCTTGGGCTCCCTACTATTAGGCAGCACCCCCTTGTCCCTACCCCACAGCCCCATCCAACAGGCCCCCTAATCCGAACCAGCAACCGGGTCTCTTAGGCCCACGGCCACAACAATCATAAGCATACGCTACCTCTGAAGCTAGCTACACACCAACAGAACTTGATCAAGCTTTCAACACCCTTTCATTGCATCCGTCAGATCACACTTGGTACATGGATACCGGTGCTACAGGTATTATGACGCACAACCCTACTAATCTTATGTCTTGTTTTAATAAGGTTAATGCTCGAAACATTACCGTCGGTGATGGCACTCAAATTCCAGTTCATGCAATTGGAAATCACACCCTACCATACCCTTTTCCAAATTTCAAACTTAACAACATTCTTTACGCACCTAAACTTGTTAAAAACTTAAGGATAAATTACATTTTTCGTCCTTTATGTTTGTACTGAATTGCAACGGATAACCTTTACCTTCAGTAATTACAGTCACAATCCTTTATTTGTATAACCCATTACACTTTACGTCCTTTAATCCTAACCTGGTTAAAATTTTCAGTTAAATATGTCATATGGTTTGCACATGAGGGTAGAATGGTAATTTTACTCATTTTATTTATCTAAAATAATATCAAACAATAAAATAAATGAGATTTAAATAAAATTATACATTATATATGAAAAATATGAAGTCAGCTCTTATCCCAACTCCCACTCTCTCTCTTCAACAGACCCTCACCGGCTCACCGCCACTAATAGCCACCACTGCCGTAATCGACCACCCACAACCACCATCTCTGCAACAACCACTCTCTCCCACTGACAAGACGCCGCCACGGTATTCCCACCCATCTTCATCTCATTCCGACGGCTACGCACCACCATCGCTACTTTCCTTCACAACTTTTTCCGGCAACGACCATCGCAGATCGAATTAGGCTTGTTTTTCATGAGGTGATCTTGATTTGTTGTTTGTAAATGTAGTCGTTGTGTGTTGATTGATCTAGCTGTCATGTACCTTATCGATTTGATGGTTGCCATTTTATCTGTTTCTGAATGTGTGATTACACTTTTAATTGGATGATTGATGACGGTTAGAGAGTTATTTATGTTGTTAATGGAGAGATTGTGTTCTGCACTTGCATCATTATCAGGTTTTGAATGTTGATTTAGGGTTTCAAGGAAGGTTAGGGTTTTAGAAGAGGTGCATCTGTTTCTAGCTCATGTTCATGGTCAGAACTCAGAACAACCGTGAGACCGACTTCGAGTCCTGATGCTTAAGTTAGGTTTTGTTTTATAGGGGTTCAACCATGAGAATTGAGAAAGAAGATGGATGGTATAGAGAGAAAATTTATACCTGAATAAAGGTCAAAATTACAAATGTCATCATATCATATATATGCCCAAAATAAAGCTCCGTCCATCATCGAATCTTGAATTTTTTGTTATATATTGGATGGATCTGCATTAAAAGGGTTATGATTTCATTTTCTTTTTGGTAATTATAAGAAAATAGAAAGTTTCATTTCATCTTGCAGAAAGGTGAAAGTATCTTTAGAGCATGACGTTTGGTTCCCTGCAACTATCGTTGAAGATCTGGGCACAATCGGTTCTTGGTTGAATACAAAGAACTTCAAAGAGTTCATATAGATCATCTTCACATTCGCCCCTCGATTCCTCAAACGATCAGATCTGTATTCACAGGCCAAGAACGATCACTTCTCTCTCACCGGAATCGATGACGGTGGTGGTCATGTCACAGGTAGTGGCGGAAGTGGACTTGGGAGTAGTTGACTGGTTGTTTAATTTGAGAGAGAGAGAGAGTTTAAAGAGAATGAAATAAGGTTGCAGATTATATATGCTTTTATTTATTAAAGAACATTTAGATAAAAGTATTAAATGACTATAATACCCTTAAGTGACTAGATTTAACTTAAAATTTTAATCTGGTTAGTGCTAAAGGACCTAAGGTGTAACGAGTTTTTCAAATAAAGGAATGTGACCGTAATTATTAAAGTTAAAGGGTATCCATTGAAATCCTATGCAAACATAAAGGACGAAAAGTGTAATTTATCCAAAACTTAATTTTCGTCCGTCGTTTCACCACCGACAACAATGTGTCCATTGAGTTTGATCCTTTTGGTTTTTATGTGAAGGATCTCCATACACGGATGCCACTCCTCCGATGTAATAGCAATGGTGACCTCTATCCGCTCACTCTACCTTCAAGCCCACAAGCCCAAGTCTAAAATGATCGAGTCTCCACTTTCCTTGTCGTGTCACAAGATACTTGGCATCGCCGTCTTGGACACCCCTCTATTAATATTTTACGTTGTTTGAAACCTTGTTTATCTTCCATTACTAATAATGTTACGCTTTCTCATACTTGTGAACCATGCATTTTTGGCAAACATATTAAGTTTCCTTTTATAGTTCTAATTCTTGCACCACTTTGCCTTTTGATATAATACATAGTGACTTGTGGACTTCCCTAGTTTTATCATCTACCGGGTGACGTTATTACATTTTATTTTTAGATGACAAAACTAATTTCTTATGGACGTACGCATTAGCTTCCAAGTCTCAAGTTTTCTCAAAATTTCAAGAATTTCATAAACTTATCTCCACTCAATTTCACACCACAATAAAAAGTTTCCAATGTGATAATGGGCGAGAATACAACAATTCATCTTTCCACAAATTTTGTGCCATCAATGGCATGACATTTCATTTCTCTTGCCCCTACACTTCTTCTCAAAATGGAAAAGCCGAAAGAAAAATTTGTTCAATCAATAACATTATGCGTACCATTCTTTCTCAATCCTCCACCCCTCACAATTTTTGGCCTCATGCCCTTGAGCATGCCACATACTTACTAAACATCCTACCTACCAAAGTCCTAAACAACTCTACACCCACCTTCTCCCTATATAATCTAAATCCTACTTACACTCATTTATGCACCTTCGGGTGCCTTTGTTACCCACTTATCCCCTCCTCTACTATTCATAAACTAGCGGATAGATCCACCCCTTGCGTATTTCTTGGACATCCATCCAACCATCGGGGATATAAATGCTACAACCTTAAAACCAAGCAAATAAATTGTAACAACTCTCACCAAAACTATTATTTATTATTATATTTAGTCCAATAGGAAACCCTAATTGAGACACCCAAGTGATTCTGCACAAAATTTTCAGAATCATTAGAATCAGGATCAGGGCCCCTAAAACTCAGGGGGGGGGGGGTAAACCCTAGTTACGATTATCTAAATAACTTGTTGTCAGTTTTGAATTTTTCGATTTCGTCAACTCAGCAAGCCTACACGTACACGGGGCTACCCTATGAAACTAGGTAAGCTGTCGTGTAGCGCGACGACTATAAGGGTTACCAGTCGCGCTACGCGACTGGGTCAAATTTTCAGTATAAATAGGGGTGTCTGGGACTTGAAATTGGGCGCTTGAACGACGTAAAAAGTCGAAATATACACTGAGATACGCTCTGTTTACTATCAAAACACACACGGATCACTAATCGCCGCCGCAATACAGGGTAATAACTCGATCGCTGATACGATTCAATGTCCGATCGATTATACTATCCAATGGATGTTTAAGTGCTGCCCACATTAGGGTTTATGCTTTGTCATTCGTTGTTAATTCAATGGATGTTTAAGTATCGCACTTTGTCATTCGATGTGAAGGTTTAATCTCGTGAGTTATCGTAAATTCTGTATTAAGTTACTAACCGAATTGTGTGCATGTTATTAAATTTAGGTTAAAAGGCTAATCAGTAGGCTAGGCTCTGCTCAAATTAAATCTGCAATGTGAGTCATTCTCTTTTTATCAAATTTATTTACAAAAGCATGTTTATTTTCAAAGTTATAATTACAGGGATTAAGTCTTTGTAGTCACCATATTACAGCCGGTATGTGGGGTTTTGTATACATTACTTGATAATCTTCACCATTGGACAACGAGTTAGCCAATGGGTGATATGACCATAGTCACATAAACGAGTCGAGTGACAAATACCGAGGGTAGTTGGTTGATATAAAAACATTGTAATTGCTCTTAATACTGTATATTATAACAAATGAATCGTTTTAGCAAAATGAATGATTCACACAGTATTTTCCGCTGACAAAACCTTTTTCAAACATGTTTCAGGTGATCTGTTGTGATCCAGGAGAAGTGCCATGAAGCACTTCAAGCTTAAGGAAGTGGCTCAAAATAAAATAAAGAAACATGTTTTGTAAAATAAAAGATTTCTTCGTGAAATCTCAAGATTGTAACTTACCGGGTTTTATCCCGAGTTGTGAAATAAAATAATCGGGAAATATTTCAGTTTTTAAAAGATCCTGAAGAAACTTCCGCTGTTAATTAAATACCACGGGATTTCTGTCCCGCGTCTCCTGAAACGGGTCAAACCGGGTCGGGGGCCGTGACAGAAAAAGGTGGTATCAGAGCCACTGATTTAAGCCAATTAAGTATTTAGAAAATACTTAATTTTTTATTAATTGCTATTTTGTGATTATGTGTTTTATTATCTGACTAATTGTGTACAGTATGGGCAGATCTTTATATGCTAGCCACTGTAGCAGTAAATACAAATCTTTAAATATTTTGATTCAAGTTTTAGCACCCTTATTAAATATAAGCCAGAAACCTGATTCAGTAAATAAATAAATTTACAAATAAAACCTAGTATGTTTTCATATTCGGTTGTTTCGTAGTTACCCAATATGAAATAATATTTAAAGGTTTTCTATGAAATTTTGCTATAAAATTTTAAATCAGTAATGGTGTATATTGATGCATACCATTAAATATAAAAATGGAAATCGAGAAATCGATAGTTTTAATTATATGTGAAATTATATAATTGTTTTGTGTATAATTATTATTTAATCAATACTAATAAAAAATATATATTAATTATCAGATGGAAAACGCTAATAATGAACCAGTTAATGAGGTTAATCAATCTGAGCAACAACCGGGGGATCAATATATGACTAGGCAGGATATAGAAAATATTGTTGCTCAAGGGATAGCCAACGCTATTCCAGCAATAGTTGCTCAAGGGATAGCCAATGCTATTCCAGCAATCGTTGCTGCTGTTAAAAATCCAATCGAACCGCAACAAATCGTTCCTAGCAAACGTATTTCTGAAGATAACTTCAGTAATAGCGTAAACGAAGGCAATAATCATACTGATCATGAGAATGAACCACGGCAAGCTCCCCCCCCCCCTAAGAAAATGAAAGCTGCAACGCCTGGTTGCACTTACAAAGAATTTCTTGCTTGTAAACCCACTGAGTTTGCAGGCAATGAAGGAGCGACTGCGGCACTGCGTTGGTTAGAGAAAACCGAGGCAGTAATTGCCATAAGTAAATGTGCTCAGGATGATCAGGTCATGTATGCGTCAAACCTTTTCAAAGAAGGGGCGCTAGAATGGTGGAACACGGTGCTACAGGCTAAAGGAAGAAATAGGGCTTATGCCATGAAATGGGAAGAATTTAAGAGTCTTGTAGAAAGAAAATTCTGTCCCGGATATGAAAAAGATCAAATGGAAAATAAGTTTTTAAACCATAGAATGATGGGTGTAGATTGTCGCGGTTATACTTCGACATTCTTTGAATATGCTAGAGTGGTACCAACACTGGCTTCGCCAGAACCGGTACTCATTTCTCGTTATATTTGGGGATTAATTGGTGAAATCCGCAATATCGTTAAAGCTGCGAGACCTCGCACTATTGACGATGCGGTGGAATTAGCTAATACCCTAACCGACGAACTGGTACGCACTCAAGATGAAAACAGGAAGAAGGAACTGGCTCAGAAAATTACCCAAGGATTTCGTACGGGTAATAATAACAGCTTCAAAAGAAAAGGAACAGGGCAATCTTCAACTTTGCCATTCTGCAAGAATTGCAAAAGGAAACATTATGGAAGATGTAGTATAACCTGCAATTTTTGTAAAATGGTAGGACATCGTGAAGAAGACTGCAGAAAGAAAACAACGATCTGCTATAACTGTGGAGAAAATGGACATTTTAAGCCAAAATGTCCTAAATTGGTTAAACCAGCAGACAACAAAGCCAAGACAGCCGATGGAGCTACTAAAAAGAATGTTAGAGCATTCCAGCTGACTACTCAAGAAGCCGAGATGATTCCAAATGTGATAGCTGGTACGTTCTTAGTTCACAACATTTACGCAAAAGTATTATTTGACTCTGGTGCAAACCAAAGTTTTATCAATACTTCATTCTGCCAAGCTCTTAACTTACCATTAACCAAACTTAGGCAAATCTTTACAGTCGAAACGGCAGACGGAAAATCTGTTAGCATAGATAAGGTTTTGCAAAAAGAAAATATAGAACTCTTAGGTCATAAATTTTATGCAAACCTATTGCCAATAAATTTAGCTGAATTCGATGTCGTGTTAGGAATGGATTGGTTAGTAGCCAACCATGCTCGAATTCGCTGTGATAAGAATTCCATAGAAATTCAAGCACCCACTGGAGAAGTAATTATGATTACAGGAAATAAACCACGTAAGCCCATGAAGTTCATATCAGTAATGAAAGTTGATAGTTATGAACGAAAGCAAGGAATAGTATATATGATTTCAGTAATCATTAATACTAAGGGTAAAGAACTTAAGGAAATACCAGTAGTCTCAGAATATCCAGATGTATTCCCAGAAGAGTTACCAGGGTTACCACCAGATAGGGAAGTAGAGTTTAGGATTCATCTAATTCAAGGAACTACACCGATAGCCAAGGCACCCTATCGGTTAGCACCTACAGAAATGTTAGAACTAAAGAAGCAATTAGATGAATTACTAAGTAAAGGTTTCATACAACCTAGTTCATCCCCTTGGGGAGCGCCAGTGTTGTTTGTAAAGAAAAAGGATGGTTCAATGAGAATGTGTATTGATTATAGAGAATTGAATAAGGTTACAATTAAGAATCGATACCCATTACCTAGGATTGATGATTTATTCGATCAACTTCAAGGAGCTAGATATTTCTCTAAGATTGACTTACGTTCCGGATATCATCAATTGAAGGTACAAGAAGAAGACATACCTAAAACAGCTTTTAGAACTAGGTATGGTCATTACGAGTTTACAGTCATGCCCTTTGGGTTAACGAATGCACCTGCAGCATTCATGGACATGATGAATAGAATCTGTAAATCTTACTTGGATAAATTTGTAATTGTCTTCATCGACGATATACTTATTTATTCCAAAATCAGGAAGAACATTGTCAGCACTTGCATGCACTCTTAACTTTGTTAAGAAAAGAAAAGCTGTATGCCAAATTCTCAAAGTGTGAATTTTGGTTACAAGAAGTGCAATTCTTAGGTCACATGGTAAATCACGAAGGTATTCATGTAGATCCTGCTAAGATAGAGGCAATTATCAAATGGAAGGTTCCGCAAACCGCAATGGAAATTAGAAGTTTTATAGGTTTAGCTGGATATTATAGACGGTTTATTAAGGATTTTTCCAAGATAGTTGTACCATTAACTAAGCTAACCTGTAAAGCAGTTAAGTTTGAATGGGGACCTAAACAAGAGGAAGCCTTTAGGATCTTGAAACAGAAGTTAACCAATGCTCCAATCCTAGCCTTACCAGAAGGAACTGAAGATTTTGAAGTATATTGTGATGCTTCAAAACTAGGATTTGGATGTGTGCTGATGCAACGCAAAAAGGTAATTGCGTATGCTTCAAGACAATTGAAAAAGCACGAAGAAAACTATACAACTCATGATTTAGAATTAGGAGCTGTAATTTTTGCCCTGAAAATCTGGAGACATTATCTGTACGGAAGTAAGTTTACTATCTATACAGATCATAAAAGTCTAAGATATATATTTGGGCAAAAAGAGTTAAATATGAGGCAAAGAAGATGGATGGAAATTCTAAGTGACTACGACTGTGATATTCAATATCATGAAGGAAAGGCAAATGTAGTTGCAGATGCCTTAAGTCGTAAGTATCATGAGAAGCAACGACGAGTTCGTGCTCTTAGATTAAATCTACAATTAGATTTAATGGAACAAATAAAGAGTGTTCAGGAAACAGCAATCAAGGATGATGCTGAAAGAATGAAGGGACAAATAAAATAATTAGAGCAAGGAGCTGATGGAATTTGGAGATTCCACAAAAGCAGAATATGGGTACCTAAGCAGGGAGAATTAAGAAATAAGATTTTAGAAGAAGCCCATAAGTCAAGGTATATAATTCATCCAGGAAACAATAAGATGTACCAAGATTTAAGAAAGAATTTTTGGTGGATAGGCATGAAAAAGGATATAGCCCGATATGTTTCTAAGTGTCTTACTTGTTCACAAGTTAAGGCAGAACACCAGAAACCTTCAGGTCTACTACAACAGTTAGAAATGCCTGTATGGAAATGGGAACTCATAACAATGGATTTTGTTACTAAGTTACCCAAAACCAGAAAAGGTAATGATGCGATTTGGGTAATTGTGGATCGATTAACCAAATCTGCTCACTTTCTACCAATGAAAGAAACCTTTAGCATGGAAAGACTGGCAAAGTTGTATGTAGATAAAATCGTATCTCTACATGGAGTTCCACTCTCCATTGTATCAGATAGGGATAGTCGTTTCACTTCTAATTTCTGGAAAAGTTTCCAAGAAGCAATGGGAACTCGACTAAACCTAAGCACGGCATATCATCCACAAACAGACGGGCAAAGTGAAAGGACAATCCAAACTCTAGAAGACATGCTCCGAGCATGTGTAATAGATTTTGGTGGAAATTTGGACGATCACTTACCTCTGATCGAATTCTCCTATAACAATAGTTATCATTCAAGTATCGAAACTGCCCCATTTGAGGCACTGTATGGAAGAAAATGCAGAACTCCAGTTTGTTGGGCAGAAATAGGAGAAAGTCAATTGTCAGGTCCTGAAATAGTGCAAGAGACGACCGACAAGATTACACAAATCAAGGAAAGGCTGAAGACTGCTCGAGATCGCCAGAAGAGTTATGCAGACAATAGATGCAAGCCGTTAGAATTCCAAGTTGGAGACAGAGTACTGTTGAAAGTTTCTCCTTGGAAAGGAGTTGTTAGATTCGGTAAGAAAGGAAAGCTAAGTCCAAGATACGTAGGACCATTTCCTGTGATCCAATGTATAGGACTAGTTACGATTATCTAAATAACTTGTTGGCAGTTTTGAATTTTTCGATTTCGTCAACTCAGCAAGCCTACACGTACACGGGGCTACCCTATGAAACTAGGTAAGCTGTCGCATAGTGCGACGACTATAAGGGTTACCAGTCGCGCTACGCGACTGGGTCAAATTTTCAGTATAAATAGGGGTGTCTGGGACTTGAAATTGGGCGCTTGAACGACGTAAAAAGTCGAAATATACACTGAGATACGCTCTGTTTACTATCAAAACACACACGGATCACTAATCGCCGCCGCAATACAGGGTAACAACTCGATCGCTGATACGATTCAATGTCCGATCGATTAAACTATCCAATGGATGTTTAAGTGCTGCCCACATTAGGGTTTATGCTTTGTCATTCGTTGTTAATTCAATGGATGTTTAAGTATCGCACTTTGTCATTCGATGTGAAGGTTTAATCTCGTGAGTTATCGTAAATGCTGTATTAAGTTACTAACCGAATTGTGTGCATGTTATTAAATTTAGGTTAAAAGGCTAATCAGTAGGCTAGGCTCTGCTCAAATTAAATCTGCAATGTGAGTCATTCTCTTTTTATCAAATTTATTTACAAAAGCATGTTTATTTTCAAAGTTATAATTACAGGGATTAAGTCTTTGTAGTCACCATATTACAGCCGGTATGTGGGGTTTTGTATACATTACTTGATAATCTT
Organism: Helianthus tuberosus; assembly: GCA_030545235.1. NCBI lineage: Eukaryota > Viridiplantae > Streptophyta > Magnoliopsida > Asterales > Asteraceae > Helianthus > Helianthus tuberosus. Next base: position 84,914,384 of record CM060371.1, on the reverse strand, counting down.
CACCATTGGACAACGAGTTAGCCAATGGGTGATATGACCATAGTCACAGAAACGAGTCGAGTGACAAATACCGAGGGTAGTTGGTTGATATAAAAACATTGTAATTGCTCTTAATACTGTATATTATAACAAATGAATCGTTTTAGCCAAATGAATGATTCACTCAGTATTTCCCGCTGACAAAACCTTTTTCAAACATGTTTCAGGTGATCTGTTGTGATCCAGGAGAAGTGCCATGAAGCACTTCAAGCTTAAGGAAGTGGCTCAAAATAAAATAAAGAAACATGTTTTGTAAAATAAAAGATTTCTTCGTGAAATCTCAAGATTGTAAATTACCGGGTTTTATCCCGAGTTGTGAAATAAAATAATCGGGAAATATTTCAGTTTTTAAAAGATCCTGAAGAAACTTCCGCTGTTAATTAAATACCACGGGATTTCTGTCCCGCATCTCCTGAAACGGGTCAAACCGGGTCGGGGGCCGTGACATAAATATTTCACGAGATGCCATTTTTGACGAAAATACTTTTCCCTTCTCAACCCTCTCAACACCCACAAAATCATATGATTTCTTAACAAGTGACTCTCACCCTCTCATGTGGCATTCATCACCCGAAACCACGCCCACTGTTAACACTTCATCCACTACTCTTTCGCCCCCTAGCCCAATTTCCTCGCCTGGCCCAACAGCCCACTCCCCTTCTGGCCCAACACCACCTACTCAATCCCCTTCCAGCCCAGCGCCATCTTCGGCTACTGGCCCAATACCGATCCCGCAATCCACCACCAGCCCACATTCAGCTCTCCCTTCTGGCCCAACATTCTCTCAACCAATTCAACCACCTCCTTCAGCCACCCTTCTCCAAACCGAACCTCACCCCATTCCGCCTCTTGTTACTCCACCAAACACACGCACTATTCATACTCGCTCAATGTCTGGAATTTCTAAACCAAAAGTTCACTTCAATCTCAATACTCTCACATCAACCACTATCTCTCCTCTTCCCAAAAACCCAACCGAAGCCCTTTCCAATTCGGACTGGAAGAGTGCCATGCTCGACGAATATCGAGCCCTTATTAATAACCGGACGTGGGTATTAGTTCCCAAACAACCCGATATGAACATATTGCGAAGCATGTGGATTTTTAGACATAAGAAGAAGGCGGATGGAACTCTTGAAAGGTATAAAGCCCGCCTTGAATGGGATGGCCGTTCTCAACAAATTAGAATTGATTGTGGGGAAACTTTTAGTCCCGTTGTGAAACCAACCACCATCCGAACGGTGCTTTCTCTAGCTTAATCTAACTCGTGGCCGATTCACCAACTTGACGTCAAGAATGCTTTTCTTCACGGCCATCTTAACGAAATTGTTTACATGCACCAGCCAATGGGTTTCCGTGATCCCCAATATCCGAACCACGTTTGTCTTCTCAAGAAATCTCTATATGGCCTTAAACAGGCACCGCGAGCATGGTACCAACGCTTCGCCGATTATGTTTCGACTTTGGGTTTTAAGCATAGCCAATGTGACCACTCACTTTTCATTTTTAAAGATGGCACTCACATGGCTTTTATATTGCTATACGTGGATGACATTCTTCTAATCACTTCTTCGGATGACTTACGGAACCGGTTTATGGCTCTCCTCTCAAAAGAATTCGCCTTGAAAGACCTTGGTCCTCTTACCTACTTTCTTGGCATAGCGGTTACAAGAAATGCAGATTCAATGTTTCTTTCTCAGGAAAAATATGCTCGTGAAATTCTCCAAAAAGTCGGTCTTTCCGATTGCAATCCCGCGGTTACACCTGAAGATACTCAACAAAAATTGAGTAAAAACTCGGGCACTACTTGGGACAACATCACAGAATATAGAAGTCTTGCGGGGGCACTTCAATACTTAACATTTACACGTCCTGATATCTCTTACGCCGTCCAACAAATTTGTTTACATATGCATTCACCAATGACATCTCACATGAATGCTTTGAAACGAATTTTGCGGTACATAAAAGGTATCTTGAATTTCGGGTTACATCTTCACAAATGCTCTCCTGCCTCCCTCGTTGCCTACACAGACGCCGACTGGGGCGGGTGCCCCGATACACGTCGATCCACCTCTGGATATTGTGTTTACATGGGTGATAACCTCTTATCTTGGTCATCAAAGAGACAACCGACTTTATCCCGCTCGAGTGCCGAAGCCGAATATCGCGGAGTTGCAAATGTTGTCTCTGAAGTTTGTTGGATCCGCAATCTTCTTATCGAATTGCACAATGCTCCACAGCATGCTACTTTGGTCAAATGTGATAATGTGAGTGTTATTTAGTTGGCCGGAAACCCCGTACAACATCAACGAACGAAGCACATAGAAATGGACATTCATTTTGTTCGTGAAAAAATTGCCAAAGGTCAAATTCGAGTTATGCATGTTCCTTCGCGATATCAGATAGCGGACGTCTTCACCAAAGGCTTACCTAAAGTTCTTTTTGACGACTTTCGTTCCAGTCTCAACATTCGGGAACCGCCCATTTCGACTGCGGGGGAGTATTAGTATATTGTCATATTCATAGAAATGATTTGTGTGATATTTGTATTTATTGTAAATAGCACAATTATAGTGAGCTACCAAAAATATAGGATCCACTATATTAGAGTTAAATGCCATTTTAGTCCCTGTGGTTTGAGCCATTTTGCCAGTTTAGTCCAAAGGTTTCATTTTTAACCTGTGGGTCCAAAAAGGTTTCACAGTTGCCATTTTAGTCCACTGGGTTAACTTCATCCATTTTTTCTGTTAACGAGAAGGCCAATTCGGTCATTTTATATGGCTGAATGGCCCTTTTAGTTAACAAAATTACATAGAAAATGACCGAATTGGCCTTCTCGTTAACAGAAAAAATGGATGAAGTTATTCAAGTGGACTAAAATGGCAACTGTGAAACCTTTTTGGACCCACAGGTTAAAAATGAAACCTTTGAACTAAACTGTCAAAATAGCTCAAACCACAGGGACTAAAATAGCATTTAACTCACTATATTATTTATTGTAAACCTTTGGAGGAATGAAAGGCAAAGAGATTTTACCAAACTAACAAGTATAACTAACTGCACTGGTTGTTGTATAATTTGAGATAGACGTGTTCTTAATGGGTGTCACGATTTGTTTTAAGGGAACTGTGTCAAATATAAAGTCTCAGCTTCTACCTCTCCTAGTGTTATTTACTATTTTTGTTCTATCTTGTATCTTGATACAATATATTGTAATTTCTTTTCCTTTCCTCTCCTTTGGTATTGTATTTTTTGTAATATATGTTTATGATAATGCTTCGACGAAAACTTGCAATTTCGCTATATAACCGAATGCAAAAGATAAAAACCTATCAAAAAATAAAAACCTTGCAACTTACTGTTTTAATATCAATATACATTAATGAACGTTTCTACATAATAAAGTAACTTTAGTAATACATTTTTTTTTTTTTTTGAAAAAGGGCGGAAATTTTATTAAAACTTAAGCAAGATGCTCAAGAATCAGTACAAACGACAAAAGAAAATGGTACAATAATACAATAATGCAAAAAAGAAAAGGTTTATAGAACTCGAAAATAGTAATACGCGTATCATATAACGCGGAAATAATGATACCCTTAAAAAGAGAGATGACTAGAGTTTATGCAAAATCAGATGCGCGCCATATTGGGGTTGAAGATTGATAACAACGCTAGGAGAATGGACATAGGATGGTGATAACTCAAATGAGAACCTTTGTAAGATCATTGCAAGAGCAAGTTTAGCTTCTAACAATGAAAAGTTTTGTCCAATGCAGATTCGAGGTCCCCAACCAAAGGGAAAGTAAATGAGTTGGTTTTTGGTTGCCTTAGAGATTCCCTCAGAAAATCTTTCGGGATTAAATTTCTTGGCATCGCTTCCCCAAAGTTGTTCATCGTAGTGAATTAGCATGATTGGCAATCCAATCTGAAGTCCAGATGGTAGCGTAAATCTTCCTAGTGTGATATCCTTGGCAGCGATGCGAACAAGTCCATTAACAGGAGGATACAGCCTTAATACTTCGTAGAGGATCATATTCACCTATGCGGAAAGAAATAAAAGATTATTTGGAAATGTACGTAAGGCAAGTATAATTCGTGACTTCGTCGATTGAACATATGAGCACTTACAACTTTGAGATGATTTAGCCCATCTACGTCTATATCTTTATCTTTGTCCCCAAGAACATTCAACACCTCTTCTCTAGCACGCGACTGCCATTCTTGGTGTCGACTCAATAAAATCATTGTCCAAACAAGTAAGCTAGATGTTGTTTCTTGTCCGGCAAAGTAAAAAAGTTTGCACTCTTCAATAACTTCATTGATGGTCATTCCATGAGTCTTGTTTTGATATTGCTCGACCTCTTTGATGTTAGATTCTAGCATTATTCCTAACAAATCATGATAGTTACCTTCACCCGCCTTCATTGCCTTGAGTCTCTTGTCGATAATCCTTCTTATAGACCATTTTACTTCTTTATCTATTGCATGCGTCCTCCTGTTCCTCTTTGTTGGAAGAAACCTTTGCCAAAATTATATTTGAATACTTAGTATTAGTTAAGTTATATATTATAACCTAATGCATAATCCTTTCTTATAAAAAAAACATACGAGATTTTGTTGCGAAAACTAACATTATTGTGAGAATACTTACCTAGATCCAGGGATGTAAAGTGACTGCAATGCCTCCATTACAAGTACAGTTTGTTCTCTTATAAGTTCAAATATATGAATTCCTTCATCATAACTACTTCCAAACGCGGTTCTTGATATCACATCACTGGTTAAAGCTTGAAGATGAGGCCAAACGTCCAACTCGGAAGATCCGTTTGACGAAACAAAGTTCTCCCACTTCCCAATCATTTCATCACAACTCAAGTGGAAGGCAGAAACCATATTCTAGGTAGAAAACATGGGTTGGATGGTGTTAGTAAAACACAAACTAAACCTTGCATTTTTTGACTTATTTAACATCAAAATACCTTTAGCTTCTCCACACGGAAAGCAGGGTTCATTAGTTTTCTATGTTTGGCCCACTTATCCCCTTCCAAGGTCCCTAATCCTGACGCTAGTAACAGAAAAAATGGATTGCTTTTTAGCTTTTGGAAGTCATTAATCTTTGTAAATACATCTTTGATGAGTTCTGGGTCCATAATGGTCACTCTTGGCTTCCATCCCATCCACGTGATGTAGCTTCTTCCTGCAAGTAAAAAGGATCTTGTCATTGCAACTTTATGGGATCAAATTTTGAAGTCCTTAAATAAGCATGAGACGCGTGGTAAGAAAGGGATGGTGGGTAATTTCAATCTTCGCCACTGTGGGTAAATGCATCAAGAAAATCTAGGCGTAAAGACAAAAGATATAATCGAGATGTGTCGTTAATAAAAATTGACGCACTGACATGACATCCATATGTTACATAATGCCCTTTTTTTCAAACACCTCCACCTTGTATAGTCCTAAAATTAATCAATCCAACGTAAATTAATCAATCCAACGTACTTTACCAGATTAATTTAATGGTAATATCAACACGGTAGAATTTAGTAATTAATTAAATGTTAATAATGGCTGGCAGGTCGTAGGGGTAAAGGAGAAATTTGTTCTTTTGTTAATTTTTTTTATTAAGGGAAATTGGATTTATTAATCTTACTTTTAAGCGGTTGGCCAATAATAATCTCACTTTCAAATATCGTCAAGAGTCCCACCTTTCAAAAAAAAATCATTGGACCTCTGTTAAAAAACTTCAATCCGTTAATTTTTTTCCGAATTTCAAACTGATGTTTTAGAGCTTTTGATTAGAACAATGATACGAGTCAATTGATGTAAAACTTACCCCGAAACGGTGTTCCAACCTAGGAATACAGAGCTTTAATTTGGGTGTTTAAACTTCTAATTAACAAAAAAACAAGTTGTTTGGAGTAGCGTTTCGATGTAAGTTTTACATCAATCGACTCGTATCCTCATTCTGATCAAAAGCACTAAAACATCAGTTTGAAATTCAGTAAAAAAACTAACCCCGTTAAGTTTTTCAACGGAGGTCCAATGATAATTTTTTTTAAAGGCGAGAACTGCCTTTTATTAGAGATTATTAGAGATCATGAAAATCCAATTTGCCTTTTATTAAATGTCGGTTTTACCAAATTGTCAAAACTTCCAAAATGGGTCGACTCGTGAAACATATCACGTGTGTAAATTTGAAAATGCCAAGGAGATATGACCTTTCGCAACGGTTTACCTTCGCAACGGTCATTTTCTTAAGTTCCTAATTTACCTATTTTTTTTTTTGGACTAATCACGAGAATATCCATTGAACGGTTAACTTTTCAAAAATTGCCAACTAAAATAGCTCCACGAGCCTTTTCAAGAATTCTGACACGGCTTAAAAGAACTTTCCTCAACAACAACTCAGCTTTTGACACGTGGCGACACCCCTTTCTCTCTCTTTTTTTTGTCACAAAGGCAGTTAACAGCTACTGCTGTTAAAAATGGTAGGTGTTGGGCTCAAGTTTCTGACATAAATCATCCATCCATCTGTAGCATGCATACATATATTATTATAATAATACTTTGACCACTCTAGCTTTCTTCTTCTTCTTCTTTGTGAACCTGTAAACGAAAGCTACAAGACTTTGCATGCTTCTAAACTTATATGAATCATCCATCCATCTTCTCCTTCTCCACCGAGCACCACCACCACCAGGGCCGGCCCAAGCATTTTGTAGGCCCAAAGCAAAGTGAAAATCCGAGGCCCTTTTTATATTTTTTGCGTCCGTAAGTTAGATTTCTATTTGACATGAAAATTAATAAGAAAAAACCTATATAGTCATTAATCAAATAAAGTTGATTATATTAAACACAAATCAACTCAAAATTGGTTAAAAAATGGAATAAAGGGTTAAATATACATCAAACTCCATAACTCCACCCATATATGCCAAAAGAAAAAAAAAAACATGATACGATTTCTAATTTTTTTTTCTCAAGGTATGAGGATGGTGGTGAATTCGGTTTAATACATACTTATATTTATTTAACAATAAAATGTTAACAAAATCTTTTTCATTTATTATTGTTTATTTCTCAAGGTATGAGGATGCTGGTGAATTCGATTTAATACATACTTATGTTTATTTAACAAGAAAATGTTAACAAAATCTTTTTTTGTTTATTCTTGTTTAAAGTTAAATAAACAAAATATTAGGCTATTTAATATAACTAAATGTTAATGTCTAGTTTAGGAGGGTGAACTAAAAACCTAAAAAAAAAACTATTGTTTAAAACAAAGTCATAACTGTACATTTATGCTTTTGAACTCAGCACTCTACGAAACTTGTTTTCAAAATTTATTCACAAGGGCCTTGTTTTTATAATATCATTAACAAAAAATTGGATAAAAAAGTTTGCTGGTGAAATTCGAACCCAGCACCCAACGAAAAGTATCTTTCTTTATAGCCACAATGCTACACTGAGTTTGGTTTTTGAAATTATCACACTAAATATAATATGCAATTTTTTATAGATTTCTTTTTTTTTTAAATTGGAGGCCCTAATATTTGGAGGCCCTAGGGCCAAGCCTTACCCAATTATATTGTTGGGTCGGCCCTGACCACCACCCTCCCGAGCACCATCACCCTGCAACTTAATAACTTTAATAGTTTATATCAACACCTACAACCAACCACCACCCTCACCGAGCACCACCACCCACCACCCTCCACCCACCACAACCACCACCGTAAACCACCACGGTCGCGTACCAACCAACCACCACCATCACCTACCAACAATCGTCACTCTCCGCCCACCACAACCACCACCCACCACAAAAACCGTCACCAACCACAACCCCCACCACCGTCACCAACCAAACCTTCAATTGAACCCGGAAACCCCATTAACCCACACAACTTCAACTTTTTCACAAACAATGAACACAAATCAACAATTAATCAGTTAATTCAGAGCCTCTTGAAGTCACTATCGAATTAATGCAAGCTAGACCGGACCAATATCTCAAAATCATCTGGGTTTTATCAGCTTAAACTTTTCATACCACGAAGTCACTATTGAATTAATGCAAGCTAGACCGGACCAATATCTCAAAATCATCTGGGTTTTATCAGCTTAAACTTTTCATACCACAATAATTTTCTAGAGAGAGAGAGAGAGAGTAATGCATGTGTCGATTTAGGTTTGGTTTTATCACCTCTTTAATAATTTAAAAAATGAAATAAGTGGGTGGTTGTGTTAAGCGGAGGGGTTGGCCCTTTAATTTATTCATATATTAAAATAGGTGGAGCATAAAAACAAAAGTATTAATTGGGTAGGGTGTCAGTGTCCTGTTAGACTATCATGGAGTGTCAGGTCTGAAAAACAGCAGTAGCCACGTGGCAAAATATGGGTGGTTGCTGAGGAAAGTACTTTTTTTTTTGAACGGCGATATTTCTACAACAGGCGATAGAGATCGCACCTACCCTATAACTCGGGTAGGCCCCTCCGCCCCACTCCGGCATCCAAGGCTATGTTGTCTTAACCGGGCCCACGCTTGGTGCGTCAGAGTTTGGCTAAGGCGTTCCCCGAGAAAATTTCCAGCCCACTGCCCACCCGATTAACCGGGAGCGTGTAGTTGCACCCTCCACAAGAGTCAGGGACTCTCTGGAGTAAATGCACTGTAATAGAAAACTCGGGGTGGCTCCCGGGTTTCGAACCAACTGGCCCTCCACCCGTTCATTGCCATTCCCCCAAATGTGATGGGAGTGGGGATCGAACTTGGCCATCCTAGGAAAACCAAATCCTTTCCACCACTCCACCACAAGTGGAGGATTGCTGAGGAAAGTACTTAGCTTTTAATTTGAGTCGTATGGGACCTCGTGAAACCGCTCGTTGAGAGGTGTCAAATGGCTATTCTTGAAATGACGGCGTCAACTTGGCTATTTCAGTGATTTTCCCTTTTTTTTTTTTTTACCTTTTTAAACCTAGTATCTCACCATTTTTACACATACTCTCATAAATTTCTATACTCTTATACACAGCAACAACCCAATTAGCCGAAGGTCAAGAAAACACATACGGTGTGATTAACAGCGAAGAATACGTTTAATCATTAAATTAATGCTTATATTTTTTTAACGCTATGTATATTTTTAGCAGGTGTCAAGATAACGAGTTTTCGTCAAGAATTCAGGCCAAGTTTTGACACAAATCGGTAAACCGGACAACCTCCGTACTCAAGTTCAAAAAAGGAGCAAGTGGAGGGATATGCGGGTGAAAGTAACCGAATACAATTGGTAAACTCGACGACTAGCAGATCAAATACTACATATGTTTTATGTATTATTATCCAAGTACTATTTAAATTTTACTAAAGTATTTTATGTTTTCATTTATCAATATCTAAATTTTGTTTCTATTCTCAAATTAGTTTAATAAAAATGAAATTATTTAATTATTGTGTAATGCTTGAAGAGGCTTGAAATGAAATGAACATGAAGCATTACAAATTTTTTTGACTCAAAATGAGTATGCCAAATTGGTGTTCAAATGACGGAAAATGCCCTAAAGAGACATTAACCAGTATGCATATGCATGATCTAATAACTTTTATATAGTTTATTATTTATATAATATATACTTTAAAATCAAGCTATTTGTTCTCATGAGTATAATATTGTTATATTTATAAAACAAATAAAAGATTTTTAAAAAGGTGTAACACATTGTATGATATAGTTGTTACGATTACATGGTGTGGTTATCATTATAGACGATGTGGGTATATGACTAATGATGAACTTATATAGTGCGGTAATCAAAATTAACAAATCATGCCGATGGTCATCCTTATTTTAATCTGTTTTTGTGATTACGTGAACAAATTTGGCATCATAGGTATTTATTTCTAGTTATTGTGCCCGACTAAGGGGTTGTTTGACAACTTCTGAATGGTTAAGTGTTGAACAGTAAAAGGTCTGAATTATTAAGAAGTCTAAACCATTAAGAGTCAGTATAATTGTTAACCGTTCAGAGGCAAATGTCTGACCAATTCAGATTAGAGTTCTTAACCATTTATACTTAGTATAATGCTTAACCATTCATAAGCAAATGCCAAAACCGTTCAGATATCTGCTCGCAAAACAAACAGTCTGAACCATTAATTAAATACTGAACCAGTAAAGTAAGAGGTCTGAATCATTAAGAGTCTCGTTAACAACACACAACCCCTAAATGTAACAAAATTAGTTGGGTTTTTAACTAAAACTGAAACACTAATTAACCAATTAGTTCCAACCGCTCCTTTTATCATAATTTAACCACCTATCAAATAGATCACAAAAAAAGTATCATAAACATAGCAAAGATTCATCAGGTTTTTATGACCACTTGGTCTATGAATGAAGATGATTTAAAACATACCATGTTTTTTCAGAGATTGAAGGGGGAAACCGACAACGTGTGATAGAACTTCATCTCCATCATCGATATCGATATGCTTAGAGTTAGATTTGGATTGTTGAAACATCATAGACAATTCTTTCATGTCCCCAAACAAAAACCTGTATTTGTTTCCTTTGAAACCTTGATTCTTCAGAAATTTCTCTAGCTTCTTTGGTCTCACCCATATCATGTTTACAATCTTCCATGCACATAGTACAACTACTATAGCACATGAGAGAGCAAATGTGTTTATTATAGCATCCATAGTGCTTTAAATTCTCATATTGTTGGAAGGGACATTAGTGTGTATATATAGAGAGGGAGAGAGAGGTTGAAACCATAAAGATAAGTAAATAATAAATAGTAACACTCTATTTTCTGTATAGCTTCATCTGTACTAGAAATATCACTCTATTTTCTTTCTTTCATTCAGTTGATCACAGTCATCATAATTTATTAGAACCGTTAAAAGCTAAAGAAACTATTCACTTCGTCCTAATTTTACTACTTATTTGTAATTGTAATTTATTATATAACTAGTTTTGTACCCCATGAGTGTTGTGGCATGCTAAAATGAATTGTTTTCAGTTTGACAAGAGGTACGTTTATGGTTCAATTACTTGTACATTACTATAAACAACATGATCTCGGGAAAAAAAAAACATATCGAGACCTAGATAAAAATTTGCTCATCAAAGAACAAAGATTTTTGTTAAAGTTCAGGAAAAATACATATTAAAGTTTAGGGGTAGCATCATCATAAAATTAACCTTAGTAAAAAATATGGTTAAATTTCAAGAGTGTTATTACATTTTTTTAAAAGGAACAAAACTCGCGAGAGCAAGATGCCAACCGGTGTCCATTGAATGCCCACACAACATAGCCCCACCATTTACTCTTTTAATATTAGACCATTTATAGTGGGGTTTTTTGGGTGTTTTCCTCTAAAAAAACGCCCTACAACGCCCTTTCTCCACCCCAGAGGCGTTTTTTTTTGCCCAGCGGGCGCTATGGGCTTGTCTCCGGCGAGGCAGGCGAAATCCATATCGGGGTTGTAACTTCTTGAACTTTGTGATATTACTGTTCAATGGTAATATGTTTAATTAATTTATTTATTTAGTTTAAAAAAAAAAACTTATATATATAGAGGCCGATTATTGTACAATATGGCTTAACGTACGAAGCGCACGAGATTCAGTATCAACATGCGAAATTGGTTTATAACATGTGATTTTGGTATTTTTTTAACATCATGCGAATTTTGTTCTTTTTACTAACATGCGAAGTTTGGTTTTTTATAAACATACGATTTTCATTTTGTTTTGAACATGCGATATTCATTTTTTCTTAACATGCGATTTTAATTTTTTTAACATAACGTGCGAATTTGATATTGCGTACGCTTCATACGTTAAGCCATATTGTACGATACACTTTTTCTATATATATATAAAGAATTACTAAAATTAATTAAACGGTTGTTGAGAGAGAATTTCGGAGTGTGGAAGGTGAGAAATGAGGGTGAGGGTTTGTATTTATAGGCTGAAATGGGCCTTGGAACGAGTGGGCTTTGGGCGAATGGGGTCTTGGGGGGGGGGGGGGATGGCCGTATAATGAGAGAGAATTTGCATGTATAACAAGTATGAGTTTACGTATAAATGTATCAAGTTTGCACGTATAATGAATGTATAACAAGTATGTATGAAATTTGTATAACACAATGTATAAAAGATCGAGTTTTATTATGATTCAAGTCTTGGATTACAATGCTTGGAAGTGAAAGACGAATACAAGGAGATTACAAGTTTTCATAAATAGAATACAAACAAACTTTCTAAATAAGGAAGGTTCCAAAATGTGAAGCGTGACAAATATATTCCTTCATTTATTGTTTCACTTGACCCAAAAGATGATAACTTTCACCAAAAAGTTTATAATAAAACTTCGAGCATTCTGAACCCTAATTACAAACAACCCAACAAACTCTGGATACTGAAAACCTTCAGCAATCATACTCTCAGTACTCTCACACACCCACCGTCGTTGCCACCCAACAAACTTCGGATACTGAAAACGCTATCTAAAGAATTACTAAAATTAATTAAACGGTTGTTCGGTTTTACACAAAAAAAAAACTAATATACGGGTCGTATAACATTATACGGCCCGTATACAGATCTTAAAAACCCAAAAATCTGATCAAACCTCACAAAAATAAACACATTTGGCCGTATAACATTATATTGCTCGTATACAATTGTATACGGCTCGTATAAGCTTATGTGGCCCTATACATGTAAAACAAAAATAAAACATTTCACTGCATTTATTTCTGTGTATCAATATTTTATACGGGCCGTATAAGGTTATACGGCCCAGATACACTAGGGATGTGAACATAAGATTATAGGGTTGTGAGAATAGTCCATGCCTAAATCAAAGAAGGCAAATGATTCTCTCATTTCCTCAGCCCCACCCCCTCCCCCACCCGAATTTTGAACTTATTCATACAATATTAGGTCATAATAGAGTAATTTATAAATCCAATAATTATTAGTTATTATTTCTCTAATATACTTTGATATTAAACTGTATAAAAATAAATTTAAAAGAAATATGTTTGAAATTCATAAAAGGATTTCTTTTTTTAACGAATTAATGGGTATCTCCAATGTAACAAATACGTTAATCAGGTTTGAGAATGAAATTACCAATATTTATCATTCCAAACCCTGTCCCATTATAATTTCTTTGTAAATGATAATAAAAAGGGTCGTATTATTGGCACACCTTGGCTTATTAAATCGACACCATCAATACGCATCGTATAGGCCTATACCATTCGTATTGAGTTGGTTAATTAATTATGTGTCAGTCAAAGGCTGACACTGTCTCACGGGGTTAAAGTAATACGCATCGTATAGGCCTATACGATGCGTATTACTTTTTTTAGAAAGTACGATCAGCTTTCTGTCACTGTTGAGTGACGTAAAGTGATTGATGTATGCCCTATACACATCGTATAGGGCTATACGACTCGTATTGAATTCTGATTTTGAATTCTTCCTCCCCTATTTAAACGACGAAGAAGACGATATATATATCGTCTTCGATTTATATTCACATTCACTAACAAACATGTCTTGGTAGAACTATGTTTTCGGTGAGCCGTTTGACGTAAACACGAGCACCGTTTGTATTAGGCGGGGTCTAATGTCCCTGATTCTTACGATCGGAGTGGAAATGATGATCACGCGCACGAGGTCGTGTCCGGCTATCGGCCCCATCATAATGAATCGTTGTAGCTAGACCTCAATGCGGTAAGTATATATATTTACTTTTTTTATATTCGGCGCTAAACTTACCATTACCTTTTACCCATTGGTTTTTTTTAGTCTGCTATGCCCCGCCAACCGTTGTTACCAGATTTGAACGCGTGTAGCCATGATCAAGGTTATGGGTCTCCGTATTATGAACCCGGTTATGTTCCCTCGTACGGACAGGAAGAATATGGCAATAACGTTTTCGTTAGTGGTGCCTCGGGAGTACAAGAAGACGTTGGTCAGCCTTCTTGCGTGCAAGAGTAATTGGGTGACGATCCACCCGTGCAAGAGTCATTGGGTGACGAGCCACCCATGCAAGAGTCATTGGGTGACGAGACAGCCGCTTACCCTGAAGTTTCGTACAAAACAGATCAGGTACGAACGATATATATTTTTGTTAAATGTTATATTTTTTTCTGTTAAAAAATTATTATAAAATTGTTAATAGAAAATACATTAAAATTGTTATATTTTTCAAATAGGATAAAAATTAATTAATAAATGTTATATGAAATATTTTTATAAAATTAATTAAACCTGTTATATTTTTTAAATATTATAAAAAATACATTAAAAATTGTTATATTTTTTTAAAATATTCGTTGAAGAGTTGAAGACACTCGTATTATACAAACGAGATGATTTCACCAAAATAGGCGTGAAACCCATAATTTGGTGAATGACTTTCAATCCGCTTATTCAATTTTGCACGAAATTACGCCATCAAGTTAGGAGTGAGATCCACATCTTGACGGTGAGTTTTCAATTCAAACTCTAGTGGACCCTCGTCAAAGTGTCGGAATTAACTTTCTTGACCCGACGAATACCAACCACACTTATGGTACGAAATCTTCAAGATAGGGGTGAAACCCGCATCTTGTCGACTAGTCCCGTTCCTCGATTTTCAATCCCGCCAAAGTTTCGATTTTTCAATCGATTAGGGACATGTAGTAACTAGAAGGGTAAATTACCGTTAATCGCTTCTCGACGAGAGTATTTTACCTATAGGCCAAAACACGTTTCCCTAATTTGAAAGGACTTTCGATTCACTTTGGAATAGTCGAAGTTTCTAAACCCGAAACAATCCGATGTTTTATGAAGCCTCTCTTTTACGTTATCTCAATTTCTATGTGTTTTAATACTTGTTACCTCGTTCATTTCAAAACCGATGCACAATTCGCACGTTCCTCGCAATAAAAAAACAATAATAATTTGCACAATAATAAAAAAGTACATTCAAAATTGTTATATTTTTTTAAATTACTTGTTATATTTTTAGGATTTTTTATCCCGCGATGATTTGGAAAGTTGGGTAAAACGAAGGGGTTTAGCCAACAGATGCGTTATTGTTACCAGACGGTCCAAGGATCACCGGGTGTGGCTCCAATGTTGTCGTAGCGGCGAGCATGAGAGTAAGGCCACGGTTAGGAAAACCGGCATCAAAAAATGCGCGTGCCCTTTTATGGTGATAGGTCGTCTCGACCAAAGTCGTCGGGCTTGGCGGATAGATTATCTGAACAAAAATTTTAACGAGACGCACAACTACGGCCCTGCTGAACATCTAGAGAGTACGCGTATTCCAGGAGGCTTACTCCTAATGAGTTTAGGCTGGTGCAAGAGCTGACAGATCAAGACATACAGCCCCATACAATCTGGAAGGCCGTAACCGAACATAACCCTGAGAACAAATGTGTTCCGAAAGACATACACAGCGCTCGCCAAAAGATTAGGGCCGCAAAGTTTGAGAAAAAACCGTCTCCCATGCAGCGGCTGGAACAAATCCTCTAGGAAAAAAAGATGACCTATTACATACAGGCGGAACCTTCCACCAACGTCGTTCAGCATGTATTTTTCTGTCACGAGAAGTCCTTTGAAATGTGGAGGGCATTCCCGCATGTGCTTATGGTCGACGCTACCTACAAGACTAACATGTACAATCTTCCATTTTTGCAAATTGTGGGTATGATGTCGACAAACCAAACCTTCTGTGTTGCGCATGCATTTCTTTCAAACGAGCAGGAGGCAAACGTACGTCTGGGTCATGGAGAGGGTCAGGTCTATGCTGCACGAGTGCATGGAGCCGCGTGTAATTCTAACGGACAGGGACCAGGCACTGATAAATGCGTGTAGAAAAATATTCCCTGGCGCACACAGATATCTCTGCAGGTTCCACATCTTACAAAATATTGTGAAGCACTGCAAGAATTCGTTTAATACGCAAGATTGGGATGCCTTTATTTCTCAGTGGAAAATAGTGTGTAAATCTGCTACCGAAGAGTTATACAAATATAACATCCTCAACCTTCAGAGACACCTTATCAATCAACAACGTACACGTATGTTCTCTCTAAGTAAGTACATTCATACAAATTGATATATAATTTGAATATGTTTATTTTTTCAGATGTTTTTGATTACCTATGGAATAACTGGTTAAGCACCTCCAGACAATTGTTCGTATCTGCATGGACCAATCAAACCCTGACATTCTTCCAAACTACAACAAACAGAGCTGAAGGCGCACAAGTTGCATTAAAGAAACAGCTGACTACACCGAAATGCAGTCTGGAAACGCTGGTGAAAAAGGTGGACACCTTGGTACTAAACCAATATGCGCAAATAAAGAAATCCTTGGAAGAAAGCCGCACCAAGCGAATGAATAGCCACCTTCAGATTCCTTTGTTTTGCAACCTACTTCTTAAAGTTTCCTTCCATGCTCTTAACCTATTGGAAAACGAGCTAATACGGAGAATAGACACGTTGCGGTCATTCAGATCAACATGTGGCTGCCAGCAGTACTCGGGTGCCAAGTTGTTATGTGCCTATCGCCTGGAGAGATTGCAGAATACAGGTACTTATAGACTTATAAAAAATGTTTTGTTGTCTTAATTTAATATGATTGTCTAATGCTCTTTTTTTTTTGTTTTGCAGACTGCGTCATTCAGCTCGAAGATATAGACATTTTCTGGAGAAAACTTGACCTGAACCCATCAAATTTTGATGAGGAAGATGTTGATGTAGACAAACAATTAGAATATGTGAAACAAAATTGTCTACCCAACCCCCGCAAGTGAGGAAAAGCGTCTTATCGAAGATCATGGCGGTGGTAAACCCATATATGAGTGACAAAAAACCGCCTGTCGTACAAGAAAACACTCGCGGACGGCCAACTTCCAAGGTCCAACAACAAAGAAAAGAACAACCTAGCTCTTATGTACCATCGCAAGATTCCCTAATACCATCGCAAGACCCTCCTCGACATAGCTCTTATGTACCATCGCAAGATTCCCTAATACCGTCTACGTCTGCAATGTCTCTAAAGTCTCAAAGGTCGTTAAATCGACGCGGTCGTTCAACATCTTCACGTGAAGAAGAGCCTGGCAAGGGCAATGGCTTTTCGTTAATCACTGATGAGGGAATGCTTGAATATGCGTACAGATACAAAAAACAAATTCCAAAAGTGTTCCACCCCTACATTTCAAGAATAAAAGATGTCAGGCCGGATGGACATTGTGGGTTTCGGGCAGCGGCTGTGGGTTTAGGGTTTAAACAAGATTACTTTGGGTATATTCAAAACCAACTACTTGAAGAGCTGACGGGTCCGAACAAAGAAATGTGGAAGTACGTCTTCGATAGTGAATTACCAGGGGACTACGACCAACAAGTACAGAGAATAGATTTTACCGGGGTTGGAATGGCACCTAGGGAACATTGGATGGAGATGCCTCAAGCAGCAGTCCTTCTTGCCAATAGGTTTGGTGTGATTGTTCACATATTAGACATCCAAGGTTGTTCTACTGTATTTCCCTTATATGATCCAAAGTACGCACGTGACCCCCATCAGTTCATTTCACTGTTATTTGTTAATGGTAGTCATTTCATCCACGTCAGACTTAAAGGGGACTATCCAATGCCGCCACCGAACCTTACGTGGAGTAGATGCGCGTGCGAAGAAGCATTACGTTGGACGGAAAACTACACGGAACGGATAGCGTGGTATGATATGCTAAGGAAGCCTAACATTGACCCTACATTGCTTGTTATTGATTGATTTGTAATTTTAAAGAATAATTTATTTGTATAATCTATTCCATTTGTTTATTGCCAAAACAATGCATTATATTGATTAATTTGTAATACGAAAATACGGTAAAATATTCGAAAATGCGCTAAAATACATCAAAATACGTTAAAATACGCTAAAATACGCTAAAATCCGCTTAAATACCGTAAAATACCCTAAGATACATGAAAATATGTTAGAATACCTTAAAATATGAAAAAATTCTCTAAAGTATGCTAAAATGTTTGAAAATACGGTAAAATACGTTAAAATACAATTAGATACGCTAAAATATGCTACAATACGCTAAAATGCGCTAAAATACCTTAAAATACCCTAAGATACATGAAAATATGTTAAAATACCTTAAAATACGATATAATGCTCTAAAGTACACTAAAATATTCGAAAATACGGTAAAATACGTCAAAATACGTTAAAATACGCCGAAATACGCTAAAATAAGCTAAAATACCTTAAAATACCCTAAGATACATGAAAATATGTTAAAATACCTTAAAATACGATATAATGCTCTAAAGTACGCTAAAATGTTCGAAAATACGGTAAAATACGTCAAAATACAATTAAATACGCTAAAATGCGCTAAAATACCTTAAAATACCCTAAGATACATGAAAATATGTTAAAATACCTCAAAATACGATATAATACTCTAAAGTACGCTAAAATGTTCGAAAATACGGTAAAATACGTCAAAATACAATTAAATACGCTAAAATGCGCTAAAATACCTTAAAATACCCTAAGATACATGAAAATATGTTAAAATACCTTAAAATATGCTATAATGCTCTAAAATACGCAAAAATACGTGACTAATGATATTTCCACGAGCGTATACATATAACACGGCACTATGGAGTACAAGTGGACTTCAAACAAAACTGTACGTAATCGTAAAATACGATATTTGAACGCAACCGAACGTCACCGAAACGACGTATGTTGGAGTCATACGTCATAAAACGACAAAATATGCGAAAGTTTGTCAAATAACGACTCGTATACGCGTCAAACCGAGGAACATACGCATCGTATAGATCTATACGATGCGTATTATACCCTGGATTTATTTAAAAAAACAGGGGTATATTGGTAATTTACCACCCATTGTATAGATCTATACGATTCGCATAGAATGAGAAAACGATATAACCCCTTAAAACACAGGGGTTGATACGATCCAAAAACAAACAAAACTCAAAATACACCCAAATACACACACATACGGTGGTATACATACGGTGAAGAAACGGCCGAGATTTCAAGATCGAAGACTAGTACGGTATTCATCTCCAAACCCTAATCATTTTAACGTTTTCAATTTTGCATTTTAGCCGTAGGTTTTGTGTGATTTTAGGGTTGAAAACTGGGGTGTTTTGGGGGTTTTTCAAGAACTTTTGAGTCGATACGATGCGTATCGGCCTATACGCATCGTATTGATTCAAAATTTCAAATTTTTTTCAAGAACACATGGGTTAATACGATGCGTATCGGCCTATACGCATCGTATTGATTCATAATTTTAGTGTTTTTTCAAGAACAATTGAACTGATACGATACGTATGAGCCTATACGATCGTATTGATTCTAAATTGTTGTTTTTTTTCCTTTTCTGTTTCATAAAGTATAAACAAATGTTTTATATCTTAGTTTTTTTTTTAATGTTTTACTAGTAAGTAGAATGTTTTTATTTTTAGTCGAAGTTGTCCGTATCGCGCGTAGGTCGGTAACGAGCGTCGAAACATAAGACGTCGTAAATATATAGTTTTTTTTTTAATTTTTTAGTCGAAACGTCCGTATCGCGTTTAGGTCCAACGAGCCTCGAAACCTAATACGTCGTAGATAGATAATAATTATAATATACCGTTCGGGTCGTCCGTAACGCGATTAGGTCCATTTCGAGCGTCGAAACCTAAGACGTCGTAAATATATAGTTTTTTTAATTTTTTAGTCGAAACGTCCATATCGCGCGTAGGTCCGTAACGAGTCTCGAAACCTAATACGTCGTAGACAGATAATAATTATAATATACCGTTCGGGTCGTCCGTAACGCGATTAGGTCCATTTCGAGCGTCGAAACCTAAGACGTCGTAAATATATAGTTTTTTTTTTAATTTTTTAGTCGAAACGTCCGTATCGCGCGTAGGTCCGTAACGAGCCTCGAAACCTAATATGTCGTAGATAGATAATAATTATAATATACCGTTCGGGTCGTCCGTAACGCGATTAGGTCCATTTCGAGCGTCGAAACCTAAGACGTCGTAAATATATAGTTTTTTTTTATTTTTTAGTCGAAACGTCGGTATCGCGCGTAGGTCCGTAATGAGCCTCGAAACCTAATACGTCGTAGATAGATAATAATAATTATAATATACCGTTCGGGTCGTCCGTAACGCGATTAGGTCATTTCAAGCGTCGAAACCTAAGACGTCGTAAATATATAGTTTTTTTTTTATTTTTTAGTCGAAACGTCCGTATCGCGCGTAGGTCCGTAACGAGCCTCGAAACCTAATACGTCGTAGATAGATAATAGTTATAATATACCGTTCGGGTCGTCCGTAACGCGATTAGGTCCATTTCGAGCGTCGGAACTTAAGACGTCATAAATATATAGTTTTTTTTATTTTTTTAGTCGAAACGTCCGTATCGCGCGTAGGTCGTAACGAGCCTCGAAACCTAATATGTGACAACTGGTACTTTTCCATGCATTCCGTACAATAATTAAACAGTAATCTTGTGACAACCCAAGATTTCAAGGTCTTTCCCTTTGCATATCATTGACCTTGCAATTCTGTTTTACAAATTGGTTTACGTGATGTCGGTACATTATTTGAATGATTACTGTTTGTGTGTATTGGTAATGGTTATTTGTGTGGTGTTAATTATACTTAAGTATAGTTTAACTAAGGTTTGCTAATGTTTCGCCACACACTCACCTCGACAAAAGTCAAGGACTTTCGCCAACCACCCTATGACGAAAGTTGGTCTTTCGTCAATCATGAGTTTTGCCACAACAGGCCTCGGCCCAGAGAGGTTTCGGCCCAACTTCTTTATATTAGAACCCCTTGTAATCAGTTACACGTAAAACACATAGAAACCCTAGAGCATCTCTCTCCCTGTGACGGCAACTTTGATTCCCTGTGAAGCTCTCAAGCATTCGAGCATCTATCCCCGATCTTTAAGATTCCTCATGCTAACTTGCGTATCGGTTAGTGTCCTCTCGTTATAGTGTGTTACGTGTTTGATGTTGTATGCTATGTTAGTGATTAGGGTTTATTAATTAGAACGTAAAGTTGGAACATGTGGTTGAACTTGATATTTGGGTTGACAAACTGATATGATGATTTGGATGATAAATTACTTGTTATGAATTGTATGCGGGTATGTTTGTGTTATGATTGGATCATGTGTTTTGAAACTAATGTCAAGAATCTGGTTTGGGTGCAATCATTCCATGGTTGGGATTATTGGGTGTTTAAGGGGCTGTTTGGTAGCCTCTTCATGACCATTCAGATGTTACCTCTTAATGGTTTAAAACCTCTGAATGAATAAGAGGTAACCTCAAGTCTGAATGATTAAGAGGTAACCTCTGAATGGTAAATCATCACATGTCACATTCTTCTACCTTCTCATTGGTAAAATTCTTAATAGTTCGATTAAGAGGTAGCCTCTTAATGACCATTCAGAGGCTACCAAACAGCCCCTAAGTATGTTTTGAATGATGATACGAGTACTTGAGGTGTTAATGCCCTTGTTGCGTGTTACTGGAAATTAGCAACTTGATGATTGGTTGATGTTCATGATGAAATCGTTGAGGATGGTTAGGGTTCTAGAAATCATGAAACCTGTAATCGGCAAGATCTGTAACTGTTTCATCCACAGATGAGGGGTGACGAAACATGAAGAGTTTCGCCACAATACATCTCGACGAAACTTAATATGTTTCGCCATATCTTACCTCGACGAAACTTAGTATGTTTTGCCATACTTTATCTCGACGAAACACAATGTGTTTCACCACACCTTAGCTTGATGAAACTTAGTAGTCTTTAGCTGAACGAGTCTTCCGTCGTGCACTTGAACTGTAACAATGATGTATTGAAGTGAACGTGGTTAATGTATGCTTATATATGTTTATATATGTTTGGGAAGCTGATGTTATACGATAACCACATTAATTGGAGATGGGCCTAGACTTGTGTAAACAGAACGCTCCCTTGTTATTACTATTACTATGTTGGGATAATCAGATGAGATGTGGATTTACTTAAGAAAGGGATATATGCTGCATGTTAACAATGATCCTTGTGTGAATAGCAAACTTGTCTGTTATGTGTATTACACGATCTGTTTGACTATGTAACTGATAACGTTGGTATCCACGATAGGGTTTGGGGTTGACCAACTGGACGGGTAATTAAAACATACCGAGCAAACCAAGGTGAGTACATTCCTCTTGAGCATGCGTCCCGGTGATTGGGACAGTCTTTGGGTATCCCTGAGAGGGATTGGTTTTGGTTAAATAATGGGTATTCCTGAGAGGAATATGTCTTTTGGGTAAATCTGGAATGTTGGATAATATACTCATCATATCACCATTAAAGTCTCTCCGTGTTGTTTGGTTACCTGAGAGGTAACAAGGTATTAGTTGGTAGCGCTACTTAGGTTTGGCACCCCGATACCTGAGAGGACGGGTGTGAACTAATGACCTAGTCATGACCAATGCTTTGATAGGAGCATTGGAGAAAGGGAAATGTAAATCAGGAGCCGTATTTTATTCGGGGTATTATCAACATTAAATTCAATGGATTAAACTAAACACTTGGTAACCAAAGTTTTTGTAAAAACTATGAACTCACCAGCGTTGTCTGATACACTTGTTGCATGCTCGCAGGTCGTTAGGTATTTTAGATGGGAACTTACTATCTGGATGGCTGGAGTGGTCATGGGTCGCAGTGCTTGGCTACACGTGTCTTATCTACTGAATTCATATACATTGGATTTTAAAACATTTAAACAATGAATTGTTATTTGCTTCCGCTGTCACTATTTAACTTGGATTATATTCTATGAACGTTTTATTTAATGAATGAGATTTTGTTAAACACATTATGGTTAGTTCAATGTGATTGGTGGCTAGATCCTGGTACGTCACACGCCTAGCGGGGGTTACCGCATGTGGTATTTTGGGGGTGTGACAAATTTGTGCTTTAATGACTGTGCATGATTTAGTTTACAAGACGAATGAATTTCTGATTTCTGTTATATACATACAATGGCATTTCATGTTGCAAGACTTTTATCATTACTACATGCAACACAATATAGTTCTATTAATTCACAGAGCAGAGTTAGCACAGTTATCAGACAAACTAGAAGTACTGACGGGAGTTCAGTACTTAGACAGACATGATGATAAGACACAAAATAAGCCCCAGGACCAAGTGTTAAACTAGCATAGTGTGTAGGAAAGTAGGGATTACAAAACTGCCTTCCTAGTGATGACATAGGTACCGGAAAGTGCCAGAAACACACTAAAGCTGCAAAATTCTGCAAAAAATAATTAAATTCAGCAAAAAGTTCAGGTTTTAACATCTAAATATAATGCAGAAATGTGATTTAAAGGTCCAGAATACTTTCCTAAGTGTCGGGAATTGAAACTGTCATAAAAGACTACATAAAGCACACTAAACTGCGCAATTTAGCACTTTAACGAACAGTAACGAAACGAACAACCGGACACTACCCGAAACATCAAATTCTTACTAGAAGCATTGTTTTAGTGTTACAAAGCTAGTTATGGTCACCGAACATCATAACACATCCTATAAACATATAATACATATAACCCCTAACTAGTATACTTGAAATCTAACTATAACACTTAACTTACCATTAGAATGTTACACTTTACCCCCCTTTTGATGGCCGGTTAGGAGACATGGGCCACACATGGGATTTCTTTGTTAAATTTTATAAGATATGTTGGGGAATATTCCAACACATATACCATGAAGATTTAGAGAATTTTATAAAAATCCTAAACAAATACCACTCCATCATTCATCACCTCCTAACTCACCATCACACCCTTCTTCCTTCTCCTTGGTCACGGCCCAACACCACCACCCTACTCCCACCATTTTCATTCCACTAGCAAGCAATCTAAGGTGAATTTAAGGTGTAAGAAGCATATCTAAGAAGGTGTGGAGCTTTGGAAGTTGAAGGACCTTCACAAGGAGCTATTAACCACCTCTTCTTCATCTTGTGATCATCCCTAGCCTTGAGCTAGTAGTAAGATCATCTTCATCTTATTTTACATCTTATTAAGTTGGTTAAAAGATGATACAAGTTGATAATCATAAAGATCATGAAGAAACATAAGCATGAAACTTGAACATAAGACTAAAATTCATAAGAAATCATGTTGTTTAAGTGTTGTTATGCTTGTTGAGTGTTGATTGCTCATGTTTATGATGTTGATCATCATGTGATCTTGCTAGATAGTGATTAAAGACATAATCTAGCAAGATGAGAGGATGATTATGTTTAGATCAAAGTAATCATCCATATGTAAATCATGAACTTGAAGTGAAAATTGTTTTTCTTGTAAAATGATGATTAAAGTAAGTGTAAAGTCTTGTAAATCTATGATTTCAAGAATGATTTTTCAAGAAACCAAGTTAAAAATACAAAGTTTACTTAAGCTTGGTTCTTAAAGGAATTAACCACATTTTTAGTGGTTAAACAAATGTAGAAATATGTATGTAACAAGAAAAACTCAAGAAGAAATGATTTACAAGTTGTAAACATCTAACTTCTTTAAAAATGATGTTTTTAAATAAACAATCACACTTTAAATGGTAACTAAGCTTACTAAACACACTAGTAAGTTACTACAAATTTTTGTAAATTTTCAAGTTCATGAAGTAGTAATTTATACTTGATTTTGGAAAATTGGTAAGTGTTGATTGGTTTATTGTTGATCGTGGTGATTTATAAAAGAAAATTATATGCTTTGAAAGCATGGAAACCTCCATTTTTAAGGGGAAATATGGTAAAATTTTTCTAAAAATATAACACTTAGAAAAATTATTTTTAAACAAATAATTACAAGTATATTTTAAACCATGAAATTTTATATAAAGTTTGCCATAATTTTTGTTACAAGATTATAAATATTGGAGGTTGGTTTTTGTAAATAAAAGTGACTAAATATGTATTTAGGAAATATATATTTAGATGTCACCATGTGTGTGATTATTTGTATATTATGTGTATTAGTTATATTATTTTAGGACTTGAAATAATATAACTCACCAAAATACCAAGAAATTACAAACCAAAATATTACCAAAATTTCAAGAGAATGAATATATAAAATATATCCAAATATTGGAAGAAACCGAACAAGGAATATAACTCACAAAAATATTCCGGAAATAAATTTATAAGTATATTTTGTTAATTAGTATTTTGGACATCAAGAAAACAAAAATATGATTCTTACAATAATTACAAAATATATCATATTTTTGACAAGGAGAAATATATATTATTTTGGGGTAAGTAAAAATATATATTTTCTTTGAATTATTAGAAGATATATTATTTTTGAGAGAAAATATATATTTTCTTAAATAAAATTTGGACATATTATTTTTGGGTGAAAAATAGATTTATATATATTTTCTAAGTTGGACTTGAAAATATATTATTTCTGAGACTTATATGAAAAGTATAAATATTTTTGCCAAGGAAAAATTATAAATAATTTTTCTATGTAATATTTCTTAAAATATATATTTTGGGAATATATATTGATGTATTTTTATTAGAAATATTATTGTGGAGAAGTTAATACAAAAATTAAGTCTGGGATACTTAATAAACACAATAAAAAAACGTATTCTCGTATGTATAATTACACACCGGAATAGGCCATCGATACTTGGCAAAATATAGGAGGATAAGAATACGAATACAAATACAAATACACCCATCCTCGGAAAGTTATACAAGTACAAATACATAAACTTGACAAGTTAAAATGTATTATTTTAACTAATATTCCAAAATTCATAAATATAATTTAAGTTAAAATATTTATTATTTTAACAAATAATTATATAACTTAGAATAATATCAAGGACACAAAGAAACGTAACTCAAAGACACTAATTAATACTAAGTCAAGGCACGACCCGCTCGTCTAATAGACCGTAGTACGTTGTAGGTAGTCGTGCACACTAGTAGCAGCTTGAGTTACGTCAGATTGAAGAACGCAAAACTGTGAGTTCATGTCCCCCTTTTTCTTTTACTGTTTTCGGATTTATAACTCTCGGTGGTGGAATACATGTTGCATATGTTTAAATGGTATGATTTGGCTATGAAATGAATTATAGATCATGTGAGCATAGATTGAAATTGAAATGCCAATAACTCTTATAAGAATTATGGACAAAGGTTAGATCTAACGGGTACGGCCGAGCCCCACTCATGGTCCTTATGTGACCACTTTGAGTGCTTTGGTGTCCCAGTCGAGGTGATTCGACAACGGTTAAGGGTGATTTGACACGGTCAAGGGAATTTGACACGGTCAAGGGAATACGGTCAAGGGAATTTGACACAGTCAAGGTGAATTTTGACACAGTCGAGGGGAATTCGACACAGTCGAGGGAATTCGATGAGGGTATAAGCCTACTCATATTGAGTGCTCCCTATGTCTTCACATACATTAATGTCCTTGCAAAACATTAATTTGATCTGTTCATAGATGCTTTTCATACCTGTTTTCAAAGGAGTCTCTCAAATGTTTACAAGCTTATCAGTTCTCAAACAAAACGCATGAACTCGCTCAACTTTTGTTGATGTTTTTTTTTTCAAAATTACATGTGTTTCAGGTAACAAGTTGGATCTTGGGTGCTGGTGTAGTTTCTAGAAGTAAATTCCAAGTTTAGATGTCATCCACTTTTGTTGATTTGTAACTTAGTCGAAGGTTGTGTTGTTTGAAATTTAAATAACTGGTGTTTGTAATACTTTAAACTTAATGAATGGATTAACATCATTTTGATCATATAGTTGTTTATTATGATTGAATGCAATGGTATTGAACAATTCACACATCATACGCTTCCGCAAAAGTCAGGGTGTGACATAATACGTCGTAGATAGATAATAATTATAATATACCGTTCGGGTCGTCCGTAACGCGATTAGGTCCATTTCGAGCGTTGAAACCTAAGACGTCGTAAATATATAGTTTTTTTTTATTTTTTTAGTCGAAACGTCCGTATCGCGCGTAGGTCCGTAACGAGCCTCGAAACCTAATATGTCGTAGATAGATAATAGTTATAATATATAGTCGGGGTCGTCCGGGGAGGTGGCGGTGTTATATTTTTTTAAAATTAAATAAAAATTGTTATATTTTGAAAAAAAGTTGATTAAAATTATTTAATCATGCAGATATCCAAGTCGCTATGGGTAGAGGGAGAGGCCGGGGAGGTGGCGGTGGAGGTGGAGGTCGAGGTGGCGGTGGCGGTGGACGTGGCCGTGCACATGGAGTGGCGGGGGCGTTGATCGCGATGGCGGTGCCTGGTGGGCGTGGACGTGGCCGTGGGCGCGGTCGTGGCGCTGACCTTGGAGAGGATCCACTGTTGGAGAATGATTAGCTGACCTTGGAGAGGAGCCACTGTGCCCTCGATTGGGGAGCTCTAGAAGAGGTCGAGGAGGCGGCGAGAGCCCGATAGTTCATCGGACACGATACTCCATGGTCGAGGTATACTATTTGTTACTGTTTTTTCTTTGTTTTGTATACGACATGCAAAGTAACCACACTGTGTGACAGGTTGTTCGATATTGCATACACGCCGTCTTACAAGATCGTGGCGTGCGAGTTTTTGTCGAGTTTCGACTTCGCTCCTAGGCATGCAGACCGTCCGGAGGAGGATGACGACGAGGACGACCCGTGGATAGAGGTCAGCTTTCGTCTAGCGGGGCAGTGGCATTTGATGTCACTCAGACGGTTTGCCGAGCACTGCGGCCTTTACAGGGTGGAGGATTTAGACACCCCCACCTACACGGACGGCATATGGATGGCCATTCGTACGACTCTGATGAGGTTCTGGCAGGTGATCAGCACGCATCACTTCGGCACGGCGTCGAAGCAGAGGGCTTCCTTTATCACCGATCCCCTCTACTGATACCTGCACAAGCTTATTGCCACATCTACAGCACCACGCGAGCAGAGTCGCGAGTGGTGCACTCAGGGGGATCTCTTTTACCTGTACTGCCTTATATGGGGGGAGAGGTGCGCCCTCCATCGCTGCCTAGCCCAGTGGTTCGCGATGGCGTTCCACAGGCAGGACAGGTCTGTGCTGTACGGGGGAGGGGGCGTACATCACACGTATCGCCGTCTCCTTAGGGCTTGTTCCCCAGCAGGACCAATTATTCTCGGATGGGGGCATGGTGGAGCCGAGCTTTTTGACCTGTGCTACCCTGATCGGCATGCACGTAACGCGTGACTTCCCTGGGCTCGGTCTCCGACTTATAGGAGGGAACGGGCACGTGTTCACCCCCGCCGCTCTCCCAGACGAGCTACCAGAGTTGCTTCCGGAGCCGCCACAGGGTGAGGGTCAGCCGGCAAATGGTGATGCCGCAAAGGGCGAAGACGACGACGACACCGATGACGGCGATGGTGACCACGTTGAGCCACCACCACCTCTGCCGCCGCCTCCATTTCCGTTAGGTGCTCCGGCACAGCAGCTATAGCCATATGGGGTGCCTCAGTACCCCCAGCACGTATTCAACGACGAGCTCGATCCTGCTGTGGCACGTGCGTTACATGAGTTGGAGGGCCGGATGCAGGCGCGGATGGAGGCCGCTCACGGCCGTATGGAGCGTCTTCTCATGGAGGCGATCCAGGCATTCCGACGTGGTGAGCAGTCCGGTTCGGATCAGGGGGCGAGGACCTCAGGCACTCAGGATCCATAGGTATAGGATCGTTGTACTTTTGTTGTATTTTGATGGTTTATGTATTTTGAACAATTGCCTGTGTATGTACAAACTTATTATGTAATTAAATTTGCAGTTTCAGTTTATTTGTATTTGTGATTGTATATTTTAACTGTTTACATTGGTATGCTTGGTTACGTACAATCGATAATACTATATTAAGTTAAAAATGTGTTATGGTACGATATAAAAATAATACGATACTTAATGATATAAAAATAATAAAGATTTTAAAAATTATTAAAATAAAAATAACTAATAATAAACACCAATAACAAACCCAAAACACCAAAATCCCAACACAACACACAAAAAATAAACTTCAAAAATTCAGGGTGTCAATATGCATCGTATAGGCCTATACGATGCGTATGATGCCAGCCGCCAGACAACACCTACACCTGTCAGTCTTCAATGTTTTTTAACTTTTTCAATACGCATCGTATAGGTCTATACGATGCGTATTGAAAATCCAATATGTGCAAATAGATAATGAGGTGTGGGAATAGAATTCCCCAATAAAAATCTTATAAAATGGAAGTCAAATAGATATTGATATTTGATTGAATTAACTGATTAGGATTGAGATATTGTTTAGAGTTGACCCACATTGAAAATTCAGCCTTTTGTTTTTTTATTGATTATAAGATATTCTTTTCAATAAGATTTTCTTCTACATACAGTAAACCTTGATTAGAATTGTAGAATGTTTTATAGATTTGTGTATTAGACAGAGTTGTAGAATACAAATGATATAACTATACAAATTATTAAAAAAAAATTATATAACTGACGTGTTTTATTTACTATATTACAGTTAAAAAACTAACTTGAATTTATCACAACAATTGGTCTATGATAATAGGCAACACTGAAATACCATAATGGCACATGTAATACACGGGTTAAATAATATAAAAATGTGTAATATATAATTATATAT
Source organism: Helianthus tuberosus (assembly GCA_030545235.1). Taxonomy (NCBI): domain Eukaryota; kingdom Viridiplantae; phylum Streptophyta; class Magnoliopsida; order Asterales; family Asteraceae; genus Helianthus; species Helianthus tuberosus. Next base: position 84,884,537 of record CM060371.1, on the reverse strand, counting down.
ATATATATATATAGGAGAAGGATCCGATAGGAACCACCCTTTATTGCGAAAACCGTGAGAACCAGTGTGAACACAAACAGTAATACCTAAAAAAATCTAAAAAACACCCAAAAAAAATTTTTTACTATTTTTTTTGGAAAAATCACAATATTTCGTTTATAATAAAAAAAAATTCAAAATTTTTTTTTCGAGCCACAGTTATCCATGCACATGTGCATTTGTATCATTTCTTTGACAAATTCCGTAATTCATTACAAATATTAGACAATTGCACTTTCATTTACACTACCACGTGTAATACACTACTTTTTACGTTAACAAAATAAGAAATGCACATGTGCATCTATATGTATCAACATGAAATAAGGTGTGTTGGTACATGAAGGGGTATGGTCCCCAAAAGCCGCGCAGACCATTCAGGTCGCGCGCTGGACCATACTCCTTACTCAGCAAGCTGATCAATTTCCAGACCCGCGCGGGCTGTTCAAAGCAGAACATGGCCTCGCGCGAGGTCCAGACAAGAGAAAACATCAGTTATCACACTTAGTGTTTTAGATAAGAGCCTCCAGCTCCTACAACCCTACGCGGGCCAGTTACTTGCAAAGCAAGGGTCGCGCAGAAGTTACGGCGTAAGGCCACTTCAGAAAGTACACAAGGTACAAGTGGCAGAAGGGCGAGCCAATCGGCGTCCACCAGGCTGTGCTCTATCGAGCTCCACGATCCTCTGATGTACAGGAGACAATAAGTACACAAGGTCGCCGACGTGGCACCAATCAAGGGGCAGCGACACCTGCCCCACGATCTCCACTTACTTGCTGATGGCAGAGGGACAGCAAGGCCGACAACTGGGACACGTGGCTCCAATCATGGTGCGCCAGCACCGGAGATCTTCTAGAAGGCACTAACGGTCGATACCAGTGAGATAAGAAGGATATTCCCTGTTTGTCGCCTTCCGGCCCAAGGCCCATCAGCCCATCTCTTCTTACACCTCTCCGGCTATAAATAGAGACCTCCATGCACAGGTAAAACATTCTGCTCTCTTCACTCTCACTCTTAACACACACTTATTTCCTCAAAGCAGATACTTATTCTCACGCCGGAGTCTGATTAAGAGGGAAACCCCCATATTCCACTCTTAACGAGCTAACGGTGTTCTATTTTGCAGGAAGAACGGATCGAATCGAAGCTCAGGAAAGTTGAAGAAGATTAACCCTCATTTTTGAAACATAAACCAAACTAATTAACCCTAAAATTAGTTCCGTGTTTCTTCATTGGCGCCCACCGATTTTTACAATCACTTTCATCTTCTTTTTTCTGAGTTTTTTCAGTTCTCTTGATCATGGCTGGTCAAGGGATAATCCTGATTTCGATTTCGACACGAACTCCAATGTAGGTTTGGGGGAGGACAATCACAATGTCCAAGTCCAACCTATTGAGGAGAGAGGCGAAATCGAAGCAACAAACACTTGGGGACCCCGCGCGAGCATCACTCGAATCACTCCAACGGGAACCCTAAGAAGTCATGTCGCTGGTCCTTCAAACCCAGCTCCAAACCCGAACATTTCGGCGCTACTAGGGCTACCAGAAGGCGAAACTTTAGCCTCCTGGTACGCCAAGCAAATTACTACCATTAATGCTGCGTATCAGTCTTTGAGCGCACAACAAGCAATCTTGCAAGTAGAACCATCTTTGGTTACACCTCCGGGTCCAAGTCAAGGGGTGCACCAAACACCCCCGCAGCAGAATATTCAAGGACGAACCAACAGATCTCCTCCCCTGAGAAGGCCAAGCGTGCATGACACGCGCGACACACGTAGGGAGACAGGCAGTTATTATGACCATCCGTCAAATGTTCAAAGGGGTCCAGTTCATAGCCGGCTCGGGCCGCGCAACATGAACAACGAATGGGACGACACGGATCCGGATGATTATACTTGGCAAGAGGATGAGGGTTCCTCGGTTTTCAATCATCTGTAGAAAAATCATGAGTCTTACAAGCCAAGGCAGCGCATCGCATACAGTGAATAAGCAGAACGAGACTTCAGCCTCACCTATAGACCAGCTGTTAGTGCATATGTCTGTTGACTTCGTCTTATGTCTTGTATCGAGTCATATAACTAGAATAGATAGACCAGGACATGTTGTACGAGAGAAACGGGAAACAGACCTGAACCAGCTACCCCTCACGAAGTGGCTAGGCCACCTCGCACGAGGTGACCAAGTTCATGAGGTCTGGCAAAGTTCATGAGGTCTAGCCAAGTTCGTGCGACCTGGGCCAGCTCGTGTGGACTGGTTCATGGGGTCTGACATCTCCTATATATATGTGGTCTTGGGTCTTCATTTGTAACAATCTGATTCCGGAGACAAAGTGCTGCCGAAGTGTCGAAAGATCTGTAAACACTATCAAATCAATACGAACGGCAGTTAAAGTGATTCTACGTGTGAATCTAGCTGCTATAACATCAATACGTCTAATTCTGCCTTTCGTATTGATCGAGAATTCTTCTGAACGACTCGTTTGATCGAATCCCGATCCTACAAGTGGTATCAGAGCTCAGGAGGAAGAGTTCTTACCATTTCAGCTTGATTTCTTCAAAAAACAACTTCTTTCTACTCATTTTCTACACGTTTTTTCTCAAAATTAACCGTGAATTCATGGTTAATATGACCTGATTTTGTATTATAAGTTTATAACACGTAAAACTGAGTTTTAATCAATCTGTGAACAGATTAAACCATAAATTAGACCGAAAATTTGATAAAATTTGACAAAATCATGAACTTTTGGACTTAGAATTCTCAAACGAGGTGGATATTCATCCAAACCGTTTAAATTTTGAACCGAATTGTTTGATTTCTGTCCAAACCATTCGAAAAAACATTCAGGTTGTGTGAGAATTACAACAGATCGTTCGAAAGTGAAGCCAGGTCGTTTGAATATTAAGTTTCAGACCGCACGAGGAGGGTTAAGAACACCAGGCCGTTTGGTTGTATTACCAATTCGTACGGTGTGATCATCTGATCGTTTCAAATCTCCAGATCATACAAACCCAGCTCGTTTGAAATTCACCAGACAGCACGAGAAGAAGTCATTATACCAGACTGTTTGAAGAAGTTATTCAGATCGCACGAGTTTATCCAAATCGTTTGGAGAGTGTCAGGTCGTTTGAACATATCTCCAGGTCGTACGGTGTGAAACCTCAACTCGTGTGAAGTACCAGATCGTTTGATCTCAGCTCGTTTGAAACTCCAGCTCGCTTGAACATTGTGTTTTTGTATACCTTTTACATCGAAACATGGACAACGAATTTTATAATGCGTTTGCTACTGCCCCGGCTGCTCTAGTTACCATTGCTGAAACTGTTGGTATCGAGAATGAAACGGGAACTTTCCAAAAGCCTCCAAAGCTTATGTACATTGAGGACTTTAAAGAATGGCAAGACCGTTTTGAAAACTGGGTACAAGCAAACAAGTTTGATGCATGGGTGTCTTTAGAGAAAGATTATACTTTACCAAAAGATGAACTTGGAAATGAAAAACAATTAAGTCAATTTTTACCAGATGAAAAATTAAAATACACAAGTGAAAAAATGATGATTAGCATTCTCCAACAAGCGGTAAAAGAAGATATTTTTGTTTTGCTTCAACATGAGGGAACTGCTAGATCAATCTGGAGAGCGTTGATTAAAAAGTTTAAGGGTAGTGCCGATATGATAAAAAATAAACGAGCATTACTAAAGAAATCGTTTGATATGTTTACAGCTTTTGAAGAAGAGACGACTAGGAAGATTATCGAGAGATATTGTCATCTAGTCATGGAGATGAAAAGATTGGACATCAAGAAAGAAGATGAAGAATGGGTTGATAAGCTAGCCGATGCGCTACCACAGAATGAATGGGGAACAAATCTGTTGATTTTATAGCATAACCCGACAATTTGAAGATATGAATTTAAGTAGGTTTATCCAGAAGTTGGAAGAACATGAGCTATCAATTCGAAAAACTGCTACAATGAGAAGTCCGGGTGCTCAACAGGGTGTTAGTCTGTACTACAGAGAAAACATTGAGACTACTCCTAGTTCGAAGATTCAAACTGCATTCAGTGCTGAAAATTCTTCCGGAACAAATGCAAGCAATACAAATCAGAGCAGTGGATATTCTTCGTCTTATTCAAGTTTTGAACCAAATTTCTCGACACCGAGTTCTCAACAACAAAGTTCAACAAATTTTACCGGTCAAGTATTGCAATGCAATGTTGCATTACATATTCAAAATGGTCAAAAATTTTCTCCAGATATTGCAAAGCAACACATGGCATCTCTTGTCACTGTGTTAGAATCGTATGAAAGCTTAGTTGCTGGACGAATCGGAAATCCGATGCTTACTAAAGAGGATTATGATCAGATTGATTTTGAAGAACTTGAGTTGATGGACATCAAGTGGTGTTCAGCTAGCGTTTTGAGAAGAGCAGAAAAGTTCAAACAGATCACCGGAAGAGATGATCTTCGTGAAGCTGCAACATCCCAGCTAGGTTTTGACAAATCGAAGGTTACTTGTTTTCGTTGACGAGAAAAAGGGCATTTTAAACGAGAGTGTACAAACATAGAAGCAACCGGAAGACAAGATCCTTTAGGAAACAACGATTATCATAGAAAAGCAATTTATCATCAGGTTGCTCAACAACCATATCAACAACAATCTTCACACTCACGTACTATTCCGATTGAAGAATCAAAGGGTAAAGCTTGTTTTGGTCTGGTAGACCAAGAAGATGAAAGGATTCCGAAAGATTTCAATTGGGATGATTATGATCCTTCTAGACCTTCAGTTTCTAAAGCATTTGTTGCTCGAATCTTTGAAGATTCAACCTCGGAAGAAGAATCAATCAAATCTAAGAACAGTCCTAGAAGACAACCGATTTTTAAGTCTTCAGGAAGTGATGAAGACACTGATGACGAGGAAGAGTATATTAATAAAGCTAGAAAACAATTGGATCCTTATAGTTTTGATTTGTTTTTTGCAGACAAAATAGAGATATTGAAAGAGAAAAGGGCTGCTAGACTGAATAGAGAAATGGAAGCAAGAAGGGTTGCTGAAGAAAAGACTGAAGTTAAGATAGAAGCTGATAAGGCAAAAGTTGAAGAAAAACCGACAGAGAAGGTCGAGGTTGAAGAGAGTGAAGTGAAGATAGAAGTTGAGAAAGAACCGATTGTGATTGAAAAGGTGGTGGAGAAAATAGTTGAAAAAATCGTCGAAGTTGAAAAGATTGTAGAGGTTGAAAAACCTTGTGCAAAGTGTTTAGTACCTTGCAAAAATTGTGCTGAAAAAGATACAAAATATGCTGAATTAGAGAAGCTCAAAGAAAATTTGCTACACAATGTGAGAAGCATAAAGGAATCATATGATCTCCTAAGCAGCAAAGTGAACTTGTACAAAGTAGCTAGTGATGAGGATATCCAGATGAAGAATCTTCTGAAAGCAACAATTCTTCAAAAGCAAACTGCAATCAACAAATACATTGAGATTATTGTAGGGCTTAAACACGAATTGGCAGCAATGACGATCGAAACAGAAAGAGTGAATACTTTACTTCGAAGTTATCAAAGTTTGGAGTATGTTATTGATCGCATCTATCCTACCGTTGCAGCTCATAAGTATGCAGAAGATGAAGAAAATTCTGGTAAGAAAACTGGTTTGAATTATAACAGAGTACCAAATCCAATGTGGGATGGCTATACCCCCCGACACTTTGAAAAGGTGGCTGAAGCACTCAATCTGAATCTGAAATCCGAGTCTATCGATGGATTACCAGATGATATTGATGTCACCTTCACAGCGTCTGACACTGATCATGAGTCCGAGTTAATTAAGAAAGTGGTCGATCAAGTGTTGGATAAAGATGAAGAGTCAAAGTCAGAATCTAAATCTGAAAATTCGAGTTCATCAGACAAAAGTTCAAGTTCACTGGTCAAAAGGCTTTACAATAAAGATTTTCTGATGTCACAAAATAATTTGAATGACGAAACATTCAAAGTAGCATATACTTTGAATGATTCCGACAGATTATATTCTGATGAAGAATTTCCAATAAGAGGTGTTAAAACTGAAATGATTAACAAGGTTTTCAAATTAACAGAAATTAATATTTTTCTGAAATAAAAGATGTAGATCTTACTGAAAAACCTAAAAAATACACTTCAAGAGTTCAACAAAGATTGAACAAGAAAAAGGGTTACAGTTCTGGTTCAGGTTATCGAAAGAAACCAAACCATAACAGTAATTTCAAAAAGAAAGGATTAGGTTTTATTCCACCAGAAAATCATAAAAATTATAAAGAAGTTAAATCAAAAACTAAATTTGTTTCAGGAGCAAGTTCTGAAAAGGAGAAGGAGAAACCTTTCTGGAAACAGTCAAACAAGGAGTTTCTTGCCGAAAAGCAAAAGAATGTGTTGAAGGAATCTGAACCGAGAGTTGAAAGAAGAACCTGTTTCAGATGTCGAGAGGTTGGACATATTGCTTGTAATTGCTCATAGCCCACCAACACAAAACAGGGAGTTTCTTCTAACTCTAAATTGAAAGAGAAATATGTTGATAAAAAGGAACAACCAATAGAAAAATTTAAGGAGTTCAAAAATTTGACTTTCGAAGTTGGTGAAAGTTCGAAACATTTTTACAAAAGAAGAGCTAATTTAAACAAACAAAAATGGATTGTTAAGAAATCAGAGGTTGTTTCTGGCAATGAATCTGACTCGTCAAAGTCAGAGGAGCCATCTGTTGTGCTAAATGATGAGAATTCCGTTCCGATAATGGATGATGAAAATTTTCCACCATTGTCAACCAGAAACTTGAAATTAAAAATTGGTAAGATTGAGATTTCAGATCAATTCTTCTCTGATAAGAAAGAATTTGCTGCTGAAAAAGCATTTAATGGTAAAGTGCTACATATTTTTGGTAAGATGGCTGATGGGAAGGTAAAGGGAGTCAAAGAATTTTATGAATCGAAAGTTGTTAAACCAAATGATGATGGTTCACCCATGATTGATCAGGCATGGGTGAGATTCTTTAAAAAGTAAAATCCTGACTTGCCGGAGCTCCCAAGTTGGTAATCGTGGAGCATGAATCGGCATCATTCTTGAAAAATGTTTCTGTGAAAAACCTAAAAGTGATAGTTTTTACAAGTGGTTGAAAGAACAAAGTGATGAATGAATCCCCATGATGTGTGAAATCAACAAAACTAATTTTCCGGAAAAACCATTTTGATTAAAACAAACTTAAATTTTTTGAAATCATAATGGGAAAATAGTTTGTTGATATGGGGAGTTCTGATTGTTTAAGCCAAGAGAATGGAGAATTGAAACAATTCACATCAGTTTGTCATTTTATGTGTACAGTTTATTGCTTTTACTTTCAAATTTTCCCGAAAAATCAAAAATTGAAACATATTTTTTATTTTAGGGGGAGTAAAAAATTAAAATTTTGAAAATTTGAAAAATCCAAAAACATGATAAAATAAAAAATCCAAAAACATCGAAAAATCAAAAATGAGTTTTGTTGAGAAAAAGGGGAAATGATAGTACATCAGTAGACAATCACAGTACGCTAAAGAAATGGAATGTTTTAATGAGATAAACGGTCTCACTGATGATATGCCAGTACGTTTTTACACATTCAGTAGAATGATTTCGAGATATAAACCTAAATATTAATAGCTTTCTTATCTCGTGGGGAACATCTCTCGGATATATGGGTAACCCCCGAAATCTTGTTTGAGAGATTGCCTGATTCTGAGATACTAGGTCTTTATACTGCTTGATATCTGGGGTATTATACCTGGTCTTCTGATATTGCGGAAGCAATGGCCTAGACTTCATATAATACTTTACACGCTTTTAAAAGCTCACCCTCTGCATAAAAATTGAAAAATATCGAAAGATATGAATCAATTGCAGTTGAAGAAAAGATTCCTGTTAGTGCATGCGTCTGTCGACTTCGTCTTGTATCGAGTCTTGCATTGTTCAGGGCACGAAGATCGAGAAATCAAGTCAAGAATGTAATTCCGCTTGAAAGTGGTAATTCCGCTTGAAAGGAGCTAATTCCGTTGAGTGCTAATTCCGCTTGAAGCTGCTGATTTCGTTTGTAATTGTAATTTCGCTTGTAATGTGATTCCGCTTGAGTCAGGTTCAAGCGGAATTAGGAAGTCTATAAAAAGAGGATAGGTCGTGTCATTTGAAACGGAATTAGTTTGTGTGTTTCCGACGGCGAAGTTCTGTCGAAGTGTCTTCAGAACTATAATCGTATCAAAATCAATATACAAGACAGTTTTAGTGAATATCTTGCTGAATTCAACTCATCATGTATGTTTCCGCCTTTCATTTTGAGTAGAACGTCTCTGATCGACTAGTTTCAGGTCCGCACACGATCCTACATGTGGTATCAGAGCTCAGGAGGAGGAGTTCTGCAGATTTCAGCTTGATTTCATCTTGTTTTCTAACTTCTACACCTTCTTTTCTCAATTGAACAAGATTTAACGGATAAAATGGCCTGAATTTTTCACAACATAAGTGGAATTGTGTTTTAACAAACCCTTGAGAAAATTGGACCTAAAATCGAGCTATAACCTGATCAATTTGACAAAGCACTTAATTCCGTTTGAAAGTTGGAGGTAATTCCGCTTGAAAAACGTAATCTCGTTTGGTGATTCCGCTTCAAATCAGGGTAATTCCGTTTCAAATCGTAATCCCGCTTGAAAATTCAAACTGAATTAGTAATTCCGTTTCAAGTTGGTATTTCGTTTGAAAGTTCAAACAAAATTAGTTATTTCGCTTCAATTGGTTAATTCCGTTTGAAACTTAATTCCGTTTGAAGTTTGTTTGCAGGATAATCTCGTTTGAAAGAGTAATTTCGCTTGAAGGGTAATTTCGCTTGAGTTGTGATTTTGTTTGAAAGTGTTTGTTTTGTGAAACTTTTTGCCGAATCATGGAAGAAGAGTTCTATAACGCATTTGCTTCAACCCCGATTACTCCGGCTGCCATTGCTCAAAACATGAATGCAGAAAATGAAACTGGAACGTTGCAAAAACCCCCGAAACTCATGGGAATTGAAGAGTACCATGGCTGGAAAAATCGTTTTGAGAATTGGGTTCAGGCAAACCATCTGAGAGCTTGGGAAAGCATTGAAACAAAATATATTAGACCACAGACTGCTTTAAATGTTGATAAAATTATCTCAGAATTTTCAGACAAAGAGAGAGATAGTTATAAAGGAGAAAAAAATGATGATTAGTCTTCTACAACAAGCTGTCAAAGAGGATATATTTATGTTGCTTCAGCATGATGGTAGTGCTTTTTCAATATGGGAGGCACTTGAGAAGAAATTTGAAGGAAGTACGGAAATGATCAATAGCAAAAAATCATTATTGAAGAAAGAATTTGAGTTGTTTACAAGTATGCCAGGTGAATCTACAAAGACTCTCATTGAGAGATATTGTCATCTTGTGCGAACCATGTCTCAGTTGAAAATTACTAAAACTCCAGCATGAATGGGTTGAGAAGCTAGCTGATGCTTTACCTCAGAAAGAATGGGGTACATATCTCATGATTTTAAAGAATACAGGAGAGTTTAGTAGATTGTCAATTGGACAGTTTATTGAAAAGCTTGAGGGACAGGATCTTGAACAGCAAAAGATTGCCAGAATGAACAGCTCGAGCAATCAACAAGACATCAAATTGTACTATAAAGGAAATGTTCAAACTGTGGAAGCAAGTCCAAAGATCCAAACTGCTTTTAGTGTAGGAAATTCATCTGGATCAGTCAGTCAAAGTTCAATCAACACTAGTGGATTTTCAAATGTCAATCCTCCAAGTGTTCAAAGTGCAAATTTTGGTAATGGACATATGATTCGGTGCAATGTTGCATTGCATCTTCAAAATGGTCAGAATTTTTCTGAAGAAGTTGTTAAAAGTCATACGGCATTACTGGCTACTGCTTTGGAATCTTATGAAGGATTGATTGCTGGAAGAATTGGTAATCCTATGTTAACCAAGGAAGATTATGACCAGATTGATGCAGAGGAATTGGAGCTTATGGATATTAAATGGTGTTTAGCAAGTGTTCTGAGGAGAGCTGAGAAATTCAAAATGATTACCGGAAGAAATGATTTCTTAGATGCACATGTTTCTACTTTAGGTTTTGATAAATCTAAAGTTACTTGTTTTCGATGCAGGGAGAAAGGTCATTTCAAAAGAGAATGCAAAAATCAAGAAGAAAATGGAGCAAAGAATCCGTTTGGTGTCCATGATTACTATCGAAAAGCCATATATCAACAAGTTGCTCATCAACCGCATCAACAAAAAAGATTCACAAACTGGTCATGGGAAAATGATCGAAGATGCAAACAAGAAAGCTTATTATGGTATCATTGATCAAGACGATGAGAAAATGGCTCCATGATTTAGCTGGGATAAGTATGTGGATGAGAATGGGGAGTTTAAAGCTTTCATTGCTAAAATTGTTCAAAAGCCAGAATTGATGAAAGAATGGATAGCAGTGTTATCTGATGAAGAGAAAAGTGAAGATGAAGAATATGTTTCTTCTGAAAACAGTTCAACAGATACTAGTGATGATGATGAAGAAGTTGAACAGATAAACATTGGAAAAACTCATCTATCTTCTGACAGTTTTGAATTTTATTTTGCAGATAAATTGAAGAAACTTAAAGAGAGAAAAGCTGCAAAAGAAATGAAAGAAGTTAAGGTTGTTGAGAAGATAGTTGAAGTGGAAAAAGTTGTTGAACTCGAGAAGATTGTGGAGATTGAAAAGATTGTTGAAGTCACAAAACCTTGTCTTACATGTTTGGAACCTTGCAAACAATGTGAAGATAAAGATGAAAGGTTTAGTGAACTTGAAAAGTTAAAAGAGAAGTTGTTGTTTGATGTCAAGAATTTGAAAGAATCGTACGATGTATTGAACAAAACTGTGAATAGTTTGCAGAAGACAAACTCTGAAAGAGAAGATGCTTTGACAATGATGAATGCAACAATGATGTCTAAGCAGAAAGAGATCATTTACTACATTGAAGAGTGTGCTAAGTTGAAGCAGGAGTTGGAAATTGAAAACGTTGAAAATGAAAGAATCAAATGACTACTGAAAAGTTATTCAAGTTCTGATTACTTAATTGACAGAATTTATCCAACTGTTGCAGGTTTTGAAGTGTTTGAAGACAAGAATCCGAAGAAAAAGGATACTGGTAAGAAACAGAGTGTCAGTTATAACAAGTGTCCGCCTCCAATTTGGGAAGGGTATCCGTCTAGAAAACCGAATGAGGAACAAGTAAAAAAGGCAGTCAATATAAAGTTGGAGTCCGAGATAACCGATGTATTACCAGAAAATATTGACATCACATTCACAGCGTCCGACATAGATCATGAGTCTGAGTTAATAAAAAGGATGGTCGATCAGGTGTTAGATAAGGATGAGGAGTCCGAGTCAATGTCCGAGTCCAGGAATTCGAGTTCGTATGTCAGGAGTTCAAAGTCGTCGGGAAAACGGGTTTATAACAAAGAATTTTTGTTGTCAAAATCCAATTTGAATGATGAAACATTTGAAGTGGCATACACTTTGAATGATTCTGACAAATTATATTTTGATAAAGAATTTCCAATAAGAGGTGTTAAACTAAAAATGATCAAAAAGGTTTTCAAACTAACAGAAATCAATATTTCTAAAATAAAAGATGTAAATCTTACTGAAAAACCTAAATCTTACACCTCAAGAGTTCAACAACGTTTAAACAAGAAAAAGGGTTACAGTTCTGGTTCTGGTTCTGGTTTTCAAAAGAAACCAAACCATAACGGTAATTTCAAAAGGAAAGGTCTTGGATTTATTCCACCAGAAAATTATAAAAATGAGAAAATTTCTAAAACAAATACAAAATTTGTTTCAGGGACAAGCTGTGAAGAGGAATCAAAAAGCTCATTCTGGAAACAATCAAACAGAGAATTCCTTGCCAAGAAGCAAGAGAGAATGAAGAATGGAGATTTTCAAAGAAAGGAGACTAGAACCTGTTACAGATGTCAAGAAGTTGGTCACATTGCCTGGAACTGTCCTAAGGCAACCAACACAAAACAGGGAGTTTCTGAAAAACTTAAAGAAATAGTTGTTGATAAAACCGAACTACCAACTGAAAGATTTAAAGTGTTTAAAAACTCTACATATGAAGTTGGTAAGTGTTCAAAAATATTTTACAAGAAGAGGGGAAATCTTGACAACCAAGCTTGGGTTGTTAAGAAATCAGATGAAAAATCTGGCGATGAATCTGATTCCACAAATTCAGAGGAGCCACAAAGTGAGATAAAACTGGAAACATCAGTACCGCCAATGGATGATGTCAATTTTCCACCATTGCGGGCTGAAAATTTTAAATCAAAAGTTGGAAAAGTTGAGATTTCAAATCAATTCTATTATGAGAAGAAGGAATTCGATGTTGAAAAAGTTTTTAATGGAAATGTGAAAAAGATTTTTGGGAAAATGGTTTAGGGAAAGGCCAAAGGGGTAAAAGATTTTTATACCACAAAGAAAGCAACTTACACCCCGAGTAAAACTGAGGAGAAAACATCCAAGTTCAGCGAAGCTTGGATGTCTGTCTTTCATATGTAAACAGTTTGACCTGCTGGAGCTCCCAGATTGGTAAGCGTGGAGCAGGAACCGGCATCATTCTTGAATATGTTTGGTTGGTAAATCTACAGGTGGTATTTTTATATTGTTATTTTTTACTTTACAAGTGGTACGGTTGGTAAGTGAATCTTCTAGTGATTCAAAAGGTAAATCAAGGTCATTAATTTGAACTTGATTTAACTTTCATTCAAATGTTTGAAAGAACAAAGTGATGAAGTGATCCCCTAACCTACATGTGGTTTATGATGAAAACAAAACTTATTTTCCGGAAAAATCATTTTGGTTAAAACAAACTTGAGTGTTTTGAAATCATTATGAGAAAATGTTTTGTTGTGAGGGGGAGTTCTGATTGTTTATGTCAAGAGGATGGCGAATTGAAGCGATTTGATATCAGTTGTCACTTTACTTGTACCGTTTGTTTTCAAATTTCTTTTAAATGTGTTTGAATTTTAGGGGGAGTAAGAATGTTTAGAAAATCCAAAAACTTTAGAAAATTTGAAAAAGTAAAAAACATGATAAAATTGAAAAAGAGTTTTGTAGTATAAAAGAGGAAATAATAGTACATCAGTGGACGATCACAGCATGCTAAAGAAATGGAAAGTTAAATGTGATAAACGGTCTCACTGATGATATGCCAGTAGGTTTTTGCACATTTAGAATATTGTGACGAGATATAAACCTAAATTTCAAACTTGCTTATATCGTGGGGAACATCTCTCGGATATATGGGTAACCCCCGAAATCTTGTTTTAAAGGTCCCTCTTTCTGAGATGCTAGGTCTTTATACTCAGTGATATTTGGGGTATTATCCCGGGACTTCTGATTTTGCGGAAGCAATGGCCTAGTCCCCGGAGAATACTTTCTGCTTGCTTGAAAAATAGCCCACCCTCAGTACAAAAAATGATGAAACATTGCAAAATGCTAATCATGTGCTGTTGAAACAAAAGATCCTCTAAAGGGGACACACCAAAAGTCGAAGCCGTCATCTCTCTGCTGAACGGAAGTTCTGACCTGAGCTCTCACGGCCCTCGCAATTTAACCCTTTACAGATATCATCTGTGGTATACTCACTTGTAAGACTGAATATTGGGATCTGGATACGGGAGTATATTCTGAGGTGGGACACGCGAATAAGTTTAAGTCTTTAAAACATTAATCTCGTATCTCGAAACAGTTGAACTTTGTGTAAGAATTTAAGTGGATCAGTATACTGACAATCTAAGTGAATCGTTTAGAACTTAAAATGTTTAAAGCTTAACGGTGTTGGTGATTTGTCTCAGAAACTGATATGATCCTCTTACACAAACTCACAAAAATATTGTCTGTAAATATTTCTTTACTGCATTTCATTCTAAATTCAAAATTCCAAAAAGATTTTTAGTGTGTTTTAGTAGAAATTTTGAAAAATTCAAAAAGATTTTTGATAACTGATATTGAAGAACCGATCTTCAAAATTCCAAGTGCTAAACATGATAAGCATGTTGTGAGGGGGAGTTTGTGTTTAAATGTTTAAATGAAAAATGTTGTGTTTGTGTCCACAAGTGGTTCATCAGAGTTTAAAGCTGTTATAATTTTTTCTACCTCACAATAAATGTGATGTTGTTAAAAGAATTTTGTAAAATTTGAAAATTTACTTTTGGGTAGAGGATGTGCAGGATAGCCTGGATTCTGAAGTCTGAGTATAGAGCCAGGTTACAATCCTGATCCTGTGAAAGCCAGATTATGATCAACATCCGAGGAAAGAATGTTCGAGGGGAGTCTGTTGATGCTGAAGAAGAGAAAGAGATAAAGTTTGAGGATGCTTACACTGCCAGATACTTTGAAGAGAAGCCCGAAGACTGATAAAGACTGAAGACGTTGAAGACTCGACACTTAAGACTCGTCAACATCCGAGGGGGGGTCTGTTAGTGCATACGTCTGTCGACTTCGTCTTGTATCGAGACTTGCATTGTTCAGGGCACGAAGATCGAGAAATCAAGTCAAGAATGTAATTCCGCTTGAAAGTGGTAATTCCGCTTGAAAGGAGCTAATTCCGTTTGAGTGCTAATTCCGCTTGAAGCTGCTGATTTTTTTTTAATTGTAATTTCGCTTGTAATGTGATTCCGCTTGAGTCATGTTCAAGCGGAATTAGGAAGTCTATAAATAGAGGATAGGTCGTGTCATTTGAAACGGAATTAGTTTGTGTGTTTCCGACGGCGAAGCTCTGTCGAAGTATCTTCAGAACTGTAATCGTATCAGAATCAATATACAAGACAGTTTTAGTGAATATCTTGCTGAATTCAACTCATCATGTCTGTTTCCGCCTTTCATTTTGAGTAGAACGCCTCTGATCGACTCGTTTCGGGTCCGCACACGATCCTAAAATTCCCTAAAGGGAACACACCTAAAGTCGAGCCTTCATCTCTTTGACTGAACGGAAGTTCATACCTGAGCTCTCAAGGTCTCGCACTAACCCAGATACAGATATCAAATTGGTATACTCACCTGTAAGATTGAATCTAGGGAATTTTGATACGGGGGTATATTCTGAGGTGGGACACGCGAATAAGTTTAAGTCTTTAAAACACTAATCCGTATCTCGAATCGATTGAACTTTGTGTGAAAATTTAAGTGGATCAGTATACTGACAATCTAAGTGAATCGTTTAGAACTTAAAGTGTTTAAAGCTCAACGGTGCTAGTGATTTCTCAAAAACTGATATGATCCTCTTACACAAACTCACAAAAATATGTCTGTATATAATATATTTCCCAAAATTCAAAAAGATTTTCAGTGTGTTTTAGTATAAAATTTTGAAAAATCAAAAAGATTTTATTTCATCTTATTTTCGACAACTGATGTTGAAAAGCTGATTTTAAAAAATTCCAAGTGCTAATCATGATGAACGACAGTGGGTTGGGAGAGTGTGTTTGAAATGAAAAATGAAGTTAAAGTTTGAGATAATTTGAGAAATGTTTTAAGATAATCTTACAAGTGATGTTTTGAGGCTGATTTTACTGTTAGTTTATCAAGGTCATTAATTTGAACTTGATACAACTGTTGTTGATGTTGAATGATATCTATAAGTGGTTTCTAAATTTGTTAAATTTTAACAATTGTGAAATTTACTTTTGGGTAGAGAATTGTGCAGGTTACCAGGTTCCTGATCCTGTTGCTACGGAAAGCCAGGAGACGTTCCTGAATCTGTGAAAGCTGTAGAGCCAGATCCCCGATTCTAAGCCTGAGCAGAGGTTAAGCCAGGACACGATCTTAGAACGTGTGCTATGCTAGATTACGATCCCGGAACAACTTAAGGGGGAGTCTATCAGCAAAGGGGAGTCTGAAGATTGAAGATCTCAGAGTAAGGAGGAGTCTGAATGCTAGAGATCCAGACTAAGATTCTTGAACAAAGCTCGAGGAAGATGCTAGTGATGCTGATGAGCTTAAGGAATCAAGAGATCTGATCAAGAGAGAGAAGAGAGAAGATCACTGAGCCAGGATTCGGATCCTGGGCATGTGAGGATGCTTACAGAGAAAGATACTTTGGAGAGAGCGAGAAGACCGATCAAGATGGAAGACTCGACACACTGAAGACTCGTCATCATCCAAGGGGTAGTTTGTTAGTGCATATGTCTGTTGACTTCGTCTTATGTCTTGTATCGAGTCATGTAACTAGAATAGATAGACCAGGACACGTTGTACGAGAGAAACGGGAAACAGACCTGAACCAGCCACCCCTCACGAAGTGGCTAGGCCACCTCTCACAAGGTGACCACGTTCATGAGGTCTGGCAAAGTTCATGAGGTCTGGCCAAGTTCGTGCGATCTGGGCCAGCTCGTGTGGACTGGTTCGTGGGGTCTGGCATCTCCTATATATATGTGGTCTTGGGTCTTCATTTGTAACAATCTGATTCCGGAGACAAAGTGCTGCCGAAGTGTCGAACGATCTGTAAACACTATCAAATCAATACAAACAACAGTTAAAGTGATTCTACGTGTGAATCTAGCTGCTATAACATCAATACGTCTGATTCCGCCTTTCGTATTGATCGAGAATTCTTCTGAACGACTCGTTTGATCGAATCCCGATCCTACACCAGCTGAAGCTGCAGAACATTCGAAGTTCATTCCAAAGATTGCTCTAGCCCCGCTATCCAAAGAAAAATTGCCTCCAACAGTGGGAAAGTTCAATGGTCTAACTGACCCAGACGATCATGTTCGAGTATTTACAAGCGTTGGTGTTATGGGAGGATGGAACATGCCAAGTGGTGCCATCTGTTTATCCAGACCTTCACAGGGGCTGCTCTCGCCTGGTTCGACAGCTTTCCGCCTGCAGAGATCACGTCATGGGTCGACTTCAGAACCCAATTTGTAAATCATTTCACCAGCAAAGACGTTATCAGCGCGACACGGCTGAGGTAACAGACATCTTGCGCAGAGACAACGAGGGGCTAGAAGATTTCATCACTCGCTTCAACAAGGAGTGTTTAGAGATTGGTGGTGTAAATGAACAATTGATGCGCGCTCACTTCAAGAAAGCCATTCGATGTGATAGTCTCATCAGGACTATCACAGGGAAAGACGATATGCCCAAGGAATGGAACAAACTCATGGAAGCTGCGAAGATAGTAGCGCAAACCGAAGAATCATTGGCCGGTACCAAAAACCCTTACACTGAAGATCGATTTTCCAAGGGAAGCTCGCGCGATAACAACAGGCGAAACAAAAACAGAAACCCTGGATGGAAAGTAAACCAGTCCAACGGTTATGATGAAAGACCTCACTTTAGAGAGGACGCGCGAGACACAATTAACCGCATTGGTTATCGACAGGCAGTCAGGAACGAGAATCGAGAAAAACACTGGACTCCGCTCATTAAAACACCAAAAGAGGTGCTCATGACGGAGAATCATGACTTCAAGGCACCAAAGCCTATGGCAAACAAGAAGAGGCAAGACCCGAACCTGTACTGCGATTTTAATAAGGATACAGGTCATCTGACAGATGACTGTATCAGTCTAAGGCAAGAAATTGAGAAAGCGCTGAAGAGCAGAAATTTAAGCCATCTGGTAAAAAATGTGTGCAAGGAGACGCGCCAGATTCAAAGGAATGATGATGGAAACCAGAAGAAGGTTAGGCGCTTAGAGACACACATGGTTAATGGACCAAGGTACAGCACTAGAGACAAAGGAAAGCGCCCATTCGAACCAGCTTGGCAAGAGCAACAAGTCATCTTTCCGGTAGTACGCGGGGGACCACGTGCCACGCGCCCCGTTGTCATTACCGGCATCATAGGTCACTATGAAACAGAATACATCTTCATTGATCCCGGGAGTACAGCTGATATCATTTATGAGTAATGCTTCAATCAGTTCGATGATGAAGACAAAGCGCGCCTTGAGCCTGTCGACTATCCTCTTTCGGGATTCTGCAATGAGATGGTCTTCCCACTAGGCCAGATTAGTTTCCCCGTCACGCTATCTGACGGGAAACATTAAAGAACTACAAACGTCAACTTCATGGTGATGCCAGTCAAATCAAGGCATGATGTTTTAATTGGGAGAGAAATCCATGGAGAAATAAACATGGTAACCTCCACACCCCACTCAGCCATTGGCTTCCCAACTGAGACGGGGGTGACGATTATCTATGCAAAGAAAGAGGTAATGGTAGCTGAGGATGCACGCCCAGTCAAAGCGCCAAAAATTTCAACAACCGAGCCAGAAAAATGGGTCTTGAACCGCAAGTACCCAGAACAGACGGTGACGATAGGCCATGCAATCTCACCAAATATCAGGACGCACCTCAAGCAGTTACTGTTCAGGAACATGGACATTTTCGCCTGGACTCCGGCCGACATGACCGGTGTCCCGCGCGACGTCACTGAACATTGTCTGAACACTTATCCCTCTGTCGATCCAAAAGTGCAAAGAAGGCGCAGCCTAGGGGCGGATAAGACTAAAGCTATTAATGAGCAAGTTTGTGAGCTGCTAAAGGCAGGAATTCTAAGGGAGGTGCGCTATCAAAGTTAGGTTGCAAACCTTGTTATGGTCGAGAAGTCTACTGGAGGATGGCGCATGTGTGTTGATTATACTGATCTCAATAAGGCATGTCCCAAGGATTGTTATTCGCTGCCCGAGATCGACAAGAAGATAGACTCTCTCGCGCCATATAGGTGGAAATGTTTTTTGTATTGCTACAAAGGGTATCCTCAAGTCCAGATGGCAATGGAAGATGAAGATAAGACAGCGTTCCGCACTGACATCGGAATTTTCTATTACACAAAGATGCCCTTCAGGCTCAAGAATGCTGGCGCAACCTACCAGCGACTCATGGACACAATATTTGTTGAAGATATCGGGAAGCATATTGAAGTATACATTGATGATCTCGTGATCAAGATTCCCGAGGAGGACCAGATGTTAAAGGACATAGAGAAGACATTCAATTCCCTAAGAAGCGTGAACATGAAGCTGAATCCAGCAAAGTGTTCTTTTGGTATGGAGGAAGGCAAATTTTTGGGCTTCGTGGTTACCAACGGCGGTTTCAAAGTTAACCCTGAGAAAGTTCAAGCTATCGAGCGGATCCCGTCGCCGCGTACGATCAAAGAAATGCAGAGATTAGCAGGCCGCCTAGCCGCGCTTAATTGATTTTTATCAAATCACGCCGCAAAATCTTACCCTTTTATTAGTACCTTGCGCAACTGTGTGAAAAAACAAGAATTCAAATGGACACCAGAAGCAGAAGCTGCCTTCCAACAAATGAAGGAGTGTTTGATCAAGCTCCCTACATTAACCGCGCCATTCGAGAAGGAACCGCTCATTCTGTACTTGTCTTCTTCGGACAAGGCAATTGTGTCGGTATTGTTGGTGGAAAGAGATGGAGTTCAAACTCTAATTTACTATGTTAGTAGGGTGCTTACAGATCCAGAAACAAGATATTCAACCATGGAAAAGTTAGTGCTCGCACTGCTACACGCCTACAGGAGGTTGCGCAGATATTGTACTGGGCATGTAATCACAGTACTCACTAACTTCCATATCGGTACAATTTTGCAAAAGCCAGAGACGTCAGGTCGCTTGGCAAAGTGGGCAATCGAACTGGGGGGGCACAACATTCTGTACAGGCTGCGCCCAGCCATTAAAGGTCAAGTATTAGCGGACTTCATCACAGAAGTCCCAGAGGATAAGATCAAAGATTGTGAAGTTGTTGATACTCATCAAAGATACATCAGAAGGATTGTGGTTGCTGTATACTGACGGAGCCTCGAACGAGGACGGCGCAGGAACGGGATTGCGCCTTGTTAGCCCTGAGAAGCATGAGTTCACCTATGCAATCAAGTTAGATTTCAAAAACACCAACAACGAGGCAGAATATGAAGCGTTTTTGGCAGGCTTGCGCCTAGCCATCAAGATGGGAGCTCAAAACTTACAAGCGCATGTCGACTCTCTGCTGATTGCAAGTCAAATCAATGGGTTATATGATGCGAAGGGTGAAGTTATGGCCTTGTACTTAGAGCAAGCGAAGGAGTTGCTTCAGCAGTTCAAATCATACAAGGTTGTTCATATCAACAGATCAGAGAACAAACCAGCAGATGCGCTAAGCAAGCTCGCTTCAACGGCCTTCCAACACCTCGCCAAGGATGTAAGAATCAAAGTCTTAAAAAACCCATCTGTTTTATTGTGTCAAGTCAATGTAATCGAGATAAGGCCACCATCATGGATGACCCCTATCATTCAATATCTTCAAGAAGGAATCCTCCCTGAGAACATGGCAGAGGCCAGAAAGATACAAAACAAAGCGCTGTTCTATGAGATGAATGGAGGAATTTTATACAGAAGATCCTTCTTAGGGCCACTACTGCGTTGTGTGGACCCTCAAGATGCAAGTTACCTGATCAGGGAGATTCACGAAGGCATCTGCGGCATTCATGCGGTCCCGCGCATGGTTGTCGCGAAGATAATGAACGATGGTTACTATTGGCCAGGGATGCACGTTGACACTCTAAAGGAGCTGCGCAAATGCGACTCCTGTCAAAGGCACGCCCCCAAAACCCTGTGCCCAAAAAATGATCTCATCCCTGTGTCTACGGCCTGGCCTTTCCAGTAGTGGGGGATTGATATGGTGGGACCTTTCCCTGAAGCTCCTAGAGCTGTGAAGTTCATAATTGTTGCCGTTGGTTACTTCACCAAATGGGTGGAGGCCAAAGCAATCGCTTCAACTACTGCAATGATGGTGCGCAAGTTCATATGGGAACACATCATTTGCAGGTTTGGTCTCCCACTCAAGATTGTAACCGATAATGGCACCAATTTTGCTTCTGAAAACCTTCAACAATGGATGAAAGAGATGAATATCGAGCACACTTTCTCTTCCGTTGCGCACCCTCAAGGCAACGGCCAAGTAAAAAGTGTCAATAAAAGTATCGTCGAAGGGATAAAGGCCCGCCTGGGCACTAAGAGAAGAGGCTGGGTAGATGAGCCCCCAAGCATCCTGTGGGCTCATCGAACCATGCCATAAACAAGCACTGATGAAACCTCTTTTAGCCTGGTCTACAGCTCCGAGGTGGTTATCCCGGCTGAGATTAGCCTCCCCTCACCGCACTTGACAGCGGTTATGTTGGATCGTGTTTGTGACCCTAAACAGTCAGTAAAGGCAGTTCATCTTCGTTTACAGAGGCGGAATCAAAGTAAACAAAGTCACAACAGCTTGTTTCCTTTTCAATTCTTTTGTATTGTTAATTCCTGAGTCTTTACAATGAATCTGATGAAATTTTGGCAGTACCTTGACTCACACACAATGATCTCTATCCTGTTCGCTTCAAATGACACACCACATCAACTATATATATAGGTGTTGCTAGTTCGCTTGAATGTGTATCATGTCTGTTCAAGCGAACTGACATGTTGTTGGTTTCGCATGAACATGACATGTTGTCATTTCAAGCGAACTCACCTACAATTACATATACAAACCCTAATTTCAACTCTATTGTGTGTTCGTTCATCCTATCTAGACAAAAGACTCAATTAAGACGTAGTTAACAGACATTCAGTGCACCAACAGACTCCCCCTTGGATGTTGACGAAGTCTTCAGCGTCAAGTCTTTAGTCTTTGTCTCTCTCCAAATTAATTTATCATTGTAAAAGCTCTCTTCAATCTTTATCTTCAACCTTTAATCTTCAATCTCCCCTTTGATTGTTGATCCAGAATTCTGACTCCCCCTTTCGCAAACTCCCCTCTCTCGATCAGCTAGGGATTAAATTCTAGTTCAAACTTTGACATTTTGTTCCATGGGGAACTTGATTCCTGCATATTCTCTTCCCAAAAATAAGATATATGACAATAACAGTTTCAATCCAAAACTTACCTTTCAACTCTCAGTGTTAGAAATCCACTTAAGTATTCAAGTCCAAGTTAATGACCCTGATTACTCAATTAATCTACCAAGTCCAACTTAGTGACCTTGGTTGATCAGAGATCAATCACACTGACATTTAGTTCAATTTGTTTTTCTGAAAATTTACAAGTTTCAAATTAATGAACTTGCTTTTAACTTTTCAACTTCACAATCTTATCATGTTAAGCTCACGACTCATCCTCCAGTCCAGAAACTTCCTGCATCTGCTTTCAGCTTTTGAGTCCGAAGATCAACTCTCCACTTTGGTTTGTCGGAAAATAAAGCAGAAGTATAAAATCTTTTTGGATTTTTAATAAAGCTTCTAAACTAGAAATGAAATACAGAACTAAAATGCAATGAAAGTAAACTATTTACAAACATATTTTTGTTTAAGCGTGTTAGGGAATCATATCAGCTATTCGACAAGTCACAAGTACCGTTAAGCTACAATTTCATACTCAGAATTAAACAATTCGCTTAGATTGTCGATATACTGATCCACTTAAATTCTCACACACATTTCAAACTGTCCAGGATACGGATTTAATGTTTTAAAGACTTAAACTTATACGTGTGTCCCACCTCTTGAATATACTCCCGTATCCAGATCCCAATATTCAGTCTTACAGATGAGTATACCACAAATGATATCTGTAAGGGGTTAATAAATTATGAAGAATCATGAGAGCTCAGGTCAGAACTACCGTTCAGCAGAGAGATCATGATTCAACTTTTGGGTGTGTCCCCTTTAGAGGATCTTTTGATACAACAGCATTGATTAGCAATTTTATTGTCTTCATCATTTATGCTGAGGGTGATGCTATGTTTCAAGCATTGCGGAAAGTATTATTCGGGGACTAGGTCAGAACTTCCATTCAGCAGAAGTCCCGGAATAATACCCCAGATATCACTGAGTATAAAGACCTAGTATATCAGAAAAAGGAATCTTTCAAACAAGATTTCAGGGGTTACCTATATATCCAAGTAGTGTTCCCCACGAGATAAGCAAGTAAAGATTTAGATTTATATCCCGAACAAACCTACTAAATGTGTAAAAACCTATCGGCACATCATCAGCGAGACTGTTTAATGCATTTAAACATTCCATTTCTTTAGCATACCGTAACTGTCAAGCCGATGTACTATCATTTTCCCTTTTTACACAAGCTCTTTTCTGGTTTTCTATTGTTTTTGGATTTTGAAAATATCTCATGTTTTTGTATTTTTGTCATTTTTTTATGTTTTTGTATTTTCTGAGAAATATTACCCTATACTCCCCCTAAATACCAAAACAAGTAAAAAATCGACAAACCATTGCAGATTGCTTCTCAACATCATCTACAATGTCTCCTTCATCAACGCCAATGATCTCTTCCAACACCGATAAAAGCTTCATACCATTCAGTTTTAGCAAATACTGAAAACGTGTTTTATCAAATGCTTTGGTATGTAAATCAGCTTTTTGTTCATCAGTGTGGATTTTCTCAATTTGTATCAACTTCTTCTCGAAACAATCGCGAATGAAATGATGACGAATCTCAATATGTTTGGTTTTAGCGTGATGAACAAGATTTTTAGTAATGTTAATCGCTGCCTCATTATCAACAAAGATAGGGGTGTTTAGAAATTGCAAACCGTAGTCGCGCATCTGTTACTGGATCCACAAGATCTGTGAGCAGCAACTGCTAGCAGATACATACTCCGCTTCACATGTGGATAAAGCCACAGAGGTTTGCTTTTTGCATTGCTAGGTGACCAATCGTGATCCGAAAAACTGGCACCCTGCTGTTGTTGATTTAGCATTAACTTTGCAGCTTCCGAAATCCGAATCGGAATAACCTTCAAGCGTGAATTCGCCATCTTTTGGATACCACAACCCCAACGATGGAGTTCCTTTTAGGTAGTGTAATATCCTTTTGACTATTACCATGTGCGATGCTCTCGGGTTAGATTGAAATCTTGCTGCGAGGCAGGTTGGGTACATAATATCGGGTCTTGAAGCTGTCAAATACATCAGCGATCCGATCATGGAACGATACATCGTTTCATCTACCTTCTCTCCGGTGAGATCAGGGTTTATCCCATGATTCGTTGCTAATGGGGTGGAGGCTGGAGTAGAACCTGACATCCCGAATTTCTCCAAGATAACATGAACGTACTTCGTTTGATGTATGAAAATTCCTTTGGGTAGTTGATCAACCTGCAGTCCCAAAAAGAATTTCATCTCACCCATTGATGACATTTCGAATTTTTGCTTCATAACTCGTTCAAAATCTTTGCACAAATTCTCATTTGTGACCCAAATATGATGTCGCCCACATATATTTGAACTATCAGAAGATGTCCGTCGACCGCTTTGGTGAAGAGAGTGGCATCCACTTTTCCACGGATGAAGTTGTTAGTTAGTAGGTGTTGAGACAATGTCTCATACCAGGCTCTCGGGGCCTGGTGTAAACCATACAGCGCTTTATCCAGCAAATAAACCTTGTCTTTGTGGATTGGATCGGTGAAGCCCGGTGGCTGACCGACATATACCTCCTCTTTTACCTTCCCATAGAGAAACGCCGATTTATCATCTAACTGATAAACTTTGAAATTTTTCCAAGACGCAAATGCTAGGAAGATTCTGATCGCTTCTAGTCGAGCAACTGGAGCATATACTTCAGTAAAATCTATACCCTCCTGCTGACTGAATCCCTGGACTACGAGTCGAGCTTTGTTACGAACTACAACTCCTCTATCGTCTCTCTTACACTTGAACACCCACTTGGTGTTTATCTTCCTCTGACCATCAGGTAAGTCTACTAACTTCCACACACCTAACTTCTCAAACTGACTCAACTCTTCTTGCATAGCATTGACCCAAGAATCTTCAGTTAGCGCCTCTTTGTATGTTCGCGGTTCGATCTGCGAAATAAAACAACTTAGTGATGTTAATGCACTTCAGGTGATAAGTGCATGCCTTCCAATTGTTAGGGTCTTTATTGTACATGTCTTGAAACTTAGTCCAAGGTTTATCCTTGGACAATTTGTCCAAGTTTATGTCTAGACTTTTGTCAGGGGTTTATGTTAGGGACAAAAGTCAGGGTTTTAGTGTAGTTTGTTTTGTCTGGGCTTCTAGTATGTCTTGGAGTCCGGGGTTTGTCTTGTATATATACCTTTATGTGGAATAGACAAGACGGCGATTCTTTGTGAAATTCTGTGCACCTTTCTAACCCTAATTATTGTGTGTGTTTTGTCTGGCGGCTACTGTGTGTGACGTCAGTCATCTTCCTCATCAAGAATACTCTGTGTATTCTTGATTTCTCTCACAGATCTTTGCATTCTAGTGTTTCATCTACAGTGGTTGATCATCAGGTGGATTCCGCACACCTGTTGGTTGCATTAGCTGAGTGAGATCTTGGATTAGGAGGCCTTACAAGTGAAAATTTAGTTTGTAAAGATGCTACTGTAGAATAAAAACAAGTAAGGCCTTGGTCAATTTGACGTCTAGTGCGAACGCCTGTTTGCAATTCTCCAATGATCAGCTCTTCTGGATGGTATGAAAGAGTTCTCGGCATTACTTCGCCTGAAACATCTACCTCACCTTCCAGATTAATAACATTCTGATTTGCACCTTGTTCACTGACTGGGTTTGTTTGACTTGAAATCTGAATTTGCTCCCCCTCAGAATCTGAATCACCACGATCAAATACTGGCATGTTCTCAGATTCTTGATTATCATTCTGTGCCGTCTGATTATCTTGAGCAACTTCATTTTGTTGGACATCATCATGTTCACCAGCATTGCTTGGACCTGCTTCATCATCGTTCAAAGCTTGTCTTGGTCTTCTTGAATACTCAGCTGGAAACCTTTCCTGCGATTCTTCATACTCTCGCAAAATATCCAACTCATCAAAGAAATCTTCTTCTTCTTCTTGTTCTTCCATCATGTCAAACGAATCCCACAACTTGTCATAATGATAACGCCATGAATCTCCAGGATTCTGTGGCGGCATTGTATAACTTTGACATTCAACATTGAGAGCTTCAATTATCCGCTTCAGACTTGGAACGAAGACTCGTCGTAACGGAATTGCATAACCTATGAATATCCCTTCAATACTCTTCGGACCAAACTTTCCAAAAGGCTCTAGAACAGTACAGGGTGACCCAAACGGTTCAAGATACTTCAGATTTGGTTTGCGGTTATTGATCAACTCAAAGCATGTTTTGTTGAATTTCTTGACAGTGAGAACTCTGTTGAGCGTATAGCATGCGGCGGAAACTGCTTCTGCCCAAAAATTAATCGGTAGCTTTGAATCAGCAAGCATTGTTCTGGCCGTTTCGATTAGCGTCCTATTCTTTCTTTCAGCTACTCCATTCTGCTGCGGAGTGTACGGAGCACTAAACTCATGCAATATACCTCTTTCATCACAAAATTCTTCCATCTTGTTGTTCTTGAATTCAGTACCATTATCACTTCTAATTCTTTTGATACGCCTTTGGTACAGATTTTCAATCTTTCTGAACAACGCCATCAAACTGCCAAACGTTTCATCTTTCGACTTCAAGAATGATACCCACGAAAATCTGGAATAATCATCAGTAACCACAAGACAGTAGAGATCCCCTGTAATACTTTTGATGTTTACTGGACCAAACAAATCCATATGTAGTCTCTCTAAAGGTCTGGAAACTGAATTGACTTGCTTTTTAGGATGTGACTTTTTCTTTTGCTTGCCTTTGATGCAACTAATGCACTCCCCTTCCAGATGAAAACCTTTCGTAGGTGTATATGACCCATCCTTCGGTGCCACAATCTTGATTCTTTCTCCGTTGCTCTAGACATAAAACAATGTGCCTGACCCGTTGTTGTAGTTGCTGCACTCATGTCTAAAACACACAGATCATTCACTCTAGGTGCCCTCATGATAATCCATTCTTCAGGGATAACAAATCCTGGTTTCAATATCAAACATTCTTTGTCTGTGAAGTGAGTGGTATACATCCTGTCACAAATCTGTGAGATACTCAGCAAATTATTCTCCAGCTCAGCAATGTAGTTAACTCTCTCAAATGTAACAATCCCATTGGATAACATTCCTTCACCAACAATTCTACCACCTTGGTTTCCTGCGAATCCCACATAACCACCATTGAAATTTCTAACATCATATAACAATGCAGTCTTCCCTGTCATATGTCGAGATGCTTCACTATCCATAATCCATCGTGAAATAGCTCTCGGAAGTTCTTGCACATATCACAAACAATTCAATAAAGATGCCGATTCATGCTTCACAATTACCAACTAGGAAGCTCCGGCAAGTCCAAAATTTTTAGTGAGATTTTGATGCTACCCAAACCTCTTTCGACTCAGGTAACTGGACTTTAATGTGAGATTTTGTAGTGTAAAGTGGCGGAAAATTTTTATCATTCATTTTTAAACTTTCTTCTGATCCAACCTCAACCTTTTTGTATAAGAAAAACTCATCTATCTTAAGTTGACCGGTTGGTTGATTTTTCTTTTGAACATTCTTCTTCTCTGGTGGAGTAGAAGTTTGTTTCTCCGATTTTTCATAATAATCCAAAGGAACATCCATCTTTACCGGTGTGGTAGAAGACGATTGTTTTTCCAACTCTGAAACCTTTGGTTTTTCAACAACTTTTGGCTTCCATGTTTGTTGAGATGAAGCAACCCGTTTATAGAATTTTTCATTTTTAGTTACCACATTCTTAACAGGTTCAATTTTGACTTTTGTTTTCTCATTTTTCAAAATTTTCTCAACAACCATTGGAGCTTTTCCTTTTGCATCAGCCTTCTTCTTATGATTCTCAACAACTTTAGTCTTAGGCTTGGAGTTGGTGCAATTTCTTGCAATGTGACCAACTTTGTTACATCTAAAACATGTACGAGTATCAACTACCCGACTTGTGCCTTCAGACTGAGGTTGTGAGGCTCTTTCCTCAAAGAACTCTTCATTTGATTTTGAAAAAATCTTTTTCTCTTCATCAAAAAGTGAATTTGAACTGTTCACAAACACTTTCTTCTCAACAAATTTCTTGTTTTGAACATTTCTCCTTTGATAGTTCTTACCACCCTGATATCCACCCGACCAATTGTTTCGATTGTTGTTATAAAAACGCGGTGGAACTACAGGTTTCTTGTAGTAAGCTTTATCTTTCTCAAAATTTATTTGCCTTTTTGTTTGTTTTAAACTCTTTACTTCAGACAAATCAATTTCAACCATTTTAAACACATTTGTCAATTTTGAAACATTTACATTCTCCAGAGGAAACTCAGAATCCGAATACAACTTATCAGATCCCGACATCTTGTACATGACAAGATTAGGTTCATCATTTAAGTTGTTTTTGGACTTTTGTTTCGGAATGTATTTGTCAAAGAAACATCCATCATCTTCATCTAAATCACTTTCAGTCATCAAAACATTTTCAGCTGTGCTTTTAACAATCTTTGTCTGAACACTATCATCAGATGATGAAGAAGAAAATGTCACATCAATTGAATCAGGAAGTTTCACTTCATTTTCATCTTCAAGATTAACCAACCCAGATTGCTTTTTCGAATAATTGTCTAAAACTGGTGGTGGAACTTGATGAAACCCGACCCCAGTTCCATCACAGTATACATCTTCGCCTGCTTTGTTTTTCCCGATGGGTTTGGGAACAATGTGTTGCAAAACAAAGCTTGCAGAGTTGTAACTGTTCAATTTCAAATTGATACGCTCATTCTCAATCTTAGCTTCTTCAAACTGAAGTTTCAATTTAGCAATTTCATCCAATTGTTTGTTGATTAATTCTTCTTTAATCCTTAAAACACTTTGCAAATGACAATTTTCTTTGTATGTTTTACCGTTTCTATCATCATTATCTTTAACCGTGCTTTTAAGCTTCTCAAATTTTTCAGTAATCTGACGATTTTCAAGAACTAACCTCTCATTTTCTTTCCTAACCTTTTCTTGGTCAATTTTATCATTTTCAATTTTGTTAGTTAATTCTTTTACTCTGTTGTTCGAATCTTTCAACATTTTATCACGGTTAAGGATCTGATCCTCAACACTTCGGACTCTAGCAGTCAGATCATCAATCTTCTTACCTTTGAGATAAGTGTTTGTACTACAAACTTTGCATTCTTTGACGCAATTTTTGCAGTCAACAACACCACTGACTTTCTTACCTGACTCAGTTGTTGACGCGTTTGAACTGACCTGGCTTTTAGACTCAGAGACGGATTTAAAATCTACCTCAAGTGCCTTAGCAGCTAGCACCTTATCAGCCATCTTTCCCATGTTTTCAGCATTCAACTCTTGAGTCGTGTCAATGATTCCAGTATCAACCTTCTTCGACTTCTCTTTTTCTTCTTTCTCCTTCTCTTCTTTCTCTTTCTCTTCTCCGCTTCCCCGCCATTTTCTTTGCCAATAATCATCTTCATCTTTCATTTCTTTGATTATGGTTTCCATATCAAGAGTGGTATGGTCAATAGCAATGTTTCCATTGGGGTCAAGATAACATTCTCTGTCTGGATCCCATCTCCTCGCCCTTTGTGCTTCACTATAGATAGCAGATATTCTGATCATTCTTTCTTGAGCTATCATCTTCATGTAAGCATACCTCGTTTCTTCAGGTCTGGTGTCTTTCCAAGGTTTAGGTTCAGATTTTGCCATGAATGCATATCCAACCGCATCCTCCTCAGGTAACAACTCGCTCCAGTCGAAACCTTCATCGTCATGAATCACCGCAAGAGCTCTAGATTTCTCCTTATTATCCTCAAGCTGCTTCATTCTCGGCGGCTCCGATTTATTCTGATGATAAATCGCTTTCTTGTAGTAATCTTCTCTGAACGGGTTTTCAGACTCATCAGCATAAGCATTCCGACATTCACGCTTAAAGTGACCTTTCTGTTTACACTTAAAGCATGTCACTTTAGACTTGTCAAAGCCTAACTTGGTAGATGGTCCACCAATAGACTTTCTTCCGGTTATCTCCATGAAACGCTGTGCCCGACGAACTGCACTGGCCATACACCACCTTATGTCGATCAATTCCATCTCCTCAGGATCAATCTGATCGTAATCTTATTTTGTCAGGTTGGTATTGCCTATCTTCCCTGCTACAAGACTTTCATACGATTCTAGCACAGATGCTAAGAAAACCATCTGTTGCTTTGTCGACTCCTCGCTGAAGTTTTGAGCGTTCTTTAAGTCTACAGCGATGTTGCATTGAAATAGGTTCTTTGCATCTGATTGGTTTGAATGTGACGAAGAACCACTGTGAAATCCACTGCTTTGACTTTCTATGTTTGAAATGTTGGAATTCTCAGCAGAAAATGCAGTCTTGGGAGATGTATTCTTTGGCATCATGCTTTTTGGATAATACAAATCCAAGTTCTGTTGATAAGACAAGTGATTGACTTTGTGTGTTTTCCTTAATTCCAGCTCGTGACTCTCTAGTCTTTCAATCAGCAAATCTACATTCAACACTTCTGGCGGCTTGATAGTATTCTTCAACATTAAGGCATAATATTGCCAATCCATCTCATCTGGCAATGAATCAAACAATTTGTCGATCAGTTCGTCTTGAGAATAGAAAATTTCATGTCTTGCCAGCTCCAGCTTTAGATGCCCAAACCTCTCAATCATTTTACACACTGATTCATTCTTTAAACAACCAAATAAATCAAATTCTTTTCTAAGCAGTTTCTTTTTGTTTTTCACTATTTCTGCACTTCCCAAACATTTAGCTTTCAATTTTTCCCAAAGATCTTTAGAACTTTTGTACTCGATCAAAGATATTATATCTTCTCGAACAGATTGAAATAGCAGTGCGATGCATTTTTGCTCAGCAACAAATGAATCTATTTCTTCAGATGTAGTCAAACTTTCACCAGTTTTGCCTCCATTAGCGTATCCATTCTTTAGACTCTTCCAGCTAGGATATGCAAAATCCGAAAGCACTTTCCACACTTAGAGCATCCGATAAACTTTTCTTCGTATTCGGCGTGTTCTCATTGGTGTTGCTAGGCGAAGTATCATCTCCAGAATTTCCAGCAAAGGCATACATATCGCTAAACGGATTCATGAATAGATCATCCATCTTGTACGTACCTGAAAAATCAGTAAACACTTAGAAAAATTTTTAAGTTTTTGAAAAATACAGATTCAAGCGAAAACTGATTTTAAGCTAAAAATGATTTTCAAGCGAAAATAGCAAAACAATCTCAAGCGAAACACTTCAAGCGAACTCAAAACACTTGAAGCGAAATGGCAAGATCAACTCAAGCGAAACCTCACTCAAGCGAACTGAGACAATATGTACTTTTCAAGCGAACTGAAATATAACTTTCAAGCGAACACAGTTAAATGTTCTTTTCAAGCGAAACCAACAGGTATTTCAAGCGAAATGTGATTTTCAAGCGAGATACTAAGGTTTTTCAAGCGAGATCACCTATGACGTCATCTTTTTACAAACAGTTTCAAGCGGACATACATTTTTGATCAGTTTTAAGCCGTATTTTAGTCCAATTCTTTCAAGGATTAGTTAATACTCTATTTCGCTTGATATATATGAGTTTCAGGCCATTTCAACCGTAAAACTATGTTCAAATCAGAAAAGAAAGGGTAGAAGTATGAGAATCCGATGATTTCAAGCTGCAATGGTATGAACTCCTCGTCCTGAGCTCTGATACCACTTGTTGGACCGTGTTTGTGACCCTAAACAGTCAGTAAAGGCAGTTCATCTTCGTTTACAGAGGCGGAATCAAAGTAAACAAAGTCACAACAGCTTGTTTCCTTTTCAATTCTTTTCTATTGTTAATTCCTGAGTCTTTACAATGAATCTGATGAAATTTTGGCAGCACCTTGACTCACACACAATGATCTCTGTCATGTTCGCTTCAAATAACACACCACATCAACTATATATATAGGTGTTGCTAGTCCGCTTGAATGTGTATCATGTATGTTCAAGCGAACTGACATGTTGTTGGTTTTGCTTGAACATGACATGTTGTCATTTCAAGCGAACTCACCTACAATTACATATACAAACCCTAATTTCAACTCTATTGTGTGTTCGTTTATCCTATCTAGACAAAAGACTCAATTAAGATGTAGTTAACAGACATTCAGTGCACCAACAGGTCAACAAAATTTATAACGAGGCGGAGCGCCGTCTAGACTTGGACCTGATAGAAGAAAGGCGCGAAATAGCGCGAATCAAAGAGGCCAAGTATAAAACACAGTTGGAGAGGTAGTACAATGCAAGAGTGCGCATTTGTACCTTCACTCCAGGAGAGTACGTCTTCAGAGACAATGAAGCCTCTAATGCTGAACGCCCCGGGAAGCTAGCACCTAAGTGGGAAGGCCCATACTTAATACACGAGGTGCTAGGAAAAGGGGCATACAAGCTGCGTACCCTGGATGGACAGATCATCCCGCGCACGTGGAACGCGCAACAATTGCGCAAGTGTTACATGTGACTACTCTCGACCTTGCGCCTTTATCCATTTATGATGGCCACGTGCCTTTTTAATTACTTATGTTGGCTTTACGCCACTCTATTTCGATTATGTATGTTGGCCTAGCGCCTATTCCTATGTTACTAAATGAAAGCATTGACTATGCCGTTTGTTTTTACATCCATGACTCCTACGTTACAAATGCATGTTAAACTTTTGATTAGCACGAAAACACTTCAGTAAATTACGAGCTCTTGAGTTATGCCTCCAAGGTCCTCCGCGATCATAGCGCGAGACCGGGCAGTTACACTCATACACGAGCCACACTTACATTTATTCGAGCTAATTTAACCAAAGTTTCTAACAACAATGCAATAATTGTAACTAGGAAAATAGAAAGCAAACATAAATGTTATATTCAAAAAAGCGCGACCGCGTAATAATTACATAACAAGTAACAAACATCATCAGTTCGATTCAAAAAGCGCACCCTCGCAACGATTACATAAGTCAAAAGCAGGAATTACAAGGCATCATCCCGTAAACATGCTCTATTCGTTACCACCACCTCCGCCATCTCCATCACCATCGCCATCTCCGCCGGCTGTTTCTTACTCATCAGATAACTCCATAGTCTGTGGAGGGTCTAGGATAGTCTTCAGCCGCGCACACCAATCATCGTGCTTTAACGCTTCGGTGACCAAATGCATAACAGCCAGAGATAGATGGTCATAAACTTCTTTAGCGCGGGATAACGCAGCATCAGCCTGATCTGTCACCGAGCAATGGCTGGCATCGAACTCTTGTCCAAAGACCTCTTCAACATGTTGAGCACATTGTAGATAACCTCCACGATGCCTAACCGCACGTGAGGCATCTATGAGTGCGGCAACAGCCGCATCCAGCTCAGAGGCATTTAGAATAGAGTTAGCCATCTACAAAAGAAGGCAACGGATGAGATCAAGACAACAAAAATAATGCCTAAGTTAAAAGAGGGGAACCTTACCAGAGCCACCCCTCTACCACGCATCCATTCAGCCTCGGAGACCAGCGTGTCTATGATTGATTGAGCTTCGGCGTAATTGTTTTGGGCCACGTTAAGGGCAGAGGTGCTAATATCTCGCGCCTCGACGGCCCTCTGTTTGGCCTCCTCGGTGGTAGCAGCCTTCACTCTTTCGGCCTCAAGATCAATCTCCAAAGATTCATTCTTGTTAGTTTGCTCATGCAATTGACGCTTTAACTCCGCAATCTCTACATCCTTCGCTTTTAAGTCTTTACCTTGGCTGGCCACCTGCGCCTTCAACTCAGCCTGTGAAGAATGGAAACAAAGACTTAAGCAATATTTTGACAAACAAAAAACAACATAATAAGGAAAAGGTTAAGTTCGTTAAACCTCAGCATGCTCTTTGTCTGCTTCAACATCCTCAACCTTCTTCTTTAATGTGGCAATCTGAGCCTCAAGGTCGGTAATCATGGAACGAGCAGCAAACATGCGCTGGTTATCTTTTTGCATACTTCTTTCCATTCGGCTCGCTCTTTTGACAAGAGCTCCTCAGCAGCACGAAGTTTACTCCTTAGGCCCTCGCGGCCCCATTTCTCAGATTTTTTCTCCGCATCAAAGGCGGCCTTCTCCTCAGCAAACGACCTCTTCATCTTCTCAAATTCCTTAACCTGCCTCAACAAACGATCACGGTATTTTTCCCAATCACCCAGCTCTTTAACCATTGTACGCCACTCGCGCACAATTTGGTGGTTAGCGGCACAGGTGTTGGCCTCTCCAGCAACATAGGCATGATACAATGCATCGTAGGTTCACGCCCTCTGCCTATTAATGTCACACCCCGACCACGTTAAAACAACAAACCGTGGCGGAAACGTCGGGGAGTGTTGTAACAGAATCATCGTTTCACAACCATGGTAATTCAAAAGTTTCGTTTTATTGATTTATCAAGTAATTTACATTGTCTTAAAACCAAACAAACAATTTAAACATCGTCTACTATCGTTTTTATGTCACTAAGGCCACGTCCAAATCCTAAGTGAACATGCTCCCTAGAAATCATCACGCAACATCACCTGAAACATATGTAAAAATAAAGTCAGCAAAGAAATGCTGGCGAGCACGTAGGTTTTATAAGAGTATCGGAATTATGGCTCGTTTATATATATTGCAATACCTCGAAAACCTTGTTTTAAAAAATATATAATATTGCAACACGATTAACCAACTCAAATCAAGATGGTTATAATTTATAAAATCTCATAGCAATAATTCTTAACCCCAAAACACTTGATTTAGTAAACCAATTCGTAAAACATCTCGTTAAAAACTCGTTAATAAAACTCGTATGGTTTATATCATTTCGAAAACCTCGTTGTGTGGTATCGTTTCAAAATCGTTTCCCAAGTGATCTAAATAATGACATGAAATGTAATATGATAAAAACATTTATATATAAGATGTACCAGCGGTGTATCTACCATGATTCTATCATGCTACACCTGTCCCATTATCTAATCACTACCCAAAACCAATCGTTCGTTCAAATCGTTTATTTCGTTTAGGTCGTTCCAAATCGTTTAATTCGTCCCAAAATCGTATTTGTTTTAATTGTGAAACTACTTTTGGTCGTCTCACTAATAACATTCAAACCTTCGTGACTCGACTACCTCGACTATCGCATTAACAAACCACCAAAGGGTAAGTTAACAATCATCAGATTCGGTCGTTACCTACATAACCCCCACACATAACCATGGGTGTAGTCTGATAACGGGATTTGTCAGATCCTTTGGTACCATAACCTAATACTGGTAGGCTTGATCAATGCTAATGAATGTCATTTGTTATGTAACTACAACCAACAAGTTCGTTCACTTTATCGAAATTGTTATTAGTTTAATATAAACCATCTTTATCGCTTTTGAAACCATCGTTTAAATATCGAAATCGTTTTAATACATATGAATCACCCCAAAATGATTGAAAATAGTAAAATAGGGGAACTATGTACTCACATTGAATAGAAGGGTATCCTTGATCTAAAGAACTTAGCGAAGCTCATACAAACCAAGGAAATTCAAGTAGTACCTAGTAATCGGATCACTAGTAAATAAATCGACACCTAAATCGGAAGATCGGATAGAATGAGGTCTTGTAAACCAAACGAGTGTTGGAACTCATGTGATATGGTTTAACAAAGCCTACATTCTAAATCGGAACCTAGCCTGAGTGCTTTCGACCCGTTACGACCCATTAAGGTAGCTTATGCTACTTTAACGCGTCGTTCGCGCAAAACTATGTTCGGATGGTTAACTATGTGTTATGTCAAGTCTTACATGCCCAATAATACCTAAACATGTTACTAAATCAGATTATATGTCAAAAACATGTTCACATATGTAAAATACGGATTTATGCTTCAAAAGGGCGTTTTGGTCATTTCCTATGGGCATACAAGCTACTTAACAAATAACCAACCAATCCTATGTGATCATAAGGTATAACCTCAGTGGTTATTCCCTATGTAACTATGATCACTAATCAAGCTTGGTCGGATCCTAATGATCGACCAAACGGGTCAGGTTCGAAAGTCTAAGCGGTTGTTTAGACCGCTTAACTTACGACCCTAATCAAGCACTAAACTAAAATTGACGAGCTAAGCATGTTAGAACATGCTTACCTTAAGTTAGAAAACAGGTTTTTTGATATCAAAACAAAGTGTTTTGATATCCTAAAGTAGTTTGGTTGCAAAATACGCTTAAATGCGCATTTTGACCAAAACTACAACTCGTCACTACACTTAGTCAACGTGGTAATCAGTAGGTATAGTCACTAGGGACTATAACCATCGTGATTACGCTCACGTTGCGAAGTTCAAACAAACTTCTCATTGACCAACTCGTGGTCAAAGCTGAAAGTCAAACACTGTTTGACTTTTAAGCTAAGAAAGCAATAAAAGAATGAAAGAGGACTTACAAAGGGTCCAAATAGATTTGATTCCAAGTTTTTCTCAGGTAGGAAGTGAAATATCACAACCACTTAGAGAAAATCTCATATCAAATGTGAGGAAATGGAATGAATGGCATGGCTTTATATAGTTTTTGCAAAACCATTAAGATCATTTCTTGGTAAGGAGGGAATGATCTTGGCCATACAATTGTTAGGAGCTGATTAGATGCCTTGGGGAGGTGTTAACTTGGTCCCCAAAACATGAAAATTGCGTACAAGGGCCTCAAGAATGAGCTGGGAAGCTGCTGTGAAGTTTCTGAAATTCTGATGTGCTGGGGACTTCTTACGGACCGCAAGAAAGTCTCCATACGGTCCGTAAGGGACCTGCAGACCAGCAACTTTCAGAAATGACAGTTTTAGCCCTTGAAGCCCCAAACTTGGTTTTTGATGCATTTTTGACACATTTAAGCCACGTTAACCCCATTTCAAAGCTCTAAAATGAAGTTAAAGTATAGGGAACTTAAAATGTGCTCAAAAATATCTCAGATGTCGGCTCGTTTGGTCGTACGGTTGCGTTGTTTGGTTAATTACGACGGAAGTCGTAACGAACGCAAAAGCGATCCAAATTAAGCGACGAATAGAATTTTTGAATGCCGATCACTAAAATAAAAATATTTTAGTGAGTACAAAAATTTTGGATGTCCAGATGTGGTCAGAACGTAAGATATGCGCGAAAATGCAAACTTGTGCACTTTTTGACGCTTTTGGTCCCTATAAGATCAAATAAGCATGTTTTCGCATACCGAACCCCTCAAAGCTTATTTCTAAGCTATGTTTAGGTTATTTATGGTATGTTTAGCTTATGATAAAGTTCCGAACTCTTCGATACCATACGAATCGGTATAGTTTCGCAGTTTGACACAAATAGTCCCTGCGATCGAATAGACTTGTTTTCAACACACCAAACCATCCGAAACTTATTTCTAAGTTATGGGAAGGTTATTTTAGGTATGTTAAGCCTATGTCACTATTCCATAGTGTTTGTCGCGTTAAACTGGCTGTGTTTACGCACCAGTTTGCGTATAACTTTCTAGAAAGCGATTTAAAGCTTGAAATCGGAATTGAATCGAATCGTAAAATCATCAAACACAATTACACATATAATAACATCAAAACACATTTTTTATTGATAATTAACTTTGTTTTACATTGTACATCGATTATAGAGCACAGTTGTCACAGTCTCCCCTACTTTAGGAAATTTCGTCCGGAAATTTTAACTAGAGGAAACTTGTGAGAACAATTGCGGATATTTCGCCTTCATTTGGTCCTTACGTTCCCAAGTAAATTCTAGGCCACGTTTGGATTCCCAGCGAACCTTGACCAAATGAATTCGTTTGTTCTTCAATTGTTTGTATGCACGGTCCACTATCTCCACAGGTTTCTCGACAAAGTGCATCGTTTCATCGATTTGGATCTCGTCGAGAGGAATCTGAAGATCAGCGTCAGCTAAACACTTTCGCAGATTGGACACGTGAAAAGTCGGATGAATATTTCCAAGCTCTGGAGGTAGCTCTAGTCGATAGGCAACCTTCCCAATTCTTTCCACAATCTTAAATGGTCCAACATATCGTGGTGCAAGTTTTCCTTTCTTTCCAAATCACACCACTCCCTTCCAAGGTGACACCTTGAGTAGGACATGATCTCCGACTTGAAATTCTAAGGGCTTGCGTCGTAAATCCGCATAACTCTTTTGACGGCATCTAGCTGTCATAAGATTATCACGAATTCTCTTGATTTTGTCTGTTGTTTCCAGAACAAGCTCCGGTCCAGTAAGCTGAGCTTCACCGGTTTCGTTCCAACAAACAGGTGAACGACATTTTCGACCGTAGAGAGCTTCGAATGGTGCCATATTGATACTAGCATGATAACTATTGTTGTAAGAG
Source organism: Helianthus tuberosus (assembly GCA_030545235.1). Taxonomy (NCBI): domain Eukaryota; kingdom Viridiplantae; phylum Streptophyta; class Magnoliopsida; order Asterales; family Asteraceae; genus Helianthus; species Helianthus tuberosus. The sequence goes on along the minus strand of CM060371.1, from coordinate 84,846,127 downwards.
AACTCGATCAATGGCATATGAGAATCCCAATTACCACCAAAGTCTATCACGCATGCTCTAAGCATATCCTCCAAAGTTTGAATCGTTCTCTCAGATTTTCCATCTGTTTGGGGATGATAAGCAGTGCTTAGATTTAGTTGGGTTCCCATAGCAGATTGCATGGTCTTCCAGAAATGAGATGAAAACCGAGCATCACGATCAGAAATGATATCCAAAGGAACACCATGTCGCAATACAATCTCATCAACATAAATCTTTGCAAGTTTATCAGCAGATAGATCCTCGCGAATCGGAATAAAATGAGCTGACTTCGTCAATCGATCGATGACAACCCAAATAGCATCGTGACCTTTAGATGTACGCCGTAATTTAGTGATGAGATCCATAGCAATGTTCTCCCACTTCCAAACCGGTATCTCTGGTTGTACAAGCAATCCAGAAGGTCGTTGATGTTCAGCCTTGACTTTGAGACAAGTTAGGCATTTCGATACATACATGGCAACATCTTTCTTCATACCAGGCCACCAGTACTGAGTACGAAGATCCTTGTACATTTTATCAGCGCCAGGATGGATAGAATATCGAGATTTGTGAGATTCATCCATCACTAAAGTGCGAAGATCGTCTTGTTTCGGAATCCACAAACGATCCATGAAATAGAGTAAACCATCGTCTTTCGCTTCGAGTTTAAGCTCAAGTTGACGTGGTAATTCCTTACCCATCAAATTTTGTGAAATACAAAATTGCTGAGCTTGAAGAACACGAGTTTGAAGATCAGATAGAGTTCGAACAGGATGAAGCTTGACTCGCTCCTTTCGACTAAGCGCATCGGCTACGACATTCGCCTTACCAGGATGGTTGCGAATCTCGCAATCATAGTCGTTTAAGAGTTCAACCCAACTTCGTTGTCTCATGTTCAACTCCTTCTGATTAAGAATGTGTTGGAGACTTTTGTGGTCTGTGAAAACCACACACTTTGTGCCATAAAGATAGTGTCTCCAGATTTTGAGAGCGAAAACCACAGCTCCCAACTCAAGATCGTGAGTCGTATAGTTCTTCTCGTGAACTTTCAATTGTCTAGATGCATATGCTATAACTTTGCCCCGTTGCATAAGAACACAACCAAGGCCTAAGTTGGACGCATCACAATAGACAACGAAATCATCGTTTCCCTCGGGCAAAGATAAAACAGGAGCATCACATAGCTTCTGTTTCAGCGTTTGAAACGCTTCTTCTTGTTTGGGTCCCCACTCAAAAGGCTTATTCTTTTGAGTCAAAGCAGTGAGTGGAACCGAAATTTTCGAGAAATTCGAAATGAAACGACGATAATATCCAGCAAGACCAAGAAAAGATCGAATCTCTGTAGGTGTCGTAGGTGTATTCCAATCCTTGATTGCTGCAATCTTGGATGGATCCACATGAATACCTTGCTCGTTGACAATATGACCCAAAAATTGAACTTCTTTAAGCCAGAATTCACACTTGGAGAATTTAGCAAAAAGTTGTTCCTTCTTTAGGAGTTCTAGTGTCAAACAAAGGTGTTGCTCGTGATCGGCTCGAGACTTCAAATAAATGAGAATATCGTCGATGAACACAATAATGAACTTGTCTAAATAAGGTTTACAGACCCTATTCATTAAGTCCATGAAGATAGCTGGGGCATTCGTCAAACCAAAAGGCATGACAGTGAACTCGTAATGCCCATATCTCGTGCGGAATGCAGTTTTGGGAATATCTTCTTCGAATACTCAAAGCTGATGATACCCAGAACGCAGATCGATCTTGGAGAAACATGTAGCACCTTGCAGCTGATCAAAGAGGTCATCAATTTGGGGTAGGGGATATCGATTCTTGATGGTAAGCTTATTAAGCTCACGATAATCGATACACATTCAAAAAGATCCATCTTTCTTTTTCACAAAGAGGACAGGAGAGCCCCAAGGTGAATAACTCGGTCGGATGAATCCTTTATCAGATAACTCGTGAAGCTGCTTCGATAACTCTTGCATCTCAGACGGTGCAAGACGATAAGGTGCTTTCGCAATCGGGTTGGCATTGGGTACAAGGTCAACATGAAACTCGACTTGACGAACTGGAGGCAAACCAGGCAGTTCATCAGGAAACACCTCTGGATAATCCCGAACAATCGGAATATCCTGAATACTCATGTTCTTGCCCTTCTCCTCGGTGACATGTGCCAGAAAAGCAACATATCCCTTTCGTAGATAGCTTTGGGATTTCGTGCACGACATGAGTTTCAATCCACCAGATGGTTTTTCGCCACGAACCTCTTGGACATCACCAGACGAAAGAGGAATACGAATGATCTTATCAAAACAAACCACCTCAGCATGATGTTTGGTGAACCAATCCATCCCCACGATAATGTCGAAACTCCCAAGTTGCATCGGTATGAGGTCAATAGGAAAAAGATGGTTATCGAGGTTCAATTGACAACCATGAATAACAGAATCGAGTACGAGTGGTTTACCAGTAGCAACCTCGACAGATAAGGGTTTCCTCAGTTTAGTTCTAGGTATTGCAAGTAAAGGCTTAAAGGATAATGAAACAAAACTCCTATCGGCACCAGAATCGAAAAGAACATATGTAAGTTGATTGTTAACAAGGAACGTACCGTTAACAACCTCGTTGTCTGCCCTCGCCTCGTTCGCGTTCAGATTAAATGCTCGTCCACGAGCGGGATTTACATTCGCGATCGCGTTACCATTCGGATTCGCATTTACCAACCTCGGGCAGTTGCGAAATGACCCATTTCTCCGCAATTGAAACACGAACCAGGTGGGAATCTCGCAGCATTCCCTTGGGCTTGTGCTGGAACCTGAGCAGCCTGATTTTGGCCAAAACAACAAATGTTGGCCAAATTCCCAAGTCTACCACACGTAGCACACTGTGTACAGGCCTGCTGGGCAACATGGTGACCATTGCATCGAGCACAGTGTGGTGTAGTACCAGCATATGCTTTCTTTGCAGGAGGTTGAGTCGGTGGGTTCTGATGGTTCTGCGCAGTGACTGCAAAGTTCTGGGAAGCCTTGCGCTTCCTCGACTTTTTAGAAGACTCACCCTGCTTCTTACCCTTTCCCTTACCCTTTTCTTTGTCAGAATCGGTCGACTTCTTTTTATCACCCTTGCGGGTGAGTTTACCCTTCCTGACTTGGGACTCAGTCAGGGTAGCCGACAACTCGATCGCGTGACGAACGGTAGTAGGATTAACACCGGTCACAATATCCTGAATAGAATCGGGTAAACCATCGATATATCTCTCGATTGCTTTCTCCAGTGAGGTAACCATAGTGGGACACAACAAACTGAGCTCCTCAAATCGATCTGTATAAGCACGGTGTTCTCCCCCATCTTGCTTTAAATCGTCAAACTCTCGTTCCAAAGCTCGAATCTCGTGACGGGGACAGAACTCTCTCATCATGAGAGCTCGGAGCTCTTCCCACATTTGTGCCAATGCCACTTCAGCACCCCTATCACGCATCACTCCGTTCCACCATGTAAGAGCTCGCTTCTCAAACACGCTTGAAGCAAATTCAACCTTACGCGCATTCGGACACTGCACATGTCTGAATGTGCTCTCGATACTCTCAAACCATTGCAGGAGCGCAGTTGCTCCTTGTGACCTAGAAAACTTAAGCGGCTTCGCAGAATTGAAATTCTTGAAATTACACTGTGCATTATTGTTGTTGTTATTATTGTTATTGTTGTATAGCTCATGGATTTGAGTCACAACGCCTGGAAGTACAGCAGCCATTTGCTGAGAGACAAGGGCTGCGACTTCTTCAGCAGTAAAAGTTTGAGCATCGCATCGAGGAGGCATTGTCTAACAAGGAACCATGAGAAACGAGTGAGGTTGACGATTGGAAAAACAAAAGAGGTATTGAAAACATCGACAAAACACAAGGAGTGTGATCATTTGTTCATTACCACGAACAAACAAATGATACGCAGTGACAAATCAAAGTAAATAGATCATAATAATGTATCGCTGAAGACATGCTCGCCTATAAGTGAACACTCACCCCAAGAGTTCCCAGGTAAGAGTGACTGGTCCGATATTGCGGATTTGTACGAACACTCTAGCCTTAGACAGAAAACTCAGGGTACAGACATTCACTCTTCCAGTTTGCACGTGTTCACATTATTTAGACCCAAACTTTGACGAGATTTTGAAAATTCAGAGGGCATAAAGCCGAAAATGAATCAAACTGAAAGGGTTCAAAACCTTACAATCAATCATCCAAGGATAGATGATTAATTTTCGAAGCGGATTTGTTATTGTGTTCTCGTTGTGGTTATCACCTAAGGATAGGTGACGGTATTGTTTTTAAAATCTAAACGCAAGTAAACTCACGTTAGGGTCCTAGAAAGTTATAGTCTAGGTCAAAGCATTACTAATAACCTAATTCCCTATAACCATTGGCTCTGATACTAACTCTTCTGTCACACCCCGACCACGTTAAAACAACAAACCGTGGCGGAAACGTCGGGGAGTGTTGTAACAGAATCATCATTTCACAACCATGGTAATTCAAAAGTTTCGTTTTATTGATTTATCAAGTAATTTACATTGTCTTAAAACCAAACAAACAATTTAAACATCGTCTACTATCGTTTTTATGTCACTAAGGCCACGTCCAAATCCTAAGTGAACATGCTCCCTAGCAATCATCACGCAACATCACCTGAAACATATGTAAAAATAAAGTCAGCAAAGAAATGCTGGCGAGCACATAGGTTTTATAAGAGTTTCGGAATTATGGCTCGTTTATATATATTGCAATACCTCGAAAACCTTGTTTTGAAAAATATATAATATTGCAACACGATTAACCAACTCAAATCAAGATGGTTATAATTTATAAAATCTCGTAGCCATAATTCTTAACCCCAAAACACTTGATTTAGTAAACCAATTCGTAAAACATCTCGTTAAAAACTCGTTAATAAAACTCGTATGGTTTATATCATTTTGAAAACCTCGTTGTGTGGTATCGTTTCAAAATCGTTTCCCAAGTGATCTAAATAATGACATGAAATGTAATATGATAAAAACATTTATATATAAGATGTACCGGCGGCGTATCTACCATGATTCTATCATGCTACACCCGTCCCATTATCTAATCACTACCCAAAACCAATCGTTCGTTCAAATCGTTTATTTCCTTTAGGTCGTTCCAAATCGTTTAATTCATCCCAAAATCGTATTTGTTTTAATTGTGAAACTACTTTTGGTCGTCTCGCTAATAACATTCAAACCTTCGTGACTCGACTACCTTGACTATCGCATTAACAAACCACCAAAGGGTAAGTTAACAATCATCAGATTCGGTCGTTACCTACATAACCCCCACACATAACCATGGGTGTAGTCTGATAACGGGATTTGTCAGATCCTATGGTACCATAACCTAATACTGGTCGGCTTGATCAATGCTAATGAATGTCATTTGTTATGTAACTACAAACAACAAGTTCGTTCACTTTATCGAAATCGTTATTAGTTTAATATAAACCATCTTTATCGCTTTTGAAACCATCGTTTAAATATCGAAATCGTTTTAATACATATGAATCACCCCAAAATGATTGAAAATAGTAAAATAGGGGAACTATGTACTCACATTGAATAGAAGGGTATCCTTGATCTACAGAACTTAGCGAAGCTCATACAAACCAAGGAAATTCAAGTAGTACCTAGTAATCGGATCACTAGTAAATAAATCGACACCTAAATCGGAAGATCGGATAGAATGAGGTCTTGTAAACCAAACGAGTGTTGGAACTCATGTGATATGGTTTAACAAAGCCTACATTCTAAATCGGAACCTAGGCTGAGTGCTTTCGACCCGTTACGACCCATTAAGGTACCTTATGCTACTTTAACGCGTCGTTCGCGCAAAACTATGTTCGGATGGTTAACTATGTGTTATGTCAAGTCTTACATGCCCAATAATACCTAAACATGTTACTAAATCAGATTATATGTCAAAAACATGTTCACATATGTAAAATACGGATTTATGCTTCAAAAGGGCGTTTTGGTCATTTCCTATGGGCATACAAGCTACTTAACAAATAACCAACCAATCCTATGTGATCATAAGGTATAACCTCAGTGGTTATTCCCTATGTAACTATGACCACTAATCAAGCTTGGTCGGATCCTAATGATCGACCAAACGGGTCGGGTTCGAAACTCTAAGCGGTTGTTTAGACCGCTTAACTTACGACCCTAATCAAGCACTAAACTAAAAGTGACGAGCTAAGCATGTTAGAACATGCTTAACTTAACTTAGAAAACAGGTTTTTTGATATCAAAACAAAGTGTTTTGATATCCTAAAGTAGTTTGGTTGCAAAATACACTTAAATGCGCATTTTGACCGAAACTACGACTCGTCACTACACTTAGTCAACGTGGTAATCAGTAGGTCTAGTCACTAGGGACTATAACCATCGTGATTACGCTCACGTTGCGAAGTTCAAACGAACTTCTCGTTGACCAACTCGTGGTCAAAGCTGAAAGTCAAACACTGTTTGACTTTTAAGCTAAGAAAGCAATAAAAGAATGAAAGAGGACTTACAAAGGGTCCAAATAGATTTGATTCCAAGTTTTTTTCAGGTAGGAAGTGAAATATCACAACCACTTAGAGAAAATCTCAGATCAAATGTGAGGAAATAGAATGAATGGCATGGCTTTATATAGTTTTTGAAAAACCATTAAGATCATTTCTTGGTAAGGAGGGAATGATCTTCGCCATACAATTGTTAGGAGCTGATTAGATGCCTTGGGGAGGTGTTAACCTGGTCCCCAAAACATGAAAATTGCGTACAAGGCCCTCAAGAATGAGCTGGGAAGCTGCTGTGAAGTTTCTGAAATTCTGATGTGCTGGGGACTGCTTATGGACCGCAAGCGAGTCTCGATACGGTCCGTAAGGGACCTGCAGACCAGCAACTTTCAGAAATGGCAGTTTTAGCCCCTGGAGCCCCAAACTTGGTTTTCGATGCATTTTTTGACACGTTTAAGCCTCGTTAACCCCATTTCAAAGCTCTAAAATGAAGTTAAAGTATAGGGAACTTAAAATGTGCTCAAAAATATCTCGGATGTCGGCTCATTTGGTCGTACGGTTGCGTTGTTTGGTTAATTACGACGGAAGTCGTAACGAACGCAAAAGCGATCCAAATTAAGCGACGAATAGAATTTTTGCATGCCGATCACTAAAATAAAAATATTTTAGTGTGTACAAAAATTTTGGATGTCCATATGTGGTCAGAACGTAAGATATGCGCGAAAATGCAAACTTGTGCACTTTTTGACGCTTTTGGTCCCTATAAGATCAAATAAGCATGTTTTCGCATACCGAACCCCTCAAAGCTTATTTCTAAGCTCTGTTTAGGTTATTTATGGTATGTTTAGCTTATGATCAAGTTCCGGACTCTTCGATACCATACGAATCGGTATAGTTTCACAGTTTGACACAAATAGTCCCTGCGATCGAATAGACTTGTTTTCAACACACCAAACCATCCGAAACTTATTTCTAAGTTATGGGAAGGTTATTTTAGGTATGTTAAGCCTATTTCACTATTCCGGAGTGTTTGTCGCGTTAAACTGGCTGTGTTTACGCACCAGTTTGCGTATAACTTTCCAGAAAGCGATTTAAAGCTTGAAATCGGAATTGAATCAAATCGTAAAATCATCAAACACAATTACACATATAATAACATCAAAACACATTGTTTTATTGATAATTAACATTGTTTTACATTGTACATCGATTATAGAGCACATTTGTCACAATTAACTTCACCTAGAGGGAAAGAGTTCAAGAACCAATCCTGGCAAGGAGCAAACTCCAAGAACGTGTCTTTTTGCTTTAAACTCCATGGAGGATGGTGGGGAGCATCGCCACGAGCTTCCTCGGTGTAGGTCTTATAATAAATATCCCCCAAGTTATCCTTAGGACCTATCGGAGGATGTGGCATCGCGCTCTGGCTCCCCGCACCAGCCTGCCCAGCCGCGAAAGCGCCTGAACACACATTAACACCAGCACCCGCACCACCCGCAGTAGTGGTAGTCTCTTTATGCGCAGCAGCAGCTAACCCCCCAGCAGCAGAAGTCAATTGCACAGTTTTGGTTGGGGCATCAACCTACGCAGGCTTGGTTGGCTTAACAACTTCGGGTCCCTTCCCCCGGGTAGCTTCTTTCTGTTTTTCATGAAGGGGCTGGTCAAGCCCCATAATGTGAACAACCTCTGCACCCTGGCTTTTCTCCTGCGCGGTAGTAGCAGCAGTCTCGGTCTCTTTCGCCTTATCACCTACAGGCTTCTCAACAGCCTTCTTTTTATCTTTTTCTTTCTCCTTCTCAACCATCTTCTCAACCGTCCCCACGGTTGTCTGGGGATGCTTGATGGTAAACTTCGTCTTCTTCGGCGCCTGATGTGTGCAAAATGCAACATATAAATTACATCAAATGTGGCATAAAACTAACCCTTTTTTAGTACTAATGTTGGAAAAAGTGTGCTTTTGTCTTCCTTTTGTATTTCAGGATTAAATGTGCTCAAATGAACAAAAGAAGCAAAAATACAGCTAAATCTAACAAGAATACAAGAAAAGGAATAAACGTGGCATGCCCGACCCCTCGACAGCATCTTCCCAAGCAAAAACAAAAGAACAGAAGGCTGAACACGCCCCGTGCTTAATGAGCACGGGGGCGTGCCCAAGTGTCTGCAGAAAAGACAAAGTTGTAGAAGCTTCTATCACCCACCACGGGGGCGTGCCCAGCGAACACGGGGCCGTGGTCAACGCTAAGATTCGCAGAATCTACGCAAATCTTGATAGTACAGATACGCTTCTGCACACGGGGCCGTGCCCAGCGGACACGGGGGCGTGGTCAACTAATGAAGACAAACTGCATTTAATAAAGAAAGAGAAGATGGGTGGACACGGGGCCGTGTCCGGGCTTCTGTGCAAGCTATAAATAGGGGTGCTTGGCTCACTTGCAACTCATCCCTTGGCAAACCACCTCTCTCACACTTCACCCACCCACCACCACCATCATAACCCACATCCACCACCATCATCCATCATCCATCATAGAGTGTGTGTAGTAGTCATGGGATCCAAGATTGATAGTAAGAGTTCTTGACAATCAAAGACCATGTTTGCCTAAGTCTCTTACATTACTTGGTGAAGACAAGCATTTAGTGTAATACTTTTTATTTTTAATCTTTTCGCACTTTTTATTTGTTTATGTATTAATGACTTTAATAACTAGTTTCTTATGTTGAAGGTGAATCTTCCTTATCATTTGTCCGTGGTGTCTTGGCGTTATTTTACTGTCCATATAAAATAAAAGATTTACACCATTCATATCTCCACGGTCTATATGGAGATATGTTGGCTACCTGGTCGGGGGTTAAGGAAATGGTTTGGTAAGAGTCTTGCCTTGTTCAGTGTATAGATCCTGCAAGGACCTGGGTCAAGCTTAGTAGGACCTCCTTCAATACCCCACTTGTATTGGATGGCGGGGGTTCGAATTTCTTGATCCCCTCATATGTAAGCTACTATTAAAACATTAACCCGGCTAATTAGGATTGTATCCCTGCTGACTCAAACTACTTAGCCGAGGGTAACGTCACCTTCAAAAGAGGGGCCTACCACATTACGCATTAATAACTTAATTAATTATCTTTCAATAATCCAACCCTTTAGGATTGTATCCTTGCTGACTCAAACTACTGGGTTGAGGGTAACATCACCTTCAAAAGAGGGGCCTACTACTATAACTAAGATAATCTCTTAAAAAGTACAAAAGTGCGGAAATAATCAAAGGTTACACTAAAGGCGAGTCGGATTCAAATGATTCATCTTGTCTATCTGTTTTTATTTTTATTTTTATTTTCAGCATTTTTAGTTTTTATTTTCTAGTTTAAAACTTTTTTCTAAATTTTTGATTTGATTAGACGTTGAGAATAAACCGGTACTAAAAGCTCTTGTGTCCTTGGACGACCTCGGTATCTTACCAATGCTATACTACGCTCACGATGGGTGCACTTGCCCATATGTGTGTTTGGTGTTAGTAAAATATCGTGTTTTATAAATTTTAAACTTGACTAAAGTGGTTAAAAATGGCTAAAAATATACATAAAATTATATCACACCACACGCGCATCAGCGCCGGTTCCTTGAGATCCTTCAACTCAATACTCTTCGTTTTCTCAGGGGTCTTCTTCTGGGCCTCTGTAGAAATCAAGTGTTAGAAAAGTTGGTAAAAAGAATAATCCCTGTATAGACCCATTGTTTTCCTGTAGCCTTAAGAGGGGCGAAAGTAAAAATAATCCCTATCTCTCCCTCGAATGCTCTCAATCGGCCCTTCTAGGAGAAATGCTTCTTGATGAATTATTTCAAATGGAAGATCTAATTCTTAATTGGGTAAAAGAACTTGAGATGGATATCATTAATTCACCTCAAGACGATACCCAAGAAGAATTATTGAGATCGCATTCGGATAAAAACAACTTCGTTGTTCCCGAAATCACCTCTAACTCTTGCGAAGACTTGAGCGATAGTCGTCCCTATTTCGATTGTGCCGTGAAGGACTCCCCATCGACTTCCTTCGATGCATACATAGACCCGAGCGATTCGACATACACCTTCTTTAACGAGAGCCCGGGAAAGGGTTGGACTTGTCCACCTACATTTAGCATAGGAATCATCCTCACCGATAACCTCTTGCGTTCTCGTCTAAATCTAGAGCAATTAAGGTATCTCAGGCACTTCGGTGTTGTTCCGTCCAGTAAGGAACCGCCCGATCCGAATAAATTCCTTAGAAATAGACGAAACTTCATAAACAGCCTCTCGACACGGGGCCGTGTCCAGGTCAGCACGCCCCCGTGCCCACCAAAAGATTCCTTTCTGACTTTTTGTCAGAATACGGACGAAATGTGTCAGGATCTTGTCTGCACATGGGGCCGTGTCCAGCCGACACGGGGCCGTGACCAGCGTGCTGTCGTTCTCTATAAATGCAGCCAAGAATCCTGCACATTTGGACCATTCCAGGGACAGAGATTTGGTGGGATCTTCACATATACCATCTTACGTATTTTCTAAAAGAAGGTTCTCAACAACCATCTTGTCCTTTCCTCTCTTGTCCATTACCTTCTTCTTCTTCATTTTTACCTCAACACCTCCATTAGAGTTTGAAATCACCTTGGTTTCAAGCTTTATTGAGATGTTTGTTAGATTTTTGTTCAAGGAATCTTGTTAAAAATAAGTTTTACAACATTGTTTTAAGTTATTTCTGTTCAAAAATGCTTCAAAAGTTAGAAAAATAATTTGAAACTCCAAGATTCCTTGTTCCAAAAATCTGCAGAAAGGTGAACACGGGGTCGTGCTCATTGAGCACGGGGCCGTGTCCAAGGTTACTGTTTCATCAAAATGAACTCTTTTCAGTTTATTTTCATAGAATGTCAATCCAAAACAGTGGAACCTCTTCTGCACATTCCAGAAATTGTCGAAGGGAAAGAAGGTCTTCAATTGAAGCAACTCTCGTACGCTACGTGATGGCATTACGTGAAGCTCTTGATGAGATGACATCGGTAGAGGATGTCCTAATAGACCGTATAAATTATCTTACGGTGGGGCTAGAAAACAGTTTTCAAGAAATCAACCTTTTGCACCAGAGGTTGAACATTCTTGTGACACCTCCCATGGAACCAATCCTCCCTCAAGAGGATTGGAACCTAGCACTTGGAGTCAATAATCCCACCGGGTGGGATGACATCCCCGCGGAACCTCCTCTTGACAACTTGCAAGAAGTCCTGGTTGAGGTTACACCCCCCTCAAAATGATGATACCAATGAGCCCGCTTTTCTTCTCCCTAGGGAGATAGAAGAGTGGCTCGCCGACGTGTGAGGGACCCATTTCCGGAGAAAGAAGTTCGTCGAGCCGCATACAACCGAGAGAATTATCTTTTCGGAAACTTTGCTATTAGAATAACCTATAGGCTAGAACTTCTTTTCGGATTTAGACTTCTTGTGTTCTGACCTATTTATCTAAAGTTTTAATTTATTAGGAATATTATGTAATTCTCTCTATTTAATGAATGATGGTTTTATAAATTTGGTGTTTGGATGATGTTGTAATGGGTAAAACACACTCGGGATGGTGAAGGATAATAAGGGAAGCTTGAACCAACACCCCATGCACAAAAACAGAGCCTCCCGGCAATTTTTCTTCATTACAGCAAGTTCAGCACGGGGGCGTGCCCAGCCAACACGCCCCGTGCTCATGATCTGCAGATAAATGCCCAGTTCAGGTACCTGGACACGGGGCGTGTTCACTAAACACGGCCCCGTGCCCAGCCTTCTGTTACTTTCTAATGATTTTTGTTACTGGCAACCTGAACACGGGGTCGTGCCCGGACACCACGGGCCCGTGTCCAGATGCCCAGTAACATTAAATTTTGTTTTTAACACACCTTTTACACATTCAATCAACCTAAAAACTTATTTTTGGGACACATTGAGGACAATGTGTAATTTAAGTGTGGGGGGGATGCTAAAACCTTGAATTTTGCATGTCCTAATTACAAGCCTTACACAAAACTCTATTGGAACCGCTAAACACCCCAAATTTTTTTTCAAAAATTTTTCATTTTTTTACTTGTCTTGGTTTAATTTGGGAATTAAAAATTCTAAAAAGGTTATATTTTTACAAATTTACAATCGATAGCGTCGTGATAAAAAGAACCAACATAAGAAAATTATGAAACGGCATGACAAATCTAATTAAAATTTGATTATATATACTTGATCACATAAAAACCCATTCCCACAAAAAGTGAGTTTTGAGCCTTTATTGAGCATACAAATACACATCCTTAAACTAAATGCTCATTTTTTCGTTTCTTGTGTGAATAGTCGCTTGGTTTCTTACGACTCTAGAACTTGTCATGACAATACATTCCCGGTCCTTACCAACTTAAACCCAAGTAAGTAAATGATAGAGGCATTAGGACTAACCCTTTTTTTCTTCTTTTTTTTACCACCTACCCAAAAACCCCCTAGGTAACCCCTTTGAGCCTAAACCTTTTCGTTTCTTTACCAACAAAACAAACACCCTTCACCCACCAAAACCCTTTTTTTTTTTATTTTAAACCCTTTATTTTAGTAAAAAGCTCGGTTTTTCATATGACATTCCTTATAAAAAAAATATATATATATATATATGATGAAGCCAAGAAATAAACAAACAAGTTCATCAAAAAGAACTTTGTTTGAAGACTTGCTTCATTAAAATAAAAAGTTAAATAAAAAAAAGTCTTACGAAAACCGACGCTTTTTACGCCTTTCGCCTTTTTTCTACTAACCACTAACCCAACTACCTACCTTTAACCCAAGCCTAACCCTTCCCAAAAGTCCTCTTGATATTTACAAAGATGTATAGTTAAAAAGGAGGAGGATTGATTGCTTGGCAAGCATATGGTAGAAGTAAGTTCCATGCCGCTCTCGAGTGTTTCACAAAAATACATCTTCGACCGAGTGTTGAGTGATCTCCCGTGAGGTATGTGAACTTGTATATAAATGGAATTTTAAAGAGGCATGTTATTCCCAAATAAATAATTTATCTTATGTAATGTTCTAAATAAATCATGACGAATAGGATTGTAAATAACATAAAAATAAAACCTAATAAAAATCTTGGAATCCCGACACTCAAGACAAGCCCAAAACCTTCTCTTCTACCCATTCCATTTGGGAGTGTAAGCCACATTATAAAGAGTTTTGCTTAAGGACAAGCAAAGATTCAAGTGTGGGGGTATTTGATGTGTGCAAAATGCAACATATAAATTACATCAAATGTGGCATAAAACTAACCCTTTTTTAGTACTAATGTTGGAAAAAGTGTGCTTTTGTCTTCCTTTTGTATTTTCAGGATTAAATGAGCTTAAATGAACAAAAGAAGCAAAAATACAGCTAAATCTAACAAGAATACAAGAAAAGGAATAAACGTGGCATGCTCGACCTGTGCGGGGGTTAAGGGAATGGTTTGGTAAGATAAAAGATTTACACCATTCATATCTCCACGGTCTATATGGAGATATGTTGGCTACCTGTGCGGGGGTTAAGGGAATGGTTTGGTAAGAGTCTTGCCTTGTTCAGTGTATAGATCCTGCAAGGGCCTAGGTCAAGCTTAGTAGGACCTCCTTCAATACCCACTGGTATTGGATGGCGGGGGTTCGAATTTCTTGATCCCCTCATATGTAAGCTACTATTAAAGCATTAACCCGGCTACTTAGGATTGTATCCCTGCTGACTCAAACTACTTAGCCGAGGGTAACATCACCTTCAAAAGAGGGGCCTACCACATTACGCATTAATAACTTAATTAATTATCTTTCAATAATCCAACCCTTTAGGATTGTATCCTTGCTGACTCAAACTACTGGGTTGAGGGTAACGTCACCTTCAAAAGAGGGGCCTACTACTATAACTAAGATAATCTCTTAAAAAGTGCAAAAGTGCGGAAATAATCAAAGGTTACACTAAAGGCGAGTCGGATCCAAGTGATTCATCTTGTCTATCTGTTTTTATTTTTATTTTTATTTTCAGCATTTTTAGTTTTTATTTTCTAGTTTAAAACCTTTTTCTAAATTTTTTATTTGATTAGACGTTGAGGATAAACCGGTACTAAAAGCTCTTGTGTCCTTAGACGACCTCGGTATCTTACCAACGCTATACTACGCTCACGATGGGTGCACTTGCCCATATGTGTGTTTGGTGTTAGTAAAATATCATGTTTTATAAATTTAAAACTTGACTAAAGTGGTTAAAAATGGCTAAAAATATACATAAAATTATATCACACCACACACGCATCAGCGCCGGTTCCTTGGGATCCTTAAACTCATTACCCTTCGTTTTCTCAGGGGACTTCTTCTGGGCCTCTGTAGAAATCAAGTGTTAGAAAAGTTGGAAAAAAGAAAACAAGTATCGAAATGCTACACTAACCTGGAGAGAATTTATAAAGGGAGCGCAGCTTGCTTTGATTCCCTATCACGGGGACTTCCTCAACCTTCTGCACCACTTGGACACCCGCAACGGTCTACTCTCTGCTTCTTTTTCTGCTAATCAACTTGACAGCAGGTTCCTCTTCTTCTTCTTCATCCAGCGCGATTGACGAAGGAGTAGCGCCAGCATCTGGGTTTCTTTACCCCGCGCTCCCAGAGCTTTTTGAGCCACCAACACCGGCTTTCTTCTCACCTATACGGGACAAACCCTCCAGTGAGTCGCTTGCAATAACGTAATCTTCCAGGTTACTCTACCGAAATCTAAGAGTACCTTTATCAGAGGCTCCAGCAGTCGCGCGGCTACTCTCGCCTTTCTTGCTGGTCACCTCAGCATCTATGGTTATCACCTTCTTCTTCTTGCTCTTCTTCTTCTTCTCCTCCGGATCTATGCCAAGGTCGCGCAACACACCTGCAAAGATGTTAGACCAGGAACTTAGCTCCCCATTTGATGACCCTACAGACTCCTCGCTGGAAAGATAGAGAATTTCTTTCCCAGCGGAAGTCACAGCACGCAAGGGACGGGGGTTGGGTAGATGCGCACCTTCGGCTGCGGCGGGAGGATTGGCAAAGGCTCCAGTGAGGGGATACAGAAAATGACCTTTGATCCGCTCATACCAGTATTGCTCCCCTGATTCCAGTGGGCGCACACCCATTGATCCACCAAAGGTGGGGAAAGCAGCTTGATACAGATGCGCTTCTGCAACCAATTTTAACAGTTAAGAGCAGAAAAATAACCAAGGAAGATGAACTAGAGAAACAACATACCTCTATCTTTAAACTTCAGGATAGGAACTTCGTTGCTAGTCTCCGGCCACTTGTCACTCATTTGCGCAGCAACCAGTACGTTTTCTCCGAAAATCCAATTCGGCATCGCAGTAAGCTTTAAATACCAATCGGCATGCTTGGGGATAGCAAGTTCCTCCTTCTCAATTGTATCCGGCGAGCGGAAGATCATCGCGATCGGAATGACCTCCTCCCTGATGAAGAAGAACTTCTTCTTCCAGTCATGGAAACTCTTGGGAGGATTCAGAAGAATTTTCTTGGTAGAACCCCGGTTTCCAAAAGAGTAAAACCCTATGTTCCTAATCAACTGGTAAAACACCCGGAATTTCTCAACTGTGGATTCTATCTCGTGACATCGGCATAGGAACTCGAAGTGTCTCACCCTCACCATGCCGGGTGGACTCAGTTGAGATATATGAAAGCCATAATAATGGAGGATATGTGTCTCACCCTCACCATGCCGGGTGGACTCACTTTGAATATTCGAGAGAGAAAAGTGGAAACGGAAGAAGGATTTGTGGTTTCCTCTCTACCCTTGTCGACTATATATACCCATCGCATTTAATGCTGTAACACCCAAAAATTTTAGAAGTCATAATATGATATTTTAATCTTGATGTGTTTAAAAAAGAATAATGCAAATGTAAATTTTTGTTAAAGGAAAGCTAAATTATGAGCTAGTAAATAAGTAAAAATGACTAACCAAGTTACTCATTTGGGGTAGTACATGAAATGTTATAAAGAATGAGGGACCAAACTTGTTAAATGAGATGAATGTTTGGATAAACAAAGAAAAATGCAGAAAATTGAGAAGAATGTGTGGGTTTGGTCGTGGGTTTGAGAGAGGGCAAAGGGGTTCTTCCCTAAAAATCAATCCAACACAAATCTACCGCAATTGTTGATGTTAGAAGCTGGAATTTTATGCATGAAGCTTTATCTAAGCTTAATTAAGTACTCTTGATCTAAGGTATGTAGTAATTTTGGAAAATTTGATGTATGATGCAATTAGGTCTTTTGATAATTCGTATGTGCATGTGAAAATTTGATGATAGGGAGTTATAATTAGTCCATAAGACTTGACTAAAGTATGAAATTCGGATTAGATTGATGATTTTTATGTAGACCCATTTATGTATGAAAACTCTATGAAAATTATGATAATCTTGAGTAATGTTAGTTGTAGTATGATATGTGAAATTGAATTATACTTATTGATGTTAAATAAACCCGAGAATTTGAAGAAATTATGTGTTAATGATGATTACCATGATTTGGAAAAGACTTGGTAGGAATATGCTTATAATGCTTGTACATTATGCTTGTTAAGTTGTACGCACACTAGGTGCTCGATGAAATACCTTGGGCTGAATTTGATAAGTTTAATTTAGACACTTGTTAAGCGGAGTACATGCTTAGTATGCCAAATGTAGAATGTATAGAAAGAATTGTATGGAAAATGTGAAAGGTTAACGTTGAAGGAAGTTAGAATGAAAATACTAGAATGCGTAACTACTAGAGAAGTAGAATGTTACATAAAGAAGGATTGCGTGGAATATAATATAAAGAATATTTGAATGGAACTTGGCATAAAAGGTATTTTGCCACAAGTAAACCTTGCAAAGAATATAAAATGGGATTTCGCTAAGACATGAAATTTTAGACTAATTGAGTAAATGAATGAAAATTTTAATGGATCCTGCCCCTAGTCGGGCTCCCTAGCATATATGAGGACTTATTAAAAGGTAAACCTCTAAAGAACTGTTTACGAGGTAGAGTGTAATCTAAACTATCGAATGAATGGTTGTAACAAGTTTTATGTAACTCATACGTGGAATGGAATGGCATGTGTAATAAGCTTATAATCTCGTATATAACGAAACCTTAGTAAGAATATAGGTAAGAATACATCCCTTGTGGTACAATGTTAGGTAATTGCCTTAGCATTACAATTGCTAGAAGGAATGACGTATGTATGACAGCTATGGAATGTGATGACAAGTATATTTGCATATGACACCTCGAGTGTAATATGAGTTACACAAATGTAAGTATTGATTACTCGATCATATTGATAGCGTGATTAAAGCCTTATGTTGGCCCTTGTAACCAAGGGATAGACGGTAAAGAAGTTAGAGCAAGATAGTATACACCCGACTTGTATAAATGTATACATTAAATTGCGGTTAACAATGCAGATATGATAGATCATCAATGAAAGAAATATTGGTCTCGAGTAGAGATCACACGTAGGTATCGCAAGAAAAGTATGAAAGGAATTATCAAGCAAGCGCCATGAAAGAAATTTTTGCTTGATATTGGTCCAGGAAGGATGGGATGTATGTAGAAGCTAAATAGTTAGCAACTATTGAATGATGTATGACTTGTAATTTTATATGAATGTATTGGAATTAAAAAGTATGAATATTATTATAATCATTTCCCTAAGTAGATGTTAGGGGTATGCGGGAATGATTAACTTGACAGATAAGTTTTAAGAAATCAGCTTGAATAAATGAACGATGATCATGGAATAATGTAATAGGATCGCATTGAATCATGCAAGATTTATTTACCAAATGTATTAGACAAGTTTTAAAGTAGTAATGACCGATTCATCATGAAGGATGATCGAATGAAAGCATGTTGTCGAAGTTTGAGGTATGTAATTACTAAGGGATACGGGTAGACCTGTCAGAAGGTATGTATTCAGGTTTCGGGGATGAAACCTTCTTTAAGGGGGTAGACTTGTAACACCCAAAAATTTTAGAAGTCATAATATGATATTTTAATCTTGATGTGTTTAAAAAAGAATAATGCAAATGTCAATTTTTGTTAAAGGAAAGCTAAATTATGAGCTAGTAACTAAGTAAAAATGACTAACCAAGTTAGTCATTTGGGGTAGTACATGAAATGTTATAAAGAAGGAGGGACCAAACTTGTTAAATGAGATGAATGTTTGGATAAACAAAGAAAAATGCAGAAAATTGAGAAGAATGTGTGGGTTTGGTCGTGGGTTTGAGAGAGGGCAAAGGGGTTCTTCCCTAAAAATCAATCCAACACAAATCTACCCCAATTGTTGATGTTAGAAGCTGGAATTTTATGCATGAAGCTTTATCTAAGCTTAATTAAGTACTCTTGATCTAAGGTATGTAGTAATTTTGGAAAATTTGATGTATGATGCAATTGGGTCTTTTGATAATTCGTATGTGCATGTGAAAATTTGATGATAGGGAGTTATAATTAGTCCATAAGACTTGACTAAAGTATGAAATTCGGATTAGATTGATGATTTTTATGTAGACCCATTTATGTATGAAAACTCTATGAAAATGATGATAATCTTGAGTAATGTTAGTTGTAGTATGATATGTGAAATTGAATTATGCTTATTGATTTTAAATAAACCTGAGAATTTGAAGAAATTATGTGTTAATGATGATTGCCATGATTTGGAAAAGACTTGGTAGGAATATGCTTATAATGCTTGTACATTATGCTTGTTAAGTTGTACGCACACTAGGTGCTCGATGAAATGCCTTGGGCTGAATTTCATAAGTTTAATTTAGACACTTGCTGTCAATATGTAATGATAATCAAAGAGAATGTGATTATGTTAAGTTGTTGGTATAATGGCTCAAAAGGGGTAAAATGTGAAATGAAAGTTTATGTAAATTCTAAACGTATGATGCCATGTTTAGGGACAAGAAAGGAAGAAAGTTCAAGTCGATCACAAGCAAAGGAAAAGCAAGGCCAAGGTCAGTTCTTATGAACTTCGTTTTGTTAGAATGTAGATTTTATGTTAGTTCTTATAATGTAAATTTGATTGAAGTCCATGTTGAGATTTATGGTTAATGTTATAACGAGGAAATTGGTGAAGTATTGGATTAAATGGAAGGTATATTCGATGACCCGTATGAACGGGTCAAAAGTATGAAAAGTAAATTATGTTGATGATGTAAGGACCCGTAGTTAAACGGGTCAAATAAGATGGAAACGCAAGGCGATTGTAATGGCTATGTGTTGACTTTTAAAAAGTCAAACTAGCAAAGTATGTAAAAGATGGATGTGAGTCTAAGCAAATGACCCGTATGAGCGGGTTGGACGAAACGTTAAGTATTCATGATGTTAGAGATGGAAATGTGCAATATCCATTTATTTGGAGTTGTCATTTGTGAAGGATAAATGAAAGGGTAATCTAACTTGGTAACGGGTCAAATAAAGAAGTAAGGAAAGTTGCACTAGTAATGTAATTTAAATGAACTAACATGTAAGTTGTTGTTATAGATGTAGGTAAATCGCATGCTTGAACTAGGCGGCTCGGAACGAACACTCTACAAGGCCTATACGCGCTTCCGAATGCAAGATTTGTCAAACGGGTCGAAACTTAATGTTAACTTTTGAAACCTTGTAAATTTAGCTTTTATGGTATTTTGTTAGTATGATAAATTGATGTGAGTTAGTTGTGAAGTTTATGGCTATCGAACCGTTAGATGAATGTTTTAAAAGTCTTTAAATTCGGTTCGATTTTTGGTAAGGGTATTTTTGTAAAAATACCAATGTTAGTAAAGAACGTTATCAGGTTGTGTCGTTTTGATCGTTTGACAAAGATGGGCGTTTCAAGTTGGTATCAGAGCCTAGGTTTGAGAGATTCGAGCATGTTGGAGTGCTCGGACTCAAACCAAAAGCTCAAGAAAGGGTGTGTTCGTTCCAAGACGCAAGAAGAGGTAAAATTTTAAGAATTTCTTATTAAATTATTATATGAATGGATGATGTTACGAGAAAGAAATAAAAAAAATTGTTTGAATAAAGTATGTTTAGAAACATCGGGGGGCTGGCTTGAACGGTAAATATGCAAGATAGATCAAGAGGGCTGCAAATGAGAAAAATAAAAAAAAAGTTGTGTTGGGCGCTACCGTAGCTTACGGTGGCTACCGTAAGCTACGATAGGTACTGTTGGTTAATTGTTCATCGTAAGACAGATGAAAGTCACCCTAGCCCTTTAATGGTCACCGTAAGCCACCGTAGCTTACGGTGGAGGCCCAGATACAAGAAAAAAAATTATACCGTAAGCTACGATAGAGTAACCATAGCTTACGGTGGACTTCAGACAACAATGAAATTTCAAATTTAGACCCCCAAATCTTAATAATTCCTATTAAACCCCAAAGGTAGCATAATATTTATTGAGAATGCATGAATTTAAACACGTCATGTGTTTAAAGAAGGACCGTAGCCTACGGCGGGTCTAGCAAATGCTCAAAAAAAACTTGAAATTTTCAATCAAGGCCAGTCCGATACCTCGTTAAACTTCCGAAAACGCACCGTAGGGTAGTTAAGATCTTTTAGAAGTCGTCTGAGTCGTGTTAAAGTGCTTGGTAATGAGGATGTGTATGAAAATGAAGGATACGAATGAAGTTAGTACCGGGTTTATTAACCCTATGACGAAAAGTATGCGGTGTGGTCATGAAGTGGCCGTTAACACCAAGAATGATGAAATGTATGCGGTGTGGTCATGAAGTGGCCGCTGACACCAAGAATGATGAAATGTATGCGGTGTAGTCATGAAGTGGCTGTTAACACCAAGACCAGATGGAATGAAAGTATAATAGTAATGAGTAAGAGAATGAAAGTCATTAAAATATGTTAAGCTTATTAACATATTACTTAAAATATGTTGTAGAATATTTCCTAAGGCCAATCCAATAGCTCCGTCAAGCTTCTGAAAAACTAACCTATGATAATTAAGGTCCTCTAAATGTCAACTGGGTCATATCGAAATGTTTCAAAGTAAGAACGTATATGATTGGAAAGTTATGAATGAAGTTCTAGCTGGGTTCATCAACCCTATGATGAGAAGTATGTGGTGTGGTCATAAAGGACCGTTAACACCTAGCATGAAAGAAAGGAAAGTATAGAAAAATTTAAAATTGCTAGAATGAAGTGAACATGACCAAAGAATGAAATTTAGTAATGATCACGAATGTTATAGTAGATGGCTGATGAGAATGAAGCAATTGTTAACGAAATACGTTTCGAGTAATGGATGGTGCGAGAAAGTAAGTAAGAAGGATGAGGGATTCTATTTCCCTATGTACGAAAGGCATGCATGATGTGGCCTATCGTGACCAGTGTTGATGATGATGTATAAGTGAAATGAAAGTTGTTGAAATATAAGTATGAATGCATGAATGTAACATGAGATAACATAAAAATTATATGAAATAATGAATGTAGAAAATGTTTAAAGTAGATGACGGATGAAGGGAATACAAACGATAACAAATGGCACGGTAAAAAGGAAGAAAAGCAATGATTGCGGAAGAAGTTGGTATGGCCCTAGAATGTAATGAAATGTATGGAAAATGAGTATAATTACACCTAGAATGTAGTGAAATGTTTGAATGATAAGTATGATCAAGCTTAGAAAGCATTGAACATGAAAGAATGATAGAATTTTGATAGTAGTATGGTCCTAAGGATAAAAATCTTGTCAAATAAAAAGTAAATGTTAGTAGAATGAAAATTTTAAAGGAAGATATTTATGTGAAAACACGACACATGAAATAGAATGTAGAATATAGCATTGGGAAGCAACCCTTGAAGTTGAATATAGAAGGTGGCTACGAGACGTGTCATATGAGACGGGATGGAGGATGATGTAATGAAAGAAAGAAATGTGGAAATGAACGGGTTGAACCCGTAGATGAGAGTGAATCAGCATATAAGGAAGAAAGGTTCAGAAGAAGATGTTCTAACCCATAAGCAAAAACGAGTCAAACAAACTCGAATGAAATGCCCGAATGAACAGCTAGAACGGAAAGATTGTATCCGGGTGGTAAGCATGGATAGAACCTTAAAAAGGGGTTATAGACGGATAAAAGTTAGAGTCTTTAGGTGAGAAGGAATGTATGAAAGCAAATGAGAAGATGTTTTTCTCTACCTAACTAAAGATTAGTATAAACATAATAAGTAAGTGGCATAGGTAGCCTGGTCGGTCAAGCATGATGTTGGACTAAAGGAATGTATATACATATATATAGGTGATGTATATGTGAATGTACGTGAATTGGTTGTAGCTAGTTGTGGGAATATGAATAAGGATATGTTGATAGTTAACCGTGGTAGACCCAAACGGGATATACGAGTAAGAGTAAAACATATGATAAATGTGGTATCATGTGATAGTGTAAGTAAAAATACATATATAGAAAGATGTTGAGGTAATAAAAGATTATGATGGAAGAATTATGCGCTGAATGCGTTACGTATTAAGCATGTAGTGATCAACTCATGAGGATTAGAATGAATAATGGGCTAAGACCTAGATGGATGATTTAAGCACTTACAAGGATAGGGATTCTGTAAGAAATGGTAAAATGATAGTAAGTATATTTGAATTTGAAAGTTAAAATGATATGAACTAATTTCAAGAATGATGGAGGTGGCCCAACATGTAAACATAATTACATGTTGGACTTATTAATAAAGGATATAAAAGAAATGGGATGGCAAGAACAACGTTTGCATAAGTATGTCCAAAATCAACGAGGGAGTACAAATGTGCGAGTTAGTCCATACTATAGGAATGGAAAGGGTAATGACCAAAGGTTATGAACTTCAATTGATGAAATTGAACATGTAATATGGCTTGGAAGTAAATCATTAAACTAGTCGAAGTAAGGTGGATAACTAGATATTGCGTACGAAAGGAATTTTGTAAATGATTGAAAAACATAAGCTAATGTACAAATCGAAGTGCAATATGAGAAAACAACTAATAGTGATGGAGTTACTAAATGATGTTGTCGAAAGATGGTAAGAGTCGACCCGCATATCGGGAAAAATGGGTAGTGGAAAGGAAAGTAAGGAACTGGTAAGAAAGCGGAGTACATGCTTAGTATGCCAAATTTAGAATGTATAGAAAGAATTGTATGGAAAATGTGAAAGGTTAAAGTTGAAGGAAGTTAGAATGAAAATACTAGAATGCGTAACTACTAGAGAAGTAGAATGTTACATAAAGAAGGATTGCGTGGAATATAAAATAAAGAATATTTGAATGGAACTTAGCATAAAAGGTATTTTGCCACAAGTAAACCTTGCAAAGAATATAAAATGGGATTTCGCTAAGACATGAAATTTTAGACTAATTGAGTAAATGAATGAAAATTTTAATGGATCCTGCCCCTAGTCGGGCTCCCTAGCATATATGAGGACTTATTAAAAGGTAAACCTCTAAAGAACTGTTTACGAGGTAGAGTGTAATCTAAATTATCGAATGAATGGTTGTAACAAGTATTATGTAACTCATACGTGGAATGGAATGGCATGTGTAATAGGCTTATAATCTCGTATATAATGAAACCTTAGTAAGAATATAGGTAAGAATAAATCCATTGTGGTACAATGTTAGGTAATTGCCTTAGCATTACAATTGCTAGAAGGAATGACGTATGTATGACAGCTATGGAATGTGATGACAAGTATAGTTGCATATGACACCTCGAGTGTAATATGAGTTACACAAATGTAAGTATTGATTACTCGATCATATTGATAGCGTGATTAAAGCCTTATGTTGGCCCTTGTAACCAAGGGATAGACGGTAAAGAAGTTAGAGCAAGATAGTATACACCCGACTTGTATAAATGTATACATTAAATTGCGGTTAACCATGCAGATATGATATATCATCAATGAAAGAAATATTGGTCTCGGGTAGAGATCACACGTAGGTATCGCAAGAAAAGTATGAAAGGAATTATCAAGCAAGCGCCATGAAAGAAATTTTTGCTTGATATTGGCCCAGGAAGGATGGGATGTATGTAGAAGCTAAATAGTTAGCAACTATTGAATGATGTATGACTTGTGATTTTATATGAATGTATAGGAATGAACAAGTATGAATATTATGATAATCATTTCCCTAAGTAGATGTTAGGGGTATGCGGGAATGATTAACTTGACAGATAAGTTTTAAGAAATCAGCTTGAATAAATGAACGATGATCATGGAATAATGTAATAGGATCGCATTGAATCATGCAAGATTTATTTACCAAATGTATTAGACAAGTTTTAAAGTAGTAATGACCGAT
Organism: Helianthus tuberosus; assembly: GCA_030545235.1. NCBI lineage: Eukaryota > Viridiplantae > Streptophyta > Magnoliopsida > Asterales > Asteraceae > Helianthus > Helianthus tuberosus. The sequence goes on along the minus strand of CM060371.1, from coordinate 84,821,152 downwards.
TCATCATGAAGGATGATCGAATGAAAGCATGTTGTCGAAGTTTGAGGTATGTAATTACGAAGGGATACGGGTAGACCTGTCAGAAGGTATGTATTCAGGTTTCGGGGACGAAACCTTCTTTAAGGGGGTAGACTTGTAACACCCAAAAATTTTAGAAGTCATAATATGATATTTTAATCTTGATGTGTTTAAAAAAGAATAATGTAAATGTAAATTTTTGTTAAAGAAAGCTAAATTATGAGCTAGTAAATAAGTAAAAATGACTAACCAAGTTAGTCATTTGGGGTAGTACATGAAATGTTATAAAGAAGGAGGGACCAAACTTGTTAAATGAGATGAATGTTTGGATAAACAAAGAAAAATGCAGAAAATTGAGAAGAATGTGTGGGTTTGGTCGTGGGTTTGAGAGAGGGCAAAGGGGTTCTTCCCTAAAAATCAATCCAACACAAATCTACCCCAATTGTTGATGTTAGAAGCTGGAATTTTATGCATGAAGCTTTATCTAAGCTTAATTAAGTACTCTTGATCTAAGGTATGTAGTAATTTTGGAAAATTTGATGTATGATGATGCAATTGGGTCTTTCGATAATTCGTATGTGCATGTGAAAATTTGATGATAGGGAGTTATAATTAGTCCATAAGACTTTACTAAAGTATGAAATTCGGATTAGATTGATGATTTTTATGTAGACCCATTTATGTATGAAAACTCTATGAAAATGATGATAATCTTGAGTAATGTTAGTTGTAGTATGATATGTGAAATTGAATTATGCTTATTGATGTTAAATAAACCTGAGAATTTGAAGAAATTATTTGTTAATGATGATTGCCATGATTTGGAAAAGACTTGGTAGGAATATGCTTATAATGCTTGTACATTATGCTTGTTAAGTTGTACGCACACTAGGTGCTCGATGAAATGCCTTGGGCTGAATTTGATAAGTTTAATTTAGACACTTGTTGTCAATATGTAATGATAATCAAAGAGAATGTGATTATGTTAAGTTGTTGGTATAATGGCTCAAAAGGGGTAAAATGTGAAATGAAAGTTTATGTAAATTCTAAACGTATGATTCCATGTTTAGGGACAAGAAAGGAAGAAAGTTCAAGTCGATCACAAGCAAAGGAAAAGCAAGGCCAAGGTAAGTTCTTATGAACTTCGTTTTGTTAGAATGTAGATTTTTATGTTAGTTCTTATAATGTAAATTTGATTGAAGTCCATGTTGAGATTTATGGTTAATGTTATAACGAGGAAATTGGTGAAGTATTGGATTAAATGGTAGGTATATTCGATGACCCGTATGAACGGGTCAAAAGTATGAAAAGTAAATTATGTTGATGATGTAAGGACCCGTAGTTAAACGGGTCAAATAAGATGGAAACGCAAGGCGATTGTAATGGCTATGTGTTGACTTTTAAAAAGTCAAACTAGCAAAGTATGTAAAAGATGGATGTGTGTCTAAGCAAATGACCCGTGTGAGCGGGTTGGACGAAATGTTAAGTATTCATGATATTAGAGATGGAAATGTGCAATATCCATTTATTTGGAGTTGTCATTTGTGAAGGATGAATGAAAGGGTAATTTAACTTGGTAACGGGTCAAATAAAGAAGTAAGGAAAGTTGCATTAGTAATGTAATTTAAATGAACTAACATGTAAGTTGTTGTTATAGATGTAGGTAAATCGCATGCTTGAACTAGGCGGCTCGGAACGAACACTCTACAAGGCCTATACGCGCTTCCGAATGCAAGATTTGTCAAACGGGTCGAAACTTAATGTTAACTTTTGAAACCTTGTAAATTTAGCTTTTATGGTATTTTGTTAGTATGATAAATTGATGTAAGTTAGTTGTGAAGTTTATGACTATCGAACCGTTAGATGAATGTTTTAAAAGTCTTTAAATTCGTTTCGATTTTTGGTAAGGGTATTTTTGTAAAAATACCAATGTTAGTAAAGAACGTTATCATGTTGTGTCGTTTTGATCGTTTGACAAAGATGGGCGTTTCAAATGCGATGGGTAAACGTGCCGGATTCACCGCGCATGTAACCAATCAGGAGTCGCCATGTAAGGCGGGATTCTCGGAGTGACGGTTACCACGCGCGTGTGGGCCTCACTTAACTGACGGAAAGCCGAACCATCAGGTACAAGATGATGATGGCCGTGTCAGCAGTCAACTCAAACATCGCTGTCAACGACATTTCGCACCAACCTGTCTGAATTCAAATTTCAAGGTTTTTCCCGCTCAAAATTACAACAAACTTCATGCAGAAGTTACTCAGGCCGCGCAGCATTCATAATTATCCAATGAACCTGCGTGCTTACACTCAAAAGCAGAGAATTATCAACAGCCAAATCTGGTAGTCGCGCCGTAGTAACTAATAAACACTTACACACGCGTCGCCCACCAATATCAAGCAAGCATTTCTCACAGCTAGCACTTTCTTTATTCTAAGTCCAGAGCTCCAACCACTTACTTCACGCATGGTGCAGCACTGGACTGGGGGACTTGAAGGGGTATGGTCCCAAAAAGCCGCGCAGACCAGTCAGGTCGCGCGCTGGACCATACTCCTTACTCAGCAAGCTGATCAATTTCCAGACCCGCGCGGGCTGTTCAAAGCAGAACATGGCCTCGCGCGAGGTCCAGACAAGAGAAAACATCAGTTCTCACACTTAGTGTTCTGGATAAGAGCCTCCAGCTCCTACAACCTTGTGCGGGCCAGTTACTTGTAGAGCAAGGGTCGCGCAGGAGTTACGGCGCAAGGCCACTTCAGAGAGTACACAAGGTACAAGTGGCAGAAGGGCGAGCCAATCAGCGTCCACCAGGCTGTGCTCTATCGAGCTCCACGATCCTCAGACGTGCAGGAGACAATAAGTACACAAGGACGTTGACGTGGCACCAATCAAGGGGCAGCGACACCTGCCCCATGATCTCCACTTACTTGCTGATGGCAGAGGGACAGCAAGGCCGACAACTGGGACACGTGGCTCCAATCATGGTGCGCCAGCACCGGAGATCTTCTAGAAGGCACTAACGGTCGATACCAGTGAGACAAGAAGGATATTCCCTGTTTGTCGCCTTCCGGCCCAAGGCCCATCAGCCCATCTCTTCTTACACCTCTCCGGCTATAAATAGAGACCTCCATGCACATGTTAAACATTCTGCTCTCTTCACTCTCACTCTTAACACACACTTATTTCCTCAAAGCAGATACTTATTCTCACGCCGGAGTCTGGTTAAGAGGGAAACCCCTATATTCCCCTCTTAACGAGCTAACGGTGTTCTGTTTTACAGGAAGAACGGATCGAATCGGAGCTCAGGAAAGTTTAAGAAGATTAACCCTCATGTTTGAAACATAAACCAAACTAATTAACCCTAAAATTAGTTCCGTGTTTCTTCAGTACACTATTTTCTCTTTAATCTATCATTCCATCCATAATACACAAAATGCACATGTGCATTTTTGTCATTTCTTTGACAAATTCTGTAATTCATTATAAATATTAGACAATTGCACTTTCATTTACACTACCATGTGTAATACAATACTTTTTACATTACTAATATCATAAATGCACATGTGCATCTATATGTATCAACATGAAATAAGGTGTTTTGGTACACTACTTTGAATACACTTTCCCTTTCATCTATCATACCATCCATAATACACTACCATTACCTCCTACCATCCATAATACAATACCATTACCTCATACCATCCATAATACAATACCATTACCAATATTTTCACTTTATTACATGTATGTAAACACCATTTATACCATCCAATCAACATATTACATCATAAATTGACAACTATAACCAAACCATCAACCACTAGATATAACTAACCAAAAAACATGTATATGGGCCTACTTCTCCATTCAAAATCACAAACTTTTTGTACCAAAACACGTTATATCATGGTTATACCTAATGATGCACATGTGCATTTTGAATATTGATAATGTAAAAAGTAGTGTATTACAGATGGATTGTAAATTAAAGTGCAATTATCTATTCCTGATAACGTATTACCGAATTTGTCGAATTAATGATACATATGCACATGTGCATGGATCACTGTTACTCGAAAAAAAAAAGTTTTTTTTTTTGTAACGAAATATAGCGATTTTTTTTTTTAAATATTAAAAAAAATTGAGTGCTTTTTTGATTTTTTTTAGATTTTATTTTGTGTTCACATTGGTTCTCGCGTTCTCGCAATAAGGGTGGTTCTCGCATGAACCTTACCCTATATATATATATATTCTAGGGTTAGGATTGTGTAAGAAGCACTAGGCTAATTGAGAAACTTAAGAAACATTCTGAACCACACATTTTCCTAAGCTATTCGTGGTATACACATATGTATAGATTAAAATTAACTATATACGTATGTTTATAATTATCTACACTATAATGTGTTAAGAGCTACAACGAAGAGTAGTGTCAACCAAACGATTTCTAGTAGTGGAAGAGGAAGATGGTGCTTCCTTGTAACATTATCTACACTAAGCAATTAAAGCTCAAGAATTAGGGATACAAACGAATCGAACGAACACGAATAAGATCTTGTCTATGTTTTTTATTTAAGAAAAGAAATGTGTTCATCAACTGTTCATAAACTCTTAACGAACGATCCATTTTGTTCGTGTTTGTTCATTAAGTATATTAACGTGTTCGTATTCATTCGTTAATTTAGGTAATAAGCACAAAAAAAATAAACGTTCATGCACACAAACAATCATTGTTATATATGACAATTCAATGTGCTTGGCTACAGTACCCTGCCAAGCAGGCTAACACTCTTTTTAATGGCCACTAATTCTGTCTTGGGTAGGGCTCGAACCCTTGATCTCAAGGGTATTAACACCTTAACTTCAATAATTTTGTCAATTGGACTAGGGATGGCAATGGATCGGGTTTGGGACGGGTTTAGGTAATCCCAAACCCAAACCCGGTTAGATAAGCTTGTCCCAAACCCGTCCCAAAATCCGTCGGGTTTCTAGCGGGTAAATACCCATCGAGTATCGGGTATACCCACGGATTTCGAGTAAACCCATTAATTTAAAAAGATTACTCGTTGGGTATACTTATCTCAAAACCCATTGGGTATCGATCGGGTAACTACTAACCGGTTACATTTTTTATTGTCACTATAAAAATATATATCTACTACAATGTATACGGAATAGAATACATATATGTGTAAAAAATGGATGTATCATATATATACATATTTAATAATATAAAAGAAATTATATCGGATATACAATCGGGTAAACGGGTACACTTTATCGGGTAATTGGGTCGGGTAAACGGGTATATCACTAAATTCCAAACCCTTCCCAAACCCACGAAAAAAATAAAAACTATTCCCAAACCCGATTAACCGACCCTAAACCCGTCCCAAATGTATCGGGTTTCGGGTTTACCCAGCGGGTTCGGGTTTAATTGCCATCTCCCTAAATTGGACTCAACCCCCACCCTGCTAACACCCTTTTTACTTTTTTAATTTTGCCTACCTCACTCCCTCAACTTTCAGCATTATCACTGTAACCCCCTCAACTTTCAGCATTATCACTTACACCCCCAACTTTCTAAAACTTTGTAAAATGTCATTTTGACCTCTTCGAGTTTCTAAAGTTTTAAGAAACTATTCTTTAACCGAAAGAAAACACTATTTTCTCACACACTTATTTTTATGGAGGTGTCAATATAACTCGAGTTGGTGCTTATTTTCGACGTATTTTTTTTAAATGAGTCAGATCAATATAATAAGTTTTAGTGCGTACTTTTATGTACGCTTTTTGTTGGTCTACGTTTTGTTGTAAGTTTTTTTCGGAAACGAGTCGGGTCAAATATATTATATTTTCATTCAAATGTATAAATTCGAGTTACTTTACTTTTTGATATCGTCGCACTTTAATAACCTTCTTTTTTTTTCTTCAAACCAATTTACATTATTGCCCCTGAATTTTAATAAATTTATCAAAGAACCCTAAACTTACTCTTTTCTTAGATATTTTTCTTTTTTTTTTACTTTTGTTATTTTTATCTGCATTTTGTTTATTTTTATCTATGTTTCTAATGTTTTGACGTATATTTTTGCTTTTAAAGTGAGTACTAGTATACCGTTACACTTTTCTAAAAGGTTTTTGGAATATTACTACCTATTTTGCTACAATGTGTAGGTTTGTGTTAAGGCTTTGCTTTTCTGTATAAAGCTTCGAATACATTTATTTATTTCGTAAATGGTAACTTTTTTAACGGTTTTGTTTTCCTATGACTTTATTTTTTTAATAGCTTTCGAGGAAGATAGTTGCTTTATTTATTAGTAATTTTTGAGGACATTAATTTTGTCTATGGTTTAAAACGCTACAACGTGTACGGGCATAATTCTACTTCATATTCATAATAAATAAACACATACGAATATATATTAAATTTCGAATAAAATCATATCTTTCATCACAACATTACATTAATCCATCTAAAATATACTAACCTAATAATCAAACATACTTGACATAATAATAACAAACATAATTAACCTAAAATGATGTCACAAAAAACAAATTCTCATATTAAACTTAAGTGTTCATTTAATCCAACCAAAATATACTTGAAGTCGTCGAACAAGCAGCAAATAAGCTCAACACATACGAACATAAATGAAGATGTTACTCGACGTTCACAAACATAAATGACATGTTCGTTCATTTAACTAAATGTACAAAATTTGTTATTCGTGTTCGTTCATTTATTGAACAATGAATGAACACAAACAAACTTCTCGTCAAACAGTTCAAGAACTGTTGTTAAGTGTTCGGTTTGTTTGCAGCCTTTTAAGAAGGAAATAAATATTAACTCTTTTTTGTGAAGATGAAATGTAGTAGTTGACAACTTCAAGAACACTTGTATTTTTGACCACTAATGTTTGAAAGTATACGAGTATGTTAACTTTAAGGCAACAAAAACTTAATTCCCCCATTCACCGTTTGAATTCATAACAATGTTCACGCTTCCTCTTCATTTGCTAATTAAGACCACAAGTTACTCAGATCTAGCAAAAGGATGTCTGTAGAAAGTGGACCCGTCAATAGCTTTAAGGCTAGTGACAAAATGGGTGGGTTAAGTAGGTTTGGGTAATGGGTTAGGATGGGTTTATTAAGAAATAGGTTAGAATAAGTTTAGGTCAAGATGGGTTTTTGTCAAGATGAATTTGGGCATGATAAAAAATTATAAAAAATCCAAAAATTATAAAAAATCAAAAAAATAATAAAAAATTCTAAAAAATCAAAAAAATTCTAAAAAATCCAAAAAATAAAAAAAAATCCAGAAAATTCTAAAAAAATCAAAAAAATTCTAAGAAATCAAAAAATTCTAAAAAAATCAAAAAATACTAAAAAATCAAAATAATTCAACAAAAAATGATAAAAAAAATCCAAAAATTTCTAAAAAATCCTAAAGATCATAAAAAATTATAAAAAATAAAAAATATTCTAAAAAATCCAAAAAATTAAAAAAAATTCAAAAATATCAAAAATAATTAAATAATCAAAAATATTCAAAAAATCAAAAAAAGTAATAAAAAATTCTAAAAAATCAAAAAATTTCTAAAAAATAAAAAAAATCCAAAAAATAATAAAAAAATTCTAAAAAATAAAAAATTTCAAAAATAATAAAAAATCCAAAAAATCAAAAAAAATCAAAGTAATTCTAAAAAACTCAAAAAAATCAAAAAATTCTAAAAAATCAAAAGAATTCTAAAAATCCAAAAAATTGTAAAAAATCCAAACATTCTAAAAAATCATAAAATATTCTAAAAAAGAAAATAAAAATTTAAAAATCCTAAAAACTTTTTTTAGAATTTTTTGGATTTTTTTATTATTTTTTTGATTTTTTATACTTTTTTTTATTTTTTTGTATTTTTTTAATTTTTAGATTTTTTTTGAATTTTTTATTATTTTTTTGATTTTTTAGAATTTTTTGGATTTTTGATTTTTTATAATTTTTTAGAAATTTTTGGAATTTTTTGAATATTTTGGATTTTTTATTATTTTTTGTTGATCTTTTAGAATTTTTTGATTTTTTAGAATTTTTTGATTTTTTAGAATTTTTTGCTTTTTTATTATTTTGATTTTTCAGAATTTTTGGGATTTTTTTAATATTTTTTTTTGTTTTTTTTTATTTTTTTCATTTTTTTCATTTTTTAGAATTTTTATGATTTTTTATTATTTTTTAAGTTTTTAGAATTTCTTGGATTTATTATTTTTTTTTTTTTAATTTTTTTGATTTATTACTATTTTTAATTTTTTAGAAATTTTTTTATTTTTTTGAATTTTTTGGATTTTTTTATTTATTAAAAAAATTTTGATTTTTTTATTATTTTTTGGATTTTTTGGAATTTTTTGGATTTTTTTATTTTTTTTGGATTTTTTTAGATTTTTTTATTTTTATTATTATTTTTTATTTTTTAGAATGTTTTTTGATTTTTCTGGTTTTTTAGAAAATTTTTATTATTTTTATTTTTTTATTATTTGTGAAGCCAACATCTACGAACACTCGAATAAGATGAAAAATCTGCCTGTGATGCTCTTATTGAGTTACTCATTTACCCTGCGTAATACCCATCCTTACCTACGAATTATTTTAAATATATATCATATAACCCATCCTGACCCATCATTAGTTATTGCTTAACCTATCCTAACCCATTCTCATTTTTAAAATGACCCAAAAAACCCAAATTGGTTTTATTTGCCAGGTCTAGGTATGGTGATGGTCCTCCAAGGGAGGATGATCCGCCACGTAGGCGCCACGTCATAGTCCTCCCAAGGATGGTTCATCCCACAAAACTAGAGGGTATGGAGGATGATCCTACCCCACCACTTTTATGTTTTTTTTTTTAATCTTCTACTTTTTTTTAACATTTAACAAATAAACTAACAAAATATTTTCATTAATATTAAAAAACCTTACTTAAACTTAAAAAAACAACATAAACTTAAAAAAATAAACTTAAAAAAACATAAACTTAAAAAAATCCTAATATATTAAAATAAGCTACTAGTCTTCGTCTTCCATGTCGTCGTCGGGTTCGTTTTGAGCGTTATTCCAAATGTACTCCACCAAGTCCGCTTGTAGGTTATGATGTGTGTACTCGTTACGTAGAGCGAACATGTTCAAATCTTGTTGTTCCCCACTAACTGGAACAGAATTTCCAGTAGGCGCGTTTTCGTCGTACTCGCATATCGCTCTACCTTCGTCTTCAATGATCATGTTATGAAGGATGAAACAAGCGTACATAATGTGTCGTAACCTCTTTGGTGTAGCCGAATGTGCTGGATGTTCAATGATTTGCCATTTTTTTGTAGAACACCAAAAGCCCGTTCAATATCTTTTCTCGCACCCTCTTGATACTTCGCAAATTTTTTTATTTTTTCGTCTGTCGGGTGCGGAATAGTTTTAACGATTGTCGAGTACGTTGGGTATATTCCATCGGCTAGGTAGTAAGCTCACTGTATTCCACCCTCGAAACCGTAAAATTTGTGTCAGGACTTGTACCCGCCACTACATCCTCAAATATCTGTGACTGATATATGATGTTAAGGTCATTGAGCGAACCAGGTAGACCAAAAAAAGCATGCCAGATCCAGAGATCCTGTGACGCAACAGCCTCTAGAATAATAGTCGGATGTCCATGATCTCCCCTAGTATACTAACCTTGCTAGGCAACTGGACAGTTCTGCCACGGCCAGTGTCACACCCCAACCGATGGCGGAAACATCGGGGCATGGCACTGAGCGAAACAGATTGTCCAGAAGTTTCCATAACAATTATCATTACCAATTAATTTAAAGTAACATGTCCCATACCATGTCTTAAAAGGCAAACAAATTATTACAGACAAATCTAGTCAAGTAGTTCTGTTCCGACAACTCAGATTTATACATAGATAGTTTATTTATTGGTTTCTAGGACCTCTTTTCCTAGCCTCGATTTCATCACAGCACAGAGAGCATCCTAGACCTTTCCTTGCCTCAAGTTCACAGCAAGCTAAGCATAAAAACAACTTAAGCACCTGTCACATACGTTAAAGTAACAGTCAATACACATAGTGTAAAGGTGAGCATACAAGTTTGATAATAACATATAGAGTTCGAAAGCATTACGCATAACCAGCACGTACACAGAGTGAAATGAGGCATGTTAGTTATCGACATGAACCTATCGATACCAATGACTGCGGGTTGACTGCTCAAGGCAGTTCGCAATACATTCTCACCACTGTGAGCCATGTAATTAATTGTCCTTAACAACCCCCGAGTGAACGGGTGCTGAGTCCAAACTAATAGTACTACCGTTGCTAAGGCAGGTAGACAGCAATCCATGTGTAAACACAACAAACAAGCATTCATTTAGTCACGTATACATGCGATAACGATTAGCGTTTAAAGTATTGCGTAGTGTGTTCGATGTGATTTTGTATAAGTAACGTATGTAACACCCAAAAGTGCATAAAGCAAAAAAGGATCGAGTATACTCACAGCGATGATGGATTGAAGGGAGCGCTAGAGAGTAGGGTTAGCTTGAATAGATTGATAGCATAACGATAAGTGACGCGTAAAACGGAACAAGGTACAAGTGAGTCGGACAGCAGTTCGGTCGGATGGTAATCCGGTCGGACAGCCAGTCATGCGGGTGACAATCCGTTCGGACAGTAGTCCGGTCGAATGACTGTTTTAGTGGATTGTTTCCTCCTTTGAGAAGGATGTGTTTGTGTATGATGGCTTGACTTTTGAAGTTTTCGTTGTAGCATTTTGAAAACATTGAAGTATCTCTACCTTTCAGGTCGGTCGATCGGACGGTCATTCGATCGGATAGCAACCCGTTCGGCTGGGCACTTCAGTGAGAACAAGTTCACAGCAGGGCGGTCACTCGGTCGGATGTCCATTCGACCGGGTGGCAACCCTGTTACTGAACATGTTGAAAATTGTTTAAGTTTTAAATGAATCAAGATGCAACCCGATCGGACGGTGGGTCGAGCGGATGGCAACCCGGTCGGACAGCAGTCCGGTCGGATGACAACTCGTCCCAACGACTTGATCGTGCTGTTACTTGATCTTGCTTGAAGCGCTGTAACTTGAGCGAGACGTTGTGATGACTGGTTTAAACAATGGGGACCCCATCTTGTCCCAATGACCTGGCAGAACAAGAATCACCCTAGTCCGTCAGTGCACGGTTCGAGACGGTTGTTCGTGTCCAAACCCGAAATCACTATCTTTCAGTTGGAATTTGGATCTAACACTGATGCATCACTAAGAACGAGTAGACGATCAGTGTTAGCCCCGATTCCACCGGGTTTGAGTGCATTGAGTGTAAAAGAGTTGAAAGAAAGATGAAAAACCATCTTTCAATCCTTTTTCTTGGGAATATGTTTAGATCTATGAAGATCTTCGTTTGTTTATGTGGAAATCGGTTAGATCTAAGTTGTTCTTGGTGGAATGAGGCCAAAACATGAAGTTCTTCAAGAACACATGATGACGTCATCCTAGAACACCTTGAATCTTGATGATTTCATGGTTAAAAGTTAAGATTCAAAAGATAGAAAGGTGTAGGAGTGCGTGTAGATTAAGGAAGTACAATATTTAGGACGAGATCTTACCGAAATTGCGAGAAATAGAAGGAAAAAGCGAGTAGGAGCACTGGTCGGACGTCACTTGCCAAAAGTGGAAAGAATGAAAGTGACAAGGGGTATTTATAGGATTCCCAAAGTGGAAAGGGCTGATTGGTCGGATGGCATCTCGTTCGGGTGACAGCCCGGCCGAGTGGTTCCTCGGTCGGATGGCACTTCGCTCGGGTGGCAGCCCGGTCGGATGGCAATCCGGCCGGCTGGCACCTGGTTCGAGTGCTCGGCGCGACGAGTTTTGACGTTTCGATTGCGATTGCGAGCGTTGCGATGCGATATGCTTTCTTAGTCAAATTACTTTTAATCCCAACTACTCATATCTTGCACTGTCTCTTCTCTACCAATTATCATACTGTTTCGATTGCGATTGAGTTCGATTGCGTTTGAGTTTCGATTGCGATTCGATTGATTACCACACATAACATAATTTAAACATGCACAAGTAACACATAAAGCACACACACACATATACAATAACCAAAATGCGTAAATCGAGTTGCGAGTGCGATTACGATAGCGATAAAGCGATTAAACATGCGATAAATAGCGATTACCATGCGATTATTAATAGATATTCCACATAATACAACTAAAGAGAAAATAAAATAGACTAATTACAAGTCAAAGAAGTCAAAACAGGAATTGAGCAAGGGGAGACAGATCGCAATTAGCAATCTTGTCTTCCTTTGACTTCAATCTTGACTTTGACTTTGACTTTCGAAACACGGGGTGTTACAGCCAATGCATGCAATCAATGCTCCCAAGCATTCCTGGGAAACCATGTCTCTGTTCATGTGCTTGATATAATTTTTGAACGTCGTTTGCGTTCGGTTTCCGGAGGTATCTCTTGCTATACAATTTGACAACCCATTCGCAAAACTTGTGCAAACATAGACGTGCGGTTCTTTCAGACATCCTTATATACTCGTCTAACGCATCGGGCGTGTAACCGTATGCCAGTTGGCGAATGGCCGACGTACATTTTTGTGAATTACTGAAACCCCTTTGCCCCTAGCGTCGTTTCGCAGTGTAAAAAACGGATCAGACTGGGCCATGTCGCCTGCGATACGTAAAAAAAAGTGGACGACTCATGCGGAACCGACGTCGAAAAATCTCGGCTGGGTACACGGGTTCGTCGGCAAAATAATCGGCAACTAGTTTATCGTGGGCGGCTATAAATTTAGAACGAAACATAAATGAAATTAATTATAAAATACATTTTCAAATCTATATAAAACATATGGAAAAAATAGTAAAGTAACTTCTTGGTCTCGGTTTAATTTTGCTCGTCTAGTTAGCCGTTGGGACGACGCTTCATCACCCGCCATGAAGACCTGAGCCGCGTTCATAATCATGTTGTGCATAGTTGCATCCTCTTCCGACGATGATGAATACCACGTAGACAAAGAAGATGAAGAAATGGAAGAAGGTGAAGCCATGGTAATTTTTGAGAGTGAGATGGTGTGGTAGTGGGTAAAAATGGTATAAAAATTGATGAGTTTTTATAAAAAGGGAATATGGGTTATAAAATGTGAGAGAGATATGAGATTGTAGTGGGTGAAAAGTTGTGAAAAATGGTGTAAAAGAGGTGAGTATTTATAAAAGTGGGAGTGAATTGGGTATAAATTTGAAATATAGCCGTTTTTTTAATAAATGAAAATTGTGAATTTGATTTTTTTTAAACGGTAACATTATACATCGGTCCCCACAATTTTTTGGCATTTAGTGCCCGTCGCAAACGTCTTGTGCTTGCCGGAGAGGACGGGGACGTGGGGGGGCGGGATGGTGTTGATGGCGGCGCCGGACCTTGACGGTATGGGGACGTCCCCCATACCGCATAGCCTAAGACATTTGAGAATAGATCTTTAAGATCATGGGGTATGGTGAGGATAGTCCTCAAAGGGACTATCCGCCACATAGGCGCCACATAAGCATAGGAGGAGGACCATCCCCTTGGGGACTATCCAAGGGTGTGGTGGATGGTCCTTCCCCATTTTATTATTATTATTTTTTCTGCCATATTAATTAAAACAAAGTAAATAAAAATAAAAAAGTTACATTTAAATAAAAACCTAAAGTTACATTTAAATAAAAATCCTAAAGCTACATTAAAAAAAAACCTAAAGTAACATTAAAAAAAAACCCTGAAATTACATTAAAAAAAACCTAAAGTTATATTAAAAAAAAAGCCTAAAGTTACAAATAAATAAAAAAACTACGCGTTGTTTTCTCCGAGACTCCAAATGTGATCGATCAAGTCCGATTGAAGATTGGCATGTGTTAAATCGTTATGTAACGAGAACCTGTTTAAATCTTGTTGTTCTCCGCTAACCGGAACATTATTCTGCTCCACCGCATTCTCGTCATACTCACAAATTGCATGTCCTTCGTCTTCGAGGATCATGTTATGCAGCAGAATACAAGCATACATACAGTATCGCAACGTTTTGGGTGTAAAAGCGCGTGCTGGGTTTTCAATAATATGTCATCTTTGTTGGAGAACCCCAAAACACCATTCAATATCTTTTCTAGCCGTTTCTTGAAACTTGGCAAATTTCTTTCTTTTTTCATCTGGAGGATGCCTAACCGTTTTAACAATTGTAGAGTATTGTGGGTATATTCCATCGGCGAGATAATACCCGCGTCTGTACTCCACTCCCGAAACCGTAAACCTCGTATCAGGACCGATCCCTTTTATAACATCGTCAAAAACCTCAGAATTTTGTAGAACGTTGTTGTCGTTATTTGAACCAGGAATCCCAAAGAAAACATGCCAAATCCATAGGTCTTGAGACGCAACAGCTTCTAGAATTATTGTTGGATGTCCCTGATCGCCTCGCGTATACATTCCTCGCCAAGCGGTAGGACAATTCCGCCATGGCCAATGCATGCAATCAATGCTCCCGAGCATGCCTGGAAAACCGTGCATTGCTTGGTGGTGTTGATACAAATTTTGGACGTCATTGTAATTCGGTTTTCGCAAATATTTTTGGCTGTAGAGCCTCCCCACAAATTTGCAAAACTTGTATAAACATTCTCTAGCAGTTCTTTCGGACATCTTTAAGTATTCGTCCCAAGCATCGGCTGCCGTCCCATAAGCTAGTTGACAAATCGTCGCAGTGCATTTCTGTAAGGTGGTGAAGCCCATTTTGCCTCTAGCATCGGGTCGCAAGGTAAAAAACGGGTGATAAGCGGCTAAATCGTCGGCAATACGTAAGAAAAGTCGACGACTCATTCTGAAACGGCGTCTAAAAATAGCCTCCGAGTACAGCGGCTCGTCGGCAAAGTAATCGGCGAATAATCTTTGGTTAGCACCTACAAGATAACAAAATATATATACAACTTATAATTAAAAAAATAAGACTAAAAACATAAAAATAAAAAATTAAGAATAAAAATATCACTAACTTTCTCGGTCTTGCTCGATGTGTGGGTTCCTGTTTCGTGGTTGTGACGAAACCTCCTCCTCCTCTTCTTCTTCCAAAATTAGTTGTGTCGCCTCTACCACCTTGTTTATAAAATATTTTACGGCTTCCATGGTGTCCGTCGAACCCGATGAAGAGGAAGATGACATGGTGTATTTTTTAGAGAAGATTATGTGGGTATTTTGTATAAAAATGTGGGAGTTGTTTGGAGAAAGTGGGTGAATTTTGGTATAAAAGTGGATAAATATGTGGGTATCTATAAAGGTTTTAAATTAAATGATTTTTTTTACATAGCCGTTATGTCAACGGCATTGTTGAATGGACCCCACAAAATTTGGCTCGTCTCCATCATCTTGGAGGAGCCGTGAGAGACGCGACGGGCCCAGGAGGGGCGGTGTGCGACGGGCCTGGACGGCGTCGACGGTCCAGGGACGGAGCCCGTACCCCATGGTCTAATGGTTTTGTATGTGATAGAACTGACAGCAATTACGCAATATCCTTGTCCTTTTCCTTTCTTCTAGATAACATCTCCTTGTCTCCCTTTTTGCTTGTCATTTAATATTCGACCATACCTTTCAAAAAAAATTTAATATTCGACCATGTGTAATGTGTCACGCCATCCTGACCCTGACATGACCTCTCCATGAAACGTGGCTCCAGCATGGGCGGACCACCAACAGTAACAATCTTACAAAGGGTAATCTCCGTTGCTCTTAAATGCTTCGGTAACGCTACGACGATAGTGTAAATTTTAGAAAAATTTACTTTTTTTCGATTTCGTTATCAATTTATTTTAAAACGTTACCCCTATACGGATTTTTTTGATTTGTCACTGGCCACTCTCCAGCCAAAGTGATGGGGGAGTTAGAATTTTGGACGTTAAGTGGTTTTTTTTTTTTTTTTGAACGGCGATTGACTCCAACAGTCGAGAGGATCACACCCACATTGCATGGGTCCCTAGTCCCCCTCGGGCGAGGCATCCGAGGTTGACCATAGGCGCTCCACGAGAAAATTTCCAGCCGACAGCCACTTGACTGCCGTTGCAGCCTCCGCACTCAAGAGCCGGAGTAACCGCACTGTAATAGAAAACTCGTGTGCGGCTCAAGACTCGAACCCGGGCTATTACGCACTCAAGGCTCTTATCCATCATTGCCATGACCCCTCAACCAAGGTTGGGGTCATTTACCCCCAAATGCAACAGGTGGGGATCGAACCCGGGTCTCCAAGGAAACCCAAAGTTCTTTCCACCACTCCACTACAAGTGGGGGATGGACGTTAAGTGGTTAACGTTGCAACTTTGCAGCAACAAACGGTGAATGGGGGAATTAATTGAGTGGGCCAATAAAAAACACGTGTAAATTAAAAAATTTCCACCCAATTATATTTACACATAATTCACTTTCCTTTTTTATATTTTTTATTTATTTCTGTTGAATATTATTTTAATAAGTAGTAGGTAGTGAAAGAGTGAGTGAGAGCTTTTTTTTTTACAGGTGAACTTCACAACAGACTAATTCACACCCACAAGACGCAGGCCCGCCACCACTCATTACCAGGACTTTGTTGTCTTAACCGGGCCCACGCCTGGTTGAGATGGGCGTTACGCTATCCCCGAGAAAATTTCCAGCCTCCTGCCACATGACAGGAGTTGCACCCTCCACAAGAGCCAACCCTCTGGAGTAAATGCACTGTAGTAGAAAACCCGGGTGGGATCAAGAGTCGAACCTGAGTCCTTCCCCATCATTTCCAATGCATCAACCAGCTGGGCTGGGCTGGGCTAGAATCATTTGCAGAGTGAGTGAGAGCTTGATACTAGCATTTGCACCTTTGTTTCAATCAATATAATTAGTGTTTTAATCGTGAATCCAGGCTTTGTTAGTTGTTATTACTTATTACATTGGATGTGTTATCATCTTTGATTTATACTTGTTATGTGCTCCAAAATTCATCCATTTTCTACACATTTCTTATAGTTTATCATCCAAGCACCTATTCAATAGGTGTTTGTGTGATATATTAATCAATATCATTGTGATCCGAAGTTATTGGGATCTACAGTTACCTTTGTTTGAGTAAATTTTAATGGATTCATGTGAGTGTGTTAAAGTTACAGAATGGATCAAATGTCCATCATATGAAACTTACTAACTTAAAAAGAGGCTTGTTGTTTAATAGTTGATTCGGTCTCCAACAACAACTCAATTAGTCATTATCATCGAACACCACCAACACAATGCATTTAGTACCTATAGTTTATCTTCTTTGTCGCGGCCATCACCACCAACGTTCTCAATCACCGATATACAAAAAGGAAAAACAGAAAGACGACACTAAGAAGATCAAAAGCAAAACTCAAATTACCATCCTCACCACTGTCACTAACCCGAACTTACAAACTGTTGTCGCCTAGCACCACATCATCCCAAAGACGACATCTTCAAGTTTGTTTATTTATTTATTTGTTTATTTATTTTTCTATGTTTTGATTCATCTTGAGATTTACTAAACTACTAAATAATAATATATCATTTTTATTTATCTTAAATTTTATATAAACAAATATAACGAATGAACCGTATCGAGCTAAACGAATTTAACCTGCTTTTTATGGTTGCTCGTTTTACTAGAACCAATCCGACACTTAGGCTATTGGGTGTGGAGGATAAAGGGGTATGGTCCCTAATCCTGTACCGACTACACGAGGCAAGCTCAGGTCGCGTGCATGGACCATATCCAAAATAGATCAAATCTAACACTTAGTTCATTTTGCAAACGAAATGGCGCAAGCCTAAGAAGTGCAAGCTTCTCCGAGCCAGCATGATGATTTGGAAAAGTATAACCGGTACGAATGTCAGAGCAGATACCCAATGGGCGCACGACAGGCTGTGTCCAGTAATACTGCACGATGTGCAATCGTGCAGGAGACAAGAAGTACACAAGGACACCTGCATGTCACCAATCATCATGCGTCGACCACTGCTCTATGATCTCCACTTAACTGCTGATGACAGACCCGACAACAAGGGCAACTACCAGGCCACGTGGATCCATTCAACGTGCACCAAATCCTCTCCTGCTTGCAAAACACTAACGATCGCGCACAAGAAGCAGGGAGGATATTCCTTGCTGTCTCCTTCACAACTTTCTTCGGCTATTAATAGGGAACTTTATCACTAGATTTAAGAACCGCTCTCTTGCTCTCTCACTTATTACACACAATTTTATCCTCAAAACATGTTCTTATTCTCATGCCGGATGGTGGTTAGAAGGAGAACCCCCTATTATCCTCTTTGTTACGAGCTTCACGGTGTTGTGGTTGTTTTGTAGGATCTTTACAGTAATCCAACGAGGAAGAAAGAAGATTAACCTTATTTGGACGAGACACAATCCACAAGTTAACCCTCGGATTAACTTGGTTTTTGTTCATTGGCTTCCACCGATTTTTACAATCACATTTTCATCTTCTTTCTGAGCTATTTTCTCTGATCTCATGGCGGATCAAATCATTCCTTTCTCTCCTCTCAGTTTCCACTCTAAGTCAGGCTAGGCAGAGGACAACACGCACGTCCATAGCCACCCAACTGACGAGTATGCCGACAGAGAGTATACTGAAGTTGGTGCATGCACTCAAGTGGCACTCGTACCACTCCAAACATGACCCCAACAAGCCATGGCGTAGGGCCATCGGCACCGCTGACATCATTATTACCAGAGGGGGAAACTCCTGCCTCATGGTTCGAAAAAATCCAAGCTACTCTAAATGCCATTTACACGCAGATGTGTGCACAGCAAGGCCCGGCTAAAGTACAAACTCCCCCATCACGAGCGTGCACCATCACCGACGCCAAGGCAGCTAGATTACAACTCTCCCCATCACGAGTGCGCACCATCATACACGCCATCTGAGCGTACAGATAGACACCAGCATCGAAGGTCGCCATCGCCACGACGACAAAGTGTCCACACTACGCATGACACATGCACGGCTGGTGGGAGATGACCGTTTGGGCTAGTCGTTTGCTCTAGCCATTGGGGATGGCGATTTTGAAGTAAAAAATCAAATTTAAAAAAAAAAATACAATTTTTACCTATAAATACACATCCTAAACTTCATTTTTTCCACAACTATTTACAAATCTTCTTCAACCAAACCCACACCAAATAACAAATCTTCTTCAACCAAACCCACACCAAAAAACCGAACATGGTGCATTGGACATAGGAGGAGGAGATCACACTTGTGACATCGTTTGTCGATGCACAACGTACGCTACAACGTGGTCAAACCGCGTATTGGGGACGAGCGTTCCAGCAATACCAACAACACGTTGGGAACGCGCTGCACAATTTAAACGTGTGCCAATACAAGTGGCGTGAACTCAAACCGAAGTTGGATCGGTTTAAAGTTTGTTTCGACTGTGTGTTCCCCACTTTAATATCTACCGAACTTTGTAACTTTTTTTAGGATTTAGTAACTACTTTTTTTTAAAATTTTTTGGATTTAATAAGTAGGTTTTTTTAAACTTTTTTGGATGTTATGTAACTTTTTAAAAAAAATTAATATAGTATGTGTTTTGTTATATAAATGTCAACTATATAAAAAGATATAAAAAATCAGCATGGCACCCCAACGCCGCCTGGTCACGACGCTTCCACACTTCACTTTTTTGGAGTGGTCTGATGAAGCTCACACTTACCACGTGTCAAGCAATGCCCCCAACCCAAGACCCCATATCCCATAGTGTTAAAGACTAGAGCTAGTGGGAATTTACTAAAGGATAAAGTGAATTCAGTGAAATGAGATTTTTAACTTGTCTTGGGCCGATATTTTGAGAGGATAGATTGGTTTTTAGTGGGCTACAATTATTGGTGACAAAATGGGTGGGTTGGACAAGTTTGGATAATGGGTTAGGATGTGTTTGGGTTTAGATTAGGATTGGTTTATTAAGAAAAAGGTCAGGATGTGTTTGGTTAAGATGGGTTTGGATTAGAATGAGTTTTGGGTCAAGATGGGTTTCAGTCATGATAGGCTAAAAGCCTAAAACTAAAAGAAAACAAAAATAAAAAATATTCAAAAATCTTCTAAAAAATATAAAAAATCAAAAGAAAAAAAAAATTCTAAGTTCATTAAGTCCTGAGTTCGATTCTCATAAGAGATTTTTCCCCAGATGTATTGGGTTTCCTACGATTATACTCCAGTGGTCCGTCAGTGACCCAAATTCGGCGTTGAAAAAAAAATGTTAAATAAAAGTTAATTCTACAATCTAATACAGTCAAAATGATTTGGCAGTTTCTTTTTCTATACGAGTATAAAAATAAGTTGTCTTCCTTATACGAGGTGAGAAAACCTGACAATAATTACGAGAAACTACCGATATTGAGATACACACGCCAAGAATTTCAACAACTTAGACATATTTCTCAGGTGAACTTTTAGAATCATTGGTCATGTTATGTAGTATAACTAACCGGACTGGTTGTTGTATAGTTTGAGATAGACGTGTTCTTAGTGGGTGACACGATTTGTTTTAAGGGAACTGTGTCGAATACGAGGTCTAAGCTTCTACCTCTCCTAGTGTTATTTACTATTTTTGTTCTATCTTGTATCTTGATACAATATATTGTAGTTTCTTTTCCTTTCCTTTGGTATTGTATTTTTTGTAATATATGTTTATGATAATGCTTCGACGGAAACTTGCAATTTCGCTATATAACCGAATGCAAAAGATAAAAACCTATCAAAAAATAAAAACCTAGCATTGCAACTTACTGTTTTAATATCAATATACATTAATGACGTTTCTACATAATAAAGTAACTTTAGTACTAATACATAGTCATGCGTATTATAGAACACGAAAATAGTAATACGCGTATCATATAACGCGGAAATAGTGATACTCTTAAAAAGAGAGATGACTAGAGTTTATGCAAAATCAGATGCCCGCCATATTGGGGTTGAAGAGTGAGAACAAGACTGGGAGAATGGACATAGGATGGTGATAACTCAAATGAGAACCTTTGTAAGATCATTGCCAGGGCAAGTTTAGCTTCTAACAATGAAAAGTTTTGTCCAATGCAGATTCGAGGTCCCCAACTAAAGGGAAAGTAAATGAGTTGGTTTTTGGTTGCCTTAGAGATTCCTTCAGAAAATCTTTCTGGATTAAATTTCTTGGCATCGCTTCCCCAAAGTTGTTCATCGTAGTGAATTAGCATGATTGGCAATCCAATCTGAAGTCCAGATGGTAGCGTAAATCTTCCTAGTTTGATATCCTTAGCAGCCATGCGGGCAAGTCCAGTAACAGGAGGATATAGCCTTAATACTTCGTAGAAGATCATATTCACCTATGCGGAAAGAAATAAAAGATTATTTGGAAATGTAAGTAAGGCAAGTATAATTCGTGACTTCATCGATTGAACATATGAGCACTTACAACTTTGAGATGATTTAGCCCATCTACGTCTATATCTTTATCTTTGTCACCAAGAACATTCAACACCTCTTCTCTAGCACGCGACTGCCATTCTTGGTGTCGACTCAATAAAATCATTGTCCATACAAGCAAGCTAGATGTTGTTTCTTGTCCAGCAAAGTAAAAAAGTTTGCATTCTTCAATAACTTCATCGATGGTCATTCCATGAGTCTTGTTTTGATATTGCTCGACCTCTTTGATGTTAGATTCTAGCATCATTCCTAACAAATCATGATAGTTACCTTCACCCGCCTTCATTGCCTTGAGTCTCTTGTCGATAATACTTCTTATAGACCATTTTACTTCTTTATCTATTGCTTGCATCCTCCTGTTCCTCTTTGTTGGAAGAAACCTTTGCCAAAATTATATTTGAATACTTAGCTTTATTAATTAAGTTATATATTATAGGTCCTAATGCATAATCCTTTCTTATAAAAAAAACATACGACATTTTGTTGCGAAAACTGACATTATTGTGAGAACACTTACCTAGATCCAGGGATGTAAAGTGACTGCAATGCCTCCATTGTAAGTTCACTTTGTTCTCTTATAAGTTCAAATATATGAATTCCTTCTTCATAACTACTTCCAAATGCGGTTCTTGATATCACATCACTGGTTAAAGCTTGAAGATGAGGCCAAACGTCCAACTCGGAAGATCCGTCTGACGAAACAAAGTTCTCCCACTTCCCAATCATTTCATCACAACTCAAGTGGAAAGCAGAAACCATATTCTAGGTAGAAAACATGGTTGGGTGGTGTTAGTAAAATACAAACTAAACCTTGCATTTTGACTTATTTAACATCAAAATACCTTTAGCTTCTCCATATGGAAAGCAGGGTTCATTAGTTTTCTATGTTTAGCCCACTTATCCCCTTCCAAGGTCACTAATCCTGACGCTATTAACATAACAAATGGATTGCTTTTTATCTTTTGAAAGTCATTAATCTTTGTTAATACATCTTTTATGAGTTCTGGGTCCATAATAGTCACTCTTGGCTTCCATCCCATCCACGTGATGTAGCTTCTTCCTGCAAGTAAAAAGGATCTTGTCATTGCAACTGCTGCAAAGGATCAAATTTTGAAGTCCTTAATTAAGCATGAGACGCGTGGTAAGAAAGGGATGGTGGGTAAATGCATCAAGAAAATCTAGGCGTAAAGACAAAGATATAATCGAGATGTGTCGTTAAAAAAATTTGACGCACTGTTACACCACACGGTGTGGGTGTGGAAATTCGGCGTTGAAGCCAGTCCAAGCCAGCTAACCACCCGTGTCCGGCGTGAGCATGGCGTTGTGGTTGGGGCTTGAAGATCTCCACCGGCGTGGGGCAAATGTGTCGGTGGTCAGGTGGCGGTGTTTCATTGGTGGGTGGATTTTGGTTTGATTTTGATTGGTTAAATTTTTTTGTTTTTATAAAAACGCCACTTTCCACCCCTCATTCCACTCCTCCCATTTTGTACCACGCCACGACGTGGCGTCCACATGTTACATAATGCCATTTTTTTTCAAACCCCTCCACACTATATATTCCTAAAATCAATCAATCCATCTTACTTTACGAAAGTAATACGTGTGCGTGTGTATATATAGAGAGAGAAGGGTAGAATCATATGCAAAGTGGTTTTATTGCCTCTATGACCAGATTAATTTAATGGTAAGATCAAAACGATAGAATTTAGTAATTAGTTAAACGTGTAATAACTAGGTGTTGCCTCGCCCGCGTTGCGGGACGATGGCCGAATAATTCTTTATCAAATAAAAAAACAGTATCATTGTTTTGCTAGAAAGAAAAAGTAAAAAGAGTGTTAGGCAGCTCATTGACACGATTTTTAGCTGTGGGCAAAGTCATATTTTTATTTTTACTTGGGGGAAAATCAATTTTTTTCCCGAGGGTAAAATCCTAATTTTTAGCTAGGGAAAACCATATTTTTATTTTGCACCGGGGGCAAAAAAACGTAAGTTTGAATTGAGGGTGATATCGTAATTTTGAACCGAGGGGAAACCGTAATTTTTAGCTGGTGGCAAAAGCATAATTTATTTTGAACTGGGGCAAAGACGTAATTTTAAACTGGGGGAAAATCATAATTTTAAAGTGGATATAAAATGATAAAACTGGTGTAAAATCGTAATTTTGAGCCGGGGGAAAAACAAAATTTTATTTTGAACTGGGGCGAAAAAGTAATTTTGGCTGAGGGTAAAAGGGTAATTTTTTTACCGAGTGCGAAATCGTATTTTCGGTTTAGCTGGGTGTAAAGTCATATTTTTATTTTGAACTGGGGGAAAATCATAATTTTGAACCGAGGCTAAAAGCGTAATTTTGAGGTAGGGGAAAACCATAATTTTATTTTTAGCTGGGGGCAAAAAAGTAAATTTGAACTGAGGATGAAATCGTAATTTTGCACCGAGGGAAATCGTAATTTTGAGCTGGGGCCAAAAGTATAATTTTATATTGAACTGGGGGCGAAGACGTAATTTTAAACTAGGGCCAAAACCGTAATTTTAAAGCGGGTATAAAATAAAAAGCTGGGGGTAAAATCGTAATTGAACCGATGGCAAAATCGGAATTTTGAGCTGCTGGCAAAAGAGTTATTACATTTTTTAGTTGGGAGAAAAACGTAATTTTAACTGGGGGCAAAACCGTAATTTTAAAGTGGATATAAAATAATAAAATGGTTGGTTCAATAGAAGAGGGGCAGCCGCCCATTTCGTCCAATGGCAGGAAAGAACTATTCCCTACCATGGTAAAATTCCCTGCCATGGTAAACGTATATGTTGAAAATGGCTGGAAGGTCGTAGGGGTATTGGAGAAATTTGTCTTCTATTAATTTTTTTTATCAAGGGAAATTGGATTTTATGAATCCTACTTGTAAGTGGATGGCCCATAATAATCTCACTTTCAAATATCGCCACGTCACACCTTATAAAAAAATTCACTCGACCTCTGTTAAAAAAACTTCAATCCGTTAATTTTTTTTTTCGAATTTCAAACTGATGTTTTCGAGGTTTTGATTAGAACGATGATACGAGTCAATTGATGTAAAAACTTATCTCGAAACAGTATTCCAAACTAGGAATACAGTGCTTCAATTTGAGTGTTTAAACTTTTAATTAATAAAAAAACAAGTTGTTTGGGGTACCGTTTCGATGTAATTTTTACATCAATCGATTCGTATCCTCATTTTGATCAAAAATCGAAATTCGGTAAAAAACTTAACCCCGTTAAGTTTTTTCAACGGAGATCCAGTGAGAATTTTTTTTTTGTATAAGTGGGGACTACCAGTGCGATATTATATTATTGGAAATTATGAAAATCCAATTCGCCTTTTATTACGTGTGTAAATTTGAAAATGCCAAGGAGAGATGACCTTTCGCAACGGTCATTTATTTTTAAGATCCTAATTTACCTTTTTTTTTTTTTACCTTTAATAACTCACTATCTCGCCAATTTTTAAGATCCTAATTTACCTTTTTTTTTTTTACCTTTAATAACCCACTATCTCGCCATTTTTACACACACTCTCATAAACTTCAATACTCTCATACATAGCAACAACCCAATGAGCTGAAGGTCAAGAAAACACATATGGTATGGTTAAGAGGCGAAGAATACGCTTTGGCTCGTGGTTGGCTCGACATATCCAAGGATCCTAATGTTGGTAAGTATATTTTTTTAACATTTGTATTTTTTCCATCATTAAATTAATGCTTATGTTTTTTATGTATATTTTTAGCAAGGTATCAAGATAACGAGTTTTCGTCGAGAATTCAGGCCAAGTTTTGACACATATCTGTAAACCGGACGACTACCGTACTCCGGTTCAAAAAAGGAGCAAGTGAAGGGATATACAATTGGTCAAACTCGACGACTAGCGGATCAAATTCTACATATGTTTTATGTATTATTAGCTAAGTGCTATTTAAATTTTACTGAAATATTTTATGTTTTTATTTATCAATTTCTAAATTTTGTTTCTATTCTTAAATTAGTTTAATAAAAATGAAATTATATTATTCTGTAATGCTTGAAGAGGCTTGAAATAAAATGAACATGAACCATTACAAATTTTTTTGACTCAAAATAAGTATGCTAACATGGCGTTCACGTGCCCTAAAGAGGCATTAACCAGTATGCATATGCATGATCTAATAACTTTTATGTAGTTTATTATTTATATAATATATACTTTAAAATCAAGATATTTGTTCTCATGAGTATAATATTGTTATATTTATAAAACAAATAAAAGATTTTTAAAAAGGTGTAACATATTGTGTGATATAGTTGTTACGCTTACATGGTGTGGCTATCATTATAGACGATGTGGGTATATAACTAATGTGTAATGAACTTATAGACTGCGGTAATCAAAATGAACAAATCATGCCGACGGTCATCCTTATTTTAATCTGTTTTTGTGATTACGTGAACAAATTTGGCATCATAGGTATTTATTTCTAGTTATTATGCCCAACTAAGGGGCTGTTTGAAAACTTATAAACGGTTAAGTGTTGAACTAGTAAGAGATCTAAATCATTAAAGCCAGTATAATGTTTAGACATCCCCACTACTACCCTTTTATAAAAACGCCCAATAATGCTCCATTGTTGACTGGGCTGCCACATGACGCAAAACGCCCTAGGGGTGGGACATTATTCACCCAACGACTACGCATGGTTTTAAGAGCTAAACAAACAGCCCCGTTAAATTTAACAAAATTAATTGGGTTTCTAACTAAAACTGGAACACTAATTAACCAATTAGTTCCAACCGCTCCTTTTATCATTATTTAACCATCTATCAAATATATCACAAAAAAAAGTATCATAAACATAGCAAAGATTCATCAGGTTTTTATGACCACTTGGTCTATGAATGAAGATGATTTAAAACATACCATGTTTTTTCAGAGATTGAAGGGGGAAACCGACAACGTGTGATAGAACTTCATCTCCATCATCGATATCGATATGCTTAGAGTTAGATTTGGATTGTTGAAACATCATAGACAATTCTTTCATGTCCCCAAACAAAAACCTGTATTTGTTTCCTTTGAAACCTTGATTCTTCAGAAATTTCTCTAGCTTCTTTGGTCTCACCCATATCATGTTTACAATCTTCCATGCACATAGTACAACTACTATAGCACATGAGAGAGCAAATGTGTTTGTTATAGCATCCATAGTGCTTTAAATTCTCATATTGTTGGAAGAGACATTAGTTGTATATATAGAGAGGGAGAGAGAGGTTGAAACCATAAAGATAAGTAAATAATAAATAGTAACATAACAAACAGTCTTTTTATAGCTAAGGATAAGTAAATAATAAATAGTAACATAACAAACAGTCTTTTTATAGCTTTGAAACCATTTTCAATAGTTATTTTGATCTATTTTTTATAGCTTTGAAAACATATTCAATAGTTATTTAATGAGTTAAATGCTTGGTTGGTCCATGTGGTTTGCAAAAATTGCAGACTTGGTCTCAGTGGTTTACTAATTACACGTGTGGTCCCAAAACTTGTCAAAAATGCACTCGGTTGGTCCCCAGCCCTAACATCAGTTAAATTTTTCAGTTAAGTCCATGTTAAATGACCAAAATACCCTTGCTTATTAACAAAACCCAGCCTCAGCATCATCTTCATCTTCATCACCATCATCATCTTCATCACCCACAGAAGCTTAAGGTCCTGCTCAGTGCTCTCTCTCTCCAAAAATCTGGTCACCGCTCTATCTCTCTCTAAAAATTAAGCCGCACATCTGGTCACCGCTCTCTCTCTTTAAAAAACTAAGCCGCACACAAGGTCTCTACTCTCTCTCTCAAAATCAGGTCACCGGATTATTTCTCCGGCGACCTGTCGGTCGTCCGGTTTCTCCGGCGAATCAACCAATCCACCTCTCGGTCTAAAAATCTAGGATCTGTTGAATCAGTGTGGGTTGGTGATGAAGAAGATAAAGAAAAGTAGCATCCCGTAATTGACAATTTAGGCAACAACCAACCAAATCCTTGTGAATGACCAAGTTCTTCTTCCTGTGTTAGATATATCAGAAGAAGCAAGCAGCCATTAACGATTGAATGGTTCTTATTTGAATTCGTCAATGGTGTTATCGAAGCTGAAACAACCGGCTTCCCACCTTGATTTTCTCACTTCGCAACATCTGTCGTCCTGGTCTCCGATTACTACTGTTAGATGCCGAACACATCATCAGCGGTGTTCTGTGGTAAGTTGTTTAATCTCCCCTTTTGATGGTGATGAAGATGATGTAGTTGTGTAAATCATCCCCTCCCTGGTAACCGATGTTCGTGATTTGACCCAGATCTAGGGTTTGGATGCACAAATCGTTGGTGGTTTAACCCAGATCAGGTGCGTTTTATGATTTTTTGATCAGGAGTGTGGATTTCACGAATGAGAATGTGAAATTGAGTGGTGGGGGTGGGCTGGGTTGAAGGTGACGGTGGATGTGGAGGTGGTGGTGGTGATGGATTGAAGGTGGAGATGGTGGCCTGGTGGATTTTAGAGAGAGGGGGATGAAGATGATGATGGTGATGAAGATGATGGTGATGAAGAACTTGGTCCTGCAGCTGATAAAGATGATGATGGTAAACAAAAATTATAGAGTTAATAAGCAAGGGTATTTTGGTCATTTAACATGGACTTAACTGAAAAATTTAACTGATGTTAGGGCTGGGGACCAACCGAGTGCATTTTTAACAAGTTTTGGGACCACGCGTGTAATTAGTAAACCACTGGGACCAAGTCTGCAATTTTTGCAAACCACAGGGACCAACCAAGCATTTAACTCTTATTTAATCTATTTTTAAAAGTGGTTGGGGCGCAGCTTGTTATCCGTTTAATAGTTATTTAATCTATTTTAAAAAAGGGTTGTGACGCAGCTTGTTGCTCGTTTACTTGTCATCGTTACGTAACTTTTTTATCACAAAAATTATTCAAATTACTATAGCTTCATATGTACTAGAAATATCACTCTATTTTATTCGAACTGTTAAAAGCTAAAGAAACTATTCACTTCGTCCTAATTTTACTACTTATTTGTAACTAGGAATAACAACCGCGCGCGTTGCGGCGCGGGACATCGCAAACATCGAATGGATTAGTACAAACGTTATGTGATGCGTTAACCATATGAAAATACTTGTTTCGACGTATCTGATTGAACTCAATGTAATTTAGATAAGCATTGCCATTGAATCAAAACATAAAGTAAATCAAATTTATACCGTACAATCATAAGTATTATATGTGACCGAGTCATACATAGAAAACGTAACGGGTATAACAGAGAAGTTGACACGTTTAATCAAAAGAGATTAATTGGAGCTTTTAAAAAAGGGAAAAAAGAAACCACAATTTGACTCAATTCGAATCGAAATAAAATTTACAAAACATTCATAAAATAATCATGAAAACATATTATTTGTCCTGACTCGTTTCCCAAAAAAGTTTACGTCGAAACATACACCGACTCGTAGTTATACCCAAACGTACAAAAAAATATGCACATAAAAATGATTTTTTTTAAACGGAAACGTATTATATTTAACCCAACTCGTTTCCGTAAAAAGTTTACGTCGAATCGTAGAGAAAATCGAATTTATAGTGACACGTACAAAAATATATGCACGTAAAAAAGGTATAGCGGTAAACTCGAAACAAATTATTAGTAGAAAAACCTAATAGGTTAAATACGTTCGTAAAATCGTGCTAAGTAGGACTAATGCCACATCACTTCCAGCGACCACCAACATTAAAAGAGCTCGTACAAATAAAATAAATAAAAAATAACACCAAATTAAAAACAGACGTAAAATCGTTGAATCACGTCCGTCCGTTGCGGCGTGTTAATGCGAAGAAATTAGATATAAACGGAAAACGTAGAAAAGAATAACTAAGCCGATTTAGGACCAGCGCGTTGCAACGAACTTGACAAACGGAGAAAAATAGACGCGTTGCGATTCGCCTGTCAAACGGGAAAACACATACTAAAAAACGTTGAACCCCAAATGCACGTTGCGACGTGTTGACTCACAAAATTTAGAACAAAACGTAAAACAAAAAACTTGCAAAAAATGAAAAGTACGGGGTACAAAGTTGAAAATAAAATTGGGTTAAAAGTAAAAAAAGTTAAAGGGTTAAAATGCAAAATATTAAAACCTATAGGTTAAAAAAGAAAAAATGTAATTTTTTTTGAAAAAACCCCAATGCATGTATTACACCAACATAAAGCAACAATTTGTTGCTAATTTATAGGATGGAAATTGTAATTTATTATATAACTAGTTTTGTACCCCATGAGTGTTGCGACATGCTAAAATGAATTGTTTTCCGTTTGACAAGAGGTACGTTTATAGTTTAATAATTACTTGTATATTACTATAAACAACATGATCTCAGGGAAAAAAATATATCGAGACCTAGATAAAAATGTGCTCATCAAAGAACAAAGATTTGTGTTAAAGTTTAGGAACAATACATATTAAAGTTTAGGGGTAGCATCAACATAAATTAACTTAAGTAAAAATATGGTTAAAGTCAAGAGTGTTAAATGTAACATTTTTTTAAAGGAACAAAACTCGCAAGACCAAGTTTCGAACCGGTGTCCATTGAATGCCCACACAACATAACCGTTCCACCATTTGCTCTTTTAATATTAGAATCTGCAAACAAAAATAAACACATTTGGTCGTATAACATTATATTGCTCCTATACAATTGTATACAGCTCGTATAATGTTATATGGCTCGTATCATGTAAAACAAAAAAAAAAACATTCCACTGCATTTATTTTGTGCATCAGCATTCTATACGGGCCGTATAAGGTTAAACGGCCCGTACACACTAGAAATGTGAAAATAAGATTATACGGGTGTGGGAATAGTCCATGCCTATCAAAGAAGGCAAAGGATTCTCTCATTTCCTCCCCACACACACCTGAATTTTGAACTTATTCATACAATATTTGGTAATAATAGAGTAATTTGTAAACCCAATAATTACTGGTTATTATTTCTCTAACATACTTGGATATTAAACTGTATAACAAAATTAAAAGAAATATGTTTGAAATTCATAAAAGGATTTTTTTTAACGAATGAACGGGTATCTCCAATGTAACAAATACGTTTTACAATCAGGTTTGAAAATGAAATTACCAATATTTATCATTCTAAACCCTATCCCATTATTTATCTTCCTTTTAATAATAATAGCCGGAGTTTTGTTTGATCTTATTTTCAAAATATAGAAAATACAAGGATGAAATTTAGAAAATTATAAAAATGATATTTTTGGAAAAAGAGTATAAACAGTAAAAATGAATGTGCATTTAGCCATACCCTATAAAAATCTTATCAAATGGAAATCAAATACATATTGATATATGATTGAATTGACTGATTCGGATTGAGATATTGTTTAAAGAGTTGACCCCACATTGAAAATTTAGCCTTTTGTTTTTTTATTGATTATAAGATATTCTTTCAATAAGATATTCTTTCACATACGGAAACTAATATGTAAAAGTTTTACAGTAAAACTAATATGTATTACAAAGACTTGTAGAATGTCTTATAGATTTGTGTATTACAGAGAGTTAGAGTTGTAGAATACAAATGATATAACTATACAATTTACAAAAAAAAAAAAAAAAAAAACTTTATATAACTCACGTGTTTTATTTACTATATTAGAGTTAAACAACTAACTTGAATTTATTATAACAATTGGTTTATGTTAAAAGGCAACACTGAAATACCATAATGGCACGTGTTATACATTGGTTAAATAATATAAAAATATGTAATCATAATTATATATATATATATATATATATATATATATATATATATAGGGTTAGGATTGTGTGAGAAACATTAGGCTAATTGAGAAACTTGAGAAAACATTCTGGTCCACATATTTTCCCTAACTATTCATAATATACACATATGTATAACTTAAAATTGACTATATACATATGTTTATAATTATCTACACTATAATGTGTTAAAGAGCTACAACGAAGAGTAGTGGCAATCAAACTATTTCTAGTGATGGTGCTTCCTTGTAACATTATCTACACTAAGCAATTAAAGCTTAAGAATTAGGGATGCAAACGAATTGAACGAACACAAATAATAACTTGTCTATGTTTTTATTTAAGAAAAGAAATGTGTTCATCAACTGTTCATGAACGCTTAACGAACGATCTATTTTGTCCGTGTTTGTTCTTTAAGTATATTAACGTGTTCGTATTCGTTTGTTAATTTAGGTAACAAGCACAAAAAAAAACACAAACAAACGTTCATGAACACAAACAATCATTGTTATGTATATGACAATTCAAGGTGCTTGGCTACAGTATCATGCCAAGCAGGCTAACACCCTTTTTAAATGGCCACTAAATTCGTCTTGGGTAGGGCTTGAACCCTTGACCTCAAGGGGATTAACTCCTTAACTCTAATAATTTTGCCAATTAGACTCAACCCCCACTCTACTAACACCCTTTTTACTTTTTTAATTTTGCCTACGTCACTCCCTCAACTTTCAGCATTATCACTTACACCCCCTCAACTTTCTAAAACTTTGTAAAATGTCATTTTGACCTCTTCGAGTTTCTAAAGTTTTAAGAGTACTATTCTTTAACTGGAAAAAAAAAAACACTATTTTCTCATATACTTATTTTTATGGAGGGGTCAATATAAATCAAGTTGGTGCTTATTTTCGACGTTGTTTTTTTAAACGAGTCAGATCAAATATAACTCGTTTTAGTGTGTATTTTTATATACGCTTTTAGTTGGTCTACGTTTTGATGTAACATTTGTTCGGAAACGAGTCGGGTCAAATACATTATATTTTCATTCGAATGTATAAATTCGAGTTACTTTACTTTTTGACATCGTCGCTCTTTAATCACCTTCTTTTTTTTTCTTCAAACCAATTTACATTATTGCCCCTAAATTTTAATAAAGTTATCAAACAACCCTTAACTTACTCTTTTCTTAGATTTTTTTCTTTGTTTTTTACTTTTGTTATTTTTATCTGCATTTTGTTTATTTTTATATAGAAGGTCCGATTCTGTTCTAAAATCCTCTCCAACAACGAGAGGCTTCGATCGTGAAGTTCAAATTCGTAACATCAAGGCGTTTATGCATAACGAAAAGGTGCCATAAACTGTATCGGACATCAAATCGTTTTGTTTGAGAAGCGTATCATCGAATGGATCTATATGTTTTAGAGGGAAAAAGTAAAAACACGGCCACAAATTTTATATATAATAGAGATGTCAGTTGTCTATAGAAGCATGAGCGGTTACTTATGGTTCTAGTTCAATTACCTACGTACCGTTTCCCTTAAAAAACATGTCTCAAGTTGCTTTTTGTATAGATATATAATGTTTTAACATGTATTTTTGCTTGTAAAGTGAGTACTAGTATACTGTTACATTTTTCTAAAAGGTTTTTGTAATATTACTACCTATTTTGCTACAATGCGTAGGTTTGTGTTCAGGCTTTGCTTTTCTTTATAAAGTTTTAAATACGTTTATTTATTTCGTAAATGGTAACTTTTCTAACGGTTTTGTTTACCTATGACTATTTTTTAATAGCTTTCGAGGACGATAGTTGCTTTATTTATTAGTAATTTTTGAGGACATTAAGTTTGTCTATGGTTTAAAACGCGGCAACATCGGGCACAATTCTAATTCATATTCATAAATTTAGGGGTGCAAACGAGCCGAGCCC
The DNA here is from genome assembly GCA_030545235.1 of Helianthus tuberosus. Taxonomy (NCBI): domain Eukaryota; kingdom Viridiplantae; phylum Streptophyta; class Magnoliopsida; order Asterales; family Asteraceae; genus Helianthus; species Helianthus tuberosus. The sequence goes on along the minus strand of CM060371.1, from coordinate 84,787,796 downwards.
GAGCTCGACCAGGCTCGAGCTCGAGCTCGTTTAACATATGAAAGCTCGAGCTCGAGCTCGGCTCGATTCGAGCTTTGTTTCTAAAGCTCGAGCTCGGCTTGAAGTTAATTTTTCAAGCTCGAGCTCGGCTCGGGCTCAACTCGTTTAGTATTTATTAATTAATTTTTACTATTTATAATTATTGTTATACATATAATTTAGTTATTTTTTTATATTTATATCAATGGTAAATATTATTTAAATATATGTTTAATATATTAATAAAAAATATATAAAAAGAAAGCTCGTTAAGGCTCACGAGCCGGCTCGAGCTCGATAAGCGAAGCATGGGCTCGTTTACTAAACGAGCTTGTTTTTAGGCTCGAGCTCGAGCTCGTTTAAGCTCGGCTCGTTCGAGCTTTTTTTCGAGCCAAGCTCGAGTAGCTCACGAGTAGCTCGGCTCGTTTGCACCCCTATTCATAATAAATTAACACATACGAATATATATTAAATTTCGAATAAAATCATATCTTTCATCACAACATTACATAGATCCACTCAAAATATACTAACCTAATTATCCAAACATACTTGACATATACCAATAAACATAATTAACCTAAAATAATGTCAAAAAAAAATCAAATTCTCATATCAATATACTTGAAGTCGTCGAACAAGCATCAAATAAGCTCAACACATACGAACGTAAATGAAGATGTTACTGGACGTTCACGAACATGATGTTCGTTCATTTAACTAAATGAACAAAATTTGTTATCCTTGTTCGTTCATTTTTTGAAAAATGATTGAACACAAACAAACTTCTCGTCAAACAGTTCAAGAACTGTTGTTAAATGTTCGGTTCGTTTGCAGCCTTTTAAGAAGGAAATAAATATTAACTCTTTTTTGTGAAGATGAAATGTAGTAGTTGACAACTTCAAGAACACTTGTATTTTTTACCACTAACTGTGAAGATGAAATGTAGTGGTTGACAACATCAAGAACACTTGTATTTTTGTCCACTAATGTTTGAAAGTATATGAGTATGTTAACTTTAAAGCAACAAAAACTTAATTCCCCCATTCACCGTTTGAATTCATAAGGGTGTCTGGGGCACATGCGGTGACCCCATGCGGTGACCCTATCCACCGATCGGGAACACCGCCGCCATCCAAGCGGGAACCCGAATCGGGGAGGGTGAGCGGTGGGGAGTCACCGAAGAGGGGGAGAGATGGTGGTGGGGCCAGCCGCTATTTCAACCAATGAAAACTTTGTTTTTTTTTGTTTTTTTTTTTTTTTGAATAAAAAAAGCAATTCACCTAAGAGGGGAGTGGCGCCATCAAATTGGGGTGTGAGGGGAGTTTAAGAGGGGAGTTGACGTGGCACACGAGGATTGGGTGTGCGTAAGAGAGGGGACTCCCCTCTTAGGGGAGTGCCCCGTAAGAGAGGGGACTCCCCTCTTAGGATTGGGTGTGCGTAAGAGAAGGAAATAAATATTAACTCTTTTTTGTGAAGATAAAATGTAGTAGTTGACAACTTCAAGAACACTTGTATTTTTGACCACTAATGTTTGAAAGTATATGAGTATGTTAACTTTAAGGCAACAAAAACTTAATTCCCCCATTCACCGTTTGAATTCATAACAATGTTCACACTTCCTCTTCATTTGCTAATTAAGACCACAAGTTACTCAGATCTAGTAAAAGGATGTCTGTAGAAAGTGGACCCGTCAATAGCTTTAAGACATCTGGGAATAGACCCGTAATGGTTTTGTATGTGTACGTTAGGAACTGACGCAAGCAATTACGCAACATCCTTGTCCTTTTCCTTTCTTCTAGATAACATCTCCTTGTCTCCCTTCTTGCTTCGTAAATAGTTACGTGTCGTGGCTTTGATTACACGTGTCATGTCATTTAAGATTCGATCATGTGTAACAATTTAGACTAAAACCGTGGGGTATGGTGGGGCTTGGGTTGGGTATTTGGTGACACGTGTAAAGGGAGCCAGCCCACTGCCAGGTTACGTGTCCGCGGGGTATGACGGGGCGTGGGTTGGGCTTGGGTTGGGTGCACCGCGTGGCATAAATGTTTAAAAAAAAAAATACAAAAAATTTATAAAAAAACACACAACATTAAAAAAAAAAACCTACAACTTCATTAAAATTTTAAAAATTACATAATCCTAAAAATTACATAATTTCTAAAAATTACAAAATAAAAAAACCTAGAGCGTTAAAAAAATTTCAAAAAGTTCGATCTTGTCGAACGCCTTCTTTTCCACGCTTCGAAACTCTATGTTCGCCACCGCCACCCAGTCCTCGTGGCTTAACTCGCCACCGGGAACCGCTTCGTAGTAAGCCTTGAAACGCTCGAGCTTGGGCCGTAGGTCGCGCCATTTATGTTTGCACGCGTTGAGGTTGTGGCGGTCGTTACCAACGTTCTGTCGGTAGGCCGCGAATGCTTCCGCCCAATATTTTGTTTGGCCCGGTGGCCGCCCCTTCATAGCGTCGACGACGCTAGTTACGAGTGCCATTTCTTCTTGACGGGTCCAGGATGCCATAGTGGTGTTGGGTTCGTGGGATGGGGGGACCAACGGGGTAGCGGGTTCAAGACAGTGGGTGTAGCCGGTGGGGTTTTGGTTCGTGGGATGGGGGACCGGTTGGGTTGGGGTTGCAATATATAGGCCCTTTGGGGACCCGGGTGGCGGTTATAGAAGATGGGGGGGTGGGGGGACCAGTTTGAATTTCAAAATTTTAAAGAACCGCCTGTTGACGTGGCGGGTGACCCAATGAGAACATGCCAGCTCGCTTCGCCAGACCGCCCCACGCCCGGCTTGAAAGCCAAGCCCCAAGGGGCCACGCCCAAACCCAAGCCCACCCGGGGTGGTCACTTGGGCGTTTTACCCCAACCCACGCCCAAACTCCCGCCCCATACCCCACGGCCTAAAGGGAGTGGGGCATCCTTTTAAGAGGGCATCTTGCGACACGTGGCATCACGTCAGATTAGAGGATTTTGGGCAAAAAAATGGGAGTGGAGCAACTTGGCTGGCTAGGGCGTCTTGCGACACGTGGCATTGATTTATTTTGTCTTTTTTTATGTAAAAGATATAAAAAAATCCTATTTTTTTTTTATAAAAGTATTGATCAAAGTAAATAAAAACTAATACTTCAACAAAAAAAATTACTTCAACAAAATAAAAAATACATGAACCGAAAAATAAAATACATCAACAAAAAAAATACAATCAACAAAGGTTATATTTTTCTCGAATTTCTTGCTTCATTTGTTCGGCTAAAGCGAGCTCGGCTCCAGAAAGGTTTGTCTTGTCGGATGTTAATATTTGCAAATCAAGTGCTTTTTGACGACTTTCTTTCAGCTTTAGCTTTCCGTCACCGTGTTCTTTTTTTACGTTGATCCGTTGTTGGCTCGTTTGCAACAAGCCGTCTAACTTATTGGTGACTTTTTCGAACGTTTCGGTGTAGTCGATTCGTACACCGCTAGAAGACGGTTGGGCGGCTTTTTTGGCCCTATCTCGGCCAACCGGCCGTTGTGGTGGTTCAAACGCATCGTCCTCTTCATGTGGCTCTTCCAAATCTTCCTCAATGTCGTTGAGATTTATTTGGCACCGAGCGTCCGACCCTTGACTTTGATGGTCGTTTGAGGATGAGGTTTTTGACCGCTTAGCCGACGGTTGGCCACGAGTTTTAAATGGATCGAAGGCGATGACTATGTGAAATTTCGAACTCTTTCTTAAAACTTGCCAAATAGCAAGATAAGGAAACGCCTTCCGGTGTTCGGCTCGGAATTCATTTTGGGCGTTTGCTTGGAGCATCGCATCGTCGGAACCACTTTGGCGCACACTCGAGTTATTTAGGCGAGTGTATATTTGGTTGAAACTTTGAATCAAAGGACGCATTTTACGCCACTTCGAGCCGATACCATCGGCATCACGGTATCCCTCTTCTTGATCTTCCAACTTGAGGAAAACTTTGTAAATACGAGACCAATATGTTTTTTCCTTTTGATAGTTACCTATAAAAAACGAAACAATAGTTATCTATAGAAAACTTTGTAAATACGAGACCAATAAGTTATAAGACAACTTACTACATCTCGGGTCTTCGGTTATTTCTAGCCAAGCCTTGGACAAGCTCATTTCCTCGTTGGAAGTCCATGGCATCGGTTTGGTTTTCAAGCGTTCTTCACCCGGTGTTTTCCTCTTGTGTGAACGTTTCTTTTTTTGAGGTTCACCAACATTTTGACCGACATGGAACTGGGTCTCCGGAACTTCTTCGTCATCTAAATCAACCGCTAGATGGAAAACAAACAAAGTTAAAAAAAAAACATATTCTTTACAAAAAAAAAATAAAAAATTTATACCATTTTGTTGGCTCGATCCTCCATCGTTTTGAAAACCACCGGGTTGTTATGTGTTCCACGTGGCGAACCCCATATTTTGCGGTATCGACATATTGTTGTAGTATACTTGCGGTGTAGGGCTAGGAACGTGCATATTATTGAAATAGGTGTAAAAAGCGGGGTTATTTAAAACGTTTGGGTCCGCCATATCGGGTTGTGGATTGGAAGATTGTGTATTCTGGAATGGGGTTCGTGGATTTTGGTTGAAAGGATGGATGTTGTGGGGATACATTTTTTTATAAAAAGGAGTAAAAAATAGAGAGAATGGTATAAATTTTGATGAGTTGAGAGCAGTGGCGGACCCAGGAATTTTTCCATGGGGGTGCGGAACATTTCTAAAAATTTTAGGCCCCTAGGTATATAAGTAAAAAAATCGGTTCGTATCGGGTTGGGTCATGTAAAACAAACGAACATCAAACTAAATTTATATAATCATCAAAAACATGTCAAACCTTGTTACAAACATAATTAAAACGTCGACGCCCTACGGGTTTTCATTTTTTGAAATCTATCCAAAACATCATCTAAAGCTAATTTTTTAAGCAATTCTTTCTCTATATAACATAAGTTCATCGCTCCATAACATAATGTTTCAATTTTAATTTTCAACTATTCAAGCCCTAGAAATCATAACGTAAGTTGTAATCACCCTAAAAATATATAAACAACATAATCACCCTAAAAATCATCTAAACAACCATAAACAACGTCAAAACACACAAAATTTCAAACCTATTTAACAACTTTATTACCCTTTTTTCTCCTATAATATCAACCAAAATCATCAAAATAACAAAGAAACTTACCCGTGTTCGAATTCCGGTTAGATTTGGTGTCGAACGACGGTGGTATGGTGGCTGATTACGGTGGTCGCCGGCTGCTGGACTGTTGTCGCTGGGTGATGTTGTTCGTTGGCAGTGCAGGGACGCAAGAGAGAGAGAGAGAGAGAGAGAGCGGGATAGAATTTCTACAGGTTTTGGGTTTTAATTATTTTATTATAGTTTGAAATATTGTTGGGTTTGGTTAATGGGCTAAGACTTAGTGGGCTAGCTAGTTAGGAATTATAAGTGGGTAAAGGTATGAGTATTTTGGTTTAGTTGGTTAGGTATTAAAAGTTATATAATTTAGGTAGTATATTTTTTTTAAAAATAAGAGTTTACTAAAAAAAATTTAAAATATAAATTGATAACACTTTTTACCTAAGGGGTGCGGACGAAAAATTTCAAAGGGTGCGGTCGAAAATTCCAAGGGGTGCGGACGAAAAATTCCAAGGGGTGCGGACGGGATTTTCGACGGAATTTAGCCCTAATTTTTTTTCCCCGGGGGTGCGCCCGCCCACCTTGGCGTGGGCTTGGGTCCGCCCATTGTGGTAAAAATGTGGTATTATTTATAAGGGTTGGGGGTGTATTAAAAAAAAAAAATTGGCCAAACTATCCGTTGGCAACGGATATATTATGGGGAACTGGAAAATTTGGGCGTTCGGTTGGAGACGCCAAGGCTTGGGACGCCCTTGGGGACGCCGATGGGGGGCGGTGTGCGAGGCGGCTTGGGGCGGCCTGGATAGGGGAGACACCCCACTCCCTTCAGTCTTACAAAGGTAATCTCCGTGAAACGTCGCTCCAGCCATGGGCGGACCACCAATAGTAACAATGTTGCAAAGGGTAATCTCCGTTGCCCCTAAATGCTTCGGTAACGCTATGACGATAGTGTAAATTTTAGAAAAATTGACTTTTTTTCAATTTCATTATCCATTTATTTTAAAACGTTACCCCTATAATGATTTTTTTATCTAATGATTTTTTTATCTGTCACTGGCCACCCAGCCAAAGTGAAGGGGGAGTTGGAATTTTGGACGTTAAGTGGTTAACGTTGCAACTTTGCAGCAACAAACGGTGAATGGGGGAATTAATTGAGTGAGCCAATAAAAAACACGTGTAAATTAAAATTTTCCACCTAATTATATTTACACATAATTCACTTTCCTTTTTTATATTTTTTATTTATTTCTGTTGAATATTATTTTAATAAGTAGTAGGTAGTGAAAGAGTGAGTGAGAGCTTGATACTAGCATTTGCACTTTTGTTTCAATCAATATAATCAGAGTTTTAATCGTGAATCCAGGCTTTGTTAGTTGTTATTACTTGTTACATTGGATCTGTTATCATCTTTGATTTATACTTGTTGTTGTGTGCTCCAAGATTGAAGAGGTATGGTCCCAATTCCTTGCCCACAGGGCAAGGACCACACCACTTTTCCATCCTATGTGGCGCTGACGTCAACGATATCATCCAGAAGCTTCTAGAAGCTTCTGGAAAATACCGAGGGGACACCAAAGATGCTCCATCCGACATAAAGGACAACACGTGTCACCAGTCATCAGGCGCCAAGTAAGCCTGCAACGAATCAAGGAGCAGTCCGACAACACCGGTACGACGTCTCCAAAATAGGCAAATGTGTGCGCGCCACGTGTACCACTACACTGACCACAGCAGAGGAGACCAAGAGGATATTCCCTCTTGGTCGGACAGCTGGCGCGCAACCACAGCTGGCACAGCTGCTCCTCCCTCCTTCACCCTCCGGCTATAAATAGGACTCTTCATCATTCAGGTTGAAGGATCTTGCTCTCTATACTCTCATACTTAACACACACTGTTTATTCTCCCTCGGAACAGTACTTATTCTCACGCCGGAGCCTGGTTAAGAGGGAAACCCCCATATTCCCCTCTTAACGAGACTAACGGTGTTACTGTTTTGCAAGAGCCGAGCCATTCCCGACGAGTAAGAAAGGAGATTGAACCCACCATTGAAGTAACCCCACAGATCAACCCTAGTGTTAACCTGTGTTTCATCATTGGCGCCATCCGCTTTTAGCAAAAACCACTCTCATCTCTTTTTCTTTTCGAAAAACACTCGTCAAAATGGCTGAACAAAACCCTTCTCACCCGGCAGATGGAGACGTTTCTTCTTTTGAACTCATTTCGGACAACGTACACGTCCAAAGAGATCAAAAGAACGAAATTATCCAAGAAAGGCCAATGAGCAACGATTTTCCTAGTATCTTTGGGAGTACATCCAGGGTTGTCACTCAAAACACAACTGGTGCTACTTTCCAAACTCCACCTAGGATCATCACTCAAACCACAAACGGAGCTACTTTCCAGCCTCCGTCAGAGGTAGTCCAACAAACACCCCCACCAGTGCAAACACAAAGCCATGGAGCTGGTCCCTCAGCTCCATCGGACCAAACACAACTGAACTTCTCTGCACTACTAGGGCTACCCGAAGGAAAAACTCTGGCTTCCTGGTACGCCGAACAGGTGGCGTCTATAAACCTTGTTTACACACAACTCAGTGCGCAGCAAGCTCTGCTTCAGGCACAAGCAAACCAGTCTGCATTCGTCACTCCATTGCAAAGGCCTTTGAGCGCTCCCATGCCTCAACAGACCAATGCATTCAATCTACGCCCAGAGTCAGTACCTCCGCCACATATTAGAAGGCCAAGCGCGCACGACACGCGCGATACTTACGGTGAAACAGAAAGTAATTACGTGCAGTATTCTCACCAACCAAAGAAGCCAATACAAAGTCGTTTAGGTCCGCGCAACATAAACGACGAATTTGAAGATGACGACGAGACATACAAAGAAAGTACAGTGTTTAGTAGGTTGCCACCAGAGCACGAAGCATACAAACCTCGCAAGCGCGCGGGTTATGACCCAAAAGCAGAACATGATTACACGTTGAGCTATCGTCCAGACGACATGGCTGAGAATTCAAAATTCATTAGAGAGATCGCCACGGCTGCCATTGACAAAACGAAATTGCCACACAACGTGGGCAAATACAACGGGTTGACAGACCCAGATGATCACCTTCAAGTTTTTAATGGTGCTGGGGCAACAGGTGGATGGAACTTACCGACTTGGTGCCATCTCTTCGCTCAAACCTTCGTCGGCGCAGCGCGCGTCTGGTTTGACAGGTTGCCAGCAGGAAAAATTAAGTCATGGGTCGATTTTCGAGAGAAGTTCCTTGCACACTTCTCTCAGCAACGAAGACACACCAGAGACCCAGCTGATTGTTTAAACATATGGCGCAGAGACCACGAGAGCGTGGAAGATTTCATTACAAGATATAACAAAGAATGTTTGGAGATTGGTGACGTCGGCGAAAAGATGATGCGCGCACACTTCATGAGGGCAGTCAAGTGTGATGATCTAATCAAACGTGTAAAAGGAAGAGACGGAGGACCCAAAGATTGGGAAACCTTCATTGAAGCAGCCAAAACCATTGCGCAGTCTGACAGACAGTTGACCGGTGACGACCACCGTCAGCGCGGATACAACCATAACGACCGGCATAACAAGAAAGGCAGAAGTCAACCATGGAAAGCATCCAGTCACAGAGAAAGAAGCCCAGTCAGAGAGGATGCGCGCCACACGATCAATCAGATAGCTCACCGGAAAGAGGTGAAAAGAGAAAACAGGGAAAAACAGTGGACACCACTAACAAAGACCCCCTCCGAGGTCTTGGCCACTGAAAATCACCAGTTCAAACCATGCCTACAAATGCGGAACAAGAGGGGTCAAAATCCTAATCTCTTCTGCGAATTCCACAAGGACACAGGGCATTTAACTGACAACTGTTTCAGTTTAAAGCAAGAAATAGAGAGGTCCTTAAGAGATGGAAAGCTCACTCATCTGATAAAGGGCGGAAAGCGCGACTACCGTCAAATACAAAGAAGAGACGAAGGACCGGATAACAAAAAACTCCGGAAGTTAGAAACCCATATGATTCAAGGAGGTCAGCGAAGACCAAAGAAAAACTACAACAAGCGCACACAAGACGATTCGTGGCGCGAAAGACAGGTTGTTTTTCCGATTGTCAGAGGAGGCCCAAGAGAAAGGCGACCCATAGTCATCTCAGGGGTAATTGGCCACTACCAGACAGACTACATCTTCATCGACCCAGGGAGCACCGCGGATATCATCTATAAACAATGTTTCAACCAATTCGACCAAGAGGACAAAGCGCGCTTAGAACCGATGGACTACCCACTGACTGGGTTCTGCAACGAAGCCGTTTTTCCTCTAGGACAGATATCGTTCCCAGTGTTACTCTCGGACGGAAGGAATTCAAGAACAGAAGAGGTTACGTTCATGGTGCTACCCGTGCATTCAAGACACGACATACTCTTGGGAAGAGAGTCACAAGGAGACTTCAGTATGATCTGCTCCGGTCCACACTCAGCTGTGGGATTCCCAACAGAGACAGGGGTGGCAATAATATACGCAAGCAGGGAAGTATTAGCAACAGATGAACTCCGACCTGCAAAAGCAAGTAAACCAGCACCACGCGCGGAAGCAGAAAAATGGGTATTGAACAGCGCATACCCGGAACAGACAGTTACCTTAGGACCTGCAATGTCCGACCTGACGCGCGCGGCGCTAAAAAAACTGTTGTTCCAAAACATGGACGTGTTCGCCTGGACACCAGCAGACATGGTGGGTGTTCCACGGCACATAGCTGAACATCGCTTAAACGTCTCAGAAGAAGCAAAGCCGGTGGTACATGCCAAGCGCCACTTGGGAGACATAAAGCACGACGCCATGAAAGAGCAGGTGATGGAGTTGTTAAATGCGGGAATCATCAGAGAAGTTAGATACCAAACATGGGTCGCAAGCCCAGTAATGCTCCAAAAGAACAACGGCAGCTGGAGGATGTGCGTAGATTACAAGGATCTGAACAAGGCATGCCCACGCGACTGTTACGCCTTACCAGACATTGATGAAAAAATCGATTCGCTGGCAACGTTCCGATAGAAATGCTTCCTTGATTGTTACAAGGGGTACCACCATGTACAGATGGCTGTGCAAGATGAAGACAAAACCGCGTTCCGCACGCCGACAGGGCTATATTGCTACACCAAGATGCCGTTCGGTTTAAAGAATGCAGGCGCAACTTATCAGAGGCTCATGAACGAAACTTTCCACGATGCTATCGGCAAGTACATCGAAGTGTATATGGACGATCTAGTCATCATGAGCAAAGAAGAGAATACAATGTTGCTGAACATCCAAAAAACATTCGACACCTTGCGCGGAGTAAATATCAAGCTAAACCCAGTAAAATGCTCTTTCGGCATGGAAGAGGGGAAATTCCTGGGTTTCATCGTCACGAAAGATGGCTTCAAAGTGAATCCTGATAAAATACAAGCAATCGAACGCATGCCTTCACCTTCAACGATCAAGGAGATGCAAAATTGGCAGGGCGGTTGGCAGCACTTAACCGTTTCCTGGCCAACCACGCCGCTAAATCATTCCCATTTATCAAAACTCTCCGAAACTGCATGAAGAAAAGCCAATTTCAGTGGACTCCGGAAGCCGAGAGCGCATTCCGCGAGATGAAAGACTGCCTCATCAAGTTGCCAACATTAACTGCACCAGTCAAAGGAGAACCTCTGGTACTATACTTGTCAGCCTCCGACAGAGCAGTAGGAGCAGTGTTACTTGTTGATCGACAAGGTGTCCAAACACCAGTCTACTATGTGTCACGAACTCTGACTGACCCAGAAACCCGGTATGCAATCATGGAGAAACTAGTACTCGCACTGGTCCATGCATCCAGACGGCTGCGCAGGTACTTTGCCAATCACGTCATCCACGTGCTAACAAACTACAATATTGGCAACATCCTCGCAAGGCCAGAGATCTCAGGGAGACTAGCAAAGTGGGCAATAGAGCTCGGGGGTCATAATGTGGTTTTCAGGCCAAGACCGGCGATCAAGGTACTTGCAGACTTCATGACAGAGGTACCGGATGACAAGGATTGAGAATGCAAGGCGATGGAAAAAGTCGAAAGACAGCAAGTAGAAGAACCATGGTTGTTATACACAGATGGCGCGTCTAACGAAGATGGCGCAGGTGCTGGGCTCCGGCTGGTGAGCCCTGACAAACATGAGTTCACCTACGCCATACGCTTGGATTTTAAAAGCACAAACAATGAAGCTGAATATGAAGCTTTCCTTGCTGGTTTAAGGTTAGCAATCAAAATGGGAGTACGACACATCGAAGCACATGTGGACTCCATGTTAGTGGCCAGACAAATCAACGGGCAATATGAAGCCAAGGGAGACACAATGGCGCTTTACCTGAGTCAAGCAAAGACGCTACTACAAACCTTCTATTCCTACAAGGTGCACCACATTAACAGAAGCGAGAATAAACCAGCGGACGCGCTAAGTAAACTCGCCTCTACAAGTTTCCAACACCTAGCGAAGGATGTGCGCATAGAGGTTTTAAGCAACCCGTCAGTGCCACTGAGAGAAGTAAGCGTTATTCAACTAGGAACAACATCTTGGATGACTCCGATAATCGCGTACCTTCAATCCGGAATACTCCCGGAGAACAAAGCAGAAGCGAGGAAAATCTAGTACAAGGCAGAACATTACCAGATGGCTGATGGAATCCTGTACCGAAAATCATACCTCGGGCCTTTGTTAAGATGTGTCGATCCCGAAGATGCAAGCTATTTGATCAGAGAAGTGCACGAGGGAATTTGTGGTATACACGCTGGACCAAGAATGGTGGTAGAAAAGGTCATGAATGCGGGGTATTATTGGCCCGGGATGCATTTAGATGCGGTTAAAGAATTGAGGAAATGCAGTGGGTGCCAAAGACACGCCCCCAAAACGATGCGCCCCAAGAATGAATTGGTACCAGTCACAACAGCATGGCCCTTTCAACAGTGGGGAATAGACATGGTCGGACCTTTCCCCGAAGCCCCAGGAGCTGTCAAATTCATAATAGTCGCAGTCGACTATTTCACCAAATGGGTAGAGGCAAAGGCTCTCGCATCGACCACAGCCACCGTTGTCAAAAAATTCATCTGGGAACAAATCATATGCCGTTTTGGATTACCACTCAAGATCATCACGGACAACGGAACCAACTTTGCCGAAGACAATCTTCAACAGTGGTTTAAAGAATTACACATCGAGCACACCTTCTCCTCGGTCGCGCACCCGCAGGGGAATGGTCAAGTTGAAGCCGTCAACAAGAGTATTGTCGATGGAATCAAGGCAAGGTTAGGAGAAAAAAGAAGAGGTTGGGTGGACGAACTGCCCAGCATCTTGTGGGCCCACAGGACGATGCCCAAGACAAGCAACGGAGAAACACCGTTTAGCTTAGTCTACGGATCCGAGGCAGTAATACCAGCGGAGATAGGATTGCCATCACCACGAATGCTCTCAATGAACCTGATCAACAATGATGAAGAGAGGAGGATCGACCTTGACCTCCTAGAAGAAAGGAGAGAAATGGCGGCAATCAATGAAGCAAAGTACAAAACGAAGCTGGAAAAATATTACAACTCTAAAGTCCGAGTCTGCACCTTCAATCCGGGAGAATACGTCCTCAGAGACAACGAGGCTTCAAATGCTGAAAAACCCGGAAAGTTGGCTCCCAAGTGGGAAGGTCCGTATGTTATCGACACAGTACTCGGAAAGGGAGCCTACAAGCTACGCACCATCGACAACAAAGAGGTTCCACGAACTTGGAACGCTCAACAGCTGAGAAAGTGTTACCTGTAAAAAGCTTATGTAACTGCAACGGCTGAATCGCCAACACGTTTATAGTAATACAAGAAGTGTTTGGCTATATTTTTTTTTCTATCATGCGAATTTCCTGTCACAACTGCATATATTACTTTGGGCATACACGAAAACATCAATGGCTCGACCATTAGGAAACGTTGTAGACCTCCAAGGCCTGTCACAAACATGTGCACAGCCGGGTCAGATACATAACTAAAGCCTAACAAACGCCAAACAAATACTTCGTGCCCACATAAACACGAAAGCATCGATCACAGGACAAACAAACATTGTAAGAACCCCCAAGGCTGAGCACAGCTGGGTCCACACAATAACCTGTAATTCGATCACTTCGTATTCATGAACCAACCTGCGCACGTAAACGACAGAATAAAACGTTGTAATAAACACAACACAACCTGTCAGCGCCATCATTCATTCGTGATACCTGAATCAAAGTAATTATACATGCACATATTATGACAATAACAAAATTCGCATAAAAACAAGCAACTATTAGCATAACAAATGTCAAAGCATAGACAAATATCCACAGGCATAACAAGAGAAAATTAAAATTGTTCATGCAATTGTCAAGTACAAGACCAACCAAGGTCATACGCGGCGCGCAGGCCGGAGTCCCTCATTCGGGATGACTGGTCCCAGCACCTCCAGCCGCACCACCTTCATCGCCAAGAGCCTTTTTGAGCAAGGCAACTCCATCAGGTTTTCGTGCCAATTTTCGAGCTGCCTTCACAACAGCAAAATCCAAAGACGCGAACTCTCGTCTTTTTGCAGTATAGGCTGCACCATAATCCTCCTTCCACAACTCAAAGTGGTGTTCCTTCTCCTTATTAAGGGCCGCAGCCCTACCCTCGTTATACCCATCCTTGCGCCCGCTATTGTAACCAGCTTGCCCCAACTCAAACATATAATTGGCAAGCTCGTGGGAGTTCACTATGCGATCAACAATCTACGAGAAACATACAAATAAGAGAAACAGTTCACGAAAATCATAAAATAAAGTAAAGGAAGTTACCAGAGGCACCGCGCGCGAAAGCAACCACTTGCAATCAGCTAACGCTTCCTCGGCAAGGACTTCAGAGGCTTTGCACTCAACAGTTTTCTCTTGAAGGAGACGTTCAGCAGTCTCATACTGCCTCGCAAGATCCTCCAGCTTAGCGATACGATCAATGTACTCTTTCTCCTTCTTCTCAAACGCGACGCGCGCTTGATGAGCTTCCTCAGCAATATCCGCCTTCTCACCAGATAAACGTACAATGGCGTCACGTTGAGTTTTCAACTCCGCATTAGTACGCTCGCACGCAGCTTACCAATTCTTCTGCTTATCCGCATTGATTTGCTTCTCTTGAGCAAGTTTTTGCTCCGCATCAGATAACCTCCACACCAACCCTTTCTTCTCAGTATTAAATTTTTCTCTCTCTTCCGAAAATAGCCTCTTCTCATGCTCAAACTCAAGAGTGTCCTCCCCCATCAGCTTCCATTCACGGACAATCTCCTGAGAAGTGGACCAGAAGTTAACACCGGCTTGAACATGCTCATCCAAAAGTTCTAACCGGCGGCGCCTCTTCTGAAATAACCTCTCAGCTGGGGGGAGGGACAGAGAGAAAAACTCATGACAATTTCCAAGATCGTTCATCCGGGAGCCCTGGGTCAAGTGCCAGCGAGGCGCATGGGGCAGATCATCGCATGCTGGGTTATGGGTGTCCCAAGAACCACCCCGAGCATACTCAACATCAGGACTCCGGACTACCCCGGAAGTTGCACCACCACCATCACCCGGTGGGCGTTTGGTATATATCGTTTGACGCGGAGTGGTCTCACTTGTCTCCACCTCGACTTCAATATTCTTACCACGATCAACACCACCAGCACCACTCGCATCAACACCACCAGCACCACCCGCAGCGTCACCACCTGTATTACCACCACCTTCCCCAACCTGCTCAACATTCACATCTTCTTTCTTCTTCTCACCAGGAGTATCATGAGGAGGAGACAACCCAAATGTCCTCGATGGCGGAGATTCTGGAGGAGTAATTTTCGAAATGTCAATCTTGTGTGAAGTCTTGGCTGGTTTGACACCTGCCCCAAAACGAGCAACACATTTAGAGAAAATAAGAGAATGTAAGGAAAAAGAAAAGGAAAAACTGGAAGCAGATAAAATGAATACCAGAAGCTTCAAAAATCTTCTCCAACAAATCACCAGCTTTTTCAGTAAAAATTCCCATATCAACCTCCGACTCAGAAGGGGCGGGGGGATCCTCTTTTTGAAGTTTAATCTTCTTCGAGGCAAGCATAGCAGCAGCCTGCTCGTTAAGCTTTCGTTTTTTATCCTCGAAAGCCCTTTTCTGCATCATCTCTGTTAGAGTCGCGCGGTCTTCAGGGTCCGACTCAGGACGTTTCTCTCCAACTCCTAAACCGGACAACGTATCAGAAACGACAACGTAATCAAGGACACGAAGAGTATGAGGTCGCTTACGAGGAGTCTCAGTGGCAGTTTCCTCAGCTTTTTTCCCTTTCCCGTCAGGCTTGTCAGCTTTTGTTTTTCTCCTCGTCTCCAATTGCCCGGTAGCCTCGACTGGAATCTCTACATCATGATCAACAGGCTCGTTCACCGGTTCATGCGCCGCCCCCTGCGCCGGACCTGCACGCGGGGAACGAGAAGTTAGGCCTTCCAAAGATCTTCCAGACCCATCACTCGAGAGAACAATAACTTCCTCTCGAACAGAATTAAAAGAATCATCATCATCCTCACGATCTTCACCTAAGACAGTATTAGCATAAGCTGCAAAATTCTCATTGGTCGGATGCAGGAAACGACCACGAATCTGATCCAACCAGGGTCGTTTCTCAGGCTTTTGAATTGCTTCAACCATAGCACCACCGGCTTTCGTGTCAAGAACATTCAACAAAGTGAAACCCACTGCAAAAAACACGAAGATAAAGAACAATGCAAAAAATAATACAACGAACACATACAAAAGAAAGACAAAAGGGTATGGAGCAACACATACGCTTGCCATCATAACCATAAACTGGGACCCCCAACGGATGTTTAGGGATCCACTTCATACTCATACCGGCACCCACCAACGCCATCTCCTCAAGTTGAATAATCGGAGTGGCTTTACGAGTCAACTTCTTATACCAATCTTGGTCAGCAAAATTTGCAACCACATCAATCTTGGGGATACCCTCACCCACCGACCGGTAACGCATGTCCACAGGGATAACACCTCGGCGAATATAAAAAAAACTTTTGCTTCCAGTCATGAAGACTCTTCAAAGGAACAGAACAAACTGGAGCAACACCGGTACGAGCACTGAAGGAATAAAAACCACTAGTATATGTAACAGTATAGAAGACGTTGAACATTTCAAACGTCGGATCCAACCGGTTAGCCATGCAAACAAACTCGAAGTGAGTAATACGGGGAAGCCCGATAGCATTGACCTGAGAAATGTGAAGCCCATAGTTCCTCAGCACATCAGCGGTAAATCTAGTCATGGGGAGCCTGAAGTTGCCTTCCCGGAAGAAAGCAGCATACAATGTAATATAACCGGGAGGAGCGTCCATGGCGGTAGAACCGGTGATAGGAAACTGGGCACCCCACTCGGGAAGGAAACCCATCTCTCTCACCAAGTTTTGAAATTCCTCCTCTCTCCAACCTATCATCGCCTGATCCGGGCCTGGTGGAGTCTTACCTTTGTTCCTCTTCTTCCTCGAAGAAGGATTTGCTCCGGACATGATCGAAAATAATAAGAGTGAACTCTTGAAGATAGATGAAAGAAGAAGAAATGGGAGAGAAAACAAGAATTCAAATTTTGAAAAGTGGTGAAGTTAGAGGAGACCACCCTTGAATTTATACCCATCGCATTTAATGCGATGGGTAGTAAACCGTCAGAGGTGCAGCAGGGAATCCAATCAAGGAAAGACACGTCAGAGGAGAGAGAAGACGTCATCATCTTTTTTCGGAAACGTGTGCAACAGACGCTTGCCATCATGACATAAAGTAACTGACATGACTGAAAAGGCGTCTGTTCACCTGACACCAGACAGTCACATCAGTTACTCCTTCCCAAGACAAACAAAGCTTCCTCCTGAAGACAACAGCAGTGCCATCGCGCCGTACGCCGTGCGCCCATTTGGCACAACTCTACAGGCAGTCAAAACCCATGCGCCGCACGCCATGCGTCCATTTGGCTCAGCTTTACCAAGTAGCCAAAACCCATGCGCCGTACGCCATGCGTCCATTTGGCTCAGCTTTACCAAGTAGCCAAAACCCATGCGCCGCACGCCATGCGTCCATTTGGCTCAGCTTTACCAGTAGACAAACCCATGCGCCGTACGCCATGCGTCCATTTGGCTCAACTTTTATAAAGTACTAAAACACATGCGCCATGCGTCCATTCGGCTCAACTTTACAAGTTGCCAAATACCATACGCCATGCGCCCACCAGGTGTGATCTTTTAGGTCTTCCATAACAAACGCACGCCACAAAAACAACTACCTTCATAAGTCCAGAATCCCTCCTAGACGATCAACTCAACTAGAAGGCACACTGGACTGGGGGGACTTGAAGAGGTATGGTCCCAATTCCTTGCCCACAGAGCAAGGACCACACCACTTTTCCATCCTATGTGGCGCTGACGTCAACGATATCATCCAGAAGCTTCTAGAAGCTTCTGGAAAATACCGAGGGGACACCAAAGATGCTCCATCCGACATAAAGGACAACACGTGTCACCAGTCATCAGGCGCCAAGTAAGCCTGCAACGAATCAAGGAGCAGTCCGACAACACCGGTACGACGTCTCCAAAATAGGCAAATGTGCGCACCACGTGTACCACTACACTGACCACAGCAGAGGAGACCAAGAGGATATTCCCTCTTGGTCGGACAGCTGGCGCGCAACCACAGCTGGCACAGCTGCTCCTCCCTCCTTCACCCTCCGGCTATAAATAGGACTCTTCATCATTCAGGTTGAAGGATCTTGCTCTCTATACTCTCATACTTAACACACACTGTTTATTCTCCCTCGGAACAGTACTTATTCTCACGCCGGAGCCTGGTTAAGAGAGAAACCCCCATATTCCCCTCTTAACGAGACTAACGGTGTTACTGTTTTGCAGGAGCCGAGCCATTCCCAACGAGTAAGAAAGGAGATTGAACCCACCATTGAAGTAACCCCACAGATCAACCCTAGTGTTAACCTGTGTTTCATCAAAGATTCATCCATTTTCTACACATTTCTTATAGTTTATCATCCAAGCACCTATTCAATATTTCAATAGGTGTGTGTGATATATTAATCAATATCACTGTAATCCGAAGTTATTGGAATCTACAATTACCTTTGTTTGAGTACATTTTATTTGCTTAATGGATTCATTTGAGTGTATTAAAGTTACAGAACGGATCAAATGTCCATCATATGAAACTTACTAACTTAAAAAGAGGCTTGTTGTTTAATAGTTGATTCGGTATCCAACAACAACTCAATTAGTCATTATCATCGAACACCACCAACACAATGCATTTAGTACCTATATATAGTTTATCTTCTTTGTCGCGGACATCACCACCAACGCTCTCAATCACCGATATACAAAAAGGAAAAACAGAAAGACGACACTAAGAAGATCAAAAGCAAAATTCAAATTACCATCCTCACAACTGTCACTGACCGAACTTACAAACTGCCGTCGCTTAGCACCACATCATCCCAAAGACGACATCTTCAAGTTTAGTTTAGTTTTTTTTTTTTTTTTTTTTTTTTTTTTTGTGTGTGTGTTTTGATTCATCTTGAGATTTATTAAACTACTAAACAATAACATAGCATTTTATTTTTATCTTAAATTTTATATAAACAATCTAACGAACGAACCTTATCGAGCCAAACGAATTTAACCTTCTTTTTATGGTTGCTCATTTTACTAGAACCAACCTGGCATTTAGGCTATTGGGTGTGGAGACGGTTCGTCACTTGGGGATGATCCACCACGTTGGCGACGGGACGGGCCCTAAGGGGACGATGTGGACAGGCCTCGCCAAGCCGGGGACGTCCCCATACGATCCAGCCTTACATTTTAGTATTTTACGAGTCATACTATATACGTCTTAGAGTAAACATAAAACAAAATTAACAAATTGGTTGTGCTAAAATAAATAAACTAATTATCTTATTGGGAGGGAAAACAATCATGTTTGTGATCCTGTCCTAAAGAAACAATTTTATTAAAAACTAACATAATTTTTATCGGGTTTTTGGATTTAATCTATTAGATGACGTGAGAAAAAAATTAATATCGATTGTTAATTTATTTATATTTAACTAGGTTATAAGCCCGTGTATTACACGGGATTGAATAAATAAATTTTATATACTAAATAATAAAACAATCTATCTTTAAAAACCTCATTTATTGTATGGGTTAAATAAATATAATTTTATATATTAAATAATAAAAAGTTATATCTATAAGAACCATATTGTACGGGTTGAATAAATGTAATTTTATATACCAAATAAAAAAGTTATATCTTTAAAACCACGTATATTACATGAGTTGAATAAATGTAATATTGTTTACCAAATAATACATCTTTAAAAAATCTCATTTATTACACGGGTTGAATAAATTTAATTTTATATACCAAATAATAATAAAAACTACATCTTTAAAAAATATGCGCATTACACGGTTTGAATAAATGTAAATTTCTGTACTAAATAATAAAAAAGTTATATTTTACGAATTGAATAAATCTAATTTTATATATCAAATTATAAAAAGTTATATTTTAAAAAAACCTCATGTATTACATGGGTCGAGTAAATGTAATTTTGTATAGTGAAAATAAAAATATTTAATATATTAATACACAGTTTGGCTTTCGTGATAAAAATAGATTATTCTGTTGTTGCAAAATTTGTTAACGAAGTCTTAATAAATTTAATCCTTTATTTAAAAGTCCGTAAATGTATAAATGATAAATAATATTAGTTAATTTTATTTTAAGTTTCGTAAAATCTATTTGATACCAAACTAAAAAAAACGTTCAAATATAATTTATTCAAATAAATAATATTATAAATGAGATGGAGATTAAACTAAATAATAATTATCCATAAGATATTAAACTAATAATATTTAGTAGGAGAGTTATCTATAATATAAGATATTAAATTAAATAATACTTATTAGAAGGGTTATGTGTAATTAATTAGAAGATATTAAACTAAAATAATAATTATCTATAAGAGATAGCCTAATATGATGACAAGTGTCTCTAAATTGGTTTCTTTTATTATATAGTACTAGCGGTAAGACTCGTGTGCAAACACGGGTCGTTTCTTAGAAAACCATGCATAACACATATTGACAAAGAGTAAAAAAATAATTAGTGCAGACTTACAAAATTGATATAAATTAATGATCAATAGGTTTATTCAACAGCAATTCCATTATGTTGATAGCAAACCACTGTTATCTATTAACTGTTAAAAATTTATGTTGTTTTCCAACAGACTTTAATAAGAACTGTCATCCATTATCTTCAACAGAGCTTGCCAGATGGATAGATAGTAACTTTCAGATGTTAGTCAACCCATGTTAAAAAGGTTAGTCAACAGAAACTACAAAGGTTAGTAAATAGATATTAAGAGAATAATGTTATTAATAACATGTGTTAGAAAACCATGCATAACACATATTGATAGAACATATACATGTGTGTATAGATATTGTACCAAAACGTGTTATCTATTATAGCTAAAAGACAACTATAGACATGCATCATCAGTTAATATTTAAGATACATATGAGTATTTCCATTATCCTATCCACAAAAAAAAAAAAAAAAAAAAAAAAAAATAGCACCCACCCATTGACAATGAAACTTGTTTATAGACATAATTACATATAGAACATGTCTAAGAAGCAAAATTAGTACCACCAACGAACCAAATGTACAACCACAAACAATCATGACATGAAACTAAGAGGACTTTATCTTTGTCACGATATGCACAACTTTTTTTAACTTCAGCAATTGAGTACACTTGTGAAACTCTAACGAAAGTTCATCACCAAAAGCAATATTGCAAGATCTCAGATAAGAAGACCATCCAACAACAACATAGTTGAATCCAGTATTGTTTTTTTTTTTTTTTTTGAGATGTTGTAAACAGTTCCTGGACTTCACATTTGAGATTCTGGATCTTGATAGGCTTAGGATTATCAGTATGCAGATCCAACGCAGAAGATACATCTGATGGCAGTTGCTAAAAAACAGAAAATTGAACAGTGAATTTTATAAAATATTGATATATAACTGAAATTGTTGAAATAACGAAACAAAGCAACGACTGCAAAAGCTTACAAGTCTGTCTTCAGCATGTGTGGTGAAGTGTAAGACTGATTCTGAAGTGGATGATACTAAACGAACCTTTTGAACTTTACACGGTCTATCAACAGCTTTATTATCCTCTACAATTGTCTTGCCACGAAGTTTGCGCATCTTTTCCACCTAAGTAAATTAATTTAGAATATAACAACTCTAAATTCTTGAAATTTTATAACTTTCTTTATCAACACAAACTATCTTCTCAACTCAGCTTTGAAGTTTAAGACTCAATCATACAGAAGAATATCAATATATTGAGACAATAATAAAATAGACAGTATAAAACTAATAAACACTTACATTAGATACAACACTTGAAGAGGCAGAAATGTCACGAACAGGAAAATCTTTAGACTGTAGTTGACGATCATTAACATCATCGGCTATTTTTACAGAATGATCTTCAGGCTACAACAAAATTTAAAAAAAAACCTTCTTATACTTATAATACAATAAAATATATGCGTAGAAAATTATAAATTTACAACATTTTTAACATCTGACTCATCAACCAGACACGCAATCTTTGAATCAAATAGCCCATCATCAGCAAACTATATTTATAAGAAGGATCATATATAAGAAACCATATCGTAAATCATAATAATATATAAATATTACATGTGTATATATACATTAAAAATATCCTCAAAACTCGTAAGCTGCTTAGAATTACCAACCGAAGCTCCAGTATCCTCATCATCTAAAGCAACTTCCCCGGAATCCAGAAGCTATTTGTGTTTAGCCTACAAAATGAGATTTCAAAAGTTATTAGCGTTATATAATAAAAGTTACTTATCACCGTCATGTTATCAAACAATGTATTTTATCATCAAAATTTTATACCGCAGCCAATAAATCAAACCCATCATCTCCATAAACTGAATCATCCAAAACAACCACATCAGCTTTCTTGAAGGAAACCTCAGTTCCAGTCTCGGAATGGAAAACGGAAAGCTCAAACGTTTTAGATGCAATCATGGTGAAAACCAACCAAGATTCAACTGGTATGGGAACTTCTTCAATCAATTTTGACCATCCATCAGTAAATCCGCATCCATCAGTCCATCCTTTCATCATCACATTCCAAAACCTTTCGCCAACATAGATAGTTGCCATCCCATACTCATAATTTTTACCATAGAATTGTTTCCAAAATTTGTCAGCAATTGGCTATAGAAGAAGCATAGGAATATTTAGCGCAGACTTACAAATTTGATATGAACTAATGAGCAACAGAAGTTACAATGGATTAGTCAACAAAAGTTAAAATGAGAATTACTCAACAGGGTTAGTCAACAGTAGTTACAGTATTTACACACAACCTAACCACTGTTTGGCTATCAACTATTACATACCTCTGTTGATATCCAACAGAGGTTTCGTAACAACTGTCATCCATTATATCCAGCAGAGGTTGCAACGTGGACATATCTTAAATATCAGATGTTAGTCAACCGAGGTTAAAAGACTTAGTCAACAGAAGTTAAAAAGGTTAGTCAACAGATGTTAAGATTATAAGGAAACAGACGTTAAAAGGGCAAACAGATGTTAGCAAGTTGTTGAGCTAGTATAAAATATTTAGAGTAAGTAACAAAATAATATATCGTTACTTACAGTCATGCCAAATTCAGGGCTAATATTTGCTGAAATGTAAGAGTTCTCGTAGACTTTTTCTTTAAAACATGAGACAACGAATGACAAACGTCCAATAGCTTTCACCAATACAGCATCTTTCGTTTTCAAACAACAATCTCTAACAAACTTTGTCCATCCATCCGTAAATATACAATGATCATCTCTCTTCCTTACTCATACTAACCATGATTTGTCACCATCAAGTAACTCTACAATTCGCCCATACGGGACCTCATTGCCCCACAACAGAGTCTGAAAATCAAGTGGTATATTCTGCAATAGTAGTTAACAAACATCTTACATCAAACATTAATGTAGAATCCTAATAGTAGAAGGAAAGTTAAAAAACATACAAAAAATATAAAATCATCTTCATTAAGGAATTGTAAAAAGGATGGTGTTTGATTGGATAGATTTATATCTGCAATAAACAATTTAAATTTACAAGTTATAAAAATGAACAGCATCCAACAAAAGTCATAGACAAACAACATTATAAAATAGACATCACTAACATCCCTTAAAATAAATCAGCACTTAAAAAACAAAAGTACCAAATATTAACCGGACTATTTGTATAATCACACACTTAAGGTATTATAAAAAACAAAGCACAAAACGAAAATCATCATCTCTCACAACAATTAAGCAAATGAGCATCAAACAAAAATTATATGGTTGATTTATCAATCGTAATGTAGAAGACAACATCACGAAGATGCATGCACAAATTGTGACAGAGAATGTTATCAGTAACTTCATTTAAGTTAATGCAGTACTTAATCAATAAAAATACACCGGATTACAGCAATTATTATTTGCTTCAAGAGAGAATATGAAACGTCGTCAGTGACAAACACATACTCATAACATCAAATAATGATTAATCTAACATATATAATACAAACAATAAATTCAAAGAAACAATACTTGATTTTATAGCGTGTAATCTATATTATGCAATAGAACCTTGCCGATTTTGATAAGAAAGTTATTTGAGAAAACTTCCGAATATGTTTTCTGGAGCTTATATTCAATAATGGAGATGAAAAGTATATTAAATGGAGTTAATACAGATGTTACATTTAGACTGGTTGGTTGAAATTAAATTTTGTAAAATTTATACTTTACCCCATTTTACATTAAAACAGGGCAATTTTGCACAACAATAACCACTGCTTGACTATAAATTTAAAATATTAAATACGAAAAACTTATCTATTAATTTAATATATTTATATTTATATAATTAAAAATAGTTTTTAAATCCTGATATTAAAGATTATTATAAGTTAAATAAATAAACAATTACAAGTTAATAGACAAATATCTTATTTTCAACAATCCCAATACAATCTCACCTCTTCTTCTCCAGCTAAAAAACTCTACAGTTTCTTCTTCCTCAGACTTGACGATCAAAAGTTTAAAGTTTTAGATCAGGTATTTTTTTTTCTCTTGTGTATTTTACAGGTATGCTTTGACATGTTCCTTTCAGTTTCCTCATTTCAAATTATATAAACATCAAAATCATAATCTACTGATGTTAAAATAGATAAACTTATATGAACTTGTTTTCTTTATTTTATAATAAGATTTATATCAACCTATTTAGTTACATTTTGATTCATTCCATCTAAATAACAATCTGAAATATTATTGTTTAATAAATATTTGGTTGTAAATTTTACGAATGGTTTTAGAATTATTGTATGAACTGCCATGTAGTGTTGATACATTTGTTCTATCAATATTAATTTTGATAAAATATTTTGCAATCAGTTTATAGTACTCATATGTCTGATTTGTAAGTGAATATAGCCTTGTTTGCTGAAAAAAACTGAAGTTTGAAGTTGACACAAACATGGATATTTGAAAACTTTATTGCCATATAATACTTTTTTATTATACAAGAATAAAAATTTGATCTTACACAGTGTTAGATTCATATTGTTGGTTGTAGGGACCATATTGAAGTACACAACATATAAGTTTGGTCCTACAGAGTGTTGGATATTTTTTTATACCTTAAATAGAATGCTTTTTAGATACAATTGATTTTATATTTTAGTATTTAACTGTTATTGTATTTTTTTACTTTCAGATGGAGTTTATGATAATTATCAACGTCTCTCAATTGGCAGACCTAAATGAGGGATTGGTAAGATATATTCTTAGAACAAATTAGCTCAAATCACAATTGTATGCTAAAAACTGTATTTATAAAATTAAAGATATATTAAATGTTGTGTATTTTATATACATAGGTACTTCCAAGGATAATGGCTAACCAATTACCAAGAAAGTGTGAAGTGATAAAGTTGGTTGATTATACGGGTTTTAAGTATAAGATTGCAGTACAGAGCATCGGTCATAAAAGTAAGAGGATAAACGGGCCAGAATGGACCCAGTTTGTTGAAACTTATAGAAATAACAACATAGACAAGCTGTGTTTAAAAAAATTGAAGGAAGCAAAATTTGAGATAAATGTTTTGAACAATGAGGGATTGGAGATTAGAAAAGATGGCTCGAACAGATATTATGTTCATGGATGCTTGATACAGGCTGAAGAAGAAACATACTGCAAGCAGGTTAAAAATTGCTACTTATTTTTATATATTGCCAGTGTATCTTTTGGACTGTTAGAAAAACTTTTAATTTATATTTTGTATCCTATATAAAATCTAATATGACATTTCTAAAATATATGAAAATTATAGCATTTACCACACGATTTGCTGAAGCTGTTGTCGCAAAGGAGATTAAAAATTGATAACTTGGTTGCCAAAGTACATGGACCAAAGCAGAGTAGTAAAGTTAATGTGCATTATGTTTTCTCTCCTGAAAACAAAAAAAGGATTAGCTGCTGGTTTTATGGGACCAGGATGGACAACTTTTTGCTTCGAAAATGACATTGAGGAAAGCTGCCAACTGCTGTTTCAATGGATGAGAAGGACTCCTGAAGATGACTTTAACTTCACTGTGAAGGTTTTTAACAAAGACGGGATTGCACTTCACGGGGAGACAAAACATCACTGCAGCCGTACCAATCACCAACACCGCAAAAGGCGTCCACATTATAAAAAACAGTTTGAATACCATGTTTTAGAGACACACAGCTTGGTATTTACATATCTACTTTTAATATGGTTGATTTTACTTATAATCTTGGATATATCTGTTATTACTTAAAGTATATGTTGTTTTGAATGAATAACTAAAGAAAAGAATTTTCCTTTACAAGCAATACCGAGGAACTTTGTTCGAGAACACCAGCTAAATGATTACCGTAGAGCTGTGCTGTCATTTGGTCATGTGAAGTTTTTGGTACAGCTGGTTGTTAGAAGAGATCCTAGAAGACCCGACGACAACAACCATCTAGTGATGCATACAGACTGGCAGCGTATCATGGATGAAACGGGAATATCTATGGGGAAAAAGCTGAGGTTTGAGATAGTCGAAGAAAAAAGTGTAAGAGGAGATAAAATACACTTTGAAGTTTGTTGACATGATCTTTGAACACATTTTCAGCCTTGTATAATTTATGTTTTAGTTGACATGTTTGATGGACAAATTTCTTCTTTGGAAACTAACTTAAGAATGAAGTTATGTAGTCTTAGTATATACTTTCAAAACTTTGTGGTTTTACTTCTGCTGATGAAGCAAAATGTATGATGAACCTAAGTTCTGATGTGCACCAACAGATATTACACAATTCAACAGAAGATCTATAATATAAGATCTTTAACAGATGATGATCAACAACTCATAAGGTCTGTTGAAGCACACTATAACAGTGCTTAGCCTTTAACAGATCTTTAACAGTGCTTAGGGGTTAACAGATGTTAGCACGCTATAACAGTGCTTAGCCTCTAACAGATGTTAATGTATCTCAGACCCCAACAGTTTTCCGACTAACCAATTGATTAAATTTTCATTCATCAATCTAACAATAATATACAACCCTACTACTTATCCAGTCCATCAATAGCCAAACAAACTCTGCCGATGAACCAAAAGGTCTGTTAAGACAAAGACAGCTGAAGCAAAGGTCTGCTAAAGAGAACCTCTGCTGATGAAGTAAAATGTATGATGAACCTAAGTTCTGCTATTCACCAACAGATATTACACAATTCAACAGAAGATCTATAATATAAGATCTTTAACAGATGATGATCAACAGCTCATAAAGTCTGTTGAAGCACGATATAACAGTGCTTAGCCTTTAACAGATGTTTTAACAGTGCTTAGGGGTTAACAGATGTTTGCACGCTATAACAGTGCTTAGCCTCTAACAGTTGTTGATGTATCTCAGACCCCAACAGTTTTCCGACTAACCAATTGATTAAATTTTCATTCATCAATCTAACAATAATATACAACCCTACTACTTATTCAGTCCATCAATATCACCAAAAATGTATATAATGTATAATAACAATATTATATAACAAACAAAAGGTTAACCTTACTTGATATTCAAACCATAGACATTACATACCATATTCATCATCGTAGCCCTTACAAACCAATCTTTTAACCACAGTTTGTTAAAACAAAAGTTAACAGATATAAATAAAAACCACAAGGATTCTTCAAAAATAAGTGGTTTCTACTTATCTCTCATAAGAATTGTTTTTTATAAGCATCTAATTATTAACCTTAGTCAGCTTCTTCCAGGTTCTTCTCACATTAGTGGATAGCTCACCAACGTTGAAAACATCAGCATCTTGAGCCATCCGCTTTCCATTGGGACTTGATCCAGAATCCTTTTCAACTTCAACGGCTGAAGAGTCGGCCGTAACAGAGACATCATCCTTGCAACAGATCACAAAACAACTATTGATCTCATTTAATAAAATAATGAACTCTTTTTAAACATACTAAACATACTTTAAAAATAAATACTCACCCTTGAAGTTCGTTCATCAGACACCTGGGAAGATTCTGAAAGGTTAACGTCTTTAACGTCAGCTACCTCTTGAGTAACCTAAAGGATCATAATATATGATATCATATAAAAAAGTACAGAATCCAGTGTTTAAAACTCAAAAGAAAAATAAATAGATTGAAAGAGTAATTTTATATGCTACCTCATCAGTATTTTCATCACCATTACCATCTCCACCAACCAACTCAGCAATTATTACTGGATCATCACATGTTTTTTGCACAGTATAAACACGATAGTCATTTTTAAGATTGAACTCTGAAACATCAATCTTAAAAGCAGCCTTCTTATCAACCAATCGAAATATCTCATGAGGGAATCCAGTATCATTAGCCTTAACCTGCCTCTCTCTTATGTCACTCGCCGCTAATCCAAGAAGCTTCTGAACATCTCTATCAAACATAACAAAAGAATCACTACTACTCTCATCCTGCACCCGCACTTGCACCTTGAACCTGAAATATACACAACTAACTAAGTAAATTGCAAAACTATATTCAAATATCAGTATTAGAATGTTACTTATATAAATATAACGCTAAATAATCATCATTGCTTACTTTGTGGAGATCGATGTACATTCAGTATGACATTTGATACAAACCAAAGAAGTCGCAGGCAATCGAAGAATATCATCTGAAACATTTTCAACATTCTGCAAGTATTCACTTTTACCCATCACCTTCTTGAAACACTTACGACAGGCAGCATAAAACCAACCATACTCTTCTTGCACAATCTTAATTGTCGCAACCACAACACAAGACATTTCCTGTAAAAACACAAGACACTTCCTGTAAAAACACGCAGGTGACAAACCAAACAAATAACCAAACTATATACAAAGATGTGAAACCTTTTCTATCTCGCTAATCTCATCAACATGTTTCTTCACACCTTCAGTTACAAATTCTTTATGTAATGGAAAAACACTCTGAGACGAGAGTATCGTTTGAGAAGTAGAACCACTCCCTTGTCCAAACTTCAGTATAAGCCTTTTGAATACCACAAATGATTAGAATTAGTATACAAATGACATGAAACCAAGTATTTGACTTGAACATCTATATACAATAGAAATTACATTGAGAAATTACCTCCTCCTTAGCTCATCAACTTCATCAATTTCTTCATTCAGAAAATTTCGTGTTGCAAACTTATCACTTTGAACAGTATATTCACCTACATGGAAAAGTATATAGATATTTAATGTATATCTGTCTTTATATTGCCAGAAATAAACAGTATAGTTATGATTTGCAGAAAATAACAAAAATACCTTTCCATTCCTTACACTTTCCATGCTGTATAACAGCCATCACATGCTCATGAGGTGGAATTTTAGAAATGAAGTCCTTAATTTGCAGAGCATAATCATTTCACACAGTATACCGCAAAACCTTACCCCTACATGAAAAGAATATTCATATCAAAACAACATTGAATGAATAAAAACAGAAAATCAATCAGGAAAACTATAACATTTATTAAAGTAGCAAATGAGCCATAAATTAACTACTATATTCACAAAGAATAAACTGTAGACCTTATTTATTACCATGATTCAGCATTACATACAAACACTATAAATCTCATTTATTTCCATTACCATGATCCCACATTAAATACAAACATTCTTCATCTTATTTATTAACATCATTAAATACAAACAATGATCAGTACATGACTAAACATATAAACAACAACTTACTCCAAATCTTCAATATCGAAATTCATCTTCTTAGTCTCATTTGGAGGTCGATCAAAGATTTCAAGATCTCCACAACAAATCACAGATCCAGCAACATCTATATGATCACATTATACAAGAATATAAGTAAAACTCTCTAATATTATACAAGCAAGACATGATTACAAAAATATACACTACCAACACTCAAAGCGTTTAACGCCTCTCCTTGAAGAATATCTTTATAAGCTCTGAAATTGAAACCATACTCAACACATTGCCAATCTCTCACAGGAGTAACAGTTGTGCATCTATAAAAGTTGATTTTATAAGGCTGCACTACTACTTTATATAAAACCTTATTCTCACCAACACCAAATTTCGACAGAATCACAACAGCATCTTCTTGAAGTTGTCCATCAAAAACAGGTATCAGGTGTTAGGGGAGGATTTTTTAAGAATCAATGATCCTCAATTACTGTTGGGTTTAGTGATCCTGGCTTCTGTCAGAATTGGTGATCCTCAGAAGTGTTGCAGGATCAGGATCATGGATCATCTTAAGGATCCTTATACTAACGATTGTCTACTTTGAATATGATGTTGTTTTGCAGGAGTACGAGCTTGGACTTGGTCTTGGCGATATTCCTGGAGAATATTCCATATTTATTCTGCACGTGCATGGCTGAAATGGACGTTGTGGAGGTCGTGGGGGACTTGCACCAATTGCTCAATGTTTGTTAGCTTAGATATTTCTCATTTTTAAAAGGGGTAGCGAGCTAAATAGAAAACACTTGGCTATTTTTGGCTAAACACACACTCTTGCAACTGCTCTCACCAGCTCTCGATAAATTCACTTGGCGATTACACACTTTCTTACACAATACACTATAGTGATCCTTGTAATTAGCTCGCTATCATCCGAAGTTGTAATAGATTTCTTGTTTAATTTGAGTTGGTGATCGGTAGTTTCCATCACCCGAGGTTTTTTATGTCGGAGATCATTCATTGATCAAGGGCTTTTTCCTCGTATAAATCTTTGTGTCACTTGTTCATTACATTTCAGAGTGATCCTTAGTGTTGTTCATTGATTCAAGCATCATACCTCACAACAGAAAGTTTGGTTGCATTATCATTGCTTGATTTTTGACCAAAACAGTTTGGCGCCCACCGTGAGGCAATTGGTGCTTCATTCCCTAGAAGATTCATACCTTTGTGGTCATTTCGGTTCATAACAACCAGGAAAATGGCTTCCTCAGCGAAGAACACTTCAAGCTTAATGCCGTCATTCAGTTCTTCACAAGGCGTTCCTCCTTTGCCTCCACCACCTTCTGGATCCCAGAAGAATGCTGAGAATGCTGCGAAGAAACAAACCCCCATTTTCCAAAAACCACCAACTTCTTCTGTTTCAACTAATCCTACTACTAATGATCTTTACGCTCTGATTTTGCAGATGAGGAATCACGCACAAGAGCAGGACAAAACCAACGAAAGGATCCTCCGTGAGATCGCTGAGATCAAGAAACAGAAGAAATCAGTGGAGGATCACTCCCCTCTGATGCCAAGGTCGCTGAACTTCGACACTCCAGTCATAACTTCCCAGCACTCAGCAGCTCCGGATGTGCAATACTTGGGTGAATTACCAGGAAGACATCATGGAACAACAACAATGAGTCAGGCATTTGGCTCTCACTACCAGCCTCAGGGATCCTACTTTCAGCCATCGGGATCCTCTATTCAGCATCAAGGATCCTTCAGCTCAGGAGGATATTTGGGAATGTACACGGTCCTAGGATCCTCCCGGGTCCAAGGATCCTCCCGGGTCCAAGGATCCTCCCGGGTCCAAGGATCCTCCCGGGTCCAAGGATCCTCCCGGGTCCAAGGATCCTCCCGGGTCCAAGGATCCTCCCAGGTCCAAGGATTCTCTATTGTCCCAGGATCCTTTCAGGTTCAAGGATCCTCTCAGCCTCAAGGATCCAACATCTTTCAGGATCAAGGTTTCTTGAAAAGTATGCAGCCTCAGAGCTCGGACGTTCATCAAGGAGACTTCATACCAATGCAGACCATTGCTTCATCTGGTCCTTCGATCATACCAGAATCCCGTCAATATGGATACACATCTGGAATTCCAAACATGAATCCTGTGGGAGGTAACACTTTTAATAATTCATATAACACTAACCATGGCTCAATGCAGGATACAGGTATTAATCAGGCTATGGCTAGGGAGCTACAGAAGCTTAAGGATATGATATCCAGTGTACCAGGAGTGGTTAAACCCATTCCTGAGATTGCAGATGGTAGCCATAGGATATCTCGTTTTGCACCACCCTTGTGTGATGCTGAGATACCCAAAAGATTCCAAATACCATCTATGAAATTGTATGATGGTTCAACGGATCCAGAGGAACATGTAGCTCAGTACAGGGAGAGGATGGAGTTCAATCCAATTCCTGAAAGGTTAAAAGAAGCATGTCTACGCAAGGGATTCGGATCCAAAGCCCAAAAGAATAAGATCTTGAATGAATACTCCTGTGCACACGTGATGTTGTTTCCCAAGAATATGCCAAATAATGTGTGTGTATTAAATCCCCTTTTGATAATATTGATGTAATGTTATTTTGCGAAAACAAAATCCTCCCAAGAAAAGTTGTCCCATGTGCACGTATGACGGCTGATGGTTTGAAAATAATGAATGTGTTTCCCTTATAACCTATTGTTGCCACAAATCCCGTATTGGACTCGGCCGCGCTACGCGGAGTAAACACAAGCCACCCCCGCGTGTCGCGGGGGTCATTTCCTTGACCGGCACGTTTTTTATATTGACCGACATTATCTCTATGGCTCCAGCGCGTCACGGACCATTCCCGAATACCAACCGCATGTCACCTGGCTGCTCCAATTAAATTCCTTTTATTTCAAATCTTGCAGTTACTTGTCAAACCCATTTTCAACTCGCTTACTTTCGTTTAACCTCGTTTTAATACCTGTTAACTCACAAACATCAACACATTATAAGTAGCAAAACCATTACGACTTAATGTATTTAACTAACTAAAAAACGACACTAGTTAACATAAACTATACTTATTTTAACCCGACATCACATCCCCACACTTATCTTTTTTCGTCCCCGAAAAAATTATTCGCAATGGAATCACAATCAAAACATATGGCTTTTAATATATTCATTATTTAATTAAAACAAATCACATCACACGTTAACCAAGATTGTGAATATACGGTCCACTTAAACCCAACCGCCGGTTTCGAAGCCCTTATTTTCGATCCATTAAGTTCAAGTAATATGTAGCCATCTATGGATCCCACACTCAAAAGACTACGATTCCACCTATTCCCGTTTCAAGCTTATGAGATTAAAAGATATATAATCTACCGTCTTATATAAAAAACTCTTATATTATTCCGATTAAACTTTATGATGGATGAATGGATGATATTGTGAGCTTACATGCTTTTTTTTCTTTTTTACATGCGCTCAGATGAATGGATGGATTTTTTTTTTGGGCGCCACATTTTTTCGGATTTGTTTTCACAAAAAGAAACAGGTGTGCCAATTTAATCGGAAAAACTTATAAGTTTTTTACTTATGACGTGCCTCTTATACTTTCCACAGTTTCAGTTTTATCACAGCTCCTAAGGCAGGAACCCACAAGATTCCTATTTTAAGTTATTTTATATCAAATCTAAGGAACCTTTCAACCGGCTGGGCCTACCCACAAATCCTAAATTAGACGCGTGACTGGTTATTTATTATCTCATATATATAATAATCGAAAAGCCACTGATTCAATTACACCTATCATTTTCCATTTTGTGCGAAAACCTTTACGGGACATTTTCTAATTTTTTTTATTTTTTTTATTTTTACGACACTAACACTAATTACGACACACTAGATGCGAGTCTCCCTCCCCACACTTATTTCCTTCATTGTCCTCAATGGAGAGAGAAACTATTTACGACACAACTACCAATATAAATAAATATACAAAGATAAATGGAACAGACTCCCCTGATTTGGCGTGGTTGAATCCTTTGAGCCTCGTTCCACCGCAACCGTATAGCATTTCGTTCGCGGCTGCTTCAACACGGGAAGCTTGTCTTTGTATATTTGTTCGAAACACCTTCGTCCAAATGGAGATTGAGTATGGACAAAAGAGATCGATCCTGCAAATTAAAACTCACAAGCTCCAAAAACAGGTTAAACGGTTTGTAACAAGAGAAACGAGCGAAAAAACGAGATTCAGGCGACATTAAACAAAGCTGGGTATTAAAATAAGATCTATTTTTTTCCGGCCCAACCCGTCGCACGTCGCGACATACTCTCCAAATCCTTCCGCATGTCGCGACTTGAACTTTCTCCCGACATCCTCGACTACACCAACTGGCCTCACTTTTCCGCTCAAACTTACTCGCCGCGACACTAATTATCCGCTCGCTTGTACGCATTACGCCTAATAAACACTTACCAAAGAGCATGTCAACTTCATTGACCTTATCACACAACGTACCTTCCCATTAATGCATATGTACCAACTGTCCGCTAGCATGCCCTTTCTACAATCCTACGTGTCCACTACACATTCAATAACCGCATCTTACTTGCAACCTACGCGCTTCAACAACTCACACACAATCTATCGCGACCTATGCTCGAACTCAAACTTTTTCTTTATGCAACATCAGGCTTGCCAGTCTCATATTCAAATAAACAAAGGAAAACCTTATTTCATGTATCCTCCTGTACGCGAATGTTTAATAATTTCAAGCAATGCCTGTTCAAACACATAAACACACGCCGACTCACTTTTTACTACAATTTCAGCCTACAGTCCCCTAAATACTTGTTTCAAACCATCTCTCGACTAAATTCTAAGCGCATCCTAAACACTCGTTTGATGTCTCTCAACTCATAATCAAAACGTCTACCAATTACACTCGATACCCATTTAACAAAATCACATCAACTCACAAAGAAACTCTTATAATTTTAAACTTAACATCAGTCTAATTTGAAATTCCTGACCCATCTCTTCCCACTCAACACAACCCTCTTGAACCATGAAACTTCAACCCACTAATAACCCAGTAATATTCTTCCAATTTTCAGAACAAGTTATGAAAATAAATTTCCATAAACATATAAAGATTTAAACTTTCATACCTGGATCGTGATTTAACTCGCAATTGGGTGGCACGCGGTGATCTTCAGCCGTCGGTGGTGGGTATGGGGGTCGTCCGGAGGTTATCCCGGCGTTAATGGTAATCAACGGTGGTGGAGGCGGTAGGAAGAAGGTGGGTGTCGAAGATGGTGGAGACGGTGAGTGATGAAGAAGGAGATGGTGGGTTATGTTCATCGGAGAAGAGCAGAGAAAAGGATGAGAGGTTTTTGACTGAAAGTAATGTAATTTTATATTTGCAGATGGGTTTTGTCAAAGAATTAGAGCCACGACACGCGGCAGGAGATGTGCAGACCCCCGCGACACGCCTATGGGAAGGTTTTCCAGCATCTTGCTCAATTTAGGGGTTCAATGCCTTAGAATTTTTTCCTCTTTTTTCATGTTTTCACCTCCCAAACCTCCCGAACGAATTTTTATGATAAGTTTATAATTAAAACGTACCTGTGACTCTTTTTTTTCATGAATTTCCTTTTCCGAATCATCTCGTTTTCTTGAAAAACTCCGAAAATATCCCGAAAACAACCGAAAAATTGTGCAAAAACACTCCAAAATTTTTTTCCGGGCCGATTTTTATGTAAAGTTATAATCAATTTGCCCTATCCCCCAAACAAATGTGCGTTGCCCTCAACTGCACTAAAGCTTAACCAAATCTCGTGGACTTCCCCACACTCGAACGATTGCACGGTTTTGACACAAACTAAACTAAACTAAAAGCGCTAAGTTTTTAGTAGTATAAACGACAAACCTTAGGCTGCCTCCTAAGAGCGCTAAGTTTTAGATCTTCAGCCAGATCATACCTGCAATGTTCAAGGTGGTTCAAAGATCGGCTCACCTCCAGATTTCTCTAAATCAATTCGCTTCGCATAGTCGGAAAAGTTTGCCGCTTCATAACAGTTATGATCGAACTCGGCCTCATTGCCCCGAACATTTTCACCATCAGGCGGTTTACCTGCTTTTTCTCTTTTCTTCACCTTCACTTTTTTCACCGATTCTTCGTTTGTCTCTTGTTTAGACCTGTCAAACTCAACACCTTTCTCATCAGTAGCAACTGCTTCATATGAATTATTAATAATTTCGTAAGTAATAGATTTGGAATAAACATTAAAAATCAACTTACGGTTTTCAGAACTCATAGTAATTACTCCCTCTCTGCAGTTGATTTGAGCATTGGCAGTATTCAAGAAAGGACGTCCCAATATTACCTTTTGTTGCTCGTTCGTCCTCGTATGTGCATAATCCAACACTAAAAAGTCAACCAAGTAGTAAAATTCACCTAGCTGGATCTTCACATCCTTAACAACCCCACGCGGTTGTTTCCAAGTATCATCAGCTAAGATCACCTTTCTATCAAACTCATGCAATGGTCCGAACTCGTACTGATCAAACAAGCTGCCTGGTAGAATATTCGTGCTTGCCCCATAATCCAACAACGCCTTGTGGATTTTCAGCTTCCCTACCTTAATAGGTACGTGTGGCACTCCTAATTCACTTTCTTCACCTCCATCACTAATACCTGCAACTACTTGGGACAAAGAAGTAAGATCTGTATTAACAATTTCAGAAACGGAAATGGTACTTACCGAATTAACCCTCGCGTGATGTTGCGGATTCTTTGTAGTGTCACTCGGTAACTTCCCTGGATCTTTTCTCACCTCCTTCACATCAACTGCCAACTGAGCAACTTGCTTTTCTAAGGATTGATATGCTTTAGCTTGCAATTCTTGATCCTTCTTGATTTGCTTAAGTAACTCCATCACCTCACTATTGGAAACTTCGCTTTGATTGTTGGGTTTGCTTTGATCTTGGTTTTGTTGGTAGGTCCTTTGATTTCCCGGGTTATAGCCTCCTTGGTTGTAATTTTGATTATTGTATCCCGGCTGTCTATTCTGGTATTGCTGACCTCCCTGATTTGGTACCTGAAAATTTGGATTTAACTGATTAGTAGTATTACTGTACCTAAAATTAGGGTGATTACGCAAACCTGGGTGATATGTGTTTGAATTCATATCATATCTCTGTTGATCACCATAGACCATGTTCACGTCCTCCTCAGCCGCTACAAACTGAACCGGGCATGCATCCAAAGTATGACCCAACTCGCCACATGAATCACAAACCGTAAAGGTTTGTGCCGCATGCAATGCATCCCGTCCGCCAAGACCTTTAAACTTCGCTAACTGGCGTTCCAACGCCTCCTTTTCTCTCTCTAGCTGAGCAACCCTTGCATTAG
Source organism: Helianthus tuberosus (assembly GCA_030545235.1). Taxonomy (NCBI): domain Eukaryota; kingdom Viridiplantae; phylum Streptophyta; class Magnoliopsida; order Asterales; family Asteraceae; genus Helianthus; species Helianthus tuberosus. The sequence goes on along the minus strand of CM060371.1, from coordinate 84,750,664 downwards.
AGGCTCCCACACTTGACGGTGCTACAATCGGATACTTTTTATTCCTTTCCAACTGTGCTTGCCTCTTTGAATCCGCTGCAACAGTATCCAAATACTCCCAATCTACATCCACATGATTTCTCAAAAAGGTACCCCCGGTGATAGCCTTAATATCTCGTCTATCCTCATTTGAAATCCCATCGTGGAAGGCGGTAATTAACTCCCATCTTTGAATACCGTGGTGAGGACAATTACGGATCAATTGATTGAACCGTTTCCAAGACTCGTATAGAAGCTCACCCGGTAACTGTTGGAATTCTCTAATTGCTGCTCTCCCCGATTTAGTTCTTTGCGGGGTATAGTACTTATCCAAAAATTGTTGCTGCAGCTCTTGCCATGTATAAATACTAGCATATGGCAAAGATGTAAACCAATCCCTCACAGCATCCTTTAGTGAAAACTGAAATAACACCAACTTAACCTGATCTGACGTGAACCCGTGTCCAGCAATCATACCACAAACTGCCTCAAAATCTGCTATATGTGCATATGGCTCCTCAATACCTTTCCCGTGAAAGGTAGGTAGCATGTTCAAAATATGTGGTTTTGCTTCAAACGAACGTTCCACATTACCCGGTGCTACTGGCATCACTATCGGCGATGCATGCTCAGCAATGTGTGGCCTGAAGTGGCTTTCAACCCCTCGAATAGTCGGATCCGGAAATCGAGGATCTCTTTGCCTTTGACGAGGTGCAACCGGTGCCCTATGAACCTGTGGCGGGGTCTGATAAGCATCTACTCCCCGTGGCTGTCTCTGTTGCTGATACACCGGTTGATTGCGATTAAATGCTTGATTTTGGTACCCACCTGGATATCCCATATACCCATCGTTTATCCCCCACTCCTCATCTCCGTAACCGTCATCCCATGTCTCTGTTCTCGCCCTATTGTCCACTTGCTCAAACATAGCACCCAACCGGTTCGGGTGTGGCATAAGGTTTGGTTGATTCACGGTCCGCAAAGGATTGGGCTGTGGTGGTAGTCGGCTTTCAAGAGGGTAAAGTGGTTCACCAATAAAATGAAATTCTCCAGTTGGAGCAGAGGTTGGTTGGGTAGTTGTGCTTGATGATGGTGCAATGGGTGAGGTTTGTTGTTGTGGTTCAGATGTAAATGGAGGTGGTGGCATCGGTGGCAATTCAGTAGTCATTGTTTGTGGTGTTTGCTGTTGTGGGGTGGATTTGTTTTTTGATGGATTCATGGTGGTTTGAATTGATTTTCCCTTCAAGGCTGAACGAAGAAGCAGATTTTGACGTGCGGTCTTTTCAATTTCGGGATCAAACAACAGCGGTGAAGATCTTCCTGAAAACCTAGTATGCATGCAAAAAGATCACCTGCACACAAGGAAACAAGAAAACAAAGCGTAATACCGAACAAGACAAAATTAAACAAAAAGAAATATTTTTGGGTTTTTTTTATATTTTTTCAAAAACAATAAGAAAAAACAACTACTACTAAACTAACACTAAGCGCACGAATTCCCCGGCAGCGGCGCCATTTTGATGACTGTCGTAAGGGTCAATCAAAAACCTAATTAAACTACGTAGATAGCGTAAGTAGGGTATCGTATCCACGGGGAATTTGTGGTTAGCGTTAAAGAAATTAATTAACACTAAATTATCTAAACTGGGGGTTTGTTTGTAGATTTAAAAGAAAACACAATATGTCACGAAAAGTGTTATCAATATTAAGAAGAAGTAACCTCCACCCGGAATCCCGAATGCCCGTTTTAATATAAAAATCCGTTTTCTGATTCAAAACACCACATAGACATGGCCTCGGAATTAATGAATTTGATTAGTTAATAGGGATAGTTTTTAAGATTCACTATGCAACCTAATAACCCGTTTGATTGTATCAATTACCCACCAATTTACCAACCCGCTAACAACGCAAGGAAGTTGCCAATACGCTTAATAAATGACAAGTAATTCAAACACAAGAAACGTTTACCAATAATCCAACACAAGTGGTCAAGATATACCAGTTTACAAGAATCAGAAAAAACAGAAAATTATATCAAACCGTGTAAACGTTCATCCGGGCAGAAGTCACCGAAAGATTTAGCCGCTCATGGTAGTCTTCCCCGCTTCGGTTGTCATCCCGAGTTGATCCGACTTCATTGATTGGCTTGAATAATGTTGAATGATGATGAAAACTGTCCCTCTGTTCGATATGTTCCTGTGCGACGGCTGCCAATGGGATTATGAGAATGGTTCTTTAAATACTTATTATCTAACCGACATGATAAAAATTCTCGTAAAGAAGTTGGGCCGCGAATGATATGAGATTGACCGACTTCTTTCCTTTAATCCCAAAGCCCAAAAGAATAAGATCTTGAATGAATACTCCTGTGCACACGTGATGTTGTTTCCCAAGAATATGCCAAATAATGTGTGTGTATTAAATCCCCTTTTGTTAATATTGATGTAATGTTATTTTGCGAAAACAAAATCCTCCCAAGAAAAGTTGTCCCACGTGCACGTATGACGGCTGATGGTTTGAAAATAATGAATGTGTTTCCCTTATAACCTATTGTTGCCACAAATCCCGTATTGGACTCGGCCGCGCTACGCGGAGTAAACACAAGCCACCCCCGCGTGTCGCAGGGGTCATTTCCTTGACCGGCACGTTTTTTATATTGACCGACATTATCTCTATGGCTCCAGCGCGTCACGGACCATTCCCGAATACCAACCGCATGTCACCTGGCTGCTCCAATTAAATTCCTTTTATTTCAAATCTTGCAGTTACTTGTCAAACCCATTTTCAACTCGCTTACTTTCGTTTAACCTCGTTTTAATACCTGTTAACTCACAAACATCAACACATTATAAGTAGCAAAACCATTACGACTTAATGTATTTAACTAACTAAAAAACGACACTAGTTAACATAAACTATACTTATTTTAACCCGACATCAGTTATACATCATCAATGAAGCCAGCCTCAAGACCAAGGGAGCAATAGCAATTAAAGTATCCTTCAAGAGATGTCTTGGAGGCAAGAGAACAGGATTTGAAAGAAATCCTCATGGATCCTAATAATCCTGAATCCAAGATCTTCATAGGATCAGGGATCCTTAGCGACATTGAACAGGAGCTAATATCCTTCCTTAAAAGAAGGAAGACTACCTTTGCCTGGAAACATGAGGATATGACAGGTATATCTAAAGATATAATTACTCATAAACTTGGCATTGACAGGTCATTCTAGCCAATTCATCAAAAGAGGAGGAAGTTTGCACCTGAAAGGAATGCTATTATCCAGGAAGAGGTAGATAAACTACTTCGGGCAGGTATGATAAGAGAGGTTAAGTATCCAAGATGGTTAGCCAATGTGGTTGTTGTTCAAAAGAAAAATGGAAAGTGGAGGGTATGTGTCGACTTTACTGATTTAAACAAGGCATGTCCCAAGGATCCTTTCCCATTACCTCACATTGACTCCATGGTGGATGCTACCGCGGGTCATGAGTTGTTGACTTTTATGGATGCTTCATCTGGATTTCAACAAATTCAGATGGAACCATCTGATCAAGAGGATACAGCCTTTATGACCCCAACTGGTATATATTGTTATATTGCTATGCCATTTGGACTAAGGAATGCAGGTGCTACTTATCAAAGGCTAGTTAATATGATGTTCAAGGAACAAATTGGACACACTATGGAAGTCTATATTGATGACATGGTGGTTAAGTCCAAGAAAGCTGAGGATCACCTCAAAGACTTGGAGGAAACATTCAATATCCTTGATAAATTTAATATGAAACTAAATCCTTCCAAGTGTCATTTTGGTGTTAAGGCAGGTAAATTCTTAGGATATATGGTGACAAAGAGGGGCATTGAAGCAAGTCCAGAGCAAATCAAGGCTATTGTGAATATCAAATCTCCTGCCAATGCTAAGGATGTGCAAAGATTGACAGGCAGGATCGCAGCCTTGAACAGATTCATATCCAAATCCTCAGAAAAGTGCAAGGAATTTTATGACATCCTGAGGAAGAACAAGAAATTTGAATGGACTGAGAAGCATGAAAGTTCCCTCAAAGCTCTTAAGGATTACCTATCCTCAGTCCCTGCCTTGATGAAACCAGAAAAGGGAGATCTATTATCCTTATACCTAGCAGTATCCTCAAAAGCAGTAAGTGCGGTCCTTGTTAAGGATCACGAAGGTATACAACATCCTGTTTATTATGTAAGTAAGAGTTTACTTGATGCTGAATCCAGGTATTCACACTTAGAGAAACTTATCCTTGCATTAATTATGGCATCTACTAAATTAAGACATTATTTTGAGACTCATGCCATTATTGTTAAGACTAATTTTCCAATTAAGAATGTTCTCAGGAAACCTGAAATGTCAGGAAGGATGGCTAAGTGGGCAGTGAAGCTGAGTGCATATGATATAAGATATGAACCAAGGACTGCCATCAAATCCCAAGCCTTAGCTGACTTTGTGGCAGATTTTAGTAGTGATTTGCAAAAGGAAGCTGAGTTAGAAGTCCAACAGCTTGAAGAAACTAAGGATCCTTGGATACTCTTCACTGATGGAGCTTCTAATATAAAAGGAACAGGTCTTGGAATACTACTAAAATCGCCACAGGGGGACATAATACCCCACTCCATAGCTTGTGAATTTCAAACTACCAACAATGAGGCTGAATATGAAGCCTTGATAGCTGGTTTGCAAATTGCTAAGCATATGAGGATCAGGTATCTTGAGGTACATGTAGATTCTTTATTGATCACTAATCACTTTAATGGATCCTATGCTGTTAAAGGTGAAAAGCTAATCAAATATTTAGAGATAGTCAAAGAATTGGCACTCTCTTTTGTTTCCTTTAGTTTGACACAGGTACCAAGGGAAGAGAATGCAGAGGCTGATGCATTAGCCAATCTAGGATCATCCTTGAAGATCCCGGAGGATATCAAGATCCCTATTATCCATATCCTGACCCCTGCTATCGAGGATCATGTAGCTATGGAGATAGGAGAAGATTCTGCAATCATCCCTAGTGATGATACTCAATCTCATTCAGGATCATGGATCCTTCCAATCATGAGATACATACAACATGGAGAGATTCCTACAGGAGAAACCCCTAGGGCTTTCAAAATTAAGGTATCTCAATTTACAATATTAAATAATATGTTGTATAAACGATCTCTTGCAGGACCATATCTAAGATGCATTGAGGATCCTGAAATCCAAGAAGTCCTAAAGGATTTCCATGAAGGAGATTGTGGAAACCACACTGGGGGCAGGGCATTATTCTCAAGGATCCTGAGGACAGGATACTATTGACCCACTATGAAGAAGGATGCTGTGGAGTACGCCAAGAAGTGTGATCCTTGTCAAAGACACAGTAATATCCTTCACCAACCAGCAGAACTTTTGCATCCTATATCCTCTTCTTGGCCATTTATGAGGTGGGGAATGGATATAGTTGGTAAGCTTCCTAAGGCACCTGGTGGTAAAGTATTCATGCTTGCTATGACTGATTACTTCTCCAAGTGGATAGAGGCTGAAGCCTTTGCTCAAGTCAGAGAAAAGGAAGTTATAGCCTTTATTAAAAGAAACATTATTACTAGATTTGGTATCCCTTCTGAAATTGTTTGTGATAATGGATCCCAATTTATTGGGAATAGAACCACTAACTTTTGTGACAGCTGGGGGATTAAAATGATAACATCAACACCAGTCCACCCACAAGCTAATGGTCAGGCAGAATCATCCAACAAGATCATCATCAACAATTTGAAGAAGAAGCTTGGATCCAAAAAAGGAAAATGGGCAGAAGAACTACCTTATGTGCTTTGGGCTGATAGGACAACTCCCAAGAATGCTACAGGCCAAACTCCATTTTCTTTGGTATTTGGGGCAGAATCAGTGATCCCTACAGAGATGGTGGTTCCAACTGCAAGAACAAGCGTTCGTGATCCTGAAGAAAATGCTGAAAACTTGGTTCAAGATCTGGATACTATAGAAGGACTCAGGGATTTGGCAAGGATAAGGATGACCAGTTATCAACAACGGATGGCTGGAGCTTACAACAAAAATGTCAGGATCAGGAAATTCCAAGTTGGTGATATGGTATTAAGAAAGGCATTTTAGAATACCACCAATCCTGCTGATGGAAAGTTGGCACCAAAATGGGAAGGCCCTTATTTGATTGAAGCTGAAGCAGAAAGGGGGCATATCGATTGCTAACTATGGAAGGTGATTTGCTACCAAGAGCTTGGAATGCTGTCCATTTGAAGAAATATTTCATGTGACAAGGATCCATGATCCTTACATGACAAGTATCCTTGAAGGATCCTTACAGAACAGATGATCCTTATCTCGGTAACATTCTAATCTCAAACTATTTCATTCTTTTATGTAAGGATAAGGATCCTGCATCCTTTATCCTCCTTTCACTTGATTCTGAGTTTTGAAGGTTTAGGTATCCTTAACAAAGGACTGAATATCCACAGAAGTATCCAGTTATTTGGGCTTGACCCCAGTTTGGGCCTGTCCCCAGTTTCGCCAGTAGCGCACGATGATCCTGGTATAGTTCATGGCAATGGGACCAGTACTCGCTTTAGGGGCTGACAATTTCATTGTACTGGCTATATTCAGGATCCTACGTATAATGGTAAACGTACCATACATCCGTTCCTAAGGTTTCTAACATTTTCACGTTAGCTAAGGTTTTGGCATTTTCATGTCACTAAGTTTGGATAGTCGCCAGTGAGGGCCATACTCTAGTTTACACACGATCCTTTGGGCTTGTCCCCAGTTATCTTTTGGGCTTGTCCCCAGTTATCTTTTGGGCTTGTCCCCAGTTATCCTTTGGGCTTGTCCCCAGTTATCCTTTGGGCTTGTCCCCAGTTATCCTTTGGGCTTGTCCCCAGTATATTGGGCTTGACCCCAGAATTGTTGGGCTTGTCCCCAGCTACTAACTCTTATCTTATATTGGCTTAGTCCCAAGTTGTATCCTATTTCAGGTTTTTGGAGATAAACGACCAAGGATCCTTGATCCTTACTTTCTACTAAGGTTTGTCTTTTGAGTTATCCTGATTATAAGTGTTAAAGGATAGGATCCTAACTTGGATTCTCAGGTATGATCCTTAACTATTTTGATTTTATTCATTATTTACTTGAATAACCCTTATCCTTTGAAAACTGAACTTGTGATCCTTAAAATATATTACTTTTCAAAACTTATCGACTATAGGATATGTGATCCTTGTTCATATCCTAAAATTTTTGAAGATATTTTTCCTTTACTTGATAAGTTTAGACAAAATGAACATCACAACAATTGGAAAGTAAAATACTAACAAGGATAGTAACACGGGAGATAGCCAAAAAGTTAAAGTTATTTTATTCACAAAAGATTAAACCCGTTGAGGTTGTCAAAATTGCCAACCCACATTTCTACCAGCAAAACGTGGCCCGTCCACATGGGTTGGCAAAGGGTGTCCATTGTTCATAGGTCTAGAAAGTGCAGGAATCAAAAGACGGCAGGATCACAATGGCTTCATTCCCCAAACAGAGGATCCCTCCACCATTTGTAATCCTACCTATTGTTCAAAGGATCCATGATCCTTAGCCCTAATTACTATTGTTCAAATACAACCCATCATTGTTCAACAAAAAATATCATAACCAAACAACCAAACTTAAAAATGGGCTCCGGCTACGTCTAGAAATGTCCTTCATCGCCCATCCATGCAGCTTACACCTTGGCTGCATCACCATCTCCTCCAGCTCCAGTATCCTTCGCATGATCCTTGCCACTGCCACCAGCCTCGATTGCCAGGACCTCTTCAGCCTCTTCTTCATCCTCCAACTCAGCCAGCCTAGCCTTCCAGCCCTCCATGTCCCAGTTGCTCCTGTCAAAGGCAGGATCCTGAGCTTCTTGGGCCATCTGCAGCTTGGTCTTATACATGGCAATGGCAGCGGAGACTTTAGCATCCCGTGTGATCTCGTGCTTCTCATAATCAGCATTGATCTGAGCTGCAACTATCTGAGTTTTGGCATCATTGAGATCCTTTTCGAGGGAGGCAATCTTGTGATCCTTGAGCACCGCCACTTTTTGGAGGTCAGAGTATTTCTCCTCAAGCTCTTCAACATTCCCAACATAGTCCTCGATTTCGGAAAATTTCTGCAAAGAAGACAATGTAAAGTTAGGATCACATGATCCTCAAGAGGATAGGATAACTAAGCTAAGTCAGTGATCCTTACATCTGCGAAGTACTCGAGGAACTGATGGCGGATCAGAGGCAAGCCTTCTAGGTTGTCAGCTTCAGAGGTCTTCCTTTTCTTTCCACCTCTTCCCTTTGAAGTGGTTGTCTTGGGGATTACGACGGAGGGGCTAGCAGCAGACTTTTTCTTTGAGGATCAGACAGTGTCAAGATCAGTGACACTGAATTTGGAGGCAGATTTTGAAGATTTCCCAGCACCTAGATACCCAAAACAGATAAGTATCCTTCTCCTCTTTCTATTTAGCTATTTATTTAAACATTTAACTATACAAAAAACAGGATACTTACTCGACATAGTGACAGAACCTGAGGATACTTCCTGAGAATCCTGGGTGTTTGTTTTAAATGATCTTTTTGCAGGATCAAGTCTCCGGAAAGCGGCGAGCCTTTCCTTTGTTGCAGGTGTTGTGATGAGGTGTGCGACAGTAATAGCTGCAAGATAGAAATAAAAGAACGTTAGTGATCTTTAAACAAAAACAAGGTCATTCGGTGATCCTTCTCAGGATCCTCTATCCTACCATGGGTGCTCCATTTCCTTGGCAGATCCTTTCCATCAGGGAGAGAATCCCTTCTGACAAAGAAGAATCTCCGTTTCCAGTTAGTATCATTCTTAGTGGCTTTGAAGATGGGGTATTCTTCACCAGGTTTACGCTTGAGTAGATATCGGTGGGATCCAAATGTTACGAGGTCATACATCTCAGCAAACTCCGACATTCCAGATCAATTCCTTCATGTTCGATGATCCTTTCAAGGGTATATAAGACCCTCCAGATCATTGGCATCGCTTGAATGTAGGAGATGCCGGTGAGGGAGAAGAAAGACTGGGTGAATTCAGGGAAAGGATATGAGTATCCTATTGTGAATGGTGTGACCGGGAAAGCTACCCATCTTTCAGAAATATAATCACTTAGAACGGTGGGATCAAATGGTTTAAAATCGGTATTTTTCGGAAAACAATGGCGGATTCTGTCTATTTGTGGATCAGTGAAGCAGCATCTTTCTTTCGCTGAATCTTTGATGATCCCCTGGCTCTTAAGAGGACTGTCTTTTGTGTGATCCTTAGCCGGAGAGGATCTTAGCATCTTCTTGGTCATAATGGTAGAGAAGAAGATGAACAGAGAAAGAAAACGTAAAGGGAGAAGAGGAAGAGAGATACCTGCCTGATCTTCGGATGTGGATTTAAAGGGAGTTTCTCTTGAATTTAAATGCGAATTGATCCCTATCCATAACTTCAATTTATAATGATGGTTTTGCAGGATAGTCACCTCAATGACGTCATGCTCGTAACGGCTAGTCCGACTCCAACAGCTAGTTATCCGTTGATTTGTTACGGATAAGAACAAAAATACAACTCGTTTATTTACATAATTACTCCTTATATTTTGGGGGCAATTGTTAGGGGAGGATTTTTTAAGAATCAGTGATCCTCGATTACTGTTGGGTTTAGTGATCCTCGCTTCTGTCAGAATTGGTGATCCTCAGAAGTGTTGCAGGATCGGGATCATGGATCATCTTAAGGATCCTTATACTAATGATTGTCTACTTTGAATATGATGTTGTTTTGCAGGAGTACGAGCTTGGACTTGGTCTTGGCGATATTCCTGGAGAATATTCCATATTTATTCTGCACGTGCATGGCTGAAATGGACGTTGTGGAGGTCGTGGGGGACTTGCACCAATTGCGAAATGTTTGTTAGCTTAGATATTTCTCATTTTTAAAAGGGGTAGCGAGCTAAATAGAAAACACTTGGCTATTTTTGGCTAAACACACACTCTTGCAACTGCTCTCACCAGCTCTCGATAAATTCACTTGGCGATTACACACTTTCTTACACAATACACTATAGTGATCCTTGTAATTAGCTCGCTATCATCCGAAGTTGTAATAGATTTCTTGTTTAATTTGAGTTGGTGATCGGTAGTTTCCATCACCCGAGGTTTTTTATGCCGGAGATCATTCATTGATCAAGGGCTTTTTCCTCGTATAAATCTTTGTGTCACTTGTTCATTACATTTCAGAGTGATCCTTAGTGTTGTTCATTGATTCAAGCATCATACCTCACAACATAAAGTTTGGTTGCATTATCATTGCTTGATTTTTGACCAAAACAGTTTGGCGCCCACCGTGGGGCAATTGGTGCTTCATTCCCTAGAAGATTCATACCTTTGTGGTCATTTCGGTTCATAGCAACCAGGCAAATGGCTTCCTCAGCGAAGAACACTTCAAGCTTAATGCAGTCATTCAGTTCTTCACAAGGCGTTCCTCCTTTGCCTCCACCACCTTCTGGATCCCAGAAGAATGCTGAGAATGCTGCGAAGAAACAAACCCCCATTTTCCAAAAACCACCAACTTCTTCTGTTTCAACTAATCCTACTACTAATGATCTTTACGCTCTGATTTTGCAGATGAGGAATCACGCACAAGAGCAGGACAAAACCAACGAAAGGATCCTCCGGGAGATTGCTGAGATCAAGAAACAGAAGAAATCAGTGGAGGATCACTCCCCTCTGATGCCAAGGTCGCTGAACTTCGACACTCCAGTCATAACTTCCCAGCACTCAGCAGCTCCGGATGTGCAATACTTGGGTGAATTACCTCGAAGACATCATGGAACAACAACAATGAGTCAGGCATTTGGCTCTCACTACCAGCCTCAGGGATCCTACTTTCAGCCATCGGGATCCTCTATTCAGCATCAAGGATCCTTCAGCTCAGGAGGATATTTGGGAATGCACACGGTCCTAGGATCCTCCCGGGTCCAAGGATCCTCCCGGGTCCAAGGATCCTCCCGGGTCCAAGGATCCTCCCGGGTCCAAGGATCCTCCCGGGTCCAAGGATCCTCCCAGGTCCAAGGATTCTCTATTGTCCCAGGATCCTTTCAGGTTCAAGGATCCTCTCAGACTCAAGGATCCAACATCTTTCAGGATTAAGGTTTCTTGAGAAGTATGCAGCCTCAGAGCTCGGACGTTCATAGAGGAGACTTCATACCAATGCAGACCATTGCTTCATCTGGTCCTTCGATCATACCAGAATCCCGTCAATATGGATACACATCTGGAATTCCAAACATGAATCCTGTGGGAGGTAACACTTTTAATTATTCATATAACACTAACCATGGCTCAATGCAGGATACAGGTATTAATCAGGCTATGGCTAGGGAGCTACAAAAGCTTAAGGATATGATATCCAGTGTACCAGGAGTGGTTAAACCCATTCCTGAGATTGCAGATGGTAGCCATAGGATATCTCGTTTTGCACCACCCTTGTGTGATGCTGAGATACCCAAAAGATTCCAGATACCATCTATGAAACTGTATGATGGTTCAATAGATCCAGAGGAACATGTAGCTCAGTACAGGGAGAGGATGGAGATCAATCCAATTCCTGAAAGGTTAAAAGAAGAATGTCTATGCAAGGGATTTGGATCCACACTCACAGGATCTGCTCTTAAATGGCTGCTAAGTCTTCCCCCTTACTCTATTACTTCATTTGCTAATCTAGTTAATTTGTTTAATAGTCAATTCTCTTGTAGTAGAAAATTTGAACGATTAACTAGTGATTTATATAGGGTAACTCAAGGTCAAAATGAATCACTTAGAGATTATATCACTAAGTTTAGTAAAGAATCCTTAGATATTCCTAACTTGGATATTGCTACGGCTGTAGAAGCCTTTAAAATGAGATTGCTTAGGGATTCACTATTCTATGATGATCTTGTTATGACCCCTTGCAGGAATCTTGATGAAGTAAGAACCAGGGCCCTTAGGTTCATCCGCCTAGAGGATGACAAAAGGATCCAGGATAGATTGACAGGATCCTCAAAACAGGAGAAGCAAGGATCCTACTTCAGGAATAACAAATCAAAGTCTTACAACAGATCTGATAACCAGAACGTGCATGCAGTAGAACAAGAAGAGGATGATGAGGATTATCCTCCTATTTCTGAATACTGTTTTTCTGTTGATAACAATGAACTAATCCTTGCAATGCAGAATCTAGGAGAGAAAGCTAGGTGGCCAAGGAAAAGTAATAAACCAGCTGCTACAAAGGATAAGTCCAAGTGGTGTGCATATCATGAGGATTTCGGGCATCTCACCGAAGAGTGTATTGCACTAAGAAAGGAAATTGGTTACTTGTTGAGCAAGGGGCATTTAAAGGAACTTTTGGGACGAAAAAAGTCAAGGATCCAGGATCCTGAAAGGATCCCGGAGAGGGCTCCTGCTCCTCCAGCAGATGCACAAGTCATAAACTTCATATCCGGCGGATCAGACATTTGTGGTACCTCCTTTTCAGCAGCAAAAAGACATGCTAAGGAAACCAAGATGGATAATGGAGACAGACCCGTCCGGACCTCCATTGTCACCCAGAATAAAGTCATAACCTTTGATGAGGATGATCGTGTTGATGTCCAGGATCCTCATCATGATGGTCTTGTAATTACATTGTTTATTTCTAACCACTTTGTTCGCAGGATCCTTATAGATGGAGGAAGCTCTGTGAACATCATTCAGCTTGATGTCCTCAAGAAGATGAATATCCCGGAGTCTGATATTATCCCAAGATCCTCAGTACTTGTGGGATTCAGTGGGGAAACTAAGAATACATTTGGGGACATCAAACTCCCAATCTATATTGAAGGATTGCATTCCTATCAAAAATTTTGTGTTATAAATTGCTTATCTTGTTGCAATGTTATCCTTGGCAGGCCATGGATACATGATATGAAGGCAGTCCCATCCACCTATCATCAATGTGTAAAGCTTCCAAGTCCATGGGGAGTGGTGAAAATTGAGAGTGATCAACAAGAGGCTAAGAACTGTTATTGATGACTGTCGTAAGGGTCAATCAAAAACCTAATTAAACTACGTAGATAGCGTAAGTAGGGTATCGTATCCACGGGGAATTTGTGGTTAGCGTTAAAGAAATTAATTAACACTAAATTATCTAAACTGGGGGTTTGTTTGTAGATTTAAAAGAAAACACAATATGTCACGAAAAGTGTTATCAATATTAAGAAGAAGTAACCTCCACTCGGAATCCCGAATACCCGTTTTAATATAAAAATCCGTTTTCTGATTCAAAACACCACATAGACATGGCCTCGGAATTAATGAATTTGATTAGTTAACAGGGATAGTTTTTAAGATTCACTATGCAACCTAATAACCCGTTTGATTGTATCAATTACCCACCAATTTACCACCCCGCTAACAACGCAAGGAAGTTACCAATACGCTTAATAAATGACAAGTAATTCAAACACAAGAAACGTTTACCAATAATCCAACACAAGTGGTCAAGATATACCAGTTTACAAGAATAAGAAAAAACAGAAAATTATATCAAACCGTGTAAACGTTCATCCGGGCAGAAGTCACCGAAAGATTTAGCCGCTCATGGTAGTCTTCCCCGCTTCGGTTGTCATCCCGAGTTGATCCGAATTCATTGATTGGCTTGAATAATGTTGAATGATGATGAAAACTGTCCCTCTGTTCGATATGTTCCTGTGCGACGGCTGCCAATGGGATTATGAGAATGGTTCTTTAAATACTTATTATCTAACCGACATGATAAAAATTCTCGTAAAGAAGTTGGGCCGCGAATGATATGAGATTGACCGACTTCTTTCCTTTAATCCCAAAGCCCAAAAGAATAAGATCTTGAATGAATACTCCTGTGCACACGTGATGTTGTTTCCCAAGAATATGCCAAATAATGTGTGTGTATTAAATCCCCTTTTGATAATATTGATGTAATGTTATTTTGCGAAAACAAAATCCTCCCAAGAAAAGTTGTCCCATGTGCACGTATGACGGCTGATGGTTTGAAAATAATGAATGTGTTTCCCTTATAACCTATTGTTGCCACAAATCCCGTATTGGACTCGGCCGCGCTACGCGGAGTAAACACAAGCCACCCCCGCGTGTCGCGGGGGTCATTTCCTTGACCGGCACGTTTTTTATATTGACCGACATTATCTCTATGGCTCCAGCGCATCACGGACCATTCCCGAATACCAACCGCATGTCACCTGGCTGCTCCAATTAAATTCCTTTTATTTCAAATCTTGCAGTTACTTGTCAAACCCATTTTCAACTCGCTTACTTTCGTTTAACCTCGTTTTAATACCTGTTAACTCACAAACATCAACACATTATAAGTAGCAAAACCATTACGACTTAATGTATTTAACTAACTAAAAAACGACACTAGTTAACATAAACTATACTTATTTTAACCCGACATCACATCCCCACACTTATCTTTTTTCGTCCCCGAAAAAATTATTCGCAATGGAATCACAATCAAAACATATGGCTTTCAATATATTCATTATTTAATTAAAACAAATCACATCACACGTTAACCAAGATTGTGAATATACGGTCCACTTAAACCCAACCGCCGGTTTCGAAGCCCTTATTTTCGATCCATTAAGTTCAAGTAATATGTAGCCATCTATGGATCCCACACTCAAAAGACTACGATTCCACCTATTCCCGTTTCAAGCTTATGAGATTAAAAGATATATAATCTACCGTCTTATATAAAAAACTCTTATATTATTCCGATTAAACTTTATGATGGATGAATGGATGATATTGTGAGCTTACATGCTTTTGTATACGATCAGTTCAGCGGACATACGCCACACGAGTCACCATCCCCGTGGTTAATGCCATAAACTTCACGTCTTTTTTTTATAACTCCACCTAGAGGGTATGTACCGCATGAGTCGCTATCCCCGCGGCAATACCATAGGCTTTGTTTTTTTTTTCTTTTTACATGCGCTCAGATGAATGGATGGATTTTTTTTTTGGGCGCCACATTTTTTCGGATTTGTTTTCACAAAAAGAAACAGGTGTGCCAATTTAATCGGAAAAACTTATAAGTTTTTTACTTATGACGTACCTCTTATACTTTCCACAGTTTCAGTTTTATCACAGCTCCTAAGGCGGGAACCCACAAGATTCCTATTTTAAGTTATTTTATATCAAATCTAAGGAACCTTTCAACCGGCTGGGCCTACCCACAAATCCTAAATTAGACGCGTGACTGATTATTTATTATCTCATATATATAATAATCGAAAAGCCACTGATTCAATTACACCTATCATTTTCCATTTTGTGCGAAAACCTCTACGGGACATTTTCTAATTTTTTTTATTTTTTTTTATTTTTACGACACTAACACTAATTACGACACACTAGACGCGAGTCTCCCTCCCCACACTTATTTCCTTCATTGTCCTCAATGGAGAGAGAAACTATTTACGACACAACTACCAATATAAATAAATATACAAAGATAAATGGAACAGACTCCCCTGATTTGGCGTGGTTGAATCCTTTGAGCCTCGTTCCACCGCAACCGTATAGCATTTCGTTCGCGGCTGCTTCAACACGGGACGCTTGTCTTTGTATATTTGTTCGAAACACCTTCGTCCAAATGGAGATTGAGTATGGACAAAAGAGATCGATCCTGCAAATTAAAACTCACAAGCTCCAAAAACAGGTTAAACGGTTTGTAACAAGAGAAACGAGCGAAAAAACGAGATTCAGGCGACATTAAACAAAGCTGGGTATTAAAAAAAGATCTATTTTTTTCCGGCCCAACCTGTCGCACGTCGCGACATACTCTCTAAATCCTTCCGCATGTCGCGACTTGAACTTTCTCCCGACATCCTCGACTACACCAACTGGCCTCACTTTTCCGCTCAAACTTACTCGCCGCGACACTAATTATCCGCTCGCTTGTACGCATTACGCCTAATAAACACTTACCAAAGAGCACGTCAACTTCATTGACCTTATCACACAACGTACCTTCCCATTAATGCATATGTACCAACTGTCCGCTAGCATGCCCTTTCTACAATCCTACGTGTCCACTACACATTCAATAACCGCATCTTACTTGCAACCTACGCGCTTCAACAACTCACACACAATCTATCGCGACCTATGCTCGAACTCAAACTTTTTCTTTATGCAACATCAGGCTTGCCAGTCTCATATTCAAATAAACAAAGGAAAACCTTATTTCATGTATCCTCCTGTACGCGAATGTTTAATAATTTCAAGCAATGCCTGTTCAAACACATAAACACACTCCGACTCACTTTTTACTACAATTTCAGCCTACAGCCCCTAAATACTTGTTTCAAACCATCTCTCGACTAAATTCTAAACGCATCCTAAACACTCGTTTGATGTCTCTCAACTCATAATCAAAACGTCTACCAATTACACTCGATACCCATTTAACAAAATCACATCAACTCACAAAGAAACTCTTATAATTTTAAACTTAACATCAGTCTAATTTGAAATTCCTGACCCATCTCTTCCCACTCAACACAACCCTCTTGAACCATGAAACTTCAACCCACTAATAACCCAGTAATATTTTTCCAATTTTCAGAACAAGTTATGAAAATAAATTTCCATAAACATATAAAGATTTAAACTTTCATACCTGGATCGTGATTTAACTCGCAATTGGGTGGCACGCGGTGATCTTCAGCCGTCGGTGGTGGGTATGGGGGTCGTCCGGAGGTTATCCCGGCGTTAATGGTAATCAACGGTGGTGGAGGCGGTAGGAAGAAGGTGGGTGTCGAAGATGGTGGAGACGGTGAGTGATGAAGAAGGAGATGGTGGGTTATGTTCATCGGAGAAGAGCAGAGAAAAGGATGAGAGGTTTTTGACTGAAAGTAATGTAATTTTATATTTGCAGATGGGTTTTGTCAAAGAATTAGAGCCACGACACGCGGCAGGAGATGTGCAGACCCCCGCGACACGCCTATGGGAAGGTTTTCCAGCAGCTTGCTCAATTTAGGGGTTCAATGCCTTAGAATTTTTTCCTCTTTTTTCATGTTTTCACCTCCCAAACCTCCCGAACGAATTTTTATGATAAGTTTATAATTAAAACGTACCTGTGACTCTTTTTTTTCATGAATTTCCTTTTCCGAATCATCTCGTTTTCTTGAAAAACTCCGAAAATATCCCGAAAACAACCGAAAAATTGTGCAAAAACACTCCAAAATTTTTTTCCGGGCCGATTTTTATGTAAAGTTATAATCAATTTGCCCTATCCCCCAAACAAATGTGCGTTGCCCTCAACTGCACTAAAGCTTAACCAAATCTCGTGGACTTCCCCACACTCGAACGATTGCACGGTTTTGACACAAACTAAACTAAACTAATACGAAAAATAAAATAAACGACAAACCTTAGGCTGCCTCCTAAGAGCGCTAAGTTTTAGATCTTCAGCTAGATCATACCTGCAATGTTCAAGGTGGTTCAAAGATCGGCTCACCTCCAGATTTCTCTAAATCAATTCGCTTCGCATAGTCGGAAAAGTTTGCCGCTTCATAACAGTTATGATCGAACTCGGCCTCATTGCCCCGAACATTTTCACCATCAGGCGGTTTACCTGCTTTTTCTCTTTCCTTCACCTTCACTTTTTTCACCGATTCTTCGTTTGTCTCTTGTTTAGACCTGTCAAACTCAACACCTTTCTCATCAGTAGCAACTGCTTCATATGAATTATTAATAATTTCGTAAGTAATAGATTTGGAATAAACATTAAAAATCAACTTACGGTTTTCAGAACTCATAGTAATTACTCCCTCTCTGCAGTTGATTTGAGCATTGGCAGTATTCAAGAAAGGACGTCCCAATATTACCTTTTTTTGCTCGTTCGTCCTCGTATGTGCATAATCCAACACTAAAAAGTCAACCAAGTAGTAAAATTCACCTAGCTGGATCTTCACATCCTTAACAACCCCACGCGGTTGTTTCCAAGTATCATCAGCTAAGATCACCTTTCTATCAAACTCATGCAATGGTCCGAACTCGTACTGATCAAACAAGCTGCCTGGTAGAATATTCGTGCTTGCCCCATAATCCAACAACGCCTTGTGGATTTTCAGCTTCCCTACCTTAATAGGTACGTGTGGCGCTCCTAATTCACTTTCTTCACCTCCATCACTAATACCTGCAACTACTTGGGACAAAGAAGTAAGATCTGTATTAACAATTTCAGAAACGGAAATGGTACTTACCGAATTAACCCTCGCGTGATGTTGCGGATTCTTTGTAGTGTCACTCGGTAACTTCCCTGGATCTTTTCTCACCTCCTTCACATCAACTGCCAACTGAGCAACTTCCTTTTCTAAGGATTGATATGCTTTAGCTTGCAATTCTTGATCCTTCTTGATTTGCTTAAGTAACTCCATCACCTCACTATTGGAAACTTCGCTTTGATTGTTGGGTTTGCTTTGATCTTGGTTTTGTTGGTAGGTCCTTTGATTTCCCGGGTTATAGCCTCCTTGGTTGTAATTTTGATTATTGTATCCCGGCTGTCTATTCTGGTATTCCTGACCTCCCTGATTTGGTACCTGAAAATTTGGATTTAACTGATTAGTAGTATTACTGTACCTAAAATTAGGGTGATTACGCAAACCTGGGTGATATGTGTTTGAATTCATATCATATCTCTGTTGATCACCATAGACCATGTTCACGTCCTCCTCAGCCGCTACAAACTGAACCGGGCATGCATCCAAAGTATGACCCAACTCGCCACATGAATCACAAACCGTAAAGGTTTGTGCCGCATGCAATGCATCCCGTCCGCCAAGACCCTTAAACTTCGCTAACTGGCGTTCCAACGCCTCCTTTTCTCTCTCTAGCTGAGCAACCCTTGCATTAGAGGCTCCCACACTTGACGGTGCTACAATCGGATACTTTTTATTCCTTTCCAACTGTGCTTGCCTCTTTGAATCCGCTGCAACAGTATCCAAATACTCCAAATCTACATCTACATGATTTCTCAAAAAGGTACCCCCGGTGATAGCCTTAATATCTCGTCTATCCTCATTTGAAATCCCATCGTGGAAGGCGGTAATTAACTCCCATCTTTGAATACCGTGGTGAGGACAATTACGGATCAATTGATTGAACCGTTTCCAAGACTCGTATAGAAGCTCACCCGGTAACTGTTGGAATTCTCTAATTGCTGCTCTCCCCGATTTAGTTCTTTGCGGGGTATAGTACTTATCCAAAAATTGTTGCTGCAGCTCTTGCCATGTATAAATACTAGCATATGGCAAAGATGTAAACCAATCCCTCACAGCATCCTTTAGTGAAAACTGAAATAACACCAACTTAACCTGATCTGACGTGAACCCGTGTCCAGCAATCATACCACAAACTGCCTCAAAATCTGCTATATGTGCATATGGCTCCTCAATACCTTTCCCGTGAAAGGTAGGTAGCATGTTCAAAATATGTGGTTTTGCTTCAAACGAACGTTCCACATTACCCGGTGCTACTGGCATCACTATCGGTGATGCATGCTCAGCAATGTGTGGCCTGAAGTGGCTTTCAACCCCTTGAATAGTCGGATCCGGAAATCGAGGATCTCTTTGCCTTTGACGAGGTGCAACCGGTGCCCTATGAACCTGTGGCGGGGTCTGATAAGCATCTACTCCCCGTGGCTGTCTCTGTTGCTGATACACCGGTTGATTGCGATTAAATGCTTGATTTTGGTACCCACCTGGATATCCCATATACCCATCGTTTATCCCCCACTCCTCATCTCCGTAACCGTCATCCCATGTCTCTGTTCTCGCCCTATTGTCCACTTGCTCAAACATAGCACCCAACCGGTTCGGGTGTGGCATAAGGTTTGGTTGATTCACGGTCCGCAAAGGATTGGGCTGTGGTGGTAGTCGGCTTTCAAGAGGGTAAAGTGGTTCACCAATAAAATGAAATTCTCCAGTTGGAGCAGAGGTTGGTTGGGTAGTTGTGCTTGATGATGGTGCAATGGGTGAGGTTTGTTGTTGTGATTCAGATGTAAATGGAGGTGGTGGCATCGGTGGCAATTCAGTAGTCATTGTTTGTGGTGTTTGCTGTTGTGGGGTGGATTTGTTTTCTGATGGATTCATGGTGGTTTGAATTGCTTTTCCCTTCAAGGCTGAACGAAGAAGCATATTTTGACGTGCGGTCTTTTCAATTTCGGGATCAAACAACAGCGGTGAAGATCTTCCTGAAAACCTAGTATGCATGCAAAAAGATCACCTGCACACAAGGAAACAAGAAAACAAAGCGTAATACCGAAAAGACAAAATTAAACAAAAAGAAATATTTTTGGGTTTTTTTTTATATTTTTTCAAAAACAATAAGAAAAAACAACTACTACTAAACTAACACTAAGCGCACGAATTCCCCGGCAGCGGCGCCATTTTGATGATTGTCGTAAGGGTCAATCAAAAACCTAATTAAACTACGTAGATAGCGTAAGTAGGGTATCGTATCCACGGGGAATTTGTGGTTAGCTTTAAAGAAATTAATTAACACTAAATTATCTAAACTGGGGGTTTGTTTGTAGATTTAAAAGAAAACACAATATGTCACGAAAAGTGTTATCAATATTAAGAAGAAGTAACCTCCACCCGGAATCCCGAATGCCCGTTTTAATATAAAAATCCGTTTTCTGATTCAAAACACCACATAGACATGGCCTCGGAATTAATGAATTTGATTAGTTAATAGGGATAGTTTTTAAGATTCACTATGCAACCTAATAACCCGTTTGATTATATCAATTACCCACCAATTTACCAACCCGCAAACAACGCAAGGAAGTTGCCAATACGCTTAATAAATGACAAGTAATTCAAACACAAGAAACGTTTACCAATAATCCAACACAAGTGGTCAAGATATACCAGTTTACAAGAATCAGAAAAAACAGAAAATTATATCAAACCGTGTAAACGTTCATCCGGGCAGAAGTCACCGAAAGATTTAGCCGCTCATGGTAGTCTTCCCCGCTTCGGTTGTCATCCCGAGTTGATCCGACTTCATTGATTGGCTTGAATAATGTTGAATGATGATGAAAACTGTCCCTCTGTTCGATATGTTCCTGTGCGACGGCTGCCAATGGGATTATGAGAATGGTTCTTTAAATACTTATTATCTAACCGACATGATAAAAATTCTCGTAAAGAAGTTGGGCCGCGAATGATATGAGATTGACCGACTTCTTTCCTTTAATCCCAAAGCCCAAAAGAATAAGATCTTGAATGAATACTCCTGTGCACACGTGATGTTGTTTCCCAAGAATATGCCAAATAATGTGTGTGTATTAAATCCCCTTTTGTTAATATTGATGTAATGTTATTTTGCGAAAACAAAATCCTCCCAAGAAAAGTTGTCCCACGTGCACGTATGACGGCTGATGGTTTGAAAATAATGAATGTGTTTCCCTTATAACCTATTGTTGCCACAAATCCCGTATTGGACTCGGCCGCGCTACGCGGAGTAAACACAAGCCACCCCCGCGTGTCGTAGGGGTCATTTCCTTGACCGGCACGTTTTTTATATTGACCGACATTATCTCTATGGCTCCAGCGCCTCACGGACCATTCCCGAATACCAACCGCATGTCACCTGGCTGCTCCAATTAAATTCCTTTTATTTCAAATCTTGCAGTTACTTGTCAAACCCATTTTCAACTCGCTTACTTTCGTTTAACCTCGTTTTAATACCTGTTAACTCACAAACATTAACACATTATAAGTAGCAAAACCATTACAACTTAATGTATTTAACTAACTAAAAAACGACACTAGTTAACATAAACTATACTTATTTTAACCCGACATCAGTTATACATCATCAATGAAGCCAGCCTCAAGACGAACGGAGCAATAGCAATTAAAGTATCCTTCAAGAGATGTCTTGGAGGCAAGAGAACAGGATTTGAAAGAAATCCTCATGGATCCTAATAATCCTGAATCCAAGATCTTCATAGGATCAGGGATCCTTAGCGACATTGAACAGGAGCTAATATCCTTCCTTAAAAGAAGGAAGACTACCTTTGCCTGGAAACATGAGGATATGACAGGTATATCTAAAGATATAATTACTCATAAACTTGGCATTGACAGGTCATTCAAGCCAATTCATCAAAAGAGGAGGAAGTTTGCACCTGAAAGGAATGCTATTATCCAGGAAGAGGTAGATAAACTACTTCGGGCAGGTATGATAAGAGAGGTTAAGTATCCAAGATGGTTAGCCAATGTGGTTGTTGTTCAAAAGAAAAATGGAAAGTGGAGGGTATGTGTCGACTTTACTGATTTAAACAAGGCATGTCCCAAGGATCCTTTCCCATTACCCCACATTGACTCCATGGTGGATGCTACCGCGGGTCATGAGTTGTTGACTTTTATGGATGCTTCATCTGGATTTCAACAAATTCAGATGGAACCATCTGATCAAGAGGATACAGCCTTTATGACCCCAACTGGTATATATTGTTATATTGCTATGCCATTTGGACTAAGGAATGCAGGTGCTACTTATCAAAGGCTAGTTAATATGATGTTCAAGGAACAAATTGGACACACTATGGAAGTCTATATTGATGACATGGTGGTTAAGTCCAAGAAAGCTGAGGATCACCTCAAAGACTTGGAAGAAGCATTCAATATCCTTGATAAATTTAATATGAAACTAAATCCTTCCAAGTGTCATTTTGGTGTTAAGGCAGGTAAATTCTTAGGCTATATGGTGACAAAGAGGGGCATTGAAGCAAGTCCAGAGCAAATCAAGGCTATTGTGAATATCAAATCTCCTGCCAATGCTAAGGATGTGCAAAGATTGACAGGCAGGATCGCAGCCTTGAACAGATTCATATCCAAATCCTCAGAAAAGTGCAAGGAATTTTATGACATCCTGAGGAAGAACAAGAAATTTGAATGGACTGAGAAGCATGAAAGTGCCCTCAAAGCTCTTAAGGATTACCTATCCTCAGCCCCTGCCTTGATGAAACCAGAAAAGGGAGATCTATTATCCTTATACCTAGCAGTATCCTCAAAAGCAGTAAGTGCGGTCCTTGTTAAGGATCACGAAGGTATACAACATCCTGTTTATTATGTAAGTAAGAGTTTACTTGATGCTGAATCCAGGTATTCACACTTAGAGAAACTTATCCTTGCATTAATTATGGCATCTACTAAATTAAGACATTATTTTGAGACTCATGCCATTATTGTTAAGACTAATTTTCCAATTAAGAATGTTCTCAGGAAACCTGAAATGTCAGGAAGGATGGCTAAGTGGGCAGTGAAGCTGAGTGCATATGATATAAGATATGAACCAAGGACTGCCATCAAATCCCAAGCCTTAGCTGACTTTGTGGCAGATTTTAGTAGTGATTTGCAAAAGGAAGCTGAGTTAGAAGTCCAACAGCTTGAAGAAACTAAGGATCCTTGGATACTCTTCACTGATGGAGCTTCTAATATAAAAGGAACAGGTCTTGGAATACTACTAAAATCGCCACAGGGGGACATAATACCCCACTCCATAGCTTGTGAATTTCAAACTACCAACAATGAGGCTGAATATGAAGCCTTGATAGCTGGTTTGCAAATTGCTAAGCATATGAGGATCAGGTATCTTGAGGTACATGTAGATTCTTTATTGATCACTAATCACTTTAATGGATCCTATGCTGTTAAAGGTGAAAAGCTAATCAAATATTTAGAGATAGTCAAAGAATTGGCACTCTCTTTTGTTTCCTTTAGTTTGACACAGGTACCAAGGGAAGAGAATGCAGAGGCTGATGCATTAGCCAATCTAGGATCATCCTTGAAGATCCCGGAGGATATCAAGATCCCTATTATCCATATCCTGACCCCTGCTATCGAGGATCATGTAGCTATGGAGATAGGAGAAGATTCTGCAATCATCCCTAGTGATGATACTCAATCTCATTCAGGATCATGGATCCTTCCAATCATGAGATACATACAACATGGAGAGATTCCTACAGGAGAAACCCCTAGGGCTTTCAAAATTAAGGTATCTCAATTTACAATATTAAATAATATGTTGTATAAACGATCTCTTGCAGGACCATATCTAAGATGCATTGAGGATCCTGAAATCCAAGAAGTCCTAAAGGATTTCCATGAAGGAGATTGTGGAAACCACACTGGGGGCAGGGCATTATTCTCAAGGATCCTGAGGACAGGATACTATTGACCCACTATGAAGAAGGATGCTGTGGAGTACGCCAAGAAGTGTGATCCTTGTCAAAGACACAGTAATATCCTTCACCAACCAGCAGAACTTTTGCATCCTATATCCTCTTCTTGGCCATTTATGAGGTGGGGAATGGATATAGTTGGTAAGCTTCCTAAGGCACCTGGTGGTAAAGTATTCATGCTTGCTATGACTGATTACTTCTCCAAGTGGATAGAGGCTGAAGCCTTTGCTCAAGTCAGAGAAAATGAAGTTATAGCCTTTATTAAAAGAAACATTATTACTAGATTTGGTATCCCTTCTGAAATTGTTTGTGATAATGGATCCCAATTTATTGGGAATAGAACCACTAACTTTTGTGACAGCTGGGGGATTAAAATGATAACATCAACACCAGTCCACCCACAAGCTAATGGTCAGGCAGAATCATCCAACAAGATCATCATCAACAATTTGAAGAAGAAGCTTGGATCCAAAAAAGGAAAATGGGCAGAAGAACTACCTTATGTGCTTTGGGCTGATAGGACAACTCCCAAGAATGCTACAGGCCAAACTCCATTTTCTTTGGTATTTGGGGCAGAATCAGTGATCCCTACAGAGATGGTGGTTCCAACTGCAAGAACAAGCGTTCGTGATCCTGAAGAAAATGCTGAAAACTTGGTTCAAGATCTGGATACTATATAAGGACTCAGGGAATTGGCAAGGATAAGGATGACCAGTTATCAACAACGGATGGCTGGAGCTTACAACAAAAATGTCAGGATCAGGAAATTCCAAGTTGGTGATATGGTATTAAGAAAGGCATTTTAGAATACCACCAATCCTACTGATGGAAAGTTGGCACCAAAATGGGAAGGCCCTTATTTGATTGAAGCTGAAGCAGAAAGGGGGCATATCGATTGCTAACTATGGAAGGTGATTTGCTACCAAGAGCTTGGAATGCTGTCCATTTGAAGAAATATTTCATGTGACAAGGATCCATGATCCTTACATGAAAAGTATCCTTGAAGGATCCTTACAGAACAGATGATCCTTATCTCGGTAACATTCTAATCTCAAACTATTTCATTCTTTTATGTAAGGATAAGGATCCTGCATCCTTTATCCTCCTTTCACTTGATTCTGAGTTTTGAAGGTTTAGGTATCCTTAACAAAGGACCGAATATCCACAGAAGTATCCAGTTATTTGGGCTTGACCCCAGTTATTTGGGCTTGACCCCAGTTTGGGCCTGTCCCCAGTTTCGCCAGTAGCGCACGATGATCCTGGTATAGTTCATGGCAATGGGACCAGTACTCGCTTTAGGGGCTGACAATTTCATTGTACTGGCTATATTCAGGATCCTACGTATAATGGTAAACGTACCATACATCCGTTCCTAAGGTTTCTAACATTTTCACGTTAGCTAAGGTTTTGGCATTTTCATGTCACTAAGTTTGGATAGTCGCCAGTGAGGGCCATACTCTAGTTTACACACGATCCTTTGGGCTTGTCCCCAGTTATCTTTTGGGCTTGTCCCCAGTTATCTTTTGGGCTTGTCCCCAGTTATCCTTTGGGCTTGTCCCCAGTTATCCTTTGGGCTTGTCCCCAGTTATCCTTTGGGCTTGTCCCCAGTATATTGGGCTTGACCCCAGAATTGTTGGGCTTGTCCCCAGCTACTAACTCTTATCTTATATTGGCTTAGTCCCAAGTTGTATCCTATTTCAGGTTTTTGGAGATAAACGACCAAGGATCCTTGATCCTTACTTTCTACTAAGGTTTGTCTTTTGAGTTATCCTGATTATAAGTGTTAAAGGATAGGATCCTAACTTGGATTCTCAGGTATGATCCTTAACTATTTTGATTTTATTCATTATTTACTTGAATAACCCTTATCCTTTGAAAACTGAACTTGTGATCCTTAAAATATATTACTTTTCAAAACTTATCGACTATAGGATATGTGATCCTTGTTCATATCCTAAAATTTTTGAAGATATTTTTCCTTTACTTGATAAGTTTAGACAAAATGAACATCACAACAATTGGAAAGTAAAATACTAACAAGGATAGTAACACGGGAGATAGCCAAAAAGTTAAAGTTATTTTATTCACAAAAGATTAAACCCGTTGAGGTTGTCAAAATTGCCAACCCACATTTCTACCAGCAAAACGTGGCCCGTCCACATGGGTTGGCAAAGGGTGTCCATTGTTCATAGGTCTAGAAAGTGCAGGAATCAAAAGACGGCAGGATCACAATGGCTTCATTCCCCAAACAGAGGATCCCTCCACCATTTGTAATCCTACCTATTGTTCAAAGGATCCATGATCCTTAGCCCTAATTACTATTGTTCAAATACAACCCATCATTGTTCAACAAAAAATATCATAACCAAACAACCAAACTTAAAAATGGGCTCCGGCTACGTCTAGAAATGTCCTTCATCGCCCATCCATGCAGCTTACACCTTGGCTGCATCACCATCTCCTCCAGCTCCAGTATCCTTCGCATGATCCTTGCCACTACCACCAGCCTCGATTGCCAGGACCTCTTCAGCCTCTTCTTCATCCTCCAACTCAGCCAGCCTAGCCTTCCAGCCCTCCATGTCCCAGTTGCTCCTGTCAAAGGCAGGATCCTGAGCTTCTTGGGCCATCTGCAGCTTGGTCTTATACATGGCAATGGCAGCGGAGACTTTAGCATCCCGTGTGATCTCGTGCTTCTCATAATCAGCATTGATCTGAGCTGCAACTATCTGAGTTTTGGCATCATTGAGATCCTTTTCGAGGGAGGCAATCTTGTGATCCTTGAGCACCGCCACTTTTTGGAGGTCAGAGTATTTCTCCTCAAGCTCTTCAACATTCCCAACATAGTCCTCGATTTCGGAAAATTTCTGCAAAGAAGACAATGTAAAGTTAGGATCACATGATCCTCAAGAGGATAGGATAACTAAGCTAAGTCAGTGATCCTTACATCTGCGAAGTACTCGAGGAACTGATGGCGGATCAGAGGCAAGCCTTCTAGGTTGTCAGCTTCAGAGGTCTTCCTTTTCTTTCCACCTCTTCCCTTTGAAGTGGTTGTCTTGGGGATTACGACGGAGGGGCTAGCAGCAGACTTTTTCTTTGAGGATCAGACAGTGTCAAGATCAGTGACACTGAATTTGGAGGCAGATTTTGAAGATTTCCCAGCACCTAGATACCCAAAACAGATAAGTATCCTTCTCCTCTTTCTATTTAGCTATTTATTTAAACATTTAACTATACAAAAAACAGGATACTTACTCGACATAGTGACAGAACCTGAGGATACTTCCTGAGAATCCTGGGTGTTTGTTTTAAATGATCTTTTTGCAGGATCAAGTCTCCGGAAAGCGGCGAGCCTTTCCTTTGTTGCAGGTGTTGTGATGAGGTGTGCGACAGTAATAGCTGCAAGATAGAAATAAAAGAACGTTAGTGATCTTTAAACAAAAACAAGGTCATTCGGTGATCCTTCTCAGGATCCTCTATCCTACCATGGGTGCTCCATTTCCTTGGCAGATCCTTTCCATCAGGGAGAGAATCCCTTCTGACAAAGAAGAATCTCCGTTTCCAGTTAGTATCATTCTTAGTGGCTTTGAAGATGGGGTATTCTTCACCAGGTTTACGCTTGAGTAGATATCGGTGGGATCCAAATGTTACGAGGTCATACATCTCAGCAAACTCCGACATTCCAGATCAATTCCTTCATGTTCGATGATCCTTTCAAGGGTATATAAGACCCTCCAGATCATTGGCATCGCTTGAATGTAGGAGATGCCGGTGAGGGAGAAGAAAGACTGGGTGAATTCAGGGAAAGGATATGAGTATCCTATTGTGAATGGTGTGACCGGGAAAGCTACCCATCTTTCAGAAATATAATCACTTAGAACGGTGGGATCAAATGGTTTAAAATCGGTATTTTTCGGAAAACAATGGCGGATTCTGTCTATTTGTGGATCAGTGAAGCAGCATCTTTCTTTCGCTGAATCTTTGATGATCCCCTGGCTCTTAAGAGGACTGTCTTTTGTGTGATCCTTAGCCGGAGAGGATCTTAGCATCTTCTTGGTCATAATGGTAGAGAAGAAGATGAACAGAGAAAGAAAACGTAAAGGGAGAAGAGGAAGAGAGATACCTGCCTGATCTTCGGATGTGGATTTAAAGGGAGTTTCTCTTGAATTTAAATGCGAATTGATCCCTATCCATAACTTCAATTTATAATGATGGTTTTGCAGGATAGTCACCTCAATGACGTCATGCTCGTAACGGCTAGTCCGACTCCAACGGCTAGTTATCCGTTGATTTGTTACGGATAAGAACAAAAATACAACTCGTTTATTTACATAATTACTCCTTATATTTTGGGGGCAATTGTTAGGGGAGGATTTTTTAAGAATCAGTGATCCTCGATTACTGTTGGGTTTAGTGATCCTCGCTTCTGTCAGAATTGGTGATCCTCAGAAGTGTTGCAGGATCGGGATCATGGATCATCTTAAGGATCCTTATACTAATGATTGTCTACTTTGAATATGATGTTGTTTTGCAGGAGTACGAGCTTGGACTTGGTCTTGGCGATATTCCTGGAGAATATTCCATATTTATTCTGCACGTGCATGGCTGAAATGGACGTTGTGGAGGTCGTGGGGGACTTGCACCAATTGCGAAATGTTTGTTAGCTTAGATATTTCTCATTTTTAAAAGGGGTAGCGAGCTAAATAGAAAACACTTGGCTATTTTTGGCTAAACACACACTCTTGCAACTGCTCTCACCAGCTCTCGATAAATTCACTTGGCGATTACACACTTTCTTACACAATACACTATAGTGATCCTTGTAATTAGCTCGCTATCATCCGAAGTTGTAATAGATTTCTTGTTTAATTTGAGTTGGTGATCGGTAGTTTCCATCACCCGAGGTTTTTTATGCCGGAGATCATTCATTGATCAAGGGCTTTTTCCTCGTATAAATCTTTGTGTCACTTGTTCATTACATTTCAGAGTGATCCTTAGTGTTGTTCATTGATTCAAGCATCATACCTCACAACATAAAGTTTGGTTGCATTATCATTGCTTGATTTTTGACCAAAACAGTTTGGCGCCCACCGTGGGGCAATTGGTGCTTCATTCCCTAGAAGATTCATACCTTTGTGGTCATTTCGGTTCATAACAACCAGGCAAATGGCTTCCTCAGCGAAGAACACTTCAAGCTTAATGCAGTCATTCAGTTCTTCACAAGGCGTTCCTCCTTTGCCTCCACCACCTTCTGGATCCCAGAAGAATGCTGAGAATGCTGCGAAGAAACAAACCCCCATTTTCCAAAAACCACCAACTTCTTCTGTTTCAACTAATCCTACTACTAATGATCTTTACGCTCTGATTTTGCAGATGAGGAATCACGCACAAGAGCAGGACAAAACCAACGAAAGGATCCTCCGGGAGATCGCTGAGATCAAGAAACAGAAGAAATCAGTGGAGGATCACTCCCCTCTGATGCCAAGGTCGCTGAACTTCGACACTCCAGTCATAACTTCCCAGCACTCAGCAGCTCCGGATGTGCAATACTTGGGTGAATTACCTCGAAGACATCATGGAACAACAACAATGAGTCAGGCATTTGGCTCTCACTACCAGCCTCAGGGATCCTACTTTCAGCCATCGGGATCCTCTATTCAGCATCAAGGATCCTTCAGCTCAGGAGGATATTTGGGAATGCACACGGTCCTAGGATCCTCCCGGGTCCAAGGATCCTCCCGGGTCCAAGGATCCTCCCGGGTCCAAGGATCCTCCCAGGTCCAAGGATTCTCTATTGTCCCAGGATCCTTTCAGGTTCAAGGATCCTCTCAGCCTCAAGGATCCAACATCTTTCAGGGTCAAGGTTTCTTGAGAAGTATGCAGCCTCAGAGCTCGGACGTTCATCAAGGAGACTTCATACCAATGCAGACCATTGCTTCATCTGGTCCTTCGATCATACCAGAATCCCGTCAATATGGATACACATCTGGAATTCCAAACATGAATCCTGTTGGAGGTAACACTTTTAATAATTCATATAACACTAACCATGGCTCAATGCAGGATACAGGTATTAATCAGGCTATGGCTAGGGAGCTACAGAAGCTTAAGGATATGATATCCAGTGTACCAGGAGTGGTTAAACCCATTCCTGAGATTGCAGATGGTAGCCATAGGATATCTCGTTTTGCACCACCCTTGTGTGATGCTGAGATACCCAAAAGATTCCAGATACCATCTATGAAACTGTATGATGGTTCAACAGATCCAGAGGAACATGTAGCTCAGTACAGGGAGAGGATGGAGATCAATCCAATTCCTGAAAGGTTAAAAGAAGAATGTCTATGCAAGGGATTCGGATCCACACTCACAGGATCTGCTCTTAAATGGCTGCTAAGTCTTCCCCCTTACTCTATTACTTCATTTGCTAATCTAGTTAATTTGTTTAATAGTCAATTCTCTTGTAGTAGAAAATTTGAACGATTAACTAGTGATTTATATAGGGTAACTCAAGGTCAAAATGAATCACTTAGAGATTATATCACTAAGTTTAGTAAAGAATCCTTAGATATTCCTAACTTGGATATTGCTACGGCTGTAGAAGCCTTTAAAATGAGATTGCTTAGGGATTCACTATTCTATGATGATCTTGTTATGACCCCTTGCAGGAATCTTGATGAAGTAAGAACCAGGGCCCTTAGGTTCATCCGCCTAGAGGATGACAAAAGGATCCAGGATAGATTGACAGGATCCTCAAAACAGGAGAAGCAAGGATCCTACTTCAGGAATAACAAATCAAAGTCTTACAACAGATCTGATAACCAGAACGTGCATGCAGTAGAACAAGAAGAGGATGATGAGGATTATCCTCCTATTTCTGAATACTGTTTTTCTGTTGATAACAATGAACTAATCCTTGCAATGCAGAATCTAGGAGAGAAAGCTAGGTGGCCAAGGAAAAGTAATAAACCAGCTGCTACAAAGGATAAGTCCAAGTGGTGTGCATATCATGAGGATTTCGGGCATCTCACCGAAGAGTGTATTGCACTAAGAAAGGAAATTGGTTACTTGTTGAGCAAGGGGCATTTAAAGGAACTTTTGGGACGAAAAAAGTCAAGGATCCAGGATCCTGAAAGGATCCCGGAGAGGGCTCCTGCTCCTCCAGCAGATGCACAAGTCATAAACTTCATATCCGGCGGATCAGACATTTGTGGTACCTCCTTTTCAGCAGCAAAAAGACATGCTAAGGAAACCAAGATGGATAATGGAGACAGACCCGTCCGGACCTCCATTGTCACCCAGGATAAAGTCATAACCTTTGATGAGGATGATCGTGTTGATGTCCAGGATCCTCATCATGATGGTCTTGTAATTACATTGTTTATTTCTAACCACTTTGTTCGCAGGATCCTTATAGATGGAGGAAGCTCTGTGAACATCATTCAGCTTGATGTCCTCAAGAAGATGAATATCCCGGAGTCTGATATTATCCCAAGATCCTCAGTACTTGTGGGATTCAGTGGGGAAACTAAGAATACATTGGGGGACATCAAACTCCCAATCTATATTGAAGGATTGCATTCCTATCAAAAATTTTGTGTTATAAATTGCTTATCTTGTTGCAATGTTATCCTTGGCAGGCCATGGATACATGATATGAAGGCAGTCCCATCCACCTATCATCAATGTGTAAAGCTTCCAAGTCCATGGGGAGTGGTGAAAATTGAGAGTGATCAACAAGAGGCTAAGAACTGTTATTGATGACTGTCGTAAGGGTCAATCAAAAACCTAATTAAACTACGTAGATAGCGTAAGTAGGGTATCGTATCCACGGGGAATTTGTGGTTAGCGTTAAAGAAATTAATTAACACTAAAATATCTAAACTGGGGGTTTGTTTGTAGATTTAAAAGAAAACACAATATGTCACGAAAAGTGTTATCAATATTAAGAAGAAGTAACCTCCACTCGGAATCCCGAATACCCGTTTTAATATAAAAATCCGTTTTCTGATTCAAAACACCACATAGACATGGCCTCGGAATTAATGAATTTGATTAGTTAATAGGGATAGTTTTTAAGATTCACTATGCAACCTAATAACCCGTTTGATTGTATCAATTACCCACCAATTTACCAACCCGCTAACAACGCAAGGAAGTTGCCAATACGCTTAATAAATGACAAGTAATTCAAACAAAAGAAACGTTTACCAATAATCCAACACAAGTGGTCAAGATATACCAGTTTACAAGAATCAGAAAAAACAGAAAATTATATCAAACCGTGTAAACGTTCATCCGGGCAGAAGTCACCGAAAGATTTAGCCGCTCATGGTAGTCTTCCCCGCTTCGGTTGTCATCCCGAGTTGATCCGACTTCATTGATTGGCTTGAATAATGTTGAATGATGATGAAAACTGTCCCTCTGTTCAATATGTTCCTGTGCGACGGCTGCCAATGGGATTATGAGAATGGTTCTTTAAATACTTATTATCTAACCGACATGATAAAAATTCTCGTAAAGAAGTTGGGCCGCGAATGATATGAGATTGACCGACTTCTTTCCTTTAATCCCAAAGCCCAAAAGAATAAGATCTTGAATGAATACTCCTGTGCACACGTGATGTTGTTTCCCAAGAATATGCCAAATAATGTGTGTGTATTAAATCCCCTTTTGATAATATTGATGTAATGTTATTTTGCGAAAACAAAATCCTCCCAAGAAAAGTTGTCCCATGTGCACGTATGACGGCTGATGGTTTGAAAATAATGAATGTGTTTCCCTTATAACCTATTGTTGCCACAAATCCCGTATTGGACTCGGCCGCGCTACGCGGAGTAAACACAAGCCACCCCCGCGTGTCGCGGGGGTCATTTCCTTGACCGGCACGTTTTTTATATTGACCGACATTATCTCTATGGCTCCAGCGCGTCACGGACCATTCCCGAATACCAACCGCATGTCACCTGGCTGCTCCAATTAAATTCCTTTTATTTCAAATCTTGCAGTTACTTGTCAAACCCATTTTCAACTCGCTTACTTTCGTTTAACCTCGTTTTAATACCTGTTAACTCACAAACATCAACACATTATAAGTAGCAAAACCATTACGACTTAATGTATTTAACTAACTAAAAAACGGCACTAGTTAACATAAACTATACTTATTTTAACCCGACATCACATCCCCACACTTATCTTTTTTCGTCCCCGAAAAAATTATTCGCAATGGAATCACAATCAAAACATATGGCTTTCAATATATTCATTATTTAATTAAAACAAATCACATCACACGTTAACCAAGATTGTGAATATACGGTCCACTTAAACCCAACCGCCGGTTTCGAAGCCCTTATTTTCGATCCATTAAGTTCAAGTAATATGTAGCCATCTATGGATCCCACACTCAAAAGACTACGATTCCACCTATTCCCGTTTCAAGCTTATGAGATTAAAAGATATATAATCTACCGTCTTATATAAAAAACTCTTATATTATTCCGATTAAACTTTATGATGGATGAATGGATGATATTGTGAGCTTACATGCTTTTGTATACGATCAGTTCAGCGGACATACGCCACACGAGTCACCATCCCCGTGGTTAATGCCATAAACTTCACGTCTTTTTTTTTTATAACTCCACCTAGAGGGTATGTACCGCATGAGTCGCTATCCCCGCGGCAATGCCATAGGCTTTGTTTTTTTTTTCTTTTTACATGCGCTCAGATGAATGGATGGATTTTTTTTTTTGGGCGCCACATTTTTTCGGATTTGTTTTCACAAAAAGAAACAGGTGTGCCAATTTAATCGGAAAAACTTATAAGTTTTTTACTTATGACGTACCTCTTATACTTTCCACAGTTTCAGTTTTATCACAGCTCCTAAGGCGGGAACCCACAAGATTCCTATTTTAAGTTATTTTATATCAAATCGAAGGAACCTTTCAACCGGCTGGGCCTACCCACAAATCCTAAATTAGACGCGTGACTGATTATTTATTATCTCATATATATAATAATCGAAAAGCCACTGATTCAATTACACCTATCATTTTCCATTTTGTGCGAAAACCTTTACGGGACATTTTCTAATTTTTTTTATTTTTACGACACTAACACTAATTACGACACACTAGACGCGAGTCTCCCTCCCCATACTTATTTCCTTCATTGTCCTCAATGGAGAGAGAAACTATTTACGACACAACTACCAATATAAATAAATATACAAAGATAAATGGAACAGACTCCCCTGATTTGGCGTGGTTGAATCCTTTGAGCCTCGTTCCACCGCAACCGTATAGCATTTCGTTCGCGGCTGCTTCAACACGGGACGCTTGTCTTTGTATATTTGTTCGAAACACCTTCGTCCAAATGGAGATTGAGTATGGACAAAAGAGATCGATCCTGCAAATTAAAACTCACAAGCTCCAAAAACAGGTTAAACGGTTTGTAACAAGAGAAACGAGCGAAAAAACGAGATTCAGGCGACATTAAACAAAGCTGGGTATTAAAATAAGATCTATTTTTTTCCGGCCCAACCCGTCGCACGTCGCGACATACTCTCCAAATCCTTCCGCATGTCGCGACTTGAACTTTCTCCCGACATCCTCGACTACACCAACTGGCCTCACTTTTCCGCTCAAACTTACTCGCCGTGACACTAATTATCCGCTCGCTTGTACGCATTACGCCTAATAAACACTTACCAAAGAGCATGTCAACTTCATTGACCTTATCACACAACGTACCTTCCCATTAATGCATATGTACCAACTGTCCGCTAGCATGCCCTTTCTACAATCCTACGTGTCCACTACACATTCAATAACCGCATCTTACTTGCAACCTACGCGCTTCAACAACTCACACACAATCTATCGCGACCTATGCTCGAACTCAAACTTTTTATTTATGCAACATCAGGCTTGCCAGTCTCATATTCAAATAAACAAAGGAAAACCTTATTTCATGTATCCTCCTGTACGCGAATGTTTAATAATTTCAAGCATTGCCTGTTCAAACACATAAACACACTCCGACTCACTTTTTACTACAATTTCAGCCTACAGTCCCCTAAATACTTGTTTCAAACCATCTCTCGACTAAATTCTAAACGCATTCTAAACACTCGTTTGATGTCTCTCAACTCATAATCAAAACGTCTACCAATTACACTCGATACCCATTTAACAAAATCACATCAACTCACAAAGAAACTCTTATAATTTTAAACTTAACATCAGTCTAATTTGAAATTCCTGACCCATCTCTTCCCACTCAACACAACCCTCTTGAACCATGAAACTTCAACCCACTAATAACCCAGTAATATTCTTCCAATTTTCAGAACAAGTTATGAAAATAAATTTCCATAAACATATAAAGATTTAAACTTTCATACCTGGATCGTGATTTAACTCGCAATTGGGTGGCACGCGGTGATCTTCAGCCGTCGGTGGTGGGTATGGGGGTCGTCCGGAGGTTATCCCGGCGTTAATGGTAATCAATGGTGGTGGAGGCGGTAGGAAGAAGGTGGGTGTCGAAGATGGTGGAGACGGTGAGTGATGAAGAAGGAGATGGTGGGTTATGTTCATCGGAGAAGAGCAGAGAAAAGGATGAGAGGTTTTTGACTGAAAGTAATGTAATTTTATATTTGCAGATGGGTTTTGTCAAAGAATTAGAGCCACGACACGCGGCAGGAGATGTGCAGACCCCCGCGACACGCCTCTGGGAAGGTTTTCCAGCAGCTTGCTCAATTTAGGGGTTCAATGCCTTAGAATTTTTTCCTCTTTTTTCATGTTTTCACCTCCCAAACCTCCCGAACGAATTTTTATGATAAGTTTATAATTAAAACGTACCTGTGACTCTTTTTTTTTTTCATGAATTTCCTTTTCCGAATCATCTCGTTTTCTTGAAAAACTCCGAAAATATCCCGAAAACAACCGAAAAATTGTGCAAAAACACTCCAAAATTTTTTTCCGGGCCGATTTTTATGTAAAGTTATAATCAATTTGCCCTATCCCCCAAACAAATGTGCGTTGCCCTCAACTGCACTAAAGCTTAACCAAATCTCGTGGACTTCCCCACACTCGAACGATTGCACGGTTTTGACACAAACTAAACTAAACTAATACGAAAAATAAAATAAACGACAAACCTTAGGCTGCCTCCTAAGAGCGCTAAGTTTTAGATCTTCAGCCAGATCATACCTGCAATGTTCAAGGTGGTTCAAAGATCGGCTCACCTCCAGATTTCTCTAAATCAATTCGCTTCGCATAGTCGGAAAAGTTTGCCGCTTCATAACAGTTATGATCGAACTCGGCCTCATTGCCCCGAACATTTTCACCATCAGGCGGTTTACCTGTTTTTTCTCTTTTCTTCACCTTCACTTTTTTCACCGATTCTTCGTTTGTCTCTTGTTTAGACCTGTCAAACTCAACACCTTTCTCATCAGTAGCAACTGCTTCATATGAATTATTAATAATTTCGTAAGTAATAGATTTGGAATAAACATTAAAAATCAACTTACGGTTTTCAGAACTCATAGTAATTACTCCCTCTCTGCAGTTGATTTGAGCATTGGCAGTATTCAAGAAAGGACGTCCCAATATTACCTTTTTTTGCTCGTTCGTCCTCGTATGTGCATAATCCAACACTAAAAAGTCAACCAAGTAGTAAAATTCACCTAGCTGGATCTTCACATCCTTAACAACCCCACGCGGTTGTTTCCAAGTATCATCAGCTAAGATCACCTTTCTATCAAACTCATGCAATGGTCCGAACTCGTACTGATCAAACAAGCTGCCTGGTAGAATATTCGTGCTTGCCCCATAATCCAACAACGCCTTGTGGATTTTCAGCTTCCCTACCTTAATAGGTACGTGTGGCGCTCCTAATTCACTTTCTTCACCTCCATCACTAATACCTGCAACTACTTGGGACAAAGAAGTAAGATCTGTATTAACAATTTCAGAAACGGAAATGGTACTTACCGAATTAACCCTCGCGTGATGTTGCGGATTCTTTGTAGTGTCACTCGGTAACTTCCCTGGATCTTTTCTCACCTCCTTCACATCAACTGCCAACTGAGCAACTTGCTTTTCTAAGGATTGATATGCTTTAGCTTGCAATTCTTGATCCTTCTTGATTTGCTTAAGTAACTCCATCACCTCACTATTGGAAACTTCGCTTTGATTGTTGGGTTTGCTTTGATCTTGGTTTTGTTGGTAGGTCCTTTGATTTCCCGGGTTATAGCCTCCTTGGTTGTAATTTTGATTATTGTATCCCGGCTGTCTATTCTGGTATTGCTGACCTCCCTGATTTGGTACCTGAAAATTTGGATTTAACTGATTAGTAGTATTACTGTACCTAAAATTAGGGTGATTACGCAAACCTGGGTGATATGTGTTTGAATTCATATCATATCTCTGTTGATCACCATAGACCATGTTCACGTCCTCCTCAGCCGCTACAAACTGAACCGGGCATGCATCCAAAGTATGACCCAACTCGCCACATGAATCACAAACCGTAAAGGTTTGTGCCGCATGCAATGCATCCCGTCCGCCAAGACCCTTAAACTTCGCTAACTGGCGTTCCAACGCCTCCTTTTCTCTCTCTAGCTGAGCAACCCTTGCATTAGAGGCTCCCGCACTTGACGGTGCTACAATCGGATACTTTTTATTCCTTTCCAACTGTGCTTGCCTCTTTGAATCCGCTGCAACAGTATCCAAATACTCCCAATCTACATCCACATGATTTCTCAAAAAGGTACCCCCGGTGATAGCCTTAATATCTCGTCTATCCTCATTTGAAATCCCATCGTGGAAGGCGGTAATTAACTCCTATCTTTGAATACCGTGGTGAGGACAATTACGGATCAATTGATTGAACCGTTTCCAAGACTCGTATAGAAGCTCACCCGGTAACTGTTGGAATTCTCTAATTGCTGCTCTCCCCGATTTAGTTCTTTGTGGGGTATAGTACTTATCCAAAAATTGTTGCTGCAGCTCTTGCCATGTATAAATACTAGCATATGGCAAAGATGTAAACCAATCCCTCACAACATCCTTTAGTGAAAACTGAAATAACACCAACTTAACCTGATCTG
This sequence comes from Helianthus tuberosus, assembly GCA_030545235.1. Classification (NCBI taxonomy): domain Eukaryota; kingdom Viridiplantae; phylum Streptophyta; class Magnoliopsida; order Asterales; family Asteraceae; genus Helianthus; species Helianthus tuberosus. Next base: position 84,712,189 of record CM060371.1, on the reverse strand, counting down.
ACGTGAACCTGTGTCCAGCAATCATACCACAAACTGCCTCAAAATCTGCTATATGTGCATATGGCTCCTCAATACCTTTCCCGTGAAAGGTAGGTAGCATGTTCAAAATATGTGGTTTTGCTTCAAACGAACGTTCCACATTACCCGGTGCTACTGGCATCACTATCGGTGATCCATGCTCAGCAATGTGTGGCCTGAAGTGGCTTTCAACCCCTCGAATAGTCGGATCCGGAAATCGAGGATCTCTTTGCCTTTGACGAGGTGCAACCGGTGCCCTATGAACCTGTGGCGGGGTCTGATAAGCATCTACTCCCCGTGGCTGTCTCTGTTGCTGATACACCGGTTGATTGCGATTAAATGCTTGATTTTGGTACCCACCTGGATATCCCATATACCCATCGTTTATCCCCCACTCCTCATCTCCGTAACCGTCATCCCATGTCTCTGTTCTCGCCCTATTGTCCACTTGCTCAAACATAGCACCCAACCGGTTCGGGTGTGGCATAAGGTTTGGTTGATTCACGGTCCGCAAAGGATTGGGCTGTGGTGGTAGTCGGCTTTCAAGAGGGTAAAGTGGTTCACCAATAAAATGAAATTCTCCAGTTGGAGCAGAGGTTGGTTGGGTAGTTGTGCTTGATGATGGTGCAATGGGTGAGGTTTGTTGTTGTGGTTCAGATGTAAATGGAGGTGGTGGCATCGGTGGCAATTCAGTAGTCATTGTTTGTGGTGTTTGCTGTTGTGGGGTGGATTTGTTTTCTGATGGATTCATGGTGGTTTGAATTGCTTTTCCCTTCAAGGCTGAACGAAGAAGCAGATTTTGACGTGCGGTCTTTTCAATTTCGGGATCAAACAACAGCGGTGAAGATCTTCCTGAAAACCTAGTATGCATGCAAAAAGATCACCTGCACACAAGGAAACAAGAAAACAAAGCGTAATACCGAACAAGACAAAATTAAACAAAAAGAAATATTTTTGGGTTTTTTTTTATATTTTTTCAAAAACAATAAGAAAAAACTACTACTACTAAACTAACACTAAGCGCACGAATTCCCCGGCAGCAGCGCCATTTTGATGACTGTCGTAAGGGTCAATCAAAAACCTAATTAAACTACGTAGATAGCGTAAGTAGGGTATCGTATCCACGGGGAATTTGTGGTTAGCGTTAAAGAAATTAATTAACACTAAATTATCTAAACTGGGGGTTTGTTTGTAGATTTAAAAGAAAACACAATATGTCACGAAAAGTGTTATCAATATTAAGAAGAAGTAACCTCCACCCGGAATCCCGAATGCCCGTTTTAATATAAAAATCCGTTTTCTGATTCAAAACACCACATAGACATGGCCTCGGAATTAATGAATTTGATTAGTTAATAGGGATAGTTTTTAAGATTCACTATGCAACCTAATAACCCGTTTGATTGTATCAATTACCCACCAATTTACCAACCCGCTAACAACGCAAGGAAGTTGCCAATACGCTTAATAAATGACAAGTAATTCAAACACAAGAAACGTTTACCAATAATCCAACACAAGTGGTCAAGATATACCAGTTTACAAGAATCAGAAAAAACAGAAAATTATATCAAACCGTGTAAACGTTCATCCGGGCAGAAGTCACCGAAAGATTTAGCCGCTCATGGTAGTCTTCCCCGCTTCGGTTGTCATCCTGAGTTGATCCGACTTCATTGATTGGCTTGAATAATGTTGAATGATGATGAAAACTGTCCCTCTGTTCGATATGTTCCTGTGCGACGGCTGCCAATGGGATTATGAGAATGGTTCTTTAAATACTTATTATCTAACCGACATGATAAAAATTCTCGTAAAGAAGTTGGGCCGCGAATGATATGAGATTGACCGACTTCTTTCCTTTAATCCCAAAGCCCAAAAGAATAAGATCTTGAATGAATACTCCTGTGCACACGTGATGTTGTTTCCCAAGAATATGCCAAATAATGTGTGTGTATTAAATCCCCTTTTGATAATATTGATGTAATGTTATTTTGCGAAAACAAAATCCTCCCAAGAAAAGTTGTCCCACGTGCACGTATGACGGCTGATGGTTTGAAAATAATGAATGTGTTTCCCTTATAACCTATTGTTGCCACAAATCCCGTATTGGACTCGGCCGCGCTACGCGGAGTAAACACAAGCCACCCCCGCGTGTCGCAGGGGTCATTTCCTTGACCGGCACGTTTTTTATATTGACCGACATTATCTCTATGGCTCCAGCGCGTCACGGACCATTCCCGAATACCAACCGCATGTCACCTGGCTGCTCCAATTAAATTCCTTTTATTTCAAATCTTGCAGTTACTTGTCAAACCCATTTTCAACTCGCTTACTTTCGTTTAACCTCGTTTTAATACCTGTTAACTCACAAACATCAACACATTATAAGTAGCAAAACCATTACGACTTAATGTATTTAACTAACTAAAAAACGACACTAGTTAACATAAACTATACTTATTTTAACCCGACATCAGTTATACATCATCAATGAAGCCAGCCTCAAGACCAAGGGAGCAATAGCAATTAAAGTATCCTTCAAGAGATGTCTTGGAGGCAAGAGAACAGGATTTGAAAGAAATCCTCATGGATCCTAATAATCCTGAATCCAAGATCTTCATAGGATCAGGGATCCTTAGCGACATTGAACAGGAGCTAATATCCTTCCTTAAAAGAAGGAAGACTACCTTTGCCTGGAAACATGAGGATATGACAGGTATATCTAAAGATATAATTACTCATAAACTTGGCATTGACAGGTCATTCAAGACAATTCATCAAAAGAGGAGGAAGTTTGCACCTGAAAGGAATGCTATTATCCAGGAAGAGGTAGATAAACTACTTCGGGCAGGTATGATAAGAGAGGTTAAGTATCCAAGATGGTTAGCCAATGTGGTTGTTGTTCAAAAGAAAAATGGAAAGTGGAGGGTATGTGTCAACTTTACTGATTTAAACAAGGCATGTCCCAAGGATCCTTTCCCATTACCCCACATTGACTCCATGGTGGATGCTACCGCGGGTCATGAGTTGTTGACTTTTATGGATGCTTCATCTGGATTTCAACAAATTCAGATGGAACCATCTGATCAAGAGGATACAGCCTTTATGACCCCAACTGGTATATATTGTTATATTGCTATGCCATTTGGACTAAGGAATGCAGGTGCTACTTATCAAAGGCTAGTTAATATGATGTTCAAGGAACAAATTGGACACACTATGGAAGTCTATATTGATGACATGGTGGTTAAGTCCAAGAAAGCTGAGGATCACCTCAAAGACTTGGAGGAAGCATTCAATATCCTTGATAAATTTAATATGAAACTAAATCCTTCCAAGTGTCATTTTGGTGTTAAGGCAGGTAAATTCTTAGGATATATGGTGACAAAGAGGGGCATTGAAGCAAGTCCAGAGCAAATCAAGGCTATTGTGAATATCAAATCTCCTGCCAATGCTAAGGATGTGCAAAGATTGACAGGCAGGATCGCAGCCTTGAACAGATTCATATCCAAATCCTCAGAAAAGTGCAAGGAATTTTATGACATCCTGAGGAAGAACAAGAAATTTGAATGGACTGAGAAGCATGAAAGTGCCCTCAAAGCTCTTAAGGATTACCTATCCTCAGCCCCTGCCTTGATGAAACCAGAAAAGGGAGATCTATTATCCTTATACCTAGCAGTATCCTCAAAAGCAGTAAGTGCGGTCCTTGTTAAGGATCACGAAGGTATACAACATCCTGTTTATTATGTAAGTAAGAGTTTACTTGATGCTGAATCCAGGTATTCACACTTAGAGAAACTTATCCTTGCATTAATTATGGCATCTACTAAATTAAGACATTATTTTGAGACTCATGCCATTATTGTTAAGACTAATTTTCCAATTAAGAATGTTCTCAGGAAACCTGAAATGTCAGGAAGGATGGCTAAGTGGGCAGTGAAGCTGAGTGCATATGATATAAGATATGAACCAAGGACTGCCATCAAATCCCAAGCCTTAGCTGACTTTGTGGCAGATTTTAGTAGTGATTTGCAAAAGGAAGCTGAGTTAGAAGTCCAACAGCTTGAAGAAACTAAGGATCCTTGGATACTCTTCACTGATGGAGCTTCTAATATAAAAGGAACAGGGCTTGGAATACTACTAAAATCGCCACAGGGGGACATAATACCCCACTCCATAGCTTGTGAATTTCAAACTACCAACAATGAGGCTGAATATGAAGCCTTGATAGCTGGTTTGCAAATTGCTAAGCATATGAGGATCAGGTATCTTGAGGTACATGTACATTCTTTATTGATCACTAATCACTTTAATGGATCCTATGCTGTTAAAGGTGAAAAGCTAATCAAATATTTAGAGATAGTCAAAGAATTGACACTCTCTTTTGTTTCCTTTAGTTTGACACAGGTACCAAGGGAAGAGAATGCAGAGGCTGATGCATTAGCCAATCTAGGATCATCCTTGAAGATCCCGGAGGATATCAAGATCCCTATTATCCATATCCTGACCCCTGCTATCGAGGATCATGTAGCTATGAAGATAGGAGAAGATTATGCAATCATCCCTAGTGATGATACTCAATCTCATTCAGGATAATGGATCCTTCCAATCATGAGATACATACAACATGGAGAGATTCCTACAGGAGAATACCCTAGGGCTTTCAAAATTAAGGTATCTCAATTTACAATATTAAATAATATGTTGTATAAACGATCTCTTGCAGGACCATATCTAAGATGCATTGAGGATCCTGAAATCCAAGAAGTCCTAAAGGATTTCCATGAAGGAGATTGTGGAAACCACACTGGGGGCAGGGCATTATTCTCAAGGATCCTGAGGACAGGATACTATTGGCCCACTATGAAGAAGGATGCTGTGGAGTACGCCAAGAAGTGTGATCCTTGTCAAAGACACAGTAATATCCTTCACCAACCAGCAGAACTTTTGCATCCTATATCCTCTTCTTGGCCATTTATGAGGTGGGGAATATATATAGTTGGTAAGCTTCCTAAGGCACCTGGTGGTAAAGTATTCATGCTTGCTATGACTGATTACTTCTCCAAGTGGATAGAGGCTGAAGCCTTTGCTCAAGTCAGAGAAAAGGAAGTTATATCCTTTATTAAAAGAAACATTATTACTAGATTTGGTATCCCTTCTGAAATTGTTTGTGATAATGGATCCCAATTTATTGGGAATAGAACCACTAACTTTTGTGACAGCTGGGGGATTAAAATGATAACATCAACACCAGTCCACCCACAAGCTAATGGTCAGGCAGAATCATCCAACAAGATCATCATCAACAATTTGAAGAAGAAGCTTGGATCCAAAAAAGGAAAATGGGCAGAAGAACTACCTTATGTGCTTTGGGCTGATAGGATAACTCCCAAGAATGCTACAGGCCAAACTCCATTTTCTTTGGTATTTGGGGCAGAATCAGTGATCCCTACAGAGATGGTGGTTCCAACTGCAAGAACAAGCGTTCGTGATCCTGAAGAAAATGCTGAAAACTTGGTTCAAGATCTGGATACTATAGAAGAACTCAGGGATTTGGCAAGGATAAGGATGGCCAGCTATCAACAACGGATGGCTGGAGCTTACAACAAAAATGTCAGGATCAGGAAATTCCAAGTTGGTGATATGGTATTAAGAAAGGCATTTCAGAATACCACCAATCCTGCTGATGGAAAGTTGGCACCAAAATGGGAAGGCCCTTATTTGATTGAAGCTGAAGCAGGAAAGGGGGCATATCGATTGCTAACTATGGAAGGTGATTTGCTACCAAGAGCTTGGAATGCTGTCCATTTGAAGAAATATTTCATGTGACAAGGATCCATGATCCTTACATGACAAGTATCCTTGAAGGATCCTTACAGAACAAATGATCCTTATCTCGGTAACATTCTAATCTCAAACTATTTCATTCTTTTATGTAAGGATAAGGATCCTGCATCCTTTATCCTCCTTTCACTTGATTCTGAGTTTTGAAGGTTTAGGTATCCTTAACAAAAGACTGAATATCCACAGAAGTATCCAGTTATTTGGGCTTGACCCCAGTTATTTGGGCTTGACCCCAGTTTGGGCATGTCCCCAGTTTCGCCAGTAGCGCACGATGATCCTGGTATAGTTCATGGCAATGGGACCAGTACTCGCTTTAGGGGCTGACAATTTCATTGTACTGGCTATATTCAGGATCCTACGTATAATGGTAGACGTACCATACATCCGTTCCTATGGTTTCTAACGTTTTCACGTTTGCTAAGGTTTTGGCATTTTCATGTCACTAAGTTTGGATAGTCGCCAGTGAGGGCCATACTCCAGTTTACACACGATCCTTTAGGCTTGTCGCCAGTTATCTTTTGGGCTTGTCCCCAGTTATCCTTTGGGCTTGTCCCCAGTTATCCTTTGGGCTTGTCCCCAGTATATTGGGCTTGACCCCAGAATTGTTGGGCTTGTCCCCAGCTACTAACTCTTATCTTATATTGGCTTAGTCCCAAGTTGTGTCCTATTTCAGGTTTTTGGAGATAAACGACCAAGGAACCTTGATCCTTACTTTCTTCTAAGGTTTGTCTTTTGGGTTATCCTGATTATAAGTGTTAAAGGATAGGATCCTAACTTGGATTCTCAGGTATGATCCTTAACTATTTTGATTTTATTCATTATTTACTTGAATAACCCTTATCATTTGACATTTGAACTTGTGATCCTTAAAATATATTACTTTTCAAAACTTATCGACTATAGGATATGTGATCCTTGTTCATATCCTAAAATTTTTGAAGATATTTTTCCTTTACTTGATAAGTTTAGACAAAATGAACATCACAACAATTGGAAAGTAAAATACTAACAAGGATAGTAACACGGGAGATAGCCAAAAAGTTAAAGTTATTTTATTCACAAAAGATTAAACCCGTTGAGGTTGTCAAAATTGCCAACTCATGTTTCTACCAGCAAAACGTGGCCCGTCCACATGGGTTTGCAAAGGGTGTCCTTTGTTCATCGGTCTAGAAAGTGCAGGAATCAAAAGACGGCAGGATCACAATGGCTTCATTCCCCAAACAGGGGATCCCTCCACCATTTGTAATCCTACCTATTGTTCAAAGGATCCATGATCCTTAGCCCTAATTACTATTGTTCAAATACAACCCATCATTGTTCAACAAAAAACATCATAACCAAACAACCAAACTTAAAAAATGGGCTCCGGCTACGTCTAGAAATGTCCTTCATCGCCCATCCATGCAGCTTACACCTTGGCTGCATCACCATCTCCTCCAGCTCCAGTATCCTTCGCATGATCCTTGCTACTGCCACCAGCCTCGATTGCCAGGACCTCTTCAGCCTCTTCTTCATCCTCCAACTCAGCCAGCCTAGCCTTCCAGCCCTCCATGTCCCAGTTGCTCCTGTCAAAGGCAGGATCCTGAGCTTCTTGGGCCATCTGCAGCTTGGTCTTATACATGGCAATGGCAGCGGAGACTTTAGCATCCTGTGTGATCTCGTGCTTCTCATAATCAGCATTGATCTGAGCTGCAACTATCTGAGTTTTGGCATCATTGAGATCCTTTTCGAGGGAGGCAATCTTGTGATCCTTGAGCACCGCCACTTTTTGGAGGTCAGAGTATTTCTCCTCAAGCTCTTCAACATTCCCAACATAGTCCTCGATTTCGGCAAATTTCTGCAAAGAAGACAATGTAAAGTTAGGATCACATGATCCTCAAGAGGATAGGATAACTAAGCTAAGTCAGTGATCCTTACATCTACGAAGTACTCGAGGAACTGATGGCGGATCAGAGGCAAGCCTTCTAGGTTGTCAGCTTCAGAGGTCTTCCTTTTCTTTCCACCTCTTCCCTTTGAGGTGGTTGCCTTGGGGATTACGACAGAGGGGCTAGCAGCAGACTTTTTCTTTGAGGATCGGACAGTGTCAAGATCAGTGACACTGAATTTGGAGGCAGATTTTGAAGATTTCCCAGCACCTACATACCCAAAACAGATAAGTATCCTTATCCTATTTCTATTTAGCTATTTATTTGAACATTTAACTATACAAAAAACAGGATACTTACTCGACATAGTGACAGAACCTGAGGATACTTCCTGAGAATCCTGGGTGTTTGTTTTAAATGATCTTTTTGTAGGATCAAGTCTCCGGAAAGCGGCGAGCCTTTCCTTTGTTGCAGGTGTTGTGATGAGGTGTGCGACAGTAATAGCTGCAAGATAGAAATAAAAGAACGTTAGTGATCCTTAAACAAAAACAAGGTCATTCGGTGATCCTTCTCAGGATCCTCTATCCTACCATGGGTGCTCCATTTCCTTGGCAGATCCTTTCCATCAGGGAGAGAATCCCTTCTGACAAAGAAGAATCTCCGTTTCCAGTTAGTATCATTCTTAGTGGCTTTGAAGATGGGGTATTCTTCACCAGGTTTACGCTTGAGTAGATATCGGTGGGATCCAAATGTTACGAGGTCATACATCTCAGCAAACTCCGATATTCCCAGATCAATTCCTTCATGTTCGATGATCCTTTCAAGGGTATATAAGACCCTCCAGATCATTGGCATCGCTTGAATGTAGGAGATGCCGGTGAGGGAGAAGAAAGACTGGGTGAATTCAGGGAAAGGATATGAGTATCCTATTGTGAATGGTGTGACCGGGAAAGCTACCCATGTTTCAGAAATATAATCACTTAGAACGGTGGGATCAAATGGTTTAAAATCGGTATTTTCCGGAAAACAATGGCGGATTCTGTCTATTTGTGGATCAGTGAAGCAGCATCTTTCTTTCGCTGAATCTTTGATGATCCCCTGGCTCTTAAGAGGACTGTCTTTTGTGTGATCCTTAGCCGGAGAGGATCTTAGCATCATCTTGGTCATAATGGTAGAGAAGAAGATGAACAGAGAAAGAAAACGTAAAGGGAGAAGAGGAAGAGAGATACCTGCCTGATCTTCGGATGTGGATTTAAAGGGAGTTTCTCTTGAATTTAAATGCGAATTGATCCCTATCCATAACTTTAATTTATAATGATGGTTTTGCAGGATAGTCACCTCAATGACGTCATGCTCGTAACGGCTAGTCCGACTCCAACGGCTAGTTATCCGTTGATTTGTTACGGATAAGAACAAAAATACAACTCGTTTATTTACATAATTACTCCTTATATTTTGGGGGCAATTGTTAGGGAAGGATTTTTTAAGAATCAGTGATCCTCAATTACTGTTGGGTTTAGTGATCCTCGCTTCTGTCAGAATTGGTGATCCTCAGAAGTGTTGCAGGATCAGGATCATGGATCATCTTAAGGATCCTTATACTAACGATTATCTACTTTGAATATGATGTTGTTTTGCAGGAGTACGAGCTTGGACTTGGTCTTGGCGATATTCCTGGAGAATATTCCATATTTATTTTGCACGTGCATGGCTGAAATGGACGTTGTGGAGGTCGTGGGGGACTTGCACCAATTGCGGAATGTTTGTTAGCTTAGATATTTCTCATTTTTAAAAGGGGTAGCGAGCTAAATAGAAAACACTTGGCTATTTTTGGCTAAACACACACTCTTGCAACTGCTCTCACCAGCTCTCGATAAATTCACTTGGCGATTACACACTTTCTTACACAATACACTATAGTGATCCTTGTAATTAGCTCGCTATCATCCGAAGTTGTAATATATTTCTTGTTTAATTTGAGTTGGTGATCGGTAGTTTCCATCACCCGAGGTTTTTTATGCCGGAGATCATTCATTGATCAAGGGCTTTTTCCTCGTATAAATCTTTGTGTCACTTGTTCATTACATTTCAGAGTGATCCTTAGTGTTGTTCATTGATTCAAGCATCATACCTCACAACAGAAAGTTTGGTTGCATTATCAATGCTTGATTTTTGACCAAAACATCAGGTGACTCTTAATACCTGCTTAAATCTTAGCACCCTGAAGAACATTTAAAGAAAGTATCTTCTTAGCATACAACACTACATTCTCTAATAAAACGGAAAAGCAGAGATACAAATTACATTCTCATCAATGAAGATGAGATCCATCTTGTAACCCTGATTCCATTTTCGAATAATTCTCGCCTTCATGTTCCCCATATCCTTCCCAGGATTCAAATCGTTAACAAAACTAAGATTATTACTGTCAACTGATATTGACATGCTTCTAATTCGGAATTCGGATTGTGATTAAATTTCAAATTTCAAAATCAGAGAAGATGAAAGCGTGATGAAATATGAAGAGGGAAATGAGAAGAAAAACCTTATATAAGAAGGATGATTGACAGGAGTTTCTGAGTGACATGCATTAATTACTAATTACTTATTCCCATGCATATTTGAATTTGAATTTCCCGGTAATTAGCGTTAAACATCTGTTGATCTAAAAGCATTACGGAAGATAACAACAAATGTTGCTGCTAAGTATACGTTTGCCAAAGGAACCAGCTGCTACTTTCTTGTAGATGGGCAGTGGTTTGCCCTTTGGAATGTGGGCCAGACCTTTAACATTTGAAAATACACAAGGCACTGGTTTGATAGAACATTAAATGTATTTTAAAGTGATTTATATATTAGGCTTTATGATGTAATAATGACATAAGAAAAACATTGTTGGACAGCATCTCCTGCTGACACATCAGCTTTTCTTATGTCATTGGGATTTCTCCTTTTATAGAAAGTATAGATAGATAAAAGCCCAATACCGTATGTCTTGTAACGTAATTAGAATTTGAACTATCTCATAACTGATCGAAAAGTGACAACTTTGGCATTAATCGGTGGTTGGGTGCTTTAATCGTTCGCAACCACCCTTAACAGTTTATAAGACCCTTTGAAAAAATACACAATACTTATTAAAAACATTTAACTAATTAATGATTAAATATTTGAAATATATTTTAATAAAACTAATTAGTTATACTTATGAGTAACTGAGTATCATCAATATCGTCAATACTTTTTAGGTGTTTGCACATACTTGTGAGTACATTTTCGCACATAATTATAAACAAAATTGGATGACGAGCCTAGCGCGAGCTCGATCTCGCCTAAACTCGAGTACATCTCGTTTAATTTATGAGAGATTAATCTCGAGATCAGCTGAGTTTGAGCTTTATTTTTAAAACTCGAGCTTGACTCGTGAGTTGTAAAGCTTGAACTCGTCTCAGTCTCGGCTCATTTCGTTTATTATTTACGACTTATTTTATTTATATATACATTTATAAGTATTTTTTATATATGTTTAAAATTATAAATTTTATATATAACATAATATTATTTATTAGGCTAGGAGTTGGCCAGAAAGTCCAAATTTCCTAAAAAGTGTAAAAAGTAATAAAACACCATAATGTCAACCATAAAACACACCAAAAACCCACAAATAATATGATGAAGATTACTAAAACATCATGTATGTGGGTTTTGTGTTGTGTTTTAGATGTTAAGGCTCTGATTATGGAATAACAAATATTATTGTGTTTTATGTTGTTTAGCATTTTGTATTTTATATTCATAGTTATACGATGGTGTGTTTGAAGTTTTTATGGACTATTAGAGTTTGAATATGGTGTTTTAGTAATATTCATTCTATTATTTGTGAGTTTTAGGTGTGTTTTATGCCTGAAATTATTGTGTTTTATGACTTTTTACACTTTTTATGAAACTTGGACTTTCTACCCGAACCTCACCCTATTTATTAATACTATTATAACTTTGTATGTTAATAGTTATTATCCAAATCTTATATTTCATTCCAATCACCAGGGCAAATTACATAAGGATAGCAGGTAGACGAGCAACAAATTGTGCCGCCATCCCCACCTGAATAGAAAACCCTAATCTACTAAAAACAAAGTCCCGCCCCTGAGGGGTCGAAAAGTTGTTGTGGACCACACGCTGAACTCTAGCCAAGAACAGAACCGCCTTCGGCGCCAAGGAGCCGAACGTGTCAAACGTCAGTGGACAAAGGCATGCCGATTCTCCTCACAAGCTTTCACGTGCTTTTCCACCTTCTTTGACTTTGCTTTCAGTACCGCTTGCCCCGCCACAAACCCATTTTCCCGGAACCCGGCTAGGGGGATACACCTGTGAGATCGACACAAGCATGTTTCCCGCCCTCCCAACCAAAAACTAGCACTCGAGCTCAATGACTTAATTTTAGGCACAAGCTCGTTTAAACTCGGCTCGATTCAAGCTTTTAACAAGCCGATCTCGAATAACTCACGAATATCTCAACTCGCCGATAGCGACCTCGAGGATGATAACCAGTGTTTGATGCAAAAACACACACACACACACAAGAAGACAGTAAGTAAAAGTTTTCATAAACTAATATTATACATCAAGATGATACGAGAGATAGGTTTCATCAGAAAGTTTGGTGCAAGAAAGCATGCAACTTTCTCAACATGCTGGCGATGTTCCAGCAGCAGCATCTAGCAAAGTTCATCCTAACATACTCTGATAACAACACATCTCCAAACACCAACCCAATATATATAAACACACACTATACACACCACAACACACACACACACTTCACTTAACTTCACTCCACTTAACTTATTTACAGTCATGGAAAGCCCAAGATTAAAAACTACCCAAAAGGTTGTTAATTAATATTATCATCTATATAAGTTCATCTTCCATTTGCTTCTTTCTTTCATCTTCAAGATCTACTCGTCTAACACGTTTTCGCACCGTTTTTTATTGTTAAAAGTGTGTGAAGAACACTTGCTACACTAGTGATCATGTTCGTTCGCCAACAAGACATGCGAAATCTCTCTCCACTTCGCTTCCTATTAAAGCAAAACCTTCGGTACAAGTTTTTAATTGCGTACTAAAAATAACGAAACCCTGTAAGATATTGTGTATTATTATCAACTATTTATATTAGTATATTAGTACACTATATGATAAATCATAACTGATATATTTTCTCTAATATGTCGAGTTTTATTTTTTTATTGTTAATGACATTAAAAGGTTGATTTAGTTGCAGGGTCTCCCGACGAAGGCATCAGTAAAAGAAAACATGAAACCTGTGGATTTCAAACTACAAACAATGGCAAAAGAAAACACCAAATCTATGGAAGTTAAGCTCCAAACCAAAGAAAGAGCAGTTAAACGTGCTTTCTTTAACTACTCGGTTAGTTCAAGCGACGGTGTATAAACATCTAGCAACACTATTTTTGTTTCTAAATATTACAAAACACTAAATTACTACTATAACAAAAACAACAAACCTTAAATCGTTTAATTTTTTATAACAGGTTCACATTTTTTTAAATTTTATACTTCTTACACATGTATAGATATGCATTGATTTTCTAAGCGCGTAGACGGGTTATATACAGGTAGCAACAAAGCTCTATCTAATGGAGCAACAAAAGAGACAAATAGAGAGGATACAAAAGGCATGTATAACTAAAACATCTGTCTCTTTTGTGAATTTGCAACCTTAATAGATATTGACATTTTTATTGATTACAAAACCGAAACTGGAACCAGATAATCGAGGAAGAAGAAGTCCGAATGTTAAGAAAGGAAATGATCCCACGAGCTCAGTTGATGCCATTATTTGATCGGCCTTTCGTTCCACGAAGGTTGCCACTAAATCTAAAACAAAATATATTGATTGATATGTGTTCTTGCAGTTAGTTAATGCTTATTTTTTGCAGATCTACAACTCCAACGAAAGTTGCGAAAAAGACAATTTCACAAGAAAAGCAAAGAAACAGCTTTTCGAGCACACGGGAATTTTACGGTTTCAGAGAAAATGAAGCACATTGATCACAATCTACATTGATCATGTATAGAACAAGCCAACTAAAACTCATGTTTGTTGGAGTGTTAACCATTGATGAGGTGCTTAGACTTATAGAAGTGTGTTTTTTTATGTCTGAAGAACTGAACTTAAGTAGGATGTTGAATAAAGTGTTAGGTTGTGGGCTGAAAAGAACCTTATTTTTGACAGTTTGGTTTGTTTATGTAATCATGTGTTGGTTTTGAATGGAAACTTATGGATTTTTTCATCTCTCTTTATTCCACATTCAGCTATTTATTTAATTATCCGTCTAAAGACAAAATTATTTGATGCTACAACAAGAAATTTTATTTATTCAAATTTATATATATGTGCGACAAAATAATTACTTAGATTGGAAAAAGTCCAAATTTAAAAGGTGAATCCCAGAATGACCTATGGCCGAGTTATAAGCCCGGTCAACAGCTCTGTTCGGCTTAGCTCGGATTGTTTTAGTTTTAGTATTCTTTTTTTAATATACAAATAACATATTATAGAAAATTGGTTATTATTTGCAGGTATTTAAGAGTGCAATTAGATATATGTGGCGTATTTGAGAGTTGATTAGGATGCTAATAAACTTATGAGAAAGTATAATGTACTTCACGGCTTAACGTACGTTAACGTACGCGACCAAAACATAACATGCGTGATTAATATAGATAACATGCGTGATTACATTTTGATCAACTTAACGTGCGTGATTATTGCTCACATGCGTGATTATCACAAAACAAACTGATCCATGCGTTATTAACTGTTCCATGTGTGATTATAGCCCTGATCTGATGGTTACGATTGTCGCGTACGTGAAGTATGATAAGGGCTTTTGTATGTTAACCGCTCTCTAAACTTATATTGTAATTTGTTGAGATTTGAAACTTATTTTGTATTTAAACTTGATTTTGGCTTGTAATATAGTAGGTTAAACTAATTTTGGATATGTCCTTGTGAACTATTGAATGATATCTAATATTTATTTTTAAATTCGAGCTTACACGGGCCGAGCGAAGCCGGCTTGGTTAAAAACCAAGCCAAGCTCGAGCTAAGATTTTCAGCTTTTCAAATCCAAGCCGGCTCGGTTTATAATCGAGTCAAGCCCAAGCTTACTCTGTCTCGGATCTTTCCTCACTTAAAATTGTTGATGTTGGCTATCCACCCAAGTTTTTCTGGGTTTCCAGACCTTAAATTCGCAATTATGCCACCAAAAATGTGAAGTATTGAGTGAAATTTTGTAGATTTAAACTTGAGAAATGGCTCAGGACACTCCTTATGATCACGCGCACAAATTATCCATCTATTATCAGTTTAACTGATTCTAATGATTTGATAAAATCATGCATAAGGACACCATAAGAAGATATCAAATAGAAAGCAAATAGCGATAAAGATGTAAACGGCACATTTATAAATGGACAAAAACAAGAGTTCAATTACAAGCTACAGTTTCAAACGAAACGAGTCTATATACGTCAAAAATCGAGTCTGTATAGTTCAAACTACCTACATCTTAAACATCATTTCATATTATTGACCTAATAAACATAATTGAGAGTGACGGTTTCAACATCCTCACGACATGTAATTCGGTCCTCGTTACCTTTACGCTTTCACATTGGGCAGTAGCATAAGCACCAGCGCCTGAAATACATCATAGTTACTACAACGTGGAATGCTTAAACAGATCATACATATGCACATAGTGTGTGTGTGAGAGAGTGTGTACTATAGGATATATACCTATGGAGTACTGTAAATTGAATGTTGAGCTTCTATTCACACTTGATTGAGCGGTATATGTGTCGGACAAAGAACAGGGCAGCACGGAAACCAACCATCCCAAGCATGAGAAAGAAACCATAGCAGATGCAAGCCATGTAACCAAAGAAAAACGATGTTTGCATGAATCCCGACATGTCAGAGCGCTCATAGTAGTAGTACAAGCAATAACCAAAGATGAAAACACCCGTTGAACCACCACATAGAAAAGACCTGAAAACATATTACAAAACAAGTCAACTCTTGCACCAAAAGTCAAGTATTCAAAATGAGATGATATTGATAATTCATAATTCATAATACATAGTTACATACCTCCACCACCATTCATGATCTTCAGCAGCAAGTTGGAAATACGTCAACGCGACAGTGATAAAGGCAGTAACGATGAGGAGGATGATAAAAACAATAAATAAAATACTGTAAATGGTGTAAATCCTGTGGCCCCACACGCTAGCAAAGATGTAGTAAAGCTCGATGTAGATCGCACTGAACGGAAGGAAACCCGCCATGGCCATTTGCGGGACGGTTTTGCGGTACCAAGGCAAAGGCGGGATCTCTCTCGGATACTTCGTGGTGCGTACAGGCGCCTGAAACTCAGCTTTGCTGTTCTTTCCAGCAATACCCCCCAATACTAGCAATGGTGATGTCACCAACGTCCATATCAAAACAATCACAACGATTGTACCAAAAGGCAGTGCGGCAGTAGCAGTATAAGCGATCGCAACAGTGTTTAGAAAGCAGAAGGTAAGAAAGAGGGGTCCGCAAAACAGGCAGCCAGTCAACAGCAAGTTTCTCACCTGTTTGATAACATTATACTATAAATATGCTATTTTGTCAACATCAAACAACTTTAGCCCTCGACTTTAATAATAAACAACTTTAGCCCCACAACTTTAATAATGACATGTTTAGCCCCTCAACTTTAATAAATAAAATGTTTAGCCCCTTAACTAAAACATCAAACAACTCTCGTGATTTGCTTGTTTTATCTACATTTCGAACCCGCTGCGGTGCACGTGTGGTAACCCACTAGTAAATTATTAATTTTGATTAAAGTTATTAAATATGTTGAATAACAATGTAACATACCCAGTTAGTTCCTTCTAGTTGGTGATAAAACGAGGCTGCAGTGTAGCCAGCAATACCAGACGTAAGTGCGTATATGACCACCAGTGCTGTAAACAGAGCTCCTCGATTGTATGGATAAAATACGCCAACAAGAGCTAGAATAAATATAAAAAGTGCACTGAGAGAACAAAAATGTAATCAATGTTAAGGCGTTAACAATTAATTATTAATCCAATGAATAAAACATTAAAATGAAATAATTAGTTTAAAAACGTTTTACTTACAGAGCAAATAGCTGGCTACCGGAACCTAGGGCTGCAGCAAACAGCGATTTGTACTTCGGATACCGGAAAACGTCACCGTGAATGTACTTCCACCCGGTTTCCTCTTGGTCATCAGCTGCCTCCTCATCATGAGCATACCTTTTTGCAAATCGATAGTAAATATAAGAGTAAAGTACACGGACGGCCCTTGTGGTTTACGAAAATTTTGGATTTGGACCCTAGCTTTCCAAAAGTACACGAATGGTCCAGGTGGTTTACACTTTGTAACACATTTAGTCCCCAACTTTGCCAAAAATCACATGGATGATCCCTGTGGTTTGCAATTTGTAATGCATTTAGTCCATAACTTGGACCTGCTGAAACCTTTGGATTTGTTGGTTGGGGACTAAATGGTTACAAAGTGCAAACCACAGGGACCATGAGACCATCCGTATACTTCTGAAAAACTAGGAAGTAACCAAATCCAAAATTTTGATAAACCACAGGGACCGCTCGTGTACTTTACTCTAAATATAATCAATGGAAAACAAGAAAAGGGGTGTTTAAACTCTAAAATATACAAATTTAACTACTTACTTAACAAAGTCGTTCTTAAGGACTCGCATAAGAATGGTGGCAAGGAAACCAGTTAAGAGAATAACCGTCACACATGAGTTAATAATCGAAAACCAGTGGATCTCGAGATGATGCGGTTGAGAAGAAGACTGCGCGTATTTCTCCATCCTACTTTCATAAGGAATATTTGTTTCTTTCCACCTCACCGTGTACATAAACTCGACCTCAACTTCCTTGTCTTCGGTGAGATCCACTACAGCACTAGGATCGGCTTTTGCGTTTATCTCTATCACACGATCGTTATTGTAGTGGATCTCAAAGTGAAGATGTTTAAACAGGTAATACTTTTCTTCACTAGGGTCAGTTTTGTCTTTTTCAACTTTTCCGAGAAAGCCCCAGAAAGGTAAGTCGTCATAGTACATTTGGAAATAATAATCTTTTGTAACAGCGCTTCGGAATTTGGATACTTCTTCCTTTGTTAGTGTTTTTTTGCAAACGATTTCGGAGTCCTTTTCGACCATGAAGTCAAGCTTATAAGGAGCACTGACTAAACGATCTCCATTCAGTACTTCACCAAGAGCTTCAGATTTCTCCTTTAAGTGAGCTACAAACAACGATAAGGTGAATATACATATACTAAACAAAAGATAATAAATAATAAAGGAATGAAAGATTGAAGGCAAACGCACACACCTGGCAAACAGAAAGGCAGATCATAAAAACGGTATGTTTCACTGTAGAAGATGGAAAATAAATGAAATGAGTTTTCAAAGCAGACGTATAAAATAAATAAGCTGCAACAAGCTGAAGATCCTATGGTTTACACAACATATGAAAAATCAAAAATTTGGAAAACTAAACCTATTCTCTTCCTAACAATCCTAAAAGATATTCTTTTTGGCATGTCAAATTTCCCCATGAAAATCTTCTAATACAATGCCACCACTTAGGGGTGTTCAGGGTCTTATTTAATAAAAATTCTGGGACAAACTGTTAACTACATTACTACAGCTTTAGGAAACAACAAATCAAACCGGCCCGGTTGGGTGGGTTGGCCAGACCAGCCAGTTTTACCAGTTTAGGGGTTTAACAGTTCGTTTTGGCGGTGTGACGGTTCAAACCAATTTGTTTTTTCAAAATCATTAGTTTGTATTTAAAAAAATGGCAAAGATGGTTCATGATTATATTTATAATACGTATACATCGGTAAATATTCTATAAATGGAAAAAATACATAAGTAACAAAGGTTAAACGACCAGTTCGGTTTACAAAGCCGAATCCATGTTCCAAACCGTTTATACCGCCAAAACCGGGAGCTGTTTGGATCTCAAACAGACCAATCTAGCTTTGTTTCTTCAGTTTGGGCGGTTCAATCAGTTTCAACGGTCTACAAACACCCGTACCACCACTTGCAAAAAAGCCACTCAACTTAAGATATCATCTCATTCCACATATACACACTCTCGAAAACCAGACCGAAATCCATCCTATCCCCTGCCCATTAACCTTTTTCCAACTTCCACTAGCAGCACAAACTTCAATTCACCTACCAAACTCACAAATCTTATCAACCAGCTTAGATTTCACATTGTAACTATACCTAAATCTAAATTCAGAGCTAACACATACACAAATTATAACTATACCTAAACCTAACCTCACCTAAAACATCATCCAACAACCCGAACCAACCGCAATTGAAACAACTTCAACTTAACCAACACAAAACCCTAACGACCACAAAAAAACACCCTAGATCCAGTCATCCAAACCATAATTCTACCAAATCAGATCCACAATTCATAACTAACACTAAAAGTAACCAAATGTACAACAAATTAAGATAATATCGATCAATTCAAACCTAGGGTTATGAAATGGGCCGACTTTGTTGGCGTATAACGGCACTTCATCTCCAGGTTTGTATTTGTGATCTGATCGGACTGAGTTGACGGAAAGTGCCGCTAGCAGCGCCATCAGTAGCCACCGTATGACCGTCACCGGCATTTTGCTGCAGATCTTTGAGGTGTGATATGGTGAGTGTGTTGGTAGATCTAATGTTTAGATGTGTGTGAGGTTGTTTATATTTGTTTAGGGGGTTTTGTGTGTGTTGGAAAGATGGTGAGAAGTTACGTAAGTGGTCCTTACTTGTCTAGTTGCTAACTAGGGTTGTAAACGAATCGAACGACTTGTTCGTGTTCGTTCGTTAAGAAAATAAATGTGTTCACGAATGGTTCATAAACACTTACCGAACGAGATTTTATGTCCGTGTTCGTTCATTAGGGAAATGAGCGTGTTCGCAAACGGTTCACGAACACAAATAAATTTGTCGAACGCGACGAAGGATAAAGGTAGATGGCCTAGAGAGTAGCACTGGAACTTAAATCCCTTATTGTGGAACGGAGGTCGATCGTATTCGCCGATGTAAATGATGAGAAAGGAAAGGGAAACGATTCATAAACAAGGTAAAAGTGAGTTTCCTAGTTTAATTGTTAGGGTAATAAAATAAAAATAAAAAGTTTAACAATATAAAAATTATAGATAAAATATATGAAAGTACAAAAATTCTTTAATTAAAACATAAACAAATGAATATAAACGAACGCAAATGAACGAATGCTCACGAACACCTTACCGAACGTTCACGAACACAATCGAACGAACGAGACCTCTGTTCATGTTCGTTCATTTAATTAATCGAACGAAATTTCTTGTTCATGTTCGTTCGTTTATTAAACGAACGAACATAAACGAACTTCCCGCCGAACGGTTCACGAACTGTTCGCTGAACGTTCAGTTCGTTTACAGCCTTATTGCTAATAATACACACTGTTAGCTAATGTCTGTGCTAAAATTAAGACTAAATTACAACTTTTGTCCTTTGTCTATATACTATTTTTGCATACGGTGTTCTTTGGAGTAAAACTTGTCAAGTTCTGTATGTTCTTTGAGGCTAACCTAGTTATATTTTTTGGTTAAGTATGATCATGTGCCTTATACATGAGGGCATTCTTGTCATTTCACTTCTATATGAACTATTGTGTAAAGCAATTTATGGCATGTTTGGATGAGCTTTTCCATTTCTCTTTATTGACTTTTTAACCTCCTTATCTCTTTTTTGGAAAAGTCACAACCAAGAGACTTTTTCATTTCTCCTTTTCAATGTCTAAAAAGTTCAATTTCACCTTATTACCCAAACACCATTTCACAAAAACTCCTTTTGCCAATGATCTCTAGATCAAGTGGTGGAGGGTTTGCATTTCTCTTGAGAGATGCAGGTTCGACTCACAATTGGTGCAGAGTGAGGCACTGGTGGGCAATGATAGGAGACCCAGGGAAACCTGAGTTGGATCCTTGAGCCAAACGGGTTTTACCGGTAATTTCACTGTCGTGCCTACGGGCGGGTGGGTTAAAGGGTTTTCCCCGGAATTGGTGGTGGACTCGGGTTACTCTCGGAGTACTCCGTTTGTTCAGTGGGTGCCCCGAGAATGCTCGGGATTGAGTTTGTTGGCCGTTCAAAAAAAACAAAAAAAAAACTCCTTTTTCAAAAAGTCAATAAGTCATAAGGAGGTAAATTAAGCTCATCCTATCCAAACAAGGCCTTATATTAAAAAAAAACAACTATGTACACTCCCTCTTAGAGCATTCACAATGATGACCTTAAAAATTATGTGAGTGAGTTTAGTTATATTATAAGGAATGGTTGTTAGTGTTTTTGAGTGGTTGTGAGTAGAAGAGAGAGAAAATATATAGGAAAGTTACCGTTCATCTGTAAATATATGTGAAAAATCTAGAGAAAGAAAACTTAATAAATTTTTTAATATTTTTAGAAATGGTTATGAGTGGAGGAGAGAAAAAGTTAATGATAAAGGTATAAAAAATATTGTTTAATTGCAAAGAGAGAGAAAAAGTAGTTATTTTTAATGTAAATATATAGATATTGATAAGGAATTCACTGTGAATGTAATCTCCCATCTCTCACTCTTTTCTCTCTCTGTATCACACGCTAAACCTTAACAGAGGTTAGGGTTTGATGAAGATTTTGGGTTAGTGTTGCGGGATGGGATTGCGGTTGTAGGGTTAGTGCGATGGGGATGGGATTGCTGCTGTAGGGTTAGTGATAGCTGAAGATACACATCCGGAGACGGACCTTCCTCGTAAGGGACGGACCGAATCACAACCGGACGAACATTCTGAATACCTCCATTCTGTAAGCCACCGAGGACGGATCACCAAACAAGTGCGTCCAGACGGATGACATCATCTCAGTTGACTAGTATAAATACCCATCCAAGTACAAGCCAAGTACGATTTCCTGAACCTTCGTCCTACTTTCCCTCTCTACTTTCTCTCTTTATCAAATACTTATCCTCACGACGGAGGGTGGTCGCAGAGGGGCCCTCCCATCTCTGAGGCGAGCCTAACGGTTTTCTCTTTTGCAGGTTCAGGTCCTTGATCCCATCCCAAGGTCCTAATTCAGATCTCAGGCTCCGGGCTCTGATTTCTGGATCTTCAGTAGCTAAGTGTTGTTGACAGGTGGGGTTAGGGGTCGAGGGTGGTCCAGCGTTAGGGGTTGGTGGTGGTCGAAAGATGGGGGGAAGGGCAGGGGGTCAATTAGGCTTGGTAGTGGCAGATTATGGATGTTATCAGGTAAGGTTGGTGGCAAGTGGTGGTCGCAGGTCATCTTCAAAGCGCTAGAGTCGGGCTTCTCTGGTCTAATCATCTTCTAAGGCTTTTGCAAAGGGAAATAAGGGGTGGCAGGTCATAAAAGGACATTTTTGGTTTTTTTTTTGGGATAAGTTTACAGAAATGTAACTTTAAAAATAGCTTCTTAGTATTACTTTTCTTTCTTTAACCCAATAGCCATGAGTTTGAGTTTCATGAACCAAATTCTGATTGTTCATAAAAATGATAGAGAACTGGTAGAGAGAGAAGGAAATGGGTTTTTAAAGAGAGATTGGAATGAATATATATTTTGTGTGGATGGTGATGGTGGAGACGGTGGGTGGCGGGCGGCGGTGTAGGTTGCAATGGTGGTATGTGGATGGTGATTGTGGTTATTTGTTTTCTAAAAAAAATATCTATAAGTTAGGAAGGGAAAAGACAATAATACCTTTGGGTGACTAGATTTAACTAAAAAATTAACTGGGTTAGGCTCAAAGTACAAAACTCGTCAAGTTTTGCAAGATTTTGAAACATTAAGTACAAAACTAGTCAAGTTTTGCGCCAAAGAACACCGCCTGAAAAATGATGTTAACATAAAGAAAAAACTTATAATTTACTCCTAAAATTTATCTATTGCTAACTTTATGAGACTCAAAATTGCAGCACTCTTGTGAGGATAAAGATATGGTATATGAAGGGGTATGGTCCTGAACGACGTGCGCGGGTATGCGAACACACGGGACCATACCAATAACACAAAACTCCCAAGAGAAGCTACACCCAGATCCATGTGACCAATCAGGTCATGACAAGGCCTGTCCCGACACTCGTCATGATGGAGAAATGGTGCAGGGAGCAGATTGTACGAAAGGACACCACGAGGCACCAATCGCAGATCCCCAGACGTTGCCCCACGTTATCATAAAAATGGCTGACGACAGGCCCGACCCATAGTACAAGGAGACGCTAACATGGAACCAAAAAGGACGCGCCCCGTCAGCCCTAATTCTGCAATTGTCGTTGTCCTTCTAGGGGAGACCAAACAGATATTCCTCACAATGGACAGCTCGATAAGTGAAGCTCGTGCTCGGCTCGTTTATTACCTATTAATTAATGTATTAAATAAAAATAACATAAATAATAGACTCGTTGAGGCTTGCGAGCTCGATAAGTGAAGCTCAGACTCGTTTACTAAACAAGCTTATTTTTACCTTCGGGCTCGGCTCATAAACAATTTTAATTAAGCTCGGCTCGGCTCATTTACTAGACAACTTTAAATTAGGGGTAAATGTTGTTAAGTATTAATAAAAACTAATAGTAGTATACTAAAGCTTGATAAGGCTTGACGAGTCTGCCGAGCGTCACAAACCAGGCTCGAGCCTGGGCTCGATAAGTAAACGATTAATTAAGCTCGGCTCGGCTCATTTACTAGACAACTTTAAATTAGGGGTAAATGTTGTTAAATATTAATAAAAACTAATAGTAGTATACTAAAGCTTGATAAGGCTTGACGAGTCTGCCGAGCGTCACAAGCCAGGCTCGAGCCTGGGCTCGATAAGTAAACGAGCTTTATTTTAGGTTCGGGCTCGATAAGGCTCCGCTCATTTTGAGTTTTTTCTCGAGCGATCTCGAGTAGCTCGTGAGCCGCTCGGCTTGTTTGCACCCCTATGTGTGTGTTTAAGATATATCTATGTGTGTTATATTATTACAATATCTAATTATGATGTATATAACAAGTTTTTCAAAATGTCGGTCTTATACTTTTATATCATATTTTACATTTTTTGTTATATTTTATGAATGTAACATTTTATACAAGTAAGTAATATTCAACTTATCTTTGTGGTTCCTTGAAAGTTCTTTATATGTATCAAGGCCACCATTAAACGGTATAACAGGTCTATATTTTATTGTATGGGACAAGGTTTTAACCGTATTGTGATTGTCCAAGCTTGTACATTATGAGTAATTTTGGTTTGAGTGCAGCAAAGAAATAATAGAAATAGGCAAGTATATGTAAAGGCAACTACTCAAAAGAGGAAAATGATATTAAACAAAAGACATAAAATGTTAATACAAAAACATAAAAAATCAATATAATTTAAGTTTATTAGTTTTATTCAAAATGTAAAAATATAAATGAATTAAAACGTATATGCCAAAAAAAAAAAAAAAAAAAAAAAAGAAAGAATGTCATGTGACCGTGACATAGATATCACATAAATGCATAACATGCATGAGTTTAGTAAGCATAAAAACTTATACAAAATCCTTGATATAGTAAAAACAAATTAACCATGCATAAACAAAATTTACAACAAAATAGGGATTAAAATGACAATGTAAAAACTTAAAGAGGAACTAACGAAAGTAATATTTTTATGTGTGATGTTTCTCTCTATTATAGTCATGTTAAAGATCATTATGTGAGATCATGGACATGCAACATTAAACACAAGATCATTGCCATGTTACATTGAAAATCACATCTTGTACGAATAAAGTCTTACATTGTGTGTGAACATGATGATACATTTATCATGATTTAAACAAACACATTCATATGTAATTAATTTAGAAAAGCAACATGTGTAGTGGTGGAGCTTGACCAAAAGTTTTGGGGGTGAAAAGTTATGGGACCCAATTTATATATTATATAAATATTTAAGCAAAACAATTTGGGGCGATCCTTTATAATTTTAAAATTTTTGGACAGAAATTTTATACTTCTAACTCGGGTATCAACTAAGCTACGCCCCTGAATACGTTGCTATTGATTTGGATGTAGAACATCAATTATAGAAGTCTAACATTGTGTGTTAACACGATGATACTAAAAAGTCGAAGGTAAAAAAAACTATAAACATGAAAAATATGTTGATAAAAAATACAATAAAAAGTATGACGCGAATGCATGAAATAGTAGATATTATGCGATTTGTTGCAGCGTACTACACTGATTTAGAAAAATAGAGACGTTTGATGATGATTCACGTGTGAAAAGCTAATATCCCATACACTGTCATGCAGCATTGGCGTTTAAGTTTGTATTAATCGAAAAGAGTCATACATGATTTAATTTTCACCTATACCTATATTGTTTACAGAGGTATAAGACATCTAGACTCGTAATTTTCTTTCCTAGAAATAAATAGTATTTATTTGTATGGTACAAGGTCTTAACAATATTGTCTTAACTCGTAGGTTATGGCTTATTTTCAGGGTTGTAAACGAACTAAATATTCAGCAAACAGTTCGTGAACCGTTCGGCGGGAAGTTCGTTTATATTCGTTCGGGGGGCGATCCTTTATAATTTTAAAATGTTTGGACGAAAAATCATAAATTTTATACTTCTAACCGAAACATTGGGGGGGGGGGGGTGTGCACCCCCGTGTATCAACTAAGCTACGCCCCTGAATACGTGGCTATTGATTTGGATGTAGAACATCAATTATAGAAGTCTTACATTGTGTGTTAACACGATTATACTAAAAAGTCGAAGGTAAAAAAAACTATAAACATGAATAATATGTTGATAAAAAATACAATAGAAAAGTATGACACGAATGCACGAAATAGTAGATATTATGCGATTTGTTGCAGCGTACTACACTGATTTAGAAAAATACAGACGTTTGATGATGATTCACGTGTGAAAAGCTAATATCCAATACACTGTGGTGCAGCATTAGCGTTTAAGTTTGTATTAATCGAAAAGAGTCATACATGATTAAGTTTTCACCTATACCTATATTGTTCACAGAGGTATAAGACATCTAGACTTGTAATTTTCTTTCCTAGAAATTAATAGGATTTATTTGTATGGTACAAGGTCTTAACCATATTGTCTTAACTCGTAGATTATGGTTATTTTTAGAGTTGTAAACAAACTGAATGTTCAGTGAACAGTTCGTGAACCATTCGGCGGGAAGTCCGTTTATGTTC
Organism: Helianthus tuberosus; assembly: GCA_030545235.1. Taxonomy (NCBI): domain Eukaryota; kingdom Viridiplantae; phylum Streptophyta; class Magnoliopsida; order Asterales; family Asteraceae; genus Helianthus; species Helianthus tuberosus. The sequence goes on along the minus strand of CM060371.1, from coordinate 84,686,074 downwards.
GTTCCGGGGGGGGGGGGGGGGGGCAATCCTTTATAATTTTAAAATTTTTGAACGAAAAATCAAAATTTTTATACTTATAATCGAAACATTGGGGGGGGGGGGGGTGCACCCCCGGGTATCAACTAAGCTACGCCCCTAAATGCGTGGCTATTCATTTGGATGTGGAACATCAATTATAAAAGTCTTACATTGTGTGTTAACACGATGTTACTAAGAAGTCAAAGGTATAAAAACTATAAACATGAATTATATGTTGATAAAAATACAATAAAAAATATGATGCGAATGCACGAAGTAGTAGATATTAAGCGATTTGTTGCAGCGTACTACACTGATTTAGAAAAATAGAGGCGTTTGATGATTATTCACGTGTGAAAAGCTAATATCCAATACACTATCGTGCAGCATTAGTGTTTAAGTTTGTATTAATAGAAAAGAGTCATACATGATTAAGTTTTCACCTATACCTATATTGTTCACAAAGTTATAAGACATCTAGACTCGTAATTTTCTGTAACACACCGAAAATACAAATTCTTATAATACAATTATGTGGTGAATAAATAAGAAAAATAAACTAACTAGGAATGACATTAACCTAGTTAGATGATGACTTGTGAGTAGTTAAAGAGTTAAAACAAATAAAAACGAAAGTTGAGGGGCCAAAAGTGTTTAAATGGAAACTAATATTAATAAAACAAAAAAATTAAACTCAAAACACACTTGTGTTTTGTTGCTGGAAATCGATAAGAAGCGGGGGGCGATCCCAAGCTCCCCAAAACCCTAGTTCTTATCAAAACCTCCAATTTGAAGGTTCAAATCAAGTCCAAAACGAAAATCGAGCATAGATTAGTGATCCCCATTGCAAGGAGATCATAAGGTATGTAAAATTTGACAAAAATTCTCTACTTGAAATTCTCATGAATTTAGAGAATTCGAAATCTGATGATGCATGTGTGATTTGTAGATGAAATAGGAACATTAAAATGTCTAGGAGTAAACCCTAGACAAGTTGTCGCCACCCCCGATCCCTGAGTCCCGGGAACGGGCGGCCGCGAGCCAGTTACGGTGGTATCGCAATGTTTGTCTAATTTCGCAGCGGAATTTTTCATCAGGACCGTAGTTAGGAAATGTTTATCAGAGTAAAACCACCATATTTGATATTAATAATAACATGGGCAAAACCCAAGTTTCTTATTACAATACACTTATAGGGATAAACCCTATTTTATTGAATTTAAAACATCGTTTATTAGGTAACTTTTATAGCCACATTTTTCCCAAGCCTTCAGTGCTCTCCAGCTGGCTTTTTATTAATTGGCTGTCACATTGGGTTACCTGAAACGCGTTTTAAAAACATTTGTCAGTCGGAAATACTGGTGAGTAAATCTCAGTTTAACCCTTTGAAAAACATTTGTCAGTCGGAGATTACTCACATTGCTATCTTAGACTTCTTATAAGGGTTTCCTGGATATAATCTATAATTTATACAAATGTACATTGGTTAGTATCATAACCCTTTGAAAATATTAATGATACCCTCCCCGAGACGGCATTCCAACAACTACGTCGGGCAGAACCACGACAGTTGTTACGGAACCCTAAATCAATCGGGCAGCGTAACTATTACGAAACTAGGGTTATAATACTTACAACGGAGCAGAACCTCGCTAATTAGGGGTATAATACCCAAATATTATGCCTAATACTTCAGAATTCGTTTAGAAAGAAAAGATGTGAGCGACGGAAAATGAAACCCGATGGCCTTCTTATATAGGTGCTGAATTCGACTCTCACGCGGCCCGCGTAAGAGTAGCCATAAGGCTACACGGCCCGCGTCAACATGTAGCTGATCCCGGTCACCAAGTAGACCCGCCACGATGTCGACACGTGTCAGCCTCTGATGTCTCCGCGTTTTGATGATCTCTCGCGGCCCGCGTCAATGTAAGCTTAAGTTTACGCGGCCCGCTTGAACTAAAGAATTCAGCGGAGTCAGATTCCAGCCTTGATACCGCCCGCGTGAAAGCTTGGGGTGGGTCTACGCGGCCCGCCTCAACTCAATATTTCATGTTTTTCATTTATTTTAAATGTTATAACATACTTGGGGCTTGGTTTTCACATACGGGGTGTAACATAAGACATATTGAGACATTCTACAAAATACTAGAGTGTCAGAAATATTATAAGGGTGTTGGTTTTACCGAGGGTTGTTACATCCTCCCCACCTTGTTTTAGAGCTCGTCCTCGAGATCTACTGAAACAAATGCGGGTATTTCCTTTGCATTTCTGGTTCAAGCTCCCATGTGTACTCAGGTCCTCTTTTGGAGTCCCACTTTACTTTGACTAGAACTAGTCTCTTGTGTTTGAGATTCTTGACTTTCCTGTCTTCAATTTGTAGAGGCCTTTCTACAAACTTGAGTTGTTCATTTACCTCTATATCCTTAAGATGTACTATTAATGATTCATCAGCTAAACACTTCTTAAGATTAGATACATGAAACACATCATGTATCCCTGCCATTTCCTCTGGCAGTTGTAGCTGATAGGCTACAGGTCCTATTTTTCTAATAATTTCAAAAGGTCCAACATACCTGGGACTTAACTTTCCCCTTTTTATGAATCTTACTATTCCTTTCCAAGGAGAGACTTTTAATAATACTTTATCTCCTATTTGAAACTCCAATGGTTTTCGCCTTTTATCAGCATAACTTTTCTGTCTATCGCGTGCTGCTTTCAGTCGTTCCTTGACTTGAATAATCTTGTCGGTTGTTTCTTGCACAATCTCCGGTCCAGATAGTTGCTTTTCCCCAATTTCTGCCCAACAGACTGGGGTTCAACAGTTTCTTCCATAAAGTGCTTCGAATGGTGCAGCGTTGATACTTGTGTGATAACTATTATTATAAGAAAATTCTATTAAAGGTAAGTGATCGTCCCAATTACCTCCAAAATCAATTACACAAGATCTAAGCATATCTTCCATTGTCTGAATTGTCCTTTCGCTCTATCCATCCGTTTGAGGATGATAAGCTGTGCTCAATTTTAACTTGGTTCCCATTGCCTTTTGGAAACTTGACCAAAAATGAGAGGTAAATTGGCTATCCCTATCAGAAACAATTGATAAAGGAATGCCATGTAAAGAAACAATTTCATTTACATACAATTTAGCTAATTGTTCCATACTAATTGTTTCCTTCATTGGTAAGAAATGAGCTGACTTGGTTAGTCTATCTACAATCACCCAGATTGTATCATTACCTTTCCTTGTTTTGGGTAATTTAGTAACAAAATCCGTTGTTATAAATTCCCATTTCCACACCGGCATTTCTAATTGCTGTAACAAACCTGAGGGTTTCTGGTGTTCAGCTTTAACTTGTGAGCAAGTTAAACATTTAGAAACATAGGCTGCTATGTCTTTCTTCATTCCTATCCACCAGAAATTTTTCCTTAAATCCTGGTACATTTTATCACTTCCTGGATGCATCGTATACTTAGACTTATGGGCTTCTTCTAATATACGATGACATAGATTTCCTAATTTAGGTATCCATATTCTCTTTTTATGGAATCTCCAAATTCCATCTGTTCCTTGTTCCAATTCTTTTAGCATACCTTTTAGCTTTTCAATATCTTCCTTGATTACTGATTCTTGTGCTTCTCTTATCTGATCATTTAAATCTACTTGTAGATTTAATTTAAGAGAACGTACCCTTTTTGGCTTTTCATGATACTTTCGGCTTAAAGCATCTGCTACTACGTTTGCTTTTCCTTCATGATACTGGATATCACAATCATAGTCACTAAGCATCTCCATCCAGCGTCTTTGTCTCATATTCAACTCCTTTTGTTTGAAAATATACCTTAAACTCTTATGATCAGTGAATATGGTAAACTTACTACCATAAAGGTAATGTCTCCAAATCTTAAGAGCAAAAATTATGGCTCCTAATTCTAAATCATGAGTTTAATAATTCTCTTCATGACTCTTAAGTTGTCTAGATGCGTAAGCTATAACCTTTTGTCGTTGCATTAATACACATCCATAACCTAATTTAGAAGCATCACAATAGACTACAAAGTCTTCAGTTCCTTCTGGTAATGCTAATATAGGTGTATGGGTTAATCTTTGCTTAAGAATTCTAAAGGCTTCTTCTTGTTTTAATCCCCATTCAAACTTAACAGATTTACAGGTTAACTTAGTTAAAGGAATGGCTATTCTAGAAAAATCTTGAATAAACCTTCTATAATAACCAGCCAATCCTAAGAAACTTCTAACCTCGGTTGGTGACTCAGGGGTTTTCCATTTAGTAATTGCCTCGATTTTTGTTGGATCTACATGAATTCCTTCATGATTGACTAAATGTCCAAGGAATTGTACCTGTTCTAACCAAAATTCGCACTTTGAAAACTTAGCATAAAGTTTTTCCTTTCTTAATAAACTTAAAAGTGCGTGCAAATGCTTTGTATGATCCTCTTTATTCTTAGAATAAATTAGAATATCATCTATGAAGACAATTATGAATTTATCCAAATATGGCTTACATATTCGGTTCATCATGTCCATAAATGCAGCTGGGGCATTGGTTAAACCAAATGGCATGACAGTAAATTCATAATGGCCATACCTCGTTCTGAAAGCGGTTTTAGGAATGTCCTCTTCCTGTACCTTTAACTGATGATATCCTGACCTTAAATCGATTTTTGAGAAAAATCGAGCTCCTTGTAGTTGATCAAACAGACATCGATTCTCGGTAATGGGTACCGATTCTTAATCGTGACTTTGTTTAATTCACGGTAGTCAATGCACATACGCATTGATCCGTCCTTCTTTTTAACGAATAATATCGGCGCTCCACATGGCGACGAACTCGGTTGTATAAATCCTTTTTCTAGTAATTCGTCCAATTGCTTCTTCAGTTCTTACATTTCAGCGGGTGCCAAATGGTAGGGTGCTTTGGCAATTGGTGCTGTTCCGGGTAGTAGATGAATCCTGAATTCAACTTCTCTGTCTGGAGGTAGTCCTGGTAATTCTTCTGGAAAGACATCTGAAAATTGAGATACTACTGGAATGTCTTTTAGTTCTTTTCCTTTAGTGTTAGTGATTATAGAAATCAAATACACTATAGAACCTTTTCTTATAGAACTTGCAGTTTTCATCACAGAGATGAATTTAGTGGATCTAGAGAGTTTACCTCCTTTAATTGTGATCGTTTTACCTTTCGGTGAATTTACTTGTATTGACTTTTGATCACATAAAATACTGGCTTTATTGGCTATTAACCAATCCATTCCTAAAACAACATCGAATCCTGCCAGATTCATGGGATAAAGATTTGCCCTAAATGTTTGGTTTAAAATTTCTATTCTTGCTCCCTGCAAGATTTCAGAAATCCTAACGGTTTCTCCATTGGCTGTCTCTACTAAGCATTCTAGTGGTAGTTTAGTTAATGACTGATTTAGAATTTTGAAAAATGATGTATTAATAAAACTTTGGTTTGCATCAGAGTCAAATAATACTTTAGCAAAGATATCATTAACTAAAAACGTACCAGCTATAACATCTGGAATCATCTTAGCTTCATCTGCAGTTAGAACAAATGCTCTAGCATTTTTAGTATTCTTGTTGTTTGTAGCTGGAGCTAATTTCGGACAGTTTGGCCTGATATGACCTTTTTCTCCACAGTTGTAGCATAATCCATTACTGGGTTTCCTCTTGCAATTTTCTTCCTTGTGTCCTGGCATCTTGCAATAATTGCAGAGAGTGGAGCATTTTCCCGAATGCTTTTTCTTGCAGACATTGCAGTATGGTGCAGAAGTAGAACCCATATTCCTACGACTATAATTTCCAGAACGAAATTCTTGAGTGAGCCTTTGGGTTAGGTTTCTCCTCTGGTCTTCTTCTCTAGTACGGATTAATTCATCTGTCAAGGTATTTGCTAGTTCTACAGCTTCTTCTATAGTTTGAGGTCTAGCTGCCTTGACTATGTGTCTAATCTCCCCAATTAATCCCCAAATATAACGGGAAATTAACACTGGTTCTGGTGAAGCAAGAGTTGACACTATTCTAGCATATTCGAAGAATATTTTAGTATATCCCTTACTATCCACACCAGTCATCCTAAGGCTTAGGAATTTGTTTGCTATCTGTTCATTTTCATTGGGTGGGCAGAATTTCCTTTCTACCTTGTTCTTAAATTCTTCCCATTCCATATTGTAGGTTCTATCACTTCCTCTTGATTGGAGGATAGTGTTCCACCATTCTAGTGCTGCATTCTTAAACAGATTAGAAGCAAACATTATCTTATCTTCTTCAGCACACTTGCTTATTCTTAAGACTGCCTCAGTCTTTTCTATCCAGCGTAAGGTTGCAATGGCCCCTTCGTTGCCTGAGAATTCCATTGGTTTACAAGACCAGAATTCTTTATATGAACAACCATAAGGCATGGTTCTTCTTCTTTTGGGAATGGGCATTTGAAGTATTGGTCCATTGTTCACGTTGTGTTCTGGTTCACTTGGTCGTTTACTGCTATACTTACTTTTATTATCAGCATCCTTAACAGTTTGAAGAATAAATGGCATTGCATCTATAATTCCTTGTGCTACTATGTGTTGGATAGCACTATTATCCACTTGATTGTTATTGTTATTGATGCTTGGATTCTCATTAACCACGTTAATGTTACTCTGGTTATCATTATTCAGATTTCCTTGATTTCCTTCGTCGGCCATCTGAATTTTAAACATTTACCCCATATTAATATCACAACATAATATAGTTAATCACATGATACGCAATCTAGCCAAAAACGTCGATCATTGCGACTTGTACTCTATTTTCATATACTATGCGTCTATTACACACTAGTACTGAAATAAAGATTACAATACCAACAGAAAGAAAATTACACTAATAGTATTATGCATCCGTACACACATAATTTTTATTTTATTTTTATTATATTTTATTTTATTATTACTACCGTTTCCTTCATTCTCACATTCACGGATATGGATTTATCCAAAAATCCATATTGCGTTCATCGTATTTCCATACGAGAGGCTCTCCCACCTGACGCATTCTCTCACTGCTTTCTAAAATTTCCTCCCCAAAAGTCCTAAGTTCTTGAACGTTTTCTGCACTCATTGGGGGTGCAGGTTCTAGGACTGGGTTTGGAATCTGGGGTGCGGGTTCCTGATATGGGGGTGAAGGTGCCTGAAATCGGTAAGGATCTTCTAAGATCTCCCTAATATATTCATCATGGTAATAGGGATCTAAAGGGTCCATACCTTGGTAGGCTCCTATGTTCTGTATGGGTGTGTCTTCATGAATAGGGTATCGTTGCACAAAGTCCCTATTATTATCCCACCAGGGGTCATAATTTGGGTCTAGAGGGTTTGGTGCAGGTACCCTAGGGATTTCTTCTAGGTTAAAATCATGCATCTCCACTTGGTTGTCAAGATTTTCTATCTCCATGGGTTGTTCTGGGTTTTGTGGTTGTGGGGCTACTAGTTGTTCCAGACTCGGGTCAACAGCAGTTGTAGCTAGGATATGGAAATTAGCTAGGCTTCTATTAAGCATATCCTGGTTATTAGCATCAGTTCAACGCTTAGCAGCTGCTAGAACTCTTTGCTGTTGCAACTTTCGCATTCTCTTCCTACGAACAAAGGCTTCCTTACTGAACCATCCTCGTTTCTTATGAGGGAATGGCTCTTCTGACTGAGCTCTAAAAGCAAACACTCCTTCTTCCTGATCAGCAGAATACCCAGAAAGGGCAGGCTGTGATGAGGTACCTGCACTCTTAGGTGAATCAGACAACTGACGACTCATGTCTGAGGGTCCTTGATCACTCATACTGTAAACTAACAAATAGTCAAATAACACATAACAAATAAATACAATTATGCATTTATTTCTGAAATTTATTTCCTAACACAAAATTTAGAATTTAAGTGTCAGCAGAACACTTCTTTGGCTTAGACCAGTGGCTAGTCTCTGATACCACCTTCTGTCGCCACCCCCAATCCCTGAGTCCCGGGAACGGGCGGCCGCGAGCCAGTTACGGTGGTATCGCAATGTTTGTCTAATTTGGCAGCGGAATTTTTCATCAGGACCGTAGTTAGGAAATGTTTATCAGAGTAAAACCACCATATTTGATATTAATAATAACATGGGCAAAACCCAAGTTTCTTATTACAATACACTTATAGGGATAAACCCTATTTTATTGAATTTAAAACATCGTTTATTAGGTAACTTTTATAGCCACATTTTTCCCAAGCCTTCAGTGCTCTCCAGGTGGCTTTTTATTAATTGGCTGTCACATTAGGTTACCTGAAGCGCGTTTTAAAAACATTTGTCAGTCGGAAATACTGGTGAGTAAATCTCAGTTTAATCAAGAAACATTTTATCAATTGAAACAGTATTGAGAGCGATCACATTGTTTATGTCTACACAATTACTCCATTTGGTACTATCAATCCACTGACTTGTGGGTCATATTACCGATTGGCTAACTCATTGTCCAATGGTAACGTACTGTCAACCTTGACTTACTACTCACAGTGTAGTAAATTTTGTATACAAAACCCCAACATACCGGCAGTAATTGAAGAACTACAAAGACTCAATCACCGCTTAATCGCATTGTAAAATAATTAAGGTTTTGTAAAAACTGTTAACAAAAAGGAGATTACTCACATTGCTATCTTAGACTTCTTATAAGGGTTTCCTGGATATAATCTATAATTTATACAAATGTACATTGGTTAGTATCATAACCCTTTGAAAATATTAATGATACCCTCCCCGAGACGGCATTCCAACAACTACGTCGGGCAGAACCACGACAGTTGTTACGGAACCCTAAATCAATCGGGCAGCGTAACTATTACGAAACTAGGGTTATAATACTTACAACGGAGCAGAACCTCGCTAATTAGGGGTATAATACCCAAATATTATGCCTAATACTTCAGAATTCGTTTAGAAAGAAAAGATGTGAGCGACGGAAAATGAAACCCGATGGCCTTCTTATATAGGTGCTGAATTCGACTCTCACGCGGCCCGCGTAAGAGTAGCCATAAGGCTACGCGACCCGCGTCAACATGTGGTCAATGTGTAGCTGATCCCGGTCACCAAGTAGACCCGCCACGATGTCGACACGTGTCAGCCTCTGATGTCTCCGCGTTTTGATGATCTCTCGCGGCCCGCGTCAATGTAAGCTTAAGCTTACGCGGCCCGCTTGAACTAAAGAATTCAGCGAAGTCAGATTCCAGCCTTGATACCTCCCGCGTGAAAGCTTGGGGTGGGTCTACGTGGCCCGCCTCAACTCAATATTTCATGTTTTTCATTTATTTTAAATGTTATAACATACTTGGGGCTTGGTTTTCACATACGGGGTGTAACATAAGACATATTGAGACATTCTACAATATACTAGAGTGTCAGAAATATTATAAGGGTGTTGGTTTTACCGAGGGTTGTTACACAAGTACATGTTGAAATCATGCCAAAGTCTAGTGAAATCCATGGCCACCATTGTAGGTGATTAGTGGGTTATATAGAACTTGATGAACATTAGGGTTTTGAATGATATTCTAGTGTAATTTGATTCATAGAAACTGATTTCTGAAAAATTTGATGTTTGATTCTATATGTGATAGCTCGATTGATGTTAATTTTGGCTAAGCGACAAGCCATGAACTTGAATATAAAAGATATAAAATCCTGCCCTTTAAGTGTTTGTAGAAATGCCTCAAAGAAGGCTCGAAACTGAAATTTTAAAGTTAAAACGCATAATTGTGATGTTTTGGCAAATTATGCGATATGTGATTGAAAAGGGTTCTAAACGCGTCATGATTGAACTCTATAGGAAAAGATACCGGAGCGTCGAGTGGACAAGTCGGTGGCGATTTGCGTTTGAAGGGCGTGCACTAAAGGTATGTAACTCGACTCGTTACATTGAGTAGTTGATAGCTTGAATGTGTGTAATTGCGTTGTGGAATAAAGGTAGTGTTGATTAAAGTGACAATGTTTGTCACTTGAAATAATAGGATAAGAATTGATTAGAAGTCGTTTGGTAGTCATCATAATGGAGGATTCCGTAGATGAGCCAAGTGAGTCGAATAAGGATGTAATAAGTAGTGTTAGAGCTATTTAATATTTAACATAGGCGGTAACAATCACGAGAGCACGAAGCCATGAGATTGGTAATGAAGTGCCGGTGATAATAAGCCCCGGAAGTTGGGTAAAAAGCTCCATATGTTTACTAATAAGAAGGTAGTAAAATGAGTGTAACTAGAATGGGTCGAATAATTGCGTATTGATTTTTAGTCGATCGGTCCGTAAACTCAATTTTCGATATGGTAATCATTATAGACGCGTCGGTAATTAAATTACAGTCGTGTAGGAAAAAGAATCACCTAAAACGGACTTACGAGTCAAAAGTTATGGTCAATTGAAGTTGAAAATCTGAATTTCCGGAGCTGGCAGCAAATGCAGGTCAAAAACCTGAATCTGCTGGAAAACCATTCCCCCCGTGCCACGTGACAGGACCGCATGGATCCGGCGCGACACGCGAGGTCTGTCGCGCCACGCGAAGACCCGTCGCGCCACGCGACAGGGTCAAATTTAATTTTATTTTATTTTTTTATGATTCAATGCTTGGAACTTGTTTATACACTTCATATAAATGTCAAAACTAACATCTGAGGTGGTTTTGACCTTAGGTGACAAAGGGGACTTTCCGGATGGCGATCAAGCAACATTTTGAAGAACCGAACACGAACCTATCAAGCTTCCGCGTGGATTTAATCTATGTTTAAACTATGTTTTTGGGATGTAAACAAATTAACAATTGTGTCTTGAATGTTTTTAACTAAGTGGTTAGATGTTGTAAATTGATCACTTAAAACTTTAAATTTTGTACCAGTGGTCAAATTAATCACTTTATTATCTAAAATCATGAATATGTAATTAAATCCATATGAAATTAGACGGTTGTTACAAGTTGGTAATCAGAGCTCAAGGTTGTCAACAAAGTGTTCGGTTCAAGCTTGATTGATCATCCGGTAAGAATTAATTATTTATGTTAGTCGATTTTATTTTATGTAAGAAACAAGATGTAAATCAATGTGCATGGGAAGAGCGTGTTAACGCACTCAAACCCGAAAAGTGCACTAAAGGCGAACGGTTAAAGCAAGTTACGAACTTGGCTAAACCAAAGCAAATAGAGTTATGTTATAAATGAGATGTTTAATAATTGATGTAAACATTTCAGTTTCAAGATGTCGGAAGGAAACGATGATGATCCGGTGCCGACAAGCACCGAACAAATGAAAGAGTTAATTGCCGAAGAAGTGGGAAAGGCAATTGAGGGTAGTCTATCCGGGTTTATAGACAAAATTCAAAACACGGTATTATCATTAGTGGAGGAACGAGTCAAAAGGTTGGAAGATAGTGTCAACCTTATGAAAGAGAAATCGGGAGAACGTAAAGGATGTTCGTACAAAGAGTTTATGGCGTGTAAACCGCCAATCTACAACGGGGAGGTTGACCCGATAATTTGCCAAAGATGGCTAAGTGACGTCGAAGGGGTGTTTGAAAGGACCCACTGTGACGTAAGTGATTTTGTTGCTTACGGAACGGGTCAGTTGAGGGGTCAAGCCAAGGATTGGTGGGATAACAAAAAGAAGGAGATAGGAGCCGAAGCGGCGAGAGTCATGACATGGGATGAGTTTAAGGTGCCATTCCTTAAACATCATAGTCCCAAGGCGGTTATCAACAGAATCAAGTAGGGATGGCAACAAAACCCGAACCCGATGGGAAAACCCGATACCCGAAACATACGGGACGGGTATGGGGTCGGGTAATCGGGTATGGGACCGGGTATGGGATTTGTTTTAAAATTTTGGGACGGGTATGGGATTTGGTTTTATACCCGTTTACCCGACCCGATTACCCGATTATATATACCCGTTTACCCGATTCTATATACCCGTTAACCCGTAAAATATTCCATATAAATTATAATTTATAAATATGTATTTTTTTATAAATTATAATGTATTACATATTTAGTCCCAAATCCCAAAAAAGTAATTCCCGCCCATTTATAGAGATATATTTACTTACCTTAGTTACCCAAATCCCAAAAAAAAATCACTCCCCCAAAAATCGCCTTTTCATCTTCTCCTGCAAGCCACCAAGTGAGGAAGGCACCAGCCACCAAGCGACGACATCAGACTCCGTTCTCTTCTCTGAGCAACGAAGATCGGTAACCATCTTCTTCTCTTTATTTGATAATTTGTACATAACTATCTTCTTCACTGAGTTAATCATCCGACATTTAAACCCTTGATTCGCTTGCTACTTGTATAGTTTTTCTTTTCTTTTCTTCTAGCACTTAGTTAGTGGAGTTCATATGCTTTTGTTATGTATTTTATTTCCATTACTAGAAGTTAGGAGCAGTTGGTGGAAATCTTGGTGTTGTATTTCTCTATTTTAGCATTCAAGCTTTTTTTTTTTTTTTTTGAAATGCAGAGAAGAATTATTAGTAAAAAGTGTTGTTTTTAAGTTATACTTCGTGGGTTAAAACCTTATCCTATGCTAAATCAAACCTGGAGACTGAATGGTGTATCTATATCTTAGTTTAAATTTAACGTTGCCCTATGAACTAGCTCAGTAAGTTTGTATCTCAGGTTGTTCACACCCTCTATCAGCCCTATAGGTTTGTTTGAGTGGTGAATCTACATGACTGCATCTCAAATAAATTGTGATATTTTGAGCTTTGGTTTAGAAAAATGAATTCTAATTGATGGTAGTAGGCTACTAGCCTATGATTTTTATCACGTTCCAGCCTTTTGTATTGGTTTCAAACTCGGCATACATTGATTTTTACTCGTTGATATCCGATGGTTATACCCGATACCCGAAACCCGCAAGCATACCCGAAACCCGTGGGTATGCCCGACACCCGATGGGTAATTACCCGTCCCATACCCGACGGGTTTTGGGCCGGGTATGGGGTTGGGATTAGCAATACCCGCCCCATACCCATCCCATTGCCATCCCTAGAATCAAGGAAGAATTCATCCAGTTAAGACAAAAGGGCGAAACAATCGATAAGATCACGGGCATCTTTATGGATAAGCTGAGATTCTGTGACGAGTTAGTCACCACTGAAGAGCAGAAGATATACTACTATTACAACATGCTGAGTGCTGAATACCGAGAGTTCATGACTCCCTCAAAGTATGAAACCCTCACGAAAATTATCAACACCGCCCGGGAGCGGGAAATTGAGTTGAAGAAACAAGTTGAAAGGGGCGAGCGAAGGGCACATGATGTGAATCCAATCCCTACAAAGAAAGCTCGAACTGTGGAATCGGGAAAGAAAGTGGATGCTAAAGGCGGGTCGCCAAGTTGTAAAGTGTGTGGCAAAGGGCACAAGGGAGAGTGCCGTTTCAAAGACAAACCGTGCCCCATATGTGGTAAAACGGGGCACACGGCGTCTCTATGCCGGGTAAAATCTCGGTTTGCTACAAATGTTATCAACCCGGCCACAAAAAGTCCGAATGCCCAGATTTGGTTGGAAAGAGAGACACTAAAGAGTCTCCAACGGAAGCTCCAGAGGCGAAGGCTAGGTCCTTCCAACTTACAGCAGTTGAAGCAAAGACAGAACCCGATGTGGTCTCAGGTATATTCGCAATAAACTCGATCCCCGCACGTGTATTATTTGATACGGGTGCGAATAAATCCTTTATTTCACATGGATTTATTCGACATCCTTCATTTGTATTGACAAAATTACCTATGCCTTTAGAGGTTGAAATAGGAGATAACAAAAGTTTCATAGTATGTGATGTCTGTCAAAGCTGCAAATTAAGTATCGATGATGAGGAATACTTGATAGATCTAATCCCGATGTCTATGGGGGAGTTTCAAGTGGTTGTAGGGATGGATTGGCTATCTCGACATCACGCAAAGGGCGTGTGTTTTCGTAAGGAGATAAAGCTAACATCTCCGAGCGAAAAACACGTCACAATCTATGGCGAAAGGGAGGCAATCCCATAATATGCTCGATGATAAAAGCTCACAAGCTCATGAGGCATGGATGTAAAGCATTTATGATATACGCGAATGAGCCCGAGAAAGAATTACCGAAGATTGGAGACGTACCCGTGGTACGTGACTTTGAAGATGTATTTCCGGATGATTTACCGGGAATGTCGCCCGAGCGGGAGGTAGAGTTCGGAATTGAATTAGTTCCGGGCACGAAACCCGTAGCAAAAGCACCATACCGACTTGCACCATCGGAATTACAAGAATTAATGTCGCAGATTCAAGACCTGCTCGATAAAGGATTCATAAGGCCGAGTGTGTCTCCTTGGGGCGCGCCCGTGCTATTCGTGAAAAAGAAAGACGGGAGCATGCGAATGTGTATCGATTACCGGGAGTTAAATAAACTCACGGTAAAGAATCGATACCCGCTTCCGAGAATAGACGACCTATTCGACCAATTACAAGGTGCGAACTGGTTTTCAAAAATTGACCTTAGATCGGGGTATCATCAACTAAGGGTCAGGAAGGAAGATGTACCGAAGACGGCTTTCCGCATGAGATACGGACATTACGAGTTCCTCGTAATGTCATTCGGGCTGACCAATGCACCCGCGGCCTTCATGGATCTCATGAACCGGGTTTGAAAGCCGATGCTGGATAAATCGGTAATCGTGTTTATTGACGATATTCTGGTATACTCGAAAGGTGAAGCAGAACATGCGCGCCACTTACAAGAGGTGTTAGAGACGCTCAGGCAAGAAAGGTTATACGCGAAATTCTCAAAATGCGCCTTCTGGTTGCGAGAGGTGCAATTCCTTGGCCACATCATAAGCGCCGATGGAATATTGGTAGATCCTTCAAAGATAGAGGCCGTGTCAAAATAGAGCTCTCCGAAGAATCCTTCGGAAATTAGAAGCTTCTTAGGGCTTGCGGGATACTATAGGAGATTCATTCAAGATTTCTCCAAGATTGCGTCACCGCTAACTAAGTTAACCAGGAAGGAGGAGAAATTCATTTGGGGCGTTGAACAAGAAAGAGCGTTCCAAACGCTAAAAGAGAAGTTAACTCAAGCTCCGGTATTAACGTTGCCGGACGGGGTCGAAGACTTGGTGGTTTATTCGGATGCCTCACTATCGGGGCTCGGATGCGTCTTAATGCAACGGGGCAAAGTTATAGCTTATTCCTCGAGGCAACTGAAAATACATGAAAAGAAATATCCCACGCACGACCTCGAATTGGCTGCGGTGGTGTTTGCGTTAAAAATATGGAGGCACTATTTATATGGGGTAAAGTGCACCATATTCACCGATCACAAGAGCTTAAAATATTTCTTCGATCAGAAGGATCTAAATATGCGACAAAGGCGATGGTTAGAAACGGTGAAAGATTTTGACTATGAAATACATTACCACCCCGGAAAGGCAAATGTGGTGGCGGATGCCCTGAGCAGAAAAGCGAATTATGTCCCAATACGAGTAAGGTTGATGCAGCTTGTTGTGACCTCGGGCATACTTGAACGTATCCGAGAAGCGCAAGTAGAAGCCGTGAAAGAGGAGAACTGGAAAAAGGAAAGAATAATCGAACAGTTAAAAGATTTGTCGGATGGAAAGGACGGGTTGAAGACTCGATCCGGAAGAGTATGGGTTCCAAATTCTTGTGGGGTTAAGACGCTTCTACTCGATGAAGCTCATAAATCCCGATATTCTATTCATCCGGGTGCGACCAAGATGTACAATGATCTGAAACAAAATTATTGGTGGCCCGGAATGAAGAGGGATGTAGTAAAATACGTGGAGAAATGCTTGACTTGTTTACAAGTCAAGGCGGACCACCAGAAACCATATGGAAAACTGCAACCCTTGGAGATCTCGGTTTGGAAATGGGAACATATCACTATGGACCTATTGACCAAACTACCTAAAACGATTCGGGGATTCGATGCTATATGGGTGATAGTGGATAGATTAACGAAGAGTGCTCATTTTATTCCTATACGCGAGACATATACTTCGGAAAAGATGTCCGAGGTATATACAAACGAAATAGTGGCACGTCACGGAGTACCGGCATCCATTGTGTCAGATAGAGATACCCGGTTTACTTCAAACTTTTGGAGAGATTTTCAAGAACAAATGGGAACGAAACTTTTCGTTAGCACCGCCTACCATCCTCAGACGGATGGGCAGAGTGAAAGAACAATACAGACGCTAGAGGATATGTTACGGGCATGTATCATTGACTTTGGCGGAAGTTGGGATGTTTATCTACCTTTGGCCAAATTTTCGTATAACAATAGTTACCATTCGAGCATCGGCATGGCACCTTACGAGATGCTATATGGTAGGAAATGTAGAACCCCGGTGTGTTGGGGTGAGGTGGGACCACGTGAATTGGCCCATAAAGATGTTGTCCAAGCCACAAATGAGAAAATTGAAGTGGTACGAGCCCATTTGAAAGCAGCCCAAGATAGACAAAAGTCTTATGCCGATAAAAGACGAAGACCGATTGAATTTCAGATAGGCGACATGGTTATGTTAAAGGTTTCCCCATGGAAGGGCGTTATCAGGTTCAGAAAGAGAGGGAAACTAAGCCCGAGGTTTATTGGGCCATTTAAAATCATTGAGTGGGTGGGCAAGGTAGCCTATCGCCTCGAGCTACCGGAAGAGTTGAGTGGAATACATGGCACGTTTCATGTATCACAGCTACGAAAATGTCTAGCGGAGGAAACGACGTATATCCATTACGATGATATCGAGGTGGATGATAGCCTGAATTATGCGGTAAGGCCATTGGAGATTTTAGATCGAAACGTTAAGCAATTGCGAAATAAACAAATCGATCAAGTCAAGATCAAGTGGGAGCATAGGAAAGGTTCGGACACTACATGGGAGTCCGAAGAAGAGATGCGACATCTCTACCCTACACTATTCGGTATGTACTCTGGTTTCGGGGACGAAACCCTTTTTAAGGGGGGTGGACTTGTAACACCCCGAAAATACAAATTCTTATAATACAATTATGTGGTGAATAAATAAGAAAAATAAACTAACTAGGAATGACATTAACCTAGTTAGATGATGACTTGTGAGTAATTAAAGAGTTAAAACAAATAAAAACGAAAGTTGAGGGGCTAAAAGTGTTTAAATGGAAACTAAAATTAATAAAACAAAAAAATTAAACTCAAAACACACATGTGTTTTGTTGCTGGAAATCAATCAGAAGTAGGGGGCGATCCCAAGCTCCCCAAAACCCTAGTTCTTATCAAAACCTCCAATTTGAAGGTTCAAATCAAGTCCAAAACGAAAATCGAGCATAGATTAGTGATCCCCATTTCAAGGAGATCATAAGGTATGTAAAATTTGACAAAAATTCTCTACTTGAAATTCTCATGAATTTAGAGAATTCGAAATCTGATGATGCATGTGTGATTTGTAGATGAAATAGGAACATTAAAATGTCTAGGAGTAAACCCTAGACAAGTACATGTTGAAATCATGCCAAATTCTAGTGAAATCCATGGCCACCATTGTAGGTGATTAGTGGGTTATATAGAACTTGATGAACACTAGGGTTTTGAATGACTTTCTAGTGTAATTTGATTCATAGAAACTGATTTCTGAAAAAATTGATGTTCGATTCTATATGTGATAGCTCGATTGATGTTAATTTTGGCTAAGCGACAAGCCATGAACTTGAATATAAAAGATATAAAATCCTGCCCTTTAAGTGTTTGTAGAAATGCCTCAAAGAAGGCTCGAAACTGAAATTTTAAAGTTAAAACGCATAATTGTGATGTTTTGGCAAATTATGTGATTGAAAAGAGTTCTAAACGCGTCATGATTGAACTCTATAGGAAAAGATACCGGAGCGTCGAGTGGACAAGTCGGTGGTGATTTGCGTTTGAAGGGCGTGCACTAAAGGTATGTAACTCGACTCGTTACATTGAGTAGTTGATAGCTTGAATGTGTGTAATTGCGTTGTAGAATAAAGGTAGTGTTGATTGAAGTGACAATGTTTGTCACTTGAAATAATAGGATATGAATTGATTAGAAGTCGTTTGGTAGTCATCATAATGGAGGATTCCGTAGATGAGCCAAGTGGGTCGAATAAGGATGTAATAAGTAGTGTTAGAGCTATTTAATATTTAACATAGGCGGTAACAATCACGAGAGCTCGAAGCCATGAGATTGGTAATGAAGTGCCGGTGATAATAAGCCCCAGAAGTTGGGTAAAAAGCGCCATATGTTTACTAATAAGAAGGTAGTAAAATGAGTGTAACTAGAATCAGTCGAATAATTGCGTATTGATTTTTAGTCGATCGGTCCGTAAACTCAATTTTCGATATGGTAATCATTATAGACGTGTCGGTAATTAAATTACAGTCGTGTAGGAAAAAGAATCACCTAAAACGGACTTACGAGTCAAAAGTTATGGTCAATTGAAGTTGAAAATCTGAATTTCCGGAGCTGGCAGCAAATGCAGGTCAAAAACCTGCATCTGCTGGAAAACCATTCCCCCCGCGCCACATGACAGGACCGCATGGATCCGGCGTGACACGCGAGGTCTGTCGCTCCACGCGAAGACCCGTCGCGCCACGCGACAGGGTCAATTTTTTTTTTTTTTTTTATGATTCAATGCTTGGAACTTGTTTATACACTTCATATAAATGTCAAAACTAACATCTGAGGTGGTTTTGACCTTAGGTGACAAAGGGGACTTTCCGGATGGCGATCAAGCAACATTTTGAAGAACTGAACACGAACCTATCAAGCTTCCGCGTGGATTTAATCTATGTTTAAACTATGTTTTTGGGATGTAAACAAATTAACAATTGTGTCTTGAATGTTTTTAACTAAGTGGTTAGATGTTGTAAATTGATCACTTAAAACTTTAAATTTTGTACCAGTGGTCAAATTAATCACTTTATTATCTAAAAACATGAATATGTAATTAAATCCATATGAAATTAGACGGTTGTTACATTTTATTTCATAGAAATAAATACGATTTATTTATATGGTACAAGGTCTTGACCATATTCTCTTAACTCGTAGGATATGGCTTATTTTTAGGGTTGTAAACGAACTACATGTTCAGTGGAGAGTTTGTGAACAGTTCGGCGTGAAGTTCGTTGATGTTCGTTCGGGGGGGGGGGTCCTTTATAATTTTAAAATTTTTGGACGAAAAATCAGAAATTTTATACTTCTAACCCAAACATTTGGGGGGGGGGGGGGGTGCACCCTCGGGTATTAACTAAGCTACACCCTTGAATACGTGGCTATTGATTTGGATGTAGAACATCAATTATAGAAGTCTTACATTGTGTGTTAACACGATGATACTAAAAAGTCGAAGGTAAAAAAAACTCTAAACATGGAATATATGTTGATAAAAAATACAATAAAAAGTATGATGCGAATGCACGAAATAGTAGATATTCTGAGATTTGTTGCAGCGTACTATTCTGAGGTATGTTGATATTCTAGGATTTATTTGTATGGTACAAGGTCTTAACAATATTGTCTTAACTTGTAAGTCATGGCTTATTTTAAGGGTTGTAAACGAACTGAATGTTCAGCGAATAGTCCGTGAACCGTTCGGCGGGAAGTTCGTTTATGTTCGTTCGGGGGGCAATCCTTTATAATTTTAAATTTTTTTGACGAAAAATCAGAAATTTTGTACTTTTAACCGAAACATTGGGAGGGGGGTGTGCACCCCCAGATATCGACTAAGGTACGCCACTGAATACGTTGCTATAGATTTGGATGTAGAACATCAATTATAGAAGTCTTACATTGTGTACACAATGATACTAAAAAGTCGAAGGTAAAAAAAACTATAAACATGAATAATATGTTGATAAAAAATACAACAAAAAAATATGATCCGAATGCACGAAATAGTAGATATTATGCGATTTATTGCAGCGTACTACACTGATTTAGAAAAATAGAGACGTTTGATGATGATTCACGTGTGAAAAGCTAATATCCAATACACTGTCGTGCAACATTAGCGTTTAAGTTTGTATTAATAGAAAAGAGTCATACATGATTAAGTTTTCACCTATACATATGTTGTTCACAAAGGTATAAAACATCTAGACTCGTAATTTTCTTTCCTAGAAATAAACAGGATTTATTTGTATGGTACAAGGTCTTAACAATATTGTCTTAACTCGTAGGTTATGGCTTATTTTTAGGGTTGTAAACGAACTGAATGTTCAATGAACAGTTCGTGAACCGTTCGGCGGGAAGTTCATGTATGTTCGTTCGTGTAACACCCTGAAAACGGGTTTGGTAATCAAACCCCGTTAATACTAAAAGACGGGTAAAATACCGTTTGCGGTAAAAGTAACCCGGAAAATATTAGGATTTAAATCAATAAACCTAATATTAAATAAAACGTGAATAAAAGCTTTTAAGAAAATAAAGTTTACAAGAAGCCCGAGTTAACGGGACTTAAAATAAACTTAGTCATAAATATTCCCGAACGCACCAAGTTAAATAGGAGTGTTTAACCTGGTTAATAAGAGGGAATATGGGTTTAAAATAAGTAGGTTGTAACCTACTTAATAATTAACCAAACATGAGGGACCAAAGTTAGACTATTGAAAAAAAAAGTTAATTTATAAAACAAAAAGAAAATAAAACACCACACACACTAAGTGTGTGCGTGTTCTAATCGATTAGGAGACAAGCTCCATGGGAGCTAACCCTAAACTCAACAAAACCTTCAAATTGGAGGATCAATCGAAGGCCAAATTCAGATTTGAATACATAGAAACGATCACCAAGTCAAGGGGATCGTAAGGTATGTCGAATTTCTAACATTCATGAAGTTGTGAAAATTTGTTAACCTTGCATGATGTGACCTATGCATGAATCATAGAGGCTATGGCCGAATTAATGAAGTGTGATTGCTTAGGAACAAACCCTAAGTAGAAATTTGAAGTAAAATTGCTATGATTTGAATAATTTGATGATTTACCACACTTAGACAAGTGGGTTTTGATTATGTAGAGAAGATGATGATATGCACATGTTTAAGATCATCATATTTGATAGTAGAAACAAGACACTTAAACAATTTGCAAGTTTGAGTATTTGATCATACGTGATAGTGGTTGAATTTTGATGTTAATCTTAGTAAAAATGACTAGTTATGAACTAGTTAGCAAATGTGTAGAATTATGCCCATTAGGTGTTTGTTAAAATGCCTAAATGAGAACTAAAGTGTTGAAATTCGAGTGAAACGCGTAATTGGCTAGCTTGACTAATTACATGAGATATGGGATAAAACGGGTTCTAATCATAATGTTGACTTGCCTTAATCGTGCATATTATATGATTAAAGGTAGTTGACTTTAGAAAGTCGAACTAACCTATGATGAAGTCGAATAGAAGTTTCGACATAAAATCCGTAAGATGAAATAGTCATAATAATGATGACTAATCTAACCGTCTTACGAATTATGATGCTAGTTTGACTCTTGACAAGCTAGATGGAGGCTTGGGGAAAGAAGCGGGTCAAGTAGGTATCATGTGAAAGTTATAAAAAGGTCATGTATGTCATGTGTTGATCGCCTACTCTGGCCAAGTAGGTAGTGAACACATGATACCATGAACTTTTTATGATGGACATGCTTAAATCCGATGTAGTAAGTCGGGGTGAGTCGGACAAATTAAAAAGTACCCAAATGAATCAAATGAGCAAAATATTTGCTAATAATGTAAACGCACAGCCGGGTGACGGAAGCGTATTACATTAGGATAATGAGCCCGAGTGAAGGGACAAGGATTAATGTAAAATGATTAAGATATGAATTGGGAGGGAGTGTACTTACACTCGAACCCGGAGAATGCAAACATGTAAAATGATTTAGATATGCATTGGGAGGGGGTGTACTTACACTCGAACCCGGAGAATGCAAATATGTAAAATGATTAAGATATGCATTAGGAGGGGGTGTACTTACACTCGAACCCGGAGAATGCAAATATGTCTCTTAACGGGCCATTTTTGTAAAACGTCAAACTTGAGGACAAAGTCGGAATATAAAAGTGAAGCGAATTCTTAATGCATACCGGAAGGGTTGCAATAACAACGACTTCGGTAAAACACCCGGTTGATGGGTAAGGATTTAAACACATGCGTAGACCGAGAAACGGGAACTCGGATGGAAAGTTAAAAGACTCGGGTTTTGGAGTCAAGACTTAAAGACGACAAGATGATGTAAATAGAAATTTTGATAAATCATGTTCAACTATTCTAAAGTTGAACGGGTCGAACAAAAAATGAAGTTTGACATCCATAAATGATAAAATTTCATATGAATAAGTCAAACGGGTTGAATATAATATAATGCTAGATGGCATGAGTAAGCGCAAGCTGGATAACGGTAGCGTTAAATGCAAAAGAATAATGAGCCCGGTAATGGGGCATAATCAAATACGAATATGTGTAAACTGGATAACGGTGAGCACAAGATGAACCGACGCATAAATGACGTGAGAAGTCATAAAGTCGGAAAAATTTGTCCGAAAGAAAACAAATGTAGCCTTTGACTACCAAAGTCAAAGGAAATACAAAAGCGAAAATAAATGATTTTGAACTTAAAAAGGGTGCCTTAACGCCATATACATATATAAATGTATATACTTTTGAATAAAGAGTTGAATAAAAGATGATCTACGGGATTATCATAACCTACGAGATTATAAAAGATGCTAAAGTCTACGGGACCAAAAAGACCTTCGGGTCACAAATAGAAAGAAACGAATTGTTGGGGTCTCACCTTAATAATGTAAAAATGGTGAAAATCTAAAGTAATAGCCTACGAGGCTAAGTGAAAGAGCCTACGGGTCAATAGTATAAAACAAGGAATCTGGTTGTAACATCCCACGTAAAAAAATAACGGGAGATGAAGTTAGTAAAAAAAAAGCGATGGGTCTCGCTAAGTTAATTAAATGGGTTAAAAGCGAAGAGATTGTGAAAGGTCTGGTTGACAAAAGTGAAAGATTTCACTAAAATATTTAAACGGGCAAAAATGACAAAAGAATTCACAATTATTTAAATTGTATTACGTCACAAAAATGGGTGAAATCATTACCAAAATGACAACGGAGGGGGATAAACCCTTGGACGTAAATTCCTTGGAATTGTCATGAGTTAAAAAGAAAACGTGAAACTAAAATACAATTTTAGTGAGAAATAATGTTTTAACATATGTGAATATTATGAAACAAATTCGGAAAATGATTAATATCAAGGAATATAGATCCTAACACCGATAGGTGCAAGGCGATACATTCGAAGGAAAGATTTCGATAATGAAAAGTCGAAATAGACTTAAACATGACGTGATGTGATCACGGTTACAAAAGTGATATAGAATACAATCAAGTCGTAACGTGAGTTATGAGATATGAAAATCAGAAAACACGTAAAAGGCCGGGTTGGCAATAAGATATACCCGAAAGACGGGGAATAAGGTGACGGCGACTAATCAGTCTAGCCGGTAAAACCTTTTTAAAGTCGGAATAGTGTTACGACTTATACAGGGCGCCTGTTGAAATAAGATTAGCTTGAAGCAAACATGTTGAAAATAAATACAACCGAGTGATCAGATGACAACTCGGTCAAATAAGTGACTAAAATAAGAAATACACGCTGAAAGTAAGGGCCTACGAGGCCTTACACGTGAAAGGCGCATACGTCATACGCCTTAAAACCAAAAGCACACTACCCTACTTTTCTAGTAAGGTTGTTAATTGCGAGCAATGCTCTAGTAGTTGCCGAAACTAAGTCTGTAAAGTTAAACCTAACGAACTATGTAAGAAAGGTTTCGGGGACGAAACCTCTTTAAGGGGGGTAGACTTGTAACACCCCGAAAACGGGTTTGGTAATCAAACCCCGTTAATACTAAAAGACGGGTAAAATACCGTTTGCAGTAAAAGTAACCCGGAAAATATTAGGATTTAAATCAATAAACCTAATATTAAATAAAACGTGAATAAAAGCTTTTAAGAAAATAAAGTTTACAAGAAGCCCGAGTTAACGGGACTTAAAATAAACTTAGTCATAAATATTCCCGAACGCACCAAGTTAACTAGGAGTGTTTAACCTGGTTAATAAGAGGGAATATGGGTTTAAAATAAGTAGGTTGTAACCTACTTAATAATTAACCAAACATGAGGGACCAAAGTTAGACTATTGAAAAAAAAGTTAATTTATAAAACAAAAAGAAAATAAAACACCACACACACTAAGTGTGTGCGTGTTCTAATCGATCAGGAGACAAGCTCCATGGGAGCTAACCCTAAACTCAACAAAACCTTCAAATTGGAGGATCAATCGAAGGCCAAATTCAGATTTGAATACATAGAAACGATCACCAAGTCAAGGGGATCGTAAGGTATGTCGAATTTCTAACATTCATGAAGTTGTGAAAATTTGTTAACCTTGCATGATGCGACCTATGCATGAATCATAGAGGCTATGGCCGAATTAATGAAGTGTGATTGCTTAGGAACAAACCCTAAGTAGAAATTTGAAGTAAAATTGCTATGATTTGAATAATTTGATGATTTACCACACTTAGACAAGTGGGTTTTGATTATGTAGAGAAGATGATGATATGCACATGTTTAAGATCATCATATTTGATAGTAGAAACAAGACACTTAAACAATTTGCAAGTTTGAGTATTTGATCATACGTGATAGTGGTTGAATTTTGATGTTAATCTTAGTAAAAATGACTAGTTATGAACTAGTTAGCAAATGTGT
This sequence comes from Helianthus tuberosus, assembly GCA_030545235.1. Classification (NCBI taxonomy): domain Eukaryota; kingdom Viridiplantae; phylum Streptophyta; class Magnoliopsida; order Asterales; family Asteraceae; genus Helianthus; species Helianthus tuberosus. Next base: position 84,661,225 of record CM060371.1, on the reverse strand, counting down.
AGAATTATGCCCATTAGGTGTTTGTTAAAATGCCTAAATGAGAACTAAAGTGTTGAAATTCGAGTGAAACGCATAATTGGCTAGCTTGACTAATTACATGAGATATGGGATAAAACGAGTTCAAATCATAATGTTGACTTGCCTTAATCGTGCATATTATATGATTAAAGGTAGTTGACTTTAGAAAGTCGAACTAACCTATGATGAAGTCGAATAGAAGTTTCGACATAAAATCCGTAAGATGAAATAGTCATAATAATGATGACTAATCTAACCGTCTTACGAATTATGATGCTAGTTTGACTATTGACAAGCTAGATGGAGGCTTGGGGAAAGAAGCGGGTCAAACGGATCGTGTACGCGGAAAAGAGCATAATCCGGATACAAGGTAAGTATAGCTTACACTAGTCTTATATTTTAGAGTATTATCTTATCGTATTAATTACAGACAAGATAAATACATAATCGAGAAATGATGTTCCAGCGTGTAGTCGTACGGAACAAGATAATGGAATAAGAAAAGAAACCGTATGATGGTTAAAAAGTAGTTAAATCAGTAATTCGATCATGATATAATCGAATGGAAAATGAGCTTTTGATGGTTACCTAATATGGTAAACCAAAACAAACAATAAGGGTAAAACGGTAATTTGGTCACTCGTTGACAATAACTGTTGGTTTTGAAAGACACTTTGTTACGTAAGCCTTAATAGGCCAAAAAGCGTTAAGAAATGATTTATAATTAAAATGACCGCGCGGTGTAAACCGGGGCGAGTTGTGTAGACGAGATGGTAATAAACTTCATCTCGCCAATATAAGCGGTCATTTAGACCAAACGGGTCAAAAGGTGAAAATATCTCCCTTTGACAATATCGACTAACGGTTTGTCGAGTTGTATGGTTATAGGAATAAATATCGAGTGGATATTTATGTCTCTATTACCTAGCGGCTATCAAAGCAAGGTATTGAAATGGGCCAATATAATGATCCGAGCCAGGTATGCATAATAGAATAACTCTCATTTAAAACATAAGGTTTAATGAGAGTTAAACAGAGTCTAAAATAGATATTGGGTTACTTTGTTAGGTAAATCGAATGTTACAAATGTTGGTCATTGCGTTTGGAAAGCATTTTGACTTTCCAAACAGAATCATAGCTAAAAAGTGGGTTGTGAGTTAAACATGTTTACAAGAGCCCCTCATCATTAATGAAGGGCTAAAATGGACCAAAACGCCCTTATAAGTTAAACTGAACAAACAACCCTTAAAGGTTGTTTGGAAACGAGTTGTATGATTGATAAATACTTAGAATAAGTATAGAAATTGAAAGATGTAAATCTTTAGTCAAATGACTCTATTTGAGTCCTTGCCGTAAAATAATAATCCGAGGGGGGTAAAACTTGGATTATATAGATCACCGCATCGAACCCACTACAAATATAGTCGTGGTGGAAAATCATTGATAAGAAATGTGGAAATACGAAGCTAGAAACGTATGAAAGTGGTTCGTGTATAAAACATGCTTAAATACCCTTAACGGGTCAAAATACGCTTATGAGTGTAAACGAGTTTAAATACGTAAGAAACCCGTGACTTGAGCCTAATATGATAGGAAATATTGAGGTTATGAATTTCATAAGAATAGGAGTCAAACAAACGTGTTTTGGTTGATAAAAACATGAACGGGTCAAAACCTTGAAAAAGGGTATTAAGCCAAAGGCTTAAAGGTCTCAAATTTTGTTAATCTGGATGTCGGATTTTAACTCCATGTGATGGAGGATCAAATTACGATCGCATAGGAAAAAGAATCGCGTAAAACGGATCAATAACGAAAGAGTTATGCTCGTTTTCGTAAAATCAAGCTTGGTTGGGAATATGCAGCAACTGATGCAAACATTCTGTCAAAATGGGGCCGTGGCGTCGCGCCACGGCCAAAGGAGTTTGCCGTCGCGCGCGGCGACGGGGTGAATTCCTGAAAATTTTGTTTATTTTGATTATTTGACCCAATTACCTTGTTGTACTTGTTATTTAACTATCAAAACTGACTTCTAAGTTGGTTTTGATCATAGGTGAATGTCGAGAGCCCCGATGAAGATCAAGTGACGAGCAAGAACCGAACACACGTTAAATGAAGCTTCCGCGTCAAATCTTGATTTGTTTTGTTATAAGTGAATCATGTAAACATTTACAAATATGTTTTTGAAATGTTGTAAACATATGGGAATGTTAGTATGACAAGTTTTCGTAAAGTCACATTTTAGCATTAAAATGTGTATTTCATTATTAAATCTTGATTAATTTGAGACGGGCGTTACAGTTCAGGGGGCGATCCTTTATAATTTTAACTTTTTTGGACGAAAAATCAGAAATTTTAAACTTTTAACCGAAACATTGGGGATGTAGAACATCAATTATAGAAGTCTTACATTGTGTGTTAACACGATGATACTAAAAAGTCGAAGGTAAAAAAACTATAAACATGAGTAATATGTTGACAAAAAATACAATAAAAAAGTATGACACGAATGCACGAAATAGTAGATATTATGCGATTTGTTGCAACGTACTACATTGATTTAGAAAATTAGAGACGTTTGATGATGATTCACGTGTGAAAAGCTAATATCCAATACACTGTCGTGCAACATTAGCGTTTAGGTTTGTATTAATCGAAAAGAGTCATACATGATTAAGTTTTCACCTATACCTATATTATTCACAGAGGTATAAGACAATTAGACTCGTAATTTTCTTTCCTAGAAATAAATAGGATTTATTTGTATGGTACAACATCTTAACCATATTGTCTTAACTCGTAGGTTATGGCTTATTTTTAGGGTTGTAAACAAACTGAATGACGAGTGAACAGTTTGTGAAACGTTCGAGGGTAAGTTCGTTTATGTTCGTTCGGGGGGGGGGGGATCCTTTGTTATTTTATATTTTTTGGACGAAAAATCAGAAATTTTATACTTCTAACCGAAACATTGGGGGGAAGGGGTGCACCCATGGGTATTGACTAAGCTACGCCCCTGAATACGTGGCTATTGATTTGGATGTAGAACATCAATTATAGAAGTCTTACATTGTGTGTTAACACGATGATACTAAAAAGTCAAGGTAAAAAAACTATAAACATGAATAAGATGTTGATAAAAATACAATAAAAAAGTATGACGCGAATGCACGAAATAGTAGATATTATGCGATTTGTTGCAGCGTACTACACTGATATAGAAAGATAGAGACATTTGATGATGATTCACGTGTGAAAAGGTAATATCCAATACACTGTCGTGCAGCATTAGCATTTAAGTTTGTAGTAATCGAAAAGAGTCATACATGATTAAGTTTTCACCTATACCTATATTGTTCACAGAGGTATAAGACATCCATATTGTCTTAACTCGTAAGTTATGACTTATTTTAGGGTTGTAAACGAACTGAATGTTCAGCGACCAGCAGTGGCGGAGCTTCACCAAAAGTTTTGAGGGGGCATAAAGTGATGGGACCCAAAAAAAATTTCATATCGTTATGTTTCGGGTCGGGTTGGCTATTCGATTCAAGTCGGGTCAAATAATAATAGTTCCAAATAAAACAAAGTGTATATTTACCAAACTACCCATCATTTATATACAAAGTTTATAAATATTTAGGATATACAATTTAGGAAAAATAATCGGGGGGCAATACTATATAATTTTAAAATTTTCGGACGAAAAATCGAAACTTGTACACTTCTAACCAAAACATTGGGGTGGACGGGTGCACCCCCGGGCACCCACAATACTTCGCCCGTGGCGACCAGTTCGTGAACTGTTCGGCTGGAAGTTCATTTATGTTCGTTCTATTAGCTTAACGAACGAACACGAAAAAAAAACTTTCGTTCGGTTAGCTTAGCGAACGAACACAAACAAAGGTCTCGTTCGTTTGACTGTTTTTGTGAACATTTGGTAATATGTTTGGTTATGTTCATTCATGTTCGTTTGATTATATTAAAAAAAAATAATAAACCTTTTATTTAAACATACTGAAAACTTGAACCCTATTTTTTTCTAAGTTACCTAAAATTTGGACATTCAAGACATATTTCGGGACAATTATGTCTAAGGGGCTTTTTGGCAACATCTGAATGGTTAAGTGCTGAACCAGTAAGAGGTCTGAACCATTAATAAGACTTAAGTGCTGAACCAGTAAGATGTCTGAACCATTAAGAGCTTGTATTATGCTTAACCGTTCAGAGACAAATGTCTGACCAATTCAGATTAGAGGTCTTAACCATTCAGACTTTGTATAAATCTTAATCATTCAGAGGCAAATGTCTGAACCATTCAGACATCTGCTCGTGAAACAAACAGTCTGAACCATTAAGTGTTGAACCAGTAAGAGGTCTGAACCATTAAGAGACTCATTAAGAGGTAAACAAACAACCCATAAGTTAGTTAAACTTTGAATAATTATGTTTAAGTTAATTAAACTTGATTCATTGTTTGGTGATTGTAGTAAACTTCTTGTGTTTTGATTTATCATTTGATGGTTGTATTTAACTACCTATGTCCAATGTTTAAGGTTAACAATGTTTTATTTTTTAATTTTCATGTTAACTGATCGTTTACATTCGTTTTTATTCATTTGCTTTCGTTTGTGTCGAGACTAGTGTTCACGAACTGTTCGCGAAGAAATGAATTTCCTTAACGAACGAACACATCATAAACTTATGTTCGGTGTGCGTTCGTGAATAGTTCGTGAACATGTTAACTTTCTTAACGAACAAACACGAACATGGTCTTATTCGTTTGATTCGATTAGAGCCTTACTTATTTTGGTTTGAGTTGAAAGTAAAAGAATTTTAATTCCTTTTAATGATCCACAACATGTATTAAAGAAATAGGTAAGGCATGTGAAGGTATCGTGTCAAAGTAGGAAAAATGAAAATAAAAGGTAGACATAAATGATATGAAAAATATAATAATATCAACTTCTACAGTTTTAAAGTATAAACAAGTTTAAAAAAATTATACATTGGAACATCACAATTGTTCATTTAATATCATTAGCGAAAGGCAATCTGTATCGGGTACAAAAACATACCAGTACAGCATACCGTACCGATCAAATTTTGGTACCAACTCAGTACCTGTTTTGGCGTTTTTCAATGTCGGTACTTTCGATTCGGTACCGGTTCGATATGGTATTTTATCCACTTTTTACCTTCGAATACCGTACCAAGCTATTTCGGTACCAATAATGGTAGCAATTTTGGACGATTTTCGGGATCGATACTTTCAATAACAGCTTATTCAAAGTTCCAAACCATAAACTGAACCCAATAAACCCAATTTTTAACGGTAAAGCGTAAACCAGAGCATATAAATCTCGAACCGTCCGAATGCCCTATTTGCTGACTTCAAGCGTTTCAGCCAGTTTCAACCCCCCCTCTGCTTCCAGGTGGTGAGTAACGGATTTACACATGCTTTAATGACAAGCTACATGTTATAAATTAAAAGATAATGTATTCATGCTCAAAATTGACTAGGTATGTTAGAATTTACTTCCTGTTAACTCAAAAAAAAAAAAAAAAAAAAAAAAAAACATAAACCGGTATACAAAAACATCGATCAACATGTAAACTAGTTTTCACAAATTTCATCGGCGCTTCACCCTGGACAACGAAGCAACAAGATCAGCTTGGTGGCAGCAACTCCTGAGAGTCACAAATCAGGAACGGTCAACATAAATAATTGTGAAAATACAGAAACGATTAATATAGTAGTATTAGTAGCCGGAAAATAGATATAAAAGATTCCTATAGTATACACATGGTTTTATGTATACACACATACAAGCAAGTGTATGTTATCTTTTAGACCTAATGCATGTATATAATAAATTTAGTAACTTGGAATTCCTAAAAAATAACAGGACTTACCTTCTTGAGCATTTATAATTAAACATTAAACTTCTATTCACACTTGATTGAACGGTACATGTGGCGAACAAAAAACAAAGCCGCACGAAAACCAACCATCCCAAGCATGAGAAAGAAACCATAACAGATGCAAGCCATGTAACCAAAGAAAAACGATGTTTGCATGAATCCCGACATGTCAGACCGTTCATAATAGTAATACAAGCAATACCCGTAGATGAAAACACCCGTTGACCCACCACAAAGGAAAGACCTGATAACAACAAACAAATAAAGTCAAAGTGTTACACAGTCAAAACAAGAAAACACAATAAGTTATAATATAATATACCTCCACCACCATTCATGGTCTTCAGCAGCAAGCTGGAAATAAGTCAACGCGACAGTGATAAAGGCGGTAACGATGAGGAGGATGATAAAAACGATAAATAAAATACTGTAAATGGTGTAAATCCTGTGGCCCCACACGCTAGCAAAGATGTAGTAAAGCTCGATGTAGATTGCACTGAACGGAAGAAAACCAGCCATGGCCATCTGAGGGACAGTTTTGCGGTACCAAGGCAAAGGCGGGATCTCTCTCGGAAGCTTTGTAGTGCGAACCGGTGCCTGAAACTCAGCCTTGCTGTTCTTTCCAGCGATACCACCCAATACTAGCAATGGTGATGTCACCAATGTCCATATTAAAACAATCACAACAATTGTACCGAAGGGGAGTGCAGCAGTAGCGGTATACGCGATTGCAACAGTGTTTAGAAAGCAGAAAGTGAGAAAGAGGGGTCCACAAAACAAGCAGCCAGTCAACAGTAAGTTCCTCACCTGTTGATTAATATTAAAAATTTAAAACTAGTAAACTTCTCCCGCGCGTTGCAGCGGCGTCGAAACGTTAAGTAACGCGAACTGATATTGTCTAATGCAAACGTATTATATCTGACCCGACTCGTTTCCAAAACAAAATTCACATCAGAACGTAGACCAATTGAAAATGTGATAAAATTCGTAATACGTATAACACAATACATACCCAGTTAGTTCCTTCTAGTTGGTGATAAAAGGAGGCTGCAGTGTAGCCTGCGATGCCAGAAGTAAGAGCGTATATGACAACCAGTGCTGTAAACAGAGCTCCTCGGTTATATGGATAAAACACACCAACAAGAGCCAGCCCGAAAATAAAAAGTGCCCTGATAAAACCAACAAGTAGTCAATGTTAACCAATAGTGGAAGATAAAAAGTGTGAATTATATTATATTATATATATATATATATATAGAAAAAGTATATCGTACATTACGGCTTAACGTACTTCACGTACAACAACGTGCGTGATTTGTTATATAACATGTGTGATTAATATTTTCAATATGCGTGATTATTGTGTTTCAACATGCATGATTTTGGATTTTTGAGTTATAACGTGCGTGATTTTAAAATGAACGTGCGTAATTACCTGTCGTACGTGATGTACGTTAAGCCGTAATGTACGTTAACCTTCCTCTATATAGAAAAACCAACCCACTTTGTCTCACTGTTCATCCTAGATTCCTACCTAATCACACACGCTACCACGTGTCAGCCTCTTTTATCATTTTAATCCCTCAACTTTACTAATAACATGTTTAGCCCCGCTACTTTAATAAAGATTTGAAATTCTCTTGTAATATTTTTTAACTTAATTAATCCCTCAACTTTGCTAATAACATGTTTAGCCGCCCCTCTACTTTAATAAAGTTTTCAAATTTATTTGTTTTCATTTTTAACTTTACAAACTAATATATACTAATATACATGTTTAGCCCCTCTACATAAATTTTAATCAACACAATTTTAGTCCCTCAACTTCGCTGATAACATGTTTAGTCCCTCTACTTTAATGAAGTTTTCGAATTCGATTGTTTTTCTTTTTAACTTTATAATAATACACACTTTTATTTTTTTTGTTCTGCGTTTTGACATTAATTTTTGCAACATCATTTTTTTAACTGACCGGTTTTCACACGTGTGTTTGAATGTTCTTTTCCCCATTGTTCTATGTTGTTTCTATCGGTTGGTATACTGAGTGTCAATACTATACTGATAATCAAATTCTCACCGCAACGTGCAGGGTAAAATTACTAGTAAATCAATTCATTAATATCTACTTACAGGGAAAACAGCTGGGTACCAGAACCAAGGGCAGCAGCAAACAGGGACTTGTACTTCGGGTACCGGAAAACATCACCGTGAATGTACTTCCATCCAGTTTCCTCTAGGTCATCAGCCGCCTCTTCATCATGAGCATACCTTTTGTCATAACCACAAGTATAATTAGGAGTGTTCAAAAAAATCCAAATCCGAAATATCCGAAAATTCAGATATCTGAAAATCAGATAATCAGATTTTTCGGATTCAAATTCTGATGTGGATTTCTAAAAAGTTCGGATAATCGGATTATCTGAAAACTAAAAAAATAGTAAATACCAAATACGCATATTATATGAGTACTGTGTTTAGTTTAAATATAGCAAAAATAGTAATTAACTAAATAATCAGATTCGGATATATATGTATGAATATTTATTTGTTTTTTAAATTTGGATTTTGGAAAATTAAAAAAAGGTTTAGTTTTAATTCACGTATGAAACAGATTTTTTAATTTTTTTTTATAAATTCAGATATCCGTTTAAATATCCGAATCCGTATTGGAATTTCGTTTATTAATTTTCACTATCTGAAATTTTCGGATAACCGAAAACCGGACAATCCGATCTTGAACACCCCTAAGTGTAATGACCACCACAAGAGGCAAAAAAACACGTGTAGATAACAAATAGGTTTAATTTCTTACTTGACAAAATCATTCTTGAGGACCCGCATAAGAATAGTGGCAAGGAAACCAGTTAAGAGAAGAACCGTCACACACGAGTTAATAATCGAAAACCAATGAATCTCGAGGTGATGCGGTTGCGAAAGAGACTGCGAATATTTCTCCAACCTAGTCTCAAACGGAACATCCGTTTCTTTCCACTTCACCGAATACATAAACTCCACCTCAACTTCCTTATCTTCAGTAAGATCCACGACAGCACTAGGATCGGCTTTTGCGTTAATCTCTATCACGTGATCTTTATTGTAACGGATCTCAAAGTGAAGATGCTTAAACAAGTAATACTTTTCTTCACTAGGGTCGGTTTTGTCCTTTTCAACCTTCCCGAGAAATCCCCAGAAAGGCAAGTCGTCATAGTACATTTGGAAATAGTAATCTTTGGCAACCGCACTTCGGAATTTGGATACGTCCTTTTTCGTTAATCTTTTTCTGCAAACGATTTCTGAGTCCTTTTCGACCATGAACGGAAGCTTATAAGGAGCACTGACTAAACGATCTCCACCCAGTATTTCGCCAAGAGCTTCTGGTTTCTCCTTTATATGAGCTGCAGACAACATTTGCATTAATCGTATATGCTGGTGAAGATCAATAATAGCTGATTAAACAAATAAAATGTAATAGGTAGTAGAACGAGAAACACATACCTGGTAAACAGAATGGTAGGTCAAAGAATCGGTATGTTTCACTGTAAAAAAAACAGAAATCAAATAATTGATTTGAGGGTATATGCAGGCATAAAAACTTAAATATGTTGTAAATTATGAATAGAGTAAATTACAAGTTTTGTCCTTTATGTTTACACCAAATTGCATGCGTTGTCCTTTAGCGCAAAAGTTGACAAGTTTTGTACTTAATGTTCCAAAATCTTGCACGTTATGTCCTTTAGGCCAAACCTAGTTAGATTTTTTGGTTAAATTTGGTCATGTGCATTGCACATGAGGGCATTCTTGTCATTTCACATTCCTAGGGGCTATTTTGTAAAAAACTTTTATTCAGGGACTATTTTGTACAGAACTTAAAAAAAATATATATAAAATTCTCTTTTCTTTCTCTGATCATCAGAAAGTTCTCTCTATTCTCTCTCTCTTTTCTAGCTGCGTACCTTGTTGGCAACCATTGTATTCTGTTAATCGACTAATTTATGTTGCTCCTGAAATCCCAGAGGATTTATACCACCTGATCAAGAAGGCTGTTGCTATCAGGAAGCATTTGGAGAGGAACAGGAAGGATAAAGACGGTGGGTTAGGTGCGACGGTGGGTGAAGGGGTGGTTGTGGTGGGTTAGGTGCGACAGAGAATTAATACCACCTAAACAGGAAGCATTTGGTGGGTGAAAGGGGTGGTTGTGGTGGTGGGTTAGGTGCGACGGTGAAGGGGTGGTTTGTTGTGGTGGGTTAGGTGTGGCGGTGGAGGAGATGTTATGGGCGATTAGCCGATTACAAGTGGTGGTGGCCGGAGACTCGATGCCGGAATTGTTTTTTGGGGTTTTTCATATTTTTGGTTTTGGGGAGTTTTGGGGGTTTTTGATTTGGTATTTAGGTTTTTGATTGGGGGTTTTGGATGCAAGTAGCAGTGAGCAGTGAATGTGGAGGTGGAGGGTGGAGGGTGGAGGTGGAGGTGGAGGTGGAGGGTGGTGGTGGTGATGAAGGGTGGTGATGATGGAGATTATATATATAGTTAAAATAATAATAATATTTTAAAGTATTTTGTTTTATTTTTTAAATACTATTAAATAAATGGGGTAAAAAGACTAAAATGCCCTTGGGTGACCAGATTTAACCAAAAAATCTAACTGGGTTTGGCCTAAAGGACATAACGTGCAAGATTTTGGAACATTAAGTATAAAACTTGTCAACTTTTGCGCTAAAGGACAACGCCTGCAATTTGGTGTTAAACATAAAGAACAAAACTTGTAATTTACTCTTATGAATATATTGTACTTTAAAAATAAGAAGCAAAAAATCAAGATCAAAATATTTGTACGTTTCAACTTTCACCATCACTTTTCAAAAGAAAAAAAAAAAGGGATCAATGCTCCCAATCTTATATGGATATAACCTAATTGATTAAGCGGTTCCGTTATTAACCTTATCGGTTATAACAGTTAGCCTTTTAGGCATGCTCAAACCGGTTCTTGGCCTAACCAGTTTTGACCAAATCAACCAATAACCTGTTTGGTTAATAACCAGTTATCCGGCATGTGCACCTCTACTTTTCCTTAATCTTCAATTACAGCATAGATTCCCTTTGCTAACGAAATTTCAAATAATCAGGCAAGTTATCAGCAGCACCATCACCATCACCAGCACCAGCACCACCACCACCATCACCATCATCATACTCAGTAAATCCCACCAATAGTAAAGCTAAGATAGGGTCTGAGGAGGGTAAGATGTAGACAGCCTTACCTCTACCCCGAAGGAATAGAGAGGCTGCTTCTAGTGAGACCCCCGGCTCCATAGTAGTTTTGCATCAAGCCTTGGACATAAGGCGCTAACTCTCGGCAAAAAGGCCGATTAGTGCATGTACCCTCTTGTCTTTCGGCTATCAACGCCACTGCATGATGCATGATTAAGCGTCCTCGCTTTTAACGTTATTTTCACAAAATTAGTAAAATAACGTTAAAATTAGTGTAATTTCACTTTTACCCCCGCGGGCCGACACATATATACATTATATGTGCACACCGCAAGCGGGGCCGTGAGGCACAACACATAACCCTAATTAACACAATTGAAGCTGAAACATTCACCAAACAGTCTGAGACCCAACAAACTCAATTATTACAGCTACAACACCAAAAAACCTAATTAACATTATCGAAGCTGAAATAATCACCAAACATTTAGAGATCCAATGCGCTCATTCGCTCAATAACTACAACTACGACAGTGTAAACCCCTAACTAACAAAATTGAAGCTAAACCAATCACCAACCCTTCTAAAATCCAATGCGCTCAATAATTATAACTAGAAATGAGATCGGTACCGTACCGAAAAGTACCAATACCAAAAACGAGCAAATATATAAACCAAATACAGTACCTATTACGGTGGTACCGTACCTTTTCGGTATCAGTAGTGCAAAAATACTGAAAACACAATTAGTAACAAAACCAAAAACCCTAAAAATGAATATAGGTACCGTGCATATTTTATTCAGCCGGTATCAATTCAGTACGGTACCAGTATTCAATAAAAAATGTTCATCCCTAAATTAACATAGGGATGAGCACGGTACCGGACCGGTACCGAAAGTACCGAAAAACATGAAAAAGTGGTACCGGTTTTTAGCCCGTAAATACCAGTACCGGTACCGCAAAACAGGAAAAATGGGAACCGGTACCGTACCGAATCTACCCGGTACCAAATGCTCATCCTTAAATTAACATAATTAGACTTCGACCCAACAAATCACAAACATAAACCTAAATTCCCTCTAAATGAACCAAGCAAACAGCAAAATAAGCAACACAAAATAACAATTTAGAACAGAAGAAACATGAAATACAATATATAAAGCATGTAACAGAGATATAGAACATAAAGGCGTACCTAGGGTTATGAAAGGGGCCGACTTTGTTGGCGTAAATAGGGACTTCATCGTTAGGTTTGTACTTGTGATCGGAGCCACCTGATTCAGCTTCTTCGATGCGGTAAACCACCAGTAAGGCCACCAGCAACCACCGGATCACGGTCAGTTTCGTTAACATGTTTGGTGTCTGCTACAGTGGGTATAGAAGATGGGTAAAATGTATATGCTAGCTGCTTTGTAGTATGTATAATTGTACACCCCTTTAAAAAAGTACAATTGTATACTCCAAAAAGATATAATTGTATAAAGTTTATCGAAGGGCTTTCTGAAAAAAGTATATACTCTATTGAAGTTTATTGAAGGGCTTTTTAGGTATATTTCCATCAAGCTTTTGGGACCCGCAGCAAAATATATAAGATATATTTTAAAGAGTTAAATATCGTTTTAGGTCCTGAGATTTTGTTAGTTTAGTCCAAAGGATTCATTTTTCTTTTGTGTGTCCAAAAAGTTTCACCGTTGCCAATTTTAGTTCACTGGGTTAACTTCATTCATTTTTTTATTAACCAGAAGGGCAATTCGGTCATTTTATATGTAATTCTGTTAGCTAGAAAGGCAATTCGGCCATATAAAATGACCGAATCGCCCTTCTCGTTAACAGAAATAATAGATGAAGTTAACCCAGTTGACTAAAATGACAACAGTGAAACCTTTTTGGACCCACAGACGAAAAATGAAACTTTTGGACTAAACTGGCAAAATGGCCCAAACCACACTACCACATGGACTAAAATGGCATTAACTCTATTTTAAAAGAGTCAACATTATGATGTTCGGTTACTTTTTCTCATTTCAGTTCAAACACTTAAAAATGAAAGTGTAAATTACTTTTTGAGTCATGTGTTTTAGTGGTTTTAACCACTTGAGTTCAAAATCAAAATGTTTAACGACCTGAGTCCCTATAGCCACTTTTCATAACCATTTGAGTCCAAATTTCTAACTCCATTTAAATTTTTAGTTGGTTTTTCATTAAAAGACTAAAATGCCCCTTAAAATGCCCCTGTATTATATTATTATTATTATTATTATTAATATATATAGAGAGAAACACACCCTCAAACACTGATTTCTCTCTATCTCCCTTCCTCATCTCTCTCTCACTCTTTCTTCCTTATCTCTCTCTCAACCACACCACCACCACCGTCACCATCGCACCACCACCACACCATCACCTAACGTCCTCTAGAGTCTGAACGTCTGCAAATAAGCATTCTTAACTTTCAGATCCTTAGTGATCCAATCAGGTAGCTCATCCGAAGTCATTATTCTGGATCCTAGCATGCCAACATCTGATTTTTTATCGAAATTTGCAGGGTGTTTACAAATGTAGATTAGTTTATACAAACAGTGGAAAAGAGGCCTGAGATTCCAAATATGCTATCAATGAGGTGCACCAAATCTTAAAAACTACAAGCAGCATGCACACATATAAGTAAAGCCATATAAAAGTATTTATCTAAGTAAACATTTCACAGTTTCTTCAGACCTTAAATTTTTTTGAACCCTAATTTTAACAAAAAACAGAAACAAACAAACATATTTAAAGAAAAATTACCTTTAGTAACATCATAAAACTCCCCAATCTAATTAGACACCACACTCATACTCTCAATCCCCAGCCTCCCAGAATCATTCGAGCTGGCAACACTAAAAGAATCACATCAAGGATCCACAAAATCATCATCATCATCATCATCATCATCTTCAGGCACCAAACAATTTTCACTTTCACCCCCTCCATTAAACAAACCACTCTCCACCAATTCATCTTCTCCATTTCCACGACTCTGAACCTCAAACCCGTCGATTCGCCTATTCACCGACTTACCACCACCCCGTTCCTTGCGATTGAACACGTAGAGAGACAGGGATGCAGGATAATCCAAGATTGGAGTGGGTTCAGGTGTGGTGTAGAGAGCAGGTGATATGTTGTCACACCCCGATATTTACAGCTCAGCCCGGTGGGGAGTATCGTGACGTAGTTGATATCATCATAGGCAATTAAACACAGTTATAGCACAGCGGAAGTCTTGGAATATAAAATTTTATTACAAACCCAATTGTCTGAAAATACCAAAGTGATAATTACAGACGACCTTGTAATATCAAATCCACAGGCGGATCATTATAAAATGTACAAAATGGTGTTTAACAGACTTTAGGGCATCCTAAGGATTTGCAAGATCCTCTTATTGATACCAAGCAGTTCCCAGCCTATTTGCGTATAGTACCTGTCACTTAGTCTTTTGAAAGTATGTCAGTTTACACTGGTAAATACAATTAACTGACACGTTTTGAAAACATTTCAAAAATTGATTTAGGTGCACAAGGCACAAAAAATCTTTTATATCTTGGGACAATTAAACTTCTTAATCTTGTACATAGTTTTACATGTTTTTCAATACATATGGGGCCCAATATAGAAACCGAGACATGATTAAATGACACACCACTTTTATGAACCCACAGAGGAGTTATCCCCAACCTTGTGGGTAAAATATATTTAGCATTTTGCATCTGTCAGGTGTATGCCTACACCCCATGCATAGGTCATGGCCACTTGCAATTAAATGAGCCGAGGATATCCAGGACACGGTCGTGTTAACCCCCAATGTTTAAGTTATCAAACAAAATAGGATAAACGGGTTATGCAAATTTGTTAACCACAATCCTGCTAAGTGATCCCATACCCGACCAAGCGGTAATAATTTACCGTATCCCAAGCCCGTATAAGGGAAAATAAGTTAAAAGTATTTACCTGAGCTAATACTCGATTCACAGCAAGGTTTAAATAACTCATTCGTATAATTCACTAGATAAGTGTAGATAGCTTTTACTGGGAGGCTCTAGCAGGGGCGAAACTAATGAGGAACGAGCCGTAACACGGGCTGCGGCTCAACCTCGTATTCGCAGTGTATTTTTTCCTGTTTTATACATTAGGATATCCTAAACATATACAAGAATACCTCTAAGAGAAAAATATGAAACCTGAAATTATTCATTAAGCCCAAAACTTGTTAAATAATTAAGCTCAAATAATAAGTTTCATGATCATTAAGCCCAAATTTTAATAAAGCCCAAATTAATAAAATTATCCATTGATTATGGGCATGGAATCATGGGCGGCAATTAGAAATTTTGAGACCGAAACCCAAACGTCGCACAACATCCTGGAACAGAAACTGAAGCCGACGACGGATTTTCTAGCATTCTGCAGCCCTACGCCAGTCCCTCGCGCCGGTTATTCGTAGTCGTTGACCTCACGCCGTTTGGTTTCTTGTGAGTTTTATTGTCCTCTAGAATGATTTAACTATGAAAAAATAAAGAGAGCAAATCCATTAGGTATTATCTTTTTTTATTACTGTATTTATCATCTTTTTTTATTATTGTATGGTTGCACGGTAAAAAAAATTGGGATACCCCTGATTTTAAGGGCTAGCTCTGCTAGTGGGCTCTAGTCTGGAAAGATGGTAATATATAACCAATTTAGAATGCTAACGGGTCTTATTTAAGTTATTGACTCAGACTGGCTAGCTTAAAGAATGCATTTCGGTAAAATACGCTAGATTAAGCGATGACCGAAATGGAATGTAATTTAGACCTAACAAGTATGAAGACTTGTATAATATGGGTAAACTAAATATATTCTGGATTTTGAAGTAAAAATGATAAGGTTAAACCCATTTCGGTAAACTTACGTAAATTAGTTACGTAAGTCTAACCGTACGCGTATAAGCGATAACGAGTAACCGGATAAGTCATGAACAAGTTTCATATGCCAATATACTTTTAAAAAGTTATAATATAAGTAGGATAACAACTTGTATGCCCGTTAAGGTTTTAAAATCAAACTTTGCCACATAAGGGCGTTTTGGTTATTTAGTGACGTATAAAAGGAACTTGCGTATAATCTGATGTTACGACCATAAACATTCTGCGAAAACACTTTATTTAAGATATAATATTAGTAGGATATCAAACATATATGTGTTTTATAGTTTAAGACCAAACAGCACCGTATGGGCATTTTGGTAATTTCACACATAGTTTTGAAAGCTAATTTGGGAATCTGAGTTTATATCATGTACCTACCGTAAAAATATTTAAAATGATTTATAAAATCAGTAGGTAACAAGTATTGGTAGGTAGTTATGGTTTAAAAACCATACTACGCGCCGAAACGACGTTAAAGTCGTTAAATGACGATATGTGCGATATTTTAGGAAAACTGATGTTATGATCAGGTTTATATGATCAAAGTATGTTATTTAATTCCTTCTCCATCATAAGAAACCTGCAACTCATTTATAACACTTCTCCCTCCTCTCTCTAAAATCCATTTCCACCGGCCGCTCGTTTCTCCGGTCGCCGGCTACCTCATTTTCACCCCGGTTGTTCGATGACGACGTCAGTATGCTCCGAACGATCTCCGGAAGCTCTAAGCTCGGAACTCTGTTTCTTTTACTCCGCGCATACACACAACCCCGACATAGATATCTAGGACGTGAGTGACTAAAGGGTTTTAACAAGTAAACTATCTGCCAAAAAACCAAGGTTAGTTCATACATTTTCTAAAAAGCATGTGTTCCCGGTTGTTGGGAAATGGAACGAAAACACTATCTCCTTGTGTGGGACACGAGTAAATGTTGGTGCATACATCTGTCGACTTCGTCTTATATCGAGTCTGGGTTGCATTGCGGTTCGGAACGAGGATGATGTCATCACTATTGAAGATGACATCATACTAATTACATCATCATTGCAACATTCAAGAAATTACATGCATATGAGACAAGACCGTTTGAATTGTAATATTGTTAAGTGTCCGTTTGTAGTTGTCATGACCGTTTGAAGTGGTCATGACCGTTTGAAAGTAGATGACAGTTTGAAAGGGTGACCATTTGAAGAGAGCCATGACACTTTCAAACGGTCAGGTCCTTCTCCTATAAATACCCTTCAAACTTTCATCATTTGTAACGATTCAAGATTTGATACCGAGGTGCTGCCGGTTTATTCTCTGATTGTAAACATTGTTAATTGAATATACAAGAGTTTTAAAGTGTATTTCAAGCTGTTTTCAAGTTCGTTTCTTAGTTTTCGCCTCTGAAACGTACGAGAGCTCTTCTGAACGACTCATTCGGGTCGAAACACGATCCTACAAGTGGTATCAGAGCTCAGGAGGAAGAGTTCTTGCCATATTCAGCTTGAAATTCTGTTTCTACACCATTCTTTTTCAGAAAGTTAAAATTTTACGGTTAAAATCGGCTCAAATTTTCACACTGTGTTCGGATTTGACAATTAACAAAGCCTTAAAAGTTTCAGACTGAAATTCGATCTAAAAGTGATAGAAAACTGCCTGACCGTTTGAAAGTGTTCGATAAATTGCTGATGTCTAAGTCATTCCCGTTTGAAATTAACCTGACCATTTGAACAAGCACCTGACCGTTTGAACAAGCACGTGACAGTTTGAACAAGCACCTTTCCGTTTGAAAATTGACCTTGTCAGTTTGAAAGGTGACCTGACCGTTTGAAACATGAACACTGTTTGAAAGGTGCATCGTGTCATGTGAAGTACATCGAGTCGTGTGAAATATTAAATGAGGATGTCAGGTTGTATCAGTTGATTCGCAATTGCATGTGATTATCATAAATTGTAGTTCAGATTGTGAAGTCTGACACATTGGTTTTATAAATTGGCTTTGAATATTGATATTGTCGATATATGTGAAGTCCATTAATTCGGTTTGGTATGTGAAACTTTAATAGGTGTTGTCGGCAAGAATTAAATGTTCATATTCCATGTGATTAAAGAATCTATTCAATTTGTCGGCTGTTTGGAATTGAGATAATATTGTGTGCATGTGATCTGACCAAAAGTTTGCCCAAGTGAGTCATAGTTGCAGCCCATATAAAGAAGTGCACGGTTCAAATCATTCTAAAGCCCAAATTAAATCCATTTGGTTCCGATCAAGTACATTCATTCAGTGTTTTCACTCGAACAACATTGAAACGAGTCCGCGAATTTTCGACACGTGATCTAGATTGATTCAACTGTTACACGTGTTCACATTTTCAATTCATTTAAACTGATTGTTTGTTTATTTGATATTCAGGTGTTTTTACAAGGTGTTTTCCCGAAGAATATCAAATTACTAAAGACATGGACGAGGAATTCTACAACGCGTTTGCTACGTCAGTCGCTCCCGTTACTGCTGCAGAGAATTTATACAGTGAAAATGAAACGGGAACTCATCAAAAGCCGCCAAAACTTATGTACATTGAAGATTTTCAGGGTTGGAAAAACTGATTCGAGAACTGGGTTCAGGCTTATAGATTCGATGCTTGGTGTTCTTTACTAAAAGATTACGAGAAACCAAAGAATGAACGTGGGTTGGATAAGGGTTTCAATGATTTTACTGAAGCTGATAAGTTGAAATACACTAGTGAGAAGATGATGATCAGCATTTTACAGCAAGCAGTTAAAGAAGACATCTTTGTCTTACTTCAACATAATGGAACTGCTAGATCAATCTGGGAAGCTTTACTTCAGAAATTCCGAGGGAGTGCTGATATGATCAAAAACAAAAAGGCCTTATTGAAGAAGTCGTTTGACATATTTACTGCATTTGATCATGAAACCACAAAGGAAACGATAGATAGATACTGTCATCTGGTTCTAGAAATGAAAAGATTGGATATTCAAAAAGATGATGATGAGTGGGTTGATAAGTTAGCAGAGGCATTACCCCAACAGAAGTGGGGAACTTATTTGATGATTGTGAAACTCATGAGGAAGACTGAGAGTATGAACTTGGCACAGTTTATCCAGAAGATTGAGGAACAAGAGCTGGATATTCAAAAGACTGCTATAATGACGAATCCAAATGCAAAACAAGATGTCAGTTTGTATTACAGAGGTAACAAGTTTGAGGCCACTCATAGCCATAGTCCAAAGATTCAAACTGGTTTTAGTGCTGACAGCTCATCTGGAACAAAGATTAAATGCGACTCAGAGTGGTGGATTTTCTTTATCATTTTCAAGTTTTGATCCAAATAGCGCAACATCAACTTCTCAACGACAAAATTCAACACATCTTCAATGCAATGTTACATTAAACATTCAAAATGGTCAGAATTTGTCTCCAGAAGTTGCCAAGCAGCACATGGCATCACTGGTTACTATGTTAGAATCTTACGAAAGTTTGATCGATGGGAAGATTGGCAATCCGATGCTTACCAAAGAAGATTACGACCAAATTGATGCTGAAGAACTTGAAGTGATGGATATCAAATGGTGCTTAGCAAGTGCTTGGAGGAGAGCTGAAAAGTTTCAAGAGATTACTGTTAGGGATGAATTTCGAGGAATGGCTACCTCTCCATTGGGATTTGATAAATCGAAGGTTACCTGTTTCCGTTGTAAAGGAAAAGGTCATTTTAAACGAGAGTGCAAAAGTAAAGAAGCTACCGGGAATCAAGATAGAAACAATTATTATCAGAAATCAATTTTCCATCAGACTACTCAACAACCTCAAATTGCACATGCTCATGCTACTAATGATGGAAAGAAGAAAGCTTTACTGATTCATCAAGATGATGAAAAAGTTGCAGAGGGATTTAGTTGGGATAAATACATTCCATCTGATTCAGGCTTTGTTGCTAGAATAATAGATGAAGAGACTAGTGAGAAAAGAATCCCGATATTTCCTGATCTTGGAAGCGATGTGGATACCGATGATGAGGAAGAACATCTCAACAAAGCTTGAAAAGGCATTGATCTAACTAGTTTTAATTTGTTTTTTGCAGATAAAATGGAGATGTTATACCAGAAGAAGATGGCAAGATTGAGGAAAGAGCTGGAAGCAGCAAAAATGCAAGCTGCTGAAAAGACAGAAGCAGGAGAAGAAATTGTTGAAGTAGAGAAAGTTGTTGATAAGATTGTTGAGGTCGAAAAGATTGTTGAAATTGAAAAACTTGTCGAAGTTGAAAAGATCGTCGAGGTAGAAAAAGTTGTTGAAGTTGAAAAGATTGTTGAGGTTGAGAAGATAGTTGAAAAAGTGGTTGAAGTTGAAAAACAATGTTTGAAATGTTCAGAATCTTGCATAGCTTGTGAAGAAAAAGACAGGAAGATTGCTGAATTAGAGAAAACGAAGGAAGATTTACTATCTGATGTGAAGTATGTAAAAGAGTCGTACGATGTGCTGAACAGGACAGTTGATAGTCTGAGAAGGACGAATACAGAGATTGAAAAGGCAATGGAAAAGATGAGCGTAACATTAATGACAAAGCAGAGTGTTATCAATGAATATATTGAAGACTGTGCTAAGCTGAAGAAAGAAGTGGAGCTTGAAAAGATTGAAAGTGAAAGGATTAAACGATTACTGTTGAGTTATACTACATGTGATTATCTGATTGATCGTGTTTATCCTACTGTTGCAGGTCTGGAAACGTTCATGGATAAAAAGACTGAAAATACTGATACTGGTAAGAAACCAAGTGTCAAGTATAACAGATGTCCGCCCCCGATCCATGAAACTTATTCTCCAAGGAATCCTAACGAGGAGCGTCTAAAAAAGGCAGTCAACATCAAGTTAAAGTCTGAAATCATTGATGAATTACCAGACAATATTGATGTTACATTCATAGCGTCTGACACTGATCATGAGTCTGAGTTAGTAAAGAAAGTTGCCGATCAGGTGTTAGATATGGATGAAGAGTCAAAACTGGAGTCTAAGTCTGAAAGTTCGAGTTCATCAGAAAAGAGTCCGAGTTCACCGGTTAACAGGGTTTACAATAGAGAATTCATGTTATCAAAATCTAATTTGAATGACGGATCAATCAAAGTAGCTTATACTTTGTATGATTCAGACAAATTATATTCTGATGAGGAATTTCCAATAAGAAGTGTCAAAACTGAAATGATCAAACAGGTTTTCAAATTAACAGAAATTAAGATTTCTGAAATAAAAGATTTAAATCTTCATGAAAAACCTAAAAAGTACACTTCAAGAGTTCAACAAAGATTGAACAAGAAAAAGGGTTACGGTTCTGGTTATGGTTTTCAAAAGAAATCAAACCATAATGGTAATCTCAAAAAGAAAGGTCTTGGTTTCAATTCTTCAGAAAATTATAAAAATCAGAAAACTTATAAACCAAAAACAAAATTTGTTTCAGGAGGAAGTTCAGAGGATGAACAGAAGAAACCGTTCTGGAAGCAGTCGAATCAAGAGTTTCTTGCTGAAGTGAAGAAGAATGTGAGAAGGTTTGCTGAAAGAGTTGACAGAAGAATCTGTTTCAAATGCCAAGAAGTTGGACATATAGCTTGGAATTGCCCCACGACCAACTACCAAAAAGAGGGAGTTTCTTCTAACTCTGTTTTGAGAAAGACTTGTGTTGATAAGAAAGAACAACCGGTAAAAAATGTTAAAAAGTTTGAAAATTCTACTTCTGAGGAAGGAGAAAGTTCAAAAAGATTTTACAAAAGAAGAGGTGATTTGAGTAAACAAAAGTGGGTGGTTAAATCTGAGAGTAATTCTGACAATGAATCTGATTCCATAAAATCAGAGGAGTCATGTGTTGAGAAAAAGGTTGATAATTCCGTTCCTGAGATGAACGAAGAAAACTTTCCGTCATTGACAAAAGATTATTTGAAATCAAAAGGTAGGGTTGAGATTTCAGATCAATTCTTTGCTGATAAGAAAGAATTTGACGCTGAAAAGGTGTTTAATGGAAATGTTAAACATATTTTTGGTAAGATGGTTGCAGGAAAAGTGAAAGGTGCTAAAGAATTCTACAAATCAAAGTGCTGGTGGGACAGATGTGTTCCTGAATCTCCCAAGGATGGTCAGCCTTGGGGGAAATTATTTCCAAACTAAAAATCTGACTTGCCGGAGCTCCCAGGTTGGTAAGAGTGGAGCAGGAATCGGCATCTTTCTTAGCAAATGATCTTACAAGTGGTACAGTTGGTAAAGTACAGGTGGTATATTTAAATTGTTATATTTTGATTTACAAGTGATTATAGTTGGTGAGTAAACCTGTAAGTGGTTGAAAGAAGTTTTCATTGACAATTGGTTAATCAAGGTCATTAAGTTGAACTTGATTGTACCATACTTACATGTGGTATTTTGGAGAACAAAATGATGAGTTTATCCCCTAACCTACAAATGGTTTCTTAAAATCAACAAAACTTATTTTCCGGAAAAACCATTTGATTAAAACAAACTTAAGTGTTTTGAAATCACAATGGGAAAATAGTTTGTTGTGAGGGGGAGTTCTGATTGTTTATGCCAAGTGGATGGCGATTTGAAGCGATTTGATATCGGTTGTCACTTTATTGTATAGTTTGTTTTCATATTTCCTAAAATGTGTTTGCATTTTAGGGGGAGTAAAAATTTCAGAAAATCCAAAAACATTTAAAAATTTGAAAAAGGCAAAAACATGATAAAATCAAAAATGAGTTTTGGTGTCAAAGAAGAGGAAATGATAGTACATCAGTAGACAGTCACAGTATGCTAAAGAAATGTAATGTTTAAATAGCGTTAAACAGTCTCACTGATGATATGCCGATAGGTTTTTACACAGTTAGTAAGCTTTTTCGGGATATAAACTAAATTTCAAACTTGCTTATTTCGTGGGGAACACTACTTGGATATATAGGTAACCCCTGAAATCTCGTTTGAAAGGTCCCTCTTTCTGAGATACTAGGTCTTTATGCTCAGTGATATCTGGGGTATTATCCCGGGACTTCTGCTGAAAGAAATTTCTGACCTAGTCCCCGGAGAATACTTTCCGCATGCTTGAAATAATAGCGCAGCCCTCAGCAAATTGATGAAACAATAAAATTGATAGTCATTGCTGTTGTAATTCAAAAGATCCTCTAAAGGGGACCCACCAAAAGTCGAAGCCGTCATCTCTCTGCGTATCGAAAGATCGACCTGAGCTCTCACGGCCCTCGTACTATAATTTATTCCCCTGACAGATATCATCTGTGGTATACTCACCTGTAAGACTGAATATTGGGATCTGGATACGGGAGTATATTCAAGAGGTGGGACACATGAATGAGTTTAAGTCCTTAAAACACCTAAGTCATATCCTGAATCAGTTGAAATTTGTGTGAGAATTTAAGTAGATCACTATATTGGCAATCTAAGTGAATTGTTTAAATCTTAATGTGTAACTAAGCTCAACGGTACTTGTGGCTTGTCAAAAACTGATATGATCCTCTTGCACGAACTCACAAAAATATTGTATGTAAATATTGCTTTACAGTATTTCATTTCTGTTATTTTAAAAATCCAAAAAGATTTTCAGTGTGTTTTAGCATAAATTTTGAAAAATTCAAAAAGATTTTAGACAACTGATGTTGAAAAACTGATTTTCAAAATTCCGAGTGCTAAACATGACGAACAGGTTTGGAAAATTGTGTTTGAAGATCTGTGAAATGAAAATGATAAATATTCATGTGGTTCATTAGAAATTGACATGATAAATCATTTTGATTGATTCTTGAAAATGATGTATTCAGGATTGTGTCTTCAAGAGATTAGCAAAGTTTCTAAAATTGTTATACCTTATCTTTTATGAAACTTATGTTTTGGGTAGAGAATATGCAGGTGAATCAGGTTACGATACCTGATCCTGTGAAAGCCAGACTACGATCCCAGCAAATCTTAAGGGGGAGTCTGTTAGAGAAAGAGAGTCTGAAGATGCAAGAGCTAGGAGCCAGAGATTCTGAAAAAGAATTGGAGATAAGATAGAGCCAGTTAGAGTGAAGGAAGCCCAAAGACTGATAAAGACTGAAGATTGAGAAGACTCGACACTTAAGACTCGTCAACATCTGAGGGGGAGTCTGTTGGTGCATACATCTGTCGACTTCGTCTTATATCGAGTCTGGGTTGCATTACGGTTCGGAACGAGGATGATGTCATCACCATTGAAGATGACATCATACTAATTACATCATCATTGCAACATTCAAGAAATTACATGCATATGAGACAAGACCGTTTGAATTGTAATATTGTTAAGTGTCCGTTTGTAGTTGTCATGACCGTTTGAAGTGGTCATGACCGTTTGAAAGTAGATGACAGTTTGAAAGGGTGACCGTTTGAAGAGAGCCATGACACTTTCAAACGGTCAGGTCCTTCTCCTATAAATACCCTTCAAACTTTCATCATTTGTAACGATTCAAGATTTGATACCGAGGTGCTGCCGGTTTATTCTCTGATTGTAAACATTGTTAATTGAATATACAAGAGTTTTAAAGTGTATTTCAAGCTGTTTTCAAGTTCGTTTCTTAGTTTCCGCCTTTGAAACGTACGAGAGCTCTTCTGAACGACTCATTCGGGTCGAAACACGATCCTACAGTAAAACTATTTCCTTGTGCGGGATACGGGTACATTCTTCCCTTGTATGGGACGCTCAGTTAATTACTATTTATATTAGATGCAATAAGTGTACTAAACGAAACTCTATCACGAAAGTCCCTACTCATGATACCGATTAGTCTCTGGGGCCTGGCGAACGGGTTATTAGTTGATAGCGCTATTTAGGTTTCACCAACCTGTCACACCCCAACCGATGGCGGAATCATCGGGGCGCGGCACTAGGTGAATCAGATTGCTAAGAGAATCCATAACCACTAATTTAGCGACAATATTTAACAAGTTCATTATCCCATACTAATAAACAAATATTTCACATAAAGTCGTACAGATTTCATGTCCCTCGAACAAAAGAAATCCTACAACCTAGATTTTAGGTGAGTTTCTAAAGTAGCCCTATCTTGATTGAGATAACTTGTGTTTAACATGCAACATACGTTAAAATAATGCCAATACAATAAAGTATTGGCGAGTATACAGGTTTGATATAGCATAAAGTAGATAAAAAGCATTGCGAATTTCCACATACATGATACACAACATATACGCTACCAGACAAAAACTACCAACTAAGTCCTGAGATGACTGCGAAGTTCGTTTGCGAGTGCGAGTTTGTCTCAACTAGACCTTGTCGGGTGTGAGTCTAACTATAGTACTATACTAGTTAAGTTGGAACGTCACGAGTAAGTGTCCTAGCACATATGTATCAAGCATCACGTGTAAATATGTACGTCAGTCATTCGCATGTGATAATAGTTTAGATTGTGTACTGCGTTTTGATAAGTGTGTTTAAAGCGTTAAAAAGGGGTCAAGTATACTCACAGTGCGTGTTTAGCTAGTAAAAGAACTCTAAATTGGTTTAAAGGGAGCGCGTTGAGTTAGCCTGAGTATAGAACAATAGCGTAAGCGTTGAACAACGTGCAAATAGTACGTTGGATGTGTTGAGCGTGGAATGGTGAGTCGATCGGATGATCATCTGGGCGGATGACCATTCGAACGGTTGATCATTCGAATGAGTAAGTGTGTTTGTCAATCGTTTCAAAATTTTTGAAGTTTTCATTGTAGGATAAATCAAGTTATCCGGTCGGATGGTCATCCGGATGGATGGCCATTTGATCGGATGGCTATTCGATCAAGGACTTGAAGTTTGAAGTTTCGTTAAATCGTTTAAGTGTTGAAAGTTATAAAGGACAAGTCACCTAGTAGAATAGTCATTCGATCGGATGGCTATTCGATTGGGCGACCTGATGTTTTGAAACTTGTAAAATTTTCTAAGTTAGAAAGGTTGAGTTTTAATGGAGACGGCGTGATGACGTGTCAAACAACGGAAATCATGCCAAGTCCAGCTTATTCGATAGGATGGGAATCACCCCATTCAATCGGGCTCATTGTTCCTTTGATGAAGTTTCATATTCAACCCGTTAATCGGTCATCTCTCTGGTGGAAATCCGTTTTCAAGCCGGCTCTTAACTAGAGAATGAGTAGAGAGTCTGAATGAGCATGGATTCCATTGGTTTTGTGTAGAAAGTTGAAGAAAAGTTGAAATCAGTTGAAAAGTGTTGAGATCTTGCAAAACTTAGTGAAATCATGGTGGAAATCTCTTAGATCTGAACCAATCTTGACGAGCTGGTGCTTTACAACAGCTTGCATAAGCAAGGTGGGTGAAGAACACCTTCAAGAGGTCCATCTCAGTGATTTCAGAGGAAAGTTAGTATTTGTGTGTGATTTTGATGGAGAAGATGATGTAGAAGTGTTTGGCGATGATGATTGTACAAGATTTAAGGAGAAATACTTACGAAATGGCCTTGAATCAAGAGAAATAGCGTCTGAGAGTGTTTTGTGTGCAGGTGGTCGAATGGAGATGTCACATCAGTGAAAAGTGGTGTATGGGCGGGTATTTATAGTGTGAGAGGAGAGTTAAGGCGAAGCTGAAGTGGGTCGGATGGCCAGTCGATCGGATGGTCATCCGGACGGATGTCCATTCGATCGAATGGTCATTCGATCCGACAGTTTGTGCGAGTTGGTTCTCCGACTTCCATTTCATGCGTTAAGCGTTGCATTGCGTTTAAGCGAGTTAGTATCGTTTTATGTTGTGTTTCAGTGCGATAAATTGAGTTGCGCATGCCAGCGAGTGCTCGTTTAGACATGTTTAATACTCAGATATTTATATTTATCTATATTATTATTATATATAACAGGTCATAGCATAAGTAACTGTGTTTGCATTTGTGTGGCGCTACGACGATCGAGGGGAGTAGTTAAATACTCACGCGATGTCATCGTTAGCGTTTGCGTTATATGCGTTGTGATGTGCGATATAGCGTGTTGAAAGTATATATAATGCGAACATATGCGAAGTAGCGTTTGCAAGCGATGTAGTTACATTATGATCTGAATCTCTGGTGCTAGGCGTAACGAGAGTAACAAGCGCGAAAGTGCGGGTTGTTACAGTCTCCCCTGCTTTAGGAAATTTTGTCCCGAAATTAATCCACAAGGAAGGTTGCGAGAATTGATACGAGTGAGTTGCGAATAAGCGTTAAGGTAAGCGTAGTGGGGGTTGATGAGTGAAAGCGTCTTGGCATCACAGAGAAAGCGTTGAGTAAGGCGATTTGTTCGACTAAAGGACGGTAATTCACGAGTTAGCGACCCAAAAGTGTTTTGAGTTCTCAAAACGTTTC
This sequence comes from Helianthus tuberosus, assembly GCA_030545235.1. Taxonomy (NCBI): domain Eukaryota; kingdom Viridiplantae; phylum Streptophyta; class Magnoliopsida; order Asterales; family Asteraceae; genus Helianthus; species Helianthus tuberosus. The sequence goes on along the minus strand of CM060371.1, from coordinate 84,633,788 downwards.
TTGGCAATGAGATTTTTAAGGAAATTTTTTGGCTTTGGAACCTTTTTGTACGGTGTGGCGTTGAATTGAGTCAAAGTTCACACCAGCGTTGTCGAAAGGGTTTTGTTGAGTTATCAAAGGATCTTATGGAAAACTTGATTTACGAAAAGTTTCTTATGACGTGGTGTTAACCTGAGTCGATTGTTAAACCACGTTACAAGAGAGTTTTGTTTGTCTAAAAGGGTTTTAATTAAAAATTTTCAGAAATTTTCCATTTAGTCTCAAAAGTTTGTAAGAAAATTTTTGTTTTCACAAAAAGGTTTAAACAGTTCAAAAATTTTTAATTAGCGTTGAGCCCCACATGGCACTTTTTCATGAAAGTTTGTCGATATGACTAAAACATATATACATAGGAAGTACTAGCGGCGTATCCACCATGTTTTAGTCATATTGCCTCTGTCCCGTGAAGCAATGTCATGTGTGTCGATATGGTACGGATAGACTTTGCGTCCTTGGTCCAGGCGATTAGTGGTTGGACCAAGTTCGGGAGGGAGATCGAGTAACTAGGTGATGAAGTTGTTTTCGAACTCAGTTTAGTGATACGAGCGTGCACGAAATGAGTCAGCGATTAAAGCATCGTGGCAGCGTGAGTGTCGAGTGTGACAAGCAATAAGCGGTAAGCTGTAAGCGATAAGCGATACGCAATTAGCGACAAGCGCTACGCGAGAAGCGATAAGTTATAAGCGACGGCGATAAGCGACAAGCGATACACAATAAGCGATGCGCGACGGGCGATACGCGATAAGCGATAAGCTCGAGCGTTAAGCGACGAGCATTTGGCAATAGGCGGCAAGCGATAAGCGAAAAGCGACGCGCGATAGACGAAGAGCAAACAACGATAAGCGAAAAGTGTTAAGCGATAAGCGATAAGCGAGGAGCGAATAGCGATAAGCGATCAGTCAATAGCGATAAGCGTTAGGCGAAGAGCGAAAAGCGATAGGCGTCAAAAGCGATGAGAGTATCGATGAGATTGATAGGTGCGGTAAGCGTAAAGCGATAGCGAGTGCGAGATAGATTCCAGGGAAGGTGCGATGGCATGCGTGTATAAGAGGTCTAATAACGTTCAACTCTGCATGGCACTTTCTTCACGAGAAATTGGTTAGCATGGCAAAGCACTTATATATAGGAAGTACCAGCGGCATATCCACCATGCTTCCACCACACGCCTCCGTCCCGTGAATAGGTGTCACACTTTGTCGACATGGTTAAGACGCTTATATATAGGAAGTACCAGTGGCATATCCACCACGCTTAACCATGCTTTTAACGTTATGGCATCGTTGGAACTTACTACGATCTCCGTGCACTTACCACAGTAATCCCGTGTGCACCCGTGATTAATTTGGTCCTTGCGCATTTATCGTAACTTATTTCAAGTACGCATAGTTAGGGTAAAACACATTATATCGTGATATTGTATATAATACTAGTATTACAGTCTGTGTGTGCAAACTCAGACTAAGTGCAAGGACGAGGGAGAGAGAGCGAGAGAGAGAGCGCGAGAGAGAGTTATCTTCGCATATTGTGGCGACATCGAGCAATAGAACAAGCATACACATAAGACTTTTCGTCAAGAATCGTACCGTCAATGGCGTCGTTCAGCGTCTGGTTGGCGTTGATGTTGGAGACTCTTGCTGGAGCCGTGGTTGTTGCTGGAGGTGCGAGTTGTGTTGGCGGTGCGGGGAGAGCTAGCATGACTTAATTTCGCGATCCTGTGCGGAAATGATGGGTGAAGTGACCAAAACAGTTGCGATTTGCGCAAAAGCGGCAGTTAGATCCTGTCTGGTGGTGATAGGTACACTTTATACACAGGGGAACAGTTCCGGTGTAGGCGCGCTTCGAGCGAACTGGAACTGCTCGGAGTGGTTCGGGGTTTAAAACTATTTGGGGTAGAGTTGTTGCTGAGCAGCCAGTACTCGAGTTCTTTCGCTTGCGGCTGGGTTCGTCGGTGTCGTACGGTGTCATGTCGTCGTCGGACAAGTCGGTAGAATCATCAGATGACTCGGTGGTACTATCAGATGACACAGTGATAACTTAGTTTGCCTTCCTGGTAGGATTCTTGGAGAAGTATCCATCCAAGACTCGTTTGTCGTTGATTTCGGCGGCCAAGCGATAGGTTTCATCGATGGTAGCAGTTTTAGTTGCTTCGACAAAATCGCCCACACACTCGGTAAGGCGCGAGTGTACTTCTTGATGGCCTTATCAAGAGTGTCAACTTGGCTTGGGCAGATAATGCTAAGCTGTTTGAACCTTGCTGTGAGGCCGGCATTGTCACCTTCAACTTGCTTGATTTCCCAAAATTCGTTTTCTAGCTTCTGGACTTCATGGGGAGGGTAGTACTCTTCCTCCGAGAGCTCCTTCAGCTTGTTCCAGGAAAGCGAGTAGGCTGCATCATTTCCACGCTTGTTACGCTCGGCTGTCCACCAGTCGAGGGGTCTTGATTGGAATACTCTTGTAGTGCATGTGGTACGGAAATGCTGGGGGCACCCACTCTAACGAAGGGTAACCTCGATAGCATCGAACCACTAGAGTAGTTGAGATATGTGACACCTAGGTCACTTCAACCATCAAACAAATACCAAACCAATGAAAAATTGTATTTCATACTTGGGATTTGTAAAAATATGTGTATCGTTTACACATATCAACTCTTGTTCGATTTCAAGCTTTAAATCGCTTTCTGGAGGGTTATACGCGCACTGATGCGTAAATATAACCAGTTTAATGCAACAAACACTCCGGAATAGCAAAATAGGCTTAACATACCTTAAGTAACCTTTACATAACTTAGAAATAAGTTTTGAAGGCTTTGGTATGGCAAAATCTAGTTTATTAACTTACAGGGACTAAAGTTGACAGACTGCGAAAGTATGCCAATTTGAACTATAACAGACATTCCGGAACATGACCATAAGTTAAACATACCACAAATATCCTTTACATAGCTTAGAAATAGGCTTTGACGGGTTCGGTATGCTAAAATATACTTTTGGGACATTCAGGGACTAAAAGCGTCAAAAAGTGCACAAGTTTGCACTTTCGCGCATAACTTACGTTCTGAATACTTCCGGACATCCAAAAATTTATGTAAGCACTAAAATATTTTATTTTAGTGTTTGGCATAAGAAAAATCCATTCGTTGCGTCTTTTGGATCGTTTTTCGCGCTTATGCGCATTCCGTCGTAATTAAGCGAACATCGCGATCGTACGACCAAACGAACCGACATCCGACATATTTTTGAGCATGTTTCATGTCCAAAATGTTTAGTCATCATTTTAGGGCCTTAAAGTTGGCTTAACGGGCCTTAAACATGCCGGGAATGGCTTAAACACACAACAGGGACCAAAACTGTCATTTTTGAAGGATGTTTGCTGATACATCGAATCTGGTCCATTCCACTTGTTGCAAATGGTTTTGGGGAATCTATGGGCTGGTTTTGATGTGCACATGGTTTTGTAAAACCATTATCTTGAGGTGTATGGCCAAGATCAAAGCACGGTTTCCAAGAAACGATCTTAACGGTTCGGGAAATCCTATAAATACCCCACCCCCATTTGCTTCTAAACTCACTAGAATCTGATTTGAGAAGCTCTAAGTTGAAACCATTGTTTCATACCTGAGCTACTTGAATCACGATTAGCATTCGGGGACCCTTCGTAAGTATTCTTTCGTTCTTTTATTGCTTTTCGAGTCCGAAAGTCAAACTTTGTTTGACTTTCTGCGTTGACCAGTTTATGGTCAATGCGAAGTTCGTTTGAACTTCGCAACGTGATTGTAATCACGATGGTCATAGTCCTTTGGGACTATGCCTACTGATTACCACGTTGTCTAGGGTCGTAAGGGTAAGCGATCTAATAAATCGCTTATACCTTCGAACCCGACCCATTTGGTCGATCATTAGGATCCGACCAAATGCATTAGGTGACCATAGTATATAGGGAATAACCCTCCGAGGTTATACCTTATGGTCGCTTCGTTTAAGTAGTTGTATGATAGGTAGTTTATATGCCTTAGGTAAATTACCAAAATGCCCTTTTTACGCCAAAATTCATTTTAAGGATATGTAACATAACTTTTGGTATCTAAACTGATTCGGCAACAAAATTAGACATGTTAAGGCATATTTTACTTGTCATAGGACTAGTTAGGAGGTCCGAACGCGTTTCACGCAAACGACGCGTTAAAGTAGCATAAGCTACCTAAACGGGTCGTAATGGGTCGTAAGCACTTATGTTAGGTTTCATTTAGTATGTAGGTTTTGTTAAACCATATTACATGAGTCTCCATGCTCGTTTGGTTTACGAACCCTCATGCTACCCGATCTTCCGATATAGGTCCGGTTTATTAACATAGTTACCTATATTAGGTGCCGTTTGATATCCGCGATCTCTAGCATTGTTTGGTTGTTACTCAAGGACTACTGAGCAATCTCGAGTGAGTACATAGACCCCTCTTTTACTGTTTTCCAAACATTTTGGGGTGGAACACATGTGCCTACTTGTTACTTTCATGCTTTCCTGTTTTCACATCATATACCTGCTATGTTCGTTAGTACATTATAGTACATGATTTCATTACATTTCATACTAGGTGTGCCCATTGTGTGCATTACTTAGTACATCGTTTTACATTACATTTCATGCTACGTATGTCTATTGTTGCATACTTAGTACAGGTCACATGCTACGTATGTCTATTGTTGCATACTTAGTACATTTGTTATTCATCACATGCTTACATTTTGGATGCATATTACATGATTTACATTGATCATGCATTTCCACAGGACATAACTTTGATTTAAACCAAGTTTTACTTCAATACTATGTTCTTGTGCATATGGTTTAGTTGATGCATTTCACTAGCCATACATATCATTTTGGTTACACATTACATAGTTTATATTTGACACATAAACACTTTTGACATTGGTTATACATTATATGATTTACATCTTAACATAAACATTTTAACATATTATTTCAATACATTTGGAAGTTGGTTTAAACATAGACATCTTACATTGTTTGGTTTGGTTTGGTTTGGTTTGAGTAAGTGATTAAGTAACGAGGCATGTGTAATATGATACAAACATGGTGGATACGCCGCTGGTACTTCCTATATATAAGTGTTTGTATGGTATCACATATTGTAGCGTTATTTGAATCATTTCAATTTGATACATATAACGTTTTATACAAATAACATACTTTTCACAAGACATTGTTTTACAAACAACTTATCTTATATAAACTCAGTTTACATGGTTATTCATTTAACCATACATTATTCTTTTATCTATACATATCATCTGAATTTATTGATTTTCAAACGATTTACAAGACAAAGCAATTTACAAGGTTCATGACTAAACATTTTCTCAAACATAAGTCATGAATCCTATTTTCACAAAACCTATGTATCTCACAGGCATTTTTATGCTGACGTACCTATTTTCACATGTGTTTTTCAGGAGCTGTTGCATAAGATGATCAAGATACACATAGGCAGACTTGGGCTTTAGTGACAATAAAAGATGCAAGACTAGTTAATTATGTTGTATTTCTTTGTTTGTTAAGACATTGTAACACTTTTAATCAATAAAACGAAACTTCAATTGCCATGGATTTGAAACAATTAATTCTGTTTCAACACTCCCCGACATTTCCGCCACGTTTTGTATGTTCTACGTGGTCGGGGTGTGACAGAAAAGATGGTATCAGAGCCAATGGTTATAGGGAATTAGGTTATTAGTAATGCTTTGACCTAGTCTATAACCTTCTTAGGACCCTAACGCGAGTTTACTTGCGTTTAGTCATAAAACAATACTGTCACCTATCCTTAGGTGACGACCACAACAAGAACATAAATTTCAAAACCGCTTTGAAAACTAATCATCTGTTCTAGGATGATTGATTACTAGGTTTTGAACCCTCTATTGTAAGATTTTGAACCCTCTGTTATATGGTTTTGAAACCCTTTGAGTTTTCAAAATCTCGTCAAGGTTTTGGGTTTTAAATAATGTGAACACATGCAAACTGGAAGGGTGAATGCCTGTATTCTGGGTTTTCTGTCTAGGCAAGCACTTCGTATACATCTCATCAGACGCGAGACCAGTTGTGCTTACCTGGGAATTCTTGGGATGAGTGTTCACCTATAGGCGAGCATGTCTTCGCGATACATTATTTTTGACCCATTTACTTTGATTAGTCACTGTGTGTCGTTTGTTGCTTTGTAGTAACAAACAAATGACCACTATCCTTGCTTTCATCAGATTTGTTTCATCTCATTCTTTTCGTCTAATTCTCTCACTCGTTTCATTTCATGTTTCCTCTTTTAGAATGCCTCCTCGACGCGAAAACCAGATAGCGACTGCCGAATTGGCAGAAATCATTGCGCAGCAAATGGCTGCTCAATTCCCAAACCTCTTTGCTCAATGGAATCAAGCCAACAACAACAACAATGGTCCATGCAATTTCAAGAGTTTTAACTCGGCGAAACCACTCAAGTTTAGTGGTTCTGAGGGAGTGACTGGGATTCTGCAATGGTTCGAGAGCATTGAGAATACTTTCCGCCATGTGCAGTGTCCTGACAATCGCAAGGTCGAGTTTGCTTCGAGTGTGTTCCAGAAGAGAGCCCTTACGTGGTGGAACGGGTTTATGAGAGATCGTGGTGCAGAAGTTGCTCTAGCACAGACATGGGCTGAACTTAGGGCCCTTATGATGAGGGAATTCTGTCCTCGTCATGAGATCAGGGCCTTGGAAAGGGAATTTAACGATCTTACACAAGATAGCGGTGAGCATCGAGCCTACACGGACCGTTATGAGGAGTTAAGTCTGTTATGCCCAAACATGGTCACGCCTTTGGATAAGGCAATCGAAAAGTACATTGATGGCCTCCCTGACTCAGTACAAGACATTGTGACTGGTAGCAACCCTACTACAGTTAGACAGGCCATTGAGCTATCTGCAGCCTTGACCGAATCTCAGATCAGGAAACGTAAGCTTTTCCGAAAAGGTGACAAGAAACCGGTCGAGGAATCGAAACCAATCGAGGAATCAAAGACCATGGATGAACAGACTGGATCCCCTAAGCAGTCAAAGAAGCGAAAGGCTTCTCAGAACTGTGCCATGGTTACTCACAATGATCAAGCCGTCCCCAATCAACCAGCTCAACCCCCTGCTAGGAAGCCATACAATGGAACTGCACCCTTGTGCAACCAATGTAGCCTCCATCATCATGCCAATGTAAAGTGCCGCAAATGCCAAACTTGTGGACTTATAGGCCATACAGCAAGAGTCTGCCCAGCTACAGCTGCACCAAACCAAGCTGGCAACAATACCGCTCAAGGTCGTTTTCTACCAGGTTCTTGCTTCAACTGTGGCGAGATGGGTCATTTCCGAAGAAATTGCCCAAAGCTTGCTAATGCAAATCCAGCACAGGGATGAGCATCTGACCGACAACATCGTTTAGAGATAATCACGTCTTATGTATTATTTTCTTTTGTTGTCAAGGTCCATGAAACAGTTGTTATCATTGTTTATAAATAAATCTTTTATTTACATTACAATGTATTTATGTGGTTGTATGTATAAATAACATATCTCTTACAATACCGACAATCAGGGAACCGTATTCCTTAAAGGACAGACTACTCCCAAACTTTCTTCCACTTTATGATCTCTTGCATTTTCCACGAAATTCCTAAGTACCCGTTCCTTCTAAGGAAAAGAAGTACAAGGCGCAAGTTACAACACTGGACGAATACCCAAAGTACCACTATAAATCCTTAATAGGGTACCTAAGGGTATTTCCGTGAATCCAAAAATTGTTGTGTTCCTTAATTCGACTATTACGTTTCTTTGAAAACAAAATTGAATTTTTGGGAGATCTTCTTATCTCTTCAGATAGATCGCAGAGGACATTGAAGTCCATCGACTGGTTTCCATATCCGTTCTCAATCGATAACAAATTAATAACAAATTAATAACCAAGTTAAACAACTATGTGATTATGTGCTTATGAACATTACAAGACAAACTGTGCGGACTGTGCAAGGAATTACGTAATTATGGATGCATACATAATTATGGAATTTAGTGCACAGAAACCACAGCGAGCTTTGCCATGTGCCTAGAAGTAAACTCTATTCATTTCCGTTTCTGATGAAGCACCCGTTGAAAATGACTCCGTTTGTTAATTTTCGTTTCTGAAGATTGTCCGTTGAGGAAATGAATATCCGTTTGTCTATCATTTTCATTTCCATTTCTGAGGAAGCAACCGTTGAAAATGACTCCGTTTGTTCATTTTCGTTTCTGAAGATTGTCCGTTGAGGAAATGAATATCCGTTTGTCTATCATTTTCATTTCCATTTCTGAGGAAGCAACCGTTGAAAATGACTCCGTAAGTTCATTTTCGTTTCTGAAGATTTGTCCGTTGAGGAAATGAATATCCGTTTGTTTCTCCTTTTCATTTCCATTTCTGATGAAGCAACCGTTGAAAATGACTCCGTAAGTTCATTTTCGTTTCTGAAGATTTGTCCGTTGAGGAAATGAATATCCGTTTGTTTCTCCTTTTCATTTCCATTTCTGATGAAGCACCCGTTGAAAATGACTCCGTAAGTTCATTTTCTTTCTGAAGATTTGTCCATTGAGGAAATGAATATCCGTTTGTTTCTCCTTTTCATTTTCATTTATGATGAAGCACCCGTTGAAAATGACTCCGTAAGTTCATTTTACGTTTCTGAAGATTTCCCGTTGAGGAAATGAATCCCCGTTTGTTTATTCCTTCATTTCCGCTTCTGAAGAATACTCGTTGAGGAAAATGACTCCGTCTGTCCATTTTCGTTCTGAAGAATGTCCATTAAGGAAATGACAGGATTATGCCTTTCATATCTCTGGTGATGGTTTGACACAAAGTCACAAATAGACTCCTACGAATAAATTTCGGGACGAAATTTCCTAAAGTAGGGGAGACTGTGACACCTGGGTCACTTCAACCATCAAACAAATACCAAACCAATGAAAAATTGTATTTCATACTTGGGATTTGTAAAAATATGTGTATCGTTTACACATATCAACTCTTGTTCGATTTCAAGCTTTAAATCGCTTTCTGGAGGGTTATACGCGCACTGATGCGTAAATAAAACCAGTTTAATGCAACGAACACTCCGGAATATCAAAATAGGCTTAACATACCTTAAGTAACCTTTACATAACTTAGAAATAAGTTTTGAAGGCTTTGGTATGGCAAAATCTAGTTTATTAACTTACAGGGACTAAAGTTGACAAACTGCGAAAGTATGCCAATTTGAACTATAACAGACATTCCGGAACATGACCATAAGTTAAACATACCACAAATATCCTTTACATAGCTTAGAAATAGGCTTTGACGGGTTCGGTATGCTAAAATATACTTTTGGGACATTCAGGGACTAAAAGCGTCAAAAAGTGCACAAGTTTGCACTTTCGCGCATAACTTACGTTCTGAATACTTCCGGACATCCAAAAATTTATGTAAGCACTAAAATATTTTATTTTAGTGTTTGGCATAAGAAAAATCCATTCGTTGCGTCTTTTGGATCGTTTTTCGCGCTTATGCGCATTCCGTCGTAATTAAGCGAACATCGCGATCGTACGACCAAACAAACCGACATCCGACATATTTTTGAGCATGTTTCATGTCCACAATGTTTATTCATCATTTTAGGGCCTTAAAGTTGGCTTAACGGGCCTTAAACATGCCGGGAATGGCTTAAACACACAACAGGGACCAAAACTGTCATTTTTGAAGGATGTTTGCTGATACATCGAATCTGGTCCATTCCACTTGTTGCAAATGGTTTTGGGGAATCTATGGGCTGGTTTTGATGTGCACATGGTTTTGGGCAATACCATGGGCTCACATGGTTTTGTAAAACCATTATCTTGAGGTGTATGGCCAAGATCAAAGCACGGTTTCCAAGAAACGATCTTAACGGTTCGGGAAATCCTATAAATACCCCACCCCCATTTGCTTCTAAACTCACTAGAATCTGATTTGAGAAGCTCTAAGTTGAAACCATTGTTTCATACCTGAGCTACTTGAATCACGATTAGCATTCGGGGACCCTTCGTAAGTATTCTTTCGTTCTTTTATTGCTTTTCGAGTCCGAAAGTCAAACTTTGTTTGACTTTCTGCGTTGACCAGTTTATGGTCAATGCGAAGTTCGTTTGAACTTCGCAACGTGATTGTAATCACGATGGTCATAGTCCTTTGGGACTATGCCTACTGATTACCACGTTGTCTAGGGTCGTAAGGGTAAGCGATCTAATAAATCGCTTATACCTTCGAACCCGACCCATTTGGTTGATCATTAGGATCCGACCAAATGCATTAGGTGACCATAGTATATAGGGAATAACCCTCCGAGGTTATACCTTATGGTCGCTTCGTTTAAGTAGTTGTATGATAGGTAGTTTATATGCCTTAGGTAAATTACCAAAATGCCCTTTTTACGCCAAAATTCATTTTAAGGATATGTAACATAACTTTTGGTATCTAAACTGATTCGGAAACAATATTAGACATGTTAAGGCATATTTTACTTGTCATAGGACTAGTAAGGAGGTCCGAACGCGTTTCACGCAAACGACGCGTTAAAGTAGCATAAGCTACCTAAACGGGTCGTAATGGGTCGTAAGCACTTATGTTAGGTTTCATTTAGTATGTAGGTTTTGTTAAACCATATTACACGAGTCTCCATACTCGTTTGGTTTACGAACCCTCATGCTACCCGATCTTCCGATATAGGTCCGGTTTATTAACCTAGTTACCTATATTAGGTGCCGTTTGATATCCGCGATCTCTAGCATTGTTTGGTTGTTACTCAAGGACTACTGAGCAATCTCAAGTGAGTACATAGACCCCTCTTTTACTGTTTTCCAAACATTTTGGGGTGGAACACATGTGCCTACTTGTTACTTTCGTGCTTTCCTGTTTTCACATCATATACCTGCTATGTTCGTTAGTACATTATAGTACATGATTTCATTACATTTCATACTAGGTGTGCCCATTGTGTGCATTACTTAGTACATCATTTTACATTACATTTCATGCTACGTATGTCTATTGTTGCATACTTAGTACAGGTCACATGCTACGTATGTCTATTGTTGCATACTTAGTACATTTGTTATTCATCACATGCTTACATTTTGGATGCATATTACATGATTTACATTGATCATGCATTTCCACAGGACATAACTTTGATTTAAACCAAGTTTTACTTCAATACTATGTTCTTGTGCATATGGTTTAGTTGATGCATTTCACTAGCCATACATATCATTTTGGTTACACATTACATGGTTTACATTTGACACATAAACACTTTTGACATTGGTTATACATTATATGATTTACATCTTAACATAAACATTTTAACATATTATTTCAATACATTTGAAAGTTGGTTTAAACATAGACATCTTACATTGTTTGGTTTGGTTTGAGTAAGTGATTAAGTAACGAGGCGTGTGTAATATGATACAAACATGGTGGATACGCCGCTGGTACTTCCTATATATAAGTGTTTGTATGGTATCACATATTGTAGCGTTATTTGAATCATTTCAATTTGATACATATAACATTTTATACAAATAACATACTTTTCACAAGACATTGTTTTACAAACAACTTATCTTATACAAACTCAGTTTACATGGTTATTCATTTAACCATACATTATTCTTTTATCTATACATATCATCTGAATTTATTGATTTTCAAACGATTTACAAGACAAAGCAATTTACAAGGTTCATGACTAAACATTTTCTCAAACATAAGTCATGAATCCTATTTTCACAAAACCTATGTATCTCACAGGCATTTTTATGCTGACGTACCTATTTTCACATGTGTTTTTCAGGAGCTGTTGCATAAGATGATCAAGATACACATAGGCAGACTTGGGCTTTAGTGACAATAAAAGATGCAAGACTAGTTAATTATGTTGTATTTCTTTGTTTGTTAAGACATTGTAACACTTTTAATCAATAAAACGAAACTTCAATTGCCATGGATTTGAAACAATTAATTCTGTTTCAACACTCCCCGACATTTCCACCACGTTTTGTATGTTCTACGTGGTCGGGGTGTGACAAGATACACCTCCTTCGCCTGTGAAGATCATCGGGTCGCAGGCTTTGAAGTGTTTGTAGGAGAAAGTAGACTGCGGCGCGTTGGTCTTGGAGTCTTCTGAAGTTCGAGAGTTGCTGAGCTATTGAACCTGCGCGACGATGAGGAATAACCCTGGCCACTTCCTTGGCCACGAGTGAGGCGATCCTCTTATCGGTATTTCGTCTGGCTCTTCTCCTGGCTATGCGTTGCGAGGGGGAAGATTTCGAAGACATCTAGACACGGAGAGAGATTTGGAGTGAGATTCAATTATAATGATTTTGAGAATTGCGATGCGTTTGAGCGCGTTTAAAACTTGTTGCAGGTAGTATAGTAATACGTATTCACATAGGAGCCACAAAGAAGACACGAGATTCCTAAGTTCTCACGTATAACACATGTAATCGTGTAACACATATACTTACGTACATATATGTTTGTATAGATTGCGCGAGGATGCGATAAAGGGAGAGAGAGTTGTTAGACTTTAGTTTTGTTGTGGTCATTCAGCTCTTGTTTTAGATTTTGATGGCTGTGTGAGTTGTGCATTCATAAAGCGGGGAAGCGAAAATCGATAAATTGAGAAATCAATAAATCGAGAAATCAATAAAGCGTAAAATTTTCAATCGTAAACATATAAGCGTAACAAATTCGATGAAGCGTAAAATCAGATATTGAAAGGCTAGAAAATAGATAGAGTGTCTTGGGTGTTTAGACATCGACTACCCAAAGTGATTTAACTATTCTCAACAAGTTCGAACACACGCTTTGTCCTAGTAACTATGCTTCCACCGGGATGCGGCTACGGCATTCGCCCTTCCAGTTACTACGCGGCTTGAATCATTGATACAACCGAGACTTTGGTAAACCATTTTAGAGAGTGGAATGGGTTATTAAGATGTGGGCTTCACCCTAAAGTAACAACTTCGCTCCTAGTTGTGGTTGTGCTCGCCGAATCAATTCGGGAGTCCCACTAAATAGAAACGGAGATTTTCGTTGAGATGTGGATTTCACTCCTAACTTAACGAAAGGTCCTCGTGCTAGAATAATGCGCTCAGTGAGTGATCTTATCGAGAGTTCTTGGTTTTCACACCTAATCCTGACGCAATCACTCAGTTATGTTATGCGAGCGTTTTTTGAAAACGTGTGTATGGTGTCAGCCTTAGGAAGGGCAAGTAGTGTTTTTGCCTTAGGAAAGGCTCCTTCGTACGAAGCTGTATGTGCGGAAGTTCATATGAGGATGTAGTTTCTGTGAGTTCGAAGGAGAGCAAGCTTGTACAAACCCCTACTGGGCTCGCACAAGGCGGTCTGTTGGTACTTAGACTATAGACTAGGTCAATCTTAAGACATCAACCCGGACTAGGTCGTGTCTTTCCTAATTCCCTATAGTTATGGCTATGATACCAATCTGTCACACCCCAACCGATGGCGGAATCATCGGGGCGCGACACTAGGCGAACCAGATTGCTGAAGAGAATCTATAATAACTAATTTAGCGACAATATTTAACAAGTTCATTATCCCATGCTAATAAACAAATATTTCACATAAAGTTGTACAGATTTCATGTCCCTCGAACATAACAAATCCGACAAGCTAGATTTTCGATGAGTTTCTAAAGTAGCCCTATCTTGATTGAGATAACCTGTGTTTAACCTGCAACATATGTTAAAATAACGTCAATACAATAAAGTATTGGCGAGTATACAGGTTTGATATAGCATAAAGTTGATAAAAAGCGTTGTGAATTTCCACATACATAAACATGATACACAACATATACGCTACCAGACAAAAACTACCAGCTAAGTCCCGAGATGACTGCGAAGTTCGTTTGTGAGTGCGAGTTTGTCTCAACTAGACCCCGTCGGGTGTGAGTCTAACTATAGTACTATACTAGTTAAGTTGGAACGTCACGAGTAAGTGTCCTAGCACATATGTATCAAGCATCACGTGTAAATATGTATATCCGTCATTTGCATATGATAATAGTCTAGATTGTGTACCGCGTTTTGATAAGTGTGTTTTTGATATAAACGTATGTTACACCCCAAAATTGTGTTTAAAGCGTTAAAAAGGGGTCAAGTATACTCACAGTGCATGTTTAGCTAGTAAACACAACTCTGAATTGGTTTGAAGGGAGCGCGTTGAGTTAGCCTGAGTATAGAATAGTAGCGTAAGCATTGAACAACGTGCAAACAGTGGGTTGAAAGTGTTGAGCGTCGAATGGTGAGTCGATCGGATGGTCATCCGGACGGATGACCATTCGAACGGTTATCATTCGAATGACTAAGTGTGTTTGTGAATCGTTTCAAAACTTTTGAAGTTTTCGTTGTAGTATAAATCAAGTCATCTGGTCGGATGGTCATCCGGACTGATGGCCATTCGATCAGATGGCTATTCGATCGAGGACTTGAAGTTTGAAGTTTCGTCAAAACGTTTAAGTGTTGAAAATTATAAAGGACAAGTCACCTGGTCAAATACTCATTCGATCAGATGGTCATCCGATCGGATGGCTATTCGATTGGGCGACCTGATGTTTTGAAACTTGTAAAATTTTCTAAGTTAGAAAGGTTGAGTTTTAACGGAGACGGCGTGATGAGGTATCAAACAACGGAAATCATTCCAAGTCCAGCTTATTCGATCGGATGGGAATCACCCCATTCGATCGGACTCACTGTTCCTTCGATGAAGTTTCATGTTCAACCCGTTAATCGGCCATCTCTCCGGTGAAATCCTTTTTCAAGTCGGCTCTCAACTAGAGAATGAGTAGAGAGTCTGAATGAGCATGGATTCCATCGGTTTTGTGTAGAAAGTTGAAGAAAAGTTGAAATTAGTTAAAAAGTGTTGAGATCTTGCAAAACTTAGTGAAATCATGGTGGAAATCTCTTAGATCTGAACCAATCTTGACGAGCTGGTGCTTTACAACAGCTTGCATTAGCAAGGTGAGTGAAGAACACCTTCAAGAGGTCCGTCTCAGTGATTTCAGAAGAATGTTAGCGTTTGTGTGTGATTTTGATGGAGAAGATGATGTAGAAGTGTTTGGTGATGATGATTGTACAAGATTTAAGGAGAAATACTTACCAAATGGCCTTGAATCGAGAGAAATAGCGCCTGAGAGTGTTTAGTGTGTAGGTGGTCAAATGGAGATGTCACATCAGTGAACAATGGTGTATGGGAGGGTATTTATAGTGTGAGAGGAGAGTTAAGGCGGTGCTGAAGTGGGTCGGATGGCCAGTCGATCGGATGGCCATCCGATCGGATGGTAATCCGGATGGATGTCCATTTGATCGAATGGTTATTCGATCAGACGGTTTGTGCGAGTTAGTTCTCCGACTTCCGTTTCGTGCGTTAAGCATTGCGTTGCGTTTAAGCGAGTTAAGTAGTATCGTTTTATGTTGTGTTTTAGTGCGATAAATTGAGTTGCGCGTGCCAGCGAGTGCGCGTTTAGACATGTTTAATACATAGATATTTATATTTATCTATATTATTATATATAACAGGTCATATCATAAGTAACTGCGTTTGCGTTTGTGTGGCGTTATGACGATCGAGGGGAGTAGTTAAATACTCACGCGATGTCATCGTTAGCGTTGTATGTGTTGTGATGTGCGATATAGCGTGTTGAAAGTATGCGATATAATGCGAACATATGCGAAGTAGCGTTTGCAAGCGATATAGTTACATTATGATTCGAACCTCTGGTGTTAGGCGTAACGAGTGTAACGAGAGTAACAAGAGCGAAAGTGCGGGTTGTTACACAACCTCACACCGTGCCTTTTGAGGACGGGCGTGGACTAATAGACTCAGGCAAAACCCGTCAATGATGATAGACATTGACAACGCGGGGCAAACAAACAGAGTTCGCAGAGTATTCGGTATAACGCAGTTTAGTAGCTTACATATGGGGAAGCTCCCCATGACATGATATAAATGAGTAACTTAACTACTTGAACAAGTTTTTGGAGTTAAACTGGACAAACTCATGAACTCGCCAACTTTATGTTGACACCCTACTGCATGCTTTGTAGGTACACAGTGACTATCGAGCTTGGGGATGTGTAGTGGACGTCTGAACCTGTGTGTTGGGTTCTTTAATAACCATGAACTATGACTTATGCTTAAACCATTTTACTTATGCTTCTGCTACTTACTTAAACTGTTGTTTTGAACTTAAATCTTAATTGTCACCAATCATATTGGTTTGATAAAACTATATTTCTATTATGTTAACTGTTCAATATGATTGGTGGCTGGATCCTGGTCAGTCACACGCCTCGCGGTGGTACTCCGCATGTGGAATTTGAGGGTGTGACATATATATAGTGAATAAAATGAGATTATAAAGTTTATTTATGTTGCTTTAGGCCATGTGTAGTCATAAAGCCCCTTTTGGGGCATTATGCGACAAGTTGCACGCCACGTCATAGCGGGGCTTTATGGGGCGTTATATCACTAGAGCCCATAGTCATAAAGCCCCTAACCATCATTACCTAATTATTAATTTTTATTAATTATTTGAAAAAACATTTTCCTATTTTTTTCATTCAATCTCTAAATTATATAGAAAAACACTTTTATTAAATTTTTAAAAAAACATTACAATAAAAAAATACATTTATTCTTCGTCTTCATCGTCTTTCTCTCCTTCTTCCTCTTCGTTTTCTCTAGCATCCAAACCTATGTTTTCAAAGTTCTCGGCTTTGAATTCCTCAACTTCTTCTTCCTCGGAATCTTCTTTGACGTCACCATCGTGTCGAATTGGGCGAATAGCCCAAGCATGCTTGACCAAATCCGTCTTTAACGCGTTATGCATATCCTAAGATCGCAATAGTTGAGCATTTAAGATTCTTGTAGGTCCCCTTGTTGTCTGGATCATAACAGAGTTGTCAATCCAATCAAGAGTGTGGAATCCTCTTGATCAGAATATCATAGAAAACGTGTAGAAACAGCAATTCACAATTCAAACAGGATCTTTATTGATTAACTATCAAACTGATTACAATCAATCAAGATACCTAACACACAATTTTGTCCAAGACCAGTATCTCTCACAAAATTCCTCACAAACTCTGTTTTGGCTGATCAACCTAAACTCTAATGCAAATCCTTGCTTATATAACACAAGGTTTGCAACTTGGGCCAAGGTTTCCAACATGGGCAAAGCCCAATTCGTCCCCCTAGACCCAAACTGGGTTTTGTTTAGCCCAAACTCTATTATTCCACTAATACAAAGCTAAACCCGCTAACTGTTTATCGTTTAACTAATTACAAGATATCCAAAGACCAAATCTAAGCTGTTGTCACAAATATGCACCAACAATTCTCTCTTCTGTTGTTTCTTGGGTTCCTTCTCCGTGATTTCTTCGGTAAATATCGGTGAACGAATCTTCCGATGAGGAACCAATTATTTTTTTAGAAGAAAGTGGGAGTACAATGATATATATATATATATAGTAAGGTTATTGTAAAAAATGTGTTTTGTGTGAGAAAGGTAAGAAAGAACCTAAACCATTAGATCATTGATCTAATGGTTAGTATTAAAATGGCAATATTGTAATTAAAATAGTGTTTTTAAATATTGATTTGATTTCATAGGGGTAAAATAGGCCATTCACCCAATTTCAAATCAATAAACATATCTAATAACTCCTGATTTCTCTCTCATTGCGATCGTTTCGCTCAAAAAAACAGGGTGTTCTTCCCACCAAAAATTATAACCTTCATCAGATGACAATGAGCCCTAAAATTGAACTTTTATACAAGCGGAAAAAAGCACAGTGCATCATCTGAGAATTTTGAATGAAGGACGAAGAAGAAGATGTATGATTCAACTCGAAAAGACACTACAAGCCGACGGCTTAAACTTCCAAAAATCAAGAAAATAACATTTGATTTTAGAAAAGGTTCGTTGTTCTTCTTTGATTTTTTTGAAGTGCAATGGTGTTTTTTTATATTTTAAGATAGTTAATGTTAACAAAGAACAAAAGGGACTAATCGATTGTTTAATGGTGTTAAATCTAGGGTTTGGTAGAGTAGGAGTGTTATAATGGTGTTTTATATATGTTTATCAGTTAACTGTGCTATGAAGATTGTGTTTATTGTTGTTGGACATGGTGTTTTTTTATTATATACGGTGTTATATAGTTCCTGTTTAATTGGATATGGTGTTATATGGTATTTTTTAAACATAATGAGTATGTATGGTGTTATGTATATTGGTCTTCCAAGTTATGTTGTTATATGGTGTTTTTAAGCATATTAAGTTAAGCATTCGCATGGTGTTATGTATATTGGTCTTTCCAGCTATGGTGTTATGTGGTGTTATTAAATAGGTTGAGTTAAAGATATGATTTATGTTTGTATGTATGGTGTTATGTATACTGTTACATGGTGTTTTTAACAGCTTGATTTAAACATATGAAATTTTTGTTATGAATTGTATTATATATGTTTTTGTTGGCAGATATGGTGTCATATTATGGTTTTTGTATGATATTGTTATATGTCTGTGTAGGGTCGTAAACATCCTGTGCCATGGTTTTGTTAAATTTGTATGAAACCTGATTTAGGATAAGTTGTATTAGATGTAGTCTTTTAAATATAGTGTTTGAATGTCTTCTATAGTCAGGTCAAGCCATCAGCTTAGAGGGAAAATGTACAAATCACGTTTCAAAAACACAATTGAAAGACCGTTGGTATGTCGTGACTCAGAAACATCAAATAACGAGGACAAAGGTATTCCCAATGTAGTTTAAAGTATAAACAAACAAAAAACAATACAATATGCTAAGTACCCCATATTTGAGTATGTATGTCTGATGATGAGTTTTGTATTTGACAAAAATTACTTTGTATTAAACAGATGGTGATGCTGGGATGAATGATGCTGGTAATGCGGAAACAATAGAAGATGTTCCGCAATCGATAAAAAACACACAAGGTACAGAAGGAAAAAAAGGCTCTTGTGATTATAATTTGTTAGCATATAAGACATGGTAACAATTGATTTGAACCACAACAGATATGCGTGACGTAGTGGAGCAAGTTGGGAATGATAGTCAACTGGTCGTACACCCGTCCGTCCATATAACATCCAAAAAAGGTATTATATTGAAGTGCTTATCTTGTGGTGTACTTGTATACTAAAACAAATATTAAAAATTATTGTAGATCGGCTGTGAGACCCGGATGCGATTTTGTCGACACCCCACCGGGAAAGTGACGGAAATCGGCTGCAAAAAGACCACCGTCTCGTGGAATGCATCAAATAGTGACGCAGCCATATCAGCCATTCACGGGTGCATGGATCAGGCTAAAGGTAGGGATCGACAATCTGATAACACTAGCAGCCAGCCTCAATGAGGAACAACGTCAGACAGTGAATGAAATTGGGTTTGGGTCGATATTTGGTTATAAGGTGACATGTGTGCTTACTGCTTTGGCAAACTGGTTGGTTTCAAATTACGACCCAGACGCATGTCTTTTAAATGTGGGCGGCAGGTGCATTGTAAAGATAACATCGGAGTTGGTGAAGAGTGTTTTCGTGCTACCTATGGGACCAACAGATCTTGTTGAGAAGAAGAAAGCGAACAAAAAGAAGGATGTTGTTGTCTAAGAGTTCAGAAATCAGTTTTCGCATATGGATACCAACCGATTATCGCTGTTGTAGCTGATGAATTACATATTAGATTGGCAGGCTGATCACGAAAGACTGTTTGTCGTGAACTTCTTAATTCTTTACTTCTCACTCCTAGGTGAAACCACGACAAACAATTCAGTGAACGTGTGATTCATTTCATGTATTCAGCCGCACGTGGATATCAAAAACTTCAGCTGGTGTTCATACATGGTCTCCTGTCTCAACAGAATGAAAACAGCATGACTTGGTGGTGATGATGCTTTTCGATGGCCAATGTTGTTACTGGCGGTAAGTTGATCGTATTTAACTTCTAGTATTACAAAATTATTGAGTAACATCTTTAGTTAAATAACTAATAAGCTACCATGGATTACTAAATAAGACCATGGATAACTTAAATAACACCATAGCTTACTGAATAACACTATAAGTATCTGAATAACATCATATATAACTGAATAACACCACAGATAATTAAATAACAATGTACTTAACTAAATGACAACTCAGATAACTGAATAACACCATAGTTAACTAAATAACAATATATATATATATATATATCTGAATAACACCC
The DNA here is from genome assembly GCA_030545235.1 of Helianthus tuberosus. Lineage (NCBI taxonomy): Eukaryota > Viridiplantae > Streptophyta > Magnoliopsida > Asterales > Asteraceae > Helianthus > Helianthus tuberosus. The sequence goes on along the minus strand of CM060371.1, from coordinate 84,613,355 downwards.
TAGATAACTAAATAACATCATATATAACTGAATAACACCTTAGATAACTGAATAACACCACTCATGTTAAGCTGTTTACAAATTTTTGAAACTTATTGCAAAATATTGTCGCAGATTGCTTACGGAATTGTGATAAAGAAGATACCTTCATCACACAGTTCAAATATTGTTGAACTTGTAGATAATGATCTTTTGAACAATCTTGAATGGGATATGGAGAGGATGCACGCTTAAAAACAGGATAAGAAGAAGACGAGGGAAGAGAAAAAAACCAAACGAGCCGACGACGTTGGGTGTGGTGAAAAACCAATCAAAACGCAAAAAAACAACACGGAAAGAGGAAATGGAAACGACGAAGCTGATTGATGAAGGCACTGAAGATATCGAAGATGATGATGCGCACTTGGGTATATACAAACACTGTGCAGATTACTTACTGTCACAAACTGACACCCAAACATGTGCATTATTTGTAGGTGCAGATGGAGAATGCCGCATTTCGATGGTCTGACAGTACGTAAACACTCCATCACCATCAGGAACATCTGACGGTGATTCTAAGCTGGTAAACATATTATGATTCGTACTAGATGTTATGGGCGGTTTTCTGCTCATATATCCTGGATTATATTCTGACTCTGTTACTTTAATTTGTGATCAGGATATTGGTAACAGCCTGATGCAGTATCCTGGTGTTTACTAATTAGTTCACATGCAGATTAACAAGGCCAGCCTATAACGTTCGAGTGGACCAGTTCACCTGAAGACTCGGACTAATCAGTTGAAAAGGGGACGTTGAAGCCGGAAGAAGTGGTCTACAACATTCAAGAAGGGAATATTCGCAGCATACCGGTTTTATAGGCTAGTTTGTTATTTTCATTCTGCTATATATAGGAATGATCGGATCAGATGGAACACACAATCTTTTCACAAACACTCGCTTTCTACTAGCTGCAATCACTCACAAACACTTACACTTGTACTCGCATCGCTTTGTAACACTTAGTTTATCCGTATTATATCCTGCACTGTACCCTGATATTTGAAGTAATAAGAAGAACAAGGCAGCTGCGATTGTCAGCTCCCGATGTTTTATGCTGGCGATCTGGATTGATCAAGGGCTTTCCTCATACATCCCGCATCACCCTTTACTTTTTTGCTCATTGTTTGATTGTAGATATAGCTCGATATCCTGAGCTATATCCTGAAAACTGTTTTTATTAACAACTTGATCAACATATTTTCTACAAATACTTCTAGCACACTACCTCACTTAACTAATTTGATCACTTAATTGCTTAGGTAATTTTTGACCAAAACAATTCGGCGCCCACCATGGGGCAAGTGGTGCTATTTCTACTAAAAGTTCTTGTAAAATCATTACTTGGTTTTCTGTTTTCAAAACTTTTTGCTACATTATTTTCTATGGCCTTAAAATCAAACATGAGATCTTCTACCATGTCTGCTACGACCTCTGCAACAATCGGTTCAGTGCTTCCACCACCTCCAAGGACGCAACCCTCTTCACAGCCTCAAGCTCCTCTAAGAAGGAGCGAAACTCATGTGGCTCGGGATATTATCCCCACTCAGAATGTTCAAGGATCTGCTGCCTTAGGGAGAACTCCTATTATGGATTCTAATGATGAAATTCTAACTTTATTTGGTAGTATACAGGATCAGATGAAGCAACAGCAGGAGACCAACCAAATGCTAATAAGAGAGATACAACTCTTGAAATCCAGCTCAAGCAGGCCTGCTGAGGATACTGTCACTCCCTTGCAGCCCAGGGATTTGAACTTCAGTTCAGCAGTATATATTGAGGACCACAGGGGCAATATTGTGCCTAGCCATTCCCAGAGCCATACTCCTGAGATACCCTCTTTGGTTAGGGTGTCAATTGTGAGAAGTTCACGATATGCTCCAGGATATGGTCAGAATCCTCAGACTGGTAACGTGTCTAATAATACTAATACTCTTGCTACTAATGGTCTTGGATCTTTGCAGGATGCAGGTATGCCATCAGCATTCTCTAGGGAGCTTCAGAAGTTGAAGGATATGATATCCAGTGTACCTGGGGTGGTCCAGCCAATTCCAAAAGTTTCCAGGATAGCCACAGGATATCCCGCTTTGCATATCCTATTTGTGATGCTGAAATCCCGAAAAGATTTCAAACCCCCAACATGAAGCTCTATGACGGAACCACGGATCCTGAAGAGCATATTGCTCAATACAGGGAAAGGATGGAAATTAACCCTATCCCTCCAGATCTCAAGGAAGCATGCCTCTGCAAGGGTTTTGGCTCTACTCTGACAGGATCAACCTTAAAATGGCTCCTAAACATTCCAACTCATTCAATTACATCATTTGCTCACTTAGTCAATTTATTTAACAGTCAATTTTCTTGTAGTCGAAGTTTTGAGAAACTAACCAGTGATCTCTATAGGATAACTCAAGGGCCTCAGGAATCCTTAAGGGATTATGTGAACAAATTTAGCAGGGAATCTCTGGATATCCCACATCTTGATGTTGCAACAGCTGTGCAGGTATTCAAAATGGGGTTGCAAACGGATTCCCAATTTTATCAAGATCTTATAATGAATCCTTGCAGGAACCTGGATGAGGCTCGAAACAGGGCCTTGAGATACATTCGACTGGAAGATGATAAAAAGATGCAAGAGAGGATGAATTCATCCTCAACCTATGAATCAACTAACAGGAAGTCAAAATCCTCATACAAACCATATCGCTCTAAGCCATATGACAGGAATGACAGCAAGAAAGTGAACGCCGTTGAAGACGAGGATCCTGAGGAGTATCCTGAATTGTCAGAATATTGTTTTTCTGTTAATATACCTAAACTAATGTATGCTATGCAGGGTTTAGGAGACAAAGCGAGGTGGCTTAGGAAGGACCAACAAAAAGCTGATTGGAAGGATAAATCCAAGTGGTGTGCCTTCCATGAGGATTTTGGACATGTTACGGAAGATTGCATCGCCCTGAGAAAGGAAATAAGCTATCTGCTAAGTAAAGGATATCTGAAGGATCTACTGGGAAGAAAGAAGAATAAGGGTCAGGATACTGAGAAGGATCCTGAATGAGCAGCGTCACCTCCTGCAGATGCTAAGATAATTAACTTTATTTCAGGAGGATTCGACATCTGTGGAACCTCTTATTCTGCAGCAAAAAGACATGCAAAGGAGGCTAAGGCAGAAAGAGGAGATAAGCCAACCAGGATGACAACCCTCACAACCGATAAAGTGATAACGTTTGATAATGATGACAGGGATACTGTCCAGGATCCCCATCACGATGGTTTGGTAATAACTTTATATGTTGCTAATCACTTTGTACGCAGGATACTGGTGGATAATGGCAGCTCTGTCAACATTATTCAGCTAGAAACGCTGAAAAGGATGAATGTTTCCCCGATGGACATCACTTCAAAATCCACTGTACTTGTCGGGTTCAGTGGAGAGGCCAAGAATACTATGGGAGAGATACTCCTTATCCTGCTACAATATTATATTGGGTAGGCCATGGATCCATGATATGAAAGCTGTGCCTTCAACCTATCATCAGTGTATCAAGATCCCTACCCCCTGGGGGGTTGTCAAGGTGGAAAGTGATCAACAGGAAGCGAAGGAGTGTTATTCTTCTTCGATGAAATCCTCAACAAAGCCCAAAGCAGGATAGCAATTAAAGATACGAGCCCAGGATATCGTGGAGGCTTCGGAGCAGGATGTTAAGAAAATTATCCTGGATCGGGATAATCCAGATATCTCGGTGCTCACAGGAACTAATATCCCTCAGGATATAGAAAATCAATTGACTAACTTTTTGACATGCAGGATGTCAACATTCGCATGGAAGCATGAGGATATGACAGGTATTTCCAAGGATATTATAACTCATAAGCTCGGAATTGACAGGTCCTTCAAGCCTATTCAGCAAAAATGAAGGAAGTTTGCTCCTGAACGAAATGCAATAATTTAGGAAGAGGTTGAGAGATTATTAAAGAGCAAGATGATTAGGGAAGTCGAATTTCCCAGATGGCTAGCAAATGTAGTTGTGGTTCAAAAGAAGAATGGGAAATGGAGAGTTTGTGTAGACTGCACAGACTTGAACAAAGCATGTCCTAAAGACCTATTCCCTCTGCCTCACATCGACTCAATGGTAGATGCTACTGCCGGTCATGAAATGTTAACCTTCATGGATGCATCCTCAGGATTCCAACAAATACAAATGGAACCTTCGGACCAGGAGGATACCGCTTTTATGACACCAACAGGTATTTATTGTTATACTGCTATGCCTTTTGGTCTGAAGAATGCAGGTGCAACATATCAAGGATTGGTGAACATGATGTTTAAAGACAAACTGGTGGACACCATGGAGGTATACATCGATGATATGGTGGTAAAATCCAAGAAGGCTGAAGATCATCTCTGGGATATTGAAGGAGCATTTGACATCCTGGACCAGTACAACATGAAACTAAATCCTGCTAAATGCCATTTTGGAGTGGGGGCAGGAAAGTTTTTGGGATATATGGTGACTAAAAGGGGATCGAAGCAAACCCGGAACAGATCAAAGCTATCCTGGATATCAAGTCTCCTTCAAACATGAAAGATGTACAAAGATTAACAGGGCGAGTAGCAGCATTAAACAGGTTTATATCGAGATCCTCGGAAAAAATGCAAGGGATTCTACGATATCCTGAAGAAGAATAAGAAATTCGAATGGGGAGAGACGCATGAAGGAGCCTTGCAGGAGTTGAAGCAATATCTTTCAACTGCACCTCTATTGATGTAGCCCGATGATGGTGAACCATTATCCCTGTATCTTGCAGTATCAGGGAATGCAGTAAGTGTTGTTCTGGTAAAGGATCACGAAGGTCAGCAGTATCCTGTCTATTATGTTAGTAACATGGTTGTAAAAGTCCCGCCTAGGCTCCGAGTACTCCCCGAGTACTCGCTACAAGGTAGGCTGCCGAGGCCCGGGTACTGTTCGCCTAGGCCAATTACTCCGTGAGTAATCTCTGACTAGGCTGAGTACTTCCTGAGTACTCCCAAGTACTCTCAAATCCGACTAGTGAGCGCCTAGCGACTTTTTCAACCATGGTTAGTAAAAGTCTATTAGATGCTGAAACTAGGTATTCTCATTTAGAAAACTTGATATTAGCCCTAGTTATGACATCAACTAAGCTTAGACATTATTTTGAGACACATAGGATTCATGTTAAAACCAATTACCCTGTTAAAAATGTGCTTAGGAAACCCGAGATGTCAGATAGGATGGCTAAATAGTCAGTAAAATTAAGTGCCTATGATCTAGTATATGAACCTAGAAATGCCATAATGTCTCAGGCTCTAGCTGACTTTGTGGCTGATTTCAGTAGTGATATTCAAAATGAAGTAGACTTAGAAGTACAATAGCTAGGAGAAAACTTAGAATCCTGGACATTATATAGTGATGGTGCATCGAATGTAAGAGGTGTAGGATTGGGTATACTACTAAAATCGCCACAGGGGGACATATTACCCCAGGCTATTAGGTGTGAATTTCCTGCCACTAATAATGAAGCAGAATATGAAGCTTTAATCGCAGGATTAGAGTTGGCCAGGAATATGAATATCAAAAGTTTGCAAGTATTTGTTGATTTCTTGTTAATTACTAATCATTTTAATGGATCCTATGCAGTTAAAGGTGAAAAGTTAATCGAGTATCTTGAAATTCTCAAACAATTAGCAGGATATTTCGATGTTTTACACTTGAACAGGTACCAAGAGAGGATAATGTTGAAGCAGATGCCTTAGCTAATTTAGGATCATCAGTCATGATACCGGAAGAAACTCAAATACCAATAATACATATCCTATACCCTGCAGTGGATCTTTTCAAATCTCAGGATAAGGAAGTAGCAAGTATCCAGGATCCTGACGATGAGTATCCTGAGGAGGATCCCAAGTCCTGGACGGCCCCAATCATGAAATACCTCAGAGAAGGAAACATCCCAGAGGATGAGAATCCTAAGGCTTTTAGGATGAAGGTATCTCGATTCACTATTATAAATAATATTCTATATAAGAAATCTCTTGCAGGACCATACCTGAGGTGCTTGGAGGATCCCGAAACTAAGGAAGTACTTCAGGATATACACGAAGGGGATTATGGTAACCATACTGGGGGCAGATCATTATTCTCGAAGGTATTAAGAACAGGATACTATTGGCCGACGATGAGGAAAGATGCTGCAGAATATGCTCGAAGATGTGATGCATGTCAAATGCACAATAATATACTGCATCAACCTGCTGAACCACTATATCCTGTTGCTTCCCCTTGGCCATTCATGAAGTGGGGTATGGATATAGTGGGAAAATTGCCAAAAGCTCCAGGAGGAAAAGTTTTTATGCTGGCAATGACGGATTATTTTTCCAAATGGGTTGAAGCTGAGGCGTTTGTTCAAGTCAGAGACCAAGAAGTAGTATCATTCATAAAAGGGAATATCCTGACTAGGTTTGGGGTACCAGCTAAGATAATATGCGACAATGGCTCTCAGTTTATCAGTACGAGGATAACCGAATTTTGCAAGAGTTGGGGAATCAAAATGATCACATCCACACCGGTACATCCTCAAGCAAATGGACAAGCAGAATCCTCGAACAAGATAATTGTCAACAATTTGAAGAAGAGACTAGGAGTCAAGAAAGGAAGATGGGCAGAAGAGTTACCCTTTGTTTTATGGGCTGATAGGACAACATTGAAAAGTGCAACCGAGCAAACCCTATTTTCCTTAGTGTTTGGAGCAGAAGCAGTAATCCCAACAGAGATGGTGATACTGTTTTGTTCAAAAATTACCGAAGGAATTAAGTGATCAAATTAGTTAAGTGAGGTAGTGTGCTAGAATTGTGTGTGAAAAATATGTTAACCAAGTTAATTGTAAAAACAGTTTCAGGATACGGCTCAGGATATAAAGCTGTATCTATGATCAAACAATGAGCCAAAAAGTAAAGGTTGACACGTGATGTACGAGGAAAGCCCTTGATCAATCTAGATCGCCGGCACAAAACCTCGGGAGCTGACAATCGCAGCTGCCTTGTTCTTCTATTACTTCAAATATCAGGATACAGTGCAGGATGTGATGCGGATCAACTAGGTGTTACAATGTAATTCGAATACAAGTGTTTGTGTATAGTGTTTGCTGTGAGCTAGAGAGCAAAAGTGTTCGAAAGTGTGCGTGAAAAGTTTTTTTGCCTTAATCTGATCCGTCCCCATCTATTTATAGTAAAAGAAATGCAACAAACTATCCTAATAAACCGGGATCCGGCGAATATTCCCCACTCGAACGTTGTAGACCTGGTCTTTCGGGTTCAACGTCTCTCATATAACAAATACGCCTGAGTCTTAAGGAGAAGAAGTCCATCTGACCGTTAGTAACACACAGCCTCTAACCTGCACGTGGTTAATTTAGTTAACACCAGGATATCGCCCAAGATGTTAGCAATATCCTAATCCAGTATCCTAAACAACCAAAAGTAGGATATTAGTCAGGATGTATATACTCAGAAAATGACCCATAACAATTGTCCCCAAATATATCTGTTGGTATACCAATCCAACGGATATATTTTAAAAATTCTATCTCGTAAATCAAGGCAATTAAAACGAAACGATGGTTGAGGTGACATTGTGCCATTTTCAATGCAATATTTACTCTTTACCCCCCTATATTCAGCCTATAATTAGCTGAGATATTTCTTATTGTTATCATTACTCTTCAAGCGATTTTTAGGTAACCATTCTTTCCTTCCTCCTCTGTTCACTTTCCAAAGTTTCTTTTAGTTTGCTTAATACCCTTCATGGCATCACGGACAAGATCTCGTTCGGATGAACCAGTCCCAACCCTCGTGAGTCAAAACCTCATACGAGAACCAGAAAAAGAAATCTGCTGCTTCAACAATGCCGATATCGCTGCCCTTAAGAATTCCGGCGCCTTTCCTGTTGGAACAGTTATTCGCCCTTTTGATTGGGAGGTCCGATCAGACGTGTCATCAGACGAGTGGGTCTGTTTTTTCGCCTACCCCTTTTTTTTGGGACTCCGGTACCCATTTCCACCCTTTATCTCTCGTTTCTTTGACCTCACTGGCCTTAGTTATGCTCAAACTATGCCAATGGTCTGGCGAGTTTTAATGGTGCTAGATCAAATCAGATCTCGCCATTGCCCTGACCTGTGTATTGAAGACCTCCCTATAGCATACCGGTTGAGGTCCCATGGCGACAGCCGTTTTCTTTTGTTTTCCACCTCCAAAAGCCCTTTAGTCCTTAAGGCCACCAAGAACGAAGACCGATGGCGGTGAAAGTTCTTTTTCGTGAAAAGAGACTCTATCGACAAGGGTTTCGATCTGCCAGTTAGATGGTTAACCAAGGGTGGGATCTAGGGTTTTAGGAATATCCCCAAGTGTATCCTTAAACTATATCCTAACTTATATCCTGATGTTTTATGCAGCGAACTTCAGAGATTTAGCACCCCCCAAGTGCGGAATCCAAGTCCAGGATCAAAGAAATCTACCAACTTCCTTCCAGTGAAAGAACTTTCTCCCTGTCTCTCACAGATTCAAGCCAAAAATCAAGTTCAGAGATGTCTGGTAAGCATATTCTCAGTAATTATCTTTATTTATTAAACCGATTATCTTTCAGAGGTATTATGAGTTTAAAAATATCTTCCCTTGTGCAGTACCAGTTGTCAACCTCGAAGGCTTCTGATATTCGCTAATTTACACATATTTTAGTCCCCTGTTTTACCCCTATTTTATGCGTTTTCGGCCGTAAAACCGTCATTCGGATGCTTAATCATCTACACTTTTGTTTACAGGCCTAAAACAGCATACCAGACAAGATGATAGCGAAAACGAGGACTTTCCGGACAAAACAACGAAGCTGTGAACATTCTGTTAGAAAAACTGACCTGAGCATGTGGAACGGTCGTGCGACCTAATGCACGACCGTGCATCTCCGACAAATGGAAGCTAGCCCAACGATGAACGAGGGTGCGACTCAGCGTGCAAGGAAATCAAGGCCATCCCGGTGATGCACGGGCGTTCCATGTTTTGCACCCCGTGCGGATCCGATGATCCAGCCAAACCTCGGAACTAAACGACCAATGCGACTAGGCGTGCAACAAGAACCCGGAACTGAACGACCGTGCAATCTGAAGAACGGTCATGCGAGACCGAAGACCAGTCAAGATCTGTGACGTCATGCAGTATGGTGCACCATACCTCAATAATTGCAAAAAGTGAACGGTCGTGCAACAGGACGCACGACCGTGCAACATCGAAAAAATATAAAAAACCTGCAGAAACATTCTACTCGAAACTCTGGAATTTTGGAGAGCAATTCAGGCGATTTTCAGGCTCCGGAGGCTTCTGCTTTCACCCGGATTCAAGCCACATTGTCCCGTTTAGCTCAATTACTATCCGGATTCTTAATCTTATGCTTGTTTATGGTTTGGTTTTCTAATCTTTCCATGATTTTGTTAATCTTTCAAGCATTTAGATTAATGTTTATGTATTATTGTAGCCTTTGGGAAAAAAACACAACAATCCCTTGCTTGATTATAACCCTTAGTACGTTAATCTTTGTTTGTAATGACATTTTGAAGTATTTTCTATGTTAATCTTTGATGATTAGTTTGCAACCTTGTTATTGATATTGATTTCTTGATTATAAGTAATTGTGTTGGATGATTGGTATTTGGTTAGTTAAGATAGTTGAAAAATGAAGCTTAATTAATCTTGTATTAGTAAACTTTGAACTTGGTTAACTAGTTTAGCTTGGTTTAAATGTGTGCATCATGATACTAGAAATGGTTAGTGATTTAATAAAATGTAATTATTGTTAATCAAGAAAGCTTGCCGTCACGTAAGGACCTTAACGGGTTAAATGGTGTCGTTATAAATTCTTGCCATGATTTGTTAGCTTAGTTAGTAGTTTAGGCCAAAATTGCTATCTTGGTGAATTTATGTGTAAGATTTGTAAAATGAACTCGGTTGTGATTTAATCTAGTTTATGCTTGTCTCGGTGGTTGCATTGTGTTTATCGGTGTCGCTTTCCTTGATTAGGTGCGGTTAGAAAACTCCTAATGGATGACTAACTTATTTTTAAGAGATTTTCATAGACATTTATCAATTGCACGTTAAAGAACAATTTTAGGTGGTTAAAGTGTGTTTATCGTTTTAGCTTTCCGAATGATTGTCATGTTAGGATTCCCGAAAGGGATACTAATTGTCTTAAAATGGAAAATTGACCGAATGCTTCTAGTGCCAAAACCGACTTAGATGACATGCTTTGGTTGTGTATTAAGCAAGGCTCTTTATCTATTATCTATTATGTTTTTATATGTATTTTGTTTACGCTTACTTTAGTTTATTAAAATCAAATAACTTATGTTTTTACCGATAGTTTAGTGACAAAGGTCTAGTATTATTACTCCGCCCATTTCCTTGGATCGATACTTGGTTCTTACCGATACTTTACTACATATGTGACGGGGTACACTTGCCTCTTTCGTGTGTGTTTTGATGTTAAAGTAATAATCACTTTTATAAATTTAAAACCGAATCGTGTGTTTATTCATGGGAAAAATATGTGTAGTCGCGCACACGTCAGCTTCCAACTTGACGAGTTGGATAGCTACTCCAGCCTTGTACCTGTCAAACAAGAATCTAAGTCGAAGTCGTCTGCCACACCGAAGCCTACCACTTTAAAGACTACTGCCGCTCCTAAAGCTCCTCCGGCATCCAGGACCCGGGCCTCTAGCTCCCGGAAGAGAAAAGAAATGGATTCTCCAGCCGCCTCCGAGACATTCTCTCTCGAGAATCATGGATTTAGTGAAGCCACTTCATTCCTCAAGCAGGTAAAAATTCCCTTCCAATATCCTGAACATGCATGTTAGTCATTATCCTGCTCATTTTACATTGATACCTGTATCTCTAACTGCAAGGCTTGGAACGTCTCATGCACTTGTATGAAGACGCCTGTGGGCTTAATAAGATGCTGGAGATTAAGCTCGAAAAAGCTGAAGCCACTATAGCTGAACAAGGAACAATTGCGGCTGCCAAGTCCCAGCATTATGAAGACAAATACAAGGCAATGACCCAGGAACACCAAGCTGCCCTCCACAAAGCCAATGAGGATGCTCAAGCCAAACTAGATGCCGCCCTTCTCCAATATCAGCAGGATATGAGTTCATATCGGGACAGTCTCAAAGCATCCGTTGTTATCTCCCTTCTCCAAGCCAGGTTAAGGATGGCTTATGAGGCCAAGAGCTTGGGCTTTGAATGCCCCTTCTCGTGCGGTTGGGCTATTGCTTGCAGGAGGCGAGCCGGAGTCGGTGGTACCCGCTGAAGCCGAGAGCTCAGGGGCAGTAGGAGACGCAATCATGGCGGACGATGAGCGACCTTTGAATGAGACAAATCAGCCTGGAAGGGCAGGCCTGGAGCCGAGTATCCTTCAGCCTACTATTGATGCACCTACTTTTGAAATTAGAGCTAGTATTATTAATATGGTGCAGAATTCAGTACAGTTTGACTAGCGTGAGCATGAGGATCCCGGGAGGCATATTGCTGCTTTTCTTGCTATTTGTTCGACATTTAGGATTACAGGTGTTTCGGAGGACGCTATTTGGTTGAGGTTGTCTCCGTTTTCGTTGCGTGAGAAAGCTAGAGCTTGGCTTATGTCACTTCCAGCCGGGTCCATCAGGACCTGGAATCAGTTGGCGGAGCAGTTTATGCAGAAGTATTTTCCACCTGAGAAAACAAACAAGCTACGGAACCGGATTGTTTCCTTTCGACAGGACGAGGGAGAGTCGTTGCATGCGGCCTGGGAGAGATATAAAGATTTGTTGATAGATGTTCCACATCATGGCTTTTCCAAGAGACAGCTGGTATTGACGTTTTATCAGGGGCTCTGTTACAACACGCAGGAGCGATTAGACGTGAATGCAGGAGGCGATCTAGGAATTAAGACGCCGACTGAAGCGTATGATATCATAGAAAAAGCTGCGTTGAAATCCAGCTCGCGTCGGGAAGGAGATAGAGGCCGGGCAACATCATCATCATCATCTCGCGCAGGAGTTCATGCTGTAGACGACTATACGGCCATTACTGCACAAAACTCAGCTCTTGCATCGAGATTCGACAGGTCCCAGATGATTGCGCAAGCTGGCTCGGGATGTGACCAGTGTGGAGTGTCACACGAGCCTGGTGCGTGCTTTCAGGGAGTCATATATGAGGGCCACGAAGAGGTAGACTTCATAAGTAATCAAACTAGGCCTCAGAACAACCCGTACAGCAACACCTATTATCCCGGTTGGAGAAATCACCCAAATTTTGGGTGGCGAGCGAATACAGGCAATCAAAATCCTTTGGGATTCACTCAGCGCGCTCCAGCACCTCAGCAAGGTCAGGGTCAGCAGTTCCAGCAATACAACCAACCTTACCAGCAGCGTCCATATTCATATCAGAATCAGGGCACTGGGAGTAGTTCCCAGCAGCAGGCCCCTCAGACTAGTTCCAAGCTGGAGGATATGATGGCTCAGCTTCTTACTAGCTCCTCGAGCGCGAATGAGTTGGCTGAAAAACGCTACCAGCAGAGCGAGGATCGTTTTCTTTCTCATGAGGGAGAAATGAGGAGTCACAAGGCCTCGATTCAGAATATCGAGAATCAGGTTGGTCAGCTGGCACAAATGATGTCAAAAAGACCCCAAGGTGGTCTTCCGAGCAATACAGAACCAAACCCGGGCGGACATGTGAATGCGATCATGACCAGGAGTGGAAAAACTACCGGACCCATCATATCGGACTCATCACCGATCACTGAAGCGGTCCCGACTGACACACCGAACGAGGTGCAAGCCAGGCTACGCCCAGCAAGTACAGCACAAGTCCAGGAGCCGTTCAAAGATTACACTCCTCCAGTACCTTATCCAGGAAGGCTGAAGAAGCAGAAGAATGATGAACAATACGGTAAGTTCCTTGAGTTGTTTAAGCAACTACACATTAATATACCGTTTGTTGAAGCCTTGGCCCAGATGCCAAAGTATGCCAAATTCCTTAAGGATATCCTCTCGAATAAACAGAAGCTTGAGGATATATCATGTGTGGTGATGAATGAAACTTGTTCTACCGTTCTACAAAACCGTCTGCCCATGAAAATGGGAGATCCGGGTAGTTTTACGCTTCCGTGTTTGATTGGAAACATGTCTATTAGCCATGCATTGGCTGACTTGGGAGCGAGTATCAACCTTATGCCTTATAAGGTTTTTACTAAACTGGATCTGGGTGAGCCGTCACCTACTAGGATGAGCATTCGGTTGGCGGACCGTTCAATCAAGTATCCGCGTGGATTTGTGGAAAACATGCTTGTAAAAATCGATAAATTTGTTTTCCCCGTGGATTTTGTTATTCTTGACATGGATGAGGATTCAAGAGTACCTTTGATACTTGGACGCCCGTTCCTCAATACTTCGAGGACGATTGTTGATGTGGCAGCTGGCCAAATCACGCTCCGAGTGAATGATGAGCACATGACATTCGATATCAAAAGATCGATGCAGCATCCGCAAAGTCACGATGATAAGCTTTACTATGTCGACATTGTCGATGCATGTGTGTGCTCTCATTTTCAAGGTACTGTTGACGAGATTGATTCGGACACACGTCTGTCGTGTGGGGACTTGATTGGCATTACGCAGGAGGGCCACGATTTTGAGCAGCCAGTCTATCAGATTGGTGACGATGGTTCCCAGAGTCCGGAGAGATTTCTTGAAATTGTCCATGTAGAAGAAGAGAAAGCAAAACTGTCGGTTGAAGATCCACCGTCTTTGGAGTTGAAAGAACTCCCGCCACATCTCGAGTATGCATTTCTTGACGAGGAGCGTCGCTTACCAGTCATAGTTTCGGCATCATTGGGAAAGGATGAGAAGAATCAGCTTCTTGAGGTTCTAAGACTTCATAAAAGAGCCATTGCATGGAAAATCATGGATATCAAAGGCATCAATCCTTCTTTTTGTACTCACAAGATTCTGATGGAAGACGAGTACAAACCGTGTGCACAGCATCAGAGGCGTTTAAATCCGAATATGCAAGACGTGGTGAAAAAGGAGGTGATTAAGTTATTGGATGCCGGGATGATATATCCTATTTCGGACTCTGTGTGGGTGAGTCCAGTGCAGGTTGTACCTAAGAAAGGTGGTATGACTGTAGTTTCAAATGATAGGAATGAGCTAATTCCTACCCGTACCGTCACTGGGTGGCGAGTTTGCATTGACTACCGCAAACTCAATGATGCTACTCGCAAGGATCACTTCCCGCTTCCATTCATCGACCAAATGTTGGAACGTCTGTCGGGGAAGTTGTATTACTGTTTCCTGGACGGATTCTCTGGGTACTTTCAGATTCCTATCGCTCCTGAGGATCAGGAGAAGACTACCTTTACCTGCCCCTTCGGCACATTCGCCTACCGACGGATGCCTTTTGGGTTGTGTAATGCACCAGTGACCTTCCAGAGATGCATGGTTGCAATTTTTCATGATATGATCGAGGATTCCATGGAGGTTTTCATGGGTGACTTTTCGGTTTTTGGGGATTCCTTCGATCATTGCTTGAAAAATTTGAAGAAGATGTTAATGAGGTGTGAAGAGACTAATCTAGTCCTGAACTGGGAAAAGTGCCACTTCATGGTGAAGGAGGGCATAGTTCTGGGACATAAGATTTCTCGTGCGGGTATGGAAGTCGATCCAGCTAAAGTCGACGTTATTTCACGACTTCCGCCTCCCACCTCTGTTAGAGCGATACGGAGCTTTCTCGGTCATGCCGGGTTCTATCGGCGATTCATCAAAGATTTTTCAAAAATCGCCAGACCCATGACCCGTTTGTTGGAGAAAGATGCTCCGTTCGTGTTTGGAGATGATTGCTTGAGGGTTTTTGACCTTCTCAAGCAAAAGTTGATTGAGGCCCCTATTTTAGTCGCACCTGACTGGAGTCTGCCATTTGAAATTATGTGCGACGCAAGCGATTACGCTATAGGGGCTGTTCTAGGTCAAAAGAAGGAAAAGCACTTTCACCCGATCTATTATGCGAGCAAGACTCTTCACGACGCTCAGGAGCACTACACCACGACTGAAAAAGAGCTCTTGGCGGTCGTTTTCGCATTTGAAAAATTTAGATCGTATTTGGTGCTTTCGAAAACCGTTGTATATACTGATCACGCAGCCATTAGATACCTCTTCAGCAAACAGGACGCAAAACCGCGTCTAATCAGATGGATCCTGTTGTTGCAAGAGTTTGATATAGAAATCCAAGATAAAAAGGGTGCTTTGAATGTAGCGGCTGACTATCTATCTCGGTTAGAACATGGAAACATCGAGGACGCGCGCTGGGATTCAATCAATGACAATTTCCCACACGAGTCTTTGATGGGTGTTGAGATATGCGATGAGTCGCCTTGGTTCGCCGACTTTGCGAACTACCTTGCTTGTAGAATTCTGATTAAAGGGTTGACTCACCAGCAAAAGAGGAAATTCTTTTCAGATATCAAGCATTACATTTGGGACGACCCTTTTCTATTCAAGGTGGGTGCTGATCAGGTGATCAGAAGATGTGTATCAGGGACTGAGGCGACCGATATTCTGCGCCAGTGTCATGAGGGACCTACCGGAGGCCACCACGGAGCCAACTTCACCGCGAAGAAGGTGTTGGATTCCGGGTTTTACTGGCCGACCATTTTCCGTGACGCGCAGAGTTGGGTAAAAGCGTGCGATGCTTGTCAGAGGGCGACGAACATATCGGCACACGACGAAATGCCCCAGAACTGGATACAAGTTTGTGAAGTCTTTGATGTTTGGGGGATAGACTTCATGGGACCGCTTCCCCCCTTACGAGGTAACAAATACATCCTGGTCGCAGTTGACTACGTATCAAAGTGGGCTGAGGCGCAAGCCTTACCCACAAATGACGCCAGGGTGGTCGTGAGATTCTTAAAAAGTTTGTTCGCCCAATTTGGCGCTTCGAAAGCGCTTATTAGTGATAGAGGGACTCATTTTTGTAATACACAGCTTGAAAAAGCTTTGTCCCATTACGGTGTGCATCACCGTTTGTCCACGCCCTATCATCCGCAGACGAGCGGGCAGGTGGAAGTCACGAACCGCGGGCTTAAGCGCATCCTTGAGCGGTCTGTTGGTGTAAACCGCAAGGAGTGTCAGACAAACTTGATGAGGCATTGTGGGCATTCCGTACAACTTATAAGACCCCTATAGGGACCACCCCCTTTAGGTTGGTATACGGAAAGGCATGCCATTTACCGGTGGAGTTGGAGCACAAGGCTATGTGGGCTTTGAAAACCGCGAATTTGGACCTTAAAACCGGAGGTGAAGCCCGGTTTCTCCAAATTCATGAATTGGAAGAATTGCGACAACAAGCCTATGAAAGCTCCGTACTCTACAAAGAGCGCACGAAGAAACTTCATGACAAATGCTTGAAGGACCATAAAGAATTCCATGCGGGTGATCTTGTTCTTCTTTACAATTCACGGCTGCGCTTATTTCCTGGGAAGCTTCATTCACGCTGGACAGGACCATACACAGTTAAGGAGGTATTTCCGTATGGTACTGTTGCAGTAGAGAACGCGGATGGCGTTACATTCAAGGTAAATGGTCACCGGTTTAAGTTGTACGTTGCCGGGCCGATAGAGTCGGCGGTGGAGGTAATTGAGCTCCAAACCCTGCACACATCATAAGTGTGGGGAGGAGAGAGTCTACGCTACTGACTCGCGGATCAAAAATGTAGCAAGAGCGTATTTTGCGCTTTAGGGTTAGTATCGTCTTTTTAGGTGTTTTTCTTGTTTTAGCGTAATTTAGGTTAGTTAGGTAGTTTCCGTTAGTTTGTTTAATTTTCATACGTGCCGAGCGAAGGTTCTATGTTGAAATATTGTTTAAACAGTTTGTGTGTCGAAAAAATGGCGAAAAACGGCTAAAACAGTTGCTGGTAATGGCTTCTGCGGAAAATTCTGATCTGCATCTGTTGCACGGTCGTTCCAAGAGATGCACGACCGTGCATTTCCGAGGGCCGGAACGGTGAGTCGCACCCCCGGTGCATCTCCGAGAACATGCTGCATGGTTTGCAAAATGTAGGTGACGCACGACCGTGCGAGCTGTCGCATGATGTATAAGAATTTATACATCTTTTAAACATCAAATACGCCCCGTTTATGCGAAAACTCTTTGTATTTTCATTGATTTTGGTACTCATTTGAGTTGTTTGTGAAAATACAGGTCCGGGCTTCGGCCCGGTGATGAAACGGAGGCTTTTGGAGCAAAATGGAGCGAAAACGGAACATTCCAGCAAACTGCCAGATACGGCACGACCGTGCCACCCAGGCGCACGACCGTGCCAGCCATTCCGACATCGGCACTATCGATCAGCACCAGCATCCAGCACCAGCACCATCAAAATCAAGGGAAGCACGACCGTGCCAACCACTGGCACGACCGTGCCAGGTCAAATGAGCCCCAGATCAGCATGTTTCCGAGATCGATTCAATTGTAGTCGAGCACTATCGGCTGGCACGACCAGACCATGCCCGGGCACGGTCGTGCCACCTCGGGAACTTTTGAGCGTGATTTTTCCTAAAATGGTAGCATACTTGGTCAACATTCAAGAAAGTGGCTCTGACACTTGCCAAGCACGACCGTGCCAAAAGGTGGCATGGTCGTGCCAAACACCCAGAGCTTAAATACGAGTTCCTAGCTCATTTGCAAGGGAGTTGGAGCATTTTGGTGACTTTTTCTCTCAAGAATCTGGTCTTGGAAGCTTGTTGGAGCTAAGAGGGAGCCTTGAAGAGGACTTAATCACTTGAAGATCTACTCAAACATCATTTTAATCTTGTCTTTAACTTGGTTAGCTTATTACATTATGAACAATTTATGTTTCTTTGCACTTGATTTGGTAGCCATGAGCCTTATGGGCTAAACATTTGAGTTGTCTAAACTTTGTTGAAGCTAATGAATATGTGATAACATGGAAATAGATGTGATGATTGTTCTTGTTAATCTTCATGTTGGTATTTAATCTTGTTCTTGGAGTTCATGTGTATGCTTAAAGTTCTTGTTCTTGAATGTTTGCTCATAAGTATTTACATGTTGTGTTGGAAAGCCCATGTAAAGATTATGATTATTGAATCCTGTTAACTTGTTAGTATGATTCATAGCTTGAAACTAGGAATGGTGATTGCTAATGTGATTGAATGATGATTTGAGCATATGTGTGAATTCTTGCATCTAGATTTGGAAAGATCATGAGTATGTTTATATGGATTCTATAGTTTGTGTTCTTGTTAGTTTGATGATTTAGGCCAAAATTGTTAGCTAGCATGACCATGCTTGTGGTTCATATCAAGAACATGATGATAGTGCCAACTACTTGAAACCAAATTAGGGTGATTAGTGTGTTTTTCATATTAGTTTTCCCTAATTTGTAGAGTTAGGAGTTTTGACAAACAAATAACTCATCATTAAAGATTAACATCAACTTAGCAAGTGAGCTTAAAAGAATAATTTTTAGGTGATTAGAATGTTAATTCATTTTTAGTTTTCCTAAGAATTATAGACTAGGAAGCCTTGATTGGGGACTTAGTTAAATTTAGAGCTTGCATCATCACAACCTCCTTTCCCTTTGTTGTCACATGTGAGTTAGTGGATACTTAGTTTAGGCAACCCTTTCTTAGATATTGTTCTTTGTTAGAATTTTTAGTAGTTTATTTATTTGCATGCTATTCTAGAAAAAAATCAACCCAATCATTTGAAAAGGCTTTAAAGTAGCAAAAGTTTAGTATCAAGACACCGCATCCACGGATTGATATCCGGTTCTTGCCGATTAGCTATATTACCACCCGATGGGTACACTTGCCCTTTGTGTGTGTAGTTAGTTCCTAGGTGAAAAACCATTTTAAAACTAAATTTGTGTGAAGAAAAACTTAATTAAAAATATATTTAATTCACGCACATCATCGCACGACCGTGCAAGAGGCAGGGGCAGTTTGGTCTTTTGCACATTATAAAAACCTCCATCTGCTTCAAAACCCTTCATTCGTGAACCGTAACCATCTGCGGCCGTTCCAGAGCGACATCACTTCAAATCGCACAGTTTTTCGCACGATTTCACACCCTACTTCGCACGGTACGCTCCTTCATGTAGATTATCTGTTTTTCCGCTTTCTAGGGTAGATTCATCCGTTTCTTCAAGGATTTTTAGGGTTCTCTTCATAAATACAAACGAAACCCTAACCCTTGTTTGAATCGTGCGTATCGTGAACATCCGGTGAATTCTCTGACCCCTGTTTATGTAAAAACTTGTTGATTTGTGAAAAATCGGGCTAACTTAGAGCCTGGGTCAGAATCTGCAGAAAAACGCTCTCGCACGGTCGTTCCTTTGTGGAACGGTCATGCCATTCCGGATGTTATCGATATTTTGCTTGTTGGTCGGTGTTGCACGGTTGTGCCGTTGGTCGCACGCCATGCAGTTCCGACAGATTTGGGCCACTGGTGCTTGTTCTCGACGACGCATGACCGTGCGACTCGTCGCATGACCGTGCCACAGGCCCAGATCAGATTCACAGACTCTTCATAACTGTCTGCTCGGCTGTTTTCGATTAAAATTTTTCCTGATCCCATCTTTCTAATGATTTATCTCATACAGATGGACCATCCTTTTCTGCAATTTGATCCCAAATATGAGCGAGAGGCTCTCTGCATCCCGAGACGTGACGCCTTATGGGCAAGGCGAGGGCAATTCGGAGTCCCTAGGTGGCTGGATTGGGAAGTTATGGGGGAGCTAAACCAGAGTGACAGACTTGATAGCATGCTTGCTTACCCACTTGCTCGTTTAATATCTATCAACCGACCCGTCTACCTTGAGCTGACAATAAAGTTCTTTTCAACATATGCCTATGAAAAACCAGTTGCTTATAGAACGCCCAAATTCCGCCACAAGGAGCGGGTTACTTTCAGGTTGGGTAGAAAATGGAACACTTGGTCGGTTGGTCGATTGGGTAGGCGGCTCGGGATCTACACAAGAGATGACATGGATACCGAAGTCTTCACGGATCAGTTCACTTTTCCATCTGATGTAGCACGGAACCAGTTTTGGGCTGAAAATGCTATAGGTGACCCTTATGACCCTAGAATGTCTAAGGCTTCTAGATTAAGAGACCCTTTGGTACGAGTGATGCATCATGTGTTCAGCCACACAATTTGCGGGCGCATGGACAGTCTTGGTAACTGTCCAACACCAGATTTGATTTTTCTCTATGCGCTGGTTGAGAAAGCACCTATCAACCTAGCCGCGAGGATGGCTGAATACTTCGTGAAGTGCTCGGGGCGGAAGCCCAACAGTCAGATCCGTGGCGGTCAGTGCGTGACCGAAATTGCTTATAATCTGAATTTGATGACTGACGAGGTGCTTCAGGTCTCACTCTGATAACCGAGGGTGTTTATGTTGACATTAGGTCACTGAAGGCGATGGGAGTGATTGCTGAGTTGCCTCACGGGGATAGGTTGAAGGGGTTAAACAACGAGGTCTGGGACCCGTTGCCTCCAGCTGTGCAGGAAAATGAGGATGTAGAAATGGGGGAGCAGCATGATGAGCAGCATGTACCACATCCACCGACACCACCACATTCGCCGCAGCACCATGATTTCCACCAGCATCAGGAGTGGCCAGAGTTTTACCAGCAGTTCCAGCAGAGACGAGTTACGCAGGAGCAGCATGGGACTTACATAGACCAGATTAGGACTAGCCAGGACCAGATCCGGGCTAGTCAGGATCAGCTCAAGGCCACTCAGGATCAGCTTAGGCAGAACTAGGATAGTTTGTATCAGGGGGTTAGTGCTGGATTTTCATACCTATTCGGGGAGATGCATCATGCATATCCCGACTACTTTCAGCATCCCCCACAGTTCCCACCGTGGAACCCTCCTGGTTATGGTGATGCGGGCCCGTCCTTCACGAGAGATGAGGATGGTGATGACGAGTAGGAGGCTGTGGTTGTTTTTATTTTCAGTACTTTTTATTTTGGGGTGTTCATTTTGCGTTGTATTTCAAACACCCTCGGATTGTATTTCATTTTCAGACAATTTACTTTATGTCTTGTATTTGTTTGGATTGTAGTACTTATATTTATGTATATTATGGTTTATTTGTGTTTTTTCTGTTTCTGTTCTATTTTGGTGTACATGTGACATACTTGCAGATCCGACATATCTTGGACTGGAGCACATGATAGATGCAGCTTTGGAAGTCTCGTTTCATCAGACATCATCTTGAGGGGCGTACTATTATCCTTTTCTCTATATTTCGGGTCTCGCATTGGGGACAATGCGAAGTTCAAGTGTGGGGAGGGGGTTAACTTTGTTTGTCCTCTATATAAAAAAAAATCAGAAAATCAGAAAAATCTTTTAAAAATACCTGTATCTTGTATATATTTTAGTAAATAAACCGGTTGGTTGTGTTTTAGAAAGCTTCGGACTTGATAAAAACTCGACAAGCAAAATATTTTTGAAAAAGGAAACCGGAAAGCGTGACAAACAAAGAAAGACTTGCATGATAGCTTTCACACTTTTACCCATTCCTTCCGTTATGTGAGCATATTTGAGCCTTGATATTGTTATATATTTGTTCATTTCGGATATAGGAGTGAGCCAGATGTTATGTGTAATTTAGAACTTGTCACTAGTATGCTTGTTAAGACCATGAACTTGCGGAATTGTGTAGAAGTGATAGAGGCACATAGATTACCCCTTTGTTGTAAACCTTGTTCTTTGTGTTGTGCTTCCCGTAAACCTTATATTACCCTTTAGGATTAACCATGTCGAGCCTTCCTGTTTACCTTTGTTTACCCACATTATCGCCCACTTAGCCAAATTTAGCCTTTTTATGTTTTAAACCCTTTTTAGTGTTAAAACTCGGTCAAAATAATCGTTTAACTAGCGTTTGTTGTAGTTTATTGTTTATTATATATCTAGTTTCTCAAAAAAAAAAAAAATAAAATAAAACACCCTAAAATAGGGTGAAGTCGACGAAAATCGAGCAATTTTGAATGCTTAAATGTTAAAATATAGTTGATGAGCTCGATTGCGCAATAGTCGCCCTTTTTAAGGCATTTGTATGTATAGTTGTATTGTTTGTTACTAGTTAAACGCTACTACCGAGTTTTAACCATTTTTGCCACTTTAAATACCCATTTCCATACCCTTCGCCCAAGCCTAACGTTACAACCCGTAAAGACCTCTTGATTTACACTTTTTCGCATGTTAGTTGGTGGAGACGAGATCTTATGACAAGCTTATGATATTACACATTTCATTGACGAGGCGTTGAGTGTTTGCACGTACACATTTTATGTATGTTTCATAAATAAAACCGAGTGTGTGTGAACATTGTGAGTTGTGTGAAGATTAACATGTTGAGTCAATTAAATGTGAAGTCACGGCTTTTTGGTTGTCGCTATATATTTGCATATGCTTGTTGGGTTTGAGTCTTTTGATGTTGTCTTTCGAAAAACCGACTAACCGTTTGTAGTAGTTTCAATAAAATAGTGTAAATTATCGTTATTGTTTGATTCTATCTTTTATTGCATTTTAGTTTAGCTTGCTTGAGGACAAGCAAGGTTCAAGTGTGGGGAGATTTGATATTCGCTAATTTACACATATTTTAGTCCCCCGTTTTACCCCTATTTTATGCGTTTTCGGCCGTAAAACCGTCATTTGGATGCTTAATCATCTACAATTTTGTTTACAGACCTAAAACAACATACCAGACAAGATGATAGCGAAAACGAGGACTTTCCGGACAAAACGACGAAGCTGCGAACATTCTGTTAGAAACTGACTTGGGCGTGTGGAACGGTCGTGCGACCTAATGCACGACCGTGCATCTCCGATAAATGGAAGCTAGTCCGGCGATGAACGAGGGTGCGACTCAGCGTGCAAGGAAATCAAGGCCATCCCGGTGATGCACGGGCGTTCCATGTTTTGCACCCCGTGCGGATCCGATGATCCAACCAAACCTCGGAACTGAACGACCAGTGCGACTAAGCGTGCAACAAGAACCCGGAACCAAACGACTGTGCAATCTGAAGAACGGTCGTGCGAGACCGAAGACCAGTCAAGATCTGTGACGTCATGCAGTATGGTGCACCATACCTCAATAATTGCAAAAAGTGGACGGTCGTGCAACAGGACGCACGACCGTGCAACATCGAAAAAATATAAAAAACCTGCAGAAACATTCTGCTCGAAACTCTGGAATTTTGGAGAGTAATTCAGGCGATTTTCAGGCTCCGGAGGCTTCTGCTTTCACCCGGATTCAAGCCACATTGTCCCGTTTAGCTCGATTACTATCCGGATTCTTAATCTTATGCTTGTTTATGGTTTGGTTTTCTAATCTTTCCATGATTTTGTTAATCTTTCAAGCATTTAGATTAATGTTTATGTATTATTGTAGCCTTTGGGCAAAAACACAACAATCCCTTGCTTGATTATAACCATTAGTACGTTAATCTTTGTTTGTAATGACATTTTGAAGTATTTTCTATGTTAATCTTTGATGATTAGTTTGCAACCTTGTTATTGATATTGATTTCTTGATTATAAGTAATTGTGTTGGATGATTGGTATTTGGTTAGTTAAGATAGTTGAAAAATGAAGCTTAATTAATCTTGTATTAGTAAACTTTGAACTTGGTTAACTAGTTTAGCTTGGTTTAAATGTGTGCATCATGATACTAGAAATGGTTAGTGATTTAATAAAATGTAATTATTGTTAATCAAGAAAGCTTGCCGTCACGTAAGGACCTTAACGGGTTAAATGGTGTCATTATAAATTCTTGCCATGATTTGTTAGCTTAGTTAGTAGTTTAGGCCAAAATTGCTATCTTGGTGAATTTATGTGTAAGATTTGTAAAATGAACTCGGTTGTGATTTAATCTAGTTTATGCTTGTCTCGGTGGTTGCATTGTGTTTATCGGTGTCGCTTTCCTTGATTAGGTGCGGTTAGAAAACTCCTAACGGATGAGTAACTTATTTTTAAGAGATTTTCATAGACATTTATCAATTGCACGTTAAAGAACAATTTTAGGTGGTTAAAGTGTGTTTATCGTTTTAGCTTTCCGAATGATTGTCATGTTAGGATTCCCGAAAGGGATACTAATTGTCTTAAAATGGAAAATTGACCGAATGCTTCTAGTGCCAAAACCGGCTTAGATGACATGCTTTGGTTGTGTATTAAGCAATGCTCTTTATCTATTATCTATTATGTTTTTATATGTATTTGTTTACGCTTACTTTAGTTTATTAAAATCAAACAACTTATGTTTTTACCGGTAGTTTAGTGACAAAGGTCTAGTATTATTACTCCGCCCATTTCCTTGGATCGATACTTGGTTCTTACCGATACTTTACTACATATGTGACGGGGTACACTTGCCTCTTTCGTGTGTGTTTTGATGTTAAAGTAATAATCACTTTTATAAATTTAAAACCGAATCGTGTGTTTGTTCATGGTAAAAATATGTGTAGTCGCGCACACGTCAGCTTCCAACTTGACGAGTTGGATAGTTACTCCAGCCTTGTACCTGTCAAACAAGAATCTAAGCCGAAGTCGTCTGCCACACCGAAGCCTACCACTTTAAAGACTACTGCCGCTCCTAAAGCTCCTCCGGCATCCAGGAGCCGGGCCTCTAGCTCCCGGAAGAGAAAAGAAATGGATTCTCCAGCCGCCTCTGAGACATTCTCTCTCGAGAATCATGGATTTAGTGAAGCCACTTCATTCCTCAAGCAGGTAAAAATTCCCTTCCAATATCCTGAACATGCATGTTAGTCATTATCCTGCTCATTTTACATTGATACCTGTATCTCTAACTGCAAGGCTTGGAACGTCTCATGCACTTGTATGAAGACGCCTGTGGGCTTAATAAGATGCTGGAGATTAAGCTCGAAAAAGCTGAAGCCACTATAGCTGATTAAGGAACAATTACGGCTGCCAAGTCCCAGCATTATGAAGACAAATACAAGGCAATGACCCAGGAACACCAAGCTGCCCTCCGCAAAGCCAATGAGGATGCTCAAGCCAAACTAGATGCCGCCCTTCTCCAATATCAGCAGGATATGAGTTCATATCGGGACAGTCTCAAAGCATCCGTTGTTATCTCCCTTCTCCAAGCCAGGTTAAGGATGGCTTATGAGGCCAAGAGCTTGGGCTTCGAATGCCCCTTCTGGAATGTAAAGGCTTGGGAAGCGAAACTACAGGATCTTGGAGGTCATCCCGTCGCTCATCCCGTAAAGCATGCTGGTGAAGAGCCCTCTAAGGTGGCAGAGGAAGTGGCCAATGCTGGTGATGATGCCGAGAAGAATCCTGAGGGGGATGCTGGTGCAGATGCTAGGAAAGAAGTTGCTGACCAAGAAGGTGCTGCCCCTTAGGCGGAGAAGTGGGCGATGATGGATATACGTGCCAAGGCCGGAGCCCACTTTTTTAAATTTCATGGTTGTGGTTTGTACAAACAATTTACTTTTCCTGTCGTTGAACAATTTATATTTCCTGCACTAGAACAATACGATGACCAAAGGTGGATGGGTCCTGGGTTTCAGGATGAAGCCCTTGGTCATCGGTTAATATAACCCGTTTTGAATGTCATAACGGTTGAA
Organism: Helianthus tuberosus; assembly: GCA_030545235.1. Lineage (NCBI taxonomy): Eukaryota > Viridiplantae > Streptophyta > Magnoliopsida > Asterales > Asteraceae > Helianthus > Helianthus tuberosus. The sequence continues at coordinate 84,587,600 of CM060371.1, read as the reverse complement.
GGTGGATAGGTCCCATTTTGAGATGGAACCTTCAACCGTTACGTAAGTATGGTAAAGACTAATTATGCTTTTGGTGGATGGGCCTCGGTTTGAGGTGAAACCAAAAGCACAACTTTTGACATGTTAATAATATAACTTCCTTTTGATTTATTTGTTGTTGCCTTTTAATTTCTGTCATTCATTTCTTAATGTAGATTTTAGCTTTGCAAAATTTTGTACGACTATCTTTTGAAAATATCCTGACCAATATACTCAGTGACATATTATGAAAACTTTTATTAAATAGAACTTCTAAAAATTCAATCAATTTTAGAGAAAACTTCTAAAGAATAAAAGATAGTCCACTTTCTAAAACCTGCTTTGACAATACTTGTTTGATCAAGGTTTTAATTTCAAACTAGTATCACTTCCAAATATTTCAATCAAATATCCCGAAACGCATCCCAAAAGCACATTTTGAAGATATATCCTGAAGATATATCCTTTTCAGGATACTTAAACCTTAACCTGAATTATAAAATTTATGTAAGGTTTATAAAGGAAAGATCATACCAGGAACTGAGTCTAGCCCTAGTATTATTCTCCAATCCATTTTGCTACTTCTCCTACTAAGATGTCCCCAGTTCGAGACTCTTAGCTCAACTTTGACCCTTTGTGCATCATACAATTGCTTTAGATGGAATGTCCCCTGTGCATGAAGTCCTTAAACACTTAGAAATTTTTGAATAATAGTTCCAATTGTATAGACAATTTTTGTGTTACAGGGGTAAAACCCAAAATATACTGGAGATAAATCCTTCGTATCCTGGGGGAAATCCCAAATTTTCGTGCGCTACAGGCGGGAGTGTATAAACTCCAAGACTTAGAAAGGTGAAAACCTTTAAACCTTAGAGAGTATGGAAATACCCTTTCGTGAGAGAGGGTGATCAATCCTCATATACCTTTAGGATTCAAGATATAGCCAACAGTAACGAAATTGTCAGCCACTTTTACATGGACTGGTCCCGCCACCTTGAACTATTCCCGAATAACTTGCGCTCCAGGCGGGGTGTTTAAACCCAATTCGAAAGAAAGGTGAATACCTTCAAACCTGTGAAGTGATCAGGATCCCTTATACGTGAGAGAGGGGGCCAATCCTCTAATCTTCCGAAGTATCCTGAGTGTGTATCCTGATGCTATATCCTGAAGTATATTCTGCAAAACCACTATAAGCTAAGGTGGGTGTTAGACTGGCTAACACCCCTCCGATGCTTAAGTCAGTAATAGATTCAAAATAGTAAATAATATCAAAATTTAATAAGAGAGACAAAATTCATACCATCCTGAGTTGGAATTTAAATTCCATACTCACTTAAAATAGAGCTTTAGATGTATAGCATTCCAGGATCTTGGTAGCATATCCCCCTCCATATTCTTGAGTCGGTATGCTCCTTTTCCTGATTCTGATTCAACCTCGTAGGGTCCTTCCCATTTCGGAGCCAACTTTCCATCAGCAGGATTAGTGGTATTCTGAAAAGCTTTTCTTAATACCCAATCTCCAACCTGAAATCTTCTAGTCCTTATATTCTTGTTATATGCTTTAGATATCCTCTGTTGATATGCTGCCATCCTTAGCCTTGCAGCATCTCTTGTCTCATCAATAGTATCCAGTTCCTGGCATAAGACTTCAGGATTCTGCTCAGGATTCCGGAGGATAGATCTTGCAGTAGGTATCACCATCTCTGTTGGGATCACTGCTTCCACTCCAAATACCAAGGAAAACGGAGTTTGGCCTGTTGCATTTTTTACCGTCGTTCTATCAGCCCACAAGACAAAGGGTAGTTCTTCTGCCCATCTTCCTTTCTTGGCCCCTAATCTCTTCTTCAAGTTGTTGACAATTATCTTGTTTGAAGATTCAGCTTGTCCATTGGCTTGAGGATGTACCGGGGTAGACGTAATCATTTTGATTCCCCAACTTTTGCAAAAGTCAGTAGTCCTCTTGCTTATAAACTGGGATCCATTGTCACAAATGATTTCAGCTGGTACTCCAAACCTGGTCAGGATATTTCTCTTTATAAAGGATACTACTTCTTGGTCTCTAACTTGAACAAATGCTTCTGCTTCAACCCATTTGGAGAAATAATCCGTCATTGCCAACATGAAAACCTTTCCTCCTGGAGCCTTTGGAAGCTTTCCCACTATATCCATACCCCATTTCATGAACGGCCAAGGGGAAACAATAGGATACAGCGGTTCAGCAGGCTGATGCAATATGTTACTATGTCTTTGACATGCGTCACATCTTCGAGCATATTCTGTGGCATCTTTCCTCATCGTCGGCCAATAATATCCTGTTCTTAATACTTTTGAGAATAAGGACCTGCCCCCAGTATGGTTACCACAATCCCCTTCATGTATATCCTGAAGTACTTCTTTGGTTTCGGGATCCTCCAAGCACCTCAGATATGGTCCTGCGAGAGATTTCTTATACAAAACACCATTTATAATAGTAAATCGTGATACCTTCATTCTAAAGGCTTTAGGATTCTCATTCTCTGGGATGTGTCCTTCCTTGAGATATCTCATAATTGGAGCCGTCCAGGATTTAGGATCCTCCTCAGGATACTCATCATCAGGATCCTAAATACTTACTACTTCCTTATCCTGAGGATTCGTCGCAGGATATAGGATATGTAATATTGGTATTTGGGTTCCTTCCGGTATCCTGACCGATGATCCCAGATTTGCCAAGGCATCAGCTTCAGCATTATCTTCTCTTTGTACCTGTTCAAGTGTAAAAATATCGAAATATCCTGCTAATTTTTTGAGAATTTCAAGATACTCGATTAACTTCTCTCCCTTAACTGCATAGGATCCATTAAAATGATTAGTGATTAACAAGGAATCAATATATACTTGCAAATTCTTGATACTCATATTCTTAGCCAACTCTAATCCTGCAATTAAAGCCTCATATTCTGCCTCATTATTAGTAGCAGGAAATTCACACCTAATAGCTTGGGGTAATATGTCCCCCTGTGGCGATTTTAGTAGTATGCCTAAACCTACACCTCTTACGTTAGATGCACCATCAGTATACAATGTCCAACATTCTAAGTTTTCTCCTAGCTGCTGTACTTCTAAATCTACTTCGTTTTGAATGTCACTACTGAAATCAGCCACAAAGTCAGCTAAAGCCTGAGACTTTATGGCATTTCTAGGCTCATATACTAAATCATAAGCACTCAGTTTTACTGACCACTTAGCCAACCTACCTGACATCTCGGGTTTCCTAAGCACGTTTTTAACAGGATAATTGGTTTTAACATGAATCCTATGTGTCTCAAAATAATGTCTAAGTTTTGTTGATGCCATAACTAGGGCTAATATCAATTTCTCTAGATGAGAATATCTAGTTTCAGCATCTAGTAAACTTTTACTAACATAATAGACAGGATATTGCTGACCTTCATGGTCCTTTATAAGAACGGCACTTACAGCATTCCCTGATACAGCGAGGTATAGGGATAGTGGTTCACCATTTTCAGGCTTCATCAATAGAGGTGCAGTTGAGAGATATCGCTTCAAATCCTGCAAGGCTACTTCATGCTTTGCTCCCCATTCGAACTTCTTATTCTTCTTGAGGATATCATAAAATTCCATGCATTTTTCCGAGGATCTTGAAATAAATCTGTTCAATGCTGCTACTTGGCCTGTTAACCGTTGAACATCCTTCATATTCGAAGGTGATTTTATATCCAGGATAGCTCTAATCTGCTCCGGGCTCGCCTCTATGCCTCTTTTGGTCACCATATATCCTAGAAACTTTCCTGCCCCCACTCTGAAATGGCACTTAGTGGGATTCAGTTTCATGTTATACTGATCCAGGATATCAAATGCTCCCTTAATATCCTGGAGGTGAACCTCAGCCTTTTTAGACTTCACCACCATATCGTCAATATATACCTCCATGGTGTCCCCCAGCTTGTCTTTAAACATCATGTTTACCAACCTCTGGTATGTTGCACCTGCATTTTTCAAACCAAAGGGCATAGCAGTATAACAATAAATACCTGTTGGTGTCATGAAGGCAGTATCCTCCTGGTCCAAAGGCTCCATTTGAATCTGCTGAAATCCTGAGGATGCATCCATGAAGGTTAACATCTCATGCTCGGTAGTAGCATCCACCATTGCATCAATATGGGGAAGAGGAAATGGGTCTTTAGGACAAGCCTTGTTCAAGTCCGTGTAATCTACACAGACTCTCCATTTCCCATTTTTCTTCTGTACCACGACTACATTTGCCAGCCATCTTGGAAACTTGACTTCTCTGATCATTTTGGACTTCAACAATCTTTCAACTTCCTCTTGTATGATTGTATTTCGTTCAGGAGCGAACTTCCTTCTTTTTTGCTGAACAGGCTTGAACGACCTGTCAATTCCAAGCTTGTGAATAATAATGTCTTTGGATATACCTGTCATATCCTCATGCTTCCATGCAAATGTTGACATCCTGCACTTCAAAATGTTAGTTAATTATTTTCTATATCCTGAGGGATATTGGTTCCTACGAGCACCGAGATATCGGGATTATCCTGATCCAGGATAACTTTCTTCACATCCTGCTCTGAAGCCTCCACGATATCCTGGGCCCGCATCTTTAATTGCTATGCTGCACTAGGCTTGGTTGAGGATTTCATTGAGGATAAGTAGCATTCCTTCGCCTCCTGCTGATCACTATCAACTTTGACGACCCCCCAAGGGGTAGGGATCTTGATGCACTGGTGATAAGTCGATGGCACAGCCTTCATGTCATGGATCCATGGCCTGCCTAGTATGATGTTATAACAGGATAGGGAGTCCATCACACAGAAGCGTTGTATCGAGTTGACCCCTTCAACATATACTGGCAATTTTATCTCCCCTATGGTATTCCTAGCTTCTCCACTGAAACCAACGAGCACATTGGACTTCGAAGTAATGTCCATTGGTGATACATTCATCCTCTTCAATGTTTCCATCTGAATTATGTTGACAGAACTACCATTGTCCACTAATATCCTGCGTACAAAATGGTTAGCAACATATAATGTTATTACGAGAGCATCATGGTGAGGATCCTGAACAGTATCCCTGTCATTACTATCGAAAGTGATCACTTTATCGGTTGTAAGGGTAGTCATCCTGGCTGGTTTGTCTCCCCTTTCAGTCTTAGCTTCCTTTGCATGTCTCTTGGCCGCAGAATACGAAGTCCCACAAATCTCGGATCCTCCTGAAATAAAGTTAATTATTTTGGCATCTGCTGGGGGTGATGCTGCTCGTTCAGGATCCTTCTCAGGATCCTGACCTTTATTCTTCTTTCTTCCCAGCAAATCCTTCAGATACCCCTTGCTTAATAGGTAGCTTATTTCTTTCCTTAGAGCAATGCAATCCTCGGTCACATGTCCGAAATCTTCATGGAAGGCACACCATTTGGATTTATCCTTCCAATCAGCTTTCTGCTGATTCTTTCAAGGCCACCTAGCTTTGTCTCCTAAACCCTGCATAGCATACATTAACTCAGGTATATTAACAGAAAAGCAGTATTCAGATAATTCAAGATATTCTTCAGGATCCTCATCTTCAACAGCATTCACTTTCTTGTTATCATTTCTGCCATATGGCTTGGAGCGATATGGTTTATACAAGGATTCTGATTTCCTGTTGGTTGGTTCGTAGGTTGAGGTAGAATTCATCCTCTCTTGCATCTTTTTGTCATCTTCCAAGCGGACATATCTCAAAGCCCTGTTACGAGCTTCGTCGAGATTCATGTAGGGATTCATTACAAGATCCTGATAAAACTGAGAATCCTTTTGTAACCCCATCTTAAAAGCCTGCACAGCTGTTGCAACATCAAGATGTGGGATATCCAAGGATTCCCGACTAAACTTGTTCACATAATCCCTCAAGGATTCCTGAGGTCCTTGAGTTATCCTGTAAAGATCACTGGTTAGTTTCTCAAAGCTCCGACTACAAGAAAACTGACTATTAAATAAATTAACCAAATGAGCAAATGAAGTAATTGAGTGAGGAGGAACATTCAACAGCCATTTTAAGGCTGATCCTGTCAAGGTAGAACCGAAACCCTTGCACAAGCATGCTTCCTTGAGCTCCGGAGGAATAGGGTTAATCTCCATTCTTTCTCTATATTGGGGAATATGCTCTTCTGGATCCGTAGTCCCATCATACAATTTCATGTTGGGGGTCTGAAATCTTTTTGGGATTTCAGCATCACAGATAGGATATGCAAAGCGGAATATCCTGTGGCTGTCTTGGGATACTTCCGGAATTGGCTGGACCACTCCAGGTACACTGGATATCATGTCCTTCAATTTCTGAAATTCCCTAGTAAACGTTGACGTCATACCTGCATCCTGCAAAGACCCATTATTGTTAGTAGCAAGAGTATTATTATTTGACAAGTTACCGGTCTGAGGATTTTGGCCATATCCTGAAGCATATCCTGAGCTCCTCACAGTTGACATCCTGACCGAGGAGGGTATCTCAGGAATATGATTCTGAGAATGGCTTGGCAAGATATTCCCCCGGTTATCTTCAGTGTAAACTGCAGAACTGAAGTTCAAAGCTCTAGGCCGTAAGGAGTGACAGTTTCTTCAGCAGGTCTACTTGGGTCGGATTTCAAGAGTTGTATTTCTCTCATCAGCATCCGATTAGTTTCCTGCTGCTGCCTCATCTGTTCCTGTACACTACCAAACAAATTCAGAATTTCATCATTAGAAGCCAAAACAGGACCAGATCCCTGAGTAGTGGGAGCGGGGATAACATCCCGGGCCACATGACTTTCAGTTCCATGTGAAGAAGTTTGCATTCGTGGAGGAGGAGGTGGAAGCACCGAACCAATTGTTGCAGAGGTTGTAGCAGACATGGTGGAAGAGCTCATGTTTGATCTCGAGGCCATTGAAAACAATGTAGCAAAAATTTTTGACAATAGAAAGCCGAGTAATGATTTTACTAAAGTTTTTAGCAAAAATAGCACCACTTGCCCCACAGTGGGCGCCAAATTGTTTTGGTCAAAAATTACTGAAGCAATTAAGTGATCAAATTAGTTAAGTGAGGTAGTGTGCTAGAATTGTGTGTGAAAAATATGTTAACAAAGTTAATTGTAAAAACAGTTTCAGGATACGGCTCAGGATATAAAGCTGTATCTATGATCAAACAATGAGCAAAAAAGTAAAGGTTGACACGTGATGTACGAGGAAAGCCCTTGATCAATCTAGATCGTCGGCACAAAACCTCGGGAGCTGACAATCGCAGCTGCCTTGTTCTTCTATTACTTCAAATATCAGGATACAGTGCAGGATGTGATGCGGATCAACTAGGTGTTACAATGTAATTCGAATACAAGTGTTTGTATATAGTGTTTGCTGTGAGCTAGAGAGCAAAAGTGTTCGAAAGTGTGCGTGAAAACTTTTTTTTTTTTTTTGCCTTAATCTGATCCGCCCCCATCTATTTATAGCAAAAGAAATGCAACAAACTATCCTAATAAACCGGGATCCGGCGAATATTCCCCACTCGAACGTTGTAGACCTGGTCTTTCGGGTTCAACGTCTCTCACATAACAAATACGCCCGAGTCTTGAGGAGAAGAAGTCCATCTGACCGTTAGTAACACACAGCCTCTAACCTGCACGTGGTTAATTTAGTTAACACCAGGATATCACCCAGGATGTTAGCAATATCCTAATCCAGTATCCTAAACAACCAAAAGCAGGATATTAGTCAGGATATATATACTCAGAAAATGACCCATAACAGATACCTACAGCAAGATCCAACCTCCGAGATCCTGAGAAGAATCCTGAAGCACTATGCCAAGAATTGGATACCATCGATGAGACAAGGGATGCGGCAAAGTTGAGAATGGCAGCATACCAACAAAGGATATCCAGAGCATATAACAAGAACCTGAGGACTAGAAGGTTTCAAGTTGGAGATTGGGTATTAAGGAAGGCTTTTCAGAACACTACTAATTCTGCTGATGGAAAATTAGCTCCAAAGTGGGAAGGACCTTATGAGATTGAATCAGAATCCGGAAAAGGAGCATGCCGGCTTAAGAATATGGAGGGGGATATACTACCAAGATCCTGGAATGCTATACACCTCAAAGCCTATTTCAGTTGAGTTTCGAATTTAATTTCTAACTCAGGATGGTATGAACTCTGTTTCTTTTTAAATATAATTTTATTTTTAACGAACCCAATACTGACTTAGGCATCGGAGGGGTGTTAGCCAAGCTAACACCCACCTTAGTTTAAGGTTGTTTTGCAGAATATGCTTCGGAATACAGCTCCAAGATATACACTCAGGATAATTCGAAAGATTAGAGGATTGGCCCCCTCTCTCACGTTTAAGGGATCCTGACCCCTTCACAGGTTTAAAGGTATTAACCTTTCTCTCGAATTGGGTTTAAACACCCCGACTGGAGCGCAAGTTATCCAGGGATAGTTCAAGATAGCAGGACCAATCCATGTAAAATTGGCTGACAATTTCGTTATTGTTGGCTATATCCTGGATCCTAAAGGTATATGAGGATTGATCACCCTCTCTCATGAAAGGGTATTTTCATACTCTCTAAGGTTTAAAGGTTTTCACCTTTCTAAGTCTTGGAGTTTATACACTCCCGCCTGTAGCGCATGAAAATTTGGGATTTGCCCCAGTATACTAAGGGTTTATCCCCAGAATATTAAGGATCTATCTCCAGGATGTTTTAGGGTTTATCCCCTGTAATACTAAAGTTATACACAAGTGTACAATCAGTTGCAATTGATGCCCAAAAAATTCCTAAGTATTTGAAGACACTATGCACATGGGACATTCCTGTCAAGGCACTGTGAAAAGCTTAAAGGATCAAGTTTAGACTTGGTTTACTAAGTTCTCCAGACCGGGGACATTTTCGATGGAAAGATTGCAAGAGGATTGGAGTTCAAGGATTGAGATGTCTTCTATTTTTGGTATGATCTTTCCTTTTTTGTTCTTTAAAAGCCTTATCTAAATTGGCTAAGTTTTTAAAACTATGTTTGACGAAAGTCTTGATAGAATATTTATGAGTATCCTGACCAGGATATATTCTCAGGATATTTGGTCAGAATATTTGAAATACTATACTAAGATTGAAAAATTGAAATTGCATTCAAATCAAACAACAGATATCAAAATTTGTAAAATAAAAATGAACATCAATGAATAAGGTCAAAAAAGGAGTTAGTTTATTAACATAGCAAAAGGTTATGCTTTTGGTTTCATCTCAAACCGAGACCCATCCACCAAAAGCACAATTAGTTTTCAACCATATTTACTTAACAATTGAAGGCTTCGTCTTGAAACTCAAGATACCTCCACCTTCAATTGTTAAATTGTTCAAAATAAAACATACTAACGGATGACCAAGGGCTTCGTCCTGAAACTTAGGATCCCTCCACCTTTGGCCATCACATTGTCTAAGTGCAGGAAAGGTAAATTGTTTAACAGACAAGGAAAAGAAATTGTTCAACAACCACAACCATCAGAAATTAAAAAGTGGGCTCCGGCCTAGGCATGAATATCCATCATCGCCCACTTCGCTGCTTTTAAGGAGCAGCACCTTCTTCAACAGCAACACCTCCTTCAGCATCCGCACCAGCATCACCCTCAAGATTCTTCTCAGCATCACCACCAGCATCAGCCGCCTCCTCTGCTACCTTGGAAGGCTCTTCACCAGTAGGCTTCGCAGGATGTTCCACGGGACTACCTCCGAGATCCTTTAATTTCACCTCCCAAGCGTTCACATTCCAGGAGGGGCATTCAAAGCCCAAGGCTTTGGCCTCATGGGCCATCCTTAACCTGGCTTGAAGAAGGGAAATTACGACGGATCCTTTGAGGCCATCCCGATAAGAATTCATATCCTGCTGGTATTGAAGATGGGCGGCGTCTAGCTTGGCTTGAGCATCCTGGTTAGCTTTGTTGATAGCAACTTGATGCTCCTAGGTCATCACCTTGAATTTGTCTTCGTAATGCTGGGATTTGGCGGCAGCAATCATTCCTTGATCAACGATGGTGACTTCGGCCTTCTTCAGCTTGACCTCCAGCATTTTGTTGAGCCCACAGGCTTCTTCGTATAAGTGCATGAGATGCTCGAGGCCCTGCATTCAGGAATTCAGGTATCAACATATATATATATATATATAAGCTATTCAGAATAATAGTTCAACATATATGTGCAGGATACCAGATGGAAGTTTTTACCTGATTGAGGAATGAAGTCATGAACCCGCTGGCTTCATTGAATCCGTAGATCTCGTAAGGAAAGGTTTCAGATGTAGCAGGAGAGTCCATTTCCTTTCTCTTACGGGGTGTCTTGGTAGCTGGAGGAGGCTTAGGGGTGGTAGCAGCTTTCGAACCGGTGGGCTTGGATGACGTAGTTGCTTTAGGGCTTGGCTCTTTCTTCACCGGGATAGGAGCATGATAGCTATCCAACTCATCAAGATCAAAGACTTTTGGAACTTTGACTGGTGCTACATAAAAGGGGGAAAAACTTAACTCTTGAATATTTATAAATTAAAATTTGTTTCATATATACTAATGTACTTACCAGACATATCGAAACTAGATCTTTGGCTTGAACTTGCAAAGAATAGAGAAAAAGTTCTTTCCCTCTCCGGGAGACGGTAAATATCCTTGATCCTCTGCTCTGATTATGGGCTCGGAGGGGCAAGCTCTTTGAAGTTTGTGGCCTTAAGGATAAGGGGATTTTTGGAAGTTGAAAAAAGGAGAAAACGACTGTTGCCGTGAGAACGAAGACGATAGGCGACGGGGAGATCCTCGATGAAAAGGTCAGGAATGTGACGAGATCTGATTTGGTCCAAGGTAACTAGCACACGCCAGACCATGGGCATGGTTTGGGCATAGCTAAGGCCGGTAAGTTCAAAGAAATGGGAAATGAAAGCCGGAAAAGGATATCGGAGCCCTATGGAAAAAGGGTAGGCAAGAAAGCAGACCCACTCGTCGGAAGAAACATCTGATCGGACCTCTCGATCAAAGGGACGAATGATCGTGTCAGCAGGGAAAGCACCGGAGGCTCGTAGAGCGGCGATATCGGCGTTATCAAACGAACAGACTTCTTTTTCAGGTTCTTTGAGAAGGTTATGCTCTTCGAAAGTCGGAATAGAATCAGCAGTGTGTGACCTTGTTCGACTAGCCATTAAGGAACGATGAAGTATTACGGAGTGTAGGATCGGTTTTTACACCATACGATTGCGTAACAACACGTTCAACGTGCGGAATCCGTGAACGTGCGTGACCAAACACACAAGAACGTACTAATAACGTGATTCTATTGAATAAGATGACGTGTACAAAGCCGAGAATCACGTGAGAGAACTTTCTCTCTCTAGACTTTCTCTCTCTAAGATTAGATCTCCTAAACCTCCAAATGAGCAAAAGTCTTAAACTCTAAACCTAAATGATCTATTTATAGGCACAAGGATTATAAGGATTTCTCCTTATTTACAAGTTTGCCACCTTGCCCTTTTAACTAGATATTACAATAAAAGCTTAGAATTCTTCGGTTTCTGCTACGGACTAGATTGACGGAGGCGATAGACACATAATGCACTAACATACTCCCCCTTGGATATTGCCGTAGTCAATCTCGTAGCATCTTGTCTTTCTCTTTCTCGAACAGAATCCCCGTGGATCTGTCTTCAGACTCAGTTGCTCTCCCTCTCGGTAGATTCTTTCTTCAGGCTCCCCCTTTCGTCAAGCTTCCGTGCTTTTAGGATCGACGCCTGGCTTTCCGAATACAAGCTCCTCCGAAATAGTTATCTGGCTCTTTAAATCCATGCTTCCTCTTGAGTTGAGCTCGTCTTCAGACTCCCCCTTAGACTCAGCTGTCGGGATCGTAGTCTGGCTTTAACACGTTCACAAATTCAGGATCAATTCCTGGCTCTATTCTGCATATGCTCAGGATTTGAAACCTAGTTAACCTGTACATCCTCTACCTCAATATAAGTTTCACAAATTTATAAAATTTAGATTTAAGAAACTTACTGGTAGAACTCATTCATTCATCAATCTGTATAGTTACATCAAGTTCAAATGAATGACCTTGATTAACTAACCACACAATCTTTCAAAACATTTGTATATAACATTCAATGTTTTCAACAAACTTTCCCAATCCAATTCATCATGTTTAGCACTTTGAACTTTGAATATCAGCTCTTCAACATCAATTGTCGAAAATCTTTTTGTATTTTTCAAAATTTAAGCTAAAACACAATAATTTTGGGTTTTTTTTTATTTTAAAGGAAACGCAGTAAAGAAATATATACAGACACTATTTTTGTGAGTTTGTGGAAGAGGATCATATCAGTTTATGAGACAAATCACTAGCACCGTTAGGCTTTAATCATTTTAAGTTCTAAACGATTCACATAGATTGACGATATAGTTTTCCTCTTAAACTCAATCTAAAAATTTTCAAAATGCTTACCGATACGTTAAGGTATATTAATTTTGCACTAAATTCTTATAGACCCCACGATCTCAGCATATCCCCTCATCATGCAATACACTAACTCAAGTAATGCTTTTAAACTTACATCAACTGTGATATGTGCGAAAAAAAAGCAGAATGTTTAAACATTAACAATCAGGTCGATCTTTCGATACGCAGAGAAAGTCCAATGTTTAAACAAAATAAGAAAATAAAACAAGTTGAAGTTGTTTAGGCTTTAACCACCAGGTCGATACTCCCGTATACGCAGAGGTGATCCAAAGCTTAAACGAAACACCAAAGAAAATAAAGCAGAACGTTTAGGCAATAACATCCAGGTCGATACTCACGTATACGCAGAGGATGTCCAATGCTTAAACAAAATAAAGAAATCAAACAAGTTTAAATCTTTGCAAAATGAAATGCACAATCACAGCGACTTTTTCAGCAAGTTGTGAAAGTTCACAGACTTAACCGGTTTTTATGCTCTTTTAGCATTCAGCGATTACTGAGTAGGTACACAATCACGAAGGACAAAACTAAGTACTATGCTTTCAACCATGTTTCCCACTAGAACTAGGCTTTTAAATTTAAGTTTGTATCGTTATCGCAAATCTACTAGTCTAAAATCAAAATATGTTTCAATTTTGATTTTCTGGGAAAATTTGAAAACAAATTTTGATACTCTACCTGTACAGTTTGTTTTAAAAAAAAATTGACAACCGATATCAAATTGCTTCAATTCGCCATCCACTTCGCATAAACAATCAGAACTCCCCCTCACAACAAACTATTTTCCCATTATGATTTCAAAACACTTAAGTTTGTTTTAATCAAATGGTTTTTCCGGAAAATTAGTTTTATGTGTCATTTCACAAATTCAGGGTTTCATCACCTTGTTTTCTTCAACCACTTGTCGGAAAGATAAATCAAGGACAACTTAATGTCCTTGATTAATCATTTGTAATTCGAAATATCACAGTTACCAACCTGTGAATTTCTCAAGAAATATGCCGATACCTGTTCCACACTTACCAACCTGGGAACTCCGGCAAGTCAGGTTTTTCATTTAAACAGATTCACCCAAGCCTGACCAGCCTTGGGTTTGACAGTTTTTACCTTAACAGATGGCTCTTCTGGTTTTGACGAACCAGAATCATTGCCTGATCGTGGCTCCTCTAACTTTGACAAGTCAGAATCATTGTCAGAATGTGCTCTTTTGACTTTGACAAGTCAAATTCATCACCAACATGTTGCTCCTTTGTTTCTGAAGAAACAAATTCATGGCTAACAACTTTCTTTTTCTTCTCTTTTGTCCTCAGATTTGTATCTGATGAATTCGTTTTGCTTGCCTTTTCAGTTGAGGAAAGCAATTCATCAGAACTTTTTCTCGGATTACTAGTTGTATCCGAGGACAAAATTTTCTCCAAGTATTCTCTTGCCTTCTTTCTCTTCTTCCTCAGTCTGTTTTTCTGCCCCTGTGAAAGCTTCACTTTCGGTTCGTGAACTTTCTGTTTTTTAACTTTAAGTTCTTGAACTTTCTGTTCTTTGGGCTTGACATTGACTGGTTTCTTTGCCATTTTCTGAGATTCAGCCCTCGATCTTCCCTTTGATCTCATTGGGCAATCTCTGGCAATATGTCCTCTGATGTGGCATTCATAGCACCTTCTTGTTTCGAATCTCTGACTTTGGCAGTTAACAGCAATGTGTCCTTGATAGCCACAAGTGTAACACACTCTGTTATCATACCACTCACTACTTTCATACCACATACCGTCTTCATACCACACACTTAGATCAAAGCATTGATTTGCCTTGTGGTACTCATGTCTCCTCTTGTATCCTTGATTTGGCATTTGAGCACTGTGGTCAAACCTGCACCACTGGTTACCAACTATTTGTGAGTTTTGATTTTTAAATTTTTTGGGGTTTTTCATAATGATTGGATGACTGAACTGATGAGCTTTTATTTTCATTTTTAAAATTTTTAACTTTTTGTTTCTGTTCTACAATCTTCTTAACAGGTTTTTGCTTTGAGCATTCGCCTATTTCAGTAGACAGCAAAACAGTATTTTGAAAATTTTCTTGTAATTCTAAAAATATTTTTCTTTTCTTTTCTTTTTCATCATCAACTTTGTCATCACAATCTTCAATTTTGACTTTGTCAAAATTTGTGACATTGTCACTTATTAGAACAGAATTGATCGGTTTTGGACAAACATGTGATGTAGAATTCACAAAACCTTTCAATTTATTCTCAAGCTCATTAATTTTATTTCGAGCAATTTCAGCTTCATTTTCAAGCCGAATGATTTTCTAAAGATGAGAATTTATTTCAATCTGTTTTTCAAGATTATTTTTAAAAATAACAGATTTTTCATCTTCTAAAATCTTCATTTGACTTTGAAAATCTTTTTCTTTTTCTTTTAATGCTTCATTTTCCAATTTTATCCAAGAAACGTTTTCATTTTCAATTTTAATTTTTCCAAAATCTTTTTCTTTTTCTTTCAAATTGTTAATTTCCAATGTCAAACTGTTCAAGTCACTTAACAATTTATCATTTTCAGATTTCAGCTTTTCATAATTTTCTTGCAAAACAAGAATCTGTTTATCATCAGATTGTTTCTCATCCTTCAACTTTTTGATTTCCAATGTCAAACTCTCCACATCCTTCAAGAGTTTGACGTTGTCTACTTCAAATTTTTCGCATTTTGAGCACACAACTTCACATTTTGAAGTTTCATCTTTCTTGGATTCTTCAATCTTTGACGTTCCTGCAAGAAAAATTTTAACCATATCAGCAGGATTCAAATCTTCATCTAAAAAGCAACCTCTCTTGAAATCATATTTCATATCAGATCTTGCGCTAAGACCTTTTCTAATTCTTTTGATTATTTCAAGAAACACATCTAAACTTATATTTTCTGAGTTCTTTTCTAATTCCTTTATCAACTCCTTCTTTTTCTTCTCATTTTCACAATTCTGTGTTCTAAGCTCTCTGATGAAATCATCTAGACTAAATTTTAAGAACCTAGAATCCTTTTTCAATTCTCCCAAAAATTCATCCCACTCTAAAGGTAAGGCATTTGCAAATATAGTTATCTTTTCAGCATCAAATATCTTTATCCCATACCTTTTCAAATTTTCAATTAATTCATCATACCGTTTTTTCAAGTCATCAAGCTTTTCATTTTTCCTACACAAAAAATATCCACATCTTACAATCCAAACATCCTTTTTCTCATCTTCTTTCCAGTGATCCCAATATCCACAATACCAATTATTTATTTTTTCAAGTTTAGCGTTTTCCTTTTCGTCAAACATTTTGACCAAACTTTCTTTGTTAAATGACTTGATTAAAAAAATTTATCTCAAAGTCTACAATATTTCAACTTCTCGGTATTTGCGCCTTGTAAATCACCTCGAATCACCTGCAAACAAACAAACACACAATCAGTTTAAACGAAATGAATATGTAAAAATGTATGTTGATGAAATCAATCTAAGACTCGTGTCAAAGATTTGCGGATTCGTTCCAATGTTGTTCAAATGAACACTTTGTATATGAATGAACCAGAAGATGGACAGATGTGACACGTCCTTTGAATGGGCTTAGAATGATTTGGGCCAAAAGAATCTTCACACTGATGAGCTATCCAATTGGGCCTAGAGATCTGTCAATGGGCCGAGTAACAATTAATCAGATCAAATGCAATTTTGGGCCGATAACTTTTTATCTACTCTTTAATTCTATTGGGCCACACTTCACTTAATAGACTGACAACACACTAAACCGACAATTTCAAGTTTTAAATGAATATGATTGGGCCGATTCACTTTATCAAGTGCACATGCAAACTTGATTGAAAATGGCCGACAAACTTATTAAATCCAAATTGTGGTTACCGATGACTTTAACAATTGATTAATGAGCCGACAATCTCTTAAAGCAATTCTGAACACACAAAGAATCTGAATAGGCCAATCAATTTTATTCAGTCAAGCATATGGGTTGTTTCAAAATTGCCAACAATGACTTTAAGATATGAATTTTAATTGGACCTTTAATGAGTATTCACATGCAGCCGACAATTATTCTTGTTGTAACATTTTGATTGGGCCAATACTTTGTATCACATGAACTGACACACACAGTTATGATTTCACACGAGATATATTTGTTCAAGCAAAACCAGGTAATACAATTTCAAGCGAACCCCACTTCAAGCGAAACCAGATAAAAATGTACTTTTCAAGCGAACCCACTCATTACTTTCAAGCGAAACCTGATTATATGTACTTTTCAAGCGAACTCACTCATTACTTTCAAGCGAAACCTGGCTGCTTGATACAAAATCGGACCAAAAACTTTCGATTTCTCCTAAACGGCTAGGATTTTGAATCTGAAATTTGGTAGGGTTATAGATCAGGTGTTTTCGCACAACATATTAAAAAATCATGAATTTTCGACCGTAAAAACCTGTTCAATTTGATGAAAAACCGTAAAAACGTGAAAAATGAGTAGAAGATGAAGAAATAGATGAAACTCAGGTCTAAAATCAATGTAATCTTGTACGAATCTATGTGTTTGATCAGTGCAATCGAGCTCCTGCTCTGATACCACTTGTAGGATCGGTTTTTACACCATACGATTGCGTAACAACACGTTCAACGTGTGGAATCCGTGAACGTGCGTGACCAAACACACAAGAACGTACTAATAACGTGATTCTATTGAATAAGATGACGTGTACAAAGCCGAGAATCACGTGAGAGAACTTTCTCTCTCTAGACTTTCTCTCTCTAAGATTAGATCTCCTAAACCTCCAAATGAGCAAAAGTCTTAAACTCTAAACCTAAATGATCTATTTATAGGCACAAGGATTATAAGGATTTCTCCTTATTTACAAGTTTGCCACCTTGCCCTTTTAACTAGATATTACAATAAAAGCTTAGAATTCTTCGGTTTCTGCTACGGACTAGATTGACGGAGGCGATAGACACATAATGCACTAACACGGAGAAAAAACAAAGAAGAAGAAGAGAGAAATACCTGAGAATTCTGAGGAAGATGATTGAATATCAAAGAGAAAATGAGAAGATATAGGGGCGAGATAGATAGCCATTGACTGTAAAACGCGTTGGAAGTTGCACGCTGTCATGTCAACCGTCTCTTCAACTTAATTGCCTCGATCCAATATATAAGATTTAAAATATATCCGTTGGAAATTGGTATCCCAACAGATATATTTTGGGGACAATTGTTATGGGTGGTTTTCTGCTCATATATCCTGGATTATATTTCGACTCTGTTAGTTTAATTTATGATCAGGATACCAGATCAGGATATTGGTAACATCCTGATGCAGTATGTGACAACCTGAACTTCCGAGGTGAGTAATGTTTAATCCCGTGATTCTAGTTTCCCGTTATTCATCTCTCTTATTTGGGTTTGAACACGTTGTGCTAGTATGCTAACTTGTTCTTCGTACTTCTTGTGTTTGGGCCGCGTCTTAACATACATCTAGTTATAGGTGGGTCACGTTTATTACTATCATAATCGGCCCATACACACGGACTACCTTAGGTTGCATTACTTGAGCCCAACATCAACCAAAGCCCAAACCGGACACATTTCACAATCTGGATGTACGATTGGGCTTGGTAGAGCACAAGTGGGTATTGATTTAGGGGCTGGCCTTTGGCTTAGCTTATATTCACACATAATTTACGTATAGTGATTAACACAATCATATCCCAAACCCTAGACTCCTCTAATTTGTACACGGTAGTGGTAGAGCCCAACCCCTTCCTGTTCGAGATAACATCTTGATCAATCAGGTTCTGGTTAGTGATGCTTATCTATTGATTTCTTTTATTTGTGTAATAATGAATAATTAGATGGTATGGATATGTGATCTTGATTAACATGAGTGTCGTGATTTGTGGTAGTCTTTAAGGTCCAATAGGGTTAAAGGTAAATGATATACTAGGGTTGATAACTTTGACTAACAAAATGGCGGCCATGTGTTTGATCTTTTAATAATGATGAGATGATGATTGATTTAATTGATGATGATGGTCGATGATCTCAAATAGGAATTGATATAGTTTGTATTTGTTCGATCCCACTATTTGTGTTTGGTCCAATCAGAATTGTCCACTGACTTCACAAAAATCAATTAACCAATTTTGATGACTAGGGTATATAATATTGTTGATTTCGGGTGCCACTGTTTGATTTTTTGAAGGATAATAAATGGCATGATACATTGATATGTTGATATGAAATTTCAATATGATAGTAGGAATATAGGGAACTGATTGGTTGAGTTAGGCATATGGGTTTACTGTTAGAAATAAAACAGTAAGTTAAATGGATCACACAAACATCACTATTGGGCCGGTTAATTTTGGGTAGAAAGGAACAGTTAGAGTAGCATTTGGGTTGATCTTGACTACTGGGCCGCATGAGGAATAAAAGGTCCATGGGTAATATGATTTTGGTTTGGGGTTAATGAATATGCTGTGGACAAATAAACTCAATTGGGCGTAATGGGTCACACACACACTAAATTAAGTATATTGGGCCGGTTTAGGTGGACCATGGGCTGAAACAGGAACCGCATAAGGGGTTGCGGGCCGAGATAGATTTGGACCTGGGTTTCGTATGACGGGTTTAAGGGCCTCGTATGGTACATGAAGGCACCCGTTAATTGTATGTTTGCCATGAGATGTTAGAAGAATAACTGGAATAATATAACGAGCTGTCAAGTGTTATTAGTCGGTTATGGCTGCGATACGTGATTACTTGTGATGTGAGTACTTATTATGCAATATGTGAACTATATGTGATATGAATTTACGTGAACTGTTACGCCATACATGCCACGGGGTGATCAATCTATGTTTACAACTTGTTTTAATAAGTGGATGTTGGTGCATGGGTCTAATTGATATCGGTAACTATGTTAGGATTGTTTTGAGCAACTGAACACGTGACTAGTCTTACCGAGCAAACCAAAGGTGAGTTCATCTCTCTTTAGCATGCGTCCCGGTGGTTGGGACAATCAGTGGGTATCCCGGGAAGGGATAAGTATTTTGGGTAAAAATGGGAATGCTGGATAATATACTCTTCCTATCACCTTTAAAGTCCCTCCGTGTTGTTTGGTTACCAGGGAGGTAACATGGTATTAGTTAGTAGCGCTACTTAGGTTTGGCAACCTCACCCCGTACCTGGGAGGACGGGTGTTGAACTAATGACCTAGTCATGACCAATGCTTTGATAGAAGCATTGGAGAAAGGGCAAAATAATCAGAAGTCATCTTGTATTTGGGGTATTATCAACATTACTTTCGGAATTAAATTCAATGGATTAACTAAACACTTGGTAACCAACGTTTTTGTAAAACTATGAACTCACCAGCGTTGTCTGATACACTTGTTGCATGCTCGCAGGTCGTTAGATATCTTGGATTTGGGAACTTGTTGTCTGGAGTAGCTGGAGTGGTTATGGGTCGACTGCAGGGATTCATGTGATTGACTTGTTGATTTTATACATGGGTTTTGAAACAGTTTAACTTTGGTTTACTATTTGCTTCCGCTGAACATATTGGTTTTCATTTAAATTCGTGAATGGTATTTTCATTAATAACTAAGGATTTTATTTTGAAACTTATATGGGTTCAAGGTAATTAGTGGCTCGTTGTTGGTACGTCACACGCCTAACAGGGACGTTCCCTAGGTGGTATTTTGGGTGTGTGACAGTTTGGTATCAGAGCCACTGGTTATAGTGAACTTGGTTTTAAAACGATTTTATAAAACCAGACTATAACCGAACAGTTCTGAAAACAAGAATACGACCATGACACTCAGCTCCAGATAGCAAGGTTCGTCTCTCGTTTACTCATTGCACAGCATAACTAGTGAACACTTACATATGAAATTGCATGTGATTGCACGTTTAGCACAACAATATGAATTCATGTATTACTTGCAAGTGTTAAGTGATTGATAGTGCAGTGTTACCCTAGAGATTCGTGAGCCCTGTTTTGTGATATTCTTTGGTTGACATCTGAGTTTGAGGAACCATTTGACATGAGTTAGGAGGAACTGAGATGAGCATGCAAATCACAATATTATTATAGGTGCACACATAATAATAGTGTGGGGTGCATGTGAGTCCCAGTGAGGCTTAACGAGTGAAAAAGGGGTTCTGCTTTGTTATTTGATCAATGTGAAACGTAACAAGTCTATAGGAGTCATAGTAGTGATTGTCTCCTACTCGAATGTGACCTTTTCACTCCTCTCTGAATCCTTTCGAATCTCGATGCTATCGAGTATTACCTGAACACCCATCTGAACGCCCCGCGAACTGGGTAGAACGTTAGGTGCTTATACGAACGTCCCTGGGATGGATGTTGCAATGTCAATGATTGGTCTATACCTTTCTCACTCCTCTTTGTTCACTGGAACTCAATGTATTGACGTCTTAGACTCCGAAGTGTGATCACTTCTGCAACACTCTCGCAGCATACCACGTATTACTCAATCGACGTGCTAAATCGATGGACAAAAGAGTGAGCGTAGTATTTTACCAACCTCAGTAATTGGACAACCCTGATTACCGGCAATAAACACCAACAAATTGACTTCAATCGAATTCTTAACCCTAGTCAGCGACTCGTGGGAGTCAACTCTTACGAATCAATCGGGACATAAGCGATGACAACAGATTATAGTATGGAATATGTGGCTACCAGCACAGTGAGTGGCGCGTGGCACAGAATGTGAAAAGATGGACTTTGATGGTGAAAGATCGTAGGGCATCGTTTCAAGCAACGGCATTGGAGGCAACAGTCGCGGCAACATCAAGGTACTCGTAATCGTAGTCTACAGCATGGAAACGAAGGTGACATTAACAGGGATTGACTGTTGCTAAGTCAAGACGTCAACAACCAAGGGAATAATGATAGTATTGGGAATCCTCGCAACTGTAACAACAACACTGGAAATGATGCTCGTGGAAGGACATTTAGGATTGGCGTAGGCGACGCCAGGCATAGCAGCTACATGGTAGCTAGTATGGGTAGCAAATCGCTTCGTCTCGGTTCTGTTTAACCCTGACGCTTCTTGAAGCCGAACCTGTTGTGGAATTGACTAAGGGCAAGATAATCGAAACCTCATAGGTTTGTTAGGATGCAAACTTGACCTTGTGGGACAAGTGTTCAACATCGGCCTTCCTTCTACTACCCCTGATGGTTACAATGCAGTAGTTAGTGTGGATTGGTTATTCAGAAATCGCGCAGACATACCTTGTGAGGAGAAAATTTTGTGTGGAGAATCGTTATTTGTTCAAAAGCAAAAGAGTGGTGCAAAGGTTAGCGCCATTTCAACTATGAAGGCCCAGAAGTGTCTACGGAGGGATCACCCCGCTACGTTAGCAACCGTTACTGATATTGAGGATAAGGAAAGGAGGATCGATGATCCACCAATTGTTCGTGATTCCTCTCAGTGTGCTACCCGGGGAGCTTTCAGACTTACTTCCACCACTGTTAGGCAGAATCTCAGTTGATCTCACGACAGGAGCAGCCCTGGTTATTCGTGCTATATACCGTCTTGCACCAGGAGGGTTGCAAGGACTATCTACAGGAACTGTTGGACAGGAGTTTTATTGGACATAGTTTTTGTTCTCTTTGGGGAGCCCCAGCTATATTCGGGGAGATAAAGCCTTTTCGTATGTGTACTGATTATCCAGAACTCAGCAGGGTGACAATCAAGAACTGTTTGCCTCGACCATGTATTGACGGAAGACCAAGAGGAGAATGTTCCTACAACGACATATCAAATGCAGTGTGGCCTTTGCAACGTTGTATTCCATGACCTTTGGGCTAATCATCACACCAGCAGCTTTATTGATCACATGAATCAACTATGCTTATTGATGACGTGTCGAATTATTTCCAGGAGAAAGGAACATCATGGACGACATCTATATCATATTTTAGAGCTCCTGAGGGAGGAGCCATTGCGTGTGAAGTCTTGTTAAATGTAACATCTAGATTCGAGAGATGCATTTTAATCATGTAACCAACGAAGTGGGAATGCACGTGGATCTTGCTAGGATCTATTTGGTTAGAAACTGATCGACACCAAAGATTCCTTCAGGGATACAGCAATTTCTTGGTTTCACTGAATTCTATCGCAGATTCATCACTGGATTTTCGAAGATCGCGCAGCTTGAATTTCTTTAGCACAGCAGGGTGCTGTGTTCGGGGAAGAAAAAACAGGAGGACTTCTTTTCAGCTTTCAAATCCCAACTCTACAATACACTGAGCATCGTCTTTACCCGAGGGTATGGGTGATCTTGTGGTATACCATGATGGTTCGAGTCAGAGTCCCAGTTACACGCCGATGCAAAACGAGAAGGAGATGGCTTACTTAGTGGATTTACAAGAAGAATTGCCCGAGTCACAACCGGCGGTGGAAGCCATGGTCTTGGATTTAAGCTGGAGGCATTACTTGGACGGTACCAAATACACTACTTAGACCGATCACAAGGGCCTCCCATGTACCTTCGCTTTGAGAGAGCTAATTATGTGATGGCATCACTGGATGAAACTCTCGAGTGAATACGACTATGGAAACTAAATGCGTATGAGCTTGCAACTCACCATCGACTCTAGCCTACCTGATCAAATTCGCCCTGTTTGCATAGAAGCACTGAAGGAAGAGAGTTTTCAAGTTGAGTCCATGTGGGGCATGGAGGAGCAACTTTTGGCAAGTTGGACGATATTCGCTACCTCATGGAACGAATGTAGGTCTCATTATACGGCAACTGTAGGGAACTTGTGTTGAGCAAAGCACACCAGCCTCGATATGCTGGTCATCTGGATTTGATGGAATAGGTTAGGATCGGAGGATCTTATACTGGCAACTGGGCTTGAAGGCCTACACAGTGAAGCATGTGAACGACATTTGACTTGTACTAAAGTCAAGGTGGAACATCAGAAACCTTCTGGTTCGTGTCAGTAATCAGAAACACCTATTTGGAGATTGGAACAGACAGCCATGGAGTTTGTCACTGGTCTACTTACAACTCGAAACGGAAACATTATCACCTAGGTGATCATTGATAGACTCAAGTTACCAGCACACTTTCTTGCAATCAAGAAAACTGACGAGTTTTCACAGTTGTGAATGTTCCTCTGGGAGAGGCGGCTTTTAGGTACGAGGTGCCAACTCCTGTTACTTCTAAATTTGATCTATGCATGATTTATGTCAGGCAATACACAACACCCTTGGCTTATGTCAGGACCAGAGCATTGCTATACCCGTTGGACAAATGATCAGAGAAAACGAACTCTCCTGGCACTCGAAGACATGCTGCGAGCATGTGTGTGACTGGCTTTGGTGCAAGTTGGAAGGACTCTTACCATGGTTGAGTACTACTGCGGCAGTTATCATCTTGGTAACCAGACAGCTCTGTTAAGGCATTACATAGACAATAATGCTAACCTTCTTGTTACACAGAGATGGTTGACAACTTAATTATTGGTCCAGGACTGGTACTCGAAACTCTTGGGAGGATTGCTTAGATCGGAAATTGTTTGGCGGCAACGCGCGACCGTCAGGAAAGGTGATAAGTTTAGAAAACACAGGGAGTTCGCTGCGGGCGAGCGAGCCTTGTTGAAAGTCTCACCCTGGGAGGGTGCGGTGCACTTGGGAAGCGTGGCAAGATAATTTACGTCATGTTAAGCCCTTCAAAACTTTGGAAAGAATCCGGGACATGACTTGCAAGCTCGAATCACCCGACGAATGGGGTAACATACACAATGTCATTGATGTCTCGAACCTAAAGAAGTGTTTGTCCGATGAAACCTTTGTGATACCTTTGCTAGAACTGAAGATTGACGACAAGTTACAGTTTGTCGAAGAGCCCAACGAGATCATGGACCGGGAGATTAGGGTGCGTAAACATAGTCGAATTCCGATCACGAGGGTTCGTTGGAACTCAAGACGTGGACTGGAGTTCACATGGAAACGTGAGGATCAAATGAAGCTTAAGTATCCTCAACTTTTTCCTGATGACCACGTTTAAACCGGGTAAAGCAGGTGAATTTCGGGATGAAATTCCTCTTCAAGTTGGGGATGATATGGCACCTGAGCGAAAT
Organism: Helianthus tuberosus; assembly: GCA_030545235.1. Lineage (NCBI taxonomy): Eukaryota > Viridiplantae > Streptophyta > Magnoliopsida > Asterales > Asteraceae > Helianthus > Helianthus tuberosus. The sequence continues at coordinate 84,562,917 of CM060371.1, read as the reverse complement.
CCGCAACAATCTTGATTATCACTTCACTCCTCTGTGCTTACTTATCAAATTTCGGGACGAAATTTATTTCAAGTTGGGGATGATGTGACAACCCAAACTTCCGAGGTCAGTAATGTTTAATCCCGTGATTCTAGTTTCTCGTTATTTATCCCTCTTATTTGTGTTTGAACGCGTTGTGCTAGTATGCTAACTTGTTCTTCATACTTCTTGTGTTTAGTCCGCGTCTTAACATACATCTAGTTATAGGTGGGTCACGTTCATTACTATCATAATCGGCCCAATTCACACGGACTACCTTAGGTTGCATTACTTGAGCCCAATATCAACCAAAGCCCAAACCGGACACATTTCACAATCTGGATGTACGATTGGGCTTGGTGGAGCCCAAGTGGGTATTGATTTAGGGCCGGCCTTTGGCTTAGCTTATATTCACACATAATTTACGTATAGTGATTAACACAATCATATCCCAAACCCTAGACTCCTCTAATTCGTACACGGCAGTGGTAGAGCCCAACCCCTTCCGGTTCGAGATAACATCTTGATCAATCAGGTTCTGGTTAGTGATGCTTATCTATTGATTTCTTTTATTTGTGTAATAATGAATGATTAGATGGTATGGATATGTGATCTTGATTAACATGAGTGTCATGATTTGTGGTAGTCTTTAAGGTCCAATAGGGTTAAAGGTAAATGATATAATAGAGTTGATAACTTTGACTAACAAAATGGCGGCCATGTGTTTGATCTTTTAATAATGATGAGATGATGATTGATTTAATTGATGATGATGGTCGATGATCACAAACAGGAATTGATATAGTTTGTATTTGTTCGATCCCACTATTTGTGTTTGGTCCAATCAGAATTGTCCACTGACTTCACAAAAATCAATTAACCAATTTTGATGACTAGGGTATATAATATTGTTGATTTCGGGTGCCACTGTTTGATTTTGTGAAGGATAATAAATGGCATGATACATTGATATGTTGATATGAAATTTCAATATGATAGTAGGAATATAGGGAACCGATTGGTTGAGTTAGGCATATGGGTTTACTGTTAGAAATAAAACAGTAAGTTAAATGGATCACATAAACATCACTATTAGGCAGGTTAATTTTGGGTAGAAAGGAACAGTTAGAGTAGCATTTGGGTTGATCTTGACTACTGGGCCGCATGAGGAAAAAAAGGTCCACGGGTAATATGATTTTGGTTTGGGGTTAATGAATATGCTGTGGACAAATAAACTCAATTGGGCTTAATGGGTCACACACACACTAAATTAAGTATATTGGGCCGGTTTAGGTGGACCATGGGCTGAAACAGGAACCGCATAAGGGGTTGCGGGCCGGGATAGATTTGGGCCTGGGTTTCGTATGACGGGTTTAAGGGCCTCGTATGGTACATGAAGGCACCCGTTAATTGTATGTTTGCCATGAGATGTTAGAAGAATAACTGGAATAATATAACAAGCTGTCAAGTGTTATTAGTCGGTTATGGCTGCGATACGTGATTACTTCTGATGTGAGTACTTATTATGCAATATGTGAACTATATGTGATATGAATTTAAGTGAACTGTTACGCCATACATGCCACGGGGTGATCAATCTATGTTTACAACTTGTTTTAATATGTGGATGTTGGTGCATGGGTCTAATTGATATCGGTAACTATGTTAGGATTGTTTTGAGAAACTGAACACGTGACTAGTCTTACCGAGCAAAACAAATGTGAGTTCCTCTCTCTTGAGCATGCGTCCCGGTGGTTGGGACAGTCAGTGGGTATCCCAGGGAGGGATAAGTCTTTTGGGTAAAAACGGGAATGTTGGATAATATACCCTTCCTATCACCTTTAAAGTCCCTCCGTGTTGTTTGGTTACCAGGGAGGTAACATGGTATTAGTTAGTAGCGCTACTTAGGTTTGGCAACCTCACCCCGTACCTGGGAGGACGGGTGTTGAACTAATGACGTAGTCATGACCAATGCTTTGATAGGAGCATTGGAGAAAGGGCAAAATAATCAGAAGCCGTCTTGTATTCGGGGTATTAGCAACATTACTTTCGGAATTAAATTCAATGGATTAACTAAACACTTGGTAACCAATGTTTTCGTAAAACTATGAACTCACCAGCGTTGTCTGATACACTTGTTGCATGCTCGCAGGTCGTTAGATATCTTGGATCTGGGAACTTGTTGTCTGGAGTAGCTGGAGTGGTTGTGGGTCGACTGGAGGGATTCATGTGATTGACTTGTTGATTTTATACATGGGTTCTGAAACAGTTTAACTTTGGTTTACTATTTGCTTCCGCTGAACATATTGGTTTTCATTTAAATTTGTGAATGGTATTTTCATTAATAATTGAGGATTTTATTTTGAAACTTATATGGGTTCAAGGTAATTAGTGGCTCGTTGTTGGTACGTCACAGGCCTAACAGGGACATTCCCTAGGTGGTATTTTGGGGGTGTGACACAGTATCCTGGTGTTTACTAATTAGTTCACGTGCAGATTAACAAGGCCAGCCTATGACGTTCGAGTGGACCAGTTCACCTGAAGACTCAGACTAATCAGTGAAAAAGGGACGTTGAAGCCGGAAGAAGTGGTCTACAACGTTCAAGAAGGGAATATTCGCAGCATCCCAGTTTTATAGGCTAGTTTGTTATTTTCATTTTGCTATATATAGGAATGATCGGATCAGATAGAACACACAATCTTTTCACATACTCTCGCTTTCTAATAGCTGCAATCACTCACAAACACTTACACTTGTACTTGCATCGCTTTATAACACTTAGTTGATCCGTATCATATCCTGCACTGTATCCTGATATTTGAAGCAATAAGAAGAACAAGGCAGCTGCGATTGTGAGCTCCTGAGGTTTTATGCCGGCGATCTAGATTGATCAAGGGCTTTCCTCGTACATCCCGCGTCACCCTTTACTTTTTTGCTCATTGTTTGATTGTAGATATAGCTCGATATCCTGAGCTATATCCTGAAAACTGTTTTTATTAACAACTTGATCAGCATATTTTCTACAAATACTTCTAGCACACTACCTCACTTAACTAATTTGATCACTTAATTGCTTAGGTAATTTTTGACCAAAACACTAGATTTGGCACTATATGTTATTTCTGTTGATATGTTATTAAACAGGGGTTTCGTACAGGTTCGGTCAAATTTGTTGGATAACCTGTTTAGTGAATTTGAGATATGCGTGAACAAGATCAATAACACTTTCACAGAATCATGTGTGATGTTCCCCGAGAGTGATTTGTTGAAACGGAAAGCAATGGAGTGGAAGGAAATAATCAAAAAACACCTTATAGTTGAAGATGAGAAAGAAAAGGAGGGTGATGATATGGAAAAGGGAAATAAAAAAGTTGCAGCTGAAGAAGATGATATGGCTGAAGCAGCTGAACCCATTGATCTGAAAAAAGGTAGTGTATCGCTAGTCGGAGATAACACTCCTGCGAACGAACAAAATAAAGATGGTATAACACAGTACACTTCTCCCTTTTCACCAATGACGTCGTCGTTTGTCGCAGAGGTGGATAGAGTTGTTGAAGAGGTACAAAGTGAAAAGACACCAGAGACAAGATTCAACGTTCCGAGAATTGAAGCGGTGAACTTGTCAACAAGGCTGGGCGACGCAGTAACAGATGAAGAACGTAACGATGTAACGCATCCTGATCAGTGAGGTGGATCACCAAGGCCAAAACGAACAATCATTCTTCCGGATGCACTGCGGTCACCTTACGTCGAGCACGCTGTCTCATTGAGAAATGGACGTGATAAGTCTGAAGACACACTGGCTCGATGTATATTTTGTGCCGTAGGAAACGTATGGTATGAATCTGAACTGGACCTTTATATTGTGTTTATATAGTGTCTTATACGTTACAAATATCTTGAATCTATATTGAATTATACATTCGTGTCGATGGTATTTCGGTTTGTAGGGATATTTTGTTCAGCAACAACGATAACGTGTCGGTGATGAGGGGGCCTTTTGAATCCATGATGCCTGGTGTAACTGTATACGTGAATGTCATGAGTGCCTAGGCCGCAGTCTTGAACTATGAAGAAAAAAAAGAGGAGGATGGGGATAGCCCCAAAATTATTCTGCAACGCATGAATGTTGGTAAGTTATTCCTTTACTTAATATAACACCACCCAATTATATGAACTCACTATATAACACCATAGTTTTGATCTAAGTTCTGGAGATTAGTAACTGTAAAAAAACCATATTATGTGAACATAGTGAATAACACCATAGCTTATTTGGGTTTGCTTGAATAACACCATAGCTTATTTTTTTGTTTACTTGAATAACACCACACAATATTATGTTAACTCACTAGATAACACCATGGTTTATTCTAAGTAACCAAATTCTTTAATTAAGTAACTGTAAAAACACTATAATATGTGAACATAGTGAATAACACCATAGCTTATTTGGGTTTAGTTGTATAACACCATATCTTATTGTATGTTTACACGTGTTTGTGTTTACTGAATAACACCATAGCTTGTATGTGTTTTCTTAAATAACACCATAGCTTATTGTATGTTTACAACTTTTTGTTTTGTTTAACATGTAGACTGTTTGATTGCTGAATAACACCATACCTTGTTTTTTGTTTACTTGAAAAACACCACAGCTCAAAAAATATTTTGCGATGTCTGATGATGACCGCTTAGCAGAGTTTACAACAAACATGAATGCTGTCCTGGCTGGGACAGAAGCAAACATGTTTAAAGGTTTCCAGATGGTGTTTATACCTATCTTGACGGGGAATACTACTATCTCCTGTTTTTCAACTTGAAAACAGAGGAGATCTTTATCATTGACAACATAGAAGGTGATGCGAGCTTAGAAAGTTACCACGGAAATGTGGAGAAGATGGTAAGTTTGGTGTAGATTTATATATATGTGGCTGCCGTAACAAAAAAAAATATTTCTTAACATTAAAAATGTGTAATTGCAGATAAGTACATTTTGTCGGTATCTAAGTCAAATACATCCAAAAATCGCTTCATGGCTGAGGAATACAGAACTAGTTTAACTAGTGTTCCCATGGCAAGCACATTACAATGGCATCAACTATGGTATTTTCCTAATGCCGCATATGGAAACTTACAATGCTAAGCTTGTGTCATTATTGTTTCTAAATAAAATAACTAAAATTCATGTACGTAAACTATACACGAAATATGAACAACGCTAATGATTTGGTATTGAATAGGAACAAACGTGGGACATTGGATGTGTGGTTTCTCGCATGAGAGAGACATTAAAGGAGAAATCTTGCCTGATCAAGCGAAAGAAATTGAGGATCTGCGTAAGAAGTACCTGTCAAAAATCCTTCTAAGCAACATGAACACGGTACGGGGCGATGTAGAGCGAGAAGTACAAGAATACGCACGTTTATATGAGGATGAAAGGGTGAGTATGGAAGAGAATGCAATCGGTCGGATCGGTGAAAGGTTGGGCAGTGTCGTGTAGGTGGACGGCAAAACAACATCAACTTTCTGTTAGAAAACAAAACAATTTTGGCAATTTTAGATTATATGATGTGTTAGCATGTTGGCAAACTTGTTACGGGTTTTAAACAATGGTAACAACATTTGGTCGCTCGTTGTGATTTTGGTATAATTTGTCTATGTAAAGCCTGATTTCGTTTGGTAAACTGTTTCTGTTTTATATGTTTTATTCTGGAGTTTTCATTTAATTAGACACCGTTTTCGTCTCAAAGAATCTGTAATGACCTTTGTGATCCATCCGCGACCAGAGAGATTGTACAAAATAAGTGTTAACATGTTTATGATGTAATGAAATAACATACCAACTGCTATACACAATAAAACACTATTAGCAAAGAAATAACACCATTAAGCTTCAACATACATAATAAAACACCATGAATAGATCCAACACATATAAATAAAAATAGTACAACTAATATGCACATTAAAAACACTGTGTGCAAATAAATAACACCATTAAACTTCCAGCATACATAATAAAACACCCTGAACAAAAAATAACACCACTGGTTAACAAAAAAACATATTTAAGTGAAACAAAAACACAAAATATAAAACATTGTCGCCGGTAATATAAAATTCGACCAGAACCAAACAAAATAAAACCACGAGTTTCTATGAATCCGAAAAACCATTGAAAACCTAACAATGTACAAAACAAAAAGAAAATACGTTAAAAATAACCAAATGTTTAGACATCTCTAAATAACTTCCTAGTCCTCTTCTCAATCCTCCTCGTATGATTCGTCCTCATCTTGTTTATCCATAGCTTTTTCAACTTCTTCCCATTCATCTTCCTCCTTGTCAACTTCATCAGCTTCTTCACCGTCCTCCTCGGCCATAGCTTGTTCTTTAGACCGGGTAGGGTTTTTGCAAGTATGTCTGTTATGCCTGTATCTAAAACAGTTTTGACACTGACAACTCTTTTTGCCCAACTGACTTATAGCAATTTCACGTTTGGACTTCATCCGTTTAGGCTTACCCATACCTTTGTATCTAGTCCCAACGGGAACACGAACGGTTACATCTGATGGTTGTGTGTTATCGGTAATTTCAGCAAACCTTTCGCGATGGCTCTTACGTGGGGCATTGACCACCGCCTCATCAGCTGCTTTGAAATAGTTAACAACATGATCCCTAAATGAGCACAACACATCAAAGTTGGTGACAAGCTTGTTAATAACCGACTCTATGGAATATGTGATCTCACGTACAACGCGGTTAACTTCATTATAACGATCCTCACTCTCGTTGATACCTAGAATAGCACCAGGGGCACTATTGGGAACAGCCTCCCGAGTCCAACGTCGTAAGATATAGCGTTGTGGAAACTCCCTAATATCAAGCATCCTTAGCACACAAAAGATGTGTGAGCACAACAACCCAAACTGTTCGAATCTTTTGCATGTACAGTATACAGTCATGTCGTCCTCCCACATCATAACCTATAAAACACCATTAAAAAATTAGAATTTTGTTACATACATTACAACATAAACACAACAAAAACTATACCATAACACCATATGTAACCGTAAATCGGCAAGTGCTATACGTTTTTGAGACATAACACTACAAAACAACATGTGTAAACTCAAGGAGATTATATTCAAACTTAGATATTTAATTCTTTGTATATACCTCGAAGAAAGTAGTGCATGGTTGTTCCCAGTCCTTCACAAAAAAGTTAACGAAGTCACCCATATTTTCCCACTTTCCGATAGCACATCTTTGTAAACCATTTTGTATCTCCAGCTGCTGGTCAAAAAATATAGTGCATGTGTATATATTGGCCGCTTGATCCTCCAAAACAAAGTCTACGGCCCATATGTCAGCGTTTGTGTTTCTGGTGTCATGGTCGTTCTTCCTGTGCTCATGTCTCTGAGCTTCAATAGCATAATCAAAATGCCCGAGAAATTCGACAAGAGTGCACTCCGGGTTACAAAACTTTCCAAAGAAATGGTTCTCACCCTCTGAACGAGATGAGGTACGCATAAGCCCGGACATGAACTCCTCGCAACAATAAGCTAGTATCCAAGTATCCCTGATTTGATAAATTGACTGTAGCCACTCATGATCAACCAAGTTAAAATCGTTCATTATGGTTGCCCAATCATTTTCAAACTTCTCAGGTAGAATTGAATCGGTCCACACAATGGCACACAACCTCCTTTTGAAATCTGTACTATTGTAGATTGTAGCACCAACCTAAAACACCATTGAACAACATATAACAAAATAATCACCAAAAAAGTACGTAAAAAAAAAGCTTAAAAGGACGAATAAGTAAACACCTTAGCAGTAAGCTTGTACTTGATGTGCCACATACATAGCCTATGTCTACTCTTAGGCCATGTATCTTCAATAGCCTTCTTCATGGCTGGATCTTGGTCGGTGACAATCACCGAAGGGGCACGACCAAATGCTTCACGAAACACCTTAAGCAACCAACTATAAGTTTCAGCCGTTTCGTTGCCTATTATAGCGGCACCAAGAGTAATGTTACGATTGTGGTTGTCGATACCAGTAAATGGAACAAACATCATTTTGTACCTAAAAAACAAATACGAATTAAAAACAACATACAACTATATGACATATACAAATCAAAATAAGGATGATAATTATCAAACTTACTTGTTACGACGATATGTGGCCTCAAATGAAACAACGTCACCAAACACCGAAAAATTCCTTTTGGCATCTTCATCGGCCCAAAACAACGCCCTTAAAACCCCATCTTCTGTGGTTATATACTCCATTGAAAAGTTTGGCATGTACTCTTTCTTCCTTAATAGCCGTTTAATCATCATATCAGCGTCAAACTCAGATATATACATGTTCAGGTCTCGCTTAAAATTTTTAAAATCGTTTTTGGTTACCCCAACCTTGTCAAACCCACCATATAGTGTCCTTATGATATTAAACGCTTTGACCGGTCCAATGTTCAAGGTGCTCAGCGCGTTAACAGCTTGCTCTTGCATATAGTTCATACCTCGGTTAGCGGGGAGTAAATGCATATCGTCCTCAGCAACAAAATAGTGATTATGGGCCTCCTTGAAAGAATATACCTCATATAGATTCGAAGCGTTTAACTTTACACACATACGTGCTTCGCAACCCGTCCTTATAGAAGGAACATGTCGAATAGATTTCCTCCTTGACCCATTATTTGAGGTGTCAATTTTTTTAGATGTATCGATCGCCTTAAAAGGTTTAGTCCCTTCCTTTAAGCAAATGAACCATTTAGATTTTATAACACCATGAGGCGTGTATTGAGAAGACTTCCTGGCAGTGAAGCCTGAAGCCATTGCATACTTCAGATAAAAGAGGAATGCATTATTCACCATATCAAACGTCATCTTATCCTTCGGCTTAAGCGATTCATCTACCTCAGTTAAATAAGTCCTCTTACCAGAGTTTGGAGACAGATGTAGTTGCCCAACCGGCTGATAAGTTTGAAAGCCTACGAAAAAATTAAATTGAATGATTCAACCGTAAAAAAAAAAACACCACAACATAATATGTACAAAATAACACAAGCAACTAATCAACTATAACAAATCAACAACTGTTATAAAAACACCCTCCAACTTCAATAGTAGGCATAAAAAACACCATGTACATATAAAACACCCTGTAAGGAACATCACACATGCAAAAAACACTATAGTTCATCATCGACTGATATAAACAACACCCTCCAACTTCAATAGTATACATCTAAAACACCATGTACATATAAAAACACCCTGAAAGGATTACACGTGGTGTCATTAAAAAAATTTGTATACTAAAGAAACACACATGCAAAAACACCATACACTGTAACATCAAACTGTCAAAACACATGTTCATCAGAAAAACTAAATCAGATTGTAATAGACCAAAAAACACCACAACTAATATGCATAACATAACACCACAAGCTATCAACTGTATCAAATAAACAACTGTTATAAAAAAAATCCCTTCAACTTCAATAGTATACATCAAAAACACTATGTGCATATAAAATACCCTGAAAGGATTACACGTGATGTCATTGAATAAACTGGTATACTAAATGAACATCACCCATGCAAAAAACACCATACAGAATTACGAGCTGGTGTTCTTGAAAATTGACATAACAGATGATTGAAAATTGAAGCTTTGCTTTGACGAATATTAATTACCATTACATAATAAATGAAAAAACAACATAATAATATTACCTGGATCGTTGTTCTCCATGCAGAATTACGAACTGGTGTTCTTGAATTGCAGATATTTTGAATGAAACATGAATTGGATGAAAGATGAATTGTATACGTATATTGATCAAAGATGAATTGGATGACAGTTGAATTGTCATATTTACGTGATAATCTATTCAAAATTCGAATTCCTAAAATTACTCAGTAAATTCGGTTACATAAATTTGATCCTTAATTAGATTTATTGATAGAATTACTATTATAACCTTGATCTAATGAAATTGATATGGAATGATGTAATCGCTGAGATTCTTTCTTACTTTTTCACACTTTAGGCCTTTTCTATAGGAACCCCTCTCTCTCTCTCTCTATATATATATATATATATATATATAGATTATTTAGGAATTTAGGAATTTTTTTAATTGAACACATGACCGTTGTAACGGTCAAAAAATTTGAAAATCCTTCTCCTAGCGCCGCGATTATGATAACGGAGACTCAAAATCTCAAACCCATAGCGCCCCCTGTTTTGGTGTTTAGGGGCGCCATGGGGCGCTATGGTTCATTCCTGGGTGATTGTAACTGTAACACCTCGCAAAAATCATGTCCAATACAATGGTAACATGTGTCATAAACATTATTTGTATAAAAAGTTAACTTTGAAGGACTAAAAGTGTCAACATGCCAAACTTGTGCCTCTGATTGACTTCACACGATGTTCGTATTCTTTATTGAGTAAATTATCGGACACAAGAAGTCGTGTGTGCTTAAAAATAAAAAGTTTACAAAGCACAGGGGTTAAACGTGTCAACATGTTAATTCTTACCTCTGAGTGACCTTTTAACGATCCCGAGGCCTTGTAATATTTTATTATACTCTCGCGTTTATCAAATAATGATCTCGTGGAATTTCGATGCGAATAAGTGATTGAAGTTGTAGTTTTCAAGAAATAGGGATTAAATGCGTCGTCAAGAGAAACTAGTACATTTCGGGTGATCTCATAACTAACCGGGAGCTTAACGATGTTTATTTTATGACCCAAGATACTTAAAAGTTAACTATGGGGGTTATTAGTGCAATAAATGAAAGATAATTTAATTTATTAAGGATCAGGGGCTGAAAGTGCAAAATTCTGAAAGTTTTAACTGGATTAGGGGTCTCTCGTGGGGCGCGTAAGCTCCCGCTGAAGTCTACGCAGGTCGCGACCTAGCTGCCCGCGACCTGAAAACTGGCAGCTGCATGTACAGACCTGTCCATCGCCACTGCATGTAAGTTTTCGATACTAGGGACTGTGTTAATGGTTTTTACTGACACTAAGACACTTGTGAACATCTGGTGACCTCCGTTAACAGCTGGAATGATCCTAGAACTCTCAAATTTCTATATAAAGGGCCATTGTTTGCACTTAGAACTTGCACACTTCAATTTTTCACTCTCAACTCTTCTCTGGAGCATCCTGATCATTAAGGAAGCTTTCTCAAGTTTAATCTTCGTGCTAAGGACCTTTGTAAGTGTTCCTAGCTTCTATAGTTAAGTTTTTATTAGTCTAAGGACCAAAAGTCAAAGATATCGTAATTATGCTTTGACTTTTTGATTAATCATAAACGGTCCAAACATTATTCATATTGAAAGTGGCTATGTGTTGGTAATTATGTAGGTGATAAATCCTTAAAAGGGCACCTTCTAATTATCACGTTATATCAGTCAATTGTCGGGTCAATGCAACTAGTCAAATAGTCAAAATAGTAAATTTTTAATATATAATTAAAAATGATAATGTAGAAGTTATGAAACATGTTTTGACACTTAAATAACTTGGTAAATATTATAAGAACATGTTTAGACATGTTCAACCCGACAATTATGAGCTTAGGCTCGGTTCGCAACCGAAAGTCGCAAAAGTTGACTTTTGCTTTGACCTTCAGTTCTGACCCGATTTAGCTTAGTTTCTTTGTGCCTTAGGGTTCCTTTGTGACCATATTATATGTTAGTATAACCCTCTGAGGTTATACTTCATGGTCTCTTAGAAATCATAGATCATTTGCATGTTTCCGTTATTTGCTTAAAAATTGACTATTATGCCCTTATGTTATAAAAACAAGATTTTTGAAAATGTGAGAGGACAAAAAGCTTTATTACTGATATATAAGTATGTCAAATAAATTTGACATCGGATTCTGGTCTCAAACTAAAGTTATGCAAGATATCGTAAAATGAAACTTTTTGTTAATTAAATTGCATTTTTAGCATAAATCATGTTTAAACCCAAATTTTAGCACCAAACTCATTGCCTACTATTTTTATATTATTTTTAGGGATTTTTGGAATTTTTGGTCAGATTATAAACTGACCATATCATTTAGTTCTCGTATAATTCGATAAATGACGATAATACCCTTTTTGTTAATAAAATGAGATTAACACATGATTAACATGCCAAACCTTTTCCTAGTGATGTTATATGTTAAATAAAATATTTTAAACATTTAAGGCTGATCAAACTCTCAGATATTCATAAACATTTCAAATATCGTCAATTACCGACTTTTACGCTAATTAGGCGCATAGTATGGTTTAAAACCATATGTAGCATCTAAGACTTGTTACCTACTGATTTTATAGTTAAATTTTAATACTTTAACAGTAAGTATAAGTCTTAAACTCAGATTTCCAATTTTGTCCTTAAAACATATGCGAAATGACCAAAATGCCCCTACGGTGCATAGTTTGGCCATTAAAGGTAAACCTCACATATATACGATATCTTACTGATGTAACATGATAAAATAAATACTTTTACTGAATGTTTTAGACCAGAACCTCAGTTTACTATTAAACCTCGTTTATAAGCTTTAAAATGAGCAAAATACCCTTTTGGGACTTAAATTGGTTTTAAAATCTTTTTGAGCATAATTGTTGATATCCTACTGATATCATATCATATTTAAAGCATATTAACTTGTGAAACTTGTACATGACTCATCCGGTTACCCGTTATGCTTATACGCGTTCGGTACGGTTTATGTAACTAGTTTGCATAAATTAACCAAAACGGGTCAAACATTATCATTTTTACTTCAAAATCCAAAATGTATTTTGTTTACCCATTTTATACAAGTCTCCATACTTGTCGGGTCTAAATTAAATTCCAATACGGTCACCGCTTAATCTTGCGTTTCGTACCGTGAACCTTTCTTTACACTAACCGGTCTAAGTTTATAACTTAAATAAGGCCCGTTAGTAATCTAATAGGTTATCAAAACCATCGTTCCAGATTAGGAGCCCAGTAAAAGCTACCTACACTTGTTTGAGTAGGATAAACGGCTGAGAATACAAATTTTACATTTTAAGCTCAGGTAAATACTTTTAACTTATTTTCCCTTATACTGGCTTGGGATACGGTAAATTATTATCGCTTGGTCGGGTATTGAATATTTAATCGACTAGTGGTTAAATCATTGAGATAACCCGTTTTAATCTGTTTTGTTTGACTTAAGCATTTGGGGGTTAATATGTCTGTGTCCTAGATATTCTCGACTCATTCATTTGAAAAGGCCACGACTTAAGCACGGGGTGTAGGCATACACCTGACAGTTGCGTATGTAAAACGATATACCCACTCGTGAGGATAACTTCTTGTGGGTTTATATTAGTGGTGTGTCTATTAATCTTATCCCGGCTTCTATCCCAGGCCCTGGATGTACGACAAACATATAAATCTGTATACAAGATTATTTTATATAATTGTCCCAAGTTATAAAAGAATATTTGTGCCTTGTGCATTTAAATCAATTTTCATAAATGTTTTCAAAAAGAGTCGGTTAATTGTATTTACCAGTGTAAACTGACGTATTTTCCAAAAAGACTAAGTGGCAGGTACTACGCGAAATTGGCTGGAAGCTTCTGGGCAATAGTTAAAGAATCTTGCAAGTTCTTAATGCTTAAAGTCTGTTGAACAATATTTTACATTTCTGTTTTAGATCCGCATGTGGATCCACTTACAACCGTTTGTATAATATTTATTTATACTTTGCATTTCGGTTTGTATCAATATTTTCTACCAAGACTTCCGCTGTGCATTAAACTGTGATTATTTGACTATGATGATATCAACTACGTCACGATACTCCCCACCGGGCCCACCGGTAATACGTGGAAATACCGGGGTGTGACAGGTTGGTATCAGAGCCAACATTGAGTGAATTAAACACTAGCCTTTTGTGTTAAATCTCAATGACACAGTAGCACATTCCTTGACTTCCGAGTCTAGGCAAACCACTTAGGATTAATCCTAATCTTATTTGTTTCTATTTTGTTTGTTTTTGTTTTGACAGGACTACAATCAACATGCTGCCAAGAGTTAGGGGTAGAGGTGGACGAGGAAAAGCCCCGATGAGGGGTAGGAATGATCACGAAGCTGGACCATCTCACCGGCGCACACCATCGGCATCACTCGGCTCCAGCCCACACGAAGACTGGAGGACCTACCTTGAGCCCGCGAGACGCTCTGTCTCGCTTAGCTCCTCACCATCATACCATCACTCATTCGGGCCACTTCAGGATAACGAGCCTCACGATTCACATCACTCTTTCATACCTTTGCAGCGGTCTGACTCTCACAGTTCCTTCTAGAACCCAACACCCTACTTCCAGAGCCGGTTTAACCCAATGAAGCAAGTCGAAGAACCAGTGGGTCCAAACCCACTAGGACCCGCTGATCACTTTCCTGAGTTTCAGGACATGGATGTGGACGAAGATGAAGATCCCGAGCTGCCGCCATCTGGGACGCTGACGCATCCCATCGAGATTTCAAGCGGATCTTATTTTCATGGTTTGCCTTACAGGGGCCCTGATATCTGGGCCGAAAGATGGAGCACGTATAACTGGGAGTTTACTCCCCCTCGTGTAACACCTCGAAAATTCACGTCCTATAATGTGTTGACACGTGTCATATGTTTGAACGTGTGAAAGAATGTTCTGAAAGGACTAAAGTTGACAATCATGAAAAGTATGTAAATATACGAGTTCTAAATGCCAACGGTGAATAAATATATTATACATTAACCCTACATGATGTTTATAGCATCAAACGAATAAATCATGGATCATGCGAAGCTAAAAGTGAGAGATTACAAACTACAGGGGTTAAATGTGTCAACATGTATAAGTTATACCTCTGAGTGACCTTTTAGCAAACCCGAAGCTTTGTAACGGTTAATTATGATCACTAGAATGCATAATATAAATTTCGTAAAGTTTCGTTATCGTATGAGAAAGTTATGACCAAATTCGTATGCGAAGAGTTAAAAGCGTCAACGTTAAAAATTAGGCCTTTTCGGGTAACAATAAAGTTAACCGAGGACTAAACGAAGTAGGTAAATGTCTTAAAGCCCTTATAAGTCAATTTAGAGGGTTCATTGTGCAAAACAAGACATGAAAGCGACCTTTAGAAGGACCAGGGACCAAAACTGCAATTAATGAAAATTTGGTTTGGCTGGATCATACATGCTCGTGTAGCGCGAGCACTAACCACATATGCAGTCGCGCTACGCGACTGCCTTGTCTGGACAGATTGTTGATTTTGTTGATTCTTGTCTGCCATAGCCATAGTAGATGTCCTTTAAACGATTTTTCACATCTTGCTTGGCCCCTAAACAACCCCTAAACATCTAGGGACACTTGTTAGTGAGTTGTGGTCAATGGTAGACTTGTGTGTCAACATTTTGTGGTGATTTAAACACTATAAAAGGGCCTCTAAGTTGTAAACATGCTTCACACATTCATTCTTGCAAATCTGATCATTTGTGGAGCACAAGAGCACATTCCAAGCCTTCCTAGTCGACCATTAGACACTTGTAAGTATGCTTAACCTTCTTTAATTGAGTTTAGCTTAGTTATTTAGCTAAAAGTCAAACCGTCGTAATTAACGGTTGACTTAACAATTAATCACTAATGGCTCAGTGATTAGTCAAATTGAAAGTAGTTATAAGTTGGTAATTATGTGGGTAATAAACCCTTAAAAGGGTTCCCCCTGATTCCCACTCTAACTAGGTCAAATGTCGGGTCAAACTTACTAATAAAAAGTCAACAGGATACTTAAATTCTAATTTATGCATGATTAGCAATGTAGAACACATACAACCTGTTTGATCATTAATATAACTTGGTAATTAGTGTAAGAACATATCTAAACATGTTCAACCCGACAATTTACTGTTTAGACCCGGTTCGGAACCGAAAGTCGCAAAGCATTGACTTTTGCTTTGACTTCAGTTCTGACCCATTTTGGTATGATTTAGAAATACCTAAGAGCTTCATTTGGACCAGGTTACGTCCTAGTATAACCCTCTGTGATTATACACCTCGTATCATTAGTTATCCGATTAATACGCATGATTCCGTTAACTGCCTATATGTTGACCATTATGCCCTTATTACCATAAAACGTGATTTTTGGAAATGTAAAAGAATAAGAACCTTAGTCACTGATATATAAACTTGTATGCAAAGTTTGACATCAGTTTGAGATGTAGTTTGAGAGTTATGCTCATTAGCGTAAATTGAAAGCTTTATGTTAATAAAACGACGTAATTAGCGTATAGCCTAGTTAAGCCTACTTTTTGATATCAAATTTACAACCCACTGATGTAATATATTATTTTGGGATTTTTGAAGATTTTTAACTAATTTTAGGCTAAGCATAACTCATAGTTGTAGGCTTAATCCGGTAATTGTCGGTTTTGCCCTTATGGGCCATAAAATGAGTTTTACATATCTGATCGACTCCAAACCTTTTGCTACTGATCTTAAATGATAAATAAATTATTTTAAACCTTCTGGAATAATAAAAATATCAGATTTCTATATAGAACCCGAAAACGGCTTCTAATCGCCTTTTTAAGCGTTTTTAACGCATAGTATGTACTAGAACCATTTTAAACATACATGGGTTGATACCTACTGATATTTTAAGTGAATTATAATATTTTAACAGTAAGCAAAGGTTGTTAAACTCAGACTCCAGTTTTGAGCTTTTCGGCTCATGTGAAATTACCAAAATGCCCCTACGGTGCATAGTTTGGCTATAATTGATAAATTTCACATATATACTTTACCCTACTGATATAACTTAGTAAAATAAGTATTTTTGCTGATTATATCAGACCTGTAACTCAGGTAATTACTTAAACTCTTTTATAACATTGAAAATGACCAAACTACCCCTACGAGGCATAGTTTGTGTTTAATTTCGTTTCGGGCATAATAAAAGACATCTTACTGATGTCACAACATATTTGAAGCATATTAACTTAGGAAACCTGTAAATGGCTCATATGAATACTCGTTACGCTTATTACGCGTTCGGTTCGGTTTATGTAACTAGTTTACATAAATTTGCCTAAACGGGTCAAACCTTATCGGTTTTATCTCATAATCCAGAGTGTGTATGAAATACCCATATTAAGCAAGTCTCCGAACTTGTCGGGTCTAAATCACATTCTATCCGGTCTTCGCTTAATAGTGCGTATGAACCGTATCATTGAAACTAACCGGTCTAAGCTAAGGCTTAATTAAGGACCCGTTAGAAATCTAATACGTTATTATAAACCTTCATTCCAGATTAGGAGCCCAGTAAAAGTACTTGCATTTGCTGTAATTGATTGATACTTTGCTCAGGTAAATACTCTTAACTTATTTTCCCTATACGGGCTTGGGATACGGTACTATAAAAGTACCGCTTGGTCGGGTATGTAGTCATTTAAATCGGATTGTGATTAATGTATTTACATAACCCGCTTTATTCTGTATTATTTGATGTATGGCCCTTGGGGGTTAAATGACCATGTCCCGGATATCCTTGGCATCATTTTACGAAATGGCCACGACCTAAGCACGGGGTGTAGGCGTACACCTGACAGATGCATTATGTAAAAACTGGTAATCCACGTAAAGGAATCAACCTTGTGGGCATTATACCTGTGGCGTGTCAGTTAACTTAAACCGGCTCTTCTAACCGGTGCTAATGGACGGCAAATGAGTAAAACTGTATACAAGATTATTTTAATAATTGTCCCAAGTTATAAATGATATTTTTGCCGAAGTGCATTCAAATCAATTTTTAAACTCTTTTCTAAATGAGTCAGTTGAGTTGTATTTATCAGTGTAAACTGACGTATTTTCCAAAAAGGCTAAGTGCAGGTGCTAGACGAAATAGGCTGGCTACTCCAGGCATCATTACTCAAGTCTCGCAAGCTCTAGATGTCAAAGTCTGTTGAACAGTTTTCTATTTATATTGATCCACCTGTGGATCCTTTACTTTCCGTTGTAATACTTGGATATTACTTTATATTCGGATTGTAATATATTTACCTTTTGCTTCTGCTGTGCATTTATATATTGTGTTGTTTGACTATTATGTTGCCAACCACGTCACGATACTCCCCACCGGGCCCACCGGTCAAACGTGTTGAAATCGGGGTGTGACAGGTTGGTATCAGAGCCAACACTGAGTGAATTAAACGCTAGCCTTTGTGTTTAATCTCAGTTACACAGTTGCACTTTCTTGAGTCTAGACAAGAACATAGGACTAATCCAAATTCGTTTCATTGTCTTTTAATTACTCCTTTGTTATTTTTCTGATGAGCTCTTGCATGGGCGAGTCATTTTCAGTAGTAGTCCCGTTTAGGGCAACCATATACTTGTTTAAATTTTTAAAGGAACGATTATATTTAAAATATCATTCCTATATTATAAGATCTACCATTATAATAAAATGGCAAAATCTAAAAAGGACAAGACCTAGCCATGTGTCACATTAAGACAAGGCCAAGATGGTAGTTCCACAAATTAGATTCAGATCCTCGTTAACATTTCAATTAAGGATTGTTCTGCGATAATTATTATTAAAAAGAATCTAAAAGGTAAAACCTAGCCTGAATGTCACTGCAGACAAGGCCAAGATGGTAGAACCTATACAAGAGATTCAAATTTTTTTTAAATATCTAAAAGCATATTATCATGCTTGACAAAGTGTGATAGGATAAAATCACATAAGTCATTCTTAAATGGGTTATTTTTAGATTCCCTTATTTATATAATCATCCCTTATGGATGAAGTGCCCACAGGCTATAATTAACGTCCTCTGAGACTAAAGACAGTGGTAGCCTACAACTCCCTGTCAAGAAAAGGTAATGAACTTTGATTCAATCCTTAATGCCTCGATTCTCTGAAATCATGGCTTATAAATTAAACTTGTCTACGTGACTAGGCCTTTTGTGCTATTATTAACTTATAATTTAGGATTATGATAAAGATCCTGAACAATTTTTATATTTAACAAATTAACTAAAATGTGTATTAGAAGCATGGTTAATAAATCGTTTAAGAACGATAGTACTGTATGGGCTTCTAAATAAACCTTGCCCTTATTTTCTTTTTGTAGCAACTAAGACTACATGGCTGACTCTGACGAGATAAACAGTCATCATTTGGAAAACCGCGATGATAATGATAGGATTAATATAACCAAAGGAGAGCTTCGTATACTAATTGATACAGTTGTATCTAAAGCTGTAGAAGAACAATTTAAGGAGTATAGTGGGACGCATAGTCGAGCCTCATCTGTACCTCACTCTAAGTCTGTCCCTAAGATGCATTCAGAGCCTTATAACAAGCCGCCCTCTAAGAAAGAGGAGCCAAAGAAGGATGATGATCGACATTCATCAAATGAACACAGTGTCCCATCCAAGAAGATAGTGTTCGATAATGAACCGCGTACCAAGTCTTGTACCTATAAGTACTTTGTTTCCTGTAAACCCCGAGATTTCACTGGGGAGAAAGGAGCAGTAGATTGTATGACCTGGTTGGATGAAATGGACACGGTGGTGGACATCAACGGTTGTGCAGAAAGGGATGTAGTAAAGTATGTATCCCAATCTTTCAAAGGAGAGGCACTGGCATGGTGGAGGTCTCTCATTCAAGCTGCTGGGAAGATCCCGCTCTACAACATGTCATGGGAGCAGTTTGTTACTCTCATTATGGAGAACTACTGCCCTCAACACGAGGTCGAAAGAATCGAATCTGATTTCTTATCATTGGTGATGACAAACTTAGATTGTCAAGCTTACCTCACCAGTTTTAATACCCTGTCCAGACTGGTTCCTTACCTTGTAACACCAGAACCCAAGCGAATTCCTCGCTTCATAGGGGGTTTAGCCCCAGAAATCAAAGCCAGTGTTAAGGCTTCAAGACCTGCTACATTTAGGTCAGCAGCTGATCTCTCTTTATCCCTTACTTTAGATGCGGTCAGGTTGAGATCGCTAAAGAAATCTGAAGAAAGTAAGAGGAAACGTGAGGATGATAACTCACGAGGGTCAGATAAGAAGCACAAGGGAAACACTGATTCTAATAATTTTGGGTCTGGAAGGAATAGTCAACGAACAGAGGAAAAGCCAAAGTGCACGACTTGCCAAAAACGCCACTTTGGAAAGTGGAGACTTGAGTCAAATTCTAAGTCAGGAGCACCTGCATGTGGGATATGCAAGTCTAGAGAGCACAAGTCGATAGAGTGCAAGAAGATAAAAGACGCAACATGCTACAATTGCAATGAGAAAGGGCATATCAAAACCAACTGCCCTAAATTCGCAAAGAAGCCTGAAGAGGTCAAGAAGACCAATGCAAGGGTCTTTCGAATGGATGCCAAAGAAGCGGTTCTAGAAGACAATGTGATTACAGGTACTTTCCTTGTAAATGATGTCTATGCAAGAGTACTCTTTGATTCAGGCGCTGATAAGTCTTTCGTAGATCATAAATTTTGCAAATTGCTGAATTTACCTGTCAAAACCTTGAGTATAAATTATGAGGTAGAGTTAGCAGATGGCACCATAGAAACCGTCTCAACTGTGATAGATGGATGTGTTATATCCATTAAGAACCACTCTTTTCCTCTGTCTCTACTTCCCTTTAAGTTGGCTGGTTTTGACATAGTATTGGGTATGGACTGGTTATCTCATAACCAGGCCCAAATTGTCTGTAACAAGAAACAAGTGGTAATAAAGACTCCGTCTGGTGAATCACTTACCATTCGGGGAGATACCCAATATGGACTGCCTGAGCAAGTGACTATGCTCAAGGCTTCCAAGTGTTTAAAGAAGGGTTGTGTCATCTACATGGCACAAGTGATTATCGATGAGCCTAAAGCAAAAATTGAAGACATCCCCGTCATTTCTGAATACCCTGAAGTTTTTCTGGAAGAACTACCTGGTTTGCCACCAGAGAGGCAAGTGGAATTCACGATTGATATCATCCCGGGAGCAGCTCCAATTGCTAGAGCACCTTACAGGTTAGCACCAACAGAGTTGAAGGAATTGAGAACACAACTGGATGAATTACTAGCTAAAGGTTTCATTAAACCTAGTTCGTCTCCATGGGAGCACCAGTTCTGTTTGTCAAGAAGAAGGATGGATCGATGCGTCTGTGCATCGATTACCGTGAACTTAACAAGGTCACGATAAAGAATAGGTATCCTTTGCCCAGGATCGACGATTTGTTCGATCAATTGCAAGGGGCAAGTTATTTCTCGAAGATTGACTTAAGGTCAGGCTACCATCAACTGAAGGTCAAAGATGAAGACGTACACAAAACTGCATTTAGAACTCATTATGGTCATTACGAGTTCCTAGTGATGCCTTTTGGGCTCACTAATGCACCGGCCGCATTCATGGATCTCATGAATCGCGTTTGCAAGCCGTACTTAGATAAATTCATCATCGTGTTCATCGACGACATTCTTATTTACTCGAAGAACCAAGCTGACCATGAGAAACACCTTCGATGTATTCTTAAACTCCTACATCACGAAAAACTCTACGCCAAATTTTCCAAGTGTGAATTTTGGCTTCGAGAAGTCCAATTCCTTGGACATGTGGTTAGTGAGCGTGGTATCCAAGTGGATCCCACTAAAGTTGAAGCAGTTATGAACTGGCAAGAGCCGAAGACGCCTACGGAGATTCGTAGCTTCCTAGGCTTGGCAGGATATTACAGGCGTTTCATTGAAAATTTTTCAAGGATTGCTGCACCCCTAACTTCCTTGACTAAGAAGAAGATAAAGTTTGACTGGGGTCCTAAGCAGCAGGAATCCTTTGATATTCTGAAGCAGAAGTTGAGCAATGCTCCTGTACTAACATTTCCTGAAGGTACCGAAGATTTCGTAGTATACTGCGATGCATCCCACACTGGCATGGGGTGTGTGCTCATGCAAAAAGGCAAGGTTATTGCCTATGCATCACGTCAATTAAAAGTGCATGAAAAGAATTACACCACCCATGACTTGGAGTTGGGTGCCGTTGTATTCGCACTAAAACTGTGGAGGCATTATCTATATGGGATCAAGTGTGTGATCTATTCTGATCACAAGAGCCTCCAGCACCTGTTTAACCAGAAAGATTTAAACATGAGGCAACGCCGTTGGATGGAGACTTTAAATGATTATGAATGTGAAATCAGATACCATCCCGGCAAGGCGAATGTAGTCACCGACGCCTTGAGTTGAAAGGAGAGGGTGAAACCCATCCGAATCAATGCCAAGCGCATGGAGATAAAGAACAGTTTGACTGAAAGGTTGTTAGCTGCACAGAAGAAAGCCGTATTGGAAGCTAACTATCCTAACGAAAAGCTAGGGGTAACTGAGGAGCAGTTAACTCTTAGCAAGGACGGAATTCTAAGATTAAATGGTCGAATATGGGTTCCAATTTATGGAGGACTTCGAGATGTCATCCTCCAGGAAGCCCATAGTTCCAAATACTCCGTTCATCCTGGAGCTGAGAAGATGTACCAGGATCTAAGGGCAAATTATTGGTGGATAGGCTTGAAGAAGTCTGTAGCCACCTATGTAGCTAAATGCTTGATATGTGCGCAAGTCAAAGCCGAGCATCAGAAACCGTCAGGTTTGCTACAACAGCCTGAACTTCCCACTTGGAAATGGGAAATGGTAACTATGGATTTTATCACCAAGTTACCTAAGACAAGGAAAGGAAATGACACAATATGGGTGATCGTTGACAGACTGACTAAGTCAGCACATTTCTTACCCATCAAGGAGACTTATAGCTCCGACATGTTAGCCCAGTTGTACATTTATAAGATTGTAGCCTTACATGGCATACCTGTGTCTATTATCTCTGACAGAGATACTAGATACACGTCACATTTTTGGAAGAGTTTCCAGCAATCTTTGGGCACACATTTGAATTTCAGTACGGCTTACCATCCGCAGACGGACGGCCAGAGTGAGCGTACTATTCAAACGTTGGAAGACATGCTACACGCATGTGTGATCGATTTAGGTGGTAGTTGGGATAAGCACCTACCATTGATTGAATTCTCCTACAACAATAGCTACCATACCAGTATCAAGGCTGCGCCTTTCGAGGCCTTATATGGTAGAAAGTGTAGAACGCCCGTTTGTTGGGCGGAAGTTGGAGATGTCCAATTATCCGGACCAGAGATAGACTTTGAAATGACGGACAAGATTATCCAGATTCGTGACCGTCTCAAGGCTGCCCGAGATAGGCAGAAGAGTTACGCAGATCCAAAGCATAAAGCTTTTCACTTCGAAGTAGGTGACAAAGTGTTGCTTAAGGTATCACCCTGGAAGGGGGTGATGCGATTTGGTAAGAAAGGCAAGCTAAGCCCGAGATACATAGGACCTTTCGAGGTTATCGAACGTGTCGGGTCAGTTGCCTATAAGTTAAACTTACCAGAAGAGCTCAGTGGAATTCACAATGTGTTCCACATCTGCAATCTGAAAAAGTGCTTCGCTGATGAATCACTGGTAATACCACATACAGATGTGCATATAGATGAGAGCTTAAAATTTGTGGAAAAACCTTTGTCGATTGAAGATCGACAGGTCAAGAAGCTTCGAAGGAAGCATGTACCTATTGTAAAGGTCAAATGGGATGCCCGTAGAGGTCCCGAATACACGTGGGAGGTTGAATCCACGATGAAAGAAAAGTACCCTTATTTATTTCAGTAAATCTCGGGGTCGAGATTTCTTTTAAGGGGGTGAGGATGTAACACCTCGAAAATTCACGTCCTATAATGTGTTGACACGTGTCATATGTTTGAACGTGTGAAAGAATGTTCTGAAAGGACTAAAGTTGACAATCATGAAAAGTATGTGAATATACGAGTTCTAAATGTCAACGGTGAATAAATATATTGTACATTAACCCTACATGATGTTTATAGCATCAAATGAATAAATCATGGATCATGCGAAGCTAAAAGTGAGAGATTACAAACTACATGGGTTAAATGTGTCAACATGTTTAAGTTATACCTCTGAGTGACCTTTAGCAAACCCGAAGCTTTGTAACAGTTAATTATGATCACTAGAATGCACGATATAAATTTCGTAAAGTTTCGTTATCGTATGAGAAAGTTATGACCAAATTCGTATGCGAAGGGTTAAAAGCGTCAACGTTAAAAATTAGGCCTTTTTGGGTAACAATAAAGTTAACCGGGGACTAAACGAAGTAGGTAAATGTCTTAAAGCCCTTATAAGTTAATTTAGAGGGTTCATTGTGCAAAACAAGACATGAAAGCGACCTTTAGAAGGACCAGGGACCAAAACTGCAATTAATGAAAATTTGGTTTGGCTGGATCATACATGCTCGCGTAGCGCGAGCACTAACCACATATGCAGTCGCGCTACGCGACTGCCTTGTCTGGACAGATTGTTGATTTTGTTGATTCTTGTCTGCCATAGCCATAGTAGATGTCCTTTAAACGATTTTTCACATCTTGCTTGGCCCCTAAACAACCCCTAAACATCTAGGGACACTTGTTAGTGAGTTGTGGTCAATGGTAGACTTGTGTGTCAACATTTTGTGGTGATTTAAACACTATAAAAGGGCCTCTAAGTTGCAAACATGCTTCACACATTCATTCTTGCAAATCTGATCATTTGTGGAGCATAAGAGCACATTCCAAGCCTTCCTAGTCGACCATTAGACACTTGTAAGTATGCTTAACCTTCTTTAATTGAGTTTAGCTTAGTTATTTAGCTAAAAGTCAAACCGTCGTAATTAACGGTTGACTTAACGATTAATCACTAATGGCTCAGTGATTAGTCAAATTGAAAGTAGTTATAAGTTGTTAATTATGTGGGTAATAAACCCTTAAAAGGGTTCCCCCTGATTCCCACTCTAACTAGGTCAAATGTCGGGTCAAACTTACTAATAAAAAGTCAACAGGATACTTAAATTCTAATTTATGCATGATTAGCAATGTAGAACACATACAACCTGTTTGATCATTAATATAACTTGGTAATTAGTGTAAGAACATGTCTAAACATGTTCAACCCGACAATTTACTGTTTAGACCCGGTTCCGAACCGAAAGTCGCAAAGCTTTGACTTTTGCTTTGACTTCAGTTCTGACCTGTTTTGGTATGATTTAGAAATACCTAAGAGCTTCATTTGGACCAGGTTATGTGCTAGTATAACCCTCTGTGATTATACACCTCGTATCATTAGTTATCCGATTAATACGCATGATTCCGTTAATTGCCTATATGTTGACCATTATGCCCTTATTACCATAAAACGTGATTTTTGGAAATGTAAAAGAATAAGAACCTTAGTCACTGATATATAAACTTGTATGCAAAGTTTGACATCAGTTTGAGATGTAGTTTGAGAGTTATGCTCATTAGCGTAAATTGAAAGCTTTATGTTAATAAA
The DNA here is from genome assembly GCA_030545235.1 of Helianthus tuberosus. NCBI lineage: Eukaryota > Viridiplantae > Streptophyta > Magnoliopsida > Asterales > Asteraceae > Helianthus > Helianthus tuberosus. Next base: position 84,537,403 of record CM060371.1, on the reverse strand, counting down.
ACGGCGTAATTAGCATATAGCCTAGTTAAGCCTACTTTTTGATATCAAATTTACTACCCACTAATGTAATATATTATTTTGGGATTTTTGAAGATTTTTAATTAGTTTTAGGCTGAGCATAACTCATAGTCGTAGGCTTAATCCGGTAATTGTCGGTTTTGCCCTTACGGGCCATAAAATGAGTTTTACATATCTGATAGACTCCAAACCTTTTGCTACTGATCTTAAATGATAAATAAATTATTTTAAACCTTCAGGAATAATAAAAATATCAGATTTCTATATAGAACCCGGAAACGGCTTCTAATCGCCTTTTTAAGCGTTTTTAACGCATAGTATGTACTAGAACCATTTTAAACATACACGGGTTGATACCTACTGATATTTTAAGTAAATTATAATATTTTAATAGTAAGCAAAGGTTGTTAAACTCAGACTCCAGTTTTGAGCTTTTCGGCTCATGTGAAATTACCAAAATGCCCCTACGGTGCATAGTTTGGTTATAATTGATAAATTTCATAGATATACTTTACCATACTGATATAACTTAGTAAAATAAGTATTTTTGCTGATTATATCAGACCTGTAACTCAGGTAATTACTTAAACTCTTTTATAACATTGAAAATGACCAAACTACCCCTACGAGGCATAGTTTGTGTTTAATTTCGTTTCGGGCATAATAAAAGACATCTTACTGATGTCACAACATATTTGAAGCATATTAACTTAGGAAACCTGTAAATGGCTCATATGAATACCCGTTACGCTTATTACGCGTTCGGTTCGGTTTATGTAACTAGTTTACATAAATTAGCCTAAACGGCTCAAACCTTATCGGTTTTATCTCATAATCCAGAGTGTGTATGAAATACCCATATTAAGCAAGTCTCCGAACTTGTCAGGTCTAAATCACATTCTATCCGGTCTTTGCTTAATAGTGCGTACAAACCGTATCATTGAAACTAACCGGTCTAAGCTAAGGCTTAATTAAGGACCCGTTAGAAATCTAATAGGTTATTATAAACCTTCATTCCAGATTAGGAGCCCAGTAAAAGTACTTGCATTTGCTGTAATTGATTGATACTTTGATCAGGTAAATACTCTTAACTTATTTTCCCTATACGGGCTTGGGATACGGTACTATAAAAGTACCGCTTGGTCGGGTATGTAGTCATTTAAATCGGATTGTGATTAATGTATTTACATAACCCGCTTTATTCTGTATTATTTGATGTATGGCCCTTGGGGGTTAAATGACCATGTCCCGGATATCCTTGGCATCATTTTACGAAATGGCCACAACCTAAGCATGGGGTGTAGGCGTACACCTGACAGATGCATTATGTAAAAACTGGTAATCCACGTAAAGGAATCAAACTTGTGGGCATTATACCTGTGGCGTGTCAGTTAACTTAAACCGGCTCTTCTAACCGGTGCTAATGGACGACAAATGAGTAAAACTGTATACAAGATTATTTTAATAATTGTCCCAAGTTATAAATGATATTTTTGCCGAAGTGCATTCAAATCAATTTTTAAACTCTTTTCTAAATGAGTCAGTTGAGTTGTATTTACCAGTGTAAACTGACGTATTTTCCAAAAAGGCTAAGTGCAGGTGCTAGACGAAATAGGCTGGCTACTCCAGGCATCATTACTCAAGTCTCGCAAGCTCTAGATGTCAAAGTCTGTTGAACAGTTTTCTTTTTATATTGATCCGCCTGTGGATCCTTTACTTTCCGTTGTAATACTTGGATATTACTTTATATTCGGATTGTAATATATTTACCTTTTGCTTCTGCTTTGCATTTATATATTGTGTTGTTTGACTATTATGTTGCCAACCACGTCACGATACTCCCCACCGGGCCCACCGGTTAAACGTGTGGAAATCGGGGTGTGACACCTTGCCACATCTCACCTCCGCACCAGCAGGTCCCTTCTGAGGACCCACATTTTCAGGCAGTCACGCCACCGCCACCGCTAGCACCGGAGCAACCACCGCCGCCAGAACCGTCAAGGCGGAGAAGAAGTGCACGGATGTCCGTGCTTGGGGGTTTTCACTTCAGCACCCCCCAACACTCCAGCAACTACCCACCTATCCAGGAAGACCCACAATTGGGCGGGCCTTCAAATGCCTTTTCTGAAGTCGACTCTGCACCAATCGCACCTGCACCACCTCCCATGGGTTATGAAAACCCGATCCCCACTTACCCAGATGCAGCTGGGTATAACCCATTTGAGCAGCAAGCTTACTCGGGTTACAACTACAACAATGCTCCTGCCGTTGACCCATACTTGGAAGCAGCACATTTTAACGCTCTTTACCCTTCTCCCTTTCCACCAGCGTCCCCAACTGGGTACCCTGCATATGGGTATCAATACCTACCGCCTCCTCAACCTCAGCAGCAGCTACCACCGCAACCTCAAATCCAGCAACCACAGCAGCAATAAATTCTCCAGAGGTTTCATGATGTGGAGCAAAGGGTAGAGAAAAGCGTAGGAGTCTCCGCGGTCTTCTAAAAGGATTGGCAAACCTCATTAAGGGGAAGAAGAAGAGGGATCATTAGAGACCCTATTTAATTTTTTGTAATTTAAATTTTAATTAAGTCCCTACGTTGACATTTTTATTTATGTATTCAGTCCCTGCGTGGACTTGTTTTCTTATTTTGCCCCTGCGAGAACAAGTTGTTTATTTAAAGTCCCGTTTAGGGCAACTATTTTACTTCTTAAGACAATTTATGAAATGTTTCATTTTAAATTTGTATTTGTCTTTATATATATGCATGTACAATATAACACAAATCAAAATATCATTTCAAATTTATAATTGATCTGCCATTTAATCTCAAAATAAAATCTTAAAGGTAAAACCTAGCTTATATGTCATTTTAGATATGGCCATGATGGTAAATCCTTTTTAAAATAATAAATCTTGTTAACACCTAAGAACGTGTTAGCACTCTTGATGAATGTGGTTCGAGAAAATCACACTAGTCATCCTTATATTGGATCTTCCAATTCCTTATTTAGCCAATGATCTAGAAATCATGGCTTATATAATCAAATGCGATGATCACATTACCAACATCCATAAGTGATGAAATGCCCATGGGCTATATTTATTGTCCTATAAGACAAATGACAGTTATAGTCTATGACTCCCTGTCAAGAAAGGTAATGATGTATGTTCAAACCTTAATGCCTCGATCCTATGAGATCCTGGCTTGTAAATTAAAACTGTCCTTGTGACTAGGCCTTTTAGGCCACTGTAATATCCATAATAGTTTATAATTGGGATTAATTATAATGAGAAATTTAAAATAATCTAAGTTATCAAATTAACCAAATATGGACCTTTATTACCATGGTTAATGAATCATCGAAAATGATGATTCCGTAATAAACTTCTAAACAAATTATTGCCAATTGTTGTATAGCAAATCAAGCTCCAAAATGGCTGAATCTGAAGAGGTTAACAGCCATCCTAATATGAGGAATGACAACACTCGAATGAATGTAACGGGGGCAGATTTACAAGCAATGATAGATAATGCTGTCACTAGAGCTGTTGATAGAATGATCAAAGAACCAAGTGGTACTCGCTCTAAGACTCAATCTGTACCTCATACTAAACCTCCTTCTAAAATGCATGAGTCAAATAAGGACGATTCTTGGCATTCGTCGAATCAGAGGAGTTTCCCATCCAAGCTAATTGTGCTTAATCAGGAACCGCGCACAAAGACTTGTTCTTACAAATACTTCATCTCTTGCAAGCCAAGGGATTTTACAGGTGAAAAGGGTGCCATTAACTGTATGACATGGCTTGATGAGATGGATACTGTAGTGGATATCAGCGGATGCGCGGAACTGGATATTGTGAAGTTTGTTTCACATTCGTTTAAAGGGGAGGCATTGGCTTGGTGGAGGTCGTTAATCCAAGCCACAGGGAAGATCCCACTTTATAACTTGTCATGGGAGCAATTTGTAGAGTTAATCAAAGAAAACTTCTGTCCTCAGCATGAGGTAGAGAAAATTGAAACCGACTTCTTGACTCTGGTCATGAAGAATTTGGATTTCCAAGCTTATGTCACGAGTTTCAACACCATGTCTCGACTTGTTCCCTATCTGGTTACGCCTGAACCTAAGCGCATAACGTGCTTCATTGGAGGCCTGGCTCCAGAAATCAAAGGTAATGTTAAAGCTTCCAGGCCTACCACTTATAGGTCCGTGGTGGATCTGTCCTTATCCCTCACACTCGATGCAATAAGGAATAAGTCTGTTAAGACTTCTGATGAGGGAAAAAGGAAGCGGGAAGATGAGAGCTCACATCGCTCTGATAAGAAGAGGAAAGGTAATTCTGAGCACAAGAAGAATTCTGAGTTTAAGAAGGACTCCCAGCAGATAAGTGAGAAGCCCAAGTGTAAAATCTGTAAGAAACACCATTTTGGGAAATGCAAACTTGACTCGCAGCCGTAACCTAAATCTTATGGAATCTATAAATCAAAGGAGCATAAAACTCTGGATTGCAAGAACATGAAAAATGCAACCTGCTATGGTTGCAATGAGAAGGGGCACATAAGGACCAACTGCCCTAAAAACCCAAAGAAGCCTGAAGAGGCCAAGAAGACCAATGCTCGAGTTTTCCAGATGAACGCAAGGGAGGCAGTACAGAACGATAATGTTATAACAGGTACTTTCCTCGTAAATGATGTTTATGCTAGAGTTTTGTTTGATTCTGGTGCAGACAAGTCTTTTGTAGACAATAAATTTTGTAAACTGTTAAATCTGCCTGTTAAAACTCTAGACATAAAATATGAGGTAGAATTGGCCGATGGTACCTTAGATACTGATTCAACAATTTTAGATGGATGCTTTATATCCATTAGGAATCACTCTTTTCCATTGTCCTTGTTACCGATGAAACTTGCAGGATTCGATATAGTTATAGGCATGGATTGGTTATCTTCGAATCAAGCTCAAATTGCCTGTGATAAGAAGCAAGTTGTTATCAAGACCCCTTATGGTGAATCACTTACTATTCATGGAGATACGCAGTATGGATTGCCTGAACAAGTATCTATGCTTAAGGCATTAAGGTGTTTAAAGAAAGGTTGTGTCATTTACATGGCACAGGTGACAGTGGATACACCAAAGCCTAAAATCGAAGATATCCCTGTTATTTCGGAGTTCACAGACGTTTTTCCCGAAGAGTTACCTAGGTTACCTCCCGATAGGCTAGTGGAATTCAGAATTGATATTATTCCAGGAGCAGCCCCAGTAGCACGAGCCCCTTATCGTTTGGCACCTACAGAAATGAAGGAATTAAGGACGCAGCTAGATGATCTATTGGCGAAAGGTTTTATCCAACCATGCTCGTCTCCTTGGGGAGAGCCAATTCTATTTGTGAAGAAGAAGAAGGATGGCTCAATGTGTCTATGCATCGATTATCGCAAGCTGAACAAAGTTAAAATCAAGAAGCGATGTCCATTGCCCAGGATCGACGATCTGTTAGATCAGCTACAAGGGGCAAGTTACTTCTCAAAGATCGATTTGAGGTCAGGTTACCATCAGTTGAAGGTCAGGACCGAAGATGTACACAAGACCGCCTTCAGAAACAAGATACAGCCACTACGAGTTCCTAGTGATGCCTTTTGGGCTCACTAACGCACCAGCAGCATTCATGGATCTCATGAATCGAGTCTGCAAGCCATATCTGGACAAGTTTGTCATAGTTTTCATTGATGACATACTCATTTACTCCAAGAACCAAGTTGATCATGAGCATCACCTCTGATGCATTGTTAAACTTCTGCAACAAGAGAAGCTCTACGCAAAGTTCTCTAATGTGAGTTCTGGCTCCGAGAAGTCCAATTTCTTGGACATGTAGTAAGTTAGCGTGGTATCCAGGTGGATCCCGCTAAGATTGAAGAGATTATGAATTGGCAAGCACCTAAGACGCCCACTGAAATTCACAGCTTCTTAGGTTTAGTAGGTTATTACAGGCGTTTCATCGAAAATTTCTCAAGAATTGCTGCACCTTTAACTTCATTGACTCGCAAGAACATAAAGTTTGATTGGGGACCCAAACAACAAGAATCCTTCGAGGTTCTTAAGCAAAAGTTAAGCAATGCTCCTGTGTTGACATTGCCAGAAGGGATAGAAGAGTTTGTGGTTTATTGCGATGCATCGCACACAGGTATAGGCTGTGTGCTTATGCAGAAAGGTAAGGTGATTGCCTATGCTTCACGTCAACTTAAGGTGCATGAAAAGAATAAAACCCACCCATGATTTGGAATTGGGTGCCGTTGTATTTGCACTAAAATTATGGAGGCATTACCTATATGGAACCAAGTGTGTAATCTATTCAGATCATAAAAGCCTTCAACATCTGTTCAATCAGAAAGATCTTAATATGAGGCAACGTCGTTGGATGGAAATGTTGAACGATTATGATTATGAAATTTGCTATCACCCAGGCAAAGCGAATGTGGTCGCTGACGCGCTAAGCAGGAAAGAAAGGGTTAAACCTATTAGGATCAACGCTAAAAGCATTGAACTAAAGAACAGCTTGAATGAAAGACTGTTAGCTGCTCAGAAAGAAGCCATTGTGGAAGAAAACATTCCAGCAGAAAGATTAGGTGCAACTGTTAATCAGTTGTCACCAGGGAACGATGGAATTCTTAGATTGAATGGCCGGATCTGGGTTCCAATTCGTGGAGGACTTAGAAATGAAATTCTCCGAGAAGTCCATAATTCTAAATATTCGGTACATCCGGGTAGTGATAAAATGTACCAAGATCTGATGGCAAATTACTGGTGGATGGGTTTGAAGAAATCCATAGCCACTTATGTGGCTAAATGTTTGACATGCGCACAGGTTAAAGTCGAGCATCAAAAGCCTTCAGGTTTACTGCAACAGCCTTAACTTCCCACTTGGAAATGGGAAATGGTAACTATGGATTTCATTACTAAGTTACCAAGGACGAAACACGGGAATGATACAATATGGGTTATAGTCGACAGGTTGACCAAGTCAGCTCACTTCTTGCCCATTAAAGAAACGCACAGCTCCGATAAGCTAGCCCAGCTATATGTGGATGAGATAGTATCTCTCCACGGAGTGCCAGTGTCTATTATCTCTGATATGGATACTAGATACACGTCTCATTTTTGGAAAAGCTTTCAGCAATCCCTAGGCACTCGTTTAAATTTCAGTACCACTTATCATCCTCAGACGGATGGGCAAAGCGAGCGTACGATCCAAACGCTTGAGGACATGCTCAGGGCTTTTGTTATTGACTTGGGTGGAAGTTGGGATAACCATCTTCCTTTGATTGAATTTTCATACAATAATAGTTATCATTCAAGCATCCAAGTTGCACCTTTCGAGGCCTTAAATGGAAGGAAGTGCAGAACGCCAGTTTGTTGGGCGGAAGTTGGAGAAACCCAACTATCAGGACCTGATATAGTCCTGGAGACGACGGACAAGATTGTTCAGATCTGTGATCGTCTGAAAGCTGCCAGGGATGGGCAGAAGAGCTACGCAGATAAGAGGCGCATACCTCTAAAATTCGAGGTAGGTGATAAAGTATTGCTCAAGGTGTCACCCTGGAAAGGGGTGATGCGATTTGGTAAAAAGGACAAGCTGAGCCCAAGATATATCGAACAATTCGAAATCATCGAATGTGTCAGGACTATAGCCTACAAGCTAAATCTACCTGAAGAGCTTAGTGGATTTCACAATGTATTCCACATCTGCAATTTGAAGAAATGACTAGCCGATGAGTCGCTAGCAATGTCTCAAAAGGACGTGCACATTGACGAAAGCTTGAAGTTTGTTGAAAAACCTCTGTCGATGTCGATCGAGGATTGACAGGTTAAGAAGCTTCGAACAAAGAATTTACCAATTATAAAGGTGAAATGGGATGCCCGTAGAGGCCCAGAATATACGTGGCAAGTTGAATCCACGATGAAATAGAAATACCCTCATTTTTTTTAGTAAATCTCGAGGTTGAGACTTCTTTTATGGGGGTGAGGATGTAACACCTCGCAAAAATCATGTCCAATACAGTGGTGACACGCGCCATAAACATTATTTGTATAAAAACTTAACTTTGAAGGACTAAAAGCGTAAACACGCCAAACTTGTGCCTCTAATTGACTTCACACGATGTTCGTATTCTTTATTGAGTAAATTATCAGACGCAAGAAGTCATGTGTGCTTAAAAATAAAAAGTTTACAAAGCATAGGGGTTAAATGTTCAACATGTTAATTCTTACCTCTGAGTGACCTTTTAACGATCCCGAGGCCTTGTAATATTTTATTATACTCTCGCGTTTATCGAATAATGATCTCGTGGAATTTCGATGCGAATAAGTGACTGAAGTTGTAGTTTTCAAGAAATGGGGATTAAATGCGTCGTCAAGATAAACTAGTACATTTCGGGTGATCTCGTAACTAACCGGGAGCTTAACGATGTTTATTTTATGACCCAAGATACTTAAAAGTTAACTATGGGGGTTATTAGTGCAATAAATGAAAGATAATTTAATTTATTAAGGATCAGGGGCTGAAAGTGCAAAATTTTGAAAGTTTTAACCGGATTAGGGGTCTCTCTTGGGGCGCGTAAGCTCCCGCTGAAGTCTACGCGGGCTGCGACCTAGCTGCCAGCGACCTGAAGACTGGCAGCTGCATGTACAGACCTGTCCACCGCCATTGCATGCAAGTTTTCGATACTAGGGACTGTGTTAATGGTTTTTACTGACACTAAGACACTTGTGAACATCTGGTGACCTCCATTAACAGCTGGAATGATCCTAGAACTCTCAAATTTCTATATAAAGGCCCATTGTTTGCACTTAGAACTTGCACACTTCAATTTTTCACTCTCAACTCTTCTCTGGAGCATCCTGATCATTAAGGAAGCTTTCTCAAGTTTAATCTTCATGCTAAGGACCTTTGTAAGTGTTCCTAGCTTCTATAGTTAAGTTTTTCTTAGTCTAAGGACCGAAAGTCAAAGATATCGTAATTATGCTTTAACTTTTTGATTAATCATAAACGGTCCAACCATTATTCGTATTAAAAGTGGCTATGTGTGGGTAATTATGTAGGTGATAAATCCTTAAAAAGGCACCTTCTAATTATCACGTTATATTAGTCAATTGTCGGGTCAATGCAACTAGTCAAAATAGTCAATTTTTCAATATATAATTAAAACTGATAATGTAGAAGTTATGAAACATGTTTTGAAACTTAAATAACTTAGTAAATCTTATAAGAACATGTTTAGACATGTTCAACCTGACAATTCTGAGTTTAGTCTCGGTTCGCAACTGAAAGTCGCAAAAGTTGACTTTTACTTTTACTTTGACTTTCAGTTCTGACTCGATTTAGCTTTGTTTCTTTGTGCCTTAGGGTTCCTTTGTGACCATATTATATGTTTGTATAACCCTCTGAGGTTATACTTCATGGTCCCTTAGAAATCATAGATCATTTGCATGTTTTCGTTATTTGCTTAAAAATTGACTATTATGCCCTTATGTTATAAAAACGAGATTTTTGAAAATGTGAGAGGACAAAAAGCTTTATTACTGATATCTACGTATGTCAAATAAATTTGACATCAGATTCTGGTCCCAAACTAAAGTTATGCAAGATATCGTAAAATGAAACTTTTTGTTAATTAAATTGCATTTTTAGCATAAATCATGTTTAAACCCAGATTTTGACACCGAACTCGTTGCCTACTGTTTTTATAGTATTTTTAGGGATTTTTGGAATTTTTTGTTCAGATTATAAACTGACCATATCATTGAGTTCTCGTATAATTCGATAAATGATTATAATACCCTTTTTGTTAATAAAATGAGATTAACACATGATTAACATGCCAAACGTTTTCCTACTGATGTTATATGTTAAATAAAATATTTTAAACATTTAAGGCTGATCAAACTCTCAGATATTCATAAACATTTCAAATATCGTCAATTACCGACTTTTACGCTAATTAGGCGCATAGTATGGTTTAAAACCATATGTAGCACCTAAGACTTGTTACATACTGATTTTATAGTTAAATTTTAATACTTTAACAGTAAGTATAAGTCTTAAACTCAGATTTCCAATTTTGTCCTTAAAACATATGCGAAATGACCAAAATGCCCCTACGGTGCATAGTTTGGCCATAAAAGGTAAACCTCACATATATATGATATCTTACTGATGTAACATGATAAAATAAATATTTATACTGAATGTTTTAGACTAGAACCTCAGTTTACTATTAAACCTCGTTTATAAGCTTTAAAATGACCAAAATACCCTTTCGGGACTTAAATTGGTTTTAAAATCTTTTTCAGCATAATTGTTGATATCCTACTGATATCATATCATATTTCAAGCATATTAACTTGTGAAACTTGTACATGACTCATCCAGTTACCCGTTATGCTTATACGCGTTCGATACGGTTTATGTAACTAGTTTGCATAAATTAACCCAAACGGGTCAAACATTATCATTTTTACTTCAAAATCCAGAATGTATTTAGTTTATCCATTTTATACAAGTCTCCTACTTGTCGGGTCTAAATTACATTCCAATCCGGTCACTGCTTAATCTGGCGTTTCGTACCGTGAACCTTTCTTTAAACTAATCGGTCTAAGTTTACAACTTAAATAAGGCCCGTTAGTAATCTAATAGGTTATCAAAACCTTCGTTCCAGATTAAGAGCCCAGTAAAAGCTACCTACACTTGTTTGAGTAGGATAAACGGCTGAGAATACAAATTTTACATTTTAAGCTCAGGTAAATACTTTTAACTTATTTTCCCTTCTACTGGCTTGGGATACGGTAAATTATTACCGCTTGGTCGGGAATGAATATTTATTCGATTAGTGGTTAAATCATTAAGATAACCAGTTTTAATCTGTTTTGTTTGATTTAAGCATTTGGGGGTTAATATGACCGTGTCCTAGATATCCTCGGCTCATTCATTTGAAATGGCCACGACTTAAGCACGGGGTGTAGGCATACACCTGACTGTTGCGTATGTAAAACGATATAACCTTTCGGCTTCTATCCCGGGCCCTGAACGTACGACAAACATATAAATCTGTATACAAGATTATTTTATATAATTGTCCCAAGTTATAAAAGAAAATTTGTGCCTTGTGCATTTAAATCAATTTTCATAATTTTTTTAAAAAGAGTCGGTTAATTGTATTTACCAGTGTAAACTGACGTTTTTTTCCAAAAAGACTAAGTGGCAGGTACTACGCGAAATTGGCTGGAAGCTTTTGGGCATTAGTTAAAGAATCTTGCAAGTTCTTAATGCTTAAAGTCTGTTGAACAATATTTTACATTTCTGTTTTAGATCCGCTTGTGGATCCACTTACAACCGTTTGTATAATATTTATTTATACTTTGCATATCGGTTTGTATCAATATTTTCTACCAAGACTTCCGCTGTACATTAAACTGTGATTATTTGACTATGATGATATCAACTACGTCACGATACTACTACGTGGAAATATAGGGGTGTGACAGTAACGCCTAGCATTTTGATACTTTTGTTATCTCGGCAAGTCTTATTGTACTTCCTAATTCTGTGATACTTGTACACCTGAGACGGACGATCATAATGAAAAGGAGACTTTCTTAATCATAACTATGTTAAACTATGAGCAAACAATTACTCTATATGATACTTTTTATATGTGAACGATGTAATTATCCTAGATTCTTGACACTTTGTTACGCATTGATACTTGATGGACGTGAAACTAATCTGACACAAACTTAAAACATAGACTTACTTATGTTAGTTATGTGAATCATGTGATTAGATGTAATGATACAATGTATAATGGTTATTTACAATAATATGCAACGCAACACTTAACCTTGCACGTAAAACGAACCAAAGTTGGAAAACCAACAAACGCGAACTGGCCGTCCGGATGGCCATCCGCCCGGATGACCATCCGGACAATGCCACTCGCCACCGCCTTAACCCATCCGAACACAACCAACCGAATGAGCCTGTCACTGTTACCTATAAGTAGTGGACTCAAACCTTCATTTTCACCTTTCACCATTGCTCATTCTCTCCCAAGTTCCAGACGAGATCCAAGGCTAATTTGTAAGCTTTTTCACCTAAATCTTCTTCAACCTTCATCTTTAATCACTTCTGCTCCATCTTCTTCATCAAAATCACACACACACTTTAACTTTTTCTCAAAAACACCAATTTTAGACCTTCCGAAGGTGGATTTCACTCGTTTTGCTTAGGCAAACCGTTGTGGAGCACCAATAAGTCGGAGTTGGTCTAAGATCTAAAGGATTTCCACATTTTCACACAAGATCTAAAGGATTTTGAGATGTTTTCGGCTCGGATCTGATAATATGGATGGAATCCGAACTCAATCAGGCTCTCGACTCGTTCCTTTGTCAAGAGTCGGCTTGAAAACTGATTAACGGGTCAAATATGGATGTTCCTCAAAAACAGCGTGTTTGTCCGAAAGGGCTCAGCCCGTCCAGCCGAATGAACTGGATCTAGTGTATCCCGTTTTTTGACACGTCATCACGCCGTCTCCGCTAACTCGAAACTCCCACTCAGAAAATTTTACAAAATTTCAAACACCGACCATCTGCCCGAATGGCCATCTGTTCGGATGACCATTCGTTCAGATGACCTGCCCATGATAACAAATGTTGTTTACTTTTGTAGGACACTTTGATCAAAACATCGAAAATTTTAACAGTTCACAAACAACCACGGACTAACCGAATGACCATCCGTTCGAATGGTCATCCGTCCGAATGGCTATCCTCTCGAATGGCCATCCGTTCGAATGACCATCCGCTCGGATAGTCTGTCAAACACTTAACTTGCTTTTGCACCGTTCAACACTCTGTCCTCGATCGGGTCAGCACTTAGAGGACTTATGCTCTGTTCCCGCACGCTGGCTGATCCAGCGCTCCCTTCGATCCAACCCGACCGTGTTTAGGTTCTAAGCACCCACTGTGAGTATACTTGATCCCTTTTTGCTTTAAACACTTTGGGATGCAACATGTATTCTATATTCAAACACACGACACTTGAAACTTATTTATAATCATACTCTATCCATCTTAAACATGAAAACATGATACTTGTGAGACTTATAAGCTATGTGAATGTTGAATCTTGTGTTTAGCCTACCTTGACAATTATAGCGCTATAGGAGTAACGCACCGCCTTGAGTCTTGGGGTATTGTCGAGTCAAACATGTTAACCTCCCGCTATTCTTTTGGGACATGCAAAATTAACACTTTGGAAGCTTGGGTTAACACATTGGTTACTTTAGCTTAGCATGTTGAAACTTGTTATATGTTTTTCATGTTGGATACGAGCAGTTGCACATTTTAAACTATTTATGCTATGTATTAAACTTGTATACTCGCCAACATTATTGTTGATTTTATTTTAATACATGTTGCAGGTTGATAGTTGCAGTGAATCAAGAATCAAGCTAGGGTGCCTTTAGATACACACCTTAGAAAAACAATATTTCTTAAAATGTCTGGATTTTGTGATGTTTGATACAATTTTGACAATGTTTTGGGTTGTATTACAATTTAGTTATCATTATGAAATTTTGATTAATCTATATTGAAACAATTAGCGTTATGATGCTTTGAGCGATTTGTTCGTCCCGCCCTGATGTTTCCGCCATCCGTTGGGGTGTGACAGATTGGTATCAGAGCCGTAACTATAGGGAATTAGAAAAAGTAGGAATGCTTTTACCTAGTCTATAGTTTAGGAACCTTATCCTCATGTGTTATTTAAAACTACTTGCCTCCCACCTTATTTTATTCCCTCTATTCTCTTTGGTCTATCAATATACATGCCTTTCTTAAGGATAAAACAATACACACTTGGATTCTTTGAAGACACTCTTGTAACACAATCGAAACGACTCATCAAAATACGGATGATTACCGCCTTTGATGACGACTTTGATTCAGCTATACTTTGTATTTTGCACGAAATTTACCCTCAAGTTAGGAGTGATATCCAAACCTTGAAGGATATTTCCATCTCATATTCTAGTGGTCTTATCTTTTGATAAGTACCAACCATACTAGGGTACGATGTTACCAAGTTAGAGGTGAAACTCGCATCTTGATAACTAGTCCCACTCTTTGATTTTCAATCTCACCAAGGTTTCGAGTTATCTAATCGATTAAAGATGTGTAGTAACTGGAAGGACAAATACGATTAGAGTATTTGTCTATTAGTCCAAAGCACGTCTTCTTAATCCAAAAGGATTCTCGACCACCTTGGAATGGTCGACGTTTCTCTACCCGAAACAATCCTTTGTTTTATGAACCTCTCTTTTATGTTATCTCGATTTATATGTGATTTTATACTTGTTATCTCGCTTGTTTTGAAATCGTTACACACTTCGCACCTATCTTCATGATCTAAAACAATAATAATCTCTCGTGAACAAATTAAAATTATGATGCTTTCGTTATTCTATGTGATACAATGTGAAATTTGTTATGCTATGTGAAACATATGTGCTATGCAATACGATCTGAATCTCTATGTGCTATGAGGTACAAATCAAATTAACAAAATCGTTATGATCGAGTATTATTTATTCCTTGTTTGAATCTCAAGATGTCGTCTAGTCGACTTACCAACCCTCACAAGAAGTCTAAGGCCAACACTCAGAAAAAGATGATGTCTTTTATGGCCAACTAAATCGCGCGCATTGTTCCCAAGATTGTCACTGAAATTCAGGGTTCAAACACTCCTCCCTCCTCTGTTGACTCAAAAGCAGTCCAACCCAAGCCTTTGAGCTTCAGTTACAAGCACTTTGTCTCCTGCAACCCTAAGCCTTTCACGGGCAGTGATGGGGTCACTTCAATGCTTGAATGGTTCGACAGCATTGAAGTTACCTTAATCAACAGTGAGTGCCCTGAACATCTCAAGACTAGGAGTGCTACTAGTGTTTTCCAAGGCCGAGCTTTGGAATGGTGGACTAATGAGAGAAACATCCTCTCCAATGATGAAGCCTATGCTTTACCATGGGCTGAGGTTAGGGAACTGATGATGCTCGAATTTTGCCTTCCACATGAGCAGCAAAAGCTCGAGGACGAGTTCTGCCATTTGAAACAAGTTGGTGATGACAATCTGGCCTATACTACCCGTTTCAAGCAACTCAGCATCATCGTGCCTCATTTGGTTTCTACTCCCAAACGCATGATCATGAAGTACATTTATGGGTTACCCCCTGCCATGCATGACTCCATCGAAGCAGCACAGCTAGACAGCATGAAGAAGTTTACCGGCTTGCAGCGAGTCTGAACAACAACAGTGTTCGTGATAAACAGTTTGGCACACCTGCCCCCTCGAAACCAGCTAACCAGATCACCCAGCAAACAAGTGGTGCCAAGAATAAGAAACAAAAGTCTGGCTGTAACGCAATTATACCTGCTGCGAATTCAAACCCTGCTCCCCCTGAGAACACAAAGAAGTCATACACTGGGGTTCATCCCAAATACGACACCTGTCACTATCATCACCCTGCAAACTCTGCTTGTCGCCATTGCACTACCTGTAACCGTTATGGGCATAACACCGCTTACTGTCGTAATACTCCTACACCGCAAGTTCAACCAACTCCTTAGAAACCCAAACCAGCAACCAACGCACGAGCCTGCTACAAGTGTGGTGATACCACTCATCTCCGTCCCCAATGCCCACAGCTGAATCAAGAGCAGCCGCAGCAGCAAGCCCCGCGAGGACGCACTTTCAACATCAATGCCAAGCAAGCACAGAACGACAATGATGTCGTTAATGGTACGTTTCTCGTTAATGACCTTTACGCTTCGATCTTATTTGATACTGACGTGGACAAAAGCTTCGTGTCCGTAGAATTTGAATCTTTATTAAATTGTGCACACTCTAAACTACCTAAGTCATTCTCGGTTGAGAATGCCAATGGTAAGTCTATTCTAGTCGACTCTATTCTCCGTGATTTTCTCTTGACTCTTAACGATCACATTTTCACTATTGACCTCATACACATGCAACTGGGTAGTTTCGATATCATAGTAGGCATGGATTAGTTACGTAAGAACCATGCTGAAATCGCTTGCCACGAGAAGTACGTTCGTTTACCTCTCCCGTCTGGTGATACTTTACACGTCTATGGAGACCGACCTTCTAGAGGACTGAAACTGATGTCTTGCACTCAAGCGAATAGATGCTTACGTAAACAATACTTTGCTTTTTTAGCTCACATAGTGGAAGAAAAGGGCAAAGGAAAGAGCGTAAGTGATGTTCCAGTAGTGTGTGATTTCCCTGATATCTTTCCTGAAGATCTTCCTGATCTTCCCCCACCACGATCTGTTGATTTTCGTATTGATCTCATACTTGGCTCGACTCTTGTTGCCAAGGCTCCCTACCGACTTGCACCCTCTGAGATGCAAGAGTTATCTAGTCAACTACAAGAACTACTCGACAAGGGTTTTATACATCCAAGTACCTCACCTTGGGGTGCTCCTGTACTATTCATCAAGAAGAAAGATGGTTTGTTCCGCATGTGCATCGACTACCGCGAACTTAACAAACTCACCGTCAAGAACCGCTACCTTCTCCCTCGCATCGATGATCTATTTGATCAATTACAAGGTGCAAGCTGCTTCTCTAAAATCGACCTTCGACCTGATTATCATCAACTCCGTGTTCTCGAAGAAGATATCCCCAAAACCGCATTTCGCACTCGTTATGGACACCCGAGTTCGTGATAATGCCTTTTGGCTTGACCAACGCACCCACTGTGTTCATGGACCTTATGAATCATGTTTATAAACCTTACTTGGATCGTTTTATGATAGTCTTTATCGATGATATTCTTATTTATTCGAAAACCCAAGCTGATCATGAACGCCATTTACGCCTCATATTAGAACTGTTACGTGGTGAACGCTTATACGCAAAGTTTTCAAAGTGTGAATTCTGGATTAAAGAAGTACAATTTTTCGGGCACGTTGTTAGCAAGCAAGGAATCCATGTTGACCCTTCCAAAATCGAAGCAGTGAAGAATTGGATCACGCCTAAATCTGCATCTGAGATTCGTTCTCTCTTAGGATTGGCGGGTTATTACCGTCGATTCATCTCAAAGTTTTTAAAGATCGATGTACCTCTCATTTCATTAACTCAGAAAGAGAAACCTTTTGCTTGGGGTCCCGAGCAAGAGGAATCTTTTCAAACCCTTAGGATCTACTTTGTAATACTCCAGTACTTGCTCTCCCTGATGGGAATGATGATTTCGTGGTCTATTGCGATACCTCGAACCGTGGTCTTGGCTATGTTCTCGTGCAGCGAGACAAGGTCATCGCTTATGCCTCTTGACAGCTCAAAATACATGAGAAAAACTACACTACCCACGATCTTGAGCTGGGCTCAGTTGTTTTTGCGTTAAAGATTTGGCGACACTGCCTATATGGTACTAAGTGTGTGGTTTTCACTGACCATAAGAGCCTGCAGCACATCTTTAACCAAAAGGAACTGAACAGGCATCAGCGATGATGGGTGGAGTTTCTTAACGACTACGACTGCGAGATTCGCTACCATCCTTGCAAAGCGAATGTCGTGGCCGATGCTCTTAGTCGTAAGACTCATGTTAGTAGCATTCGCTGTTTTCATATTACTAGTGATCTTCATGCTTGTATCCGTGAAGCTCAATACTCGTCAGCTAACGAAGGTAGTCTAATCGTTGAAATACGAGGTGCTTCGATAGACAAACTTGTGACAAAGTCTAACGGACTTCAATACTAACTCAATCGCATCTGGGGGCCAGATCGCGGCATTCTTCGTGAGCTCATCATGAATGAGGCTCACAAATCCCGATACTCTATTCATCCCGGAGCTGATAAGATGTACCATGACTTGCGTATGTCCTACTGGTGGCCTGGTATGAAGAAGGGAATCGCTGCTTACGTCTCGAAATGTCTCACTTGCTCAAAGGTCAAAGCTGAGCATCAACGTCCTTCAGGTCTTCTCGAACAACCCAAAATCCTTGTTTAGAATTGGGATAGCATTGCTATGGACTTCATAACCAAGCTTCCTCGAACACCTTCCGGTCACGATAGCATATGGGTAATCATCGATCGTTTGACCAAATCAGCTCACTTTCTTCCTATTCGTGAGGATTTCAAAGTGGAGAAACTTGCTCGAAATCCCGATACTCTATTCATCCCGGAGCTGATAAGATGTACCATGACTTGCGTATGTCCTACTGGTGGCCTGGTATAAAGAAGGGAATCGCTGCTTACGTCTCGAAATGTCTCACTTGCTCAAAGGTCAAAGCTGAGCATCAACGTCCTTCAGGTCTTCTCGAACAACCCAAAATCCTTGTTTAGAATTGGGATAGCATTGCTATGGACTTCATAACCAAGCTTCCTCGAACACCTTCCGGTCACGATAGCATATGGGTAATCATCAATCGTTTGACCAAATCAGCTCACTTTCTTCCTATTCGTGAGGATTTCAAAGTGGAGAAACTTGCTCGAGTTTAAACTGATAAGATCATATGTTGTCATGGTATACCAATTGACATCATCTCTGACCACGATGGTTGTTTCACTTCACGCCTTTGGCAAACTTTTCAATCCACTATGGGTTCTCATTTGAATCTTAGTACGGCCTTTCATTCTCAAACGGATGGACAGACCGAACATACTATTCAAACCCTAGAGAATATGCTCTGTTCTTGTGTCATCGACTTTGGTGGTAATTGAGATGTACATTTACCATTGATCGAATTCTCGTACAACAATAGCTACCATTCCAGTATTCAGATGGCTCTATTCGAAGCTTTATACTGGTGTGTGCAAAGCTTGATATGTTTTATTGATATCTTAAGCCCATTTCACACATTAATCAAGTTTTAAATTTATAAAACACAATATTCTACTAACACTAGACACGCACTTGGGCAAGTGCACCCATCGTGAGCGTAGTATAGCGTTGGTAAGATATCGAGGTCGTCCAAGGACACAAGAGCTTTTAGTACCGGTTTATCCTCAACGTCTAATCAATCTAAATTTTTTTTGAGAAAAGGTTTAAAACATGAAAATAAAAACTAAAAATGCAAAAATAAAAATAAAATAAAAACAGATAGACAAGATGAACTGACTCCTCTTTTTTGCACTTTCGGACTTTTTAAGAGATTATCTTAGTTATAGTAGTAGGCCCCTCTTTTGAAGGTGACGTTACCCTCAACCCACTGGTTTGAGTCAGCAAGTATACAATCCTAAAGGGTCAGAATATTGAAAGATAATTAATTAAGTAATTAATGTGAAAAGTGCTAGGCCCCTCTTTTGAATGTGACGTTACCCTCGGCTAAGTGGTTTGAGTCAGCAGGGATACAATCCCAAGTAGCCGGTTTAATGTATTAATAGTAGTTTACATATGAGGGGATCAAGCTATTTGTACCCCCGCCATCCAATACCAGTGGATATTGAAGAAGGTCCTAGTAAGCTTGAACCAGGTCCTTGCAGGATCTATACACTGAACAAGGCAAGAACTTTACTAAACCATTCCCCTTAACCCCCGACCAGGTAGCCCAAATGCCTCTATATAGACCGTAGAGACATGAATGGTGTAAATCTTTTACTTTATATAGACAGTAAAGTAATGCCAAGACACCACGGACAAATGACAAAGAAAATTCACCTTCAACATAAGAAACTAGTTATTAAAGTCATTAATACAAAACCAAATAAAAAGTGCCGAAAGATTAAAAATCAAAAGTAATACATAAAAGACTTGTCTTTACCAAGTGATGTAAGAGGCTTAACCAAACATGGCCTTTGATTGGTAAGAACTCTTACTATCAATCTTGGATCCCGATACTACTACACACTCTAAAGATGGATGATGGTGGTGGATGTGGGTGTTGTAGTGGTGGTGGAGGGGTGGCAAAGTGGGAGAGTAGTGGTTTGCCAAAGGATGCCTTTGAAGTGAGCCAAGCACCCCTATTTATAGCCTGCACAGAGCCCTGGCCACGACCCCGTGTCCAGCGGGCACGCCCCCGTGGCCAGCCTTTTCTCTTCCTTCATTAATTGCATGTGTCAGCAGAGGGCTCCACACGGCCCGTGTCCAGCGGGCACGGCCCCGTGGGTAGAAGCGTATCTGTACTACCAAGATTTTGCAAGATTCTGCGTATCTTAGCGTTGACCACGCCCCGTGCTGAGCTGGGCACGCCCCCGTGGTGGGCGTAGAAGCTTCCACAGCTTTGTCTTTTCTGCAGACGCCTGACCATGCCCCCGTGTCCAGTAGGCACGGCCCCTTGGTCAGTCTTCTGTTTTCTTTGTTTTTGCTTTGGGGATGCTACCGAGGGGTCGGGCATGTCACGTTTATTCCTTTTCTTTGTATTTATGTTGATTTTGGTTGTATATTTGTTCCTTTTGCTCGTTTAAGCTCATTTGATCCTGTAAATTCAAAAGAAAGACAAAAACACATTTTTTCCAACATTAGTACTAAAAAAGGGTTAGTTTTATGCCTCGTTTGATGTAATTTATATATTACATTTTGCACACATCAATACGGTCGCAAGTGCCGATCTCCCCTCAGTTGGCATGAGATTAGTGACAAGCAACTTACTGGCACTGAGATCAATTAAGAGACGACGGATAAGATTCTTCAAATCCGCGACAACTTGCGCAAAGCTACAAGCAGACAAAAGAGCAATGCTGACAAAAGGTGTAAGTCTCGGGAATTCAATGTTGGAGACCACGTTCTACTCAAGGTATCTCACTGGAAAGGAGTAATACGTTTTTGTAAAAAGGGAAAGCTTGCCCCTCGCTATGTAGGTCCTTTCAATATACTCGAAAGGATTGGCAAGGTGGCTGACTGACTCGATTTACCTCAGGAACTTAGTAACGTACACCCGATCCCTAGTCTCAGGAAGTGCTTAGCGGATGAGGAACTTCAAGTTCCCATCGAAGACTTGTAAATAAACCAAACTCTTCACTTTGTGGAGAAACCGGTCGAAATCATGGACCGAGGTACCAAGCGGCTAAGGCGCAACAAAATTTCCATAGTCAAGGTTCGATGGGAAGGAAAACGTGGCACCGAATTCACTTGGGAACTCGAGAGTAAAATGAAAGCCAAGTATCCACAGCTCTTTGTTCAGCCTTCCTCTTAGATTTCGAGGACGAAATCTCCTAAAGGAGGGGAGACTGTAACGCCCAGCGTTTCGGTACTTTTGTTACCTCGACAAGCCTTATCGTACTTCCTAATTCTGTGATACTTGTACACCCGAGATGGGTGATCATAATGAAAATGAGACTATCTTAATCATAACAATGTTAAACTATGAGCAAACAATTACTCTATATGATACTTTTTATATGTGAATGATGTAATTATCATAGACTCTTCACACTTTGTTACGCGTTGATACTTGATGGACGTGAAACTAATCTGATGCAAACTCAAAACACAGACTTACTTATGTTAGTTATGTGAATCATGTGATTAGATGTAATGATACAATGTATAATGGTTATTTATAATAATACGCAACGCAGCGCAACACTTAACCTCGCGCGCAAAACGAACCAAAGTTGGAAAACCAACAAACGCGAACTGTCCGTCCGAATGGCCATCCGCCCGGATGACCATCCGTCTGGATGACCATCCGGACAATGCCACTCGCCACCGCCTTAACCCATCCGAACATAACCAACCGAATGAGCCTGTCACTGTCACCTATAAATAGTGGACTCAAACCTTCATTTTTTTCACCTTTCACCGCTGCTCATTCTCTCCCAAGTTCCAGACGAGATCCAAGGCTAATTTGTAAGCTTTTTCACCTAAATCTTCTTCAACCTTCATCTTTAATCACTTCTGCTCCATCTTCTTCATCAAAATCACACACACACTTTAACTCTTCCTAAAAAACATCGATTCTAGACCTTCCAAATGTGGATTTCACTCGTTTTGCTTAGGCAAACCGTTGTGGTGCACCACTAAGTCGGAGTTGGTCTAAGATCTAAAGGATTTTCACATTTAAACACAAGATCTAAAGGATTTTCACATGTTTTCGGCTCGGATCTGATAAACTTTCACATTTTACAGCTCATTTCTAAACTTCTTTTCTGTTTTACGCAAATATGGATGGAATCAGGACTCAATCAGGCTCTCGACTCGTTCCTTAGTCAAGAGTCGGCTTGAAAACTGATTTCCACCAAAGAAATGGACCAATTAACAGGTTAAATATGGATGTTCCTCAGAAACAACGCGTTTGTCCGAAAGGGTTGAGCCCGTCTGGTCGAATGAACTAGATCTAGTGTATCCCGTTGTTTGACACGTCATCACGCCGTCTCCGCTAACTCGAAACTCCTACTCAGAAAATTTTACAAAATTTCAAACACCAACCATCTGCCCGAATGGCCATCGTTCGGATGACCGTTCTTTCAGATGACCTGCCCATGATAACAACTGTTGTTTACTTTTGTAGGACACTTTGATCAAAACATATAAAATTTTAACAGTTCACAAACAACCACGGACTAACCGAATGACCATCCGTTCGAATGGTCATCCGTCCAAATGGCCATACTCTCGAATGGGCATCCGTTCGAATGACCATCTGTCCGGATGATCATCCGTCTGGATGGAACCCATCCGCTCGGATAGTCTGTCGAACACTTAACTTGTTTTTGCACCATTCGACACTCTGTCCTCGAACGGGTCAGCATTTAGAGGACTTATGCTCTGTTCCCGCCCGCTGGCTGATCCAGCGCTCCCTTCGATCCAACCCGACTGTGTTTACGTTCTAAGCACCCACTGTGAGTATACCGATCTCTTTTTGCTTTAAACACTTTGGGATGCAACATGTATTCTATATTCAAACACACGACACTTGAAACTTTTTTTATAATCATACTCTATCCATCTTAAACATGAAAACATGATACTTGTGAGACTTGTACGCTATGTGAACATTGAATCTTGTGTTTAGCCTACCTTGAAAATAATAACGCGATAGGAGTAACGCACAGGCCTTGATTCTTGGGGTATTGTCGAGTCAAACATGTTAACCTTCCGCTATTCTTTCGGGACAGGCAAAATTAACACGTTGGAAGCTTGGGTTAACACATTGGTTACGTTAATTTTCGCATGTTGAAACTTGTTACATGTTTTTCATGTTGGATACGAGCAGTTGTAAATTTTAAACTATTTATGCTATGTATTAAACTTTTTGTCACACCCTGACTTTTGCAGAAGCGTGATTATGTGTGACTTTCTTAATATCATTACATTCAACCATAACAAACAACTATATGATAAAACCAAAGATGTTCATCCATAGATTAAGTTTTAGAACATTACAATAACATTGTTTTAGAATCTAAACACAGACTTTGAATCTGAATTACAAACCATGCAATTTGTTTTGGAGTTCTATAAGGACTTTTTCAAATGACACTAATGAAAACTAGGCTTTGAACTATGCATCTCATCCAGGATAAGATACACAATCCAAACACTTAGACACCGGATGACATCTTTTATTTCAGACAACACTTGACAACTTCCAACGCCCACCAGATCCATACTTAGTTTCCTGAAATACATGTAGTTTGAAAACATCAACAAAAGTTGAGCGAGTTCATGTGTTTAGTGTGTGAGCTCGAATAAACTTTGTAATCATTGTAAGTAAGTATGTATGTATGTTTGTTTGTGAATCCCGGTATGAAAGCAACAAGGAAAACAGATCATTAATGTGTAGCTAATACATTAATATATGTGACGTGATGCAGGAAGGCTCAAACCTAGCAAATTTGTCTCCGGCAATAAGACATAGTCACCTCATGGGCCACCCTGGTCCACATGGGTGTGGGCTCGCTACACCCAAATAGATCTATCACTCATGTCCCTCGGTCCTACAATGAGGATTAATGGTCTTAAGCGTTATACCCACCACTTCACATGATCAAGTAGTACCCTTCCTTAGCTAACCATACCAAATAATAACGTTTGTAAACAGTTTGTAACATGTACTTCACCCCCGAAATTATAAAACTGAAAGTTAAAAGAAAAGGGGGAACATGAACTCACTGGTTTGCGTTCTTCGGATCCGCCTGTAACTCAAAGTTTCCTCTGGTGTACACGACTACCTACAACGTACTATGGTCTATTAGACGAGCGGGTCGTGCCTTGACTTAGTATTAATTAGTGTCTTTGAGTTACGTTTCAAAGTGTCTTCATTATTATTCCAAGTTATATAATTATTTGTTAAAATAATAAATATTTTAACTTAAATTATATTTATTAAATTTTTGGAATAATAGTTAAAACAATATATTTTAACTTGATACTTTTCAAGTATTTATGCATGTATTTCCTTCTCAAAGATGGGTGTACTTGTATTCGTATTCTTATACTTATATATTTTTGCCATGTATTGGGGCCGTATTCCGGGGTGTATTTATATGTATGAGAATACGTATTTTCTTGTAATTGTTAAGTATTCTTATACTTAATTTTGTATAAGTTTTTCCGGAATAATCTCTAGTATAATACTTTAATATATATTTCCAAAACATATATTTTAAGAAATATTACTTAGAAAAATTATTCATAATTTTTCCCTTGGGCAAAAGTATTTATAATTTCATACAAATCTCAAAATATTATATTTTCAAGTCTAATTTAGAAAATATATATAAATCCATTTTTCTTCCAAAATAATATATTTCAAGTTTATCTAAAAAAATGCATTTTCTCTCAAAAATAATGTATTTCATGTTTGTTTGAGAAAATATATATTTCCTCCAAAAGTAATTTATCTTCTATTAATTCCAAGAAAACATATTTTTACTTTGCTCAAAAATAATACATTTCCTTCTTGTCAAAAAGAATATGATATACTTTGTAGTAATTATGAAAATCCCATTTTCATTCCCTTGGTGTTCAAAATACCAATTACCAAAATATACTCGTAAATAATTTTCAGGAATATTTTTTAAGTTATATTCCTTTGTTCGGTTCCACCAATAAATTGGGTATACTTTATATGTTCATTCCCTTGGAATTTTGGAACTATTTTGGATTGTTATTTCTTGGTATTTTGATAAGTTATATTATTTCAAGTCCTAAAATAATATAACTAATACACATAATATACAAATAATCACACACATTGTGACATCTAAATATATATTTTCCTAAATACATATTTAGTCACTTTTATTTATTAAAATCAACCTCCAATATTTATAATTTTTGTAACAAAAATTTATGGCAAGCTTTATGTGAAAATCCATGGTTTGAAATATTCTTGCAAATATTTGTTTAAAAATATTTTTCTAAGTGTTAGATTTTTAGGAAAATTTTGCCATAGTTTCCCCTAAAAATGGAGGTTTCCATACCTTGAACGTATATCATTTTCTTTTGTAAATCAACACAATCAATCAACAATCAAAAATAAACCATCTATACTTACCAATTTTGCCAAAAACAAGCATAAACTACCACTTCATGAACTTGAAAATTTATAAAAATGTGTAGTAACTTACTAGTGTATTTAGTAAGTCTTGTTACCCTTTAAAGTGTGGTTGATTCTTTAAAAACTTCATTGTTAAAGAATTTAGTTCTTCACAACTTATAATCACTTTTTCTAAAAATGTTTCTTCATGGATTTTTCTTGTTACACATGTGTTTCTACACCTTATTAACCACCATAAATGAGGTTTATTTCTTTAAGTACCAAGATTAAGTAAAAGTTGTATGTTTAACTTGGTTTCTTGAAATCTTAGATTTACAAGACTTACAACTCACTTTGATCATCATTTTACAAGAAAACATTATATCCTTTCAAGTTCATGTCTTTCAAGAGGATGATCTATGAGTCTTTAACACTTTCATCCTCTCATCTTGCTAGATTATGTTTTTAATCATGATCTAGCAAGATCATATGATGATCTACATCATTTTCATAAGCAAACAACAATCAAAAAGTAAATCAACACATAAACAACATGATTTCTTCATGATTTAAGCTTATGTTCAAGTTTCATTCTCTTGATTCTTAGTGTTCTTCAAGTGTAACATCATGTATCATTCTTTTAACCACTTGAATAAGATGTAAAATGAAGAGTGTAGTGTTCTTACTACTAGCTCAATACTAGGGATGATCAAGAGAAGAAATGAAGAGGATAAAAGCAAATGGAGAAGGTCCTTCAACTTCCAAATGCTCCAAGCTTCTTTGTGCACCTTCTTACACCTTGGTTTATATGTAGAATGCATGAAAGTTGAATGAAGATGGTGGATGTATGGTGAGGGGGTTACGGCCGTGAGTAGTAGGGAAGGGAAGGAGAAGGTGTGTGTTGGTGAATGGTGAATGAAATGAAGTTATGAACTTAGAGGTTTACTTATAATCCATTATCACATGATCTTCCATTTTGTCATATGTTTAGTAAAGAAAGAACAAGATTTATTAAAATAACTAAACAAATCAAATGTGGGGCCACATGTTGGGCCGTTCCATAGGTGGGGGAGGGTCTTAGGCTAGGGTTTAACCAAATAGTTAGTTCATAGTTAGAAATCAAGTATTTGGTTAGGGATTTAGTTATTAGATATTTTTATGGTGTGTTATGATGTTCGGGGATCATAACTAGCTTAGTAATGTTAAAACAGTGCTTCTAGTGAAAATTTGGTGTTTCGGGTAGTGTCCGGTTGTTCGGTTGGTTACCGGTTTGTTAAGGTACTAAACTATGCAGTTTAGTGTGCTTTATGTTACCTTTTGTGACAGTTTTGATTCCTGACACTTAGGAAAGTATTTAGGACCATTTAAGCATATTTCTACATGATATAAATGTGTTTAATGCTGAATTTGCCGATTTTCTGCAAAATTCTGTAGTTTATGTGAGTTTTAGGCACTTTCCGGCACTTAAACTATCACTAGGAAGGCAGTTTTGTGATCCTTACTTTCCTACACACTATACTAGTGTAATACTTGGTTTCTGGCTCATTCTGTGTCTCAATACAATGTCTGTCTATCTACTGAACTCTGTCAGCATTTTTCTGATTTGTCTGATAACTGTGATGCCGGAGTTTTGTGCATCATTCGAATCAGCAAAGTTTACATCCAGTAATGGTATGTCATTTGCAATATATGATGCACATGTATGTATATGGTACTTATCAGAAAGCAATTCAAGTAAATAATTGCAATTTAGCATAATCATTAAGCACTAATCATTATTTAATAATTGTACGGATTCATGCAAATTTGACAGTTGTCACATTCTCCCCCTGTTAAGAAAATTTCGTCCTAGAAATTTAAACTACATTATCTTCTTAGGGTTACGCTATGCGTGTATGGATATGAATAATACCAAAGTAAATAACCAGGAAACCTAGTCAAAACTTATTCAAATCAGGTGAATCCAAGGACATATTACAACAACAAGAACCCAATGGTTAAAAGGTATGTGTTCCAGAATTTGATGTCAAAGGACACGGGACGTATAGATGTATAATCTAGTGTAACTTATTTCACAGGGGTTTAATAAAAGAGGAGTTTAGACCAAGAATTCCAAACGATCGTTCACAGTATGCAAATGAGTTCTAGAAACAATAACATCCGCTAGATGAACTCAGAATCAGCAAGCTCAAAGGTAATTGTATCGTGAAAGTGATCCGTCAACTTTCGAACAAATAAATGAATAAAATTAGTGTGTTGACATCATTGAATCGCGAGAATACACCAAAATGAAATAAAATCAGATTTGGTGTATCATTGTCTTAATTCGTAGTTGCATTAAGAATGTTTAAATGACAAGTCAAACAAAAGTATGTGTAGTTTTGTGTGAAACGGTTGACCATGATTAGCACAAACTACAAGTTTACACCGACACCACAAGGTGTCGTAATGACATAATTCAATAATAGCGGTGACCGAACAAGTTCACCGTGTTTGAAATCAAATGAAAGTGTAATGAAGCAATCCTGGAAATTTGATTCAAACGGCATCGTAGGATTTTTCAATTTAATATAGAACACCAAAGAACTACCGTTTCCGATCGAAGATGAAAAAGTAATAAATACTGCAAGGCATTCGATCGATAATGAAAGAACCGTTAAGAGGTACACTGGGATATAAAATGAATTTATGTACCATCGTCTTAACACACGATTGTGTTAAGACTGCTTTAATCGTGATAAAACAAAACGGATTTAGAGCAATTCAATAAATAAACAATTAAATCCGTGTATGAGATATGTATATGTGATTAGCGCAGGCTTCAAATTAACGAGACACCACCACAAGATGTTGGAACCAACAGACGACTTACTGGAGCCGTATACCAAACAAGTTTACTATGACTCGGGACAAAGGAAACATTTGCAAAAATGAATTTTGAGTATGATGCTCTCAATACATCATATGGTGTCTTGAATTGAAGATGCGAAATGGACAAGTACAATCAATTGAACTTGATTTTAGCGAAGTTCGACAATAAATACATGTATCGACAAGGGAATTTCGGAATGGTTGCAAGGATAAACCATGTATGTAACTTGAAAGAAAAGAAGTTTCAAGAAAGTGTGTTGGCTTGATAGCAAAGGAGCCAACAATTACAATAATATAGATCATTTGAATCACAAATCAATAATTAGATTTAGCAAAATAATATTTGAACTTTGACGAAGCGCTTATTTGAAACGAAACCAAATGCATAACAAATGGTGCATGCGTAACATTTGAATTTCCAAGAAACGAAACAATGAGTATTTTCTATAATGAAGAAAAGATTCAAGTGCCGAGACAAAGGAGTGTTCGCTTTAATGAAGAAAATTGTCATGATGCAATTACCATTAAGAGGAGTAGAGATGTAAAAATCTACTGGCTAGATGCAAAAGTGGAAATTTCAATAAAAGAAATTTGAGTACTTCATCTGTTCGGTTAACTGAAATAGCTTATACGTCAGAATAATGGGGTTTTCTTGAGTTAACGGGAGTGGTTCCTAAGTGATAACCTTTAATGAGTTTTGATATAATAGTCCCCAAAGGTTCTGTGTGCAAGTCTCCCAGATTTCCCCAAGTTTGTATTTTGTGTAAAACTATTTTTTGCATCGTGAAGAAAACATAATATTAGCGTATGATTAAAACAGATTGCTGACTCACTGTTCTTTGATATACTTTCTTCCTGAATATGCGGCTGGTGATAACTTGATCGAAGATCGACCTTGGAATAGTAGTTGGATCCTTGCAGTCGGTCGGATAAATCAGTAATCCTCGGCAAGGGATACCGACTTCTTGATGGTTAGCTTGTTGAACTCCCAGTAGTTGATGCACATTCGAAAGCTACCATCCTTCCTTCCGATGAACAAAACTGGAGCTCCCCAAGGCGAGAAACTCAGTCTAATGAGTCCCTTGCCCAGTAGCTCCTGAAGCTGCGTAGGCAACTCTTGCATCTCTGAAGGCGCAAGCCGAAAATGTGTCTTAGCTACAATCATGACGCTTGGAACCTAGTCAATAGGGAACTCGACTTGTCATTGAGGAGGTAATCCTAACAAATCTTCGGGGAAGACCTCAGGATATTCCCTTAGCACAGGGATATCTTCGAGCTTTGGTTCTCCGGCTTCTTTGTCCACGACATGAGCCAAGGAGGCAACGCATCCTTTACGCAAAAACTTCCATGCCTTCAAACGACTAATAATCCGTAGCAGCGCATCCTGCTCCTCCCCATGAACCACGATCGCTTCTTTGCTCGCCGTTGGAATGCGGTTAATCTTCTCATGGCAAACAATCTCTGCACGATTACTCGACGGCCAATCCACCCCAATTACAGCATCGAAGCTTCAACTGGCAGGAGATCTTACGGAAACTTACGCTCTCCAAGCTCTATAACGCAGCCTCTAATCGCTTCACTAGTTTCTACTATCCTCCCATTAGCTAGTTCTATCGAGTACGGGATATCTACTTACTTGCTAATATACCAATCATATACTTAAACTGTAGAGATACGAAGCTATAGTCAGTTCTAGTATCAAATAGCACAGAAGTAAAGTGCTGATTAATAGGGAACATACCAGTGACTACGTTCGAATTCTGGCGTGTTTCCCTAGCTCCAACGTTGAGCATACTTTCGCTTGCCTGTTCGTTGTTAGGGCAATACTTCCTGAAATGCCCCACTTCACCGCAGTTAAAACACCCTTGACCACCATTTCCACATCCCATCCCATCCCATGCCAACACGTCTCCTTGAAATGCCCCACCTTGCCACAGTTATCACACTTACCATTTCTACATTGCCCGGTATGATGACGTTGATAATTGTCGCACTCAGGTAGTTTACCCATGTACTCTTTTCCCTTTCTGGCTTTGTTGTTGTTATTCACCCGATCATCTTCTTGGAAATCAGCGAGCTTCCTTTTGTTCTTTCCAGATGACTCCACCTGAGTTTCCTTCTTCTCATTAGGGGTTGAGAGTTTTTCCAATCTAAGTGCTTCTTTAGTGAGCGCCACACTTAAGATAATCGCATCGGTACCTATTGGGGGCTCTGATGCCGTCATCAAGCTCAGAATCTGAGGCGCCAATCCCCAGATGTATCATTCCATCCTCTTAACCTCCGGTTCCACTAGATATGGAACTACTTGCGACAAATCGTGAAGTCTCTACACGTATTCCACTACCTTTGGACCTTCCATATTCAAGTTCCAGAATTCAATTTCCAGCTTCTGGATCTCCATCTGAGAACAATACTCCTTACGCATCAATTCTTTCTACTTATCCCATGTCAAAGCATATGCAGTAGCCTCGCCCATTGTCTGAACCCGAAGGTTCCATCGTGACAGAGCCTCATCTTGAAACAATCTAGAAACATATGTGACTTGTTGCTCTGGAGTACATCCGCTCATTCGCAAAACGGAATCCGTATTCTCGACCCATCTTTCAAAGGTTACGGCATCTCCAGTGCCGTCAAAGTTCAGAGGCTTGCAGTCCAAAAACTGTTTGTAGGTACAGCCCGTACCCAAGCAACATCATCACAGAAAGCATTAGCAAAGCACACTTGGAATTGTCCAAACGTATTGTAATGTGTCTTAGGTGCCTTAAACATTACCGTTAGGTGGGTTATTCCCTGAGGTACTTCCGCTATGTCAGTAGCGAAGAACCTCGTGCCGAGCTATGGCTCGTGAGATGTGCGCTTGTAATTCTGCCTCGGTCAGCCGAATGATCTCTTGGGAGACATCTTTTAAGAAGGAGTTCGGATTGGTCAGGTCTTATTTGTTCAAGAATTGTATATAGTTGTTTAGAGATCGTATATACATACACATAATGAATCATCATATCAAACAATCATATAACCTTACAATAAAAGCACAAACATGTAAATGGGAACATGTTTAATGAGAACATAACAAGCAAGAACGCTATTGATTCGCATGTTTAATGAGAACATGACGATTGGGCTTTCATTAATCATTGACCACAAAGTATCGTTACATGTTTTTCAAAGTGTACCATATCAAAAGGAACACAGGGTCACACTACCCTTGTCCATCAAGTCTACCAGTCTACAAAAGTCTTACAATCAAAAGGTGGTCTCCAAAAGGCTTCACAAGCTCAGCTCAAAAGTGGTATTCTCATCAAAGGTAATGCATCTGCATAAGACCAAAAACCTACTGTACTGATGGCAGAGGAGGAGGAGGGAGGAAAATCAAATTGAGAACATGTGCGAGCTCCTCCTCGAGTTTATGCACATGGCGAAGCAAGTATCGGATCTGCTGCTCGACCGTAAGAAATCGAGTATCAAACTCCGAAAAAGGAGTAAGAGGAGCAGGTGGTCGAGCAAAAGGAGGCGGTGATGAACGAGGGGGAACAGAAGTAGACTGACAAGGGCATGGTAGGGGGTGCGGTGTCAACTCAAGCTCCAAGACTCTGCGACTCATGACCTCAAATCGAAGCTGAAGCGAATAAAGTAACTCATCCTGCGTATAGCCAACAAAATGTGAGGGATGGTAGGGGTCTGAGGTCGGCATGGAATACGGTGGGAACCATCGGAATGGCTCATCAAGTGGTGAAGAAGTAAATGAAGCGAATGGTGCAGACTGAGGGATCTGTGGAAAAGCTGCTGAAAATAAAAAGGATCGTCACGCGGGTGCTGACTAGAAGTACCTTCCCCTGGACGGGTTGCAGGAATATCTTGTAGGAAAACGACAGGTAAATCAACACGATGGATGTCAGACTCCGCAGGGTGAAAAGGAGCAACATCAGCGGGTGTGGGTGGAGGAATGAATGGTTCAACAAAAGGAGGGTCAATAGGAGCAGGAACTAGATCAGGTATGAGGGATGCAATGTCAGGTATACCATAAGGAATAGGGTCATGATCAGGTAAGGGCTCAGGATCAGCAGGTGCAACATCGGGCTGATCAATAGGAACAAAATCTGGCTCAAGATCAAGCTCGGGGTCATGTGGAGGGGATGGTGCAGCTGACATAGCAGTATCATCATCCGAATCAGTGGCATAGCGTTGTAATCCGACCGCCCGTAAAGCCGAAGACGTCACAGACTTAAAGGAATCTGAGGAAGAATGCAAACTAGGATCAGAGGACAACTCAATAACAGGGGTCTCAAGTAGTGGAATAGCAACAACGTCCTCGTCTAGCTCTTCATCACCATGGGCGTCATCAGGAGGACCATCAACCAACAAATCAACATCATCATCAAACAAATCGTCAAAAGGCCAATCCTCAGGATGGATGACCACTAAGGGAACAGGAGCGAGGATCGGTGCCCCAATATGCTCACCATCGGGATGCCCGATGATAAGATGATCATGGACTGGAATGGGAACAACAAAAGGATCCTCGTCTGGAATGCCATCAGCAAGCGGTAAGTCATTTCCAAAATCAGGCAACACAAACGGCTGAAAGTCGTCGTCATTGTCTGATAGCATATCTGGGTCGCTCTCAGTATCAGAAGTAAAGATCTCTGGCTCGGGGACGATCTCGTCGTCAGAAACAATATCCATGGGGTCATCGGCGTCAGACAGTCCGCTCTCGGATGACGACATAGTGTTTGTAATAGAACAATCATAACATCTGCACATATATTAACCACTAACATTTAATATGCAATCAAAGACAACATATCATGAAATCATGTATCCTTCCTAGTCTCCCAGACTAAACCACCCACTCTCCCAGACTAAACCACCTAGTCTCCCAGACTAAACCACCCAGTCTCCTAGACTAAACCACATAGTCTCCCAGACTAAACCACCTAGTCTCCCAGACTAAACCACTCAGTCTCCCAGACTAAACCACATAGTCTCCCAGACAAAACCACCTAGTCTCCCAGACTAAACCACTCAGTCTCCCAGACTAAACCACATAGTCTCCCAGACTAAACCACAAAAGTAAACCTTGAAATCATGTTTCATATCTTTCCGTTTGTAAAAATGTTTGTTTCCCTGGATCTGGGCATTTTATGTATGTAATGAAAACATGTTGTGAATGCATTTTCGTGAGAGCCCTAATGATTGCAGTCTAGACTCGAGAAAGAATCCTAGTTCGCTACAATCGAAGCTCTGATACCAAAATGTCACACCCTGACTTTTGCGGAAGCGTGATTATGTGTGACTTGCTTAATATCATTGCATTCAACCATAACAAACAACTATATGATAAAACCAAAGATGTTCATCCGTAGATTAAGTTTTAGAACATTACAATAACATTGTTTTAGAATCTATACACAGACTTTGAATCTGAATTACAAACCAGGCAATTTGTTTTGGAGTTCCATAAGGACTTTTCCAAAAGACACTAATGAAAACTAGGCTTTAAACTATGCATCTCATCCAGGATAAGATACACAATCCAAACCCTTAGACACCGGATGACATCTTTTATTTCAGACAACACTTAACAACTTCCACCGCCCACCAGATCCATACTTAGTTTCCTGAAATACATGTAGTTTGAAAACATCAACAAAAGTTGAGCGAGTTCATGTGTTTAGTGTGTGAGCTCGAATAAACTTTGTAATCATTGTAAGTAAGTAAGTATGTATGTTTGTTTGTAAATCCCGGTATGAAAGCAACAAGGAAAACAGATCATTAATGTGTAGCTAATACATTAATATATGTGACGTGATGCAGGAAGGCACAAACCTAGCAAATTTGTCTCCGGCAATAAGACATAGTCACCTCATGGGCCACCCCTAGTCCACATGGGTGCGGGCTCGCTACACCCAAATAGATCTATTACTCATGTCCCTCGGTCCCTACAATGAGAATTAATGGTCTTAAGCGTTATACCCACCACTTCACATGATCAATTAGCACCCTTCCTTAACTAACCATACCAAATAATAACGTTTGTAAACAGTTTGTAACATGTACTTCACCCCCGAAGTTATAAAACTGAAAACAGTTAAAAGAAAAGGGGGAACATGAACTCACTGGTTTGCGTTCTTCGAATCCGCCTGTAACTCAAAGTTTCCTCTGGTGTACACGACTACCTACAACGTACTATGGTCTATTAGACGAGCGGGTCGTGCCTTGACTTAGTATTAATTAGTGTCTTTGAGTTACGTTTCAAAGTGTCTTCATTATTATTCCAAGTTATATAATTATTTGTTAAAATAATAAATATTTTAACTTAAATTATATTTATTAAATTTTTAGAATAATAGTTAAAACAATATATTTTAACTTGATACTTTTCAAGTATTTATGCATGTATTTCCTTCCCAAGGATGGGTGTACTTGTATTCGTATTCTTATACTTATATATTTTGCCATGTATTGGGGTCATATTCCGGGGGTGTATTTATATGTACGAGAATACGTATTTTCTTGTAATTGTTAAGTATTCTTATACTTAATTTTGTATAAGTTTTTCCGGAATAATCTCTAGTAAAAATTTTGCCATAGTTTCCCCTAAAAATGGAGGTTTCCATACCTTGAATGTATATCATTTTCTTTTTTAATCAACACAATCCATCAACAATAAAAAATAAACCATCTATACTTACCAATTTTGCCAAAAACAAGCATAAACTACCACTTCATGAACTTGAAAATTTATAAAAAAGTGTAGTAACTTACTAGTGTATTTAGTAAGTCTTGTTACCCTTTAAAGTGTGGTTGATTCTTTAAAAACATCATTGTTAAAGAATTTAGTTCTTCACAACTTATAATCACTTTTTCTAAAAATGTTTCTTCATGGATTTTTCTTGTTACACATGTGTTTCTACACCTTATTAACCACCATAAATGAGGTTTATTTATTTAAGTACCAAGATTAAGTAAAAGTTGTATTTTTAACTTGGTTTCTTGAAAAAACCATTCTTGAAATCTTAGATTTACAAGACTTACAACTCACTTTGATCATCATTTTACAAGAAAACATTATATCCTTTCAAGTTCATGTCTTTCACGAGGATGATCTATGAATCTTTAACACTTTCATCCTCTCATCTTTCTAGATTATGTTTTTAATCATGATCTAGCAAGATCATATGATGATCTACATCATTTTCATAAGCAAACAACAATCAACAAGTAAATCAACACATAAACAACATGATTTCTTCATGATTTAAGCTTATATTCAAGTTTCATTCTCTTGATTCTTAGTGTTCTTCAAGTGTAACATCATGTATCATTCTTTTAACCACTTGAATAAGATGTAAAATGAAGAGTGTAATGTTCTTACTACTAGCTCAAGGCTAGGGATGATCAAGAGAAGAAATGAAGAGGATAAAAGCAAATGGAGAAGGTGCTTCAACTTCCGAATGCTCCAAGCTTCTTTGTGCACCTTCTAACACCTTGGTTTATATGTAGAATGCATGAAAGTTGAATGAAGATGGGGGATGTATGGTGAGGGGGTTACGGCCTTGAGTAGAAGGGAAGGGAAGGAGAAGGTGTGTGTTGGTGAATGGTGAATGAAATGAAGTTATGAACTTAGAGGTTTACTTATAATCCATTATCACATGATCTTCCAATGTGTAATATGTTTAGTAAAGAAAGAACAAGATCTATTAAAATAACTAAACAAATCAAATGTGGGGCCACATGTTGGGCCGTTCCATAGGGGGGGGGGGGTCTTAGGCTAGGGTATAACCAAATAGTTAGTTCATAGTTAGAAATCAAGTATTTGGTTAGGGATTTAGTTATTAGATATTTTTATGGTGTGTTATGATGTTCGGGGATCATAACTAGCTTGGTAATGTTAAAACAATACTTCTAGTGAAAATTTGGTGTTTCGGGTTGTAACACCTCGAAAATTCATGTCCAATAAAATAAAGACACGTGTCATAGAAGGTAAACGTGTTATGAACCCAGATCAAGTTGAAAGATGTATGCTAGGATTTAAAAGTGTCGACATGTTAATTTATACCTCTGAGCGACCTATTTATAAATCCTAAAACTTAACCTGTTTTATAAACATCTTATATACATTCAATCCGGTTAATACTAGTAATAATTGACTCAAATTGCAAAGATGGGATCCTATGAGAATGACTACGACAAACCTTCATTCATGACCCTTTCAAAAGAATCCAAGACAATTCTAAAACATGGCAAGGTGGTCATAACTGTTCAGGCATGATCAAGTGGCCCCATACTATAAGGACCGGTTTGCGACCTAAACGAGTCGGTTCAGAGGAATTCCATCAAATACAGGTGCGGAAAACAAGTATTTGACTTGTAAACAGCTGAATCTTCACTTTAACACTGATTTGTATTAATATGAAAGCAATTACAATCAGTTCTCACACCGGCAGCACCTTGGTATGGAAATATCACAAATGTTACTCCTTCACAACTTATGATTTCGCTTGACACTAACCTCCTATATATAGAGAATGAGATTTCGCTTCAGCATCACTCAAGCGAAATCTAATATAATGATTTCGCTTGAGGCTTCAAGCGAAAACTCAAATACATTACATACTCTCAAGCGAAATTTTCTAATTCTATCTCATTTTCTCGTTCTACGTGCCCTGATCTATTCTAGCTAGTCTAAGACTCGATACAAGACGAAGTCGACAGATGTAGTGCACCAACACATACCAATATTAAAAGCATAAGACTCGAAGACATAAAGGTTTCATGATCAAAGCCTAATAATTTACAAATTTTTGTCTTCTGCCCATCGGTTATGGGCTTAGCCTTACGGTCCGCAAGGAAGTCATCTGGGCGACATAAACCAAGGTTGGTTACAGACCGCAAAGCCAAGATCTTACGGTCCATAAGAGGTGCTTACGGACCGCAAGACTCTTAGTTTACGGTCCGTATACGATCGCCAGCATCAGAAACACCCACAGGTGTCTGTCCAGCCTTTTTAACCGACTTACATTGCTAGTTTCCAATACCATGTGCTGCTCAAACTTGTTTTTAGGCTCTAGGGACACTTGTAATCGATCAGGGATCCCCTCATAGGCTTGTTTGTCATGATCATGATGAATCAAAAGCACTATATAAAGACTTCAATGTTGCAACTTGTAGGATCGTTTGCAGACCCGAACGAGTCGATCAGAAGAGTTTATCTCTAAACGAAAGGCGGAAACAGACATGTAGAGGTCAATTCAGCGAGATTTCCACTTAAAACTGTTGTATGATTGATTTCACAATGTTTTACAACCTGACAACACTTCGGCAGCACTTCGTTGCAAACCGGAAGACTTCTCCAAAAGTTACTAGAGGTTTAGCTTGAATGCCTATTTATAGGTGAGGAGGTTTAGCTTGAAAATGTCATGTCATTTTCAAGTGAAACCAGGTTTAGCTTGAAACTGTCATGTGTCACTTTCAAAGGAAACCTCTTCATTCAAGCTAAATACTATAAACAAACCTTAAAACCTCTAACATTCTTAATACAATACTAAAGTAAGACTCGATACAAGACGAAGTCGACAGACGCATGCACCAACAGACTCCCCCTCGAATGTTGACGAGTCTTAAGTGTCGAGTTTTCAACGTCTTCAGTCTTTATCAGTCTTTGGACTTTTAGGATCTCGATCTTGCACTAGCTTCACTCTTCTCAGAATCAAATTCCAGGCTTCTTGTATGTGTCTTCAGACTCCCCCTTTCGATATGCTGGGATCGTAGTCTGGAATTCACTATCTGCATCCTTTAAATCAATCTTCATTCTAATCTGCACATACTCTACCCCACAATAAATTTTCTGATGACCATTTATAGAGCAAATTTTAAAATGATTCAACATTTATAGTCTTTGATGAACCACTTGCAGAAATATCAATTTCAATTTAAAAACAACACACTCTCCCAAACCATCTGTTCATCATGTTTAGCACTCGGAACTTTGAAAATCAGCTTTTCAACATCAGTTGTCGAAAATCTTTTTGGATTTTTTCAAAAGTTTATGCTAAAACACACTGAAAATCTTTTTGGATTTAGAAATTTAAATGAAATGCAGTAACGAAATATTTACAAAAAATATTTTGTGAGTTCGTGTAAGAGGATCATATCAGATTTTGACAAATCACAAGTACCGTTGAGCTTAGTTACACATTAAGAATTAAACAATTCACTTAGATTGCCGATATACTGATCCACTTAAATTCTCACACAAATTTCAACTGATTCAGGATATGAGTTAGATGTTTTAAGAACTTAAATTCATTCATGTATCCCACCTCTTGAATATACTCCCGTATCCGATCCCAATATTCAGTCTTACAGGTGAATATACCACAGATGATATCTGTAAGGGAATAAATTATAGTGCGAGGGCCATGAGAGCTCAGGTCGATCTTTCGATACGCAGAGAGATGACGGCTTCGACTTTTGGTGGGTCCCCTTTAGAGGATCTTTTGTATTACAACAGCAATGACTATCAATTTTATTGTTTCATCAATTTGCTGCGGGCTGCGCTATATTTCAAGCATGCGGAAAGTATTCTCCGGGGACTAGGTCAGAAATTTCTTTCAGCAGAAGTCCCGGGATAATACCCCAGATATCACTGAGCATAAAGACCTAGTATCTCAGAAAGAGGGACCTTTCAAACGAGATTTCAGGGGTTACCTATATATCCAAGTAGTGTTCCCCACGAAATAAGTAAGTTTGAATTTATGTTTATATCCCGAAAAAGTTTACTAAATGTATGAAAACCTATCGGCATATCATCAGTGAGACTGTTTAACGCTATTTAGTCATTACATTTCTTTAGCATACTGTGACCGTCTACTGATGTACTATCATTTCCTCTTCTTTGACACCAAAACTCATTTTTGATTTTATCATGTTTTTGCCTTTTTCAATTTTCAAATGTTTTTGGATTTTCTGAAATTTTTACTCCCCCTAAAATGCAAACACATTTCAGGAAATTTGAAAACAAACTATACAGAAAGTGGCAACTGATATCAAATCACCTCAATTCGCCATCCACTAGGCATAAACAATCAGAACTCCCCCTTTCACAAAACTATTTTCTCATTATGATTTCAAAACACTTAAGTTTGTTTTAACCAAAATGATTTTTCCAGAAAATAAGTTTTGTTGGTTTTACCACTTGTAAAGTTAGGGATTCATCACATTGTTTTACATTCAACCACTTGTAGCAAATCAAGTACAACTTAATGTCCCTGATTTACCACTTGCATGTATGCAACCTCTGTACCTCTTGTAAAAATATTCACACCATTCAAGCCTATGTAGGAATAAACCTCTACACAAACCATTTTACCAATCAAGATGCCGATTCCTGCTTCGCACTTACCAACCTGGAAGCTCCGGCAATTCACAATCTGTAAAATTTAACAAACTTTAAGATTCATTTAAACAATCAATTTTTTAAGAAAGATGCCGATTCCTGATCCACGATTACAAACTTGGGATCTCCGGTGAGTCAGGTTTTTCAATGAAAGAAAATATCCACCCAAGCCTGACCAGCTTTGGGTGTTTTCAATTCAGAAGCAGTTGGGGTGTAAGTTGCTTTCTTCTTAGCATAAAACTCTTTTACCCCTTTAACCTTCCCATCGACCATCTTTCCGAAAATTTTCTTTACATTCCCATTAAACGCTTTTTCAACATCAAATTCATTCTTATCAGAATAAAATTGATTCGAAATTTCAACCTTTCCAACCTTTGATTTAAAATTCTCAGCTCTCAATGGTGGAAAATGAACATCATCCATTAGAGACACTGAATTTTCACCCTTTTTAACAACTTGTGGCTCCTCTGACTTTGTGGAATCAGATTCATCGCCAGATTTTACCTCTGATTTCTTAACAACCCAAGCTTGGTTGTCAAGATTTCCACGTTTCTTGTAAAATCTTTTGGAACATTCACCAACTTCATATGTAGAGTTTTTAAACACTTTAAATCGTTCAATTGGTTGTTCCGTTTTATCAACAACAACATCTTTTAGTTTTTCAGAAACTCCCTGTTTTGTTTTTGTTGCTAATGGACAGTTCCATGCAATGTGACCAGCTTCATTGCATCGGAAACAGGTTCTTGTCTCTTTCCTTTGAAAAGCTCCATTCTTCATCTTTTCAGCAAGAAACTCCTTGTTTGACTGTTTCCAGAATGAGCTCTTTGCTTCTTCTTCATGGCTAGTTCCTGCAACATATGTCATTTTTTATTTATAATCTCGAACATATTTTTCATTTTTATAGTTTTCAGGTGGAATAAAACCAAGTCCTTTCTTTTTGAAATTACACTTATGGTTTGATTTCTTTTGAAAATCTGAACCATAATTGTAATTCTTTTTCTTGTTTAAACGTTGTTGAACTCTTGAAGTGTATTTCTTAGGTTTTCCAGTAAGATTTAAATCTTTTATTTCAGAAATATTAATTTCTGTCATTTTGAAAACCTTTTTGATCATGTCAAAACGAACACTTCTTATTGGAAACTCTTTATCAAAATATAATTTGTCAGAATCATTTAAAGTATACACAACTTCAAATGTTTCATCATCCAAATTAGATTTTGACAATAAAAACTCTTTACTATAAACCCATTTTCCCGATGATTTTGAACTCCTTTCGGACGAACTCGAACTCCCAACTGACTGACACGAACTTTTGGACACGGACTTTGACTCTGACTCCTCATCCTTATCCAACACCTGATCAACCACTCTTTTTATCAGTTTTGACTCATGATCTGTATCGGACGCTGTGAACGTGACATCAATATTGTCCGGTAAAACATCGGTTATCTCGGACTCCAACTTTATATTGACTGCCTTTTTTAATTGCTCCTCATTTGGTTTTCTAGACGAATACCCTTCCCAAATCGGAGGTGGACACTTATTATAACAGACACCCTGTTTCTTACCAGTATCCTTTTTCTTCTTTGGCTTTGTTTCTTCACCTTTAAATGCTTCAAATCCTTCAACTGTTGGATAAATTCTATCAATTATGTAGTCACAACCTTTGTAACTTTGCAGCAATCTTCTGATTCTTTCATTCTCAGTTGCTTCACTATCTAACTCTTTCTTCCACTTTGCACATTCTTCTATGTACAAGTTGATCTCTTTCTGCTTTGTCATCATGGTAGCATTCAACATCTTCAAAGCTTTCTCTCTTTCAGAGTTAGTCTTTTCCAGACTATTCACAGTTCTGTTTAATACATCATATGACTGTTTCAAATTTTTTACATCAAACAACAACTTTTCTTTCAACTTTTCTAACTCACTAAACCTCTCATCTTTCTCTATACATTGTTTACAAGACTCTAAACATGTAAGACAGGGTTTTATGATTTCAACAATCTTCTCAACTTCAATTATCTTTTCAACTTCCACAATCTTCTCAATCACTTTGACCTCTTTCATTTCCTTTGCAGCTTTCCTTTCTTTCAGTTTCTTCAATTTTTCTGCAAAATAAAATTCAAAAGTGTCAGAAGATAAATGAGTTTTTCCCAAATTTATCTGTTCCATCTCTTCATCACTATCACTTGTTTCTGATGAACTGTTTTCTGATGAAACAGATCCTTCATCATCACTTTTCTCTTCATCAGATAACACTTCCATCCATTCCTTCAACATTTCTGGCTTTTGAACAATATGTGCAATAAAAGCTTTAACATTAGGATCATCTGGAATGTACTTGTCCCAACTAAAACCATCAGCCATTTTCTCATCATCTTGATCACAAATGCCAAAATAAGCTTTCCTGTTTGCATCCTCGATCATTCTTCCATGTGCCGTTTGTGGCTCCTTTTGTTGATGTGGTTGATGAGTGATTTGCTGATAAATGGATTTCCTATAATAATCATCTTTCCCAGACGACTCCTTTGCTCCTCTCGGCGCCTGATTCTTGCATTCTCTTTTAAAGTGGCCTTTCTCCCTGCAACGAAAACAGACAACTTTAGATTTATCAAATCCTAGATTAGAAAGATTTGCATCCAAGAAATCATTTCTTCCTGTAACTAATCTAAATTTTTCTGCTCTCCTCAAAACACTCGCTAAGGCCCATTTAATATCCATCAGTTCCAGCTCCTCTGCATCGATTTGATCATAATCTTCCTTTGTGAGCATTGGATTACCAATTTTTCCGGCAATCAACCCTTCATAAGACTCTAATGCAGTGACCAATAATCCCATATGATGCTTTACAACTTCAGAATAATTTTGACCGTTTTGAAGATGTAGAGCTACATTGCACTGAATTAGATGACCATTTCCAGCAGATGAACTTTGAACACTTGGAGGATTCACCGTTGAGAACCCACTAGTGTTGACTGATCCTTGACTGCTTGGTGTAGATTGATTTCCAGCACTAAATGCAGTTTGTATCTTTGGACTTGCTTCAGCAGTTTGAACATTTCCTTTATAGTACAATTTAATATCTTGTTGGTGAGTAGAACTGTTCATTCTAGCAATTTTCTGCTGCTCCAGATCCTGTGCCTCCAACTTCTCTATAAACTGTGCAATCGATAACTTTTTAAACTGTCCGGAATTTTTCAATATCATCAGATATGTACCCCATTCCTGTTGCGGTAACGCATCAGCAAGCTTTTCAACCCATTCTGCTGGAGTTTTTGTAATCTTCAACTGTGACATAGTGCGTACAAAATGACAGTATCTTTCAATAAGACTCTTTGTGGTTTCACCAGGCATGCACGTAAACAGTTCAAATTCCTTTTTCAACAAAACTGCTTTACTTTGTAGCATTTCAGTACTTCCCTCAAATTTCTTTCCAAGAGCTTCCCAAATAGAATAAGCATTTTCATCATGTTGAAGCAACACAAATATATCTTCTTTAACAGCTTGTTGTAACAAATTGTTCATCATCTTTTCTCCTTTGTAACTTTCTCTTTCTTGCTCCGTGAATTCTGAAATGATTTTATCGACTCCTGCTGAATTCTTTGGCCTCTCATATTAAGTTTCGATGCTCTCCCAAGCTTTTAGATGATTCGCCTGAACCCAATTCTCAAACCGTTTCTTCCATCCGTGATAATCTTCAATTCCCATAAGTTTCGGAGGTTTTTGCATTGTACTGGTTTCATTCTCCATTGTCATGGTCTTAGCAACGTCGGATGAACTAGTCGGGGTTGAAGCAAATGCGTTGTAAAATTCAGAATCCATGTTTCAGCAACACGTTTTTCAAACACAACACTTTCAAGAGAAACCTTGATAGAATGTTCAAGAGAAACCTGATGGAATGTTCAAGAGAAACCTGATGGAATGTTCAATAGAAACCTGATGGAATGTTCAATAGAAACCTGATGGAAAGTTCAAAAGAAACCTGATGGAATGTTCAATAGAAACCTGATGGAATGTTCAATAGAAACCTGATGGAATGTTCAATAGAAACCTGATGGAATGTTCAAAAGAAACCTGATGGAATGTTCAATAGAAACCTGATTGAATGTTCAATAGAAACCTGTTAATTTCAAACTAAACCTGTAGTGTTCGTTCAAACTAAACCTAGTTTTGGTCTGTTTTTGTCATTTTTAGTCTGAATTTGAGTCTGAAACTTTCAAGGGTTTGTCTATGTCCAATTCCGAGTACACTGTGAAAAATTGAACCAAATCGGACCGTGAAATCTCGTAAATTCTGAAAAGAAAGGGTAGAAAACAGAAATTTCGAGCTGAATCGGTAAGAACTCCTCCTCCTGAGCTCTGATACCACTTGTAGGATCATTTGCGGACCCGAACGAGTCGATCAGAAGAGTTTATCTCTAAACGAAAGGCAGAAACAGACGTGTAGAGGTCAATTCAGCGAGATTTCCACTTAAAACTGTTGTATGATTGATTTCAAATTTCTTTCCAAGAGCTTCCCAAATAGAATAAGCGTTTTCATCATGTTGAAGCAACACAAATACATCTTCTTTAACAGCTTGTTGTAACAAATTGATCATCATCTTTTCTCCGTTGTAACTTTCTCTTTCTTGCTCCGTGAATTCTGAAATGATTTTATCGACTCCTGTTGAATTCTTTGGCCTCTCATATCCAGTTTCGATGCTCTCCCAAGCTTTTAGATGATTCGCCTGAACCCAATTCTCAAACCGTTTCTTCTATCCATGATAATCTTCAATTCCCATAAGTTTCGGAGGTTTTTGCATTGTACCGGTTTCAT
This sequence comes from Helianthus tuberosus, assembly GCA_030545235.1. Lineage (NCBI taxonomy): Eukaryota > Viridiplantae > Streptophyta > Magnoliopsida > Asterales > Asteraceae > Helianthus > Helianthus tuberosus. The sequence continues at coordinate 84,492,809 of CM060371.1, read as the reverse complement.
TCTCCATTGTCATGGTCTTAGCAACGTCGGATGAACTAGTCGGGGTTGAAACAAATGTGTTGTAAAATTCAGAATCCATGTTTCAGCAACACGTTTTTCAAACACAACACTTTCAAGAGAAACCTTGATAGAATGTTCAAGAGAAACCTGATGGAATGTTCAAGAGAAACCTGATGGAATGTTCAATAGAAACCTGATGGAATGTTCAAAAGAAACCTGATGGAATGTTCAATAGAAACCTGATGGAAAGTTCAATAGAAACCTGATGGAATGTTCAATAGAAACCTGATGGAATGTTCAAAAGAAACCTGATGGAATGTTCAATAGAAACCTGATTGAATCTTCAATAGAAACCTGTTAATTTCAAACGAAACCTGTCAATTTCAAATGAAACCTGTCAATTTCAAACGAAACCTGTAGTGTTCGTTCAAACTAAACCTAGTTTTGGTCTGTTTTTGTCATTTTTAGTCTGAATTTGAGTCTGAAACTTTCAAGGGTTTGTCTATGTCCAATTCCGAGTACACTGTGAAAAATTGAACCAAATCGGACCGTGAAATCTCGTAAATTCTAAAAAGAAAGGGTAGAAAACAGAAATTTCCAGCTGAATCGGTAAGAACTCCTCCTCCTGAGCTCTAATACCACTTGTAGGATCGTTTGCAGACCCGAACGAGTCGATCAGAAGAGTTTATCTCTAAACTAAAGGCGGAAACAGACATGTAGAGGTCAATTCAGCGAGATTTCCACTTAAAACTGTTGTATGATTGATTTCACAATGTTTTACAACCTGACAACACTTCGGCAGCACTTCGTTGCAAACTGGAAGACTTCTCCAAAAGTTACTAGAGGTTTAGCTTGAATGCCTATTTATAGGTGAGGAGGTTTAGCTTGAAAATGTCATGTCATTTTCAAGTGAAACCAGGTTTAGCTTGAAACTGTCACACTCCACTTTCAAGGGAAACCTCTCTTGTAGGTTTAGCTTGAAACTGTCATGTGTCACTTTCAAAGGAAACCTCTTCATTCAAGCTAAATACTATAAACAAACCTTAAAACCTCTAACATTCTTAATACAATACTAAAGTAAGACTCGATACAAGACGAAGTCGACAGACGCATGCACCAACACAACTTTTGATCATTCATTCAAACCCAACTTCTGGAGCTTTTTGGGGTCCAAGATCAGTCCCTAAGCATCTCTAGTCGTAATTAGGACGTCGGTAAGTATCCTTAACCTTCCTTAATCGTGTTTTACTTAGTTAATTAGCTCAAAGTCAAACCGTCGTAATTAAGGTTTGACTTAACGATTAATCACTAATGGTCCAGTGATTAGCCAAATTGAAAGTAGTTATAAGTTGGTAATTATGTGGGCATTAAACCCTTAAAAGGGCACCCTCTGAATTCCACTCTAACTAGGTCAAATGTCGGGTCAAAGTTAATCCGAAAAAGTCAACAGAAACTTAATTTTTGAATTAACTCATAATTAGCAATGTAGAAGGCGTGTAACCTGTTTTACCACTCATATAACTTGGTAATCAATGCAAAAACATGTCTAAGCATGTCCGACCCGACAATTTTCAGTTTAGGACCGGTTCGGAATCGAAAGTCGCATAATTTGACCATTGCTTTGACTTTCAGTTCTGACCCATATTAGCGTGATTTAGAAATGCCTTAGAGCTTCATTAGGACCAGGTTATATGATAGTATAACCCTCTGTGATTGGCTCGTTGATTGTCCGATTCATTTACACGTTTCCGTTATTCGCTTAATGTTGACCATAATGCCCATTTGACCTTAAAACGAGAATTTTGGAAATGTGAGGGGATAATAATCTTTGTTGCTAATTTATAAACATGTCCCTAAAATTTCACATCAGTTTGAGGTCTAGATTAGGAGTTATGCTCAATAGCGTAATTAGAAAGCTTTTCAGTTAATTAAACGGCGCAATTAGCATAAAGCCTATCTAAACCCAATTTTTGACACCAAACCTTTTACCCACTGATGTAATATAATATTTTGGAATTTTTGAAGAATTTTAATTATTTTTAAACTGATCATAACATAGGGTTATTACCTTGATTCGGCAATTACCGATTATACCCTTTTCGTTATAAAATGAGTTTTACATAACATTTAGACACCAAACCTATGGCTACTGATTTTATATGATAAATGAAGTATTTTGAACTTTATAACCTGATCAGAAAACTCAGATTTCCTGTTATGACCCGGAAATCGCTTTAAACGACTTTTTACGCGTATTAGACGCATAGTATAGGTTAAAACCATTTTCTTCATATAAGACTTATCCCAACTGATATAACTTATTAATATAAGTAGTTTTACTGATTTATTCAGACCTGAACCTTAGAATTGTATTTAATCTTTTTTATAACCGTTAAAATGACCAAAATACCCCTACGGGGCTTAATTTGAGATTAAACTCGTTTTGGGCATAATGGAATGTATCCTACTAATATCACAACATATTTAAGGCATATTAACTTAGGAAACCTGTATATGACTCTTACGGTTACCCGTTACGCTTCTTGCGCGTTCGGTTCGGTTTATGTAACTAGTTTGCATAAATTAGCCGAAACGGGTCAAACCTTATCATTTTTATCTCAAAATCCGGAATGTGTTTATTTTACCCATATTATACAAGTCTCCAAGTTTGTCGGGTCAAAACCACATTCTATTTCGGTCTTCGCTTAATCGTGCGTTTGAACCGTATATCTTTCTTTAAAACTAACCGGTCTAAGTTTAAACTTAAGAAAGACCCGTTAGGAATCTAATAGGTTAATTAAAACCTTTGTTCCAAATTAGGAGCCCAGTAAAAGCTACGTGCACTTGCTGTTGTGATTTATACTTTGCTCAGGTAAATATTTTTAACTTATTTTCCCTATACGGGCTTGGGGTACGGTATTATAGTAATACCGCTTGGTCGGGTATGAAGTCGTACAATCAATTATGGATTAAAAAGATGCATAACCCGTTTTATTCTGTCTTATTTGATGCAATGCCTTTGGGAGGTTAATGACCGTGTCCTGGGTATCCTCGGCTCATTCATTAGAAGTGGCCACGACTTAAGCACAGGGTTTAGGCATACACCTGACAGATGCGTATGTAAAAAGGTAATCCACAAGAAGGGTATCTTCTTGTGGGTATTATACCAAGTGGTGTGTCTATTAATCTTGTTAAACCGGCTCTTCTAACCGGGTCCTAAATGGACAACAAACATGTAAAACTGTATACAAGTTTATTTTTAAATAATTATCCCAAGTTATTAAAGATTTGTGCCATGAGCATTCAAACTAATTTTCTTAAACTCTTTTAAAAAATGAGTCAATTAATTGTATTTACCAGTGTAAACTGACGTATTTTCCCAAAAAGGTTAAGTGCAGGTACTATATGAAATAGGCTGGCTACTCCAGGCATCAATAATCAAGTCTTGCCAGCTCTAGATGTCAGTCTGTTGAACAATGATCTTATTTATATTTTGATCCGCCTGTGAATCTTTTACAGTCCGTTGTAATACTTTGATATTACTATTTATTCGGTTTGTAATGTGATTCATACATTTTGCTTCCGCTGTGCATTTATAATTTGTGTTGTTTGACTATGATGATATCAACTACGTCACGATACTCCCCACCGGGCCCACCAGTAATACGTGGAAATATCGGGGTGTGACAGGTTGGTATCAGAGCCAACACTTAGTGAATTAAACACTAGCCTTTTGTGTTTAATCTCAGTTACACAGTTGCACATTCTCGAGTCTAGACAAAGAACTTAGGACGATTCCTAATTTGTTTCATTTTGTCCTTTATTATTTTCCTATGTTGTTCTTTCATTTGTTTTGACAGGAAATATGCCACCGAGGTTCCGAGGAGGAGGACGAGGAAAGGGGCCAATCAACGCCCACAACGATCACGAGGCCGGGCCTTCACATCGACGAACTCCTTCTACTACCATGAGTGCCGATCCTCAAGGAGACTGGAGGATCTATTCGGAGCCCGCTAGGCGCTCTGCCTCATTTAGCTCAACGCTTCCTTATCATCACTCCTGTGGGCCGTAATCAGAGAACGAGCTTGAAGACTCACGCCATTCCTACTTGCCGTTGCAGCGATCCATGTCGCACCATTTCTTTGGCGACCCCACTGCTGTCTTCCAGGGCCGGCTCAACCCGGCAAACTACATTCAAGAACCAGTGGGTTTTAACCCATTGGGCCCCAAAGACCATTTCCCCGAAGCTCAGGGAAAGGATATAGATGAAGACACGGATCCTGTTGAACCACCTTCTGGAACGCCTACTCATCCCATCGAGATCTCTGATGGGTCATCCTTCCATGGATCACATTACCGTGGTCCTGACAGCTACCAAGCAAGGTTCAACCAGTATGAATGGTATTTTACACCCTCTCACCATTCATCGCCTTACGAGCAGCAGCAGCAGCAGGATCCCTCTGAGGATTCGCGTTTCGTGGCAGTCACGCCACCGCCACCACCGCCGCCAGTACAGCTAGCACCTCCAGAACCACCGAGGCATAGAAGAACAGGTGCATGAATGTCCATGCGAGAAAGGGGTTTTCATGTTAGCACCCCCCAACACTCAAGTGGCAGTCACTATCCGCCACTACATGAAGACCCACAAATGGGTGGGCCTTCAAATCCAGTTTCAGAAGTGAATTCTGCACCAGTTGCACCACCACCGCCGCCATTGGGTTTTGGTAACCCGATTCCTACATACGCCGGTTCAACGGCATATAATCCATTTGAGCAGCCGGCTCACACTAATTACAACTATGCTGAAGCCGGCCCATACCTTGTAGCAGCCAACTACAATGCCCTTCATCCTGAAGGACCATATGGAACTACCTGGGGAGTGGGATACCCCGCTCATGGGTATCGAACATCTGCTCAACCTCCGTTTCAGCACCAGTCACAGCCACCATGGTTTTCCCCACCGGAACAGGAGGAAATCCTCCAAAGACTAAACAGGGTGGAACGAGAATTTCAAGAAGAGTGTAAGAACAACCGGGGATTTCTCAAGGGCCTAGCAAGCTTGTTAAAAGGAAAGAAGAAGAGGGATCATTGAATCCCTATGTGTATTGTTGTATTTCCTTATTTCAATCAAGTCCCTGCGTGGACTTGTCTTTTAGTCCCTGCGTGGACATCTAGCTTAGTAATCAGTCCCTGCGAGGACTTGTATTCTCAGTATTAGCCCCTGCGTGGGCAAGTTATTTCTGTAAAAGTCCCGTTTAGGGCAATGTGTACTCCTTTTGATGTTTAATGGAATGTTAAATTTAAAAAATTTCATTTTATTATTATATGCATAAATATATTATACATGAAATAAATAAATCAAAAATCATTCCTTTTAAAAATAATCTGCCTATTAAAATATTAAATAAGACTCTTAAAGGCATAACCTAGCCTGCACGTCATTATAAGACTTGGCCAAGATGGTAAGACCTGTTTAAAAAGAGATTCAAATCCCCGTTAATATCTGAAAACATGTTAACACTCCTGGCAGACGTGATTCGTTAAAATCACACACATCATTCTTATAATAGGAATTCTTCAAAAGATTCCTATCCTAACCTGATGATCTATAAATCATGGGTTTAAATCATCAATTAAGATGATCATATATTAAACATCCATTGGTGATGTAGTGCCTACGGGCCATAATAAATGTCAAATAAGACAAAAGACAATTGTAGTCTACGACTCCCTGTCAGAAAAAGGTAAAGAACTATGTTCAAACCTTAATGCCTGGATTCTCTGAAACCATGGCTTATGATTTAGAATGTCCTTGTGACTAGGCCTTTTGTGCCATTAATAATACTGTTATTGTTTTATAATTAGGATAAGTTATAATAAAAATCCTAAATAAATATGAGTAACAAATTTACCAAATTATGGTATGTGTTTACCATGGTTAATGAATTGCCATAAAAGACAATTCCGTAATAAACTCCCAAATAAATTATTGTCAATATCTTATGTAACAGTTCAAACTACATGGCTGACTCGGATGAGATCAACAGTCACCCAAGGGAGGATCATGATAATACCCGAATTAACATAGCGGGTGCAGAACTGCAAGCATTAATAGACAATGTTGTTACAAAAACTATAGAGCGGCAGTATAATGAATATAGCGGGACTCGAAGTAGGACCCTATCCGCACCGCATTCCAAGCCTAAGACTCATTCAGAGGCTCACAGCAAGCTGCCCTCTAAGAAAGATGAGCCAAAGAAAGATGATGATCGACGCTCCTCAAACCAAAACAGTGTTCCATCCAAGGGGATAGTATTTGATGATAAACCACGTACCAAGTCCTGTACTTATAAGTACTTTTTTTCCTGCAAACCCCGGGATTTCACTGGGGAGAAGGGGCAATTGACTGTATGACTTGGTTAGATGAAATGGACATCGTGGTCGATATCAACGGTTGTGCTGAAAGGGATGTAGTGAAGTATGTATCCAAATCATTCAAGGGAGAGGCATTAGCATGGTGGAAGTCTCTCATTCAAGCAGCCGGAAAGATCCCACTCTACAATCTGACATGGGATCAGTTTGTTGCTCTTATTAAGGAAAACTACTGCCCTCAGCATGAGGTTAAAAAGATCGAATCTGATTTCTTATCGTTGGTTATGAGAAACCTAGATTGCCAAGCTTATCTTACAAGCTTCAACACGATGTCAAGATTGGTTCCTTACCTTGTGACACCAGAACCCAAAAGGATTGCTCGCTTCATTGGGGGTTTAGCCCCAGAGATTAAAGCCAGTGTTAAGGCTTCAAGACCTGCTACTTTTAGATCAGTAGCTGATCTATCTTTGCCTCTTACCTTAGATGCGGTCAGGTTGAGATCGCTAACGAATTCTGAAGAAGGTAAGAGAAAGCGTGAGGATGATAACTCACGTCGTTCAGACAAGAAACACAAGGGGAACCATGAGAACAAGAAGAGTTCATGGTTCAACAAAGGTAACCAACAGTCGGGTGAGAAACCCAGGTGTAAAGTTTGTCGGAAACATCACTTTGGGAAGTGTAGATTGGAATCGAACTCGCAGACACAATCAAGGACTTGCATGTGGGATATGAAGGTCCAAGGAACACAAAACCTTAGATTGCAAAAAGTTGAAGGATGCGACCTGCTACAACTGCAACGAGAAAGGACACATTAAGTCGAACTGCCCAAAATATGCCAAGAAACCAGAAGAAGGTAAAAAGACCAACGCTAGAGTCTTCAGAATGGATGCTAAGGAGGCAGTGCAGGATGATAACGTGATAACAGGCACCTTTCTTATAAATGATGTTTATGCGAGGGTATTGTTTGATTCAGGGGAGGATAAGTCATTTGTAGATAATAAATTTTGTAAGTTGCTGAATTTACCTGTTAAAACCCTAAGTGTGAAATATGAGGTGGAATTAGCTGATGGTACCTTAGAAACCGCCTCAACCGTGTTAGATGGATGTTTCATATCCATTAGGAACCACTCTTTTCCGTTATCCTTACTTCCTTTGAAGTAGGCTGGTTTCGATATAGTGATAGGCATGGATTGGTTGTCTCGCAACCAAGCCCAGCTCGTTTGTGCAAAGAAGCAAGTAGTTGTCAGAACTCCTCATGACGAGCCTCTGACAATTCAAGGAGATACTAAGTACGGGATGCCTGAGCAAGTGTCCATGCTCAAGGCATCAAGGTGTTTAACGAAGGGTTGTGTTATCTACATGGCGCAAGTAACTATTGATGAACCAAAGCCTAAGATCGAAGACATACCCATTATCTCTGAATATCCAGAAGTATTCCCTGAAGAACTACCTGGTTTACCCCCAGATAGGCAAGTGGAGTTCAGGATTGACATTATCCCTGGAGCAGCACCTGTCGCAAGAGCGCCTTATAGGTTGGCACCAATAGAGATGAAGGAATTGAGGACACAATTAGATGATTTGCTAGCCAAAGGATTTATTAGACCTAGCTCATCTCCTTAGGGAGCACCAATCCTGTTTGTGAAGAAAAAGGATGGGTCGATGCGTCTGTGCATCGATTATCGCGAACTTAACAAAGTTACTATCAAGAATCGGTATCCATTGCCCAGGATCGACGACTTGTTCGATCAACTTCAAGGAGCGAGTTACTTTTCCAAGATCGACTTGAGGTCAGGATATCATCAACTGAAGGTCAAGGATGAAGATGTACATAAGACTGCATTTAGGACTCGTTATGGTCATTACGAGTTCTTAGTGATGCCTTTTGGACTCACTAATGCACCAGCCGCATTCATGGACCTCATGAACTGTGTCTGCAAGCCCTACATGGATAAATTTGTCATCGTCTTCATCGATGATATTCTTATTTACTCAAAGAATCAAGCTGACCATGAGAAGCACCTCCATTGCATTCTGAAACTGCTTCATCGAGAAAAACTCTACGCTAAATTCTCTAAGTGTGAATTTTGGCTTCGTGAAGTCCAATTTCTTGGACATGTGGTTAGTGAACGTGGAATCCAGGTAGATCCCGCTAAGGTTGAAGCTGTCATGAATTGGCAAGAGCCGAAGACGCCCACAGAGATTCGCAGTTTCTTGGGATTGGCAGGGTATTACAGGCGTTTTATTGAAAATTTCTCAAGGATTGCTGCACCCCTAACTTCTTTGACTAGGAAGAATAGTAAGTTCGACTGGGGACTGAAGCAACAAGAATCCTTTGATATCCTTAAGCAGAAGCTAAGCAATGCACCTGTGTTGACATTGCCTGATGGAATAGAAGAGTTTGTGGTATATTATGATGCATCACACACCGGGATGGGATGTGTGCTTATGCAGAAAGGCAAAGTTATTGCCTATGCTTCACGTCAGTTAAAGTTGCATGAAAAGAATTACACCACCCATGACTTGGAGTTGGGTGCCGTTGTATTTGCACTAAAGCTATGGAGGCACTATTTATATGGTATCAAGTGTGTGATCTATTCTGATCACAAGAGCCTCCAGCATCTGTTTAACCAAAAGGATTTGAACATGAGGCAACGACGTTGGATGGAAACTTTGAATGATTATGATTGTGAGATAAGATACCATCCTGGAAAGGCGAATGTAGTCGCCGATGCCTTAAGTCGGAAGGAAAGAGTGAAGCCTATAAGAATCAATGCCAAGAGCATTGAGATAAAGAATAGTTTGAATGAAAGGCTGTTAGCTGCGCAGAAGGAAGCTATGCTGGAAGCTAACTATCCTGATGAAAAGCTAGGAGTAACTGAAGAACAGTTATCCTATAGCAAGGACGGAATTCTGAGGTTGAATGGACGAATATGGGTTCCAGTTTATGGAGGACTTCGAGATGTTATCCTCCAGGAAGCCCACAGTTCTAAATATTCCATTCATCCTGGAGCTGATAAGATGTACCAGGATCTGAAGGCAAATTTTTGGTGGATAGGCTTGAAGAAGTCTATAGCTACCTATGTAGGTAAATGTTTGACGTGTGCGCAAGTCAAAGCTGAACATCAGAAGCCGTCAGGTTTGCTAGAACAGCCTGAACTTCCCACATGGAAGTGGGAAATGGTGACAATGGATTTCATCACCAAGTTGCCAAAGACAAAGAAAGGAAATGATACTATATGGGTGATAGTAGATAGACTGACTAAGTCAGCACATTTCCTACCCATTAAGGAGACCTATAGCTCCGACATGTTAGCCCAATTGTACGTAGATAAGATTGTATCTCTGCATGGCGTACCAGTGTCTATTATCTCTGACAGAGATACTAGATACACATCACATTTTTGGAAAAGTTTCCAACAATCTTTGGGCACGCGCTAAAATTTAGTACGGCTTACCATCCTCAGACGGACGGGCAGAGCGAGCGTACAATCCAAACTTTGGAAGACATGCTTCGTGCATGTGTGATTGACTTAGGTGGTAGTTGGGATAACCACCTGCCATTAATCGAGTTCTCATATAACAATAGCTATCATACAAGCATTAAGGTTGCACCTTTCGAGGCCTTGTACGGTAGAAAGTGCAGAACGCCCATTTGTTAGGCAGAAGTTGGAGATGTCCAACTGACAGGACCTGAAATAGTCCTGGAGACGACAGATAAGATTGTGTAGATACGCGATCGTCTCAAAGCTGCCAGGGATAGGCAGAAGAGCTACGCGGACTTGAGGCGTAAACCTCTGAAGTTCGAAGTAGGTGACAAGGTACTACTTAAGGTATCACCCTGGAAAGGGGTACTACGATTTGGTAAGAAAGGCAAGCTAAGCCCGAGATACATAGGACCATTCGAGATCATCGAATGTGTCGGATCGGTTGCTTATAAGTTAAATTTACCTGAAGAGCTCAGTGGTATTCACAATGTATTCCACATCTGCAATCTAAAGAAATGTCTAGCTGATGAGTCACTAGTCATACCACATACGGATGTGCATATAGACGAGAGCTTGAAATTTGTGGAAAGACCTTTGTCGATTGAGGATCGACGGGTTAAGAAGCTTCGGAGGAAGCATGTACCTATCGTACAAGTAAAATGGGATGCCCGTAGAGGTCCCGAGTACACGTGGGAGGTAGAGTCCACAATGAAAGAAAAGTACCCTTATTTATTTCAGTAAATCTCGAGGTCGAGATTTCTTTTAAGGGGGTGAGGATGTACACCTCGAAAATTCATGTCCAATAAAATAAAGACACGTGTCATAGAAGGTAAACATGTTATGAACCAGGATCAAGTTGAAAGATGTATGCTAGGATTTAAAAGTGTCGACATGTTAATTTATACCTCTGAGCGACCTATTTATAAATCCCAAAACTTAACCTGTTTTATAACCATCTGATATACATTCAATCTGGTTAATACTAGTAATAATTGACTCAAATTGCAAAGATGGGATCCTATGAGAATGAATACGACAAACCTTCATTCATGACCCTTTCAAAAGAATCCAAGACAATTCTAAAACATGGCAAGGTGGTCATAACTGTTCAGGCATGATCAAGTGGTCCCATACCAATATTAAAAGCATAAGACTCGAAGACATAAAGGTTTCATGATCAAAGCCTAATAATTTACAATTTTTTGTCTTCTGCCCATCGGTTACGGACCGTATGGGCTTAGCCTTACGGTCCGCAAGGAAGTCATCTGGGCGACATAAACCAAGGTTGGTTACGGACCGCAAAGCCAAGATCTTACGGTCCGTAAGAGGTGCTTACGGACCGCAAGACTCTTAGTTTACGGTCCGTATACGATCACCAGCATCAGAAACACCCACAGGTGTCTGTCCAGCCCGTTTTACCGACTTACATTGCTAGTTTCCAATACCATGTGCTGCTCAAACTTGTTTTTAGGCTCTAGGGACACTTGTAATCGATCAGGGATCCCCTCATAGGCTTGTTTGTCATGATCATAATGAATCAAAAGCACTATATAAAGACTTCAATGTTGCAACTTTTGATCATTCATTCAAACCCAACTTCTGGAGCTTTTTGGGGTCCAAGATCAGTCCCTAAGCATCTCTAGTTATAATTAGGACGTCGGTAAGTATCCTTAACCTTCCTTAATCGTGTTTTACTTAGTTAATTAGCTCAAAGTCAAACCGTTGTAATTAAGGTTTGACTTAACGATTAATCACTAATGGTCCAGTGATTAGCCAAATTGAAAGTAGTTATAAGTTGGTAATTATGTGGGCATTAAACCCTTAAAAGGGCACCCTCTAAATTCCACTCTAACTAGGTCAAATGTCGGGTCAAACTTAATCCGAAAAAGTCAACAGAAACTTAATTTTTGAATTAACTCATAATTAGCAATGTAGAAGGCGTGTAACCTGTTTTACCACTCATATAACTTGGTAATCAATGCAAGAACATATCTAAGCATGTCTGACCCGACAATTTTCAGTTTAGGACCGATTCGGAACCGAAAGTCGCATAATTTGACCATTACTTTGACTTTCAGTTCTGACCCATATTAGCGTGATTTAGAAATGCCTTAGAGCTTCATTAGGACCAGGTTATATGATAGTATAACCCTCTGTGATTGGCTCGTTGATTGTCCGATTCATTTACACGTTTCCGTTAATCGCTTAATGTTGACCATAATGCCCATTTGACCTTAAAACGAGAATTTTGGAAATGTGAGAGGACAATAATCTTTGTTTCTGATTTATAAACATGTCTCTAAAATTTCACATCAGTTTGAGGTCTAGATTAGGAGTTATGCTCAATAGCGTAATTAGAAAGCTTTTCAGTTAATTAAACGGCGCAATTAGCATAAAGCCTATCTAAACCCAATTTTGACACCAAACCTTTTACCCACTGATGTAATATAATATTTTGGAATTTTTGAAGAATTTTAATTATTTTTAAACTGATCATAACATAGGGTTATTACCTTGATTCGGTAATTACCGATTATACCCTTTTCGTTATAAAATGAGTTTTACATAACATTTAGACACCAAACCTTTGGCTACTGATTTTATATGATAAATGAATTATTTTGAACTTTATTACCTAATCAGAAAACTCAGATTTCCTGTTATGACCCGGAAATCGCTTTAAACGACTTTTTACGCGTATTAGACGCATAGTATAGGTTAAAACCATTTTCTTCTTATAAGACTTATCCCAACTGATATAACTTATTAATCTAAGTAGTTTTAGTGATTCATTCAGACCTGAACCTCAGAATTGTATTTAATCTCTTTTATAATCGTTAAAATGACCAAAATACCCCTACGGGGCTTAATTTGAGATTAAACTCGTTTTGGGCATAATGGAATGTATCCTACTGATATCACAACATATTTAAGGCATATTAACTTAGGAAACCTGTATATGACTCTTACGGTTACCCGTTACGCTTCTTGCGCGTTCGGTTCGGTTTATGTAACTAGTTTGCATAAATTAGCCGAAACGGGTCAAACCTTATCATTTTTATCTCAAAATCCGGAATGTGTTTAGTTTTCCCATATTATACAAGTATCCAAGCTTGTCGAGTCTAAACCACATTCTATTCCGGTCTTCGCTTAATCGTGCGTTTGAACCGTATATCTTTCTTTAAAACTAACCGGTCTAAGTTTAAACTTAAGAAAGACCCGTTAGGAATCTAATAGGTTAATTAAAACCTTCGTTCCAGATTAGGAGCCAAGTAAAAGCTACGTGCACTTGCTGTTGTGATTTATACTTTGCTCAGGTAAATACTTTTAACTTATTTTCCCTATACGGGCTTGGGGTACGGTATCATAGTAATACCGCTTGGTCGGGTATGAAGTCGTACAATCAATTATGGATTAAAAAGATGCATAACCCGTTTTATTCTGTCTTGTTTGATGCAATGCCTTTGGGAGGTTAATGACCGTGTCCTGGTTATCCTCGGCTCATTCATTAGAAGTGGCCACGACTTAAGCACGGGGTGTAGGCATACACCTGACAGATGCGTATGTAAAAAGGTAGTCCACAAGAAGGGTATCTTCTTGTGGGTATTATACCAAGTGGTGTGTCTATTAATCTTGTTAAACCGGCTCTTCTAACCGGGTCCTAAATGGACGACAAACATGTAAAACTGTATACAAGTTTATTTTTAAATAATTATCCCAAGTTATTAAAGATTTTGTGCCATGAGCATTCAAACTAATTTTCTTAAACTCTTTTCAAAAATGAGTCAGTTAATTGTATTTATCAGTGTAAACTGACCTATTTTCCCAAAAAGGTTAAGTGCAGGTACTATACGAAATAGGCTGGCTACTCCAGGCATCAATAATCAAGTCTTGCCAGCTCTAGATGTTAAAGTATGTTGAACAATGATCTTATTTATATTTTGATCCGCCTGTGAATCTTTTACAGTCCGTTGTAATACTTTGATATTACTATTTATTCGGTTTGTGATGTGATTCATACCTTTTGCTTCCGCTGTGCATTTATAATTTGTGTTGTTTGACTATGATGATAACAACTACGTCACGATACTCCCCACCGGGCCCACCAGTAATACGTGGAAATATCGGGGTGTGACACGGGTAATGTCCGGTTGTTCGGTTGGTTACCGGTTCGTTACGGTACTAAACTATGCAGTTTAGTGTGCTTTATGTTACCTTTTGTGACAGTTTTGATTCCCGACACTTAGGAAAGTATTCAGGACCATTTAAGCATATTTCTACATGATATAAATGTGTTTAAATGCTGAATTTGCTGATTTTCTGCAGAATTCTGCAGTTTATGTGAGTTTTAGGCACTTTCCTGCACTTAAACTATCACTAGGAAGGCACTTTTGTGATCCTTACTTTCCTACACACTATACTAGTGTAATACTTGGTTTCTGGCTCATTCTGTGTCTCAATACAATGTCTGTCTATCTACTGAACTATGTCAGCATTTTTCTGATTTGTCTGATAACTGTGCTGCCGGAGTTTTGTGCATCATTCGAATCAACAAAGTTTGTATGCAGTAATGGTATGTCATTTGCAATATATGATGCACATGTATGTATATGGTACTAATCAGAAAGCAATTCAAGTAATTAATTGCAATTTAGCACAGTCATTAAGCACTAATCATTATTTAATAATTGTACTTGATGCATGCAAATTTGACAGTTGTCACACTTGTATACTCGCCAACATTATTGTTGATTTTATTTTAACAAATGTTGCAGGTTGATAGTCGTAGTGAATCAAGAATCAAGCTAGAGTGCCTTTAGATACACACCTTAGAAAAACAATATTTCGTAAAATGTCTGGATTTTGTGATGTTTGACACAATTTTGACAATGTTTTGGGTTGTATGACAATTTAGTTATCATTATGAAATTTTGATTAATCTATATTGAAACACTTAGCGTTATGATGCTTTGAGCGATTTGTTCGTCCCGCCCCGATGTTTCCGCCACCCGTTGGGGTGTGACCGTGATATACCGCCCCATTACACATACTCTTAAATTAAAAAGGGCAAATTGGATTTAAATAATCCAAACTTTCTCAATTTGGCCGATAATAATCCCAACTCAGTTATTGGCCGATAATAATTCGAACTGATCCACTTTTGGCCGATAATAGTCTGCGTTAAATATAGCTTAACGAAGTTAAGTTTTTCTTTTCGGAATTACAAACTGATGTTTTATGGCTTTTGATTAGAACGAGGGGATACGAGTTGATTGATGTAAAATTTACCTCGGAATACTTCCCCAAACGACGAAAATGGTGCTTCAATTCGAGTGTTTAAACTTCCAATTAACAAAAGTCAAGCCGTTTGAAGCATCGTTTTAAGGTAAGTTTTACATAAATCGACTCGTATCCTCGTTCTGATCAAAATCCATAAAACATCAGTTTGTAATTCAGAAAAAAAAAAAAAAAAAAAAACTTAACTCCGTTAAGCTATTTTTAACGGCGCACTATTATCGGCCAATAACTGAGTCATGATCGTTATCGGCCAAATTGAGAAAGTTGGAATTATTTAAATTCAATTTGCCATTAAAAAAATTAATATTTCAAAAGCATATAAAAAAAAATAAATGGCCAAAGATATTGTAAATTTTACTTGAACTATATTCAAAAGAGAGAAAAAGGACAGATTACTTTAACTTTTAGTAACACTAATACATATTATAAAATATAATTAGAGAAAAGGTTATAAGAACTTAAAGATATCAAGGATATTGTAATTTTACTTGAACAACAAAGCGTACATATCCATGAATCCACACACAAAATAACACATCGTTTGAGTTCATACAAATACAACACTCACAAACACTAAAAATCCTTTATTAAAATTCTCGAACACAACACAACACTTAACAATATTATTAACCAAATCTAACACACACCGTTTCTTTTCTTCTTATTAGCTACAAACTTCTTCCAATCATCTGCAATCTTCCTTTGGACTTCAAGGTCGGTTTTATTCTCTATTCCCTTCTCTTCACATAACTCTGTCTTAGCAGTCACCTTCGCCGGCAACGTGTCGAGCTCATTAAGCACCTTCACGATGTCGTTCACGAGCCGGTCTGCCAATGTCCTTGAAAAGTCTTCCCTTATCACCACTCTCAAAACCGTAATATGTTGTGCATCAGGTGGCATTGTGTAAGCTGGCACAATCCACCCGAACCGCCTCAACATGTCTGATATCTCAAACTCGTTGTGCACACTGTTATCTTTTAACGAGAAGGCTACAAGTGGGACGCCGTTGTCTTTAAACCGTCCGGTTTTCTCCAAACCTTCCTTTAGAACAGTTGCATTTTCTTGACAGTTTTCCATTATGCTCTTGTATCCCTAATAATAATAGCAAATAGTCATTTTTTTTTATAAAAACTAACTGAAAAACTAACAACTCACAGTGGCGGATCCAGAAACCCCTCAGTTTGGGAAAAAAGTAGTGGAAACCTTGGATGATTTGAGAAAAATTAGTGAGAATCTACTTAAAGTAACCCCCCGGAAAAATTTTCTGGATCCGCCACTGACACCCAGATGGTGAAAACGGCGAAACGTGTGACAAACGTTGAACCTAAAGGAGATTTAGTGTAATTTTTCAAATCTAAGTACAAATTAAACTTGTGATGAAGTATATGCTTAAAGAAGGTACTTTTATAAATATTAATTGTACTAATGTGAACCTTAGTTGTAGAAATTTTGTGTTTGTAAATATTGATGTGATGATGGATAAATTTTTGTAAATATAAAAAAAAAAAACAATTTTATTTTTCAAAATTCTGCAAAAATTCGGAAATCTAGTAGCAAAATCTTTTGTAAAACCGTAGCAAAAATTCAGTTGCAAAACTGTTGCTAATAGTGACACTCTTTTCCGTTGCTAATTTGTCACAAAAGTCATTTTTCTAGCGATGACGTATTTGCAACTGTTTTAACCGTAGCAAACAGTCGATTCTGGAGTAGTGCAGATGTTAAATTAAATCAAAGACTAATCTAAGGATGAAAACTAACCTCGAAACCCAAGCGAATGAGCTGATAGTATTGAGCAATTATTTGACTAGAACCTAGAAAACAATCAACAAAACTTGATGAATGATACGTTGTGTATTCTAGCTTCCGTTCTACTACGAAATACAAAAATGTTGGTGCAAAATTTTGATTAATTTATAAGGGGCGGAACCAAAACCAAAGGGGTCAAGAGGGTCCGTCGACCACCGACCATCTGAATTTGCTGGATTTTTAAATATAAAATCTGAGTTTTTCTTTAACAAAAAAAAATGAGTAGGACCCTCTAACTGTAACCGGTAGAGTAAACCTTATGATGACCCCTCCCGATTGAAAGGTTGTGGTTGCGCCATTTATTTATTAGTTTACCTTTGGAGAAGTTGAGAGTGAAAGTTGGTTGATCAGCACCAAGATAGTTGATGTGAAAGATGAGTTCATCAGGCAAGTCATCTTTGTTCCTCCAAATCACCCACCCAATTCCGGCGTAAACAAGCCCATATTTGTGACCACTAACATTTATACTCTTAACCAAAGGCAACCGGAAATCCCATTCAAGTTCCGGGTAAATAAATGGTGCAATAAAACCTCCACTTGCTGCGTCCACATGAATAGGTGTATCCCATCTATAACCCATGTATATCATATACAAATATTAGACTCGTATATATAGATGCTCAACGCATAACCAATTTTAAGTAAATAAAATGTATAAATACTTAGGGTACAAGGAGTGGTTAAACACTTGAGAGTGGTAAACTTTTAAAATCAACCAATGAGAGTGTGTCATGTCTTTCAACCTTAAGAGTTTAAACTATGCTCAAAAATGTTGGTGGTTAGACACTTGGATTAGGTAAACTATTACTTAAAAAAAAACATAAAAAAGCTAACAATTCATCTCTCAAAACCCACTCCGGACAAAACCCCGCATCGGTAAGCCTTTACCGCCTATCCATGTTCACCGATCGGCAAAACCCACCGGCGACGGTGTTACCGCACGGTAAACCGCTTTGCCGAGTGGGTTTGCCGCCCACTCCGGACACCCTTATGCATGTTGCTTAAATTTTGATAGATAAGACGGAACTGCCTATCTTATGGTCCACCATTATATCAACAAGCACTACCTACCTACATGTGTCTATGCCTTTCTTCTAATTCTTTGCTTAAAATTTGATTATGAATTGAACCTGTGTCTCTTTATATGTACACGCACATTCAATACATAAACAAATTTTAAGTAAAGACGATACATACACATATATGAGCGTTTAATTTTAGTCTTTTAGAACCAATAATATATTAAGGCCCACATAATGCATTTATAGTTATTGTCTATGTAGTTAATGCGGTAAAATATCGGATATCGGTCAAGGATCGATATTTGAAATATAGGTTATCTCGGTGAGATATCGGTGGGATATTGGTAATTTTAATATAATGCAGAATTTATATATATATAGCAATTTAACACCAATAATTCAGTGATGTATCAGTGATTTATCGATTATATCAGTCAAATATCGGTGATATCGGTCAAATATCGGTGATGTATCGGTTATATCGGTCAATATCGCCGATAATATCGGTACCGATATTTTGACCGATATTTGACGTCGATATTTTACTAAGTGACCGATATGACAGATATAACCAATATATCACCGATATTAACTGCATAGGTTATTGTTTTGAATATGATTTACAAAGAGGTTATGTAACCGCCTATAAATCTCTCTCCCACTACTCCTGATTATCTTGTATTATGCAGTTCTCAACTTATTATTTAAAACGACACGAGCATGCCCCTATATGTGTGTCTACACACTTGTGGGAGTGTTCAATACCAAACCAACTTTAAGTAAAGAACCGTAAAGACCATATATGCATGACAACCACATATGGTGGAGAGAGAAAGAGGCAACTAGAAAACTATGTATCATACTTAAAGCAATATATATAAATTATTTATTTAAAATTAGTTCTGTATCGAACGCTAAATAACGTTAGATTTTGATACGTACCCAGTCTTGGCATTTTTCTCAATCAAGAGGTCATTTAAACGCTTAACATCTTCAAATTCACCATTGAGGGTGGAACCCAAGATAGCAGCCACACAAATAGTGTTTTCATCAACCATCTCCACAGCTTTCTCAGGATCCATCACGTAGTAACCTTCCCTCAACTTCACTTCCTTCAACTCCACTTCAAAATACCGAGCAAATTTCTCCCAACAAACCTATACATATTAAATAAGACAAAAGGTCTAATATAAATACCCTTTATCATACAAAACGTCTGAATAGAGTGAAAAGGTAAAAAAACACGGTGGTATTTTCGTAATTATTTACTCATAGAATAATTATCAAAATTACCCTATAAATGATCTTGTAGGGTAATTTTGATCTTGTAGGGTAATTTTGTAAAATAATCTTGTAAGATATTTTTGATATTGTAGGGTAATTTTGAAGATTATCATAATGACTCTACAAATGATCTTTTAGAGTAATTTTGAATTGTATGCTGTTAATTGATAAATTTGCAGAGTAATTTTGATACATTTAGAGTAATTTTGATAATAACCCTACAAGATTATTTTTAGAGTAATTTTGATAATTACCCTACGATCAAATAGTTACAGAAATGTCACCGCGTTTTTTTGCATTTTCATGCCTTTCATACATTTTGTACGATAAGGCACTTTGTACCTGAACTTAACTCAAAAACTCAAGTAATTAAATACAATTAAAATTATAATAATATTGTTACTACCTGAACGTTGGCCCCGGTTACAATGTTAGGTTTGTCCCAAGGTTTGCCAAGAGCTTTCATTTTGTTTTGCCATTTTCTTTTGAAAGCCAGTCCTGCCAACATGATGGCTTCGGATGAGCCCACGGTCCCAACCCCGACAGCGGTCTCGGCCTCCCCAAGCGGTGCGTTGAAAAGATGAGCTATCATGTTAACGCAACGGTTCTGCATTTGGTACAACAAATAATTATTCACAAAGATGATTTCAATACAAGTTAATGGTAAAATATATATTTAGTTGTTATAGTATTGTTTCCAGTTTAGCTGTATATAACAATACAGAACATTTGGTATTTGGTACCGGCATCGAATCAATACCGTTTTTTTTTTTTTTTTTTTTGTATCGATTCGTTACCCACTTTTTGGCTTTCGGTACCGGTATTTTTGGTTCGATACTAGTATTTTACTGAATTTTACATACAAGTACCGGTACAATACCGAACATTTTCGGTACTGGTACCCATGTTTGGCGATTTCGGTACCGATATTTTTGGTATTGGTACCTGGCTCATCCCTACATTGTATTCTTTATCTTTATCCATATAATTTAACTAATTAAAATCATATTTCCATAGATTTTTGTCTTGTTTTTTTAAAACACTCTCACACTCCATTCCTTGTACATAAAAATATATGGTTTTCTTTAGTTTTCCTTAAATATAAGAATTATTTTATATTTCCTTAAAAATCATGGATAATATGGGTTGAATAAGTATAAATAATGAGATGTGAATGCCTGAGTGGTGGTTTTTATGATTGATTAATAAATAATTAATATTCTATTTATAGAAGTGATCGCCTAGATAAGTACCAAATTGATATAGTATGATATAGTCACCTTTTTCTGTTGAGAAAACATGACTTTTATTGTCTTTTATTATACTAATTTAATTATGATTTTAAAATTGTTTGACAGTGGAAGACAAGATTAGTAGAAAAGGACTAAAGGAGACATGATAACAATAAAAATTGTTTGACAAGTTGAAAGACAATATAAGTAGAAAAAGGACAAGGACACATGTAGCACCACTGTGGGAGTATTATTAGGCGTGAAATTGAGCTAAAACGTCCCAAAAACGCTTAGAGCACCGCCCCCTGTGACGTTTTCTTTTGAAATTTGGGTTGGGTGTTTCCCTTAAAACACCGGTTTGTTTGAATTGTTTGAGATGTTACCGTTGTATGGTAACGGTAAAATAAAAAAAATATAATTTTCAATTTTTTAAATTACATTTATCTACCTATTTAAACCCCACCTCAACCCATTTTTTATACACTCTCCACCTCTTCTTATAAACTCTATACTTTTTCTTTATAAAAAATATACCATGCAAATACACTCTTCCCCTCTACTTATAAACTCTCTATACATTTTCTTTATAAAAATAATACCATGCAACCATTTTGCCCCCTTTTGGTGTTCCGTCTCGCCCAAGCAACCAAATTCGTATTGCCCACACCACCCAACCGGGCGATATGAGACATATGGTTCCCAAGAAGAAGCAGAGCCCGAGATCGAGACGGTGCCGGAGACACAAGTCGAGCGCGAACCCGAAGCACCTCAACGTGGAAAACAATCACATAAAAAAGAGGTTACCGCTCCTCGTATGAAAAAACACTACCGACCTTGGTAAAGACGAGGAGAGAGACATCGAGTATTTGTCTAAACCGATCGATCACCTTCAAGGAGACGCCTTGATCCTAACACAAATGCGTAGGCAACAAATCCGCGACAAATACGGACTTTAGAGCTTTATTTTTAGTATTTTTTTTACCATTCGTATGTTTTCTTGGTATTTTTCGCATGTCTTGTCTTTATTATTTAGTATTTTAATTACTTTTAATGTATTTTTTTTACTTAATGAAATATCATTTGTTTTAATTTTTCTAAAAAAAAAGAAAAAAAATTAAAAATAAATAATGAGGTAATAATTGAATGAGGAATTATACCAATACACTATTTTTAAATTCTCACATCCATAAGACCACCCGTAGTGGGGCGGTATTTTAAAAAAAAAATTGAAAAAAACGCCCCAAAATGCCCCCACCCCCATTACAGCCAGCGTTATCTGGCGTTATATTTGAAAATAATGCATACGGGCGTTTTTAAAAAAAACGCTGAAGTGTTTGCATGTGACCAATGGGAGACCAATGGGATTGTGCCAAGTAAGTTTGACTAACTGACATAGTTTAGTTTCTTTTTTTTTTTTTAATCCTTTTCTCTATAAAAAATAATAATTATTTATTGATTGCTTGGGCGTTATTGGAATAATGCCCCACTACGCCACTTTTGGAATAATGCCCCATGCTGACTAGGATGACACGTGTCGAATAATGCCCCATGGTGGGGGCATTATTTTGTTTCACCACTACACATGTTCTAATGCCCCCAAAGGCCATATGTTGTTTCATACCCTTAGGAGTTGCATTATAATAATACCCGTCTAACTATTAAAATACTATGGTTTCATATCTGCCTAAAAGTTAGCCATATATTAAATTATTGTATTTTTAATAAGTGATTAAATTATATCCTTTAACATGGAATTGTTAATTACAAGTGTTGTTTTCGAAGGGTGATGCGTTGAACCGACATAAGTACAAACATGATACAAGTTCGAAAATTGTCACAAAGAAATGAATCCGAACAAGACAAAAGACAAATGTATTTGTGGTTCACACGAATATGTTTAATCCGAAAAAGAAAGTTTTTTTTTTATGTTCTGAATAGACAAATATATGTTTAATCCGAAAAAGAAAGTTTTTTGTTTTTCTGATTAGACAAATAAAACTTACAAATCGCAACAATAGATACGAATGTGAATAAAACAATTACGTTTAAAATAGAATACACGATGCTCGTTTTGCTTGTCTTTCTAAATTCTATGGTTGTAAAAATCATGACTGGTTTTTGATTAGTCGTCAATTAATCACTAATCAGAGTTTCACCTATAATGGCCGATTAATCCCTAGGCGGTCAATGGCGGGTCTATTATAGCCAAATTTTGGCCAGATGTCGGCCAAATTTGCCCAAACCTTATAAATTCTTTCCAGTTACTTAAAAAATGAGTCAATGAGAGGTTAAAACATGTCTACTTCAGAAAACTACATATAAAATTGTGTGTGTATATATATAACTAAAAATTACATATAAAAATCTCGACGCGATTAATTCCAACTAATCCCTATTAATAGCCAGTCGGTACCCGACCGCCCAATTAGCGCCTAGCGATTCTTAAAACACTACTAAATTCTAAATTCTGACATAAAAGACTCTTAGTTTAAGTTATAACATAAAACAAGTAATTAAAATTATTAGAGTAAACTGCCAAAATGGTCCTTGAGGTTTGGTCACTTTAGTCCAAAACTCAAACTTTTGATTTTAAGTCCCTGTGGTTTCAATTTTATTGTCATTTTCATCCAAAATCAAAATTTAGTAAGATTTTTCAGTTAAAATCGAGTTTTTTTTGTTTTTTTTTTTTTGTTTTTTTTTTTTTTTTTTTTTTGTGTTTTTCTACCCTTTTAATGAAGGGAAAAATGATCTTTTAACGTTTTATTATAACAAACTAAAAAAATCTGACAATTTTGCCCTTCATTGAAAGAGAAGAAAAAGACAAAAAAACTGGATGTTAACTGAAAAATCTGACCAGATTTTGATTTTGGATGAAAATGACAACAAAATTGAAACCATAGGGACTCGGATTCAAAAGGTTTGAGTTTTGAACTAAAGTGTTAAAAGTGAACAAAACTAAGGGACCATTTTGGCAGTTCACTCAAAATATTATAAGAATAAATGGGTTAACTTGTACTTGACCTATTTAAATAAACATCATCATCATACTCGGTAAATCCCACCGATAGCAAAGCAAAGGTAGGGTCTGAGGAGGGTAAGATGTAGACAACCTTACCTCTACCCCGTAGGAATAGAGAGGCTGCTTCCAGTGAGACCCCCAGCTCGATAGTAGTTTTGCATAAGCCTTGTACATAAGCTTTGGACATATTTAAATAAACATATTCAACCTAAAATTTAGCTGGAAAATTTTAAAGTAACACCTGTAAATTTAATTTCAAGTTCATGTTAACACCACTCCTCTCAACCATAAGAGCATACTTTTGTATTATAGTGCTGTGTTGATGTATTAACTTAACTAGCATATTGTGTTAAACTGTTTTTTTATTCTTATTACTCACTGATATTGTACAATAAAATAAATTTCATATATCATATTTGTGATACCCTCTTATTTAAAAAGGTTAGACAAATTAAGTAACTTTGTATTTTTTAAATCAATTATCTTTAGAATAAAGGGTAAAAGATGAGAAAGACTTGGAATGAAAATGCTTTTAAAAGATTCATTATTTTTATAATATTTAAAGATAGAGAATATTATTGAGTGGTAATTATTAGAAAAAACAAATCAAATCAAATGTTCTATGCAGTGGCAGTATGTCAACCACACATTTGATTTGGACTCTTTTGTAACAGATGGTAATGATTTAGTTTAATATGACTAAAGTTTGAAAGGACATAATAAAATTTTACTTTAATATTTTGAAATATTAAATTAATGTGGAAAAAATAAAATGGCCGGTTTTAATTGGCCGTAACGATATCAATGAATCAATCCTTGTGTTTCGCGAAGCATGGCCGGTTCTAAATCAAACGCTTAACTAGGAAAAAGAATATTATTTAATGTATGATTTTATATTTTAAGTATTAAACAATTAAACAATAAGAAACGTTTAAAAAATACATAAATCAGATTTATTTCTTTCTTACTTATCGTTATGTTAATAACCATGATTTCATATAGGGGGTGTTAAATAATTTCCAATATTTTTAACAATAATAATAGGATATGTAAAAGAATCACTAGATCAATGCCCATCGTGCCAACCCACACTGAGGGCCCACTATGCGATAGATACCCAATCGCAATCCCATAAGTGGTACCATGGGGATGTAAAATCTAAAAAGATGATCTTATCAACTAATTTGTTGTCCAAAGACAATAACGTGTCGAAGCTTGACATTTCCGATCGAGTGGTCGAAAACATATATACCCAAATATTTCTATAAAACCAGAGGTCGAAAACGTATATACCCAAAAACGTTATGATCTTATGTCGTAACCAACAAACAAAGTTATCACAAAAACCCCGATCTTAAAGAAAATAGTCTTTTACTTTAGCTAAAGAGTACTCACTTTCCTATTTTTCTTTTCTAAACGCAATTCTGTCTGTACTAAATCAGTCACATCATCTCTTTATTGCGCGAGCAGCATACAAATAATAAGTTGAGCCTAACGTAACAAATGAAAGCATATATATACCTGGAGTTCAGTGGTGACCGGATACTCATCCATATCAACGTAATTCTTATTAATCGAAGACATGATCAGCTTATCGCATTCAGGTTCCATCCACGTTGTCACGAACGAAGCTAGATTCAGCCTCGGATTTCCGTCCAACATCAACTCATCATTTATGATCTGGAACGCAGCTTCCTTAGGGATCGAGTCCTCCGCCATCTTAAACCTGCAAACACAAAAATTTAAATTAAATTCCACGTAGAAAGTTTGTCGGAAAAAGTGTAGATCTTGTTAATCGGACTTTGGGAGACTAGTGCGGACGTATCGAGAAGCGAAGGTTGAGGATACAGAGGCATCGTTGTCCGTTATCATCCGCGATAGCACCATGCTTGCTGGTTTAGTGTGTGTAGTTTGTGGTGTTGTTGTGTGTGTTTTGAGTGAGAAGAGAGGATGGATCATGTGGGAAGAAGAAAATGAGGACAAGCAATTATAAAACCATTCAAAAAAAAAAAAAAAGATTAAAAAGTCATGGCTTGCGGGAAGACAAAGAAATATACTCTTGGGACCAAAATACGGAATTCGAATAATTGATTTTAAGTTGAGAAATATATCATGCCGTTCAAAAAAAAAATAAAAAAAAAATGATAGAGACGTATGCCTCTTAAAACGAAAGTCTCAGGTTCAAACCTAAACAAAGAAGAATAATTAAGAATTATTGGTTTATAGGAGTAACATTTGTCGTTCAAAAAACAAAGTTGAGAAATATAACAAACTTATATTTATTAAACTTTTAATTGTAATAGTTACCCGTCCGGTTTACAGGTTAACCCGTTTAATTTATAAAAATAAAAATTGGGTGGCTTTTGTGAATGTACATATAGTTGTGGATTTTAGGTTAAAGTAAAGTTTTCTTTAATATATGACGGCGGGTTTTATTGTCATTTAGGGTGGTTAATGACATGTGATTAGGCAGAATTGTCTAATTCGAAGCCAAAAGAAGAACGAATAGTCATACTTAGGGCGCCAATCTCTTTATTAAGTTTAAATCCATCAACCGAGAGAAGTACCAATAAGTTTGGGTTTGGGCCACATTTAACCTCGACCATTCGACTAGCATCAACGAGCTCACAAGATTTGTTTTTGATCCCCATTTTGCTTTTTTTATCTATACTATATTATAATATATGAGGGAGGGGTATTTTAAGATACCCACAAAATAAGAACTTTTCTCCACTTTATTTATAAAAATACCTCTAAAATAAGGGTAGTTTAGTCTTTTAAACACTATTTGTTTTTTAGCCCCTAAACTTATTACAATTAAATCCCTAAGGTTTTAACAAAATTATAGATAATTAGTTACAATTCACCAATCCACAACAAACTTATAATTTTTTTACGTATTCTTGACATATCTTATAAACTATACTATGTAAAAAAAAAAATCCAAAGATAGCATGATGAGCTACACATTTTTGTCAACGTTTCGGTAGTTGTCTTGTTCAATATCGACGCACGGGTTAAAAGGTACAAGTCGATAATGCTTTAATGTACAAATAATTAACACTTGTGTTCTAATGCGTCTAATCTACAAAGATGAGCTCCACCTATGCAAACAAAAACAAAAATAATTAAAAGTACCGTAACATAAAATGAAGATATTATGTGTCACATTTTATTTTATTAAAACTGCCTAATATCTGTACTTAGATATATCTTATAAAAACTTAAAACTAACTACAACAAACTTCCTAAATAAAGGGGTGTCAAATCTAAAATTAAACTATAATGCACTTCTATAGTTACTACTATAAATACATAACAGGACACCCCTATATCTGTTGCTAAACAAAGTTAAAAAATGGATCCAGTTCTGAATTCAATTGTTGCGAAAAACCAACCATGCGAGATTCAAAATTCTAAGGTCAGTTCTGTTATATCGCAGCAGTGAATAATTGTTTTCTTTTATTTACTTTTATATGCTATGCAGTTAATATCAGTGATATATCGGTTATATCGGTCATATTGGTCTCTTAGTAAAATATCGGTGTCAAATATCGATCAAAATATCGGTACCGATATTATCGGTGATATTGACCGATATATCACCGATATTTGACCGATATAGCCGATATATCACCGATATTTGACCGATATAACCGATATATCACTGGTATATCACTGAATTATTGGTGTTAAATTGCTATATATATAAATTCTGCGTTATATTCAAATTACCGATATCTCACCGAGATAACCTATATTTCAAATATCGGTGATCCGATATTTTACCGCAATAACTGCATAGTTTATATGAATGTTAACTTATTTGATTTTTTAGATTCAGTTGCATGATGAACATGCCAATTTAAATAACCCATTTGTCGAACAAGCTTCTAAGGTATTGATTTTGCCGGTTTTTAAGTATTATTTTTGCGTACATCTTTCATATTAACATGTTCGTTATGTTATTATATGTGTGTTTTATTACAGGATAATGGTGATAAAAGTGTTGATATTATTTCTTATGGTGCAATGTTTAGTCCATACAAGTCTAATCTTTAATGTGAATTTACTGAAGAGATAATTTTAAGGTTTATTTTTTTTTTTTAACTTTTGTATTCAATTTTTGTCCTTTTTAAGGATCGAAAGTTTGAGACTCAAAGGAAGAGATCCAAGAGACTCTCTGAATGGAAATGAAGTGAGGTTATTAATTTAGACGATTCTGAGGACAATAACAAAAAAGAGAAATTATAAGATACTGCCGATTCAAGCACAAACCAGAAAACCCGACTAAAAATACCTCGAGTGTCAATTCAGAAGCGAAACATATTTCATGCAGTCTAATATGAAATCTATCAAGTGTTTTTATGTTTTTTTTCATTTTCAGCTTTTATGTTTGATCTAGACGTATGAATAAATATATTTTATATTTGAACTTTATTTTTGGTGTTAATATAATGCAGTTATTGACCATATTAATAAAGTTCAAAATAAGTTAGTATCCTAAATTTACAAGTCAACTAAACTTATATAAGTTAATATCCTAAAGTTACAATAAATAGATATTACAGTTAGATATAGTCAAGCTGAAACTATAAAATATTACAGTTATTCTGGGATATTAATCTAATAATTTGTATTTCTTAATTAAAAAATAATAAAGTAATAAACTTTAAAGCTAAACAAAAAAACTGAACTTACTATGATATAAAGTTAATAAAGATATAAACTCTTAACATCCTATTTTTTACAAAACTGTTTTTAAAATGTTATAATAATATGATTTATATATATATATATATATATATATATATATAAACGAAATTTAACAATTAAAGTTAAATGTGTAAAACATACTTACGAGTCAACTACTATTTTTTATTTTTATAAAAACAAAAATTTTAAACTTAAAGTTTATTAGATGAGTACCATGTGGATATTTAAAAAAAATATGAACTTTAAAGAATAAAATTATAAACTTTATCATTTAACCAACAAAATAAACTTACTTTACAACTATAACAACTTATCATTTATTTTTTGTCATTTGATTATCATCCTTTTTTTTAAACGAAACTTTACATGTGTAAAACAATTTTTTACTTTATTTATAAACAAAACATTTTGTTTTTATAAAAAAAGAATTCTTTTATAAACATTTTTTGCAACAAGTAATATAAACTAATACTTCAGAAATTTACAATCTTTACTAGATAAATACTAAATTGTGTTGTAAATTTTTAGGAATTATAAGTTCAACTATATTGTTCTAGATAATATTAGTCAGTTTCAAAAGAAATATTTACCAACTTAACTAGATACATAGTAGACTGTGTTGCATACTTTTAGGGATTATAAGTTAAAAGTAGACTCATATAGATAAGATTAGTTAGAAACTAAAAATCTGAACTTAGTATGATATAAAGTTAATAAAGATATAAACTCTTAACATCTTTTTTTTATAAAAATAGTTCTTGAAATTTTATAAAAATATAAATTTTTTATATCTGTAAAAAACCAAAATTTATTGGATGAGCCAAATACTATTTTTTTTTTTTTATAAAAACGAAAATTTTAAACTTAAAGTTTATTGGATGAGTACTATGTGGAGATTTAAAAAAAGTTATGAGCTTTAAAGAATAAAATTATACTTTATAATGTAATCAACAAAATAAACATACTTTACAATTATAACAATTTATCTTTTATTTTTTGTCTTTTGATTATTAATTTTTATAAAAAAAACAATATTTTTTGTCTTTTGATTATTACTTTTTATAAAAAATAAAACTTTACATATGTGTAACACTAATGACATATATCCACCACAATAATGTTACCATAAATATTATACGAATAAAAAAACTACCAGAAACGACTGCCGCAATCCAAAGTGTCCCCCCACCGCATCGCGCGGGCACCCTACTAGTAACCTTATCATACATCTGTTTGCTCCAATTTTGACATTTAGATTAGGCTATGAGGTGTGGATGGAGCCCCCTTGGGCTTTATCATGCCAACTAGGATTCACGTCATCGACATGTCAGCATGGGGGCTTTATCATGCCCCCCTTTAATTTGGAGGGTGTGGATGGAGCCCCGTGTCATGATTAACTAATTATTTATTTAAACATTTATTTTTTAAATTAAATGACAATTTTAATAACTACAAAATTAAAAATAAAAACATAATTTCATTAAAAAAAACACTACAAAGTCATTAAAAAAAACATAACATATTAGAAAAAAAAAAGACAACATACTTAAAAAAACTACATATACTTGGCCCGAATTTGTGCCTTACAATCCTCCAAAATGACTCGGTCCTCCTCTGGTAGATGTGACACATCCCTTGCGAGAAAGTCCATGTGTCTTTGGATTTGTTTCTCCATTCTCATTTCATGGTTTTTTTCCCTAATGGATATTATTTGCTTGAGATCTGCATGGAACTCGCTAGTCTTTGACAGCCCATCTGATTTATTAGACTTTCAACGTGCCTTGGCTTTACTTTTATCCCTACTAGTTGGACGAGGCAGCTCTTGTGGTTCTTCAAACTCGTCAGCATCCTCGTTTAGATTAATTACTGTACGAGCATTGGACCCAGATGGTTCGGTGGTGGATGTCGATTTGGACCGTTTGGATCTAGGGCGGGTTGGGTCGAACGGTGGCACAAGATGCCACTTTGGAGATTTGCGAAGAAGCTTCCATGTGGTTACCAACGTAAACATATGCCCATGATGCATTCTATACTCGTTGTGGGCTTCTGTCAAGACATCGACGTCGCTCACACCACTTCTTCTTCGAGTGTTATTGACGAGGTTTGTCACACCCCCAAAATCCACCCTTCGGAGTATCATCGCTTGGAGGCGTGACATGACCAGGATCGAGCCACCAATCATATTGAATGACGTAATTAAGTAAATAAAACCAACCACAATACAATTGGTGACCAAAAGCTAGTTAACCAAGTTCAAATTAAACAGCGGAAGCATTAAAGATAAAACCCAAAACATAAGTTTAAAAGTTTGACATGGAACTCAACAGTCCATGTCCCACAACAAGCTCTTCCTCGTGCAAGCTCCATAAGCATCTAACGACCTATAAGGCATGTAACAACGAGTCAACAATAAAGTTGAGCGAGTTCACAGTTGGGTGTTTGTTTAAGTTGTTTTCGAAAACATGGTTTGTCTTTAGCTGGCTTACTGGCCGTGGGGGTTACCCCATAGTTGAAAATATGATTAACCAATTCCTTCTTTCCCAAACCATGACCCGTGGGGGCTTCCCCATATGAACCACTAGACCGTTACCATATCGACAACTGACGAACAATAATTGTGCCCTACGTCAATGTCTATCATCATTGATAGTTTGCCATAGTCCATTAGTAAACGCCCGTCCAAATGGCACGGTGTGAGGTTTGTTAAACCTAATAGCGCTATTAACTAATGACCCGCTCACCATTGGCCTCGGCGATTAAGTCGATATAAAATGAGGGACTTAGGTGATAGAGTTTCGGCTAGTAGTTTAAGGTTGTTGTCCTACCCAAGGAGGACGAACGTACGTATTCTACCCAAGGAGAATACGCAGGATTTATATTGGCATCCTACCTATGGAGGATAGCGGTACATATCCTACCCAAGGAGGATATGTAGGTTCCATTTTAGTTTCTTAACCCATTCCCAAACCACCGGGAATCCCATGCCTTGTAGAAAGTGTGAACCCACCGTTGGTTGCTCGGTTAGACTCTCAAAAATAGCTAACAGTCAAGGTCGGTCAATCACGTCCTAGTATGATTACCACTTAGTTTATTAGTGACTTCAAATAAGCATGAAGTTCCTACACGCATCTATCACATAACATGCATCACTTTAACGGTTCATGCCCATATAAACTTCCCATCTATTCCCGTTCATAAGCAAACATACGACATTGCACATAACACTTTTATTGACATATAACATGTTAGATCATTCTCAGATAACCTACCCGACATTTAAGCACGCAAATTACTACTTATGTCATTTCAGCTTTTACATTCAAAACTGGGCTGTTTCGGGAATTTTAATAAAATAGTTAACCTGCTCCAAAAATTCCCAACTTTTTACAGAAGGTCTTAAACGGTCCAAATATTATTGTGTAAAAATATCGGGATCCAATTCATCACCAATATTTTATAAAAAATCATTTTCTGGACTGCAATCAGATTCATCACTTTCTGACTGCAGTCCATGGAATAATTCATTTAAAATTCGTCGTAAGTCCAATTGATGAAATTCCAGTGGGAGAATTACTATGACATCAGTGGTCATCTTCAATATAAATTTCATGGGCTAATTCTACACAGACTTCAAGTTATGATGAAAAACATAACACATATTTTCTGCAGTAAAAATGCAGCTTTTGCTGCTGTGAACAAACGACCCTTTAAAAATAGAAAACGAAGTCCAAAAATTATGATTCTAGTTCCATTAGAACCGTATTTTGAAATAAAATGTTATAGACTCAAGAAATTCAAGTTTTCGTTAAGTTATGATCT
Organism: Helianthus tuberosus; assembly: GCA_030545235.1. Taxonomy (NCBI): domain Eukaryota; kingdom Viridiplantae; phylum Streptophyta; class Magnoliopsida; order Asterales; family Asteraceae; genus Helianthus; species Helianthus tuberosus. Next base: position 84,460,756 of record CM060371.1, on the reverse strand, counting down.
GGTAACAGCCAACTGAAGTTGGCTATAAACATCAATCAGCTTTCTGTTTTCAGCTCTTAGCTTTCTAACACGTGCTCGATTGATTCCGTTAACATGTTTAGTGATCAACAACGACATTTAACATTAACAAGTAATCATCAAGTAATCAGCAGCATATCAGAACAACTTTATTTCATCAAGATTTCATCTTATTTCATCATCATGTTAGCTTTATGTTCAAGACTTATGTTTATGATCTTTTAGTGTTCTTCATCATAATATAACTATTAACCATCAAACAAATGAGAAGTAAACAAAGATCAAAGGAGCTTACAACTAGCTTAAAGCTAGGGAAGAACTCTAGTGAACAAGATGATGAGAATGGTGTGAGAAAGCAAGTAAGTGAGCTCCTAGGTGAACCACAAGCTCCAAGCTTCACAAGGCTCCTTCTAACACTTGAATGGGACTTGAAAATGGATGAAGATGATGGTGATAGAGTGGTGGTGGTGGCGGTTCTAATGAGGGCCGAGAGAGGGAGAGAGAGATGAGGGAGTGATGGTGATATTTGTAATGATATAATGGAGATATTGGAAGATACTTATAATCTTACATCATATATTTTGTTCATATTCTTTAGCAAGACATCAAATAAAATCTAATAAAATATGAGAAGAGATCTAGGAAGTATGGTGTGGATTTGTGGGTCCTCTTGTGACCGAAATTGGGCATGGGGGGGGGGGGGGGGTTAATTGTAACATTTTGATGATAGTTGGTAAATATTAGTTCAAGTTCAAGTAATAGGTTACATATGTTAGTTAGTGGATATTCTAGTGGGTGTTATGGTGTTCGGGGATCATAACTAGCCAAGAAATAATTAAACAATGTTTCTTGCAATATTTTGGTGTTTCGGATAATGTCCGGTTGTTCGGTTAGATACCGGTTCGTTAAAGTGCTAAGTTGTTCCGTTTAGTGTATGTTATGTATATTTTTGTAATACTTTTAATTCCCAACACTCAGGAAGCATACATGACTATTTAGTTAATTTTCTGCACAAGACTAGTATGTTAACAAGCACATGTAAGCATGACGCAGTAATCAGAAAGCAGTCAAGTAATTCAGCACAGTCATCAAGCACTTTAATTAACATTAATTAATCGTACGGATACATGTAATTATGAGGGTTGTCACATTCTCCCCCTGTTAAGAAAATTTCATCCCGAAATTTAGCATGTGGTTACTGAGGAAGCTAGTTGAGTTGCGTGGTTTCCTGGTTTTTCCTGGGGTGTCACATCATCCCCTCGTTGGTTTGGAATTTCATCCCGAAATTCTGCAGTAGCTTCAGCCTCAGTGGTGGTTGCATTTTTCTTAAACAACTGGGGATACTTGAGTTTCATTTGGCCTTCTCATTCCTAGGTATACTCTGGGCCACGACGGGAATTCCAACGAACTCGAACAAGAGGTATTCTGGTACGCTTGAGAATCTTAACTTCTCGGTCTGTGATTTCAACTGGTTCCTCGACGAATCGCAACTGGTCGTCGATTGTGATTTCCTTTAAAGGAACTATGAGGGTCTCATCTGACAGACACTTTTTCAGATTTGACACGTGGAATACGTTGTGAACTCCGCTGAGTTCTTCAGGTAGATTCAACTTGTAAGCGACTTTGCCAATTTTCTCAATGATTTCGAACAGTCCGACATAACGCGGATTGAGTTTGTCTCATTTTCCAAAACAAACTACACCTTTCCAAGGTGAGACTTTAAGTAGCACTCGATCCCCAACCTGAAACTCGAGTGGTTTCCTGCGCTGATCAGTGTAGCTTTTCTGACGGTCACGAGCTGCCGCCATTCGTTGTCGTACCTGAGCAATCTTCTCAGTCGTGTCTACCATAAGTTCTGGGCCTGTGATTTGGCTGTCACCAACTTCTTCCCAACAAAGAGGTGATCGGCACTTCCGTCCGTACAATGCCTCGAACGGAGCGGCCTGGATACTGGTGTGGTAACTGTTATATACGAAAACTCCACTAACGGGAGGTGTTTTTCCCAGCCATTACCAAAGTCGATTACACATACCCTAAGCATGTCTTCAAGGGTTTGGATGGTGCGTTCAGATTGCCCATCCGTCTGTGGGTGATATGCCGTGCTCATGTCTAATCGAGAACTAAAGGACTTGTGCATAGCTTGCCACAATTCAGATGTAAAACGTGAGTCACGATCAGAAATGATGGAGGTTGGCACTCCGTGCCTTGATACTACTTCATTTAGGTAGATGTCTGCTAGAGTAGAAAACTTATCCGTTTCCTTGATAGCCAGAAAATGTGCAGACTTGGTCAATCGATCCACTATCACCCAAATAGTGTCATTTCCGCGTTGAGATCTAGGCAGGCCAGTAACAAAATTCATGGAAATTTGCTCCCATTTCCATGTCGGGATCTCTGGTTGTTGGAGTAGGCCTGATGGTTTCTGATATTCAATCTTGACTCTCGCACAAGTCAGGCATTTACTAACGTAGGTTGCTATGTTGGCTTTCATACCAGGCCACCAATATGTAGCCTTGAGATCGTGATACATCTTATCCGAACCAGGATGTACTGAATAACGATACTTGTGTGCCTCATCCATCACAAGCTCACGTAGATTCCCATAGAGTGGAACCCAGATGCGTCCGTTTACATAGTAGGCGCCGTTTTCCTTTTGTTCTAACCGTTTCCTTGATCCTCGTAGGGATTCCGCCCTGATGTTCTCTGCTTTCAATGCTTCAACCTGAGCATCTCGTATCTGAGTAGGAAGACTAGATTGGATGGTAAGTTGTAACGCACGCACACGCTTAGGTGTAGTATCCTTTCGACTGAGGGCGTCGGCCACAACATTGGCTTTGCCCGGATGGTACTTGATCGCACATTCGTAATCATTCAAGAGCTCGACCCATCGACGTTGTCGCATGTTTAACTCTTTTTGCTTGAAGATATGCTCGAGACTCCTGTGATCGGTGTAAATGGTGCACTTGGTACCGTACAGATAATGTCTCCATATCTTAAGTGCGAAAACAACTGCTTCCAGCTCCAAGTCATGCGTAGTGTAGTTCCTTTCGTAAACTTTAAGTTGGCGCAATGCGTAGGCAATGACCTTGTCACGTTGCATCAACACGCAACCAAGTCCTTGGATGGAAGCATCGAAATAAACCACAAAATCATCTGTGCCCTCAGGCAATGAGAGGATAGGCGCGCTACAAAGTCTCTCATTTAAGTACTGAAATGCGGACTCTTGTGCATCACCCCAACAATAGGTGACACCCTTCTGAGTCAGCGAGGTGAGAGGTTGCGCAATCTTAGAGAAATCCTTGATAAACCGTCTGTAATATCCTGCCAAACCCAAGAATTGGCGGATTTCTGTAGGTGTACGGGGTGCAGGCCAGTTCTTGATCGAGTCAACCTTGGATGGATCAACATGAATCCCATCTTTGTTTACCACGTGGCCTAGAAAGTGGACTTCGCGAAGCCAGAAGTCACATTTCGAAAATTTGGCATACAACTGCTTAGTTCGAAGAAGTTCCAAAATAAGCCTCAGATGTTGCTCGTGTTCTTCCTGGCTCTTCGAATAGATCAGGATGTCATCGATGAAAACGATAACAAACTTATCCAGGTAAGGCTTGCACACTTGGTTCATGAGATCCATGAAGACCGTAGGTGCATTCGTCAATCCGAAAGGCATAACCAGAAACTCGTAACGCCCATAACGAGTTCTGAATGCTGTTTTGGAGATATCCTCGTCTTGGACTCTTAGTTGATGGTAACCTGACCTCAGGTCAATCTTTGAGTAGAAACTCGACCCTCGCAACTGGTCGAATAAGTCATCAATGCATGGAAGAGGATAACGATTCTTCACGGTCACCTTGTTGAGCTCGCGGTAGTCAATACACATTCTGAAGGTACCATCTTTCTTCTTTACGAATAACACTGGAGCTCCCCAGGGCGAAGAGCTAGGACGTATGAAACCCTTTTCCAAGAGTTCTTGTAGTTGCGTGGACAGTTCTTCAAGTTCTGATGGAGCTAGACGATAAGGTGCTCGAGCTATGGGCACTGCTCCAGGAGCTAGCTCGATTTGAAACTCAACTTGACGATGAGGTGGAAGACCAGGTAATTCCTCAAGAAATACCTCAGGAAAATCACGTATAATACGTATTTCTTCTATCTTCCTTTCTTTCGAGGATGTATCAGAAACGAGGGCTAGGATAGCAGTGTGGCCCTTTCGCAAACACTTCTGGGCCTTAAGGAAAGAGATGATGCCAATAACAGCACCATTCTTATTGCCACGAATCACGAGAGGTTCCTTACCAGAACGAGGGATGCGGACAATCTTCTCGTTGCAAAGAATTTCCTCTTGCTGGTGAGATAACCAATCCATTCCAATAACAACGTCGAAACTACCCAAAACGATAGGAATGAGGTCGATAGAAAAGGTCTGTTCAGCAAGAACAAGATTACAACCCTTAACTATATGTGTGGCCTCTAAACTTTTACCGTTTACTAGCTCTACCATGTGTTTGGTGGTCGAAAGTGTTGGGGTGCGCTGAAGCATTTTGACTAACTTTTAAGGACACATAACTAGGATCGGCACCTGAATCGAATAAAACAGTAACATAAAAGTCATCCAGTAGAAACTTACCCATCACCACGTTGGGATCGTTCCTTGCATCACCCTGACCAATCACGAAGGCACGACCTCGGGCGCCATTGCCATTATTGTTACTCCCGTTTTTGCCTCCATTATTGTTCTCATTTCCTTGGTTGTTGTTTTGACTCTGATTTTGATTCAGCTGTGGACAGTGCCTCTTGAAGTGACCCTCAGCAACGCACTGGAAGCATCCCTTATTACCCTGCTGGTGTTGCTGTTGGTTCTGGGGAGCTTGTGGCTGCTGTTGTCGATTCTGATTAGCAGGACGTGAGCTCCGGCAATCTTTAGCTTCATGTCCAAGCTTGTTACATCTCTGACAACGACCCTTGTTGCACGGCCCGCTGTGGTGCAAACTACATCGATTGCACTTAGGGTGATTTCCCCTGTATCCACCCTGACCTTGATTTCCAGAAGGCTGCTGACTGGGGCTCCTGTGTTCATCTGTCATTCGCTGCTGGGACTGAGACTGAACTGAAGTAGAACCCTTGCCCGAATTTCCATCCCACTTGCGCTTGTTATCACTGGGAGCATCAGTAGTAGTAGCGTTAATACGCTTGGGCAGCTTGCCCTCTTCCACCGCCTGATCGGTGAGCTGGTGTGCCAAACGAACGACTTGCTGGATTGTGGAAAGGTTGGCCGCAATTACAGACCCTTGGATTTCCGGGACTAAGCCTCTGAGGTATAGCTTGATTCGTCTAGATATGGGTTATGACAAGTTAGGACATAAGGCAGCCAAGTCGTTAGACCTCTTTGTGTACGCCTCAATCTCTGATCCTTCCATCTTCAAACCATAATACTCTATTTCAAGTTTCAGAATGTCGTCCAGGTGGCAGAATTCTTCCTTAATCAAATCCTTGAAGTCACTCCAGAGGGTGGCATTCGCGTCTGCCAACCCGAGCATCTGAACTTGTGCGTTCCACCAAGAATACACTTTCCCTTGCAACATGCCAGTAGCGTACTCTACTCGTTTGCTGGTAGGGCTTTCACTCTCTTCGAATGTGTATTTGATTCTTTGGATCCAGTGTAGAAGGCCGATTGCCCCTTCAGTGCCGTCGAAAGTGGGAGGTTTGCATTCCAGGAACGCCTTGAAGGTGCCCATGCATGTTTGAGGGTGCATGGGTTGACTCCTTGTTTGGGTTGCTAAGGCTTCAGCAATCCATTCGTTAATCAAATCTGTCAGTTGACCCTGGGTTAAGTTGAGATGCCCCCTCATGATCTTCACATCGAGGGAAACACAGGTAAGAAAGGTGTCGCAGCGTGCGTAAGTGTGGAGTGACAGAATAGAGCAAACACACAAGGTTCAAATAGCAGTTATCACGTTAACTAATGCATACCATGAACAATGTACCACGTAACTAACAAGTAGGTAATATAAACATAAACCATGTCACCTAGAATGTTGAGTCTTGCACGTGGAGCGAAGCGTCGTTGCGGATCGTTGAGCACTGTACAGGTTATAGTCTGGTTTTGTCAAAAAGCTTTTCCCCTTTTTAAAACCAAGTTCACTATAACCAATGGCTCTGATACCAATCTGTCACACCCCCAAAATCCACCATGCGGAGTATCACCGCTTGGAGGCGTGACATGACCAGGATCGAGCCACCAATCATATTGAACGACGTAATTAAGTAAATAAAACCGACCGCAATACAATTGGTGACCAAAAGCTAGTTAACCAAGTTCAAATTAAACAGCGAAAGCATTAAAGATAAAACCCAAAACATAAGTTCAATAAGTTCATAAGTATAAAAGTTTGACATGGAACTCAACAGTCCATGTCCCACAATGAGCTCTTCCTCGTGCAAGCTCCATAAGCATCTAACGACCTGTAAGTCATGTAACAACAAGTCAACAATAAAGTTGAGCGAGTTCACAGTTAGGTGTTTGTTTAAGTTGTTTTCGAAAACATGGTTTGTCTTTAGCTGGCTTACTGGCCGTGGGGGTTACCCCATAGTTGAAAATATGATTAACCAATTCCTTCTTTCCCAAACCATGACCCGTGGGGGCTTCCCCATATGAACCACTAGATCGTTACCATATCGACAACTGACGAACAATAATTGTGCCCTACGTCAATGTCTATCATCATTGACAGTTTACCATAGTCCATTAGTACATGCCCGTCCGAATGGCACGGTGTGAGGTTTGTTAAACCTAATTGCGCTATTAACTAATGAACCGCTCGCCATTGGCCTCAGCGATTAAGTCGATATAAAATGAGGGACTTAGGTGATAGAGTTTTGGCTAGTAGTTTAAGGTTGTTGTCCTACCCAAGGAGGACGAACGTACCTATTCTACCCAAGGAGAATACGCAGGATTTATATTGGCATCCTACCTATGGAGGATGGCGGTACATATCCTACCCATGGAGGATATGTAGGTTCCATTTTAGTTTCTTAACCCATTCCCAAACCACCGGGAATCCCATGCCTTGTAGAAAGTGTGAACTCACCTTTGGTTGCTCGGTTAGACTCTCAAAAATAGCTAACAGTCAAGGTCGGTAAATCACGTCCTAGTATGATTACCACTTAGTTTATTAGTGACTTCAAATAAGCATGAAGTTCCTACACGCATCTATCACATAACATGCATCACTTTAGCGGTTCATGCCCTTATAAACTTCCCATCTATTCCCGTTCATAAGCAAACATACGACATTGCACATAACACTTTTATTGACATATAACATGTTAGATCATTCTCAGATAACCTACCCGACATTTAAGCACGCAAATTACTACTTATGTCGTTTCAGCTTTTACATTCAAAACTGGGCTGTTTTCAGGAATTCTAATAAAATAGTTAACCTTTTCCAAAAATTTCAAACTTTTTACAGGAGGTCTTAAACGATCCAAATATTATTTCGTAAAAATCTCGGGATCCAATTCATCACCAATATTTTATAAAAAATCATTTTCCGGACTGCAATCAGATTCATCACTTTCTAACTGCAGTCCACGGAATAATTCATCTAAAATTCACCGTAAGTCCAATTGATGAAATCCAGTGGGAGAATTACTACGACATCAGTGGTCATCTTCAATATAAATTTCATGAGCTAATTCTACACAGACTTCAAGTTATGATGAAAAACATAACACATATTTTCTGCAGTAAAAACACAGCTTTTGTTGTTGTGAATAAACGACCCTTTAAAAATAGCAAACGAAGTCCAAAAATTATGATTCTAGTGCCATTAGAACCGTATTTCGAAATAACATGTTATAGACTCAAGAAATTCAAGTTTTCGTTAAGTTATGATCTGGTTACAGCCAACTGAAGTTGGCTGTAAACATCAATCAGCTTTCTGTTTTCAACTCTTAACTTTCTAACGCGTGCTCGATTGATTCCGTTAACATGTTGAGTGATCAACAATGACATTTAACATTAACAAGTAATCATCAAGTAATCAGCAGCATATCAGAAAAACTTTATTTCATCAAGATTTCATCTTATTTCATCATCATGTTAGCTTTATGTTCAAGACTTATGTTTATGATCTTTTAGTGTTCTTCATCATAATATAACTATTAACCATCAAACAAATGAGAAGTAAACAAAGATCAAAGGAGCTTACAACTAGCTTAAAGCTAGGGAAGAACTCTAGTGAACAAGATGATGAGAATGGTGTGAGAAAGCAAGTAAGTGAGCTCCTAGGTGAACCACAAGCTCCAAGCTTCACATGGCTCCTTCTAACACTTGAATGGGACTTGAAAATGGATGAAGATGATGGTGATAGAGTGGTGGTGGTGGCGGTTCTAGTGAGGGCCGAGAGAGGGAGAGAGAGATGAGGGAGTGATGGTGATCTTTGTAATGATATAATGGAGATCTTGGAAGATACTTATAATCTTACATCATATATTTTGTTCATATTCTTAAGCAAGACATCAAATAAAATCTAATAAAATATGAGAAGAGATCTAGGAAATATGGTGTGGATTTGTGGGTCCTCTTGTGACCGAAATTGGGCATGGGGGGGGGGGGGGCGGGGGTTAATTGTTACATTTTGATGATAGTTGGTAAATATTAGTTCAAGTTCAAGTAATAGGTTACATATGTTAGTTAGTGGATATTCTAGTGGGTGTTATAGTGTTCGGGGATCATAACTAGCCAAGAAATAATTAAACAATGTTTCTTGCAATATTTTGGTGTTTCGGGTAATGTCCGGTTGTTCAGTTAGATACCGGTTCGTTAAAGTGCTAAGTTGTTCCGTTTAGTGTCTTTTATGTATTTTTTTGTAGTACTTTTAATTCCCAACACTCAGGAAGTATACAGGACTATTTAGTCAATTTTCTGCACAAGACTAGTATGTTAACAAGCACATGTAAGCATGACGCAGTAATCAGAAAGCAGTTAAGTAATTCAGCACAGTCATCAAGCACTTTAATTAACATCAATTAATCGTACGGATACATGTAATTATGAGGGTTGTCACAAGGTTATTGTATATGTTGTTGAAGTTGCTAACCTTCGTCCTTATTGTTTTGGTCAAAAATTACCGAAGCAATTAAGTGATCAAATTAGTTAAGTGAGGTAGTGTGCTAGAAATGAGTGTCGAAAATATGTTAATCAAATTAATTGTAAAAACAGTTTCAGGATACGGCTTAGGATATAGAGCTGTATCTATGATCAAACGATGAGCGAAAAACGTAAAGGGGTGACACGAGATGTACGAGGAAAGCCCTTGATCAATCTAGATCGCCGGCACAAAACCTCGGGAGCTGACAATCGCAGCTGCCTTGTTCTTCTATTACTTCAAATATCAAGATACAGTGCAGGATGTGATGCGGATCAACTAAGTGTTACAATGTGATTCGAGTACAAGTGTTTGTGTGTAGTGGTTGTCAGTAGCTTGAGAGTAAAGTGTGCGAATGAAAAGTGTGTGCCTTAACTGATCCGATCCATCTATTTATAGTAAAAGAAATGTAACAAACTACCCTATTAAACCGGGATCCGGTGGATATTCCCCACTTGCACGTTGTAGACCTGGTCCTTCGGGTTCAACATCTCTCATGTAACTGGTTTGCCCGAGTCTTAAGGAGAAGAAGTCCATCTGACCGTTAGTGACCTACAGCTTCTAACCTGCACGTGGTCAATTTAGTTAACACCAGGATATCGCACCAGGATGTTACCAATATCCTGATCTGGTATCCTGGTCATAGTTAAACAATCAAAAGCAGAATATTAGTCAGGATATACATGCTCAGAAAATGACCCATAACAATTGTCCCCAAAAATATACCTGTTGGAATTCTGAATTCAAACAGATATATTTTTAAATTTTGTCACCTGGTTTGAGGCAATTAATACGATGAGATCTTTGAAATGACAATGGGCAACTTCCAAGATGCTATTTACTCTTTACCCCCTATTACTCAGCCTATAATTAGCTAAGATATTTCACATTGTTATCATTACTCTTCAAGCAATTCTCAGGTACTCATCCTTTCTTTCATCCTCTGTTTTTCTTTGAATTTCTTATAGTTTTCTTGATACCCCTTATGGCATCACGGACAAGATCTCGTTCGGATGAACCGGTCCCAACCCTCGTGAGTCAAAACCTCATACGAGAACCAGAAAAAGAAATCTGCTCCTTCAATAATGCCGATATCGCTGCCCTGAAGGATTCCGGCACCTTTCCCGCCGGAGCAGTCATTCGCCCTTTTGATCGGGAGGTTCGATCAGATGCGTCATCAGACGAGTGGGTCTGCTTTTTTGCCTACCCCTTTTCTTTGGGACTCCGGTACCCATTTCCACCCTTCATCTCTCATTTCTTCGAGCTCACCGGCCTTAGTTATGCCCAAACTATGCCAATGGTCTGGCGAGTTTTGATGGTGCTAGATCAAATCAAATCTCATCATTGCCCTGACCTGTGTATTAAAGACCTTCCCATAGCATATCGATTGAGATCTCATGGCAATAGCCGTTTTCTCTTGTTCTCCACTTCCAAATATCCCCTAATCCTTAAAGCCACTAAGATCGAAGATCAGTGGCAACGAAAGTTCTTTTTCGTAAAAAGGGACTCTATCGACGGGGGTTTCGATCTGCCAGTTAGATGGCTAACCAAGGGTAGGATTTAGGGTTTTAGGAATATCCCCAAATATATCCTTAACTGTATTCTAACCGATATCCTAATATTTGTGCAGCGAATTTCAGAGACCTAGCATCCCCAAGTGCAGAATCACAATCCAGGATCAAAGAGATTTACCGACTTCCTGCCGCTGAAAGAACTTTCTCCCTGTCTCTCACAAACTCAAATCAGAAATCTAGTTCAGAAATGTCTGGTAAGTATACGTGAGTAAATTAACTAAAAATATAAATAACATAAATTAAACACTTCTCCCTCGACACAGTGCCGGTCATCAACCTTGAAGGCTTCCAACTCGATGAGTTGGATAGTTATTCCAGCCTTGCACCCATCAAACAAGAGATCAATCTGAAACCAACTGATACTCCAAAGCCCAGCAGCTTAAAGACTACTATCGCTCCCAAAGCCCCTCCAGCATCCAGGACCCGGGCCTCCAGCTCCCAGAAGAGGAAGGAAGCAGATCATCCTACTACTCCCCATGTATTCCCATTTGAGAATCATGGGTTCACGGATTCCAGCAAATTCATGACAGGTTTCCTTAACCAGGTTAGTATCCTGACCTGTATTCTACACCATATGCTAATTACAAATGTTAATTTAGGCTGATACCTGTTTCCTTACCTTGCAGGGCCTTGAACACCTGGTATTCCTCTATGAGGACGCACGTGGCTTGAACGTAATGTTAGAGAACAAACTGAAGAAGGCTGAGGCTACCATCGCGGATCAAGCAGCAATCGCCACCGCCAAGTCGGAACACTATGAAGCTAAGTATAAGGCCATGACTCAAGACCACCAGTCTGCCATCCAGAAGATCACCCAAGAGGCTCAAGCTAAGTCCGACGCTGCCCAGGTTCAACATGAGCAAGATATGGCTTCGTACCGGGAGAGCCTTAAGAATTCAATTATCATCCCCCTCCTCTAGGCCAGGCTGAAAATGGCTTACGAGGCCACGGCTTTGGGTGTTGAATGCCCTTCGTGGAACATCAAAGCTTGGGAGATGAAATTGAAGGATCTCGGTGGCAAGCCTGTGGAGCCCCCTTCAAAACCTGCTGCAGAGGAGCCCGCTAAGGTGACCGAGAAGGTGGATGATGCTGGTGCTTTAAAGGATGCTGGTAGCGATGCTGCTGATGAGGTTGGGATGAATGCTGGAGAGGATACTGCTGGAGAGGTCACAATGGAAGAAGGAGCTGCCCCCTAAGCGCAGCAATGTGGGCGATGATGGATGTATGTGCCAAGGCCGGAGCCCACTTTTTTTTTAGATTTGGTTGTTGTGGTTCGTTTAAACACTTTACATTTCCTGTCTTTGAACAATTTACATTTTCTGCACTAGAACAATATAATGGACAAAGGTGGATGGGTCCTGTGTTTCAGGATGAAGCCCTTGGTCATCGGTTAGTATAAGTTATTTTGGATAATGGAATGGTTGGAGGCGGACGGGTCTCGTTTTGAGATGAAACCTTCAACCGTTGTGTAAATATGGCTAAGACCAATCGTGCTTTTGGCGGATGGGCCTCGGTTTGAGGTGAAACCAAAAGCACAACTTTTGACTTGTTAATAATATAACTACCTCTTGACTTATTTGTTGTTGCCTCCTAATTTCTATCATGCATTTCTTAGTGTAGATTTTACAAAATATCCTGATCAATACACTCAGTGATATATTATGAAAACTTTTATTAAATAGAATTTCCAAAAATTCAATCAACTTTAGACAAAACTTCTAAAGAATAAAAGATAGTGCATTTTCTAAAACCTGTTTTGATAATACTTGTTTGATCAGAGTTTTTATTTTCAATCAAGTATCACTTCCCAAATATTTTAATCAAATATCCCGAAACGTATCCCAAAAACACATTCTGAAGACATATCCTAAAGATATGTCGTTTTCAGGATATTTTGAGCCTTAATCAGAGTTAAATTTTTCATGTAAGATTCACAAAGGAAAGATCATACCAGGAATTGAGTGTAACCCTAGTATCAAACTCCAACCCCTTTTGCAACTTCTCCCACTAAGATGTCCCTGGTCCGAGACACTTAGCCCAATTTAGATCTTTTAAGCTTCACACAATTGCTTGAGAAGGAATGTCCCCTGTGCATGATGTCCTCAAACACTTAGAAAATTTTTGAACATTATTTCCAACTGTATAGACGATTCCTGTGTTACAGGGGTAAAACCCAAAATATAATGGAGATAAATCCTTAGTATCCTGGGGAAAATCCCAAATTTTCATGCACTACAGGCGGGAGTGTATAAACTCCAAGACTTAGAAAGGTGAAAACCTTTAAACCTTAGAGAGTATGAAAATACCCTTTCGTGAGAGAGGGTGATCAATCCTCATATACCTTTAGGATTCAGGATATAGCCAATAGTAACGAAATTATCAGCCACTTTTACATGAACTGGTCCCGTCACCTTGAACTATTCCTGAATAACTTGTGCTCCAGGCGGGGTGTTTAAACCCAATTCGGAAGAAAGGTGAATACCTTTAAACCTGTGAAGTTATCATGATCCCTTAGACGTGAGAGAGGGGGCCAATCCTCTAATCTTCCGAAGTATCCTGAATGTGTATCCTGGTGCTACATCCCGAAGCATATACTGCAAAACAATCGTAAGCTAAGGTGGGTGTTAGCCTGGCTAACACCCCTCCGATGCTTAAGTCAGTAATGGGTTTAATACAGTAAGTAATATCAAGATCTAATAAAAGAGACAGAATCCATACCATTCCTGAGTTAGAATTTAAATTCCATACTCACTTAAAATAGAGTTTTAGATGTATAGCATTCCAGGATCTCGGTAGCATATCCCCCTCCATATTCTTGAGTTGGTATGCTCCTTTTCCTGATTCTGATTCAACCTCATAGGGTCCTTCCCATTTTGGAGACAACTTTCCATTGGCAGGATTAGTAGTATTCTGAAAAGCCTTTCTGAATACCCAATCTCCAACCTGAAATCTTGTAGTCCTTATATTCTTGTTATATGCTTTGGATATCCTCTGTTGATATGCTGCCATCCTTAGCCTTGCAGCGTCTTTTGTTTCATCCATAGTATCCAGTTCCTGGCATAGGATTTCAGGATTCTACTCAGGATCCCTGAGGTAGGATCTCGCTGTAGGTATCACCATTTCTGTCGGGATCACCGCTTCTGCTCCAAACACTAAGGAAAACGGGGTTTGGCCAGTTGCACTCTTCACCGTTGTCCTATCAGCCCACAAAACAAAGGGTAATTCTTCTGCCCATCTTCCTTTCTTAGCCCCTAGTCTCTTTTTTAAGTTGTTGATAATTATCTTGTTCGAGGATTCTGCTTGTCCATTTACTTGAGGATGTACCGGAGTAGACGTGATTATTTTAATTCCCCAACTCTTGCAAAAGTCAGTAGTCCTTTTACTTATAAATTGAGATCCATTGTCACAAATTATCTCAGCTGGTACTCCAAACCTAGTCAGGATATTCCTTTTTATGAAGGATACCCCTTCTTGATCTTTAACCTGAACAAATGCTTCTGCTTCAACCCACTTGGAGAAATAATCCGTCATTGCCAACATGAAAACCTTTCCTCCTGGAGCCTTTGGAAGCTTTCCCACTATATCTGTTTTGGTCAAAAATTACCGAAGCAATTAAGTGATCAAATTAGTTAAGTGAGGTAGTGTGCTAAAAAGTGTGTTAGAAATATGCTGGTTATGTTGTTTACGAAAACAGTTTTCAGGATACGGCTCAGGATATTGAACTCTATCTACGATCAAACTATGAGCAAAAAGTAAAAGGGGTGACACGAGATGTACGAGGAAAGCCCTTGATCAATCTAGATCGCTGGCATAAAACCTCGGGAGCTGACAATCGCAGCTGCCTTGTTCTTCTTATTGCTTTAAACGTCAGGATACAGTGCAGGATATTGATCAGATCGCTAAGTGTTACAATTCTTTTTGTGAAAGTTGCGAGAGAGTGAGTGTGAGTGAGTAGCGAGTGTAGTTGTTGTGTCCTATTGATTTGATTTATCCATCTATTTATAATTACGAAACACAAACTAAAACTCCTATAAATGTAGGATGCCCCCGAATATTCCATTATTAACGTTGTGGACCGAGTAAAGCGGCTTCAACATCTTCATTCGAACGACTTGGACCGAGTCTTCCGGAGAAGGAGTCTTCGTGAACGTTGGGAACCTGGACTCGTACTCCTGCACACAATCCGTTAGTAATCCTCAGGATACCATCCAGGATGTTACCAATATCCTGAATCAGCATCCCGGATATGAACATATATCAGATAAGCAAGATATAATTTAAGATATTATCCAGGATATGAGCTCAGAATTTCGCCCATAACAATTGTCCCCAAAAAATGTTACCGTTTAGTATCCTGGCACTAACGGTTATATTTTTTACGAAAAACGAGGCAATTAAGAGATTAGACCCATGATGTGACCGCTTGTAACTGCACAACCTATATTTACTCATCACCTCCCTATAACTTCTCGTCCTCATCCCTTTTTTAACTATTACTGATAAGGAAAAAGGTAAACATTTTCTCTCTGATCTTCATCTTCATCTTCTCATTCCGATCAAAAACACAGGCGGTCAAATGACAAGACAGACAAGATCCTGTTCCGGCGACTCCGCTCCCACATTCATCCAACAGAATCTTCTCCAGGATTCGGAGAAAGAAATATGCACTTTTGACAGTGCCCACTTGTCGGCTCTCAAATCCTCCGGTATCTTCCCGGAGGGGACGGTATTCCAGCCGTTTGACCGGGAAATCCGGTCAGACATGGTTTCCGACGAGTGGTTGTGCTTTAATGCCTTTCCCTTCACCTTAGGATTACGGTTTCCCTTTCCAGACTTTATCACTGAGTTTTTCAAAATTACAAAAATCTTTTTCAGCCAAATAATGCCGATGTTCTGGCGAGTCTTGTCTGTTCTTGATCAGATCAAGAGGAATCACATTCCTGACCTTTCCGTTCATGACCTCCCCCTAGCATATTGGCTTAGATGCCACGGATCCTGTAGATTTTTGTTTTATTCCACCTCCGGCGATCCGCTGATACTTCGTGCCACCAGGAATGAGGAGAAATGGCAATCCAAGTTCTTCTTTGTAAAAAGAGACTCAATCCCTGGTGGAATGGAATATCCGGTGAAGTGGTTGAGAAAGGGTAGGATTTAGGGTTTAAGGATGATCCTGCCTGATATCCTGTTTCATATCCTGAGCTGATCAATTTCTTTTTATTGTTTTGTATACAGCTGATTTTAGGAAGCTTGCACCTCCCCTAGCCGACTCACAGAAGAGAATTGACGCTATCAAACTCCTCTCAGAGGTTGAAATAAGTTTTAATCCGTCTCCACCATCTCCAAGCCCTCTTTCCAGTGCAAACATGTTTGGTAAGGATCCTGCACGATATCCTGCATACATGTTTTTATTTGGCATATTTAGGAAAGAATTTTACTCCCTGTATGCAGACTCGAGCAAAGTTCCAATCCTCCTTGATCTTGACGAGCTTGACAGTTACCCCACTCCAGTCATGGTCAAGAAAGAGACCCCTGCTGCCACCAACTCCAAGCCGCTCCCGGCTCCTAAAGCTAATCCGAGGACTCGTGCTTCCACCGCAAAAAAAGAGGAAAGGTTCTGAAGTTAGTGCCCTAGGCTCTGAAGGGTTCTCCTATGAAGAACTCAGCTTTTCTGACTCCTTAGAGCCGATGACATCCTTCCTCAACAAGGTAATATCCTGAGACTATATCCTGCACATACATGCTGATAGGATATCCTGACAGGATATCCTGGTTAATGTACTTTGACTTATACTTGAAATTTGACGTGCAGGGCCTCCAGCATCTGCTCCACCTTTACACTGATGCTTGCAGCACGAACGTGTTCCAAGAAGCCAGGATCAAACAGCTCGAGACCACTGTTGCTGACCAAGGGGCCATTGCTGAGGTGAAGACCCGGCACTATGAGGACAAGCTGAAGAAGGTCACCCAGGATGCTGAGATCAAGCTGGCCGCCATCCAAATGGAGCATGAACAGGCCATGGTCTCTTTCCGGGAAGGAATCAAAGCCTCTGCTATCGTCTCTCTGCTACAAGCTCGCATTAAGATGGCTTATGAGGACAAGGAGACTGGCCTTGAGTGCCCATCCTGGCCGGTTGAATCCTGGGTGGCAAAGCTGAAGGAGCTTGGAGGCAACGCTGTGCCATATCCTGCTGAAGCTGGTGAATCCTCTAAGTCAGCAGAGGTGGTGGACAAGGCTGGAGATAAGAAGGATGTTGGGACGGATGTTGGAGAGGATGCTGCTCAGGATGCTGAGGCTGAGAAGACGGAGAAGGCTGGTGAAGATGCTGCTGTGTGAGGGCATTCAAGTGGGCGATGATGGATGTTGATGCCTAGGCCGGAGCCCACTTTTTTAGATTTGATCATTGGTTTGTAACCCTAAAACAATTTACTTTTCCTGCATTTGAACAATATGATGGCCAAAGGTGGAGGGATCCTGAGTTTCAGGACGAAGCCCTTGGTTATCAACATTAATATGTCTTTTCTTTTGAACAATATAACAGTTGGAGGTGGATAGGTCTCGGTTTGAGACAAAACCTTCAACTGTTTAGTAAATATGTATGGGACTAATTGTGCTTTTGGCGGATGGTCCTCGGTTTGAGGTGAAACCAAAAGCACAACTTTTGATATGTTAATAATATAACTTCCTTTTGTCTTTATTTCTGTCGTTACAATTTTAGTGTATAAATTTTACTTATGAAAATAGTTTGGTTTGGATAATTTTGGGAACACGTTGTAAGAATATCCTGAGAGATATCCTACTCAGGATACTGCCTCGCAATTTATAATACATAGGTTAAAAAAAGGAGAGATCATACCAAATATTCCAGAGAGTTAATTCCAGTCTTCAATCACAGGAATGTCCCCAGTGCATAAGTTTAAGTCCATTCTTTAAATTGTATAACGTATATCCCCTGTGTTTAACATAGGAATGTTAACATAGTCATACTTCGGCTTTACTAAACAAATCCTGAATATCCTGGGGTAAACCCTTAATATCCTGGGGATAAACCCTTAATATCCTGGGGATAAACCCTTATATTCTGGGGATAAACCCTTATTTTCTTGCGCTATAGGCGAGATTGTACAAACTCTAAGACTTAGAAAGGTGAAAACCTTTAAACCTTAGAGGGCATGAAATTACCCTTTCGTGAGAGAGGGTGATCAATCCTCATATACCTTCAGGATCCAGGATATAGCCAATAGTAACGAAATTGTCAGCCACTTTTACATGAACTGGTCCCGTTACCTTGAACTATCCCTAGATAACTTGCGCTCCAGGCGGGGTGTTCAAACCCAATTCGAGAGAAAGGTGAATACCTTTAAACCTTTGAAGGGATCAGGATCCCTTAACCGTGAGATAGGGGGCCAATCCTCTAATCCTTCGAGATATCCTAAGCATGTATCCTGGAGCTATATCCTGAGGCATATTCTGCAAAACAACCTTAAACTAAGGTGGGTGTTAGCTTGGCTAACACCCCTCCGATGCCTAAGTCAGTATTGGGTTCAAGATAATAAACTAATTCAAATATATTTAAGAGAGATAAAATACATACCATTCTGAGATAGAAATTAAATTCTATTCTTACTTGAAATAGAGCTTTAAGTGTATAGCATTCCAGGATCTTGGTAGCATATCCCCCTCCATACTCCTGAGTCGGTATGCTCCTTTTCCTGATTCTGATTCAACCTCATATGGTCCTTCCTGTTTTGGAGCCAGCTTTCCATCGGCAGGATTAGTGGTATTTTGAAAAGCCTTTCTTAATACCCAATCACCAACTCGAAATCTTCTAGTCCTTATATTCTTGTTGTATGCTCTGGATATTCTTTGTTGATATGCTGCCATCCTTAGCCTTGCTGCATCTCTCATTTCATCTATAGTGTCCAAATCTTGGCACAAAGCTTCAGGATTCTGCTCAGGATCCCCGAGGATAGATCTTGCCGTAGGTATCACCATTTCTGTTGGGATCACTGCTTCTGCTCCAAATACCAAGGAAAACCGAGTTTGGCCAGTTACATTTTTTACCGTTGTTCTATCAGCCCACAAAACAAAGGGTAAATCTTCTGCCCATCTTCCTTTTTTAGCCCCTAGTCTCTTCTTTAAGTTGTTGACAATTATCTTGTTTGAGGATTCAGCTTGTCCATTTGCTTGACGATGTACCGGAGTGGATGTGATCATTTTGATTCCCCAACTCTTGCAAAAGTCAGTAGTCCTCTTGCTTATAAACTGGGATCCATTGTCACAAATGATTTCAGCTGGTACTCCAAACCTGGTCAGGATATTCCTCTCTATGAAGGATACTACTTCTTGGTCTCTAACTTGAACAAATGCTTCAGCTTCAACCCACTTTGAGAAATAATCAGTCATTGCCAGCATAAAGACTTTTCCTCCTGGAGCTTTTGGTAATTTCCCTACTATGTCCATCCCCCATTTCATGAACGGCCAAGGGGAAGCTATAGGATATAGTGGTTCAGCTGGTTGATGTAGTATGTTACTGTGTCTTTGACATGCATCACATCTTCGAGCATATTCCGCAGCATCTTTCTTCATTGTCGGCAAATAGTATCCTGTTCTCAATACCTTTGAGAATAACGACCTGCCCCCAGTGTGGTTACCGCAATCCCCTTCATGTATATCCTGAAGTACTTCTTTGGCTTCAGGATCTTCCAAGCATCTCAAATATGGTCCTGCAAGAGATTTCTTGTACAAAACATTATTTATAATAGTGAATCGTGATACCTTCATCCTAAATGCCTTGGGATTTTCGTCTTTAGGGATGTGTCCTTCCTTGAGTATCTTATGATTGGAGCCGTCCAGGATTTAGGATCCTCCTCAGGATACTCAGCTCCAGGATCCTGAATACTTACTACTTCTTTATCCTGAGGATTCGTTGCAGGATACAAGATATGCAATATTGGTATTTGGGTCCCTTCTGGTATCCTGACCGATGATCCTAGATTTGCTAAGGCATCTGCTTCAGGATTATCTTCCCTTGGTACCTGTTTAAGTGTAAAAACATCGAAATATCCTGCTAATTTTTTGAGAATATCAAGATATTCAATTAACTTCTCACCTTTAGCTGCATAGGATCCATTAAAATGATTAGTAATTAACAAGGAATCCACATATACTTGCAAATTCTTAATATTCATATTTTTAGCCAGTTCTAATCCTGCAATTAAAGTCTCATATTCTGCTTCGTTATTAGTAGCAGGAAATTCACACCTAATAGCCTGGGGTAATATGTCCCCCTGTGGCGATTTTAGTAGTATTCCCAATCCTACTCCTCTAACATTAGATGCTCCATCAGTGTACAATGTCCAGGATCCTAAGGATTCTCCTAATTGTTGGACTTCTAGGTCTACCTCATCCTGAATGTCACTACTGAAATCAGCCACAAAGTCAGCTAGAG
Source organism: Helianthus tuberosus (assembly GCA_030545235.1). Taxonomy (NCBI): domain Eukaryota; kingdom Viridiplantae; phylum Streptophyta; class Magnoliopsida; order Asterales; family Asteraceae; genus Helianthus; species Helianthus tuberosus. Next base: position 84,440,566 of record CM060371.1, on the reverse strand, counting down.
CCTGCGATTTTATGGTATTCCTAGGTTCATACACTAAGTCATAAGCACTCAACTTCACTGACCACTTGGCCATCCTGCCTGACATCTCCGGTTTCCTAAGTACATTTTTAACAGATTAATTGGTTTTAACATGAATCCTATGTGTCTCAAAGTAATGCCTAAGCTTCGTTGATGCCATAACTAGTGCTAGTATCAATTTTTCTAAATGAGAATATCTAGTTTCAGCATCTAACAAACTTTTACTAACATAACAGACAGGGTATTGCTGACCTTCATGATCCTTTATAAGGACGGCACTTACAGCATTCCCCGATACTGCGAGGTATAGGGACAGTGGTTCACCATTATCAGGCTTCATCAATAGAGGTGTAGTTGAAAGATACTGCTTCAAATCCTGCAGGGCTGCTTCATGCTTCTCTCCCCATTCTAACTTCTTGTTTTTCTTCAGTATATCATAAAATTCCTTGCATTTCTCGGAGGATCTTGAGATAAATCTGTTCAATGCTGCAACTCGCCCTATTAACCATTGAACATCCTTCATATTTGAAGGTGATTTGATATCCAAGATGGCTTTAATCTGCTCTGGGCTTTCCTCTATTCATCTTTTGGTCACCATATATCCTAGAAACTTTCCTGCCCCCACTCCGAAATGGCACTTAGCAGGATTTAGTATCATGTTATACTGATCTAGGATATCAAATGCTCCCTTAATATCCTGGAGGTGATCCTCAGCCTTTTTAGATTTTACCACCATATCGTCGATGTATACCTCCATTGTGTCCCCCAGCTTATCTTTGAACATCATGTTTACCAATCTCTGGTATGTTGCACCTGCATTTTTCAAACCAAAAGGCATAGCAGTATAACAATAAATACCTGTTGGTGTCATGAAGACAGTATCCTCCTGGTCCGAATGCTCCATTTGAATCTGCTGAAATCCTGAGGATGCATCCATGAAGGTTAACATCTCATGGCTAGCAGTAGCATCCACCATTGCATCAATATGAGGAAGAGGAAATGGGTCTTTTGGACAAGCCTTATTCAAGTCTGTGTAATCTACACAGACTCTCCATTTCCCATTTTTCTTTTGTACTACGACTACATTTGCTAGCCATCTTGGAAACTTGACTTCTCTGATCATTTTGGACTTCAACAATCTTTCAACTTCCTCTTGGATAATTGTATTTTGTTCAGGAGCAAACTTCCTTCTCTTTTGCTGAACAGGCTTGAACGACCTGTCAATTCCAATCTTGTGAGTGATAATGTCTTTGGATATACCAGTCATATCCTCATGCTTCCATGCAAATGTTGACATCCTGCACTTCAAAAAGTTAGTTAACTGTTCTTCAATATCCTGAGGGATATTGGTTCCTACGAGCACCGAGATATCAGGATTATCCTGATCCAGGATAATTTTCTTCATATCCTGCTCTGAAGCCTCCACGATATCCTAGGCCCGCATCTTTAATTGCTATGCTGTATTAGGCTTGGTTGAGGATTTCATTGAGGATGAGTAACATTCTTTCGCCTCCTGCTGATCACTATCAACCTTGACAACCCCCCAAGGGGTAGGAATCTTGATGCATTGATGATAAGGTGATGGCACAACCTTCATATCATGGATCCATGGCCTGCCCAGTATGATGTTATAGCAGGATAGGGAGTCCATCACACAGAAACGTTGTATCGAGTTGACCCCTTCAACATATACTGGTAACTTTATCTCTCCCACTGTGTTCCTAGCCTCTCCGGTGAACCCAACAAGCACGGTGGATTTCGAAGTGATATCCATTGGAGATACATTCATTCTCTTCAAAGTTTCTAGTTGGATTATGTTGACGGAGCTTCCATTGTCCACCAATATCCTGCGTACAAAATGGTTAGCCACATATAATGTTATTACCAGAGCATCATGGTGAGGATCCTGGACAGTATCCCTGTCATCACTGTCGAAAGTGATCACTTTATCAGTCGTGAGGGTAGTCATCCTGGCTGGTTTGTCTCCCCTTTCGGCCTTAGCCTCCTTTGCATGTCTCTTGGCCGCAGAATACGAAGTCCCACAAATGTCGGATCCTCCTGAAATAAAGTTGATTATCTTGGCATCCGCAGGAGGTGATGCTGCTCGTTCAGGATCCTTCTCAGTATCATGACCCTTATTCTTCTTTCTTCCTAGGAGATCCTTCAGATACCCCTTGCTTAGAAGATAACTTATTTCTTTTCTTAGTGCAATGCAATCCTCAGTTACATGTCCGAAATCTTCATGGAAGGCACACCATTTGGACTGATCCTTCCAATCAGCTTTTTGTTGATTCTTTCGAGGCCACCTAGCTTTGTCTCCCAAACCCTGCATAGCATACATTAATTCAGGTATGTTAACAGAAAAGCAATATTCAGATAATTCAGGATATTCTTTAGGATCCTCGTCTTCTACAACATTCACTTTCTTGTTGTCATTTCTGCCATACGGCTTACAGCGATATGGTTTAAATGAGGATTCTGACTTCCTATTAGTTGACTCATAAGTGGTGGACGAGTTCTTCCTCTCTTGCATCTTTTTGTCATCCTCCAGTCGAATATATCTTAGGGCCCTGTTTCGAGCTTCATCCAAGTTCCTGCATGGATTCATTACAAGATCTTGGTAAAATTGAGAATCTTTTTGCAGCCCCATCTTGAAAGCCTGCACAGCTGTCGCAATGTCAAGATGTGGAATGTCTAAGGATTCTCGGCTAAACTTGTTCACATAATCTCTTAAGGATTCCTGAGGTCCTTGAGTTATCTTGTAGAGATCACTTGTTAGTTTTTCAAAACTTCGACTACAAGAAAATTGACTATTAAACAAATTCACTAGGTGAGCAAATGATGTAATCGAATGAGGAGGAACATTTAAGAGCCATTTCAAGGCCGATCCTGTTAAGATAGAACCAAAACCCTTGCATAGGCACGCTTCCTTGAGCTACGGAGGGATAGGATTAATCTCCATTCTCTCCCTATACCGGGCAATATGCTCTTCAGGATCCGTAGTTCCATCATACAGTTTCATGTTGGGAGTTTGAAATCTCTTTGGGATCTCAGCATCACAGATAGGATATGCAAAGCGGGATATCCTGTGGCTGTCTTGGGACACTTCCGGAATTGGCTGGACCACCCCAGGTACACTGGATATCATGTCCTTCAATTTCTGAAGCTCGCTAGTAAATGTTGACGTCATACCTGCATCCTGCAAAGATCCATTAGTGTTAGTAGCAAGAATATTATTATTTGACACGTTACCAGGCTAAGGATTCCGGCCATATCCTGAAGCATATCCTGAGCTCCTCACAGTTGACATGGTGACCGAGGAGGGTATTTTAGGAGTATGATTCTGAGGATGGCTAGGCACAATATTTCCCCTGTTATCCTCAGTATACACAGCCGAACTAAAGTTCAAAGCTCTGGGTTGTAAAGGAGTGACGATATCCTCAACGGGTCTTACTTGAGCTAGATTTCAAGAGTTGTATTTCTCTCATTAGCATTTGGTTTGTTTCCTGTTGCTGCCTCATTTGTTCCTGCACACTTCTAAATAAGGTTAGAATTTCATCATTAGAAGCCAAAACGGGAGCAGATCCTTGAATATTCTGAGTAGGGATAATATCATGAAGTTGTGAAGAAGCTGGCATCCTCGGAGGAGGTGGTGGAAGCACCAAACCAGTAGTAGAAGAAGTTGTAGCAGACACGGTGGAGGAGCTCATGTTTGATCTTGAGGCCATTGTAAACAATGTGGCAAAAAGTTTTGAAAAGAGGAAACCAATTAACGATTTCACAAAGATTTTTAGTAAAGATAGCACCACTTGCCCCATGGTGGGCGCCAAATTGTTTTGGTAAAAAATTACCGAAGCAATTAAGTGATCAAATTAGTTAAGTGAGGTAGTGTGTTAAAAAGTGTGTTGGAAATATGCTGGTTATGTTGTTTACGAAAACAGTTTTCAGGATACGGCTCAGGATATTGAGCTGTATCTACGATCAAACTATGAGCAAAAAGTAAAAGGGGTGACACGAGATGTACGAGGAAAGCCCTTGATCAATCTAGATCGCAGGCATAAAACCTCGGGAGCTGACAATCGCAGCTGCCTTGTTCTTCTTATTGCTTTAAACGTCAGGATACAGTGCAGGATATTGATCAGATCGCTAAGTGTTACAATGCTTTTTGTGAAAGTTGCGAGAGAGTGAGTGTGAGTGAGTAGCGAGTGTAGTTGTTGTGTCCTATTGATCTGATTTATCCATCTATCTATAGTTACGAAACACAAACTAAAACTCCTATAAATGTGGGATGCTCCCGAATATTCCATTATTAATGTTGTGGACCGAGTAAAGCGGCTTCAACATCTTCATTCGAATGACTTGGACCGAGTCTTCCGGAGAAGGAGTCTTCGTGAACGTTGGGAACCTGGACTCGTACTCCTGCACACAATCCGTTAGTAATCCTCAGGATACCATCCAGGATGTTACCAATATCCTGAATCAGCATCCTGGATATGAACATATATCAGATAAGCAAGATATAATTTAAGATATTATCCAGGATATGAGCTCAGAATTTCGCCCATAACAATATCCATCCCCCATTTCATAAACGGCCAAGGGGAAACAATAGGATACAGTGGTTCAGCAGGCTGATGTAATATATTACTATGACTTTGACATGCGTCACATCTTCGAGCATATTCTGCAGCATCTTTTCTCATCGTCGGCCAATAATATCATGTCCTTAATACTTTTGAGAATAACGACCTGCCCCCAGTATGGTTGCCACAATCCCCTTCGTGTATATCCTGAAGCACGTCTTTGGTTTCGGGATCCTCCAAGCACCTCTGATATGGTCCTGCAAGAGATTTCTTATACAAAACATTATTTATAATAGTGAATCGTGATACCTTCATTCTAAAGGCCTTAGGATTCTCATTTCTTTTGGATGTGTCCTTCCTTGAGATATCTCATGATTGGAGCCGTCCAGGACTTAGGATCCTCCTCGGGATACTCGTCATCAGGATCCTGAATACTTATTACTTCCTTATCCTGAGGATTCGTCGTAGGATATAGGATATGTAATATTGGTATTCGGGTTCCTTCCGGTATCCTGACCGATGATCCCAAATTTTCCAAGGCATCAGCTTCAGCATTATCCTCTCTTGGTACCTGTTCAAGTGTAAAAATATCGAAATATCCTGCTAATTTTTTGAGAATTTCGAGGTACTCGATTAACTTCTCTCCTTTAACTGCATAGGTTCCATTAAAATGATTAGTGATTAACAATGAATTAACATATACTTGCAAATTCTTGATACTCATATTTTTAGCCAACTCTAATCCTGCAATCAAAGCTTCATATTCTGCATCATTATTAGTAGCAAGAAATTCACACCTAATAGCCTGGGGTAATATGTCCCCCTGTGGAGATTTTAGTAGTATACCTAGACCGACACCTCTTACATTAGATGCACCATCAGTATACAATGTCCAGCATTCTAAGTTTTCTCCTAGCTGTTGTACTTCTAAGTCTACTTCATTTTGAATGTCACTACTGAAATCAGCCACAAAGTCAGCTAAAGCCTGAGACTTTATGGCATTTCTAGGTTCATACACTAAGTCATAAGCACTTAATTTCACTGACCACTTAGCCATCCTGCCTGACATCTCGGGTTTCCTAAGCACGTTCTTAACAGGATAGTTGGTTTTAACGTGAATCTTATGCGTCTCAAAATAATGTCTAAGTTTTGTTGATGCCATAACTAGGGCTAATATCAATTTTTCTAGATGAGAATATCTAATTTCAGCATCTAATAAACTTTTACTAACGTAATAGACATGATACTGCTGACCTTCATGATCCTTTATAAGGACAGCACTTACTGCATTCCCTGACACTGCAAGATACAGGGATAATGGTTCGCCATCCTCAGGCTTAATCAATAAGGGTGCGGTTGAAAGATACTGCTTCAAATCCTGCAAGGCTGCTTCATGCTTTGCTCCCCATTCGAACTTCTTATTCTTCTTGAGGATATCATAAAATTCCTTGCACTTTTCCGAGGATCTTGAAATAAACTGTTCAACGCTGCTACTCGGCCTGTTAACCGTTGAACATCTTTCATATTCGAAGGTGATTTTATATCCAGGATAGCTTTAATCTGCTCCGGGCTTGCCTCTATCCCTCTTTTGGTCACCATATTTCCTAGAAACTTTTCTGCCCCCACTCCAAAATGGCACTTAGCAGGATTCAGTTTCATGTTATATTGATCCAGGATATCAAACGCTCCCTTAATATCCTGGAGGTAATCCTCAGCCTTTTTAGATTTCACCACCATATCGTCAAAATATATACCTCCATGGTGTCCCCCAGCTTGTCTTTAAACATCATGTTTACCAACCTCTGGTATGTTGCACCTGCATTTTTCAAACCAAAGGGCATAGCAGTATAACAATAAATACCTGTGGGTGTCATGAAAGCAGTATCCTCCTGATCAGAGGGTTCCATTTGGATTTGCTGAAATCCTGAAGAGGCATCCATGAAGGTTAACATCTCGTGGCCGGCGGTAGCATCTACCATTGAATCAATATGAGGTAGAGGAAACGGGTCTTTCGGACAGGCTTTGTTTAAGTCTGTGTAGTCTACACAAACTCTCCATTTCCCATTTTTCTTTTGTACCACGACTACATTCGCAAGCCATTTAGGAAACTTCACTTCTCTAATCATCTTGCTCCTTAGTAGTCTTTCAACTTCCTCTTGGATGATCACATTTTGCTCCGGAGCAAATTTCCTTCTCTTTTGTTGGACCGGTTTGAATGACCTGTCAATACCGAGCTTATGTGTTATAATATCCTTGGAAATACCTGTCTTATCCTCGTGCTTCCATGCGAATGTTGACATCATCCATTTCAAAAAATTAGTCAATTAATTTTCAATATCCTGAGGGATATTGGTTCCTACGAGCACCGAGATATCCGGATTATCCTGATCCAGGATAACTTTCTTTACATCCTGCTCCGAAGCTTCCATGATATCCTGGGCCCGCATCTTTAATTGCTATGCTGCATTAGGCTTGGTTGAGGATTTCATTGAGGATGAGTAGCATTCCTTCGCCTCCTGCTGATCACTATCAACCTTGACAACCCCCCAAGGGGTAGGGATCTTGATGCACTGATGATAAGTCGATGGCACAGCCTTCATATCATGGATCCATGGCCTGCCTAGTATAATGTTATAGCAGGATAGGGAGTCCATCACACAGAAACGTTGTATCGAGTTGACCCCTTCAACATATACTGGTAACTTTACCTCCCCTACTGTATTCCTAGCTTCCCCACTGAAGCCAACGAGCACGGTGGATTTCGAAGTAATGTCCATCGGAGATACATTCATCCTCTTCAATGTTTCCAGCTGAATTATGTTGACAGAGGTACCATTATCCACTAATATCCTGCATACAAAATGGTTAGCAACATATAATGTTATTACGAGGGCATCATGGTGAGGATCCTGGACAGTATCCCTGTCATCACTGTCGAAAGTGATCACTTTGTCAGTTGTGAGGGTAGTCATTCTGGCTGGTCTGTCTCCCCTTTCAGTCTTAGCCTCCTTTGCATGTCTCTTGGCCGCAGAATACGAAGTCCCACAAATGTCGGATCCTCCTGAAATAAAATTAATTATTTTGGCATCTGCTGGGGGTGATGCTGCTCGTTCAGGATCCTTCTCAGGATCCTGCCCTTTATTTTTCTTTCTTCCCAGCAAATCCTTCAGATATCCCTTGCTCAATAGGTAGCTTATTTCTTTCCTTAGAGCAATGCAATCCTCAGTCACATGTCCGAAATCTTCATGGAAGGCACACCATTTGGATTTATCCTTCCAATCAGCTTTTTGTTGACTCTTTCGAGGCCACCTAGCTTTGTCTCCTAAACCCTGCATAGCATACATTAACTCGGGTATATTAATAGAAAAGCAATATTCAGATAATTCAGGATATTCTTCAGGATCCTCGTCTTCAACAACATTCACTTTCTTGTTGTCATTTCTGCCATATGGCTTGGAGCGATACGGTTTATACGAGGATTCTGATTTCCTGTTGGTTGATTCGTAGGTTGAGGTAGAATTCATCCTCTCTTGCATCTTTTTGTCATCTTCCAAGCGAATATATCTCAAGGCCTTGTTACGAGCTTCGTCGAGATTCCCGCAGGGATTCATTACAAGATCCTGATAAAACTGAGAATCCTTTTGTAATCCCATCTTAAAAGCCTGCACAGCTGTTGCAACATCAAGATGTGGGATATCCAAGGATTCCCAACTAAACTTGTTCACATAATCCCTCAAGGATTCCTGAGGTCCTTGAGTTATCCTATAAAGATCACTGGTTAGTTTCTCAAAACTCCGGCTGCAAGAAAACTGACTATTAAATAAATTAACCAAATGAGCAAACGAAGCAATTGAGTGAGGAGGAACATTTAAAAGCCATTTTAAGGCTGATCCTGTTAAGGTAGAACTGAAACCCTTGCACAAGCATGCTTCCTTGAGCTCCGGAGGGATAGGGTTAATCTCCATTCTTTCCCTATACTGGGCAATATGCTCTTCAGGATCCGTAGTCCCATCATACATTTTCATGTTGGGGGTTTGAAATATCTTTGGGATTTCAGCATCATAGATAGGATATGCAAAGCGGGATATCCTGTGGCTGTCTTGGGACACTTCCGGAATTGGCTGGACTACTCCAGGTACATTTGATATCATGTCCTTCAATTTCTGAAGCTCCCTAGTAAATGTTGACGTCATACCTGCATCCTGCAAAGACCCATTGTTGTTAGTAGCAAGAATATTATTATTTGACACATTACCGGTCTGAGAATTCTGACCATATCCTGAGCTCCTCATAGTTGACATCCTGACCGAGGAGGGTATCTCAGGAGTATGATTCTAAGAATGGCTTGGCACGATATTCCCCCGGTTATCCTCAGTGTAAACTGCAGAACTGAAGTTCAAAGCCCTAGGCTGCAAAGGAGTGACAGTTTCTTCAGCAGGTCTACTTGGGCCGGATTTCAAGAGTTGTATCTCTCCCATCAGCATCCGATTAGTTTCCTGCTGCTGCCACATCTGTTCCTGTACACTACCAAACAAATTCAGAATTTCATCATTAGAAGCCAAAACAGGACCAGATCCCTGGGTACTGGGAGCGGGGATAACATCCCGAGCCACATGACTCTCAGTTCCGTGTGAAGAAGCTTGCATTCTTGGAGGAGGAGGTGGAAGCACCGAACCAATTGTTGCAGAGGTTGTAGCAGACATGGTGGAAGAGCTCATGTTTGATCTCGAGGCCATTGAAAACAATGTAGCAAAAAGTTTTGACAATAGAAAACGAGTAATGATTTTACTAAAGTTTTTAGTAAAAATAGCACCACTTGCCCCACGGTGGGCGCCAAATTGGTTTGGTCAAAAGTTACCGAAGCAATTAAGTGATCAAATTAGTTAAGTGAGGCAGTGTGCTAGAAATGAGTGTCGAAAGTACGTTAATCAAATTAATTGTAAAAACAGTTTCAGGATACGGCTCAGGATATAGAGCTGTATCTATGATCAAACGATGAGCGAAAAACGTAAAGGGGTGACACGAGATGTACGAGGAAAGCTCTTGATCAATCTAGATCGCCGGCACAAAACCTCGGGAGCTGACAATCGCAGCTGCCTTGTTCTTCTATTACTTCAAATATCAGGATACAATGCAAGATGTGATGCGGATCAACTAAGTGTTACAATGTGATTCGAGTACAAGTGTTTGTGTGTAGTGGTTGTCAGTAGCTTGAGAGTAAAGTGTGACTGATCCGATCCATCTATTTATAGTAAAAGAAATGTAATAAACTACCCTATTAAACCGGGATCCGGTGGATATTCCCCACTTGAACGTTGTAGACCTGGTCCTTCGGATTCAATGTCTCTCATGTAACTGGTTTGCCCGAGTCTTAAGGAGAAGAAGTCCATCTGACCGTTAGTGACCTACAGCTTCTAACCTGCACGTGGTCAATTTAGTTAACACCAGGATGTTACCAATATTCTAATCCGGTATCCTGGTCACAGTTAAACAATCAAAAGCAGAATATTAGTCAGGATATATATGCTCAGAAAATGACCCATAACACTTATAGCACCCCACTTTCCCGAAAATGAGTCGGCGGTTCGATACACGCCACGACCCATTGAGGCGAAAAAATTCTCTCGTATACGACCCCAAAATACCTTTATGTCTTGGTCGTCTCCTAAAAAAATTATTTACAAAAGCATAAAAAATATTATTTACAAAAGCCTAAAAAAATTATTTACAAAAGCATAAATAAAATTATGTACAAAAGCATAAAAAATATTATTTACAAAAGCATAAAAAAATTATTTACCAACAATCTCGTCATCCGACACGTCGAGCCATGCTTTTGCCAACTCGAACTCTTCCTTAGGCGACCAAAATTCTACCTTCTTAGGTGTACGTTTTTCGGTCTCAACCTTTTTTTTATGGCTTCTTTTTTTTTTTTTTTTTTTATAGAAGAGGATTCGACTTGGGTTTCGGGAATGTATTCGGTTTCGCTTGTGTCTTGGGCGGGTATGTTTGGTGGTGGCATGTTTGACGGAAAAAATGGGGGTTGAGAATAATACCCGAAATATGGGGGCATCGGTTGAGTGGTGGGATGACGAGAAGTTGGTGGCATTGGATAATATCCAACCTCACCCGTACGCAGGTCTCGGCGATAGCGGTCTTCTTGCTCGTTGTTTTGCATATTTTGCCAAAACGGATTGATCGGGTCCCATGGGTTTTTGGGGTTGTTGGGAAGTTTTTAAAAATATGAAGAGAATTGTATAAAAAGTGAGGTTGAAAGTGATAGGAATGATGTGAAAATGTTAAAGAATAGTTGGTGTTTATAGTGTTAATTTATAAATAAAATAAAAAGTATTTTTTTTTTAAATTATGACCGTTTTCAACAGTTAAAAATTTTATTGTTCCTCGGTCCAAGCGCAATGAAGCTCGTTACCATCTTGGTGTTGATTCAATGGCGCCCCGGCATAGCGCCGGGGGTGTGGGACGATGGCGCCGGGGGCGCTATGGGTGGCCAGCTGGGTTGGGTGGCGCCCCCACACCCTCCAGCGTTAGTGTTTAGTGTTGGACATGAACTTGAAATCATTCACATCACAGTTGGATCTCTTTTTATGAAAGAATCAGGGTTTTTTTTTTATCACATAGTTTGTTTCAATTTAGTCATTTAAATATTACATATATTTTTCTTAATGATGGATTTTCTAAGATGATTTGCTATGGCTTAACACCCCAGTCGGTGGCAAGGCTTGCGTGGAGAAGAACACGGCGTGAAGGAGAAGGGACTTGGTGGGGCCATGCTTATTAACCAATCCGGATTTTTTTTTTTGGTTTTTTTTTTTTTCATTTTAGTATGGCGTGAAAACTTACGAAACAAAGAAAGGGTGAAAAGAAAAAAGTGAATGTAACCGATGTGGTGAGGTGACAGATACTTTATGTGTGACAATGACGTGGAGTGATAAAAATATGAAACAATATCTATTGTAGTTAGGAGCGGCCTGGGGGTGGGCGGGGAGGACCACGGCCAGGGCCCGATATTTCGAATGACACGTTATTTAAAAAAAAAAAAAAAAACCCGATATGTATATGTAATTTTTTTTTTGTTTTTAATAGGGTATACTCATACAAACAATAACATAGGCCCGCTTACAAAACTATTCTTATAGTTTAGATTAGTAATTTGACCATTGACATTAGGTTGTATGAAAAACTAGCTTATATTATATATTTCGTTAAGGTGTAAGGGCATATTTTTTCAAGCTCGAACAAGGTACACAAATTCTTATCATCGACCCTGAGTGTAGTAGAAACGACTCATGAGTGCTTTTGAATAATGAATATCTTCAATTCAAATTAACAATTATAAAGAGTACGTCAATTCAAATTGATAATTTGAGTGTTTTTTTTATAATTTATAATTTTTGATATTGTATTCTATTTTAAGTATGGTTTTAGAAATTTTGAGTAGATTATATAAATATAATTAAATGTTCGGGTCACATGGGTTAGGTTCGGGTCAACCAGCTAAAAATCGGGTCATGTTTGAGTTCGTGTGTCTAGCAAATTTTATGGGTTAAGGTTGCATAATTTCATAGATAGGTGTAACATCTTCTCATGAATCAATCACAATCTGATCTATTCATCTCTTTTCTTAATTCAAGATGTTCAAAATTTTGTGTTTATACATCTAAATAAATATATAATCTTTATGTATCATAATAACTTACATTTAAATAAATACATATGTAACGATTATGCATCATAACATTAGTAATTTTTCAAATCTCAATATATAGAAAAAAAATTAACCTAAATAAATATATATTCTTATTTATCATCAAAATTAAAACAAATATATATCTTATGTATTTTATTTTCATAAGATTATTATATATTAATAATCTTTATGTAACAACATTATAAAAGTAATATTTATGTAGAATTCTAAATCACTAAATAAGGTTTTTTAAATTATTATGTTTATTAATATTGATCGTTTTGAAATCATTAGCAGTTTATAATTTTAAGAAAAAAGCATCGAAAATATTTATAGATTTAAATATGTAAGTTAAATCACTATGGTTTAAAGTATTTAATAATAATAATAATAATAATAATAATAATAATAATAATTTAGTTATGTGAATTTGTGTACACCTTTCTATAAAATTACATAATTTATACCTTTAAATTCGTGTAATTCACGGGTCTATAATCTAGTTTGATAATAAACAAGGTCATGAGATTGACCAGTAATAAGTAATTAATCTAGGATTAATTACATGGAGGGAAAGTTAAAGGTTGATGGGATAGAGTGTAATTAGGGGGTTCTGTAAATAGATACTTAACCTGAAACCCTAATTACAACTGCAACACATCACAATAAAATAAACAGAACAAGAGATATCAGAATCCTAGCCCCCTCATATCTCTCCCTTGCGTCGCAGACTGGCCACCGCCTCGTGCAACCACTTTGTCGTCGGCCAACCACCGACCGGCTGCCGCACGACGCCACCACCTCGCCATCTCGCGTTTTGGTGATTCGAATCCAATTCGTTTTTACGTGCAGGATCTCATGGCGCTTTGGAGATTGTGATCAGCAAGCGGAGCCGTTTGTTGCATCCATCATGCGAGTTTTTGGTTTTCATCAATGTACAATCCTAAACCCATTATGGTTGTGTTTTATATAATTATCTGAGTAGGATGTAACTAGATCGCTGGTGTTGGGATTGAACCCTACAAAGGAACAGTTGATTAAAGCCAAAACTGGATCAGAGCAGTGGATCCAAAATAAGCAGATGTTTGTATTCAATTCTCTCCCCTTGGAAGTGGCCCTAACAACTGATGACCTCTATCTACTGATCGTCCACAACAACTGCTGATCACTCAACATCTGATGAAGACCTAAAGACTGTTGAAGACAAATACTGATGCTCAATCTACTGTCATGGTTTCAAGTACTGCTGATGAAGACAAAGCACTGCTAGGGGTATAACAGTGGAATGAGAAGTAGTAGATAGTTTATGTCTTTGTATTATATTGTAATCTGTAGTTTGATAACAGTGCTTGTATAGATCAGTGGTTGTAGGTTGTTAGGAGGTTAGATGTCACTTTCATGGTGACGTCAGCAAAGATGCTTCAGTGGTTTGCTTCGTACTATATATAGAACAGTACCCTGTACTGTTCTATTAGCTCTTTCATCCCAAGTCATTCTGTACGAACAAACCAGTGTGAGCTCAGGCTGAGGGGGAGATTGCATTACATGCATGCATTGTAATTGAAGTTTATAATAAATATAAGCATTCGGTCTCATGTTAAACATGTATGTTGAAAGCATTTCTTCCATTTGATTGTGTTGAAAGTTTATTCCATTTAGTTTCCGCTGCAGTTGTTTATCATTTATTTTCATCTTAATCAAACAAAGCACAATCATAAGAAACTCAGATCCTAACAATTGGTATCAGAGCTTGGACAATCAAATTTGATCTAACAATCATTTTGACATAAATAGTTCAGCTCATAATCGTTGATACTTTTAAATTGTTCGTTTCGTTGAAAAACAGAGTAAGGGTTAATTACGATCAAAGTTAATTAACCAGTGCCTGTGAAACAACCAGGATGACGTTACAATCACAAGATATGAACAATAATATCGGTTCTCTCTTCAAACCACCTATGTTGAAGAGAAATGAGTACAACATCTGGCAGCGAAGGATGGGTCACATCTTAGCTCAACAGAATACCGGATATTGGAAGTCGGTTATCTTTGGACCACATGTTCCACTGGTGCCAAGTGTTGAGGATCCAAAGAAGTTCGAACCTAAGCAAATTGAGAACTATAATGAACATGATTTTTAGAAAATCGAACTGGATGCCAAGGCATTTAGCATCGTTGCATCTGCACTCCCAAATGAAATTTATGCTGGGCTGTTACACTGTAACAGTCCCAAGGAATTGTGGGATGCACTTAAGGAACAATTTGGGGGGACTGAAGAAGTAATTGAAAACAACAGGGAAATTTTGAGCCAACAGTATGAAACCTTTTATCACATTAAGGGTGAAACATTAACACAGTAGTTTGAGCGATTTAGTTGTCTCATAAGTGAACTTAAGCTTGTTAAAAGTGAATTTCCAAAATTAACTGTTAACAGCAGGTTTTTAAGATCACTTCCTGAAAAATGGGATACTATAGCTTTTGTGACCAAAAACTCTGTTAAGTTCAAAGATCTGACCCTGACCCAACTTCATGGTAGACTCCTAACCTATGAAAGGGAGTTAAACCAGAAAAAGAAGTTGCAAGAGTCTAGAAAAGTTGCAGATGACTACTCATTTGGCAACACAGCTCTTTTGGGTTAAGAAGAGTTTGGCAGCAGTAAGGATCAGAGTTATGATCATTTTATTGACATAACTGCTAGTGGAAATTTCAACTCTGATCCTCACTCATCCAATTTTGTTTTCACAGCAAATGGAGAAAACCAGAACTCTGACAATCTGTGCTTTGAACTCAATGATTTACAGCATTTTGATCCAACTGACTTAGAAGAAATGGACATTTTGCATCAATTGGCATTGCTAAGTGTAAGAACTAGCAAGTTTTACAAAAGGACAGGGAGAAAATTCCCAGGGTTACATGGGAATCTAAAAGTAGGGTTGGATGAGTCAAATATCAAGTGCTATAAGTGCAATAGGCTAGGTCATTTTGCTAGGGAATGCAGGAGTCAAACCACTGGACCAATTATCACACATCCCAGCTCAAACCCTAGACCACAAAATAACCAAAGCACTGTGCACTATGCCCAATATACCCCTGTTGCCCATGTTAACACTGCTCACTATTCACATCCTGCAACCCCTGTTCATGTGCATTATGTTCAAACCACTGTTCCCCAAATTCAGTATGTCCAAGCCCCTGCTCCTCAGGTTTAGGTGCAACAAGCTGCACCTCAACAAACCGCACCAACAGTGGTTCAACCAGACCAACAAAGCTTTTTCACCCAAGGACTGGTTGACTGGAGCAGTTTACCTGAAGAGTTAGGAGATGAAAATTTTGCACTCTATGCTCAAAGTAATGTTTCTGGTAATGATATCTGTTTTGTAGCATTGGAGACCATACAAGAGGGATTGGAAGCTGAAGAAGGACAGTCAAGTGATGAAACAGTGGACAAAATTGCTGAAGCAGTGGTTACTGCTATTGCTGATGAAGTACTGTTGGGAGAAAGTTCAAAACCCCTGTTGGAACCAATGTCCGACCCTTGGTCCAAAGAAGAAGAAGAAAAGAAAGAAGGTGAAAAAGAAGAGAAAGCTGAAGAAGAAAGTGATCATACCTATGATTGTGCCATGATGGCTGCAACCAAGGTATCACCTCAGGTTCTTAAAAATCTGTGTTCAGACAAATGCATCAAAGCATTTGCTAACATTGAAGATGTGAATGAAAACCTTAGGGATAGGGTATTAACTGCTGAAATTCAATTTCAAAAGTCATTAAAAGAACTGAAAAACAAATTGAGTGAAAAAGAAAGTGAAATTTGCAGCATCAAACAAGAGCATAGCATAACCAAGGACCAACTCCAGACCATGATAGAAAAATACCATGCCTGCAAAAAGGAGTTGGAGTACACCCAGATCACTTGTGAAAAATGGGTGGAATCCTGCAAAGGTTATGAGGTCATGCTTGAGAAACAGATCAAAAGCAATGTAAAATTTGGTGTAGGTTTTAGAAAACATGACCAAGTTGAAAACAATGCTGCAAATGAATCTGGTTTTGTTGAAATCATTCCCACAAACAAGGATGGCCAAGAGGTTAAAATAACTGACAAACTTGGTAACAAGATCACTTTGGAAAGATCTGTGGGGTCCTCAACTTTTGAGGAAATTGAGAAATAACAATTTAAACCTGCATGGTCTGATGAGTGTGACATCCTTGAAAACTTCAAGCCCATGGACTTCACAACCACTGATGGTGTAAAAGCTCCCAAGGCAAAGGTCATTCCTCTTAAGGATATCCCAACAGTAGTTCAAAACTCTGTTGGAAAGGAGTCTGAAAAGAAGAAAAGAAAAGAAAAGGTTAAAAACTTGTTTTGTGATTTATGTGAGAAGAAAAATCATTTGACCCAAGATTGTGGTAAATCAAATCACATCACTCATGAATGTGTGTATCTCAAATCCTTTGATGTAAAAAAGAATGAGTACACTTCAAAAACATCCATGAGTTCATCAAAACCACCAATCAAAAACCAACCACTGTTTGTGCCAGTTGAAACAGCTGTTACCAAACAGCTGAACCAAACCTCTGTTAAAAGAGATGTTCAGGTGACTGATGCACCCCCTGCTAATCAATACCGAAGAGGTAAAGGTCAACCACCATACCCAAGAGTCCCACATGTTTATGAAGCCTACAAAAGGCCTTCTAAACCAAGAGTGAACATGCATCCCTTTAGGTATCAACAGCTGATAGGGCAGGACCCCCAATAGTGGTTAGAGAAAAACAGTTCCAAAAATGTCCAAACCCATGAGCTAACCACTGTCCATCCACCTGAACTTAACACAGACACTGTTGAGACCCCATCCAAAGCCTTATTTGCTTTGGAGACCCTAACGAACTAACTTTTACTTGATGTGCAGGGAGCTTCTGCATGCTTAGATAGTCTTTGGTATGTAGATAGTGGAGGCTCCAGGCACATGACTGGATGTAGAGCCCTACTCAAAGATTTCAAAACTCATGGAGGGGGTGATATATCCTTTGGTAATAATAGTAAAGGGAAGGTGATGGGATCTAGTATAGTTCAGTCTGGTAATGTTAAGTTTGAAAATGTCAGTCTGATAGACAATCTAAAATTCAACCTCCTTAGTGTCTCACAAATGAGTGATAAGGGCTATGGCTCATTCTTTACTAAGGATTGTTCTAGGATTGTTGGACCAGAAATGGTGAAAAAGATTGAAGAAATAATAAAAAATGGAAAAACCCAACTTGTTGCTCAAAGAAGTGGCAATGTTTATGTAGTTGATTTGTCAAAAGAGAACCCAAGAACTGATGCCTGTCTGTTCTCAGCTGCCTCTAACAAAGAGATAGAACTTTGGCACAGAAGATTGGGGCACACAAATCTCAAGACAATCACTGCTTTGTCAAAATAGGGGTTAGTAAGAGGTCTTCCTCAAAAACTGTTCACCTGTCCTGAGCATTGTGTTTCCTGCCTAAAAGGAAAACAACATAAAAGCTCATTTAAGTCCATTGAAGAGTCCAAAACAACCAAGTGCTTGCAAATGCTTCACATGGATCTGTTTGGCCCAGTTGAAGTCATGAGTCTCAGAAAGAAAAGATATTGTTTGGTAATTGTAGATGACTTTTCTAGGTTTACATGGACTTATTTCTTACATTCCAATGATGAGACTGCAGGCATTCTGCAAGACTTTGTCACACAGGTTGAAAAGCAGTTTGACTTGCCAGTAAAAGTCTTCAGGAGTGAAATGGCACAGAGTACAGAAATAAGGAGTTAGATAAGTTCTGTGTGTCAAAAGGAATTGTAAGGCAGTACAGCATTCCAAGAACACCAGAGCAAAATGGGGTTGTTGAAAGAAAGAACAGGACATTGATTGAGGCTGCCAGAACCATGCTTGCTGATTCAGGTTTGCCATTAACTTTCTGGGCAGAGGCAGTAAACACTGCTTGTTATGTCCAGAACAGAGTTTTAATCAACCCCAGGCATCAAAAGACTGCCTATGAACTGCTGTATAAAATAAAACCACTAATCTCATACTTCAAAGTTTTTGGCTGCGCCTGTTTCACTTTAAACTTAAAAGATTCTATCTCAAAGTTTGCAGCCAGAATTGATTGTGGTTATCATTTGGGATACTCAACCACTGCTAAGGCCTACAAAGTGTTTAACACAAGGACCAAAACAGTGGAAGAGACTTTGAATGTAAAGTTCAATGAACTTACTTCAATGAAAATCCCTGCAAACCCTGCAGATTTATTTGATCTTGATAAATTCACATATGAAAGTGTTTCTGTCAAGACTAACAGTGCAGGTCCATCAGAAAATCCTCCATCAGACTATGGATATGAAGTCATCATTCCACAACAAAAGTCTGCATCAATTGGAAGAGCAGCAGATGTTCAAAACATCTGTCAAAGCTCAACCACTGCTACCTCAATAGTTTTTGACCAAAGTAGCCCTTTAACTCCTGCTTCCACATCATCAAACACTGTTGATAAAAGTCCTCAAACAGTGGATAAAAGTCAGCATGTTTTCACACCACTTCCTTCTATTCCTCCACCTCCATTTGAAGCCACTGCTGGATCATCAAAGTCACAAGCAGTGGTTAGCTCAGATGATTCACATCTGCAGCATTCACCCTTAAATGCCATTATTCCATACAAAGGAGATCTAATCTTCTTGAAGTCTCATCCACCTGACCAAATCATTGGCAACATTAGTGAAGGGGTGCTAACCAGAAGCCAATCCCAAAACATCTGTCTTTTTGCTAGTTTCCTATCACTCCATCAGCCAGTCAAGTACCAAGAGGCACTAAAAGATAACAGCTGGGTAGAAGCCATGCAAGAGGAGCTCCAATAGTTTAGAAGACAACACGTATGGGAACTTGTACCACTGCTAGAGGGTGTGAGTCCTATTGGCACAAAGTGGGTCTTAAAAAATAAAATTGATGAAAGGGGTATTGTTGTCAAGAATAAAGCAAGGTTTGTGGTTCAAGGTTTCAGACAGGAAGAGGGCATTGACTATGATGAAACTTTTGCCCCTGTAGCAAGATTAGAAGCTATCAGATTATTCCTGCCTTTGCTGTCAACCACAACATAAAGGTGTTTCAAATGGACATAAAATGTGCATTCCTCTATGGTAAAATTCAAGAAGAGGTATATGTTTGTCAACCTCCAGGATTTGAGGATCCATTTAATCCAAATCATGCCTACAAGCTAAATAAAGCTGTGTATGGCTTAAAACAAGCACCAATAGCCTGGTATAAAACTCTTTCCACCTTTCTTCTGTCCATTGGGTTCACAAGAGGTAAAAATGATAAAACATTGTTTTTAAAATGGAGAGGGAAAGATTTGATGATTGTCCAGATTTATGTGGATGACATCATTTTTGGAAGCACATGTACTAAAATGTGAGAAGAGTTCAGACAACTCATGACAGCTGAGTTTTAGATGAGTGCAATGGGTGAACGCCAGTGCTTTCTTGGTCTCCAAGCAAGGCAACTGCAAAATGGTCTTTCATCCATCAAGGCAAATATGCCAAAGAACTTTTAAAGAAATTTGAGATGGATGATTGTAAGCCATGTAGTACACCCATTGCAACCACAAAAATAGTCATGTCTGATGAAAAGGATGATTTGGTTGATAAAACTCTTTATAGAAGCATGATTGGGTCTTTATTGTACCTGACTGCATCTAGGCCAGACATCATGTTTGCAACATGTGTTTGTGCAAGATCCCAATCAGCCCCTAGAAAGTCAAACCTTATTGCTGTAAAAAGGATATTCAGATACCTAAGAGGTGCTCCCACACTTGGTATATGGTATCCAGCTGATGGAAATATCAAGCTTTCAGGTTTCTCAGATAGTGATTTTGCTGGATGTGACAAAACAAGGAAGTCCACATCAGGAGGGTGCCAATTCCTAGGCAGTTGCTTAGTGTCTTGGCAAAGCAAAGAGCAAGCAGCTGTTTCAACATCCACTGCTGAGGCAGAGTATATAGCTGCTGCAAGCTGTACAGCCCAACTGTTATGGCTTCAAAATCAATTGCTGGATTTTGGTATCACTGCCTTAAAGACACCTCTTATGTTGGACAGTCAGACAGCAGAAAATATCATCAAAAATCCAGTATCCCATTCAACCACCAAGCACATTGACATCAGACATCACTTTGTGAGGGATTGCTATGAAAAAGGTTTGATTTCTCTGCATCATGTTCCAACTAAAGATCAGCTAGCAGATGTGCTAACAAAAGCATTAGACACATCCACCTTTGAAAGCTTGATCTCTAGAATTGGCATGCTAAACATGGAATAACAAGCAAAATCTTGTTTTTCTATGAATAAAAGCATTAAAATGTTTTCAGAAAAATAAAAATTCCATCCTTAAAAATAGCTAAAAATGAAAATTTTCATTAATCCTTAAAAGTCTGCCATAACCACTGTTTTTGGTTCAAACATCTGTTTTGATGATCTTGTCCACTGCTGAAAGTCAACCACTATTTCCTCAATTTCCTTGTTAATCACTGTTGTTCAAAATCAGTGTTTTAACCCACTGATAGGCTATCCACTGATAGTTAAAAATCAGCCACTATTCTCATTATAACCGTTGCAACCACTGATACTTGTTCCATCAGTGGTTTCCTAAACAACTGTCTTCCATTATTCATCAGTGGTTGACACGTGGACAGTACTTATCCGTCAGATCTTTTGTAACCGCTGCTACGTCAGCATTCACTTTTTCCTTTTATAAAACCCTGATCAAAGCCCCAAACAGGGTTTTCATTGTCGAATCGAATTCAAAATTCCTTTCTCAAAGCAGTTACCATCCATTTCTCTCAAATCCTTCATCATCTTCTTCCTCTCGCTCTCACACTCAAATTGCCATGGCTCTCCCATTCAAAGCTCCTCACAATTACTTGGGTTTACTTGAAAAACCAAGTCATACCACCACCTTCAATTCCATAATTGACGCTCTTTCGTCTTCAAAGTACAAAATTTTGTTGACCTATGATGCTATAGTTTACCTGGCAACCCAGCAAGAATTTTGGAAAAATGCTAAACTTGAATCTAAGGATAAAAAGCCCTTAGCCATTAATTCTTCGATAAAGGGAGTTCCAGTCACAATAACACCTCAAACCATTTCGGAGGTCTTTGAACTCGATGATCTTCAAGGTAAAACTTCTTTTCCTAAAACAGAGTATCAAACTGACTTTCTTGAGAGGGGGTATGAAGAGGAAATGAAAAAAGATACTTTACAAAAGGGCAGTTTTCCTCCTGCTACAAGGTTTTTATTTCATACCCTCCTAATGTGTGTATCAAACAAGACCACTGCTTTTAATGAAATTCCATTGAAGATCCAATACCTGGGTTATGCTATACTGAATAAAGAAAATTTTAACTACTCCCAGGAGATCTTTAATGATCTGGTCAAAAATGTTAATAAAAAATCATTTTTACTATTTCCAAGGTTTTTAAGTTACTACTTTCAAAAGAAATTTTCAAAGGATAATGCTCATGTGCTTATCCAAGGAGAACCTTGTCAAATAAACAACCTAACTCCTGAAACATTCACAAGGCTGTCAAAAATTTCTTCTAAAACACAAACAGAGGAGCCTAAGCAGAATTTAGCAGCTACCACTACTCCTCAGGTTACTGCTGTTGAGCCCACTGCTCAAGGTGATCACAGCAGCAAAACAACTGTTGTGAAACCCACACCTAAAACCACTAAAAGACCAAAACAGAAAAAATCCCAAAAGCCCCCCAAACCAACAAAAAAGACAACTCTGGAAGATGAGATCCCAGAGCAACTGCCAGTGACAACACAAAAGTCACCAATAACCACTGCTGCTACTTCCTCACAGTAGTTGGAAGAAAGATCTCAACCTGAGCCTCAAAATCCTCCTGCTTCTTCTAAAAAAGAACAGGTTGTAAGAACAGGGACACCAAATTATGATGCTCTGGAATCACTTGATTCCATCATCCACAACCCAGCTCCCGGGGCAAATTCTCTTTCCACACCCATACTCACTGCCCAAATTCCACCACAAATATTGCCCTTGTTGGATGCACTGGATATAGCTCAGACAGAAATCAGTTCCTCTCAACCACCTATCACTGAGAGTATGCCACCACAAGTGACTGAGTATGAGCTCCCTATCATTGCTAACCCACCAACAACTGAGGAGGTTACACCCCTTGAGTTACATGTAACTCTTGGCGGTAGTTCAAGTGAAGCAGCTACTACAAGTATTGAACCCACTGGTTTACACTTGGACAGTAGTTTCATCAATCAGACTTCCTTGAAGGCAATTTCTTCTTTAGGAACCAGAGTGTTTCCAGTATTTACTGGTTCACTAAAACTGGTCACCCCCGCTGAAGGAAGAAGTCCCCAGTACCAAGACAAAGGGGCATCAGTGGATGATTTTTGGGATACTTTCCCTAAGTCAACCACTGATACAACCACTGCCGGTGGGAAATCAGATGATCCCATTAAGTTCGGTGATGGTTTAATGTACCGAGAATTGACGGAGAGGGTTGATAAACTTGACACTTCTGTTGCAGAAATCAAAGATATGCTGCAACGGTTGTTACAAGCACAAAAGGTCACACCCACTGCTGCACCAGCTGCAACATCTGCTCCATCATCTGCTCCTACTCCCACTGAGCTCTGGAGTTTATTTCAATCTATGCTTATTCAACAAAGACAATATGCTGATCAGCAACATGAAATTCAAGTTCAAAAGATCAGAAATTTAATGGAAGCTAGGTTCAAGGATACACAGGCAGATATCAAGGCAATCAAGGCCCATTTGATGAAAACCACTGGCACTGCTCCTCCCTCAATCATTTTTGTGGACAACCCACCACCTAATGATGCCAAAAAGGGGGAGAAAATCAAGCAGTTAAAGAAAAAGGGATATGAAGATGGTCTATACATTGCACTAGATAATTCTAGTATGCTTGCAGATCTCCCTAAACCAGATAGTTCCAAAAAAGGTTGATCTAACCTTAAATGCCTTTGCTGATGAAAAAACAAGGCTGAAAAAGGATATGGAAGCAAAGAGTAAATCAAGATTTGAGCAGGAGAAGAAAGTTTTTATGGAGATGGAAGAACAGGGTACTTCTGAGCCCAAGGATGAAGAAAATTCTAAGCCAAAAAGAAGACAGCCCACTAGAAAAGTGAGGCAACCCAAATCCACACCTTCCAGACTCACAAAACATGCTCCCCAAACTCCCAAAAACTCCACTCATCAAACCTCCAAACCAACAGATGTTAAAACGCCCGTTGTATCAATAGCTGTTGGTACTTCAGTGGTTTCAACAGCTGTTACCCAAACAACTGCCACCAATACTACCACTTCAACACACACTTCAACCACTGCCCCACCAAAAATCTCATCACCACCACAACAGCCACCTGCCAAAAAGCAGAAGACAGCTGATGATACACCATCAGTTGTAATGACAACAGTGGTTGAAACACCAGTTGTTTCAACAAATGTTAGTCAGCCACCTTCCACTTCAATCACCACCACTCAAATCACCACTTCTCAACCCACCAAAACACCACCAACCTCTCCTAAACCCAAAAGGAGAAGGATAATCTTGGAAGATGATTCTCCAACACCTCCAACATCTTCACAACAACTGACCCTTGCTATTATTCCAAACCCTGATCCACTCTCTTCAGTAAAAGCTCAAAATTCAAACACTGCCATTGTTCCTACAGCTGTTCAGTATCCCTTAGATCTTCCAGCAGTTAGAGAGGAGATAAAATCCTTCTACTCTGAAGATGACCCTGCAAAAAGGAACCTGCCATCTGTTCAAGGATATCCTAGGCCTAACAACATTGAAGAATATTTGAAGTTAAAGGCTCAACAAGCAGAGGATATCTCTAAAAGAAATACACAAGGAAAATCTGACAAAGAGATTCAAAGATACTACCAATATTTGCTAACTCAAGTTAGCACTTTGGAGCGGTTTTCAAAAGATCCTTGTCAGAAACTTTCAGAAAGAGCAGATGAAAGCCTAAGAAAAGATTACATTGAACAGATAATGGCATTCAAGAAATACAGGGCAGAAAAGGCTCAATATAAAGAATGGACCCTTGATGAGCTTAAAGAGGAGTTAGAGAGAGTTAAAAAGATGAACAAAGACAAAGTAAAACACACTCCTCCTGTTTGGTCAAAATACAAGAAAAATGTACCAGAAAGAACTTTAAAGCTGAAGAGAATGAAAGAAGAGCTGATAACAACTGATTTTAGGTCAAGGAATCAGGTCACAAGATGGTCAGAGGATAAAGTGTTGGCCAATTACAAAAGCTTAGAAGAGTTGAGAAAGAAGAATCCAAATGTGCCTCAAAAGCCTGATTATCCTGAAACAGTGGTTCCAGCCAAGCCACAAAAGTTACAAGTCAGGAAATCCACTGCTCCACCTGCTGTTATCCTTTATCAAAGAAGGAAACAAAAGCAGATGGATGCAGAAACTGTTGAAGACATAGCACAAGGGGATTTCATTATAAAAATGGTCCTTAAGCAGATGATAGCAGAAAATCCAGAATTGGCTCAAGCTTCAAACACTGCTCAACCAGTCATCACCAGGCCACCATCTCCAAACTCATCATCAATAAAGCCTCTCCCAAGAAACCCACTGGATTCAAAAATACTAAAGTGGAAATCTGACAAACAGACCCACATATTGACTTTGCTCAAATCCAGTGGTGAGGTGAAGAACATATCAAGGGAACTAGCATTGGGCCTGGATGTTAAAGATCTGCAAGATTTCCTTGATCTTACACTATGCAGGGATGAGGATGACACAGATTCCTTGGACTTTGAATTACAATTCAAAGGTCAAGTCAGGGAATTATTGACGAGGCAATAAAGATCCAGAATAATGAAGGGTTTTGGCATCATCTGTTCCAGGGAGAGATTGTTGGGATTGAACCCTACAAAGGAACAGTTAATTAAAGCCAAAACTGGATCAGAGCAGTGGATCCAAAATAAGCAGATGTTTGTATTCAATTCTCTCCCCTTGGAAGTGGCCCTAATAACTGATGACCTCTATCTACTGATCGTACACAACAACTGCTGATCACTCAACATCTGATGAAGACCTAAAGACTGTTGAAGACAAATACTGATACTCAATCTACTGTCATGGTTCAAGTACCGCTGATGAAGACAAAGCACTGCTAGGGGTATAACAGTGGAATGAGAAGTAGTAGATAGTTTATGTCTTTGTATTATATTGTAATCAATAGTTTGATAACAGTGATTGTATAGATCAGTGGTTGTAGGTTGTTAGGAGGTTAGATCTCACTTTCATGGTGACGTCAGCAAAGATGCTTCAGTGGTTTGCTTCGTACTATAAATAGAACAGTACCCTGTACTGTTCTATTAGCTCTTTCATCCCAAGTCATTCTGTACGAACAAACCAGTGTGAGCTCAGGCTGAGGGGGAGATTGCATTACATGCATGTATTGTAATTGAAGTTTATAATAAATATAAGCATTCGGTTTCATGTTAAATATGTATGTTGAAAGCATTTCTTCCATTTGATTGTGTTGAAAGTTTATATTCCATTTAGTTTCCGCTGCAATTGTTTATCATTCATTTTCATCTTAATCAAACAAAGCATAATCATAAGAAACTCAGATCCTAACAGCTGGCAGGAATAGTTTTATCTTTTTTCAGTTTATTCACGCTTCCGTATTTGATTAATAATAAAGTAATATTATTATCAATGTTTTAATATAAAATTAGATTTTATAAATTAAACTGAATACCTTGGATTCCTATCAGTGTGTGATCGTCAGAGTAGAAGACAGGTGCAGGGGACGGTGGTACGATCATCAGCGTTTTGCAACAAGTGCAAGGGACGGGTGTGTGCAGGGGAATTTTGTGGTGTGTGACGGGTGCTTGGGACGGTGATGCGAGGGATGGTGGTGCAATCGTGAGGGTCATCGGTGATTGTGGTTGTGGTGAGTTGTGGCGGGTGATTGTCGGTGTGGTGGTGGTGATCGCCGGAGAAGAAGGGTAAGTAGGTAGGGGACACAAATGTCGAATGGTTAAATGGTGTAGGTGTTAACATGAGGTAGGGTTTTAAGTTAGCGTGAAAAGACCGTTTTACTCTCCAATGTATAACATTTTAACGTCAAAAACTAACTCCATTAGCTCCTAGGACCGGAAGTGTAGCTCTTTTCAAACAACAGGAAAGCAAGTTTCCTAAATTTCAATCGAGGGACGCAAGTTGATTTCTACCCTAAACTAGAGGAACGCAAATTGCACTTTACTCTTTTTTAAATCTTTCTTTTTCTTTATTATTTTTCCTTTTTTTTATTAGAGTAAATATCTGTTTCATCCCCGAGGTTTGTCATTTTTAACTAGTATAGTCCAAAATCTACTTTATAACAAATCTAGCCCGAGGTTTGCATTTTTTTAACGTTTTTCATCCAAATAGCTAACTTGGTTTCTTATTTTTGGGTTAATTGACCAGAATGCCCTCAGGGACTAAAATAAAAGATAATTCTTATATACAAAAATATTACTAAAATAGAAGATAATTCTTATATACAAAAATATTACGTAAATTTAAAATTGTGTTTTTTAGATTTTTTGGGGGTTTAGCTTTATGGTTTAGTTTTTAGCATTTAGCTTGGGTTGGGGGGGGGGGTAGGTTTAGGTTTTTGGTGGTGGAGTGGGTTTATTTTGTTGTGTTCACATTGGTTCTCAGGGTTCTCGCAATAAAGGTGGTTCTCGCATTAACCCTACCATATATATATATATATATATATATATATATATATATATATATATATATATATATATATAAAATAGTATGCTTAAGGTAAAATAGTTACACAACATATATACGTAATTACGCACAATAATTACGCGCTAGTAAAAAAATAGTTACGTATAAAAATTACGTAACTTATAAAAATATAATTTACTCTACTTTTTAGGGATTAGAATGGAAGTTAATTCTTATACATAAAAATATTATATATATTTAAATTGTTTAATGATTAATTTTTATAATATATATATATATATATATATATATATATGTATATATATACGTATATTATATATATTAATAAAAATAATTTTTAATGTTTAAAATTTCTTATATATAAAAAGATTATATACGTATATATGATTATATTTATATAAATCTAATTTATTTTTTAATGTTTAAATTTTTTTAGAGTGTTACAAAGTTTAAATAAATTATTCTCTAAAAGGATGTACTAAGAAAAACACACACAGACACATTATATATATAGAAACGGGATGAGGAGAAAACGCCTTAAGGTGTGAAAACGGTGAGAACGATTCTCATCCACAAGATCTTAGTGGTTTGTAGCTGAGATTGATGTGGCAACATTTTTGTAAATACTAGGGGCATTGGAACTAACAGGAGGGGTAAAATAGGAAGATTCAAACAAGGTAAACATGCTAATCCATGCCATTTCTCCCGATCATATTTAAACGCTAATAACTTTTTTATACGCGATTATTATTTTTTTAAAATCATACCATAAAATTCAGCGTTTTTTTTTTCCAAAGAGTATACTATTGATATATTTTTCGAAAAAAATGAAGTGGGTTTTTTATGGCGTTTTAAACTTTGTTTTTTTTACAGCGTTTTCAACTGGGTTTTTATGGCTTTTTTCTGAAGTGGATGTTTTTATGGCGTTTTTCAACTAGTCTTTTATGGCGTTTTCTGAACTAAGTGTTTTTATGGCATTTTCTATTGAGTTTTTCATGATGTTTTTCTGAACTGAGTGTTTTATGGCGTTTTCAACTGGGTATTTTCATAGCGTATTTCTGAACTGGGTGTTTTTTTTGTGTTTTCAACTGAGTTTTTATGGTGTTTTCTAAACTGGGTGTTTTATGACGTTTTTCAATTGGGTATTTTTCATGGCGTTTTCTGAATTATGTGTTTTTATGGCGTTTTTATTTGAACACCCAGTTCATGTTATTTTTTTTTAATTTAAAAGGTATAGCAGTAGTATACTCGTTAGAAAGATAATAAAACACTCGATTTTATGATGTATTTCTTTTAAAATAATCACGTATAGAAAAGTTACGAGTGTTTAAAAAAGATGATGGAATATGCATGTGAGTGGCATGTGCATGGTCTTTGGCATGTGAGTGGTATGTGCATGAGATTTTTGACAATATTACCCTTAGTGTAAGTTAGCACCAACGCCCCATGTCAACACCAAAATCGTTTTCACCTTTTCACACTTGAGGCGTTTTCCCTAAATCTCACCCATATATATATATATATATATATATATATATATATATATATATATATATATATATATATATATATATATAATAAATCATATACCATATATGAACTAAAACAATCCCAAGGAAATAGACAATTACAATACCATACTCAAATTGTATTTTTATAAATTGTGTAATTTTTATACGTAATTATTTTTTACAAGCACGTAATTATTGTGCGTAATTACATATATATGTTGCGTAACTATTTTACCTTAAGCATAATATTCTTTAAATATATATACACATTAAATATTAAACAATTTTGATTTACAAAATATATTTATGTATAAGAATTATCTTCTATTTTAGTCCTTAAGGGCATTCTAGTTAATTAACCCAAAAATAACAAACCAATTTATCTATTTGGATGAAAAACGTTAAAAAAAATGCAAACCTCAGGGCTAAATTTGTTATAAATAAGATTTTTGGACTATACTAGTTAAAAAGGACAAACCTCATGGACAGAAACGGATATTTACTCTTTTTATTATTTTAGCCTTCAAAGTACAAATAAACTACACAATGTCATTGTTAGAACCTTTTGAAACCGTTGGTATTCGATTTTGATAGTTTAGGGCCAGTTTGTAATAGTCTAATGGTCATGGGGTGAAATTGTAAAGTTGAATAGGGTTTTTTGGATTAGAATATAACAACCGTGAAATTTCAAGCTTTTAATCGTCAATCATTTTCGTACTTAGCGACTCAACTCATTAATACATGCATATTTATTATTTAATGTGCTAACAAGATGATTATGCAAATACTTATAATTATCACTTAGTGTTAAATTACCGAAATGAGCGTTGGTGACGAATCGGTTTGTTGGCCCATGCATTCAAGCCCAGAAGAACAGATGATAAGGAAAGCCAAAACTGGTTCAGAATAGTTGATCATCATAAGCAGTGTCTGCATAAGATTCTTCCCTTGACAATGGTTTACTATCATCTGATGAACTCCAAGCACTGATCATCTCAACAACTGTTAAGCCAAAGTACTGATGAAGAATAAAGACTGAAGCTCTAACTACTGATGTCTCCTAAGCACTGTTGACGACCAAAGCACTGCCCATTCAAGGACTGATCACCCTTTGAAGAAAGCACTGATGCTCAACATCAGTGCTTAGACTACAACAGTGGAAAGCTGAATCAGTGTTTATGTAATCAATGTTTATATGTAACAGTGTTTAGAGTTTGTTAGGAGGTTAGATGTCACTTTCATGGTGACGTCAGCAAAGATGCTCAGTGGTTTCGTTTGTACTATAAATAGAACAGTACCTGTACTGTTCTGTAAGCTCATTCTCACAAGTCATCTTGTACGAACAAATCACTGAGCTCAGGCTGAGGGGGAGTCTAGTGCATGCATGCATAAGTTGAATTTTGTAATAGATACAATCTTTGACTTAATGAAATCATGTCTGCTTAAAACTATTCTTCCTTGATTGTGTGATTAAAGTTTATTTCCATTTCCGCTGCACTTCAATTCATGTTTCATCTTTCATTTCTAATTAAATAACACAATCTAAGAAACTCAGATCCTAACAATTGGTATCAGAGCATAGGACAGTCAAATTCGATCTAACAATCAATTTGACATAAAAGTTCAGCTCAAATTTATTGATACTCAAAATTATTCGTATCAGTTGATAAAAACAGAGTAAAAAGGTAATCACGTACAAAGTTGATTATTCTAAAAAATTTTGTAAAAATCAACCAAGATGGCATCACAATCACACGACCCTCACAACACTGTGACTCTTTTCAAACCATCGATGCTTGTCAGATCCGAGTACAACATCTGGCAACGTCGGATGGGTCATGTCCTAGCACAACAGAATACCAGCTGTTGGAAGTCAGGTATCTATGGACCACATGTTCCATAGGTGCCTAGTACTGAAGTTCAAAAAGGCTTTGTGCCTAAAAGCCCTGAAAACTACTCAGAACAAGATTTTCAAAAAATTGAATTAGATGCAAAGGCTTTTAGCATAATAGCCTCAGCTCTGCCAAATGACATTTATGCTGGACTGTTACACTGTAACAGTGCCAAAGAGCTGTGGGATGCTTTAAAAGAACAGTTTGGTGGAACAGAAGAGGTGATAGAAAATAACAGGTAGGTTTTGAATCAACAGTATGAAACATTTTGCCATGTGAAAGGAGAATCACTAACACAACAGTTTGAACGTTTTAGTTGTCTCATTAGTGAACTGAAACTTGTTAATGTTGAATTTGCAAAATCAACTCTAAATAGTAGGTTTCTAAGGTCACTTCCTGAAAAATGGGATACAATTGCTTTTCTAACCAGAAATTCCGTTGGATTCAAAGAGCTAAGTCTGACTCAACTTCATGGTCGACTCCTCACTTATGAGAAGAGTTGAACCAGAAAAACAAGTTACAAGAGTCTGGGAAGGTTGCTGATGACTACACATTTGGTAGCACAGCACTTCTTGGTCAAGAGGAATCTAGTAGTAATAAGGATCAGAGTTATGATCATTACATTAACATAACTGCTGGTGGAGCTTTTAACAACTCTGATTCTTACTCAGCTAACTATGCTTTTATAGCAAGTAGTGAAAGCCAGAGTTCTGACAACTTATCCTTTGAACTCAATGATCTCCAGCTTTTTGATCCCACTGATATGGAGGAAATGGACATATTGCACCAATTGGCACTGCTGAGTGTAAGAACCAACAAGTTTTATAAAAGAACAGGGAGAAAATTTCAAGGGTTGCATGGGAACTTAAAAGTTGGGTTGGATAAATCAAAGTTAAAGTGCTATAAGTGTAACAGGCTAGGACACTTTGCTAGAGAATGTAGAAGCCAAAACAGTGGACTAATCATAAGACATCCTAGCCCTAAACCTCAAAACACACAAAACACTGTGCACTATTAGGAAAATACCCCTGCTGCTCATGTAAACACTGCTCACTATGCACACCCTGTAATACCTGTTCCAGTGCAATATGTTCAAACCACTGTTCTTCAAATACAGTATGTCCAAGCCCCAGTCTCTCAGGTCCAAGTGCAACAACCTACACCACAACATGCTACACAAACATCTGCCCCAGCAGAGGCCAGTCAGCAAAGCTTCTTTACCCAAGGCTTTGTTGATTGGAGTAGCATGCCTGATGAATTAACTGATGAAAACTTTGCTCTATTTGCTAAGAATGATGTTCCTGTTGATAAATTCTGTTTTGTAGGATTAGAGTCAATTCCTGAAGGGCTGGAAACTAAAGAAGGAGAATCCAGTGCTGAAACAGTGGATGAGATTGCTGAAGCAGTGGTTACTGCTGTTGTTGGTGAACAACTGATGGAGAAGGAAGCCAAACCATTGTTAGAACCTCTTGCTGACCCATGGTATAAGGAAGAAGAGAAGGAGAAGGAGAACAACAGTGCTTGTGAGAATGTTTGTGATTGTGCCATGATGGCTGCAGCTAAGGTATCACCTCAGGTCTTGAAAAACCTATGTTCAGACAAATGCATCATAGCATTTGCTAATGTTAAAGAGGTGAATGAAAACCTTAGAGACAAGATTTTAAAAGATGAAATACAATTTGAAAAGTCTGTTAAAGAACTGAAAAACAAATTGTTTGAAAAAGAAAGTGAAATCTGCAGTCTTAAACATGAACACAGCATAACCAAGGACCAACTTCAAGCCATGAAAGAAAAATATCATGCTTGTAAAAAGGAGTTGGAATCCACCCAAATCACTTGTGAAAAATGGGTGGAATCCTACAAAGGTTATGAAGTGATGCTAGAGAAACAGATCAGAAGCAATGTAAAATTTGGCATAGGTTTTAGGGAAAATGACCAAGTTGAAAACACTGCTGTAAATGAGTCTGGGTTGGTTGAAGTTATACCAACAAACAAGGATGGTCAAGAAATCAAAATAACTGATAAAAATGGTAACAAAATCATTTTGGAAAAACCTTAGGGGTCATCAACCTTTGAGGAGATTGAAAAATGTCAATTCAATCCCACCTGGTCAGATGAGTGTGACATCCTTAAGAATTTCAAACCAATGGATTTTTTTTCACAATTGAGGGTGTGAAAGCACCCAATGCCAAAGTGATTCCTCTTAAAGACATCCCAACAGTGGTTCAAAACTCTGTTGCAAAGGAAGTTGAAAAGAGGAAGAAGAAAGAAAAAGTTAAAAAGTTGTTTTGTGATTTCTGTGAAAAGAAAAACCATTCCACAAAGGATTGTTTTCATCTTAAAGCATATGATATTAACAAAACAAGCATAACTGAGCCTGAAAACAGATGTTCCATCTGTAGAAAAACCAACCATCTCACTCATGAGTGTGTGTACGTCAAAACTTTTGAGGTTAAAAGGAAAGAGTACACCTCAAAAACACCCATGAATTTATCAAAACAACCTGTCATGAACAACAACCATTTGTGTCTGTCCAAATAGCTGTTACAAAACAACTGAACAAAAACACTGCTCCAAGAGATGTGCAAGTGACAGATGCACCACCTGCCAACCAATTCCAAAGAGGAAAAGGTCAACCACCATACCAAAGGTCCCACATGTTTATGAGGCCTACAAAAGGCCCTCTAAACCAAAAGTGAACATGCATACTTATGGGTTTCAACATCTGACAGGAAATGGTCCACAACAGTGGTTAGAGAAACAATGCTCAAAAACTGTCCAAACCCCTGAGCTAACCACTATCCATATTCCTGGACTTGACAATGACACTGTTGTAACCCTATCCGAAGCCTTATTGGCTTTGTAGACCCTCCTGAACTAATTGTTTACTTGATGTGCAGGGAGCTTCTGCATGCTTAGATAGTCTTTGGTATGTAGATAGTGGAGGCTCCAGGCACATGACTAGA
This sequence comes from Helianthus tuberosus, assembly GCA_030545235.1. Taxonomy (NCBI): domain Eukaryota; kingdom Viridiplantae; phylum Streptophyta; class Magnoliopsida; order Asterales; family Asteraceae; genus Helianthus; species Helianthus tuberosus. The sequence goes on along the minus strand of CM060371.1, from coordinate 84,407,118 downwards.
TGTAGAGCCCTACTCAAAGAATTCAAAACTCATGGAGGGGGTGATATATCTTCTAGTAACAATTCTAAGGGTAAGGTTTTGGGGTCTGAAACAATTCAGTCTGGAAAAGTCAAGTTGAAAATGTTAATCTCATTGACAATCTGAAATTCAACCTCCTTAGTGTCTCACAAATGAGTGACAAAGGCTATGGGTCATTCTTTACTAAGGAGAGTTGCAAGATTGTTAATCCAGAAATGGTCAAAAAGATTGAAGAAATAATAGCCAATGGAAAAACCCAACTTGTTGCTCAAAGAAGTGGCAATGTTTATGTAGTTGATTTGTCAAAAGAGAGCCCTATGACTGATGCCTGTCTGTTCTCAGCTGCCTCAAATAAAGAGACAGAATTATGGCACAGAAGATTGGGGCACACAAATCTCAAGACAATCACTGCTTTGTCAAAACAAGGCCTTGTAAGAGGTCTTCCACAAAAATTGTTCACCTGTCCTGAGCATTCTGTTTCCTGTTTAAAAGGAAAACAACATAAAAGCTCATATAAGTCCATTGAAGAGTCCAAAACAACCAAGTGTTTACAAATGCTGCACATGGACTTGTATGGACCAGTAAAAATCATGAGCTTGAAAAAGAAAAGATTTTGTTTAGTAATTGTAGATGATTTTTCTAGGTTTACATGGACTTAGTTCTTACATTCTAAAGATGAGAATGCAGGCATTTTGCAAGACTTTGTCAAACAGGTTGAAAAGCAATTTGACTTGTCAGTGAAAGTCTTTAGAAGTGACAATGGCACAGAATTCAGAAATATGGAGTTGGATGAATTTTGTGTGTCAAAAGGGAGTGTAAGGAAGTACAACATCCCAAGAACACCAGAGCAAAATGGGGTGGTTGAAAGGAAAAATAGAACATTAATTGAAGCTTCCAGAATAATGCTTGCAGATTCAGGTTTACCCTTGACTTTTTGGGCTGAAGCTGTAAACACTGCTTGCTATGTGCAGAACAGAGTTTTGATCAACCCCTGGCATCAAAAGACTGCCTATGAAATTTTGTATAAAATCAAACCACTTATCTCATACTTCAAAATCTTTGGCTGCCCTTGTTTTATCTTAAACCTAAAAGACTCAATTTCAAAATTTGCAGCCAAAGTAGATTGTGGTTATCATCTGGGATACTCAACCACTGCCAAGGCCTACAAAGTGTTTAACACAAGGACTAGATGTATGGAAGAGACTTTGAATGTTAAGTTCAATGAACTTTCATCTCTGGAAATCCTAGCAAACCCTGCATAATTGTTTGATTTAGATAAATTCACTTTTGAAGATGTGTCTGTCAAGACTAACCATGTAGGTACACCACAATCTCCACCACCAGACAATGGATATGAAGTTGTAATTCCACAACTAAAATTCACATCCAGCACCAGAGCAGCAGATGTTCAAAACAACTGTCAAAGCTCAACCACTGCTACATCAACTGTTGTTGACCAAAGTAACACTTCAACCTCTGCCACCATATCTTCAACCACTGTTGATAAAAATCTACCAACAGTGGATAAAAATCAACATTGTGTCACCCATTCCTCCTATCCCTCCACTTCCATTTCAAACAGATGTTGGATCATCAAAGTCACCAACAGATGTTAGCTCAGATGATTCACATCTGCAGCCTTCACCATTTAATGCCATTGTTCCATACAAGGGAAATTTAATTTTCCTGAAGTCCCATCCACCAGATCAAATCATTGGCAACATCAATGAAGGGGTTCTTGCTAGAAGTCAATCCCAAAACATTTGTCTTTTTGCTGGCTTTCTATCTCTCCATTAACCAGTCAAGTACCAAGAGGCACTAAAAGACAATAGTTGGGTAGAGGCTATGCAAGAAGAGCTCCAACAGTTTAAGAGACAACAAGTATGGGAACTTGTACCACTGCTAGAGGGTGTGAGTCCTATTGGCACAAAGTGGGTCTTCAAAAATAAAACTGATGAAAGAGGTATTATTGTCAAAAATAAAGCTAGGCTTGTGGTTCAAGGCTTTAGACAAGAAGAGGGCATTGATTATGATGAAACTTTTGCCCCTGTAGCAAGATTGGAAGCTATCAGACTATTCTTGGCCTTTGCTGTCAACCACAACATAAAGGTGTTTCAAATGGATATCAAATGTGCTTTCATATATGGTAAGATTCAAGAAGATGTATATGTTTGTCAACCTCCTGGCTTTGAGGATCCATTTAATCCAAATCATGTCTACAAGCTAAACAAAGCTTTGTATGGACTGAAACAAGCACCAAGAGCCTGGTATCAAAACTCTTTCCACTTTTCTAATCTCTATTGGTTTCACAAGAGGTAAAATTGACAAAACACTATTTTTAAAATGGAGAGGAAAATATTTGATGATTGTCCAAATTTACGTGGATGATATCATTTTTGGAAGCACATGTAATAAAATGTGTGAAGAGTTCAGAAAACTCATGACAGCTGTCACACCCCCAAAATCCACACGCGGAGTATCACCGCTTGGAGGCGTGACATGACCAGGATCAAGCCACCAATCATATTGAACAATAGAGTAGAGTAATTAAAAGTTCAACCACATAATATAATTGGTGTTCACAACCAAGTTAACCAAGTTTAAATTAAACAGCGGAAGCATAAGACGTAAAACCAAAACATAAATAAGTTCATAAAGTTTAAATGTTTAGAACTGGATATAGCAGTCCATATCCCACAACGACCTCCTCCTCGTGCAAGCTCCATAAGCATCTAACGACCTGTAAGGCACGTAACAACGAGTCAACAATAAAGTTGAGCGAGTTCACAGTTGGGTGTTTGTTTTAAGTTGTTTTCGAAAACATGGTCTGTCTTTAGCTGGCTTACTTGCCGTGGGGGTTACCCCATAGTTGAAAATATGATTAACCAATTCCTTCCTTCCCAAACCATGACCCGTGGGGGCTTCCCCATGTGAACCACTAGACCGTTACCATATCGACTACTGATGAAAGTAAGTTGTGCCCTACGTCAATGTCCATCATCATTGACAGATTGCCATGATCCATTAGTACACGCCCTTCCGAACGGCACGGTGTGAGGTTTGTCAAACCTAATAGCGCTATTAACTAATGACCCGCTCGCCATCGGCCTCGGCGATTAAGTCGATAGAAAATGAGGGACTTAGGTGATAGAGTTTTGGCTAGTAGTTTAAGGTTGTTGTCCTACCCAAGGAGGACGAACGTACGCATTCTACCCAAGGAGAATACACAGGATTAATATTGGCATCCTACCTATGGAGGATGGCGGTACATATCCTACCCAAGGAGGATATGCAGGTTCCGTTTTAGTTCTTTAACCCATTCCCAACCACCGGGAATCCCATGCCTTAGAAAGAGTGTGAACTCACCTTTGGTTGCTCGGTTTGACTCTCAAAAATAGCTAACAGTCAAGGTCGGACAATCACATCCTAGTACGATTACCACTTAGTTTATTAGTGACTTCAAATAAGCACGAAGTTCCTACACGCATCCACCACATAACATGCACTTACTTTAACGGTTCATGCCCATATAAACTTCCCATTTATTCCCATTGATAAGCAAATATACAACATTGCACATAACACTTTCATTGACATATAACATGTTAGATCATTCTCAGATAACCTACCCGACATTTAGACACGCAAATTACTACTTATGTCGTTTCAGCTTTAACTTTCAAAACTGGGCTGGTTTCGGGAATTTTAATAAAATAGTTAACCTATTCCAAAAATTCCCAACTTTTTACAGAAGGTCTTAAACGATTCAAATATTACTGTGTAAAAATATCGGGATCCAATTCATTACCAATATTTTATAAAAAATCATTTACCGGACTGTAATCAGATTCATCACTTTCTGACTGCAGTCCATGGAATAATTTATTTAAAATTCATCGTAAGTCCGATTGATGAAATTCCAGTTGGAGCATTACAATGACATCTGTGGCCATCTACAATACAAATTTCATGAGCTAATTCTACACATATTTCAAGTTATGACGAAAAACATAACACATATTTTCTGCAGTAAAAACGTAGCTTTTGCTGCTGTGAAAAACTACCCTTTAAAAATAGCAACCGAAGTCCAAAAATTATGATTCCAGTGCCCTTAGAATCGTATTTCAAAATAACACCATATAGACTCAAGAAAATCAATTTTTCAATAAATATCTATCTGTTTGCAGCCAACTGAAGTTGGCTGTAAATGTTTGGATAGAAGCTGTTTTCAGCTTATAGTGCTCTAACGCAACTTCTATTTGTTCCGTTAACATGCTTAGTGATCAACAACGTATTTTTAGTAATCACAAGCAAGTATCAACATATACCAAACAACATCATACTATCAACACTTCATCATGTTTCATCTTTATGTAAAGCTTTATGTTCATGTTTCTTGTTTAAACCTTTTAGTGTTCTTGTGATATACATCATACTACATCTTTTAACTACTCAAAATAAAAGTGAACAAAGGTTAAACAAGGACTTATAACTAGCTCAAAGCTAGGGAAGAACTTCAAGAGAAAAGATGGTGAAAAGTGGATGATGAAAGTAATTAAGAAGGATTCTCTAAGACCTTCAAGCTCCAAACTCCTTGTATCACCTTCTAGACTTGAATGAAGCTTAAAATGGAAGAAGATGGTTGAGTTAGGGTGGTGGTGGTGGCGGTTATGGTGAGATCCGAGAGGGGAGAGGGAGAGACGAGGGATGGTGTGAAGATTGTGGAGTGTAAGAGTGGAAGATATGTGCGCTACTTGTAATCCTTCTATCAAATATTTTGTCTAAAGTATCAAGCAACAAATCAAGAAGATATGATACATATCTAGGAAAGTATGGGGTGGATTTTGGTGGGTTCCCATGGGGACGGTTGCACATGGGGGGGGGGGGTTAAATGAAAATTACTTGGTAAATAAATCAATTGGTGGAAGGTTAAAGTGCAAGATCTAATGTTTAGTGTATATCATGTATTTTGTAATGTGTTCAAGTGTTCGGGAACCATAACTAGCTCAGAAAAATAAAAATAATGTTTCTTGCAATATTTTAGTGTTCCGGGTAATGTCCGGTTGTTCGATTAGATACCGTTTCGTTGAAGTGCTAAGTTGTTCCGTATAGTGTCCTATATATATCTTTTTGTAACACTTTTAATTCCCAACACTTAGGAAAACATTCAGGAACATTTAGTCAATTTTCTGCACAAGACTAGTATGTTAACAAGCACATGTAAGCATGACGCAATAATTAGAAAGCAGTTAAGTAATTCAACACAGTCATCAAGCACTTTAATTAACATTAATAAATCGTACGGATACATGTAATTATGAGGGTTGTCACATTCTCCCCCTGTTAAGAAAATTTCGTCCCGAAATTTAGCACGTGGTTACTGAGGAAGCTAGTTAAGTTGCGTGGTTTCCTGGTTTTTCCTGGGGTGTCACATCATCCCCCCGTTGGTTTGGAATTTCATCCCGAAATTCCGTAGTAGCTTCAGCCTCAGTAGTGGTTGCACTTTTCTTAAACAACTGGGGGTACTTGAGTTTCATTTGGTCTTCTCGTTCCCAGGTATACTCTGGGCCACGACGGGAGTTCCAACGAACTCGAACAAGAGGTATTCTGGTACGCTTGAGAAACTTAACGTCTCGGTCTGTGATTTCAACTGGCTCCTCGACGAATCGCAACTGGTCGTCGATTGTGAGCTCCTTTAAGGGAACTATGAGGGTCTCATCTGATATACACTTCTTTAGATTCGACACATGGAAAACATTGTGAACTCCGCTGAGTTCTACAGGTAGGTTCAACTTGTAAGCGACCTTGCCAATTTTCTCAATGATTTCGAACGGTCCGACATAACACGGATTGAGTTTGCCTCATTTGACAAAACGAACTACACCTTTCCAAGGTGAGACTTTAAGTAGCACTCGATCCCCAACCTAGAACTCGAGTGGTTTCCTTCGCTTATCAGCATAGCTTTTCTGACGGTCATGAGCTGCCGCCATTCGTTGTCGTATTTGAGCAATCTTCTCGGTTGTATCTACTACAAGTTCTGGGCCAGTGATTTAACTGTCGCCAACCTCTGCCCAACAAAGAGGTGATCAGCACTTTCGTCCGTACAATGCCTCGAACAGAGCGGCCTGGATACTGGTGTGGTAACTGTTGTTATACGAAAACTCCACTAACAGGAGGTGTTTTTCCCAGCCATTACCAAAGTCGATTACACATGCCCTAAGCATGCCTTTAAGGGTTTGGATGGTGCATTCAGATTGCCCATCCATCTGTGGATGATATGCCGTGCTCATGTCTAATCAAGAACCAAAGGACTTGTGCATAGCTTGCCACAACTCCGATGTAAAACGTGAGTAACGATCAGAAATGATGGAGGTTGGCACTCCGTGCCTTGATACTACTTCCTTTAGGTAGATGTCTGCTAGGGTAGAAAACTTATCCGTTCCCTTGATGGCTAGAAAATGTGCAGACTTGGTCAATCGATCCACTATCACCCAAATAGTGTCATTTCCACGTTGAGATCTAGGCAGGCCAGTAACGAAATCCATGGAAATTTGCTCCCATTTCCATGTCGGGATTTCCGGTTGTTGGAGTAGGCCTGATGGTTTCTGATATTCAATCTTGACTCTTGCACAAGTCAAACATTTACTGACGTAGGTTGCTATGTTGGCTTTCATACTAGGCCACCAATACATAGTCTTGAGATCATGGTACATCTTATCCGAACCATGATGTACTGAGTATCGAGACTTGTGTGCTTCATCTATCACAAGCTTGCGTAAGTTTCTGTAAAGTGGGACCCAGATGTGCCCGTTTACATAGTAGGCGCCGTCTTCCTTTTGTTCTAACCGTTTTCTTGATCCTCGTAGGGACTCCGCCCTGATGTTCTCTGCTTTCAATGCTTCAACCTGAGCATCTCGTATCTGAGTAGGAAGACTCGATTGGATGGTAAGCTGTAACGCTCGCACACGTTTAGGTATAGTATCCTTTCGACTGAGGGCGTCGACCACAACATTGGCTTTGCCCGGATGGTACTTGATCGCACATTCGTAATCATTCAAGAGCTCGACACATCGACGTTGTCGCATGTTTAGCTCCGTTTGCTTGAAGATATGCTCGAGACTCCTGTGATCGGTGTAAATGGTGCACTTGTTACCGTGCAGGTAATGTCTCCATATCTTAAGTGCGAAAACAACTGCTCCCAACTCCAAGTCATGCGTAGTGTAGTTCCTTTCATGAACTTTAAGTTGGCATGATGCGTAGGCAATGACCTTGTCACGTTGCATCAACACGCAACCAAGACCTTGGATGGAAGCGTCGCAATAAACCACAAAATCATCTGTGCCCTCAGGCAATGAGAGGATAGGTGTGCTACAAAGTCTATCTTTTAAGTGCTGAAAAGCAGATTCCTGTGCATCACCCCAACGATAGGCGACACCCTTCTGAGTCAGTGAAGTGAGAGGTTGCGCAATCTTTGAGAAATCCTTGATAAACCTTCTGTAATATCCTGCCAAACCCAAGAATTGGCGGATTTCTGTTGGTGTACGAGGTGCAGGCCAGTTCTTGAGCGAGTCAACCTTAGATGGATCAACATGAATCCCATCCTTGTTTACCACGTGGCCTAGAAAGTGGACTTTGCGAAGCCAGAAGTCACATTTCGAAAATTTAGCATACAGTTGTTCTGCTCGAAGAAGTTCCAGCATAAGTCGTAGATGCTGCTCATGTTCCTCCTGACTCTTAGAATAAATCAGGATGCCGTCAATGAAAACAATAACGAACTTATCCAGGTAAGGTTTGCATACTCGGTTCATGAGATCCATGAAGACCGCTGGTGCATTCGTCAATCCGAAAGGCATAACCAGAAACTCGTAATGCCCATAACGAGTTCTAAAAGCTATTTTGGAGACGTCCTCATCTCGGACTCTCAGTTGATGGTAACCTGACCTCAGATCAATCTTGGAGTAGAAACTCGACCCTTTCAACTGGTCGAATAAGTCATCAATGCGTGGAAGAGGATAATTATTCTTCACGGTCACCTTGTTAAGTTCGTGATAGTCAATACACATTCTAAAAGTACCGTCTTTCTTCTTCACTAACAAGACTGGAGCTCCCGAGGGCGAAGAGCTAGGATGTATGAAACCCTTTTTCAAGAGTTCTTGTAATTGCGTGGACAGTTCTTCAAGTTCTGACGGAGCTAGTCGATAAGGTGCACGAGCTATTGGTGCTGCTCCAGGAGCTAGCTTGATTTGAAACTCGACTTGTTGATGAGGTGGAAGACCAGGTAATTCCTCAGGAAATACCTCAGGAAAATCGCGCACAATAGGAATATCTTCAATTCTCTTCTCTTCCATTAATGCGTTAGTAACGAGTGCTAGAATGGCAATGTGGCCCTTTCGCAAACACTTCTGGGCCTTAAGGAAAGAATAATGCCTACGACAACACCACTCTTGTCGCCATGAATCACGAGGGGTTCTTCACCAGAACGAGGGATGCGGACAATCTTCTCGTTGCAAAGAATTTCCGCTTGCTGATGAGATAACCAATCCATCCCAATAACAATGTCAAAACTACCCAGAACGATAGGAATAAGATCGATAGAGAAGGTCTGACCAGCTAAGACGAGGTTACAACCCTTAACTATGTGTGTGGCCTCGAGACTTTTACCGTTTGCTAGCTCTACCGTGTGTTTGGAGTTCAAAAGTGTTGGAGTGCGCACAAGCATTTGGTTAACTTTTAAGGACACATAACCAGTATCGGCACCCGAATTGAGTAAAATAGTAACAAAGAAATCATCCAGAAGAAACTTACCCATTACCACGTTGGGATCGTTCCTTGCATCACCCTGACCTAGCACGAAAACACATCCTCGGGCGCCATTGCCATTATTGTTACCCCCGTTGTTGCCTCCATTGTTGTTCCCGTTTCCTTGGTTGTTGTTGTTCTGATTCTGGTTCAGCTGAGGATAGTTCCTCTTAAAGTGGCCTTCAGCGCCACACTGAAAGCATCCTTTATTGCCCTGCTGTTGCTGGTGGTGGTTTTGTGGAGCTTGTTGTTGTTGTTGGCGATTCTGATTTACTGGTCGTGCGCCCCTGCAATCCTTTGCTTCATGACCAAACTTGTTACACCTCAGATAATGACCCCTTGTGGCACTGCCCGCTATGATGCTTGTTGCACCGGTTGCACTTGGGGTGGTTCCCTCGGTATCCACCCTGTCCTTGAATACCAGAAGATTGCTGACCAGGACTCTGGTAGTCATCAGTCTTTTGCTGCTGGGACTGAGACTGAACTGAAGTAGAACCCTTGCCCGAATTTCCATCCCACTTGCGCTTGTTATCACTGGGAGCATCAGAAGTAGTAGTAGCTCTAATACGCTTGGGCAGCTTGTTCTGCTCAACTGCCTGATCAGTGAGACAATGAGCCAATTGAATGATTTGCTGAATGGTGCCAAGATTAGCCGAGGTCATGTGGCTCTGAATTTCTGGCACTAAACCCTTAAGGTACAGCTCGATACGCTTGATAGGAGGATCCACCATAGTGGGACACAATATAGCTAATTCGTTCGATCTTTTTGTGTATGCCTCGATTTCAGACCCCGTCATCTTCAAATTGAAAAATTCCACCTCTAGCTTGTGGATGTCGTCTCGACTACAGTACTCTTCTTTGATAAATTCCTTGAAGTCGTTCCATGGGGTGGCATTAGCAACCGCCAGCCCTAGCAGTTGAACCTGTGCTTTCCACCAGGTTAACGCAGCACCTTCAAGTGTTCCAGTAGCAAATTTCACCCTACGATCTTCAGGGCATTCACACATCTCAAAAACAGACTCAATCTTCTCGAACCAGTGAAGAAGACCTACGACTCTTTCTGTGCCTCTGAAAGTACTAGGTCGGCAATCCATGAACGTTTTGAACGTACATACGGGAGGTTGAGCATGCTGACCTGTCGCACGAGAACGAAAAGACAAGATTAAACACGAGAGTTGGTTCACAAGAGTAGGATCTAAACATCCTAGGATAGGTCGAAATAACAGGTTATACCTCCTGCTGGAGCTGCTGCGAGTGCCTCAGCAACTCGTTCATTGATCAAAGCCGTCAACTGGGCTTGAGTTAGGTTGATACCACCACGTCCTCCGCGTCCGTTCATGATCTTCACAACGAAGTAACGTAAGTGGGAAAAGTGTCGCGAAAGTGCGTAAGTGTGGGACGACAGAAGAGAGTAAGCACACAAGGTTCAAATAGCAGTTATCATGTTAACTAATGCACTATGTGAACTATCAAACAGACAATATAAACATAAATTATACCACCTACAGTGTCGAGTCTTGCACGTGGAGCAAAGCATCGTTGTGGATCGTTGAGCACTGTACAGGTTATAGTCTGGTTTTGTCAAAAAGCTTTTCCCTTTTTAAAACCAAGTTCACTATAACCAATGGCTCTGATACCAATCTGTCACACCCCCAAAATCCACACGCGGAGTATCACCGCTTGGAGGCGTGACATGACCAGGATCAAGCCATCAATCATATTGAACAATATATTAGAGTAATTAAAAGTTCAACCACAAAATATAATTGGTGTTCACAACCAAGTTAACCAAGTTCAAATTAAACAGCGGAAGCATAAGATGTAAAACCAAAACATAAATAAGTTCATAAAGTTTAAATGATTAGAACTGGACATAGCAGTCCATATCCCACAATGACCTCCTCCTCGTGCAAGCTCCATAAGCATCTAACGACCTGTAAGGCATGTAACAATGAGTCAACAATAAAGTTAAGCGAGTTCACAGTTGGGTGTTTATTTTAAGTTGTTTTCGAAAACATGGTTTGTCTTTAGCTGGCTTACCTGCCGTGGGGGTTACCCCATAGTTGAAAATATGATTAACCAATTCCTTCCTTCCCAAACCATGACCCGTGGGGGCTTCCCCATGTGAACCACTAGACCGTTACCATATCGACTACTGATGAAAGTAAGTTGTGCCCTACATCAATGTCTATCATCATTGACAGATTGCCATGATCCATTAGTACACGCCCGTCCGAACGGCACGGTGTGAGGTTTGTCAAACCAAATGGCGCTATTAACTAATGACCCGCTCGCCATCGGCCTCGGCGATTAAGTCGATATAAAATGAGGGACTTAGGTGACAGAGTTTTGGCTAGTAGTTTAAGGTTGTTGTCCTATGCAGGATTAATATTGGCATCCTACCTATGGAGGATGGCGGTACATATCCTACCCAAGGAGGATATGCAAGTTCCATTTTAGTTCTTTAACCCATTCCCAACCACCGGGAATCCCATGCCTTAGAAAGAATGTGAACTCACCTTTGGTTGCTCGGTTTGACTCTCAAAAATAGCTAACAGTCAAGGTCGGTCAATCACGTCCTAGTATGATTACCACTTAGTTTATTAGTGACTTCAATTAAGCACGAAGTTCCTACACGCATCTACCACATAACATGCACTTATTTAACGGTTCATGCCCATATAAACTTCCCATCTATTCCCATTCATAAGCAAACATACGACATTGCACATAACACTTTCATTGACATATAACATGTTAGATCATTCTCAGATAACCTACCCGACATTTAGACACGCAAATTACTACTTATGTCGTTTCAGCTTTAACTTTCAAAACTGGGCTGCTTTCGGGAATTTTAGTAAAATAGTTAACCTATTCCAAAAATTCCCAACTTTTTACAGAAGGTCTTAAATGATTCAAATATTACTGTGTAAAAATATCGGGATCCAATTCCTTACCAATATTTTAAAAAAAATTATTTACCGGACTGCAATCAGATTCATCACTTTCTGACTGCAGTCCACGGAATAATTTATTTAAAATTCATTGTAAGTCCAATTGATAAAATTCTAGTTGGAGCATTACAACGACATCGGTGGCCATCTACAATACAAATTTCATGAGCTAATTCTTCACAGATTTCAAGATATGACTAAAAACATAACACACATTTTCCGCAGTAAAAACGCAACTTTTGCTGCTGTGAAAAATGACCCTTTAAAAATAGCAAACGAAGTCCAAAAATTATGATTCCAGTGCCCTTAGAACCGTATTTCGAAATAACACGTTATAGACTCAAGAAAATCAGTTTTTCGGTAAATATCGACCTGTCTACAGCCAACTGAAGTTGGGTGTAAATGTTTGGACAAAAGCTGTTTTCAGTTTATGGTGCTCTAACGCAAGTTCTCTTTGTTCCGTTAACATGTTTAGTGATCAACAACGTATTTCTAGTAATCACAAGCAAGTATCAACATATACCAAACAACATTATACTATCAACATTTCATCATGTTTCATCTTTATGTAAAGCTTTATGTTCATGTTTCTTGTTTAAACCTTTTAGTGTTCTTGTGATATACATCATACTACATCTTTTAACTACTCAAAATAAAAGTGAACAAAGGTTAAACAAGGACTTACAACTAGCTCAAAGCTAGGGAAGAACTTCAAGAGAAAAGATGGTGAAAAGTGGAAGATGAAAGTAATTAAGAAGGATTCTCCAAGACCTTCAAGCTCCAAACTCCTTGTATCACCTTCTAGACTTGAATGAAGCTTAAAATGGAAGAAGATGGTTGAGTTAGGGTGGGGTGGTGGCGGTTATGGTGAGAGCCGAGAGGGGAGAGGGAGAGATGAGGGATGGTGTGAAGATTGTGCAGTGTAAGAGTGGAAGATATGTGCCATACTTGTAATCCTTCTTTCAAATATTTTGTCTAAAGCATCAAGCAACAAATCAAGAAGATATGATACATATCTAGGAAAGTATGGGGTGGATTTTGGTGGGGTCCCATGGGGACGGTTGCACATGGGGGGGGGGGGGAGGGTTAAATGAAAATTACTTGGTAAATAAATCAATTAGTGTAAGGTTAAATTGCAAGATCTAATGTTTAGTGTATATCATGTATTTTGTAATGTGTTCAAGTGTTCGGGAACCATAACTAGCTCAGAAAAATAAAAATAATGTTTCTTGCAATATTTTAGTGTTCCGGGTAATGTCCGGTTGTTCGGTTAGATACCGTTTCATTAAAGTGCTAAGTTGTTACGTATAGTGTCCTATATATATCTTTTTGTAACACTTTTAATTCCCAACACTTAGGAAAACATTCAGGACCATTTAGTCAATTTTCTGCACAAGACTAGTATGTTAACAAGCACATGTAAGCATGACGCAGTAATTAGAAAGCAGTTAAGTAATTCAACACAGTCATCAAGCACTTTAATTAACATTAATAAATCGTATGGATACATGTAATTATGAGGGTTGTCACTACAGCTGAGTTTGAGATGAGTCCAATGGGTGAACTACAATGCTTTCTTAGTCTCCAAGTTAAGCAGATGTAAAATGGAACTTTCATTCATCAAAGCAAATATGCTAAAGAACTTATAAACAAATTTGAGATTAATGATTGCAAGCCATGTAGTACACCCATGACAACCACCAAAATAGTCATGTCTGATGAAAAGGATGATTTGGTTGCTCAAACTCTTTATAGAAGCATGATTGGGTCTTTATTGTACCTAACTGCATCTAGGCCACACATCATGTTTGCAACATGTGTTTGTGCAAGATCCCAATTAGCCCCTAGAAAGTCAAATCTTATTGCTGTAAAAAGGATATTCAGATACATAAAAGGTGCTCCCACACTTAGTATCTGGTATCCAGCTAATGGAAATATCAAGCTTTCAGGTTTCTCAGACAGTGACTTTGCTGTGTCGCAACCCCCGACCCCTATTTACTTGGGAACGGGTGGCCGTGAACCAGTATCAGTGGTATCGGTGTTTATCAGTTTGGCAACTGAATTTACATCAGCATCGTAGTTAGGAAATATTTTATCAGAGTAAATACCACATTTTTATAATAGTAAATACATGGGAAATTCCCAAGTTTCCATTACAAACATGTTTATAGGGATAAACCCTAATTTATTGAATTAAAACATCTTCTTTATGTAGGTAACTTTTATAGCCACTTTTTCAAGCCTTCAGTGCTCTCCAGCTGGCTTCTAATTTGGCTCTTACATTTTGTTACCTGAAACGCGTTTAAAAATATTTTATCAGCAAGAAATACTGGCGAGTAAATCCCAATTTAAATCAAACAGTTTTATCAATGTACAGTATTAAGGGCGATCTCGCAATTACATTTGTTTATATTTCTACTTTAATTACCACCCACGGCACTGTCATCCCGACTTGTGGTCATGTTACTACTCACAGTGGAGTAACAAATTTTGTATACAAAACCCCAACATACCGAAGATAATTGTAGAATTACAAATACTCAATCATTGTTAATTATCATGTAAATAATTGAGGTTTCGTTAAAACAGTTTACAAAAAGAAAGGATTACTCACATTTCTATTATAGATTTTTCCTTGTGATTTCCTGGTTATAATCTAATAAATTAAACAATGCACACACATTAGTATAATAACCCAATATTTACATTAGTTATACCCTTCCCGAGACAGAACTCCAACGACTACGTCGGGCAGAGCCTCGACAGGCGTTACGGAGCACTACTTCAATCGGGCAGCGTATCTAATACATAACCGGGGTTTATAATACTTACAACGAGGTAGAGCTTCGCAAATTAGGGGGGTATTATGCCCGGAAATTATTTATATAATTCAGAATTTGAGAGAGAGAAACACGAAAATGAACGAGTTGGACTGAATGCTTGACTGCTCTATTCATAGGGCTGTTCATCGGGTTTCTCGCGCCCCGTGACAACTGAAGGCAGGGCCTTCGCGGCCCGCGAGCTAGGGGGTGTAGGGCCTAGCCTTGCTGAGTCGGCCCCATAGCCTCGACACGCCATATGAAACGTGGCAGCAGGGGGTGCGGGCGGGTGGCCAGCTGTCGTGGCCCGTGACGGAGCTAGCCAAAGGCGTTGCGCCCCGCGAGCACCCCTTTAATTTTGTTTTTGTTATTTTTGTTAAAATAAAGGTATTTCAGGTCCGGTTTTCATATACGGGGTGTGTTTTAAGACGTATAAGGGTGTTCTAATAATTTTAGGAGGGTTGTTATATCCTCCCCACCTTGTTTTAGAACTCGTCCTCGAGGTCTACTGGAACAGGTGTGGATATTTCCTCTGCATTTCTGATTCAAGCTCCCAAATGTATTCTGGTCCTCTCTTAGAATCCCATTTCTCTTTGACTAGAACTAATCTCTTGTGTTTGAGATTCTTGATTTTCCTGTCTTCAATCTGTAGTGGCTTCTCTAGGAACTTATGCTTCTCATTTACCTCTAAATCCTTAAGAAGTACCTCTAATGATTCATCTGCTAAGCACTTTTTGAGATTACATACATGAAATACATCATGTATTCCTGCCATTTCCTCTGGTAGTTGTAGCTGTTAAGCTATTGGTCCTATTCTTTTAATAATCTCAAAAGGTCCAATATACCTGGGGCTTAACTTCCCCCTCTTGATGCATCTAACTATTCCTTTCCAATGAGAAACTTTTAATAAGACCTTATCTCCTACTTGAAATTCCAATGGCTTTCGCCTGTTATCAGCATAACTCTCTTGTCGATCGCATGCTGCTTTTAATCTTTCCTTGACTTGAATAATCTTGTCTGTTGTTCTTGTACTATTTCTGGTCCAGATAATTGCTTTTCTCCAATTTCTGCCCAATAGATTGGAGTTCGGCACTTTCGTCTATAAAGTGCTTCGAATAGTGCAGCATTGATACTAGTATGATAGCTGTTATTGTAAGAAAATTCTATCAATGGTAAATGATCATCCCAATTTCCTCCAAATCAATTACATAAGTTCTAAGCATATCTTCAATTGTCTGAATTGTCCTTTCGCTTTGTCCGTCCGTTTGGGGATGATAAGCTGTGCTTAGATTTAGCTTGGTTCCCATTGCTTTTTGGAAACTAGTCCAAAAATGAGAAGTAAAACGGCTATCTCTATCAGACACAATAGATAAAGGAATCCCATGTAATGAAACTATTTCATTTACATACAACTTGGCTAATTGTTTGTAACACCCGTTCTTATAAATTAAGGTTTAACGTATCATTTACGAAAAACAGTCATGTAATTAAGATTACATATGCATTGGAAATTACGGGTTTATTAAAACTTTTTACAATTTAAAAAGTATACAACATATCATGTGTACGTTCGTCGTTTAACATAATAATGATACATAGTGCGGAAGCTTATTTCATGATCGTGTTCGGTTCTTGCTCGTCGCTTGATCTTCATCCGTGCACTCTTGGCATTCACCTATGATCAAAACCAACTTAAAAGTTAGTTTTGATAGTCAAATATTAAGTTCAAACAAGTACATGGGTTAAAAATGACAAAATTTAAAAATTTTCGGAGTTAGGGGGCTAGACGTGACGCCAAGGGCCTAGGTGTCACGCCTAGCCCTGTTTTTCACAGCCTGATGTCTTCTGCTGGTGCTGTACATACCCAGCACGATCTGATTTCACGGAAACGGCCATAACTTCTTCGTTATTGATCCGTTTTACCCGATTCTTTTTCCTACGCGTCCGTAATTTAATCCTCCATTTTATGGAGTTAAAATCCTACATCCAACATAAGAAATTTTGAGACTTCTAAGCCTTCGAATCGTTACCTTTTTACCGAATTTTAACCCGTTTATGCATTTTATCAAACAAACATATTTATTTGATTCCTATATCTCATACACTCTTCAAATTAATGTTACCTACTATATTAGGTTCTAATCATAGGTTTATTACACCATTTAAACCCGTTTTCGCTCGTATGCTTATTTTGACCCGTTAAGGGTATTTAAGCACTTTCGAACCTAAAATCGCTTTCGATTGCTTCTAACATTCCATCACCACATTTCTTATCCTAAAATCTTCCACCACAACTGTATTTAAGGTGGGTTTAATATGGTGATCAATATAAACCAAATTTTTACCTCTTGGTTCATTAATTTACGGCAAAAACTAAAATAGTGCCTTTTGACTAACATATTACATCTTTCAACTTCTATACTTATTCTAAGTATTTATCTAATCATGAAATTCACTTCCAAACAACCTTTAAGGGTTGTTTGTTCAACTTAGCCTACAAGGGCGTTTTGGTCGATTTTGGTCCTTTTACGACGAAGGACTCTCTCTCAAATTTTTCGACCAAAATAGCATTCTTAACTACAACATAATTATGCGTACCTGGCCCGGATCAATAAGTAGACCAGATTTATACCTCGTTTTCATTATCACACCATCAATGGTGACGTAATTATCCAATTTGCTAATTGGTCCTGTTAACATAAGACTTGACAACCACATTAGTCGATATTGTCAAATGGTGTTATCACCACCATTCGACCCGTTTGGAGTATATGCCCAACATTATCTATTTAATCAAAAACATCGTTTTTGATCTCCAATTCATACATCCATCCCATCCCGGATTTTATTACCAAACCCCTTTTTCTTTTACACTCTTTTCTTACAAATTCAACCCATTTCGGCTTACGCCTTGGGTATCCTTTTAACCTTGATTTACATTAGTCGATATTTGACAAATTTCCATATTTCCAATATTATTGTTATCACGTTTACAATGTATTGAATAAACGGGTATTCTACATAAGTGTGTAAATTACACTTACCTCGCATCCACGCCACGCTTTTCTTTCCATACTTACTCCGTTTGACCCGCTCCCTCCTCCAAGCTTTCATCTAGCTTGTTACGCGTCAAACTATTGTCAATCATTTACAAGGCGGTTAAATTAGTCATTAACAATTACGACTATTCCACCTCACTTATTTTCTATGTCGAAGTTATTGTTCGACTTCATGCTTAGTCAACTTAATTTATTCAAAGTTAAATACTTTCTATCGCATGGTTTACGATATTTAGTCTAAATCGACATAGTATTTAGAACCCTTATCACTTCACATCACACGTAATTGCCATATCATTCAAATACGCGTTTTCACTCTAAATTTCAACACTTTAGTTCTCATTTAGGCATTTTAACAAACACCTAATGTGCATAATTTTACATATTTACTAACTAGTTCATAACTAATTATTTTCACCAAGATTTACATCAAAATCAAACCTCTATGTCTAGTGTTCATGAACTACATCAAGAACTTATATCATAGCAACCAATATTCATCAATTTAACACCCTAATCCGAGTGTTCATCATATTGTCAATAAACCCATTTAACACACATATAAGTAATCACCAAATCATTCAAGTCATAGCATCATATGCATGATTTTTACTTAGGGTTTAGTTCCTAAGCATGTGTACATCACTACTTAGCCATAGCTCCTCTAATCCTTACATAATTCGCGAATTATGATGCTAACTCAATTTTTGCAACTTCACGAATCATCAAATTTTTACATACCTTATGATCCCCACGACTAGGTGATCACGAATTTGTAATCATGCAGACGATTTGGGCTTGATTTGAGCTTCAATTTGGAGGATTTTGTGAGAATCAGGGTTTGTGGAGAAACCTGGTTCGCCCCCTGTGTTTAACATCGACCAGACACACACTAAGTGTGTGTTTGGTGTGTTTTGTTTTTTTTGTTTTAATCATACAACTCTCACAATTGTCCCATTTTAGTCCCTCGTGTTTTGTTTTGATCAAATGAAACTATAATTCATTATTTATTATTTAATTACCCATTACTAACTAGGTTAATTTTTACCTAGTTAACTTGGTGGGTTCCGGGAGTTAAAACCCGTTTTATTTTAAGTCCCGTAGACTCGGGCTCTTATAAACTCAATTCCTTAATTCTTTGATTCGTTTGTAATTAATTATTAGGATTTCTTATTTAAATCCAAATATTTACCGGGTTATTTTTACTGCTAATGGTACTTTACCCGTCTTTTAGTATTAACGGAGTTTGATTACCAAACCCGTTTTCCCGTTTTCGGGGTGTTACATTGTTCCATACTGAAAGTTTCCTTCATTGGTAAGAAATGAGCAGATTTGGTTAACCTATCTATAATCACCCAGATTGTATCATTACCTTTTCTTGTCTTGGGTAATTTGGTAACAAAATCCATTGTTATCAATTCCCATTTCCATACAGGCATTTCTACTTGCTTCAATAAACCTGAGGGTTTCTGGTGTTCAGCTTTAACTTGTGAACAAGTTAAACACTTGACAACATAAGCTGCTATATCCTTTTTCATTCCTATCCAACAGAAATGGATCTTCTTTTATTAGCATAGTTTGACCATTTGTTAACTTAATGCTTACCGTTGCGTCAATTTTAGTGTTAGTGTTTAACTCTTTTAAAAACTTAGCATGAGTGGGTACTAAACAATGATTTTCGAAAGAAGGTGACAAGAGATTAATTTCTTTAAAATTAGACTCTTCTTGAATTTTAACGTTGTCGAACTCATCTTTTTCGTTGTTTAACTCATGTGTCGGCTTTTCACTTTCTTGTTCTTCCATTTTCAACTATCTCTTCTTTATTACAAGTTAATTCTTTCCTTGCGCGGGACTCCTCTTCCCTTGCGCGGGATTCTTTTATGCAGCACTCGATAGTTTTAATGTGTTCTATTATCTTATCGGCTATGTGGGTGATAGAGTAAGGATCTGGATCCTCAAAGCTTGAATCTGGATGTTCGATCCTTGGTTCCTCATAATACTCATATGAAGTAGATGGTTCACACCATTTTTCCTCATTGTAAGTATATGATGGATAAGGGTCGTAATTTTGTTCTTCATAATACTCATATGAGGTGGGTTGTTCACGCCATGGCTCCTCATAATAAACATATGAAGGTGAAGGCTCGTATCTTGGTTCCTCAAAGTATGAGTATGAAGGCTCATACCTTGGTTTATCAAAATATGAGTATGAGGGAGAAGGTTCATACCTTGGGTCTTCATAGGATGTATATGAAGTGGGCGGCTCGTATCTGGTCTCCTCATAGTAGTTGTATGAAGTGGATGGTTCAAAGAGGTCACAATATTGTACCGAGTGAGGGTTACCACAAATGGTGCAATTGTCTTCCCTATAATCATCCTCCTCATATGTGTAGTTGTAATCTCCTGAGTATTGATCCATAAGAATCACTCAGCAGACCACAACAGAGTCTCGGGACCAGAAAACAAAAATAAAAACGGAAACTAAGGCTGGACACGGCCCAGTGTTCAGTTAGCATGGCCCGTGTTCAGGTTCTGTATCTGGGAGTTTTAATAAAAGTGACTGGTTTTGTGCAGCACGGGGGCGTGTTCAGTGAGCACGACCCCATATTCGGACTTTGTATCTGGGATTTTTGAAAAATGTGCAGCACGACCCCGTGTTCAGTTTACTAGTAAATGCAAAAACTATCTAAAAATGCAAAAAATGTGCGCGCATTTTAAAAAGGTTTTGAAAAACAGATTAGGCCGTCGATTTTAAGCTTTATTAAAATCATTGTGTCCCCGACAACGGCACCAAAAACTTGATGCGTGTCGAGTGTGATATATTTTTATGTATATTTTTAGCTCTTTTTAACACTTTAGTCAACTTTTAAATTTATAAGACACGATATTTTGCTAACACTAAACACACATATGGGCAAGTGCACCCATCGTGAGCGTAGTATAGCGTTGGTAAGATACCGAGGTCGTCCAAGGACCCAAGAGCTTTTAGTACCGGTTTATCCTCAACGTCTAATCAATTCAAAATTTTGGAAAAAGGTTTTAAACATGAAAATAAAAACTAAAAATGCTGAAAATAAAAATAAAATAAAAACAGATAGACAAGATGAATCACTTGGATCCGACTCGCCTTTAGTGTAACCTTTGATGTTTTCTGAACTTTTGCACTTTTTAAGAGATTATCTTAGTTATAGTAGTAGGCCCCACGTTTGAAGGTGACGTTACCCTCAACCCAGTAGTTTGAAAGATAATTAATTAAGTTATTAATGCATAATGTGGTAGGCCCCTCTTTTGAAGGTGATGTTACCCTCGGCTAAGTGGTTTGAGTCAGCAGGGATACAATCCCAAGTAGTCGGGTTAATGTATTAATAGTAGTTTACATATGAGGGGATCAAGCCATTCGCACCCCCGCCATCCAATACCAGTGGGTATTGAAGGAGGTCCTAGTAAGCTTGACCCAGGTCCTTGCAGGATCTATACACTGAACAAGGCAAGAACATTACCAAACCATTCCCTTAACCCCCGACCTGGTAGCCAACATATCTCTATATAGACCGTAGAGATATGAATGGTGTAAATCTTTTATTTTATATAGACCGTAAAATAACTCCAAGACACCACGGATAAATGATAAGAAAGTTTCACCTTCAACATAAGAAACTAGTTATTAAAGTCATTAATACAAAACCAAATAAAAAGTGTGAAAAGATAAAAAAAAAAAAAAAAAACAAAACAAAAAACAAAAGTATTACACTAAATGCTTGTCTTCACCAAGTGATGTAAGAGACTTAGGCAAACATGGCCTTTGATTGTCAAGAACTCTGACTATCAATCTTGGATCCCGAGACTACTACACACACTCTATGATGGATGATGGTGGTGGATGTGGGTGTTGTGATGGTGGTGGAGTGTGGGTGAAGTGGGAGAGAGGTGGTTTGTCAAGGGATGCTTTTGAAGTGAACCAATCACCTCTATTTATAGCCTGCACAGAAGCCCGGACACGGCCCCGTGTCCATTGGGCGCGACCCCGTGTCCGTCCTCTTTCTCTTTATTCATTAATTGCAGTTTGTCTGCATTAGTTGGCCACGCCCCCGTGTTCGCTGGGCACGACCTCGTGTGCAGAAGCGTATCTGTACTATCAAGATTTGCTTGGATTCTGCGAATCTTAGCGTTGACCACGGCCATGTTGAGCTGGGCACTCCCCCGTGGTGGGAAATAGAAGCTTCTACAACTTTGTCTTTTCTGCAGACACTTGAGCACGCCCTCGTGTCCGCTGGAAACATGGCGTGTTTAGCCTTCTGATATCTTGTTTTTGCTTGGGAAGATGCTGTAGAGGGGTCGTGCATGCCACTTTTATTCTTTTTCTTGTATTTATGTTAGATTTAGCTGTGTTTTTGCTTCTTTTATCCATTTGCGCTCATTTAATCCTGAAAATACAAAAGGAAGACAAAAGCACACTTTTTCCAACATTAGTACTAAGAAAGGGTTAGTTTTACGCCTCATTTGATGTAATTTATATGTTGCATTTTACACACATCAAATACCCCCACACTTGAATCTTTGCTTGTCCTCAATCAAAACTCTTTATAATGTGGCTTACACACCCAAATGGAATGGGTAGAAGAGAAGTTTTTGGGTTGTCTTGAGTGTCGGGATTCCAAGATCTTTATTAGGTTTTATTTTTATGTTATTTACAATCCTATTCGTTATGATTTATTTAGAACATTACATAAGAGAAATTACTTATTTGGGCATAACATGCCTTTTTAAAATTTCATTTATATACAAGTTCACATACCTCACGGGAGATCACTCTACACTTGACCAAAGATGTATTTTTATGAAACACTCGAGACCGGCATGGAACTTACTTCTACCATATGCTTGCCAAGCAATCAATCCTCTCCTTTTTAACTATAAACCTTTGTAAATATCAAGAGGACTTGGGGAAGGGTTAGGCTTAGGTTAAAGGTAGGTGGTTTTGGGTTAGTGGTTAGTAGAAAAGGGCGAAAGGCGTAAAAAGCGTTGGTTTTCTTTTTGTTTTTGTGACTTTTTATTCAAGCGAAGCATTTTTCAAACAAAGTTTCTTTTGAGGAACTTGTTTGTTTATTGCTAGACTTCATCATCATATTTTTTTATGATAAGGAATGTCACATGAAGACCGAGCTTTTTACTAAAATAAAGGGTTTAAAATGAAAAAGGGTTTTTGGTGGGTAAATGGTGTTTGTTTTGTGGGTTTAGAAATGAAAATGTTTAGGCTCAAAGGGGTTAACTAGGGGGATTTTGGGTAGGTGGTAAAAAAAAGAAAAATAATGGTGTTGAAAGAAAAAGGGTTAGTCCTAATACCTCTATCATTTACTTACTTGGATTTAAGTTGGTAAGGATGGGGAATGTATTGTCATGGCAAGTTCTAGAGTTATAAGAAACCAAGCGGCTATTCACACAAGAAACGAAAAATGAGCATTTAGTTTAAAGATGTGTATTTATATGCTCAATTAAAGGCTCAAAACTCACTTTTTGTGGGAATGGTTTTTAATGTGATCAAGTATATATAATCAAATTTTAACTAGATTTGTCATGCCGTTTCATAATTTTCTTATGTTGGTTCTTTTTATCACGACGATATCGGTTGTAAATTCGTAAAAATATAACCTTTTTAGAATTTGTTATTCCCAATTTAAACAAAGCCAAGTAAAAAAATGAGAACTTTTTGAAAAAATTTGGGGTGTTTAGCGGTTCCAATAGAGTTTTGTGTAAGGCTTGTAATTAGGACTTGCAAAATTCAAGGTTTTAGCATCTCCCCACACTTAAATTACACATTGTCCTCAATGTGTCCCAAAAATTTAGGCTGATTGAATATGTAAAAAGGTGTGTTAAAACAAAAATTTATGTTACTGGGCATCTGGACACGGGCTCGTGTCGGATGAGCACGACCCCGTGGTCAGTTTGCTAGTAACGAGAACTTACAGAAGGTGGACACGGGGGCGTGTCTGGTGAACACGACCCCGTGTTGGGCAAAAATCTGCATAATTTAGACAAACAGCAGGTCTGGGCGGTGGGCACGGGGGCGTGTCGGCTGGGCACGACCCCGTGTGGACAATCTGCAAACATTTAAAACAGGTTTCTGCTTTCGGTTCTACTGTCCCGGCTTTAGTAGCACTGATGTTTAGTGCTTTAAGCCTCGTAGGTACCTGTTTTACTAATAAATACCACACCAAACAATAACAAACATCCTAATTTACCAAAGATTCATCATCCACATCACAAAATAAAAAGAAAAGAAACGCAGAAAATTAAAAAGTGTTAAGAGAAGTAAATTGTTCAACAAGTGGCACGCAGGCTACGCAATTGTTCATGAGAGATAAGGGTTAACCTGTTAGACCTTCAACCGTGTGATGCTAACTCCAACTCCTCCCGCTCAATCCATGTCCTCGTCTTCATCATCATCATCCCCTCCGTGGCCCGCCATATACTCCCGGATGTTTCCAATATCATCCTGCATGTCGGAGATATTTCTCTTTATCACTCCGACTCGACGTATGTGCTACTGGCCATGTTGTAGGTGTTCCTGGTGCACATAAGATTTTCCTACAATAAATCATGTAAGCTCTGAAAGTTAGGAAAACCACCTCGGTGAGAGGAGGATTGACCCGGATCACCATGGGGCTGGTAGTGGTACTTGGGAGGAGGACGTATGTGTGGAGCGTGTAGGACGAGAGCTTCTTGAGGGTTCCATGCATGCCCTCGAACTGTTTGAAATCTGACCGTCCTATCATCCGCTTCATTAATTAAGTTCATGGAGCGGCAAATGACCATGTCCACTTTTCCCGACCACGGTCCCTTTTGAAAGGACCTCGGCATCCTTGGCACAAAGTGTTTGAGAAGGCAGTAAATCCAACCTCCAAACAGGATAGGAGTCGGGGGAGTAGCAAGTTGGTTCAAGTGTATATTACGAAGTAGCAGGTATAGAACATCGAGGTTGACACGGTTATGAATGCAATGGAGGACTAGAAGATCACGCAACCTTACAACACCACCACCACCACTGTCGTGTCTCTGGCAGAGAGAGTAGCTGAGGACCCTGTGGATGTAGCGGTAGAGAGGATCCCTCAACATTGTGCTCTTAGTTCGGCTCGGGTTATAGTTTCCCTCCCCGATCTGAGCCCAAGCAGCTTGGCATTGATTTTCTGGAATCTCGCGGAGACCGCCGGTGTTCTCTTCATCTCCAGCATCCTCTTCCGAGTACAACTCGACAATTGCCCCAAATTGTGCGATTGAGATCGAGTACATGGTCCCTGTACAACGAAACTCTACCCCCTCATTGTTAAACGGATCCGCTCTTGTCTTGAAGACAAACATGCTATAAAATTCCATGTTATATTCATGCACGGAGTGAAGCCGAGTGCAAAGAGCCCCTCGTATTGGGCCGGTAACAATGTTGTTGAAGCGGTCTATTTGGTTCACTACTTCAAGAGTGTCCATGCACATCTGTCAGGGATTTTCCTCGGGCCTATTCCTTAGCACCTCATACCACGCCTGAGCAGCCAACTCACTTGCATTGAATCTGGTAAATTTCTTAGCCATCTGAAAGAAAACACCAAACAATTAGCACGAAACAGTGAAATTTTTGAAGAAAACTGAAAACAGTCAGCTGAACATGAACCCGTGTTCAGCGGACACACCCCATGTTCGCCTGAAATCGGCTGGACACGCCCCCGTGCTCGCTGAGCACGACCCCGTGTCCAGACGTCTGTTTCCCAAAAACCCCATTTTTCAACCCGGTCTCGAAAACTTGAAATTTTTTGGGCCAGTAGGGGTGGTTTTCCCCGAAAATGAAACCCCAAGTGTCATTTTTCCCAAAATAAACCGTTTACCCCTTCAATTTCATCTTTTTCGGTTCAAAAACAAGGGTTTGGGGTTGTTGTGAGAAATCAGGCAAATCTACAAACAATACAAGTTGATTTACTCCCTATAACATGTATCTATACTGATACTAACAGATCTAAGCAAAAATTTGGGGTTTGATCCGGTTCAAGTTGAAGAACCCTAGATTTTTCCCCAAATTTTGATGTTAAATTACATGCAAGTACTTAAACTAACTAATTATAAGGATAGAATCATACCTTGACGTTGTTAGAAGAAGGCGAAACGTTGAAATCTGTAGAAAATTTCGCTGGAACCAGAGAGTTCTTGGGGAAACGCGGCGTCTTGAAGTGAAAGAATGAAAGAAAATGGGGTTTTATCCCGACAGTTGCGCGGACACGGCCCCGTGGGTGGGCAATTTTAAAAATATATTTTTTTTGGTGTTCGTGTGAGTGCCCTGTTTCCTGAAACTTGGTTTTAGAAATCTTGCCGATTTAGATGTTTTCCCGATGTTCGTAACTTACAAGGTATGATGTTGATGCTTGAACCTTCGTTTTATTCTTCGGCCGCTTGCAACGAGATTTCTTCCTCCTCATCCTCAATAAATCCTTGATAGAGCTTTAGCCGTTGGCCATTGAATTTGAATGGAATTCCATTCCGAGATTTAATTTCAACTGCACCGTGTGGGAAAATATGGGTGATGGAAAAAGGTCCCGACCACCTAGACTTTAATTTACCAGGAGATAATCGAAGTCGTGAATTAAACAATGGAACTTGATCTCCTACCCGAAATTCATTAGGTTTAATGTGTTTATCATGTAAATTTTTCATTCTTTCCTTATAAATTTCGGAGTTAGAGTATGCATAATTCCTTAATTCGTCTAATTCATTTAATTGGCAAAATCGATTTTTACCGGCAATTTCTAAGTCTAAGTTTACGTTTTTAATTACCCAGTAGGCCTTGTGTGCTATTTCTACCGGAAAATGACAACTTTTTCCATAGATAAGTTTATATGGGGTTGTACCTATTGTTGTTTTATACGCTGTTTGAAAAGCCCATAAAGCGTCGTCTAATTTATCGGCCTATTCCTTTTTATTTAACCCTACGTTTTTTTCCAGTATTCTTTTTAAACCTCTATTAGTCACTTCGGCTTGTCCGTTTGCTTGAGGGTGATATGCTGTTGAGACCCAGTGATAGACCCCACACCTTGTTAAATTTTTTTCAAGTTGATGGTTACAAAAATGGGTACCTCTATCACTTATTAATGCTTTTAGTGTTCCAAAACGAGAGAATAATCTTTTCAAAAATCTTACCATGACTCTTCCATCATTTGTTGGAAGTGCCTCGGCCTCGGCCTATTTAGACAAATAATCTACCGCCACAAGTATATATTTGTTTCCTTTTGACGGTGGGAAAGGTCCCATAAAGTCGAGTCCCCACACATCAAAAATTTCACAAACAAGAATGCCATTTTGTGGCATTTCGTTTTTGGAAGAAATATTACCTGATCTTTGGCAAGCGTCACATGTCTTAACAAGACTTTGGGAGTCTTTGTAAATGGTTGGCCAATAAAATCCTTAATCAAATACCTTTCGTGCGGTACTAGCGACACCATGATGTCCTCCGTATGGACCCTCATGACAATGGCGAAGAATTCTTCTTGCTTCACTACCATCTACGCATCGACGGATGAGTTGATCAGCACACTTTTTGAAAAGATAAGGATCTTCCCAAAAATAATGCTTTACATCGGCAAAAAAATTCTTTCTTTGATGACGTGGCCATCCTTTTGCGACTATACCGCTAGCTAGGTAGTTAGCATAGTCGGCGTACCATGGCTCTTCTCGGTATTCCACCATTTCAAGGGACTCCGTTGGGAACTTTTCATTGATTAGCTCGTCCCTGGTTCCCTCCAAAGCTGCGTCTTCCAAGCTGGAAAGATGATCTGCTGCGGTGTTTTCTGCTCCTCTCTTGTCTTTTATATCAATGTCAAATTCTTGGAGGAGTAGAATCCACCGAATCAAACATGGTTTAGCATCCTGTTTCTTAAATAGATATCGAATGGTTACATGATCTGTATAAACTATCGTTTTAGAAAGAACAAGATAAGAACGAAATTTATCAAAAGCAAATACCACGGCTAGTAATTCCTTTTCTGTTGTTGTTTAATTTTCTTGTGCATCATTAAGTGGTTTACTAGCGTAATAAATTGGGTGAACATGCTTATCTTTTCTTTGTCCCAAGACAGCTCCAACTGCAAAGTCACTTGCATCACACATGATTTCAAAGGGTAATTTCCAATCAGGCGCTATCATGATAGGTGCATTGACTAGCATTTCCTTTAGTGTTAGAAATGCTTGATTGCAATCCTTGTCAAAGATGAAAAGGGCATCTTTTTCAAGTAATTTTGTTAGAGGTCTTGAGATTTTAGAAAAGTCTTTGATATATCGTCTATAAAATCCGGCATGCCCTAGGAAACTTCTGATAGCTCTAACGGAGGATGGGGGTGGTAATCGAGAAATAGTGTCTATTTTTGCTCGATCAACCTCCATTCCTTCGCTTGAGATTTTGTGACCGAGTACTATTCCCTCCGTTACCATGAAATGGCATTTTTTCCAGTTAAGGGCGAGGTTAGTTTCCTCACATCGGGATAGCATTCGTTCAAGGTTATCGAGGAATTGGTCGTATGAATCTCCAAAGACAGAAAAGTCGTCCATGAAGACTTCCATTGTCTTTTCTATCATGTCATGGAAGATGGCCACCATGCAATGTTGAAAGGTTGCGGGGGCATTACATAGACCAAAAGGCATGCGTCGATAATCAAAAGTTCCATAGGGACATGTGAATGTTGTCTTTTCTTGGTCTTTGGGTGCTATCGGTATTTGAAATTAACCTGAAAAACCATCTAAGAAACAATAAAATTTGTGACCGGACAATCTTTCTAACATTTGATCAATAAAAGGCAAAGGAAAGTGATCTTTCCTCGTTGCCTCATTTAATCGACGATAATCTATACAAACACTCCATCATGTGACGGTTCTTGTTTGTATTAATTCATTTTTCTCATTAGTTATTACCGTCATACCTCCTTTCTTTGGAACTACTTGGACGGGACTTACCCAAGGACTATCGGAAATTGGGTAAATGAGTCCGGCGTCAATTAATTTGATGACTTCGTTTTTAACCACTTCTTGGACATTTGGATTTACTCTACGTTGTGGTTGTATTACCGATTTATAGTCATCATTCATTAAAATTTTGTGCATGCACATGGAAGGACTTATTCCCTTAATATCTACAAGCTTCCAAGCGATCGCGTTTTTGTGTTTTTTCAAAAGCGTAATTAATTTTTCTTTTTCTAAACTAGTTAATTTTGATGAAATAATTACAGGTGATTTATCATCTTTATCTAGAAAAGCATATTCCAAACCTTTTGGAAGTTCTTTGAGCTCGAAAGGTGGGTCTTTAGGAGACTCCTTATTTGGTTGCTCATTTTGATCAAGAACCACAAAGGTTTGTTCTATGGAGACCTCTTCTTCAACAAAGTGGTCAATTTCTTCTCTTGTATCGGGTGGTTCATCTTCATCTTCAATTAGGGGGTCATCAATACCGAATGGATATTTCATTGCACGCTCAAGATCGACACTCTTTTTAACTGCCCCTAATTGAATAGATAGATTATTGTACTTCCGATTTTTCAAGGCTTCGTGGGTCTTTACAAAAGGTTGTCCCAACACTAGAGGAGCGTCATCAAGGATGACAAAGTCGGTTGGGATTACCATTTGATTTGTTTGGACCAAGACATCCTCAACTACCCCTATTGATTTTATTATTTTCCGATTAGATAGAAAAATGGGTACTTGAAGTGGAGAAAAACCACCAATACTTAATTTTTCGAAAATGTAGTTTGGCATTATATTAACAAAAAAATCTTCATCAATTGTAATATTACTAATAAAGGAATTTTGAAAAAAAAACATGGAACCGGCGTAATGTTAATTTCAAATGGATCTTCTTTTATTAGCGTAGTTTGATCATTTGTTAACTTAATGCTTACCGTTTTGTCAATTTTAGTGTTAGTGTTTAACTCTTTTAGAAACTTAGCATGAGTTGGTACTAAACAATGATTTTCGAAAGAAGGCGATAAGAGATTAATTTCTTTAAAGTTAGACTCTTCTTGAATTTTAACGTTGTCGAACTCATCTTTTTCGTTGTTTAACTCATGTGTCGGCTTTTCACTTTCTTGTTCTTCCATTTTTACATTTTCAACTATCTCTTCTTTATTACAAGTTAATTATTTCCTTGCGCGGGACTCCTCTTCCCTTGCGCGGGATTCTTTTATGCAGCGCTCAATAGTTTTAATGTGTTCTATTATCTTATCGGCTATGTGGGTGATAGAGTAAGGATCTGGATCCTCAAAGCTTGAATCCGGATGTTTGATCCTTGGTTACTCATAATACTCATATGAAGTAGATGGTTCACACCATTGTTCCTCATTGTAAGTATATGATGGATAAGGGTCATAATTTTGTTCTTCATAATACTCATATGAGGTGGGTTGTTCACGCCATGGCTCCTAATAATAAACATATGAAGGTGAAGGCTCCTATCTTGGTTCCTTAAAATATGAGTATGAAGGCTCATACCTTGGTTCATCAAAATATGAGTATGAGGGAGAAGTTTCATACCTTGGGTCTTCATAGGATGTATATGAAGTGGGTGGCTCGTACCTGGGCTCCTCATAGTAGTTGTATGAAGTGGATGGTTCAAAGAGGTCACAATATTGTACCGAATGAGGGTTACCACAAATGGTGCAATAGTCTTCCCTATAATCATCCTCCTCATAAGTGTATTTGTAATCTCCTGAGTATTGATCCATAAGAATCACTCAGCAGACCACAACAGAGTCTCGGGACCAGAAAATAAAAATAAAAACGGAAACAGAGGCTGGACACGGCCCCGTGTTCAGGTTCTGTATCTGGGCGTTTTAATAAAAGTGACTGGTTTTGTGCAGCACGGGGGCGTGTTCAGACTCTGTATCTTGGAGTTTTGAAAAATGTGCAGCACGACCCCGTGTTCAGTGAACACGGCCTGTGTTCAGTTTACTGTAAATGCATAAACTATCTAAAAATGCAGAAAATGTGTTAGCGTTTTAAAAAGGTTTTGAAAAACAGATTAGGCCGTCAATTTTAAGCTTTCTTAAAATCCTTGTGTCCCCGGCAACGGCGCCAAAAACTTGATGCGTGTTAAGTGTGATATATTTTTATGTATATTTTTTTTGCCCTTTTTTACACTTTAGTAAAGTTTTAAATTTATAAAACACGATATTTTGCTAACACTAAACACACATATGAGCAAGTGCACCCAACGTGAGCGTAGTATAGCGTTGGTAAGATACCGAGGTCGTCCAAGGACACAAGTGCTTTTTGTACCGGTTTATCCTCAACGTCTAATCAAATCAAAATTTTGGAAAAAGGTTTTAAACATGAAAATAAAAACTAAAAATGCTGAAAAAAAAACAAATAGACAAGATGAATCACTTGGATCCGACTCGCCTTTAGTGTAACCTTTGATGTTTTCCGCACTTTTGCACTTTTAAGAGATTATCTTAGTTATAGTAGTAGGCCCCTCTTTTGAAGGTGATCTTACCCTCAACCCAGTAGTTTGAGTCAGCAAGGATACAATCCTAAAGGGTTGGATTATTGAAAGATAATTAATTAAGTTATTAGTGCGTAATGTGGTAGGCCCCTCTTTTGAAGGTGACGTTACCCTCGGCTAAGTGGTTTGAGTCAGCAGGGATACAATCCCAAGTAGTCGGGTTAATGTATTAATAGTAGTTTACATATGAGGGGATCAAGCCATTCGCACCCCCGCCATCCAATACCAGTGGGTATTGAAGGAGGTCCTAGTAAGCTTGACCCAGGTCCTTGCAGGATCTATACACTGAAGAAGGCAAGAACCTTACCAAACCATTCCCTTAACCCCCGACCAGGTAGCCAACATATCTCTATATTGACTGTAGAGATATGAATGGTGAAAATCTTTTGTTTAATATAGACAGTAAAATAACGCCAAGACACCACAGACAAATGATAAGTAAGTTTCACCTTCAACATAAGAAACTAGTTATTAAAGTCATTAATATAAAACCAAATAAAAAGTGCGAAAAGATAAAAAAAACAAAAGTATTACACTAAATGCTTGTCTTCACCAAGTGATGTAAGAGACTTAGGCAAACATGGCCTTTGATTGTCAAGAACTCTTACTATCAATATTGGATCCCGAGACTACTACACACATTCTATGATGGATGATGGTGGTGGTGGTGGTTGTGGGTGTTGTGATGGTGGTGGAGTGTGGGTGAAGTGGGAGAGAGGTGGTTTGTCAAGAGATGCTTTTGAAGTGAACCAAGCACCTCTATTTATAGCCTGCACAGAAGCCCAGACATGGCCCCGTGTCCATCCACTTACTCTTTATTCATTAATTTGCAGTTTGTCTGCATTAGTTGACCACGCCCCCGTGTCCGCTGGGCACGACCCCGTGTGCTGAAGCGTATCTGTACTATCAAGATTTGCTTGGATTATGTGAATCTTAGCATTGACCACGGTCGTGTTGAGCTGGGCACGCCCCCGTGTTGGGAAATAGAAGATTCTACAACTTTGTCTTTTCTGCAGTCACCTGAGCACGCCCCCGTGTCCGCTGGGCACAAGGCGTGTTCAGCCTTCTGATATCTTGTTTTTGCTTGGGAAGATGCTGTCGAGGAGTCGAGCGTGCCATGTTTATTCCTTTTCCTGTATTTATGTTAGATTTAGCTGTATTTTTGCTTCTTTTGTCCATTTGCGCTCATTTAATCCTGAAAATACAAAAGAAAGACAAAAGCACACTTTTTCCAACATTAGTACTAAAAAGGGTTAGTTTTATGCCTCATTTGATGTAATTTATATGTTGCATTTTACACACATCAATTACTGATTCTTGTACTTTTCTAATTTGCTCGTTTAAATCTATCTACATATTTAATTTAAGAGAACGTACTCTTCTGGGCTTTTCATGACACTTTCGACTTAAAGCATCAGCTACTACATTAGCCTTTCCTACACGATACTGGATACTACAATCAAAACAACTAAGAATTTCCATCCAGCATCTCTGTCTCATATTTAACTCTTTTTGCCTGAAAACATATCTTAAACTCTTATGATCGGTGAAAATGGTAAACTTACTAACGTAAAGGTAATGTCTCCAAATTTTAAGGGCAAAAATTATGGCTCCTAATTCTAAATCATGGGTTGAATAATTCTCTTCATGATTCTTAAGTTGTCTAGAGACATAGGCTATAACCTTTTGATGTTTCATTAACACACATCCATAACCTAACTTAGAAGTGTCACGGTATACTACAAAGTCTTCAGTTCCTTCTGGTAACGCTAGTATGGGTGCGTTGGTTAATCTTTGCTTAAGGATTTTAAAGGCTTCTTCCTGTTTTGGTCCCCATTCAAACTTAACAGATTTACAGGTTAGTTTTGTTAAAGGAATGGCTATCTTAGAAAAATCTCGGATAAACCGTCTATAATAACCTGCCAATCCTAGAAAGCTTCTTACTTCCGTTGGTGATTCAGGGACTTTCCATTTAGTGATTGCCTCGATCTTTGTGGGATCCACAAAAATTCCTTCATGATTAACTAAATGTCCAAGAAATTGCACTTCTTCTAACCAAAATTAACATTTTGAAAATTTAGCATAAAGCTTTTCTTTTCTCAGCAAATTTGGGAGTGCATGCAGATGCGCTGCATGTTCCTCTTTGTTCTTAGAGTAAACGAGAATATCATCTATAAAGACAATTATGAATTTGTCCGGATATGGTTTACATATTCTATTTATCATGTCCATAAATGCGGCTGGGGCATTGGTTAAACCAAATGGCATGACGGTAAATTCATAATGGCCATACCTTATTCTGAAGGCAGTTTTAGGAATGTCCTCTTCATGTACCTTTAATTGATGATATCCTGAGCGTAATTCGATCTTAGAAAAGAATTGAGCTCCTTGCAGTTGATCGAACAGATCATCGATTCTTGGTAATGGGTACCGATTTTTAATCGTGACCTTGTTCAACTCTCGGTAATCAATGCACATACGCATTAATCCGTCTTTCTTTTTGACAAACAAGATCGGTGCTCCCTATGGCGATGAGCTTGGTTGTATGAAACATTTCTCTAAAAGTTCCTCCAATTGTTTCTTTAATTCTTGATCTCTGCTGGTGCCAAACGGTAAGGTACCTTGGCAATGGGTGTTGTCCCTAGTAGTAGATGAATTCTGAATTCAACTTCTCTGTCTGGTGGTAGTCCTGGTAATTCTTCTGGAAAAACATCTGAGAATTGAGATACTACGGGGATATTTTTCAATTCTTTTCCTTTAGTGTTAATGATTATGGAAATCATATATACTAGTGACCCTTTTCTTGCACAACTTGTTGTTTTCATCACAGAGATGAATTTCGTGGATCGAGATGGCTTATTTCCTTTCATTGTGATCTTTTCACCCTTTGGTGAATTTACTTGGATTGACTTTTGATCACATAGAATACTGGCTTTATTTGCTACTAACCAATCTGTTGGGATTGAACCCTACCAAAAGAACAATTGATTAAAGCTAAAACTGGATCAGAACAGTGGATCCAGCATAAGCACTGCTGTATACAAGTTTCTCCTTTTGAAAGTGATTCTAACAACTAATGGCCTGTATCCACTGTCCTTATACAACTGCTGATCAAGTTAAAGACTGATGAAGACTAAAGCCCTGATGATCAATCTACTGTTATGGGTCAAGCACTGCTGAAGAAACAAAGTACTGCTGGAGTCACAACAGTGGAAGGAAAGCAGTAGTTTAGTCTATTTGTTTTTAATGTATTGTAATCAGTAGTTGGCTAGACAGTGCTTGTATTAGATCAATAGTTTTAGGTTGTTAGGAGGTTAGATGTCACTTTCATGGTGACGTCAGCCAAGATGCTTCAGTGGTTTGCTCGTGCCTATAAATAGAACAGTACCCTGTACTGTTCTATTGGCTCTTTCACCACTTGTCTTCTTGTACGAACAATCACTGAGAGCTCAGGCTGAGGGGGAGTTTGTGATACATGCATGCATTGTAATTGGTGTTTGAAATAAATTCAATCATTCGGTTCTACGATAAAATGTGTGTTGAAAGCATTTCTCCTATTTGATTGTGTGTGAAAGTTTGTTTCCATTTACATTCCGCTACAAGTACTTGTTCATCTTCATTACTGTCAAAAGTAAAACACGATCAATTGAAACTCAGATCCTAACAATTGGCATCAGAGCTAGGACAGTCAAATTTGATCTAACAGTCATTTTGACATAAAAGTTCAGCTCACAATCGTTGATACTTATTATTGTTCGTTTTGTTGAAAAACAGAGCAAGGTTTAATCACGAATAAAGTTGATTAATCAGTGTCTGTAAAACAACCAAGATGATGTCACAAGCACAAGATGCTAACAATAGCATCGGTTCACTCTTCAAACCACCCATGCTGAAGCGCAATGAGTACAACATCTGGCAGAGAAGGATGGGTCACATCCTTGCTCAACAGAATACCAGATGTTGGAAGTCGGTTATCTTTGGACCACATGTTCTAATGGTGTCGAGTGCTGAGGATTCAAAGAAGTTCGAACCTAAGAAACCTGAAAACTATACTGAAACTGATTTTCAAAAGTTTGAACTGGATGCCAAGGCATTTAGCATCGTTGCATCTGCTTTACCAAATGAAATATATGCTGGGCTGTTAGACTGTAACAGTGCCAAGGAATTATGGGATGCACTTAAGGAACAATTTGGGGAAACTGAAGAAGTAATTGAAAATAACAGGGAAATTCTGAATTAGCAGTATGAAACATTTTGTCATGTTAAGGGTGAAACATTAACCCAACAGTTTGAGCGATTCAGTTGTCTCATTAGTGAGCTAAGACTTGTTGATGTTAAATTTACAAATTCAACTCAAAACAGCAGGTTTTTTAGACCACTACCTGAAAAATGGGATACAATTGCATTTGTGATCAGAAACTTTGTTGAGTTCAAAGATCTGACACTGACCCAACTTCATGGTTGACTCCTGACCTATGAAAGGGAGTTAAACCAGAAAAAGAAGTTGCAAGAGTCTGGCAAAGTTGCAGATGACTACACATTTGGCAACACGGCTCTTTTGGGTCTGGAAGAGACTGGCAGCAGTAAGGATCAGAGTTATGATCATTTTATTGACATAACTGCTGGTGCAAACTTCAACTCTGATCCTCACTCATCCAATTTTGCCTTTACAGCAAATGGAGAAAGCCAGATCTCTGATAATCTGTGTTTTGAACTCAATGACTTACAACACTTTGATCCAACTGATCTTGAAGAAATGGACATTTTGCATTAATTAGCTTTGCTTAGTGTAAGAACAAGCAAATTCTATAAAAAGGACAGGGAGAAAATTCCCAGGGTTACATGGGAATTTAAAAGTGGGGTTAGATAAGTCAAAGATCAAGTGCTATAAGTGCAATAGGCTAGGTCATTTTGCTAGGGAATGTAGGAGTTAAACCACTGGTCCTATTATTACTCATCCCAGTTCAAACCCTAGACCACAAA
The DNA here is from genome assembly GCA_030545235.1 of Helianthus tuberosus. Lineage (NCBI taxonomy): Eukaryota > Viridiplantae > Streptophyta > Magnoliopsida > Asterales > Asteraceae > Helianthus > Helianthus tuberosus. The sequence goes on along the minus strand of CM060371.1, from coordinate 84,370,964 downwards.
ACCAAAGCACTGTGCACTATACCCAATATACCCCTGCAGCCCATGTTAATACTGCTCACTGTGCTGCAACCCCCGTTCCTGTGCATTATGTTCAAACCACTGTTCCACAAATTTAGTATGTTTAAGCCTCTATCCCTTAGGCTCAAGTGCAACTTGTTGCACCTCAACAAGCTGCTCCAGCAGTGGTTCAACCAGATCAGCAAAGCTTTTTCACCCAAGGCTTTCTTGACTGGAGCAGTATGCCTGATGAGCTTGGTGATGAAAATTTTGCACTCTATGCTACTAATAATGCTCCTAATGATGAATTTATTTTATGGCATTAGAGTGAATACCAGAAGGGCTGGAAGCTGAAGGAGAACATCCAAGTGCTGAAACAGTGGATGAAGTTGCTGAAGCAGTGGTTACTGCAGTTGTTGGTGAAATACTGCTGGGAGAAAATTCAGAACCCCTGATATAACCACTGTCCGACCCCTGGTCTGAAGAAGAAGAGAAAAACCATGGTGAAAAGGAAGAGAAGGTGACTGATGAGAAAGAGCATGCTTGTGACTGAGCCATGATGGCTGCAACTAAGGTATTATCTCAGGTTCTTGGAAATATGTGTTCAGACAAATGCATCATAGCATTTGCTAACATCAAAGAGGTGAATGAAAACCTTAGGGATAGAGTGTTGAATGATGAGGTCAAATTTGAGAAGTCTTTAAAAGAACTTAAAATCAAATTGGCTGAAAAAGATAAAGAAATCTGCAGTCTAAAAGAAGTGCAAAGCATTACCAAAAACCAACTCCAAACTATGATAGGAAAATATCAAGTTTGCAAAAAGGAGTTGGAGTCCACCCAAATCACTTGTGAAAAATGGGTGGAATCTTGCAAAGGTTATGAAGTAATGCTTGAAAAACATATCAAAAGCAATGTAAAATTTGGTGTAGGTTTTAGAAAGCATGACCAAGTTGAAAACAATGCTTTAAATGAATCTGGTTCAGTTGAAATCATTCCCACAAACAAGAATGGCCAAGAAATCAAAATAACTGATAAAAATGGCAACAAAATCACACTTGAAAGATCATTGGACTCTTCAACCTATGAAGAGATTGAGGAATACCAATTAAAACCCAGATGGTCTGATAGAGTGACATTCTTGAAAATTTCAAACCTATGGACTTCACTACCACTGATGGTGTTAAAGCTCCCAAAGCAAAGGTCATTCCTCTCAAAGACATCCCAACAGTGGTTCAAAACTCTGTTGCAAAGGAGTCTGAAAAGAGGAAAAAGGGAGAAAAGGTTAAAAACTTATTTTGTGATTTTTGTAAAAAGAAGAATCATCTAACAAAAGACTGTTTTCATCTAAAAGCATATGATATCAACAAAACAAGTGTCATTGGGCCTGCTGAAAGCTACACCATCTATGGCAAATCAAACCACAAAACTCAAGAATGTGTGTATCTCAAATCCTTTGATGTAAAAAAGAATGAGTACACTGAAAAAACATCCTTGAATTCATCAAATCCATCTGTCAAATTCAACAAGAACCAACCACTGTTTGTGCCAGTCCAAACAGCTGTTACAAAACAGCTGAACCAAACCTCTGTTAAAAGAGATGTTCAGGTGACTGATGCACCCCCTGCTAACCAATACAGAAGAGGTAAGGGACAACCACCATACCAAAGGATCCCACATTTTTATGAGGTTTACAAAAAACCTTCTAAACCAAGAGTGAACAGGCATCCTTTTGGGTGTCAGCAGGTAATTGGGCAAGACCTCCAACAGTGGTTAGAGAAAAATAGTTCCAAAACTGTCCAAACCCCTGAGCTAACCACTGTCCATCCACCTGAACTTAACCTAGACACTGTTGAGACCCCATCCAAAGCCTTATTGGCTTTGGAGACCCTAATGAACTAATCTTTTACTACATGTGCAGGGAGCTTCTGCATGCTTAGATAGTCTTTGGTATGTAGATAGTGGAGGCTCCAGGCACATGACAGGATGTAGAGCCCTTCTCAAAGATTTCAAAACTCATGGAGGGGGTGATATATCCTTTGGCAATAATAGTAAAGGGAAGGTTCTGGGGTCTGGTACAGTTCAGTCCAGTCTGGTAAATTTAAGTTTGAAAATGTCAATCTAATAGGCAATCTAAAATTCAACCTCTTAAGTGTCTCTCAAATGAGTGATAAGGGCTATGGCTCATTCTTTACAAAAGAGTGTTGTAGGATTGTTGGAACAGAAATGGTTAAAAAGATTGAAGAAATAATAAAAAATGGAAAAACCCAACTTGTTGCTCAAAGAAGTGGCAATGTTTATGTGGTAGATATGTCAAAAGAGAGCCCCAGGACTGATGCCTGTCTGTTCTCAACTGCCTCTAACAAAGAGACAGAATTATGGCACAGGAGATTGGGGCACACAAATCTCAAGACAATTACTGCTATATCCAAACAGGGGTTAGTAAGAGGTTTACCACAAAAACTGTTCACCTGTCTTGAGCATTGTGTTTCCTGCCTAAAAGGAAAACAACATAAAAGCTCATACAAATCAATTGAAGAGTCCAAAACAACCAAGTGCTTGCAAATGCTTCACATGGATTTGTTTGGCCCAGTTAAAGTCATGAGTCTTAGGAAGAAAAGATATTGTTTGGTTATTGTTGATGACTTTTCTAGGTTTACATGGACTTACTTATTACACTCCAAAGATGAGACTGCAGGCATTTTGCAAGACTTTGTTACACAGGTTGAAAAGCAGTTTGACTTGCCAGTAAAAGTCTTCAGGAGTGACAATAGCACAGAGTTCAGAAATAAGGAGTTAGATGATTTCTATGTGTCAAAAGGAATTGTAAGGCATTACAGCATTCCAAGAACACCAGAACAAAATGGGGTTGTTGAAAGAAAGAACATGACTTTGATTGAGGCTGCCAGAACCATGCTTGTTGATTCAGGTTTTCCATTAACTTTTTGGGCAGAGGCAGTAAACACTGCTTGCTATGTCCAAAACAGAGTTTTAATCAACCCCAGGCATCAAAAGACTGCCTATGAACTGTTGTATAAAATAAAGCCATTAATTTCATATTTCAAAGTTTTTGGCTGCCCATGTTTCATTTTGAACTTAAAAGATTCTATCTCAATGTTTGCAGCCAAAATTGATTGTGGTTATCATCTGGGATACTCAACCACTGCTAAGGCCTACAAAGTGTTTAACACAAGGACTAAGACAGTGGAAGAGACTTTGAATGTGAAGTTCAATGAACTTTCATCAATGAAAATCCCAGCAAACCTTGCAGAATTATTTGATATTGATAAATTCACATTTGAAAGTGTTGCTGTCAAGACTGACAATGCAGGTCCATTAGAAAATCCTCCATTAGACTATGGTTATGAAGTTATCATTCCTCAACAAAAGTCTGCTTCAATGGGAAGAGCAGCAGATGTTCAAAACAGCTGTCAAAGCTCATCCACTGCTACCTCAACAGCTATTGACCAAAGTAGCCCATCTTCATTAACCACTGTTGACAAAAGCCTTCAAACAGTGGATAAAAGTCAACAAGTTTTCACACCTGTTCCTCCTATTCCTCCACCTCCATTTGAAGCCACTACTGGATCATCAAAGTCACCAGCAGTGGTTAGCTCAGATGATTCACATCTGCAGCCTTCACCATTAAATGCCATTGTTCCATACAAAGGAGATCTAATCTTCTTGAAGTCTCATCCACCTGACCAAATCATTGGCAACATCAGTGAAGGGGTGCTCACAAGAAGTCAATCCCAAAACATCTGCCTTTTTGCTGGTTTCCTATCTCTCCATCAGCCAGTCAAGTACCAACAGGCACTTAAAGACAACAGCTGGGTAGAATCCATGCAAGAGGAGCTCCAACAGTTTAAAAGACAACAAGTATGGGAACTTGTACCACTACCAGAGGGTGTGAGTCCTATTGGCACAAAGTGGGTCTTCAAAAACAAAACTGATGAAAGGGGTATTGTTGTCAAGAATAAAGCTAGGCTTGTGGTTCAAGGTTTCAGATAGGAAGAGGGCATTGACTATGATGAAACATTTGCCCCTGTAGCCAGATTGGAAGCTATCAGACTGTTCTTGGCCTTTGCTGTCAACCACAACATCAAGGTGTATCAAATGGATATCAAATGTGCTTTCCTCTATGGTAAGATTTAAGAAGAGGTATATGTTTGTCAACCTCCTGGCTTTGAGGATCCATTTAATCCAAATCATGTCTACAAGCTAAATAAAGCTTTGTATGGACTAAAACAAGCACCTAGAGTTTGGTATGAAACTCTTTCCACCTTCTTACTTTCCATTGGTTTCACAAGAGGTAAAATAGATATAACACTGTTTTTAAAATGGAGAGGGAAGGATTTGATGATTGTCCGGATTTATGTGGATGACATTATTTTTGGAAGCACATGTAATAAAATGTGTGAAGAGTTTAGGCAACTCATGACAGCTGAGTTGGAGATGAGTGCAATGGGTGAACTCTAGTGCTTTCTTGGTCTCCTAGTAAGGCAACTGCAAAATGGCACTTTTATCCATCAAGTCAAATATGCCAAAGAACTTTTAAAGAAATTTGAGATGGATGATTGTAAACCATGCAGTACACCCATTGCAACCAATAAAATTGTCATGTCTGATGAAAAGGATGATTTGGTTGATCAAACTTTATATAGAAGGATGATTGGGTCTTTATTGTACGTAACTGCATCTAGGCCAGACATCATGTTTGCAACATATGTTTGTGCAAGATCCCAATCAGCACCTAGAAAGTCAAACTTAATTGCTATAAAAAGGATATTCAGATACCTAAAAGGTGCTCCCACACTTGGTATCTGGTATCCAGCTGATGGAAATATCAAGCTTTCAGGTTTCTCAGACAGTGACTTTGCTGGATGTGACAAGACAAGGAAGTCCACTTCAGGAGGGTGCCAATTCCTAGGCAGTTGCTTAGTGTCTTGGAAAATCAAAAAGCAAGCAGTTGTTTCCACATCCATTGCTGAGGCAGAGTATATAGCTGCTGCAAGCTGTACAGTCCAACTGCTTTGGCTTCAAAATCAATTGCTGGATTTTGGTATCACTGCCTTAAAGACACCTCTCATGTTGGACAGTCAGGCAGCGGAAAATATCATCAAAAATCCAGTCTCCCATTCAACCACCAAGCACATTGATATTAGACATCACTTTGTGAGGGATTGCTATGAAAAAGGTTTGATTTCTCTGCACCATGTTCCAACTAAGGATCAGCTGGCAGATGTGCTAACAAAAGCATTAGACACATCCACCTTTGAAAGTTTGATATCTAGGATTGGCATACTGAACTTGGAATAACAAGCAAAATCTTGTTTTTCTATGATTAAAAGCATTAAAATGTTTTCAGAAAATCAAAAATCCATCCTTAAAAATAGTTAAAATGAATTTTTCATTAAATCCTTAAAAGTCTGCCATAACCACTGTTTTGTTCAAACATCTGTTCCGCTAAAAGCTGTCCACTGCTGAAAGTCAACCCATGTTCTCTCATTTCCTTGGTAATCACTGTTGTTCAAAATCAGTGCTTTTATCCATTGATAGTTAAAATCACCCACTGCTTTCATTATAACTGTTGCAACCACTGATATTGCTCCATCAGTGGTTTCCTTAACAACTGTCTTCCATTATTCATCAGGGGTTAGCACGTGGATAGTACACAGCGGTCAGATCTTTTGTAACCGCTGCCACATCAGCATTCACTTTTTCCCTTTATAAAACCCCTCTTAAACCCCAAACAGGGTTTTTCACTGTCGAATCGAATTCAAAATTCCTTTCTCAAAGCAGTTACCATCCAATTCTCTCCAAATCACTCATCTTCATCTTCCTCAAATGGCAAAATTACCACCTTCATCACCACAAAAAGACACTCAAATGGCCATCGAAACCCCAGAAATTCCATGCAAAGCTCCCCACAACTACTTGGGTCTCTTGACAAAACCAAGCCATACTGAAACCTTCAATTCCATCATTGATGCTATGTCGTCTTCAAAGTACAAAACTTTGTTGACTGTTTATGCTCTGATTTTTCTGAAAGCCCAGAGAGAATTTTGGAAGAATGCCACACTTGAATCTCAAGATGAGACAATGATAGCCATCAATTCCTCAATAAAGGGTGTATCAGTTAAAATTACACCACAATCCATTTCAGAAGTATTTGAACTCAATGATCTGTAAGGTAAAACTTCTTTTCCTAAAATCGAGTATCAAACTGATTTTATTGAAAGGGGTTATGCTGAGGAAATGAAGAAGGACACCTTACAAAAAGGTAGTTTTCCTCCTGCAACAAGATTTTTATTCCATACCCTTTTGATGTATGTTTCAAATAAGACCACTGCTTTTAATGAAATACCATTAAAGATCCAATACCTGGGTTATGCTATTTTACATAATGAATATTTTTACTATTCCTAAGAGATCTTTGATGATTTGGTCAAAAATGTTGATAAAAAATCATTTTTATTGTTTCCAAGGTTCTTGAGCTTCTATTTTCAAAAGAAATTTGCAAAGGATAATGCTCATGTGCTTATCCAAGGTGAACCGTTTCAAATAAATGGCCTTACATCTGAAACATTTACAAGGCTTGCAAAAGTTTCCAAAACAAAAGCAGGGGTTCCTGAGCAGAATTTAGCAGCTACCACTGCTCCTCAGTTATCTGCTGCTGAGCCCACTGCTCTAGGTGATCACAGCAGCAAAACAACTGCTGTGAAACCCACACTTAAAACCACCAGAAAACCAAAACCAAAACCAAAGAAAACACAAAAACCCCCCAAACCCACAAAAAGGCAACTTTGGAAGATGAAATCCCAGAGCAACTGCCAGTGACAACACAAAAGTCACTAGAAACCACTGTTGCTACTTCCTCACAACAGTTGGTAGAAAGATCTCAACCCATGCCTCAAACTCCTCCTGCTTCTTCTAAAAAAGAACAGGTTGTAAGAACAGGGACACCAAATTATGATGCTCTGGAATCACTTGAATCCATCATCCACAGCCCGGGGCAAATTCGCTTTCTACACCCATACTCACTTCCATAATTCCACCACAAACAAAACTTTTGTTGGATGCTCTTGATTTAAACCAGACACAAACCAATCCTTCTCACTCACCTGTAAATGAGAATATACCCCAACAAGTGACTGGGTCTGGTGTTTCAATCAATGCTAATCCACCAACAACACCTGAGGACTGTATCCCTGCTGAATCAGACTACTTAGCTGAGGGTAACGTCGCCTTCAAAAGAGGGGCCTACCCTAATATGCATTAATAACTTAATTAATTATCTTTCAATAATCTGACCCTTTAGGATTGTATCCTTGCTGACTCAAACTACTGGGTTGAGGGTAACGTCACCTTCAAAAGAGGGGCCTACTACAATAACTAAGATAATCTCTTAAAAAGTGCAAAAGTGCGGAAATAATCAAAGGTTACACTAAACACGAGTCGGAGCCAAGTGATTCATCTTGTCTATCTGTTTTTATTTTTTTTTATTTTCAGCATTTTAGTTAGTTTTTATTTTTCTTAGTTTAAAACCTTTTTCTAAACTTTTTGATTTGATTAGACGTTGAGGATAAACCGGTACTAAAAGCTCTTGTGTCCTTGGACGAACTCGGTATCTTACCAACACTATACTACGCTCACGATGGGTGCATTTGCCCATATGTGTGTTTAGTGTTAGTAAATATCGTGTTTTATAAATTTAAAACTTGGCTAAAGAAAGTGTAAAAGGGCTCAAAATAAACATTAAAACCATAACACACTTCACGCACATCAAGTTTTTGGCGCCGTTGCCGGGACACAAGGATTTTAAGAAAGTTAGGAATCGACGGCCTAATCGTTTTTTCTTATTTTTCTTTATTTTTTTAGGATTTTGTAATTTTTCAGCTTCTGCAGAGCTCAGCACGGGTCGTGCCTGGTCGGACACGGGCCGTGCCCAGCATTGTTATTGGCAGTTTTTGTTTTCCGAGTTACAGAGAGCTGAGCACGGGGTCGTGTCGGTGCAACACGGGGCCGTGTCCAACTCCCCAGTAACTGGAATCCGGAAAACAATCACTGTATCTCCGACCACGGGCCGTGTTCGGTGAACACGGGGCTGTGGTGAATCTTCTGACCAACGTTCTTTTCAGTTTTTATTGCAGGACTTAGAACCCAGGCGCCACATTTGAACTTCCTACGTAGTGTATGTGCTCCAGTTCTAGTAGAGACATAAAAGAACTCCTAAAAGAACCCGAACGCTTTCTCAGAAAAAGACTTAAAGCTAAAAACCAAGAGAAAGTTTCAGGGGACCCACTTCCAATGGCGGACCAACGTACCCTCATGGATTACCTACGGCCCACTATAGGTAATCTCGGCGCCGCTATCAATACACCGAATGTCGAAGCCAATAACTTCGAACTTCGACCGCATTTGATACAAATGCTCAAAACTCCGCAACTTTTCATGGGCTTGCGGACGAGGATCCCCATCTACATATTACTAATTTCTTAGAAATATGTGATACCTTTCGGATCAATGGAGCATCAAACGACGTCATCCGCCTTCGAATGTTTCCTTTTTCACTAAAAGACCGAGCTAAGGCTTGGCTTAACACCCTCCCAGTTGGCTCGGTAAACACCTGGGATGAACTAGCCCAAAAATTTCTATATAAGTATTTCCCTCCTGCTAAAACGGCTAAATTAATGACTGAAATTAACACATATTCACATGAGGATGGGGAATCCTTATATGAAACTTGGGAAAGGTTCAAGGAGCTACTAAGAAAGTGTCCTCATCACGCTCTTGCGGTATGGCAACAAGTATCCACTTTCTACAATGGGTTGTTGCCACACACAAGACAAACACTTGATTCTAGCTCCGGGGGAGTTCTAGGTAATCGTCGCCCAAATGAAATATATAATCAAATTGAGGAAATTGCTCAAACCAATTTTCAGTGGCACACTCCCTGAGGTAATAAATCTATTACCCCGGGCGCCCATAAGGTTGATGAAAGCACTTCTTTACAAGCCCAAATCGAGGCCCTTTCTTCAAAAATCAAAAAGTTAGAAATGACAAAAATGGCCTTGGTTATGGCTTGTGAGGGGTGTGGTGGACCACATGAAAATTGGAGTTGTATGAAAGAAGTAGATGATCAAAGAGAAACGGTAAACTACATTGATAATAGACCTAGGCCATCGGGTCCACCAACGGGTACCTACAACCAAGGATGGCGTAACCACCCTAACCTTGGTTGGAGAGATCCCGGCAATAGTAGTAACCTACAAAACCAACGAACTAACTTTCAACAACCACAAAACTTTTCTCAACAACAAGGTGGACGAGAAAGGCTTGAAGATACTGTATCTCGCCTCATCTCCGACACCGAAAAGAAAAACTCGGATCGATTTCAGCAATTGGAATCGAATTTTAGAAATCAACAAGCTAGCATTCAAAACATTGAAAAACAATTAAATCAAGTAGCTCAAAATTTCTCTGAGAGACCACAAGGCGCGTTACCAAGCAATACCGAAACCAACCCAAAAGCGCAAGTACATCTCATCACATTGAGAAACCGAACCGTGGGTCCCAAGGAGGCTCCATTTCCGCCGGCTGAGAGAAGCTATTCCAGCCAAACCACAAATCCACCCGCGCCCCAACCAGAAAAGGCTTCTCCACCAAATCAAGAGCCCACCAAGACTCCTCCGGTTCCATACCCCGGTCGGTTAGTTCACCAAAAGACCGATGAGCAATTCGCAAAGTTCGAAAATTTACTAAAACAATTGCATGTTAATATTCCTTTTATCGAGATCCTAACCCAAATGCCTAAATATGCAAAATTTATGAGGTACTTCCTCACTCATAAAAGGAAAATTGAATCATTGCAATTAGTTAACCTAGGCAAAGAATGCTCCACCTTAGTACTCAACAAACTCCCACAAAAGAAAATTGATCCTGGAAGTTTCACGATTCCTTGCTCGATTGGGGAATCCCCCATTCGCAATGCACTAGCCGATCTTGGGGCTAGCATTAACCTCATACCCACATCAATGTTCAACCAACTCGGCTTAGGAAAAACGAGCCCTACAAAGATGAGCATACAACTTGCCGAAAGATCCGTCAAATTTCCATAAGGTGTCGCTGAAAATCTATTGGTCAAAGTCGACAATTTCGTCTTTCCGGCCGACTTTGTCATACTAGACATGGAAGAAGACACCGATGTCCCCCTCATCCTCGGGAGGCCATTTCTACCCACCGCCCAAGCAGTGGTGGATATGAATGATGGAACACTAACATTGAAATTTGGGGATGAGGAAGTGAGGTTTGGAGTTGGAAAGAGAGTAGAGGACGAAGACCCGGTCAACTACATGAAGGTCATAGACTCAAGTTTGGATGACGTTCTCCGACGGTGTAGCATGGGATGCGAAACATCCCACTTGGGTAACATATGACCAGGCTTTGGGTGTAGCCAAGGACCCTTATAAACGTGGCGCACCACGGAGGCATTCCGCGGAACTATCCTTAGTTTAGCTTAGATTAATTTTTTTTTATGTTTTCTAATTTAGTTCTAATTTTCAGGAATAAAACACACTCGGGATGGCAAAGGATAACAAGGGAAACTTGAACCAGCACCCCATGCAGGAAAACAGGGCCATCCGACAATTTTCTTCATTAACAGTAAGTTCAGCACGGGCCGTGTCCGCCCAACACGGCCCCGTGCTGCACAGTCTGCAGAAAATGCCCAGTTCAGGTAAACTGGACACGGGCCGTGTTCACCCAACACGCCCCCGTGTCCAGGCTTCTGTTTCTCTTTTTCAATTTTGTTACTGGCACCTGAACACGGGGCCGTGTCCAGCGCCCAATAACACAAATTTTTGCTTTTTCACACCTTTTTACACATTCAATCAACCTAAAAACTTATTTTTGGGACACATTGAGGACAATGTGTAATTTAAGTGTGGGGGTGGGGGGGATGCTAAAACCTTGAATCTTGCAAGTCCTAACTACAAGCCTTACACAAAACTCTATTGGAACCGCTAATCACCCCAAATTTTTTTTAAAAAAAAAATTCATTTTTTTTTACTTGTCTAGGTTTAACTCGGGAAATTCAAGTTCTAAAAAGGTTATATTTTTACAAATTTACAACCGATAGCGTCGTGATAAAAAGAACCAACATAAGAAAATTATGAAACGGCATGACAATCTTAGTTAAAATTTGATTATATACACTTGATCACATAAAAACCCATTCCCACAAAAGTGAGTTTTGAGCCTTTATTGAGCATACAAATATATATCTTTAAACTAAATGCTCATTTTTCGTTTCTTGTGTGAATAGCCGCTTGGTTCGTACGACTCTAGAACTTGCCACGACAATACATTCCCGGTCCTTACCAACTTAAACCCGAGTAAGTAAATGATGGAGGCATTAGGACTAACCCATTTTTATTTCTACACCATTATTTTTCTTTTTTTTACCACCTACCCAAAATCCCCCTAGTTAGCCCCTTTGAGCCTAAACCTTTTCATTTCATAACCCAAACCAAACACCCTTTCACCCACCAAAACCTTTTTTATTTCTAACCCTTTGTTTTAGTAACAAGCTCGGTTTCTCGTATGATATATATATATATATATATATATATATATATGTTGACGAAAAGAGTAATAAACAAACAAGTTTATCAAAAATAACTTTGTTTGAATAAAAGCCTCATCAAAATAAAAAGTTGCAAAAATAGAAAGTCTTACGAAAACCGACGCTTGTTACACTTTTCGCCCTTTCACTAACCACTAACCCAACCACCTACCTTTAACCCAAGCCTAACCCTTCACCCAAAAGTCCTCTTGATATTTACAAAGGTATATAGTTAAAAAGGAGGAGGATTGATTGCTTGGCAAGCCTATGGTAGGAGTAAGTTCCATGCCGCTCTCGAGTGATTCACTAAAATACATCATCAGCCGAGTGTTGAGTGATCCCCCGTGAGGTATGTGAACTTGTGTATAAATAGAATTTTAAAGAGGCATGTTATGCCCTAATAACTAATTTATCTTATGAAAAGTTTTAAATAAATCATGACGAATAGGATTGTAAATAAATAAAAATAAAACTAAATAAAGAATCTTGGAAATCCCGACACTCTATGACAAGCCCAAAAACCTTCTCTTCTACCCATTCCATTTGGGAGTGTATAGCCAGATTATAAAGAGTTTTGCTTGAGGACAAGCAAAGATTCAAGTGTGGGGGTATTTGTTGTGTGCAAAATGCAACATATAAATTACATCAATGGTGGCATAAAACTAACCCTTTTTAGTACTAATGTTGGAAAAAGTGTGCTTTTGTCTTCCTTTTGTATTTTCAGGATTAAATGAGCTCAAATTAACAAAAGAAGCAAAAAGGCAGCTAAATCTAACATAAATACAAGAAAAGGAACAAACGTGACATGCCCGACCCCACGACAGCATCTTCCCAAGCAAAACAAGAGAACAGAAGGCTGAACACGCCCCGTGCTCAATGAGCACGGGGACGTGCCCAAGTGTCAGCATAAAAGACAAAGTTGTAGAAGCTTCCATCGCCCACCACGGGGCCGTGCTCAATGGACACAGGGCCGTGGTCAACTATAAGATTCGCAGAATCCCGGCAAATCTTGATAGTACAGATATGCTTCTGCACACGGGGTCGTGCCCAGCGGACACGGGGCCGTGGTCAACTAATACAGACAAGAGCAATTAATGAAGACAGAGAAGGATGTGGACACGGGGCCGTGCCCACTGGACACGGGGCCATGCCTGAGCTTCTGTTCAGCTTATAAATAGGAGTGCTTGGCTCAAGCTCAAACCATCCCTTGGCACACCACCTCTCTCACACTTCACCCACCACCCACCACCACCATAACACCATCATCCACCACCACCATCCATTGTCCATCATAGAGTGTGTGAGTCATCTCGGGATCCAAGATTGATCGTAAGAGTTCTTGACAATCAAGGCCATGTTTGCCTAAGTCTCTTACATCACTTGGTGAAGACAAAGTGTCTAGTGTAATACTTTTTATTTTTAATCTTTTCGCACTTTTTACTTGGTTATGTATTAATGGCTTTAATAACTAGTTTCTTATGTTGAAGGTGACTTTTCCTTATCGTTTGTCTGTGGTGTCTTGGCATTATTTTACTGTCTATATAAAATAAAAGATTTTCACCATTCATATCTCCACGGTCTATATGGAGGTATGTTGGCTACCTGGTCGGGGGTTAAGGGAACGGTTTGGTAAGAGTCTTGCCTTGTTCAGTGTATAGATCCTGCAAGGACCTGGGTCAAATTTAGTAGGACCTCCTTTAATGCTTAACGGTATTGGATGGCGGGGGTCCAAACTCTTTGACCCCCACATATGTAAGCTACTATTAATACTTTAACCCGGCTACTTAGGACTGTATCCCTGCTGACTCAGACTACTTAGCCGAGGGTAACGTCGCCTTCAAAAGAGGGGCCTACCATAATATGCATTAATAACTTAATTAATTATCTTTCAATAATCCGACCCTTTAGGGTTGTATCCTTGCTGACTCAAACTACTGGGTTGAGGGTAACGTCACCTTCAAAACAGGGGCCTACTACAATAACTAAGATAATCTCTTAAAAAGTGCAAAAGTGTGGAAATAATCAAAGGTTACACTAAACACGAGTCGGAGCCAAGTGATTCATCTTGTCTATCTGTTTTTATTTTTATTTTTATTTTCAGCATTTTAGTTAGTTTTTATTTTTTCTTAGTTTAAAACCTTTTTCTAAACTTTTTGATTTGATTAGACGTTGAGGATAAACCGGTACTAAAAGCTCTTATGTCCTTGGACAACCTCGGTATCTTACCAACACTATACTACGCTCACGATGGGTGCACTTGCCCAAATGTGTGTTTAGTATTAGTAAATATCGTGTTTTATAAATTTAAAACTTGGCTAAAGAAAGTGTAAAAGGGCTTAAAATAAACATTAAAACCATAACACACTTCGCGCACATCAGTTCTCAAAGAATCTTTGTTAGCAACTATTAGAGTGATGAATCATTGAGAAAAGATCATGTTGAGCATATTATGGCCTTCAATAGGTACAAAGGTGACAAAGCTCAATACAAAGAATGGACAGTGGGTGAACCCAAGGATGAGTTGGAAAGAATTGAAAAAATGAATATAGAGAAAGTTAAACATACTCCTCCTGTTTGGGTAAATTACAAGAAAAATGTGCCTGATAAAGTATTAAAGTTAAAGAGAATGAAAGAGGAACTTGTCACTGCTGATTTTGGTTCAAGAAATCAAGTGACAAGGTGGAAAGAAGAAAAGGTGATTGCTTCTTATCAAAGGCTGGAAGAATTAAGAAAGAAAAATCCCAATATTCCACAAAAGCCTGTTTATCCTGAAGTAGTGGTTTCAGCTGAGCCACAAAAGCAATAAATCAGGAGATCCATTGCTCCACCTGCTGCCATCCTTTACCAAAGAAGGAAACAAAAGCAGATGTATAATGTAACAGCAGCAGATAAAGAAGCAGAGGATTACCTTGTGAAAGAAGGGGTTAAGCGGATGATTGAAGAAATACTTGAATCTGCATAAACTGCAAACACTGCTCAACCTGTCATTACTAGGCCACCATCTCCAAACTCATCATCAATAAAACCTCTCCCAAGAAACCCAATGGACTCAAAAGTACTAAAGTGGAAATCTAACAAACAGACCCACGTATTGACTCTGATCAAGTCCAATGGTGATGTGAAGAAAATATCAAGGGAACAAGCACTGGGCCTGGGTGTTGAAGATTTGCAAGATCTCCTTGATCTTACACTGTGCAGGGATGAGGATGACATAGATTCTCTGAACTTTGAATTACAGTTCAAAGGCCAAGTCAGAGAACTTTTGATGAGGCAATAAAGATCCTAAATAATGAAGAGTTTTGGCATCATCTGTTCCAGGGGGAGATTGTTGGGACTGAACCCTACCAAAGGAACAGTTGATTAAAGCCAAAAATGGATCAGAACAGTGGATCCAGCATAAGCACTGCTGTATACAAGTCTCTCCCCTTGAAAGTGATTCTAACAACTGAAGGCCTGTATCCACTGTCCTTATACAACTGCTGATCAAGTTAAAGACTGATGAAGACTAAAGCCCTGATGATCAATCTACTGTTATGGGTCAAGCACTGCTGAAGAAACAAAGTACTGCTGGAGTCACAACAGTGGAAGGAGAAAGCAGTAGTTTAGTCTATTTGTTTGTAATGTATTGTAATCAGTAGTTAGCTAGACAGTGCTTGTATTAGATCAGTAGTTTCAGGTTGTTAGGAGGTTAGATGTCACTTTCATGGTGACGTCAGCCAAGATGCTTCAGTGGTTTGCTTGTGTCTATAAATAGAACAGTACCCTGTACTGTTCTATTGGCTCTTTCACCACTTGTCTTCTTGTACGAACAATCACTGAGAGCTCAGGCTGAGGGGGAGTTTGTGATACATGCATGCATTGTAATTGGTTTTGAAATAAATTCAATCATTCGGTTCTATGTTAAAATGTGTATTGAAAGCATTTCTCCTATTTGAATGTGTGTGAAAATTTGTTTCCATTTACATTCCGCTGCAATTACTTGTTCATCTTCATTACTGTCAAACGTAAAACACAATCAATTGAAACTCAGATCCTAACACAATCCATTCCTAATACAATATCAAATCCAGCCAGATTCATTGGGTAAAGATTTGCAATAAAATTATGTTTTGAAATTTCTATTCTTGCTCCCCAAGACTTCAGTAATCTTAATGGATTCTCCATTTGTTGTCTCTACTAGATATTCTTGTTGAAGTTTAGTTAATGGTGATTCAGAAATTTGAAAAATGAAGTATTAATAAAACTTTGGTTCGCACCAGAGTCAAATTATACTTTGGCAAAAACATCATTAACTAAAAACGTACCGGCAATCACGTCCAGAATCATCTTTGCTTCTTCGGCTGTCAGAACAAATGCCCTAGCATTCTTAGTAATCTTGTTGTTCATGCTAGAGCTAGTTTCGGACAATTCGGTTTGATATGCCCTTTTCCTCCACGGTTGAAGCACACTACATTACTGGGTTTCTTCCTACAATCTTCCTCTTTATGTCCTGGTATCTTGCAGAAGTTGCAGTATGTAGAGCATCTTCCTGAATGCTTTTTCTTGCAGGCCTTACAATAAGGTGTAGAAGTAGAACCTACATTCTTCCCACGGTTGGAATTACCGTAGCGAAATTCCTGGGTAAGCTTTTGAGCTAGGTTCTTCCTCTGGTTTTCTTCTTGTGTACGTACCAGTTCATCGGTTAAGGTATTTGCTAGTTCTACAGCTTCTTCTTTGGTTGGTGGTCTAGCTGCCTTGACTTCATGTCTAATCTCACTGATCAATCCCCAGATGTAACGGGAGATTAATACTGGTTCTGGTGAAGCTAGGGTTGGCACTATTCTAGCATATTCAAAGAATACAGTAGTGTAACCCTTACAGTCTACTCCAATCATTATAAGGTTTAAGAATTTATTAGCTATCTGTTCTTTTTCATTAGGAGGACAGAATTTCCTTTCGACCATGTTCTTAAACTCAGTCCACTCCATATTATAGACTCTGTCACTTCCCCTAGACTGGAGAATAGTGCTCCACCATTCTAGAGCGGCATTCTTAAAAAGATTGGAAGCAAACATGATTTTGTCTTCCTCAGCACACTTGCTTATTTTTAAGACTGCCTCAGTCTTTTCTATCTAGCATAGAGCTGCAATGGCTCCTTCATTGCCTAAGAATTCTATTGGTTTGCAGGATCATATTCTTTATAAGAACAACCATAAGACATGGTTCTTCTTCTTTTTGGAATTGGCAATTGAAGTAATGGTCCATTGTTTACGCTGTGACTAGGTTTAGTAGGTGGTCGTTTACTTCCACTATTACTTTTATTATTTTCTGCTTCCTTAACCGTTTTGATAATATATGGCATAGCGTCTATAATCCCTTGTGCCACTATACGTTGGATGGCACTGTTATCTACTTGGTTGCCGTTATTATCATTATTCAGGTTTTCCTGATTCACTTCGTTGTCCATCTGGATTATAAACATTTTCAAGTATTAATATCACAAAACAATATTTAATGCAACCAATCACACAACAAACATATTGACCAAAATCGTCGTGCATTGCGACCTTTACTCTATTTTATAGGTATCTATATCGATTACAAACCGCAACTGGAATTTAAAATACAATACTAGTATGCATCAATAGTTATTAGATTAACTATTTTAGTGGATTTTGATTTTTTTTCAACCTACACCCATATATATTTTACTACTACTAGTGGGGGTCCATCCAATATTGCATATTACGCTCGTCGTACTTCCAAACGAGCCTCTCCCCTATTTGCCTTATCTTTTCACTTTCATCTAACAACTCCTCACCAAAAGTGTGGAGTTCCTGTATTTTCTCGGTACTCATGGGTGGTGTGGGTGCTGGTATCGGGTCAGGGTACTGGGGCATCGGCTCCTCATGTGGGTATGGGTTCTCTAGGATTTCCCGAATATGCTGGTCATTATCCCAATAGGGATCTAAAGGGTCAAGGTTAGGGTAAGGTGCTACAGGGTTTGGTATAGGTTCCTCTAGTGGGTAGAGTTCTCGATAATGTCTATGATCATCCTCCCATGGGTCATAATTTGGAGGATGGGGTGCTGAAACTCTAGGGATTTCGTTTGGTTCAAAGGCAGGTAAGGGAATCTGGTCTCCTGGGTTCGGTTCTATTTCCATGGGTTGAGTTGGGAACAAGTGTAGTGGTTGTGGTTGAATGATTTGTTCTAGGTTTGGGTCTGCAGCAGTTGTAGCTAAGATGTGAAAGTTGTCTAGTCTCCTATTGATTATATATTGAGTTTGGGCGTTCATCTCCCTATTTGCAGCTGCTAAAGCTCGTTGTTGCTGTAACTTCATGATTCTTTTCCTACGCTCGTGAGCTCTCTGACTGAACCATCCTCTCTTTTTGGTAGGGAATGGCTCTTCGGATTGTGCTTTGAATATGAAAATTCCCTCTTCTGTGTCAGCTGAATACCCCGAGGGGGTAGGCTAGGAAGAAGTTCCTTCATCTCTAGGTGAACTAGACAGTTGACGATAAGCATCTAATGGACCTTGATCACTCATACTGTAAACTAACAAATTGTCAAATAACACAGAATAATAATATACATGTATGCATATAGTCTCATTGGTTATTTCCTAACAGAATTGACAATTTCAATGTCAGCAGAACACTTCTGTGGCTGAAATCAGTGGCTGTAGCTCTGATACCACTCTCTGTCGCAACCCCCGACCCCTATTTACTTGGGAACAGGCGGCCGCGAACCAGTATCAGTGGTATCGGTGTTTATCAGTTTGGCAGCGGAATTTACATCAGGACCGTAGTTAGGAAATATTTTATCAGAGTAAATACCACATTTTTGTAATAGTAAATACATGGGAAATTCTCAAGTTTCCATTACAAACATGTTTATACGGTTAAACCCTAATTTATTGAATTAAAACATCTTCTTTATTTAGGTAACTTTTATAGCCACTTTTCCAAGCCTTCAGTGCTATCCATCTGGCTTCTAATTTGGCTTTCACATTTTGTTACCTGAAACGCATTTAAAAATATCTTATCAGCAAGAAATACTGTCGGGTAAATCCCAATTTAAATCAAACAGTTTTATCATTGTACAGTATTATAGGCGATCTCGCAATTACATGTGTTTATATTTCTACTTTAATTACCACCCACGACACTGTCAACCCGACTTGTGGTCATGTTACTACTCATAGTGTAGTAACAAATTTTGTATACAAAACCCAACATACCGACGATAATTTTAGAATTAAAAATATTCAATCACTGTTAATTATCATGTAAAATAATTGAGGTTTTGTAAAAACAGTTTACAAAAAGAAAGGATTACTCACATTGCTATTTTAGATTTCTCCTTGTGATTTCCTGGTTATAATCTAATAATTAAACAATGCACACGCATTAGTATAATAACACAAAATTTACATTAGTTATACCCTCCCCGAGCAGAACTCCAATGACTACGTCGGGCAGAGCCTCGACAGGCGTTACGGAGCACTAGATCAATCGGGCAGCGTATCTAATACGTAACCAGGGGTGATAATAATTACAACGAGGAAGAGCTTCGCTAATTAGGGGGGTATTATGCCCGGAAATTATTTCTATAATTCAGAATTTGAGAGAGAAACACGAAAACGAACGAGTTGGACTGAATGCTCGACTGCTCTATTTATAGGGCTGTTCGTCGGGTTTCTCGCGCCCCGCGACAACCGAAAGCAGGGCCTTCGAGGCCCGCGAGCTAGGGGATGTAGGGCCTAGCCTTGCTGACATGCCATATGACACGTGGCAGCAGGGGGTGCGGGCGGGTGGCCAGCTGTCGCGGCCCGCGATGGAGCTAGCCAAAGGCGTCGCGCCCCTTTAATTTTGTTTTTCTTGATTTTTGTTAAAATAAAGGTATTTTGGGTCCGGTTTTCATATACGGGGTGTATTTTAGGACGTATAGGGGTGTTCTAATAATTTTAGGAGGGTTGTTATATGCTAGATGTAACACAACAAGGAAGTCCACCTCAGGAGGGTGTCAAATCCTAGGAAATTTCTTAGTGTCTTGGCAAAACAAAACGCAAGCAGCTGTTTCCACATCCACTGCTGAAGTAGAATACATTGCTGCTGCAAGCTGTACAGCTCAACTGTTGGATTTTGGTATAACTGCTTTAAAGACACCCCTCATGTTGGATAGTCAAGCAGCTGAAAATATCATCAAAAATCCAGTTTCACATTCAACCACCAAGCACATTGACATCAGATATCATTTTGTGAGGGATTGCTATGAAAAAGGTTTGATTTCTCTGCATCATGTTCTAACTAAGGATCAGCTGGCAGATGTGCTCACAAAAGTATTGGGCACATCCACCTTTGAAAGTCTGATCTCTAGGATTGACATGCTTAACATGGAATAACAAGCAAAATCTTGTTTTTCTATGCATAAAAAGCATTAAAATGTTTTCAGACAATAAAAAATCCATCCTTAAAAATAGTTAAAAATGAAAATTTTCATTAATCCTTAAAAGTCTGTTAAAACCACTATTTGGTTCAAACATCTGATTGTTGAAAATTATCCACTGCTGAAAGACAACCTCTGTTTCTTAATTTTCCTTGTTAATCACTGTTGACCAAACATCAGTGTTTTAATCACTGATGGCTATCCACTGATTGTTAAAATCAGCCACTATTCTCATTTTCACTGTTGTTAACCGCTGATATTGTTCATCAGTGGTTCCCCAAACAACAGTTTTCCACTTTCCATCAGAGGTTGTCACGTGGACAGTTCTTAGCCGTCCGGTCTTTGTAATCGCTGCCACGTCAGCATTCACCTTTTCTCTCTCATAAAACCCTGATCAAAAACCCCAAACAGAGTTTTCAATGCCGTATCAAATTCGAAATTCCTTCAAAAGTGGTTTCCATCTTCCATTCTTCTTCTTCTTCCACTCGCAAATTTCTCCAAAATCACCATGACCCTCGCTTTCAAAAACCCACACAACTACCTTTGTACACTTGAGAAAACAAATAAAAACAAAGATTTCCACTCATTCATTGATGCTCTATCATCTTCAAAGTATAAAACTTTGTTGACCTGCAACGCACCCATCTACCCAGAAACCCTACGAGATTTCTGGAAAAATGCAAAATTGGAGGTTCAAGACAAAAAGCCTTGGGCTATTACATCAAAAGTAGGAGAAATTCTGGTTTCCATCACACCCCAATCCATATCAGAAGTTTTTGAGATGAACGTTCTCACATGTAAAAATTCTTTCTCAAAGGATAAGTATCAAACAGATTTGATTGAAAGAGGATATGCAGGACAACTCACAAAAGCTACAATGCAAAAGGGAGAGTTTCCACCTCCCATGAAGTTCATGTTTCATACCCTGCTCACTTGTCTTTCAAATAAAACAACAGCTTTCAATGAAATACCTTTGAAAATTCAATACTTGGGATATGCTATAATGACAGAAACTGATTTCAATTACTCCCAAGAGATTTTCAATGATTTGGTTAAAAATGTAAATAATATCATAGAAAAGAAGAAACCATTTTTGTTGTTTCCAAGGTTTTTGAGCTATTACTTACAGCAGAAAGTACCAAAAGACAGTGCACAAGTGCTTGTCCAAGGTGCTTATTTTCAAATAAATAGTCTTTCTGCTGAAACATTTACAAGATTGTTAGAGTCAAAACCTTCAAAAACACAAACAGAGGAGTCTGAGCAACCTTTGGATGAGTCCACATCTGCTTCACAGACTTCTGCTGTTGAGCCCACTACTCATGGTGACCACAGCAGCACAACCACCGCTGTGCAACCCCCACCAAAACTTCCCAAAAAGCCCAAAAAGAAATCCAAAAGCCCACCAAACCCTCTAAAAAGGACCTTCTGGAAGATGAGATCCCAGAAGTTAATCTAGTGACAACACAAATGTCACCAATAACCACTGTTGCTACTTCCTCACAACAGTTGGAAAAATCTCCACCTAAAGCCTTAACTCCTCCCGCTTCCTCACAAAAGGAACAGGTTGTTTGCATAGGGATACCTCAATATGAAGTATTACCCTCACTTGAGAGTATGCTTACAAGTCCTTTTCCCGGGGCTAATTCTCTTTCCACACCTATCCCCACTTCACAAATTCCACCATCCATCAAAACAATGTTTGATGCCATTGAGCTTCAGACACAAAACAGCCCCTCTCACCAACTCATTACTGAGAGTACAACCACAACAATGGCTGTGTCTGAATCCCCTCAATTGGTTATCCCACAAACTGATGAGGAGGTTACACCACTGGAATTCTGTGAAATTCCTATTGGTAGTTCAAGTGGAGTAGCTACTACAGGTGTTGGATCCACTGATCTACACCTGGATAGTAGTTACATAAGTCAGACTCCCTTGAAGGCAACCACTACTGATGCTATCAAGGTATCCACTGGTGTGTTCCAGTTAACCACTTGTGTGATTTCCAAGGTAACTACAACAGAGGGAGGTCCCCAGTACCAAGACAAAAGGGCATTAGTGAATGAACCATTGGAGACTCCTCATGGTTCAACTGCTGATACAAGTACCACTGGTAGGAAATCAGATGATGCCATTCACTTGGGTGATGGTTTAAAATACCAGGATTTGATGGAGAGGCTTTCTACTATGGAAACATTGGTTACAAAAATGAATGCATCTGTTGAGTTTCTGGTACAAGCTTCCAAAAGTCAACCCACTCCACAACAATATTCCCAAGAGTTATGGAATGCAGTTCAACCAATTATCACAGCTCAAAGGGAACTTGTAGAAACTCAGCACAACCATCAAATGGCACTCCTCGGAAATATGGTTGATGCAAGATACAAGGATACTCAGGCTGACATCAAAGCAATCAAAGAGGCCTTGGTTCAAATTACTGGCACTACCCCTGCATCTATCTACAAAGATGATGATGATCAAGATGATGCCAAAAAAGGGGAGAAACATGACATGAAGAAATTTAGCAGACCTACTCCTAGGAAAAAGCCAACCAAAAAGCCAGAGCCTGAGAAGAAGTCTTCAGCAACCACTGATGAAACATCTGACAAAGAAAAGAAAAAGGGAGTTGATGAAACCCTGAATATTCTTGCAGATGAAGTGGCTGCAGATAAAAAGACTGTTCAAAATAAAAAAGAAACCAAGGAAAGGGAGTGAAAAAAAGGAACAAAAGGCAATGAAGGAATGAGAAATTAAAACAAAGGGCCTTGGCACTTCTGATAGAAGAAAATCCCATAAACACAATAAACCACCACTTGCCACATATCCTAAATCACCCTCATCATCTAAAACAACCACTGATGGTCTCAAAACCACTGCTGGTTCCAAAAGAACAACCACTGCTACACCAAAATTAACACCACCACCATAAAAATCCCACCAAAAAGCTCAAAACAAAACCATCATCACCAATACCATCCGCTACTGCAACAAATGTTGACACTTCAACAGTTGGTATGACAGCAGCGGTTGAGACACCAGTTGTTTCAACAACTGTTAGTCAACCAATCACCACCTTCCAATTCCCTTCCCAAGCCATACTCATTCCTATTTCCCAATCTCCAACAAAACCCCCTTCTCTTAAAAAGGTTTACACCAGAAAAAGAAAGTTCCAGGTGAATGATGATGACATTCCTGCACCTACTCCTATATCATCTGAACCTTTCATCCAAACCAACCCTGAACCATTCATTCCTCCAACATCACCACCACCAAATGTACTTGTTGACCCAAAAGTACTTGAAGGTCATGATCCTTCAAGAATTGCTACATTAGCAGCAGATTATCCACTGGAGTTACATGCAGTAAAAAGAGAAATGAGGCAATTCTATACAGTGGATGATCCTGCAAAAAGAAAGTTCCCATCCCTTCAAGGCTTTAGACCTCCAAAGAATATAGATGAGTATGAAGGTCAAGGGAAAGGTGATAGTAACATCTCAAGTCGAATGCAGCATGGGCTTAGTAAAGTCAAGAAATTGGAAGACTATGCAAGAGACTTAAGCAAAGAGATGTCAAACTTACCGCCAAATGCTGATCTGCAAAAGGAAATGAGGAAAGATCTCTTAGAGCTTATCATGAGAGACAAGTTCTATCCTGCCAAAGTTGAACAATTTAAAGACTGGCCACTCATTGCACTCAAAGCTGAAGCAAGTAGAATTGAAAGGGTAAGAAATGATCCCAGTATGAAAAGGTCTGAACCAGATTGGAATAAGTACTAAAAGACTATTGCAGAGCTTACGCTGGAATACAAAAGAAAGACGGCTGAGTTAATTGCAGCCAAGTATGGTCCAGCAAAGACCATATCAAAGTGGTCAAGGCAGTACACTGACATGGTGTATGAGAAGCTGGAAAACTAATAGAGACAGATTCTACAGCTCCAAAGAAACCAGCATACAAGAACAAGAAAGCTGATGAGTCACAGCAGCAGACCCTCTCTTTAAAAACATTGTTCACATCATCTGACACTTCCATCATTGCCTTCAATCAAAGAAAAAGGCAAAAGCAGAAGAAGATGCAGAAAGAGAAGCTGACATTATGAAAGTGGCCATCAAGCAGATGGTTGAAGGGAATCCTGACTCAACAAAGTTACAAGAAATTGCCAAAAGATTCATGAGCAGGCCTCCATCTCCAAACTCTCATCAAATAAAGTCCATCCCCAGAAATCCATTGAATTCAAAAATACTAAAGTGGAAGTCTGATAAAAAGACCCATGTATTGACTCAATTCAAGTCCAATGGAAAAGTTGAACACATTTCAAAGGGAGGATGCATTAGGTCTGGATGCAGCTGATCTCCTAGATCTATTAGACCATCAACTTTGCATGGATGAGGATGATGAAGATTCCCTTAACTTTGAGCTGCAATTCAAGGGCCAAGTTAGGGAAAAGCTGATGAGAGAATAAAAGATAAAAAATAATGAAGTGTTTTGGCATCATCTGTTCTAGGGGGAAATTGTTGGCCCTTGCATTCAAGCCTAGAAGAGCAGATGATAAGGAAAGCCAAAATTTGTTCAGAACAGTTGATCATCATAAGCAGTGTATGCATAAGATTCTTCCCTTAACAGTGGTTTACTATCATCTAATGAACTCCAAGCACTGATCATCTCAACAACTGTTAAGCCAAAGTACTGATGAAGAATAAAGAGTGAAGCTCTATCTACTGATGTCTCCCAAGCATGGTTGAAGACCAAAGCACTGCCCATTCAAGGACTGATCACCCTTTGAAGAAAGCACTTATGCTCAACATCAGTGCTTAGATTACAACAGTGGAAAGCGGAATCAGTGTTTATGTAAATCAATGTTTATGTAATCAGTGTTTATATGTAACAGTGTTTAGAGTTTGTTAGGAGGTTAGATGTGTAACGCCTCGTAAATTCTTTTTTTTATCTCTTGCGAAATAAATATCCATAGAAGGGATTTATCTTTCAATTTAGCTCATTATTGATTAAGTTATTTACTTATTAAAATTTTTTTTCTACTAACCAAGTTAATTAATGTTACTTATATAGTTAGTTTGTTTTAGTAAGGAGTTTAATTAATTAAAGTGATAACCCAATTAGTTCAGTTAGATAAACTTTGAGGGCTATATTGTAAACTTTGAAACTATAGTTGATTGTAAAAAGGAACAAAAGACACAAAACCCTAATCTTTAAAGACATTCCAGCCGCACCCACCTTCTCTCCCAATTCCGGCGACCGGAGCAGTTTTCCGGCGACACACCATGGCAGCTTCCTCCCTCCCTTTTTCCGGCATCACCCTCACCATCTCTCTCTCACAAACAAACTTGACACCACACCTCTCGTCTCTCTCTCGCTCACCCTCCCTCTCCAGTCCTAACCGGCAACCACAGAACGAAGCCGACAAGCTAGCGATGGCTGTTGAAGGCGCGGCGGCAGCAGCTCCGTCTGCGGCAACGAGATGTCTCGACAGGAGTGGACTAGGCGACGGTGGTTCTTAGTCCGACAGTCAACACTCCGGTACGAGTTTTGGTTGCTCGGTTCATATGTCGGCTCTGATGTGGTTCAACTTCTGATTCGGTTCAGTCTTTCGGCTCGAGTATATCCCATTCGTTCAGGCTTGTTTCAGCTCAAGTTTCAGCTTCAGTTCAGTTTGTTTTCATTTCAGATTTAATCTCGGTTCTTAGTTCGATTCTAAGTCTCAGGTTGTGATTTGTTCATTTCAGGTTCAGTGCGGCACATCTTATTTCGGGTCTTAATCTCAGATTTTTTCCTGTTCGGTCCATGTTCGGGTCTCGGTTCAGTCAACACAGGCCAACAGTAGTCAACCGGTCAAATAACGGGCCAGCGACCATTCGAGAATTGGTACAATTTAAACAACGCTACTTTTTATTATCGTTTTATATGTGTATATGTTACATTAAATACTGAACCGATACATTGATTTATTGATTCACTTTCGGCATTTTCTTTTACGTATATAGTTTATATTGTTGATTATTGTTGAATTTTAAAAATATATCGACAACTTGCGTTGTCGGGGTCGTCCAAAAACAGAGGAAACTCTGCCCGTTTTTCGTGAAAATCCGTACAACGAAACATGTTATTTTGTGAAACGAAACTTATCGGATCCAATTAGTTTTATAACAATAATTATTAATGTATACTTATTTTGGCCACTTTTTGGAGATTTTAATTTTTAAAATCCATTTTTTTTTTCACTTTTTGTTTCAAAATAAAACCTTTATAATTTCTATTCTTCTAAAAGTTCTTTTAAAACCTTTTTAATCCTTAAATTTATTATTAATTAAACGAGTTTTTTTTATCTAAAATTCTTTTGAGAATCTTTATAAACCGTAAATTTATAAAGTAAATATTCTTTTCTATTTTATAATAAACTCCAAAAATAATAAACAATTCATTATAATCCCTTTTATAACATTAAAGGTTAATATTGGGATAAATTATCTAAATAAATTAATTTATTTAACTATTTAATAATTAAATGATAATAAGTTCGTGATATTTTAAATATCTAGGCAAAACACTCTCATTCGTTCTCTTGGAATTCCGTTCACTCATGCACCATCGTTTGCCCTTATAAGGTGACCTCGGTGTTCCATCCTCCAAATCTCTTACACTCGTCAACAATTGGATAATCGGAAGACTTAGCAATTATGTGAGTATACTCGTATTTCCCCCTTTTACTTTTACCACTTTTGGGGTGTAACATGTTTACTTATCAACAACTTACACATGAACATTTTGCTTAAACACATGAACATTCCTATTAACATGCTTGTATACGTGATGACTTGATACTTTAAACTTGGGTGATTCTTATGTGTTGAACTTATCATTAACTTCGTACGAGCCAAACCGTGACATATGTAACGCTATAGGATTAACGACCCGCCCGTAAACTTGAGGTAATGTCATGAGCCTGTTGCGTTTCCTTGGTTTGATCTGTTAGACACATGCCATATTTATTGTTTATCTTGAATCACATGCTTGCTATGAGGAATTGTTTAAAACTTATCTTTTGTTTAAAACAATTCTTCCTTGATTGTGTGATTAAAGTTTTTTTTTCCATTTCCATTGCACTTCAATTCTCTATTTCATCTTTCATTTCTAATTAAACAACACAATCTAAGAAACTCAGATCCTAACACGGTTATAATAAAAAAAGTTCATGATTTGGTCAACATGATCGATATAGCATCAAATAATCTATTATATATAATAAATAAAAGTGATTTGGGCCACGTGTCACTCAATTAGGGCATCGTTTTTCCCCTTTTCCCGACCAACAGTACCACTTCCCTCTTTTATTTATCTCCTTCCTCATTTACTCATTTAGGGCTTCCCACTTTCTCTCTCCCTCTGCTCTGCTCTATTCCGATCGATGTTCAGATCAATGCTCCGAATCAAGGTTAGATTATCAATAACTTTCGTTCTATAAGTGTTAATCTTTTTTTTCATTGTTCACTCATTCAATCTTCGTGCGTCTTTACTTATTGTTGTGCTTTGGCTAGGGTTCTGCTGGTAACTTGATGACGGAGATGATTGGAGGTTGTCGGCTCTGCCTCCTGCAGTTCTCTTGAGGTTTAGGATTAGTTATAAATATATTTTTTTCCATCTTGAGTTTTAGGTTAGGGTTTGTTTTATTTTTGGGCTTCGATATGATTTTCAGGTTGATTGTTTGGTGACTTGCTATTGTTGTTTGCTGTTGTTTGTTAATTAGGCTGTTGACATCACCGACCGCCTCCAACGACTACAAAAGCTTGTAGGACTATGAGGACCAACTAAAAGATTTGGACGACAAATATCAGGTGTTTGGTTTCATTTTATTTTATGTTTTACTTATTTTCATATTATGAAATTTGTGAAATAAGGTAAAAATAGCTATTCTAATAGTTCCTGATTTCATCCTTGTTGAAATAAGGTGAAAATGGCCATTCTATTACTACAAGTATTTTATGGTTGGATAGTTGAATTAGTTTTATTTTGGGTATTTTTGGATGATTTCATCCATTTCTTTAAATAGTTCATGATTGAAGATGCAGCTGAACGTATCTTTTGAGTGAAATGAATGTTGATTTATCAAAAGATGCAGTTGAAGGTATCTTAAATAAGGTAATAATGCATTACATTCCTGTTGAAAAAGCAGAGTCGATAAATTTAGGGAAAATGAGGTTGAAAGATAATAAGCCAACAGTGGACGATATCATTCTACAGGTTTGATAAATTCAGGTGTATTGTCAAATAATGTTTCCTAGATCCTTCCAAACAAGCAGCACTTTGGACATTTGTCAGCCTTCAAACATCTATTATCTATTATCTAATATCTATTATCTATTATCTATTATATATAATAGATAATAGATAGTAGATAATAGATAATAGATGTTTGAAGACCGACAAATGTCCAAAGTGCTGCTTCTTTGGAAGCATCTAGGAAGTATTATTTGAGAATACCCCTGAATTTATCGAAGCTATAGAATGAGATCGTCCACTGTTGGCTTATCATCTTTCAACCTCATTTTCCCTAAATTTATCGATTCTGTTTTTCAACAGGGATGTACTGCAATCATTCCTCTCAGTTAAATAGACTAACACTTGCTTCCTCTCAAAGGGTTATGTAGTGGTTATAACAGCTGATCATGCTAAGGACTGTTATAAATAACCACTGTTCCTTATAAAGACTGATGGACTTAAAGACTGATGAGGCCTATCCACTGTTGAAGACAAAGCCCTGTTAAAGACAAGCACTTATGTACATAGAGCTTGATTAACCAAAGGAAAACCACTGCTCAGTAGCAGCAGTGGTTCAGCATCTACAGCGGATTCAACTTTAGTATTTATGTATCAGTGTTTAGTATAGCAGTGGTTCGCTAGAGTTTATCTCTTGAGACAAACCCTTTACAAACCCAAAGACGAACCACTGCCCAACAACAACAGTGGCTATCCACTGATACTTAAAAAATAGTCATTCCTCACATTTTTATTGTTGACATCCACTGATATTGACCATCATTGGTTTTTCTAAAAAACATCTACTGCTCACGTTTTTATTGTTGATGTGGTTTATTAATTATAGAATGAAATTATCAAATGAAAACTAGAATTACAATGAAATTACCATTTAACTTAATCCTTACATTCTAATGAGATAAGAGTTCCTCCAATATTGTTTTGGTGATAAAAATTAAAGTTAAAATAAAAAATAAAAATAACTGTTGATGACATTTTCTTGCATATCAAATCAGTAATTAATGTTAATTTCTTAAGCTTTGGACATTGAAAATATGCAGAATGGGAATTTCAAATTGACGGTTATTTTCTCTTAATTAAAGTTAAAATAAAAATTAGAAATGTCATCATGACAATTGCTTTCAAATCAAATCAGTAATTACTGACAATATCCATAACTTTTGAAATTCAAAATATGCAAAATGGAATTTAAAATTGACATTTTCTCTCTCTTTTTTTTCCTACAAACGCAACATAGATTCATAAGACTAAAATTTATTCATTTATTCATGACCTTAAAAGTCCAATTATTACATAACATACTGAACAACTAAACTTTTAAATCTAACAATAACCGTAAGAATTAATAAATGTCAGCTTCAACTCCATCGATTGCTGAACCTCTCGATGTATGTCCTTCAGCATCGCCATGAACTCCACGTCTCTATCACCGCATTCTATATTGCTGACAACACAAAGCTCACGAACTGAAGTTGAAGGCATTCGCATAAGATTTCTGGAAACTTGCTCTCTCGTGAACAGGCCAACTTGCAATCCATCAAAACATCTCTTCAGCTCTTGAAGAGTAGCCCTATCTTCATACACCTGTTCCTCTATATGCATGACAAAACGCTCCTTTAAATCATTTGATTTTACAGTAGTGAATGACGCCATATCAATAAACTATATTACTCAACTTTTCTGAAACTATGATATCTTCGTAGGAAATCGTGATGAAAAACAGGTGAAGTGGTCATGAGTTTATATACTTAATCAATCAAAACGTGTAGATTTAATATAAACATATTAATGTATATTTCAAAGCAGCAGTCTTTTAATGCAAAAACCTTTTCAAACCCCAACTTTTATTGGAAAACTTTAAAATTAAATACCAAGAAACCCAAGGGACAAATTTTCGAAGTTCAAAGAACAAAAGCAGATTATCATAATTACAATTAACCTCTTCATTTACCATGTAGACACGTTTTTAAACTCTATAAAAGATCGATAATTACTTTTGATTCAAAACATCAACAAGCTGTCCTACAAATCACTGTCTGTGAAAGATTGTTCCACATCAGAAAATCCAACAAAAATCTACATGGCAAATTTCAGTTTCTACCACTGGTCAGACACCAGCGATGTTAAAACCCAAATCTCGATGTGGTCACTTAAAGAAAAAAATATACGAAGAACTAAACAGGAAAGTCGACATAATCAACGACACTAATTAAAAGAAAACCTGGAACAGCATAGCATTGCTTGATGAAGTCCTCCACTCTCCTACATCAGATTTCCAGAAAAATGCAGAAGAGTTTCTCACACAACTTCTAAAACAGGATCAGAAAATCTGCAACATGCTAACTGATCTGAAAAACAAAAGAGAGCATGAAATCACATGGAGAAAGGACAGAGTTTATGAATTCCTAACAAGTGTTAACTCTAGCGTGTAATAGTTTATAAATATTTCATTAAATTTCTATTTTTCTATGTAATATTTTATTTTAATAATCTCAATATCCATCTTAACATATTTTAAAATGTCAGTGTCAATAAAAACTCTCAACATCATCAACAGTTAATCAAAATAAGAAACAAGCCTAAAATGCAAAGGCCTCCTCTCAACTGTTGTATCATATTTAACTTTTCATGATTTTCATTCAAAGTTTTATGATACTTCAGTGTTTATTCATTCATACTGTTTAATCTAACATGGGTTTCCATCCAACTGTTGACCCAAAGTCAAACAAATGTTCATCAAAAGTCAAACCGAGGTTCACCAATAGTCAAACAGATCTTGACCTTTAACAGATGTTTGGTTTAAGACCAAACATCTGTTTATGGGTAATCATATGTTTAAGGTCAAACATTTGTTTAAGGCCAAACATCTATTTATGGCCAAACATCTGTTTATTGTAAACATCTGTTTAAGGTTAAACATCTATTTAACTCCAAACATCAGTGTTTCAACTGTCATCCATTTTCATTAAAGTTGTTACGTGGACAGTTCTTAGCTGTCCACGCTTTGTAACCGCTGACACCTCAGCATCCACTTTTCACTTTTATAAAACCCTAATCAAAACCCCAAACAGGTATTCTACCTTTGTTTATGTTAACAGTCTTTATATGAAACAGTATTTATCACATCAGTGTTCTATACTCTGTTAGATTGTTAGATGTCATATCACTGAGATGTTTATATGTAACAGTATTTATCACATCACCCCAGCATGCTAACTGATATGTACTATAAATTTAACAGTGGTTTGATCTTTATACAACTAAATAAATTGAACATATGTTTAAGGACAAGTATCTGTTTATGGTCAAACATCCTCAAAATAGTTAAAAATGATAGTTTTCATTAATCCTTAAAAGTTTGTTACAACCACTGTTTTGGTTCAAAGATCTGTTTGTTAAATGTTATCCACCGCTTAAAGCCAACCTCTGTTTCTTCATTCTTCATGTTGACCACTGACTGACCAAACATCGGTGTTTCAATCACTGTTGGCATTCCAATGATAGTTAAAAAATAGTCACTGCTCACATTTTTATTGTTGACATCCACTGATATTGACAATCATTGGTGTTCCTAAAAAAATCCACTGCTCACATTTTTATTGTTGATGTGGTTAATTAATTATAGAATGAAATTATCAAATGAAAACTAGAATTAC
The DNA here is from genome assembly GCA_030545235.1 of Helianthus tuberosus. Classification (NCBI taxonomy): domain Eukaryota; kingdom Viridiplantae; phylum Streptophyta; class Magnoliopsida; order Asterales; family Asteraceae; genus Helianthus; species Helianthus tuberosus. The sequence continues at coordinate 84,338,974 of CM060371.1, read as the reverse complement.
AATGAAATTACAATTTTACCTAATCATTACATTCCAATGAGATAAAAGGTCCTTGAATATTGTTTTGGTGATAAAAATTAAAGTTAAAATAAAAAATAAAAAAACTGTTGTTCAAAATCAGTGTTTTAACCCACTGATGGCTATCCACTGCTAGCTTAAAGTCAGTCACTGTTCTCATTTGTATCCGTTGCAAACCACTGATATTGTTCCATCAGTGGTTTCCTAACAACTGTCCTCCATTATCATCAGAGGTTGGCACGTGGACAGTACATAGCGGTCAGATCTTTTAGTAACCGCTGCCACATCAGCATTCACTTTCCCCTTATAAAACCCTGATCAAAACCCCCAAACAATGTTTTTACTGTCGAATCGAATTCAAAATTCCTTTCTCAAAGCAGTTATCATCCATTTCTCTCAAAATCACTCATCCTCTTTATCGTCTTCTTCCTCTCGCAATCATACTCAAATCACGATGTCTCTCCCACTCAAATCCACACATAACTACTTGGGTCTACTTGAAAAACCCAGTCACACCAAAATCTTCAATTGCATCATTGATGCTCTGTCGTCTTCAAAGTACAAAACTTTGTTAACTTGTGATGCTCCGATCTACATGGATACCCAGCAAGAATTCTGGAAAAATGCTAAGTTGGAAACTAAGGATAAAAAGCCCTTAGCCATCAATTCTTCTATAAAGGATGTTCCAGTCACAATAACACCTCAAACCAGTTCGGAGGTTTTTGAACTCGATGATCTTCAAGGTAAAACATCTTTCCCTAACACAGAGTATCAAACGTTTTTCATTCAAAGGGGTTATGAAGAGGAAATGAAAAAAGACACTTTAGAAAAAGGCAGTTTTCCTCCTGCCACAAGGTTTTTATTTCATACCCTATTGATGTGTGTCTCAAACAAGACCACTGCTTTCAATGAGATCCTATTGAAGATTCAATATCTGGGTTATGCTATCTTACATGGTGAAAATTAAAATTATTCCCAGGAAATCTTCAATTATCTTGTTATAAATGTTAATAAAAAGACATTTTTTCTCTTTCAAAGGTTTTTAAGTTACTATTTAAAAAAGAAATTTTCAAAAGATAATGCCCATGTGCTTATCCAGGGCAATCCTTTTTCACAAAAGAGCCTCACTTCTGAAACCTTTACAAGGCTGTCAAAAGTTTCCAAAACACAAGCAGAGGTTCCTTAGCAGACTTCAGCAGCTACCACTGCTCCTCAGGCACCTGCTGTTGAGCCCACTGCTTAAGGTGATGACAGCAGCAAAACAACTGCTGTGAAACCCCCACCTAAAACCACCAAGAGAATAAAACAGAAAAAATCACAAAAGCCCCCCAAACCCTAAACAAAGGTAACTCTGGAAGATGAGTTCCTAGAGCAACTACCAGTGACAACACAAAAGTCACCAATAACCACTGCTACTACTTCCTCACAGCAGTTGGAAGAAAGATCTCAACCTGAGCCTCAAACTCCTCCTGCTTCTTCTAAAAAAGAACAGGTTGTAAGAACAGGGACACCAAATTATGATGCTCTGGAATCACTTGATTCCATCATCCACAGCCCACTGCCCGTGGCAAATTCGCTTTCTACACCTATCCTCACTTCTCAAATTCCACCACAAATAAAACTTTTGTTGGATGCAGTTCATTTACCCCAGACACAAACCAGTTCTTCTCAAACACCTGTTAATGAGAATATACCTCAACAAGTGACTGGGTCTGGTGTCTCAATCATTGCTAACCTACCAACAACTGAGGAGGTTACACTGTAGGAAGTACAAGTACTTCCTGTCAGTAGTTCAAGTGGAGCAGCAACTACAGGTTTTGGATCCACTGATCTACACCTGGCCAGTTGTTTCATCAATAAGACTCCTTTGAAGGAAATTTCCTCTCCAGCAACTGTGATATCCGTTGGTGTCTTTGTTCCAACAACTGGTTCTATTAAAAGGATGTCAATTGCTGAGGAAAGAAGTCCCTAGTACCAAGAAAAAGGGGCATATGTGGATGACTTTTGGGAAACTTTCCCTAAGTCAACTGCTGATACAACCACTGCCAGTGGGAAATCAGATGATCCCATTAACTTGGGTGATGGTTTAATATACAAGGAATTGACGGAGAGGGTTGACAAATTGGACACATCTGTTGCAGATATTAAGTCAATGCTGCAACAGTTGTTACAAGCACAAAAGGCAACACCCACTGCTACACCAGATACAACATCTGCTCCATCATCTGCTCCTACTCCCACTGAGCTTTGGAGTTTATTTCAACCTCTGCTTCACCAACAAAGGGCATATGCTGATCAGCAACATGAAATACAGGTTCAAAAGATCAGAAATATGATGGAAGCTAGGTTCATGGATACACAAGCAGACATAAAGGCAATCAAGGCCCACTTGCTGAAAACCACTGATTCTCCTCCTCCTACTATCATCTTTGTGGACAACCCACCACCAGCTGATGCCAAAAAGGGGGAGAAAATGAAACAGCTAAAGAAAAAAGGGATATGAAGATGGTTTATACATTGCACCAGACAAATCCAGTATGCTTGCAGACATCCCTAAACCAGATGGTTCTAAAAATGTTGATGCGACCTTAAATGCCATTGCTGATGAAAATGCAAGGGTGAAAAAGGATAGAGAGGCAAAGGGAAAATCAAGGTTTGAACAGGAGAATAAAGTTTATATGGAAATGGAAGTGCAGGGTGTTTCTGAGCCTAAGGATGAAGAAAATCCTGAGCCTAAAAGAAAACAACCCACTAGAAAAGTGAGGCAACCCAAATCCACACCTCCCAAAAGCTCCACACGTCAAACCTACAAACCAGCAGATGTTAAAACACCTGTTGTATCAACAGCTGTTGGTACTTCAGTGGTTTCAACATCTGTTACACCAACAACTGCCACCACTTCAACACACACTCAATCTACTGCCTTACCACAAATCACATCACCATCAAAAACAACCTCATTACCACCAACACCACCTGCCAAAAAGCAGAAGACTTCAGGTGACACATCATGTGTTGTAATGGCAACAGTGGTTGAAACACCAGTTGTTTCAACAACTGTTAGTCAACCATCTACCACTCAAATCACCACCACTCAACCCACCAAAACACCACCAACCTCTCCAAAACCTAAAAGGAGAAGGATAATTCTGAATGATGACCCTTCACCACCACAAACATCCACACAACCACTGTCCCTTATCACCATTTCCAATCATGTCCCCCTCTCTTCAGCACAAGTCTCAAATTCAAACACTGCCATTTTTCCTGCAGGAGTCCAGTATCCATTAGATCTTCCAGCAGCTAGAGAGGAGATCAAATCCTTCTACTCTAAAGATGACCCTGCTAAAAGGAACTTGCCATCTGTTCAAGGATATCCAAGGCCTAATAGCATTGAAGAATACTTGAAGTTAAAGGCTCAACAAGCAGAGGATATCTCGAAAAGAAATACAGATGGAAAATCTGACAGAGATATTCAAACATACTACCAATATCTGCTAACCCAAGTCAAAACTTTGGAGCAGTTTTCAAAAGATCTATGTCAAAATTTATCAGAAAGAGCTGATGAAACCTTGTGGAAAGATTATCTTGATAATATCATGGCTTACAAAACATACAAGGGAGAAAGGTACCAGTACAAAGAATGGACCATCAGTGAGCTAGAAAGTGAAACAGCCAGAATTCAAGATATGATCAAAAGCAAGGTGAAGCAGACTCCTCCTATCTGGGCAAAGTTTAAGAAAAATGTACCAGAAAGGACTCTGCAGCTGAAGAGAATGAAAGAAGAGTTAATAACAGCTAATTTTGGGTCAAGGAACCAAGTGTCAAGGTGGAAAGAGGATAAAGTGTTTGCCTCTTACAAAAAGCTGGAAGAATTAAGAAAGAAAAATCCTAATGTTCCACAAAAGCCTGTTTACCCTGAAGCAGTTGTTCCAGCTAAGCCATAAAAGCTACAAATTAGGAGATCCACTGCTTCACCTGCTGCCATCATTTACCAAACAAGGAAACAAAAGCAGATGGATGCAGAAACAACAGCAGATAAAGCAGCAGGGGATTACCTTGTAAAAATAGGTTTTAAGCAGATGATAGGAGAAAATTTTAAATTGACACAAACTACAAATACTGCTCAGCCAGTCATTACCAAGCCACCATCTCCAAACTCATCTTCAATAAAACCTCTCCCAAGAAACCCACTGGATTCAAAAATACTAAACTGGAAATCTGACAAACAGATCCACGTATTGACTCTGATCAAATCCAGTGGTGAGGTGAAGAAAATATCAAGTGAACAAGCACTAGGCCTGGGTGTTGAAGATCTGCAAGATATCCTTGATCTTACACTGTGCAGGGATGAGGATGACACAGATTCCTTGGACTTTGAATTACAATTCAAAGGGCAAGTCAGGGAATTTTTGATGAGGCAATAAAGATTCACAATATAGACATCATTGATGGAAATGAGCCTGACTACTTTGGTGAAGGTTGAATAGGGATGTCTGTATTGGAAAGTTATTGTATAAGAATGTTTATTTTTGTAATTTTCGTTGGATTGGTGTGAATTCTTTAATACTACAAGGGAAATGTGATATTTGGGTTTGTGTTTTACAGTTTATAGCAGAGTTAAGATTATTAGGTGTGTTAATGTTTGAGGTTATATAAGAAATTTCATGTATTTGTGAATTTGGTAAGTAACTGATTTGACTTTGAAAGTCAAAGCTGAAAGAAACATGGTTGACTTGACTGTTGGCATTGTTGGTAATCCTGATTTGTAGTAAAATACACTTTGAGCTTTTTTTTACCCGTTTAATATGTTATCCTTTTAGTGAATTTTCTTTTCGAGTTGTCCCATCTAAGATAAAAAAACACGATTAAATCATATGGTCAAATTGTTAAGGGTCTTGATGATTTAAGATTCTAATTGTGTGCCGTCTATTAGCTAATTATTTGTAATTTATGTTAACAGTGTTTATATATTAACAGATGTTGACCAAAAGTCAAACAGATGTTGGTGAATAGTGAAACAGATGTTGACCTTAAGCAGATGTTTGGTTTGAGGCCGAATATATCTTTATGGGCAAACATCTGTTTAACTTCAAACATTTGTTTAAGGCCAAACATCTGTTTATTGCCAAACATCTGTTTATGGCCAAACATCTGTTTAAGGTCAAACATCTGTTTAATTCCAAACAACTGATATATAACGCCAAACATCTGTTTAAGCCCCAACATCTGCTTAAGTCAAAACAGATGTTTAAACATCTGTTCAAAACACTGTTCAATCTAACATGGGTTTCCATCTAACTGTTGACTAAAAGTCAAACAGATTTTCAAACCACTGATTGAGTTATTCAAATTTCTATTGAATACTAAATGAGATGTTGACCAAAACTCAAACTGGTGTTGACCAAAAGTCAAACAGATGTTGACAAAAAACTAAATGGGGTGATCCGACCCGGTTACATGGGATATTTTAAAACCTTCTAACTTTTTGAAGATCCTCACAAAATCTCGGTTCGTTTCTTTCTCCACGTTTCTTTCCATACTTTCTCCAGGAAACTTTGTCATCTTCTTCGATTTCTTCCGATCTTCATTAATATTATCTTGTATAATAATAAAGGTATTGTTAAATAATCTGATTTGTTTTGTATTTTTTCATGTTTATTCTTTTAGTTTTGAATTCCATAGCCGATTATGGTTCTTGCTAGATTAATGAAGAAGTTGTAATCGACCGTGGTGTATTCATGTATCTCCCTGTTTTTTTTCAATCCATTGTTTGTTATGATTGCGTTTATTGTTGCGGCTTATACTGGAACAATTTCTGATAGTCCTAATTTTTTTGTATAACCGATTACTATGTAATAATTATGCATGTTATGATAGACATATATGATTCTAAAAAAAGTGATATGCATTTCGTGTATTTAACGTTTATCTTATCCATTGTTGATTTTATTGGATTTCACTTTGCTCATGTATTTATCTTATTCTGATTTATGATATAAAATTTCGATCTTTACTATTGTATTCTCATTTGTATTTGTAAAGTTATTTATAAAGTTGTTGATGTGATTCTGATGTATGATATAAAATTTCAATCTTTACTAATGTATTATCATGTTTATTTGTAAAGTTGTTTATAAAGTTGTTCATGTAACGATGTTATTTTGAAGTATAATATAAATTCCTGATTTTAACTGATGTATTCTCATGTGTATTTGAAAAGTTGAACTTATTTTGATTAGTAGTTAGTATATTGTTTTTAAGTTTTTGTTTGGAATAGACACAAGTCACTATCCTGCTTTTCTATACAATTTATTCAGCTGATGATTCTCCATGTCTATTTGTGATACTTAATCGAAAAAGTAGGTTTTAAGTTTTAATTATATGATTTGCTGTAAAAAATATATATATTTCGATATGATAAGAAATTACATGTATTCTCACCTTTTTGATGTTGTCTATTGTTATTTTGATATATATTAGTTGTATAATCTTTTATTTAGATGTATTGCATACCTTGATGATTGTATTCACTTGTTTCTTAATGTTATTGATTTTGATTCTATATGATTGATACTGTTACAGTTTTACGTGAGAATGATTTATGGATTTCCGTGTTACCTTGAAGACAGTAAAAGGAAATGTTTGGTTAGTAATTTTATCCGATCTTAGTTTAACACTTAATATTAATTTTTTGGTATGATATTTAGCAATAAAAGTGTTTCTTTTATTTATGCTTAGATTTTGCCAAAACAGTATCAAAATTGGATTCAACAGTTTAATTATCCAATTGGAAATACAAAGACCCGGACCACAACTGGAAATGTTTTTAAAGTCAAGATCTATCCTCTAAGCAATGGCATATATTATTTCTATAATGGTTGGTGTCAGTTGGTAGACAGTTTGAAAATACCTTCAGATTCATGGTTGATATTTCATTATGAAGAATCATTAGAAAGTTTCAGAATATTGTATTTTTATCAAGACATTGCTCTTGCTCCTTGTGAAGAATTTTATTACAAACCATCTGGTAACGAAGATTATGTGGTATGTAACTTCGAATATTATTCATCGTGTAATTTTTTTAGAGATACAGTTGTTTACTTGTTGTTTTTTATTTGTTTACTTAATTTTCTGATATATTTTTACTAATGTACTATATAATGTGTTTTATTCTGATTGTAGAGTATTAATCATTCTTTTGTTCATCACAAGATGTTAAACACTATTCCTTCATATCCGGATCTTATTAAAGGATTTGAAAACCATAACTGCTCAGTAGGGATGGAAGATATCAACAATGAACTTTACATAACTACCGGATGGAAGGAGATAAAGAATGAGTTGTCATTAACTTCTGATCATCTCATTGTCTTTGAGATGATAGATCTTCAGACTTTTCATATCACGGTTTTCAATTGTGCTACGTGTGATTTAGTGCTTCCACCAGAGGTTTGTGCTGTTGTTAATGTTAGTGCACGATGTCTAAAGCCTACGTCTTAAGTCTAGGGGTCTTATGTGTCAAATATGTATAGTAGAGGGGTTAGAATGTAATTTTATGGTTTATTTCATGTAAGTTTGCTTGAAATGACATCTGGTCATTTCAAGCGAGATAGTATGCCTATAAATAGGCTGTTCTAGTTTCTCATTTGTAACTTTGCCATCAGTCGTGTACCGAACTGCTGCCGGATTTTCAAGTGATATATGAATGAGAAACAAATGTTAAAGTGATATTCTTCTGTTTTCTACTCCATTCTCTCTGATTCAACACTGTTTGTTTGTTTCCGCCACTCAAACAGTGGTGTATTGACTTGAATTGTCTCACTTAATCGTCAAATCAATCCTACAATTGGTATCAGAGCCAGTTATGAGCCAATACACTTGAATCAGTAGTTTTTTCTACTCAAAATTTGATTTCTGGACATTTGAACGGACAAAATGGTTTGAGTTTTGGACAGTGTGTGTAAAAGTGAGTTTTAACAAACCCTTGAGAGTATCAGATCAAAATTCGAAGTAAAATTGATAAAAATGGTCTGAAAACCTGTATTCGCTTGAACGAACAATTCGGTTTCGCTTGAAAATTGTGTCATTTTGAAGCGAACTAGAGGGTTTCGCTTGAAAAGATCTGATCTCGCTTGAAAAGTTGTAGTAGTTTCAAGCGAAATAGGTGAGTCCGCTTGAAAACACCTAATTCCGCTTGAATTAGGTGATTTCGCTTGAAGTACTTGATTTCGCTTGAAATACTGATCTCGCTTGAAAGTGAGGTTTCGCTTGAAAGTCCATATTGTTCGTGATTTCGTTCGAAAGTCTGATTTTGTGTAAAACCTGTTTTCACAACTTGAAAATCTGTTCGTAAACTGTTTTTCTTAAAATGGAAAATCAAGATTTTTATAACTTCTTCGCCGACAGTGGTATGACAACAGCACAAACCTCGGGTAGTATTGTTCAAAACGTCAATATGGAGAATGAGTTAGGAACGATGCAGAAACCACCTAAACTGATGAATATTGATGAGTATTAGGGTTGGGCTGGAAGGTTTAAAACATGGGTTCAAGCAAACCACTTTGAATGATGGTTGAAGATTGAAGCGAAATATGTTCATCCATCAGATGGTATGGGTCATGCAAAAGTGATTGGGATTTGACACAAGCTGAACAAGCAGATTTCAAAGCTGAAAAGAAGATGATGAGTATTCTTCAACAGGCAATTAAAGAGGATATCTTGGTGTTGTTACAGCATGAGGACAATTCAAAATCTATTTGGGATAAACTGAAAGTAAAGTTTGAAGGGAGTGGAGAAATGATGAAGAGTAAGAAGGCTTTGATAAATAAATAATTTAACATCTTCACGGGTATGAAAGGTGAAACTACAAAGCAATTGATTGAAAGTTACTGTCATCTAGTGTTGGAGATGGGAAGATTGAAGATAACTAAGACCAATGAGGTGTGGATTGATAAATTGGCAAACGCATTGCCATATGATGAGTGGGGAACTTATCTGATGGTGTTAAAGAACAATATAAGTTTTGAAAATATGAATCTTAGTGGGTTCATAGAGAAGATGGAAACACATGAGTTAGAGTTAACAAAGATTAAACAGATGAATTCTGCAAATATTCAACAGGATGTTTCACTGTATTACAAAGGCAGTTCTCCGGCAACAACGAATCTGAGCCCGAAGATTCAAACAGGGTTTAGTGCAGATGTAACTTCCGGTGCTTCGTCTAGTACTTCAAGCAACAACAAGTCTTCACCGTTTGCGAATTATGAGCCAAACTACAAAGCTTCTGAACAAGCTACTCCACAAAGCTTTTCAAACTCAAACAATCAGAGTCAAGGTCCGGGGATAATGTGCAACATAGCAGTGAATATCAAGAATGCTCAAGATTTTACAGAATCTGCTGCTAAACAACACATTGCACTACTCGCATCAGTACTGGAATCGTACGAGAGTTTGGTTGCTGGGAAAATAGGAAACCCCGACATGACGAAAGAGGACTATGATCAAATAGATCTGGAGGAGCTCGAATTGATAGACAACAAGTGGGGGATGGCTACCTTGGTCAGAAGAGCTCAACGATTTATGGAGATTACGGGTCGAAACAATTTGTTAGGACCGGATCAAAAGCTTGGATTTGACAAGTCCAAAGTGACGTGTTTTAAGTGTAAAGAAAAGGGGCATTTTAAGAGAGAGTGTCCGAATAGAGAGGTCAACAATCATCAAAGTCCATTTACCAATGATTACTATAGACAGGCGATCTATCACAAGACAAATCAACAACCTGCAGTTCAAAGACCTCAGATTGAAAACAAGCCAGAAAAAGCTCTCATAGTCAACCAAGATGATGAAAAGGTAGCTGAAGGATTCAGTTGGGATAAATACATCCCTGGCAGTGAGGGTAGAGGTTTGATTGCTGAGATTGTGGAAGAATCAGAGAATGTTGCTGAAACAGAGGTTGTTTGTGAAGATGTGTGTTAGGAAAGTTCGGTTGATCTTGAAGAAGTTGCTGCAGAAATCTACTACTATCAATCCGAACAAGAGGTTTTGGCTAGTACTTTAAAATCAATTATACCTCCTAATGTGGTTGATTCTTTTGCAGGTTATTTCAGTGAGCCTACAACAGGATCTTACCCACAATATGAATCTGAGAAGGCTCCGGTTGAAGTGATTGTTGATGTCTCCAAAGAAATAACTGAAGAAACACTGAAAGAAATTGTTGACAAAGCTTTAATGGCTAAGCTGAAAGAGGTAGACACAGAATCTGAAAGACCAGAGTCTGTTGATACTGAGTCGGTCAAAACAGAGTTAGGTCAAAAGGAGTCTGATGGGAAATCCAAAAGTCAGGAGGTCAAAACCGAAGGAGTGTCTGAGTCAGAGTCTGATAGTGTCGGTAAACAGGATGTTAATTTTGAACAAGAGGAAAAGGTTGTTGAAAAGATTGATTCAATCTCTGAAACTTCATGCGAAAATTTTTCAAAACCCTGCATGGAGTGTCTTGAAAAAGACACAAAGTTTCAGGAATTGAAACGATACACTGATGAACTTAAATTTGATCTGAGTGAAGTAAAAGAAGCATATGACAAGTTGGCTAAATCTATCAAAATGATTCAAAATGAGAGTCTTGAAAATGACAAAGCCACAAAATTGCTAAAATCAACTGTTCTGGATAAACAAAAAGACATTTAACTTTCATTTGGACACTATTGCTTCATTAAAAAGGGAATTGGAGTTAACAAAAATTGAAAATGAAAGAATTGATAAGAAGTTGATGAGTTATGTTGCATCTTCATATGTGATTGAGCAGATTGTCCCGAAACAACCAGATGCAACACCTGTCTTTAACAGTGTTCCACCCCCAATGTGGAGTCATTACACTCAGAAGTATCCAGATGGGGTGGAAGCTGCCTTGAACCTTCAGTTGAGAACCATTGAGGATGAGTTACCTGAGAATATTGATGTTACATTCTCTCCGTCCGACACTGACAATGAGTCACAGGTGATCAATACCGTTGTTGACCAAGTGTTAGAAGAAGAGAGTGATAACTCAAACTTTGAAACTGTGAAAACACATTTGGAAAATTCCAGTTCTGAATGTGAAGATGATGGTAACTTTTTGGACAAGTTTATACCAAAATCAGAAAAGATTGCGAATGATGATCCGATTATGGTGGTTTACACTATGATTGGAACTGACAAACTTTGTTATGATTTTGAGTATCCGATCCAGAACGCAAACATGAAAAATGTTGAGAAGGTATTTAAGCTTGTCGAGATTGATATTTCTGAAGTAAACAACAATGAGTTCTTTTCAAAACCTAAAAAATCCTTTGTGAAACAAAACAACTCTGGGAAAGAAGATTGGGTAGGTAACAATGGGTCTCACAAGAAAAATCGTAACAATTTTAAAAACAAAGGGATTGGATTTGAAAAGAAAATGGCAAAGATGAATGTTAAGCCAAAGGAAACAATGAGTGATGTTTTTGTTGTTGGTCCAAGTGTTGATGCTGAAAAGGAGTATATTTTCAGTCAAAAGGCCATTGATGATTTCAATGCAGTGAAGAAACTGAAAGAAGAGACCTACAAATCGACTTTTGTTGAATGTGACAAAAGAGTTTGTTATCGCTGCAATGAGATTGGTCATATGGCAAAGCAATGTACCAAAAAGATGGAAAAACCTGTTTTTCAAGAAACCTGTTTTGCAAAAAAACAAAACCAAAAACTTCAACTGATGATAAGGGTAAAAAACCAATGGTTTCTTCTGTTCGAATTCTAAAAAGAGGTGAATCATTGAAGTCCGAAGAAAAACCGAAATCAACTTTTGAGATTGGTGAATCTTCGAAAACTCAAAAGACTTCAAAGATTTATCCAAAGACAAAAGTTTTTGAAACTCAATCATGGGTGGCTAAACCAAAACAATCAGTTGAGGTGAATAAAATGGAGAATGAGTTAAAATCTGAAACAAAAGTTTTTGCAAATGATGGTAAGAAGTATGAATTTGAGCTAGACAAGTTCCTTGATGAATTTCCACCAATCAAAGAGAAAATTTCAAAATCAAAAGCTGAACCTGTTGTCCCAAATGTGATCTTTAGTATTCCAAAAGTTGATGGGAAATGTGATATAATGTTTGGTAGTGTTCCACAGGAAAAGAAGTCATGGGCTTCATTGTTTGAATGAATTTGCTATGATGTATGCAGGGGCTGCCGAGGTCGTATATCTCGAAATGGATAATGGACATCGGAGCTTCAAGACACATGACCGGAATGCTAGCATTGCTTTATGACGTTAAATCTTTGAACAGAGGATACGTGGAATTCGCTGGGAATCAGGGAGGAAGGATTGTTGGTCAAGAGACTCTTACGAATGGAGTCATTTCATTTGAAAAAGTGAACTATATAATTGAACTTGAAAACAATCTGCTGAGTATCTCACAGATTTGTGACAAGTCTTTCACCGTACATTTCACTAAAAATGAATGTCTTGTCTTAAAACCTGGTTTCAAAATACCTGAGGATATGGTGTTGTTGCGTGCTCCACGCGAAAATGATTTGTATATTCTTGATATGGGTATCGCAACAACAACTGACTATCAAAAACAATGTTTTGTGTCTAAAACCAAAGCAACTGAAAAAGATTCGATTATGTGGCATCGAAAGATGGGCCACATTCATGTGCGTAAAATGAACTTTCTTGTATCTAATGATTTGGTTGAAGGTGTAAATTTGAAAAACTTTCACTTGAATGATGATGGTGTAGCTTGCAAGAAAGGGAAGCAGACAAAGAAATCACACCCGCAGAAGTTGCTGAATTCAATCAGAGTACCTCTTGAAAGGCTCCACATGGACCTTTTTGGGCCGGTCAATGTGCAGAGTATTAGTGGAGACTTATACTGTCTTGTGGTCACGGATGACTTCACAAGGTTTTCTTGGGTAGTGTGCTTGGAGAGGAAAGATCAAACATTTGAGTCATTGATGATTCTATTCAAGAAGATGGAAACGTTGTATAAGGTGCCAATTAGAAGTATTCGGAGTGATAATGGAACGGAATTTAAGAACAATCGCATGCTCGAGTTTTGTAACGAGAAAGGAATTATTCATGAATTCAGTGCACCATACACTCCACAACAAAATGGTGTAGCTGAAAGAAAGAATCGTACTATCATTTAAACTGCTCGAACGATGCTGGCCGATTCTAAACTACCGATCTATTTCTGGAGTGAAGCTGTGGCAGCGGCATGCTATACCTTGAATCGAGTGCTTACTATGAAGAAATACAAGAAGACTTGCTTTGAACTTCTTCATAGATATAAGCCAAATCTGAAGTTTCTAGAGCCGTTCGGATCACCATGTACATTCATTGATCAAGATGGAAAATTTGGCGCAAAGAGTAATGAGGGATTTTTTGTTGGATATGCGAGTCCACTAAAAGAGTGTTCGTACCATGCCTGAAGAAGGTAATTGAAGTTCAGCATGTGGACTGTTAGAAACAAACTGCTCCACCTCAACTTCCCGGACACAGATTGCTTTTCGATTACGACAAACTCTGGGAGTCGTTCCAACTACCGACAGAGCCGAGTGAAGAGGAACTTGCTTACTTATACCAACAGCAACAATCCATGGTACAAGAACAGATACCTAGACCGTTGGTGGTTTCTCAACCTGATGAGGGAACAAGCATTCCTACAACTGGTACAAATGATCACGAGGCAGGTCCGAGTGGAACAACTCACGAACCACCAGAGGAACTAGCTCCATCATTTGATCAATCCGATGACTCAGATTCGAAAAACAGTCCGATCTTTGATGAGGATCCAAATGTTGCATCGACGGAAGCTGCGGATCACACCGGTGATCTAGACATAACGAATTTGCAATCGGAAGTGAGTGTGCCTGACGAAGTCATGCCAAGAACTCTTTCTTATCATCCTTCGGAGCAAATTATTGGAGATCTTTATAGTGGAGTGAAAACACGCGACCAGATCAACAAATCTCTTACTTGTTTTTATACTTCTGTTGCTCCTTTGCAGGAAGAATTCTCACTCAAATGTTTTATCTCGCAGATCGAACCCAGAACATATAAGGAAGCTTTGACTGAAGAAAGCTGGGTGAATGCTATGCAAGAAGAATTACAGCAGTTTGAAAAATTGGGAGTCTGGAGATTAGTAGATCTTCCTGAGAACCAGAAGCTGATCAAGACGAAGTGGGTCTTTAAATGCAAAAGAGATGATAGAGGCGTGATCGTAAGGAATAAAGCACGACTGGAGGTACAAGGTTTCAGCCAGCAGGAGGGGATTGATTTTACTGAGGTGTATGCCCCTGTTGCTAGGCTTGAGGCGATAAGAATCTTCCTAGCATTTGCATCGTGGAAAGGATTCAAAGTATACCAGCTAGATGTGAAGTCTGCATTCCTATACAGCACAATCAAAGAAGAAATGTATGTGGGTCAACCACCGGGGTTCACAGATCCAGTACATAAGAACAAAGTCTATCTTCTGGACAAAGCACTCTACGGATTACACCAGGCCCCGAGAGCCTGGTATGAGACGCTCTCCCAACATTTGCTGGACAACGGGTTTAGCAGAGGGATAGTTGATAGTACATTGTTCATTAAAGAAGTTGCAGGCCATCTCTTAATCGTGCAAATCTACGTCGATGATATCATCTTTGGATCGACGAATGATGAGTTATGTAAGGATTTTGAGAATGTGATGAAAAAGAAGTTTGAAATGAGTTCAATGGGGGAGATGAAGTTCTTCCTCGGGCTACAAGTTAAGCAAATGCCTGAAGGAATCTTCATTCACCAAACAAAGTATGTGAACGATGTTCTGGAGAAGTTCAACATGGCTCAATCCAGTCCAGCATCAACCCCCCTAGCTTAGAATCATGGGATTTGCCCAGACGAAAGTGGAGAGAAAGTAGATGAGACGCTGTATCGGTCAATGATTGGATCCTTGATGTATCTTACTGCTTCCCATCCAGAAATCATGTATCCGACGTGTTTATGCGCCCGATATCAGTCAAGCCCACGCCAGTCACATCTAACAATCGTGAAACGCATTTTACGATATTTGAAAGGCTGCCCAAGCACCGGCTTGTGGTATCCTAAGTCTGGCGATTTCTCTCTCACAAGTTTTGCTGATTCGGACTTTGGCTGTTGCAAGCAAAATGCTAAGTCCACCACTGCTGGGTGTCAGTTCTTTGGAACTCAACTTGTCACCTGGCAGTGCAAGAAACAAACCTCAGTAGCGCTCTCTACTTGTGAGGCAGAATACATTTCGGCCTTGAGCTGTTGCTCTCAGATCCTTTGGATCCAACAGCAGATGCGAGACTTTGGTTTGCAGTTCTTGAATACACCGATATTTGTGGACAATGAAGCGGCAATTAACATTACTAAAAACCCGGTTCACCACTTGAAAACTAAACATATTGAAATACGGCATCACTTCATACGTGATTGCTATGAAAAAAAGTTATTCCGTATTGAACACATACACACCGATGAACAGAAGGCTGATTTCTACACTAAACCTTTTAATAGAAAAAGATTTAATTATCTTTTGAAATTGAACGGGATGAAAAATCTGTTTTCTGGGAGGGTAATCGAGTGTGAAGCCGAGGAGGACGGCGATCTGATGTGATCCACGTCAAAGTTGTCAAGTTTTTGTACAGTTTATTTTCTGCTTTTGATAAAAACCAAAAACACAAAAATATGTCTTTGTTTTTAGGGGGAGTTTGTTAGTGCACGACGTCTAAAGCCTACGTCTTAAGTCTAGGGGTCTAATTTGTCAAATATGTATAGTACAGGGGTTAGAATGTAATTTTATGGTTTATTTCATGTAAGTTCGCTTGAAATGACATCTGGTCATTTCAAGCGAGATAGTATGCCTATAAATAGGCTGTTCTAGTTTCTCATTTGTAACTTTGCCTTCAGTCGTGTACCGAACTGCTGCCGGATTTTCAAGTGATATATGAATGAGAAACAATAAAGTGATATTCTTCTATTTTCTACTCCATTCTCTCTGATTCAACACTGTTTGTTTGTTTCCGCCACTCAAACAGTGGTGTATTGACTTGAATTGACTCACTTGATCGTCAAATCGATCCTACAATTGGCAAACAAAACTAATTTTCTGGAAAAACCATTTTGATTAAAACAAACTTAAGTGTTTTGAAATCATAATGGGAAAATAGTTTGTTGTCAGGGGGAGTTCTGATTGTTTATGCCAAGTGGATGGCGAATTGAAGCGATTCGATATTATGTTGTCACTTTATCTGTATAGTTTGTTTTCAAATTTTCTCAGAAAATCAAAATTGAAACATATTTTGATTTTACGGGGAGAAAAATTTTAATAAAATCAGAAAAATACAAAAATATGATAAAATTAGAAAAACCAAACACATTTGAAAAAGTAAAAATGAGTTTGTGTAAAAAGGGGAAATGATAGTACATCAGCTAGACAGTGCAGTACGCTAAAGAAATGTAACGTAAAAATGTGTTAAGCAGTCTTGCAAATGATATGTCGATAGGTTTTTACACATTTAGTAAATTTGTTCTAGATATAAACATAAAATCTCTTGCTTTTATGTGGGGAACATCTCTCGGATATATGGGTAACCCCTGAAATCTTGTTTGAAAGGTCCCTCTTTCTGAGATACTAGGTCTTTATACTCAGTGATATCTGGGGTATTATCCCGGGACTTCTGATTTTGTGGAAGCAATGGCCTAGTCCCCGGAGAATACTTTCTGCATGCTTGAAATATAGTGCCGCCCTCAGCACAAATTGATGAGACAATAAAATTGATTATCAATGCTGTTGTAAAAAAAGATCCTCTAAAGGGGACACACCTAAAGTCAAACCAGGCTCTCTACTGAACGGAAGTTCTGACCTGAGCTATCAAGGTTTCATAATTTATTCCCCTTACAGATATCATCTGTGGTATACTCACCTGTAAGACTGAATATTGGGATCTGGATACGGGAGTATATTCTGAGGTGGAACACATATAAAAGTTAAGCCTTAAAACATTAAATTCATATCCTGAATAGATTGAACTTTGTGTGAAAATTTAAAGTGGACCAGTATATCGACAATCATTGCAAATTGTTTAATGCTTAAAATCAAATCTAAGCTTAACGGTACTTGTATCTCGTCGGCAGCTGGTATGTTCCCTTAACACGCTCGCAAAAAGATTGTGTGTACAGTTTATTGCTTACTATATTCAAAATCCAAAAAGATTTTATTTTTCATCTTATTTTCGACAACAGACGTTGGGGATCAGATGATCAAAGTCTTGTGTGCTGAACAAGTCTGGATCTTGAGGGTTGGGTAAGCAGTAAGTTTGTGAAAAGTGATCGGTAATAGCTTAAAAGTTCAAAAGTACATTAATTTGAACTTAAAATCATTTTTGAAAGTCAGAATCTTCATAATTTGGTCAGCCAGGGTCATTAACTTGGACTTGGCAGGCTAGTCAGTTGACCAGGGTCATTAACTTGGACTTGGTTAACTGGGTGTGTCGGTAAAATCAGTAAAATTCAAAAAGTTAAGTTTTGAAAATGAAGATTTCGCTTGAAAACAACACTGATCTCGCTTCAACTTGGCATCTCGCTTGAATGGGACTCCGCTTGAACTTGCTTGTGTCACTTTCAAGCGAAACCTGCTTGTCTATAAATAGTGGGAGGAGTTCCGCTTGAACAGCTCATTAGTTCCTATCCCGCTTCAAGAGTGATTCCGGCGATTTCAAGCGAAGCCTCAAAAATCTTTGATTACAGCCGTTACTCTGCCCATTTTTTCTTAGATCTTGTGTTTATAGTTGGTTTACTCAACTACAAACATGGTGAATGTGAGTTTTTGCACTGATTTGACCTAATTTTTAACTGTTTTTCTTGTGTCGGCGCTGAGCTGAACTTGAATCATAGATTTAGGGTTAAATTTTGAAGTAAAATGAAATTAAATCACGTGGGTGTTGTCGGAATTTGTTGTAGATCATAGTTTGATTGTTTGATTGAACCAGATCTGAGTTTTTTTGAACGTTTGACGATGAACAGATCTTTGGACTTAGATCTAGGGTTGTTGAGTGGGTCAAAATGGATAAAAAATATACCATGTTGCTCGGATTTGAACATAGAACAAAACCTTGTGATCAATTTGATAATCAGTTCTTAAATTTTTTTGGAAATAATCTGTCATGTTTCAAGCGAACTGACAAAGTAGGCATTCCGCTTGAACGAGGGATTTTGTGAAAATGACTTTCAAGCGAAATAGATGTTTTATTTGGTTATGAGTTCACTTCAACATGTTTCGCTTGAAGTGCATTGTTCATGATATTTCGCTTGAATGATGTTTGAACATGAAAAATTTTCTAAGTATCATATTTGTTTGTGTGATGTTGTTTTGCAGCCATCGAAACTGTTGTTTAATGCACAACACAACAGTTGTTGTGATTTTGATGAAGATAGAATTCCAAAGCTGTCGGAGTTCAGAAGCATTTTGGAGTTTATGAGAAGAGTACCAATACAGAAGGCTTTGACAGACAAACGCTCGGTTTTCAAGTCTCACATTAAGCGTTTTTGGAAGCATGCAACATATGATGAAGAGGGAAAAGTAATCAATTCGTTGGTCAAGCTAAATGATGAAAAGAAATCAATTATTATCTCGGAGGCATATTTACGAGAAGTGTTAAATTTTCCGGACAATGAAGATTCTCCAACGAAATTTCCTGAAAGAATGGTTAAAGGATGTTTGCTGAGAATGGGCTACATTGGAGCACTTAACAGTGCAAATTATCTGAATTCAAAGTTCACAAAGCCCTACAAGTTTTTGATTCATTCAGTATTGCAAGCGTTGAGTCATCAAAAAGGAAGCTACGATGCTATGTGTGATTATCACATGAATATGGTGGTGGCTCTTGTCTTGAACAAAAAGTACAACTTTTCACATGTTGTATTTCATTATTTGGTGGATGAAGTGAAGTCGAAAAGAAAAACTTGGTTATATCCAAGATTTATCCAAATGATGATTGATCATGCTTATCCAGAGATTGTACGAGATGAGAACAATGATCTGTTGATTCTATCTCATATGGATAATGATTCAGTGAAAGGTTTGATAAGATACCATCCAAATCATCCTGAACCAACAAAGCAAGTTGAATTCTTTGGTGCTATCAAAGACAGAAATTATCAGGATCCAGATCCAGTTAATCACCAGAAATGGAGAAATGAAGAGGAGATGAAGGAAGCTGGTTATGCTGATGAATTGAAAGTTCTGGAAGATTTCAAAGAAACAAGAAATGATTGGTTTTTAAAGGATAAGAAAAGGAGAGGCAGGAAAGCTACTCTTAAAGTGCAAATTGGTGAGGGTTCGTCTTCACAACCCAAGAAACGCCAAAAGAAAACTCCTAAGTCGTTGCTCATAGATGAATCTGATAAAGAAACAGAAGTTGAAATTGAAGCTGAAGCTGAGACTGTAGCTGAAGCTAATGTTGAAGGAGGTGTTCGTCTTTCTCCTGAATCTGCAAGGCTTTTAAGTTCTCTTACTGAATTCAATAATGAACCAGAGAAAGTGACTGAAGAAGTTCAGAGTGATGATGTTGCTAAAAGTACTATAAGTTCTTCGGAAGATGAGATTGATGAAACAGAAAGATACAAGAAAGTTATGTCTGCTACAACAAAAGAGAAACAGCAAAAGAGGAAAAGAAAAGGTAAGGATGATGATGAAGTGTATATTCCTTCTCAAGAAGAAGTACAGATGCCACCTTCTGGAGGCAAAAAGAAAGCTGCAAGAAAAATATTGGTAACTCCACAGAAAGTTAAAAAGTTGTTGGTGCATGTTTTGTGACAACAGCTTAATAGTTTGTTTATTTAGTCTTTGGATATTTTGTATTGGGCCTAGTATTATTGGTTAGGGAGTTATTTAGTGTTATGGGCTTGGAGAATGGCCTGGCCCAGACCAAAGCCCATGTGCAAACCTTGTCCTATATAAACAAGGCTTGGCATAAGGGTTGAGGTTGGACATTTAGACACTTGATAGCAAGTTTGGAGACACAGAGAGAAATCTATAGAGAGTGGCTAGGAGATTTCTTGTGGGTCTTGAGTTGATTGTAAACTTCGTGTTGGATAATCAATAGAAGACCGGATTGAAAGTGTATCGTGTTCTTGATTCTTGTTTCTACTAGTTTTCTGTGAATTCTGATCTAGGGGATTCTGCACTCTAGGTTAGATAAACGATTCTGTTACGATCCATACGGCTCACGGGACCTACAATTGGTATCAGAGCTTTACGCTCTCGATTGGCTTGGTTCAGAATCGTTTCTGCAGAAAATCGAAGTTTTGGACGTGTTTTGACGGCTGTTCTAGGGTTTGCTGCTGATTTCGGACAAAATTCAAGGATTTCGGATCAAATTAAAGCATTTCGGATCCATTACGGATTGAGAACTTGGATTTTGGATCAAGAAACAAGCATTTCGGATCAATTCGGATTGAAAGGATTGCATTTCGGATCAGAAAGCATCGATTTCGGATCAGACTGCTTCATTACGGATTAGAAGTCTTTGATTTCGGATCAAAAAGGTTGCATTTCGGACCAGTTGAACTTGCATTTCGGATCAAACAGTTGCATTTCGGTTCATTACGGATCAAAGGGTCTCATTCCGGATAATAGTTGTTCATTTCGGACCAGAAAGTGCACAGTTCGGACCTGACACACTTGAGACACATTGAGAGAGTTAGAGAAATCTATAGAGAGTGGCTAGGAGATTTCTTGTGGGTCTTGAGTTGATTGTAAACTTCATGTTGGATAATCAATAGAAGACCGGATTGAAAGTGTATCGTGTTCGTGATTCTGTTTCTACACGTTTTCTGTGAAATCTGATCTAGAGGATTCCGCACTCTAGGTTGGATCGACGATTCTGTTACGATCCATACGGCTCACGGGAGGCAACGTCAGCTTCTGCTGCATCCAGATACATGCTGACCTAGCTGTACGTTGTCGCGCTATAGATCTAATACACCCGAAAGAGGCCCTCTAGTGCCCAAAAGAAACCCAAGAAACCTATATCAAACTGAGAAATACTCATTTGATCTGTATATTATACCATCTCTGCTAAAGATCTATTCTGTTCTTTTCTCAACCTATTCCCAGTTAAGATTTCAAAAATCTGGATTGGACTTGTGAAATATGTGGTAGGGAAGATACTTGCATGATAGAGTGTGTTGTTTATATTTCCAGGATTTGATTAGTATTTATTTGGGTGTTCATTGTTAAGCAATCACAACATGATAAAACAGATTATATGCAGACCTAGACACTGTCAGGATATCTTAAAGGATGACATCAGTATACTCACCTACTACGATGAATCTTTGTGCATACCTTGATCGCGGGGGTATATCCTGAAGTGGTACACGCTAATATATCAGAATTAATATTACCTTAACGTATCATACGGTAATGGTACTTGAAATGTTCATGCATTTGTTTAGGTGGACAAACATACTGGTAATCGTCTTGAACAGCTTTTCACGAAAAATTACATAAAGAATTAACTTATGGTGTAAAACAGTTTGATTTTGCTGATATGATCTTCTTGCACATGATACTCACAAAAAGAAGTATTGTAAATATTTTTGAGTTTATTTTAGTTAGTTCAGTTTGTGTTGAAAAATATCAAAAATACCAAAAATATTTTCTTTCAAAAGACTTCCATTTTGAACTGACAGGTTGTTTTTGCATGATAAGATAAAATATTGGTTTATCTTTAAATGTGAAAAAGACTAATGGTTTTTTCGAGATACTTGCTTGTGTTGCTAAACAGATTGATGCAGTTATCAAAATGAAGTGCAGAATACAAGTAAAGTGCAGATTGAGAGTGAAGTGAAGAACGTGTGAAGATGCATGGTAGGATCCTTCTACTACATTGCAGAAAGAGAGAGAGATATGGAAGAATTTGGAGATACTTGCTTAACCAAAGATTGCTAGTTTACTGATCTACAACGAATGAAAGTTTTTGAGATTGGAAGCATCAGCTAAGGGGGAGTTTGTTGATGTCAGAAACTGTGTAGCTGACGCTATCCAAAGACCAAAAGACTGCAAGATGTTTGAAGACAAAGTTACACTATGAAGCTATTGTCAAGGGGGAGTTTGTTGGTGCATGTTTTGTGACAACAGCTTAATAGTTTGTTTATTTAGTCTTTGGATATTTTGTATTGGGCCTAGTATTATTGGTTAGGGAGTTATTTAGTGTTATGGGCTTGGAGAATGGCCTGGCCCAGACCAAAGCCCATGTGCAAACCTTGTCCTATATAAACAAGGCTTGGCATAAGGGTTGAGGTTGGACATTTAGACACTTGATAGCAAGTTTGGAGACATAGAGAGAAATCTATAGAGAGTGGCTAGGAGATTTCTTGTGGGTCTTGAGTTGATTGTAAACTTCGTGTTGGATAATCAATAGAAGACCGGATTGAAAGTGTATCGTGTTCTTGATTCTTGTTTCTACTAGTTTTCTGTGAAATCTGAACTAGGGGATTCCGCACTCTAGGTTAGATAGACGATTCTGTTACGATCCATACGGCTCACGGGACCTACAAAAGTTGAAGATTTTGGTGAACCAGAAACCAATTCAAGATCCTAGCCAACCTTCATCACAACCTGAACCTACACCATCTCAATAATCACTTCAATATACTCCAAAACAACCCACACCACCACATCAATCACCACCAATCCATCAATCACCACCACATCTTTCACCACCACATGAACAACTTGTTATTACATCTCAACAAATCTTTCAAACACCACCATCTTCACAACCACGTATTCAAACCACGCCTGGATCTTCTGGTTATAAAGAGTTTCCTAATATTCCTCTTACAGACATTGATGATTTCAACTTTGCAATAGATGAGCAAATTAAACATGTTGAAAATAAAGTTGAAGCAGTGATGGCTGAGAATAAAAGGTTGGTTAAGCATGTTAACACTGTGGAAGCTCAAAATTCTACTTTGCTAAAGAAGATTGAAACTGATGAAGCAGAGATTGATGTGATGAAAGTTCAAATTTCTGAATTATTGGAAGAAAAGACACGCAGGGATGAACAGCTCAAGTATTATGAGTTAAAGAACAAAGAGCTTGAAGCTGTGAAAGCCCAGAAAGAGCATGAAATGTATATGTTTAATAAAGTGTTAGAAAGTATGCTTGGTAAGCCAGTGGAATAGAAATTTGATGAGTTAAAGATTGAAGAAATCAGAGCTCAGAAACAGGCAGAGATAGATGCTCAAATGAAGGATAAAGGAAAAGGTTTAGAAGGTGCTTCTGAAGACAGGGCAATTGTTCTATCAACTGCTCCTGAATCATACATTGAACAGCCTGTTCCTCTTTCTGCAGTTCCTGTTGTTTTTGATGACGAAGTTTTATTAGAAAATGCTCGTGATGTTGATGAAAATGTTGATGATGATGAGGATGATGATGATAATGATAATGATGATGATGAAGAGGATGATGATGATGAAAAAGTTTTCTCTGTAAGTAGTCATGGTTCTAATGATGATAACGATGATGATGATCAGGGTACCTCGGGAGTTAAAGTTTCTGAAAAATCAAATGAAGAAAAAGTTGATGATTTACTTCATGATGATGTAAATGAAGAAGCTGAGGATACAACAGGTGAGGGGGAGCATACTGATGATCAAAATGTTGACAAAGGTGAAAAGTTAATTCTGCGTCTGGAGCCTAAGATAGAGGAAGGTGAATTTAGGCATACATACACATTGGCAGATATTAAAGAGATGACACGTGTCATTAATCCAAATTTCAAGTTTGATTTTGAAGATGAATTGAATGATTTTGATATCAACCATCAACCTGAGTATGAATACAAGTATGTTGAAGAGGCAGATGTTTATGATAGGGTTGAGGTTGAAGATTGTTCTGATGAAGAAACTGAGAATGTAGATACTTCAAAATTTCCAACTTTGGTTGAGTTCTTTACTCAAGAGAATAGAGACGAGTTAAGAAGGAAAGTTGAAGAAATTTTGAAAGATAAAAACTTTGATGGAACTTCAAAAGATTCTCTGAAAGAAGAACGGAAAAAGTGGTTCAAGAATAGCAATGAAATGAAGTTTAAACGTCCTTTGAAGTTTTATCAAAGGGATAGAGATGTTTCGATGGGGGATATCATCAGCTGGGGTTTCTTACCTCATGTGAATGCTTATGCCATGAGAAGAGAGTACGGGGTATAGTATTTTGAACGTCTGTATGATGTCATGTCTCTACCATGGTGGGATGTGGAAGAGCTGTCAAAGGTGAGAACATTGGGCTATCCTGTCAGGAAAAACGATGTGCCCATGTGGGGTTTTATGAAGTTTGAAGCTTTAAAGGATATCAAACACTGGCAGCCACATTATCCGAAGAAAGTAAGAAAAGTGAATCGTGAAACAGGAAACGAAGAGACGATCTTGAATGTGAAAAAGCCGAAAGTGATGAAGTATATACCGGTGCCAAAGATGGAACAGATTTCTACAAAGGCTTTATGGGTTGGATGTACAGCTGTATTTCGACTGAGGCTGTGATAACCTACAGAGCTGGGAATGAGATCAGAGAAATATTTGTGTATGATCCACTGTGGCTGGTAAACTGTTCAGCGAAAGACATAGAGTGTTTATTTGTGAACAAAATATGGTTCAAAGCTGAAGATAGGGAACAAGCGATGCAGTTCCAGAAAGTTGTGTCTATTTGTTTTCAAAAGGGCATCAATGCTGATAACAAATGGAACTCTAAATGGCGAGAGATTGAAAAGGAAGTTAAGTTGAAAGCTGAGAAAGAACGTAAAGCTCGTGAAGAAAAAGATAGATATCTTCGTGAGACGTTTGCACAGAGACAAGCTGCTGAGCAGAAGAAAAGAGTTGATGAGAATGAGAAGCTTAGGAAGCTGCTGATAAAGAAGCCTAAGCCAAGAGAAGAAAAATTCAAGTCGCTGTGAAGGACTAAAGACCAAGACTGAAGACTCCGGCTGTATCCAAGGGGGAGTTTGTTAGTGCACGATGTCTAAAGCCTACGTCTTAAGTCTAGGGGTCTTATGTGTCAAATATGTATAGTACAGGGGTTAGAATGTAATTTTATGGTTTATTTCATGTAAGTTCGCTTGAAATGACATCTGGTCATTTCAAGCGAGATCAGTTGATGTGAGTTCGCTTGAAATGACCTGTGTCATTTCAAGCGAGATAGTATGCCTATAAATAGGCTGTTCTAGTTTCTCATTTGTAACTTTGCCATCAGTCGTGTACCGAACTGCTGCCGGATTTTCAAGTGATATATGAATGAGAAACAAGTGTTAAAGTGATATTCTTCTGTTTTCTACTCCATTCTCTCTGATTCAACACTGTTTGTTTGTTTCCGCCACTCAAACAGTGGTGTATTGACTTGAATTGACTCACTTGATCGTCAAATCGATCCTACAGTGGTGTATTGACTTGAATTGATCACTTGATCGTCAAATCGATCCTACAGTTAAAGAAAATGTGATAGAAGAGACTGTCTTGAGTTCAGATACTGAAGCTATACAGGACATCTTTAATGTCAATGAAGGTGGTATAGTTGTTGTGAATGAAGATAACCAGATCGTAACTATTTCTTTCTGTGTGGACGGTCATTTTGTAAGTTTGTGATGATAAGTTTACTAATACAATACTTTAGTCAGATTTTAAGCATGTGTTAATTATTTGTTTATTGAATTGTTTGTTACCGCGCCTTTTTAAAAAACAGGCTGAAGATCTTGGACTGAATCGTAAGATGGGTTTGAAGATTGTGGACGTGGCAGGTGATGTTTGGAATGTTCAAGCTACTATAGGTTCATCTCGAGGTCAACCAAGATATCATCTGCTAGGAATAAGAAAGTTTGTGAGAGATAAAGGCATGGTTCCAGGTCAAGAATTTACACTTAACTTTGTGAAAGGTAAAAAGCTTTTTATGTTCGGATGAATGTTCATGGGTTGAAGGCAAATGCAGAAGGATACATTGAACCAAGTTTTTGGGTTATAGTTCTTTGCTTTTCGAAACTGATACTAGACTTGTTTGTTTAGTTTTGAAGTTGTGATTCTAAAACTATATATGTACATGTAAATTATTAGGTCCATGTCTAACAGAAACAATGCGGAGATGTAAGCTAAAGACAGTATACTTGGTTTGACTTTTGGTCAACATCTCATTTAGTATTCAACAGACGTTTGAATAACTCAAACAGTGGTTTTAACATCTGTTTGACTTTAGGTCAACAGTTCATGGAAACCCATGTTAGCTTGAACTGTGTTTTGAAGAGGAAAACAGTCCTAAAATATAAGAAGTCAGTGGATCTGGTTGAACATCTGTTTCACTTTTGGTCAACAATTGTTTGACTTTCGGTCAACATCTGTTTGCTCGATCAGATTGGGTGTTAAAGTATAGTTCTTTAAGTCATTGTTTTGTTTTCTTGAATTCTATGTAATTTTGTTAAGAAGTACAAGAACAAACATTTTTACAAAATCCCAAATCACTTGATCACGTAAGTGCATTGAAGTAAAATTAGAAATGATGTTATTCATGTGGTCCTGTTGTGCTTTTGTTTGACCTCTAATATGTGGGTTTATGATCTAATCCTGTGATGTGAAGACATTGTTGTTGAATCCAATGAGATGCTTGATGTAATGAGGTCGTATTAATAACAAGTAATAATTGATATAACTAATTTTCCAGAGCCCGGGAAGCAATCCCGGGTAAAAACCTAGTATATCATAAGTGAAAATAATATTAAAACATATAAAAACAATAGTTAGATGTTTTTGTCTTACGTCATTCGTAAACTTCACGTGTCTTAAGCTTTTATAAATCTTAAGACGTGATACGTCGTCTAACATCTCATATAAATATTATTTGCTAAATTTTATAATAATTAGTGGGTAATATTATTTCTTTAGTAAATTAATGTAAAAACTCAAAACTCACAACAAACTTTTATAAAATATAAAAAGAATGAGATTTTATAAAAAAAAAAAAAGGGGATGAATCTTCCATGCCAACCTGTTTGTTATACCCCTTGTTTAAAGCCATGGTTTATAAAAACCATCAAACACTTGTCTACCATGCATTTCATTGTTACACTTGTCTTGCACATATTGACACCTACACCCCTTTTCTCCCATATAAATAGCAACCTTCCCTTTACCATTTTTCACACCAAAACTCACTAATAACTCTCAAAAATCCCTGCACTTTTCTTCCCCCTTGCCATCTTGTATTGAAGAATTCTTGCTTCCAAGTAAGTTCATCAAAAACCGATATTTGTTTATATTTCGTTCTTCATACAAATATTCACTATTCTTGCACTATTATCCTTTGTTTTGCATTTTATTCAAACATACATTAGTCTACATATTATATCATCTATGATCTAAAAACATGTTTTATATTTTATTTATGCATAAAAACCCTAAAAACGACCAACGGGGACACATAAGTGTTCTTCCCGTTTTGGACAGATTCCGTGTTGTAACTATGGACGACCATAACTTGGTCAAAACTTATGCAAATCAAGTAAAATCTTACTTCATGGTTAAATACATCGAAATAAGGTTTTAACGATATATGGCACGCTTATAAACACTTCCGTTTGGACCCCCAACCATCTAAAACCAAACTGAAGCGCTGAGTTGAACGATCTGTAAAGCTCCACGGTTTGACCATTTTCGGGGTTACAAACAGAAAAACTTTCTAAATGAAAGTTGTAAAACACATTCCAATTTAGTTTACTGGAAATTTTCGTAATTTTTCGACGTCATTTATTATTTTTAAAACGTAAAACAAAAACAATGCAGAAAGTTGTCAACTTTTATTCTTTCCCAAAACTAATCGATTTACTTTTAATCAAGGGTTCTTGTAACCAATATCATCTACAACCATCATCATAACATATTCATAGCCCTAATTAACCATCCTTATTATTAGGGTTTACTTGTAATCATTGAGAACGCGCAAGCTCATCATTAATCATCAAGGTAAGAAGATAGCCCCTTTTTACTATTTTTAACTCTTTGGGGTGGAACATGTAGTCAATAAAATCATTCTTTTTTATGCAATTCAAAGGTTACATAAGTATTTCATGATCATACATGTTATTTAGAGCAAGCATCCATGATAATCATTAATCTATGCACAATCATTAACTTATTCAAGCCAACTGTAATAAATTTTAGCGCTATAGGATTGATAAACCCACCCATCGCGACTAGGGTGATCGAAACTATAATCATTCATTATGTCAAGAGGTTTGATTGTGTACATCATGTGTTTGTTATATGATGTGTAGTTATAAAGGATATACCTTTTGAATTGTATAATTGCCGTTTACCGCGCTTTACTACCAAACACCTATGTTTTTTACCAACTATTTTTAGTTGATAGATTTTCTACATGTTTCACGTAATCATGCTTAGATATCAAGACATGATCATATAGGAATGCCTAGCTATCAAAATAAATGAGATTTAGTTATTTATTTCGCTTTCATGAATGAGATGTTTATTTGTTTAGTTGTTTGTTGAGTTTGATTCAAACAAGATGTAAATTAAATATTTCAACATAATAGTAAATTTTCCTTTCATGCCTTGGTCTCTCCCCAATATGAAGTCATGATGTGTGCAAAATGCAACATATAAATTACATTAAATGAGGCATAAAACTAACCCTTTTTAGTACTAATGTTGGAAAAAGTGTGCTTTTGTCTTCCTTTTGTATTTTCAGGACCAAATGAGCTTAAATGAACAAAAGGAACAAATATGCAGCAAAAACTAACATAAATACAAAGAAAAGGAATAAGCGTGGTATGTCCGACCCCTCGACAGCATCTTCCCAACCAAAAACAAGAAACAGAAGGCTGACCACGGCCCTGTGCCCAACGGACACGGGGGCGTGGCCAGGTGTCTGCAGAAAATGACAAACTTGTAGAAGCTTCTATTCCCAGCACGGGGGCATGCCCAGCTCAACATGGGCCATGGTCAATGCTAAGATTCGCAGAATCTTGCAAATCTTGATAGTACAGATACCCTTCTGCACACGGGGTCGTGCCCCAGCGGACACGGGGGCGTGTAGTAATTAATGAAGAAAGAGAAAGTTGATGGCCACGGGGCCGTGTCCGGGCTTCTGTGCAGGCTATAAATAGAGGTGCTTGGTTCACTCAAAGGCATCCCTTGGCAAACCACCTCTCTCTCACTTTGCCACTACTACAACACCCATATCCACCACCATCATCCATCATCCACCTTAGAGTGTGTGTAGTAGTCTCGGGATCCAAGATTGATCGTAAGAGTTCTTGTCAATCAAAGGCCATGTTTGACTAAGTCTCTTACATCACTTTGTGAAGACAAGCATTTAATGGAATACTTTTGATTTTTAATCTTTTCGCACTTTTTATTTGGTTTTGTATTAATGACTTTAATAACTAATTTTTTATAATGAAGGTGAAACTTCCTTATCATTTATCCGTGGTGTCTTGGCACTATTTTACTGTCTATATAAAATAAAAGATTTTCACCATTCATATCTCTACGGTCTATATAGAGATATGTTGGCTACCTGGTTGGGGGTTAAGGGAATGGTTTGGTTAGGTTCTTGCCTTGTTCAGTGTATAGATCCTGCAAGGACCTGGGTCAAGCTTACTAGGACCTCCTTCAATACCCACTGGTATTGGATGGCGGGGGTGCGAATGACTTGATCCCCTCATATGTAAACTACTATTAATACATTAACCCGGCTACTTGGGATTGTATCCCTGCTGACTCATACCACTTAGCCGAGGGTAACATCGCCTTCAAAAGAGGGGCCTACCACATTACGCATTAATAACTTAATTAATTATCTTCCAATATTCCGACCCTTTGGGATTGTATCCTTGCTGACTCAAACTACTGGGTTGAGGGTAACGTCACCTTCAAAAGAGGGGCCTACTACTATAACTAAGATAATCTCTTAAAAAGTGCAAAAGTGCGGAAATCTTCAAAGGTTACATTAAAGGCAAGTCGGATCCAAGTGATTAATCTTGTCTATCTGTTTTTTTTTCAGCATTTTTAGTTTTTATTTTCATGTTTAAAACCTTTTCTAAAACTTTTGTTTTGATTAGACGTTGAGGAAAAACCGATACTAAAAGCTCTTGTGTCCTTAGACGACCTCAGTATCTTACCAACGCTATACTACGCTAATGAAGGGTCCACTTGCCCATGTGTGTGTCTAAGTGTTAGTAGAATATCGTATTTTATAAATTTAAAACTTGACTAATGTGTTAAAAAGGGCTTAAAATATTAATAAAAAATATATCACACTCGACACACATCAAGTTTTTGGCACCGTTGCCGGGGACACAAAGATTTTAAGAAAGTTAGGAATCAACGGCCTAATTGTTTTTCTTAGTTTTCATTTTTTTAAGATTTTTTTTAGATTTTCCAGCTTCTGCAAAGCTCAGCACGAGGCCGTGCCTGCTGAACACGCTCCCGTGCCCAATCTTTGGTACTAGCAATCTTGCTTTAAGTCAGACAGTAGCTGAACACGGGGCCGTGCCCACTGAACACGCCCCCGTGCCCAAGTTTCAGACACTGAAAACAGAACCGTAAGTGTCGCAACCCCCGCCCCCTATCTGTCCCGGGAACGGGCGGCCGCGAGACCAGTTTTGGTGGTATCGTTAGTTTATCAATTTGGCAGCGTAAATTTCATCAGGACCGTAGTTAGGAAATATTTATCAGAGTAAATACCACACTTTTATAATATTAAACATATTGGGATAAAACCCAAGTTTTCATTACAACTGATTTATAGAGATAATCTCCATTTTATTTAATAAAACATCTTCTTTTATTTAGGTAACTTTTATAGCCACTTTTCCAAGCCTTTAGTGTTGTCCAGCTGGCTTCTAGTTGGCTTTCACATTTTGTTACCTGAAACGCGTTTAAAAACATTTTGTAAGTGGGAAATACTGGGGAGTGAATCCCAGTTTAATCAAGAAGAGTTTTATCAATTAACACAGTATTGAGAGCGATTACAATGTTTATGTCTACACAATTACTCATTCAGTACTGTTAATCCTGACTGGTGGGTCATATTACACATTGGCTAACTCTTTGTCCAATGGTAATGTGTTCCACATTTTGTATACAAAACCCCAACATACCGGCAGTAATTGAAGAACTACAAAGACTCAATCACTGCTTAATCACATTGTAAAATATTTAAGGTTTTGTAAAAACAGTTTACAAAAAGGAGATTACTCACATTGCTGTCTTAGATTTCTTCTAAGGTTTCCTGGTGATTATCAATAATTTACACAATGCACACTCGTTAGTATAATAACCCTTTATATTTACATTAGTAATACCCTCCCTGAGACGGCATTCCAACGACTACATCGGGCAGAACCTCGACAGCCGTTACGGAACCATGGATCAATCGGGCAGCGTATCTAATACGTAACCGGGGTTATAATACTTAAAACGGAGCAGAACTTCATTAATTAGGGGGATATTATACCCGAGTATAGTGCCTACTATGTAGTAATTCGAGAGAGAAAGTGATAATTGAGCGAGTTCGAATGTTCAGCCGATGCCTCCTTTATATAGGGCCACATTTCGAGTTCCTCGCGCCCCGCATAAGCTTGGGTTAAGGCTTACGCGGCCCGCATAGTAGGGGTGTAGACCTTAGCCCTGATTGGTCATCACCACCAGAGTCAACACGATCATGACACGTGTCGGCTCAGGGCTGCGCCTCATTGTAGGGCTGTCGCGCCCCGCGTAGACTCATGTGTGGTCTTACGCGGCCCCCGAGCGACACAAAAACTTTGTTTTTATTTAATTTTTAATGTTATATCGTATTTTGGGCTCGGTTTTCACATACGGGGTGTATTTTGAGACATATAGGAATATTTTAATATATACAAGGGCGTCAGAAAAAATTCAGGAGGGTTGTTATATCCTCCCCACCTTGTTTTACAGCTCGTCCTCAAGATCTACTGGAACAAGTGTGGGTATTTCCTTTGCATTTCTGATTCAAGCTCCCATGTGTACTCTGGTCCTCTTTTGGAATCCCATTTTACTTTGACCAGAACTAATCTCTTGTGCTTGAGGTTCTTAACTTTCCTGTCTTCAATCTGTAGAGGCTTCTCTACAAACTTTAACTTCTCATTTACCTCTATATCCTTAAGAGGTACTATAAGCGATTCATCAGCTAAACACTTCTTGAGATTAGATACATGAAATACATCATGTATTCCTGCCATTTCATCTGGCAGTTGTAGCTGATAGGCTACAGATCCTATTCTTCTAATAATCTCAAAAGGTCCAACATACCTAGGACTTAGCTTTCCCCTTTTGATGAATCTTACCACTCCTTTCCAAGGAGAGACTTTCAATAACACTTTATCTCCTACTTGAAATTCCAATGGCTTTCGTTTGTTATCAGCCTAACTCTTTTGTCGATCACGTGATGCTTTCAGTCGTTCCTTGACTTGAATGATCTTGTCTGTTGTTTCTTGTACTATCTCAGGTCCAGATAATTGCTTTTCTCCAATTTCTGCCCAACAGACTCGCGTTCGGCACTTTCGTCCATAAAGTGCTTCGAATGGTGCAGCATTGATACTTGTATGATAACTGTTATTATAAGAAAATTCTATCAATGGTAAATGATCGTCCCAATTACATCTGAAATCAATTACACAAGCTCTAAGCATGTCTTCCATTGTCTGAATTGTCCTTTCGCTTTGTCCGTCTGTTTGAGGATGATGAGCGGTGCTTAGATTCAACTTGGTTCCCATTACTTTTTGGAAACTTGTCAAAAACAATTGATAGAGGAATTCCATGTAATGAAACTATTTCATTTACATATAATTTAGCTAACTGTTCCATACTGAAAGTTTCTTTCATTGGTAGGAAATGAGCTGACTTGGTTAGCCTGTCTACAATCACCCAGATTGTATCATTACCTTTTCTTGTTTTGGGTAATTTAGTAACAAAATCCATTGTTATCAATTCCCATTTCCATACAGGGATTTCTAACTGTTGCAATAAACCTGAGGGTTTCTGATGTTCAGCTTTGACGTGTGAATAGGTTAAACACTTTGCAACATATGCTGCTATATCCCTTTTCATTCCTATCCACCAAAAATTCTTTATTAAGTCCTGATACATCTTATCACTTCCAGGATGCATCGTATACTTAGATTTATGGGCTTCTTCTAATATACGGTGGCGTAGGTTTCCTAATTTAGGTATCCACATTCTTTTCTTATGGAATCTCCAAATTCCATATGTTCCTTGTTCTAATTCCTTAATCATTCCTTTTAACTTCTCAGGTTCATCCTTGATTACTGATTCTTGTGCTTTTCTAATCTGTTCATTTAAATCTACTTGCAGATTTAACTTAAGAGAACGTACTCTTTTTGGCTTTTTGTGATACTTTCGACATAAAGCATCAGCTACCACATTTGCCTTTCCAGCATGATACTGGATATTACAATCATAATTACTAAGTATCTCCATTTGTCTCATATCAATTCCTTTTGCCCAAAAACATACCTTAAACTCTTATGGTTGGTGAAAATGGTAAACTTTCTACCGTATAGGTAATGTCTCCAAATTTTAAGGGCAAAAATTATAGCTCCAAATTCTAAATCATGGGTTGAAAAATTCTCTTCATGATTCTTAAGTTGTCTAGAGGTGTAAGCTATAACCTTTTGACGTTGCATCAACACACATCCATAACCTAACTTAGAAGCGTCACAATAGATTACGAAATCTTCAGTTCCTTCTAGTAATGCTAGTATGGGTGCGTGGGTTAATCTTTGCTTAAGAATTCTAAAGGCTTCTTCTTGTTTTGGTCCCCATTCAAACTTAACGGATTTACAGGTTAACTTAGTTAAGGGAATGGCTATTCTAGAAAAATCTCGAATAAATCTTCTATAATAACCGGCCAATCCTAAGAAACTTCTAACCTCGGTTGGTGACTCAGGGGTTTTCCTTTTGGTAATTGCCTCGATTTTGGTGGGATCTACGTGAATTCCTTCATGATCAATGAGATGTCCAAGAAATTGTACATGTTCTAACCAAAACTCACACTTCGAAAACTTAGCATAAAGCTTTTCTTTTCTCAATAAACTTAGAAGTGAGTGCAGATGCGCTGCATGTTCTTCTTTGTTCTTGGAATAAATAAGAATATCATCTATAAAGATAATTATGAATTTATCCAAATATTGCTTACATATTCGGTTCATCATGTCCATAAATGCAGCTGGGGCATTGGTTAAACCAAATGGCATGACAGTAAATTCATAATGGCCATACCTTGTTCTGAAAGCGGTCTTAGGAATGTCCTCTTCCTGTACCTTTTATTGATGATATCCTGACCTTAAATCGATTTTAGAGAAAAAACGTGCTCCTTGCAACTGATCGAACATATCATCTATTCTTGGTAATGGATACCGATTCTTAATCGTGACTTTGTTCAATTCACGATAGTCAATGCACATACGCATTGATCCGTCTTTCTTTTTATCGAATAAAATCGGTGCTCCCCATGGCGATGAGCTTGGCTGTATGAATCATTTCTCCAACAATTCGTGTAACTGTTTCTTTAGTTCTTGCATTTCTGCGGGGGCCAAATGGTAAGGTGCTTTGGTAATTGGTGCAGTTCCTGGTATCAAATGGATTCTGAATTCAACTTCTCTATCTGGAGGTTGCCCTGGTAGCTCTTCTGGAAATATATCTGAAAACTGGGATACTACTGGAATATCCTTTAATTCTTTACCTTAAGTGTTAGTG
This sequence comes from Helianthus tuberosus, assembly GCA_030545235.1. Lineage (NCBI taxonomy): Eukaryota > Viridiplantae > Streptophyta > Magnoliopsida > Asterales > Asteraceae > Helianthus > Helianthus tuberosus. The sequence continues at coordinate 84,304,138 of CM060371.1, read as the reverse complement.
ATTATGGAAATCAAATACACTAATGACCCTTTTCTGATTAATTTGTTGTTTTCATCACAGCGATGAACTTAGTGGATCTAGAGGTTTTATTTCCTTTAATCGTGATCTTTTCAACCCTTGGTGAATTTACTTGAATTGACTTTTGATCACATAAAATACTAGCGTTATTGGCTATTAACCAATCCATTCCTAACACAACATCGAATCCTGCCAGATTCATGGGGTAAAGGTTTGCAATAAATTTCTGATTTTGAATTTCTATTCTTGCTCCCTACAAGATTTCAGAAATCTTAATGGTTTCCCCCATTTGCTGTCTCTACTAGACATTCTTGTAGGAGTTTAGTTAATGGTTGATTAAGAAGTTTGCAAAATAAAGTATTAATAAAACTTTGGTTCGCACCAGAGTCAAATAATACTTTAGCAAAAACATCATTAACTAAAAACGTACCGGTGATCACATCCGGGATCATCTTTGCTTCTTCTGCAGTCAGAACAAATGCTTTAGCATTTTTAGTATTCTTGGTGTTCATGGCTGGAGCTAACTTTGGGCAGTTAGGCTTGATATGACCTTGTTCTCCACAGTTGTAGATATCCTGTTGTTAGGCTTCTTCCTGCAATCTTCCTCCTTGTGTCCAGACATTTTGCAAAAGTTACAGTATATGGAGCGTCTTCTTGAATGCTTCCTTTTGCAGTACTTACAGTAGGGTGCAGAGGTAGAACCTATATTTTTCCCACGGTTAGAATTTCCAGAACGGAATTCTTGGGTAAGCTTCTGGGTTAGGTTCCTCCTTTGATCCTCTTCTCGCGTACGGACTAATTCATATGTCAAGGTGTTTGCTAGTTCTACTGCTTCTTCTATGGTTTGGGGTCTAGCTGCCTTGACTACATGCCTTATCTCCCCAATTAATCCCCAGATGTAACAGGAGATTAATACTGGTTCAGGTGATGCAAGGGTTGGTACTATTCGGGTATATTTAAAGAATAATGTAGTATAACCCTTACTATCTACTCCAGTCATTCTAAGGTTTAGGAATTTGTTTGCTATCTGTTCTTTTTCATTAGGAGGGTATAATTCCCTTTCTACCATGTTTTTAAATTCTTCCCATTCCATATTGTAAGTTCTATCACTTCCCCTAGTCTGGAGGATAGTGTTCCACCATTCTAGTCCTGAATTCTTAAACAGATTGGAAGCAAACATTATTTTATCCTCTTCCGCACATTTGCTTATTCTTAAGACTGCCTCAGTCTTTTCTATCCAGCGTAGAGATGCAACGACCCCTTCATTGCCCGAGAATTCCATTGGTTTACAAGACCAAAATTCTTTATAAGAACAACCGTAAGACATGGTTCTTCTTCTTTTGGGAATGGGCACTTGAAGTACGGGTCCATTGTTCACGCTGTTTTCAGGTTCAGAAGGTCGTTTGCTATCATGTTTACTTTTATTTTCTACTTCCCTAACTGTCTTGATGATATATGGCATCGCATCTATTATCCCTTGTGCCACTATATGTTGCATGGCACTGTTATCCACTTGGTTTCCATTATTGTTGTTGTTCGGGTTTCCATTATCCAAGTTATTGTTACTCTGGTTATCGTTATTCTAGTTTTCCTGGTTTACTTCGTCGTCCATCTGAATTTTAAACATTTATCAATTATTAATATCACAAAATAATTAATAATTTAGGCAACAACCACACAACACACATATTGGTCAAAAGCGTCGAGCATTGCGACTTACTCTTTTCTATTATAGTATGCGTCTATTACACACTGGGACTGGAATTAAAATTACAATACTATTATGCATCACTAACCACGAAGTGGTCTTATATTATTATTATTATTATTATTATTATTATTACACACACACATATATGTGTGTGTATATATATATATTTCACATATTATATATATATATATATATATATTATAATTATTACCAACTCCACCATCACCTTCACTGATATGGATTCATCCAGTAATCCATATTGCGCTCGTCGTACTTCCAAACGAGTCGCTCTCCTACCTGCCTTATCCTCTCGCTATTCTCTAAAATCTGTTCTCCGAAAGTTCGGAGCTCTTGCACATTTTCTGCACTCATTGGGGGTCCAGGTGCTGGTACTGGATCTGGGTACTGGGGCATGGGTTCCTCCTGAGGGTACGGATTCTCTAAGATCTCCCTGTAGAATCGGGATTCGATCAAACGAGTCATTCAGAAGAGTTCTCGATCAATATGAAAGGCGGAATCAAATGTATTGATGTTATAACAGCTAGATTTGCACATAGAATCACTTTAAATGTCGATTGTATTGATTTGACAAAGTTACACGAGCTGGTGATACTTCGGTAGAGCTTCGCTACCGGAATCCAAAAGTCACAAATGAAGACCCAAGACCACATATATATATAGGAGATGCAAGACCCCAAGAACCAGACCACACGAACTGGCCCAGGTCGCATGAACTGGCCAGACCGCACGAACTTGGTCACCTCGTGCGAGGTGGCCTAGCCACTTCATGAGGGGTGCCTGGTTCAGGTCTGTTTCCCGTTTCTCTCGTACAACGTGTCCTGGTCTATCTATTCTAGTTACATGACTTGATACAAGACATAAGACGAAGTCAACAGACATATGCACTAACAAACTCCCCCTTGGATGATGACGAGTCTTCAGCGTGTCTAGTCTTCCGTCTTGATCAGTTTTCTCGCTCTCACTAAAGTATTCTCCATTGTACGCATCTTTATCAATCTCTCTCTTACTCTTCCAGAATCTCAACCTTACTCTTCGAACTTTCTAATTCTCTTGACCAGATCTCTTGATTCATTAAGCTCTTCAGCATTAGCAGCTTCTATCTCGAACGCTATTCCAAGATCTGAATCTGGCTCTTACGTCTTTAGACTCCCCCTTTCGATAAGCTGGGATCACAGTCTGGAATTCCCTATCTGCAGGCTTTGGATCGGAAACCTGGCTCTAACCTGCATACGCTTATGCGGAAAATCCTCAGGATTCGAAACCTAGCTCTTTCAAAGCTTTTTACCTGCACATACTCTACCCAAAACATAAGGTTTTTCATTTTAAAAACATTCATAGTCTAATCATCTAGACACCATTTGTAAGATAGACAATTTTGACATAGATGAACTCTGATTATTCACTTGTAAAAACAAATTTGGTTTCAAATTAATGAAACATTTAATCATTTCAAATTCATTTGTCATTTCAAACAAACTTTCCCAACCCTTGTTGTTCATCATGTTCAGCATTTTAAAATTTTGAAAATCAGCTTTCCAACATCAGTTGTCGAAAATAAGATGAAATAAAATCTTTTTGAATTTTCAAAATTTTATGCTAAAACATACTGAAAATCTTTTTGGATTTTGGGAAATAAACTACATACAGACATCTTTTTGTGAGTTTGTGTAAGAGGATCATATCAGTTTATGACAAATCACTAGTACCGTTGAGCTTTAAACACTTTAAGATCTAAACGATTCACTTAGATTGTCAGTATACTGATCCACTTAAATTTTCCAACAAAGTTCAATTGTTTCGAGATACGAGAATTAGTGTTTTAAGCACTTAACTTATTCGAGTGTCCCACCTCAGAATATACTCCCGTATCCAGACTCCTATATTCAGTCTTACAGGTGAATGTACACTAATGATATCTGTAAATGGGTAATGCGAGGCCATGAGAGCTCAGGTTAGAACTTCCGTTCAGACAAAGAGAAGATGGCTCGACTTTTAGGTGTGTCCCGTTTGGGGATCTTTTCTTCAACAGCACATGATTAGCATTTTTCAATGTTTCATCATTTTTTATGCTGAGGGTGGGCTTTATGATTAAAGCAGTGCAGAGTATTATACGAGGACTAGGCTATTGCTCCCGCAAAATCAGAAGTTCCGGTATAATATCCCAGATATCATCACACACAAAGACCTAGTATGTCAGAAATAGAAAGCCCTTCAAACAAGATTTCAGGGGTTACCTATATATCCGAGAGATGTTCCCCACGTGATAAGTAAGCATTTGATATTTAGGTCTATATCTCGAAAACAATCTACTAAGCGTGTAAAAACCTACTGGCATATCATCAGTGAGACCGTTTATCACATTTTAACTTTCCAATTCTTTAGTGTACTGTGATTGTCTACTGATGTACTATCATTTCCTCTTTTTCACAACAAAACTCATTTTGATTTTTCGATGTTTTTGGTTTTTAGATTTTATCATGTTTTTAGATTTTTTAAATTTTCAAAATTTCTAAATATTTTACACCCCCTAAAATCAAAAATATGTTTCAATTTTTGATTTTCTGGGAAAATTTGAAAGCAAAAGCAATAAACTGTACAAGTAAAATGACAAACTGATGTGAATTGCTTCAATTCTCCATTCTCTTTGCTTAAACAATCAGAACTTCCCCTGACAACAAACTATTTTCTCATTATGATTTCAAAACACTTAAGTTTGTTTTAATCAAAATGGTTTTTCCGGAAAATTAGTTTGTTTGTCATTTCACAAACATGGGGTTTCATCACATTATTTTCAAATTACCACTTGTAAGTTCACTTTTCCTTTTCTTTAACCACTTGTATGAAAGTTAAATCAAGTTCAACTTAATAACCTTGATTAACCACTTGTAGGTTCTTATCAACAATACAACTTGCAAGTCGAAATATCACAGTCGTGAATTTCTCAAGAAAGATGCCGATTCCTACTCCCCAATTACCAACCTGGGAGTTCCGGCAAGTCATGATTTCAAACAAAGAATGCTGACACCAAGCCTGACCAGCCTTGGGTGCATCCGAGTTTTTTTCACTCGGTGTGTAAGTTTTCCTCTTTGATTCATTAAATTCTTTTACCCCTTTGGCCCTACCATCGACCATTTTTCCAAAAATATGTTTTACTTTTCCATTGAAAGTCTTTTCGACATCGAATTCTTTCTTTTCAGAATAAAATTGATTCGAAATTTCTACTTTTCCAAATTTTGATTTCAAATTTGCAGCCTGCAATGGTGGAAAGTTGACATCATCCATTGGCGGTACTGACTTTTCTCTTTTTAGCTCAACTTGTGGCTCCTCTGACTTTGACGAGTCAGATTCATCACCAGATTTAACATCTGATTTCTTAGCAACCCACGTTTGGTTGTTAAGATTCACTCTTCTTTTGTAAAACCTTTTAGAACACTCACCAACTTCATATGTTGAATTTTTAAACATTTTAAATTTTTCAGTTGGTGGTTCAGTTTTATCAACAACTTTTTCTTTGAGTTTAGAAGACACTCCCTGTTGTGTGTTGGTTGCCTTTGGACAGTTCCAGGCGATGTGACCAACTTCATTGCATTGGTAACAGGTTCTTGTCTCCTTTTTCTGATTAGCTTCATTCTTCTCATGTTTCTATTTTTCTGCAAGAAACGCTTTGTTCAATTGTTTCCAGAATGAACTCTTTTTCTCTTCTTCAGAACTTGCCCCTGAAACAAATACAGTTTTTGATTAAAAATCTTTAATATTTTGATTATTTTCAACATCAAAACCCAACCCCTTCTTTTTGAAATTGCTTTTATGATTCGGTTTCTTTTGATGACCTGGACCGAAACCTTTCTTCTTGTTTAAACGTTGTTGAACTCTAGAAGTATATTTAGGTTTTGAAAATCCCATTTTATCTTTTATTTCTGAAAACTTTATTTTTATCAATTTAAAAACTGTTTTAATATTTTCAATTTTCACATTTTTAATTGAAAATTCCTCATCAGAATATAATTTGTCTGAATCATTCAAAGTATATGCCACTTTGATTGGTTCATCATTCAAACTATTTTCTGTTTTCGGAATCTCTTTATTATGACTACTCTTGACCGATGACCTCGAACTGTTGACTGATGAACTCGAAGTTTCAGACTCAGTCTCAGACTTTGACTCTGACTCCTCATCGTTATCCAACACCTGATCTACTACTTTCTTAATCAACTCGAACTCATGATCCGTATCAGATGTTGTGAAAGTGACATCGATGTTATCTGGTAAGTCATCCGTTGTTTCTGACTTCAAATTTATATTGACTGCCTTTTTGACTTGTTATGAGCTTGGATGTCTCGGTGAATACCCTTCCCAAACTGGAGGTGGACACCTTTTATAATTTGCACTTTGTTTCTTACCAGTATCCGTATCTTCCGACTTCTTATCTTGAAAGGCTTCAAAACCTGCTACTGTCAGGTAGATTCTATCAATCAGGTAATCAGAACTTGAGTAACTCATTAGCAATCGTCTGATTCTTTCATTCTCAATCTTTTCAGTCTCCAATTCCTGCTTCAACTTTGCACACTCATCAATATAGTGATTGATGGCCTTCTACTTAGACATCATTACTGCATTCATCATTGTCAAAGCATCTTCCCTTTCTGAGTTTGTCTTTTCCAACTGATTAACCATTCTGTTCAACACATCATACGATTCTTTTACATACTTAACATCGAACTACAATTTTTCTTTCATCTTATCTAGCTCACTAAACTTCTTATCTTTCTCTTCACAATGGTTGCATGGTTCCAAACATTTCAGACAAGGTTTTGTGACCTCTACAATCTTTTCAATCTCAACAATCTTCTCAACAACTTTAACTTCTTCACTCTGTTCATACTTCTCTTCCTCCTGAACAACATTCTCACATTTTACCTCTTTCTTTTCTTTTGCTGCTCGTTTCTCCTTTAGCTTCTCCAATTTATCTGCAAAATAAAATTTGAAAATTTCAGGAGATAAATGAGTTTTACCAATGTTTATTTGTTTAATTTCTTCATCATCATCACTGCTATCAATTGGTGATTGATCAAAGACTGGTGTCTTTTCTAAACTATCTTCTGAAGAGACAGACTCTCCATTTTGACTTTTCTCATCATTTGCAAACACATCCATCCATTCTTTCATCAACTCTGGCTCTTGAATGATCTATGCAACAAATGCTCTAAATTTTGAGTTACTTTCAGCCTGAATATATGTCCTAGCTAAATCCCTCTGGCAATCTTTCATCTTCTTGATCTGGAGGCATAGTAATACAAGCTTTCTTCTTTCCATCTTCAATCGGAATAGTACGGGATGATGACGGTTGTTGAGCTACCTGATGATATATTGCTTTCCGATAATATTCATTATTCCCGAAAGGATTCTGAGCTCCACCTGCTTCTCGGTTGGTACATTCCCTCTTGAAATGTCCTTTTTCCCTGCACCGAACACAAGTAACTTTAGACTTATCAAAACCTAAGGTAGAAACATTAGAATCACGTAAGTCATCTCTTCCGGTAATCTACTTAAATTTCTCAGCTCTCCTCAACACGCTCGCTAAACACCACTTAATATCCATTAGCTCCATTTCCTCAGCATCAATCTGATCGTAATCCTCTTTTGTTAACATAGGATTTCCAATCCTTCCCACAACCAAACTCTCATATGATTCTAACACAGTAACTAGTGATGCCATATGACCTTTAGCGACTTCTTCAGAGAAATTCTGACCGTTCTGAAGATGCAACGCGATGTTGCATTGTAGCACATGACCATTACCATTGTTTGATCTTTGAGACTGATAATTTGATGTTGAAACATTAGGATTAACACTTGGATATGAAGAAAATCCACTGTTGTTGATTGAACTTTGATTGAATGATCCGGATGAGTTTTTTGCGCTGAAAGCGGTCTGGATCTTTGGACTAGCTTCAATATTTTGAACATTACCTTTGAAATACATCTTGATATCTTGTTGACCACTTGAATTGTTCATTCTAGCGATATTTTGTTGTTCAAGATCTTGTTCTTCAAGTTTTTCAATGAATTGAGCAATTGACAATCTGTCATACTCTCTGGTATTCTTCAAAATCATAATATATGTACCCCATTCATTTTGAGGTAAAGCATCGGCTAATTTTTCAACCCATTCCTCTCGATCTTTATTGATATCCAACCGGGTCATTGAACGTACTAAATGACAATATCTCTCAATAAGAGTCTTTGTAGTTTCACCCGACAAACTTGAAAACAATTCAAATTCTTTCTTTAATTATGATTTTTTATTCTTGATCATCTCCGTACTTCCTTCGAATTTTATGCGAAGTGCTTCCCAAATCGAATGTGCACTACCATCATGTTGAAGTAATAAGAAAATGTCTTCTTTCACAGCTTGTTATAGTAAACTGATCATCATTTTTTCTGCCTTGTACATGTCTCTCTCTTTATCCAAAAATTCAGAAATAATCTTTATAACTCCCATATCCGAACGAGGTCGAACATACTTAGTTTCAATACAAACCCAAGACATTAGATGATTTGCTTGAACCTAATTCTCAAACCGTTCTTGCCAACTGTAATATTCTTCAATGCTCATCAACTTAGGAGGTTTCTGTAATGTTCCCGTTTCATTCTCCATGTTTACGTTCTGAGCAACTGAACTTGCAGTAGCTGAGGTAGTACTGAACGCGTTATAGAATTCGTTTTCCATGTTTCGGTATCGAAAGTTCACAATAACAGATTGTTCAAATGAACTGAGTTTTCAAATGATCTGGTAATTCACACGATCTGAGATCAGTTCGTGCGGTCTGAAGTTCAAACGACCTGGAAGATTTGGAATTCAACCCATGTGACCTGGAGTTCAACTCGAGTGACCTGGAGTTTTTTTAAACGACTTGAATAGATTTCACGCGATCTGGATGATCTTCAAGCGGTTTGGACCGAAATTCATACGAGCTGGACTCAACTCGTATGACCTGGGATTTGAACCAAATGACCTGGTTCAGTTTCGAACGATCTGGTGTGATTTTCAAGCGACCTGGTTCAGTTCAAAACGATCTGGTGTGATTTTGAAGCGACTTGGTTCAGTTCCGAATGATCTGATACATTTCGAACGATTTGACCTAATTTCCACCTCGTTTGAGAATTCCGTTTATCAAAACTTCAAGTTTTTGACATTTTTGGATCAATTTTAGTTCGATTTACAGTCTGCAACTTTGTTCAACTGTTCAAAATGATGTTTTATACAAAATATCCAAAATTCAGTCCATTTTAACCAGAAATTCATTGAAATTTTGAGAAAAATGTGTAGAAAATGAGTAGAAAGAAGTTGTTTTTGAAGAAATCAAGCTGAAATGGAAATAACTCTTCCTCCTGAGCTCTGATACCACTTGTAGGATCGGGATTCGATCAAACGAGTCGTTCAGAAGAGTTCTCGATCAATACGAAAGGCGGAATCAAACGTATTGATGTTATAACAGCTAGATTTGCATGTAGAATCACTTTAAATGTCGATTATATTGATTTGACAAAGTTACATGAGCTGGTGACACTTTGGCAGAGCTTCGCTACCGGAATCCAAAAGTTACAAATGAAGACCCAAGGCCACATATATATAGGAGATTCCAGACCCCACGAACCAGACCACACGAACTAGTCGAGGTCGCATGAACTGGCCAGACCGCACGAACTTGTCACCTCGTGCGAGGTGGCCTAGCCACTTCGTGAGGGGTGGCTGGTTCAGATCTGTTTCCCGTTTCTCTCGTACAACGTGTCCTGGTCTATCTATTCTAGTTACATGACTCGATACAAGATATAAGACGAAGTCAACAGACATATGCACTAACACTCCCTAATGTATTCATCGTTATCGTAGTAGGGATCTAGAGGGTCCAGGCCTGGATAGGCTGCTAAGTTCGGCATGGTTTCGTCGTTTAGGTGGTAGCGTGGCACATAATGCCTATGATCATCGAACCATGGATCAAAATCAGGGTCTAAAGGATTAGGGGCTGGTATCCTAGGTATCTCCTCAAGGTTGAAAAAATGCATTTGGACTTGGTTTTCGGGGTTGTTTTCTATCTCCATCGGCTGAGTGGCAAACAAAGGCAAGGGTTGTGTCACAACCCCCGCCCCCTTATCTGTCCCGAGAACGGGCAACCGCGAACATTAGTGTCGGTGGTATCATTTTGTTTATTAATTTGGCAACGGAAATTTCATCAGGACCGTAGTTAGGAAATGTTTATCAGAGTAAAACCACCATATTTTATATTAATAACCACATGGGTAAAACCCAAGTTTCTTATTACAACATAGGGATAAACCCTATTTTATTGAATTTAAAACATCGACTTTTAGGTAACTTTTATAGCCACATTTTTCCAAGCCGTCAATTGCTCTCAAGCTGGCTTTCTTCTAATTTGGCTTTCACATTTTGTTACCTGAAACGCGTTTTAAAAATATTTGTCAGTGGGAAAATACTGGTGAGTGAATCCCAGTTAAATCAAGAAGAGTTTTATCAATTAACACAGTATTGAGAGCTATCACATTGTTTATTTCTACACAATTACTCATTCAATATTGTCAATCCTGACTGATGGGTCATATTACCCATTGGCTAACTCGTTGTCCAATGGTAATGTGTTCTACATTTTGTATACAAAACCCCAACATACCGGCAGTAATTGAAGAACTACAAAGGCTTAATCACTGCTTAATCATATTGTAAAGCATTTAAGGTTTTGTAAAATAGTTCATAAAAAGGTTTACAAAAAGAGGATAAACTCACTTTGCTGTCTAAGACTTCTTTTACGGTTTCCTGGTGATTTATCTATAATTTACACAAATGTACATATGTTAGTATAATAACCCTTTATTTATATTAATGATACCCTCCCCGAGACGGCATTCCAACAACTACGTCGGGCAGAACCACGACAGTCGTTACGGAACCCTGGATCAATCGGGCAGCGTATCTAATACGTAACCGGGGTTATAATACTTACAACGGAGCAGAACTTCATTAATTAGGGGGATATTATACCCGAGTATAGCTTATACTATGTAATAATTCAAGAGAAAGAAAAGATTTTGAGCGACGAAAACTGAAATCCCGAGCTCCCACTTTATAGGGCTGATTTTTTAGTTCCTCGCGGCCCGCGTAGACCTAAGGGTCGTCTTACGCGGCCCGCGCAGTAGGGGGTCTATGGCGTAGCTGATCCGGGTCACGATTATAGGTCCAACACGTGTTGCCATGTGTCAACACCGGGTGTTGCCTCGTTTTAGGGTTGTCGCGCCCCGCGTAGACCCAGGTGTGGTCTTACGCGGCCTGTGAGCGACACAAAAATTTTGTTTTTTAATTATTTTTAATGAGATTTCATATTTTGGGCTTGGTTTTTACATACGGGGTGTATTTTAAGACATATAGGGGTATTTAGAAATATATTTGGGTGTCGGAAAATTTCAGGAAGGTTGTTATATCCTCCCCACCTTTTTTTAGAGCTCGTCCTCGAGGTCTACTGGAACAAATATGAATATTTCCTTTGCATTTCTGATTCAAGCTCCCATGTGTATTCTGGTCCTCTTTTGGAGTTCCACTTTACTTTGACCAGAACTAATCTCTTGTGTTTGAGGTTCTTAACTTTCCTGTCTTCAATTTGTAGAGGTCTTTCTACAAATTTTAACTGTTCATTTACTTCTATATCCTTAAGAGGTATTATCAGTGATTCATCAGCTAAGTATTTCTTGAGATTAGATACATGAAATACATCATGTATTCCTGCCATTTCCTCTGGCAGTTGTAGCTGATAGGCTACAGGTCCTATTCTTCTAATAATCTCAAAAGGTCCAACATACCTGGGGCTTAGCTTTCCCCTCTTGATGAATCTTACCACTCCTTTCCAAGGAGAGACCTTTAATAATACTTTATCTCCTTTTTGAAATTCCAACGGCTTTCGTCTGTTATCAGCATAACTCTTTTGTCAATCACGTGCTGCTTTCAGTCGTTCCTTGACTTGAATGATTTTGTCTGTTGTTTCTTGTACTATCTCAGGTCCAGATAGTTGCTTTTCTCCAATTTCTGCCCAACCGACTGGCGTTCGGCACTTTCGTCCATAAAGTGCTTCGAATGGTGCAGCATTGATACTTGTGTGATAACTATTATTATAAGAAAATTCTATCAATGGTAAGTGATTGTCCCAATTACCTCTGAATCAATTACACAAGCTCTAAGCATGTCTTCCATGGTTTGAATTGTCCTTTCGCTTTGTCCGTCCGTTTGAGGATGATAAGCAGTACTTAGATTTAACTTGGTTCCCATTGCTTTTTGGAAACTTGTCCAAAAATGAGAGGTAAAACGACTATCTCTGTCAGAAACAATTGATAGAGGAATTCCATGTAAAGAAACTACTTCATTTACATACAATTTAGCTAATTGTTCCATACTGAAAGTTTCCTTCATTGGTAGGAAATGAGCTGACTTGGTTAGCCTGTCTACAATCACCCAGATTGTATCATTACCTTTTCTTGTTTTAGGTAATTTAGTAACAAAATCCATTGTTATTAATTCCCATTTCCAAACAGGCATTTCTAACTGTTGCAATAAACCTGAAGGTTTCTGATGTTCAGCTTCGACTTGTGAACAGGTTAAACACTTGGCAACATATGCTGCTATATCCTTTTTCATTCCTATCCACCAAAAATTCTTTCTTAAATCCTGATACATCTTATCACTTCCAGGATGCATCGTATACTTAGACCTATGGGCTTCTTCTAATATACGGTGACGTAGGTTTCCTAATTTAGGTATCCACATCATTTTCTTATGGAATCTCCAAATTCCATCTGTTCCTCGTTCTAATTCCTTAATCATTCCTTTTAACTTCTCAGTATCATCCTTGATTACTGATTCTTGTGCTTTTCTAATCTGTCCATTTAAATCTACTTGCAGATTTAATTTAAGTGAACGTACTCTTTTTGGCTTTTCATGATACTTTCGGCTTAAAGCATCAGCAACTACATTTGCCTTTCCTGCATGATACTGGATATCACAGTCATAATCACTAAGTAATTCCATCCAGCGTCTTTGTCTCATATTCAACTCCTTTTACCCGAAGACATACCTTAAACTCTTATGGTCTGTGAAAATGGTAAACTTAATACCATATAGGTAATGTCTCCAAAGCTTAAGGGCGAAAACTATAGCTCCTAACTCTAGATCATGGGTTGAATAATTCTCTTCATGATTCTTAAGCTGTCTAGAAGCGTAAGCTATAACCTTTTGACGTTGCATCAATACACATCCATAACCTAACTTAGAAGCGTCACAATAGATTAGAAAATCTTCAGTTCCTTCTGGTAACGCTAGTATGGGTGCATGGGTTAATTTTTGCTTAAGGATTCTAAAGGCTTTTTCTTGTTTTGGTCCCCATTCAAACTAAATGGATTTATAGGTCAGCTTAGTTAAGGGAATGGCTATTCTAGAAAAATCTCGAATAAATCTTCTATAATAACCGGCCAATCCTAAGAAACTTCTAACCTCGGTTGGTGATTCAGGGGTTTTCCAATTGGTTATTGCCTCGATCTTGGTGGGATCTACATGAATTCCTTCATGATCAACTAGATGTCCAAGAAATTGTACCTGTTCTAGCCAAAACTCACACTTCGAAAACTTAGCATAAAGCTTCTCTTTTCTCAATAAACTTAGAAGTGCGTGCAAATGCTTTGCGTGTTCCTCTTTACTCTTAGAGTAAATGAGAATATCATCTATAAAGACAATTATGAATTTATCCAAATATGGTTTACATATTCGGTTCATCATGTCCATGAATGCAGCTGGGGCATTGGTTAAACCAAATGGCATGACAGTAAATTCATAATGGCCATACCTTGTTCTGAAAGCGGTCTTAGGAATGTCCTCTTCCTGTACCTTTAATTGATGATATCCTGACCTTAAATCGATTTTAGAGAAAAATCGTGCTCCTTGCAACTGATCAAACAGATCATCAATTCTTGTTAATGGATACCGATTTTTAATTTTTACCTTGTTCAATTCACGGTAGTCAATGCACATACGCATTGATTCGTCCTTCTTTTTAACGAATAAGATCGGCGCTCCCCAGGGTGATAAACTTAGCTGTATGAATCCTTTCTCTAACAATTCATCTAATTGTTTCTTTAGTTCCTGCATTTCTGCGGGTGCCAAACGGTAAGGTGCTTTGGCCATTGGTGCTGTCCCTGGTATTAAATGGATTCTGAATTCAACTTCCCTATCTAGAGGTTGTCCTGGTAGCTCTTCTGGGAATATATCTGAAAACTGGGATACTACTGGAATATCCTTTCTTTTTTCTTTAGTGTTAGTGATTATGGAAATCAAATACCCTAATGATCATTTTCTTATATAACTTGCTGTTTTCATCACAGAGATAAACTTTGTGGATTTAAGGGTTTTATTTCCTTTAATTGTGATCTTTTCACCCCTTGGTGAATTTACTTGAATTGACTTTTGATCACATAAAATACTGGCTTTATTGGCTATTAACCAATCCATTCCTAACACAACATCAAATCCTGCCAGATTCATTGGGTAAAGGTTTGCAATAAATTTCTGATTTAGAATTTCTATTCTTGCTCCCTGCAAGATCTCAAAAATCTTAATGGTTTCCCCATTTGTTGTCTCTACCAAACATTCTTATGGAGTTTAGTTAATGATTGATTAATAATTTTGCAGAATGAAGTATTAATAAAACTTTGGTTTGCACCAGAGTCAAATAATACTTTAGCAAAAACATCATTAACTAAAAACGTACCGGTGATCACATCCAGGATCATCTTTGCTTCTTCTACAGTTAGAAAAAATTCTCTAGCATTTTTAGTATTCTTGGTGTTTGTAGCTGGAGCTAGCTTTGGACAATTAGGCTTGATGTGGCCTTGTTCTCCGCAGTTGTAGCATATCCTGTTGCTAATCTTTTTCCTGCAATCTTCCTCCTTGTGTCCCGATATTTTGCAGAAGTTACAGTATATGGAGCATCTTCCGGAATGCTTCCTTTTGCAATACTTACAGTAGGGTGCAGAGGTAGAACCTACATTTCTCCCACAGTTAGAATTTCCAGAACGGAATTCTTGTGTAAGCTTCTGGGTTAGGTTCCTCCTTTGATCCTCTTCTCGTGTACGGACTAATTCATCTGTCAAGGTATTGGCTAGTTCTACAGCTTCTTCTATAGTTTGGGGTCTAGCTGCCTTGACTACATGCCTTAGCTCTCCAATTAATCCCCAAATGTAACGGGAGATTGATACTGGTTCAGGTGAAGCAAGGGTTGGCACTATTCTAGCATATTCAAGTGCTGAATTCTTAAACAGATTGGAAGCAAACATTATCTTATCCTCTTTCGCACATTTACTTATTCTTAAGACTGCCTCAGTCTTTTCTATCCAGCGTAGAACTGCAACGGTCCCTTCATTGCCCGAGAATTCCATTGGTTTACAAGACCAGAATTCTTTGTAAGAACAATCGTAAGACACGGTTCTTCTTCTTTTGACAAAGGGCACTTGAAGTATAGGTCCATTGTTCATGCTGTGTTCAGGTTCAGTTGGTCGCTTACTGCTATGCTTACTTTTATTATCAGCTTCCCTAACCGTTTGAATAATATATGGCATTGCATCTATTATTCCTTGTGCCACTACGTGTTGGATGGCACTGTTATCCACTTGGTTTCCATTGTTGTTCGGATTTTCGTTACCCGGGTTATTGTTACTCTGGTTATCGTTATTCAGATTTTCGTGATTCACTTCATCGGCCATCTGAATTTTAAACATTTATCACGTATTAATATCACAAGATAATATCTTAATATGATCAATCACATGACACGTATTTTGATAAAAAAATGTCGAGCATTGCGACTTTACTCTTTCTTATCTATTATACATCTATTACAAACTAATATTGAAATTTGAAAATTACAATACTACTATGCATCGCTAACCACAAAGTGGTCTATACTACAACATATATTATTATTACACATATTATTATTATTATTATTATTTTTCATAAAAACATATTATATATTATTATTATTATTACCAACTCCACCATCCCCTTCACTAGTCTGGATTCATCCAGTAATCCATATTGCGCTCGTCATATTTCCAGACAAGTCGCTCTCCTACCTGCCTCATCCTCTCACTACTCTCTAAGATTTCTTCTCCGAAAGGTCGGAGCTCATGCACATTTTCTGCACTCATTGGGGGTGCTGGTGCTGGTACTGGGTCTGGGTACTGGGGTATGGGATTCTCCTGAGGGTACGGATTCTCTAAGATCTCCCTAATGTATTCATCGTTGTCATAGTAGGGATCTAGAGGGTCCAGACCTGGATATGCTGCAAAGTTCGGCATGGTTTCGTTGTTTAGGTGATAGCGTGGCACATAATCCCTATGATCATCGAACCATGGATCATAATTTGGATCTAAGAGATTAGGGGCTGGTATCCTAGGTATCTCCTCAGGGTTGAAATCATGCATTTCTATCTCCATCGGCTGAGTGGAGAACAAAGGTAAGGGTTGTGGGGCTACTAGTTGTTCCATATTTGGGTCGGTAGCAGTTGTTGCTAGGATATGAAAATTGGCTAAGCTCCTATTAAGCATATCCTGTGTATGGGCATTTGACTCTCGCTTAGTGGCTGCTAGGACTCTTTGCTGTTGCAACTTTCACATTCTTTTCCTACGCTCGAATACTCCCTTACTGAACCATCCTCTCTTTTTCTGAGGGAATCGCTCTTCACACTGAGCCTTAAAGACAAACATCCCTTCTTCCTGATCAGCAGAATACCTAGAGAGGGTAGGCTGGGAAGAAGTTCCTTCACTCCTAGGTAAATCAGACAACTAACGATACACGTCCGAGGGTCCTTGATCACTCATACTATAAACTAATAAATAGTCAAATGACACATAACAATAAAATACAGATATGCACATATTTTCATAATTTATTTCCTAACAATTTGGATAATATATTGATGTCAGCAGAACACTTATGTGGTTGAATCAGTGGCTTAGCTCTGATACCACCTTCTGTCGCAACCCCCGCCCCCTTATCTGTCCTGGGAACGGGCGGCCATGAACATCAGTGTCGGTGGTATCATTTTGTTTATTAATTTGGCAGCGAAAATTTCATCAGGACCGTAGTTAGGAAATGTTTATCAGAGTAAAACCACCATATTTTATATTAATAACCACATGGGTAAAACCCAAGTTTCTTATTACAACATAGGGATAAACCGTATTTTTTTGAATTTAAAACATCGTTTTTTAGGTAACTTTTATAGCCACATTTTTCCAAGCCGTCAGTGCTCTCAAGCTGGCTGTCTTCTAATTTGGCTTTCACATTTTGTTACCTGAAACGCGTTTTAAAAACATTTGTTAGTGGGAAATACTGATGAGTGAATCCCAGTTGAATCAAGAAGAGTTTTATCAATTAACACAGTATTGAGAGCTATCACATTGTTTATTTCTACACAATTACTCATTCAGTATTGTCAATCTTGACTGGTGGGTCATATTACCCATTTGCTAACTCGTTTTCCAATGGTAACGTGTTCCACATTTTGTATACAAAACCCCAACATACCGGCAGTAATTGAAGAACTACAAAGACTCAATCACTGCTTAATCATATTGTAAAGCATTTAAGGTTTTGTAAAACAGTTCACAAAAAGGTTTACAAAAAGAGGTTAAACTCACTTTGTTGTCTTAGACTTCTTTTAGGGTTTCCTGGTGATTTATCTATAATTTACACAAATGTACATATGTTAGTATAATAACCCTTTATTTATATTAATGATACCCTCCCCGAGACGGCATTCGAACAACTACGTCGGGCAGAACCACGACAGTCGTTACGGAACCCTGGATCAATCGGGCAGCGTATCTAATACGTAACCGGGGTTATAATACTTACAACGGAGCAGAACTTCGTTAATTAGGGGGATATTATACCTGAGTATAGCTTATACTATGTAATAATTTGAGAGAAAGAAAAGATTTTGAGCGACGAAAACTGAAATCCTGAGCTCCCACTTTATAGGGCTAATTTTTTAGTTCCTCGCGGCCTGCGTAGACCTAAGGGTCGTCTTATGCGGCCCGCGTAGTAGGGGGTCTATGGCGTAGCTGATCCGGGTTATGAGTATAGGTCCAAGACGTGTTGCCACGTGTCAACACTGGGTGTTACCTCGTTTTAGGGCTGTCGCACCCCGCGTAGACCCAGGTGTGGTCTTACGCGGCCCGCGAGCGACACAAAATTTTTTGTTTTTAATTATTTTTAATGACATTTCATATTTTGGGCTCGGTTTTTACATACGGGGTGTATTTTAAGACATATAGGGGTATTTAGAAATATATTAGGGTGTCAGAAAAATTTCATGAGGGTTGTTATAGGTTGTGGGGCTACTAGTTGTTCCAGATTTGGGTCGGCAGCTGTGGTTGCTAGGATATGAAAATTGGCTAAGCTTCTATTAAGCATATCCTGTGTATGGGCATCTGAATCTCGTTTAGCTGCTGCTAGGACTCTCTGCTGTTGCAACTTTCGCATTCTTTTCCTACGCTCATGTGCTCCCTTACTGAACCATCCTCTCTTTTTCTGAGGGAATGGCTCTTCAAACTAAGCCTTAAACACAAACATTCCTTTTTCATTGTCAGTGGGAAATACTGGTGAGTGAATCCCAGTTTAATCAAGAATAGTTTTATCAATTAACACAGTATTGAGAGCGATTACAATGTTTATGTCTACACAATTACTCATTCAGTACTGTCAATCCTGACACAAACATGAGTGATACTGATCATTTTTACTTTCGCTCTCCTTATGGTGCGTGGTGTCAAATATGTGACAGAACTCATGAAGATTTAAAATGTTATTTTTTAAATTACACTCCCCACTATTAGACCCATTGTTTTCTTGTAGCCTTAAGAAGGGCGAAAGTAAAAAACAATCCATATCTCTCCCTCGAATGCTCTCAATCATCTCTTCTAGATGAAATGATGCTCGAAGAATTATTTCAAATAGAAGAAGTAATTCTCAAATTGATAAACGAACTTGAGACGGAAATAAACAATTCATCTCAAGACGACGATCAAGGGGAATTTTTGAGGCCGCATTCGGAATATAACAACATCGTTGCTCCCGAAAGCACCTCTAACTCTTGTGAGGACATGAGCGATAGTCGTCCCTGTGTCGATTGTGCCGTGAAGGACTCCCCATCGGTCTCCGCCGATGCATACGTAGACCTGAGCAATTCGACATATATCTTCTTTAACGAGAGCCTGGATAAGGGAAATAAAGGTTGGTCTCGCCCACCGGTATTTAGCTTAGGATTCACCCTTTCCGACAACCTCTTGCGTTTTTGTCTAAATCAAGAGCAATTTAGGTACCTCAGGCACTTCGGTGTTGTTCCGTCCAGTAAGGAACCACCCGATCCGGATAAACTCCTTAAAAATAGATGAAACTTCAAAAAAAAACTCTAGCCACGGGGCCGTGTCCAGGTCAACACGCCCCCGTGCCCGCCTAAAGATTCTTGTCTGATTTCAAATCAGAATACGAACAAAAATGTGTCAGACTCTTGTCTAACCACGGGGCCGTGTCCAGGCTACACGGGGCCACGGTCAGCGTGCTGTCGATTTCTATAAATGCAACAAGATTCCTGCACACTTGGACTCATTCCAAAGACAAAGATCTGGGGGGATCTTCACATATACCCTACAAGGTATATTCTAAAGAAGTTTCTCAACAACCATCTTGTCTTTACTACTTTTGTCTATTGCCTTCTTCTTCATTTTCTCCTCAAAACCTCCATTAAAACTTGAAATCTCCATGTTTTCAAGGTTTATTGTGATATTTGTTAGGTTTTTATTCAAGGAATCTTGTCAAAAATAAGTTTTATAACACTGTTTTAAGTTATTTCTGCTTAGAAATACTTCAAAAGTCAGAAAAATAACTTAAAGCTACAAGATTCCTTGTTTCAAAAACCAACAGAGAGGTGGCCACGGGGCCGTGCTCAGTGAGCACGGGGCCGTGGCCGGAGTACTGTTTCATTAATTTGAACTTTTCGACCTGTTTTCTTAGAATGTCGAGCAGGAATAGCAGAACATCCTCAGCCCAATCAAGAAACGATCGACGAGGAAGGAGATCATCAGTGGAAGATTCCCTAGTCAACTACGTGTATGCCCTAAGGGAAGCCATCGATGAAATGCCAGGAGTAGAGAAAGCCCTCATTGACCATATCAACCATCTTTCAGCGGGGCTAGAAGGGTGTCTTCAAGAAGTCAACCTTTTGCACCAAAGGTTGAATATTCTTGCTTCTCCTCCCTTGATGCCAATCATTACACGTTGAGGGTGGAATGTTGTGTCGGAAGTCATTATTCTGGCTGAGTGGCCTGTCATGAATTCGGAACCCCCTCAAGACATACTACATGGGGTCCCGGTGGCCGTCGTACCTCCTCTGCAAAACATCAAGGAGAATGAGCCCGCCTTCTTCCTCCCTAGGGAGATATAGGAATGGCTCAATGACATTTAAAAGACATCCCTCGGTTCCGAGTTCTACAAAGTCTTTAAGTACCGGAAAACTATTTTCGGGTTTTTGACACTCTTACAATAAGGGTAGAACTCCTAGAAATGATTTCCTGCATTATTTGACCTATCTATCCTAGGAACTTTTTAGTTTTTCATTTTTATCTTTATTTTAGGATCCTTTGTAATTGTCGTTTTAATGAAAGGTGGTTTTTAATTGATTAAATGGTGTTTGGATGATGTTCTAATGGATAAAACACACTCGGAATGGTGGAGGTTACTAAGGGAAACTTGAACCCACACCCCATGCACAAAAACAGAGCCTCTCGACAATTTTTCTTCATTACAGCAAGTTCAGCACGGGGCTATGCTCAACCCAACATGCCCCTGTGCCCAAGGATCTGCAGAAAACGCCCAGTTCAGGTAACTGGACACGGGGTCGTGCTCACCGAACACGCCCCCGTGCCCAGCCTTCTGTTCATTATGATACTGGCAATCTGAACACGGGGCCGTGCCCGGACCAACACGGGCCCGTGCCCAGATGCCCAGTAACATTACATTTTGTTTTTAAACACCTTTTTACACATTAAATCAACCTAAAAATATATTTTTGGGACACATTGAGGACAATGTGAAATTTAAGTGTAGGGGGGGGGAGGGAATGCTAAAACCTTGAATTTTGCAAGTTCTAATAACAAGCCTTACACAAAACTCTATTGGAACTGCAAACCACCCCAAAAATTTTTCAAAAACTTTTCATTTTTTTTACTTGTCTTGGTTTAATTTGGGAATAACAAGTTCTAAAAGGTTATAATTTTTACAAATTTACAACCGATAGCGTCGTGATAAAAAGAACCAACATAAGAAAATTATGAAACGGCATGACAAATCTAGTTAAAATTTAATTATACATACTTGATCACATTATAAACCCATTCCCACAAAAAGTGAGTTTTAAGCCTTTATTGAGCATACAAGCATACATCTTTAAACTAAATGCTCATTTTTCGTTTCTTGTGTGAATAGCCGCTTGGTTCTTATGACTCTAGAACTTGCCACGACAATACATTCCCGGTCCTTACCAACTTAAACCCAAGTAAGTAAATGATGGAGGCATTAGGACTAACTCTTTTTCTTTTCAACACCATTATTTTTCATTTTCTTTTTCACCTACCCAAAATCCCCCTAGTTAACCCATTTGAGCCTAAACATTTTCGTTTCTAAACCCACAAAACAAACACCCATTACCCACCAAAACCTTTTTTTTTAAACCCTTTATCTTAGTAAAAAGCTCGGCTGTCTTGTGACGTTTCTTTATCAAAAAAAATGAAGTCTTGCAATAAACAAACAAAGTCCTCAAAGAAACTTTGTTTGAAAATGTTTAGTTTGAATAAAAGTCACAAAAACAAAAAGTTTTACGACGACTGACGCTTTTTACGCTTTTAGCCCTTTTTACTAACCACTAACCCAAAAACCACCTACCTTTAACCCAAGCCTAAACCTTCCCCAAGTCCTCTTGATATTTACAAAGGTTTATAGTTAAAAAGGAGGAGGATTGATTGCTTGGCAAGCATATGGTATAAATAAGTTCCATGCCGGTCTCGAGTGTTTCACAAAAATACATCTTCGGCCGAGTGTTGAGTGATCTCCCGTGAGGTATGTGAACTTGTATATAAATGGAATTTTAAAGAGGCATGTTATGCCCAAATAAGTAATTTCTCTTATGAGACGTTCTAAATAAATCATAACGAATAGGATTGTAAATAACATAAAAATAAAACCGAATAAAGATCTTGGATTAACAGACACTCAAGACAAGCCCAAAACTTCTCTTCTACCCATTCCATTTGGGTGTGTAAGCCACAAGATAAAGAGTTTTGCTTGAGGACAAGCAAAGATTCAAGTGTGGGGGTATTTGATGTGTGCAAAATGCAACATATAAATTACATCAAATGAGGCATAAAACTAACCCTTTTTAGTACTAATGTTGGAAAAAAGTGTGCTTTTGTCTTCCTTTTATATTTACAGGACCAAATGAGCTTAAATGAACAAAAGGAACAAATATGCAGCAAAAACTAACATAAATACAAAGAAAAGGAATAAACGTGGCATGCCTGACCCCTCGACAGTATCTTCCTAAGCAAAAACAAGAAACAGAAGGCTGACCCCGGCCCCGTGCCCAGCGGACACGGGGGCGTGGCCAGGTGTCTGCAGAAAATGACAAAGTTGTAAAAGCTTCTATTCCCAGCACGGGGGCATGCCCAGCTCAACACGGGTCGTGGTCAACGCTAATATTCGCAGAATCTTGCAAATCTTGATAGTACAGATACGCTTCTGCACACGGGGTCATGCCCAGCGGACACGGGGGCGTGTGGAGCCTAATGCAGACAATTGTAGTTAATGAAAAAAGAGAAAGTTGATGGCCACGGGGCCGTGTCTGGGCTTCTGTGCAGGCTATCAATAGAGGTTCTTGGTTCACTTCAAAGGCATCCCTTGGCAAATCACATCTCTCTCACTTTGCCACCACTCCACCACCACTACAACACCCATATCCACCACCATCATCCATCATCCACATTATAGTGTGTGTAGTAGTCTCGGGATCCAAGATTGATCGTAAGAGTTCTTGTCAATCAAAGGCCATGTTTGGCTAAGTCTCTTACATCACTTGGTGAAGACAAGTATTTAATGTAATACTTTTGATTTTTAATCTTTTCGTGTGTAGTAGTCTCGGGATCCAAGATTGATCGTAAGAGTTCTTGTCAATCAAAGGCCATGTTTGGCTAAGTCTCTTACATCACTTGGTGAAGACAAGTATTTAATGTAATACTTTTGATTTTTAATCTTTTCGCACTTTTTATTTGGTTCTGTATTAATGACTTTAATAACTAGTTTCTTATGTTGAAGGTGAAACTTCCTTATCATTTGTCCGTGGTGTCTTGGCATTATTTTACTGTATATATAAAATAAAAGATTTTCACCATTCATATCTCTACGGTCTATATGGAGATATGTTAACTACCTGGTCGGGGGTTAAGAGAATGGTTTGGTAAGGTTCTTGCCTTGTTCAGTGTATAGATCCTGCAAGGACCTGGGTCAAGCTTACTAGGACCTCCTTCAATACCCACTGGTATTGGATGGCGGGGGATGCGAATGGTTTGATCCCCTCATATGTAGACTATTATTAATACATTAACCCGCCTACTTGGGATTGTATCCCTGCTGACTCAAACCACTTAGCCGAGGGTAACGTCTCCTTCAAAAGAAGGGCCCACCACATTACGCATTAATAACTTAATTAATTATCTTCCAATATTCCGACCCTTTGGGATTGTATCCTTGCTGACTCAAACCACTGGGTTGAGGTTCACATCACCTTCAAAAGAGGGGCCTACTACTATAACTAAGATAATCTCTTAAAAAGTGCAAAAGTGCGAAAATCATCAAAGGTTACATTAAAGGCAAGTCGGATCCAAGTGATTCATCTTGTCTATCTGTTTTTTTTTTTCAGCGTTTTTAGTTTTTATTTTCATGTTTAAAACCTTTTCTAAAGCTTTTGATTTGATTAGACGTTGAGGAAAAACCGGTACTAAAAGCTCTTGTGTCCTTGGACGACCTCGGTATCTTACCAACGCTATACTACGCTCACGATGGGTGCACTTGCCCATTTGTGTGTCTAAGTGTTAGTAGACTATCGTGTTTTATAAATTTAAAACTTGACTAATGTTTTTTAAAGGGCTTAAAATATTAATAAAAAATATATCACACTCGACACGCATCAAGTCACCACCATGGTTTCTGCACATGGTGAGGGTGTGACACAGAAGCAGCGTAATTAACTGCCCTTCGTAATTATAATTATGTAGGACAACCGACTTATAAATAGAAAACCCCGACAACCAAGTATTCCAAGTTTCTTGGACTAGGTGTGTGTTTATTGTATTCTCTTGATTATTCTTCTTGTTTTGTTCATCAAATTAGTATATCCAGGCTCCTAATCATTAACAATCATTGTGGGATTTCAAATCAACATTGGTTGATTTACACATATCATTAAGATTCTTCACTTTCTACTTTGTTTTCTTACTTTTATCACTTAAACACCTAATCAATAGATGTTTGTGCGTTTATCAATTACCAAGAATGTGATTCGTAGTTGATTTGGGACTCATAGTCATCTTTTGCCTTTGATGGAAAAAATTCATCGTATTTAAACTTTTCAAAAGTATCTGTTGGAAATTTGTGAAAATAGCATTTTTAATAAATATAGGAAATGATTTTTTTCCTATTTTGGACTAGAAATAAATATAAGAAACTGAGGGTTTTTTATATATTTATTTATGGGTTTGTGTTCTATGTTGGAAGAGCTTTACAACGAACTAAACCACGTCTAAAGCGGAGCTAAGATGAATGAGAAATCGATGCTCAAAGTTTGGTGTTTGAATGCTAAAAAAATGGGAAAGTGGCACCTTGTCCCACATAGGAGGAGAGTTGAAACTTAAAAGGGTATTTAAGTGGGAACACTTCATCCTTATTGTTGTAACAACCTGACTTTTCAGATCGTTACTCATCGCTATCACTTCTTTTGTAACCGTTTGTACTCTCGAGATTTCTATTAACGCACGGGTTAAACTATATTTTCGATACATATTTTAAACGCTCATTACAACGCTTATCCGAAATGCAGTTATCTCATTTTAAACGCTATCCATACCCCTGCTATATAAACGCATTTTATCGCATGATACATCGCTTGTTTAGACTAAACGCTATCGCAACGCAAACTTGAAACACGGAATTACTTATGTTATATGTGTTATTTGTGTGATTATTTGTTTAAATGATATGTGGTTATCAACGCAACGCTTATACGCTCAAATGCTCACTCGCAACTCGATTAAACGCAACGCTTAACAAGCGAAACGAATGTTGGAAAACTAACTAACGCAACTCGGCAGTCTGAATAGACATCCGCTCGGATGACCATCCACCCGGATGACCATCCGACCGGATGGCCATTCGACCGGACAAGCCATCCGACCATAACCCTTCGCGCACCTACTTAAACCCTCTCACCTCCACTATAAATAATACCCGTACACCTCATTTCTCGGATTTGACACTTCCATCCGCTCACAGGCTCTTAGTCACTCTTAATCGCGAATCAAGGCCATTTTGTAAGCATTTCTTCTCAAATCTTGTACAATCTTCATCTCTAATCACTTCTACATCATCTTCTTCATCAAAACCACACACAAACACTAACTTTTTCCCTGAAATCACTGATTTAGACCTCTTGAAGGTGGTTTTCCTCTCGATTTGCTTAGGTAAACTGTTATGGAGCTCCATTCAATCGAGATTCGTCAAGATCTAAAGGATTTCCGCATTTTTAACTTAATCTCAACACGATTTCAACACTATTCATCTAATTTCAACTTTTCTTCAAGTTTCTACACAAAACTGATGGAATCTGGATTCAATCTGACTCCCGACTCATTCCTTAGTCAAGAGCCAGCTTGAAAACAGATTTCCACCAGAGAGATGGACCGATTTATGGGTCAAGCATGAATCTACATCAAGAACAGCAAGTTTGTCGAATGGGGTGAGACCATTCAGTCGAATGAAATTGACTTGGTGATATTCCATTGTTTGACATGTCGTCACGCGATCTCCGTTAACTCAAAACCTTTTTACTTAAAAAATTTAACGAAAATTTCAACTAAAGATCAATCCGTTCGAATGGCCATTCGTCCGGATGACCATCCGCTCGGATGACCTGACATTTGTAATATCCGTCGTTTTAACGTTTTTAACGAAACTTCGAATTTTAAACGATTTACAAACACCCACAACTCATTCGATTGGCCATTCGTTCGGATGGGTTATACCCATTCATCCGAATCACCATTCGAACACTGAATCATTCGACATTCTGTTTACGCACCGTTCAACGCTCTGCTCAATGACTTATGCTTCTGCACACAAGCTAATTCAACACCCTCCCTTCAATCCAATACAGACTGTGTTTACCAGCTAAACACGCATTGTGAGTATACTCGAACCCATTTTTAATTAACGCACTTTTAGGTGTTACACACGTTCTCTATCAAAACATAACACACAAAGCAAACACTTTATAAATGCTAACCGCTCCCGCATGCTATACGTGATTTGTTGAATGCTTGTTACTATGCTTACACATTGTTACACTATACCGCCTCTAGCAACATAGTACTATAGTTTGGACTCAGCACCTGTGTGACAGGGGTTGCTAGGGATCACATAACTTTAGTTCACGTGTTTGCTTCAGTGAACATGTGTCGTGCATACTCTACAACGCAAGCTCGTGGTTAGGTTGTATCATTGTTGGTTGTTACATGCTTCGCCCGTTACGTGTTACATGCTGGTTATGCGTAAACGCTTTTGATATGTTTATTATGCAAACTTGTGTACTCACCTTTACTTTATGTATTAACTTTTTTTTAACGTATGTGGCAGGTTGATGGAATGTTATGCTGAAATCAAGATAGGCAGTCTAGAAACTCATCTAATAGAAATCTAGGTTGTCAGACTTGTTTTATTTAAGAGATGTGACTCTGTGATAACTGTGTGTGGAATATTTGTTTATTGGTATGGGACAATGAACCTTTTAAATATTGTCATTTAATAGCTGTAATGGATTCTCTTGAGCAATCTGGTTCGCCTAGTGCCGCGCTCCGATGTTTCCGCCATTGGTTGGGGTGTGACAGATTGGAATCAGAGCCATAACTATAGGGAATTAGGTTGAGCCATAGGATTGACCTAGTCTATAGTCTAAGTACCAACAGACCTGCTTCGTGCAAACCTAGTAGGGGTCTCGTACGACCCCACTATTGATACTCTCGTTCGAACTCGCAAAAACTACAACTTCGTGCAAACTCGCATACTACAGCTTCGCACGAAAAAGCCTTTCCTAAGGCTGAAATAATATTTGCCTTTCCTAAGGCTGACACAAAACACACGTTTTCGAAAACGCTCACATAACACAAATGAGTGATTGGATCGAGATTAGGTGTGAAAACCAAGAAATCTCGATAAGATTGCTCACTCTACGTGTATTTTTTACTCTCAGCATGAGAACCTTTGTTGAGTTAGGAGTGACATCCATACCTCGACAGAGATCTCCACCTCTGTCTTGTGGTTTTGGCATACTTTCAGGAATGAAGTTGTTAAGCTAAGGGTGAAACCCGCATCTTAATGATCAGTTCCACTCCCTACGTCGATTTTACAAAAACTCTCACCAAAGTCTCGATCGATTCCAACGAATTGAGTCATATAGTAACTGGAAGGATTAGTGTCGTTCGCCGTAATTCGGCTAGAACACAGTCTATTAGGCCAAAGCATGGACTCGAGGTCGTTGTGGATGATCGAACCACATTGGGTAGTCGATGTCTAACACCCAAGACCCTCTATTTTATGCGAAGCCTGCAATCGCCGATTTTATGCGCTATAGATTTTATATGTTTATATGTTATATGTTTCGATTTTGGAGAATTTACGCTTACCGCTCATCGCTCTTTAAAACACGCACAACTCGCACAGCCCCGCAATCTAAAACGCTAACTAATCGCAGACAAACTAAGAACTCTCATACGCTATACTTGACGCTTGCGCTACTCGCTATTGCTCGCAACTCTTGAACGCGCTAGCGCCCTTGAAAGATAGGTGAATACGTACAAATATGTAGATGAATACGTGCAAAATGTGTAGGTTAATACGTGCAAAATATGTGAATTATGTGCTTTTGTGCCTACGTGTATACGTTGTCACACCCCGACCACGTAGGACAACCAAACGTGGCGAAAACGTCGGGGTGTGTTGTAACAGAATTAATTGTTTCAAATCCATGGCAATTGAAGTTTCGTTTTATTAATCAAACATGAAAGTTTACATTGTTTTAAACAAGAACCAAAGAGTACATAACATAAATTAACTAGTTCTTGTCTCGTTTTAAGTCACTAAGGCACAGGTCCGCCTAAGTATGTCTTGATAAGTCCTATGCATCATCTCCTGAAAACACATGTGAAAATAGGTACATCAGCATAAAAATGCCTGTGAGATACATAGGTTTTGTGAAAACAGAATTCATGACTTATGTTTGAGAAAATGTTTAGTCATGAACCTTGTAGTTTGCTTTGTCTTGTAAATCAATTTGAAAAACGATAAGATCAGATGATATGTATAAATAAATGTAAGGTTAAATGAATAACCATGAAAAATGAGTTTGTATAAGATAAGTTGTTTGTAAATCAATGTCTTGTGAAAGATATGTTATTTGTATAAAATGTTTTATGTCTCAAATTGAAATGATTCAAATAACGCTACGATATGTAATATCATACAAGCACTTATATATAGGAAGTACCAGCGGCGTATCCACCATGCTTGTATCATATTACACACGCCTCGTTACTTACATCACTTACTCAAACCAAACCACCAAGATGTAATGTTTAACAATTGTAGAAGTGTTTATGTATAGTCAAATGTCTATCGTCAAAAGTAAATCATGTCATCAGATACAAATGGTTCACACGGTTCAATAGTTACAAACGGTTCATATAATCAAAGGGTTACGATGGTTCACATAGTCAAATGGTTACAACGGTTCAAAATGTAGTATAATGTGTTCATATGCTGGATGAGCATATGCAACGGAAATGCAGTGTAAAACAATGTACTAAGTATGCACGTAATGGACATACATAGCATAAGTGTAATGTAAAACGATGTACTAAGTATGCACACAATGGGCGTACATATCATGAAATATATTGTAAAGTGATGTACTAAGTATGCACACAATGGGCATATATAGCATGAAATGTAATGTAAAACAATGTACTAAGTATGCACACAATGGGCATATATAGCATGAAATGTAATGTGACAACCCGCACTAAACCAGGTATCCGTACGACTTAATTAATGATTAATTACTGCTTAATTACTGTGCTTGATTGAACTAGCTGATGAACTGCTACTTGAATACTGGTACATGAACTTACTTGCATCATACTTGCTTGCTGTCACTACATTATTTACATGCTGAACCTTAGTGACAAACATGATGCACAAAAAGCACAGTAGCACTATAACGGATAACCTATTGAACATGCTGATAAAGCCAGCATCAGGCAGACACTGCCTCTAAGGCCTGTAAGAGCCTGAGATGTTTGACTACACTGGTAGTGAGTGTAGGGATATAAGGGTTGCGGAACTGCGTCTCTAGGAATAAGATACAGTGAACGGATGTGCCTAAAACGTACTTTAAGTACAAATCACAGCACTTTAATAAATAATTCAGCTTCTAGCTAACTAATAAAGTGCCAAAACATGAGAAAATATTCCTGACACTTTGGAAACAAGATGTGTCACTAAAAATGTTAATAATGACACTTTAAAGCTTTTGTAACGCTTTAACGGATTATTATCCAACCGAACAACCGGACTATACCCGGAACATAAAAACGCCGTTATTTTTATTATTACTCTTTTTCTGAGCCAGTTAGGGTCCCTGATTACCCTAACACCCGCTTTAAAGCACTAAACATCACTAACTAAGTTAAACACTTAACTAACCTATTTAACCTAACTAACTACCTAACTAATCTAGTTAGAATCGGCTAGGACCCCCCCCCCATCCTAACCGGCCCCAACTATGGGGAACACACCATGTACCATGAATGATTATTTTAATATAGTTGGTCTAATATCTAAGTAACACTATATCCTTTGGGTAATTAACCTAGGATTTGTCTATAAGATGCAAGAGTTACATATGAGCATTTATCATAATCAAACACCAACTCACACCTCTCTCTCTTGCTCTCTAAACTCTCGGCCGAACCCCCTCCCCTACATCCATCCATTTTCGATCTCCATCTTCATCATTCCAAGCATCTACAAACATCAAAGGTCACATATTAGGAGTCTTGGTGCACTCGGAGCGCGAAGGACCACTTTCTTTGGCTTTTATCCACGCCATTTTCATCAAGAACCTTCCCTAGCCTTGAGCTAGAGGTATAACACTTAAAACTCATTTTTGAACTTATCTAAAGTGGTTAAAAGGTTTTGTGTCGGTTAAATATCGTTAACATACAATTTGATGCTTAAAAGTCCACTAAAAGTATGAAAAATGGTGGTTAATAGCAATTAAGTGGTGTAAAAGTTGTAGTATTTGAAATATGTGGTTATTTAGACCCGATCTATGTTGTGGTAGCTCGGATCACCGTTTAACCCGGTTTGGTAAGATCACGGATCTTAACATAAGCTTGTTTTGAATGATACAAGGGTTAAAAGGTGAAACTCTACCACACATGAAACATGAACTTGTGTAAAAGTGTTTTAACATGTACAATAGTGTTTAAAACTAGCGGATCTACGTATCTGCAAGTGGTATTTTTAAAGGACCACGCGTCAAAGAAATCATGTTTTCTAAAAGACGGAACTTACACTAACAAACATGATTTTATAAACCACAAGTGTGTAAACACTTGTGAAATGACAAGATCCGACAAAGAACTAGTTTTGTCAAATGTTACTAGAAGTTGTAAAGACGGATTTCTCTAATCACAAGGTTTTTACGAGATCAAAGTTACTTTACATAAAGATCTACAAAATATAATGGGATTTACACTATAGTTTTCGGAAAAACTACAAGTTCATGCGATTATGCGATTTACATACTTGTCGACTAGTTTGATGTGTCGGAAAATTGTTTGATGGAATAAAGAAGTTGTTGAATTGATTTTGTAAAAGAAAATGATACGCTTGAAAGCGTGGCCACCTCCAGTTACAGGGGAAACTCTGGCGAAATTTTTCTAAAAACATAACACTTAGAATTATTTACACAAAAAGTGTTGGAATTATTTTTGACATATTTTCGAAACATAAATTTCACCAAGACTTTATTTACTAAATATTCGGAGGTGGGATTTTCACAAGATTTAACGTGATAAATATATATGGTCACAACACTGTTTATGATTATTTTGTGAAAGTACATAAATATTATTTTTAGGAGTAAAAAATAATATTTACAAACGTCAACGATTCCAAAATAATACGAACGCTTTCACATGAATATATAAGTTACACCGGTAATTATATTACCACTCGATTATTAAAATGTAACTTACGCACATGTATTGTATCCCCCATCCTTGGGAAGGAGTATAACTACCAAGTATATATACCGAACATAAACACGAAATAGTTGTCTAACTATTTCCCAAAGACGTAAACTATAAAGCTAAGGCACGGCCGTCCGTCTAATAGAATTAGCACTTGTAGGTCGTCGCACAGCTTTCCGATTTGGAGATACTTGGTAGAGACGCTTCACTGTGAGTTCATGTCCCCCTTTTCTCTAACTGTTTTCAGTTTTCTTAACTGCGGGGGTGAAATACATGTTACTTTGTTTACAAGTACTATTATACGCGGTATGTTAACGTAAGGAGGTTTACTACTTAGATCATGTGAATGGGTAGGCAGAACACCTAGGGACTTAAGCGGTAGATCTATCTGGGTGTAGCGAGCCCAACTCTAGGCCCAATAGAACAGACCTCTGTGAGGACCAACAGAACGGACCTTGAGTGACTTGGTTGCCCAACGCAAAAATCGGCTAGGGTTGAGTCTTCCTACTTGCATTTCACACATGCTAATGTCCTTGCAAACCATTGGTGATCTCTTTTCCTTACACTGCTACATACCAGGAAACTTTTATACTTACAAGTGTTTTACTTACTCACTTGCACATGAACTCGCTCAACATTATTGTTGATTTTTCAACTTACATGTATTTCAGGAAATTAACGAGATCTGGCACGGTATGGCATGTTTTCCGCTGCACTAGTTTCCAAGGTCATCCGGGGTTTAGGGGATGTGTCTCTTTCCTGGACAAGACACAATCCTTAAACCATGTTTATGTTATGTTTAAGTTTGTAATGTCTGTTGAACAAGGATTGGTTGTTAGGGTATGTTCCCGTTAAAACAATGGTACTGTATTTGGTTTTCAAAACTTAATGGATGATCTTGCATGTTTTTAATTCATATAGCTTGGTTATGATTAAGCTATGGTATTAAGAAGTCACACCAAAATTAACCACGCTTCCGCAAAGCCAGGGTGTGACAGCTTGGTATCAGAGCTCTGATCATAGCGAACTAGGATTCTTTCTCGAGTCTAGACTATGATCACTAGGGCTCTCACGAAAACATTTTACTGCATACCACATAAGTCCAGATCCAAAACTTTTACAAACAAATGTTGAGCACATTTTGTTATTTATAGGCTCAGCCTGGAGGGTTGAGGCTCGATCTGGAGGATCGAGGCTCGGTCTAGGTGACCGAGGTAGTTGAGCACGTTGATTTATTTATAGGCTCAGCCTGGAGGGTTGAGGCTCGATCTGGAGGATCGAGGCTCGGTCTAGGTGACCGAGGAAGTTGAACACATTGGCTTATTATAAGGCTCAGCCTGGAGGGCTGAGGCTCGGTCTGGAGGATCGAGGCTTGGTCTAGGTGACCAAGGTGGTTGGCTAGCAAGGCTAGGAAGAATAGGCTCAGTCTTGAAGGCTGAGGCTCGGTCAAGGGGACCGAGGCTCAATCTAAGTGGTCGAGGTGGAGGATAGAGCAGTCTTAAGGACTGGGAGAAATTGGCTAGTGAAACTAGGAGAATTATGTGATACCTTACTTGGTGACTTATGTGATTATTTGATTATATGATTGACTGTTTGTGCATGTTTGTGTATATATTACAGACACATGGATTCTACAGACACTGGTGATTTAGACACCACAGGCCCTAGGCCTATCGTATCAGACGACCTAGAGTCATCGGAGCGCGAGGTTCACACGTCCGACGTCACGAGCACAGATGAGGACGACTTTCAGCCTTTCGCATTACTTGACGGTGCTCACGAGCTCGCAGATGGTCTTTTGGCTGGGGATCTACCACTTGCATTGATCCCTGCTCCTATACCGCTTGCTTCGTACCCTGTTTACGATTTGCCTATCGACGACGAGGAGGATGATGTCGATATGTTTGAGGAGGAGCCTTTCGAGGAGGATGCTCAGGGCGAGGCCCTACCTGCTGCTGATGGTCCCTTGTTGATCGCAGATGCTCCCGTCGCAGAGTCACCTGCTCACTCCCCAGTCCCAGACTCCTTTGAGTCTGTGGCCTCTGTACCCTCACACATCCAGAGTGCGCAGCACTTCTCTCATGGATCAGATCCTGATCAGGCATCTTCTGTTGCCCCTATCCCCAGTTTTGTTTTCGACCATGATGATGAGGGGGATTCCGACCCTATGTTTCCCCCAGGATTCGACCCAGATCGTGACTTAGAGTTTATTCCGATGGATCAGTTTATGGAGGATCCAGTAGACCCTGATGACCCAGTGGATCCTATCGACCCAGATTTTGGTTTCGAGATGGCTTTTGATGACCTCGAGCCTGCCGTTGCTCCAGAGCAGGCCGCCGCTCTAGACCCCATACCTGAGCATGACCCAGTACATGCTGACATCCCTTTTGAGCCTGTTGCTGATGATCTCCCCGTGGGTATTCCTTTGTTGGAGGGCGATCATGTCATTGTTGATCCTGTTGATCCTTTACCCGTTGTCGCTATACCTGTTGACCCTCCCATTGAGCACATTGCACCTGTTCACCCTGTTGTTGCTCCCCCACTTGATCCCGTTCCACTAGAGCCCGAGCATGCACTGTTCGCGGCACGCATGGATCCACCAGATGAGCATGCACAGCACGGTTGGATACCTGCTGATGAGGATGTACCACCTTTTCCCCCTCAGATCCCGGTCACACGACATGTTGATTTTTCTTTCCAGATTCCACAGTTTGTACCTCCAGCGAGGCCTGGAGAGGGTTCTTCAGCCCATCCTGTTGGGCATGTACCGATGCCTATCCCTTTCATGCCACAGATGTCATCTGTTCCACCCGCTGTTGCTCCATTTCGCGTGGCACCTTTCGACCCCACTAGTGAGCCGTTTCTTTGGGCACCAGACTCTGGTATGCCACCTACTGACCCCTACCATTCTTTTCACAGGGGGTACACTATCGAGGACGTTTTGATGTCCTTTGTCGCCCAGCATGAGTCCCACACACAGCGCATCCAGGAGCTCGAGAGAGCTCAGCTGCCACCATGTCCATGCCATGGTCAGACACACTCTCCTCTGCAGCCATTTCGACCCTTACCTCCAGATTATGCTGCTCGCCTCTTTACACTAGAGCAGCAGGTTGCCTCTATCATTCGTACTCAGCGAGCCTAGGAGGAGGACTGGCTCCAGTTACGTCGTTTGTTTTACACCCACTTTCCCCCTCCTCCACCACCATCTGTATAGAGCTCATCAGTGCTGTTTGGGTAGACGAGGATGAGAAGACGGCGATTGTTGGATTGCACAGTATTTTTGGAAACCACAGTTGATTCTGACTTTTGTTGACTTGTATTTGATGTTGTATTGACACTGATGTAGTTTTTGGACAGGGGTGATGTAGCCCCTAGTTGATTGATGATTGTATGACACTATGATGTACTGATACACTTACTATGTGGTCTCGATATATGGCAATCGCAGTATTCTCATCATATTTGATTCGCTTGGTTGCTTATTTGTATTATTATGACATGGGATGATGTGTGATTGGTATTTGTGATGTATTGATAACATGAGATGTTATGTGTTTTTACTATTATGATCGTTATATACGTACGCTACATTATGACCCGACCTACGTATTATAACATGGGAATTTTACTATGGCCTGACCAACTTAAACCATCTTTTAGAAGATGCCGCCAAGACGTGAGACACGCATGCCTACTAATGAGGTAGAACTCCAGCAGATCATTGCTGCTGCCATAGCATAGTATGCAGCTTCTCAGCCAGGAACGAGCGGAAGTATTAACCAAGGCAATAACAATCCACCTCACGGGTGCACTTTCAAGCAGTTTTTAGACTGCAAACCGGTCAACTTCGATGGCACTGGAGGTGCTGTCGCCTTTGTTCGTTGGGCTGAGAAAACCGAGTCTGTTATTCGCATGAGCAAATGCGTGCTGGATCAGCAAGTCACCTATATCTCAGGGCTGTTTCTAGATGGAGCCCTATCCTGGTGGAATCTACAAGTGCAGACACTAGGCGAAGCTGCTGCCTACGCGTTAACCTGGACCGAACTGAAAGAACTTATGCGCAAAAAGTACTGTTCCCGCGCAGAAATCCAGAGGTTGGAGACCGAGTTCTGGCACTTGAAAATGGACGGTCCAAAGGTAGCGGAGTACGTTCAAAGATTCCATGACTTATCTCAAGTGGTTCCTTACATGGTTACACCAGAATACAAGCGAATCGAGCGCTTCATTTGGTGTTTAGCTCCTCAAATCATAAGTATGGTGACCTCCTCCAAACCAGCAACTATCACTGAAGCCATCGATTTGAGCGTGGCTCTCACCGAGGAAGCAATTCGTTTGAACAAGTTTGATGAGATCAAGACCAAGAAGGCAGAGACTCATGTCGAGTCATCAGGTGGTAATAAACGGAAGTTCTCAAACTTCAAGCAGGGCGCCAGTGTGGCGGTTAAGAAAGGAGGATCAGACACGCTAGCTCAGGTTACAGCTGGTAGAAGAGAGAAAGGAAGAGGATACATGGGCGCCCAGCCCAAATGCAATACCTGCCAACGCCACCATTCTGGTCAATGTGGGCTAAGAGTATGCGAAGTATGTGGGAAACGTGGTCACTCGAAGGACACTTGTTGGGCCCCTGCCAGTCGAGGAGGCCAGGGAGGATATGGGAATAGAAACAATAATCGTGGTGGTATTGGGGATCGCCCACAAGGAAGTTATGGAGGAAACGGGAATCGAGGCAACAATGCTAACCAAGCCGGCGCTGTGAATCGTAACCTGAGGAATGATCAAGCTGGTGGAAACGGGCAAAGACTGGGATGCTATAACTGCGGTGATATCGGGCATTTCAAGAAGAACTGCCCAGAGATAAACCAAGCCCGTGGAAGAGTGTTCCAACTCGAAGCAAGGGAAGCGCGCCAGGACCCCAATGTTGTTACTGGTACGTTCCCTGTAAATCAACGCTATGCATCTGTTTTGTTTGATACCGGTGCCGATTATAGCTTCGTGTCGTTAGAGTTTAAGAATATGCTTGAGTTAGCCGCTAATAAGTTAGATATTCCCTACTCGATCGAATTAGCTAATGGGAAGTTAGTTGAAGCAAATGAAGTTATCAGAGGTTGTGTGATCGAGTTAGGAGAATGTGAGTTTGTTTTGGATCTACTACCAGTCCAGTTGGGAAGCTTCGACGTGGTGGTAGGAATGGATTGGTTATCAAGCAACAAGGCTGAGATAGTATGTCACGAGAAAGTTGTTCGTATCCCAGCCGAAGATGGCGAGACAATTGTGGTTCATGGAGAGAAGCGTGAGACGCCGCTGAGGATTATCAGCTGCTTGAAAGCAAGGAAATGTTTGCCGAAAGGATGTGTTGCTTTTCTGGCACACATTGTGGATAAGAAGGCTGCTGAGCCAAGAATCGAAGACATCCCTGTCGTGAGGGAATATCCAGAAGTCTTCCCGGAAGACTTACCCGGACTGCCACCTCAGAGGCAAGTGGAGTTTCACATCGACTTAGTTCCAGGCGCCGCGCCTGTGGCTAAAGCACCATATAGACTTGCTCCGTCTGAGATGCAGGAACTGTCAACACAACTTCAAGAGTTGTTAGACAAGGGTTTTATCCGCCCAAGCTTCTCGCCTTGGGGAGCTCCGGTCCTGTTTGTCAAAAAGAAGGACGGTAGCTTTCGAATGTGCATCGACTACCGGGAGCTGAACAAGCTGACGATCAAGAATAGATACCCTTTGCCAAGAATTGATGATCTGTTCGACCAACTGCAAGGCTCAAGCTTTTACTCAAAGATCGATCTTCGATCTGGATACCATCAGTTAAGGATACAGGAGGAAAGTATCCCGAAGACAGCCTTCAGAACTCGTTATGGACACTACGAGTTCCTCGTTATGCCATTTGGTTTGACAAACGCACCTGCGGTATTCATGGATCTAATGAATAGAGTTTGCAAGCCGTATTTAGATAAGTTCGTGATTGTATTCATCGACGACATCTTGATTTATTCAAAGACAAAGGCTGAACACGAGCAGCATCTTAGAGCCATTCTAGAGCTGCTGAAGAAGGAACAACTGTATGCCAAATTCTCTAAGTGCGAGTTTTGGCTACGTGAAGTCCAATTCCTTGGGCACGTGGTAAATGGAGACGGAATCCACGTGGATCCAACAAAGATCGAGGCGATCAAAGATTGGGAAACGCCAAAGACGCCAACCGAGATTCGGCAATTCTTGGGTTTGGCTGGCTATTATCGAAGATTCATTGAGAATTTTTCAAAGATCGCTCAACCATTGACGCTCCTCACGCAGAAGGAAAGGAAGTTTGATTGGGGAATCAAACAGGATGAAGCATTTCAGATATTGAAGGATAAGCTCTGCAATGCGCCAATCTTAGCTCTACCGGAAGGTACTGACGATTTTGTGGTATACTGCGACGCATCGCGTCAAGGATTGGGTTGTGTGTTGATGCAACGTCAAAAGGTCATTGCTTACGCATCACGGCAACTGAAAGTGCACGAAAAGAACTATACCACACACGATTTAGAGCTTGGCGCAGTGGTATTTGCACTAAAGATCTGGAGACACTACCTTTATGGTACGAAGTGTACAATCTTCACAGATCACAAGAGCCTACAGCATATATTCAACCAGAAGGAGTTGAATATGAGGCAAAGACGATGGGTTGAGTTGCTGAACGACTACGACTGCGAGATAAAATATCATCCAGGGAAGGCGAATGTTGTTGCCGATGCCCTAAGTCGTAAAGAGAGAATCAAGCCCATAAGAGTTAGGGCTTTGGAAATGATTATACAGACCGATCTTTCCTTGCGCATTCGTGCCGCACAAAAGGAAGCTCTCAAGGAAAGGAATCTTGAAGAGGAATATCTCCGTGGGATGGAGAAGCTTTTGGTACCAAACGAGGAAGGAACGTTATGTTTTGAGAAAAGGATTTGGGTTCCTCGGTTTGGTGATTTGAGGAAGGTTATTTTCGACGAAGCTCACAAATCGCGGTACTCTATACATCCAGGAGCGGATAAGATGTACCAAGATCTCAAAGATTATTACTGGTGGCCTAGGATGAAAGGCGATGTTGCTGTTTACGTGAGCAAATGTTTAACGTGCGCTAAGGTTAAAGCGGGATACCAGAAGCCTTCAGGGCTGCTGCAACAACCTGAGATTCCCAAGTGGAAGTGGGAACAAATCTCAATGGATTTTGTTACAAAGTTGCCAAGAACGCCAAGAGGCCATGATATGATTTGGGTGATAGTTGACCGCCTAACAAAGTCCGCACACTTTCTGCCAATCAGAGAAAAAGACAGCACTAGTAAACTTGCGGAAATATACATGAGAGAGATTGTCGCACGCCATGGAGTACCTCTCTCAATCATCTCTGATAGAGACGGAAGGTTTGTGTCAAGGATATGGCAATCCTTCCAAGAAGCGTTTGGATCCCAATTGAATTTGAGCACTGCGTTTCATCCGCAAACTGACGGCCAGAGCGAGCGAACGATACAAACTTTAGAAGACATGCTGAGGGCATGTGTTATGGATTTGGGCGGTAGCTGGGATAAACATTTACCGTTGGTCGAATTCTCATACAACAACAGCTACCACACCAGTATTGGTGTCGCGCCATTTGAAGCCCTATACGGACGCAAGTGCCGATCACCCCTCTGTTGGTCTGACGCAGGTGATAGGCAGCTTGCTGGTCCCGAGATCGTCCAAGAGACGACAAACAAGATTGCGCAAATTCTTAAACGCATCGAAGCAGCTCGCCACAGACAAAAGGCCTATGCGGATCCAAACCGGAAACATGTGGATTTTCAAGTTGGGGAAATGGTGTTATTGAAAGTTTCACCCTGGAAGGGGGTGGCACGCTTTGGAAAGCGTGGGAAGTTAAATCCGCGCTACATTGGTCCCTTCAGAATTCTGGAAAGAATAGGACTAGTAGCATACAAGTTGGACCTACCTGCTGAACTGAATGGTGTTCACGATACATTTCATGTATCCAACCTAAAGAAAAGTCCAACTCAAGTTGACGTTGCCATTCCCATCGACGAGATTCATATTGACGACACGCTCCACTTCGTTGAAGAACCTGTTGAGGTCACGGATTGGAAAGTGAACAAGACCCGCCGGAGCAGTGTAAAACTCGTCAAAGTTCGTTGGAATGCCAGACATGGTCCTGAATTCACCTGGGAACGTGAGGACCGGATGAAAGAGAAATACCCCCACCTATTTCCTAAGAACCCTGCTTCTACAAGCAGAACTTAAATTTCGGGACGAAATTTATTTAACGGGGGGAGAATGTGACAACCCGCACTAAACCAGGTATCCGTACGACTTAATTAATGATTAATTACTGCTTAATTACTGTGCTTGATTGAACTAGCTGATGAACTGCTACTTAAATACTGGTACATGAACTTACTTGCATCATACTTGCTTGCTGTCACTACATTATTTACATGCTGAACCTTAGTGACAAACATGATGCACAAAAAGCACAGTAGCACTATAACGGATAACCTATTGAACATGCTGATAAAGCCAGCATCAGGCAGACACTGCCTCTAAGGCCTGTAAGAGCCTGAGATGTTTGACTACACTGGTAGTGAGTGTAGGGATATAAGGGTTGCGGAACTGCGTCTCTAGGAATAAGATACAGTGAACGGATGTGCCTAAAACGTACTTTAAGTACAAATCACAGCACTTTAATAAATAATTCAGCTTCTAGCTAACTAATAAAGTGCCAAAACATGAGAAAATATTCCTGACACTTTGGAAACAAGATGTGTCACTAAAAATGTTAATAATGACACTTTAAAGCTTTTGTAACGCTTTAACGGATTATTATCCAACCGAACAACCGGACTATACCCGGAACATAAAAACGCCGTTATTTTTATTATTACTCTTTTTCTGAGCCAGTTAGGGTCCCTGATTACCCTAACACCCGCTTTAAAGCACTAAACATCACTAACTAAGTTAAACACTTAACTAACCTATTTAACCTAACTAATCTAGTTAGAATCGGCTAGGACCCCCCCCCCATCCTAACCGGCCCCAACTATGGGGAACACACCATGTACCATGAATGATTATTTTAATATAGTTGGTCTAATATCTAAGTAACACTATATCCTTTGGGTAATTAACCTAGGATTTGTCTATAAGATGCAAGAGTTACATATGAGCATTTATCATAATCAAACACCAACTCACACCTCTCTCTCTTGCTCTCTAAACTCTCGGCCGAACCCCCTCCCCTACATCCATCCATTTTCGATCTCCATCTTCATCATTCCAAGCATCTACAAACATCAAAGGTCACATATTAGGAGTCTTGGTGCACTCGGAGCGCGAAGGACCACTTTCTTTGGCTTTTATCCACGCCATTTTCATCAAGAACCTTCCCTAGCCTTGAGCTAGAGGTATAACACTTAAAACTCATTTTTGAACTTATCTAAAGTGGTTAAAAGGTTTTGTGTCGGTTAAATATCGTTAACATACAATTTGATGCTTAAAAGTCCACTAAAAGTATGAAAAATGGTGGTTAATAGCAATTAAGTGGTGTAAAAGTTGTAGTATTTGAAATATGTGGTTATTTAGACCCGATCTATGTTGTGGTAGCTCGGATCACCGTTTAACCCGGTTTGGTAAGATCACGGATCTTAACATAAGCTTGTTTTGAATGATACAAGGGTTAAAAGGTGAAACTCTACCACACATGAAACATGAACTTGTGTAAAAGTGTTTTAACATGTACAATAGTGTTTAAAACTAGCGGATCTACGTATCTGCAAGTGGTATTTTTAAAGGACCACGCGTCAAAGAAATCATGTTTTCTAAAAGACGGAACTTACACTAACAAACATGATTTTATAAACCACAAGTGTGTAAACACTTGTGAAATGACAAGATCCGACAAAGAACTAGTTTTGTCAAATGTTACTAGAAGTTGTAAAGACGGATTTCTCTAATCACAAGGTTTTTACGAGATCAAAGTTACTTTACATAAAGATCTACAAAATATAATGGGATTTACACTATAGTTTTCGGAAAAACTACAAGTTCATGCGATTATGCGATTTACATACTTGTCGACTAGTTTGATGTGTCGGAAAATTGTTTGATGGAATAAAGAAGTTGTTGAATTGATTTTGTAAAAGAAAATGATACGCTTGAAAGCGTGGCCACCTCCAGTTACAGGGGAAACTCTGGCGAAATTTTTCTAAAAACATAACACTTAGAATTATTTACACAAAAAGTGTTGGAATTATTTTTGACATATTTTCGAAACATAAATTTCGCCAAGACTTTATTTACTAAATATTCGGAGGTGGGATTTTCACAAGATTTAACGTGATAAATATATATGGTCACAACACTGTTTATGATTATTTTGTGAAAGTACATAAATATTATTTTTAGGAGTAAAAAATAATATTTACAAACGTCAACGATTCCAAAATAATACGAACGCTTTCACATGAATATATAAGTTACACCGGTAATTATATTACCACTCGATTATTAAAATGTAACTTACGCACATGTATTGTATCCCCCATCCTTGGGAAGGAGTATAACTACCAAGTATATATACCGAACATAAACACGAAATAGTTGTCTAACTATTTCCCAAAGACGTAAACTATAAAGCTAAGGCACGGCCGTCCGTCTAATAGAATTAGCACTTGTAGGTCGTCGCACAGCTTTCCGATTTGGAGATACTTGGTAGAGACGCTTCACTGTGAGTTCATGTCCCCCTTTTCTCTAACTGTTTTCAGTTTTCTTAACTGCGGGGGTGAAATACATGTTACTTTGTTTACAAGTACTATTATACGCGGTATGTTAACGTAAGGAGGTTTACTACTTAGATCATGTGAATGGGTAGGCAGAACACCTAGGGACTTAAGCGGTAGATCTATCTGGGTGTAGCGAGCCCAACTCTAGGCCCAATAGAACAGACCTCTGTGAGGACCAACAGAACGGACCTTGAGTGACTTGGTTGCCCAACGCAAAAATCGGCTAGGGTTGAGTCTTCCTACTTGCATTTCACACATGCTAATGTCCTTGCAAACCATTGGTGATCTCTTTTCCTTACACTGCTACATACCAGGAAACTTTTATACTTACAAGTGTTTTACTTACTCACTTGCACATGAACTCGCTCAACATTATTGTTGATTTTTCAACTTACATGTATTTCAGGAAATTAACGAGATCTGGCA
The DNA here is from genome assembly GCA_030545235.1 of Helianthus tuberosus. Taxonomy (NCBI): domain Eukaryota; kingdom Viridiplantae; phylum Streptophyta; class Magnoliopsida; order Asterales; family Asteraceae; genus Helianthus; species Helianthus tuberosus. The sequence continues at coordinate 84,261,418 of CM060371.1, read as the reverse complement.
CGGTATGGCATGTTTTCCGCTGCACTAGTTTCCAAGGTCATCCGGGGTTTAGGGGATGTGTCTCTTTCCTGGACAAGACACAATCCTTAAACCATGTTTATGTTATGTTTAAGTTTGTAATGTCTGTTGAACAAGGATTGGTTGTTAGGGTATGTTCCCGTTAAAACAATGGTACTGTATTTGGTTTTCAAAACTTAATGGATGATCTTGCATGTTTTTAATTCATATAGCTTGGTTATGATTAAGCTATGGTATTAAGAAGTCACACCAAAATTAACCACGCTTCCGCAAAGCCAGGGTGTGACAGCTTGGTATCAGAGCTCTGATCATAGCGAACTAGGATTCTTTCTCGAGTCTAGACTATGATCACTAGGGCTCTCACGAAAACATTTTACTGCATACCACATAAGTCCAGATCCAAAACTTTTACAAACAAATGTTGAGCACATTTTGTTATTTATAGGCTCAGCCTGGAGGGTTGAGGCTCGATCTGGAGGATCGAGGCTCGGTCTAGGTGACCGAGGTAGTTGAGCACGTTGATTTATTTATAGGCTCAGCCTGGAGGGTTGAGGCTCGATCTGGAGGATCGAGGCTCGGTCTAGGTGACCGAGGAAGTTGAACACATTGGCTTATTATAAGGCTCAGCCTGGAGGGCTGAGGCTCGGTCTGGAGGATCGAGGCTTGGTCTAGGTGACCAAGGTGGTTGGCTAGCAAGGCTAGGAAGAATAGGCTCAGTCTTGAAGGCTGAGGCTCGGTCAAGGGGACCGAGGCTCGATCTAAGTGGTCGAGGTGGAGGATAGAGCAGTCTTAAGGACTGGGAGAAATTGGCTAGTGAAACTAGGAGAATTATGTGATACCTTACTTGGTGACTTATGTGATTATTTGATTATATGATTGACTGTTTGTGCATGTTTGTGTATATATTACAGACACATGGATTCTACAGACACTGGTGATTCAGACACCACAGGCCCTAGGCCTATCGTATCAGACGACCTAGAGTCATCGGAGCGCGAGGTTCACACGTCCGACGTCACGAGCACAGATGAGGACGACTTTCAGCCTTTCGCATTACTTGACGGTGCTCACGAGCTCGCAGATGGTCTTTTGGCTGGGGATCTACCACTTGCATTGATCCCTGCTCCTATACCGCTTGCTTCGTACCCTGTTTACGATTTGCCTATCGACGACGAGGAGGATGATGTCGATATGTTTGAGGAGGAGCCTTTCGAGGAGGATGCTCAGGGCGAGGCCCTACCTGCTGCTGATGGTCCCTTGTTGATCGCAGATGCTCCCGCCGCAGAGTCACCTGCTCACTCCCCAGTCCCAGACTCCTTTGAGTCTGTGGCCTCTGTACCCTCACACATCCAGAGTGCGCAGCACTTCTCTCATGGATCAGATCCTGATCAGACATCTTCTGTTGCCCCTATCCCCAGTTTTGTTTTCGACCATGATGATGAGGGGGATTCCGACCCTATGTTTCCCCCAGGATTCGACCCAGATCGTGACTTAGAGTTTATTCCGATGGATCAGTTTATGGAGGATCCAGTAGACCCTGATGACCCAGTGGATCCTATCGACCCAGATTTTGGTTTTGAGATGGCTTTTGATGACCTCGAGCCTGCCGTTGCTCCAGAGCAGGCCGCCGCTCTAGACCCCATACCTGAGCATGACCCAGTACATGCTGACAATGGGTATATATAGCATGAAATGTAATGTGAAACAATGTACTAAGTATGCACACAATGGGCATATATAGCATGAAATGTAATGTAAAACAATGTACTAAGTATGCACACAATGGACATACATAGCATGAAATGTAATGAAATCATGTACTATAATGTACTAATGAACATAACAAGCGTATGATGTGAAAACATGGAAAGCATGAAAGTAACAAGTAGGCACATGTGTTTCACCCCAAAACAGTTTGGAAAACAGTAAAAGAGGGGTCTATGTACTCACTTGAGATTGCTCAGAAGTCCTAAGATAACCACCAAGCAATGCTAGAGATCACGGAATCAAATGGCACCTAGTATAGGTAACTATGTTAATAAACCGGACCTATATCGGAGGATCGGATAGAATGAGGGCTCATAAACCAAATGAGTATGGGAACTCATGTAGTATGGTTTAACAAAGCCTACATACTAAATGAAACCTAGCCTAAGTGCTTACGACCCATTACGAACCGTTTAGGTAGCTTATGCTACTTTAACGCGTCGTTCGCGTAAAACGCGTTCGGAATGCCTAAACAGTCCTATGATAAGTAAAATATGCCTTAACATGTCTAATATTGTTACCAAATCAGTTTAGATACCAAAAGTTATGTTACATATGCTTAAAATGAATTTTGGCGTTAAAAGGGCATTTTGGTAATTTACCTAAGGCATACAAACTACCTATCATACAACTACTTAAACGAAGCGACTATAAGGTATAACCTCGGAAGGTTATTCCCTATAAACTATGGTCACCTAATGTATTTGGTCGGATCCTAATGATCGACCAAATGGGTCGGGTTCGAAAGTATAAGCGATTGTTTAGATCGCTTACCTTACGACCCTATATAAGCACTAAACTAAAAGTGACGAGCTAAGCATGTTAAAACATGCTTAACTAAGTTTAGAAAACAGGTTTGGTATCAAAACAAATGGTTTTGATACCCAAGAGTAGTTTGGTTACAAAATACGCATGAATGCGCATTTTGGCCGAAACTACGACTCGTCACTGAGCCTAGATAACGTGGTAATCAGTAGGTATAGTCACTAGGGACTATGACCATCGTGATTACGCTCACGTTATGAAGTTCAAATGAACTTCGCATTGACCATAAACTGGTTAATGCAGAAAGTCAAACAAAGTTTGACTTTCGGACTCGAAAAGCGATAAAAGAACGAAGGAACACTTACAAAGGGTCCCCGAAAGCTAATCTCGATCCAAGTAGCTCAGGTATGAAACAATGGTTTCAACTTAGAGCTTCTAAGATCAGATTTGTGGGTTTTGGGGTTGAAATGGGTTGGGTATTTATAGGATTCTTCAAACTATTAAGATCGTTTATCGAATATCGTGCCTTGATCTCACCCGTACACTTGTCGGAATGTTATGGTAAGTCATTTTGCCCCCACCACAAGAGATTGACAAGTGGCATTGGCCTTTGGGGGGTTGAAGGGCTGTTAACAGCAGTTAAAATGACCTTTCCTGATCTGAAAGGCTGACGCGGGCCATGTAAGGTATCACCTTGGGTTTACGCGGGCCGCCTGGCCTGTCTGATCAGCAAACAACTTTCAGAAATGACAGTTTTGGTCCCTGTTGTGTTTTAAGGCCATTCCCGACACTTCTAAGGCCCGTAAAGCCAACTTTAAGGCCCTAATATGATGCCTAAACATTGTGGACATGAAACATGCTCAAAAATATGTTGGATGTCAGTTCGTCTGGTCGTACAATCACGATGTTTGCTTAATTACGACGGAATGCGCATAAGCACGAAAAACGATCCAAATGACGCGACGAATGGATTTATCTTATGCCAAACACTAAAATAAAATATTTTAGTACTTACATAAATTTTTGGATGTCCGGATGTATTCAGAACGTAAGTTATGCGCGAAAATGCAAACTTGTGCACTTTTTGACGCTTTTAGTCCCTGAATGACCCAAAAGTTTATTTTAGCACACCGAACCCCTCAAAGCCTATTTCTAAGCTATGTGAAGGATATTTATGGTATGTTTAACTTATGGTCATGTTCCGAAATGTCTGTTACAGTTCAAATTGGCATACTTTCGCAGTTTGTCAACTTTAGTCCCTGTAAGTGATTTAACTTGATTTTGCCATACCAAAGCCTTCAAAACTTATTCCTAAGTTATGTAAAGGTTATTTAAGGTATGTGAAGCCTATTTCACTATTCCAGAGTGTTCGTTGCATTAAGCTGGTTATATTTACGCATCAGTGTGCGTATAACCTTCCAGAAAGCGATTTAAAGCTTGAAATCGAACAAGAATTGATATGTGCAAAAGATACACATATTTACACAGATCCCAAGTATGAAATACAATATTTCATTGGCTTGGCATTTGTTTGATGGTCGCAGTGACCCAGGTGTCACATACGTGCTTATGTGGTTTATGTGCCTACGTGCCTATGTGCTTGACGTGTTACTGTGCTTTACATAATAATAATAATAATAATAATAATAATAATAATAATAATTATTATTATTATTATAAAGGATGTTTTACGAACGCTGAACTTTTCAAACTAAACCCGATATAGTCGAATCTCGTCTAAATCATATGACGATGTCTACTGCAGAACCTGCACTCGACAATGTCGTCCTTTGGTTCACACACGCAACGTGCTGCTCGCTGAAACCATGTTGACAGGCGTATCGCCTCACTGGTAGCCAAGGAAATGGCTAAAGTCATACCTTAGAATGTCAGTGAAATCAACGAGGTCAGCAGCAAGTCCTCTGTTGAATCAAAGAGCGACTCTCCAAAAGCTCCTTTTAGCCTCAAACAATTCAAGGCCTGTGGTCCTTCAAACTTCACTGGTGAAGACGGACCCAGTGCTATGTTCCAGTGGTTTGACTCTATCGAAGTCAGCTTCAGGCAAAGCGGATGCCTAGAAAATCTGCGTACTGTGAATGATACTGGAGTCTTTCAGTCCAGGGCTCTGGACTGGTGGACTGCTGAGCGCAACAGGCGCGACAATGATTCAGCTTATGGCCTTTCTTGGGAGGAACTTAGGGAGCTTATGAGCTATGATGAAGGAGTTATGTCCTCATGAAGTCCAGAAACTGGAGAACGGATTCTGGCACACTAAGCAGGATGGAGGTGACAAAGCTGGTCTCACCGCTCGCTTCAAGAAACTGAGTATTATCTGTCCTAGTCAGGTGGCCACACCTGATATGACAATCAAGAAGTACATTCACGCTCTCCCTGATTGTGTAGCTGACTGTGTTCAAGCATCTAAACCTCCTACTATTGAGGAAACCTACCAACTTGCAGTTGAGATCAACGATAAGCCAGTCTTGGCTGGTTATTTCAAAACCTCAACCAAGAGCCTCAATCAAGCAACCGCAACTCCCGCTACCGATATTGCAACATCACAAGGTTCAAAGTCTTCACGTCAGAACCGCAAGCGAAAAGGCAACAGCAACAAGAACTAAGCTACTACCGCCGCTCCTCTCAACGTTGTCCCCGTACAACCCAACAACCAGAACCGCCAAGCACCTATCACCCATGCACCGCCTGCTAAGCGTGCATATACTGGTGTTCATCCTCTGTGCCCTACTTTCACTTATCATCACCCCGCAGGGGTGAATTGTCGTTTCTGTGCAAACTGCAACATCTATAGGCACTTTACTGCTTACTTCCGTTTCGGCCCACATCAAGCAGCTGCTCAAGCTCCTCCAGCACCGTAGCTCCACTCCCCGCTCGTCAGGTCAACCAAGCAGCACATGCGCCCACTGTTCATGCACGAGCTTGCTACTCTTGTGGTACCCGAATCATTTTGCGAACCTCTGCCCGAACCGCATTGTGAAACAAGAACCGCAGCAGCAACCACAGCAAGCAACCCACGAAAGAACCTTTAACATCAATGTCCGCCAGGCTCAAACTGACAACAATGTTATCAATGGTACATTCCTTGTTAACGGTATTTATGCTTCGTGTTTATTTGATACTGGAGCCGATAACTATTTTGTATCGTTTGAATTTGAAAAGCTCTTAAACCATAAACGCGCTAACATCCCATAGACGTTCGACGTAGAAATTACCACCGGAAGAACCGTCACTGTTATTTACGTTCTTCGTGATTATACTCTCGAACTTAACAATCACATTTTCCCGATCGATCTCATTCCGATGCAACTTGGTAGTTTCGATATCATAGTAGGCATGGATTTTCTTCGTGAAAATCGTGCTGAAGTTGTCTATTTCGAAAAGATGATTCGTTTCTCACTCTCAAACGGTGATCAACTCTGTGTTTATGGCGAAGTATCCACGAAAGACTTGAAACTTATGTTATGTATTCATGCAAGCAAGTATCTCGGCAAGGAATACTTGGCTTTCTTAGCTATTGTAGTAGCGAAGAAGGAAAAGAAAACTGTGAAGGACGTTCCCGTTGTTCACGAATTTCCTAATGTCTTTCCCGACGATTTACCCGGTCTACCCCCTACCCGCGATATCAATTTTCGTATCTACCTCATTCCTGGAACTAACCATATCGCTAAAGCTCCTTATCACCTCGCACCATCTGAAATGCATGAACTATCTAGCCAACTCCAGGAGTTACTTGATAAAGGCTTCATACGCCCTAGCACATCTCCATGGGGCGCGCATGTCCTTTTCGTGAAAAAGAAGGATGGATCGTTCTAAATGTGCATCGATTACAGGGAACTCAACAAGCTTACTATCAAGAATCGCTATCCTCTACCCCGAATTGATGATTTATTTAATCAACTGCAAGGTGCTACATGTTTTTCTAAGATCGACTTACGTTCTGGTTACCATCAACTGCGAATTCAGGAGGAAGACATCCGTAAAACCGTTTTTCGTACCCGTTATGGCCATTACGAATTTGTGGTCATGCCTTTTGGTCTCACAAACGCACCTGCGGTCTTCATGGACTTGATGAATCGTGTGTGTAAACCTTTCCTTAATCGCTTCGTCATCGTGTTTATCGATGATATCCTTATCTATTCGAAGTCAAGGGCCGAACACACGCAAAATCTTCATTTAGTTCTGGAGCTTCTCCAAGGGAATCGCCTCTATGCCAAGTTCTCCAAGTGTGAACTTTGGCTCGAGGAGGTTCAATTCCTCGGTCACATCGTCAACAGTCAAGTTATTCACATCGATCCCATGAAGATTGAAGCAGTTAAAATCGTCATTCCCCTCACCTCTCTAACGCATAAAAACAAGCCTTTCGTTTGGGAAACTGAACAAGAGGATGCCTTTCACACTCTCAAGCGTATGCTTTGCAACACTCCCGTACTCGCACTACCCGATGGAAATGACGACTTTGTTGTTTATTGCGATGCCTCTAACCTAGGTCTTGGTTGTGTTCTTATGCAACGAGACAAGGTTATCGCGTACGCGTCTCGTCAGCTCAAGGTCCATGAGAAGAAATACATAACCCACGATCTCGAACTCGGTGTAGTTGTTTTTGCACTTAAGATTTGGCGACACTACCTTTATGGTACTAAGTGTACGGTCTTCACCGACCACAAGAGCCTACAACACATCTTGAACCAGAAAGAACTAAACATGCGCCAACGCAGATGGGTAGAACTTCTCAACGACTATGACTGTGAGATTCACTACCACCCAGGCAAAGAAAACATCGTCGCTAACGCTCTTAGCCGACAAATCTATTTACATAGTGTTCGTAATGTTCAAGCCTAGCATGACCTCGAAGCCCTCATTCGCGACGCTCAACACACTTGTTTTCTTGAGAGCACCTTGAAGTAAGAAAGAATACTCGGAACCAAAAGCCAACTAGTGAATAAACCGAATGGTATCTTTCACTATCTTGACCGTATTTGGATACCTAGTCGCAATAATCTCCTGGAGATTTTGCTGACTAAAGCCCACAAATCTCGATACTCCATTCATCCCGGTGCCGACAAAATGTACCAGGACCTCCGTGCCTGGTATTGGTAGCCAGGAATGAAGAAGGATATCGCTCTCTGTGTTTCGAAATGCCTAACTTGCTCAAAAGTTAAGGCCAAACATCAACGACCCTCTGGATTACTCGAACAACCCGAGATCTCGATGTGGAAATGGGAGAATATAGTTATGGACTTTATTACGAAACTCCCTCGCATGCCGTCAGATCACGATAGCATTTGGGTTATCGTTGATCGTCTTACGAAATCCGCGCACTTTTTACCGATACGAGAAGACTATAAGGTTGAACGATTAGCACAAATATATACCGACGAAGTCATTTTTCGACATGGGACGCCTCATGACATCATCTCTGACCGCGATGGTCGATTCACCTCGTGTCTCTGGGAGATATTCCAATCTGCTCTCGGTACTACTCTTAATCTTAGTACCGCTATCCATCCCCAGACCGACGGTCAGACTGAGCGCACGATTCGCACCCTTGAAGACATGCTTCGTTCGTGCGTTATAGATTTTGGTGGTAATTGGGATTCGCGTTTACCTTTATTAGAATTCTCGTACAATAACAGTTATCACACTAGTATCTAAATGGCACCCTTTGAGGCATTATATGGAAGAAAATATCGATCGCCTATTGTATGGCACGAGATCGGAGACGCTCAGATTACCGGTCCTGAGTTATTACAAGAAACGACTGACAAGATCCTCCAAATACGAGACAATCTCTTGAAAGCTCGGAGTCGTCAAAAGAGTTACGCCGATAAATGTCGCAAGCCCCTTGATTTTGAAGTTGTTGATCACGTACTCCTAAAGGTTTCACCTTGGAAGGGGGTGATCCGATTCGGCAAGAAAGGAAAGCTAGCACCACGATACGTGGATCCCTTTAAGATTCTGGAAAGAATTGGCAAAGTGGCCTATCGACTAGAATTACTGGAGGAACTCAGCAACGTACATCCGAATTTCCACGTCTCGAACCTCAAGAAGTGCCCAGCTGAAGAAAATCTTCATGTTCCTCTTGAAGATTTGCAAGTAAACGAAACTCTACACTTTGTGGAAAAGCCAGTAGAGATCATAGACCGAGAGACCAAGAAACTTCGACGCTCTCGCATTCCTATAGTGAGGGTTCGCTGTGAAGGCAAACGCGGCGCCGAGTTCACTTGGGAACTCGAAAGTGATATGAGGGCTAAATATCCACAACTCTTTGTTACTCCTGCTCCTTAATTTCGGGACGAAATTTCCTAAAGTAGGGGAGGCTGTAAAAACCCGACTTTTTGGATTGTTACTCATCGCCATCACTTCTTTTCGATACATATTTTTGATATTTCGATTAACACACGGGTTAAACTATATTTTCGATACATATTTTAAACTCTTATTACAACGCTTATCCAAAATGCAGTTATCGCATTTTAAACGCTATTCACACGCCTACTACTTAAACGCATTTTATCGCATGATACATCGCTTGTTTAGACTAAACGCTATCGCAACGCAAACTCAACGCAGACTCAAAACGCGGATTTACTTATGTTATGTGTGTTATTTGTGTGATTATTTGTTTAAATGATATGTGGTTATCAACGCAATGCTTATACGCTCAAACGCTCACTCGCAACTCGATTAAATGCAACACAACGCTTAACAAACGAAACGAAAGTTGGAAAACTAACTAACGCAACTTGGCAGTCCGAATGGACATCCGCCCGGATGACCATCCGCCTGGATGACCATCCTCCCGGATGACCATCCGCCCGGACAAGCCATCCGACCGGACAAGCCATCCGACCACAACCCTTCACGCACCGACTTAAACCCTCGCACCTCCACTATAAATACTACTCGTACACCTCATTTCCCTGATTTGACACTTCCATCCACTCACACGCTCTCAGTTACTCTTAATCGCGAATCAGGGCCATTTTGTAAGCATTTCTTCTTAAATCTTGTACAATCTTCATCTCTAATCACTTCTACATCATCTTCTACATCAAAACCACACACAAACACTAACTTTTTCCCTGAAATCACTGATTTAGACCTCTTGAAGGTGGTTTTCCTCTCAGTTTGCTTAGGCAAACTGTTATGGAGCTCCATTCAATCGAGAGTGGTCCAGATCTAAAGGATTTCTGCATTTTTAACTTAATATCAACACGATTTCAACACTATTCATCTAATTTCAATTTTTCTTCAACTTTCTACACAAAACTGATGGAATTTAGACTCAATCTGACTCTCGACTCGCTCCTTAGTCAAGAGCCGGCTTGAAAACGGATTTCCACCGGATAGATGGACCGATTTACGGGTCAAGCATGAATCTTCATCAAGAACAGCAAGTTTTTTGAATGGGCTAAGACCATTCGGTCGAATGAACCAGACTTGGTGATATTCCATTGTTTACCACGTCGTCACGCCGTCTCCGTTAACTCAAAACCTTTTTACAACGAAAATTTAACCAAAACTTCAACTACAGATCAATCCGTTCGAATGGCCATCCGTCTGGATGACCATCCGCTGGGATGACCTGACATTTATAATATCTGTCGTTTTAATGCTTTTAATGAAATTTCGAATTTTAAACGATTTACAAACACCCACAACTCAATCGAATGGCCATCCGTTCGAATGGCCATCCGCTCGGATGACCATCTGTCCGGATCAACATTCGAAAACTGAATCATCCGACATTCTATTTACGCACCGTTCAACGCTCTGCTTAATGACTTATGCTTTTATACACTGGCTAACTCAACGTGCTCCCTTCAATCCAGTACAGATTGTGTTTACCAGCTAAACACGCACTGTGAGTATACTCGAACCCATTTTCAATTAACGCACTTTTGGGTGTTACATACGTTCTCTATCAAAACACAACACACAACGCAAACACTTTATAAACGCTAACCATTCCCGCATGCTATACGTGATTTGTTGAATGCTTGTTACTATGCTTACACAGTGTTACACTAAACCGCCTCTAGCAACAATAATACTATAGTTTTGACTCAGCGCCTGTGTGACAGGTGTTGCTAGGGATCATATTACTTTACTTCACGTGTTCGCTTTGGTGAACATGTGTCGCGCATACTCTACAACGCAGTCTCGTGGTTAGGTTGTATCATTGTTGGTAGTTACATGCTTCGCCCGTTACGTGTTACATGCTGGTTATGTGTAAACGCTTTTGATACTATTATTATGCAAACTTGTGTACTCACCTTTACTTTATGTATTGACTTTTGTTTTAACGTATATGACAGGTTGATGAAATTTTATGCTGAAATCAAGATAGGCAGTCTAGAAACTCATCTAATAGAAATCTAGGTTGTCGGGCTTGTTTTGTTAAGAGATGTGACTCTGTGATAACTGTTTGTGGAATATTTGTTTATTGGTATGGGACAATGAACCTTTTAAATATTGTCATTTAATAGCTGTTATAGATTCTCTTGAGCAATCTGGTTCGCCTAGTGCCGCGCCCTAATGTTTCCGCCATCGGTTGGGGTGTGACAGATTGGAATCAGAGCCATAACTATAGGGAATTAGGTCGAGTCGTAGGATTAACCTACTCTATAGTCTAAGTACCAACAGACCTGCTTCGTGCAAACCTAGTAGGGGTTTCGTACGACCCCACTTTTGATACTCTTGTTCGAACTCGTGAAAACTACAACTTCGTGCGAACTCGCATACTACAGCTTCGCATGAAGAAGCCTTTCCTAAGGATGAAATACTATTTGCCTTTCCTAAGGCTGATACAATACACACGTTTTCGAAAACACTTGCATAACACAAACGAGTGATTGGATCGAGATTAGGTGTGAAATCCAAGAACTCTCGATAAGATCGCTCACTCTACGTGTAATTTTTACTCTCAGCACGAGAACCTTTGTTGAGTTAGGAGTGACATCCATACCTCGACAGAGATCTCCATCTCTATCTCGTGGTTTTGCCATACTTTTAGGAAGAAGTTGTTAAGCTAGGGGTGAAACCCGCATCTTAATGACCAGTTCCACTCCCGACGTCGATTTTACAAAAACTCTCACCAAAGCCTCGATCGATTCCAACGACTTGAGTCACATAGTAACTGGAAGGATGAGTGCCGTTCGCCATAATTCGGCGAGAGCACAGTCTATTAGGCCAAAGCGTGTACTCGAGGTCGTTGTGGATGATCGAACCACTTTGGGTAGTCAATGTCTAACACCCAAGACACTCTATTTTATGCGAAGCCTGCAATCGCCGATTTTACGCGCTATTGATTTTATATGTTTATATGTTCTATGTTTCGATTTTTGATAATTTACGCCTACCACTCACCTCTCCTCAAAACGTGCACAACTCGCATAGCCCCGCAATCTAAAACGCTAACTAATCACAGACAAACTAAGAGCTCTCGTACGCTATACTCGACGCTTACGCTACTCGCTACACTACTTGCTATCGCTCACAACTCTCGAACGCGCTACGCGCCCTTGAAAGATAGGTGAATACGTGCAAAATATGTGAATTATGTGCTTATGTGCTTACGTGTGTACATGCTTATGTGGTTTATGTGCCTACGTGACTATGTGCCTATGTGCTTGACGTGTTACTGTGCTTTACATAATAATAATAATAATGATGATGATGATGATGATGATGATGATGATGATGATGATGATGATGATGATGATGATGATGATGATGATGATGATGATGATGAAGATGATGATGATGATGATGATGATGATGATGATGATGATGATGATGATGATGATGATGATGATGATGATGATGATGATGATGATGATGATGATGATGATGATGATGATGATGATGATGATGATGATGATGATAATAATAATAAAGGATGTTTTACGAACGCTAAACTTTCAAACTAAACCCGATATAGTCGAATCTCGTCTAAATCATATGACGATGTCTACTAGAGAACCTGCACTCGACAATGTCGTCATTTGGTTCACACACGCAATGTGCTGCTCGCTGAAACCATGCTGACATGCGTATCGCTTCACTGGTAGCCAACGAAATGGCTAAAGTTATACCTCAGATTGTCAGTGAAATCAACGAGGTCAGCGGCAAGTCCTCTGTTGAATCAAAGAGCGACTATCCAAAAGCGCCTTTTAGCTTCAAACAATTCAAGGCCTGCGGTCCTGCAAACTTCACTGGTGAAAACAGACCCAGGGCTATGTTCTAGTGGTTTGAATCTATCGAAGTCACCTTAATAATTCTCATTGCTCGTCGTCTTGGGATGAATAACTTGTTTCCATCTCAAGCTCTTTTATCCATTTAAGAATTATTTCTTCGAGCTGACATAATTCTTCTAGAATCATATCATATAAAAGAAATGATTGAGAGCATTCGAGGGAGAGATAGGGATCGTTTTTACATTCCCCCATCTTAAGGTTATAGGGAAACGATGGGTCTAAATAGTGGGGAGTATAATTTAGAAAGTAACATTCTAAATTTTCATGAGATCCACCACATATTTGACACCATTCACCGTTAGAGGAGCGAAAGTAAAAATAATCAATATCGCTCATAGTTTTGTCAGAAATTACCAACCGTAGGGATCTTACGGTTCTGTTTTCAGTAACTGGAGGGCAGACACGGGGGCGTGTTCGGTGGGCACGGCCCCGTGTTCAGCTACTGTCTGACTTAAAACAGGATTGTCAGTAACAAAGATTGGGCACGGGGGCGTGTTCAGTGGGCACGGCTTCGTGCTGAAGTCTGCAGAAGCTGAAAAATTAAGAAGAATAAGAAAAATGATTAGGCCGTTGATTCCTAACGTTCTTAAAATCCTTGTGTCCCCGTCAACGGCGCCAAAAACTTGGTGTGTGCGAAGCATGATATGATTTTATTGATATTTTTAGCCCATTTTACGCATTAGTCAAGTTTTAAATTTATAAAACACGATATTCTACTAACACTAAACACACACATGGGCAAGTGCACCTATCATGAGTGTAGTATAGCGTTGGTAAGATACCAAGGTCGTCGAATGACACAAGAGCTTTTCGTACCGGTTTATCCTCAACGTCTAATCAATCTAAAAGTTTTGAGAAAAAAGTTTAAAACATGAAAATAAAAACTAAAAATGCAGAAATAAAATTAAAATGAAAACAGATAGACAAGATGAATCACTTGGATTCGACTCGCCTTTAATGTATCCTTTGATGATTTCCGCACTTTTGCACTTTTTAAGAGATTATCTTAGTTATAGTAGTAAGCCCCTCTTTTGAAGGTGACGTTACCCTCAACCCAGTGGTTTGAGTCAACAAGGATACAATCCCAAAGGGTCGAAATATTGAAAGATAATTAATTAACTTATTAATGCGAAACGTGGTAGGCCCCTCTTTTGAAGGTGACGTTACCCTCGGATATTAATAGTAGTTTACATATGAGGGGATCAAGCCATTCGCACCCCTGCCATCCAATACCAGTGGGTATTGAAGGAGGTCCTAATAAGCTTGACCCATGTCCTTGCAAGATCTATACACTGAACAAGGCAAGAACCTTACTAAACCATTCCCTTAAACCCCGACCAGGTAGCCAACATATCTCTATATAGACCGTATAGATATGAATAGTGAAAATCTTTTACTTTATATAGACAGTAAAGTAATGCCAAGACACCACGGACAAAAGATAAAGAAGTTTCACCTTCAACATAAGAAACTAGTTATTAAAGTTATTAATACAAATCCAAATAAAAAGTGTGAAAATATTAAAAATCAAAAGTAATACATTAAAGACTTGTCTTCACCAAGTGATGTAAGAGACTTAGCCAAACAAGGCCTTTGATTGATAAGAACTCTTACTATCAATCTTGGATCCCGAGACTACTACACACACTCTATGGTGGATGATGGATGATGGTGGTGGATGTGGGTTTTGTAGTGGTGGTGGAGTGGTGGCAAAGTGGGAGAGTGGTGGTTTGCCAAGGGATGCCTTTGAAGTGAACCAAGCACCTCTATTTATAGCCTGAACAGAAGCCCGGCCACGGCCCCGTGTCCAGCGGACACGCCCCCATGGCCATCCATTTCTCTTCCTTCATTAATTGCTTTTGTCAGCATAGAGCTCAACACGGCCCGTGTCCAGTGGGCACGGCGCCGTGTGCAGAAGCGTATCTGTATTACCAAGATTTTGCAAGATTCTGCGTATCTTAGCATTGATCACGCCCCGTGCTGAGCTGGGCATGCCCCCATGGTGGGCGTAGAAGTTTCCACAGCTTTATCATATTTGCAGGTAGCTGACCACGCCCCCATGTCCAGTGGGCACGACCCCGTGGTCAGTCTTCTGTTTCTTGTTTTTGCCTTTGGGGATGCTGCTGAGGGGTCGGGCATGTCACGTTTATTCCTTTCCTTTGTATTTATGTTGGTTTTTGCTGTATATTTGTTCCTTTTGTTCGTTTAAGCTCATTTGGTCCTGTAAATTCAAAAGGAAGACAAAAACACACTTTTTCCAACATTAGTACTAAAAAAGGGTTAGTTTTATGCCTCATTTGATATAATTTATATGTTACATTTTGCACACATCAAATACCCCCACACTTGAATCTTTGTTTGTCCTCAAGCAAAACTCTTTAATGTGTGGCTTACACACACAAATAGAATAGGTAGAAGAGAAGTTTTGGGCTTGTCTTGAGTGTCGGGAATCCAAGATCTTTATCGGATTTTATTTTTATTATATTTACAATCCTATTCGTTATGATTTATTGAGAATGTTTCATAAGAAAAATTACTTATTTTGGCATAACATGCCTTTTAAAAATCCATTTATATACAAGTTCACATACCTCACGGGAGATCATTCAACACTCGGCCGAAGATGTATTTTAGTGAAACACTCGAGACAGGCATGGAGCTTACTTACCTAGGGGTGCTAAACGGGTCGTGTTTGCGGGTTGGCGGGTTCAACCCGACCCGAACCCAAAAATTTTAGACGAACCCGAACCCGACCCAAACCCGAAAATTGTGTCATATATATGAACCCGAACCCGACCCGAATATTCTCAGGCTGACCCGAACCCGACCCAGTCTACCCGAATTTTTTTATTTTTTTAATATTTTTCAGTAAATTAATATATTAAAATTAACATGTACTATAAAAAACACAAATTTATATAATAAAATTACATTAAAATCATAAAATATTATGTCAATTTCCCTTTTTAAGTTATATTTATGACAGAAAATTACACAACTAATCAAATTATGACATAAAACATATTGTAAAAATATAATTTTAATATAAATGGGTTAAACGGGTCAACCAGCCAACCCGACCGGGTTGACCTGAACCTGGCCCGTTTAGCTAAACGGATTCGCGGGTTCAACCTGAAACTGACCCGAATCCGTTTTGACTAAACCCAAACCCGCGAATTTCGTATTAGGTTCATGTCGTATTTTTGGGTCGTGTCAGAAATGCACACCCCTACTTCTACCATATGCTTGGCAAGCAATCAAACCTGCTCCTTTTAAACTATAAACCTTCGTAAATATCAAGAGGACTTTGGGAAGGGTTAGGCTTGGGCTAAGGGTAGGTGGTTTTGGTTAGTGGTTAGTAAAAAGGGTTAAAAGCGTAAAAAGCGTCGGTCGTCGTAAAACTTTTTGTTTTTGTGACTTTTATTCAAACTAAGCATATTCAAACAAAGTTTCTTTGAGGAACTTGTTTGTTTATTGCAAGACTTCCATTTTTTTTTTTTTTTTTTTTTTTTTTGAGAAAGAAACGTCACAAGATAACCGAGCTTTTTAATAAAATAAAGGACTTGAAAAGAAAAAAAGTTTTGGTGGGTAAAGCGTGTTTGTTTTGTGGGTTTAGAAATGAAAAGGGATTAGGCTCAAAGGGGTTAACTAGTGGGATTTTGGGTAGGTGGTAAAAAAAATTGAAAAATAATGGTGTTGAAAGGAAAATGAGTTAGTCCTAATGCCTCCATCATTTACTTACTTGGGTTTAAGTTGGTAAGGACCGGGAATGTATCGTCGTGGCAAGTTCTAGAGTCGTGAGAACCAAGCGGCTATTCACACAAGAAACAAAAATGAGCATTTAGTTTGAAGATATATGCTTGTATGCTCAATAAAGGCTCAAAACTCACTTGTTGTGTGAATGGGTTTATAATGTGATCAAGTATATATAATCAAATTTTAATTAGATTTGTTATGCCTTTTCATAATTTTCTTATGTTGGTTCTTTTTATCACGACGCTATCAATTGTAAATTTGTAAAAATATAACCTTTTTAGAACTTGTTATTCCTAACTTAACCAAGACAAGTAAAAAAATGAAAATTTTTTAAAAAATTTGGGGTGATTAGCGGTTCCAATAGAGTTTTGTGTAAGGCTTGTTATTAGGACTTGCAAAATTCAAGGTTTTAGCATCCCCCCACACTTAAATTACACATTGTCCTCAATGTGTCCCAAAAATAAGTTTTTATGTTGATTGAATGTGTAAAAAGGTGTTGAAAAACAAAATTTGTGCTACTGGGCGTCTGGCCACAGCCCCGTGTGGGTCCGGGCACAGCCCCGTGGTCAGATTGCCAGTACCATAATTTAACAGAAGGCTGGGCACGGGGCGTGTTCAGTGAACAAGGCCCCGTGTCCAGTTACCTGAACTGGGCAACTTTCTGCAGAGACTTGGGCACGGGGCATGTTGGGCTGAGCACGGCCCCGTGTTGAACTTGATGTAATGCTGGAAAATTGTCGGGAGGCTCTGTTTTCGTGCATGGGGTTTGGTTTTAAAGTTCCCTTGGTAACCTCCACCTTTTGAGTGTGTTTAACCATTACAATATCATCCAAACACCATTAATTTTAAACCATCATTCATTAAAGAGTGCTAAGTTAATAGTTCCTAAAAATTAAAAAGTAAAAACTAGAAACTAAGATAGATAAGTAGGTCCTAGAATGCAAGAAATTTAAACCACAAAGAAGTTCTTTCCTAGATGATTTTATTATAAGAGCAACAAAATACCGAAAAATGAATCTTTCGGTTGAATAAGGCTTCTAGAACTTCTTTCAAGAGGGTGCTCCTCACACATCGTTGAGCCATTCTTCTATCTCAAGAGGGAGAAGGAAAACGGGCTCATTGTCTTCTTCATGTGGAGGAGGTGCGACCTCAACCGGAACCTCTTGTAAGGCGTCCAGAAGAGGTTCCGGTGGAATGTCGTCCCATCCGGTGGGATTAACAACTTCCTGTGCCAAGTTTCAATCTTCTTGTGGGAAGATTGGTTCCATAGGTGGCATTGCAAGAATATTCAACCTTTGGTGCAAAAGATTGATTTCTTGGAAGCTAATCTCTAGCCCTACCATTAGATAATTGATACGGTCAATTAGGACCTCCTCCACGGATGTCATCTCATCGAGTGCTTCTCTTAGTGCCATCACGTAACACACTAGGGTTGCTTCAATCGATAGCCTCCTTTCTCTGCGACTGTTCCTCGAGTGAGCTGAGGATGTTCCGCTGTTCTGACTTGACATTCAAAGAAAGCAAGATGAAAAGTTCAAAATAATGAAACAGTAACTCCGGCCACGGCCCCATGGCCACCATTCTGCAGATTTTTGAAACAAGGAATCTTAGTGCGTTAAATTATTTTTCTGGCTTTTGAGACATTTTGGAGCAAAAATAACTTAAATCAGTGTTATAAAACTTATTTTTAATAAGATTCCCTGGTTAAAAACCTAGCAAATATCACAATAAAGCTTGAAATTATGGAAGTTTCAAGCTTTAATGGAGGTTTTGAGGAGTTTTTGAAGACAAGGCAAGATACAAAAGTGGTAAAGACAAGATGGTTGTTGAGAACCTTCTTTAGAATATACCTTGTAGGGTATATGTGAAGATCCCACCAGATCTCTGTATTTGGAATGGGTCCAAATGTGTAGGAATCATGATGACTTTATAGAAAACGACAGCACGCTGACCACGGCCCCGTGTCGGCTGGACACGGCCCCATGTCGGCTGGACACGGCCCCGTGTCGGCTGGACACGGCCCCGTGGTCAGACATGACTCTGACACATTTTGTCCGTATTCTGGACACGGGGCGTGCTGGCCTGGACACGACCCTGTGGTCAAATTTTAAGTGGGCACAGGGCGTGTTGACCTGGATACAGCCCTGTGGCTAGAGAGTTTTATGAAGTTTCGTCTTATGTTAAGGAATTTGTCCGGATCGGGCGGTTCCTTATTGGACGGAACAAAACCGAAGTGCCTAAGGTACCTAAATTGCCCTTGATTTAAACACGAATGCAAGAGGTTATCGGAAAGTGTAAAACCTACGTGAAATACCGGTGGGCGAAACCGACCTTTATTCCCCTTATCCGGGCTCTTGTTAAAGAAGGTGTATGTCGAATCACTCAGGTCTATGAACGCATCGGCGGAGAACGATGGGGATTCCTTCACGGCACAATCGACACAGGGACGACTATCGCTTATGTCTTCACAAGGGTTAGAGGATTTTTTTGTATCAACGATGTTGTTAGAATCAGAATGCGATCTCAATAATTCTCCTTGATTGTCGTCTTGGGATAAATAACTTGTTTCCATCTCAAGCTCTTTTATCAATTTGAGAATTATTTCTTCGAGCTGACATAATTCTTCGAGAATCATATCATCTAAAAGAAATGATAAAGAGCATTCGAGGGAGAGATAAAGATCGTTTTTACTTTCGCCCATCTTAAGGTTATAGGGAAATGATGGGTCTAAATAGTGGGGAGTATAATTTAGAAAGTAACATTCTAAATTTTCATGAGATCCACCACATATTTGACACCATTCACAGTAAGAGGAGCGAAAGTAAAAATAATCAATATCGCTCATAGTTTTGTCAGAAATTACCAACCGTCGGGATCTTATGGTTCTGTTTTCAGTAACTGGAGGGCGGACACGGGGGCATGTTATGTGGGCACGACCCCATGTTCAGCTACTGTCTGACTTAAAACAGGATTGCCAGTAACAAAGATTGGGCACGGGGGCGTGTTCAGTGGGCACGGCCCCGTGCTGAAGTCTGCAAAAGCTGAAAAATTAAGAAAAATCCTAAAAAAAAAATAAGAAAAATAAGAAAAATGGCCGTTGATTCCTAACTTTCTTAAAATCCTAGTGTCCTCGGCAACAGCGCCAAAAACTTGGTTTGTGCGAAGTGTAATATGATTTTATTGATATTTTTAGCCCATTTTACGCATTAGTCAAGTTTTAAATTTATAAACACGATATTCTACTAGCATTAAACACACACATGGGAAAGTGCACCCATCGTGAGCGTAGTATAGCGTTGGTAAGATACCAAGGTCGTCGAAGGACACAAGAGCTTTTACTACCGGTTCATCCTCAACGTCTAATCAATCTAAAATTTTTGAGAAAAGATTTTAAAACATGAAAATAAAAACAAAAAATGCAGAAATAAAAATAGAATAAAAACAAATAGACAAGATGAATCACTTGGATCCGACTCGCCTTTAATGTATCCTTTGATGATTTTCGCACTTTTGCACTTTTTAAGAGATTATCTTAGTTATAGTAGTAGGCCCCTCTTTTGAAGGTGACGTTACCCTCAACTCAGTGGTTTGAGTCAGCAAGGATACACTCCCAAAGGGTTGGAATATTGAAAGATAATTAATTAAGTTATTAATGAGAAAATTGGTAGGCCCCTCTTTTGAAGGTGACGTTACCCTCGGCTAAATGGTTTGAGTCAGCAGGGATACAATCCCAAATAGCCGGTTTAATGTATTAATAGTAGTTTACATATGAGTGGATATGTGTTTACAATTGCGGGAGCGGCTATAGCTTGGAAGTCTTCCAAGCAAACTATTATAGCTAGATCCACGATGGAATCCAAGTTCGTTGCTTTGGATAAAAGCGGGGAAGAGGCGGAGTGGCTATGTCAATTTGTGGAAGATATTCCAAGATGGCCAAAGCCTTTGGCGGCGATTTGCATACATTGTGATAATCAATCGGTGATTATTAGAGCTCAAAGCTCAATATACAATGGCAGATCAAGGCACAGTCAACGTAGATACAACACGGTATGACAACTAATCTCAACGGGTGTTATCTCAGTTGACTATGTTAGGTCAAAGGAGAACATTGCAAACCCATTAACAAAAGGCTTAAGCAGAGATTTAGTTTTTAAGTTGTCAAGAGGAATGGGACTAAAGCCCATAGAAGAAGGGAATATGAGGAAAACCTAACCTAGTTGACTGGAGATCCCAAGATCTAGGTTCAATAGGACAACTTAATCATAAACCCAAAGGGAGTCACTGTGTGGGGGGGGGGGGTGTGCCCCAAAATCATTAAAGGGAGTTATATACTTCCTAGTCCATTCCAATCAGTGACATGAAGAAAAGGTTAAGCATGTTGAGGTTAAGGATTTTGAGAAAATCCAAATTAACCATGATGCTTTTAATGGTTCAGAGGAATCACCTACGTTAGAGAGAAGTGGGTCGCTTCGAATGGATTTATGGGGAGGCGTAAATCCTAGAGCTCTCGCAGAACCAGGAAAGTGTTCCATGACTATAAACGAACACAACCATGAGGACTTTACTAAACCAGGGAGAGTAGTGTGTGAATGTATATTGTCGCCTACATAAATGGGGGATTCTTCAAAGACACCGCGTCTACAAGACCCTAGGAGGCTAAGTATGCTTCACAAAAGAAGGTTCAAAGGCTACACCTACCTATCTTGCAATACTCAACTGCTGAATGTGTATCGTTGAAACTTGATAGATCAATTTCTATTCATGTGGGGGATTATTGGAAATTTGTGAAAACAGTATTTTTGACAAATATAGGAAACGCATTTTTTTTCCTATTTTGTACCAGAAATAAATATAAGAAACTGAGGGTTTTTTATACATTTATTTATGGTTTGTGTTCTATGTTGGAAGAGCTTCGCAACGAACTAAACCACGTCCAAAACGAAGCGAAGATGAATGAGATATCGATGCTCAAAGTTTGGTGTTCGAAACATTGAATGCTGAAAAATTTGGAAAGTGGCACCTTGTCCCACATAGGAGGAGAGTTGAAACTTAAAGGGGTATTTAAGTGGGAACACTCCATCCTTATTGTTTCATGGAAGCACTCACTAGTGTACTCGCGAAGGGTGTGGGGCACCCTAACTCGCACTCGCACATGCGCGCGCACGTGGGCGATGGGCGCAATGTGGCGCTTTGATGGCTCACTTTGCACTTCGCCCGCTTGAGAGCCGCCTTTGTATTTTTGACGGCATGCGCGTGGTAGAACACAAGGGCTGCAAAGGACCAGGTGGCTGGTGACGTGGCATGCAGGCGCACAGGTACATGGCGCATGACCTATGTGGGTCTGCGCGCAGTTGCGTATAACGTGGCGGATGAGGGCGTCCGCGCATGGTGCATGACCAGCTGGCCTGCGCGCTGGCGCATGGACTGATGTGACATGCGCAGCGCACCAAGTGAGCCAATACGGCGCGACTGTGTGGCGTGATCGTATAGGCTCACTGGTGACGTGGTGCACGCGCGCATGAGCGTGCAGACTAGCAAACGCATGAAAGTGAGCAAAAACGGTGCACGCACGCATGAGTGTGTAGACCTGCGTGCGCATGATATTGAGACAAAGATGGGGCGCGCACACCGGTCTGACTTGCGCGCGCGTGCAGAAGCTTCTATACATTAATGACAGAGCAGTTACATTTCAGCATTTGAAACTGACGAGTCAACGATTTTGACTGAGAATTAAATGACGAATTAAAGTGCATTGAAGACGTGTAATGCAATTTAATTCTCTCATTTAATTTGTTTTTCAGTTTCATCTCAAGACCTGTAGTATAAATAGGATGCTACCCCTGCTACAGAAGACACACCGAAAATTCAAAGCTTATGCAACTTTCTCTCTACAGCTTTTTCATCTTTTCCTGTCTAGTAGCAAGGTACACCTTCGGGTTTTGTCTAACACGATCCTCGGACAAGAACTACTTTATTTTCTGTAATTTCATTCTTGTTTATCTTGCATTTCAGTTGTAACTAGTATTATTATCTACTGCTTTCCTTTTCGTGTATTGTAATTCAAGTTAATAAAGTTTTTATATATTTTATGAGAACGGTTTCCTACAGTATTAAACTCTTCAAAATTCCATCATATTATTTTAAGGATGTATTAGTATAACAATACTTCATTTTATTTATTTCACTGTACAAAACCAGAAAAACACTTTTTGGGTATTATTTCGATATAATAATACTCCCTCAACTATTTAAACGGCTTAAATTACACCAAAATCGTCTTTAGTGAACTCAAACGCTTGACCTTAAGGGGGGCAACATTGCTTTTTAAATATTTTATAATATTTTTAAGGTCATCCGGTCTGACCAGTTCGACCAGTGGACCGGTAAAGAGACTGATTCAACGTTCAGACCAGTCATGAAAATATTGCTTTTTTATAGTTTTTCTTATTTGTTTAACAATTTGTTTTAGTATGTAAGCAACTTTTAGAGAGAATTGCCATTTTAGTCCCTAAGGTTTATCCAAATTTGTCATTTTAGTCAAAATAGTTTTTTTCGCCTCTGGATCCCTGACTTTTCCTTTTTATTGCCATTTTGATGACATACCCTAACTCCATCCATAAATCCCATTTTTAACCAGGGGTATTTTGGGGATTTTCATTTTAAATCTTTTCAATTGCCATTGTAATCCAATTCTAAAAAATCAAAAAAAATCAAAAAAAATAAAAAAAAAATAAAAAAAAAATAAAAAAAAAAATAAAAAAAAAATCTAAAAAATAAAAAAAAATCATAATTTTTTTTCTAAAAGTCAAAAAAAATTCTAAAAATAAAACAAATTCAAAAAAATCAAATAATTCTTAAAAATCATAAAAATTCTAAAAAATAGAAAATTTCTAAAAAATCAAAAAAGAAATCTAAAATTTCTAAAAAATCAGAAAAATTCTAAAAAATCAAAAAGAATCTAAAAAAAACTCAAACAAACATGTTTTAAAGTTTCAAATTCAAAAAATGACGATATATTCCTCGTCCAGACGAATATATTTCAAGATGTATCTACTTTGTTAAGTGAATGAGTGGTCATGATGAGATAGAACCATTCTTACATTTCCACATTAATTATTACCCTTTTGGTCTTTTTATATATGTTTTCATAGTAAAACTATTTATTACATAATATTTTCATCTTTAGTTTTGTATCAATTAATATAATTTACTAAATATAAATATCATGTAATATAAATATTATAAACTAAAACATAACATGCATGTTCGTTAGTTAGTGGTTCTATCTTATCATGACCACTCATTCACTCAACAAAATAGACAAAACTTGAAAATATATTCGTCTGGACGAGGAATATATTGTCATTTTTTGAATTTGAAACTTTAAAATATGTTCGTTTGAGTTTTTAGATTTTTTTGATTTTTTTTTATTTTTTAGAATTTTTTTTTATTTTTTAGAATTTTTTTGATTTTTTATTATCTTTTTGATTTTTTAGAATTTTTATGATTTTTAGAATTTTTTTTATTTTTTAGAATTTTTTTATTTTTAGATATTTTTTATTTTTGATTTTTAGAAATTTTTTTTGATCTTTTAGAAATTTTTTTTGATTTTTAGAATTTTTTTTATTTATTTTTTATTTTTTAGATTTTTTGGAATTTTTTTGAATTTTTTGGATTTTTAGTTTTTTTTATTTTTAAAATTTTTTTTGATCTTTAGATTTTTTTATTTATATAATTTTTTTATTTTTTTGAATTTTTTGAATTTTTAGTTTTTTTTTTATTTTTTATAATTTTTTTTATTTTATAATTTTTTTATTTTTATGATTTTTTTTATTTTTTAGAATTTTTTTATTTTGAATTTTTTTGATTTTTTAGAATTGTATCAAAATGACAATTGAAAAGATTTAAAATTAAAATCCCCAAAATACCAATGGTTAAAAATGAGGTTTTTGGATGGAGTTAGGGTATGTGATCAAAATGACAACAAAAGGGAAAAGTAAGGGACCAAGAGGTGAAAAAAAAAACTATTTGCACTAAAATAGCAAATTTGGACAAACCTGATGAACTAAAATCACAATTAACTCCAATTTTTATTTGTCTCATTTGTTTAAGACTGACGCTATCTTGACGTTTTAAAAGATATATGAGAAAATTTGTACTGGTTTTTTTCCGATATCTTGATTGACAGTGACACAGCCTAGATAGCCACTTGCAACACTTGATGACAGCGTTTGAAAATTTTAAAACAACATAAATTGTTTTTGAAAAAATATACAACCGTGTTTTCAACAATAAGTAAGGGTGAAGGGAGTGGTTAAACAGGTGAAAGTGGCAAACTTCAAAATGGACCAATCAGAGTGTGCCATGTCAGCAAGTGTGAAGAGTTTAAACTTTGATGAAAAGTGTTGGCAGTGGTGTAGACACTTGAAAGTGGCAAACTTTTTTTATTCTTTTTTTTTTTTCTACCCTCCACAAATACCCATTGTTGACTTTTCAACTTATTGAGTTGCCGAGAAAGCTGCAGTTCTTCTTTTGATTGTTCATTTCCAAGATAAACATTCATGATCCATCTATTGCACATGTCCCTCATCAAGCACTCCGGTTTATTTTCACGGCACCTCCTTGCACATCTCCCTTCTCAGTTCATCTTCTCCGACGACTGTTCCGACAGCCCTTCTTCTCCGACGAATATTCTGGCAGTTCTTCTTCTCCGACGACTGTTCCGACATGCTCAGAGCCGGCCCTGCCACCGCCACCACCGGTTCCACCTCCATCTTCAGCATCATCCAATCATCATCAGCATCATCAGCCACTCGCCGCCACCAACACCGCCGTGGCTCCGCCCATCACCGCCGCACCTGTCTATCGGTTACACAGAAAACAAGAAAACAATCATCATCCAATCATCGTCAGCATCATCTCTCTCTTTTTTGTCGATCGGTGAGATGTTGCCGATTTCACATGCTTGCCGCGCGGGAAAACGGGACGGCGCCGGTGTTGCCGATCGGCAAACCGGTTTGCCGAGGACTTCACCGCACCACTCCCTTCACCCTAAGGAAAAAAAGTTACGTGTTTCGCCGCATAATGCCTGTAATAATAGTAGTTTATTCAAGATATTTTAGTGTGTTGTCAGTTTTGTATTGGAGTGAAAAAAATAGGGTAGCTGTCGCTGATAGTGATTTCTCAAAAGGGGGCCCATTTGTTTATCGTTGCCCTTTCTTTAGTTGATAAGTTTTGTGATCTGTTTGGTTCAATATTGGTTGTTTTTTCATGGCCATTATTCTTTCTCCACTACCGATTGCCTTTTGGGTAGTATTGTATTTTCAATATTTACTATGTAGTGTGTACAATACGAATTCATAGAAGAATCGTATTATTGGCACACCTGACCTCTTAAATCGACACTATCAATACGTATTGTATAGACCTATACGATGCGTATTACTTTTTCAATTTCCAATAAAGACTGATGTGTCAGATTTTGTCTATTTGACTAGACCTATACGGGTCGTATAGGCCTATACGGGTCGTATTGGTTAAGTGTTTTTTTTTTTACAATTTTTTTTATACATTTGTTTATGGTTTTAACAAAGTTTTCTAAAAATATATTTTTTTTAAATAAAAACTTCCTTAATTTTTTTTAAGAATACCATGTACAATGTAGTATAGTATAGATGAGATATAGGTCATGTATGAGCATATATAGGTGTAGTAAATGTCCGGTATATTTTTATTTTTTATTTTTTTAAAGTACCATGTACAACGTGTAATCCAGAGGTCGGTCTCGGGTGGGCATAAGATTCGTTCGCCCTATTATCGGATCTGTGACTCCATAGAATATGTCATTAAGGTAAGCGTGCCGTAAATTTTCATCTTTTAGAGAGAGACCTTTAAAATATGCTAAAATACGCCGAAATACGTTAAAATCTCTAAACTATGCTAAAATAGGTCAAAATAAGCTAAAATATGCAAAAAAAACCCTAAAATACTCTAAAGTACGCTTAAATATGTCAAAATACGCTAAAATACTCTTAAGTAAGCTAAAATATGCGAAAATACGCTAAAATACTCTAAAATACGAAAAATACGTTAAAATACACTAAAATACATGAAAATATGCTAAAAATATGTTGCAATACACTAAATTACATCAAATTATGATAAAAATACGTTAAAATACGTCGAAATACGTTAAAATACGCCGAAATACGTTAAAATAACCTAAAAATAGGTTAAAATAAGCTAAAATACGCCAGAATACGCTCAAATATGTCAAAATACTCTAAAATACGCAACAATACGATAAAATACGTCAAAATACGCAAAAATACATCAAAATACGCAACTAATGATATTTCCATGCGTGTATACATATAACATTGCACTATACAATATAAGTGGTTTTCAAAACAAAACTGTACGTAATCATAGAATACGATAACCACACGCAACCGAACGTCACCGAAACGACGCATGTTGAAGGCATACGTCATAAAATGACAAAATATGCGAAAGTTCGACAAAAAACAACACGTATACGCGTCAAACCGAGGAAAACAGATAAAAACAAATTTTCTTATATAGGCCTATGTTGTATCGTATAGCAGATTAATATGAATCGTATAAGGCTATATGATGCGTATTAAACTCTGAATTTATTAAAAAAAACAGGGTTATTTAAGTAATTTCGGGGTTATAATACGTATCGTATAGGCCTATACGAGTCGTATTGATTAAGGGTTTTTTTTTACAAATTCTTTTATACATTTGTTTATGGTTTTAACAAAGTTTTCTAAAAAATATTTATTTTTTTTAAATAAAAACTTCCTTATTTTTTTTTTTTTTGAAAATACCATGTATAATGTAGTATAGTATAGATAGATAAGGTATATATCCTGTATGAGCACGGTGTCACACCCTGGCTTTGCGGAAGCGTGGGTTTATTTGGTGTGACTTCTTAATACCATAGCTTAATCACAACAAAGCTATATGCACATAAAACCATGAAGATCATCCATTGGTTCAAGTTTTAAAAGTAGAATACCACAACATTGTTTAAAGTTGACACATGCAACGAGTTACAACCCAACAAAATGAAAACATTGTTCATACGACATAACCATAAACATAAAATAGACACCGTTTAAGACTTGCGACTCGTCCAGGTAAAAGTCACAATCCCTAAACGTGGATGACCTCATAACTCTTACGCAGCGTGAAAACGTAGCATACTTCGCTAGATCCTAATTCCCTGAAATACATGTAAGTTGAAAAGTCAATATAAAGTTGAGCGAGTTCATGTAAAGTGAGTATGTAAAACCTTCGTAAGTATAAAATCCATGGTATGTAGCAAATAAGGAAATAAAGAGATCACCAATGGTTTGCAAGGCCATTGATATGTGTGAAGTGCAGTAGGAAGACTCAAACCTAGCGGATTTTGCGTCGGGCTCAAAGTCACCCCGAGGTCCGTTCTGTTGGGCCTGGGGCTGGGCTCGCTACACCCAGATAGATCTACCGCTTACGACCATCGGTCTTACAATGAGGATTAATGGCCTCCAGTTCCCGCCTACCCACTCACATGATCTAAGTAGTAACCTTCCTTACGCTAACCATACCATGTAAAAAGTACTCGTAATCATAGTAACATGTATTTCACCCCCAAAGTATAAAAAAACTGAAAACAGTTAAGAGAAAAGGGGGACATGAACTCACAGAAGTGCGTCTCGAAGTAGTATCTCCCAAAATAACCCGCTACGTGACGACCTACACGTACTAACTTCTATTAGACGGACGGCCGTGCCTTGGCTTAAGGTTTAACGTTTTTGGGAAATAGTTAGGCATCTATTTCGTATTTACACTTCTTAATTATTTAGCAAGTATATTCCTTCCCAAGGATGGGGGCTTTAATACATGTGCGTTTTCTTATAATTCCAAAAATATATTATTAAGTCTCACTTAATAAAATATATTTTAATTCATTTGTCCAAAATATTCTATCTCCAAAATATACATATTTTTCCCAAAAATATTATATTTTTTTCCATACAATTCCCAAAATAACATTTTTATCAAAATACGCATTTAAGAGTATTTTTCCGAAAATACATAAGTTACATTTAAAGTTCGTGTGGTAATAATAATACCGGTGTAACTTAAATATTTATTTGTGAAGACGTTGGTATTATTTTGGAGTCGTGACTTTATGATATCTTCAAGTTATATTATTTTTACTCTAAAAATAATATATGTGTAGTTCACAAAATAATCATGATATCACACAAGTGTTTTTACCATGAAATATATATTCTAAATATATATTCAACAAGTTTCCTTTACGAAAATCCACCTCCGACACTTGGTTATTTTGTAATAAAAATCATGGCGAAATTTATTTGGAAAAACAAGTTAAAAGTATATTTATAACACTTGTCACAAAAATATTTTCTAAGTGTTATTTTCTGGAAAAATTTCGCCAGAGTTTCCTCTGTAACTGGAGGTGGCCACGCTTACAAGTGTATCATTTTCTTTTAACAACCCAATCAATCAATTTTCCATCATCAACAAACAATATTCAAGCATTAAACTAGTCAAAGCAAATATAAATCGCAAACACATGAACTTGTAAGTTATGTGAAAATACGTAGTAATCTTCCAACACTTTTAGTAGATCTTTCTACTTCTAAAAATAAAATTGGTTTCTTGGAAATCTTATCTTTAAAGAAGATGTAACGTTACAACTTCCTAGTCAAAAATTACGAGAATATTTCTTTGTTAAAACCTTTTGTTACACAAGTGCCTACATACTTGTTTGTTCACAAAATGCTTTTGTTTCAAGAAAGATCCGGCTTTTAAACATGATTTGCATCTTACACTTGGTTCTTTGAAAATACCACTTGCAGATCTTTAGACTACTAGTTAAAAACTCCATTTTACAAGAAAAACTATTTTTACACAAGTTCATGTTTATGAATGAAAGGATTCGTCATCTTGTAACATTTCTACTTTACATAATGCTAGTTCATGTTCCATGAACATGATCTAGCGTGGTTAGATGACGATCCGTTCCACTACTAGCAATCAACAACATAAAATAATCATAACAAAACAAGTTTAACAAGTTTTACACCATTACTTTCCTTTTAATCATCTTGTTCATCATTCTTACAAGACTTTTAGATTTGATCTTTAGTGTTCATGATTTTTATCCGTTAAATCTCTTATTAACCACTTTAGACAAGATCAAGAGGGTGTTTAGAATCACTTACAACTAGCTCAAGGCTAGGGAAGAATCGAAGCGAAAACTAGGTGGTTAATAGTGATGTAGAGAGGTCCTTGTGATTCCGTAAGCACCGGGTCTCCTTATGTGAACTCTAGCACCTTGGATTGTATGTAAAATGGCAAGATCAAAATTTGAAAGTGGTTGGATGTGTGTGGATGCTCACGGCCGAACTCAACAAGGGAGGGAGAGAGAGATGCAAAATTTTTGTGTTGGTGATTATATGAATGTGAGGAGTATAATGGTTTTATTTATAAACCATGTTAGGTTATTAACCAACAAGTAATATGCAAGCTTGATACTAGACAACTTGGAATAAAATAATCAAAATGGGTGGATGGTGTCCCCTTTGGGGAACCGTTCGGTTCATGGGGGGGGGGGGGGGGGTAAATGGGTTTGTTTTGAACTTGATAGTTAAAGTTTAGTTATGTTAGTTAGGTGATTAATTAGTGTATTATGTGTGTGCCATGTATGAAGAAAGGTGGGATCAGGTTTACAGTGAATGGACACTCATATTTCAACTTGGTGTTGATAACAAACGTAGGAGGAGCAGGGGATGTAACAAGGGTTGCAATCAGAGAGAACGGTGGGTGGGGGTGTGGGTGGGGTTGGGATGTGGTTGTCTTGTTTTTATAAAGTGGAGAAAATGAAGGGTAATTTTGTCATTTCATATCCACTTGACGGAGAAAAATTACGGACATCCACTCCAGGGATTATCCGAGTAACAAACTGTCAAACCATAGGGAGCACCAGTGTAATTTCCAAAATTTGGGACTATAGGTGTTATTTTGCAAAACCACAGAGACTATCCGTGCATTTTACTCAATTATTTGCGTACATAAAGTTATAGTTAAGAAAGGATTCGTGAAAATACTATAACTACACCTTTTTGACACTTCTTGTTTGGTGTGGATATCTTTGAGGGACCAGTGATGAATTCATAATTTTTTTACAGGGGCATAAATTAATCAGGTTAAAAGAAGGGGTCAAAACAATTTGGACCAAAATAAGTAAGGTAAAATCAATTCATACTTATTTGTCTAATAATACAATAAATTTGTGAACATTTGGGAACCAAAACTTAATAATACAATAAATTTGTGAATATTTGGGAACCAGAAGAAACAATATATATATATATATATATATATATATATATATAGGGTGAGAGTTGGCTACAAAGTCTATTTTTCCTACAAAGTGTACAAAGTCATAAAACACCACAATTTCAGCCATAGAACACACTCAAAACCCACAAATAACAAAGTAAAGATTACTTAAACGTCATACTTGTGGGTTTTGTGTTGTGTTTTGAATGATAAGGCTTTGATTATCGAATGACTAACATTAGTGTGTTTTATGTTGATTATCATGTTGTGTTTTATATTCATAGTTCTATGATGGTGTGTTTGAAGTTTCTATGGACTGTTAGGGTTTAGATATTGTGTTTTAGTGATCTTCACTCTGTTATTTGTGTGTTTCGAGTGTGTTTTATGGCTAAAATTGTGGTGTTATATGACTTTGTACACTTTGTAGGAAAAATGGACTTTGCAGCCGAACTCTACCCTATATATATATATATATATATATATATATCTATACTACTTTATAAAGCATATAGGAGGGACTTCTTAAAGTCATAAAATTTTCCTTAAAACACCCCTAATGCATGATGTACAAGTCTTTTAAGCACCAGAAAACTTCACTTTCCACTTATACCCTTTTACTAAAATAAACACTTATTAAGATCTACACCGTCCATTTTCAAAGAAACACATCACACGGATTGGGATCTGCACCGTCCATTCAACTTTCAATTCCCGCTCATCCTAATTCCCCATACACCCCCGTCCATTCAACTTTTAGATCCCATCTGCTTTCTCTCTCTTTCTCCCTGGCGATTCAAAAAGACGAAGGCGATTCAAGTCGATTGGTGAATATTTCACCAAATCAATGAAGAATCTAACCTCTCACCAGGTATACAAGTTTGATTTTTAGATCTGTGATGTTTTATTTTTAGATCTGTTTATTGTTCTTTATTATCAACTTTTCTCTCTCGCTCTAGAACCCTAGCTTTCTCCATCGCTCTTCAATTGAACGACGAAGAACCAGAGATGAAGGAACCTGTTCTGAAATCGAAAAATTTGTCAAGATTTCCGTTCTGAAATCGTTGTTAGGGGGCTACAGTTGAACGGTAAAGGCACTGAGAGGTCTAGGTTTTATCATAATCGAAAAAAGGGTGAAGTGATGTGAAGAACTGGGTTTCGATCTGAGTTTCAAATGTAAGTTTTTAAGTTTTTTTGCTTATCATATCTATTATTGAAGCCCTAATTCACGACTGGTGTTTGTTACAGGTTCTGTTTCTGATTTTAGTTAGGGTTTACACTCTATTTATCACTTTCTGTAACCTAATTTTGTTCACCGATTGATTTGTTTGTGTTAATTAGGTCATTTGTGCTTCAATTGAGCTGTTTAAGTCCGATTGTTGTTGATTTAGGTCATTTATGCTTCAATTGATCTGTTTAAGTTCGATTGTTGTTGATTTAGATTCGGATCTGATCCGTTTCGTTACGTTACGAACTTGTGTCTCAGTTCAGTTTCGTTTAGGTTTTCGAGGAGTTGATTTGTTGATCTGGATTTACGATCGATGATTCGTTGATTTCGATCGGTTTGTAGTGTCGGTTTTGATGATTTGATCTGATTTTGTTTGTTTAGTGATAGATAGATCATAGATATGAACTTGATTCTATTTTTGATTTTGTGAAGGATGTACAGTTTCAGATCTGTGTAACGTTGAATGGAAAAAAAAGAAACAATGAATGAAGCTGAGAAAGAATTCAAGAAGTTGACTGAGCGTATAAGTGAAACTCATGATACAATGCAGGTAGTTTTTAAGTTTTATGCATCAGTATCTGGTCTGTTCTCTTCAGGACTTCGAAAGTTTCATATTCATGAGAAAACAATCTTTTTTAGGCATCATATATGGAGCTGATGGCAGAAACACAAGCCAACACTAATCGTGGTAAGTTTCTACGACTTAACTTGCAGGAAAGTGTGAATGGTTTGTATTGGTAATCAGGGCAGGATTAACCATGTACCAGTTTATATAATTACAAGTTTACAACTTACAAGCAAGAAACAACCTTTTGTCGCAACTTGTTAAAGTTTAATGTGATTAAGCAGTGTCTTTGTTAATTTCAGTATGCAAAACAACCATCCCTGAACTTCTGCAGTCTGTGGATAAAGCCATTGACACTCTGAGGGCGTGTTGCGGAATTGCTTAAACTCCATGGTAGCTTTACCTTAATAAGTTGGTGCTTCTAGGTCAGTAGCAATTGCAGAGGATGATGGTGACTACCGATCTACTCCTTGGTAAGCTTCAACATCTTTTATTTTCTTGCACTAAAGTTTGTTTCTATACTTACTATATTAACAAGTTTACTTGCAGGTTCTGAAAATAAAAAGTCAACTTCTGAACATTTTGAATTTTCACCACCAATAGCAAAAACAAGGTATCTTTAAGTTTGTTACATTTGGTTATTGTTTGTTTGTTTGTTTGTTACTAGGTAGCTTTGGGGCTTCAAGTTTGAAGCTTTACAACTTGAGGTTAGCTCCTTATAGAATTGAATTAGCTAATTTGCAACAGAATTGTTATGGAGTTAGGTTCGACAACGCTCGACGGTTTGATCGGCTGGTGTTGTCGAAAGGATCGAGTCGGTGTCTGTGCTTGTCTGCAAAGAATGCCCAATGTAAGAAATTTCGATTACAGTGAATGTTAGTGTTGGTTGTTTTCGTGTTTAGGGTTTAGGGTTTAATTTATTTGAATTCAAAATTCGTGTTTTGAAAGTATGGTATATAGCAGCAGGTGCAGAGTTAGAAGACTCTCCTGACGTTGAAAGATCATCTGAATCAACAAGCCAATTCACTCCAAGTGCTGCAGAGGTAAATTCTGAATTTTTGTATTAAATGTATGCAAAAATTTAGCATAATTGGGGTGTTTACGGTTCAGTTCGACCGGTTTTGACGAAAATTCTGGGTCAAGCCCTAAACTACGGTTTCAGGGAAAGACAAACCAAACCAGCGGTCAAGACGGTTTAACAGTTCAGTTTTGAGATTTGAGAGTTGAACTGATTTTTTTATTTTGTTCATTCCAAAATCATTATTTTGTATTAAAAAATCTTAAATGATAAAGATGGTTCGTGACTAAAATACATATACATCCACATATTCCGAAACTGAAAAAAAAAATACAACGGCCGGTTCGGTTATACCAGGTTTCAGACCGAACCATTAAACCGCCAAACCACCATAGCTGAATCGTTTGGGTCGCAAAGCGGCTGACTTGCTTCCGTTGGGGCGGTTCGGTCGTTTCAGTGGCTTATGAACACCCTTACTTCATATCAAAGTGTATGTTTAACTTATTCCGTTTAAACCATATTCACAGGTGGAGTCTCTTCTAACAGAAATTTGTGACACAACCTCAATTGCAGAGTTTGAATTGAAAGTTAGTACCTGTAAAAACCGACTATAATGTCCATTGGAATTGTTAATCCATGTCTCTGAACTAACTCTTATATCTTCTTTGCATTATTTGTTGTTATTAGCTTGGTGGATTTCGGTTACATGTACTGAGAAACTTAACGGTAGAAAATACAAGTTCTCCACCGCCAGTTTCCGCCCCAATCGTCACTGCAAATGTGGAGTCAACTGAACAAAACGGGTCAGCATCGTCACCGTCTCTAGCAATTACCAAAGTTGAACCTACTTCGGGTGGGATTCAGGCGTTTCTTGATACAGCTGCAGATGAAGGGTTAGGTACTTTCGAAGATATTCAATATACTTTTATTTAGTTATTAAAACTTAAAAGATTATTTTTAAATATGCCACTTTTATGTGCAATACAGGTTGGGTACTTTCGAAGATCACGAACTATCAAGGGGAAACGAACACCTCCGCCATGCAAAGAGGTAATCGCTTCCCAGTGTTTTTTCACCCGCTCCAAATGCTTCTGAATGTTATTAGTTTATTACACATTGAACATTTTCTAGGAATTGTATTATTTGATCTTCCAAAAAATAAATATAAGAAAAAAATGAAATGCTTCGCTTTGATGCTTTCCCTCCAGTAATCGCGCTGCTTCAACTAGGGATGAGTTTTTTTTTCCCAAATACCCATACGCGTACCGATTTTAAGTGGTCGGTACATCGGTACCCAGTTTTATTGATTTCGGTATTCGGTACTTTTGGTATCGGCATGGATAAACAATGGTACTGGTACCGAATTTTCTATTAGGTATTTATGCTTTATTTTCTATTAGGTATTTATGGTACCTATTTGGTACCCGTATCGTATTGGTACTCCTACCGATTTTACCTGTTTGGTACCTGTTGGTATCGGGACTTGTACCAATTTTACCTATTTGGTACCCGTATGAGTGCTCAAAAAGAAATAAAGTGGTACCAAAACGGGTACTGTTCTGAAATACCTGTACCGATACCCGTACCACGGTGAAGTGCCAGGACTAAGACCTCATGCCATATACGCATTTTTTAAAATTTAAGATTCTGGTTATGTTCGTTTATATTCTACTGATACTTGCATTGTTCTAACAGAAGCAAACTGTAAAGGAAGGGCAAGTCATTTGTTACATCGAGCAGCTCGGTGGGGAGCTTCCCATTGAGGTTATTAATGATTATTCTCTAAAAAAAATTCAGTAACTATCTAATCAAATTAAATCTCATACTAATTGTTTAGTTTCTGTCTTACTCTTTTTTCTTCTGTTTTCAGTCTGATATAGCTGGAGAAGTTATTAAGATACTTCGTGAGGATGGTGGTAAGCACAGTTTATTCTAATAATTTGGTCAATACGGGGTTGAAAATCAGATCCTGTAGTTACTTTGTATACAATATAATACCTTACTTGTTTGGTTATTGTAAACAGATCCGGTGGGATATGCCGACGCTCTAATTGCAATTCTGCCCTCTTTTCCCGGGACATAAGGTGTCTGGTACAACTGTTAAGGCTGCAGAAAATGGCATTTCACAGCATGCAACTTATGCTCCTTCAGTCTCTCATGTCCAGTCTCTTATATGTGACGTTCATAATCGTTAATGAAGCGTAACAGAAAGCTTCTATTTGAATTTTAGGAAGCAATATTGACCGAGCTGTTTGACGAGTCACAAAAACATGGGAATGGATATGAAGGTTTCTGAAAGCTTCGTGATTGGATTTGTTGATTCGGGTATTTTCCCACATCATCCGAGTTTCGGGAATCGTAATATCGAACCATATGGGCCTATTCCGAAATTCAGAGGAAAATGTGAAGTTCATTCGGGTATAAAAAAAAGTTTTTGCAATGGAAAGATTGTTGGAGCACAACATTTTGCGAAAGCGGCTATTGCAGCCGGTGCGTTTAATCCCTCGGTTGATCACGCTTTGCCTATGGATGGTGATGGACATGGAGGGTTAGTAGTGCCAGTGATTTAACAAACTTGAAAACAAATTTAGTTGTTGATTTGCGGTTTGACTTTGGAAGTCAAACCTATTATTTTTTACTCAGGAGTTTATTACATATACATCACTTACATAAATTCTTTGTACATGTAATGCTTATTATAGAACTAGACGTTGAATTCATGTAAATGCTATAGTCAAAGTGTTTGAAAAATGTACAGTTTGACTTTATGGTCAAACCTTGTAAATTTGAAATCCCAAAAACACAGTTATGAATTTTTTTTTCTTTTGAGTCCATGGTTATTTTGAACTTGAAATGAATCAATTTGGCCGTAAAAGTCAACATGTTCCGAAAGAGGTATCACAGAATATCAAGGTCAAAACTAATCAAACTACACGTAACAGTCAAAATTCGATTCAATGTTACAAGCAAATTTGTATAGCAATAGGTTGAAAAAAAAAGACTTGACAAAATACTTTGTTTATAGAAACATTAAATAAGGTTCACAATTACATTACATACTTCAAAATCATAGCAAATCAAATAATATTGTTTTTGCAAAGAAAGTCTAACAAGAAGATAAAGAAGAGGATCAAGCTTGTCATATGCCTGTAAACGCTTTCTTCCTACCGCTAGAAGATCCAGTTGGAATCACCTTCAACACGTTGAACCTCACTGTCTTGGATAGTCTAAACAAACAAAGACAAGTTTAAACCAGCAGAGCACATATAACTAGAGGTGCACAAACCGGTAAATTTTAATAACCGGTTCGGTTAACCAGTCATACCGGTTAATTTGACTTTTTGACTTTAACCGGTTAATGCTTTAACCGGTTATTACTTTAACCGGTTATTTTTTTAACTGGTTATTTTCGGTTATTAACCGGTTTTTCTGCCTTTTTTTTTGAATTTTTCGGTTAACCAGTCTATCGGTTAAAAAACCGGTTTAAAAAAACCGGTTAATAACCGGTTATTATACTAAACACTTATAACCAGTTACTAACCTACGGTTAAAAATAACCACTAACCAGTTATTCCTAAATCGGTTATTAACCGGTTACGGTTTCGGTTAATAACCGGTTACGGTTAATTAACCGGTTATTTTGTGCACCTCTACATATAACTATAACTAAAAAAATGCACAGGTAAAACAAACCTGCACTTCAGTTTGAACTGTTAGCTATTTTTGAACCAAACCGACATGAAAACTCATCATTTTAGATTACAAAAGTAATAATAATACAGCGTGACTTAGTTTAAACTCTTAGCTTGTTAAGAAAAACAAGTTAGCGGAAGGTTTTGGCTTGTTAAGAACAACTTTGGTTTTTCCGAGTTGAGTTGGACGTTTTAGCTTGTTAAGAAACATAAGTTGGGTTGAACGTTTTAGCTTGTTAGGAAAAACAATCCAAGGCGGATTGGTTTGATCAGTTTTGAGCTTATGGTTGTGCTTTTGTTGGCTTGGCGCAGTTCGGTTTGTTTACATCCTTTTAAAACTCTTTAAATCCCCATGACCGGTTTTGAAGTCCCTTAACCGAAAATTTAGATTTTAGTTATGACCTAACTGAACCTTCTCATGCACACCATTAGAATTACTAACAAGTGTTGTGTTTTCCGTTGCATCGCGAATTTGGTTTTGGTTATGGCTCAAAACCGAACCTCCTCGTACATAGCCCTAAACTCACCAACCTAAGTGAAATGTTTCCCGCCGCATCGCGCGGGTAAATGACTAGTATATATATATATATATATATAGGATTAGGTTCAAGAGTGAACAACTTCTTGAGACTGAACTGAGTGAACTAATCTTGGCCCTTGATCAATTTTTAGATTAAAAGGGTAAGATTGTCATTAATCAAGTATTTTAATTAAAATCCCTTAATTTTCTCATCTCTTAACTCTCTCTCTCTCTCATTCTTAATTCTCCATTATTTTAATTATGAGAGACTGAAGGGCTAATGTTTTTTTTTAATAAACTCTTATGTTCTTTTTAAAATTAAATATTAAATCTAATTAAATTATGTTTTTTAACATATGTTTATACAGGTCAGTATATATAAGACTTATACACTTGTGTATTATTACATCTTGTTCCCACAGATCAGTATAAACCAGATTTATACACATGTGTATTATTCAAGTACATAGTGTATACAGGTCGGTATATACCAGACTTATACAGCTGTGTATTATTACATTTTGTTTCTACTGTGCATCTTTTCGTCAAACATTGATCTAATACATATAGGTATAGAGCATGTAATTAAATATTTTTAATCGTGTTCTAGATGGAACAATGTTTGATAATGTTTGTATTTTTTTTAAATTATCAAATATTAAGTTAGGTAATTTGTGAGAGAAAAAGTATAAAGAATGTAATTAAATATTCTTTAATTGGAAAGAGAAATCAGAAGAGAGAAAAAAATCAATTAATTAAATAAAGAGAAAAAAATACAATTATACCCTTTTGCTTATTAAAATACATGTAAGTTACAAAAGATAATTACAATCTTGTCACTAAAGAAAAAATCTAGATCTACATAATCAATGGTCAGGATAAGTTCATTTTGTTCACAAATATATCATTGTTCACTCATGAACCCTACACTATATATCTATATATATTAATAAATGAAATGGATTTGGGCCATGTGGCATGTGCTGGTGGAACAATTTGCTGATGTGGCATGTTATGGTGGAGGATTTAGGTGGGAAGCAATTCTACACAATGTTGCTAATATCCACGCGGGATCCGAATAGGATTCGGTTCAACCTAATAATCCAAACGGATCCTTTATATATGGTTCTTTTACTCATTCTTCCGTTTCTCTACATCCACCGCCTCTCACTCTGCTTCCCCTTAACGCCACCACTCCGATCAACTTCTGGCGATCAATCTTTCACCAGTAAATGTTCCAACTTTCTTGATTCTTTTCATCTTTACATATATCATGCATTTGATCAATACCCATGTATTTTTTTATCACATAACTTAATCAAAGTTCGATCTTTCTTTATTTTCAAGCATTTGATCAATACCCATGTGTGTTTTTTATCACATAACTTAATAAAAATTCAATCTTTCTTTATTTTCAGTTGTTATTTGTTCATGCCATAATGCCTGCATCGTTAGAGATCACAGCAGCAGAGTTCTTACAAGTATGTATCTTTTTATCCATTAATAATTCTTTTCAACAATTGAACTATATAAAGTTTATTAATTGGAGTGTTAACAATTTAATATTTGATTTTAGGGTTCAAAAAGTTGTAAACTTTACTTGCCTAAACCCTTACCAAAGAGTAGAAATTCGCATTTGCTGTTCGGTTCGACTCACCGTAAAAGAAACAGTTTTGTGAGAGTATGCAGTCAAGGTGTTGGACGAAATGCGTCTGACAAACTCCGGGCTGTGGTGTCGGTGGACTCGCAACAGTTAGGTAGTGTGGATGATTTCTAAAAACCGAAAAAGTGATTCATTTTTTCAAAACTCCGTTGATTCAAGATAGCGCGACGGATGAGTTGCTCAAGTCGGGTCAAACAAAGATATCGGATAAGATTGTCGGGTTGAAAACCGAACAGTGTTTTAACATCGGGGTTGACGAAGATCTGTCAAACGAGAAGCTTTCGGTGCTCAAATGGATTCTGCAAGAGACGTACGAGCCGAAGAATTTAGGGGATGAAAGTTTTATCGGTAAAGAGACGAAAGGCGGGTTTAAGACAGTGATAGCGAAGATGATAAAGATGAAATTTAATATACATTATCACAAAGTGTATAAATAATATATATTTAATATATGTTTTTGTGTGTAGATTAGCATCCAGACTAGCAGTATTCAACGATACATTGACAAAAAAATGAGGATTTTTATGCAACTGGAGCTATTATGATAACAGGTAAAACGACTGGAACTGAGTATTATATAATCTTGAAGGAACATTGTTATTTTAATTTTATCACCTGCTTCAGGTTAACAAAAAAAGTTGTTGGAAGGATTTCATATAATTCTGGATGCTGACAATGGAGTTGGTGGTTTTTTTTTTTTTGCTGTAAGTTTTTTTTAATCTTAAAACAGGAGTCATGTGTCAATTAGTTTGATTTTTTTTTTTTTTTTGCAGGGAAAGGTGCTACCTTTAGGTGATGTTACTTCTGGCGGTCAATTTCTAGAACCTGATGGTAAAAAACTAACTAACTCTAAACTGAATTTGGATTTGGTATCGGATTAACTCTAGTTACCTTGACGAATGTTTAGGTTTATTTTCTAATCACATTCTTAACCCTGACGACGGGGTAGCAATGAAGGCAATTACACAAGTGGTGCTTGATAAGAAGGCTGATTTAGGGATCATATTTGACACAGATGTTGATAGGCTATCGATCTTCTAATACTTCCTTTATGTAGAATTTCTTTGGCACTATTTAATTTTGTCGATGATTGTGCCTGAATTAGATCTGCTGTTGACGATTCCACAGATCGTGATTTTAATCCAAATCGTCTAAGTGCTTTAATGTCTGCTATTGTTTTATAGGAAGTAAGTTTGTTAAGTTGTTTTAAAATATAGTTACCTTTTTATGAATTGAAGTTGATTTAAAGGTGTTTTTTTTTTGCTCCTAATAGCACCCCGGAACTACTATTGTCACCGACAATGTAACTTCAGATGGGCTTACAACATTCATTGAGAAAAAAACTAGGTAAGCAATGGATTCATGTGTTTTATTTGATTGTTGGGTGTCTGTTTGATCATTAAACTAAGTTTTCTTAATATTTTTTTATAGATAAGTGGACTAATTTAGATTTGATGATGTGCTAAGAGTTTCCAAATACTTACATGGGGAAAACACTATCGGTTCAAACGAGGGTATAAAAATGTCATTGATGAAGCTATTCGCCTGGTAAGGCTCAAGATACAAAAGTTAGTGATTTCATTAAAACAATAAAATCTTAAAACATGTTTAAAAAGTCTATTGTCGCATTGACTTGTCTTCTTTTACAGAACTCTGTTGGTGAGGAGTTACATTTGGCTATTGAGACCATTGGCCATGGAGCACTTAGATGAATCATTGGCTTAATGTTGGTGCATATCTCATGGTAGGTATTCTTTGTTTTAGATCTACCAAACACGTTTTCGTTTGTCAAATGTTGAGTGTTAGTAAAGTTTGTTTTGTCTTTATTGTACTTCATTTGCAGGTCAAGCTAGCGGTATTAACATTTTGACCGATTTGGTAGATAAATTGCAGGAATCGGGTGTTGTTGTCGAGCTTAGATTACCAATAGATCAAAATCATTTGGATCTTAAAGGAGGGTATGCCAATTTAGTATTTTAAAAGTTGCATAATAATTACTACATATACCTTAAGAAATTTTACAATATTTAAGTAGTTTGTTTACAGATCTTTTTGTGAATATGGTGAAGCAGTTTTGAAACATTTGGAAAATAAAAGTGAATCGGATCCTACACTTCAAAAAACTCGTGTTAACTATGAAGGGATTCGGGTTTCCGGCTATGGTGGTTGGTTTCTTCTGAGACTTTCGCTTCGTAACCCTGTTTTGCCCCTTAACATTGGGGTAAATTACAAGTCATGAAATCAGTTATCCACATACTAAAAAATCTAAATAAACATATTAAATTTTTTTAGGCCCCAAGTAATGAGGATGCGTTAAAACTTGGATTAGCAGGGATTTCGGTTGCAAATGAGTTCTCAGCTTTGGATGTTTCGGCATTGGTGAAATTTCTACAACAATACTGAAGGTTGACTTTTCTTTATTTTTTTTTTTGTACAAAAGAACTATTTTTGGCATTTTTTTTGTAAAAAGGAGTTATTTGTTGTTTGTGTTTTGAAAGCTATATATCGTGATAATATTTAACAAACTCATATATAAATCCTGGGATGTCAAAGTGGAATGTATTCAATATGTATAACTTCCATCGTATTAACAAGTATGCCAAAATAGGTGGGTTAGGTACTGGTTCGAAAAAGGTTCGGGTCAAGGATTGTGTGCTTGGCATACATGACTTGCAGTTGAGCCAAACATTTTGATCTTCTTAATCAATTTCTTAAATGGGTTAATGAATAAATAACTTTTTCATTAATTACACTAAAAAATGATAGCTAATTCTATTATTTATTGCATGCGTTGATCTTGATTTTTGCTAAAGGTACAAAGGAAACAGAAAGGGACTTTTAACGCAAGATAATTAAAGTTAGAGATTCAACAAACAAAGGTATGTTTTAATTTAAAGTGCACGTTTATAATCATTCATAACTATGTATATATTCCTGATGAATGTGTATGAAAAAGAGTTAATTCAAAGAGTTCCATATACTAGGAATGAGCATATGGTACTGGTACCTGATCACTACCGGTGTCGAGTTTCCCGTACCAAATCATTTTCGGTACCTATTTGGTACCCACTTATTGGTGTTTTCGGTACCGGTTCAGTTGGATACCGGTATTTAACCGATTTTTACCTTCAAATACAAATGTCGTACCACTGTACCATACAGTTTGTAAACTATGCAGGCTGGAAGGTGAGACTTTGGAACACCTGTTTGTGTCATGTGACTTTGCGCGGTCCATTTGGGATTTTATCGCAAACTGGTGCAGGATTCCGGGTATGTTTTGGTTCAGCATAACAAATGTGTTGGAGGCCTGGAAACATGCCAGAGGGTCGAGAAAAGATGGAAGAAACTTATAAACGCTCTCTTTGAAGTCGCCCTTTGGAGTATATGGAGACACCAGAACGACGTGGTATTTAACCACAAAATGGGTTCACTTGAAGGCGTAAAAGAAGAGATAAAACAATTGGGTTACCTCTATATAAAGAGCAGGTCAAAGGCTGAAGATTTGCAGTGGTGTAGTTTTAATTTACAAGGCTTAAATGTGTAATTTCCTTTCTGTTTGGTGAACTTATGTACTTTGGTGATGGACTAACTTATTTGTTGGTCCTAGATGAAATAAAATGGATTTTGTTGGCCTTTCAGAAAAATAAAAATAAAAAATAATGTGGGCCTATGGGAACCAAGGACTTTCTCAAACATCCCTAAATATAGAAACAATTGTGTAGTATTGACCTATTTCAAATTTCAAATGTTTTTAAATTAGTTTCTAAATATATTAAGCTTTCTATAATTTAGAGCATCAATTTGATTCTAATTGATTTGTAATAATTTATATAATGTGTTCCATAAATACCATTTCTCTATAAATACACACTCTTTTCATAGCTACTCCATCGTCAACCTTTAGTTAATCTCCATTCAGACGTTCTTCTACGTTTGTAAGTTGTCAATCAGTATTCTTTTATATTTTTTTTTACATATTTCATGTTTGGCATTGATGATATCACTTTGTTTTTTGTAATAATGCTTTTGCACGATTAAAGTGTTGTTGATTTAAGTATAAAGGTGTCGT
The DNA here is from genome assembly GCA_030545235.1 of Helianthus tuberosus. Lineage (NCBI taxonomy): Eukaryota > Viridiplantae > Streptophyta > Magnoliopsida > Asterales > Asteraceae > Helianthus > Helianthus tuberosus. The sequence goes on along the minus strand of CM060371.1, from coordinate 84,217,698 downwards.
ATGTGTGTTCTTTGTAGTTCTGTGTAGTGCTGAAAAAATGTGGAAAAGGTTGAAACAAGTATCTTCATCTTCTCCTGGACTTCCAAATCATGGCGTCAATAATGAATGTACGCATATTACTTTTTTGGTTTGTACATATATTATTTTATCAAACATTCGAAAGTTTATAAATTAAAATTATGCTGATAATGTTACAGGTTTAGGTACTCCTTTATCTAACATTACGAATGGTAATTCAATTTTGTCCTTAATTTTAATTTTATTTTTATTTTTTTAAACTGCTTGCAAGTTATTGTATTTTTTATTTGTTATTCTTTTTTTTACTTTTTTATGTTTTGATGTATTGTAGTTGACGAGGCCATACGTAGACGAAAGTTAAGAAAAATATATCTTGATAATAAGAAATCAAGATCTACTTCAACACCAACGAATACACAATTGAACATACCGGCTTCGTTTTCATTACAAGTTTCTACTTTAGCTGAGTCAAGTATGTGTGGTGGTGAACAAATGCGCAATAGGTTGAAACAAGTTACTTCATCTTCGCCCGGTAGGCCAAATCATGGCTTCAATAATGAATGTACGTGTGTTACTTTTTTGGTTTTACATGTATTATTTTATAAAACATTCGAAAGTTTATAAATTGATTTTTTTCCGATGATGTTTCTGGTTTAAGAACTCCGTTATCTAACATTACGAATGGTAATTCAACTTTGTCCTTAAATTTAAATTTATTTTTTGTTTTTTAAACTGCTTGCAAGTTATTGTATTATTTCTTTTGTTACTGATCATTTTTTTACTTTTTTATGTTTTGATGTATTGTAGTTGACGAGGCCAGGCGTAGACGAAAGTTAAGAAAACTATATCTTGATAATAAGAAATCAAAATCTACTTCAACACCATCGAATACACAAATGAACATACCGGCTTCGTCTTCCTAACAAGTTTCAAATGATTATCTTAGAGGTAAATTGTCTATTATTTGTTATGATATTAGTTGTATATGCATGTTTTATGTATTTAATTATATATTAAGTCCAGTTGAAACAATTTTTATTAAAAAACCTAATTTTCTGATTATCATATGATCTTTTAATGTTTACTGTTAGTTATATAATATTTAATTGCTTTATGTGATTTAACATTCAGTTGTCGAGGCTAAACACAGGCGTAAGTTAAGAAAACTATACATTGATGGTAAGAGATCAAGTATTACTCGAAAACAGTTTCCTTCCAAAGGGGAAGCAACATCTTCATCAGGAAGACGAATCATTTTTACCGACAAAGAGAATTTACCACCGAATTCATCAATCACAACGTTTTGTACACATTCCTCAACTGTTATACCGATAAGTAATTCTACATTTATATTAAATGTTTTTACTAATTGTACATTATTCTTACATGTTCACCAAGAAAATATCCGGTTCTATTTGATATTTATTTTACTATAAGGTTTTTTTATTATGAATTAGGTAATGATTTCAATTCATCCGGTAACTTAACATCTTCCATGATAACACGATCAACTTTGAAGAAGAACGGAAATGTACCGCAAGACTCTTATACAACACCCCAGCGTACACCGTTTGCAAATAAAGAAAACGTAATACCAGGTTCATGTATCACAAAAAATACTGTTGCTATTTGCAGATGTTTCATAGTTTCTTTTTTTTTACTTAAAAATAAAATAACAAACCGTTGTTTTTAATACTTATTTGTACTATGATATTTGTGTTTTTTGGATTAGGAACTATTTTGAATTTTGCTGGGAAAGTAACGTCTTCATCCAGAGCCTTTTCGAATTTGAATAGGAAGACAAACGTATTGCAAGAGTCTTCTACATCACACAACGTACCCAGATTGCAAACAAAGAAAACATAACACCAGCTTCGTGTATCACAACTATACATTCACAATTTCCTAATGTCTCACAGTTTACTAATGCTATGTCTTCTTTGAATCGTATCTCTCCTGGTACGCTTTTTATATAAATAAAATTTTAATTATAATGTTCATATACTTATTTTCAAATCCTGTTTTCAATGTTGTATAGATAATATTGCAAGCTCATCAACTTTAACATTGAATGATTGCTATTCTATTTCTCCAAGGATTGTCAACAAACGCAATGCATCTTCTTTGATCACGGAAGTGTCTTCATTAAAAAAAGATGTCTTCTGGAAAATGTAGACTTATTCATAAACCAATCGAAATAGAACCCATACCAATGGCTGATCTTGACTCTGACAATGTAAATCATGTTCACGAATGTGTTATAGACATTACCAAAGGCACATCTATAGGTAACTTATTAATATTACTCATTGTAGTTTGATATTTTATTTTAACTACTTAAGTGTTGACTTAGTGTTTAACTGATCAGATTACCTTGACCATGGTGATCAATCTCTCACTTGTGGAATATGTTATGGAAAGTTATGGCCAACCGAAGGTGGAAAGGGTCGGATTACACTTGAACAGCAAACATATGGTTTATGTTGTGGTTATGGTAAAGTTGACCTATCTAATTATAAAGATTCTGATCCAGCTTATCAGATGCTTTTTCTATGTTCAGATTCAGAAAGCAAATTTTTCATGAAGAACATAAGATGTTACAATTCTATGTTTTCCTTTACATCCATGGGAGGAAAAGTAGATACTAAAATAAACAAAGGTAATGCTCCATTTGTTTATAGAATCAGCGGTCAGAATGCACATAGTCTGGGTAGCCTTCTTCCTAAACCCGGAAACAAACCAAAATTTTCACAGCTTTATATCTACGATACTGAGAATGAACTTTCGAATAGAACAACGTTATTTGGGTATGAATTCTTTTTTATTACATATATTAATATTATATTACTTCATAACGTAGTTTTTTATATTTCAGTCTATCAAATTGTTATTTAAAAACGTTTAATTTTCGACCAGGGATTCGACAACTCAGTCATCGTCAAAAGAAAGGGCACTTGACGTTAAATTTATAAAGTATCTTACCGACATGTTAGATTCTCATAATATGTTGGTAAAAACTTATAGGATGGTACGAAACCATATTCATGAGAATCCTAACGTTTCTCTTAAGCTTCGGTTAATTTCACAGAGAGATCGGGACGGTAGGACTTACAACTTACCTACGTCTTCTGAAATTGTTGCTTTAATTGTCGGCGATATTGATAAGACGATAGATCATCGTGATATTATTGTTGAAGAGCAGTCAGGAGTTCTTAAACGTATTAGCGAGCTACATCCTTCCTACCTTGCTCTACAGTATCCAATTCTTTTTCCGTATGGTGACGATGGCTATAGGATTAACATTCCGTATAGGGATTTTGGTCCTAACATAAAGAAGACACGGCCAAATTGTACAATGAGAGAATTTTTTGCTTATAGGATTCAGGATAAGGACAATAAGTTCTCTTTAATCCTTAATGCGAGGAGGTTGTTTCAGCAGTTTTTAGTTGACACATACACAATGATCGAAAGTGAGCGGCTAAACTACATACGGTTTCAGCAAACAAAATTAAGATGTGAATCGTTTAACAGTCTTAAAAATGTTCAAGAAGGTGGCCAAAGTGAGTTGTCTCATACAGGAAAACCTGTTATATTACCGTCATCGTTTACCGGTGGATCTCGCTATATGATGCAAAACTACCTGGATGCTATGGCTTTATGTAGGACGTATGGGTATCCCAATTTCTTTATAACAATTACGTGTAATCCGAAATGGCCCGAAATGGTAAGGTTTATTGGTGACTCATCAATTAAGCCAGAAGACAGACCTGACATTCTTTGTCGATTGTTTAAGATGAAACTTGATGCATTAATAAAAGACATGAAGGAAAAAAAGATTTTTGGTGATATTAATGCAGGTATGTGATTAGTATTTATTTACACCCAATTTCACTTTATACACCTGCTAAAGTCATACACACATTTTTTGTTAGTACTTTGTGCTAATCGTTTTTTTTTTTTCTGTAGTTGTTTATACTGTCGAGTTTCAAAAACGTGGTTTGCCACATGCGCATATATGCTTATTTATGAAAGCTGATCATAAGCTTCCTACTGTTGAATACATCGATCCCTTTATCTCAGCTGAGATTCCTGATAAGAATGAAGATCCTGAATTGTATTCTCTTGTGAGTGACTTTATGATTCATGGTCCTTGTGGACACGCTAATTTGAAATGTCCATGCATGGTAGGCAACCGTTGTTCTAAAAATTTTCTAAAGAGGTTTATGGAAGCTACTTCCATTGATTCAGATGGATTTCCCGTTTATAGAATAAGAGATTCGGGTCACACAGTTGTGAAGAAAGGTGTTACATTGGACAACAGGAGCGTCGTTCCATACAACAAAAAGCTTCTTAAAAGATATCAGGCGCACATCAATGTCGAGTGGTGCAATCAGGCTGGTTCAATTAAGTATTTGTTTAATTACATTAATAAAGGACCAGACAGAGCGACTGTTGCTGTTGTTGATTCAGATAAAGGAACTGAAGAGGAGATCCCCAAAGATGAAATTAAAGAATATTATGATGCTAGATATGTTTCCGCATGCGAAGCAAGCTGGAGAATATTTTCCAATGAGGTTCATTATAGGTATCCGTCTGTTATGAGATTACCTTTTCATCTTCCAGACCAACAAAATGTTGTATTCAGTGGTGAAGATGATATCGAAGATGTACTAAACAAAACTCAAGTAAATTCCTCAATTTTTCTAGGATGGATGAACATGAACAACAACGATTCTGAACCTGAAGCAAGGGAACTTACTTATGTTGAGTTTCCAGGAAAATATGTCTGGAAGTTAAAGGATCGGTGTTGGCAGCCGCGTAAAACTCATGTTTCGGTTTGGAGAATTTATTCTGTGTCTCCTTCTCTTGGTGAGGCTTATTTCCTAAGAATTCTTCTAACTAAGGTTAGAGTACCACGATCCTTTGAAGAAATCCGAAACAATGATGGTGTTGTGTATCCTACCTTTAGAGATGCGTGTTATGCACATGGGCTGTTAGACGATGACAATGAATATATTGAGTGTATTAAAGAAGCCAGTTTCACAGGAAATGGTAATTATCTGCGTTGTTTATTTGGTACACTACTATTGTCTAATACGCTATCAAGACCTGAAGTTGTTTGGGATAAGACATGGGAGTTTTTGTCCGAAGACATTTTATACAATATGCAGAAGGATACTGACATTAGAGGTACTTTTTAATCTGCTGATATTTTTTGTGACATAAAATTTATTTCATCGTTAATGATTTATACTTATATCAACAAAGTTTTACGTTATATTAAATATATTTTATTTTGTTTGTAGGATTGGTTGTTTCAGACGAACGTATAAAGAATATAATGTTGTCTAAAATTGAAAAATATCTTCTTCGTAATGGTTCAAGTTTGCGCAGATTCTCATCAATGCCTGTTCCTGACGATGAGTCTGTAATACACGAGAGCAACCGTCTAATAAACGAGGAGTTTTCTTGGGACACTGATCAACTTTGTGCTGAGTTCAATAATCTTCATAGCTCTTTAAATGATGATCAAAGAGCAGTGTTTAACGAGATTATGGATGTTGTTCGAAGTGGGAATGGTGGTGTTTTTTTTGTGTACGGTTATGGTGGTACAGGTAAGAGTTTTTTGTGGAAACATTAGCTGCTTGCATTAGATGCAATGGACAGATTGTTATTAATGTTGCTTCAAGTGGTATTGCATCATTGTTGTTGTCACGAGGTCGTACGGCTCATTCACGATTTCATATTCCAATTAATCTTAATGAAGATTCGGTTTGCCATATTAAACCTAATACTGAAATCGCTAATCTTCTAAACGAAGCCAAGTTGATTATTTGGGATGAAGCGCCAATGGTACACAAACATGCTTTCGAGGCTCTTGACCGTACATTGAAGGATGTTTTGAGTGTTGGTGATTCACGAAATTCTGAAATTCCATTTGGTGGAAAGGCTATTGTCTTTGGTGGTGACTTTAGACAAATCCTACCGGTTGTTCAAAATGGAAGCAGGCAAGACATCGTACACGCCTCTTTATGTTCATCCTACATTTGGTCGAGTTGCAAGGTGTTAAAATTGACAAGGAACATGCGTTTATCTGTTGGAGCCAGTAGCTCAAACATACAGGTGATACACGAGTTTGCTAAATGGCTTCTTGAAGTTGGCGAAGGCAATGTTGGTTATGTTAACGATGGTGAGGCAACTATAGAAATACCAAACGATCTTTTAATAACTGATTCAACTGATCCAATTTAAAGTTTGATCGAATTTGTATATCCTTCAGTTCTTGACCGTTTTAAAGATCGAGACTACTTTTCTGAGAGAGCCATACTCGCGCCTAAGAATGAAGTTGTTCATGGTATCAATGATCGTTTGCTTGCATTGTTTCCCGGTGAAGAAGTAGAGTATCTTAGCTCGGATACTATATGCCCGATTGAGGAAATCAATGATCCATTACACCAAGATTTATATAATCCTGAGGTTTTAAACAGTGTGAAGGTTTCAAGATTACCAAATCATAGATTGGTATTAAAGTTGGGTGTTCCAGTGATGCTTTTAAGGAATATTGATCAGCAAAACGGTTTATGTAATGGTACACGTCTTCAAATTATACGTCTTGGTAAACGTGTTATCGAGGATGAGATATTATCGGGAGGTAATGTTGGTTTAAGAACTTACATTCCAAGAATTAACATGATACCATCTGACAAGAAATTACCCTTCAAGTTTCAACGGAGGCAGTTTCCAATAACCGTATGCTTTGCGATGACTATTAACAAAAGTCAAGGACAATCTCTATCAAGAGTCGGTCTTTACTTGAGAGACCCTGTATTTTCACATGGCCAATTGTATGTTGCGTTGTCGAGAGTGAAGACTAAAGATGGCGTCAAGCTTTTAATATTTGATAAGGATGGGAGGCCGACAAATAAAACGACGAACGTAGTTTACAAAGAGATCTTTGGGAATTTGTAGGTTAACATTTTGAATTATTTTAGAACTTCAAAGTATTTTTTTATATTATTGATTAATCTTCATTATTCATCATTCAATGTTCATTTCTTAATATATGTATATTTATTTTTGTTACATAAAAATATTTCCAACCCGTGAGTATTCACGGGTGATAACCTAGTATATATATATATGGTGAAACAATAAGGAAATTTCCCACTACTTAGATTAAGATATATATAGAGTAAGATTAAAATGAGAATGCATATATTTCGTGAGAACCATAAAAACTTAGTCAAAACTCATTCAAATTCAAAAAAAAAGTACAATGATGGGTGTCGAGTGTGATATGTTTTTATGTATATTTTTAGCCCTTTTTAACACTTTAGTCAAGTTTTAAATTTATAAAACACAATATTCTACTAACACTAAACACACATATGGGCAAGTGCACCCATCGTGAGCATAGTATAGTGTTGGTAAGATACCGAGGTCGTCCAAGGACACAAGGGCTTTTAATACCGGTTTATCCTCAACGTCTAATCAAATCAAAATTTTGGAAAAAGGTTTTAAACATGAAAATAAAAACTAAAAATGCTGAAAATAAAAAATAAAAATAAAAACAGATAGACAAGATGAATCACTTGGATCCGACTCGCCTTTAGTGTAACCTTTGATGTTTTCCGCACTTTTGCACTTTTTAAGAGATTATCTTAGTTATAGTAGTTGGCCCCTCTTTTGAAGGTGACGTTACCCTCAACCCAGTAGTTTGATTCAGTAAGGATACAATCCTAAAGGGTTGGATTATTGAAAGATAATTAATTAAGTTATTAATCCGTAATATGGTAGGCCCCTCTTTTGAAGGTGACGTTACCCTCGGCTAAGTGGTTTGAGTCAGCAGGGATACAATCCCAAGTAGCCGGGTTAATGTATTAATAGTAGTTTACATATGAGGGGATCAAGCCATTCGCACCCCCACCATCCAATACCAGTGGTTATTGAAGGAGGTCCTAGTAAGCTTGACCCAGGTCCTTGCAGGATCTATACACTGAACAAGGCAAGAACCTTTCCAAACCATTCCCTTAACCCCCGACCAGGTAGCCAACATATCTCTATATAGACCGTAAAGATATGAATGGTGTAAATCTTTTATTTTATATAGACAGTAAAATAACACCAAGACACCACGGACAAATGATAAGGAAGTTTTACCTTCAACATAATAAACTAGTTATTAAAGCCATTAATACAAAACCAAATAAAAAGTGCGAAAAGATTAAAAAACAAAAGTATTACACTAAATGCTTGTCTTCACCAAGTGATGTAAGAGACTTAGGCAAACATGGCCTTTGATTGTCAAGAACTCTTACTATCAATCTTGGATCCCGAGACTACTATACACACTCAATGATGGATGATGGTGGTGGATGTGGGTTGTGATGGTGGTGGAGTGTGGGTGAAGTGTGAGAGAGGTGGTTTGCCCAGGGATGCCTTTGAAGTGAACCAAACACCTCTATTTATAGCTTACACAGAAGCCCGGACACGGCCCCGTGTCCATCCACTTTCTCTTTCTTCATTAAATGCAGTTTGTCTGCATTAGTTGACCACGCCCCCGTGTCCGCTGGGCACGGCCCCGTGTGCAGAAGCGTATCTGTACTATCAAGATTTGCTTGGATTCTACGAATCTTAGCGTTGACCACGGCCGTGTTGAGCTGGGCACGCCCCCTGTGTTGGGAAATAGAAGCTTCTACAACTTTGTCTTTTCTGCAGACACTTGGGCACGCCCCCGTGTCCGCTGGGCACGGGGCGTGTTCAGCCTTCTGATATCTTATTTTTGCTTGGGAAGATGCTGTCGGGGGGTCGGGCATGCCATGTTTATTCCTTTTCTTGTATTTATGTTAGATTTAGCTGTATTTTTGCTTCTTTTGTCCATTTATGCTCATTTGATCCTGAAAATATAAAAGGAAGACAAAAGCACACTTTTTCCAACATTAGTACTAAAAAAAGGGTTAGTTTTATGCCTCATTTGATGTAATTTATATTTTGCATTTTACACACATCAAATACCCCCACACTTGAATCTTTGCTTGTCCTCAAGCAAAACTCTTTATAATGTGGATTACACGCCCAAATGGAATGGGTAGATGAGAAGTTTTGGGCTTGTCTTGAGTGTCGGGATTCCAAGATCTTTATTAGGCTTTATTTTTATCTTATTTACAATCCTATTCGTTATGATTTATTTAGAACGTTTCATAAGAGAAATTACTTATTTGGGCATAACATGCCTCTTCAAAATTCCATTTATATACAAGTTCACATACCTTACGGGAGATCACTCAACACTCGGCCGAAGATGTATTTTTGTGAAACACTCGAGACCGGCATGGAACTTACTTCTACCATATGCGTGCCAAGCAATCAATCCTCCTTCTTTTTAACTAAAAACCTTTGTAAATATCAAGAGGACTTGGGGAAGGGTTAGGCTTGGGTTAAAGGTAGGTGGTTTTGGGTTAGTGGTTAGTAAAAAGGGCAAATGGCGTAAAAAGCATCGGTTTTCGTAAAACTTTTTGCTTTTGTGACTTTTTATTCAAACGAAGCATTTTTCAAACAAAGTTTCTTTTGAGGAACTTGTTTGTTTATTGCTAGGCTTCAAATTTTTTTTTTTTAAGGAATGACATATGAAGACCGAGCTTTTTACAAAAATAAAAGGGTTTAAAATGAAAAAGGGTTTTTGGTGGGAAAAGGGTGTTTGTTTTGTGGGTTTAGAAACGAAAAGGTTTAGGCTCAAAGGGGTTAACTAGGGGATTTTGGGTAGGTGGTAAAAAAATTGAAAAATAATGGTGTTGAAATGAAAAAGGTTAGTCCTAATGCCTCCATCATTTACTTACTTGGGTTTAAGTTGATAAGGATCGGCAATGTATCGTCATGGCAAGTTCTAGAGTCGTAAGAAACCAAGCGGCTATTCACACAAGAAACGAAAGATAAGCATTTAGTTTAAAGATGTGTATTTATATGCTCAATTAAAGGCTCAAAACTCACTTTTTATGGGAATGGGTTTTTAATGTGATCAAGTATATATAATCAAATTTTAACTAGATTCGTCATGCCGTTTCATAATTTTCTTATGTTGGTTCTTTTTATCACGACGCTATCAGTTGTAAATTCGTAAAAATATAACCTTTCTAGAACTTGTTATTCCCAATTTAAACCAAGACAAGTAAAAAAATGAGAAGTTTTTGAAAAAAATTGGGGTGTTTAGCGGTTCCAATAGAGTTTTGTGTAAGGCTTGTAATTAGGACTTGCAAAATTCAAGGTTTTAGCATCCCCCCACACTTAAATTACACATTGTCCTCAATGTGTCACAAAAATAAGTTTTTAGGTTGATTGAATGTGTAAAAGGTGTGTTAAAAACAAAAATTTATGTTACTGGGCATCTGGACACGGGCCGTGGTAACCGGGCACGACCCCGTGTTCATATTGCTAGTAACAGAAAGTAACAGAAGGCTGGGCATGGGGGCGTGTTCACTGAACACGCCCCATGTCCAGTTACCTGAACTGGGAATTTTTCTGTAGACCCTTGAGCACAGGGCGTGTTGGCTGAGCACGGCCCGTGCTGAACTTGTTGTAATGAAGAAAAATTGTCGGGAGGCTCTGTTTTTGTGCATGGGGTGTTGGTTCAACTCTCCCTTAGTATCCTGCACCATCCTGAGTGTGTTTTATTCCTGAAAATTAAAATTAAACTAGAAAGCATAAAAGTTAATTTAAACTATAAGTATGGATAGTTCCGCGGAATGCCTCCGTGGTGCGCCACGTTTATAAGGGTCCTTGGCTAGACCTAAAGTCGTTCATATGTTACCCAAGTGGGATGTTTTGGATCCCATGTTGCACCGTCGGAGAGCATCATCCAAACTTGAGTCTATGACTTTCATGTAGTTGACCGGGTCGTCGTCTTCTACTCTCTTACCAACCCCAAACTTCATCTCCTTATCCCCAACCCTCAATGTTAGTGTCCCACCATTCATATCTACCACTGCGTGGGCCGTAGCTAGGAATGGCCTCCCTAAGATGAGTGGTACTTCGGTATCTTCCTCCATATCTAGTATAACAAAGTCGGCCGGAAAGACAAAGTCTCCGACTTTAACCAATAGATTTTCAGCGACACCTTGTGGATATTTTACGGACCTATCGGCGAGTTGTATGCTCATTTTTGTATGGCTTGTTTTCCCTAGTCCGAGTCGGTCGAACATTGATGCGGGCATGAGGTTGATACTAGCCCCGAGATCGGCTAATGCATTGCGAATGAGTGATTCCCCAATTGAACAAGGGATGGTGAAGCTTCCGGGATCGATCTTCTTTTGTGGGAGTTTGTTGAGTAGCAAGGCGGAGCATTCTTTGCTTAAATTAACTAATTGCAATGATTCGATTTTCCTTTTGTGAGTGAGGAAGTCCCTCATAAATTTTGAATATTTAGGCATTTGAGTTAGGACTTTGACAAATGGAATATTAACATGCAATTGTTTTAGTAAATTTATGAATTTTGTGAATTGCTCATCGGTCTTTTGGCAAAGTAACCGACCGGGGTACGGTACAGGAGGATTCTTGGTAGGCTCTTGATTTGGTGGAGGAGCCGTCTCTTGTTGGGGTGTCGGCGAAGTTGAGGTTTGGCTAGATCGGCTCTTTTCAGTTGGAGGTAGCAGAGCCTCCTCGAGACCTACGGTACGGCTTCTCAATGTGATGAGATGCACTTGCGCCTTTGGGTTGGTTTCGGTATTGCTGGGTAACGCGCCTTGTGGTCTCTCGAAGAAATTTTGAGCTAGTTGATTTAGTTGTTTTTCAATGTTTTGAATATTAGCTTGTTGATTTCTAAAGTTCGATTCCAGTTGTTGAAATCGATCCGAGTTTTTCTTTTCGGTGTCGGAGATGAGACGAGAGACGGTATCCTCAAGCCTCTCTCGTCCCCCTTGTTGTTGTTGAGAGAAATTTTGTGATTCGTGTCTTGGTTGTTGAAAGTTTGTCCGTTGGTTTAGATTTTGTTGGTTACTACTATTGTCGGGTTCTCTCCAACCAAGGGTAGGGTGGTTACGCCATCCTTGGTTGTAGGTATCCGTTGGAGGACCTGACGGCCTAGGTCTATTATCAATGTAGTTTACCGTTTCTGTTTGATTATCCATTTCTTTCATACAGCTCCAATTTTCATGTGGCCCACCACACCCTTCACAAGCCATAACCGAGGCCGTTTTTGCCATTTCTAACTTTTTGATTTTTGAAGAAAGGGCCTCGATTTGGGCTTGCAAGGAGGTGCTTTCGTCAACCTTATGGGCGCCGAGGGCAATAGATTTTGTGCCTCGGGGAGTGTGCCACTGAAAATTGGTTTGAGAAATTTCCTCAATTTGATTATAAATTTCATTTGGGCGACGATTACCTAAAAGTCCCCCGGAACTAGAGTCAAGTGTCTGTCTTGTGTGTGGCAGTAACCCATTATAGAAAGTGAATACTTGTTGCCATACCGCAAGACCATGATGATGACACTTTCTTAGTAGCTCCTTGAACCTTTCCCAACTTTCATATAAGGATTCCCCGTCCTCTTATGAATATGTATTAATTTCAGTCATTAATTTAGCCATTTTAGCAGGAGGGAAATACTTATATAAAAACTTTTGGGCTAGTTCATCCGAGGTGTTTACCGAACCAACTGGGAGGGTATTCAGCCAAGCCTTAGCTCAGTCTTTTAGTGAAAATGGAAACATTCGGAGGCGGATGGCGTCATTTGATGCTCCATTGATCCGAAAAGTATCACATAGTTCCAAGAAGTTAGTAATATGTAATGGGAATCTTCTTCCGCAAGCCCGTTGAAGGTTGCGGAGTTTTGGAGCATTTTTATCAAATGCGGCCGAAGTTCGAAGTTGTTGGCCTCGACATTGGTGCATTGATAGCGGCGCCAAGATTGCCTACAGTGGGTCGTAGGTAATCCATGAGGGTACGTTGATCCGCCATTGGAAGTGGGTCCCCCGAAACTTTCTCTTGGTTTTTAGCTTTAAGTCTTTTTCTTAGAAAGCGTTCGGGTTCGTCTATAGGTTCTTTTATGTCTCTACTGGAACTGAAGCTCATACACTGTATAGAAAGTTCAGGTGTGGCGCCTGGGTTCCAAGTCCTGTAATAAAAACAAAAAGAACGTTGGTCAGAAGTTTTACCACGGCCCCGTGCTCAGATGAACACGGCCCGTGGTCTGAGTTACAGTGATTTTTTTCCGGATACCTGTTGCTGGGGAGCTAGACACGGCCCCGTGCTGCACCAACACGGCCCCGTGCTCAGCTCTCTGTAACTCGGAAAATAAAAACTGCCAGTAACAATGCTGGGCACGGCCCGTGTCCGACTAGGCACGGCCCCGTGCTGCAATCGGCAGAAGCTGAAAATTCTAGAAAAATCCTAAAAAAAAAGAAAAATATGAAAACGATTAGGCCGTTGATTCCTAACTTTCTTAAAATCCTTGTGTCCCCGACAACGGTGCCAAAAAACTTTATGCGTGTCGAGTGTGATATGTTTTTATGTATATTTTTAGCCCTTTTTAACACCTTAGTCATGTTTTAAATTTATAAAACACGATATTCTACTAACACTAAACACACATATGGGCAAGTGCACCCATCGTGAGCGTAGTATAGTGTTGGTAAGATACCGAGGTCGTCCAAGGACACAAGAGCTTTTAATACCAGTTTATTCTCAATGTCTAATCAAATCAAAATTTTGGAAAAAGGTTTTAAACATGAAAATAAAAACTAAAAATGCTGAAAATAAAAAATAAAAATAAAAACAGATAGACAAGATGAATCACTTGGATCTGACCCGCCTTTAGTGTAACCTTTGATATTTTCCGCACTTTTGCACTTTTTAAGAGATTATCTTAGTTATAGTAGTAGGCCCCTCTTTTGAAGGTGACGTTACCCTCAGACCAGTAGTTTGAGTCAGCAAGGATACAATCCTAAAGGGTTGGATTATTGAAAGATAATTAATTAAGTTATTAATGCGAAATATGGTAGGCCCCTCTTTTGAAGGTGATGTTACCCTCGGCTAAGTGGTTTGAGTCAGCAGGGATACAATCCCAAGTAGCCGGGTTAATGTATTAATAGTAGTTTACATATGAGGGGATCAAGCCATTCGCACCCCCACCATCCAATACCAGTGGTTATTGAAGGAGGTCCTAGTCAGCTTGACCCAGGTCCTTGCAGGATCTATACACTGAACAAGGCAAGAACCTTACCAAACCATTCCCTTAACCCCCGAACAGGTAGCCAACATATCTCTATATAGACCGTAGAGATATGAATGGTGTAAATCTCAAAGACAAATCATAGTTTTGACAACTCATAAATTGTTTATTTGTTTCTAGACTCCCCTAGACTTGATTCCAGCAAAATAGAGCAAGTATCCTAAACACCTATCACATACGTTAAAGTAAAAGTCAATAGACATAGTGTAAAGGTGAGCATACAAGTTTGATAGTATAATAGTAGCGAAAGCGGTTTACCCATAACCAGCATGTAACATGTACAATGTGAAGTAGGTAGGTTATCGACAATGATATATGCACATACGTGACTGCGAGTTGTAAAATGCGCAACACATATCACCACTGTGACACGTGAAGAAAAGCCCTCAACAACCATGTCCACGACAGGTGCTGAGTCCAAACTATAGTACTATCGTTGCTAAGGTGTTAGGCGACAATCACTGTGTAAACATAACATACTAGCATTCATCGAATAACACGTATAACATGCAGAGCGGTTAGCGTATAAAGTGGTTACATTGTGGGTCGATTGTGATTTTGATATAAGTAAGGTATATAACACCCAAAAGTGCATAAAGCAAAAAGGGATCGAGTATACTCACAGATTGTGATTAGTAAATAAACACTCTCTTGGATTGAAGGGAGCACTGAGGGATTAGCCTGAACACAGTACGATAGTATAAGCGTTGAACGATGCGTAAAACGAGGCGAGTGAGACAAGTGACGGATAGTCATCCGATCGGATGACCTTCCGGACGGATGGTCACCCGGACGGATGGCCACTCGCTCGGAGGGTTGTCCGTTTGGGATGGATGTGTTTGTGTATGATGTGAACTTTGAAATTTTCGTTGTAGCATTTAAAAAGACTTGGAATGTCTCTACCCTTCAGGTCGTCTGGTTGGACGGTCATCCGGACGGATGACCGTCCGCTCGGATGGCAATCCGAGTGGAGACTGGGAACTTTGAAACCTTTGAAATTGTTTAAGTATTTAACAACACAAGTCATTGGGCTGGATAGCCATTCGATCGGATGGCCGTTCATCTGAACGACTTGTTCGAGTTGAAAATTTGTAAAATCAGTTAAGTTTAGAAAGTTTTGCGATCGAACCGAGACGGTTTGACCTCGTGTCAAACAACAGAACCACAGCATGCCTAGTTATCCGTTCGGATGGGAATCACCCCATTCGTTTGGTGACTGTTTATGACGGGAGTTCATGTTCAACCCGTGAATAGGTCGTCTCTTTGTTAAGAATCCATTTTCAGTCCGGGTCTAAACTATAGAATGAGTAGTGTGCCCGAACTAGTCCAGATTCTAACGGTTTTGAGTTTAAAAGTTAAGAAAGTTGAAGAAAAGTTTGAATCTCTTGAGAAATGTTTAGATTTAGGTGAAATTAGTGTTAAAACATTGTAGAAATCCTTTGGATCTGAGGTGTTTTTGGTGGAATGAGGCCACACTTTGGTGTTCTTGAGAACCCATGATGACATCATTCTAAAACAGCCCAAATCCTCCGATTTCATGGTGAAAAGTGAAGATTTGATGGTGAAAATGATGAAGAAGTGTGTGTAGATGATAGAAGTACAAGATTTGAGGTAGAAACTTACAAGAATCGCGAGGAATCGAGAGAAAACAGGCCAAAAGTGTGCTGGTCGAATGAGAGCTGTCACATCACATGAACAGTGATGTGACAGGTGCTATTTATAGGCAAGAGAGAAGAAAATGCGGTGCAAAGTGACTGATCGGAGGGCCTTCCGATCGGATGGCCATCCGATCGGATGGTCATCCTGTCGAATGGTCCTTCGATCGGATGGCTCCTGCCAGCTGGTTTCCGACTTTTGTTTCGTGTGTTGAGCGTTGCGGTGCATTGCGAGTAAGCGATGCGATAGTATTACACACCAGTCACCCAAATAATATAACTACTAATAATCACAAAAGTAAACCTTAGATTTCGATTTCGCGATGAGATTGCGTTGGGATAGAGTTGCGATTGCGTTTAGCGAATATCCACCTCAACATATACATAACATGCAAAAATAACACACCCACGTAAAACAATATCCATAACCTGTAATTCGAGTTGCGATGCGATAACGATGCGATAGTGATAAGTCGATTAGCGATTAAGTGGCGATTTATTGCATTTACTCCACATAATACAACTAAAGTAACATAAATTAGAGTATCGATTAACAAGTCAAAGAGTACAAGCAATGATTAAGAAAGGAATGACAGATCCAATTAGAAATCTTTTCTTCCTTTGACTTGAATTTGACTTTGACTTATACTTTGACTTTGACTTCGAAAGTTGGGTTGTTACAGCCTCCCCTACTTTAGGAAATTTCATCCCGAAATTTAAGGCGCAGGCGTAACAAACAATCGTGGATATTTAGCCTTCATATCACTTTCGAGTTCCCAGGTGAACTCGGCGCCGCGTTTGCCTTCCCAGCCAACCTTCACAATGGGAATGCGTGAGCGTCGGAGCTTCTTGGTCTCTAGATCCATGATTTCGACTAGTTTCTCCACGAAGTGTAATGTTCCATCCACTTGTAGATCCTCAAGAGGGACACGTAATTCCTGGTCGGCTAGGCACTTTTTGAGGTTCGAAACATGGAAAGTCAGGTGGACGTTGCTAAGTTCTTCCGGTAGTTTGAGTCTGTAGGGCATTTTGCCAATTCTTTCCAGAATTTTAAAGGGACCAACATATCGAGGCGCGAGCTTTCCTTTCTTGCCGAATCTGATCACCCCCTTCCAAGGTGCAACCTTTAGGAGTACGTGATCGCCAACGTCACATTCAAGGGGCTTGCGGCGTCTATCGGCGTAAATCTTTTGACGACTCCGAGCTTTCAATAGATTGTCTCGAATTTGGAGGATTTTGTCAGTCGTTTCTTGCAGTAACTCAGTACCGATAATTTGCGCATCCCCGATCTCGTGCCATACAATAGGCGATCGACATTTTCTTCCATATAATGCCTCAAATGGTGCCATTTGAATGCTAGAGTAATAACTGTTATTGTACGAGAATTCGACTAAAGGTAAATGCGAATCCCAATTACCACTGAAATTTATCACACACAAACGAAGCATATCTTCAAGGGTACGGATCACGCGTTCAGTCTGACCGTCGGTCTGGGGATGGAATGCGGTACTAAGATTGAGAGTAGTACCGAGAGCAGATTGAAATGTTTCCCAAAGACACGAAGTGAATCGACCATCGCGGTCAGAGATGATGTTATAAGGTGTCCCGTTTCGACAAATAACTTCGTCGGTATAGATCCGAGTTAATCGTTCTACCTTGTAGTCTTCCTGAATCGGTAGAAAGTGAGCAGATTTGGTGAGACGGTCAACGATAACCCATATGTTGTCGTGACCTGATGGCGTGCGCGAAAGTTTCGTTATGAAGTCCATACCTATACTCTCCCATTTCCACATAGGGATCTCGGGTTGCACTAGTAAGCCAGAGGGGCGTTGGTGCTCAGCCTTGACTTTAGAACAAGTTAGGCATTTTGAAACATAGATAGCGATATCTCTCTTCATGCCCGGCCACCAGTACTTGTAGCGAAGGTCCTGGTACATCTTATCGGCACCGGGATGAATGGAATATCGAGACTTGTGGGCTTCGTTTAGCAGAATCTCTCGTAAGTTAGTGCGTTTGGGAATCCAAATTCGGTCTAGATAATGGAATATACCATTCGATTTATTCACCAGTTGTTCACCGCTATTGATAATCCTTTCCTTCTTCAAAGTACGTTCGGTAAAACAAGCATGTTGGGGGTCACGGATAAGAGCTTCGAGATTGTGTTGGGCTTGAGTATTGCGAGCGCTATGCAAATAACATCGTCGACTGAGCGCATCGGCAACAACGTTTGCTTTGCCTGGATGGTACCGAATCTCGCAGTCGTAATCATTGAGGAGTTCAACCTATCGGCATTGGCGCATATTCAGCTCCTTCTGGTTAAAGATGTGTTGTAGGCTCTTGTGGTCGGTGAAGACCGTACACTTGGTACCGTAGAGGTAGTGTCGCCAAATCTTTAACACAAAAACAACTGCACCAAGCTCGAGATCGTGGGTTGTATAGTTCTTCTCGTGGATCTTGAGCTGACGAGAGGCGTACGCGATAACCTTGTCTCGTTACATGAGGACACAACCGAGGCCGAGGTTAGAGGCATCACAGTAGACTACGAGGTCGTCGTTTCCGTCGGGCAGTAAGAGCATGGGAGCGTTACAGAGCATGAGTTTCAAAGTTTGAAAGGCTTCCTCTTGTTTAGTTCCCCAAACAAAAGGTTTGTCCTTGTGCATAAGAGAGGTGAGAGGAACAACGATCTTCGAAAAATCAACGATGAATCGGTGATAGTAACCCGCCAATCTGAGAAAAGATCGTACTTCGGACGGGTTCTTTGGTGTAACCCAACTCTTCACTGCTTCTATCTTCGTAGGGTCGACATGAATTCCTTGACTATTGACAATGTGACCAAGGAATTGAACCTCCTTAAGCCAAAATTCTCACTTGGAGAATTTGGCGTAGAGGCGGTTTCCCTGGAGTAGTTCAAGAACCAAACGGAGATGTTGCGCATGTTCGAATTTTGACTTGGAATAGATCAGGACATCATCGATAAACACGATGACAAAGTGGTTGAGAAGGGGTTTACACACGCGATTCATTAGATCTATAAAGACTGCGGGGGCGTTGGTTAAACCAAAGGGCATAACAACAAACTCGTAGTAACCGTCTCGGGTTCGAAAAGCGGTTTTGGGTATATCTTCCTCTTGAATTCGTAACTGGTGATAGCCTGAATTTAGATCAATCTTCGAAAAACACGTAGCACCTTGTAACTGATCAAACAAATCATCAATTCTAGGTAGAGGATAACGATTCTTGATGGTAAGCTTATTCAATTCCCTGTAGTCGATGCACATTCGTAACGATCCATCCTTCTTTTTGACTAAAAGGACCGGTGCGCCCCATGGAGAGGTGCTAGGGCGAATGAAGCCTTTATCAAGCAATTCCTAGAGCTGACTCAACAGTTTGCGCATTTCAGATGGAGCGAGACGATAAGGCGCTCTAGCAACAAGATTTGCTCCAGGAATGAGGTCAATTCGAAAATCGATATCACGAGATGGCGGTAAGCCAGGTAAATCATTAGGAAAGACATTAGGAAAATCACGAACCACGGGCACCTTTTCCATTTCCTTCCCTTCGTTTTCCTCCGCTACTACGATGTGTGCCAAGAAAGCATTGTATTCCTTGTGGAGATACTTGCTAGCTTGGACACACGGCATGAGTTGTAACTTCTTCGAAGCGACTTCGCCATAAACACACAATTGATCACCGTTTGCGAGAGAGAAACGAATCATTTTATCGAAACAAACAGTTTCAGCATGATTCTCCCGAAGAAAATCCATGCCTACTATGACATCAAAACTACCGAGTTGTATCGGGATAAGATTGATCGGGAAAACATGACTGTTGAGCTCAAGAGTACAGACACGCAGAACGGAACTAATAGTGACGGTTCTTCAAGTGGCAACTTCTACGTCGAATGTTGATGGGAGGTTAACGCGTTTACGGTTTAGGAGCCTTTCGAATTCGAACGATACAAAACAGTTATCGGCTCCAGTACCAAACAAACACGAAGCATATATACCATTTATGAGAAACGTACCATTAACCACGTTATTGTCTGCTTGAGCCTGACGGGCGTTAAAGTTGAAGACTCGCCCACGGGTTACTTGCTGAGCTGGCTGCTGCTGCTGTTGGTGTTGTTGCTATGCTGGCTACTGCTGCTGCGGATGTGGCTCTTGCTTCACCACTCTGTTCGGGCAGACATTTGCGAAGTGGTTGGGATCACCACACGCATAGCAGGCTCTTGCGTGAGCAGGAGCTTGAACTTGTGCTGGAGCTTGACGGGGACCAGTACGGCAGTTGGTAGTGAAGTGACCGTACAGGTTGCAATGAACACAAAATCGTCCTGCAATCCCAACAGGATGATGAAAAGTACAGGCAGGGCACAACAGGTGTGGACCAGTGTATGCACGCTTGGCCGGGGGTGCATTGGTCACTGGTGCCGCTACCTGGCGGTTCTGGCTCTGCTGTTGGACAGGGATAGTATTGAGGGGAGTGGTTGTCATGGCATAGTTCTTGTTGTTGTTGTTCTTGCTCTTTCGGCGTGAAGACTTGGAAGCTTGCGGTGCGGCGGTTTCAGCGGTGGGAGTAGCGGTGACTTGATGTAGACTCTTGGTGGTTTTGTCAAAGTAACCAGCCCTAACTTGCTTGTCGTTAATCTCGGCAGCGAGTAGATAAGTCTCTTCGATGGTTGTCGTCTTGGCGGTTTGCACGAAATCAGCAACACAGTCCGGTAAAGCACGGATGTATTTCTTGATGGTGATGTTCGAAGTAGAGATTTGGCCAGGACAAATGATGCTTAGCTGCTTAAAGCGGGCAGTTAGACTGCATTGTCGCCACCCACTTGCTTAATGTTCCAAAACTCGTCCTCCAGCTTCTGAAGCTCGTGGGGAGGGCAAAATTCGTTCACCATGATCTCCTTTAACTCCTCCCAAGTAAGCCCATAGGCTGCATCATTCCCACGCTTGTTTCTCTCGGCAGTCCACCAATGTAGAGCCCTGGACTGGAAAACGCCGGTTGCGTTGATAGTGCATAGGTTTTTAGGACAGTCGCTTTGGCGCAGAGTGACTTCAATTGCATCGAACCATTGAAACATGGCAGTAGGCCCATCTTCTCCGGTGAAGTCTTTAGGGCCGCATGCTTTAAACTGCTTGAAGCTAAAGGTAAGAGCGGGGAGAGTCGGTCCTTGATTCCTCGGAGGACTTGATAGTGTTTTCATTAAGTTCGCTGACAATTTGCGGAATGACCTTAGCAATTTGTTTTGCCACTAGCGATGCGCTTGTCAGCGAGGTTGCAGCGGGAGTTGCGAGCGGTGTGCGATCCGAATGACGACATTGTCTACAACATACATCGTCACGGATTTAGTCGATACACTCAATCTCACCACACAACGTTTAACCAATTACTATAAAGCTCAGGACCACATCCAACACTTAGGCACATAATCACGTTGACACGTAACCACATAGGCACGTAAGCACATAAACACGTAGTCCATGTAGGCACAGAAGCAGGCTGTCCACATAAGCACATTTTCCACTATATTTTGCATGTATTCACCTACATATATTGCACGTATTCACCAATCTTTCAAAGCTGCGATTGCGATCAAGAGTTGTGAGTGCGATTAGCGTGTAGCGAGCGATTTGTTAGTGTATTGAGATAAATGTGTAAAGCGAGTTGTGTGTGTTTATCGAAGTAAACAGCGAAAAGCGTATAAATCTTCAAGATCAAAACACATAAGTAGGAAAATCCACATAAAACACATAAAATCAAGGGTTCAGCAGCTCCGAGTCTAGAATCGAAACTCATAGAAGCGATAAAACGTAAAAAAAAAATCAACGAGAACCGGAATGTCTTGGGTGTGCTAGACCTTGACTAGCCCAAAGTGGTTCGACTGTTCTCAAGGGCTTTGAGTGCACGTGTTGGCTTGATAAACTGTGCTCTTGCCTCAATCCGGGCGATCGGCATCTCCGTGACTCCAGCCATTGGAACCCATCGAGACTTTGGTGAGAATTTTGTAAAAACCAAAATATAGAGCGGAATAAGTCATTAAGATGCGGGTTTCACCCCTAACTTAATAACTTCCTTCCTGCTTGTGTGATAGAATCACGAGATAGTTAGGGAGAATCGCGTTGAAGTATGGATCTTACTCCTGATTCTATGCAAATTCTCATGTTTATAGCAAAATGTGTGTTGAACAAAGGATTTGATCGAGAGTTTGCGGTTTTCACACCTAATCCTAAACAGAACATTCGTTTGTGTGTGTTGCCAGCCTTAGGAAAGGCTGACCTTGCGCGAAGCCGTAGTATGCGGTGCTTGCGCAGGAGTGTAGTGTTCAGTGAATTTGAGCGAGAATATCAAGCAAGCTCGTACAAAACCCCTACCGGTTTTGCACAAGTTGGTCTGTTGGTGCTTAGACTATAGACTAGGTCAATTCTAAGACATCGACCCAGACTAGGTCAAGTCTTGCCTAATTCCCTATAGTTATGGCTCTAATACCAATCTGTCACACCCCAACCGATAGCAGAAACATCGGGGCGCGACACTGAGCAAAACAGATTGTCCAAGAGAATCCATAACAACTAAATTACCAGATATTTAAACGTTACGTCCCATACCATAACATATCAAAATAAAGCAGTTATTACAGTCAAGTTGTTCTCAAAGACAAATCATAGTTTTGACAACTCATAAATTGTTTATTTGTTTCTAGACTCCCCTAGACTTGATTCCAGAAAAATAGAGCAAGCATCCTAAACACCTGTCACATACGTTAAAGTAAAAGTTAATACACATAGTGTAAAGGTGAGCATACAAGTTTGATAGTATAATAGTAGCGAAAGCGGTTTACGCATAATCAGGATGTAACATGTACAATGTGAAGCAGGTAGGTTATCGACAATGAAATATGCACAAACGTGACTGCGAGTTGTAGAATGCGCAACATATATCACCATTGTGACACGTGAAGAAAAGCCCTTAATAACCCCTTCCCACGACAGGTGCTGAGTCCAAACTATAGTACTATTGTTGCTAAGGCGTCAGGCGACAATCACTATGTAAACATAACATACTATCATTCATCGAATAACACGTATAACGTGCAGAGCGGTTAGCGTATAAAAGTGGTTGCGTTGTGTGTCAATTGTGATTTTGATATAAGTAACGTATGTAACACCCAAAAGTGCTTAAAGCAAAAAGGGATCGGGTATACTCATAAATTGTGTTTAGTAAAAAAATACTCTCTTGGATTGAAGGGAGCGCTGAGGGATTAGCCTGAACAGAGTACGACAGTATAAGTGTTGAACGGAGCGTAAAACGAGGCGAGTGAAACAAGTGACGGATAGTCATCCGATCGGATGACCTTCCGGACGGATGGTCATCCTGACGGATGGCCATTTGCTCGGAGGGTTGTCCGTTTAGGATGGATGTGTTTGTGTATGATGTGAACTTTAAAGTGTTCATTGTAGCATTTAAAAAGACTTACAATGTCTCTACCCTTCAGGTCATCCGCTCGGACGGTCATCCGGACGGATGGCCGTCAGCTCGGATGGCAATCCGAGTGGAGACTTGGAACTTTGAAACCTTTGAAATTGTTTATGTATTTAACAACACAAGTCATTGGGCCAGATAGCCATTTGATCTGATGGCTATCCGATCGGATGGCCGTTCATCTGAACGACTTGTTCGAATTCAAAAATTTGTAAAATCAGTTATGTTTAGAAAGTTTTGCGATTAAATCGAGACAGTTTGACCCCGTGTCAAACAACAGAACCACAGCACGCCTAGTCATCCGTTCGGATGGGAATCACCCTGTTCGTTTGGTGACTGTTTGTGACGGGAGTTCATGTTCAACCCATGAATCGGTCGTCTCTTTGTTAAGAATCCATTTTCAGTCTGGGTCTAAACTATAGAATGAGTAGTGTGCCCGAACTAGTCTAGATTCTAACGGTTTTGAGTTTAAAAGTTATGAAAGTTGAAGAAAAGTTTGAATCTCTTGAAAAATGTTTAGATTTAGGTGAAATCAGTGTTAAAACATTGTAGAAATCCTTTGGATCTGAGGTGTTCTTGGTGGAATGAGGTCACACTTTGGTGTTCTTGAGAACCCATGATGACATCATCCTAAAACAGCCAAAATCCACCGATTTCATGGTGAAAAGTCAAGATTTGATGGTGAAAATGATGAAGAAGTGTGTGCAGATGATAGAAGTACAAGATTTGAGGTAGAAACTTACAAGAATCGCGAGGAATCGAGAGAAAACAGGCCAAAAGTGTGCTGGTCGAATGAGAGCTGTCATATCACATGAACAGTGATGTGACAGGTGCTATTTATAAGCAAGAGAGGAGAAAATGAGGTGCAAAGTGACGGATCGGAGGGCCTTCCGATCGGATGGCTCCTGCCAGCTGGTTTCCGACTTTTGTTTCATGTGTTGAGCGTTGCGGTGCGTTGCGAGTAAGCGATGCGATAGTATTACACACCAGTCACACAAATAATCTAACTACTAATAATCACAAAAGTAAACCTTAGATTTCGAGTTCACGATGAGATTGCATTGGGATAGAGTTGCGATTGCGTTTAGCGAATATCCAACTCAACATAAACATAACATGCACAAATAAGACATAATAACACACCCACGTAAAATTATATCCATAACCTGTAATTCGAGTTGCGATGCGATAACGATAAGTCGATTAGCGATTAAATAGCGATTTATTGCATTTACTCCACATAATACAACCAAAGTAACATAAATTAGAGTATCAATTAACAAGTCAACGAGTACAAGCAATGATTAAGCAAGGAATGGCAGATCCAATTAGAAATCTTTTCTTCCTTTGACTTTGACTTGTACTTTGACTTTGATTTAGAAAGTCAGGTTGTTACACTATCAGAAATAAATGAACACGTTATCGAACGTTCACTAACATATATGAATGAACACGACCTTTGTTCTTGTTCGTTTGTATAATAAACGAACACAAACAAACTTTCCACCGAACGATTCAGACACTATTCGCCAAACATTTGATTCATTTGGAACTCTAGAGTCACCTATTTCTTTTCATCCACTAACCTTCCTTTGAACCTTCAAACAATTAATAAAATACCACATTATGTTTTATTTTCATCTAGTTCCTAATATTGAACCTTCACATATTTAGCTTGTCTTTTCAATCTTCCTTAGAAGAGAGAAAATGTTACACTTGATTAATGTCTTACCTCAATTGCATTTTTAAACGGGAACTTCACATAATACTAATCAATTTGTTTCTCTGTTCCACTAACATCGTTAGTTCCTCTTTAAAGTCACTCAAGTTTCATTATGTATTCGATTCTTAAGCAATTACACAGTTTCTAGCTGTCAGATCACAATTTTATTTAATTTATAAATGCTTTCTGGTAACAACAAATTATTTACAACAAAAAATATTGTTGCGTGTATTAATTAAAATCATTATCAACCCAAAACCATAGGCCAATAAATAACATGGATTTAGAAGTGTAAGACAATTAGAATCCAAGATTCAAGAATCATAGTCGACCCAATGGATTTTGAGTTCGATTTTGGCCAAAAACATCATGCATTCGATCATTATCTTAGTGATTCCAAAAATTCATTCCAAATATTCATTCAAACATAAGTGACACAAACATTAGTTTGTTCTCATATTTGATTATGGCATAATCACATTCGATATTGACAAAATCGATCATTCTTAGCCATTTGATTTTAACGGAAACAACCAAAAGCGACCAAATGTTCGTTCTTAGAACAAAACTATAGGTATTATCTATTTGACCCAATCCCAAGTAAGCACCGCTGATGTCAGTAAAACCACTCATTAGCAATATTTGCATCCACTTGTTGGACATCATTGGACATCATTAGTAAAACCACTCATTAACAGTTTAACACAATCAAGTATATAATCAACATGCTTGGATCTTTTGCCACATCATTGGACATCACTGGGAACAAAGACAGTGTGTCTGATCTATTACCATATCGTTGTGTAAGATTAAATATATTATTATTGTAATATTTAATCTAGTAGCCATTATAATCATTTATTTTATATAGATCAAAATATATAACAACCTATTAAATAATTAGTTGGTAATCGTTGATTGACCATATTACCCTTATTAACTAATTGGATTTCCTCTTGGGTGCATATATAAGGAGACTAATATAGAGGTTAAAAGGTTAGACTTCTTGATTAACTCAATAACATTAAACTCGCCTCCCTCTCCCTACCGGATACCCTTTTTCGGTTCATTATCACCATCATTAGTTTGCACCCTAAGGAGGAACCAGATCAGCCTGACAAGCATGTTGAACTTGATGGTTGCGTCTCTTACTTGGATTCTCTACTGGCTGTCTGCTGTCACATATATGTTATTCATGTTTTCCATTATGTTTAAACATAACTAATCAACATGTGGTATCAGAGCATATGTTGATAAATCGGTTCAGTTTTCGTATCCATTATTCTGGGATTGAAATCTGGAAAACAGAATTTTGAAAACCTAATAAACAATAACAGCCTGTTTCAAGTCATTGCCCCGAAATCACTGTTTCGGGAAAAAGAAAAGAAAAAGAACGGTTTATAAATGTCTCAAAATCAAAAGGGTAAAACTTATGCCCGAAATCTGTAAAAAAAGAACTGTAAAATTCAGGTTTCGGTTTCCAGAAATTTGGTTTTAATTTTAGGGTTCATCATGTGTTCTTAGGAAAATTCAAAAATTCTCTTATGTTTTGGAATGTAATTTGGATTATTGAGTTTTTTTTTTTTCTGTTTGATCTAATTTTATCTTATAAAATTTTTGAAAACTGTTAAAAGATAAATAGGTAATATTTTCGAAATATTTTGATAACTTTAGATTAGCACTAAAACTGGAAACTTAATCTCACAATCTTTAAAAATTCGGATTTTCAAATCTTATCTCCACTAACAGCTGTTGATAAGCAGATTTCGAGACTTGGAGAATAAGTTTTCGAGATTAGATTATTTCGACTAAGATTCCAATGGAGTTTCGTACTCGAAATCTCACTAAAATTCGAGGACAACTGAGATTGCGACTAAGATTTCGACTCGCAATCAGGTTGTTGCGACTGAGAAAGACTGTTGCTTGATTTCAACTGGGGTTTATCACTTGAAACCTCATAAGGAACTCGAAATCCCATTAAGGCATTGGTCTTCATCACTCGAAACCTCAAGATTTCGAGTAAGGTTGCGACTTGCTTTAGTCACTCGAAATCTCAAGTGAACTCGAGATTTCATAACAAACTCGAAATCTCATTACTTTATTAGTTCGATCCGCGCTAACAGGTGGTTTGCTATTAAATACTTGGTTTTGTAAATACTTAGTTAATCAGAATCAGATAATTTTTCATAAAACCAAAATAGCTTAACTTGAATGAGCTTCTGATGTATCACTTCTACCCAAAGGTGATTTGATGCATCTATTTATTGTTCAAGTATTATAAAGGCTATGCTGAATATGCATTACAAACGTAAATGTCTTATTTCTGGCCGAAGCTGATTTAATTCATTCGTGTCTAGCATACTTAACAAGTGCATAACTAAAGTGATTGTCTCATTTCTGGCCAAAGCTGATTTGACATGATTACTTTGCACACATGCTCAAATGATTACACTTCTAGCCAAAGCTGATTTGTCTTCGTTTAAGTAGAATTTTAACTAAATCTATTATTTTGGTGTTAGTAATAGACAATATCACAGCTTTATAATTAAAATGGTCATTATTTATACCTGCCTTAGTATAACATCCCTTAGATCACATTAGACCTTCTTTCTTAGTATCGTAATTCGTTCATCTTATTTCCACCATGGATTCCACCTTTGACTGGAGATAACTTTGCTGCATGGAAGGACTCTCTCATGCTTACTCTTGCTTTGCTGGACTTCGATTATGCTTTAAGGGAGAATAAGTCGGCAGACCTTACTCCTCAAAGTACTGCTGCTGAGCAGATGACTCATGAAAAGTGGACTAGGTGTAACCGCATGTCTCTTATGTTTATGAAGCAGTCCATAAACAATGCAATCAGAGGAGCCATTCCTAATTCGATGATGCTAAAACCTACTTGGCTTCTGTTGAGGCGTAATTCATGGGAACGTCTAAAGCACACGCTAGTACTGTAATCCTCAAGCTGTGACTACTAAGTATGATGGGAGGGGCGGCATTCGCGAACACATCATGATGATGAACGACATGGCCAATAAGCTGGAGGGGTTAGACATGTAAATCAGTGAAAGGTTTCTTGTTCACTTCATCATCACTTCGCTTCCTTCGTCCTATGAAGCATTCAAGATCAATTACAACACTCAGAAGGACAAATGGACGATAAGTGAGCTGATCGCTATATGCGTGCAGGAGGAAGAGCGTATGAAGATGGGTCGCACTACTGATGTTGCAAACTTCACCACCTCTAACTCTAAGAAAAGGAAGAACAATTATACAAGAAGGGATGTTTCCAAGGTCCAAAGGCCTAATCCTAATACAAGTGCACCTTCCAGCTCTAAGAACTCCTTAGGCAAACCCCACTGCAAGTTATGTAAAAAGACTGGACACATGCAGTAGGAATGCCCTGATTTTAAGGAGTGGCTAGCTAAGAAATGTAACGATTTTTTCATGATACTTGAGTCCTATAATTTAAATGTTCCTGCTAATTCTTGGTGGTTTGATTTTGGTTCTATGATTCATGTAACCAATTCTTCTCAGGGATCCTTACAATCTGGAAGTTAGGAAGAAACCAAAGAACACTTAAGGTTGAGGATGATCGGGAATTAGAAGTGAAGGCCTTAGGAACATTACAATTATTTATGAAATCTGGTTTATGCATTAAACTTTATGATACCTTATATGTTCCTGAGGTAACTCGGAACCTTATATCAGGACCAAAGTTAGACATAGACGGTTTTGTTGTTTCCCATGGTCATCGCAAACTCTCTATTCTCTATGATTCCTTTGTTTTTGGTACTAACATTCTGGATAGTGGTCTCTGTAGATTAGAACTAGATGATGATTTTTCCAAATCTTTGTTGTCATATAATATTAATGAATCACTCACAAAGATGAAACACAAATGAGACATAGAGACTTCATCCATTTTGTGGCATCAACGTTTAGGCCACATCTCAAGAGAACGATTAAATCTTCTCGTAAAGGATGGAGTCTTACCTCCTCTCGATTTCATTGATTTTGGAACATGTGTCAAATGTCTTAAAGGTAAAATGACATTAGCGACTAAGAAAGGTGCCACTAGGAGCTCTAATTTATTAGAACTCATTCACACTGACATCAGTGGTCCCTACCAAATCGCTGGCATAACTGGACATACTTCATTTATCACTTTCATTTATGATTATTCTCGTTACATGTACTTGTATCTCATTAAGGAAAAAGCTAAATCTCTTGCAACTTTTAAAGATTATAAAGCTGAAGTTGAAAGACAACTAGATCATCAAATTAAAGTTGTGATATCAGATAGATGCGATGAATATTATGAAGACATACTGATGTGGGTCAAGCTCCTGGTCCATTTTATGAGTTTTGTAAGGGCCAGGGGATTGCAAACCAATACACCATGCCTTGTACACCTCAGCAGAACGGTGTCGCCGAACGAAGAAACCATACCCTTATAAACATGGTGCGCAGTATGTTAGCCAATACTAATTTACCATTATTCCTCTGGACTTAAGCGTTAAAAGGAACTGTTCATATACTCAATAGAGTTCCTTCTAAGTTTGTCAAAAACTCCTTATGAACTTTGGACAGGAAGGAAATCGAGTCTCAAATATATGAAAGTATGGGGCGGCATTGCTGAAGAAAAACTTTATAACCTTTCCTAAGGAAACTTGACTCTAAAACAGTTACCTGTTTCTTTATCGGGTATCCTGATCACTCAAAGGGTTATCGTTTCTATTGTCCTTCCCATGTCACCCGTATTGTTGAAACCAAGCGTGCTGCATTCCTAGAGGATTTCAAGGTCAGTGGGAGCAGTACCAACCCTTATGAAGAATTATAAGAAGTACAAGACGCAGGGGGGGGGGACTCGTCGCTTACCATTACTCTGTTTACTCCTCTTTTACCCAATGCAACAACTGCACCTGAAGCTACTGCACCAACTCCAAATTTACCTCCACAAACAGAACCCATTATACCTCATAACGAACGTACATCAAACGCTCAAAACCAAGACAACACTGAACCTGGAAATCAACTCAGGAGGTCATCTACGCAAAGAAGGCCTACTATTTGGGATGATTATGTTACCTACCTGATTGAAGTGGATGCCAGAAAACTCAATGATCCTATCTCTTATAATGAAGCCATTAGAAGTGATCAGTCTTCTGAATGCAATAAAGCAATGATTGATGAGGTTGAATCCATGAAGAAAAATGACGTTTGGAATTTGGTAGAATTACCCAATGGTGTCAAACCCATAGGATGTAAATGGGTATTCAAAACAAAACTGGATCCGAATGGGAACGTTGAACACTATAAAGCGAGATTGGTTGCAAAGGGCTACACCCAAAAAGAGGGAATTGATTATCAAGAGACGTTTTCCCTTGTCTCTCGTAAAGATTCATTAAGGATCGTTATGGCCTTAGTACTTATTTTGATTTAGAGATGCATCAAATGGATGTTAAAATCGCTTTCCTCAACAGAGACTTAGACGAAGATGTTTACATGAAACAACATGAAGTCTTTAAACCTGAAGGTCAGGAGCATCTAGTCTGTAAGTTGAAGAAATCCATTTACGGGTTAAAACAAGCATCACGTAAATGGTATCTCAAGTTTGATGAAGTCATGAAGAAACAAGGTTTTATAAAGAATCAAGTGGATAAACGCACCTACCTCAAGATGAGTGGGAGCAACTTTACTAAACTTGTCCTTTATGTAGATGATATTCTATTGGCAAGTAATAGTTTAGGCATGTTGCATGAGTTGAAGCGGTTACTCTCGCATAAGTTCGACATGAAGGATCTTGGAGATGCTTCTTACGTTCTTGGCGTCGAAATTCACTGAGATATACACAAAGGAATCTTAGGATTGTCTCAAAAGGCTTACATAGATCGTGTCCTTACACGTTACAAAATGCAATAGTGTAAACCCTCAGTTGCTCCAAGAGTTAAGGGAGATGTTTTTGGTTCATTCCAGTGTCCGACAACAGAGGTTAAAAAGGAGCAAATGAGCCAAATACCTCACGCGTCAGTAGTTGGAAGCCTGATGTATGCTCAAGTCTGTACTCGCCCAGATATCGCTTATATTACTTGAATGCTAGGTCGTTATCAGATTAATCCTAGCCTAGATCACTCGAAAGCAGCTAAGAAGGTACTTCGATATCTGCAAGGGACGAAAGACTATAAACTGACTTATAGAAGAAGTGATCATTTAGAAGTGGTAGGCCATTCTGATTCTGACTTTGCAAAATGCAAAGATGACACGAAATCCATTCGGGCTATCTCTTTATGTTAGCAGGTGGACCTATTTCATGGAAGAGTTATAAACAACAGTTGACCACAACTTCCACAATGATGGCAGAATACATTGCTGTTTATAACGCAACCTGTCATGGAATGTTGGTAATTGTTGATGGACCATATTACCCTTATTAACTAATTGGGTTTCCTCTTGGGTGCATATATAAGGAGACTAATATAGAGGTTAAAAGGTTAGACTTCTTGAATAACTCAATAACATCAAACTCGCATCTCTCTCCCTATCGAATACCCTTTTTCGGTTCATTATCACCATCATTAGTTTGCACCCTAAGAAGGAACCAGATCATCCTGACAATCATGTCGAACTCAATGACTGCGTCTTTTACTGGATTCTCTGATGGCCTGTCTGCTGTCATATGTATGTTATTCATGTTTTTCATTATCTTTAAACAGAACTGATCAACACGTTGGTCAAATTGAAACCCAAAGTCGATTGTGTCGATTGTGATTCTTGAATTCAAGATTTTGATCGACTGATAGCTCTAAATCCTCTATTATTGAGTGGCCAAGGGTTCTGGTTGATAAGACCTACATATGTGCAAGTCGTGTATTGGTTAGATAACATACACATAACCTACACATGTGTAGGTAAACGTTTAAAATTGAAAAAAAATATATATAAAAACAAATTAGGTTAATAACTTTTCATGTTGCCTTCATGAATTTGTCATGTACAAACACACCAAGTGTGTTGTGCTTAATTTCAAAAGAAAGAAAAGATTGATGTATAAACAATAAAGACAGGCATGCATCATGTTGTCTTCATGAATTTATCATGTACCAAGACACACAGTGTGTTGCGTTTAGGGTGTAAAGGGTGTATCCCTCATGAGTTTCGGGGAAAATTTCACCCATCTAAACATATATGTCATGTCATTTCTCCTCTCATTCTCCTCTCTTAGACCACCCGTACTGGGCGTTCTTTTTTCAAAAATAATGCCCAATCACGCCGCACAACCGCCCCTCATGGTGTTGTTTCGGCGTGTTTAAAATCACGCTTGAGGGGCGAAATTTTGACCAATCACGTTTAATCTTCACTTTTTTGGCCAATAGCTTTTTTGGTTGGTTTTTTTGTATTTTATTTAATTCTCTACACCCTTTTAACATAATGCCCACATCCCCACTATACCGATTTTAGAAAAACGCCCAATAATGCCCCTTGCTGACTGTACTGCCACATGGCGAAAAACGCCCAAGGGTAGGGACATTATTCATCCTTACCACTACGCATGGTCTTACCCAAAAAACATAGGCGCTGGTTTCCACCAAACCATTTAAAGAAAACAAAACATGATTGGTTGAGAAGATACTTGACCCCACCACTTACCCCTCTCCCTCAAGTCACCGCAAGCGGCATATGTTCACCGCTCAAGATCCAGATAACCCCTTCCATGCGCGGAAACTTTTCACGGCGGCACCCTCCACTCGCGGCAAAACCCTTCCCCGCTTCCTTTGCCGCATCGACCCCAGACACCGTTATTGTCAAAACGTTAGAACATCACATTTATGGGAGGATCCTACCTTATAAGCATGGTTGTAAAACAAGGTCTCGAAGGCCGAGTACTCCCCGAGTAGTCGCTACAAGGTAGGTTACCGAGGCGACTTTCTTTAACTCCGCCTAGTTACTCAAAATCGATCAAACGCGGTCAACCTCGGCCAGAATCGGAACTAGTAGGTCAACTCGGGCCAAGTTTGACTTAGAAAAAAATAAAACATAATTTCTATGCCTATCATATTAAAGAATGAATATCATTTTCACGTATTTTGTTATAAATATTAGTAAATTTATGTTATTTAACATATATATAATATCTAAAAACTAATTTCTTTATATTTTAACTTGTCCGAATACTCACCGAGTACTCTCCGCCTGGGCCGAGTACCCTCAACTCCCCGTTCGACCGACTAAGGGGCGCCTAGCAACTTTTGCAACCATGCTTATAAGTAGTGGGCACACAAAGTATGTTGTGCTTATTATCAAAACATTAGAACATCACATTTATGGGCGGATCCAGCCTTGTAAGACGGGGACTAACTCCTTGTTAGTGGTGTGTAAAAAATCGAATTAACCGACTCATAACCGAATTAACCAATAAAACCGAACCAAATCAAAAACTGGTGGGTCGGTTGATTTTTTTTTCAAACTAAAACTAGCGGGTCAGTTATGGTTACCAATGTTTCCATACCCACAATAACCGAACCGAACCAACATGTTATAAAATCTTTGTCGGATTTTGGAGTGTTAACCATTTTTTAATAGTTGATGTTTTTGGTTAAACGTTTGTTAGAATTTATGGATTATATCATACCGTTTTGATTGAAAGTTTGTTTAAAATTACTATTTGTATCATATCTTTTTGTTTGAATATTCGTTAAATCGGTATTAATATTATAGATTATATGTATTTTTTTAATACGTAATACATTAATATATTGAAAGGTGTAATAACAATTTATTTCATTGTCAATAAAAAAATTTTGAGTTATTTTTAGCTAGACAAAAATTCACGGTTAACCGCCCATTACCAATCCGCTATAACCTTCAAAAGCGATTAATCAAAAGTGCCATAACCAAATGGTTATGGTTATAATTGTTCATCAACTGACATGTCAATTATGGTTTTGTGTTTTGACAAACTAACCCATACACACCCCTACACCTCATACAACCAACAAAAACTCTAGATATTTTTAGTATAATATATTTTTTTTGTAGCCAAAAGTTTAGAAATTAGAAGCATAAAATGGGCATACAAATAAATAACCTTACAACATTCACAATATTTTATTTTTGTTTGAATATTTTTCTTTATTCTATATATTTAGTCATTTTAGTGTATTTTTGTTTAGTTATAAATGCCATTTTAGTCCCTATGGTTTGGGCCATTTTGCTAGTTTAGTCCAAAGGTTTCATTTTTAACCTGTGGGTCCAAAAAGGTTTTACAGTTGCCATTTTAGTCCACTTGGTTAACTTCATCCATTTTTTCTGTTAACGAGAAGGCCAATTCGGTCATTTTGTATGTAATTCTGTTAACTAAAAGGGCAATTCAGCCATATAAAATGACCGAATTGGCCTTCTCGTTAACAGAAAAAATGGATGAAGTTAACCCAGTGGACTAAAATGGCAACTGTGAAACCTTTTTGGACCCACAGGTTAAAAATGAAACCTTTGGACTAAACTGGCAAAATGACCCAAACCACAGGGACTAAAATGGCATTTAACTCTATTTTAAATAAAGCATCGTGCCGTGAAGCCTGGTGAATGGTGATTGTGATTGTGATTGTGATATACCATAAACATCCATATTCGAGAAAGCTTTATGACGAATCACTGTCAAATGAAAACGACAATAGAGGTCAAGAAAGATATAATAAAATTTGTTTCAAATTAAATAGCATAAATAATAGTTATTAATACATAACTAATTTACATAAATTTTTATTTGTTTGAACACTTGGACTTCAGAAAAAAACAATTCCTTCTTTTAAAATTCTCAATAGACAATCTACACATGTGCCCATGTGGCTTGAACAAGCTAACATAATGTGGCTTGAAGCCTTGAACCGTCAACCTCTTGGGATGTTCATCATAGGTAATCATTATCAATACTACTTACTAGATCACTTTGGGCTCAAAACAAGAATGAATTGTAATTTTTTTCTTTTATTTTTATACCTAAATTTAATGAAGTCCTTTATCTTTAAAATTGATGAGTTTTGTACTTAATGTTTTAAAATCTTATAAGTTATGTCATTTAGCCCTAACCCAGTTAGATTTTTTTATTAAATCCGGTCATGTGATATGAGGGCATTTTTGTAATTTCACCTTTCCAAGAACTAAATATGTAAATAACATAAATACCAAACCTCTTTTTGTCTCTCTCACCCATCTCCACCCCAACCCACCTCTACCACCATCCGCCACCACCACCACAATCCACCACCTCACCGCCACCTGCTGCCACCATCTCCAACCCACCCATCTCTCTCTCTCCCTCCCTCCTAGCCGTAACCCATTAGCCTTTACACTCCTTTTTTTCTCTCTCAACAAACACACACAAAATCAAAACAGATAACACTCTTATCCTCTGCAGATCTTGTGATGGTTGAGAGACAAACCTGCAACGCTGGATTCTTAGAGGTGGCGGTTGAGAGACGAAATCAAAACCTGCAACGCAAAATTAAAACGATAGTCAGCAACACCAAATCAAAACCACAGCCGGCAACACAAAATCAAAACCATTGTTGGCCATTCGTTTCTTCTCCTCCTCACAAAATGAAAACCGTCGTCGGCAACACACAAAATAAAATCCACCTGCAACCTCCACAGTTTGTTGATGTCGTCGCCTTCTTGTCCTCCTCAGATCTGGTGGTGGTCGTCGCCGGCTTTCTTCTCCTCCCCAGATCTTGGGCAGTGGGTGGTGGTTGGGAGTGGTGCGGTGGCAGGTGGAGTGGTCGTAGGCAAGAGAATGGTGGTGGAGAATAGGTGAGGCCGTGACAGGTGAAGAACAATGATGGTGTTGATGGTTTTGAGAGTGGTGGTCATGGAGGTTTTTGGTGGTGGTTTACAGAGGAGAGAGGGAGGGAGGCTTGTATATTTACATTTACATATATTATATATATATATATATATATATATATAATATTATATTATATTAACTTTAGTTATATATTTGTTTTATTGTTAATTAAAATATGAGAAAAATGCCCGGATAGTCCCTGTGGTTTGCCTTTTTTTTTTCATCTTTAGTCCCTAAAATTACAGCTATAGTCTCCAACTTTTGCAATTTCGTTCCCGGATAGTCCCTGGCGCGGATGTGGATTATTTTTTGGTGTTAAGTGGATGTGAAATTACCAAAATGCCCTTACTACATAACAATATAATAAAAATAATAAAACATTTATAAATTCAATGGGCCCCACCCAACCCCTCACCCAATCAAACACCTCCAATCTTTCTTTGTGGGACCCACCATCTCCATCTCCATCTTCGACCTATTTTATCTGTTTGTTTGTCCCAACCTTACCTCTCCTTGTTCATCGTCGGCATCATTTATCCATATCCAACTTAACGGTTTCATCTGGATTACATACATACAGTACAGTAATGGGTTGTTTTCCTTGCTTTGAATTCAGTCAAGAGGACAATGTCACACCCCGATTTCTGGTGGGCCCGGATGGGTACAACCGTGACGGTTGGATAACAGTTATCACAATATAATAATATGCAACGGAAGTATTGGATTGGAATTATTAAAATAAACCTTGAATGTATAAAAGTATTACAAGCGTTCGATACAAGCCCATAGGCAGGATCCAAATAAACAAAGCTTTAGACATCATAGGCCTTAAGCATCAGGAGTGCAAATTCCTTAGCCTTCATTCTAGCGACCCGTAATCCCATCCTATAATAAGGTTCGGTACCAGCTGTTCAATCTTTTGAAAATACGTCAGCCAAAGCTGGTAAATACAATTAACTGACTCTTTGGAAAAATAGTTTTTCAAAAAGAGTTTTATACATATAGATAACCCGTAGGTGATCTTTTAAATATATCTTAGCATTATTCTTGTTACGAAATTATATACTTGATTATCCCATTTGGGTTGTCCGGACATGGTATCAATAACCCCCAATAACAGTAATTATCAAGCAAAGGAATAAAACCGTATTCATACACTTTTGCGCAATCATAGGCGACTTACTTGTGTAATAACCGTCCCAAGAGGCATAATTGCCATCCCAAGTTTACACTAAAATAAGTCAAGAGTATTTACCTTTTTGCTAGCTTCCAATCAAGAAGACTATATCTGGCAAAGAGCCGCAAGGCTAAGTATTATTGACTCAAGTCCGATTATCGGGGGGTACTATAGTCTGGAATGAACAGATTTATTATCTGTTAGAATGTATACGGGCCAAAGGTAGGCCCTTTAGATATGACCCGATACTTAAGAATAGGTTTGCTAGATTCAGCGTATACCGAATAGAATGTGGTTTAAACCCAACAAGTACTAGTACTTGTATAATAAGGGTAAACAGTGTACATTTTGGATTTTGAGATCAAAACAGTAAGGTTAAACCCTTTTCGGTAGACTAAGGTAAACTAGTTACGTAAGTCTAACCGTACGCGTATAAGCGATGACGGGTAACCGGATGAGTCATGAACAAGTTCCATATGCCAATATACTTTAAACAAGTTATAATATCAGTAGGATATCAACTTGTATGCCCGTTAAGGTTTTAAAATCAAACTATGCCTCATAAGGGCATTTTGGTAATTTTACAACTTATAAAAGGAGCTTGCGAGTAAACTGATATTATGGTCAAAAACATTCTGTAAAAATGGTCTAATTATGATATTACATCAGTAGGATATCATGTATATGTGTGGTTTATGTTTTAAGATCAAACTATGCACCATAGGGGCATTTTGGTCATTTCATACATAGTTTTGAGAATTTATTTGGGATTCTGAGTTCATGACTCATACCTACTGTAAAAAAAATTAAAATGGTTTATAAAATCAGTAGGTAACAAGTCTTGGTTCCTACATATGGTTTTAGATCATACTATGCGTCTAAACGGCGTTAATGTCGTTAAATGACGATTTATGTGAAGATTCATGAAATCTGATGTTATGACCCGCTTTGAATAGTTAAAATATTTTATTTTTCATAACACATCAATAAGAAAAAGGTTTGTTTTGAATATTATGCTTAAAACGCATTTTATGTGCCATAAGGGCATTATCGTCATTTGTCGACATTGTATGCGAAACTGAAGTTAAACTCGGTTTACAATCTGACTTAGCATCCCAAATAATCCTAATAATAATATCACATCAGTAGGTAATTGAGTTTTATAACAAAATTATGTTTAAAACTCATTTTAGACTTAAAAGGGTATTTTAGTCCTTTTAAAGGCATAGTTTACGCTTATATGCGTAAACTCAGTTTATGACCAGATTATAAACATTTAATTATCCTAAACATGTTTACTTATCAGTACATAACTCATTTGAATGCTCGTTTATATTTAAAACCTTATTTTTAAACAAAACGGCATTATAGTCAAAGTACGGCATAATAACGGAACATGCGCATAAACTCGGATTCCTAGTCCGATCGTGTAATATAACCTTATGGGATTATACTACATTATATTACGATCATAACGGAACCTAAAATCAGTAGCATACTAGTCTAATTTGGTTTATAACCAAAAGTCAACGTAGAAGTCAAACTATGCGACTTTCGATTGCGAACCGACCCTAAAATGGGAATTGACGAGCCGAACACATTTACACATGTTCTAATAATTATTACCGAGTTGTTTAAGTGATAAAACATATTTTAGAATGCTTTTAAACTCATATCGCAATTATTTTGAAAACTGACCCATTGACTTTTTAAAGTAATATTACTTTGACTCATCAATTGACCAAGCAAACGTGATTCTTAGGAGGTGCCCTTTTGAGGGATTAACACCTACCTAATTACGATCACGTAGCCATGTTCGTTGGGAACAATGGCTTGACCATTTAAGGTCTAACTAAAAGTCAAAGCGTTATTACGATAACGCTTGACTTTTGGCTTAAAAGCCTATAAAATGGAAACTAGTGGCTAAGGACACTTATAAAGGGTCCTAGCTTGAATCTTAAACTGAGGTGGAGTCCCCTTTATGTCAGGAGTCTCCAAGAATGAGAAAATGAGAAGAGGTGCAAATGAAATGATTGAAGAATACTCCTATATATAGTGTTTGGGTGATTGTTAAGATCATTCCATGTGTCTAAAGGGCTCCTTAGATCATTACAAGTGTTAGGTTGGTGTCAAATATAGTTAATAAGTCCATAGTATTGATTTACATGGTTTAGAATGGATTGGAGTGCACACCAAGCAAGACACAAATAAAAAAAATTCTGCAGATATAGGCTCTAGCGGCCCGCGACTGCCCAAGCCCTATACTTCGCGGCCCGCGAGCTATCCCATTCCGGGCAATAAGTTTGGCAGATCCACTGTTTTGGTCCCTGTGCTTTTATATGTATTTTTAACTTTCAATTTTTGTTATTTTTGGCATAAAACCTTATATAATCATGTATATTGTTAATATAAGGTACAAATATCATTAGTGACCAATTTTAGGCAAGCCCGGGAGTATGACCGAGTATTAAGGAGTTCCCGGTTCGTTTAAAAGGTCTCTAAAAGGCGTAGTTTCATATTTTGACACTTTTAGTCCTTTTAACGCACAAAGTTGTGCATAATATCGTTTAACGATATCAAGGCCCTACATAGCCCATATTAGGCATTTATGAGAGTATGAACGAATATCACGATGCTTCGAGTTTGTTAAATGGCCTTTCAAAGGTAAGAATTAACATATTGACACTTTTAGCCCTTTTAACGCACGAACTTGTGCGTATTATTGTTTAATGGCATCAAAGCCCTAAACGGCCATTATTAGGTATTCCCAAGAGTGTGATCAAACATCATAACACTCCGGATTCGTTAAAAGGTCACACAGAGGTAAGGATTAACATGTTGACGCTTTTAACCCTCCGTTACCTAAAATTTTGAATTTTTCGCAAACTGTTTCCATTATCAAACACGTGGATTAGTATGAGGATACGAATATCGTGTAAGGTCATTCAGAGGCTTACTTTAAACATGTTGACACTTTCAGTCCTCTCACATCCAAAGTTTTAATTGTTTGGCGACTATAGTCCCTCCAAGTCAACGTTTGACATATTTAGTATTAGGGACACGTGTCGGTACATTATTGGACATGATTTTACGAGGTGTTACATCCTCACCCCCTTAAAAGAAA
Organism: Helianthus tuberosus; assembly: GCA_030545235.1. Taxonomy (NCBI): domain Eukaryota; kingdom Viridiplantae; phylum Streptophyta; class Magnoliopsida; order Asterales; family Asteraceae; genus Helianthus; species Helianthus tuberosus. The sequence continues at coordinate 84,177,464 of CM060371.1, read as the reverse complement.
TCTCGACCTCGAGATTTGTTTGGAGTAATACTGTCAATTCCATATCATAGTAAATTTCAACCTCTTAAGAGTATCCTGGGCCACGATGGGAATCCCATTTCACATTTACGAGGTAGAATTTGAAATCTTAAAAATTTCATGGTCCATAATGGACAAGGTTTTTCAGAAACCTTAAGCTCACGTTTAAATGTCATGGCGAAGCATGATAAGTGCCTATCAGCTGAGCATCATGCTAGAATTTTCCAGAGATAAGAATATATTTAGTATCTTAATCTGATACTATAGACAACGGTGCTCTACAAGGAGACTTGATGTTGTCTTTATACAACTTAACTTGTTGGAAATTTTAAACTTTCCTTAATTGACAAGAAGCGTCGACTCAGTAAGCTTTTCTACTATAATTTACACCGCGTCACTGTTGTGATTTATCTTAGGTAACTTGGAGATTAGATCCATTTTTAACATTTCCCAATTCTATGTGGGATTTTCCAGTTCATTATGCAGACCAAAAATGGTCTACGATGTTCGACTCACTTGCGAACATTCTAAGCATCATGCTTCCTAGGTGGCTATGGGCTTCTCATGTCCATCCACACAAAGTTCTTCATCTTTTAATTTTAATTCGTCAAAAGTTACTTGTGTCATGAAGCTGACACATTTCTCTTTCAATCACTTGGATGCCTCAAGTATAAAAACTTCCTCTGGCAAACTATATTGTTGATCTTCCATGGATGGTGGGTATATCACCAAATGGGGACTATAATTTCGATAAGTTTCTTACTGCAAACAAAGTGGATTTGGTTTTATGACTATCCAATCCATGTCTAAGAACATATCAAATCCTGCAGGATTTATAAATAAAATGATTATCAAAGACAAATTGCTTCATGAAGGATGTATTATATGTGAAACCATATAGATTGGCCACCTGATTTTTAAATAATATTTAAGTCTTGAATTATCTAAATTAAAATTTATTAAATTTACAATCGATGAAGCTTTAACTGGCTGCAGAGTTTAAAACAAGTTTCTAATAAATAAAACATTTATGAGAAACAGATACGTAAAGATGTGTCTTGAACTGCTTCTGCTGTAGCAGCTTAGAAGGATCAAGCATTGCCTTTCTGGTCATCAGTGGCCTTGTTTTTCCTGCCAGGGGTCTTTATATGCCCTTTCTCGCCACATCCATAGCAGGTGGCGTCTTTCAAGTCTTCGCATTCATGAGACTTATGATCCATCTTCTTACAGATGCAACAACCCTTGGTCTGCTCACGGAGACTTTTTCTGAAGTGTTGCTTCTTACAGGTTTTACATTTGGGTTTTGCCTCATTCGGCTTAGACCGGTTATAATTCGAACCAGTCTTACCCTTTTTGTAATCCTTACTTGGGGTATCATCACGCTTTCGCTTGTGATCCTCCTCGGCCTTAATCGCTCTTGCTCTTATTTCATCTTCAGTAAGAGAAAAAGCCAGATCCACAGCGGATCTATAAGAAGTAGGTTTGGAGGATTTAACAATCCCCTTGATTTTTGGAGCTTGTCCTCCAATAAATCGCGCAATGCGCTTAGACTCGGGGGTAATTAAGTACGACACGAGTCTTGATAAGGAGTTGTAATCAGACAAATAGGCTCGACACTCGAGGCCTTTCATGGTCAGCTTTAGAAAGTCAGTTTCCACTTTCTCCACCTCGTGTGGTGGGCAATAAGTCTCGCGGATCAGTTCCACAAACTTTGACCAACTAAGGTTGTATATTTCAACCTTACTAGTGGATTGGATCAGTGCCTTCCACCAGGTCAAAGCATCCTCCTTGAAGGATTGGGACACGTATTTAACAGTGTCCTTGGCGGCACAACCGCTTATATCAACAACGGTTTCCATTTCATCCAGCCATTTTAGAGCATCGATTGCTCCAATTTCACCCGTAAATTCACGGGGTTTACATGAAACAAAGTATTTATAGGTACGCCCCTTTTAGAGTCACGAGGCTCAACTTTCTTGATACTCTTGATATTCTGCTCATTGTTAGTTGAGGAGAATTGGGACTCTTCAGTCTTATGAGTATTAGAACGGGGTTTAGTAACGGAGTTCTCTTTCTGTACTGATGGCTTTGGCCCTTTAAATGTGGCCATAAATCCAGTCAGGGATTTACCGACTTCATCAGCAATTATTGATCGAAGACGATTCTCTTCGTCTTTACGGTTCTGGTGCTCTAAATCGTCACCACTGTTTTTCTTACTTGCTTTGCCAATACTCAGCCTTGCCATAAGTTTATCTAAAAGATAATAAAGCCATCAGAAATTCTTTGAGAACTAAATAGCAAATTAATTTATTTGCATTAGACCTTATAGATCTATATGTTTATATATGAATTTCACTAGCCCTGCTTACCATAATTGGTAATGGACTTAGCCGTATAACTCATCGGCTTGTCACAAGGAATATTTAAATATAGCACATTAGCTTGTCACGAAGGACATTTAAATATAGCACATTGGCTTGTCATAAAGGACATTTAAATATAGCACATTGGCTTGTCACAAAGGACATTTAAATATAGCACATTGGCTTTGTCACGGAGGATGTTTAAATATAGCACATTGGCTTGTCACAAAGGACATTTAAATATAGCACATTGGCTTTGTCACGAAGGACATGAAAGACATGACACAAGGGCCTGTCACAAAGGTTGTGAAAGATATGGCAAAATGCCTCGTCACGAAGGACATTGGAAGATATGGCACCAAGCCTTGTCACGAAGGACAATTCAAGATATATATATAAATATATATATAAGTCGCGATCTCATTTGATCTAAAGGGCTTTAAGGTGTGAACATAGTTCATTACATGTGAATAAGGGGTCGTAGACCACTACTGTCGCCACATTTGACGATATAATATGGCCCGTAGACTATTCGATTGACATCACTAAGGATGTTAAATTAATGGTCATCGCATTTATGATATCAGTCATGATCGCACTTGATCATATCGACTGCGAAACTTGGGTATAGATTTCCATTTTGGACAGGGTACCATATTGGTCACAACTGTCATTGTCTCAAATGGACGATATAATGTAACCCGTAGACAATACATCACGAGGGATGTTTAGTATCATTATGATGTTGATGACATTAGTCATGATCGCATTGATCATATAGACTATTTGGTTTGAGTATAACCCACCACATTGAACAGGGGACCATAAAGATCACCATTATCATTGTCTTATCGACAATAGGGTAGGGATGTTAATATTATGATCATCATATCGATGATTTTAGTCAGGATCGCAATGATCATATAGACTATGAAATTTGAGCATAGCTCACCCCATTGGGCAAGGAATCATAAAAGATTACAATTGTCTTTGTCACAAATGGACAATATAATATAGCCCGTAGGCAAAACATCATTATGGATGTTAAATTCAATCATCATATTGATGATTTTAGTCATGATCACATTGATAATATAGACTATTAGGCTTGAGCATAGCTCACTACCTTGGACAGGGATCATAAAGATCACAATGTCATTGTCTCAAATGGACAATATGTTATAGCCCATAGGCAAAACATCACTAAGGATGTTAAATGATATGTTCATCATATTAGATGATATTAGTCATGATCGCATTGATCATATAGACTATTTAGGCTTGAGCATAGCTCGTTACCTTAGACAGGGGACCATAAAGGTCACAACTGTCTTTGTTTTAACTGACAATACAGTATTATGATTCCTCACCTTCCACATAGTTGGGATTAAATAGAGATTTGGGTTAAATATTGTCACGAAGTTGGACGAGAGCTTTCTCCTTTCCACGTAATTGGGAATTTAGTTGAAGATTCTAATGATACGTTTCAATCAACGTACTGAATATAAATTCTTCTCCTCATTTGGAGATGCGTCTTAGTTGACATTGAAAATATAAGTCCCTATCCGTATTGGGAGATTTGGGAATATGCCTCAATACAGTCAGCGTATATGATACAGCTCAATACAGTCACCGTTTAAATATATAGCTTTCTCCTTATTGAGAGATTGGAATACGCCTCAATATAGTACATCGTATATAATACAGCTCAATAAAGTACACTGTATATGGTACGACTCAATAAAGTACACCGTTTATAAACTTACCCTTTCTCCTTATGGGGAGATTCGGGAATGATTAGCATCATAGATGGATGATTTCTCTATCTCCTTTCCACACATTAGGGAATTAGTTGGAGATCTTAGATAAGTGTCGTCCCATAGTTGGACGAGAATCACTTAAAGATGTTTAAGATTATATGGGTGTGAGGGAATCAGTTTTCCACTTTTATCACCTTTTCAACCACTACCATTGGTGGGAAAATTTAAGACAGAGTCTTTTATCATGGTCTTATTTACTAGTCTTAATTACATAAGAACTAGTAGACCGAGTAAATTCAAAAGAGATTTATTTTCTTGATTTCTAGTGGTCCTTCGACTAATTTGTCTTTACCCAATAGAGTTGGCACTTTTAGTCCTTCTCCTTAATTGGAGTTTCCAGGACACGTCTTATTAGACGTTTTAATTATATGCACTACTCCTTAGTTGGAGATTTGGTATACACCTCAATATAGTACAGTGTATACGATACGGCTCAATAAAGTACACCGTTTAAATATATACCCTTTCTCCTTATGGGGAGATTCGGGAATACGCCTCAATAAAGTACAACGTATATAATACAGCTCAATAAAGTACACTGTATATGATACAGCCCAATAAAGTACCCCGTTTATAAATATACCCTTTCTCCAGATGGGATATTCGGGAATACGCCTCAATAAAGTACAGCGTATATAATACAGCTCAATAAATACACTGTATATGGTACGCTCAATAAAGTACACCGTTTATAAATATACCCCTCTCCTTATCGGGAGAATTGGGGATATGTCATTTCATATTTGGACGAACATCTTGCACTATTTCAACCACTCATTTGTGGGAACGCGTGCTTTTTGGCCTTCGTCTATTGCGCGATCAAGAGATCTGTTTGATAAGGTAGGAGTACTAATTGTGACCTTCATATTATTAGAAGGAAAAATCATTAAAATGGGCTCCATAAAATCAATGATCCTTCTTATGGCAGTAATATCGCCAAATTATATTAGATGCTTACTATTAGTCGATATCCGTACAATATGACCGTTGGGAGATCTTAGTGGTTCCTTGCATTAAACCGTCATACTGGCCAGGTATGAAAGCAATCTATGGGACACACTAAGATACTGCCAATTATCAAATGGCGCTTCTATCAAACTAAGTTTGGCATTCGCAGTTGCTAAAAATCAATGAAATAAAAATCATTTTCGTATTCCAGTTGGAGAAATTGCTGGCGAGACTTGCCGAATTTATATAATATAAAATACCCAGATGGGTTTGAATTAATCGAGCTCGAAGACTCGAAATTTATGCTTTAAGCATGAATCAGAGAAAGTGATTCCTTTCTCTACTTGTTCTCTAAAATGAGAGAACATTTGAATCAAAGAATAGGAATTTTGGTGCAAAGTGCACATATAACATTGCCAAGATATGGCTTTTCGTAATTGTTGCTGTTTCAATCAGCTGGTGAGATATCACCGGAATGTCTATCAGTTATGATAAACTTCAGATACATGATATTAGGATATCACAAGAATATCAAAAGATATATCACCAGGTGACGAGGTTTATCATCCTTGTATCGGATTCATCGTCTCCAAAACATATGTAGTTCACTGTATGGAACTTCAACATACTCAATGGTAGAGATCCTCGAGTCCGCGACCCATTATAGTTCCTTCATCTGGTCCACGGCATCTCGGCGGCATAAAATCAATAACTACTATATAGATTAAGAGTAGTCTTATATTCAGGTCTAGACTAGGAGTTTTTAAAGGAATATGCATTTGTGATATTTGAGATTAGACAATAAGGGCTAGTGTCTAATTCACTCAAACTGTAGCTCTGATACCAACCTGTCATACCCTGATTTCCGGTGGGCCCAGATGGGTACAATCGTGACGGTTGGATAACAGTTATCATAATATAATAATATGCAGCGGAAGTATTGGATTGAAATTATTAAAATAAAGCTTGAATGTATAAAAGTATTACAAGCGTTTGATACAAGCCCATAGGCAGGATCTAAATAAACAAAGATTTAGACATCATAGGCCTTAAGCATCAGGAGTGCAAATTCCTTAGCCTTCATTCTAGTCGACCCGTAATCCCAGCCTATAATAAGGTTCGGTACCTGCTATTAAATCTTTTGAAAATACGTCAGCCAAAGCTGGTAAATACAATTAATTGACTCTTTGGAAAAATAGTTTTTAAAAAAGAGTTTTATACATATAGATAACCCGTAGGTGATCTTTTAAATATATCATAGGATTATTCTTGTTACGAAATTATATACTTGATTATCCTATTTGGGTTGTCCGGGCATGGTATCAATAACCCCCAATAACAATAATTATCAAGCAAATGGAATAAAACCGTATTCATACACTTTTATGCAATCATAGGCGACTTACTTGTGTAATAACCGTCCCAAGAGGCATAATTGTCATCCCAAGTTTACACTAAAATAAGTCAAGAGTATTTACCTTTTTGCTAGCTTCCAATCAATAAGACTATATTTGGTAAAGAGCCGCAAGTCTAAGTATTATTGACTCAAGTCCGATTATCTGGGGATACTATAGTCTGGAATGAACATATTTATTATCTTTTAGAATGTATACGGGCCAAAGGTAGCCCCTTTAGATATGACCCGATACTTGAGAATATGCTTGCTAGATTAAGCGTATACCGAATAGAATGTGGTTTAAACCCAACAAGTACTAGGACTTGTATAATATGGGTAAACAATGTACATTCTAGATTTTGAGATCAAAACGGTAAGGTTAAACCCTTTTCGGTAGACTTAGGTAAACTAGTTACGTAAGTCTAACAGTACGCGTATAAGCGATGACGGGTAACCGGATGAGTCATGAACAAGTTCCATATGTCAATATACTTTAAACAAGTTATAATATTAGTAGGATATTAACTTGTATGCCCGTTAAGGTTTTAAAATCCAACTATGCCTCATAAGGGCATTTTGGTAATTTTACAACTTATAAAAGGAGCTTGCGAGTAAACTGATATCATGGTCATAAACATTCTGTAAAAATGGTCTAATTATGTTATTACATCAGTAGGATATCAAGTATATGTGTGGTTTATGTTTTAAGATCAAACTATGCACCATAGGGGCATTTTGGTTCATTTCACACATAGTTTTGAGAATTTATTTGTGGTTCTGAGTTCATGACTCATACCTACTATAAAAAAATTTAAAATGGTTTATAAAATCAGTAGGTAACAAGTCTTGGTTCCTACATATGGTTTTAAATCATACTATGCGCCTAAACGGCTTTAATGTCGATAAATGACGATTTATGCGAAGATTTGTGAAATCTAATGTTATGACCAGCTTTGAATATTTAAAATATTTATTTTTCATAACAAATCAATAAGCAAAAGGTTTGTTTTGAATATTATGCTTAAAACGCATTTTATGTGCCATAAGGGCATTATCGTCATTTATCGGCATCGTATGCGAAACTGAAGTTAAACTCGGTTTACAATCTGACTTAGCATCCCAAATAATCCTAATAATAATATCACATCAGTAGATAATTGATTTTTATAACAAAATTATGTTTAAAACTCATTTTAGACTTAAAAGGGTATTTTAGTCCTTTTAAAGGCATAGTTTACGCATATATGCGTAAACTCAGTTTATGACCAGATTATAAACATTAAATTATCCTAAACATGTTTACTTATCAGTACATAACTCATTTGCATGCTCGTTTATATTTAAAACCTTATTTTTAAACAAAAGGGCATTATAGTCAAAGTACGGCATAATAACGGAACATGCGCATAAACTCGGATTCCTAGTCCGATCGTGTAATATAACCTTATGGGATTATACTACATTATATTACGATCATAACGGAACCAAAATCAGTAGCATACTAGTGTAATTCGGTTAATAACCAAAAGTCAACGTAGAAGTCAAACTACGCGACTTTCGGTTGCGAACCGACCCTAAAACAGGAATTGACGAGCCGAACATGTTTACACATGTTCTAATAATTATTACCGAGTTGTTTAAGTGATAAAACATATATTAGAATGCTTTTAAACTCATATCGCAATTATTTAGAAAATTGACCCGTTGACTTTTAAAGTAATATTACGTCGACTCGTCAATTGACCAAGCAAACGTGATTCTTAGGAGGTGCCCTTTTGAGGGATTAACACCTTCCTAATTACGATCACGTAGTCATGTTTGTTGCGAACAATGGCTTGACCATTTAAGGTCTAACTAAAAGTCAAAGCGTTATTACGATAACGCTTGACTTTTGGCTTAAAAGCCTATAAAACAGAAACTAGTGGCTAAGGACACTTACAAAGGGTCCTAGCTTGAATCTTAAACTGAGGTGGAGTCCCCTTTATGTCAGGAGTCTCCAAGAATGAGAAAATGAGAAGAGGTGCAAATTAAATGGTTGAAGAATACTCCTATATATAGTGTTTGGGTGATTGTTAAGATCATTCCATGTGTCTAGAGGGCTCCTTAGATCATTACAAGTGTTCGGCAGGTGTCAAACACAATTAATAAGCCCCTAGTATCGATTTACATGGTTTAGAATGGATTGGAGTGCACATCAAGCAAGAAACAAATAAAAAAAGAATTCTGCAGATATGGGCTCTGGCGGCCCGCGACCGCCCATGCCCTATACTTCGCGGCCTGCGAGCTAGCCCAGTCTGGGCAATAAGTTTGGCAGATCCACTGTTTTGGTCCCTGTGCTTTTATATGTATTTTTAACTTTCAATTTTTGTTATTTTTGGCATAAAACCTTATATAATCATGTATATTGTTAATATAAGGTACAAATATCATTAGTGACCAATTTTAGGCACGCTTGGGAGTATGACGGAGTATTACGGAGTTCCCGGTTCGTTTAAAAGGTCTCTCAAAGGCGTAGTTTCATATTTTGACACTTTTAGTCCTTTTAACGCACAAAGTTGTGCGTAATATCGTTTAACGATATCAAGGCCCTACATAGCCCATATTAGGCATTTATGAGAGATTGAACGAATATCACTACGCTTCGGGTTTGTTAAAAGGCCTTTCAAAGGTAAGAATTAACATATTGACACTTTTAGCCCTTTTAACGCACGAACTTGTGCGTATTATCGTTTAATGGCATCAAAGCCCTAAACGGCCAATATTAGGTATTCCCAAGAGTGTGATCAAACATCATAACACTCTGGATTCATTAAAAGTTCACTCAGAGGTAAGGATTAACATGTTGACGCTTTTAACCCTCCGTTACCTAAACTTTTGAATTTATCGCAAACGGTTTCGATTATCAAACACGTGGCTTAGTATGAGGATACGAATATCGTGTAAGGGCATTCAGAGGCTTACTTTAAGCATGTTGACACTTTCAGTCCTCTCACATCAAAAGTTTTAATTGTTTGGCAACTATAGTCCCTCCTAGTCAACGTTTGACATATTTAGGATTAGGGACACGTGTCAGTACATTATTGGACACGATTTTACGAGGTGTTACAGACAACAACTTCAATCACCAAAAGGTCAGCCATGAAGTCCACCCATCCAATATTGCCAGATTATCTTCCGGTAACTCAACTTCCTATTTCATCATCTGATCTGATCTGCTATCTTTATACAATTTCCCATTTTTATTATTTGAATTTTAAATATGAGAGATATTGACGTAGGACCCATCCATCCATGAACTTTCTTTCTTTCTTTCTCATAATTCAATTCAATGATGGGAGGGATATCACTTCTTTTCCTAATTATTAGATTCTACAATAAGCCAAAAACATCACAGCCGTCATCCCTTACTTCGGTTACGCTAGAGCCGATAGAAAAGTGAACCCAATTTATGAAAATGGTTGACAAAAGACGTAACCAAAGGAAAATTATGAAAATTAAGAACAGAGTCTTCGAGTTCTGTTGAGTGAATTGTTGGAAATATTAAGAACAGAGTTAAATGTTTGATAGTCCTGCGATTGCAGCGATTCCGAGTATGTCAGAGAGTCGGAAAAACAGAGTGGCTGGAAAGTGAAGTAATGATTTAGTTTGATGAAGAAGATGCCCGGATAGTCCTTGTGGTTTGGCCTTTTTAAGGAAAGGGTAGTTTTATCATTTCACACCCTCTTAATTGAGAAAACTAACTGATGTTAGGCACAGGGACTATCCGCGAACGAAAATTGAAAAGTTGGGGACTATAGCTGCAATTTTAGAAAGTTGAGGACTAAAGGTGAAAAAAGGGCAAACCACAGGGACTATTTGGGCATTTAGCTCTTAAAATATTTATATATATGGGTAAAAAGACTAAATTACCTTTGTGTGACCAGCTTTAACAAAAAAAATCTAACTGTATTAAATCCAAATGACATAACTTGCAGGAATTTAATACATTAAGTACAAAACTCGTTAATTTTAATGACAAAAAACCTTAATAATTTCATGTCATGTATCAGGTCGTGTCAGAGGATGCCACCCCTAGTGAACCGTTCGGTTATTAGGTAGGGGTGTTTAGAATTCGTTTCGAATTCGAAAAATTCGAATCAATTCGATCTGATTATCAAGGATTCGTTTCGAGTCGCAGGAATTCGAATTCGATTCAATTCGAGTAAAGTTAATCGAATACGAATTTATAATTTTAAATTCTATTCGATTCGAAATTCGAATAAGTATTGTACATTTATTTTCGTTTTTATGTAAAATATATATATATATATATATATAATATAATTTAATACATATATAATTTAATTGGGCTATATAAAATTACCCATTATCAAACCTATTACCAATCCCATTACATACATAATGGAAACTAAATATCAAATCTATTAACAGATTTATAACCCTAATAATGTATTCTAACCCTAGATACAAAAAAAAAAAAGACGCCTCCTTCCTTCCTCATCTGCTCATCGGAGATTCGACGCACACAACACATCTTCCTCCCTCATCGGCCCACGACACCATCCCCCATCGCCACACCATCACATTCCATCCCTTCCTCATCGTCACACGCTACTCAGCCACCATCATTCGTTGTCTCACAGCGCAACAGCCACAGTTGTAGGCACCATCACTCATTCACGTTTTTCAGCCACCATCACAAGGTACTTCCATTTCTTCACAGACATGTTTTATTTTTCTAGTTAAGTTATTTTTGTAATACCGACTAATGTTACCAACTTATGTTATCGTTTTGCATGTTATTCCTAACTTATTTTGAATATTTATGGTATGTTATTTGGAACTTTCTAATGTGATATCGTGATTTATGGTTGCGTTAAAATTTATGTTTCATTTTAATAGTTTTTTAAATGTTTTAAAATAATCCGATTCAAAGCGAATTTATTCGAATTTGAATTTTTAATCAAATACGAATCAAATATGAATTGGTTTTTTATTCGAATATGAATTCGAATCGAATAATGTATTTTTATTTGAATTCGAATCGAACTCGAATTCAAGAGAAAAAAATATTATTCGAATAATTCGATTTGAATAATTGAAAAATTCGTTATTCGATTCGATAAACACCCCTAGGTGAAAATAATAACCCTTTAGCCAAGGGTACTTACAACATTTCTTTTAAAATGACAGTCAACTATAAGTCAACTTACTTAGAGCCATGAATAATGAGTGCAAAAATATATGTGAAAACATAAAATAATTTTTTTATTCAGCGGGCATACCAAGACTGTTGTCATCAATCCAAGTAATCCGAACACTTGTGCCAACATATCACTTTGCACATCATCATCATTTTTGGACAAAGATTGGAAATCATAAAAGAAATACATAAAAGTAGCCAAATATTGGAAATCATAAAAGATATGTCTTCACCAAGTGATGTAAGAATTTAGCCAAGCATGGCCTTTGTTTGACAAAGATTCTTACAATCAACCTTGGATCCCGAGACTACACACACACTCTAAAGATGGAAAAATGGATGATGGTGGTGGATGATGCTGTTGTAGTGGTGGTGGAGTGGTGGCAAGTGAGAGAGAAGTGGTTTGCCAAGGGATGAGTTGAAGTGAAACCAAGCATCCCTATTTATAGCTGAAAACAGAACACCCACCACGGCCCATGCCCGCCTGGCACGGCCCAGTGGCCATCAGTCTCTCTCTTCTACCTTAACTGCAATGTCAGACTTGTACTAACACGGCCCCGTGTGTCAACGGCACGGCCCGTGGCTAATGTACTTGTTGTACTTCTTCATATTCTGGAAATCTAATAGTTGACCACGCCCCGTGCTGCTTTAACACGACCCTGTGTTGAGCTTGGAATTTGTCTTTTGTTGTTGTCTCTTTTGGCTGCAGTAAATCCCACCGGGCACAGCCCGTGCTAGATGAGCACGGCCCTTGCTAGAGCTTCTGTCTTTGTTATTTCTTGGGTTTGGATGTGGATGGGGACTCGACAAGTTGGTCAATCCTTCTTTGTAGCATTTTATGTTGGTTTTTGCTGCCTTTTTGCTTCTTTTGTTCTTTTAAGCTCTTTTAAACCTGTTAATTCAAAAGGAACAAAAACTCAAGCTTTTTTAGACATTAGTACTGGAAAGGGGTTGATTTTAAGCCTCGTTTGATGTAATTTATATGTTGTATATTGAACACATCAGCGCTCGGAACCAAACTGAACCTAAGCACCGCATACCACCCTCAAACCGATGGACAGTCCGAAAGGACCATCTAAATGCTTGAGGATGCTCTGATCTTGTGTGATTAACTTTGGTGGAAGTTGGGATACGCATCTACCGTTAGTCGAATTCTCTTATAACAACAGTTACTATTCCAGTATTGACATGGCCCCATTTGAAGCACTCTATGGGCGCAAGTTTCGTACCCCCATCTGTTGGAGCGAAGTCGGTGGAGTGAAAATCATAGGTCCTGAGCTCATTCAGGAAACAACCAACAAAGTCGTGCAGATCCGAAACAACCTTTTGGCAGCGCGAAGTCATCAAAAGTGATATGCTGACAAGCGACGTAAACCCCTAGAATTCCAAATCGGTGACCAAGTGCTCCTCAAGGTATCCCCTTGGAAGGGAATGGTCAGATTTGGGAAGAAGAAAACTTGCCCCGCGTTTTGTAGGACCCTTTAAAATGCTTGAACCGATTAGAAAGGTCGCTTACAAACTTGATCTTCGGTCGTAACTTGGGAACGTACATCCTACCTTTCATGTGTAAAACTACGTAAGTGTCTTGCTGATGAGAATTTGCGAGTAGCACTCGAGGACATCCGAATTGATGACACCATGTGTTTTGTTGAGAAGCCAATCGAGATCATGGATCGAGACGTCAAGAAACTCAAGTGCAGTTGGATACCAATTGTCAAGGTGTGATGGGAGTCCAAACGTAGACTAGAATTTACCTGGGATCGTGTCACACCCCAATTTTTCCACGTGTCACCGGTGGGCCCGGTGGGGAGTATAGTGACGTAGTTGATATCATCATAGTCAAACAACACAATATTTAAATGCATAGCGGAAGCAAAAGATAAATATATTACAAACCGATATAAAGTAATATCAAGTATTACAAACGGAATGTAAAGGATCCACAGGCGGATAAAAAAAATGAATCATTTGTTCAACAGACTTAAAGGCATCCAAGCTTGCGAGACTTATTGTGGACGCTAGAAGACAGCCAGCCTATTACGCGTAGTACCTGCACTTAACCTTTTGGAAAATACGTTAGTTTACACTGGTAAATACAATTTAACTAACTCATTTTGAAAAGGGTTGAAAATTGATTTGAATGCATGTGGCACAAAACATTTTATAACTTGGGATAATTATATAATATAATAATCTTGTGAACGAATTACATGTTACTTGTGCGTTCAGTAGCCCGGATCTTGCCGGGTTAAAGATCAATAGACCCACCACAATATAGAGTTATACACTGACAGGTGTACGCCTACACCCCGTGCTCAGGTCGTGGCCATCTCATAAGATGATGCCGAGGATATCCGGGACATGGTCATTAACCCCCCAAAGGCTTTAAGTGAACAAGACTGTTTAAACGAGCCGATCAAATTATTCAATTAACCACCCAAAGATGTAAGATTTGATGCTCGATCAAGCGGTATTTTATATACCGTAACCCAAGCCCGTATAGGGAAAATAAGTTAAAAGTATTTACCAGAGCTAAATATAAATTCAGTCTCAGCCGTATACCATCAAGCAAGTACAGATAGCTTTTACTGGTTCTTCTTATTCTGGAACAAAGGTTTTTAATAACCTATTAGATTCCTAACGGGTCTTTAATTAAGCCTAAGCTTAGACCGGTTAACTTTCAAAAGGAAGACACGGTTCAAACGCGTGATAAAGCGAAGACCGGTTTAGAATGTGGTTTTGACCCGACAAGCTTGTATACTTGTTTAATATGGGTAACTTAAACACATTCTGAATTTTGAGACAAAACGATATGGTTTGACCCGTTTCGGCTAATATGTGCAAACTAGTTACATACGCCGATCCGAACGCGAAAAGTGCGTAACGAGTAACCATAAGAGTCATATGTAAGTTCCCTGAGTTAATATGCCTTAAATATGTTGTGATATCAGTAAGGTATCTTCTATTATGCCCAAAACGGATTTAAACACAAATTATGCCTCATAAGAGCATTTTGGTCATTTAAAAGATTATAAAAGAATTTAATTAGTAATCTGAGTTACAGGTCTGATTTATACAGTAAATACACTTAATTTAATAAGTTATAACAGTAGGGTATGACCTATATGTGAAATTTATCATTTAAAACCAAACTACGCACCTTAGGGGTATTTTGGTAATTTCACTTAGGCTTAAAAAGGTCAAAACTGGAAATCTGAGTTTATAAACTTTTACTTACTGTTATTATATAAAAGTATACTAAAAATATTAGTAGGTATTAACCTTATATGTTTAATATAGTTTTAGTACATACTATGCGCTAAAAACGCTTAAAAAGGCGATTTGGAGCCATTACCGGGTTTTTAAAGGAAAGCTGATATTTTTATAATTCCAGAAGGCTCAAAATATTTTATTTAACAAATAAAATCAGTAGAAAAATGTTTGGGATCAAAAGGATTTGTAAAACTCATTTTATGGCTTAAAAGGGCAAAATCGGTATTAACCGAATTAAGCTTAGAGACCTATGTTATGCTCAGGCAAAAATTAAATAAAAATCTTTGAAAATCCCAAAATATTATATTACATCATTGGGTAAAAATTTTGATATCAAAAAGTGGGTTTAAATAGGCTATACGCTAATTACGCCAATTAATTAACATAAAGCTTTCAAATTACGATAATGAGCATAACTCTTAATCTAGACCTCAAACTCATATCAAATTTTAGGTGCAAGTTTATAAATCAGCAACAAATGTTTCTACTCTTTCACTTTTTCAAAAATCATGTTTATAGTCAAAAGGGCATAATAGTCAACATTTAAGCATAAATCGGAAACATGCATATGAATCGGATAAGTATTGAACCAAGTTGTAAAATCTCAGAGAGTTATACTTATATGAAACTTGGTCCAAAATAAGCTCTAAGGCAGATCTCAAACATGCATAAACGGATCAGAACTGAAAGTCAAAGAAAAAGTCAATTTATGCGACTTTCGGTTCCGATTCGGGTTTAAACTGAAAATTGTCGAGTTGATTATGTTAGAACATGTTCTTACATTCATTACCAAGTTATTTTAATGATCAAACAGGTTGCATGTACCCTACATTGCTAATCATGCTTAAATTTGCAAATAATCATTCTGTTGACTTTTTAAAACAAGCTTTGACTCGACAATTAACATAGTTAGAGTGGGAATCTGAAAATACCCTTTTAAGGGTTTGTTACCCACATAAATACCAACTTATAGGTACTTTCAATTCGAGAAATTACAGAGCCGATTTCGTTTAATCTCAAAGTCAAACTTATATTACGATGGTTTGACTTTTGATTAATTAACTAAGCTAGAACGAATTAGAGAGGGTTAGGAATACTTACAAGAGTCCTAATTAAGCTTAGAGAGCACTTAGAAAGCCTGAGTTTGATCAGAGATCTTCAGAATTGAGAATGTAAGTGAAGTATCAAGTGAACTTACTTCCTTTATATAGTTTTCGGGTCTTCGTATGATCGCGACATGTGTCGGGGACATGTAATCAGATTAGGACAGGTGTTAAACCACCTTTTAAAACTTGTGGGCAGCCCCTAGAGTCGGTCATGTGAGGTAGGAACAAGTATTGAGTAGAAACCAGCAACGAACAGGCTGTTACCAGCTGTTTTATGCTTCTAATCAGGCCATGCGGCCCGCGTAAGGATCTGTGTGGTCTTACGCGGCCCGCCTCACATCCCAGATCTGCAAACATGTTTCCAAAGTGGCAGTTTCAGTCCCTGAACATGTAAAAAGGCTTTTCTGATGCGTATGAGGCCCGTTAATCTCATTTCAAGGCTCCACCATGATGCCCACACATAGGGGATATGAAACATGTTCAAAAATATGTCGGATGTCGGTTCGTTTGGCCGTACGGTCACGTTGTTTGTCTATTTACGACGAAACACGAATGGACGTTAAAAACGAACCAAACGACGCGACGAAGGGAATTTTATCAAGGCGATCACTAAAATAAAATATTTTAGTGCTTACATAAATTTTTGGGTGTCCGAAGATATTCAGAATGTGAGATATGCGCGAAAGTGCAAACTTGTGCACCTTTTGACACTTTTAGTCCCTGCATGACCTTAAAGTTTATTTTTGCGCACCAAACACCTCTAAGCCTATATATAAGCTATAGAAAGGATAAATAGGGTATGTTTAACTCCTGGTCATATTCCAGAAGGTTCGGTACCCTACGAATCGGCATACTTTTGCCATTTGACGCAAATAGCCCTTTAATTGCGCAAAGTAGCGCGAAATGCCGTTTAATGACATCTAAGCCTTCCATGGCCCATAATAATCATTACCAAGAATATATTTAAATATTACTACGCTCCCGTTTGCTTAAATGGTCACCGAAGGGCGTAGATTCTAAAGTTGACGCTTTAGGCCCCTCTATTGCTCAAACTTGCACATCTCATCATTTATTAGCATTGAAGCCTCATCTAATCCATATTAGGAATTCTTGGAAATATTATTAATTATCATGATACTTTGGGTTCGCTAAAAGGTCATTCAGAGGTATAATTAAACATATTGACACTTTTAGCCCCTCCAACTTGCAAAGTTGCGCGTAACTTTACTTATAGGCATAAAAACCTTAGATGGCCATTATTTGGCATTCCTGAGAGTATAATTAAATATTATTAAGCTCCCGGTTTGTTAGAAGGTCACTCAGAGGTAAGAATTAACATGTTGACGCTTTTAACCCTTTATTGCGCAAACTTTCAATTACTTACGCAAACGACTACACTTATTCATCAAGTGGCACATTTGTGAATATAAACATCGTGAGAGGTTATTTGGAAACTTATTTTAGGTATGCTAACACTTCCAGTCCTTTTATTATCAAAGTTTTCGATTTTTCAAAAAATTAGTCCCTTAAATTCAACATTGGACTTTATTAGGGTTTATTACACGTGTCAATACATCATTGGACGTGATTTTACGAGGTGTTACATCCTCACCCCCTTAAAAGAAATCTCGACCTCGAGATTTGCTAAAATGCTGGAAGTACTTTTTGTCACATAACGGACTTAACTTCTATAGCGTACCTGGAGTCTCTCCAAGCTCCCAATTTGACCTCTATATAATAGGTTCATGTATCCTTTCTGAGGTTTCTTATCCTGTCGATCCGCATTCAATACAAGTTTATCATTATATCACAAGTCTACCAACCGTTATGTGATAGTGCTTCTTGACTTATTGGCGAAACATATCCTTTAATCCTTAGGGTGTAATACATTGCGAGCTCCGCCAAGCTCCTTAAATAGGTTTTAGCTCATAAGTTATTTGATCTTTGATACATTCGATTCCTTCGAATGATTTTATATATTCAGAGCTTAACTGGTCTGGTAATTAACAAATTGGCACACCCTTCCAGAGTGATATCTTTGTTGAACCTTATTCCTTAACAAGGACTTAGGAGGGTTGCTATTTTCATTAATCTTTGATTTTCTGCCAAAACTGGCAATCTTACAGATGATCATGGATTTGTATGATCCTATTCGTTGTTTCCAAGGAAATTTTCAGATCCTGATGATTGGACGTACCAATCTTCTATTTAACAATAGGTATTCAACATTCCATCTAAGCAAGGTCTCCAAAAGAGCAGCCTTGATACTTATACATCAACTATTATTGAAAAGCTTATCTCAATGTGAAATGGTTATTCCAACCATTACTTAAAACTAATCTTAAGGGATAGTTAATCCTCACAGTTAGTCGAACAAATCGACGATCCTGGGCAGCTGATGGAAATTCTTAATTGTTGCCTAATTTGGGTTGCGGTATTCAATGCATAAGCAAAATGAACCGTCTTTCTTAATTAACAATACCGAATTCTTAGAATATAGGGTTAGGCTATATGAATTCTTTATTTTCAAAACTTATTTAATTGGGGTTTTGATTCTTCCAATAATGGCACTAGTCGTCTTGGAGATTTCATAAGAATACAACCCCAAATGGAATATAAATCTTAATTCTACCGGCCTCTCAGGAGGTACACAGTGTAATCAAGATACAATGAGGTTACAGAGATTTTCCAAATCTCAGGCTCCAGTTCATCTGTCATATTCTATGTCAGATAAGTGACACATTTATGTCACAAGTCCATGAATTCCTTAATCGGGAACATTTACTTTGGCAATTCCATTCTGGATATCTTCCTTGAATACCATTAGTTGACTTTAGTACCATATGACTATTAGAATATCCTTGCGGTTCCATGCATTAAACCTCCATACTGATCAGGCATGGAAGCAATCTATGGAACATATTAAGATACACCAATCCTCATGTGGCGCTTTTATCATACCATCTGGTATTCGCAATCGATAGAGATCAAAGAGATATCAACTATACATGCTGACGCACTTCTTCTAGAGAGGGTACTTCTAGAATTCCATGATTAGAGATTTCTAACAGGAACAGAAGAAATGGTTCTTATGATTTTGCCTGTAAGTTTTACCTTACACTTACTATCTGGGGTTCTTACGGGAAAGATTAAAAGTTTGCTAAGCTTATGGTCTTATGAGAGACTTAGCGGTATCTGAATCCAAACATAACTCTTAGCAATGAAATCACAATAAAGGATTTATCTAGTGTTAATATTAATGTGAACTGCCTTTATCATGCATCAGGAGGGTTAAAAGTCTCCATTCTTAATCCTTTTAAACTTAGCTGTAAAATTTTTTTGACAAACTTTAGGGCAGTCTCAGCTTTGACTGTTTATTTCTTAATCTATATAATGCGAGTAACTGAGACAGATCCTTGACAGATTTATAATGAGCAGGCTTTGAAACCTTAATGTGCCCTCTTATTGCCGACGCTAAATCATAATATTTATATAGTGCATTATGCTTAAATTCTAGGTTAACCGAATAAGAGCACTATTTCAACCAATGAACCAAGGTTTGCAACCTACTGCCGATAGTGTATAGCTCTTATGGGGGAGTCGGAAAAATTCTTATTCCATCTTTTCCATTTCACAAGGCGGATACCAGGTTTTTCTAATAAGGTCCTTAAAATTTGGACCATCCCATACTGTATAAGGGAATCTTTCTTGTGGACTCCATTAGTGTCCTCACTAATAAAGGGTATTACCACCGAATGATTGTGACGTATACCTTACCATGTTCTTTCTAGTATAACCACTGATATACATAATGGTTTCTATTCCATCCTTTCTAGTGTTTAGTCAACATAAGCAAACCAAGAGTAACCAAAACATAGAGGTAAAATCTTGGATTCAAATACTTAGTCAACTAAGGATGATAAGTAGGTGACTTATAGTAAGAAGTAAGGAAGTTATTGTAGTGCTTATATTCAATCAAAATAGAAATTTCACAAACTAGGCACCTAGCTCGGTTGGCCAGGCGCGCGAAAGGGTGTGGCCTAGACCCAGGTTCGATTCCGGGGACGGCCGGTTCCACCATTTTTTTTATGTTGTTTAATATTAATTAAACGTACGGATACATGTAATTATGAGGGTTGTCTCATAAGGAGTCTTGATAACTACTTGTTTCTTATTATACACAATATAGGCTTGATTTTCAAGACAACCAATCGATTTTTTTATCACTATATTGAGTCCTTATACTTTAACGGAAACTAGGACATCAGACGAATGATTCCTAATGGATATAAAACATCCATCTAATATTGCTGAAGTAGTCTCTGAGGTACTATCGACCAATTTTACTTTATACTTAACGCTTAGAGTTTTAACAGGCAGATTTAATGATTTACAAAATCTATTGTCTACGAAAGACTTATCTGAACCTGAATCAATAATACTCTAGTATGAGCGTTATTGATAAAGAAAGTACCTGTTGTGACATTGTCATCCTGAATAGCCTCTTGAGCGTCCATTTGAGAGCTCCCAGCTTTGGTCTCCTTAGCCTCCCCAGACTTCTTGGTTTTATTTGGGCAATTTGTCTTGATGTGCCCTATTTCATTGCAACCATAGTAGGTTGCGTCCTTTATGTCTTGGCACTCCAAGGTCTTGTGCCCTTTCTTGTTACAAATCCCTCAAGGCCTAGCTTGTGACTCCAGATTGCATTTCCTTTTAGTTGCCTTCCTTGGGCAGCGGTTAATTATGTGCCCCTTCTCGCCACAATCATAGCATGTGGCGTCCTTCAAGTCCTTGCACTCATGCGTCTTGTGATCCATCTCCTTACAGATGACACATCCCCCGGTCTGCTCATAGAAACATTTTCCGAAATGCTTCTTTTTGCAGGTTTTACATTTGGGTTTTGCCTCCTTTGGTTTGGACTGGTTATAGTTCGAACCGGTCTTACCCTTTTTACAACATTTATTTGGGGTATCATCGCACTTTCGCTTATGATCCTTCAACACACGGTCCACGGCGTTGTTTACGACTGTATCTATCATAGCCTGTAAATCGGTGCTTGTTAAGTTCAGTCTTGCATCATCATTCTGATCAACTAGACGATTGTAAGCTTCAGAGGAGTCAGCCACGGTGAAGCTTTGAAGGTTACAAACCAAGTAGTAATAAATTGGTTTAATTATATAGCGAATTGTCGAACTTGATAATTAAGTAGCCATGGTGCGAATAAACCATACGGGCCAACAGATAGTATTTAATTTATTTGATTATGTTTTGCCTAGGTTTTTAAATAAACCATCTTTGGCGTTTAAACAGAATATAATCCTTCATATTTACTAGACAGGGGACATAAGTCACGACTGTCAATGTCATACTGACATCTTATATAGCACAACGGCTTGTTCCAAAGGACTTTTCGATGGCACAGATGCCTTGTCACTAGGGAAATTTTAAAACATAATCAATGATTCCTTTAGATCGGAAAATTTCATAATTCATTGTCTTGACAAGAAGTTATGAAATAAAACTATCGTTTTCATGTATGCATCTTTGCCCGTAGGTATACATCCCAGGTGGATGTTTAGATGTGTACATCATGTTCGACGTTTATTAGCCATGATTCCTATTGATTATATAGGCTAAACAAAGGGTTTGGAAGTTCCTAATATAAAGATGACAAGCGTGATTTTATCGCATCACTGTTGTCGGGAGTGTTAACACGTTTTCAAGTGTTAATAAGGATCTGAATCTCTTTTAAACAGGTTTTACCATCTTAGCTAGGTCTTCAATGACATTCAAGCTAGGTCAAATCTTTTAAGATTCTCTTTTAATACATATACTTAACAGAAAAGGAATAATATTTATTTTATTCAGGATTTTTATCATAAATCCTAATTTATAAGTTAGTAATAGCACAAATGGCCTAGTCGAGTAGACAAGTTTAATTTTATAAGTCATGATTTCTGAGAATCGAGGCATTATAATTTATCCTAGTTATAAAATATTACGGATATTAAGGTGGCACAAAGGCCTAGTCACATGGACACTTTTTAAATTATAAGCTATAATTTCTGAGAATCAGAGCATGAAGGAATTCTGGCACAATAGGCCTAGTCACAAGGACATTTATAAATTATAAGCTATGATTTCAGAGAATCAAAGCATGAAGGTGTTCTGGCGCAATAGGCCTAGTCACAAGGACATTTATAAATTATAAGCTAGGATTTCAGAGAATCAAAGCCTTGAGGTTTGAACCTAGTTCATTACCTTTTTCTGACAGGGAGTCATAGCTACCACTGTATTTTGGCTCATGTAGAAATGAGCAAGGCCCGTAGGCACTATATTACCACGTATGGTTAAAATATGATCATCTTAATTGATGATGTAAACCCAGGATTCAGAGATCATTAAACTGGGTTAGGAATCTTTTGAAGAATCCTTAATAACGTGTGTGATTTTCAACGAATCACATCTGCCGGGAGTGTTAACATGTTTTCAGATGTTAACTGGGATACGAATCTTTTAAACAGGTCTTACCATCTTGGCCAGGTCTTTATAATGACACTCAGGCTAGGTTTCACTCTTAAGATTCTTTTAATATTTATCGCAGAAAAATTTCTAAATTGAACTGTTAATAGGGATCTGAATCTAAATTGAGGAACTGCCATCTTGGCCGGTCTTAATATGACCCGAGCTAGGTCTTGTCCTTTTAGATTTTGCCATTTGATTATAATGGTAGATCTTATAAAAAG
The DNA here is from genome assembly GCA_030545235.1 of Helianthus tuberosus. NCBI lineage: Eukaryota > Viridiplantae > Streptophyta > Magnoliopsida > Asterales > Asteraceae > Helianthus > Helianthus tuberosus. Next base: position 84,154,591 of record CM060371.1, on the reverse strand, counting down.
AATGTTATTTTTCATTTATTTCTTATTTCATGTTTAGAATGAAAGTTTAAACTTAATCATTCCACTATAAAAATAAAGGTATAAAGTTGCCCTAAGCGGGACTTGAAAGGAATAATGTTGTCCTCGAAGGGACTGAAAAGATAAATATGTCCTTATAAGGACTATTGAGGAAACGATCTTCAGCAAAGAAGTTTCTTCTTCATTCAATTCCTGAATGCTTTCTCCTTGGTTGCACGTTTCATCCTGGTCGCGGTATGAAGCTAAGCATTTCAAGGCTCCAGACGTGGAGAATTCCTATTACGGCTTCTTCGCTTGGCGACGTATCCAATAAAAATTTGGAAGCAAAAATTCAAGATTAGGATTGAGAATATTCCTAAGTTAAGTCTAGACTCAAAAGGTCAAGGAATTTGCTACTGTGTCATTGAGATTAAACACAAAAAGCTAGTGTTTAATTCACTCAATGTTGGCTCTGATACCAACCTGTCACACCCCAATTTTTCCACGTGTCACCGGTGGGCCCGGTGGGGAGTATAGTGACGTAGTTGATATCATCATAGTCAAACAACACAATATTTAAATGCACAGTGGAAGCAAAAGATAAATATATTACAAACCGATATAAAGTAATATCAAGTATTACAAACGGAATGTAAAGGATCCATAGGCGGATAAAAAAAAATGAATCATTTGTTCAACAGACTTAAAGGCATCCAAGCTTGCGAGACTTATTGTGGACGCTAGAAGACAGCCAGCCTATTACGCGTAGTACCTGCACTTAACCTTTTGGAAAATACGTCAGTTTACACTGGTAAATACAATTTAACTGACTCATTTTGAAAAGGGTTGAAAATTGATTTGAATGCACGTGGCACAAAACATTTTATAACTTGGGATAATTATATAATATAATAATCTTGTGAACGAATTACATGTTACTTGTGCGTTCAGTAGCCCGGATCTTGCCGGGTTAAAGATCAATAGACCCACCACAATATAGAGTTATACACTGACAGGTGTACGCCTACACCCCGTGCTCAGGTCGTGGCCATCTCGTAAGATGATGCCAAGGATATCCGGGACATGGTCATTAACCCCCCAAAGGCTTTAAGTGAACAAGACTGTTTAAACGAGCCGATCAAATTATTCAATTAACCACCCAAAGATGTAAGATTTGATGCTCGATCAAGCGGTATTTTATATACCGTAACCCAAGCCTGTATAGGGAAAATAAGTTAAAAGTATTTACCAGAGCTAAATATAAATTCAATCTCAGCCGTATACCATCAAGCAAGTATAGATAGCTTTTACTGGTTCTTCTTATTCTGGAACAAAGGTTTTTAATAACCTATTAGATTCCTAACGGGTCTTTAATTAAGCCTAAGCTTAGACCGGTTAACTTTCAAAAGGAAGACACGGTTCAAACGCGTGATAAAGCGAAGACCGGTTTAGAATGTGGTTTTGACCCGACAAGCTTGTATACTTGTTTAATATGGGTAACTTAAACACATTCTGAATTTTGAGACAAAACGATATGGTTTGACCCGTTTCGGCTAATATGTGCAAACTAGTTACATATGCCGATCCGAACACGAAAAGTGCGTAACGAGTAACCATAAGAGTCATATGTAAGTTCTTTGAGTTAATATGCCTTAAATATGTTGTGATATCAGTAAGGTATCTTCTATTATGCCCAAAACGGATTTAAACACAAATTATGCCTCATAAGGGCATTTTGGTCATTTAAAAGATTATAAAAGAATTTAATTAGTAATCTGAGTTACAGGTCTGATTTATACAGTAAATACACTTAATTTAATAAGTTATAACAGTAGGGTATGACCTATATGTGAAATTTATCATTTAAAACCAAACTACGCAACTTAGGGGTATTTTGGTAATTTCACTTAGGCTTAAAAAGGTCAAAAATGGAAATCTGAGTTTATAAACTTTTACTTACTTTTATTATATAAAAATATACTAAAAATATCAGTAGGTATTAACCTTATATGTTTAATATAGTTTTAGTACATACTATGCGTTAAAAACGCTTAAAAAGGCGATTTGGAGCCATTACCGGGTTTTTAAAGGAAAGCTGATATTTTTATAATTCCAGAAGGCTCAAAATATTTTATTTAACAAATAAAATCAGTAGAAAAAGGTTTGCGATCAAAAGGATTTGCAAAACTCATTTTATGGCTTAAAAGGGCAAAATCGGTATTAACCGAATTAAGCTTAGAGACCTATGTTATGCTCAGCCAAAAATTAAATAAAAATCTCTGAAAATCCCAAAATATTATATTACATCAGTGGGTAAAAATTTTGATATCAAAAAGTGGGTTTAAATAGGCTATACGCTAATTACGCCAATTAATTAACATAAAGCTTTCAAAATACGATAATGAGCATAACTCTTAATCTAGACCTCAAACTGATATCAAATTTTAGGTGCAAGTTTATAAATCAGCAACAAATGTTTCTACTCTTTCACTTTTTCAAAAATCACGTTTTATAGTCAAAAGGGCATAATAGTCAACATTTAAGCATAAATCGGAAACATGCATATGAATCGGATAAGTATTGAACCAAGTTGTAAAATCTCAGAGAGTTATACTTATATGAAACTTGGTCCAAAATAAGCTCTAAGGCAGATCTCAAACATGCATAAACGGATCAGAATTGAAAATCAAAGAAAAAGTCAATTTATGCGACTTTCGGTTCCGATTCGGGTTTAAACTGAAAATTGTCGAGTTGATTATGTTGGAACATGTTCTTACATTCATTACCAAGTTATTTTAATGATCAAACAGGTTGCATGTACCCTACATTGCTAATCATGCTTAAATTTGCAAATAATCATTCTGTTGACTTTTTAAAACAAGCTTTGACTCGACAATTAACATAGTTAGAGTGGGAATCTGAAAATACCCTTTTAAGGGTTTGTTACCCACATAAATACCAACTTGTAGGTACTTTCAATTCGAGAAATGACAAAGCCGATTTCGTTTAATCTCAAAGTCAAACTTATATTACGATGGTTTGAATTTTGATTAATTAACTAAGCTAGAACGAATTAGAGAGGGTTAGGAATACTTACAAGAGTCCTAATTAAGCTTAGAGAGCACTTAGAAAGCCTGAGTTTGATCAGAGATCTTCAGAATTGAGAATGTAAGTGAAGTATCAAGTGAACTTACTTCCTTTATATAGTTTTCGGGTCTTCGTATGATCGCGACATGTGTCAGGGACATGTAATCAGATTAGGACAGGTGTTAAACCACCTTTTAAAACTTGTGGGCAGCCCCTAGAGTCGGTCATGTGAGGTAGGAACAAGTTTTGAGTAGAAACTAGCAACGAACAGGCTGTTACCAGCTGTTTTCTGATTCTGATCAGGCCACGCGGCCCGCGTAAGGATCTGTGTGGTCTTACGCGGCCCGCCTCACATCCCAGATCTGCAAACATGTTTCCAAAGTGGCAGTTTCAGTCCCTGAACATGTAAAAAGGCTTTTCTGATGCGTATGAGGCCCGTTAATCTCATTTCAAGGCTCCACCATGATGCCCACACATAGGGGATATGAAACATGTTCAAAAATATGTCAGATGTCGGTTCGTTTGGCCGTACAGTCACGTTGTTTGTCTATTTACGACGAAACACGAACGGACGTTAAAAACGAACCAAACGACGTGACGAAGGGAATTTTATCAAGGAGATCACTAAAATAAAATATTTTAGTGCTTACATAAATTTTTGGGTGTCCGAAGATATTCAGAATGTGAGATATGCGCGAAAGTGCAAACTTGTGCACCTTTTGACACTTTTAGTCCCTACATGACCTTAAAGTTTATTTTTGCGCACCAAACACCTCTAAGCCTATATATAAGCTATATAAAGGATAAATAGGGTATGTTTAACTCCTTGTCATATTCCGGAAGGCTTGGTACCCTACGAATCGGCATACTTTTGCCATTTGACGCAAATAGCCCTTTAATTGCGCAAAGTAGCGCGAAATGCCGTTTAATGACATCCAAGCCTTCCATGGCCCATAATAATCATTACCAAGCATATATTTAAATATTACTATGCTCCCGTTTGCTTAAATGGTCACCGAAGGGCGTAGATTCAAAAGTTGACGCTTTAGGCCCCTCTATTGCGCAAACTTGCACATCTCATCATTTATTAGCATTGAAGCCTCATCTAATCCATATTAGGCATTCTTGGAAATATTATTAATTATCATGATGCTTCGGGTTCGCTAAAAGGTCATTCAGAGGTATAATTAAACATATTGACACTTTTAGCCCCTCCAACTTGCAAAGTTGCGCGTAACTTTACTTATAGGCATAAAAACCTTAGATGGCCATTATTTGGCATTCCCGAGAGTATAATTAAATATTATTAAGCTCCCGGTTTGTTAGAAGGTCACTCAGAGGTAAGAATTAACATGTTGACGCTTTTAACCCTTTATTGCGCAAACTTTCAATTACTTACGCAAACGACTACACTTATTCATCAAGTGGCACATTTGTGAATATAAACATCGTGAGAGGTTATTTGGAAACTTATTTTAGGTATGCTAACACTTCCAGTCCTTTTATTATCAAAGTTTTTGATTTTTTGAAAAATTAGTCCCTTAAATTCAACATTGGACTTTATTAGGGTTTATTACACGTGTCAATACATCATTGGACGTGATTTTACGAGGTGTTACAGAACGTGATGGCTACATGCGCAAGAACTACCCAGATCTTTTTGAAGGTTCCTCCACTTGAATTTCAGGGATGGAATTCCCTAAAGTTAGGGAAACTGTAACCTTCTCACTTTTTGAACCGTATTTCCTCTTTGATTGTGACGTGTATGGTAACGGGAACTTATTTGATGCCAATATATGTGATGCCATGTTGTGGACTATTTGAAGCCATGATAACTAGAGGAAAACTATGTGTACGACTATGAGAAGCCATGTGAATACCATTAAACAATATGAAGCCAAGTAAACCTATGAAAGCCAACTATGTGAAACTATGTGAATGACATGAAAACCATTTTGAAAACCAACAAAACCGTATCAAGCATTGCGCAGCCCTCGGAGGCCTTGTGCTACCCTAGGAACCTTGCACAAACCTTGTTAAGCCATTTGTCACCTCTCGTAACGTTGTGCCTCCTCTTTTAGACTCGCGCAACCATGTTACACCTGGGCACAACCCTTGTACTTAACCTCTGTCTCGTCACTTCGACTAGGCATCATTCGTAACCTTGTGGCTCCCGCGGTGGCCTTAGAAGGCGCACCAAATCCGAGAAGAACTCACGCATGATTGTGCACAGGGACCTTATCCATAGTACACCAGTCATGTGGGTGTCAGTGGTTGGTGAAAAGGTGTCAGTCGTCTACACCAACCGCCACCACTGTTGACACTGTTCACCCGACAAAAGGAGATTTGACTTGCCATCGCCTGTTGCGTCAGAGGCGTGTCTGACCTGTCACATCACCTGAGGAAAGGAGACAGCTAGCTGTCCTTTCATCCTTCTCTCTCCCCTCTCCTCCCCTATAAATACCATTACTTGGAGCTCTTAAGAGACTTGTTACTCCCATAAACTCTCTCACATTTTCGGCGATTCTTGCTGCATTCGGAGCTCAGAATTCTTGTTTTCTTCTCTACGAAGTCCTTCTCTCCGATCATAGGTAACCGTTCATTTAAGCTTACCAACGCACACACTTCTCCGTGTAGATTTATGTTGTAATCCATTTGGGGACTCACAATGTCGCAACCCCCGACCCTTGCCCCAGGAGGCGGGCGGCCGCGATGTCGCTCAGTGCTGGTGGTATCAGTGTTTATTTATTTGGCAGCGGAAATTACATCAGGACCGTAGTTAGGAAATAGTTTATCAGAGTAAAACACCTCATTTTATAAACAATAAACATATGGGTAAAACCCAAGTTTCCATTTACAATATGTTTATAGGGATAAACCCTATTTTATTGAAATAAACTTCTTTATTGTAGGTAACTTTTATAGCCACTTTTCCAAGCATTCAATGCTCTCCAGCTGGCTTCTATTTGGCTTTCACATTTTGTTACCTAAAACGCGTTTTAAAAGGTTTTATCAGCAAGAAATACTGGCGAGTGCATCCCAGTTTAATCAAAACAATTTTATAACTTTACAGTATTGAGGGCATCCGTAATTACATTTATTTATATCTACCAAATTACCACCGACGGTACTGTCAATCCTGACTTGTGGTTATGTTACTATTCACAGTATTAGTAACAAGTAATGTATACAAAACCCCAAGATACCGACAGTAATTGTAGAATCACAAATACTCAGTCACTGTTAATTATACTTTAAAACAATTGAAATTTTGTAAAAACAGTTTACAAAAAGTGAATGTACTCACATTGCTGTTTTAGATAACCCTACGGCTTTCTGGTGACTTCCTGGTTATAATCTATTAAAATTAAACAATGCACACGTGTTAGTAAGATAACCCCATTTACATTATCTATACCCCCGAGACAGAATTCTAATGGTTGAGTCAGGAGGAGTCTCGACATGCGTTACGGAGCTGTAGATCAATCGGGGCAGAGTAGCTAATACGTAACCGAGGGTTATAATACTTACAACGAGGCAGAGCTTCGCTTAATAGGGGTATTATATCGAGCAACACTATTGCTATTATAGGGGATTTTGAGAGAGAAAAGAATTGAACGAGGATTCAAATGAGCCGAAGCCCTTCATTTATAGGCTGATCAGCAAGGCCATCGCGCCCTGTGACGCCACAGGCTAAGCCTGTCGTGGGCCGAGGAACCGCGTGTCACATATAGGCTTGGCTAGTCTCTAGCCTAGCCTTGGTGAGTCATTTGCCACGTGGCACTGTTCAGTGTCGACCAAGCAAAGGCCGTCACACCCCGTAAAGGAATAGCCTTCGTCTGTCGCGGGCCACGAATGACACTTGAATTTTGTTTTATTTGATTTTTGTAAATATAAAGGTATATTGGGTCCATTTTTCGTATACGGGGTGTATTTTAGGACATATAGGACATGTTTAGGGGTTTTTTTGAGAGTTGTTATATCCTCCCCACCTTGTTTTAGATCTCGTCCTCAAGGTCTACTGGAACAGGTGTGGATATTTCCTTTGCATCTCGGCTTTGAGTTCCCAAGTGTATTCTGGTCCTCTCTTGGAATCACATTTCACTTTGACCAGAACTAACCTCTTGCGTTTGAGATTCTTCATCTTTCTATCTTCAATCTGTAGTGGTTTCTCTACAAACTTAAGTTTCTTATTTACCTCTATGTCCTTAAGAGGTACCACTAATGATTCATCTGCTAAGCATTTTCTGAGATTTCATACATGAAATACATCATGTATTCCTGCCATTTCCTCAGGTAGTTGTAGCTATTAAGCTACTGGTTCTATTCTTTTAATAATCTTAAATGGTCCAACATACCTGGGGCTTAGCTTTCCCCTCTTGATGAATCTGACCACTCCTTTCCAAGGAGATACTTTTAATAATACCTTGTCTCCTACCTGAAGTTCCAAGGGTTTTCGCTTGTTATCAGCATAACTCTTCTAACGATCGCGTGCTGCTTTTAGTCTTTCTTTGACTTCAATAATCTTGTCCGATGTTTCTTGAACTATCTCTGGTCCAGACAGTTGTTTTTCTCCAATTTCTGCCCAACAGACTAGAGTTCGGCACTTTCGTCCATAGAGTGATTCAAATGGTGCAGCATTGATACTGGTATGATAACTGTTGTAGAAAAATTCTATTGATGGTAAATGATCTTCCCAATTTCCTCCGAAATCAATTACACAAGCTCTAAGCATATCCTCCATTGTTTGAATTGTCCGTTCGCTTTGTCCGTCCGTTTGAGGATGGTAAGCTGTGCTTAGTTTTAACTTGGTTCCCATTGCTTTCTGGAAACTAGTCCAAAAATGAGAAGTAAAATGGCTATCTCTATCAGAAACAATAGATAAAGAATTCCATGTAATGAAACTATTTCATTTACATATAACTTGGCTAATTGTTCCATACTGAAAGTTTCTTTCATAGGTAAGAAATGAGCAGATTTGGTTAATCTGTCTACAATCACCCAGATTGCATCATTACCTTTTCTTGTCTTGGGTAGTTTAGTAACAAAATCCATTGTTATCAATTCCAATTTCCATATAGGCATTTCTAGTTACTGCAATAAACCTGAGGGTTTCTGATGTTCAGCTTTAACCTGTGAACAGGTTAGACACTTGGCAACATAGGTTGCAATATCCTTTTTTATTCCTACCAACTAGAATTTCTTTCTTAAGCCTTGATACATTTTATCACTACCAGGATGTACCGTATACTTAGACTTATGGGTTTCTTCTAAAATTCGGTGGCATAGGTTTCCTTGTTTGGGTATCCAGATTCTTTTCTTATGGAATCTCCAAATTCTATCTGTTCCTTGTTCTAATTCCTTAACCATTCCTTTTAATTTTTCAGTATCGTCCTTGATTACTGATTCCTGTATTTCTCTAATTTGCTCATTTAAATCTATCTGCAGACCTTAATAAAGTCAAACGCTGAATATGAGGGACTAAAGTTGACAAACAAAGAAAGTATGTGCATAAAAGGATTCAAAGTGTCAACCTTTGACAATTATACCTTTCAACAATCCTACACGATGTTTATACCCTTAAACTAATGAATTATGAGTCATATGAATCCGTTTGTGAAAGAAAGTGAAAGTTTACAAACCGCAAGGGTTAAAAGTGTCAACATGTTTAGTTTATACCTCTGAGTGACCCTTTAACGAACCCAAAGCTTTGTAACGATTAAATATGCTCCCATAAATGAGTGATAAAAATTTCACAAGGTTTCGATATCGTATGAGGTAAATACGTTAACATTCGTAAGTGAGGGGTTAAAAGCGTCAACGTTGAAATTCAGGACTTTTCGGTGATCATATAACTAACTGGGGACTTAACAAAGTTTGTTTATGACTTGGAGTCCTTAAAAGTCAAGTTTGAGGGTTAAAAGTGCAAAAAAAAACAAGTTAAAAACAAGTTTAAAAGGACCAGGGACCAAATGTGCAATTTCTAAAACTTTGTGACCGGATCTGGGCCTCATACCAGCCACGTAAGACCTTAGCCAATCCTTACGCGGGCCGCCTGAAACCTGCAGATGCAGAAAACATGCACAGATGCCTGTTTCAGCAGGTTACACTGACTTTAAAGCCTGGTTTTCGATTCTAGGGGCTTGTTTGATGGTTCATACTGGCCTAGGGACACTTGGGATCATCTGAATTACCTCCTAGGTACATATGGAATGATCTTGGAGCTCTAGAAATCCTATATAAAGGCCATAAGTTCAATTGTTCAAGTGCTCATTCACTTGCAACAACTCAAGCACTCATCTCTGGAGGTAGCTGGCCTTAGGAGAAGATTGAGAAGTGTAGAAAAGATAGCAAGGACCTTAAGTAAGAGTTTTAATCCCTGCTTAGTCCTTTTAATTAGCTTAAAAACCAAAAAGTCAAAACCGTCGTAATTAAGGTTTGACTTAGTGATTAATCACTAACGGTCTAATCATTTTTCGAATTGAAAATGGCTATGAGTTGGTAATTATGTGGGTAATAAACCCTTAAAAGGGCACCTTCTGATTTCCACTCTAACTAGGCCAATTGTCGGGTCAAACTTAATTGTAAAAAGTCAACAGAAAGCTAATTTTCAAATAAACACATAATTAACAATGTGGAAGCCATGAAACCTGTTTTATCACTTGTATAACTTGGTAATTAATGTAAGAACATGTCTAAGCATGTTCAACCCGACAATTTTGAGTTTAAGCTCGGTTCAGAACCGAAAGTCGCAAAAGTAGACTTTTGCTTTGACTTCAGTTCTGGCCTGATTTAGATTGTTTTAGAAATTCCTTAGGCTTCCATTAGGTCCATGTTCCATTTTAGTATAACCCTCTGAGATTATACAACTTGGATCCTAATTTATCGAATTCATTTACATGTTTCCGTTATATGCCTAAATGTTGACCATTATGCCCTTTTGACCTTAAAATGAGATTTTTGAAAATGTGAGAGGACAAAAACCTTTGTTACTGATTTATAAACATGTCCTAAAAATTGGACATCAGTTTGAGGTCTAGATTAAGAGTTATGCTCAATAGCGTAAATTGAAAGCTTTTTATTAATTAAATGGCATATTTGGCATAAAGCCTATCTAAACCCAAATTTTGGCACCAAACTTTTTACCCACTGATGTAATAAAATATTTTGAGATTTTTGAAGATTTTTATTTATTTTTAAGCTGAGCATAACATAGGGTTCTTGCTTTAATTCGGTAATTGTCGGTTATACCATTTTTGCTAATAAAATGAGTTTTACATAACATTTTAATACCAAACTTTTTGCTACTGATTTTATATGATAAATAAAATATTTTGAACTTTATAAACTGATCAAAAACTCAGATTTCCTCTTATAACCCGAAAATCGCTTAAAACCGATTTTTACGCGTTTTAAACGCATAGTATGTATTAAAAATATTTTTATCATATAAGACTTAATACCTGCTGATGTTTTTAGTAAATTTTTATACTTTAACAGTAAGCAAAATTTTTGAACTCAGATTTCCAAATTGACCTTTAAAAGCTTGTGTGAAATTACCAAAATGCCCCTTCGGTGCATAGTTTGGTTATAAATGATAAATTTCACCTATATGCAATACCCTACTGATATAACTTATTAAATTAAATAATTTTTACTGATCATTTCAGACCTGAACCTCAGATTAAGGTTTAATCTTTTTTTATATAACTTTTAAAATGACCAAAATACCCCTACAGGGCTTAATTTGAGTTTAAACTCGTTTTGGGCATAATGGAAGGTATCCTACTGACATCACAACATATTTAAGGCATATTAACATAGGAAACCTGTTCTTGACTCATTTTTTACCCGTTATGCATTTTTCGCGTTCGGAATGGTTTATGTAACTAGTTTGCATAAATTAACCGAAACGGGTCAAACCTTATTTATCTCAAAATCCAGAATGTGTTTAGTTTACCCATATTATACAAGTCTTTAAACTTGTCGGGTCTAAATCACATTCTAATCCAGTCTTCGCTTAATCTAGCGTTTTGAACCGTATATCTTCCTTTAAAACTAACCGGTCTAAGTTTAGGCTTAATTAAGACCCGTTAGGAATCTAATAGGTTACTAAAACCTTCGTTCCAGATTTAGAAGCCCAGTAAAAGATACTTTGCACTTGCTGATTTGTACGGTTGGGATAAATTTGAATAATTTGCTCAGGTAAATACTTTTAACTTATTTTCCCTTATACGGGCTTGGGGTACGGTATATAAAATACCGCTTTGTCGGGCATTGAATTTTTAATCATATGAAGGTTAATTTATTGAGATAACTCGTTTAAACTGTTTTGTTTGCTTAAAGCCTTTAGGGGGTTAATGACCATGTCCCGGATATCCTTGGCATCATTCATTGAAATGGCCACGACCTAAGCACGGGGTGTATGCATACACCTGCCGGTGCGTATATAAAAAGGTATAACCGCCTGTTCGAGAATAACTCGCTGCGGGATTATATCATGTGGTGTGTCTATTAATCTTTAACCCGGTATTCAGCCCGGGCTACTGAACGTATAACGAACATGTAATTCTTTTACAAGTTTATATATAAATTAATTATCCCAAGTTATAAAAGATATTTTGTGCCTTGTGCATTCAAATCAATTTACTTAAACATTTTCAAAATGAGTCGGTTAATTGTATTTACCAGTGAAAATTGACGTATTTTCCCAAAAAGGTTAAGTGCAGGTACTAATCAAAATAGGCTGGCTTCTTCTAGCATCAATAAAGAGTCTTGCAAGTTTAGATGTTAAGAATTTGTTGAACAAAGTTCCTTTTATCTTTGATCCGCCTGTGGATCTCTTTCAACCGTTTTTGTAATAAATGATATTACTTTCACTCGGTTTGTAATATTTTATCTTTCGACTTCCGCTGTGTATTTAACTGTTATAAATTGACTATGATGATATCAACTACGTCACGATACTCCCCACTGGGCCCACCGGTAATACGTGGAAATATCGGGGTGTGACAGGTTGGTATCAGAGCCAACATTGAGTGAATTAAACACTAGCCTTTTGTGTTTAATCTCAATGACATAGTAGCACATTCCTTGACCTTCTGAGTCTAGACTTAACATAGGAATACTCTCATCCCTATTCAGTAAAATATTGTTTTCGATTTTATTTATTTTGAATATTTTGAATATGTCGCTAGGTAAAGAAGCCGTGATGTAAATTCTCCACATCCGAAGCCTAGAAATGCCAAGCTTCATACCGCGGCTAGCATAAGCGTGCAACCAGTTGGAAGAAAGACCTTTATGGACCTATTTCCAAAACCAAATTTGTTTAAACCCTTATCCAGACTACGGAGTCCATACCAGGAGGTCTCTGAGACTCCCACATTGAAGATGATACATGTGGGTGTTATTAATCCCTATTTCTTACCTCCGAGTTTCGGAATTTCAGACTTAGAATATACCAGTCAAAACCTAATATCTGATCCTTGTCTTTTTCTTTAATCATTGAATCCTTGGATTCTACTTCTGCAATGGATCCTGATGTGAAATATTACTTTATTCACTAAAATCTTCAGAGTCGCTAATGCGTACGATAAATAAAGATGAAGAAACAACCAGAATAAAGAAAGGAAGACATTATAAGACCCTACCTTCATCATACTTCTTTTCATTAAAGTCCCTGTTTGGGCATTTGATTATTGTAGTCCTTTGTGGACATAGTATTTCATCATAGTCCTTGTGGACCTACGTCTCCTGATAAGACTTGGTATATACGTATGTTTATCATAGTCCCTTTGAGGGCATTATATTTCAATATAGTCCTTTTATGGACATATTATTTCGTTAAAATCCTTTCGGGGATATGTTATTTCTAAATAATTCTTCCATGGGCATGAGATTTCATTATAAGTCCTTTAGTGGGTATGATATCTCCTGGTAACCCCTTCGTAGACCTGATACTTTATTATAGTCCCTTTATGGTAAACTATTTTAATATAGTCCCTATACGGACTTATGATATTTTATAGTCCTTATACGGACATATAATTTCCTTTTAAAAGTCCTCTATGGACAAATATGATACTAAAAGTCCTGTTTAAGGCACTATGGTAATTTCCTAATGAATTACTGGAAGTTTTGAAAATTTTATATAGGTACTCATATCATCCTTTATCAACCATTAGTGTGAATTTTATTCGAACTTTATCGATCAGCTAAATAATTTCAAAAGATCTTCTTAATGGTTTACCCCTGCCAAGTGGCAAGTCCACATTAATTGGCCAAAACATTTGGTAGTTAAGGATGATTATTCCTTCTACTATGATAGTTAAGGGAGATACCCCTTCTATCCGGAGGTAGTGAACTATGTTCAAGCCTCCAAACCTATATGATCAATGCAATCATGGTAATATTGTGTAACCATTAAGAAAAATTAATCCTTGTTAACATCTGAGAACATGTTAACACTCCTGCCATTGTGACTTGAGAGACCACACCAGCCGTCAAGGTATTTGGACTATGTCCAGGCCCTAAAGCCTATATGATCGAATTAGATCATCGCAAGTATCATCAATATGATGATCAAAATATACACATCCATTTGTGATGAAGTGTGTTAGGAAACTTTATTTGTAAGTATTGAAGAAAAACACAATCAACTGGATCTATGAAGAGATCACAGTCCTGAAGATCACGAACTAGAAAAAGAAGATCAGATGGGACAACCGAAATACATAGCATCTACTTCAAAGAATCACAAGTTGATCAAGAGCTGAATTGGATTATCAGAAGAGGTCATTTCTGATGGATCCGATGATATTTCTGATGAAATATCATCAGTATCTGACGATTCTGATCATCAAGGATTTTCTGATGATTTGTTCATCAGAATTTCTGATGAAGTGGTTTATCAGAATTTCTGATGAAATAACCCACTTGTCTGAAATTGGCTCTGTCCTGCCACACTTACCGAAGCAAAAGTTGACATTTAATGATATCATGATGAAAAAGGCAACTTGAACGTTGGAATCAATGAATATGTCAATTGGCTACTTTTTGAAGGAATTATTGTATGAATAAACTATTAAACTATTGTTTATTCATACACCAAGCCGTCTATAAATAGAAGGCTAAACCAGGAGAAGCAAAGTGAGTTTGAAGCTTAGCAATCACACATACATCTAAACTCCATTGCTCTCTCCCCCACAGAATTCAAGATTCGTTTGTATTAGATAATAATCTTACAATCACCTTGTAAACCATTTTTGTTTCAAAGTGATATAAACTTGATAATTCTGTAGGTCTTGTTTCTTGAAAGTCTGATTTCCATTTCCGCACATCTTTTTCACATCTACTGAAATCACTTGCCATATTACGTGAAAAGAAGTTGTTTTGAGCCTGAACTGGGCCTAACAATTGGTATCAGAGCAGATTGAATAAACTTTTTTCAAACGATCAATCGCTCATCTTCTTTTCTCTAAATATGGCCAGCTTTCAATCCTGGAATAATGCTTTTAACATTGGTTCTATGTCTAAACCTCCGACTCTGGTCAGAGAGGAATACCCCCAGTGGAAAATCAGGATGGTCAATTTCCATAATGGTCATGACCGAGCTCTGTTTCAATCCATTGAAAGGGGTCCACATACACCAATGACTGATATACCTGCTATTCCAGCAACTGACCAATCACCAGCAATTCCTGCCTCCCGCGCTCCCAAAAGTGAAATAAACTGGAGTGCGGAAGACAGACCTGGTGGCTGGGGACGAAAGGGCAAAGTCACTTTTAATTATGGCCATCCCCAATGACATATTTTCACAAGTTGATGCATGTGCATCAGCTAAGGAAATATGGGATCAGTTGGAAAATCTTTGTGAAGGAGGAGAAAGGATGAGAAGAAACAAGAGAACAAATAATGTCTCATCTTATGAAAGGTTTAAAAGTTTGCCAAATGAAAGGTTAAATGATACATATCAAAGATTTACAAAACTTTTAAACGAGCTAAAGAAATTTGGTATAACAAAATCAAACGATGAAAGAAACATAAAATTTCTTGATGCCCTTCCTAAAGAATGGAGAAGTCAAACCATGACTTTATCATCAACCTTATAACTAGGAAACATGAGTCTTCATGACTTATACAGCATCTTGATCCCCAGAGAGAAAGAAATATTTGAAGAAACCATTCAAAGAGGGGGATCTTTAGCTCTAATTTCAAACTCACAAAGATCAACAACAACAAATGATCCACAACCATCAAACAATCAAAATCTTGAAACTTTTGATGCATCATCAAACTTTTCAGCTTTTACTGAAGCAATAGCACTGCTCACCAAAACATTTGAGCAGAGGTTGAGGGGAATAACCAGAGATACCAGAGGAGTGACAAAGGAAGGATGGATGGAAGATCTAAAGAAGAGTTTAGATCTAAGGATAAAGGGAAGGCTGAAGTTGTGTGTTACAAGTGCAAGCAAAGAGGTCATTATGCATCAGAATGCAAGACCAAAAAGCTGAAGGATGTTGCCTATTATGAGAAAAAGCTTGAAGAAGCAAAGAAGCAGCAACATGTAAGCTTAATTGCTGGAACAGATACATGGTTATCTGATGATTCTTCTGATGATGAAGAAGAAGAATTGGCAAATTTTTGCCTCATGGCACTCTCTGAAGGACTACCAGAAACTTCAGAACAAAAGGTAAATTTAGACAATCTTGATCTTGAACACAAACTAAACAAGCTCATGTCAGATTTTCTAAATCTGCAAGAAAAACATCAATCAGATATTAGAAAATCTGATGAGTTGCAAAGGACTTTGAATAAAATCATTCTTGAAAACCAACATCTTATAGAGGACAGTTTAGATCAAAGAGCAAAAATTGAGTTTTATGAAAATGAAAGAAAAGATCTTTACAAGAAAATAAATGACAAAGAAATCAACGTAAGAGGTTTTCAACAGGCTAAAGAATTCATAAATTTTATTGAGTCCACACCAAAGAACAAAGGAGAGGGTTTAGGCTATACAAGTACTACAAGATCAAATAGAAATAAACCCACTATCTTTGTAAAAGCAACTCATTAGATTTCTGATAATTTAGTATCAGAATCTGAATCTGAATCTTGCAAATCAATCTATTCTGAATATTCTTTTGACAAACCAAACTTCAAAACAAACAAGAGTGAATGCAGTCAAGAATCTGTAAAAACTCCAGAAGCAGTTCACTCATCTTTTCAAAATTATCCAATCATTCCATCACAAGAGGAACTATCAGAAAATTCTGATAACTCTTGTATGTGTGTTGACATACTGAAGCTTGTCCAACACCATCTTCAAAAGAAAAATGTAAAATCTGTTAATGGCTCAGCATATAACAGAGTTTCTGATGCAAAACCAAGAAGAAATAAAAATAAAATGTTTCAAATTTCATCAGAAACAGTACCCAAGCATGCCTGGGTACCAAAAACCCTCTAATCATTTCATTTCAGGACCATCATGTGCAGCAGATCTGGTACTGCGACTCAGGAAGCTCCAAGCACATGACTGGGGACAGGAGCTTACTCAGCAACTTTGTTTCAAAGCTGGGTAGAATGGTAAATTTTGGAAATGGAGTAAAAGGGAGGATCATGGGATATGGTTGCATAAAATATGGATGTTTGACCATAGAGAAAGTAGCCTATGTTGAAGGCTTAAAGTATAATTTGCTGAGTTGTGGTCAATTCTGTGACAAAGGTTTTCAGGTAACCTTTTTACCAGAAAAATGCTTGTTAATAGGTATAGATGATAACAAAATTTATTTAAGTGGGAAAAGGATAAGAAAATCAATCTACTATTTTGACTTCAAGAAAACATTAGTGAAGCCACCTTGACGCCATCAACGAATCACACCGGACGAGTAACCAGTCTTTGGTTATATGTGAAGTGCATGTTCAATGAGTTAGAGGAGGAGGAGGAGGAGTAGTTTTCTTTGTTTTATGTTTTGTTTTCGTTTAACATGTTTGTTTTATGTTTTCTTTCAACAGGTTTGTTTTAATTTTTTTTATTGGTAAATAGATCTAGGGGGAACTAACACAACTTGACTGATAAAATCAAAGAAAATCTGGTGGATTACACATGAATACTGACAGAAGTTAGTAGAACTAAAAATCTGATGATCAATCAGAAAAATTGATCATTCACCAGAAAACTGTGAAAATTCTGATAACAAATCAGAAATTCATATTTTGTTTTGAAAAACCAGAAAGTTTAACATATCATCAGAAAAACAATTCTTTTAATCAGATTTAATTGAATTTATGAAAATCCAAATTTTTAAGAAAAAGTTTCTTTTTAAAATTTTTTTCTGAGGACTAGAACAAGCTATAAAAAAAAAAAAAAAAAAAAAACAATATACCTCTGGTATATCAGAACAAAGGTGTAGAGTTCAGAACTGCAAGACTACAATGTAAGTAAAATCTCAGAACTCTATTTATTCCTTCTCATCTAAAAAAAAAAATTCTGATATATATATATATATATATATATATATATATATATATATATATCATTATGAGAAATATCTGGGGAGACACACAAAGGGTTTCGATTGGACCTTTTAAAAAGGGGTCCCACATAGAGAAAAGGTGCAAGTTGGAAACTAGTGTTTATCTGCAAAATCTTTGAAGTCTCTAAGTATCTTTAAAAGGATATACATTAAATTAGAGATAAATCAAAGGTTTTTCAAAAACGGTTGTTTCCTTAAAGGATTAAAACATCTTAAAGGTGTCATTAATCACCCTGAACTCAAACAACCCACGACAAACACTCAAAAATCTCTGTCGATACACCCTATAAATACCTCATTCAAAAACAGAGTCTTTCATCTTCAACCTTCAAATTCAAAACCCTAAAACCCTTTTCCAAAAACAAAACCCAAATTCTCAATGGTTGCTGTCAACATCAACATACCTCAAATTAAACACTCAGTTCCTTTCATCACTGAAGATGAATTTCTTCCATTAAAGAGCAACAATGAAGCAATGAATGATAACATCGAAGAATATGATATGAAGTGTCAAATTCTCATTGAATTTCTAACAAGATGCCCGTTAGCTCAAGCTCTTACAAAGACCAAAGAGGTACCACAAGAACTCATACAACAAGTTGTAAAAACTCTCAAAATCTCAAGTCAAACTGAGCTAACAGCACATGTATGGGGAAATATCTACATTAAAATTTCACCAGAAAAGATAAGGGAATGTTTGGACCTACCCTTACATCAGAACTTTGAAAAGTCACCAGAAAGAGAAGATACGTTTTCACAACTTGATGTTGTAATACAAAACAAAGATTTCAACAATCAATAAATTCAAGAGAAACAAGCTACCTGCCTTCTGGCAAGTCTTAATGGAAATTCTGAACAAGTGTCTATCGTCAAAGATTGGAGGTACAGATTAGATAAATATGAACATTCTAACAATCATGTTCAGTCTAATTAATGGATTGAACATTGATTATGGAGCAGAAATATTTATTCTGATCAGGAGATCAATTCTGACCAAAGATGGTAGAATAGATTCACATCTACCCTTTCCAATATTTCTATCTATTATAATTTCTGATGCTTTTTTGAAAAGAAACATGGCAATACCAGCATCAGAAAATATGTGGAAGACAGAAATTATGAAACCTTGGAATGCTGCAGGGTCTTGGAAGTCAGATTATGATGTACCTGCTCTGACAGAAAAAATAATGAGTATGATACCAGAAGAATCACCATACAGAGCAGAATACCTGAAAATGTTGAACAAAAAGTCAGAAAGAAAAGGAGTTTTTGAACAAGTGTCCCCTATGGAGCATGATGCACAGGAGTCAAGCACACCAAGAATGGAACAGCAGGATGAATCTGATCCTCATCTAGCTGATAAAGATATAAATATGAATCCTGTGGCTGAAGGACATCATGCTGAAGACTCACACATTGGAGAAACAGGTGCACAACAGTCTAAAATAAACATATTTTATGATTCTGAGAATGATTCTGATGAATCTATTCAAGGAAAACATGAAATCTTACTTAGAGATACTATTTCTTCAAAACAAGATGTGAGTAAAACAAAAGACTCATTTTCTGAATCAGATTCTGAGGAGGAAAATGTAGTAACAACAGGTGGAGATCAGCCTGCTGATCAAGGAAACCTGGATGAGAAAACAAAAAGTTTCTCAACAACTCATGGAGAACCTGAAAAGGTTCAAGGATATGAGGAAATCCAGAACTTGAATTTGTTTCAATTTTCTGGTGAGGATATAGGGAATTTGGTGTAGGTCCCCTTGAGTCGTATGGATCTTCACAGAATTGTCAATCCGATCAAGCGTGCGGAATCCTCTTGATCAGAATAAGCAAAAACATGTAGGAACAGCAAGACACTTTCAATCCGGGTTTTCTATTGATTATCAATCAAACTGAATTACAATCAATCAAAACCCTAACACAATTTCGTCCAAGATATGCTCTCACGAAATTGCTCTCTCTCACAAACTGTTTTGGCTAATTAACCTAAACCCTAAAGCCTAACCTTGTTTATATGACACAAGGTTGCAACATTAGGCTGGGTTTGCTACATGGACTAGGCCCAATTCGTCCCCCATCACCCAATGTGGGTTTTGATTAGCCCAAACTCTATTATCTCACTAATACAAAGCTAAACCCGCTAACTGTTTATCGTTTATCTAATTACAAGATATCCAAAGACCAAATCTAAGCTGTTGTCACAAACATGCACCAACAAACTCCCCGTTGACAATAGCTTCATAAAATAACTTTGTCTTCAGTCTTCTTGCAATCTTCATGTATTCTTGCACTGTCTTTGGTCTTTTGATAGCTTCAGCTTCAATAGCTCTGTCAGCAACAGACTCCCCCTAAGCTGATGCATCCAATCACCAAATCTTCAAAAACTTTAGCGTTTGAGTAAACTCCAGTTCAACATTTGTAAAGCAATCTTCAAACTCTTCAACTTTGTCTGCAATATAGAAAGGAGGTTCTACCATGCATCCAATCAAACTCTCATCTCTTCACAGCAACTCATCACTTTAACTTCTCAGCAACATACTGCTTCAATCTGTATACTATAAAACAAACATCTCGAGAAACCATAAGAATTTTTCAACAAGGTTAAATAAATTATTATTTTTCAAGAGATAGTTAAACTGTACCACAGATTAAGCATTTTCAACTTATCACCAACACGCAAAACTTTTTAATCACACCCTATAACCCGCATGATTAAAATTTTGAACTCACTTTCTAACACCGTCTCCCCCTATCAGTAACAGTTCCTCCAAGAATAACAGTTTTCCGTACATTAAGAATTTTAAACAGAAAAAGACATAATTTTTGGATTTTATATTTTCTAAAAGCAAGTAAATAACAAAAGCAATAAACACTCTATTTTTGTGAGAATCACTGGTAAGAAGATCATATCAGCACAATCAAACTGTTTTCACACTATTAGATAATTCTTTATTTAATTTTTCGTGAAAAGCAGTCCAAGACGATTACCAGTATGTTTGTCCACTTAAACAAAATGCATGAACATTTCAAGTACCATAACCGTATGATACGTTAAGGTAATTTTATTTCTGATATATTAGTGTGTCCCACTTCAGGATATACCCCCGCGATCAAGGTATGCACAAAGATTCATCGTAGTAGGTGAGTATACTGAATTCATCCGTTTTATTTTTCAACGATAGATAATTGGTGAACAGGTCAGCACTTCCGTACAGCAGAGAGACCAAAATATCTAACGAGGGCTAAGACAAATACCATTTTTGGTACGATTTATGCATTTTGCACATTTGAATAACTCTCTTTGAGAGCTTCTTCATTTAAGGGTTTTGGCATTTTTAGCTCTTTTAAGATATCCTGGGTGTGTCTAGGTCAGCATATATCTGGATGCAGCAGAAGGACACCCCCGATATCCCCAGATGAAATAACAGTATAAAGACCCAAAACTTCAGATTTTGGCAATCTATCAACGCAAGATTTAAGGTCATTAAACCATACACCACTAATGTGTTCCCCACTCATACACAGTTTATTTAGGTTTATATCACATTGGTAAGTTGATTATTTCATGCTTTTTGCCTACTGGTACATCATATGATGAAGCTGCTATCACACTTAAGCAATTTAATTCAATTTCAGTGTAACAGTCTAACTTGTTGATGTACTATCATATCTTCTTTTTTCACACAATGATAACTCATTTTTAATTTTTAATTTTTTTATGTTTTTTATTTTTCAATGTTTTTGTATTTTTTTTTAATTTTTAAGAAAAGCAGTAAACTATTTACAAAATTCTTATGAAAAACCAGTTATTCAGGATTCCTCATCCCGTTGAGTTCGACTAAATGTTCAAAGCGAGCCCTGTCAAAAGCTTTAGTATAAAGATCTGCCAGGTTATCTAGTGTGTCAACTCAGCACTTTGAACTTCAATTTAAATCAACCAATATAAATATATCAACAATCTCACATCCCCCTTCATGTGCCTAGAGCAGCCACTATCAACATAAGTTGATAATCCTCCTTAGCAACTCCTGCACACACCATCTAAGAAATTAGTTAGATTGGGGGACCCAAGCCTTAATGGTCTTGGGTCGTCCAAATTCACCAACCACTGGAACATCCATCCAATATCCATTACTACTAACTGGAGTCTTGGATCTCAGACCTGTTGATGGAATTTGATTTTGATTTCCACTAGGTCTTTGGTCCTGAGGGTTCCTAAATGTATTTGGACTATTTAACCTTTGGAAATTTTGATTTGGGTATCTTGAATTTTGATTCCAAGAAGCATTATTGTTGTAATTTCTAAAGCCATTGTTATAAAAAGTTCGACCACCATTATTTTGGTATCGATTTTGATATTGACTTTGACTTCTGAAATTATTTGAATTAAAATTGTTCATTCTTGGTGAACTGCTTCTAGGTCTCTCGTATCTGCCTGGTGGAGATCTAGGCTGAAATCTAGATTGACTTCTTTGAAAACGTGGAACTTGTGGAGTTCCTTTTTCAGCCTTATCTACACCAACAGCAACATTCTCTAGTTGCTTAGGAGCAGATTTCTTTGGAGAGTTGGATTCCTTCTCCTGTTTATCACCACTCTTCTCTGGTGACTTCTCTCTCTTTCTCTCACTAACTTGTGCTTCATTCTTTTTGTTAGGACAGCAGCTAGCTACATGTCCTTTGGTGTGACATTTGAAGCACGATCTCTTTTTCGAAGACTTCTTTTCTGAAGCCTTTGAACTAGATTCGGGTTTTTCTTCTGATGATGCCTTAGAAGGATTTGGTTCAGTTTGCTTAGTTTCAGAATTTTCTATGTTCTTGTTTTTAGCAAACTCTATATTAGATTCATTTTCAATAACAGCTGTTTCGTTTTTCATGTCACTTCCTTGAACAAAATTAACCTTTTTAACAAAAGTTGGATTGCTATTTTTAGGATGTGATGTATTCTTTTTCAAAACAGGTTTGCTGTTATTATCCTTCTTAGCATCAGCATTCTCAAAAACATTTCCTTGACGTGACGTGGAGCTACTTGGTGATGTTGACCCAAAGTCCATGAGCTCATCTTCATCAGGCAAGAAAGAATAGTCATGACTAACAGGAGGTGGAACTTCATTGAAACCATGAAATCCCACACTGGTTTTGTCATTACTTTTCTTCAAGCCACCCATCATATGTTTCATAACAAAAGTAGAGTCCCTGAATTGACCTAATTTCTTTTCAAGTTCAACAATTTTGAGTTGTGCATCTGACAACTCTTTGCATTTATCAGAAATCTCTTTTGTTTTCTCAGCCATCATTTCATGAGCTAAGTCTATGACTTGAAGTTTTTCATTTAGTTTGCAGGTTAAAGAGTCAATTTTACTTTCATAACCTTTTATTTTCTTCAAGTATGAGGATTCATTTCTTTTAGCAAAAAAGTTTGCTTCTTTTATGTTAGACATCTCGCCCACCAGACTTTGGTTTTGTGTTGACAACCTGTCAACTTCACCCTGTAATTCACGACATTTTAAACACACAGAATTAGACTTTACCTCTCCTGTTTGTTTGTCAAGGTTTGCCATTAGCGCTGCAAGTTGAGCTTCCATTCTCTTGTATTTAGCTTCTTTTTCTTCAGCTTCCTTTTCATAGTCAGACTTTTGCTTTTCCTCTTCAGCATCTTTTGTCTGATCATCCTTCTCTTCTTCAACTTTACTCTCTATCTTGACCTCTGCCTCAGCATCCACTTTTGCTTCAGCATCTCCCACAGTAGCTTCACCATCATCAATTGGAGTTATCTCTGCCATGAATGCCTGTGTGACATTGTCATCATTTTCCAAGTGAATACTCCAGTCATATGAACTTTCTCTAGCAGTGGAGATCAGCGCTCTTGAGTTAGAGTTGTTTGATGCATTCCTATTGTTTGAACTCTGACTCGAAGTCTCCTGCTTTTGTTTTTGACATTCCCTAGCGAAATGCCCATAACTTTGATAGTTGAAGCGTCTCACTTTGGTCTTATCGAAACCAACAGTATTTCCTATAAACTTCCTTCCTGTTCGGTTCATAAATCTCTTCACTCTTCTAGTAATCATGGCCATTTGCCACTGCAAATCCATATCTTCAAGTTCATCAGGGTCAATCTGATCATAATCTTCATCCAAAGTAGCAGGATCAGATATCTTCCCCTGAATGTAGTTTTCATATGAAGCAACAAATGAAGCAAGTAGAGCAAGATGCTCTTCAGCAGACTTCACACTCATTGGCAATGACTTAACACCACTACACTGCTTAGAAGCTGATGTTTTCTTGGCTCCTGTTGATCCTCCCGAAACAGCTACAAAACACACATCACCATCCTCATTCACTGTGACCTGCTCATTCTCACACGAAAGAAAAGCAGTAGCAGAGTCGCTAGAAGCGTTGTGAGATGAAGAAGATGTAAGCCCATTGTAAATTGCTGGATCTTGAACCTGATCATATCCAGTGTCTTTCTTCTTCTTCATACTGAGCTCATAAGCTCTCAGCTTTCCAACCACTTCCTCAAGTTCCTTTGTCTCATAATCAGCCTCTCCCTTAATCATGAGAGTGTAAATATCCCACTTGGTAGGTAAGGCATCGAGCAGCTTGTCATTCTTTTCAACGTCAGTATAGCACTCTATCTCATAATTATCCATTTCCGACATCAGATGGTTGTATCGAGTGATGATGTCCTCAAGTGACTCATGTTTCATGAACTTGAAAACAGCAAACTGCTTCTTCAGTAGATCAACTTTGTTTTTCTTAACATCTTCATTTCCAGCATATCTTTTCTCTAATGCATCCCACATATCCTTTGAGTTTGTGTACTTCTTGAAAGTATGCTTGATGCTGTCAGGTAAAGACATTTTGATTGCAGCCAAAGCTCTCTTTTCAGCCTCATACATCTTTTTATCAGCATCTTCCATGTTCACATAAGCAGTTCTACGAGGTCTGCCCTCAAAGTCGTGTGTTGGGTTTGTGTACCCATGTTCAATGCATATCCACATGCGAGTGTCCTGGTATTCAATGAAGGATTGAAAACGATCCTTCCATGTAAGTAATTTTCCACCTTCATCATCTTAGGTGGTTTGTTGGTAGTGCCAACCTCATGCTCCATCTTCAAAAGCTCATTCAAACTAGACATGTTCGACATTTTAAACGTTGTAGACTGATAAAACCGTACAAAATTTTTCCGAAAACAGTGGTTACCAAATTACACCGTTAGAATCGTATCGAAAAAAAAAGTCTAATGATATCTAATCGTATCGAAAAGACAATTTTTTTTTGCCCTAAAAATGCGAGGAATACAACGGTTCAGATGGTTTCTTCAGATGAGTTACGGAACAATTTCTATTTGCAAAACTGTGAAATTTTATCGACACTTGCCAAACAAAATTCCACCACTTAATTCCTCTCTTAAATTCGCTGGTTAATCACTTAATTTCGCTGGTCTGTTATGCTGAATCAATTTCGCTGGTTAGCTGCTAAATTCGCTGGTCAGTTACTTGTTCAAATTTGCTGGTCAAAATTCGCTGTTAAGTTCGCTGTTCAATTTCGCGATTACGACGACTGGTAAAGTCGCCGAAAACCATAATAATTTCGCTGAGGAAAATTATACGGTTACCAAAGTCACCTTTGGATTTAATTTCGCCGATAAGTATGCTGGTTAAATTCGCAGATCAGTCAATTTCGCCAGTACAGTCAATTTCGCCAGTACAGTCAATTTCGCCACCCAGTAACTTTGGAAACTTAATCTTTTCGAAAATTCTGATTATTTTCCTGATTCTCCTAACAACTTCCTGCAAAATTAAAACAGCAAATCAGCAAAGTTTTGACGAATTTTTTATGAACTTAATGAAGAACACGAAGAACAGTCTTCGAATCTTCAAGTTTCTCAGCCAAAATTCTTCAAAACAATCAACCAAAAACAGTCCTGCAAACCCTAAAACCTGCAAAAACAGCAAACAAACAATGCAGAAGATCAAAACAGCCAACAAAATTCGAAAAATTATATCAAAAATTTTGAAAATTTCAAAACCCTAATTTTTCAGGTTTCAAAATTCGAAAATCTCCCTGTTTCTCCAAGCACAATTCTGAACCGAGCCTTCAAGAGCCTAATGCTCTGATACCAATTGTAGGTCCCCTTGAGTCGTATGGATCTTCACATAATTGTCAATCCGATCAAGAGTGCAGAATCCTCTTGATCAGAATAAGCAGAAACATGTAGTAACAGCAAGACACTTTCAATCCGGGTTTTCTATTGATTATCAATCAAACTGAATTACAATCAATCAAAACCCTAACACAATTTCGTCCAAGCTATGCTCTCACGAAATTGCTCTCTCTCACAAACTGTTTTGGCTAATTAACCTAAACCCTAAAGCCTAACCTTGTTTATATGACACAAGGTTGCAACATTAGGCTGGGTTTGCTACATGGACTAGGCCCAATTCGCCCCTCATCACCCAATGTGGGTTTTGTTTAGCTCAAACTCTATTATCTCACTAATACAAAGCTAAACCCGCTAATTGTTTATCGTTTATCTAATTACAAGATATCCAAAGACCAAATCTAAGCTGTTGTCACAAACATGCACCAACATTTGGATTCGTCCAATCCTTTTAACCTTAAAATAGCAAAGAATGTGTTTTTGTTGGTGCACACATCTGTCGTCTTCGTCTTGTATCGAGTCTCAGGTTCGGTGCGGTTCTAAACAAGCATGATGTCATCATCCTTGATGATGACATCACACAAGTGACATCATTGATGGCATCACAAGTATGACATCATCTTTCAAGAAGTCAAAGCAATTCAAAATATCAGATTGTTACATTTCACGTGAAGACAAATTGCATGGATTTCGCTTCAAGACAAAATGATATTTGTTTTTCGATTTCGCTTCAACTAAAGTCAAGGATTTCGCTTGAAGCCTTCAAGCGAAATCATGTTCACTATATATAGGATAGTTGTCTTGTCATTTGTAACGTTTTTCTCAGAACTATACCGAAGTGCTGCCGGTTTCTCTTCTGATTGTAAAGGTTGTCAAATCAATATATAAGAGGTTTAAAGTGTGAAACAAGCTGTTTACAGATCCGTTTCTCTGTTTCCGCCTTTGAAACGGATTAGAACTCTTCCAAACGACTCGTTTAGGTCGGAATCCGATCCTACAATTGGTATCAGAGCTCAGGACGAGGAGTTCTTGCCAAAAACAGCCTGTGTTCATCACGATTTCTGTTTCTACACCATTCTTTTCGAAAATTTTAAACTTTTTACGGACAAAATCGGTTTAAACTTAGACAATACGTGCGAAAACATGTTTTAACAAACCCTTGAGAATTTCAGATCTAAAAACGGATTAAATCTTGTTCAATCAGACTAAAATCAGTTTGTTATTGTTGACATCATCAGATTTCGCTTGAGACTTTTGTTAGATCTCGCTTGAAAGATCAAATTTTTGCTAGATTTCGCTTGAAACTTGTGTTTAATTGTCGATTTCGCTTGAAGAACTAAGGATTTCGGTTGAATAGTTGAAGTGAAATTGATCTGATTGCATTTCGCTTGAAAATACGTTGACATCTGTTTGAAACCTGTAGTGCTGTCTTAACTGAATTTTGTTGATCATTGAATTCTGCTGTTAATTGAAAACACGTATTGATTGTTGATTTAAAGTACATCGAGTTATGGGGTCATGTGATTGCATGTGAACTTCATTTGAGTGTATACGTTGAATTGTGTGAAATATTCTGATCGAGGATTGTTAGTTAATTGAGACAAGAATTCACGAGCTTTTGTGTCAGTTTGCACGAGGTATTCATAATCAGATTATGTGTAATATTTGAATTTGAAAGAATGTCAGTAGGTCACATGGGTGTCTATTGATTTGTTTGTTTGTGATATTTGAGTTGTCGGCTGCATATGAAAAGCTTTTTCATAGATGTTTGTTAAAGTTTGAAATTGATGTAATATGTGTTTTGAGTATTAAAGTTGTCAGTAGTTTGAGAAAAGTAATCACATGTGTATGTCTGTTTAAATGTGATTCTCGATGTGAATTGAGTGTTGAGCCCATGTGTTTTTGTCAGATTCTGTAAGCGGCACAATCAACATGTTTGGTTATTGATAAATGTTTGTTGCTATATGATAATATGTGAATTGGATCATGTAACTGTTTACATTTTTTTTAGCTTAATATTCATTCCATATTTTTAAAAAAATAAAAATTTTGTTGAACATATATACTTGAAGTTCGGCCTAATCTCATTACAAATCATTAGCCATCTTATGTGTCTGATTCATTAAATTCGTGCATTACTACGTTATCTGTTTGCTGGTTGAGTTGTCAGTAGTCAGGTCACAAGGTTTGGAGTTTAGTTGGTTCGCACGGTTCGATCAGTACGTTGGTCAGTCAGTTTGTTTCGTGTGATCAAGTTGCGTGATAATTTGTCAGTCCGTACAGTTTGGAGTTCAAAGGTTTCAAAGGGTCAGGTCAATTGAATTCAATCCGGGTCATTCAGTCCGTACAGTTGGTCAACATTCAGTCCGCACTGAAAATCATCAGTTCGAGTACCAGTTTGTTTCAGTTAATTGATAAATCTTTAAACTGATTGTGTTTTGCTTGTTTGTTTGTCAGGTTCTACAGGTGTTTCATGAGGTGAATCATTTCGTTTGAAAGGGGATTTAATTTCATTTTAAGTGTTTTCGAATCATGGACTTAAATTTCTTTAGTATGACTAGTGAAACAATTAATAGAATAAATGTATTAAAGAAAGAATTTGACTCGTTTTCAAGCATGCCAGGTGAATCTACAAAGACTCTTATTGAAAGATATTGTCATCTTGTACGCACCATGTCACAGTTGAAGATAACAAAAACTCCAGCAGAATGGGTTGAAAAGCTTGCTGACGCTTTACCTCAAAAGGAATGGGGTACATATCTCATGATTCTGAAGAATTCTGGACAGTTTAGCAGATTGTCGATTGGTCAGTTTATTGAAAAACTGGAAGCACAAGATCTTGAACAACAGAAGATTGCAAGAATGAATAGTTCAAGCAATCAACAAGACGTCAAACTGTATTACAAAGGAAATATTCAAACTGCTGAAGCAAGTCCAAAGATCCAAACTGCATTTAGTGCTGGAAATCAATCTATTCCAAGCAATCAAGGATCAGTCAACACAAGTGGGTTCTCAACGGTGAATCCTCCGAGTGTTCAAAGTACATCTGCTGGAAATGGTCATCTGATTCAGTGCAATATAGCTCTACATCTTCAAAACGGTCAAAATTATTCTGAAGAAGTTGTTAAGCATCATATGGGATTATTGGTCACTGCATTAGAGTCTTATGAAGGGTTAATTGCCGGAAGAATTGGCAATCCGATGCTCACAAAGGAAGATTATGACCAAATTGATGCAGAGGAGCTAGAATTGATGGATATTAAATGGGCTTTAGCTAGCGTTTTGAGGAGAGCAGAAAAATTTAGATTGGTTACAGGAAGAACTAATTTCTTGGATGCAAACCTTTCTAATCTTGGATTTGATAAATCTAAAGTTGTTTGTTTTCGTTGCAGGGAGAAAGGCCACTTTAAAAGAGTGTGCAAGAATCAGGAACCGAGAGGAGCAAAGGAGTCTGCTGGAAAAGATGATTATTATCGGAAGACCATTTATCAGCAAATCACTCATCAACCACATCAACAAAAAGAGCCACAAACAGCTCATGGAAAAATGATCGAGGATGCAAACAAAAAGGCTTACTATGGCATCATGGATCAAGATGATGAGAAATTGGCTGAAGGATTTAGCTGGGACAAGTACATTCCAGCTGATTCAAATGTTGGAGCGTTTATTGCTCATATTATTCGAAAGCCGGAAATGCTGAAGGAATGGATGGAAGTGTTATCTGATGAAGAGAAAAGTGAAGATGAAGGATCTGTTTCATCTGAAAACAGTTCGTCAGAGACAAGTGACAGTGATGAAGAGCTTGAACAGATAAATGTTGGAAAAACTCATTTATCTTCTGATGCTTTTGAATTTTATTTTGCAGAAAAATTGAAGAAACTGAAAGAGGAGAAAGCTACAAAAGTAATGAAAGAAGTCAAGGTTGTTGAAAAAATAGT
Source organism: Helianthus tuberosus (assembly GCA_030545235.1). NCBI lineage: Eukaryota > Viridiplantae > Streptophyta > Magnoliopsida > Asterales > Asteraceae > Helianthus > Helianthus tuberosus. The sequence continues at coordinate 84,124,868 of CM060371.1, read as the reverse complement.
TGAAGTGGAAAAAGTTGTTGAAGTTGAGAAGATTGTGGAAGTAGAGAAGATTGTTGAAGTTACAAAACCTTGTCTTACATGTTTGGAATCTTGCAAAAAATGTGAAGAAAAAGACGCGAGGTTTAGTGATTCAGAGAAGATGAAAGAAAAGTTGTTGTTTGATTTAAAGAATATGAAAGAATCATACGATGTATTAAATAGAACAGTGAATAGTTTGCAGAAAACTAATTCAGAAAGAGAAGCTGCTTTGAAGATGTTGAATGCAACAATGATGTCGAAGCAAAAAGAGATAAATTTTTACATCGAAGAATGTGCTAAATGGAAGCAAGAGTTAGATGGTGAAAAAGTAGAAAATGAAAGAATTAGACGATTGCTGAAAAGTTATACAAGTTGTGATTACATAATTGATAGAATTTACCCTACTGTTGCAGGTTTCGAGGCGTTTAAAGATGAAGATAAAGACAAGAAATCAAAGAAGAAAACGGATACTGGTAAGAAACAGAACGTCTGTTATAACAAGTGTCCGCCTCCAATTTGGGAAGGGTATTCGCCTAGAAAACCGAATGAGGAACAAGTCCAAAAGGCAGTCAATCTAAAGTTAGAGTCCGAGTTAATCGATGTGTTACCAGACAATATTGATGTCACGTTCACAGCGTCCGACACAGATCATGAGTCCGAACTGATAAAAAGAGTGGTCGATCAGGTGTTGGATAAGGATGAGGAGTCAGAGTCAAAGTCCGAGTCCGAAAGTTCGTGTCAGTCAGTTGGGAGTTCGAGTTCATCCGAAAAGAGTTCAAAGTCGTCGGGAAAACGGGTTTATAGTAAAGAATTTATGTTGTCAAAATCTAATTTGAATGACGAAACATTTGAAGTTGCATATACTTTGAATGATTCTGACAAATTATATTTTGATAAAGAATTTCCAATAAGAGATGTTAAACCAGAAATGATCAAAAAGGTTTTCAAACTAACAGAAATTAATATTTCTGAAATAAAAGATGAAAATCTTAATGTAAAACCTAAACCTTACACCTCAAGAGTACAACAACGTTTGAACAAGAAAAAGGGTTACAATTTTGGTTCAGGTTTTCAAAAGAAACCAAACCACAATCGTAGCTACAAAAAGAAAGGACTTGGTTTTATTCCACCTGAAAATTATAAAAATGAGAAAATTTCTAAAACAAATACAAAATATGTTGCAGGAACTAGCCATGAAGAAGAATCAAAAAGCTCATTCTGGAAGCAATCAAACACAGAATTTCTTGCAAAGAAAGTGAAGAATGAAGCTTATCAAAGAAAGGAGACAAGAACCTGTTACAGACGCAATGAAGTTGGTCATATTGCATGGAACTGTCCCCAAGCAACAAAAACAAAACAGGGAGTCTCACAAAAACTGAAAGAAGTTATTGTTGACAAAACTGAACCACCAACTGAAAAGTTCAAAGTGTTTAAAAATTCTACATATGAAGTTGGTGAATGTTCAAAAAGATTTTACAAGAAAAGGGGAAATCTTGACAATCAAGCTTGGGTTGTTAAGAAATCAGAGGTAAAATCTGGCGATGAATCTGATTCCACAAAGTCAGAGGAGCCACAGGTTGAGCTAAAAAGTGAAAAATCAGTTCCTCCAATGGATGATGAGAACTTTCCATCATTGAGGACTGAATATTTTAAATCAAAAGTTGGGAAAGTTGAGATCTCAAATCAATTCTATTCTGAACAGAAAGAATTTGATGTTGAGAAAGCGTTTAATGGAAACATTAAAAAGATGATTGGTAAAATGATTGATGGGAAGGTTAAAGGGGTAAAGGAATTTTATGCTACAAAGAAGGCAACCTATAGCCCAACTCCTAGTGAAGTTGAGAAGGTTACACCCAAGGCTGGTCAGGCTTGGGTGGATATTTTCTTTCATTGAAAAAACCTGACTTGCCGGAGATCCCAAGTTTGTGATAGCGGATCAGGAATCGGCATCTTTCTTAGTGATTGATTGTGTGATTGAATCTTAAAGTTTGTTTAATTTTACAGATTGTGAATTGCCGGAGTTCCCAGGTTGGTAAGCGTGGAACAGGAATCGGCACATTTCTTGAGAAATTCACGAAAGTAATTTCGACTTATAAGTGGTAAATCAGGGATATTAAATTGTATCTGATTTTCTACAAATGATTGAGAAACAATGTGATGAGTTTATCCCCTAACCTACAAATGGTTTGAAAATCAACAAAACTAATTTTCCGGAAAAACCATTTGATTAAAACAAACTTAAGTGTTTTGAAATCAATGGGAAAATAGTTTGTTGTGAAGGGGAGTTCTGATTGTTTATGCCAAGAGGATGGCGAATTGAAGTGATTTGATATCAGTTGTCATTTTATTGTACAGTTAGTTTTCAAATTTCCTAAAATGTGTTTGCATTTTAGGGGGAGTAAAAATTTCAGAAAATCCAAAAACATTAGAAAATTTGAAAAAGTCAAAAACATGATAAAATTAAAAAAAAAGAGTTTTGTTGTGCAAAAAGAGGAAATGATAGTAAATCAGTGAACTATCACAGCATGCTAAAGATATGAAATGTATAAATGAGTTAAACGGTCTCACTAATGATGTGTCGATAGGTTTTCGCACATTTAGTAGATTTATTCGGGATATAAACCTAAAATTCAAACTTGTGAATTCGTGGGGAACACTACTTGGATATATAGGTAACCCCTGAAATCTCGTTTGAAAGGTCTCTTAATCTGATATACTAGGTCTTTATACTCAATGATGTCTGGGGTATTATTCCGGGACTTCTGCTGAACGGTGGTTCTGACCTAGTCCCTGGCTAATACTTGCTGCAATGCTTGAAACACAACATTAAACCCTCAGCATGCTGAAACAATAAAATTGATAAATGCTGCTGTTGTAAGCAAAAAGATCCTCTAAAGGGGACACACCGAAAAGTCGAAGCTGATATCTCTCTGCGCATACGAAAGTATCGACCTGAGATCCCTCGGCCCTCGCATACCTAAATTATATACAGATATCATTGTAGTATTCTCACCTGTAAGACTGATTATTGAGATTCTGGATACGGGAGTATATTCAAGAGGTGGGACACATGTATGAGCTAAGTTCTTAATTCATCTAAATCATATCCTGAGTAAATTGAAATGTGTGTGAGAATTTAAGATGGATCAGTATATCGACAATCGAGGTGAATTGTTTAAGTCTGAGTATGAAATCAAGCTTAACGGTGTTGGTGATTTGTCTCATAAACTGATATGATCCTCTTACACAAACTCACAAAAATATTGTTTGTAAATATTTCTTTACTGCATTTCATTTCTGTTATTTCAAAAATCCAAAAAGATTTTCGGTGTGTTTTAGCATAAATTTTGGAAAATTCAAAAAGATTTTAGACAACTGACGTTGAAAAGCTGAATTTCAAAATTCCAAGTGCTAAACATGACGAACAGGTTTGGGAAAGTTTGTTTGAAAAGGTTTGAAATGAAAATGATCATTGTTAATGTTTGATTGTATATTGATTGGAGAAGGATCAGTGTTGATGCATGATATTTGATAAATTGTTAAATATTTTATTCTTGTGAATTTTATTTTTGGGTAGAGGATATGCAGGATAGCAGATAGAGTGCCAGGTTCCGATACCTGAGGATTCTGAAATTCTGTAAAAGTCAGACTACGATCCCAGCATGTTTTGAGGGGGAGTCTGTTAGAGAGAGAGAGAATTGGAGATAGAATATAGTCAGGTAGAGATCCTGAAGGAAGTCCAAAGACTGATAAAGACTGAAGATTGCAAAGACTCGACACTTAAGACTCATCAACATCTGAGGGGGAGTCTGTTGGTGCACACATCTGTCGTCTTCGTCTTGTATCGAGTCTCAGGTTCGGTGCGGTTCTAAACAAGCATGATGTCATCATCCTTGATGATGAAATCACACAAGTGACATCATTGATGGCATCACAAGTATGACATCATCTTTCAAGAAGTCAAAGCAATTCAAAATATCAGATTGTTACATTTCACGTGAAGACAAATTGCATGGATTTCGCTTCAAGACAAAATGATATTTGTTTTCCGATTTCGCTTCAACTAAAGTCAAGGATTTCGCTTGAAGCCTTCAAGCGAAATCATGTTCACTATATATAGGATAGTTGTCTTGTCATTTGTAACGTTTTTCTCAGAACTATACCGAAGTGCTGCCGGTTTCTCTTCTGATTGTAAAGGTTGTCAAATCAATATATAAGAGGTTTAAAGTGTGAAACAAGCTGTTTACAGATCCGTTTCTCTGTTTCCGCCTTTGAAACGGATTAGAACTCTTCCAAACGACTCGTTTAGGTCGGAATCCGATCCTACAGTTTTCTGCTGGTGTTAGAAGAGAAACATCTGTTGTTTTTCCAATTTCCCAAGAACATCAATCTATGTCACCTAAACAATTTCAAAAAGAACCTGAAGATAAAGCTGCTACTGTGAAAACAGCAACAGAAGAAAAACTTGATCTAATACTAGAAGAAATCAGAAATCAAAAGTCAGAGATCAAGTTTTTGTCAGAAACTGTCAAAGCTGTACAGAAGCAAACTGAAGACAATACTGCAACCCTCAACAAATTGCAAAAATCATCAAAAAACAAAGAAAGCTCATCAGAAATTGAGAAAGCTATCAAGGAACTGAATGATATCAAGAAAAAGATGGCTGAGGGTGCAACTGCAGGAGAAAGCTCAAGTTCAGGGAAGCTTCTTGAAGAAATACAGTTCCTCAGAGCCAACAACAGCAGCATGACTGAGGCTTTTGAGAAACTGTTGATGGAATTAGCTGCACAAAGAAATCAAGAAAATCAAGAGTTCTAGAAAATGAAGAAACAAGAGGAAACAAATACTCAAGCTCTTACTAATGTTCATCTGTTAGTTAAGAGATTGCAGTATAATGTTGCCAGACTAGCAAATATTGATCTTCATGAACTGAAAGCCCCAATTCCATAAGAAAGACAAGCAAGAAGATCAGAAACTTCTCAACAACAACCATAAATTATTCAACAAGATCAAACCAAACCAACGGAAACCTCAACAGCTCAAAAACAGAAGCAACCCATGGGTCCACCTCAAGATAAACAGAAGATACTCATGGGTCCTCCACCAAATTTCTCAAAGCCAGACACATCAAGGGTACAACCAAAAGATCATGTTCCAGTACAACCAGTTTCTACAACCATCACAGGAGAAACAAAGTTGAGCATAATAATGGATACAAAAGAAAAGAGAAGAATGGAACATGAAGTGACTTCCTTAAAAAGGCCAAGAAAAGAAATGATAGAAGATTCAGAAGGGAACATCAGAGAAATGGAAGTGCTAAAAGGTGATTTACACACTATTATGTACCCTGAAGAACATCTAAAGAATTACTATTGGAAATGTCCAGAAGACAACCCAAAGAGACCACTCTCTCCAATGAGCAAAGGTATTGTTGAAAACAGAAACAATGGAGGTTGGGTAATTTTACACAAGCACATGACCAATCCAATAGTATCAATTGAAAGAATTGATACAATGACCACTGGAGGAGGCATCCTAGGCAATGAAGCATAAAACAAGTATACCTTGATCAGAAAAGACAACAGTCAACAAAAGGTTACTGATGCATATCTGGCTGATGATATTCACCCATTGGGAATAGTCAAAATGAAGAATATCATTGATGAAATGAAAGGTAATTCAGTTATAATCAGAAGAGCCCTTGAAAGTCTCAAAAGTGCAGGAGCAAAGTTATACAAAAGGGCTGCACTGGCAGACTTTGATCTATGTATCAATTTTGAGTACAGCAACAAAGTGCTAATACCACCTCCGAACACTTCAATTCCAGCTGAAATTGCTTCTAAACTATTAAGAACTGGAGCAATCTTTGATCAACCAGAAATGAGTGTAGTCTTCAAAGATGCTAATAAAGAGAAAACTCTGTTCAGAATCAGTGATATATGCAGGTATTCAAATCAAACTCTGAAATATATAAAAAACTGCATGAATGAAAAACAAGAGCAGCTCAAAAAGAAGGGAAAGAACAATGAAAAGCTGAGAAAAACAATTGAAGAGTGCATTGAAAATTAGATGGAAGCAAGAGGATGGTATAAAGAAATGTACAAAGAAACTCAAAAGGCAATTGACTACAAGGAAAGGCTGAAACCTGGAGACAAATACAGAAGTGGAGTGAAGATCAACTAACGATTTAATAAGATTAAATTTCCTGTTTATGAACAATATTTTATCAATGTTTGATTTGTAGTTGGTTTGACTATGTCCAATGTTTCTGAACTTAGTTGTTTTTGAATTTCTCTTTCAAAGAAAGTTGTTTATGTTTGATATAGAGGTAGTTCATTTTCTTACAATACTTAGGGGGAAACTGTTAGGAAACTTTATTTGTAAGTATTGAAGAAAAACACAATCAACTGGATCTATGAAGAGATCACAGTCCTGAAGATCACGAACTAGAAAAAGAAGATCAGATGGGACAACCGGAATACATAGCATCTACTTCAAAGAATCACAAGTTGATCAAGAGCTGAATTGGATTATCAGAAGAGGTCATTTCTGATGGATCTGATGATATTTCTGATGAAATATCATCAGTATCTGACGATTCTGATCATCAAGGATTTTCTGATGATTTGTTCATCAGAATTTCTGATGAAATAACCCACTTGTTTGAAATTGGCTCTGTCCTGCCACACTTACCGAAGCAAGTTGACATTTAATGATATCATGATGAAAAAGGCAACTTGAACGTTGGAATCAATGAATATGTCAATTGGCTACTTTTTGCAGGAATTATTGTATGAATAAACTATTAAACTATTGTTTATTCATACACCAAGCCGTCTATAAATAGAAGGCTAAACCAGGAGAAGCAAAGTGAGTTTGAAGCTTAGAATTCACACATACATCTAAACTCCATTGCTCTCTCCCCCACAGAATTCAAGATTCGTTTGTATTAGATAATAATCTTACAATCACCTTGTAAACCATTTTTGTTTCAAAGTGATATAAACTTGATAATTCTGTAGGTCTTGTTTCTTGAAAGTCTGATTTCCATTTCCGCATATCTTTTTCACATCTACTGAAATCACTTGCCATATTACGTGAAAAGAAGTTGTTTTGAGCCTGAACTGGGCCTAACAAAGTGCCTACGGGCTATAATATATTGTCCATTAGTGACATTGACATTGTGATTCTTATGATCCCCTGTTCAAGGTAGTGAGCTATGCTCAAGCCTAATAGTCTATATGATCAATAAGATCATGACTAAAAATCATCAATATGATGATTAAATTTAACATCCTCAATGATGTTTTGCCTACGGGCTATATTATATTGTCCAATCGTGACAAGGAAATTGTAATCTTTTATATTTCTTTGCCCAAGGGGGTGAGCTATGCTCAAATCCCATAGTCTATATGATCAATGCGATCCTGACTAGTATCATCAGTATGATGATCATAATATTAACATCCCTAGTGATGAAATGCCTACGGGCTATACTTTATTCTATTGGAGATAAAACAAACTTAGTGGTGGTCTTTATGATCCCCTGTTCAAAGTGGTGGGTTATACCCTACCCTAACAGTCTATATGATCAGTGCAATCATGACTAATATCATCTGATGCGATGATCATATTATTTTATAGGATATTTGAAGTACAGTCTTAGGTATTCCTATCTTCATAGTGAGATTTCAAGAAGTACTTTCCGACCCGATGGTTATGATTATATGTATCTTGACGGTGATTTAGATAACGAAACTAGAGTAATACAATAAACACATGGTGGATACGCTGCTGGTACTTCCTATATATAAGTGTGTTTATTGTATTACCCTTCGTGGAGTTATCCTGAATCACCGATAGGATCTATATCACCTACGGATTATATACTATATTGTCCATTAGAGACATTGTCGAATGTGACTGTTATGGTACATCGTCGAAGGTGATGGGCAATGCCCAAGCCTTAAAGTCTATAAGATCGATAAGATCATGACTGATATACTCAATAACGATAATTATATATATATATATATATATATACATATATGTATATATGTAAACATCCATTAATGATGTCCTAGGATTTGCCTATGTGCCAAAATAAATCGCCTTTCAAGACAATGACAATGGTAGTCTATGACTTCCTGTCCAACGATGAAGAACTAGGTTCAAATCTTAAAACCCCTAATCTAATAAGATTACGGCTTATAAATTAATCTCCTCCGTGACAGGCGTTTGTTGCCATATCTTATAACGTCCTCTGCGACAAGGCCTTCATGCCATATGATTATTTATGTCCTTCTTGACGGACTAATGTTTCATATTTCAGAAAGCCATTATGGTAAGCCTTCGAGCTATCTAAAATCATCTATATGCCAAAGACAGTTGGGACATTTTGATCCCCTGTCAAAAGGGTAATGGACTCGGTCCAAACCCTAAAGGCAATTGATGGTCCTTTTGTGACCTAGGCTGAATGTAATTGATGTACATTCAAATAACATTCATTAGGAATGTTCATACCCTATTAGCTTATATGGTTTAATAATACCATGGTTAATGTATGTTAGGTCGTCAGGGTGATGACTCGTTATAGAAATACAAATTAAGCAATTGATTAATTTTGGCGTTTAGTGCCAAGTCTCAAGTATGGAAAAATTGAATGAGACAAATAACAGTTGCGATAATGAGGATGCAACAAATGTGAACCTCAAGGTTAATATGATTGACGCAGCTGTGAGAAAGGCTATGAGAAAAGTCATGAAAAGATTCAAAGAACAGAATGCTACTTGCCCTAAATCATATTCCCTCTGATCATGAAAAAGAGCTTTGTTCATACTTCGAATGCGAAAAATGAACCAAATAAGATGATATATAGTGAGGAGCCCCGTTCCTCTAAAAGGATGTACTTAAAGGTACTTTGTCTCTTGCAAATCAAGAGACTTCAATGGCAAAAAACGGGCCATTGATTGCATGAAATTGTTGGATGAAATAGAAACCATTATGGACATCAGCGGTTGTGCTGAGAGAGACATTGTGAGATATGTATCACAGTCATTCAAGGGCAGTGCCCTTAATTGGTGGAAGACTTTAATGAAATTCCAGAAAGAATACTCCTACACAATTAGAGATGGTCCAAGTTGTCTACAACTCGGAATGGAAAAGGTGGAATAAGAATTTCCTGATTCTCACCATGATGGATCTAGACCGTAAACAGAACGTTATAGACTTTAGCTTTTTGTCTGGGATAGTACCCTATTCAGTAAACCCAGAGTCTAAGCATAATGCACTATATATATATATATATATATATATATATATATTGGTGGTTTAGCATCAGAAATAAGAGGGCATGTTAAGACGTCAAAGTCTGCTTCTTATAAATCCATTATGGATCTATCTCTGCCACTCACATTAGATGGGTTTGGAAGTAAATCAGTAAAATCTGGGGCTACTAGAGAAAGTAAAAAGGGAGAAGGATAACTCCCAGAGATCTAAAGAGCCTGTATGCATGACCTGCAACAAAAGGGCACTGGGACAGTGTCTAACAGACTAAAGGTCAAAGAAGTGTGGCATCTGTAGTTCCCTAAATATAGAAACATAAGGAATGCAGTCTGTTTCGGCTATGGCATTAAGGGCCACATCAGAGCAAACTGCCCTTAAACTGTCAAAATTTTTTTAGCTAAGTATAGAAGAATTAAGAATGGAGGCGCCTAAACCCTCCTGATGAAAGTTAGAGGCGGTTCATATCAAGGATGACACCAGTTAAACCCCTTATTGTGAGCTTATTGCTAAAGAATTACGTTTGGATTCAGGTGCTATTGAGTCTTTCATAAGACCATAAACTTAGCAAACTCTTAGAATTCTCCTATAAGAGCTCTAGACATTAAGTGTAAGGTAAAACTTACCAACAAGAATCATAAGGGACCCTTACTTCTATTTCTCGTCCTATAATCTTCATTTATTAAAATCTAAAGTACTCTTTCTCCAGATCGAGTACGATGATATATGTTATTTTATTTTATTATATCATTGATTTCTATCAACTGCGAATGCTAGACTATGCTCGATAAAGGAGCCATATGAGGATTTGCGTATCCTAGTGCGTCCCATAGATTGCTTCCATGCCTGATCAGTATGGAGGTTTAATGTATGGAACCACTGAAATATCCCTATGGTCATATGGTACTAGAGTCGGCTAGTGGTGTTCAAAGAAGATATCCAATGTAGGATTTTCCAGGTAAGTGTCTCTGATTAAGGAATCCATGCACTCATAAAGAAAACGTGTCAATTATCTGACACAGGCAGTGATAGTAAAACCTGGGGCTTGAGATTTGGGAAATCTCTGTAATCTCCTTGTGTCTTGATTATCCTCTCCAAAGACTACCCTGTTTACCTCCTGAGACAAGTAGAGTTAAGATTAACATTCCGCTTAGGGCTGCAGTATTGTGAAATCTCCATAACGATTAGTACCATCATTATTGGGAGAATCGAAACTCTAATTAGGTGAGTTTGAAGATAAAGATTCATTAAGCCAAATTCGTAATTCGGAGAACTCCGATATTATTGATTAAGAAAGACGGTTCATTATGCTTATGTATTGATTACCGCAACCATACTTAGGTAACAATTAAGAATCGACATCGGCTGCCCAGGATCGTCGATTTGTTCGACTAGCTGTAAGGATTAGCTACTCCTTAAGATTTTTTTGGCAGTGGTTGGAATAACCATCTCACCTTAAATAAGTTTTTCTATAAAAGTTATTATATAAGTATCAAGGCTGCTCCTTTGGAGGCCTTGTATAGATGGAATGCCAAACGTCTGTTTGATGGACGAGATTTTGGAAAGTCCAATTATCAGGTTCTGAAAATTACCTTGGAAACAACGAATAAGATCATAAGAATTCGAAATCGTCTGAAAGTTGCCAGTAATCGGCAGAATAATCTAAGATTGATGAAAGTCGCAACTCTCTTAAGTCCTTAATAAGGAATAGGGTTCAATTGAAGATATCACCCTAAGAAGGGTGTGCCGAATTTTAAATTTATCAGGTTAGTTAAGCTCCGATATATGAAATCATTCGATCAAATCGAATATATCAAGATTTGTAACCTATAAACTAAAACTTACCTGAGGAACTTGATGGAAATCAATATGTCCCACACTAGTGATTTAAGGATATGCTCCGCCTGTAAGTCAAGACGCATTATCACATAATGATATGAAAATTTATGATTTGTTGAGAAACCCGTATTGATTAAGGATCGACAGGGTAAGAAGCTCCAAAATGATACATGTACCTAATATAAAGGTCACCTTGGGTGCTTGGAGAGGTCCCAAATATGCTATGGAGGTTAAGTTCATATTACATCAGAAAGTACTTCCATTACTTTAGCAAATCTCGAGGTCAAGTCTTTTAAGGGGGTGAGGATGTAACACCTCGTAAAATCACGACCAATGATATGTTGACACGTGTAACAGACCTTAATAAAGTCAAACGCTGAATATGAGGGACTAAAGTTGACAAACAAAGAAAGTATGTGCATAAAAGGATTCAAAGTGTCAACATTTGACAATTATACCTTTCAACAACCCTACACGATGTTTATACCCTTAAACGAATGAATTATGAGTCATATGAATCCGTTTGTGAAAGAAAGTGAAAGTTTACAAACCGCAAGGGTTAAAAGTGTCAACATGTTTAATTTATACCTCTGAGTGACCCTTTAACGAACCCAAAGCTTTGTAACGATTAAATATGCTCCCATAAATGACTGATAAAAATTTCACAAGGTTTCGATATCGTATGAGGAAAATACGTTAACATTCGTAAGTGGGGGTTAAAAGCATCAACGTTGAAATTCAGGACTTTTCGGTGATCGTATAACTAACCAGGGACTTAACAAAGTTTGTTTATGACTTGGAGTCCTTAAAAGTCAAGTTTGAGGGTTAAAAGTGCAATAAAACAAGTTAAAAACAAGTTTAGAAGGACCAGGGACCAAATGTGCAATTTTTGAAACTTTGTGACCGGATCTGGGCCTCATACCGGCCGCGTAAGACCTTAGCCAATCCTTACGCGGGCCGCTTGAAACCTGCAGATGTAGAAAACATGCACAGATGCCTGTTTCAGCAGGTTACACCGACTTTAAAGCCTGGTTTTCGATTCTAGGGGCTTGTTTGATGGTTAATACTGGCCTAGGGACACTTGGGATCATCTAAATTACCTCCTAGGTACATATGGAATGATCTTGGAGCTCTAGAAATCCTATATAAAGGCCATAAGTTCAATTGTTCAAGTGCTCATTCACTTGCAACAACTCAAGCACTCATCTCTGGAGGTAGCTGGCCTTAGGAGAAGATTGAGAAGTGTAGAAAAGATAGCAAGGACCTTAAGTAAGAGTTTTAATCCCTGCTTAGTGCTTTTAATTAGCTTAAAAACCAAAAAGTCAAAATCGTTGCAATTAAGGTTTGAATTAGTGATTAATCACTAATGGTCCAGTCATTTTTTGAATTGATAGTGGCTATGAGTTGGTAATTATATGGGTAATAAACCCTTAAAAGGGCATCCTCTGATTTCCACTCTAACTAGGTCAATTGTCAGGTCAAACTTAATTGTAAAAAGTCAACTGAAAGCTAATTTTCAAATAAACACATAATTAACAATGTGGAAGCCATGAAACCTGTTTTATCACTTGTATAACTTGGTAATTAATGTAAGAACATGTCTAAGCATGTTCAACCGACAATTTTGAGTTTAAGCTCGGTTCAGAACCGAAAGTCGCATAAGTAGACTTTTGCTTTGACTTTCAGTTCTGACCCAATTTAGATTGTTTTAGAAATGCCTTAGGCTTCCATTAGGTCCATGTTCCATATTAGTATAACCCTCTGAGATTATACAACTTGGATCCTAATTTATCCGGTTCATTTGCATGTTTCCGTTATATGCCTAAATGTTGACCATTATGCCCTTTTGACCTTAAAATGAGATTTTTGAAAATGTGAGAGGACAAAAACCTTTGTTACTAATTTATAAACATGCCCTAAAAATTTGACATCAGTTTGAGGTCTAGATTAAGAGTTATGCTCAATAGCGTAAATTGAAAGCTTTTTATTAATTAAACGACATATTTGGCATAAAGCCTATCTAAACCCAAATTTTGACACCAAACTTTTTACCCACTAATGTAATAAAATATTTTGGGATTTTTGAAGATTTTGTTTATTTTTATTTATTTTTAAGCTGAGCATAACATAGGGTTCTTGCTTTAATTCGGTAATTGTAGGTTATACCCTTTTTGCTAATAAAATGAGTTTTACATAACATTTTAAAACCAAACTTTTTGCTACTGATTTTATATGATAAATAAAATATTTTGAACTTTATAAACTGATCAAAAACTTAGATTTCCTATTATAACCCGAAAATCGCTTAAAACCGATTTTTACGCGTTTTAAACGCATAGTATGTATTAAAACTATTTTTATCATATAAGACTTAATACCTACTGATGTTTTAAGTAAATTTTTATACCTTAACAGTAAGCAAAAGTTTTTAACTCAGATTTCCAAATTGACCTTTAAAAGCTTGTGTGAAATTACCAAAATGCCCCTTCGGTGCATAGTTTGGTTATAAATGATAAATTTTACATATATGCAATACCCTACTGATATAACTTATTAAATTAAATAATTTTTACTGATCATTTCAGACCTGAAACTCTGATTAAGGTTTAATCTTTTTTTATATAACTTTTAAAATGATCAAAATACCCCTACAGGGCTTAATTTGAGTTTAAACTCGTTTTAGGCATAATGGAAGGTATCCTACTGATATCACAACATATTTAAGGCATATTAACATAGGAAACCTGTTCTTGACTCATTTGTTTACCCGTTATGCATTTTTCGTGTTCGGAACGGTTTATGTAACTAGTTTGCATAAATTAACCGAAACGGGTTAAACCTTATCATTTTTATCTCAAAATCCAGAATGTGTTTAGTTTACCCATATTATACAAGTCTTCAAACTTGTCAGGTCTAAACCACATTCTAATCCGGTTTTCGCTTAATCTTGCGTTTTGAACCGTATATCTTCCTTTAAAACTAACCGGTCTAAGTTTAGGCTTAATTAAGACCCGTTAGGAATCTAATAGGTTATTAAAACATTCGTTCCAGATTTAGGAGCCCAGTAAAAGATACTTTGCACTTGCTGATTTATACGGTTGGGATAAATTTGAATAATTTGCTCAGGTAAATACTTTTTACTTATTTTCCCTTATACGGGTTTGGGGTACGGTATATAAAATACCGCTTGGTCGGGCATTGAATTTTTAATCATATGAAGGTTAGTTTATTGAGATGGCCCGTTTAAATTGTTTTGTTTGCTTAAAGCCTTTAGGGGTTAATGACCATGTCCCGGATATCCTTGGCATCATTCATTGAAATGGCCATGACCTAAGCACGGGGTGTAGGCATACACCTGCCGGTGCGTATATAAAAAGGTATAACCGCCTGTTCGAGAATAACTCGCCATGGGATTATATCATGTGATGTGTCTATTAATCTTTAACCCGGTATTCAGCCCGGGCTACTGAACGTATAACAAACATGTAATTCTTTTACAAGTTTATATATAAATAATTATCCCAAGTTATAAAAGATATTTTGTGCCTTGTGCATTCAAATCAATTTACTTAAACATTTTCAAAATGAGTCGGTTAATTGTATTTACCAGTGAAAACTGACGTATTTTTCCAAAAATGTTAAGTGCAGGTACTAATCGAAATAGGCTGGCTTCTCCTAGCATCAATAACGAGTCTTGCAAGCTTAGATGTTAAGAATCTGTTGAACAAAGTTCCTTTTGTCTTTAATCCGCCTGTGGATCTCTTTCAACCGTTTTTGTAATAAATGATATTACTTTCATTCGGTTTGTAATATTTTATCTTTTGACTTCCGCTGTGTATTTAATTGTGATAAATTGACTATGATGATATCAACTACGTCACGATACTCCCCACCGGGCCCACCAGTAATACGTGGAAATATCGGGGTGTGACATATTACAATCATAATCACTAAGAATTTCTATCCAGCGTCTCTGTCTCATATTTAACTCCTTTTGCCCAAAAACATATCTTAGACTCTTTTGATCTGTGAAAACAGTAAGCTTACTACCATAAGATAGTGTCTCCAAATTTTAAGGGAAAAAATTATAGCTCCTAACTCTATGTCATGAGTTGTATAATTCTCTTCATGATTCTTAAGTTGTCTAGAGGCATAGGCTATAACCTTTTGATGTTGCATTAACATCCATAACCTAACTTAGACGCATCACAATAGAATATAAAGTCTTCAGTCCCTTCTGGTAGTGCTAGTATGGGTGCGTTGGTTAACTTTTGTTTCAGAATCTTAAAAGCTTCCTCCTGTTTTGGTCCCCCATTCAAACTTAATTGATTTGCAGGTCAATTTTGTTAAGGGAATGGCTATACTAGAAAAAAATATTGAATAAAACGTCTATAATAACCTGCTAGTCCAAGAAAACTTCTCACCTCCGTCGGTGATTCAGGGACTTCCCACTTAGTAATTGCCTCGATCTTTGTGGGATCCACATGAATTCCTTCATGATTAAGCAAGTGTCCAAGGAATTGCACTTCTTGTAACCAAAATTAACATTTTGAAAATTTAGCATAAAGCTTTTCTTTTCTCAACAAATTTAAGAGTATAAACAAATGCTCTGCATGATCCTCTTTACTCTTAGAGTAAATAAGAATATCATCTATAAAGACAATTATGAAATTATCCAGATATGGTTTACATATTCTGTTCATCATGTCCATAAATGCAGCTGGGGCATTGGTTAAACCAAATGGCATGACTGTAAATTCATAATGACCATACCTTGTTCTGAAAGCAGTCTTAGGAATGTCCTCTTCCTGTACTTTCAGTTGATGATATCCTGAGCGTAAATCGATCTTAGAGAAGAATCGAGTTCCTTGCAGTTGATTGAACAAATCATCGATTCTCGGTAATGGGTACCGATTTTTAATCGTAACCTTGTTCAATTCACGGTAATCAATGCACATACGCATTGATCCGTCCTTCTTCTTGACAAACAAGGTTGTGCTTCCCATGGCGATGAACTAGGCTGTATGAAACCTTTCTCCAGAAGATCGTCCAACTGTTTCTTCAGTTCCTTTATCTCTGCTGGTGCTAGACGATAAGGTGCCTTGGCAATCGGTGCTGGCCCTGACAATAGGTGAATTCTGAATTCAACCTCTCTATCTGGCGGTAGTCCAGGTAATTCTTCTGGAAAAACATCTGAGAATTTAGATACTACGGGAATATCTTTCAATTCTTTTCTTTTAGTGTTAATGATTATAGAAATCATATACACCAGTGATCCCTTCCTTGCATAACTTGATGTTTTCATCACAGAGATGAATTTTGTAGACCTAGTTGGCTTATCTCCTTTAATTATGATCTTTACACCCTTTGGTGAACTTACTTGTATTAACTTTTGATTACATAAAAAGCTGGCATGATTGGCTACCAACCAATCCATTCCTAACACAATATCAAATCCAGCCAGATTCATTGGATAAAGTTTAGCAATAAAATTATGGTTTAAAATTTCTATTCTTGCTCCCTGCAAGATTTCAGAAATTTTAATGGATTCTCCATTTGCCGTTTCTACCAAACATTCTTGTGGAAGTTTAGTTAATGGTTGATTGAGAAGTTTGCAGAACGAAGTATTAATTAAACTTTGGTTTGCACCAGAGTCAAATAATACTTTAGCAAAAATATCATTAACTAAAAACGTATCGGCAATCACATTCAGAATCATCTTGGCTTCTTCAGTTGTCAGAACAATTGCCCGGGCATTCTTGGTAGCTTTGTTGTTTGTTGCTGGAGCTAGTTTCGTACAGTTTGGTTTGATATGCCCCATCTCTCTACAGTTGAAGCATAACTTGTTGTCGGGTTTCCTCCTGCAGTCTTCTTCCTTGTGTCCCGACATTTTGCAGAAGTTACAGTATATGGAGCATTTTCCTAAATGCTTCTTCTTGCAGGACTTGCAGTAAGGTGTAGAGGTAGAACCTGTACCTTTCCCACTGTAATTATTTCCATAAGGAAATTATTGGGTAAGTTTCTGGGCTAGGTTCTTTCTCTGATTCTCTTCTTGTGTGCGTACTAATTCTTCAGTCAAGGTATTGGCTAATTCTACTGCTTCTTCTATGGTTTGTGGTCTAGCTATCTTGACTACGTGTCTGATTTCACTAATTAATCCCTAGAGGTAACGGGAGATTAATATGGGTTCTGGTGAGGCTAAGTTTGGCACTATCCTAGCATATTCGAAGAATACGGTAGTGTAACACTTGCAGTCTATTCTAGTCATTCTAAGGTTTAAGAACTTATTAGCAATTTGTTCTTTTTCATTGGGAGGACATAATTTGCTTTCAACCATTTCCTTAAAGTTGATCCATTCCATCTTATAAACTCTGTCACTTCCCTTAGACTGGAGAATAGTATTCCACCATTCTAAGGCTGCATTCTTAAAAAGATTAGAAGCAAACAAAATCTTACCTTCATCTGCACATTTGCTTATTTTTAAGACTGCCCATGTCTTTTCTATCCAACGTAAAGTTGCAATGCCTCCTTCATTGCCAGAGAATTCTATTGGTTTGCAAGACCAAAATTCTTTGTAAGAACAACCATATGACATGGTTCTCCTTCTTTTTGGAATTGGTAATTGGAGTAGCGGTCCGTTATTTACGCTGTGACTGGGTTCACTAGGTGGTCGCTTACTTCCACTTTTATTATTTTCTGTTTCTTTAACAGACTTAATAATATATTGCATAGCATCTATGATTCCTTGTGTTACTATGTGTTGAATGGCACTGTTATCTATTTGGTTTCCATTATTATCATTATTCTGGTTTTCCTGATTTTCATAGTTGTCCATCTAGATTTACAAACATTTACCAGGTATTAATATCACAGAATAAGATTTAATGCAAACAATCAGACAAACAAATTGATCAAAATCGTCGAGCATTGCAACATTTACTCTTTTTCATATATATATATATATATATATATATATATATATATATATTTGTTACAATCTAAAACTGAAATGTAAACACACAACTCGTTATGCATCAATAGATATTAGGTTACCTATTTTAGTTGATTTGATATTATTATTATTTTTTTCAACTATACGCATTTATATATATATATATATATATATATATATATATATATAGGGTTAGGTTAACATACAAATGCCCTTATCGTACATTATGTACGCTACAATCTTAGCCGTCAGATCATCTTCCCGCTTTGAAAATCACATGTTTTTTTGTAACAATTTCGCATGTTGGTTTTTTAACATCCGATTTCATCAAAATTATCACATGCGAAATTGTTACAAAAAAACAACGTGCTATTTCATCAAAAATTATCACATACGAAATTGTTAAAAAAACAACATGCGATTTCATCAAAAAATTATCACATGCGAAATTATTACAAAAAAACAACATGCGATTTCAATGCGGGAAGATGATCTGACGGCTGAGATTGTAGCGTACGTAATGTATGATAAGGAATATTCTACAGTACACTTAACCTATATATATATATATATATATATATATATATATATATATATATTATTAGGTTTTGTTTATCTAAAATGCAATGCATCTCCCGCTCGTCCTACTTCCACACAAGCTTTTCTCCTATCTCTCTCATCCTCTCTCCTCCTTCTATCAATTCCTCTCCATAAGTGTGGAGTTCCTACACATTCTCGTCACTCATGGGTAGTCATGGTGCGGGTACTGGGTCAGGGTTCCGAGGTATCGATTCTCCATATGGGTACGAGTTATTTAAGATTTCCTGCACATACTGATCGGCGTTCCAATATGGATCTAAAGGATTAAGGTTGGTGTATTGTGCTATGGGGTTTGGAATTGGCTCTTCCTATGGGTAAAGTTCCTGGTATTCCCTCTGGTCATCATTCCTTGGATTATATGCTAGAGGATTGGGTGCTGGGATTCTAGGTATCTCATCAGGGTCAAAGGCTGGTATGGGAAATTGGTTTCCTGCGTTAGGTTCTATCTTCATTGGTTGGGTTGGAAACAATGGCAATGTTGTGGTACGATAATTTAGTCAAGTTTTGGATTTGCTGCAGTGGTGGCTAGTATATGGAAGTTTGCCAAACGTCTATTAACTAAGTCTTGTGTCTAGGAATTGACTTCCCTATTGGCTGCAGCTAAAGCTCTTTGTTGTTGCAACTTTCTCATTCGCTTTCTCCTCTCGTGTGCTCCCCGACTGAATATCCTCTCTTTTTCGAAGGGAATGGTTCCTCGGATTGCGCCTTAAATATGAAAATCCCCTCTTCTGTATTAGCATAATACCCCGAAGGAGTAGGCTGTGACGAGGTTCCTTCACTTTTGGGAGAACTATCTAGGTGACGGTAGGCTTCAGACGTACCTTGCTCACTCATACTGTAAACTAACAAACTGTCAAATAATACAAAACAATAATATACATATATACACATAATCACATAGATTATTTCCTGATATAATTGATATAATTTTGATGTCAGCAGAACACTTCTGTGGCTCAAATCAGTGGCTGTAGCTCTGATACCACCTCCTGTCGAAACCCCCGACCCTTGCCCCGGGAGGCGGGCGGCCGCGATGTCGCTCAGTGCTGGTGGTATCGGTGTTTATTAATTTGGCAGCAGAAATTTACATCAGGACCGTAGTTAGTTTATCAAAGTAAAACACCTCATTTTATAAATAATAAACATATGGGTAAAAACCAAGTTTCCATTTATAATATGTTTATAGGGATAAACCCTATTTTATTGAAATAAAACTTCTTTATTGTTTAGGTAACTTTTATAGCCACTTTTCCAAGCATTCAATGCTCTCCAGCTGGCTTCTATTTGGCTTTCACATTTTGTTACCTAAAACGCATTTTAAAAGGTTTTATCAGCAAGAAATACTAGCGAGTGCATCCCAGTTTAATCAAAACAATTTTATATCTTACAGTATTGAGGGCATTCGTAATTACATTTATTTATGTATACCAAATTACCACCCACGGCACTGTAAATCCTGACTTGTGGTCATGTTACTATTCACAGTATTAGTAACAAGTAATGTATACAAAACCCCAAGATACTGACAGTAATTGTAGAATCTCAAATACTCAATCACTGTTAATTATACTTTAAAACAATTGAGGTTTTGTAAAAACAGTTTACAAAAAGTGAATGTACTCACATTTCTGTTTTAGATAACCCTACGGCTTTCTGGTGACTTCCTGGATATAATCTATTAAAATTAAACAATGCACACGTGTTATTAAGATAACCCAATTTACATTAGCTATACCCCCGAGACAGAATTCCAACGGCTGAGTCAGGTAGAACCTCGACATGCGTTACAGAGCTCTAGATCAATCGGGCAGAGTAACTAATACGTAACCGGGGGTTATAATACTTACAACGAGGCAGAGCTTCACTTTATAGGGGTATTATATCGAGCAACGCTATTGCTATTATAGGGGCTTTTAAGAGAGAAAAGAATTGAACGAGGATTCAAATGAGCCGAAGCCCTTCATTTATAGGCTGATCAGCAAGGCCGTCACACCCCGCGACGCCACAGGCTAAGCCTGTCGCGGGCCGCGAGGAACCGCGTGTCACATATAGGCTTGGCTAGTCACCAGCCTAGCCTTGGTGAGTCATATGCCACGTGGCACTTTTCAGTGTCGACCAAGCAAAGGCCGTCGCGCCCCGCGTAGGAATAGCCTTCGTCTGTCGCGGGCCGCGAGCGAGACTTGAATTTTGTTTTATTTGATTTTTGTAAATATAAAGGTATATTGGGTCTGTTTTTCATATACGGGGTGTATTTTAGGACGTATAGGACATGTTTAGGGGTTTTGGGAGAGTTGTTTACACAACTTCTGCAAACAAAAAATGGATTTTGAAAATACATACATAAGTTGTGCATCGTTGTTTATTAATGAGGATAATGAGCTAATGTTTAAATGCTTATCAATTCTCTCTGACCCAAAAAATGACATTCCTTATCAAATCTTTTTGTTCTGATCGGATGTTGAGCCAAGTGATTTAAAATAGACATTCATTGATGGATCTTATTGTTTATTTTAGACTCATGTATATTTTTATATATAGATATGAAGTTTCGTTACATCTATGAATTTTGGTATTTTATAAACAAAATATATTTTTGATCTTCTGCTTCATGTGATGTTTTATGGTTGATCAAAATAATGTAAGGTAATTCATATGTCAATGCATTTAAGTTAGTTTTGGGTATATGTGTTTGTATTCTTGATATCATAAATAAAATAGATAATTTATATAAAAGAGTTAATTAAGGTTTATAAAATTATAAATAGAATAGAAACTTTTTATGAACGGGCAGATGTAAGAACTTATAACCTAAATAGAACTAGCAAGGGACTTGAACAAAATTATATCAACAAAATCAACCGTACACACACACACACACACACAGGAGCAGCTCAAAGCAAAAGGACGTGACAAGGAGGTGCTGAGAACAAAGATTGAAGAAATCATCAATGAATGGATTCAAGTAAGAATATGGTAGAACGAAATGTTCAAGGAATGCTACAAGATGATTGACTTCAAAAAAAGACTGGAGGATGGAGATCTATACAGAATTAATCAGTGATTGACAAACAATTTACTTATGTTATTTCCTTTATTTGAACAATGTTTTTGTGGTAGATTTAAATTTTTATGGTTTGAATTTATTTTATGTTCTTTGTTATGAGTAGTTATTTTTCTTACAATACTTAGGTGGAAATTGTTAGGAAACTCTTTGTAAGTATTGAAGAAAAATATGATCAATCTGATCATATGCTGAAGATAAAGTAAAAAAGATCAACAGAAGGAAGATACAAGATAATAGGACAAAAGAAGAAGGAATGACACATCTTCAACGAACATCAGAATCTGATCAGGATTAAAGGAAGACGATCAGAATAGACCAATCTTATAAGTCTGATGATAAATCTGATGTTTATTATCATAATCTGGTAAACTCTGATCATCAGAAATTCTGATGAGCCAACTTATCTAAAACATAAGGCTCTGCCACATTTGTCAAGTAGCAAGTTGACCTTGATGGATTCTCAATTCCATAGACTTAATAATCTGTTCTAACTTATTATGTTTTGTAACTTGCATGATATATTAACCTGGGCTTGGTAAATTGGATGGCTACTGGGCTGGATATATAAGTTAGGCTTGAAGACAGAAGACTTGAAGAGGACTTTGGGCTTAGTGGGCAGTTGCAACAAGTCTTTCATATCCGGGTTATCCGGATTTAGTTAGAACGAGTTTATACTCGGGTGGCTATATAAAGCTTTGAACCCGGATCTCATATTATTATTCCAAGATATTTTTTTCTCTCTCATTTGTTCTCTTTGGGCAATCTAGGGTTTCATACAGTAAATCTCTCCGATTCACTGTTAGTTTTGATCCTTGTGTTCGTTTATGTTGATCATCATGTTGATGATCATCTAAGAGTTTGAGAGTTTGTTTCTCAGTTCATGTTTGAGTTATATTTCTGAATATTCAGTTTCCAGGTTTTATAAATTTCCTGGTTTGGGTATCTTAGTGTTTGTACAATTGATACCATTATTTTGACATGGTATTAGAGCACAAGTTTCTCTGAGGGTTAATCACTTCCGGTTTTCATTGCTCGTAAATTGTTTCAGAAAAATTAGGGTTTCTGAATTTGGGGGTTTGGTCTGATTCTCTTCTTAGGGGTTGGATCTGTGGGTTCTCTTCGTTCTTAGTGTTGTGTTATCCCTGTTGGTGCAAAGATCAGGACGGTGTGTGTTTTACGCATCTGAAAGGAATTGTTGCTTTTCGAGATTCTCACTTGTTCTTGAATTCAATCTTAAAAGGTTGTATGATTCTTGAACGATTGTTGTTGGAAGCTGCTTGTCTGTTCTTGAATTCAACCCAAGAAGGTTGTAAAATTCTTGAACAGAACGGAGAAAACCCTTGCAGGGGTTTTGCAAAATTGGTGAGACTGTTCCTTTATTCTTTTTGTTCTTTTGCATTTAGGGATATTTGGTCGGGTTAGGCAAACCGACATTGATTGGGATACAGGGAGAGCCGCATCCTGTTGCATTTTTACATGTTGCATATTTGTTGATTACTTAATCTAACTCTTGGTTCTTGTCTGGTGTTGAGTTTTTTGGTATTATTAGTTGTCATTCATTGTTGTTGCATGTTTTGCTTATATCTAGGTTTAAAAGACTTCTACAATAAGGCCTGCGGGGGCACCTCTGAGTGATGAACCCCTGATCTGGTCCCTGATGTAGTTTTTGTCGTGTGTGATTACTTTTTTGTTATCTGTTCTAGGTTTTATGTCTGTAGTTGTCTCCTGCGGTGTCCAGTTGAGTGTGTTATTTGTGTAAACTTGTTGTCTGCTATTTGTAATTGTGCTTTAAAATGGGAGATACAGATGGTCTTAGTGAAACCTTAATCAGCAAGTTAGAACCTGATAGTCCTTTATACGCACATGCTAGTGATTCCATTGCCTTGACTGTTGTTAGTGTAAAACTTAAAGGGACAAATAAGTATACGGTTTGGTCTAATGCCATAAGTCTG
This sequence comes from Helianthus tuberosus, assembly GCA_030545235.1. NCBI lineage: Eukaryota > Viridiplantae > Streptophyta > Magnoliopsida > Asterales > Asteraceae > Helianthus > Helianthus tuberosus. Next base: position 84,101,161 of record CM060371.1, on the reverse strand, counting down.
GCTTTGAGAGTTAAAAATAAAACTGGTTTTATTGATGGTACTTTTGCTTAACCTGAGGGAAATGCAATTCTTGAAGCACAATGGGAAAGATGTAACTCGGTTGTGTTAAGTGGGATCTTAAATTCTATCTCAGAAGAATAATATCTAGGTCATGTTTATTCCAAATCTGTTGCTGAGGTTTGGAAGGAATTAAGGGATACTTATGATAAAATAGATGGGTCAGTGGTCTTTGGTTTATATCAAAAGATTAACTCATTTAGTCAATCTGGTTTATCTGTTGCTGAATATTATCACAAATTAAATATAATGTGGAAAAATTAGATCAAATCCTACAGATTCCTTTGTACTTGTGATGCTGCAACTCAGTATAATAATTTCAGTCATTTAGTTAAACTCATGCAGTTCTTGATGGGTCTGGAAAATGTGTATCAATCTGTTAGAACTACTTTGTTGATTAGTGAACCTCTCCCTTCTATGAAAGATGCTTTTGCTATTTTTCTAGGGAAGAGTCTTATAGGAATGCCAATGTGACAAAAGATAATTCTGTTGGTTTCTTTTCAAAGGTTAATCCTACTATTGAAAATAAAAAAAATTTTGGTAAAAAACAGAATCAAGGATTAAATTGTTCACATTGTAATAAAACTGGGCATTCTGTTGAAAATGTTTTGAAATAATAGGCTACCCGTCTTGGGTTTGACCACCAAGAGGGGGTCACGGGAAGAAAGTTGGGTCTAGTAATAGTGGTAGTGTTGATGATTCTAGTGCTCCTATTACATCTCTTACTTCTGATCAATTGACTAAATTGTTAAGTCTTATTAAGGGGAGGACACCTGAAACCCCTCAAAGTTGTAATGTGTCAGGTTGGTTTTTTTGTTCAACTATATTTTCAAAACCTGTTTATGTGTTTGGGAATAATATGGATATAGGATCTGGTTGGATTATAGACTCAGGGGCTAGTAATCACATGGTAAAGTCTGAAAAAGATCTAACTGATTTTGTTGATTTTAGTGGTTTAAGAATTCAAGTTAAACATCCAAATGGGACTAATGCTATTGTAACCAAGAATAGGTTCTTTAAAATTGACAGAAAGTGTTGTGTTGCATGATGTTTTTGTTGTCCCTGAGTACTGCATGAATTTAATTTCTGTTCATAAATTAACTAGAGATAACAAAATATTTGTTGGTTTTGATGAACATAGATATTATTGACAGGACTTGTTAACAAAGGAAGTCCAGGGGATTGGTAGTCAACTTGATGGATTGTATGTATATGGGAACTCTGTTGTGTCACATGAGGTGTGTTATAATAGTACTAGTGTTTATAAATTGTGGCATGCTAGACTAGGGCATCCCGCTGATCAAGCAATTAGAATGTTTGTAGATACACTGAATATTACTTGTGGGTCTGATCATGGTCCCGGTGATGTGTGTCACCGTCACACCCCAATCGATGGCGGAATCATCGGAGTGAGACGAAATATGCTCATCACGCATAACACTGTTTTGCGACAATAATTAATTCAAAACCATTTTCATTGATAGTTCAAATTTTCAAATACAACCAGATGAAATACAAATACAAATACAACATCAAAGACAAAATACAACAAAGTTCAACAAAACAAAAGTAAGAAATCTAGTATTTCTTGAGCGTGTTTCTAGTCATTCCAACTAGATTCGTACGAGCATTAGTCATCAACCTGTAACATGTTTAAAATAAAGTTTCAACGCAAAAGCATTGGCGAGTACACAAGGTTTGTATAAATATAGCATGAGTATAAAAAGCATTTTCTCAAATCCACATGGCAATTGTATACAAGGTAAACTAGCATGCATCACTATCTGTCAAACCCAAGTGTCCACAAGAATTAAATGTCCCTCGCCACAAAAGTTACGAGACTATTTCATGAATAAAAGACTTAACAAGACCCCGACGGGCGGCGTGCTACTCCTATAGCGCTATATATGTTAAGTTCGGGCTAGCTAAGTTAATGACATAAAGCATGTATGATTCTAGCATGGACCTAAGTAAACAAGTAGCATGTATAAGGATTGAGAATATAATGCATGTTTAAGTGTGTGTTTGTGAATTTTGTATATTAACGTGTTACAACCCAAAGTGTTTTAAAAGTAAAAAGGGTTAAGTGCACTTACGGTTTTGCAAGCTGTTAGTACATTTATGTCTATCGCCTCCGTCAATCAGTTCGTAGCAGTAATCGGAAGAAAACTAGACTTTATATCGTAATAAGTAGAAAAATAGGCAAGGTGGCAATTCTGTAATTAATGAGATCTCTCATTAAGCCCCTTGGCTTATAAATAGAAACCTTAGGGTTAGAGATTAGGACTTTTGCCACATTTGAGACTTTGGAGCTTTGAAGGTTAGAGAGAGAAACTAGAGAGAGAAAGTGGCAAGGTGATTCACGGTTCTTTGTACGGTTTCATATCATCAATCGAATCACCGTTTATATTACTTCTTGTGTGTTCGGTCACATTCGTGTATGGATTCCACACATCACACGAGTCGGTACGCTATCGTTTCGGAGTTGAAAACCGGTCCTACAAGTGGTATAAGAGCAGGAGCTCGATTGCACGTATCAAACACACAAAATCGCACATGAATTCAGCAGATTCAGATCCAATTTCATCCAGATTTGTCAAAATTTCTTCGATTGATGATATGAAAAAGCCAAAAACATTAGAAAATTTGAAAAGGCCAAAAATATGATAAAATTCAAAAAGAGTTTTGTGTAAAAAGAGGAAATGATAGTACATCAGTTAGACAATCATAGTACGCTAAAGAAATGGAAAGTTAAAATGTGATAAACGGTCTCACTGATGATCTGCCAGTAGGTTTTTACACGCTTAGTAGATTGTTTTCGAGATACAAACCTAAATATCAATACTAACTTATCTCGTGGGGAACATCTCTCGGATATATGGGTAACCCCCGAAATCTTATTTGAGAGATTGCCTGATTCTGAGATACTAGGTCTTTATACAATTTGATATCTGGGGTATTATACCTGGTCTTCTGATATTGCGGAAGCAATGGCCTAGAACTCGTATAATACTTTATGCGCTGGAAAAGCTTACCCTCTGCTTAAAAATTGATAAATATCAAAAGATACAAATCAAGAGCAGTTGTAAAGAAGATTCCTAAGGGGAACACACCTCAAGTCGAGCCTTCATCTCTTTGACTGAACGGAAGTTCATACCTGAGCTCTCAAGGTCTCGCACTAACCCAAAGAACATATATCAGATTAGTATATTCACATGCAAGACTAAATCTAGGGAATTTTGATACGGGAGTATATTCTGAAGTGGGACACGCGAATAAGTTTAAGTCCTTAAAACACTAATTCCGTATCTCGAATCAATTGAACTTAGAAAAAACATAAAAACGCGATCGCTTGGAAACTTGTAGACATAAAAGGAATAAGTCCTTCCATGTGTACGCACAAAATTTTAATGAATGATGGCTACAAATCGGTAACACAACCACAACGTCGAGTAAATCCAAATGTTCAAGAAGTGGTTAAAAACGAGGTCATCAAATTACTTGACGCCAGACTTATCTATCCTATCTCCGATAGCCCTTGGGTAAGTCCCGTCCAAGTAGTTCCAAAGAAAGGAGGTATGACGGTAATAACTAATGAAAAAAATGAATTAATACCAACGAGAACCGTCACAGGATGGAGAGTATGTATAGATTATAGACGATTAAATGAAGCAACAAGAAAAGATCACTTTCCTTTACCCTACATTGATCAAATGTTAGAAAGATTATCCGGTCATAAATTTTACTGTTTCTTGGATGGTTTTTCAGGTTACTTTCAAATCCCGATAGCACCCGAAGACCAAGAAAAGACAACTTTCACATGTCCCTATGGAACTTTTGCTTATCGACGCATGCCGTTTGGTCTATGTAATGCCCCCGCAACATTCCAACGTTGCATGGTAGCCATTTTCCATGACATGATAGAAAAGACAGTGGAAGTCTTCATGGACGACTTTTTTATCTTTGGGGATTCATACGACCAATGCCTCGATAACCTTGAACGAATGCTATCCCAATGTGAGGAAACTAACCTCGCCCTTAATTGGGAAAAATGCCATTTCATGGTAATGGAGGGAATAGTACTCGGTCACAAAATCTCAAGCGAAGGAATGGAGGTGGATCGAGCCAAAATAGATACCATTTCTAGACTACCACCTCCATCCTCCGTAAGAGCTATCAGAAGTTTCTTAGGGCACGCCGGATTCTATAGGCGGTTTATCAAAGACTTTTCTAAAATCTCAAGGCCTCTAACAAAATTACTTGAAAAAGATGCCCCTTTCATCTTTGACAAGGATTGCAATCAAGCATTTCTAACCCTAAAGGAAATGTTAGTCAATGCACCTATCATGATAGCACCTGATTGGAAATTTCCTTTTGAAATCATGTGTGATGCTAGTGACTTTGCAGTTGGAGCTGTCTTGGGACAAAGAAAAGAAAAGCATTTCCACCCCATTTACTATGCTAGTAAAACACTTAATGATGCACAAGAAAATTACACAACAACTGAAAAAGAATTACTAGCTGTGGTATTTGCTTTTGATAAATTTTGTTCTTATCTTGTTCTTTCTAAAACTATAGTCTATACAGATCATGCAGCCATTCGATATCTCTTCAAGAAGCAGGATGCAAAACCACGTTTGATTCGGTGGATTCTACTCCTCCAAGAATTTGATATTGAAATCAAAGACAAAAGAGGAGCAGAAAATACCGCAGCAGATCATCTTTCGCGCTTGGAAGACCCAGCTTTGGAGGCAACCAGGGACGAGCAAATCAACGAAAAATTCCCGACTGAGTCCCTAGAAATGGTGGAATATAAAGAAGAACCATGGTACGCCGACTATGCTAACTACCTAGCTAGCGGTATAGTCGCAAAAGGTTGGCCACACCATCAAAGAAAAAAATTCTTTGCCAATGTGAAACACTATTTTTGGGAAGATCCATATCTTTTCAAAATGTGTGCCGACCAACTCATCCGACGATGCATACATGGTAGCGAAGCACGAAGAATTCTCCGCCATTGTCATGAAGGTCCATACGGAGGGCATCATGGTGCCGCTAGTACCGCATGAAAGGTATTTGATTCAGTATTTTATTGGCCAACCATTTACAAAGACGCCCAAAGTCTTGTCAAAACATGTGATGCTTGCCAAAGAACAGGTAATATTTCTTCCAAAAACGAAATGCCACAAAATGGCATTCTTGTTTGTGAAATTTTCGATGTGTGGGGACTCGACTTTATGGGACCTTTCCCACCGTCGAAAGGAAACAAATATATACTTGTGGCAGTAGACTACTTGTCTAAATGGGCCGAGGCCGAGGCACTTCCAACGAATGATGGAAGAGTCGTAGTAAGATTTCTGAAAAAATTATTTTCTTGTTTTGGCACACCTAAAGCATTAATAAGTGATAGAGGTACCCATTTTTGCAACCATCAACTTGAAAAATTTTTAACAAGATATGGGGTCTATCACCGGGTCTCGACAGTATACCACCCTCAAACAAACGGACAAGCCGAAGTGACTAATAGAGGTTTAAAACGAATACTTGAAAACACCGTAGGGTTAAATAAAAAGGAATGGGCAGATAAATTAGATGATGCTTTATGGGCTTTTCGAACTGCTTATAAAACAACAATAGGTACAACCCCATATAAGCTAGTCTATGGAAAAAGTTGTCACTTGCCAGTAGAAATTGCACACAAAGCCTACTGGGCAATTAAAAATGTAAACTTAGATCTAGAATTTGCTGGTAAAAATCGATTTTGTCAATTAAATGAATTAGACGAGCTTAGGAATTATGCATACTCAAACTCCGAAATTTATATGGAAAGAATGAAAAATTTGCATGACAAACATATTAAACCTAATGAATTTCGAGTAGGAGATCTAGTTCTTTTGTTTAATTCACGTCTTCGATTATTTCCTGGTAAACTAAAGTCTAGGTGGTCAGGACCTTTTTCTATCACCCATATTTTCCCACACGGTGCAGTAGAAATTAAATCTCAGAATGGACCTCCATTCAAAGTCAATGGCCAACGGCTGAAACTCTATCAAGGATTCATTGAGGATGAAGAGGAGGAGATCTCACTTCAAACGATCGAAGAATGAAAGCATCAACATCATACCTGGTAAGTTACAAACGATTGAGACGACGTCTAAAGCGGTAAGTTTTCTAACCAAAGTTTATGGGAAACAAGGGCACTCACACGGTGCACTTAAAAAAAAAAAAAAAACTTCGCTCGGCACAAGGCCTTGTCCGCGCTGCAGACGGGGTAAAAACTCTTTTTCATAACAGTTACTTCATTCCACACGCCCCGTTTCCCCGAAAACACTCTGGTTCCTGGCGATTTTCCGCATATTTTCAACATCTCCTATCATTTTAACAACATCTAGGTATGATTCTATCACTATTCTTAGTTAGATTAGTTACTTGCATGTAGTTAAAACACCAAAAATTTGGGGAAAAATCTAGGGTTCTTGAAGTTCATCCGGATCGAACCTCAAATTTTTGTTTAAATCTGTTAGCATTTAGTTAGATTAGTGTTATGGTAAGTAAATCCACTTGTATTGTTCATAGATTCGCCCGATTTCTCACAAAAACCACAAACCCTTGTTTTTGAACCGAAAAAGATAAAATTAATAGGGTAAACGGGTTGTTTTGGGAAAAACGGCACTTGAGGTTTCATTTTCGGGGGAAACCGCACCTATTGGACCAAAAATTTTCAAGTTTTTGAAACCGAGTCGAAAAATGGAATTTTTGTATAACAGACGCCTAGACACGGGGCCGTGTCGCTGAACACGGGGTCGTGTCCAACCTACTGTTTGCAGTTTGGTCCAAAAATCCTAATGTTTCGTGCTAACTTTTGGTGTATTCTTTCAGATGGCAAGGAAGTTTACAAGGTTTAACGCAAATGAGCTCGATGCAAGGGCTAGATACGAAGTACTTCAAACAAGGTCGGAGGAATACCCAAGGCAAGCATGTACGGATTTGTTAACAATGGTGAACCAACTCGACCGCTTCAACAACCTTGTCACGGGACCACTAAGAGTCGCTCTAACAACTCGACTCCGTTCCGTCCACGAATGCACTTTGGAATTCTATAGCACCTTCACATTCAACGCAAGGTGCGACCCATTCGACAATAATGGGGTAGCATTCCGATGTGGCGGAACTAGGTATTCGATCTCTATGGCACAATTGGATCGATTGTCGGGTTGTATGAGGAAGAGGATGCGGGAAACGAGGAAAATACCGGAGGGATGCGAGAGATCGACGAAAACGACCGCCAAGCCGCGTGGGCTCAGATTGGTGAAGGGTACTACAATTCGAGTAGCACTAAGAGCACGAAGCTGAGGGATCCGCTCTACAGATACATCCATAGGCTCCTTGGCTACTCTCTTAGTCAGAGACACGATAGCGGTGGCGTCGTTGGGTTAAGAGATTTGATTGTACTACACTGCATCCATAACCGTAGGCCCCTTGATGTTCCGTTCCTCATGCTCCGAAACATGCATCATAACCGCCTTGCTACTGCACCAACCCCTATCTTCTTTGGGGGATGGGTGTACCATCTCTTCCGGCACTTCACCCGCATACCTAGGTCATTCGAAAGGAGCCCATGGTCGGGTAGGGTGGATATACACATTTGCCGCTCAATGAACCTAATTTATGAGGCTGAAGACGGGACGGTAAGCTTTCAAAGGATGCAAGGTCATGCATGGAACCCGCAAGAAGCACTTGTCCTCCATGCTCCACAACATCATCAATACCAATACCAGCCCCATGGTGATCCGGGCCAATCCTCCTCCTCAGGAGGCGGCTTTCCTAACTTTCAAAGTTTGCATGATTTGTTGCAGGAAAACCTCATGTGCACCAGGAACACCTACAATATGGCAAGCAACAGGTACCACCGGGTTAGGGTGATCGAGAGAAACATATCCGATATCCAAGATGATATTGGAAATATCCGGGAGTACATGGCTGGCCATGGTGGGGATGATGATGATGAAGACGAGGACATAGATTAGGCGGGATGAGCGGAGGAAGAAGAGGTTGGGAGGTGATTCCCCAGGTTAACCTTTTCTAATCTTGAACAATTTAAGGCCTGCGTGCCAAGTGTTGAACAATTTACTTTCCCAAACTTCTTTTATTTTCTGCATTTATTTTCTTTTAACTTTGTTGACATGGATGTTGAACTTGGTAAAATTAGGATGTTTGCTATGGTGTGGTATGGTGTTTGTTGATTAATCAGGTACATACGAGGCTTAGAATACTAAGAATTAGTGCTACTAAAGCAAGGACGGGAAAACCGAAGAAAGAAACCTGTATTTCAACCTTGCAGATTGTCCACACGGGGGCGTGGGACGTGTCCAGCCGACACGCCCCCGTGCCCACTCCCCAGACCTGCTGTTTATTTTATTTCTGCAGACCTTGACAAACACGGGGTCGTGTCCAGCCAACACGCCCCCCTATCCACCTTCTGTAAGTTTTCGTTACTGGCACCTGAACACGGGGTCGTGCCCACCAGGCACGGGGCCGTGTCCAGTGGCCAGTAACACAATTTTTTTTTTTTTTTGCTTTTTACACATTCAATCAACCTAAAAACTTATTTTTGGGACACATTGAGGACAATGTGTAATTTAAGTGTGGGGGGGGGGGGGATACTAAAACCTTGAATCTTGCTAGTCCTAAATACAAGCCTTACACAAAACTCTATTGGAACCGCTAATCACCCCAAATTTTTTCAAATTTTTTTCATTTTTTTACTTGTCTAGGTTTAACTTGGGAATTTCAAGTTCTAAAAAGGTTAAATTTTTACGAATTCACAACCGAAAGCGTCGTGATAAAAAGAACCAACATAAGAAAATTATGAAAAGGCATGACAAGCTTAGTTAAAATTTGATTATATATACTTGATCACATAAAAACTCATTCCCACAAAAGTAAGTTTTGAGCCTTTATTGAGCATACAATTACATATCATTAAACTAAATGCACATTTTTCGTTTCTTGTGTGAATAGCCGCTTGGTTCTTACGACTCTAGAACTTGCCATGACAATACATTCCCGGTCCTTACCAACTTAAACCCGAGTAAGTAAATGATGGAGGCATTAGGACTAACCCTTTTTATTTCTACACCATTATTTTTTCTTTTTTTTATCACCTACCCAAAAATCCCCCTAGTTAACCCCTTTGAGCCTAAACCTTTTCATTTCATATCCCAAACCAAACACCGTTTCACCCACCAAAACCCTTTTTATTTTTAACCCTTTGTTTTAGTAACTAGCTCGGTTTTTCGTATGACTTTTCAAAAAAAAAAAAATTGTGTTGATGATGAAGCAAAAACAAATAAACAAACAAGTTCACAAAAAAATAACTTTGTTTGAAAAATAGCTTCATCAAAATTAAAGTTACAAAAAAAAAAAAAGTCTTACGAAAACCGATGCTTGTTACGCTTTTCGCCCTTTTTTCTAACCCAACCACCTACCTTTAACCCAAGCCTAACCCTTCACCCAAAAAGTCCTCTTGATATTTACAAAGGTACATAGTTAAAAAGGAGGAGGATTGATTGCTTGGCAAGCCTATGGTAGGAGTAAGTTCCATGCCGCTCTCGAGTGATCCATAAAAATACATTTTCGGCCGAGTGTTGAGTGATCCCCGTGAGGTATGTGAACTTGTATATAAATAGAATTTTAAAGAGGTATGTTATGCCCTAATAAGTAATTTATCTTATGAAAAGTTTTAAATAAATCATGACGAATAGGATTGTAAATAAATAAAAATAAAACTAAATAAAGAATCTTGGAAATCCCGACACTCTATGACAAGCCCAAAAAAACCTTCTTCTCTACCCATTCCATTTGGGTGTGTAAAGCCACATTATAAAGAGTTTTGCTTGAGGACAAGCAAAGATTCAAGTGTGGGGGTATTTGATGTGTGCAAAAAGCAGCATATAAATTACATCAATTGTGGCATAAAACTAACCCTTTTTTAGTACTAATGTTGGAAAAAGTGTACTTTTGTCTTCCTTTTGTATTTTCAGGATTAAATGAGCTCAAATTAACAAAAGAAGCAAAAAGACTGCAAAATCTAACATAAACACAAGAAAAGGAACAAACGTGACATGCCCGACCCCACGACAGCATCTTCCCAAGCAAAACAAGAAGACAGAAGACTGAACACGCCCCGTGCTCAGCCAGCACGGGGGCGTGCCCAAGTGTCAGCAGAAAATACAAAGTGGTAGAAGCTTCTATTGCCCACCACGAGGCCGTGCTCAGCGGGCACGGGGCCGTGGTCAACTATAAGATTCGCACAATCTAGGCAAATCTTCATAGTACAAAGATTCTTCTGCACACAGGGTCGTGCTCAGCGGACACGGGGGCATGGTCAACTAATAAAGACAAGCTGCATTAAATGAAGAAAGAGAGGATGTGGACACGAGGCCGTGCCCACTGGACATGGGGCCGTGCCCACTGGACACGGGGCCGTGCCCGAGCTTCTGTTCAGCCTATAAATAGGAGTGCTTGGCTCAAGCTCAAACCATCCCTTGGCACACCACCTCTCTCACACTTCACCCACCACCCACCACCACCATAACACCATCATCCATTGTCCATCATAGAGTGTGTGAGTCGTCTCGGGATCCAAAATTGATCGTAAGAGTTCTTGACAATCAAGGCCATGTTTGCCTAAGTCTCTTACATCACTTGGTGAAGACAAGTGTCTAGTGTAATACTTTTTATTTCTAATCTTTTCGCACTTTTTACTTGGTTTTGTATTAATGACTTTAATAACTAGTTTCTTATGTTGAAGGTGATTCTTCCTTATCGTTTGTCTGTGGTGTCTTGACATTATTTTACTGTCTATATAAAATAAAAGATTTTCACCATTCATATCTCCACGGTCTATATGGAGGTATGTTGGCTACCTGGTCGGGGGTTAAGGGAACCGTTTGGTAAGAGTCTTGCCATTGTTCAGTGTTTAGAGGTCCTGCAATGGACCTGGGTCAAATTTAGTAGGACCTCCTTCGATACTTAACGGTATTGGATGGTGGGGGTCCAAACTCTTTAATCCCCTCATAAGTTAACTACTATTAATACTATAACCCAGCTATTTAGGACTGTATCCCTGCTGACTCAGACTACTTAGTCGAGGGTAACGTCACCTCCAAAAGAGGGGCCTACCATAATTTGCATTAATAACTTAATTAATTATCTTTCAATAATCCGACCCTTTAGGATTGTATCCTTGCTGACTCAAACTACTGGGTTGAGGGTAACATCACCTCCAAAAGAGGGGCCTACTACAATAACTATGATAATCTCTTAAATAAGTGCAAAAGTGCGGAAATAATCAAAGGTTACACTATACACGAGTCGGAACCAAGTGATCATCTTGTCTATCTGTTTTTCTTTTATTTTTATTTTTCAGCATTTTAGTTAGTTTTTATTTTTCTTAGTTTAAAACCATTTTCCTAAACTTTTTGATTTGATTAGACTTTGAGGATAAACCGGTACTAAAAGCTCTTGTGTCCTTGGACGACCTCGGTATCTTACCAATACTATACTACGCTCACGATGGGTGCACTTGCCCATATGTGTGTTTAGTGTTAGTAAATATCGTGTTTTATAAATTTAAAACTTGGCTAAAGAAAGTGTAAAAGGGCTTAAAATATACTTAAACCTACATATACACCTAACGCACATTAAAGGGGGAGCGTGCATTCAAGGAGCCAGGTAACTATCTTGGAGGAGCTTGTATCTGGAAAGCCAGGTGTCAATCCCAAAAGCACGGAAGCTTGACGAAAGGGGGAGCCTGGAGAAAGAGTCTACTGAAAGGAGGAAAAGCTGATGCTGAAGCTGAAGACAGATCCACTGGGATACTGTTCGAGCAAGAGGGAGTCTATGTTACTGAAAGATGATAAAGCATCAAGAAGACTCAGAGAAAGAGAGAAAGACAAGACGCTACGAGATTGACTGCGGCAATATCCAAGGGGGAGTCTGTTAGTACATTTATGTCTATCGCCTCCGTCAATCAGTTCGTAGCAGTAATCGGAAGAAAACAAGACTTTATATTGTAATAAGTAGAAAAAAAGGCAAGGTGGCAATTCTGTAATTAATGAGATCTCTCATTAAGCCCCTTGGCTTATAAATAGAAACCTTAGGGTTAGAGATTAGGACTTTTGCCACATTTGAGACTTTGGAGCTTTGAAGGTTAAAGAGAGAAACTAGAGAAAGAAAGTGGCAAGGTGATTCACGGTTCTTTGTACGGTTTCATATCATCAATCGAATCACCGTTTATATTACGTCTTGTGTGTTCAGTCATGTTCGTGTACGCATTCAGCATGTCACACGAGTCGGTACGCAATCGTTTTGGAGTTGAAAACCGGTCCTACACAAGCTTCCACTTGTTAGTTCGTAAAGAGTTTGTTGGTTTGGAGGTGGAACACCGAGTCCTTCTACACGAGGAAACATAGGTGTGTGATTATTTGAATGATAACGGAGGATTTAGATTCAGAATTTAACGTATAAAAAAGGTAAGTATATGAGAAAAATAATCATCTAGACTTAATACTCGTTTTTGACACTATTAAACCCGTAGAGTTTGTAATGCTTTCATGGGTTACAATACCCATTAGAATCGTGACGAGAAGTTAAGTACTTAGGTGATGTAACTTAATACCATGACGAATAATCATTCGATTAACATCAAGGGTTCGGTTATTATATTTAATATATGTTTTATATGTTCTATATAGTGTATTGTATAATTAAAGTCCAACAAGTATTTCAAGGATTTCTTATAAGTCATGCATGGAGGTAGGAGGATAATCCTTCCTTTAAGACCTCTTTCGTATTTTCACCAATGCACAAGTTGTTACAAAAACAACAAGGTTGGTCATGAATACAATAAAAATGAAATGAACTAACTACTCAATGGACAAATCATCAAGTGAGGTGGTGGATTGAAGGTAGGAAGCCAAGGCTTCCAAATAATCACACACATCCTCCACAAGTCTTGTTTCAAGAACAAGCTTAGTGGATACAACACTTGTGTGTTAAAACCCTTACCAAAACAGAAAGTTTGGAGTGATAAAACACCTCCGATTTGTATGTAACAACCTTGTTTTTAAGCTTACTAATCATAGACTTGATTAGGAGCATAAGGACATAGGTTTGTTGAAGAAAAACACAAGTTTAAAGAATTTTATAAAACAGAAAGTTTCTTACACTTTTGACCTCAAATATGGTGATGTTCCATCTTGGTTTTCCATGGAAAACCTATGGAAACACTCCTAGAGGTGTTCCAAGTGTTAAGAAGAAAGAAAAGGGTAGAAAGGTGATGTAAAAGTGAGTTGAAACTCACTTGAAAAAGCTGAAACTTTTTGATGTAGACTGCTGAACTCAGCTGTGTTTAGGGAGAGTTTTTAGAGTGTTAAGTGTTGCGAAAGTGGTAAGGAGGCTGATTAAGGGGGTATTTATACTTGGGGGTTTAGGGTTTAGGTTGGTTGGAAATTATTATAAGTAGTTGGGTGTTAAAGAATTAAACCAAAACAATAATTCTGCCCTTGGGAGATCTACGGCCGAAAAGGCTATTCACAGCCATTTGGTTTATATTTTTTTTCCTTTTGTTTTGTTGTGACAACATATATTATGTTGTTAAATTAATTAAACATAAGAATAACCATTTAATCAAAGTAACATTATGTGGTTTCATATTTAAAAAAACAATCAAATGCCCCATCCCTAGTCCTGCGATTGGACTGTGGGCAGACCTATTCTCTTTTTTTTTGTTTTTTTTTTTTTTTTACAAATTAAGTGGTATAATCATGTTATATTAACTAATTAGAACATAAGTCAACAATTTTTAATTAAGTAAAATTTCCTATGGTTGGTGGAAGGTTATAATTAAAACAAACAAAATCAAACTTGTCTAAGTATGTTGCGGCCTGAAGATTCTGCCAACATGAAATTGTTTCATTTTTTTTTTGTCGAACTTATGTTACATATTTAATATATTATTATTATTATTATTATTATTATTATTATTATTATTATATTATCAGATTTAACCACGTATTTAATAGTTAACAAGCATGAATACGTTAGAGTACTAGTACGTCGAGTATCAGTTGCGCACATGCATTCGAGATTGGTAACGTATAACCCAAGTATTGCAACACGTATAAGCATGTATAAAAATAGTATTCTATTATGATCAAAGTCTCGGATACAATATTGAAAATAAAATACGAACACGGTACGATTACAGTTTCCAAAAAAAATAGAAAAAAAGATCTCACTTTCTAAATAAGGAAAGTTACAAAAGCAAGGCGTTACAGTCTCCCCTCCTTTGGGAAATTTTGTCCCGAAATTTAGGAAGATGCAACGAACAGATGCAGATACTTAGTCTTCATATCACTTTCGAGTTCCCAAGTAAACTCAGCGCCACGTCTTCCTTCCCATCGAACCTTAACGATAGGAATTCGACTGCGCCTTAATTGCTTGACTCTTCGGTCCATGATTTTGACAGGTTTCTCCACGAAGTGCAAAGTCTCATTGATTTGAAGATCTTCGAGTGGAACTTGAAGTCCTTCTTCAGCTAGACATATCTTCAAGTTTGAAATGTGAAGACATGATGAACGTTGTTGAGTTCTTCAGGTAGGTCCAGTTGATACGCTACCTTGCCAATCCTTTCGAGAATCTTGAAAGGACCCACATAACGAGGAGCGAGTTTCCCTTTCTTACCAAAGCGAACCACGCCCTTCCAAGGGCATACCTTGAGAAATACAAAGTCACCTATCTCGAATTCCAAGGGCTTGCGACGCTTGTCAGCGTAACTCTTTTGTCGTCTTCAGGCTTTCAGCAAGTTGTCTCAAACCTGTAAAATCTTGTCCATCGTCTCTTGTATAAGCTCGGGACTGGTGATTTAATGCCAAGAAATAGGAGAATGACACTTATGACCATACAATGCCTCGAAAAGTGCCATTGAATACTCGCGTGATAACTGTTATTATACGAGAATTCGATCAAAGGCAAGTGCATGTCCCAGTTGCCACCAAAATCGATTACGCATGAACGAAGCATATCATCTAGAGTTGGATAGTATGCTCGGTTTGTACGTAAGACTGAGGATGGAAAGCGGTGCTAAGGTTAAGATGAGTACCCATAGCGGATTGAAAAGTTTTCCAAAGACGAGACGTAAAGCGACCATCACGATTAGAGATGATGTCAACGGGGATACCATGACGACAAATGATTTCATCCGTGTAGATACGAGCCAATTTCTCGACTTTGTATTCTTCACGTATGGGGAGAAAGTGAGCAGATTTGGTCAATCAATCAATGATCACCCAAATACTGTCATGACCAGAAGACGAACGAGGAAGCTTGGTGATAAAGTCCATCACAATGCTCTCCCATTTCCAGACAGGAATTTCTGGTTGTTCGAGCAAGCCAGAGGGACGTTGGTGTTCGGCTTTAACCTTGGAACAAGTGAGGCATTTCAAAACGAAGGTGGCAATCTTTCTTCATTCCAGGCCACCAATAGAAAGTACGCATATCGTGGTACATCTTATCATCACCAGGGTGAATAGAATATCTCGATTTGTGTGCTTCCTTCATCAAAAAGTCTCAAAGGTTATCGCCATTAGGAATCCAGATGCAATTGAGATGATATAAAATACCATCGGATTTAGACACAAGACTCTCTTCAGCACCACATTGCATCTTCTTGTAGAGGTTACCCTCGTTAACGGACACATATTGAGCTTCACGAATGCGGTGTTGATGATCATTGATGAGTTGGAGACAACGAATACCCTTAACATGAGTCTTACAACTAAGAGTGTTGGCCACTACATTCGCCTTACCTGGATGGTAGCGAATTTCACAGTCATAGTCGGTTAACAACTCTACCCAATGACGTTGATGCATGTTCGGTTCCTTTTGGTTAAAGATGTGTTGAAGGCTCTTATGGTCGGTGAAAACCACACACTTAGTTCCATAAAGGTAGTGTCGCCAAATCTTCAAGACAAAAACAACTGCGCCAAGTTCAAAGTCGTGCGTAGTGTAGTTTTTCTCATGTATTTTGAGTTGCCTCGACGCGTAAGCGATAACCTTGTCTCGTTGCATGAGGACACAACCAAGGCCCAGGTTTAAAGCATCATAATACACGACCAAGTCGTCGTTACCATCAGGAAGTACGAGGATAGGAGCATTGCAAAGCATGTCCTTGAGCATTTGGAAAGACTCCTCTTGTTCAGGACTCCAAACAAAAGGTTTATCTTTTTGAGTCAAAGAGGTAAGAGGAACGGCGTTTTTGAGAAGTTGGAAATGAAATGACGATAATAACCAGCTAGACCAAGGAACGAACGAATTTCAGACGGAGACTTAGGAGCAATCCAGTTCTTCACAGCTTCGATTTTTGTAGGGTCAACATGAATACCAAGTTCGTTGACGGTATGACCAAGGAATTGAACTTCTTTTAACCAGAATTCACACTTGGAGAATTTGGCATAAAGACGTTCAGCGTGTAGAAGCTGAAGGATAAGACGCAAGTGTCGTTTGTGCTCTTCTTATGTCTTGGAATAGATGAGAATATCGTCGATGAAGACGATCACGAAACGATCAAGATAAGCTTTGCACACATGGTTCATCAAATCCATGAAAACCACAAGTGCGTTGGTCAAAACAAAGGGCATGACCACAAACTCATAATGACCATAACGTGTACGAAAGGCGGTTTTGGGTACACATTCTTCGAGGACTCGAAGTTGATGATATCCAGAATGAAGATCGATCTTGTAAAAGCAGGTCGTGCCTTATAGTTGATCGAAGAGATCGTCAATATGAGGAAGAGGGTATCGGTTTTTTACTGTCAGCTTGTTGGGCTCACTATAGTCAATGCACGTTCAAAATGATCCATCCTTCTTCTTGACGAATAGAACGGGAGCGCCCTAAGGAGAAGTACTAGGGCATATAAAGCCTTTATCAAGAAGCTCTTGAAGTTGGCTCGAAAGCTCTTTCATCTCAGAGGGTACTAAGCGATAAGGAGACTTAGCGACAGGCGTAGCGCCATGCACTAAATCGATACGAAAGTCAATAGAACGAGCAGGAGGCGGACTAAGAAGATCATCGGGAAAAACGTCAAGAAAATCACGTACGACAGGAACGTCACTTATGCTTGGGCCTTTGTCCTTCTTTTCCACAATGTGGGCAAGAAAGGCGAAGGTACCCTTGTGCAAGTATTTGTTCACTTGAGTACACGACATAAGCTTGAGACCTTGAGAAGGTTTCTCGCCATAGACGTGTAGAGAATCACTATTATGAAGAGGAAAACGAATGAACTTGTCAGAACAAACAACTTCAACAAGAACTTGCCTAAGCCAGTCCATACCTACTATGACGTCGAAACTACCCATTTGCATAGGTATGAGGTCAATGTGAAATGTATGATCATTAAGATTCAAGGAGCACTTAGAAAGAACGGAATCGACAGTGACGGATTTACCATTTGCGACTTCGACAGTGAATGATCTTGGTAACTTAGAGCGTTTACACTTAAGCAAAGGTTTGAATTCTATAGATACACAACTTTTATCGGTGCCAATATCAAATAAGCACGAAGCATAAACATGGTTGACAAGTGATGATGTCGTTAGCATTTTGGGCTTGAGCGACAGTGATGACAAATGCTCCACTTCGAGCTTGTTGTTGAGGTTGTTGATGTTGCTGAGAATGATTGCGTTGGGGGCAAACATTGGCGAGATGGTTAAGGTCGCCACACTTGAAACATGCTCGCACAGGAGTGGATTGGGGTTGAACCTGGTTAGGAGCAGGGTTTGCAACAATGGCTTGGTCTTGGGTAGGCTTAAAGCGACAACGATCGGCGAAATGCCCAAACTTGTTATAGGTTGCGCATTTGCGACATGGGGTGTTATTGGGATGATGGTATGAGCATTGGTTACACTTGGGCCACGGCCCAGTGTAGTTCCTCTTTTGTGGTTCAAGGGTTGTGGTAGCGGGAACTGACTGTAAAGGCTGAGGGTTCTGCGGAGTAACAATCGCACAATTCTAACTAGAAGCCTTCCGCTTCTTGTTCTTGTTCTTTTTTGGGTGGTTGGGAGGGAAAAGGTTCAACAGTGGTGGTGTCGGTGGTTGCTTGGTGCGCATTCTTCGTCGAAACCTTGTCGTAGGTTCCTTGAAGAATACAATTGTTGTTGAGCTCAGCGGATATACTGGATACATCCTCGAGGGTTTTAGGGCAAGCAGAAGCAACATGGTTCATCAAGATGGATGGAAGGCAACGGATGTATTTAGCTATGGCTTTAGGGACGGTGTCGACCTGTCCTGGGTAGAGAACACTAAGTTGTTTGAAGCTTGTGGTCAGACCATCGTTGTCACTCCCAACTTGCTTCAAATTCCAAAACTCGTTTTCGAGTTTCTGAAGCTGGTGGGGAGGACAGAACTGGTCCTTCATTAGTTGTTTCAGTTCATCCCAGGGCAAGGTGTGGGCTTCGTCATTTCCTCATTTGTTACGGAGGTCCACCATTTGAGAGCCCTCGAATGGAATACCCCTGTCGCGTTCAAGATTCGCAGGTTATCGGGACACCCGCTTTGAAGGAAGCTGAGTTCGATTGCGACGAACCAGTTCATCATGGTAGTGGCACCATCCTTTCTAGTAAACTCAAGGGGGCTTAGAGGCCATAAATTGTTTGAATTGGAATGTCAACTTAGGTGTTTCCACCTTCGAGTCAACGGAACCACGGGGTAAATCGGTGTTGGTCTGAATCTTGCTGACGATGTCTGGTATGATCTTGGCCATCTGCTTGGCCATAAACTTCATACAGTCCTTTCTAGACATCATGTCGGAGTTGGTGTTGGAACCCTTCTTTGACTTGGTCTTCTTGGACGCATCGTTGGATGACATCTGAAGAATCGAAAGTGAAGGAAAGGATGAGACTTTATCATAAATTCAAAATAAGTTTTGCATGTATAAGCACGTAAGCATGATGTATCACGTATGGTTCACATAATTAGCATGAATTTAACGAGTATTCGTAAAGCATAAACACGTATGAATGCACAAAAAAGTATAAATTTAGTTTGTTCACGAGGATTATTATTGTTTTTTATTGCGAGAGACGTGCGATTCGTGTAACGGTTTTGAAATGAACGAGGTAACAAGTATAAAATCACATATAAATTGAGATATTATAAAAGAGAGGCTCATAAAACATTGGATTGTTTCGGGTTTAGAAATGTCGACTATTCCAAAGTGAATCGAAGGTCCTTTCGAATTAGGGAAACGTGCTTTGGCCTATAGGTAAGATACTCTCGTCGAGAAGCGATTAACGGTATCTTACTCTTCCAGTTACTACATGTCCCTAATCGATTGAAACAATCAAAACTTTGGCGGGATTGAAAATCGAGGAATGGGACTAGTCGAAAAGATATGGGTTTCACCCCTAACTTGACGATTTCATTCCCTAAATGTGGTTGGTACTCATCGGGTCAAAATTAAATTTCAACACTTTGTTGAGGGTCCACTAGAATTCGAATTGAAAATTTACCATAAAGATGTGGATTTTACTCCGAACTTAATGGTGTAATTTCGTGCAAAATAGAATAAGCGGAATGAGAGTCGTTCATCAAATTGTGGGTTTCACGCATATTTTGGTGAACTCGTCTCGTTTGTATTACGAGTGTCTTCAAGTCTTCAAGTGTATTGTGTAAAATGTCTTAGGAAAGACATATTGTAAGTATTAAGACCAAAAAGAAGAGAAAAAAGCAAAATAGGAAGAATAACATTTTTTACATGTAGCAAGAATGGTCAAAAGCAAGGTAGCTACTATAGACTAGGTGGAACATGGCAATTCTACCTAATTCCCTATAGTTATAGCTCTGATACCAATATGTCACACCCCAACCGATGGCGGAATAATCGGAGTGAGACGAAATAGATTGCTCATCACACATAACACTATTTTGCGACAATAATTAATTTAAAACCATTTTCATTGATATTTCAAATTGTCAAATACACCCATATGAAATACAAGTACAACATTAGAAGAAAAAATGCAACAAAGTTCAACATAACAAAAGTAATAGAATCTAGTATTTCTTGAGCATGTTTCTAGTCATTCCTACTAGATTCGTATGAGCATTAACCATCAACCTGTAACATGTTTAAAATAAAGTGTCAACGCAAAAGCATTGGAGAGTACACAAGGTTTGTATAAATATAGCATGAGTATAAAAAGCATTTTCTCGAATCCACATGGTAATTGTATACAAGGTAAACTAGCATGCATAACTATATGTCAAACCCAAGTGTCCACAAGAATTAAGTGTCCCTCGCCACCAAAGTAACGAGACTAGTTCATGAATAAAAGACTTAACAAGACCCCGACGGGGGGCGTGCTACTCCTATAGCACTATATATGTTAAGTTCGGGCTAGCTAAGTTAATGACATAAAGCATGTATGATTCTAGCATGGACCTAAGTAAACAAGTAGCATGTATAAGGATTGAGAATATAAAGCATGTTTAAGTGTGTGTTTGTGAATTTTTTATATTAACATGTTACAACCCAAAGTGTTTTAAAATTAAAACAGGTTAAGTGTACTCAGGGTTTTTCAAGCTTCCACTTGTTAGTTCGTAAATAGTTTGTTGGTTTGGAGGTGGAACACCGAGTCCTTCTACACGAGGTAACATAGGTGTGTGAGTATTCGAATGATAACGGAGGATTTAGATTCGGAATTTAAAGTATAACAAAAGTTAGTATACGAGAAAATAATCATCTATACTTAATACTCGTTTTTTACACTATTAAACCCGTAGGGTTTGTAATGATTTCATGGGTTACAATACCCATTGGAATCGTGACGAGAAGTTAAGTACTCAGGTGATGTAACTTCTTACCATGATGAATAATCATTCTATTAACATCAAGGGTTCGGTTATTATATTTTATATATGTTTTATATGTTCTATATAGCCTATTGTATAATTAAAGTCCAACAAGTATTTCAAAGATTTCATATAAGTCATGCATGGAGGTAGGAGGATAATCCTTCCTTCAAGACCTCTTTCGTATTTTCACCAATGCACAAGTTGTTACAAGAAAAACAAGGATGGTCATGAATACAATAAAAATGAAAATTAAATGAACTAACTACTCAAGGGACAAGTCATCAAGTGAGTTGGTGGATTGAAGGTAGGAAGCCAAGGCTTCCAAATAATCACACACATCCTACACAAGTCATGTTTCAAGAACAAGCTTGGTGGATACAACACTTGTGGGCAAAAACCCTTACCAAAACAGAAAGTTTGGAGTGATAAAACACCTCTGATTTGTATGTAACAACCTTGTTTTTAAGCTTACTAATCATAGACTTGATTAGGAGCATAAGGACATATTTTTTGTTGAAGAAAAACACAAGTTTAAAGAGTGTTTATAAAACAGAAAGTTTCTTACACTTTTGACGTCAAATATGATGATGTTCCATCTTTCCAAGTGTTAAGAAGAAAGAAAAGGGTAGAAAGGTGATGTAAAAGTGAGTTGAAAGTCACTTGGAAAAGCTGAAACTTTCTTATGTAGACTACTGAACTCAGCTGTGTTTAGGGAGAGTTTTTGGAGTGTTTAAGTGTAGCAAAAGTGGTAAGGAGGCTGATTAAGGGGGTATTTATACTTGGGGGTTTAGGGTTTAGGTTGGTTGGCAATTATTATAAGTAGTTGGGTGTTAAAGAATTAAAACAAAACAGTAATTATGCCCTTGGCAGATCTACGGCCGGAAAGGCTGTTCACAGGCATTTGGTTTATATATTTTTTTTCCTTTTGTTTGTTGTGACAACATGTATTATGTTCTGTTAAATGAATTAAACATAAGAATAACCATTTAATCAAAGTAATGTTATGTGGTTTCATATTTAAAAAATACAATCAAATGCCCCTCCCAAGTCCTGCGATCGGACTGTGGGCAGGCCCATTCTCTTTTATATATATATATTTTTTTTGATAAATTAAATGGTATAATCATGTTATATTAATTAAACAGAACATAAGTTAACAATTTTTAATTAAGTAAAATTTTCTATGATTGGTGGAAGGTTATAATTAAAACAAACAAAATCAAACTTGTCCAAGTATGTTGACGGAAGATTCTGCCAACATGAAAGTGTTTCATTTTTTGTTTTGTTTTGTTGAACTTATGTTACATATTTAATATATTATTATTATTATTATTATTGTTATTATTATATTACTAGGATTATTATTATTATTAGTAGTATTATTATATTATCAGAATTTAACCACGTATTTAATAGTTAACAAGCATGAATAAGTTATGAGTACTAGTATGTCGAGTATCGGTTGCGCGCATGCATTCGAGATTGGTAACGTATAACACAAGTATTGCAACATGTATAAGCATGTATAAAAATAGTATTATATTATGATCAAAGTCTTGGATATAAGATTGAAAATAAAATATGAACACGGTACGATTACAGTTTCCAAAAAAAATAGAAAAAAAGATCTCACTTTCTAAATAAGGGAAGTTACAAAAGCGAGGCGTTATAGTCACAGGGCTAAGCAACATAGGGAACCATTTCCTTTAAGTGAACACAAAAGTTCTCATTTGGGAGAACTTGTTCATTTGGATGTATGGGGTCCTTATAGGGTTGCTAGTAGAGAAGGGCACAAGTATTTTTTTTTTTAACAACTGTTGATGACTATTCAGGGTTGTTTGGGTTTGTTTGATGAAAAATAAAACTGAAGTTTTTGAAAATATTCATGATTTTGTTAATATTTTACTTACTTGGTTTAAACAAAAGGTTAAATGTTTCAGGAGTGACAATGGGTCTGAGTTTATAAATAATCAGATGAATATGTTTTGTGAACAAAATGGAATTGTGCATCAAACATCATGTGCCTATACTCGTCAACAAAATGGTATTGTTGAGAGAAAGCATAGGCACCTGTTAAATGTTATCAGGGCTTTACTTTTTAAAAGCAATCTACCTGTTAGGTTTTGGCATGAATGTTTACTAACTGCTGCCTATCTTATAAATAGGACTCCATCATCTGTTCTTTCTTGAAAAAATCCTTATGAATTAATCTACAATTTTAAACCCTTCTTAGATCACTTGAAAGTGTTTGGGTGCTTGTGTTTTTGTACAATTTTAGATGAAAGTAATAAGTTGAATAGTAGAGCTGAAAATGTGTTTTTATTGGGTACTCACATGAGAAAAAGGGGTATAAAGTGTTTAGTCTTGATACCAAAACTGTATTTTTTTCTCGTGATGTGAAGTTCTATGAAACTATTTTCCCTTTTAAGGAACAATTTGTGTTTGAAACTTATAATTCAAATACTTTAAAAGTTGTTAATACTCTATTTTTTTTATTTGTAGGAAAACACCAAGTCCGAACATGTTCAAACTGTGAGTGATCCTGATGATGAGAAGAAGGGTTCAAGTGAGGCTGATGTGAGTTTACATGAGGATTAGTAGCCAGTGAATCATGATGTACCCAATGTCAGAGCTGTTGATCAGCAGACAAGTGTGTTACATGAGTCACTTAGCGTGGTTGACCCAGTGACTAACACAAATGAAGCACAAACGTCTTCTGAGGGGGACACAGATACTATTGATACTAGTGTGTTACCTAGAAGATCAACTAGAACCTCTAATTTTCCAAAAAAAAACTAAACAATTTTGTAGTTGAAGGGGAAGTTAAATATGGTATAGAAAAGGTGGTTAAATTTACAAAGCTCAACTTAAATAATAAGTGCTTTGCTTCTGTGCTTTCTAAGACTGTTGAACCCAATTGGGTGAATGCAATGAATGAGGAACTTCAAGCATTGCATAGAAATCATACTTGGGATATTGTTGACAAACCAAAAGATAGAAGCATTGTAGGGTGTAAATGGACTTTTAAAATAAAATATAAGTCTAATGGGGAAATAGAAAGATATAAAGAAAGGTTAGTGGCTAAGGGGTTTAGTAAGAAAGAAGGTGTAGATTATGAGGAGACTTTTTCTCCTGTTGTTAAACTAGTTACTATTAGATGCATTATTTCCATGACAGTACAGAATAATTGGAAGTTGTATCAATTAGATGTAAGTAATGCGTTCTTATATGGTGATTTACATGAAACTGTATATATGCATTTACCTGAAGGTTATCAAACTTGTAATGAATCTAAGGTGTGTAAACTCAATAAGTCATTATATGGGCTTAAGTAAGCTCCTCGTATGTGTAATGAAAAACTAGTTAGTGTTTTGCTTGACTGTGGGTTTAATCAAAGTAAATGTTATACAACTTTGTTTATAAAAAGTTTTGATAATGTGTTTATTGTACTTCTGGTATATGTTGATGACATTGTGATTCTTGGAAATTCTGTATCCAAAATAGATAAGATTAAAGAAAAGATAATGTCAAAGTTTTTAATTAAAGACTTTGGGTTGTTGCAATATTTTCTGGGAATAGAAGTTTTGACTTGTGAGGATGGTGTTTGCCTATCCCAAAGAAAATATTGTCCGGATTTATTGACTGAATACGGAATGCTTGCTTGTAAACCAGTTAGTGTTCCTATTGAACAAAGTCATATATTAAATGTATGTCTTAAAACAAATAATAAATTGTTGGAAAATATAACTGGATATCAACAGATTGTAGGGAAGTTGCTGTCTCATACTAGGCCTGACAATTGATATGCAGTACATTTTCTCAGTCAGTTCATGCATAGTCCAACTAAAGGACATTTAAAAATTGCTTTTCATCTACTAAGATATTTAAAGGCTGCTCCTGGAAAAGGACTACTGTTTAAAAGAAATGACTCTTTTGAATTAACTGCATATGCAAATTCTGATTGGGCTAAATGTATAGCTTCTAGGAAGTCAGTCACTGGTTTTTGTGTGTTCTTGGGCAACTATTTAGTTTCATGGAAAAGTAAAAAACAAACGACTGTATCACGGTCCTCAGCTGAGGTTGAATATAGGGCTATGTGTGCTGCTGCATGCGAAGTCGTTTGGCTTAAAAACTTGTTAAGTGAGTTACAGGTCTTTGTTACACTTCCTGTTAAACTGTTTTGTGATAATAATGCTGCAGTATCTATTGCAGCGAATCCAGTTTTTCATGACCGAACCAAGCATTTTGAGCTTGATTTGTATTTTTAAGATATTACATTTATAAAGGCATTATAAAATATGTGAGCGTTAAATCTGACAAACAACTAGCTGATTTATTTACAAAAGGAGTGTTGGTTAAAACACATCATTTTTTATGTAAAGAGTTAATGTTGTTTGATTTGTTTAGCTAAAGGAATTGTGAGGGGGTGTTAAAATAATATAACAGTTTATAATTCTCAATTTCTTAGACTTAATAATCTGTTCTAACTTATTATGTTTTGTCACTTGCATGATATATTAACCTGGGCTTGGAGAATTGGATGGCTACCGGGCTGGATAGATAAGTTGGGCTTGAAGACAGTATACTTGAAGAGGACTTTGGGTTTAGTGGGAAGTTGCAACAAGTCTCTCATATCCGGGTTATTCGGATTTGGTTATAACGAGTCTATACCCGGGTGGCTATATAAAGCTTTGAACCCGGATCTCATATCATTATTCTGAGATATTTTTTTCTCTCTCATTGTTCTTTCACTTTTGGCGATCTAGGGTTTCATACGGCAAATCTCTCTGATACGCTGTTAGTTTTGATTCTTTTGTTCGTTTGGTTGATCACCGTGTTGATGATCATCTGAGAGTTCGAGAGTTTGTTTCTCAGTTCATGTTTGAGTTGTATTTCTGAATATTCAGTTTCTAGGGTTTTATAAATTTCATGGTTTGGGTATCTTAATGTTTGTACAGTTGATACTATTATTTTGACAATGGGATAAAGTGTCACACCCTGACTCACAGCGGAAGACAATCACAGGGTGCGGCAGACACATGGCACTCCTCATAAATTAAAAACATTACATTACATAAAACAGGAGCATCGGTTACAACGTCTTCGAACTATCACATTACAAACCATATATTAAACGTGGTACTACAAGTCATTATAGCTTTTATTATGCTACGTCCGCCTACTAGATTCCTTCCAAATGCACATGTTCACTCCTGTTTCATTTTACCTGAAATGCATGTTAGTTTTTAAAAAAGTCAGCTAAAGGATGCCGGTGAGTTCCACTGGTTTGGTTGTTTCGCTTCAAAATGTATCAACATGTTTAATTACACATATCACGGTTCATAGATGGAATTACACGAGTTCCACTTAATCGCACCACCTCGTACAGTTTAATGCCCTCGGGTAGTTATGTCTAACAACATAACCTAGTTAGGACGCGTGCAGTTACCTGGCTGCCGGCCGCACCTGTCCGGCGGGCAACTGGGTTTGTCAGACCAATAGTACTATCCACTGCCCACGGCTTACGTTAATCACTTGTATCGGGGCTAATATCGTGTGTTAGATAATTCACATCATAGCAAGTTGGTGTAATTAACACAGTTTGTAACATGCAAATCACCCCAGAAAACAGTAAAACAGATTAAAAGTGGGGGGAGTGAAACTCACAGTGCAAATAGTAATCTTGGCTAAAGAGTGTTTAATCAACGAAATCAGCTTTAATAGCACACATGCAAGTAAGGACTCAAATCAGTATCTAAGTCGGTAATGGTTATAACTTGGATTTGGTCAGGAGTTTTCACCCCGGATTGAGTCTATAGGACACGGGTATGGTGATGGAGGTCAGGATCGTATTAGTTTTCAGTTTGGCTTCCGGGCACCGGTTCACGTGCCAGCCAATGTCAGTAGTTTAACATGTTCGGATAAGTTAATAATTCTTAAATAACAACATGTTGGCACTATTGATATTCTCGTACCATTATCCGAACACGTTAAACTACTGAAATTGGCTGGCATGCGAACCGGTGCCCGGAAGCCAAACTGAAAACTAATACGACCCTGACCTCCATCACCATACCCGTGTCCTATAGACTCAATCCGGGGTGAAAACTCCTGACCAAATCCAAGTTATAACCATTACCGACTTAGATACTGATTTGAGTCCTTACTTGCATGTGTGCTATTAAAGCTGATTTCGTTGATTAGCCAAGACTACTATTTGCACTGTGAGTTTCACTCCCCCCACTTTTAATCTGTTTTACTGTTTTCTAGGGTGATTTGCATGTTACAAACTGTGTTAATTACACCAACTTGCTATGATGTGAATTATCTAACACACGATATTAGCCCCGATACAAGTGATTAACGTAAGCCGTGGGCAGTGGATAGTACTATTGGTCTGACAAACCCAGTTGCCCGCCGGACAAGTGCGGCTGGCAGCCAGGCAACTGCACGCGTCCTAACTAGGTTATGTTGTTGGACATAACTACCCGAGGGCATTAAACTGCACGTGATGCAGGTGGTGTGATTAAGTGTCTGTGTGACACAGTATGATTAAAACAGTCTAGGTTTCACTTGTGACACTCGTGTAATTCCATCTATGAACCGTGATATGTGTAAAGTGTAATTAAACATGTTGATACATTATGAAGCGAAACAACCAAACCAGTGGAACTCACCGGCATCGTTTAGCTGACGTTTTTAAAAACTAACATGCATTTCAGGTAAAATGAAACAGGAGTGAACATGTGCGTTTGGAAGGAATCTAGTAGGCGGACGTAGCATAATAAAAGCTATAATGGCTTGTAGTACCGCTTTTAATATATGGTTTGTAATGTGATAGTTCGAAGACGTTGTAACCGATGCTCCTGTTTTATGTAATGTAATGTTTTTAATTTATGAGGAGTGCCATGTGTCTGCCACACCCCGCGATTGTCTTCCGCTGCGAGTCGGGGTGTGACAGAAGATGGTATCAGAGCCATCGGTTATAGCGATTTAGGTATCCCTAAGAGAACCTAGACTATAATCCTGAGTTAACTCCTCACCCTGAGAACCTCTAGAGACCGAGTGGCGTGGCTAGTACCGGGATGGCCTTGTTAGGCAATTAAATTATTGTGGTCCGGAACACAATAATTTATCTGCTGGTACTTGGGCATTCCGGAAACGTCACGGAGAGAAAGGAGAGAACGGAAATGTAAACGCTAACTTAGCAGTTGTGGAAAAGTTTTTAAAATTAAAAATCAAGGTTGTGTGCAATACGTGCTTATGTGTACCTCTGTGGATTGCTTATTTTCGGTTATGTCAGTCGATAGAAGCGGTGTTAGATGTTGTTTTCCTTTACAGGTACTATATCTAGTCCTTCGAGTCGCCAGACGACTTCTCATATGGAGACCGATCCAGAGGAGGATCCACAGATGCCTCTGTTGTCCCCGGGCTACACGCTGGATGAGTCTGGGTACTGTTGTGCTGGTTATCCCCCTAGACCCCCTACTAGGTGTGTGGGGGAGGCCTCGAGCGCCTACCGTTCTCCATCTCACCACCTGACTAGCTCCTCGGAGCATAGTCGTACCCCGGATGTCGTTATCCCAGTAGGACCTATTACTAGGAGCCCTACTCCAGCCACGGGGCATTGGGAGTAGGAGCCGGTAGCCCCTAGGTTACCTACACCCGAGACTCCCCCCGACCCTTATACCCCTTCCACTCCTAGTACTTACACCCCCTCCTCACCTAGTTCTCAGGAGGTACCCCTTGTCCGCCTCCGACAGACGGCTCGTCGGAGGGTACCTGTCCCTAGGCCTGTTTTTACCCCACCTACTTCCCCTGTTCGCTTGATACCTACACCCAAAGGGACCCAGCATCACTTTACTGCTCGTTTTCTTACCCCACCTAGGGAGGACCCTTCCCCTTTCCACACTTATGAGCACGGTGGCCCTTCCCAACCATTCAGGGAGCCTTCCCCACCTGTTTGGGGCATACCAGTTCCTCCTCAGGAGGTGCCTGCTCCCATCACTGAGAGCAGCCTGATGGGGTTCCTGTTTGAGCAGATTTCGTTATTGAGGATGGCACGCGATGAGGACGAGCAGCAGCAGAGGTCTATGGGAGATTACTTAAGCGACTTGCAACAGGCGATCATGGCCTTACAGCAGGGTATGGGATACGTCCATCATGAGCAGGATCATGTTCGATCTTTAGTGTATGGATGTACTGGCACTATTGTAGGTTTGGCAGCAGGTTTTGCAGGGTTGACGTGGTGGATGTGGTGTTCCTAGTATGGTTTTCTTTCTAGTATATATGGAGATGATGTACCATTTGTACATCCTACCAAGCACTGGGCTATGCCTATGTCAAGGTAGGGATGTAGCCGTAGTATTTTCGAATCTCGTAGTTTATGTCGTGTGGTATGATGCATGTATGTCACTTTAGTGACCAGTTTTGACCGCACATTTAAGCACTGACCCTTTTGGGTTAAGTCTATGTGCAAATTTTGACGATTGTATGATGATGATATTATATATATACATGACGATGCTTTTGACTATATGTGTCGTGAATCTATGGGTGTGATGAAATCATGTGATGTGTAATGGAATTGTGTGGTATTTGGTAACTACAAATGTGATAAGTGATGATTAACTATGTGTTGGGATTGAACCCTACCAAAGGAATAGATAATTAAAGCCAAAACTGGATCAGAGCAGTGGATCCAGAATAAGCAGATGTTATGCATACAAGTCTCTCCCCTTGAAAGTGGTTTCAACATCTGCTGACCTCCTATCTACTGATCGTACAAACTGCTGACCTACAAACTGCTGATCAAGTAAAAGCCTGATGGAAGACTAAAGCTCTGCTGTTCAATCTATTGCCTTGAGTCAAGCTCTGCTGATCCGGACAAGTACTGCTGGGTTCATATTAGTGGAAGGATGCAGCAGTAGTTTAAATGTCTTTATGTAATGAAATGTAATAACAGTAGTTAGCAAAGCAGAGGTTGTATAGATCAGAGGTTAGAGTTTGTTAGGAGGTTAGATGTCACTTTCATGGTGACGTCAGCTTAGATGCTTCAGTCGTTTGCTCGTGCCTATAAATAGAACAGTGCTCTGAACTGTTCTATTAGCTCTTTGCAAAATCTTCTTCCTGCACGAACAAACACTGTGAGCTCAGGCTGAGGGGGAGTTTGTATTCATACATTGCATTGTAATCGTTATTGAAATAAATTCAATCTTTCGGTTCTTTGTGGAAAATGTTTTATTAAAGCAATTCTCTCGTTTGATTGTGTGCAAAGTTTGTTTCCATCTTAATTCCGCTGCACAACTCATCCATCTTCATCTTAATTCAAACGTAAAACACAATCAAAACCAAAATCAGATCCTAACAATTGGTATCAGAGCTTGGACAGTCAAATTTGATTTAACAATCATTTTGACGTAAATAGTTCAGCTGATAAAAGTTGATACTGATAGTTTGTTCATTTGTGTTGACAAATAGAGCAAGGTTTAATCACCATCAGAGTTGATTAATCAGTGCCTGTAAAACAACCAGGATGACGTCACAATCACAAGATGATAAGAATAACATTGGCTCGCTTTTTAAACCACCCATGCTTAAACATAATGAATATAACATCTGGGAGAGAAGGATGGGTCACATCCTTGCTCAACAGAACACTGGATGTTGGAGGTCTGTTGTTTTTGGTCCCCATGTTCCTATGGTGCCAAGTGCTGAGGATGCAAAGAAGTTCATTCCTAAACCAACTAAAAACTATACTGAAACTGATTTTCAAAAGTTCGAACTCGATGCCAAAGCATTTAGCATCATAGCATCTGCATTACCCAATGAGATCTATGCTGGACTGTTACATTGTAACAGTGCCAAAGAGCTATGGGATGCACTGAAGGAACAGTTTGGGGGAACAGAAGAAGTCATTGAAAACAATAGGGAAATTCTGAATCAGCAGTATGAAACATTTTGTACATCAAGGGTGAATCACTGACTCAGCAATTTGAGCGATTCAATTGTCTCATTAGTGAACTAAGGCTTGTTAAAGTAACATTTCCAAATTCAACTCAAAATAGCAGGTTCCTTAGGTCACTACCAGAAAAATGGGATACCATAGCTTTTGTCTCTAGAAACTCTACTGAGTTCAAAGATCTGACCCAACTTCATGGTAGACTCCTGACCTATGAAAGGGAGTTGAACCAGAAAAAGAAGTTGCAAGAGTCTGGCAAAGTTGCTGATGATTATTCATTCGGTAGCACAGCTCTTTTTGGTCAGGAAGAATCTGGTAGCAGTGGTAAGGATCAGGGTTATGATCACTTCATTGATATAACTGTTGGTTTTAACAACCCTGATCCTCACTCTGCAAATTATGCTTTTACTACAAATTGTGAAAACCAGATGTCAGATAATTTGTGCTTTGAACTCAATGATTTGCAACACTTTGATCCCACTGACTTAGAAGAGATGGACATTTTGCATCAATTGGCTTTGCTTAGTGTAAGAACAAGCAAATTCTACAAAAGAACAAGGAGAAAATTCCCAGGGTTACATGGGAATTTAAGGGTGGGGTTGGATAAATCAAAAATCAAGTGTTACAAGTGCAATAGGATAGGTCATTTTGCTAGGGAATGCATGAGTCAAACTACTGGTCCTATAATCACTCATCCCAGCTCAAACCCTAGACCACAAAATCAGAGCACTGTTCACTATACCCAATATACCCCTGCAGCCCATGTTAACACTGCTCACTATGTTGCAACCCCTATGCCTGTGCATTATGTCCAAACCACTGTTCCACAAATTCAGTATGTTCAAACCCCTGTCCCTCAGGCACAAGTGCAACCTGTTGCACCTCAAACAGCTGCTCCAGCAGTGGTACAACCAGATCAGCAAAGCTTCTTCACTCAAGGCTTTGTTGACTGGAGCAGCATGCCTGATGAGCTTGGCGATGAAAATTTTGCACTCTATGCTTTTAATGAACCTTCTAATGATGAATTTTGTTTGATGGCATTAGAGTCAATACCAGAGGGGATAGAAACTGAAGGTGAACAGCCAAGTGCTGAAACAGTGGATGAGGTGACTGAAGCAGTGGTTACTGCAGTTGCTGGTGAACTGCTGCTGGGAGAAAATTCAGAAACCCTGATTGAACCACTGACAAACCCCTGGTCCAAAGAAGACAAGGAAGAAGAGGAAGAAAAGAGAGCAGGTGAGAAAGAAGTAAGAGCTGATGATGAAGAAAATCATAAATGTGATTGTGCCATGATGGCTGCTGCCAAGGGAGCTTCTCTATGCTTAGATAGCCTTTGGTATGTAAATAGTGGAGGCTCCAGGCACATGACAGGATGTAAAGCCCTACTCAAAGATTTCAAAACTCATGGAGGGGGTGATATATCCTTTGGGAATAATAGTAAAGGGAAAGTTCTGGGGTCTGGTACAGTGCAGTCTGGAAATGTAAAATTTGAAAATGTCAATCTGATAGACAATCTGAAATTCAACCTCCTGAGTGTTTCACAAATGAGTGATAAGGGGTATGGGTCATTCTTCACAAAGGAGTGTTGTAGAATTGTTGGACCAGAAATGGTTGAAAAGATTGAAGCAATAATGAAAACTGGAAAAACAAAACTTGTTGCTCAAAGAAGTGGCAATGTTTATGTTGTTGATATGTCAAAAGAGTGTCCCAGAGCTAATGCCTGTCTGTTCTCAGCTGCCTCTAACAAAGAGAGAGAACTTTGGCACAGGAGACTGGGGCACATAAATCTCAAGACAATCACTGAAATTTCAAAAAATGGCCTTGTAAGAGGCTTGCCACAAAAATTGTTTTCATGTCCTGAGCATTGTGTTTCCTGCTTAAAAGGAAAACAGCATAAAAGCTCCTTTAAGTCCATTGAAGAGTCCAAAACAACCCAGTGTTTGCAAATGCTGCACATGGATTTGTTTGGCCCAGTTCAAGTCATGAGTCTCAAAAAGAAGAGATATTGTTTGGTTATTATTGATGACTTCTCTAGGTTTACATGGACTTTCTTTTTACACTCAAAAGATGAGACTGCAGGCATTTTGCAAGACTTTGTGACACATGTTGAAAAGCAATTTGACCTTCCAGTAAAAGTCTTCAGGAGTGACAATGGCACAGAATTCAAAAATAAGGATTTGGATGCCTTCTGTGTGAAGAAAGGGATTCTAAAGCAGTACAGCATCCCTAGAACACCAGAGCAAAATGGGGTAGTTGAAAGAAAGAACAAAACTTTGATTGAGGCTGCCAGAACCATGCTTGCTGATTTAGGTTTGCCATTAACTTTTTGGGCCGAGGCAGTAAACACTGCTTGCTATGTCCAAAACAGAGTTTTAATAAACCCCAGGCACAAAAAGACTGCTTATGAAATTCTGTATAAAATCAAACCACTGATCTCATATTTCAAAGTATTTGGCTGCCCATGCTTTATTTTGAATTTAAAAGATTCCATCTCAAAATTTGCAGCCAAAGTAGATTGTGGTTATCACTTGGGATACTCAACCACTGCCAAGGCCTACAAAGTGTTTAATACACGGACCAAAGAAGTGGAGGAGACCTTGAATGTAAAGTTCAATGAACTTTCATCAATGAAAATCCTAGCAAATCCTGCAGATTTGTTTGATCTTGAAAAATTCACTTTTGAAAACACTGCTGTCAAGACTAACAGTGCAGGTCCATCAGAGGATTCATCACCAGACTATGGATATGAGATCATCATTCCTCAATAAAAGTCTGGCACAATGGGAAAAGCATCAGTTGTCCAAAACAGCTGTCAAAGCTCAACCACTGCTACCTCAACAGTTGTTGACCAAAGTAGCCCATCAACCACTGCTTCCACATCATCAAACACTGCTGACAAAAGTCCCCAAACAGTGGATAAAAGTCAGCATGTGTCCACACCATTACCTCCTATTCCACCACCTTTTGAAGCCACTGCTGGATCATCAAAGTCACCAGCAGTGGTTAGCTCAGATGATACACATTTGCAGCCTTCACCAACAAATGCCATCATACCATACCAAGGAGATTTAATCTTCTTGAGATCTCATCCACCTGATCAAATCATTGGCAACATCAATGAAGGGGTTCTCACAAGAAGCCAAACCCAAAACATTTGTCTTTTTGCTGGTTTTCTATCACTCCATCAGCCAGTCAAGTACCAAGAGGCACTGAAAGACAACAGCTGGGTAGAAGCCATGCAAGAAGAGCTCCAGCAGTTTCAAAGAAAACAAGTATGGGAGCTTGTACCACTGCCAAAAGATGTCAGTCCCATCGGCACAAAGTGGGTCTTCAAAAACAAAACTGATGAAAGGGGCATTGTTGTCAAGAATAAAGCCAGGCTTGTGGTTCAAGGTTACAGACAGGAAGAGGGGATTGATTATGATGAAACATTTGCTCCTGTAGCAAGATTGGAAGCTATAAGACTATTCCTGGCCTTTGCTGTCAACCACAACATGAAGGTGTTCCAAATGGATATCAAAAGTGACTTCCTCTATGGTACAATTCAAGAAGAGGTGTATGTCTGTCAACCTCCAGGTTTTGAGGATCCATTTTATCTAGATCATGTCTACAGGTTAAACAAAGCCTTGTATGGCCTGAATCAAGCACCTAGGGCCTGGTATGAAACTCTTTCCACCTTTCTACTCTCAAATGGTTTCAAAAGAGGTACCATTGATAAAACACGGTTTCTAAAATGGAGAGGAAAGGATTTAATGATTGTCCAAATTTATGTGGATGACATTATTTTTGGAAGCACATGTAATAAAATGTGTGAAGAGTTTAGGGAACTCATGACAGCTGAGTTTGAAATGAGTGCAATGGGTGAGCTGCAATGCTTTCTTGGTCTCTAAGTTCAGCAAATGCAAAATGGAACTGTCATTCATCAAATCAAATTTGCTAAAGAACTTTTAAACAAATTTGATATGAATGATTGTAAACCATGCAGCACACCCATGGCAACAAATAAGCTTGTCATGTCTGATGAAAAGGATGAGCTGATTGACCAAACACTTTATAGAAGCATGATTGGGTCTTTACTGTACCTAACTGCATCTAGACCAGACATCATGTTTGCAACATGTGTCTGTGCAAGAAGTCAATCAGCTCCCAGAAAATCAAACCTCATTGCTGTAAAAAGGATCTTCAGATACATAAAAGGTGCTCCCACACTTGGTATCTGGTATCCAGCTAATAGGAATATCAAGCTTTCAGGCTTTTTAGACAGTGACTTTGCTGGATGTAACACCACAAGGAAGTCTACTTCAGGAGGGTGCCAGTTTCTAGGCGATTGCTTGGTCTCTTGGCAAAGCAAAAAGCAAGCAGCTGTTTCAACATCCACTGCTGAAGCTGAATACATTGCTACTGCAAGCTGTACAGCCCAACTCCTGTGGCTTCAAAATCAGTTGCTGGATTTTGGTATCACTACCTTAAAGACACCACTCATGTTGGATAGCCAGGCAACAGAAAATATCATCAAAAATCCAGTTTCCCATTCAACCACCAAGCACATCGACATCAGACATCACTTTGTGAGGGATTGCTATGAAAAAGGTTTGATTTCTTTGCATCATGTTCAACTAAAGACCAGCTGGCAGATGTGCTCACAAAAGCATTAGATACAGCCACCTTTGAAAGTTTGGTCTCTAGGATTGGCATGCTAAACATGGAATAACAAGCAACATCTTGTTTTTCTACGAATAAAAGCATTAAAATGTTTTCAGAAAATCAAAAATCCATCCTTAAAAATAGCTAAAAGTGAAGTTTTCATTAAAATCCTTAAAAGTCTGCCATAACCACTGCTTGTTCAAAAGTCTGCTCTACTTCAAAGTCTGTCCACTGCTGAAAGCCATCCCCTATTTTCTCATTTCCTTGATAAACACTGTTGTTCAAAAGCAGTGTCTTATCCACTGATATGCTATCCACTGATAGTGAAAATCATCCACTGCTTCCATTTGTTACCGTTGTAACCACTGCCTTCATCAATAACTTTCATAAAAGTACTGTCCTTCATTTCATCAGGGGTTGGCATGTGGGCAGTACATAGTGGTTAGACCTTTTGTAACCGCTGCCATGTCAGCATTCACTTTTTCTCTATAAAACCCCCATTCAAAACCCAAAACAGGGTTTTACTGTCGAATTGAATTCTTAAAAATTCTCTTCTCAAAGCAGTTTTTCTTCAAATTCCTTCACAACTTTCTTCGATCATCATCTCCAAAATGACAAAATCGAAGTCATCTGCAAAATCCACTTCCAAATCATCATCAAAAGAAGCCTCTCAAAAGGCAAAACCCACTGAAATTCCACACAAACCGTCTCACAACCTTCTAGGTCTTCTCACAAAACCCGGCACCACAGATACTTTCGACTCCATCATTGATAGCCTATCTGCATCAAAGTACAAATCTTTGTTAACAGCAGATGCACCAATCTACTTGGCAACCCAAAGAGAGTTCTGGAAAAATGTAACCCTTGACACACAAGGTGAGACTGTCATAGCCATTAACTCTTCTCTAAAGGGTAAAACTGTCAAGATTACACCACAATCCATCTCAGAGGTCTTTCAACTCGACGATTTGGAAGGTATAACTTCTTTCCCTAAAAACGAGTTAAAAATTGACTTTATTGAGAGAGGGTATGCAGACACAATGATGAAAAGGGACACCTTACAAAAAGGTTTCTTCCCTTCTGCAACAAGATTTTTATTCCATACCCTCCTAATGTGTGTTTCAAACAAAACCACTGCTTTTAATGAAATACCATTAAAAATTCAAAATCTTGGATATGCTATTTTTCAAGGAGAAAATTTTAATTATTCTTGGGAAATTTTTAATGATCTGGTTAAAAATGTTGAAACAAAGGCATTCTTACTATTTCCAAGATTTCTGAGTTATTATTTTGAAAAGAAACTTGGTAAGAATGATCCTTCTGCAATAAAACAAGGTGAATCTCTTCAAATGCACAGCTTAACTGCTGAAACTTATACAAGAATGTCAACACCTTGCAAAACACAGGCAGAGGTGCCTGAGCAGAATTTAGCAGCTACCACTGCTCCTCAGGTATCTGCTGCTGAGCCCACTGCTCAAGGTGATCAAAGTAGCAAAACAACTGCTTTGAAACCCACACCTTTAATCACCAAAAAGCCAAACAAAAAGAAAACTCAAAAACCCCCCAAACCTATCAAAAAGGCAACTCTGGAGGATGAGATACCAGATCAACTGCCTGTGACAAAACAAAAGTCACAAGAAACCACTGCTGCTTCTTCCTCACAGCAGTTGGTACAAATATCTCAACCCATAACTGAAACTCCTCCTGCTTCTTCTCAAAAAGAACAGGTTGTACACATAGGGACTCCACAATATGATGCTCTGGAATCACTCGTTTCCATCATCCACAGCCCAATGCCCGGGGTAAATTCTCTTCAAACACCAAACCTCACCTCCACAATTCCCCCACCAATTAAACTTTTGTTGGATGCTATTGATTTGAACCAGACACAAATCAGTCCTTCTCAATCACCTATCAATGAGAATATACTTCAACAAATGAATGGGTCTGATACATCAATCATAGTTAACCCACCAACAAGGCCTGAGGAGGTTACACCCCTTGAGTTACAAGTAACTCTTGGTGGTATTCCAAGTGAAGCAGCCACTACAAGTGTTGAACCCACTGGTTTACATTTGGACAGTGGTTACATCAATAAGACTTCCTTAGAGGCAATTCCTTCCATAGCACCTCTGACATCTACCAGTGGATTTGTTTTGACCTCTGGCAACATCAAAAGATTGTCAAGTGTTGAAGGAAGAAGACCCCAGTACCAAGAAAAAGGGGCATCAGTGGTTAATGTTTGGAGTACACTCCCTACCTCAACCACTAATAAAACCACTGCTAGTGGGAAATCAGATGATCCCACTAAATTGGGTGATGGTTTAAAATATCTGGATTTAACGGAACGAGTTGACAAACTGGATACAGCTGTTGCAAATATCAAAGAAATGCTACAACATTTGTTGACAGTACAAAAGATGCAATCCACTGTTGTTCCACCTCAAGCACCTGCTCCACCACAAGCTCCTGCTACAAATGAGCTCTGGAATCTATTTCAACCTTTTCTCCAACAACAAAAACAAATGGCTGATCAGCAACATGCAATACATGTACAAGAGCTAAGAAACACAATGGAGTCTAGGTTCAAGAACACACAAGCAGACATCAAGGCACTCAAGGCCCATTTATTGAAAACCACTGGCACTGCTCCTCCAACTGTTCTCTTTATTGATCAACTACCCCCAGATAATGCCAAAAAGGGGGAGAAAATTAAAGAATGGAAGAAGAAGGGAGTAGATGATGGTCTCTACATAGAACCAGAAATGGAGAATATGACCAAGCAGATACCTTTGCCAGATGGTAGCAAAAAGGTTGATCTTACCCAAAATGCACTTGATGAAGCTATAGCAAGTGTAAAGAGGGACAGAGAGGCAAAGGATATGTCAAGGTGGAATAAGGAGAAAAGAGCTTACATGGAGCTGAATGCGCAGGGTTGTTCTGGGCTAAAGGATGTTCAAAATCCTGAGCTGAAAAGAAATCTCACTAGAAAAGTGAGGAAACCCAAGTCCACACCATCCAGACTCACAAAGCATACTACAAAACCACCTTCCAAAAGCCCCCAACATCAAACCTCCATCCAAACAGTTGTTGTAACTCCTGCTGAATCAACTACTGCTGGTACTTCAGAGGTTTCAACATCTGTTATCACTTCAACACACACCACTTCAACACACACCACAACCACTGTCTTACCACCATCATTATTACCACCAAAAACAACATCACCACCATCGCCTCCTGCCAAAAAGCAGAAGACAGCAGATGTTACAACATCTGTTGTAATGACAACAGTGGTTGAAACACCAGTTGTTTCAACAGCTGTTAGTCAATCACAAATCACTGCCACTCAAATCACCACCACTGATCCACCCAAAACATCATCTGCCTCTCCTACAATAAAAAGGAGAAGGATTTTTATACCAGATGATGATTCACCATCACCACCACCAACATCTTCAAAATCTTTATCACTTGTCACAATACCAAAGCCGATTCCTCTCTCATCAGCTCCAGCACAACAATCATTCCCTGTCATTACTCCTGCAGGTGTTCAATTTCCTCTAGAACTTGAAGCAGTTAGAGAAGAGATCAAATCCTTCTACTATGAGGATGACCCTGCTAAAAGGAAGTTGCCATCAGTTAAAGGATATCCAAGGACAAACAATATTGAAGAATATTTGAAAGTCAAAGCTAAACAAGCAGAGGATATCTCAAAAAGAAATGCACAAGGAAAATCTGATAGAGAAATTCAGCAGAATTACCAATTCTTGCTCATACAAGTCAGATCCTTAGAGCAATTTGCAAAAAATGTATGTCAACAAATCTCAGAAAGAGCAGATGAAACTTTGAGAAAAGACTACATTGAAAGCATCATGGCAACCAAGAAATACAAGGGAGAAAAGCATATGTACAAGGAGTGGACCATTCCTGAGCTTGAATAGGAAGCAGCCAGGATTCAAGAAATGATAAAGAATAAGGTCAAATACACTCCTCCAAACTGGTCAAAGTACAAAAATAATATGCCTGACAAAACACTAGAGCTGAAGAGAATGAAAGAGGAATTGGTTGCTGCTGAATATGGATCCAAAAATCAAGTGATGAGATGGAAAGAAGATAAAGTCAGGGCTACCTATAAAAGTTTGGAGAAATTAAGAAAGACAGATCATACTGCTCCACAAAAGCCTGACTATCCTGTAGCAGAGGTTTCAAAAAGACCATCAAAGCTGCAAATCAGGAGAGCCACTGCTCCAGCTGGTGCTGCTATCTACAAAAGAAAGCAACAAAAACAGGTGGTTACTGAAACAGTGGCAGAATTAAGGGCAGGAGATGAGTTTGTAAAAGAAGGCATTAAGCAGATGATAGCTGATACTCTTGGCCCGAATCAACCTGTAAGTACTGCTCAGACAGTCATCAATAGGCTGGCATCTCCAAACACCTCATCCAATAAAAATCTCCCAAGAAACCCACCAGGCTCAAAAGTACTAAAGTGGGAACTGACAAACAGACCCATGTACTGACTATGTTCAGGTCTAGTGGAGAAGTGAAGAAAATAACAAGGGAACAAGCACTTGGCCTAAGTCTTGAAGATATGCAGGATCTCCTTGATATTCCACTTGGTAGGGATGAAGATGACACAGATGCCCTAGACTTTGAGTTACAACTTAAAGGTCAGATAAGGGAACTGTTGATGAGGCAATAAAGTTCCACAATAATGAAGGGTTTTGGCATTATCTGTTCCAGGGGGAGATTGTTGGGATTGAACCCTACCAAAGGAACAGATAATTAAAGCCAAAACTGGATCAGAGCAGTGGATCCAGAATAAGCAGATGTTATACATACAAGTCTCTCCCCTTGAAAGTGGTTTCAACATCTGCTGACCTCCTATCTACTGATCGTACAAACTGCTGACCTACAAACTGCTGATCAAGTAAAAGCCTGATGGAAGACTAAAGCTCTGCTGTTCAATCTATTGCCTTGAGTCAAGCTCTGCTGATCCGGACAAGTACTGCTGGGTTCACATCAGTGGAAGGATGCAGCAGTAGTTTAAATGTCTTTATGTAATGAAATGTAATAACAGTAGTTAGCAAAGCAGAGGTTGTATAGATCAGAGGTTAGAGTTTGTTAGGAGGTTAGATGTCACTTTCATGGTGACGTCAGCTTAGATGCTTCAGTGGTTTGCTAGTGCCTATAAATAGAACAGTGCTCTGAACTGTTCTATTAGCTCTTTGCAAAATCTTCTTCCTGCACGAACAAACACTGTGAGCTCAGGCTGAGGGGGAGTTTGTATTCATACATTGCATTGTAATCGTTATTGAAATAAATTCAATCTTTCGGTTCTTTGTGGAAAATGTTTGATTAAAGCAATTCTCTCGTTTGATTGTGTGCAAAGTTTGTTTACATCTTAATTCCGCTGCACAACTAATCCATCTTCATCTTAATTCAGACGTAAAACACAATCAAAACCAAACTCAGATCCTAACACTATGTGACATTGATACATACATATCTATTGTTTATAATAGAATGGCCCCGAAACATGTACCTCAAATGACAGAGACAGAAATTGCCCAACTGATAGCACAACAACTTCAAGCCGTTATCCCCACTATCGTGGTGCAGGTTAACACCGGCATCAATGCGAACCCGCAACTAGAGCGGGCCGGAAACAAGCGAGGAGCCACGGAAGGTAGTCAAGCAGGGGCAGTAGCAACGAAGAGAGGGAAGGCACCCACTCAAAACTACGCCCTGACTATCCCGACGAGTAACGAGGAGAGCCACAGGGGAAAGGCCCCAAAGTGCGACAAGTGCACTTTCAACCATTCGGGTCCCTGCCGAACAGTGATATGCTCGAGGTGTCGTAAAAATGGGCATTTTGCTAGAAACTGCAAGATGTCCCTGGAACCACAGTCCAGACCAACTCGTGCCCAACTTTTAAGGCCTCGACTCCGGCAACAACGACCTCAACTTCCCGCGCAGCAGGTTACTTATCCCCGTGCATGTTATGGATGCGGCAGCATGGAGCACTTCTTAAGAAATTGCCCGTAATTGGCACAACCGACAGCAGAAAGGAATGTGCAGAGCCAAGCTTCTACCTCAAATGTAGCTCGAGGTCGTGCCTTTATACTTGGGTCTGGTGACGCACGGCAGGATCCAAATCTGGTGACAGGTATCTTTCTCATTTCCGATCAGTATGCTTCAGTATTGTTTGATACGAGCGCAGATAGGAGCTACGTTTCCATTAATTTCTTACCCCTATTAAATATGCCGGTTATTGAATTAACAAGTCCCTATTCCATAGAACTTGCTAACGGTAAACCTATAACGAGTCACCAAATCATTCGTGATTGTCCTTTAATTCTTAACGACCACCAATTCCTTATTGACCTACTACCGGTAGAGCTCGGAAGTTTCGATATAATAGTGGGAATGGACTGGTTGTCCAAGTACAAGGCAGAGATTATATGTGAGCAAAAGATTGTTAGGAACCTTTTCCTAATGATGAAGTTATTATGGTACAGGGAGAGAAGTCTGGTACCATATTAAACCTTATATCCCACCTTAAAGGGGTTGGATCTGTAGCGTACCGACTGAAATTACCAGATGAACTGAGCACAATTCACGATGTCTTCCACGTATCCAACTTAAAGAAATGTCTCATGGATGAAGCAGCTATTATACCGTTAGAAGATGTGCATATTGATGACAAACTCCACTTTGTGGAGGAACCGGTAGAAATAGTAGACGGGAAGACCAAACATATAATAACCCTAAAGAAAACCGACACCCTCGAATTATTTTCGACACCTAATATATTTTAAATTATCCCAATATGTCCTAAAGTACACCCCATACGTGAAAATGGGCCCCGAATACCTTAAATATTATTAAAATTAATTAAAAATGAAAATTTTGGAGTTAAGGCGGGCCGCGTAAGCCACCCTTAACCCTTACGCGGGCCGCGACAAGGTGAAAGATGGCGCAGCCCGGTGCTGCCACGTGGCCCAACACATGTCGACCCTATATGCTGACCCGGATCAGCCACGCTGTTGATTAACGATGATGCGGGCCGCGTAGCCCCTTGGCTACACTTTACGCGGGCCGCGTAAAACCTGAAAACAGGCCCTATAAGTAGAGGGCAGTGGCATTCAGTCGAGAATCGCTCACGAACATTTTCTTTCTCTCAATTTTGAAGTGTAGGCATTATACACGGGTATAATACCCCCTAAATAACGAAGTTCTGCTCCGTTGTAAGTATCATAACCCCTGGATACGTATTAGATACACTGCTCGATTGATCTGAGGTTCCGTACCGACTGTCGTGGTTCTGCCCGACGTAGTCGTTGGAATGCCGTCTCGGGGAGGGTATTACTAATGTTAAAATGGGTTATTATACTAACACGCGTGCATTTGTGTAATTTATAGATTGTCACCAGGAAACCCTAAAGGATAATCTAAGACAGCAATGTGAGTAATCCTCTTTTTGTGTAAACCTTTTTGTGAGTAATCTCCTTTTTGTTAATTGTTTTTACAAAACCTCGCACGATTAATTATATATTAAACAGTTATTGAGTATTTGTAAGGATACAATTATCGTCGGTATGTTGGGGTTTTGTATACAAAATTAGTTACTGCCTTGCGAGGAGTAACTTTTCCACAAGTCGGGTTTGATAGTACCGTGGGTGGTAATTGGTATGACTTGGAAACAAATGTAATTGTGAGACCGCCCTCAATACTGTACAATGGATTTTATTTAAACTTGATTAAACTGGGATTCACTCACCAGTATTTCCCACTAACAAAATGTTTTTAAACGCGTTTCAGGTAACAAAAATGTGAAAGCCAAATAGAAGTCAGCTGGACAGCACTGAAGGCCTGAAAAAGTGGCAATAAAGTTACCTAAAAAGAAATAGATGTATTTATTAAATAAAAAAATAGGATTTATTCCTATGAAAATGTGTGTACTTAAAACTTGGGTTTTATCCCATATGTTTAACGGTATGAAAATGTGGTATTTTACTCTGATCAAATATTTCCTAACTACGGTCCTGATGAAAATTCCGCTGCCAAATTAGACAATACCAGATACCACCAAAACTGGCCGCAGCCGCCCGTTCCTGTGTTTGTATAGGGGGGACAGGGGCTGCGACAAAACAACTACGTTATAACAAAATCTCGCTGGTAAAAGTCCGGTGGAACTCGAAGCAAGGACCGAAGTATACCTGGGAACGGAAGGATGAGTTCCGTAGAAAATACCCACATATTTTTCCTAACTAGACGAATTGAATTTCGGGGATGAAATTTCTAAACCAGGGGAGACTGTGACACCCACGACGAAACCAGGTACACCCTAAACGGTCCAAAACTGTAAAGCACACTTAGCACTTTAATTGCACGAAAACCCTAACAACATGTGTGACTTATGTGCTTGCTTGAACGATATTTGTTATGACTCGGAGGAATCCGAGAACTCGTTATAAATGACATGACACTAATAAGGACCCAAGATGTGAAATTCGTATCCTTAGACTTTAAACACCTGTTAAACCGGAGCTTTCCGTTTAACAGCGCTTTAAACCTTTGACATTGATTATAAGGTTATCGGTAGCATCATTTAAGATTTCTAGTTCCAGGAACAACTTAGTTTTGTGCCTTAGACTATGACATAAGCTTTGAAGCCAATCAGAGATCGGGCACGCAAAACGAAGCAGCTCCCCGGTTAGGGAAACGCTTTCGTTTCAGGAATAACATAAGGCAATCAAAAGTGCAAGGAATGATCGATCAAGCTTAAATACACTTAAACCACTCTAATACGAATCTTTTATGATTAAAACATAACTGGGTTCGGATTTCAAGACGGTTATGCATGATTTTTAAAACCGAGTCTTTTGACACTAAGTACGCGCAAAACGGAGTCCTTCACGCAAAACGGAGTCCTTCACGCAAACCGAGTCTTTTGACACTAAATACCCACATCAACG
Source organism: Helianthus tuberosus (assembly GCA_030545235.1). Taxonomy (NCBI): domain Eukaryota; kingdom Viridiplantae; phylum Streptophyta; class Magnoliopsida; order Asterales; family Asteraceae; genus Helianthus; species Helianthus tuberosus. Next base: position 84,056,599 of record CM060371.1, on the reverse strand, counting down.
GAAGATAAACATCATCTTTAAGAGCTCGAAATGAAGCACGAGGTGTCCCTTGGGGGACCCACACCCAAACCGCCCCCACCCCCATTATTTAATCAAAAAAATTCAATTTTTTCCTTTTCTTATTTCATTTTAACATAAAATCCTTTCCAAAAATCTGGTTTCTCTCAAGAACAACCAGCTGAATTCACAAGAAACTTCAACAAATCAAAGGTATTAACTCAAATCCATAAGGTTTTAAGCATGGTTCCTTGATTAAACTTGATTTAGGTCATGAAAACCCATTTTAATCCATGAATTTTGGAGTTTTAAACAAGTTTAGGGGCTGAATATGAACACCATATGAATACCCTGGTGTTATATGGCAGCCATGGTTATAAATCTTCGGGTTTTGATACCCTAATCAACACCTATTCGACAGAAATCGCTTAACTAGTCGATTACCCGAAAAACAATGAAATAAAGCTTGATTGATCTAAGTTCTAGCATATTTGGATTGTACTTGATGTTTAGGTATTGAATATAGCCCACACATACTTCTGGACTCACAAGGAACTCTTGGAATCGAAGCTTGTGCTAGGTATAACACCCGAAAACCGAATCTAGGATAGGCAGAATTTTGTTTTGTCTATAACTTGGTCTGTGATACTTGGATTGACCTGAAATTTGGTGTGGTGATGAAGGATAGTTTCAGAAAGGTCCACGTAAAATTTTAGAATTTTTGGAATTTTCTAGGATTTTTGGTAAAATTTTGACTGTTTTACCAAAAGAATTCTGGAAAAAAAATACCAAACGGATTCAATAAATCACCAAATTTTGACAGAGACACTAAGATCTTCTGTCACACCCCGACTCGCAGCGAAATATAATAGCGGGGTGCGGCAGACACATGGCACTCCTCATAATTTAAAAACATTACATTACTTAAAACAGGAGCATCGGTTACAACGTCTTCGAACTATCACATTACAAACCATATATTAAAAGCGGTACTACAAGCCATTATAGCTTTTATTATGCTACGTCCGCCTACTAGATCCATCCATACGCACATGTTCACTCCTGTTTCATTTTACCTGAAATGCATGTTAGTTTTTAAAAAGGTCAGCTAAACGATGCCGGTGAGTTCCACTGGTTTGGTTGTTTCGTTTCAAAATATATCAACATGCTTAATTACACATATCACGGTTCATAGATGGAATTACACGAGTGTCACAAGTGAAACCTAGACTGTTTTAATCATACTGTGTCACACAAACACTTAATCGCACCACCTGCATCACGTGTAGTTTAATGCCCTCGGGTAGTTATGTCTAACAACATAACCTAGTTAGGACGCGTGCAGTTGCCTGGCTGCCAGCCGCACCTGTCCGGCGGGCAACTGGGATTATCAGACCAATAGTACTATCCACTGCCCACGGCTTACGTTAATCACTTGTATCGGGGCTAATTACGTTAACACAGTTTGTAACATGCAAATCACCCCAGAAAATAGTAAAACAGATTAAAAGTGGGGGAGTGAAACTCACAGTGCAAATAGTAGTCTCGGCTAAAAAGTGTTTAATCAACGAAATCAGCTTTAATAGCACACATGCAAGTAAGGACTAAAATCAGTATCTAAGTCGGTAATGGTTATAACTTGGATTTCTTCAGGAGTTTTCACCCCGGATTGAGTCTATAGGACATGGGTATGGTGATGGAGGTCAAGGTAGTATTAGTTTTCAGTTTGGCTTCCGGGCACCGGTTCGCATGCCAACCAATGTCAGTAGGTTAACGTGTTCGGATAATGGTATGGGAATACCAATAGTGCCAACACATTATTTAAGAATTATTAACTTCTCATTAAGGGAGTTTGGGTGTTTGGGGAGTCCAGGTTGCCCAATTGTGAGTTTCCGTTTCCACCGTCGGAAATTTTCCCGAACTGGTATTGGACACACCCCAACTGTTCACTCCGCCCTGGAATCTTCCAGAATATTCCCTGTGTTTCAATTATAGTATTTGTCGGGTTGGGTCAGTTCCCAGTTCCGGCAGGTTCGTTACACGGTAAACTGCCGAAATTGATTTTAAAATAACCCATTTTTAATCCCAAAAATTCCTATTTTATATATGATTTGAATAAAATTCTGAAAATTTTTATATAATTCAGTAAAAATCTGTAGAATATGGGAAAAATTTCTGGGAATTTATTTTGGCATTTTACTTGTCTAAATAAATTATTTATAAAACCATATTTAATCACATAATTAACATTAATTACCATCAGTGATCCAAAAATTCCCAAAAAATTCCTAGACATCCCTTATGTTTCCAGAAAGATTTCCAAAAATTTTAAGATTTTTCTGATTTCGTTTCGGCGGCTACCAAAAATTCGCAAAAACGCGGATTTTTATCCCAAAACAAAACTCAACCAATGGACTCCTAATTTTCCCAGAACATTCCTCATATGTTCCTTAGTGTCTTTGTAGAATTTGGTGATTTATTGAATCCGTTTGATATTTTTTCCAGAATTCTTTTTGTAAAACAGTCAAAAATTCACCAAAAATCATAGAAAATTCCAAAAATTCTAAACTTTTACGTGGCCTTCCTGACACTATCTTTCATCACCACACCAAATTTTAGCTCAATCCAAGTATCACGGACCAAGTTATAGCCAAAACAAAATTCTTCATATCCTAGATTCGGTTTTCGGGTGTTATACCTAGCGCAAGCTTCGCTTCCAGCATTCCTGGTGAGTCCAGAAGTATGTGTGGGCTATATTCAGTACCTACACATCAAGTACAATCCAAATATGCTAAAACTTAGATCAATCAAGCCTTATTTCATTGTTTTTCGGTTAATCGACTAGTTAAGCGATTTCTGTCGAATAGGTGTTGATTAGGCATCAAACCCCAAAGATTTGTAACCATGGCTGCCATATAACACCAGGGAATCCATATGGTGTTCATATTCAGCCCATAAACATGTTTAAACTTCCAAAAATCATGGATTAAAAAGGGTTTTCATGGCCTAAACCATGTTTAATCAAGAAACCATGCTTAAAACCTTATGGATTTGAGTTAATACCTTTGATTTGTCGAAGTTTCTTGTGAATTCAGTTGGTTGTTCTTGAGAGAAACCAGATTTTGGAAAGGATTTTGTGTTAAAATGAAATAAAAAAAGAAAAAAATTGATTTTTTTGATTAAATAATGGGGGTGGGGGCGGTTTGGGTGTGGGTCCCCCAAGGGACACCTCGTGCTTCGTTTTGAGCGCTTAAAGATGATGTTTATCTTCCATTGAGTGTTTAGGTTCGTTTACGGGTCTCGGGCGCGTTCTTGATTTGCTCAAAGGACTCCGTTTTGCAAGTAATTAGTGTCAAAAGACTCGGTTTTAAAAATCATGCATAACCGTCTTGAAATCCGAACCCAGTTACATTTTAATCATAAAAGACTCGTATTAGAGTGGTTTAAGTGTTTTTAAGCTTGATCGATCGTTACTTGCACTTTTGATTGCCTTATGTTATTCCTGAAACAAAAGCGTTTCCCTAACCGGGGGAGTTGCTTCGTTTTGCGTGCCCGATCTCTGATTGGCTTCAAACCTTATGTCACAGTCTAAGGCACAAAACTAAGTTGTTCCTGGAACTCGAAATCTTAAATGATGCTACCGCTAACCTAATAATCAATGTCAAAGGTTTAAAGCGTTGTTAAACGGACAGCTCCGGTTTAACACGTGTTTAAAGTCTAAGGATACCAATTTCACATAATGGGTCCTTATTAGTGTCATGCCATTCATAACGTGTTCTCGGATTCCTCCGAGGCATAACAGATATCACTTAATCAAGCATATAAGTCACACATGTTTTTAGGGTTTTCGCGCAATTAAAGTGTTAAGTGTGCTTTACAGTTTTGGACAGTTTAGGGTGTACTGGGTTTCGTCATGGGTGTCACAGTCTCCCCTGGTTTAGAAATTTCGTCCCCGAAATTTCCTGCTCGACATGCACCATAGTGGTGCAAAGTGCACTTGTTGCATTTTGGGGCTGTTTCTTTATAGCCACCAGAGTTCCTCGTTGGTGTAGTCATGGCGTAGCTTTGACTAGTGGCTCTCCCCCTCTTCGGTATGGCTGCCCCCGCTCGACTAATTTCCGGGGCCTCTCGCTTATTTCCTGCCGGCTCTCCCGGCATTGTCAAAATCTTGCGTCTAACCATGTCGTACGTAACGGGGCCTGACCTAGCTACCACTCCGTGAATGGTCAGGTGCTCCACCGAATTAATGATACTCCTTACTTCCGGGGCCAGTCCCCAGATATACCTCTCAATCCTCTTGTACTCTGGTCGAACCATATCTGGCAAGATGCATGCCAGTTCATTGAAGCGATTTGTGTAACATGCATGATCCGCACCTTGCATTTGCAGGTTCCAAAACTCATGCTCGAGCTTCTGAATTTCGTGGATTGGGCAGAACCTTTCTCTCATTAGTATCTTAAGATCATCCCAAGTCATAGCATTAATTGCATCCTGTCCACGAGACTGCACAATAGCATTCCACCAGTTCAAAGCATGGTCGGTAAAAGTGCAAGCTGTATACTTTACCACACAGTCACCCGGACAATTACTTATGTTAAGGATCGATTTCGACTTCTCGATCCATTTCACAAACCCGTTCGGTCATTCAGTTCCATTAAACTCCATTGGTTTGCACTCCATAAAGTGTTTATACGTGCAAACTGGCCTAACATTGCTTTGATTATTGTTCCGATCTCCCGGCCCTGGTTGCGGGTTCGCATTGATGCCGGCGTTAACCTGCGCCACGATAGTGGGGATAACGGCTTGAAGTTGTTGTGCTATCAGTTGGGCAATCTCTGCCTCTGTCATTTGAGGTACACGTTTCGGGGCCATTCTATTATAAACAATAGATATGTATGTATCAATGTCACATAGTTAATCATCACTTATCACATTTTCAGTTACCACATACCACGCAATTCCATTACACATCACATAATTTCATCACACCCATAGATCCACGACACATATAGTCAAAAGCATCATCATGTATATATATAATATCATCGTCAAACAATCATCAAAATTTGCACATAGACTTAACCCAAAAGGGTCAGTGCTTAAATGTGCGGTCAAAACTGGTCACTAAAGTGACATACATGCATCATACCACACGACACAAACTACGAGAGTCGAAAATACTACGGCTACATCCCTACCTCGACATAGGCATAGCCCAGTGCTTAGTAGGATGTACAAATGGTACATCATCTCTATCTATCCTAGAAAGAAAACCATACTAGGAACGCCACATCCACCACGTCAACCCTGCAAAACCTGCTACCAAACCTACAATAGCGCTAGTACATCCATACACTAAAACTCGAAAATGATCCTACTCATGATGGACGTATCCCATACCCTGCTGTAAGGCCATGATCGCCTGCTACAAGACGCTCAAGTAATCTCCCATAGACCTCCGCTGCTGCTCGTCCTCATCACGTGCCATCCTTAATAACGAAATCTGCTCAAACAGGAACCCCATCAAGCTGCTCTCAGTGATGGGAGCAGGCACCTCCTGAGGAGGAACTAGTATGCCCCAAACAGGTAGGGAAGGCTCCCTGAATGGCTGGGAAGAGCCACCATGCTCATAAGTGTGGAAAGGGGAAGGGTCCTCCCTATGTGGGGTAAGAAAACGAGAAGTAAAGTGCTGCTGGGTCCCTATGGGTGTGGGTATCAAGCGAACAGGGGAAATAGGTGGGGTAAAAACAGGCACAGGGACAGGTACCCTCCGACGAGCCGTCTGTCGGAGGTGGACAAGGGGTACCTCCTGAGAACTAGGTGAGGAGGGGGTGTAAGTACTAGGAGTGGAAGGGGTATAAGGGTCGGGGGAGTCTCGGGTGTAGGTAACCTAGGGGCTACCGGCTCCCACTCCCAATGCCCCGTGGCGGGAGTAGGGCTCCTAGGAATAGGTCCTACTGGGATAACGACATCCAGGGTACGACTATGCTCTGAGGAGCTAGTCAGGTAGTGAGATGGGGAACGGTTGGTGCTCGAGGCCTCCCCCACGCGCCTAGTAGGGGGTCTAGGGGGATAACCAGCACAATAGTACCCGGACTCATCCGGCAAGTAGCCCAGGGGCAACAGAGGCATCTGTGGATCCTCCTCAGGATCGGTCTCCATATGAGAAGTCGTCTGGTGACTCGAATGACTTGACATAGTACCTGTAAAGGAAAAAAACATCTAACACCACTTCTATCGACTGACGTAACCGAAAATAAACAATCCACAGAGGTACATATAAGCACGTATTGCACACAACCTTGATTTTTAATTTTACTAGCACTCCTCATAAATTAAAAACATTACATTACATAAAACAGGAGCATCGGTTACAACGTCTTCGAACTATCACATTACAAACCATATATTAAAAGCGGTACTACAAGCCATTATAGCTTTTATTATGCTACGTCCGCCTACTAGATCCTTTCCAAACGCACATGTTCACTCCTGTTTCATTTTACCTGAAATGCATGTTAGTTTTTAAAAAAGTCAGCTAAACGATGCCGGTGAGTTCCACTGGTTTGGTTGTTTCGCTTCAAAATATATCAACATGTTTAATTACACATATCACGGTTCATAGATGGTATCAGAGCCATCGGTTATAGCAATTTAGGTATCCCTAAGAGAACCTAGACTATAATCCTGAGTTAACTCCTCACCCTAAGAACCTCTAGAGACCGAGTGGCATGGCTAGTACCGGGATGTCCTTGTTGGGCAACTAAATTATTGTGGTCCGGAACACAATAATTTATCTGCTGGTACTTGGGCATTCCGGAAACGTCACAGAGAGAGAGGAGAGAACGGAAATGTAAACGCTAACTTAACAGTTGTGGAAAAGTTTTTAAAATTAAAAATCAAGGTTGTGTTCAATACGTGCTTATGTGTACCTCTGTGGATTGTTTATTTTTGGTTATGTCAGTCGATAGAAGCGGTGTTAGATGTTGTTTTCCTTTACAGGTACTATGTCGAGTCATTCGAGTCGCCAGACGACTTCTCATATGGAGACCGATCCTGAGAAGGATCCACAGATGCCTCTGTTGTCCCCGGGCTACTCGCTGGATGAGTCTGGGTACTGTTGTGATGGTTATCCCCCTAGACCCCCTACTAGGCGCGTGGGGGAGGCCTCGAGCGCCTACCCTTCCCCATCTCACCACCTGACTAGCTCCTTAGAGCATAGTCGTACCCCGGATGTCGTTATCCCAATAGGACCTATTCATAGGAGCCCTACTCCCGCCACGGGGCATTGGGAGTGGGAGCCGATAGCCCCTAGGTTACCTACACCTGAGACTCCCCCTGACCCTTATACCCTGTAGGATCGTTTGCATGACCAAACGAGTCGTTCAGAAGAGATCTCGTCCAATACGAAAGGCGGAAACAGACATATCGGAGTTATTTCAGCTGGATTAGACTTAGATTCACTTTAACTGTCTCTTGTATTGATATCAGATCGTTTTACAATGCTAGAGACGCTTCGGCAGAGCTTCGCTGCCGGAATCGAAAACCTCACAAATGAATTGAACAAGGCTATTATTTATAGGCAATCCATTCCACACGAATTGGTTCACACGAAATGGCCAATCCCATTTCGTACGAAATGGCATTTCCATTTCGTGCGAAATAGCCTTTTTCCATTTCGTGCGAAATGGCTCAATCCTATAAATTTCTCGTTTTCTCGTAAATCGTGCCCTGATCTATCTAATCTAATACAAGACTCAATAGAAGATGAAGTCAACAGACATATGCACCAACAGACTCCCCCTTGGATGTTGACGAAGTCTTCGGTGTCGAGTCTTCGGTATGTCACATCTTTAGTCTTTATCAGTCTTCGATCTCTCTCCAAAAAAAATCTCCATTGTAAGCATCCTCAATCAATCTCTTTCTCTCTCCTCCAGAATCTCAACCTGTCTCTATCATCTCTTGATCAGATCTCTTGATTCCTTAAGTATTTCATCATCAGCAGCTTGCGTGAACATCATGATTCAAATCTGGTTCTCAACCATTCAAACTCCCCATTAAATGTTGATCACAGATCCAAGATCAGAAACTGGCTCTTGTATCTTCAGACTCCCCCTTTCGATAAGCTGGGATTGCAGTCTGACTTTCTCATTCTAGGATCGTGAACTGGCTCAAATTATGTTCAGGCTTAATGCAAAACGTCCACAGGACTTGGAACCTGGTTTTCACATATCTTTCAGGAGTCGTATCCTGGCTGCTTCTGCCTGCAAAAACTCTACCTCAAACATAAATTTCACAAATTTAAAATTTGACAAATTTAGAAATCAGTGGTAGATATCATTCAACAACAACACTCTTACTTTAAGGTAGATTTATTTATAACAATTTTCATCTCAAACAAACTCTCCCAATCCACTGTTCATCATGTTTAGCACTTGGAATTTTGAAAATCAGCTCTCCAACATCAGTTGTCGAAAATCTTTTTGATTTTTTTTTTCAAAAAAAAAATTATGCTAAAACACTCCGAAAATCTTTTTGGATTTTTGTTTTTATCAAAAAGCAGTAAAGAAATATTTACAGACAATATTTTTGTGAGTTTGTGTAAGAGGATCATATCAGTTTTTGAGACCAAACACTAGCACCATTGAGCTTAAAACACTTTAAGTTCTAAACGATTCACATAGATTGACGATATTGTTGTCTTCTTAAACTCAATCTAAAAACTTTCGACCTGCTTACCGATACGTTAAGATATATTAATTTTGCACTAAATTCTTATGGACCCCACGATCTCAGCATATCCCCTCATCATGCAATACACTAACTCAAGTAATGCCTTTAAACTTTCATCAACTGTGATATGTGCGAAAACAACGCAGAATGTTTAAACATTAACAATCAGGTCGATCTTTCGATACGCAGAGAAAGTCCAATGTTTAAACAAAATAAGAAAAAAAACAAATTGAAAATGTTTAGATCTTAACCACCAGTTCGATATTCACATATACGCAGAGGTGGTCCAAGATTTAAACGAAACACCAAGAAAAATAACGCAGAAAGTTTAGGCACTAACATCCAGTTCGATACTCACGTATACGCAGAGGATGTCCATTGCTTAAACAAAATAAAGAAATCAAACAAGTTTAAATCTTTGCAAAATGAAATGCACAATCACAGTGACCATTTCAGCAAGTTGTGAAAGTTCACAAACTGACCGGTTTTTATGCTCTTTTAGCATTCAGCGATTACTGAGTAGGTACACAGTCACGAAGGATAAAAATAAGTACTATGCTTTCAACTGCGTTTCCCACTAGAACTAGGCTTTTCATTTAAGTTTGTATCGATATCGCAAATCTACTAGTCTAGCTGAGCCTATCGTCACATCTTTAGTAAGACCGTTTATCACATTTTAACTTTCCATTTCTTTAGAGTACTGTGACAGTCTAACTGATGTACTATCATTTCCTCATTTTCACAACAAAACTCTTTTTCATTTTCATGTTTTTGGCTTTTTAGATTTTATCATGTTTTTTGATTTTTCAAATATTCGAAATTTCTAAATTTTCTTACTCCCCCTAAAATCAAAATATGTTTCAATTTTGATTTTCAGGGAAAATTTGAAAATGAAAGCAATAAACTGTACAAATAAAGTGACAAACTGATTTTCAAGCTTCAACTCGCCATCCACTTGGCATAAACAATCAGAACTCCCCCTGACAACAAACTATTTTCCCATTAAGATTTCAAAACACTTAAGTTTGTTTTAATCAAAATGGCATTTCCGAAAAATTAGTTTTGTTGATTTTCACAAACCACTTGTAGGTTAGGGGTTTCATCACATTGTTTTTCAATCACTTGTATGAAAGTTAAATCAAGTTCAACTTAATGACCTTGACTAACCACTTGTAGGTACATACACTTGAATGTTCTCATCAATCAATACCACTTGTAAGTTAAAATATGACAATTTTGAGATTTTTGAGAAAGATGCCGATTCATGCTCCACGATTACCAACTAGGGAGCTCCGGCAAATCCAGAGTTTTAGTCGTGATAGGTTCTATCCCAGTTACTAACCTGGGACGACCCATCTTCATCTGGTTTCTTCGTTTTCTTTTCATAAAATTCCTTTACCCCTTTGACCTTCCCGTCAACCATTTTTCCAAAAATATTTTTAACTGTGGGGTTAAAGGCTTTTTCAACATCAAATTCTTTCTTTTCAGAAAAGAATTGATTTGAAATTTCAACTTTTCCAATTTTTTATTTTAAATTTTCAGCCCGCAATGGTGGAAAGTTTGCATCATCCAATGGTGGCACTGAATTTTCTCTTTTTAGCTCAACTTGTGGCTTCTCTGACTTTGACGAGTCAGATTCATCGCCAGAAAATAGCTCCTCTGATTTTGATAAATCAGAATCATTGCTAGAACTATCATCAGATTTCTTAACAACCCACTTTTGATTGTTAAGATTCACTTTTCTTTTGTAAAAACTTTTTGAACATTCACCAACCACAAATTTTGAATTTTTGAAAACTTTAAATTGTTTGGTTGGTGGTTCATTTTCAACCATATTTTCTTTCAGTTTTTCAGAGACCCCCTGTTTTTTTTTTTTTTTTTTTTTGGATTGCCTTTGGACAATTTCTGGCAATATAACCAACTGTTTTGCATCGAAAACAGGTTCTTGTCTCCATTTTCTGAGCAATTTCTTTCTTCATTTCCTCTTGCTTCTTAGCAAGGAATTCTTTGTTTGTCTGCTTCCTGAACAAATGCTCTTTTTCTTCTTCAGATGATGTTCCTGAAACAAAAACAGTTTTTTGTTTATAAATTTTCTCATTTTTATGATTTTTTGGTGGAATAAAACCTAGTCCCTTCTTTTTGAAATTACCGTTATGGTTTGGTTTCTTTAGATAACCTGAACCAGAACTGTAACCCTTTTTCTTGTTTAACCTTTGTTGAACTCTTGAGGTATAAGTTGTAGGTTTTTCAGAAAGATTTACATCTTTTATTTCAGAAATATTGATTTCTGTTAGTTTGAAAACATTTTTAATCATTTCAGTTTTAACACCTCTTATTGGAAATTCTTCATCAGAATATAATTTGTTAGAATCATTCAAAGTATAAGCTACTTTGACTGTTTCGTCATTCAAATTATTTTGTGATAACAGAAATTCTTTATTATAAACCCGTTTGTCCTTTTTGACAGTTGGACTTGAAGTGTCAGACTCAGACTTTGACTCTGACTTTGACTCCTCCATTTCATCTTTTTCCAACACCTGATCGACCACTTTCTTTATTAACACTGACTCGTGATCAGTGTCGAATGATGTAAAAGTAACATCAATGTTGTCTAGCAAGTTATCTGAAGGCTCAGATTCCTACTGTAAATTGGTTGCCCTTTTTACTCTTTCTGAATTTGGATTTCGTGGCGAATATCCATTTTCAAGCGGGGGTGGACACTTGTTATAGCCAAAACTTTGTTTCTTACCAGAATTCGTCACTTCAGTATCTTCTTTTGTTTCAGAATTCTTCACTTCAGATGTTTTTTCTTCAAACGCCTTCATGCCTTCAACTGTGGGATAAATCATGTCAATCACATAAGAAGAACATGAGTAACTTTTCAACAACTTGTTTACTCTTTCAATTTCTATCCTCTGAGTTTCCAATTTCTGTTCAAGCTCAGCACACATATCAATGTAATAATTGACCATTTCCTGCTTTATCATGTATGCTCCATTGAGTGTCTTCATGGCTGTAGCTTGTTCACTGCTTGACTCGTTGTACTGATTCATGGCTTTGTTTAAAACATCATATGATTCTTTCAATTTGTTCATGTTGTGAATCAACTCATTGTTGTGCTTTTTCATAGTCTCACAGTTTTCACAATTTTCAGTCACCTTTACTTCATCAGCTTCCTTTTTAATCTCAAAAGCTGGAATTTCTTTCTGCTTTATCACACGGACCTCTTCTTCATCATTCTTATCTTTCTTGATTCTGTTGATTTGAATTCTTTGATTATGTGGGTTTTGATCGGTTTAGATTTGGGGGGCGATGATGCAAAAAAAAAAAAAAAAAAAACGTTGATTTTGATGACGATGGCGCGGCAAAGACGGCGGAGGGAAGGTTTTTTGAACCTGCAACCCCATTTTGCAGCCTTTTTTATTATCGGAAAATCTAAGCCAAACCCCTTTTTTTTCGAGATACGCTTTGTTTTGATGTTGTTGGCTTTTTATATTTTTTTCCCTAGTCGATGACGATAACAATCTATCTGAGACACCTACCGAGTTTGCGTTTTCTGGGTGCGTTTGTGTTGCGTAAAAAAGTTATTGTAAAAAAAAAATTTGTGTAAACCGTAAACTTTTTAACGTAAAACGTAAAAAGTTTAACGTAAAAACGTAAACTTTTTTAACGTAAAAACGTAAAACGTAAAAAGTTTAACGTAAAACGTAAACTTTTTTAACGTAAAAACGTAAAACGTAAAAAGTTTTTCGTAAAACGTAAAAAGTTTTATGTAAACCGTAAAAAGTTTTTTGTAAAGCGTAAAAAGTTTTAGGTAAAACGTAAATTTTTTTTAGTAAAACGTAAAAAACCGGCGCGTAAAACGTAAAAAAACGTTAACGTAAAAAACCGGCGCGTAAAACGTAAAAAACCGGCGCGTAAGTCGTAAAAACGTAAAAAAACGTTAACGTAAAAAACCGGCGTGTAAAACATAAAAAACCGGCGCGTAAAACGTAAAAAAACGTTAACGTAAAAAACCGGCGCGTAAAACGTAAAAAAATGGCGTTAAAAAACGACGCGTAAAAAACGGCGTTAAAAAATAGGCGCGTAAAAAACGGCGCGTTAAAAAAACGGCGCGTAAAAAACGGCGCGTTAAAAAAACGGCGTGTTAAAAAAACGTCGCTTGAAAAAGTCGGGCGTAAGACGGGTCGTAAAACAGCGTGAAAAAACGGAGCGTAAAAAAAAACTGATTTTAGAAAAAAAAAAAAAAAAAAAAAAAACTGATTTTAGAAGAAAAAAAACTGATTTTAGAAAAAAAAAAACTGATGTTTGTTTAATATAAAAAAAAAACTGATTTAAGAAAAAAAAAACATTTAATGCAATAGGACAAAATTGTAATAAAAAGCAATAAATTTAATAAGACAAAAAAAACAAAATTACTTAAATACCCTTTTGGATTATAATATTAAAGACATAATAAGACAAAAACCATTTAATATTAATTTTTGTTACTTTTAATCTCATCCATCCATCAAGTTGATCTAAGGGCTAATAAGTGGTTCTCATGGTTCTCATAACTAGAGGTGGTTTTCATTTTAGCGGTCCCCTATTTATATATATAGGGTCAGGATTTAGAGAGAACGGTGAAAAGTGTGAGAACAGTGAGAACGATTTTGGTGGTGACATGTGGCATTGATGTTAAATTACATTAAGGGGTAATATTGTCAAAAAAAACCAACTCACATGATCTGGGTGTTCAAATAAAACGCATAAAAACACTCAAAAGCTATTTTTTAGCTATAATTTACAACAGCTCAAAAAACGATTTTTTTTAAACGCCATAAAACACTCAAAACGCCAGGAAACGCCATAAAACACTCAAAAAGCTATTTTTTGAGCTATAATTTACAACAGCTCAAAAAAACCATTTTTTAACACCATAAAACACTCAAAAGCTATTCTTTTGAGCTATAATTTACAACAGCTCAAAAAAACGATTTTTTTGAACGCCATAAAACACTCAAAACACCATAAAACACTCAAAAGCTATTTTTTGAGCTATAATTTACAACAGCTCAAAAAAAAACCATTTTTTTGAACGCCATAAAACACTCAAAAGCTATTTTTTTGAGCTATAATTTACAACCGCTCAAAAAAAACATTTTTTTAACGCCATAAAACACTCAAAAAGCTATTTTTTTAGCTATAATTTACAACAGCTCAAAAAAACCATTTTTGTAACGCCATAAAACACTCAAAAGCTATTTTTTTGAGCTATAATTTACAACAGCTCAAAAAAACCATTTTTTTTAGCCCCAGTTAAGTTAAAACACCATAACAAAAAAAAAACTATTTTTTGAGCTATAAATTACAACAGCTCAAAAAAAACCATTTTTTTTAGCCAGCTACCGGTTAAAACGCCATAACACTATTTTTTTGAGCTATAATTTACAGCTCAAAAAACCATTTTTTTAACGCCATAAAACACTCAAAAGCTATTTTTTTGAGTTATAATTTACAACAGCTCAAAAAATCATTTTTTTTAGCCCCAGCATAACAAAAAAAAAAGCTATTTTTTTGAGCTATAAATTACAACAGGTCAAAAAAAACACCTAGTTAATAAAAACGCCATGTAAATACCTAGTCTAAAACGCCATAAAACACCCAGTCCAGAAAAACGCCATAAAACCCAGTTAATTTTTTTTCGAAAAGTATATCAATAGTATACTCGTTGGAAAGATAAAAAAAACGCTGAGTTTTATGGTGTAATTTTTTTTTGAAAAATAATCACGTATAAAAAAGCTATTGTCGTTTAAATATGATGGGAGAAAATGGCATGTGATTAGCATGTGCACCTTTGTTTGGATCTTCCTATTTTACCCCTCCTGGTAGTTCCAAGACCCCTATTATTTACAAAAATGTCACCGCATCAATCTCAGCCACAAACCACTAAGATCTTGTGGCTGAGAATCGTTCTCACACTTTGAGGTGTTCTCTCCTGATCTTGTTCCTATATATATATATAGGGATCATGAGTGAACAACATCCTTGGTTGTGAACCTTGTGAACCAATCCTAGCCACACATCTTATTTAGACTTTATTAATATTTAAATTATTCTAAAGGGTGATAATGTAATTTAACATGGACTTATTTATGGTAACTACAGTAATATAAATCAAAATATTAACTTTATTCCCTAAATATCGAATTTCATCTCTAAATTAGTTACAAAATCAAATACAAGGAAAAAGATGATTTGTTTTTACGATTGTTGTAAGTTCTTATGGCAAAACACAAAAATGTGTTAATCAATAGTGATCGCATCATCACATGTTTCTAGAGTTTCGAATGAATTGCAACAAATTATTCTTGTATGTAGTGGGTCCTTATTTGTTAAATGGGCACTGCAATTTATATTTGAGATAATATGAGTAAGTGGATTGCAATGAACATACGATGCATCAATTGTTAGTTTTTCATGTTATTATAAGTTTTTTTTAGGATTGTTATCTTTTATTTTGTTAACCGACAATTGTCCCTGTTTTAATTGATTTGAAGTAAAGGTAGCAAGTGATGTTTCTGGTGTCAGAGAAGAGAAGATGAAGGCTAGAAGATTGCGAACCAAGGGAATTAAGAACATGGCGATTTGCAAACCAGTTTTCTTCCTGATGTTAGACAATTTTGTGGTAGTTTTTTTAAGTAAACATTTTTTTTGTGGTTTTCCTAGACTGGTTTCCGATTTTATTTGTACTACTAGTGGTTTTTTTCAAGAACATTTTTTTTCGTAAATCATAATTCTCCCAGAAACAGTTTTTAATGATTTGTGAACAACTATCTCAAATACTTGTTATACACATATGTATAATGCTGAAAAACCATATCAGATGCTTGTTATACACATATGTACAGTGCCGAACAACCATCTTAAAAACTATTATACACATATGTATATCATTAAGATTCATATGTGTATGTTACAAATATGTATATGTAACTTGCTTGATTTTATAATTTATAAGAATATATACACATATATACAATGCCAAATAACCATCTCAGGTATTTGTTATACACGCATGTACATTGCTGAACAAAGATATCATTAACTTCTAGTTAGAGGTATATTATGAATGTACATGTGTGTACATAATTTTCTAAAATATGAATACATATATTACATATATGTATAGAGAATGTAATTAAATATTTTTAATTATGTTTTAATGGAACAATATTTGATAATGTTTGTATTTTTTAAAATTATCAAGTTAGGTAATTGGTGAGAGAAAAAAAAGTGTAAAGAATGTAATTAAATGTTCTTTAAACTGGAAAGAGAAACTAGGAGAGAGAAAAAAACAATTAATTAATTAGACAGAGGAAAATACAATTATACCCTTATGTCTATTAAAACTCATGAACCCTACCATATATATATATATATATATATATATATATATATATATATATATATATATATATATATATATATATATATATATATATATATCTAACTGAATTATGTAAACGGGAAATTGGGAATGAATGGTTAGAGTTTATATATGTATTTTATTGTTATTATTAATCATGATATGAATTTATTAGTTTGTATCATATTTTTGTTTGAATATCCGTTAAATCGGTATTAATATTATAGATTATATGTTTTTTTTAATATGTAATACATTAATATATTGAAAATGTAATAACAATTTATCTCGTTGTCAATAAAAATTTTGAGTTATTTTAGCTAGATATAAATTCACGGTTAACCGTTCATAACCGACCCGCTATAACCTTCAAAACCGATTAACCAAAACCACCATAACCGAATGGTTATGGTTATGATTATTCATTAACTGACATCGTGGTTATAGTTATGGATTTTGGTCCAACCTGACCCAAGCACACCTATACACCTCGTACAACCAACAAAAACTCTAGATATTTTTAGTACAAGTATTTTTAGCCAGAAGTTTAGAAATTAGAAGCATAAAATGGGCATACACATAGACAGGGTCATTCCAACGTTTTTTTGAGGCCCTTAGCGAAATATAAAGCGGAGGCCTTTAAATTTGTATAATTTCACAAAAAAAGAACATGCATCTAAGGATATAAACTAAAATCGTTGTAAGTTGTAACGGTCAACGATTAGCTGGCAGCAGACAGATAGGAAATAACAACGATAATGGGGGCTTTAGTTGAAGGATTTTATAATGAATAACTAATATGTCGATGTATGCGATTATGTATATTATTAACTTAGCTGGAAGCGATTAGCTGGCAGCAGACAGTTAGGAAATAAGAACGATAATGGCGGCTCTAGTTGATGGATTTTATAATAAATAACTAATATGTTGATGTATGCATATTAGCTTAGCTCGGGTTTTTTACTTAAAAAGTAGGCCATTTTTTAAATAGAAAACTGGTTTTATTTTACACTTAATTTGTTAATTTGGACCTTGACACACATACTATATATAATAACTTACTAAAAAAAATGAAGACCGTTATTCTTTGATAGCCCTAGGCCCATGTCTAGAGTAGAAAGCTGACCCTGGACACATAGATAACCTTACAACATTCATAATATTTTATATTTGTTTGGATATTTTTCTTTAATCTTTATATTTAGTCATTTTCGTGTATTTTTGTTTAGTTATATTTTAAATAAAGCATTGTGACGTGAAGCCTTGTGATTGTGATATACCATAAACATCCGTATTCGAGAAAGCCTTGTGACTAATCACTGTGAAATGAAAACAACAATAGAGGTTAAGAAAGAAATAATAAAAGTTGTCTCAAATCAAATAGCAGAGATAATAGTTTTTAACATATAATTAATTTACATAATTTTTATTTGTTTGAACGACTTGAAAGAAAAACAATTCATTATTTTATAATCCTCAATAAACAAACCCAAAGCTTTAAAATTGGGTCATTGGTAGTTTTCTTAAGGATTAAACATACCCTCTAATCCTGCTTCTACAATCTACACATGTGCCCAATGGACTCTTTTTCACTGCATCATAACTACAAGCCCTTTATTCATCATAGGTAGTCATTACTATTTACTGGATCACTTGGGGCTCTACATAATTCATAGGTGGGTTGATACGGGTGGAACAACGGCTCAAAATGAGCAGGTGGAAACTTCCAAGTCATCGTATATTTCCTTATCCAAGCATCGTTCTTTTGTCGTTGACTCATCCTCGTTACCATTTTCATCAAGATCAGGTTGCTCATCGTCGATCACTTTTCTCCACTCTCCTCGTCATCGCTGTAGCTCATAGTTCTTTAGTTATCGGCTCAGCAAGTCGCTTTTATGGAATGTTCGTCCTCTACCACTTCCGCCTAATACAAAAATAAGGCAGCTGGGTAGACGACCATCGGCCAATCACCATTTTATCTTATGATGAAGACACTGGTCATGCAACCCATCCTATCCTTCTTGACCAACACGTTTTAACCTTAACTACACACACGTTACCACATAACAGTTCTAACGGTGATAAAGTGGTTTTTATTTTTTTAACTGTTCTCAAATATTTAGTAATTCTCGTTTAAAACCGCACCTGCGTGTTCTCACTGGAGGACTCCATGCCAATTGCCAAGCCTAGTTAAAGATATTAATCATGCAAATATAAAAACTTCCAGTCCATTCAAACTGAAACTGATCAAATCAGGTTCCCAGATTAAACAAAAAGCATAATATAAATTCTTAAAATAACCACCAATATATCAATAATGGTGTACTGAACTCAATCAAACACTGGAACAATGAACATAAATCTTCTTGGTCCAATCATTACTCTCAACTGCCCATCATGCACTTACCTGCATATCAACAAATCACCAAAATAAGACACTTCAAAATAAATTCAAACAAAACTAATATATAATAATAATAATTAGACTTTAATACACACAGTGATGATTTGCCCACAAGTCTTGCTTTCAGCTCATCGGCTACAGCATCGATAAATTCTTCGGTATTCAAATAGTGCTCCCTACTGAGCCTGAAAAGCATCCAAAGATACAAGTTATATAAATAATTATATACTAGTAAAAGTTTTGGTTTCCTATTATAACATTTTATAAAAATCGAACTTCTATGTTATTCATTTTATCAAGTTCAAATAGAGCTCCCTCTGTCTATTAAACAGAAAGAATACCGCTTTAGCCAAGGGTAGTTATGACATTTCTTTTAGAACTACAGTCAACTTACTTGGATCCATGAATAATGAGTGCAAGATCCTTTGTCATCTTTCCGGATTCAACAGTTCCGATACATGCGGCTTCCAGCTTCTCAGTGAAATCTAAAAGCTTAGCGTTGTTGTCCAACTTTGCCCTTAATTACACAATTTATAATTCATATTCTTCAGTGCTTCAAATCAATAAATTTTTATTTGAATATAACAATTTTTTTTAATATAAACCTGTGGGCCAGTCCTCGGGTCCAAGCAAAGATTGAGGCTATACTATTAGTGCTAGTTTCACCTCCCTTTTGATGCACTCTGTAATGACGAGTTACAGTGCCGTGAGCTGCTTCGGATTCAATGGTCTTCCCATCAGGGCAAACCTAAAAGCAGAACCAATTAAATATAAATAATATGCAAAAAAAAAAAAAATTACTTAATTTTTTTACGCAACGGGCGTACCAAGACTGATGTCATCAATCCAAGTGATCCGAACCCTTGAGCCAACATATCACTTTGAACATCACCATCGTAGTTTTTGCATGCCCATACATAACCGCCATCACTCTTAAGAGCATAAGCAACCATATCATCGATGAGACGGTGTTCATACCTACAAATGAATTACATGAAGGTGACAATGATATATATGAATAATTTCATATATCCCCTTCATAACTTGGTACACTATCATATATTATATATATTAAAAGGCGACTAGATTTGTCTCCCTGTTCATTGTATCCTATCACAAGTTGCAACATAGCAACCTTTTTTTAAAGTCTTTTGCATTTTACTTTTACACCCATAACTTTGTTATTATACATGTTTAGTCCCACAAGTTTAAGTTTCTTAATATACATGTTTAGTCCCTCTATTCTAACAAAGTTTTCTACTTATTAGTTAACTTTGCTTATATACATGTTTGGTCCCTCTACTTTGACTTTGGAGTCTTTGGTAATATTAGTGTTAAGTCCCTCTACTTTTATTTGTTTTGGTATTTCACCTTTTAGTGTTTTTTTCCTAATGTCACGAATCAAACCGACTCACGCCACAACACACGGGGTAAAGTTGCTAATTTACCTAAAAAGAAAATTGAAATATCAAACCCATTTTCAAACTAATGACCAGCATACCCTTCCTTTGGAACTCGCATTATGATATTAGGGTTTGAAGTGTAAGGAGAATACGAAGGGTACAATGGTCATATTGTAAATTAATGAAATGAGTAAATATGAAACTTTAAGTATTTTGAATGGGTGTGTCTCTTATTATTTTTAATTGGGGAAAATATGATAGTATGCAAGTTTTAAATATATATATTTATATTGTCCGAAATATAAAAATTTACAAATTCTAAGAATTATGCAAATGACAAGTTTAGTTACTCACCATATTCCAGCAGCCTCAAACTTCGACTTCCAGTTGCTTTCATAAACTTCTTGAAATATGTCCTTGAATCTAAATCAACAAAAAATAGATATATCAAGAGGGTATACATACAAACTTCGACTTCCAGTTGCTTTCATAAACTCATGCAACAAACCTTCCATCATATTTCTTCAGAATAGTGTTCTTTGTGCTAAGATAAAGTGGCCACTTCTTCTGATAAGCTGTGTTCATCGAGGCCTCAGCAAAAGCGGCAATGGACTGTTTGAAGTCAATAAGAATAACACATAAGTATATAACTCAGATTTAAAAGACAGTAAGATTAATAGTGGCATAGAAAAATCAATGAACCAAAAAGCGGTACCTCTTCAGTGTTGTACATTGACAAAGCTACCCCTCCAGCACCAGTGAAGTTGTAAACTTCCAAGTCTATGTTTTCACCTTCTCCTTCAGGAACTGGAACAAAAAGAATAAACGTTCTTGTAAAAATTTATCATGGGACAAACAAATATATAAAGAAGAGGATGATTTTGGGTAGGCCTGTAAATGAACCGAACGTTCATGAACTGTTTGTGAACTTGTTCGATGTGAAGTTCGGTTCTCATTTAAATGAACGAACATGAAGACAATTTTTTGTTCATTTAATTAAACGAACAAACATGAAAACATGTTTTGTACATTCATTTATGTTCGTGAACGTCCGTTTATTTAGTTCATTTATGTTCGTTTCAATTTAAATACATAAGTACATATATTTATATAAATACTAAACATAAAATAGACTTCCAAACTACTTATTTAAATATAACTAAACTAACTGGTAATTGGGCTTTGCACTTTCTAGTAATATAAATGGATTTTCCAACAGAATTTATCGTGATTAATCACTAACTTGTATCAAAAATTACTTTATGTTCGTTTATGTTTAGTTAATTGTGTTCATTTATGCTTGTTTAATTATGTTCGTTTTGTTGTTTATTGTTTGTTTGTTTATGTTCATATTTTTACATTCACGAACTGTTCATTTAGGTTTTAAACGAACGAAACACGAACATGCCCGTTTTATTAATAGACGAACATGAACAAAAATATGTTTGATTATATGTTCGTGTTCATGTTCGGTTAAAGTTAAATGAACGTTTGTGTTCGTTCGGTTCATTTACAGGCCTAATTTTGTGAGTCTAAATAGAAATATGTACGGATAATACTCATACCAAAAACAAGCTTAAGCTTTCCGGGTCCCTTAATCACTGCGTCGGTAGCTTTGTATTGATCACCAAATGCATGTCTTCCGATGCAAATAGGCTTTGTCCATCCTATAGATACAACAGTTATTACAGTTGAGTGCTATTTATAAATAAAAAATTAAAAAGAAAACAAAAAACTCGCTTCCAAATTGGTAAATACCTGGAACTAGTTTCGGAATATTTTTGCAAAGAATTGGTTCTCTAAAAACTGTGCCTGAAAAACGTGCAAGCAAAGCAATTTCATACACACTGAAATAAAATATCCATAGCTTTATTGTGTTTGAATGAAGAATAAATTATATCACTAACCGTTCAATATATTTCTGATCGTCCCATTTGGACTCTTCCACATACTTTTCAAAGTGAACTCCTTCATACGAGCCTCATCTGTGAATGATTTGATCTATCAGTAACTTAATAACCAGTGCATTGTCCCGTAAATAACATGATAGAATAAAATTAGCATACCAGGGGTAATGGTGGCGCACTTAATCGCAACATTGTACCTAAAGTTTAATTGAAAATATCAGATTATAGAAAAAACAGAAAAGTTATAAAACCTTAAACAAGAAACAAGAAAATCTCGAGCGGATCCGAACACGACCCGAACCTGAAATTGTGTCATACATATGAACCCAAACATGACCTGAATACGGGTTGACCCAAACACGACCCGTTCAACCCGAATTTTTTTTATTTTTTTTCGCAAATTAATATATTAAAATTAAAAAAAATTACAACAAACACAAAGGTATATAATACGATTACATTTTAATTAAAAAATATTATGTCAGTTTCTCTTTATAAGTTATAATTATGGCATAAAATACCCACTCAATTTAATTTATGAAACAAAAACTATTGTAAAAAATAAAATATGATATAAATGGGCTAAACAAGTCAACCCGCCAACCTGCCCGAGTTGGCATGAACCGACACGTTTAGCTAAACGGGTTCGCAGGTTCAACCTGAAACTGACCCGAACCCATTTAGACTAAACCCAAACCCACGAATATCGTGTTAGGTTCATGTTGTGTCAGAAATTCACACTCCTCGCTATAAGTCACCAAAAAAAGTATGAAATTAAAATAAAAAAGAAGTGAATCCATCGTATGTTGAATCAAGCTGTAACGTTTGTTGTAAAATAGAAATGGGTCACGGAAGGTAGCAAAAAGTAGACGTACTTAAGAGTAGCTTCGGCACTTTCGATGGTAACTTTATCGTCAGTAGCGTCACGGTTAGGAAGACCCAGGTCGTAATACTTAATGTCGAGATCTAGGAAGGGGAAAATGAGCTGCAGTATATAAACACTTTTTAGCGATGCGATCCAGATAACGAATATTTGACCTCAAAACAATTTGTATAGTGTGTATAACCTTATCCTTGATTGACTGCCAAAAGACACGAGTCATTTCATCTCCTGTAACAAACAAAGATACATATTGTTAGTCCAGTAACTACATCATACAAGTACAAATCAAGCGTAAGCATTAGTAGTTGTTGCTCCTTGAGTAAATAATTAAGAACAAATAAACCAAATGATAAAAACAAGTTTTAGTACAAAATTTACACAACAAAACCAGAAGCTCCTACACACAACTTATCCTTTCAGACACGGTTTTCTACCTTGTTCTCCAAGTTATCACTCCCCACTAAACTATTACTCTATTAGAATAGTAGAATCACAATTACACATGTAATGTACAGATACAAACTGATTATCCAGTTGAAAAAGATAACACCCTTCCATCCTGAAAACTTCATGCTTTAACAAGAGTTTTTTCAATTATCATTCTATGATCAAAAAGTACCCCTATTTTTTGAACATTAAACTTCAACAGAACCACCTCCGACCCAAACGGGCAAAAGGCAAACAAAACAAGACTACCCCCGACCCAAACGGGCAAAGGGCCAAAAATTACAACATATACAAGGGGTATTTACACCACTCCGTCCATATCAAAAAGTACACCTAATTGGCCACCGGTAATTGGTCAAACACAGTCAAAATCGGTCAAGTTTCGGTAAAAATCTTTGAAGTGCTTAAAAAAATTATGCTTATTAATCCAATCCAATTTATAAGTTTGAAAAATAGTATAAAAAATTTTGAAAACTATTGTATATATGTGTATATATAAGTTGGAAAAATTACATATAAAATTTAAATCCGATTGATCCCTATTAATCCAGATTAATCGCTAGTCCGCTATGTATACACCATGTCTGTATGAGTATTTTGTTAATAAATAAATAAATTATAAAATTATAAAATAATAATGAACAAATAGCTATAGAGTCAATAACTATCACTAATCAGATCATAAATAGTCAAACTACACAGTCTTCTTGTGTACAAAACCTAATATCTATTAGAGTCTATAACTAACTATCAGTAATCAGATCGTACGTAAGGAACATAGCAATAACTGCAAATCAACAACAGAAACAGAGCATCGATCTGATCAAACTGACTACGATTCACAGATCGGAGCCTGAGTAATAATCAATCAAAGTATAGGCACAACGAGAAATGGAGTATATGACTCACCGTCCATCTCAACGATGGGGTTTTCGACTTTGATTTTGGCGAAAGACATTGCTACTGCTTCTGAACGAACGATGAGATCGCCGGAGAAAACTTTGCCTGAGATCGGAGTGAGAAAGATGGTGAGATAGTGACGGAGTGGGGGGTTTGGGATATTAATAGGACGGCGAATGGTAGGTGGGGTTGGGATGGCAATATTTTAACATAGTACTATTACGATGCGGTTGCCATTGTTGAATATAGGCTAACTAATAATTACAAATAAATATATTTTAAAAGGGTTAGGTTAATGTACCTCTCGTAACATAGAATTGGATTAGGGTAGGGATGTATATCAATGTATCATATTGAAAATGTTCGGTACGATAGAGTAATTTAAACTAAAAATAAGTAAAATATTGGTACTGAGCCATAAGTATCAATCTCAAAAACACCAGAAAAATCCGTACCAAATTGATATCGAAATTTGATTGGTATGGTTCCATTTTATGCCGGTATTTATTGATACCGATATCAAAATGCTCATCCCTAAAAGTTCGAAGCACAACCAAGCAGGATGGCACAAAAGCCCAAGCCCGACGGGTATACCCGAAACCCGAAATATACGGGCCGGTAATACCCGAAACCTAATGTGTATGCGTCGGGTACGGGTTTAAAAAAAGAAAAAATTCGGGTACGGGTACGGGTATGGGATTTAGTGATACCCGCCCGATACCCGGACCATTTACCCGAATAATACCCTAAAATATTATATTATAGATTTTCATATATATAAACTTAGTACATGTACTTATTACCTTCTCTATAGTCATATGTAGATATGTATTTGGCAGGTGCTTAGTGAACAAATTACTTATTTTAGAGCATGTGTATTGGATATGGAAGCTATCACCCTTTATTATGTGGATGTTTATGCAATTAGGTGGTCCTGATACAATTACTTAATTAAGTAATCATTTTGATTTAGTTTAGTATATGTGATCTGAATGTGATATGTAAGTTATTAATCATATTTTCATTTGTTATAGTCATTAAAATAGTAAATTGTATAAACATCAAAGTAAAAATTGCACATTTGTCCCAAAGGATATTTTTAAGAAATTTGTATATCAGATACCCGCGAGTATGCCCGATACCCGATGGGTAACGGGCCGGGTATGGGACAAAGAATTACAACCGGGTACGGGCCTGAGATTACCAATATCCGGCCCATTGCCATTCCTAAGCACTAGTAGAATGCCATGGCATTATGTATATGCCATCTGAAATAGGAGTGCAAAGATATGGAATAGGTCTATGAGTAATAAATGTCTTTTAACACTAATGATATGGAATAGGTCAATGAGTGATAAATGTCTTTTAACACTAATGATGACTAATATATCAATGAACTATAACTATTGTCACACCCTGACTCGCAGCAGAAGCGCACACGAGGTGTAACAGACACATAGTATTAACACGTTATTATTGCATTCCAAACGTACATCAGTTTACACTGTTGATTCCATACTACAAGTATGCTATCACAGTATGTTCTTGCAGATCACGTTAATCTTCTAATTCATATGCTTCTATACATGTATTCAGATGACCATCCGATCGGATGGCCATTCGATCCAAATAGTGTGCTTCCAAATTGTTAACTTTTGAAGTCTTCATTGTAGCAAGATACTCAGCCATTCGATTGGATGGTCATCCGATCGGATGACCGTTCGGTCGAATGACCATTCGAGTGTAAGTTTCAAAGTTCGAAGTTTCTGATTTAAAATAGTTCAAGTGTTGAAGGTTGTAAGACACATGTCACTTGATCGGATGGTCGTTCGATCGGACGACAGTCCGATCGGATCGCCATTCGACTGCAATGATCTTGTTCCTTTTGCAACCTTGTAAAGTTTCTAAGTTTCGAGTTTAACGGTGACGACATGGTACGTATTGAGACAACGGCAAACACATCAAGGCTCAGCCTGTCTGATCAGATGGGAACCACCCCGTCCGATCAGGTTCTGTTCTTGGCGGTGTTCATGTCCGAATCCGTATTCCGGTCATCTTTTCCGGCGATCATCCATTTCCAAGCCGACTCCAGACTAATCATCAAGTCTGCAGCCCGTTTGGGTCCGGATTCCACCGTTTTAATTAAAAAGTTTAAGAAAGTTTGAAGATACACATGGAATCAACTGAAAAACCTTGATTTAGTAAGGATTTGGTGTAAAAGCACATGGAATTCCTTAGATCTGAGCTAAATCTTGACGGGTATGACATCACACAGCCGTTTGTACAAACCGCCATGATGACGTCATCCTCAAGAGCTCAAATCTTAGAGATCTCACGGTGAAAAGTGTGATTTCGAGGGAGAATCATGTAGAGAATAGTGGATAGATTAAAGTTGTACAAGAATCTAAGAGAAAACTTACAAGAATCGGCCTAGAATCGAAGAAAGTGCTCAAGAATGAGAGTGCGTGTGTCTGGATCGGAGGGCTCTGTCACATCAGTGAGAAATGATGTGACAGGTCCTATTTATAGTGTCAGAGAGGAGGTAAGGCAGTGCAGCAGACGGATCGGATGGTTGTTCGGTCGAATGGCCCTCCGATTGGATGGTCATCTGACCGGATGTCCATTCGGACAGTCTAATCCGTTTTGCAACTTTTCTGTCTTTGGTTCGTTTTGCGAGTTAGATTAAGCGTTACGTTGCGTATTATTGTGTAATATTATCATATAACAAGATTATATCATTAACACCAAAGTTCCAAGTTTCCGAGTTTACATAAGTGTCAAGTCTCCAGTCACTCGTGTAGGATCGGTTTTGACACCGTACGATTGCGTAACGAACGTTCGACGTGTGGAATCCGTGAACGTGCGTGACCGAACACACAAGAACGTACTAAGAACGTGATTCTATTGAATAAGATGATGTGTACAAAGCCGAGAATCACATGAGAGAACTTTCTCTCTCTAGACTTTCTCTCTCTAAGATTAGATCTCCTAAACCTCCAAATGAGCAAAAGTCTTAATTCTAAAGCCTAAGGGGCTGTTTGGTAGCATCTGAATAACATTAAGAGGCTACCTCTTAATGAAATCATTTAAGAGTTTAACAAAGATAATGTAGAAGAATGTGACATGTGATGGTTTACCATTCAGATGTTACCTCTTATCCAGTCAGACATAAGGTTACCTCTTATTCATTCAGACATAAAGACCACAAATGATTTCATTAAGAGACAGCCTCTGAATGGATTAAGAGGCTACCAAACAGCCCCTAAGACATCTATTTATAGGCACAAGGATTATAAGGATTTCTCCTTATTTACAAGTTTGCCACCTTGCCCTTTTTAACTAGATATTACAATAAAATGCTAGAATTCTTCTGTTTCTGCTACGGACTAGATTGACGGAGGCGATAGACACATAATGCACTAACAGACTCCCCCTTGGATATTGCCGTAGTCAATCTCGTAGCATCTTGTCTTTTCTCTTTCACGAACAGAATCCCCGTGGATCTGTCTTCGAGCTTCCGTTGCTCCCCTTCTTCTTAGACTCTTTTTCCTTCAGGCTCCCCCTTTCGTCAAGCTTCCGTGCTTTTGGGATCGACACCTGGATTTCCGAATACAAGCTCCTTCAGGATAGTTATCTGGCTCTTTGAATCCACGCTTCCTCTTGCGTTGAGCTTGTCTTCAGACTCCCCCTTAGACTCAGCTGTCAGGATCGTAGTCTGGCTTTCACATGTTCACAAGTTCAGGATCAATTCCTGGCTCTATTCTGCATCTGCTCAGGATTTGAAACCTGGTTAACCTACACATCCTCTACCTCAACATACGTTTCACAAATTTATAACACTTAGATTTAAGAAACTTACTGGTAGAAATCATTCATTCATCAATCTGTATAGTTACATCAAGTTCAAATGAATGACCTTGATTAACTAAGCACACAATCTTTCAAAACATTTGTATATAACATTCAAAGTTTTCAACATATTCTCCCAACCCAATGTAGTTCATCATGTTTAGCACTCAGAATTTTGAATATCAGCTCTTCAACATCAGTTGTCGAAAATCTTTTTGAATTTTTTCAAAATTTTATGCTAAAACACTCCGAAATTCTTTTTGGATTTTTGTAATTTTGAATGAAATACAGTAAAGAAATATATACAGACAAAATTTTTTGTGAGTTTGTGTAAGAGGATCATATCAGTTTACGAGACAAATCACTAGCACCGTTAAGCTTTAATCATTTTAAGTTCTAAACGATTCACATATATTGACGATATAGTTGTCCTCTTAAACTCAATCTAAAAACTTTCGAAATGCTTACAGATACGTTAAGGTATATTAATTTTGCACTAAATTCTTATGGACCCCACGATCTCAGCATATCCCCTCATCATGCAATACACTGACTCAAGTAATGCCTTTAAACTTTCATCAACTGTGATATGTGCGAAAACAACTCAGAATGTTTAAACATTAACAATCAGGTCGATACTTCCGTATACGCAGAGAAAGTCTAATGTTTAAACAAAATAAGAAAATAAAAATAAGTTGAAGTTGTTTAGGCTTTAACCACCAGGTCGATACTCCCGTATACGCAGAGGTGATCCAAAGCTTAAACGAAACACCAAAGAAAATAAAACAGAACGTTTAGGCAATAACATCCAGGTCGATACTCACGTATACGCAGAGGATGTCCAATGCTTAAACAAAATAAAGAAATCAAACAAGTTTAAATCTTTGCAAAATAAAATACACAAAATCACAGTGACTTTTCAGCAAAGTTGTGAAAGTTCACAGACTTAACCGGTTTTTATGCTCTTTTAGCATTCAGCGATTACTGAGTAGGCACACAATCAAGAAGGACAAAACTAAGTACTATGTTTTCAACCGTGTTTCCCACTAGAACTAGCCTTTTTCATTTAAGTTTGTATCGTTATCGCAAATCTACTAGTCTAGCTGAGCCTATCGTCACATCTTTAGTGAGACCGTTTATCACATTTGACATTTCATTTCTTTAGCATGATGTGATAGTCCACTGATTTACTATCATTTCCTCTTTATTCACAACAAAACTCATTTTTGCTTTTTCAATGTTTTTGGCATTTTCAAATTTTCTAATTTTTTTTTTTAAAATTTTTCTCCCCCTAAAATCAAAATATGTTTCAATTTTGATTTTCTGAGAAAATTTGAAAACAAACCTTTGATACTCTACCTGTACAGTTTGTTTTTTTTTTTTTAAATTGACAACCGATATTGAATTGCTTCAATTCGCCATCCATTTGGCATAAACAATCAGAACTCCCCCTCACAACAAACTATTTTCCCATTATGATTTCAAAACATTTAAGTTTGTTTTAATCAAATGATTTTTCCGGAAAATTAGTTTTATGTGTCATTTCACAAACTTGGGGATCTTTCATCACATTGTTCTCCTTTAACCACTTGTCGGAAAGATAAATCAAGTACAACTTAATGTCCTTGATTAGTCTTTTGTAATTCGAAATATCACAGTTACCAACCTGTGAATTTCTCAAGAAATATGCCGATACCTGTTCCACACTTACCAACCTGGGAACTCCGGCAAGTCAGGTTTTTCATTTGAAAAGATCTACCCAAGCCTGACCATTCTTGGGTTTGACAGTTTTTACCTCAACAGATGGCTCTTCTGGTTTTGACAAACCAGAATCATTGCCTGAACGTGGCTCCTCTAACTTTGACAAGTCAGAATCATTGCCAGAATGTTGCTCTTTTGACTTTGACAAGTCAAATTCATCGCCAACATGTTGCTCCTTTGTTTCTGAAGAAACAAATTCATGGCTAACAACTTTCTTTTTCTTCTTTTTTGTCCTCAGATTTGTATCTGATGAATTCGTTTTGCTTGCCTTTTCAGTTGAGGAAAGCGATTCATCAGAACTTTTTCTCGGATTACCAGTTGTATCCGAGGACAAAATTTTCTCCAAGTATTCTCTTGCCTTCTTTCTCTTCTTCCTCAGTCTGTCTTTCTGCCCCTGTGAAAGCTTAATTTTCTTTTCTTAAACTTTCTGTTCTTGAACTTTTGGTTCTTGAACTTTCTGTTCTTTGGGCTTGACATTGACTGGTTTCTTTGCCATTTTCTGAGATTCAGCCCTCGATCTTCCCTTTGATCTCATTGGGCAATCTCTGGAAATGTGTCCTCTGATGTGGCATTCATAGCACTTTCTTGTTTCGATTCTCTGACTTTGGCAGTTAACAGCAATGTGTCCTTGAAATCCACAAGTGTAACACACTCTGTTATCATACCTCTCACTACTTTCATACCACACACCGTCTTCATACCACAAACTTAGATCAAAGCATTGATTTGCCTTGTGGTAATCTTGTCTCCTCTTGTATCCTTGATTTGGCTTTTGAGCACTGTGGTCAAACCTGCACCACTGATTATCAACTATTTTTGAGTTTTGATTTTTAAATTTTTGTGATTTTTTATTGTGATTGGATGATTGATCTGATGAGCTTTTATTTTCTTTTTGAAATTTTTTTGATTTTTTATCGTTTTGTTTCTGTTCCACATTCTTCTTTACAGGTTTTTGCGTTAAGCATTCACCTTTCTCAGTAGAATGTAAAACAGTATTTTTAAACATTTCATTTAATTTCAAAAATGTTTTTCTTTTTTCTTCTTTTTCTTTTTCATCATCAGATTTATCATCACAATCTTCAATTTTGACTTTGTCAAAATTTGTGACATTGTCACTTATTAGAACTGAATTGATCGGTTCTGGACAAACATATGATGCAGAAGTCACAAAACTTTTCAATTTATTCTCTAAATCTTTGATTTTCTTTCTATCACATTCAACTTCTTTTTCAAGTCGAATAATCGTCTGACGATGGGAATTTATTACCTTTTGCTTTTCAATATTATTCCTGCTAAAAACAGATCTCCCATCTTCAAGAATCTTTATTTGACTTTGAAAATCTTTTTCAATCTTTAATTTTTTATTTTTAAAATCCTTTTCTTTTTCTTTAAAATTTTTGTTTTCTAATGACAAACTCTCAACATTCTTCAAAAGTTTGTCATTTTCATATTTTAGTTTTTCGCAGTTCAAGCGCAACTCCAAAATCTGTTCATCATCATCTTTCTTCTCTTCTTTCAAAGCTTTGTTTTCCAATGTTAAAATCGCCATATCCTTCAAAAGTTTGACGTTGTTTGCTTCAAATTTTTCGCATTTTGAGCACACAACTTCACATTTTGAAGTTTCATCCTTCTGGGATTCTTCAATCTTTGTCGTTCCTGTAAGAAAAATTTTAACCATATCAGCAGGATTCAAATCTTCATTTAAAAAACAACCTCTCTTGTGATCATATTTCATCTTTCTTCTTACATCAATACCATTTTCAATTCTTTTGATTATTTCAAGAATCACATCCAAACTTATGTATTTTGAGCTTCTTTCTAATTTCTCTATCAACTCTTTCTTTTTCTTTTCATTCTCATCATTGTGTTTTCTAAGCTCTCTGATGAAATCATAAAAATCAAATTTTGAGAACCTAAAATCCTTTTTCAATTTTCCTAAAAATTCATCCCATTCTGAAGGTAACGCATCTGCAAACTTAGATATCTTTTCAGCATCTGATATTGTTAAGTAATACATTCCCAAACCTTTATGTAAATCATCATATCTCTTATACATATCATTAAAGTTCTCATATTTCCTACACGTAAAATATTCAAATCTTTCAACCACAACCTCTTTTTTCTCAAGATAACAACCACTATACCAATTGTTTAATCTTTCAAGATTAGCATTTTCCTTTTCGTCAAACATTTTGATCACAATTTCTTTGTTAAGTGACTTGAATTCTATTAAATGTTTGAATATTTAAAATGCAATTCAACCACAACCAACACTAATCTGATTGGACCTCAAAGCAAATGATCACATGGGCTGTTAACACCTATTAATTGTTTAGTTAACTTTGATTGGGCCGCTAACTATACTAATCTGATTGGATCTTTTGAACTTGGCCGACAAACTGAAATCACAAACACTAGTCCGACAACATCACATGCAATTCATTGATTATCTCAAATGTATTAAATGGCCGACACTTAAATCTGATTTTGTGATTGGATCGACAATCTGATTGGGCCGCAAATTGTGATTGGGTGTGTGCACTTTCAAACGAGAAGTTTTAAACGTGAACTCTCAAACGGAAACCCTTTCAAACGTGATGTCATTTTCAAACGGACTGCTCTTTCAAACATGAACTTTCAAACGTGATACCAGTTTCAAACGTGAACCACTTTCAAACGACCACTTTCAAACGAAACACAAGTCTCAATCGTAATAGTCCTGTCTCGTTTGAAACTACACCACTTTCAAACGTAATGTCAGTTTTCAAACGTAAACCCAGGCCAATTTCAAACGGAATGGTTCAGTTCAAACGTAAATACCCATATTCCTCAAACGGAATACCAATGTTCAAACGTAAACACCAATTTTCAAACGGAATGGTTCAGTTCAAACGAGATGACCAGCCAATTTCAAACGGTATGTCAGATTCAAACGGACTCTCGCTGTTTCAAACGAAATCGGACTTAAAAACTCAAATTTCTCCTAAACGGCTAGGAGTTTGAATCTGAAATTTGGTAGGGTTGTAAATCAGATGTTTTCGCACAACATATAAAAAAATCATGAATTTTGAACCGTAAAAACCTGTTCAATTTGACTATTTTCAGTGAAAACCGTGATAAGAATGAAAAAGATGAAGAAATTTATGAAATTCAGATCTGAAATCGATGTAATCTGGTATGAATCTATGTGTTTGATCAGTGCAATCGAGCTCCTGCTCTGATACCACTTGTAGGATCGGTTTTGACACCGTACGATTGCGTAACGAACGTTCGACGTGCGGAATCCGTGAACGTGCGTGACCGAACACACAAGAACGTACTAAGAACGTGATGCTATTGAATAAGATGATGTGTACAAAGCCGAGAATCACATGAGAGAACTTTCTCTCTCTAGACTTTCTCTCTCTAAGATTAGATCTCCTAAACCTCCAAATGAGCAAAAGTCTTAATTCTAAAGCCTAAGACATCTATTTATAGGCACAAGGATTATAAGGATTTCTCCTTATTTACAAGTTTGCCACCTTGCCCTTTTTAACTAGATATTACAATAAAATGCTAGAATTCTTCTGTTTCTGCTACGGACTAGATTGACGGAGGCGATAGACACATAATGCACTAACATCTCGTTCAACCAAGTCCCAAGTTTCACGAGTCTCGAGAGTCAAGCAGCAAGTATCAAGAATCAAGCCTCAAGAATCACGTATCAAGAATCAAGTATCTAGATTTAAGCATCAAGGCTCATAGTATTAAGTATTAAGAATCAAGTGTCAAGAATCAAAAAATCAAGTGTCTAGAGTTAAGCATCAAGAATCTAGTTTCATAGAATCAAGTATCAAGTATCAATAAGATTCAAGTTTCATAGCATCAAGATTCACAAGTCTCATAAGTATCAAGAGTCACATAGTATAAGGGCTAAAATTGACAATAGCTAAAAGTTTAGGGACGCAGGGCGTTACAGTCTTCCCTCCTTTAGGAGATTTCGTCCCGGAAATCTAAGAGGAAGACTGCTCGAAGAGCTGCGGATATTTGGTCTTCATTTCACTCTTGAGTTCCCAAGTGAATTCGGTGCCACGGTTGCCTTCCCATCGTACCTTAACTATGGTAATCTTGTTGCGCCTCAATCGCTTGACACCTTGGTCCATGATTTCGACTGGTTTCTCCACAAAATGTAGGGTTTTGTTCACTTGCAAGTCTTCGACGGGAACCTGAAGTTGGCTAAACACTTTCTGAGATTAGATGCGTGGAATACCAGATGTACACTGTTAAGTTATTGTGGTAGGCCGAGTCGGTACGCCACCTTACCAATCCTTTCGAGTATCGTGAAAGGACCCACATAGCGAGGGGCGAGCTTTCCCTTCTTACCAAAACGAATCACTCCCTTCCAGGGAGATACCTTGAGCAGTACTCGATCTCCAACACCAAATTCCAGAGGCTTACGCCTTTTATCAGCATAGCTCTTTGGTCTGCTCCTAGCCTTGATCAAGTTATCCCGAATCTGAAGAATCTTATCCGTCATTTCTTGAATGATCTCAGGGCCAGTAAGTTGCTTGTCACCAACCTCATGCCAACCGAGAGTAGATCGGCACTTGCGACCATATAAAGCTTCGAAAGGAGCCATCTGAATACTGGAATGATAGTTGTTGTTGTATGAGAACTCAATCAATGGTAAATGTACATCCCAATTACCACCAAAGTCGATGATACAAGAGCGGAGCATATCCTCTAGGGTTTGTATAGTGCGCTCAGTCTGTCCATCCGTTTGAGGATGAAAGGCTGTGCTAAGATTCAAAATAGAACCCATAGCGGACTGGAAAGTTTGCCAAAGACGTGAAGTGAATCGACCATCGCGGTAGGAGATAATGTCAATGGGTATACCATGACGACATATGATTTCATCGGTATAGATTCGAGCAAGTTTCTCCACTTTGAAGTCTTCACGGATCGGAAGAAAGTGGGCTGATTTGGTTAATCGGTCAATGATCACCCATATACTGTCATGACCAGCGGGTGTACGGGGTAGTTTAGTTATAAAGTCCATAGCAATACTATCCCATTTCCAAACAGGGATTTTAAGTTGTTTTAAGAGTCTTGAGGGATGTTGATGTTCAGCTTTCACTTTTAAACAAGTGAAGCACTTCGAGACATAGGCAGCGATATCCTTTTTCATGCCAGGCCACCAATAGGTTGTACGCAAGTCATGGTACATCTTATCGGCACCATGATGAATAGAGTATCGAGACTTGTGGGCCTCATTCATAATGAGCTCACGAAGGTTATCGCGATTCGGTACCCAGATGCGATTGAGGTAGTATTGAAGTCCATCCGACTTTGTTTCAAGTTGATCAATTTTAGCGCCTTGGATTTCCACTTCTAAACTTCCTTCATTTGTTGACGAATATTGTGCTTCACGGATACAAGTATGAAGATCACTAGAGGTATGATAACAACGAATAGTATTTACATGAGTCTTACGACTAAGAGCATCGGCCACTACATTCGCCTTGCCCGGATGATAGCGAATTTCGCAGTCGTAGTCATTAAGCAATTCCACCCAACGTCTCTGTCGCATGTTCAGTTCCTTTTGGTTAAAGATATGTTGAAGGCTCTTATGGTCAGTGAAAACCACACACTTAGTTCCATACAGATAATGTCGCTAAATCTTTAACGCAAACACAACTGCACCAAGCTCCAGATCGTGAGTGGTATAGTTTTTCTCATGTATCTTGAGTTGACGGGAGTGAATCTCAGATGCAGTTTTAGGCGTACTCCAACTCTTCACAGCTTCGATTTTAGAAGGGTCAACATGGATACCTTGCTTACTAACAACGTGACCAAGAAATTGTACTTCATCAATCCAAAATTCACACTTAGGGAATTTAGCGTATAAGCGTTCACCACGTAGTAACTCAAGTATTAAGTGTAAATGACGAGCATGATCAACTCTAGTTTTAGAATAAATGAGAATATCATAAATAAAGACTATCACAAAACGATCCAGATAAGGTTTACAAACACGATTCATAAGATCCATGAATACGGCGGGTGCGTCGGTCAGGCCAAAAGGCATGACCACGAACTCGTAGTGCCCATAACGAGTACGAAATGCGGTTTTGGGAACATCCTACTCGAGAACACAGAGTTAATGATAGCCAGATCAAAGGTCGATTTTAGAAAAACAGGACGCGCCTTGTAATTGGTCGAACAAATCATCGATACGAGGGAGGGGATACCGATTTTTGACGGTGAGTTTATTAAGTTCACGATAGTCGATACACATACGAAACGAACCATCTTTCTTCTTGACTAATAGCACAGGAGCACCCCACGGAGAGGTACTTGGGCGAATGAATCCCTTGTTGAGCAGTTCTTGTAGTTGACTAGATAGTTCTTGCATCTCAGAGGGTTGCAAGGAGCCTTGGCGACAGGAGTCGAGCAAGGTATGAGATCAATACGAAAATCAACAGATCGAGGAGGAGGAAGACCAGGAAGATCCTCAGGAAAGACGTCAGGGAAATCACACACTACTGGAACATCGCTTATGTTCTTTCCCTTGCCCTTTTGTTCCACTATGTGGGCCAAGAAGGCAAAGTACGGTTTACATAAGCACCTATTCGCCTGAGTGCATGACATCAGCTTCAGCCCTCTAGAAGGTCGGTCTCCATAAACGTGTAAAGTTTCACCGGACGGAAGAGGTAAACAAACGTACTTCTCGTAACAGGCGATCTTGGCATGATTCTTACGCAACCAATCCATGCCGATTATGACATCAAAACTACCCAATTGCATGGGTATGAGATCAATAGCAAATACGTGGTCGTTAAGAGTCAAGAAACAACCACTGAGGATAGAATCAACTAGAATAGACGGCAATCTCGACCGAAAACGACTTAGGTAGTTTAGAGCGTACACAGTTTAACAAAGATTCAAATTCTACGGACACAAAGCTTCTGTCGGCACCAGTATCAAATAGTATCGAAGCTTAAAGATTATTGACGAGAAACGTACCATTAACGATGTTATTGTCGTTACGAGCCTGATTAGCGTTAAGGTTGAACACTCATCCACGAGCGGCTGGCTGTTGCTCCTGGTTTAGCTGTGGACACTGGTTACAGAGATGAGTAGTGTCTCCACACTTGTAGCATGCACGAACTGCGTTGACTGGTCTAGGATTCTGCGGAGGAGCTGTGGGAGCTGGTAGAGCTACCTGAACTGGTGCTTACTGAGCAGGTTGGGCCGGGTTAACTTGACGGCAATAGGGAGTCGTGTAACGATAGCGATTGCAGTTGGTACACAAACGACAAGCAGAAGTAGCAGGGTGATGAAAGTTGCAAGTTGCACACTTAGGATGAGGCCCGGTGTACTGCTTTTTGATTTCAGGAGCAGGAGGGTTTGGAACAGCAGCAACAGGAGCGGGCTTAGCAGCAGGGTTTGCATTCGCATTAGGGACAATGACGTTACAGCCAGAGCCTTGAGACTTTCGTTTCTTGTTTCGGTTACCACTGGGCTGCTGGGTAACTTGATTTGCTTATTTTGAAGGGGCGGAGTTTCCAAACTGTTTATCACATACACGATTGTTATTCAAAGTTGCTGCCAGACGATAAACTTCTTCATTAGTCTCGAGCCGAGCTGCTTCAGTCGAATCTTGCATAGCAGGAGGTAACCCATTGATGTACTTGGTTATCATGCATTTAGGAGTAGAAACCAAGTGAGGCACGATTAAGCTGAGTTGTTCAAAACGGGTAGTATAAGTCAGAATGTCATCACCAATCTGCTTCAAATGCCATAACTCTTCTTCGAGTTTCAGTTGTTCATGGGGAGGGCAGAATTCAAGCATCATCAATTCTCGCACCTCAGCCCGTGGAAGAGCATAGGCTTCTTCATTAGAACGGATGTTTCTCTCATTCGACCACCACTCTAGAGCTCTGCCTTGAAACATTCCCGTTGCACTCCTAGTCTTAAAATGCTCTGGGCACTCGCTGTTAATGAAGGTAACCTCGATGCTGTCAAACCACTCGAGCATGGCGGTCACCCCATCACTGCCCGTGAATGGCTTAGGGTTGCAAGAGACAAAGTGTTTGTAGTTGAACTTCGTAGGCTTTACTTTCTCTGTCTTAGAGTCAACAGAAGAGGGTGGAGTGTTCGATCCCTGGATCTCAGAGACGATATTTGGCATGAATTGAGCGATCTGGTCGGCCATGAAGGACATCATCTTTTTCTGAGACTTCTCCCTGGATCTATTGAGAGTGTCGGATAGCTTACGAGAAGACATCTAAAGATCCAACAAGAGGATCGTATAAGTCTAGATCACAAAGTCTCATAGTATATAGATTCACACACGATAGATTAAGACTCAAGATTCAACAAGTTTCACGTAATTTAAAGATTCCAGTTTTAGTTTCACATAGATTCCAATAGATTCAACACCGCAAACCCACGACCTTCGCATGGCACATTGTACGAAGTTTGGCAACACGTCAGAAACGCTTATATATAGGAAGTATCAGCGACGTATCCACCACGCTTCGGGCACATCACTTCTGCCTCGTATTCGGTGTCATGTTACGTGTCGCAATTGCCAAACATAACAACACACTCATCATCATACATATGTAGATTAACCCAATAGATTCACATAAGTTAGTGTTCAACCATCTCACCACAGTCCACAAAACAACGAATCCCCGCATGGCACGTGCTACGAAAGTTCGGCAACATGATGGAAGAACTTATATATAGGAAGTACCAGTGATGTATCCACCATGCTTCAATCATGCCACGTCCGTCTCGTCATCGGTGTCGTGTTTCGCCAACCATAACATTAACTTCAATTATTCTCACAAGGCCTTCACAAAGATTAACCAAATAGTTTCAACAACTTCAACCAGAGTCCGCAAAACTACGAACTTCACTTAGCGCGTGGCACGAAGGTTCGGTAACATGCCAGTTTCACTTATATATAGGAAGTACCAGCGGCGTATCCACCATGTTTTGGACATGCCACGCCCGCCTCATCTTAGGCGCTAGGCTACGCTTCGTATTTTGTTACTCAAAACAACACATTCACACTAGA
This sequence comes from Helianthus tuberosus, assembly GCA_030545235.1. Taxonomy (NCBI): domain Eukaryota; kingdom Viridiplantae; phylum Streptophyta; class Magnoliopsida; order Asterales; family Asteraceae; genus Helianthus; species Helianthus tuberosus. Next base: position 84,017,837 of record CM060371.1, on the reverse strand, counting down.
GGACACGTAGATTACACATAGATTTCACATAGATTACACAAGTAGTTTCCCATAGCTTAGAGTTCAACATTCTCATCACCGGTCTGCAAAGCACTAAGTTTCGCATGGCACGTGGTACGAAATTTGGTAACATGTCGGGAACACTTATATATAGGAAGTACCAGTGGCGTATCCACCATGTTTTGGACATGTCACTTCTGTCTCGTATTTCAGGGCCATGTTACGTTTGGTGCTTCAAAACCACAATAACACCTAGATTCATCAGATAGCTTCATATAGTATCATAGTCAATCAAGATTCCGATGTAGATTAACATGATGAATAACTTCGTAAATTTAGTTTGTTCTGAGAGATTATGATTAGAGTTTTTTTTAGATTGCGGACACACGTGCGATTTGTGTAAAAAAAAGTCTCAAAATAACGAAGAATCAAGTTAAACCACACATAAAATTCGCGATAACATAAAAGATAGGCTCATAAAACATAGGATTGTTCCGGGTAGAGGAACGGAGACTTACCAAAGTGATTTGAACCCCTTTCAAATTGAGGCAACGTGTCTTGACTTACTTAGACAAATACGTCATTGATGTTAGGCCTACAATATTCGCCCTTTTGGTCATTTCACGTTCCTAATTGATTGGGAATTTCGAGACTTTGGCGAGACATAAAAATCGAGGAATGTCACTAGTTATCAAGGTGTGAGTTTCACCTCTATCTTGACATCATCGTACCCTAATAGCGTTGGTACTTATTAGCAGATAAGACCTACTAGAATATAACAAGGAAATTTCCCATCAAGGTTCAGATGTCACTCCTGACTTGAGGGCAAATTTCGTGCAAAATACAAACACTGATTAGTAGTGTTTCCAAAGTTTACAAGTGTATATTGTGTCAGCCTTAGGAAAGGCATGTAAGTTTAACAGGAATATGTGCTGCTAGGAAGCAGATACGGTAGAATGCATAAGTTTTAAACAACAAATAAGAGTCAAGATTCCTAGAACTATAGTCTAGGCAAAGCATTCCTACTTTCCTAATTCCCTATAGTTATGGCTCTGATACCAATCTGTCAGACCCCAACCGATGGCGGAAACATCGGGCCGCGGCACTAAGCGTTCAGATTGCTCAAAAGTTTCCATAACACTAGATATTTCGATATAGATTAAATAGATTCAAACATTGTCTAAAACAATCCACAAATCAAACATAAGTATCACATCCGAAACATCAAATATTGTTTCAAATTTCTAGATTAACTAGGCGTGTGTTTCTAGCAGCAACCTAGCTTGTTTTCCCATGATTCCAGCATTCTATCAGCCTGCAACATGTATTAAAATAAAGTCAATACAATAATGTACTGGTGAGTATACAAGTTTTAGAATATAGTATAATAGTTAAAAAGACTCATATCCATCATGTAAACAATAAAATAGTTTCAGCCATGCTAGTGTTCGCAGTCTAAGTGATAGCCCAAGTGTCCCAATGTATTTACCACTCTCCCAAGAATCAAGGAAAGCAAATAGAATCCTCCTAACAATACCCCCGAGAATAATGGGAAGGTGCATTCTCCTATAGCGCTACTATTGTTACGGCGGAACTACACACAAGGATTAAACGTGCACTTAGCATAAAGAATCAATAATCAAGAATCCAAAAGTATCAAGTTTCACATCTACAGAGGATAGAGTTAGATTTCAAATAGTTTCAATTTTCATAGAATACATGTTGCATCCCAAAAGTTTAAAACAAAAAGGGATCGAGTATACTCACAGTGGGTGCTAAGTATCGGCACCTATAGATTGGATCAAATGGAGCTCTGAGATTAGCCTGATTATAGATTAATAGATAAGCGTCGAGTAGGATAACAAGAATCGTGCAAAGTGTCAGACCAGTCTCCTGATTGGATGGCCATCCAGACGGATGGTCCTCCGGTCGGATGACTTGTGAGATGGGACGGACCACCATCCGATCGGATGGTCATCCGGACGGATGGCCATTCGATCGAATGGTCATTCAATCCAAATAGTGTGCTTCCAAATTGTTTACTTTTGAAGTCTTCATTGTAGCAAGATACTAAGTCATTCGATCGGATGACTGTTCGGTCGAATGACCCTTCGAGTGTAAGTTTCAAAGTTCGAAGTTTCTGATTTAAAATAGTTCAAGTGTTGAAGGTTGTAAGACACATGTCACTTGATCGGATGGTCGTTTGATCGGACGGCAGTCCGATCGGATCGCCATTCGACTGCAATGATCTTGTTCCTTTTGCAACCTTGTAAAGTTTCTAAGTTTCGGGTTTAACGGTGACGACATGGTACGTATTAAGACAACGGCAAACACATCAAGGCTCAGCCTGACTGATCAGATGGGAACCACCCAGTCCAATCAGGTTCTGTTCTTGACGGTGTTCATGTTCGAATCCATATTCCGGTCATCTTTTCCGACGATCATCCATTTCCAAGCCGAATCCAGACTAATCATCAAGTCTGCAGCCCGTTTGGGTCCGGATTCCACCGTTTTAATTAAAAAGTTTAAGAAGTTTGAAGATACACATGAAATCGACTAAAAACCCTTGATTTAGTAAGGATTCGGTGTAAAAGCACATGAAATTCCTTAGATTTGAGCTAAAGCTTGACGGGAATGACATCACACAGCCGTTTGTACAAACCACCATGATGATGTCATCCTCAAGAGCTCAAATCTTAGAGATCTCACGGTGAAAACTGTGATTTCAAGGGAGAATCATGTAGAGAATAGTGTGTAGATTGAAGTTGTACAAGAATCTAAGAGAAAACTTACAAGAATCGGCCTAGAATCGAAGAAAGTGCTCAAGAATGAGAGTGCGTGCGTCTGGATCGGAGGGCTCTATCACATCAGTGAGAAATGATGTGACAGGTCCTATTTATAGTGTCAGAGAGGAGGTAAGGCGATGCAGCAGACGGATCGGATGGCTGTTCGATCGAATGGCCCTCCGATCGGATGGTCATCCGATCGGATGTCCATTCAGACAGTCCAATCCGTTTTGCAACTTTTCCGTCTTTGGTTCGTTTTGCGAGTTAGATTAAGTGTTGCGTTGCGTATTATTGTGTAATATTATCATATAATAAGATTATATCATTAACACCAAAGTTTCCAAGTTTCCGAGTTTACATAAGTGTCAAGTCTCCAGTCTCTCGTTCAACCAAGTCCCAAGTTTCACGAGTCTCGAGAGTCAAGCAGCAAGTATCAAGAATCAAGCCTCAAGAATCACGTATCAAGAATCAAGTATCTAGATTTAAGCATCAAGTCTCATAATATTAAGTATCAAGAATCAAGTGTCAAGAATAAAAAATTCAAGTGTCTAGAGTTAAGTATCAAGAATCTAGTTTCATAGAATCAAGTATCAAGTATCAATAAGATTCAAGTTTCATAGCATCAAGATTCACAAGTCTCATAAGTATCAAGAGTCACATAGTATAAGGGCTAAAACTGACAATAACTAAAATTTTAGGGATGCAGGGCGTTACACTCAAATCTTAAAATAATCAAAGAATAAAACAGAATTAAACTCGATTCAAGGCTGAATTCGTGATCATCATAGTTAATAGATCACAAGGTATGTTTAAATTTGATTTTTGGTGATGTTTGATTCTACATGAATTATCATAACTTAGATTCTTGAATGATAGTTTGATTTTATGGTTAAATAAGGATGATTACACTTCTAAGAACAAGTCTTATACAAGAATTTGATAGATTCATGTTATAATCTATTGATTTCAATGTTGGCCTATGAGTGATTATATGGGTTTTGTGAATAGAATGAAGAACACTTAAATTGTAAGGATGATTTAGTGTTACTTGAATGTTTGGAAGTAAGTTTAAGTGTGGTTATGGTATTCTTGATATATGAATTGAAATACTATGCTTTAACATGGTTAAAGTCATTAATCATGAACATGATAGTGTTAGGATACTAATTACGCACACAAGATATTTGATAGAATGCTTGAATGAACTTGAAATAAGTGAGAATTATGAAAGAATCACTTATTTGACTAGTTGAAAGCATTGAATGTTGAATATAGAAATATGAATTCTAAGCGATATGTCCAAATGGATTTTATAGGCAATTTGGGTGGATCGTCTAGTAATCAAGGAGGAGCAGATAATCGGTTGAAAGGAAAGCTTTAAAGGTACGTGGCTATACGCTTTGTAGAAATTGTTAGTTATTTAATTCCAATTCTATTAATGATAAATGTATCGTTATGAAGTTCAGAGAGTGTCAAAACGGTGGATTCCGTATAGACAAACCGAACAATTTAAATAAGAGTTTAAAGTTATAGTTATATAATAAAAGTGATGGATTTCACTATAATAGTCAAACGGGTCAATCTGACTCAATTGATGATTGTTTGGTAAGATAAAGCGACGGATGTCGTTAAGGAAACCAAGCTGGTCCAAACAACCAAAGTAATGAAACTTTGGTGAATTGAAGCGATGGATTTCGCTAATAAAGCTAAACGGGTCAATTGGATGTCTTGCTGTAATCCGGAAAGATTACATGAATAAAGACGTTGAAATGATATTGGATTTAAACATATCCATATAAGTAAGGGCACATAAATTGCATGTATAACGCACCATCATTTTAGGTATGTTAGTTGTATAGAAGTTTGAGAGTAAAAAACTAAGTTTATTGTTCATACTTGTAAACGAGTTGAATAATTATGAAAATTTTTATAAGCCGAGGGCTTAAATTCAAGAAATTTGTTCATGTGAATGTTGGATTTTAATTCTATGTTATAAAGGATCCAGTTATGATCACGTAGGAAGAAGCGTGACCCTATTCGGATTAATAACGAAGAAGTTATGATTGTTTTCGTAAAGTTTAGCTGAGCTGGAAAAATGCAGGTCTTGGAACTAAACTTTCTGTCGAAAGTAGGGTGTCGCGCCACGCGACGGCAAACCCCTATGCCTGTCGCGCAAAGCGACGTTGCTCACGGCCCACAAGAGCCAAAGCTCTCCTTGTCGTGCCCCGCGACAAACCAATATGCCAGCAAAAGTTGTTTTTGTGTATTTGTTTCAGCTTAGGGACTTGTAAATGCACATTATAACTTCTTATAACTAATAATTGATGATTTTGGTTATAGGTAAAGAGTATGAACTTGCGGATGACGATCAAGCATGGCTAAAGAACCGAACACGCACATGAAAAGAAGCTTCCGCAAATGAAAACTAGTGGCACTAAATACTTTGGAATAGTTATTATCAAATGTTTGTAAATATTGTACAAATGTTTTGCAAGTTAAGTATATGCTAGTAAACAATATGTTCTAAATTTTGTAAACTTCATTTGAAGGTTTTGAAGTCTATGTAAATATCAGTTTATAGATGTTTTGAAATATTGGCATTATAAATGTGTTATATATTATATGAAATATTAATAATCAATAAGGGCCTTACAAGTTGGTAATCAGAGCCTGGTTAAAACTAAGTGTGTTCGGTTCAAAGCTTGATCGAGACATCCGGTAAGAGTTACTTATAAAAGAGTCTAGAGGTATAGATTTAAATGATGTAAAATATGTGAAAAGTGTATGGGAGGAGTGTATAAAAATATACTCGAACCCGGGAAATACACTAAGTAGGAAAGGTAAGGCAAGTTATATACTTGACAAAACCGAAAAAGAATAACACATTACTTGTGATTAAGTATGTGTGATATAAATTTCCATGTAACAAGATAGAAATGAATTAAATAGTTATTGATTAACTATTATGAACATTTCAGTTAAAGAAATGTCCGGTGCAATCGGAGGTGATTCAACATCTCGCTTAACTGAAGAGATGAAAGCTACAATTGCCGAGGAAGTCGGCATTAAAAGCTAGTCTACCGCAGTTTGTCGATAGACTACAAACCACACTCTTATCGGTAATAGATGATAAGATGAACGAAATGAAAGAAAGAGATATGGGTAAATTGAAAGCAGGTCCATATAATAAATTTATGGCATGCAAACCCCCGATCTATAATGGCGAAGTTGATCCGATCGTTTGTCAACTATGGATTAGCGACATGGAAGGGGTGTTCGAAAGAACCCATTGTGATGAGACCGATTTTGTGGCATACGAAACCGGTCAGTTAAGAGGCCAAGCTAAGGATTGGTGAGATAATTTGAAAAAGGAACAGGGAATTGTGGCCACGAGAACTATGACGTGGGAAGAATTCAAGACACCATTCCTTAGACACCATAGCCCGAAAGTTGTGACCAACAGGATTAACGAAGAGTTTATTCAGTTGAGGCATAGTGGTGAGTCGATAGAAAAGATCACAGGAGTGTTTCTTGACAAGCTCAGGTTTTGTGACGAGCTAGTTCGAAATGAAGAACAAAAGATATATTATTACTACAATGTGCTAACTGCGGAGTATTGGGCGTTTATAACTCCTTCGAAATATGGGCATCTTACAGAGATAGTAAGGTTCTGTTTGTTTTTTGCTAGAATCACTTCAGAACCTCTTATGTCTGCGCCGCGCAGACCACGCGCAGACATAAGGGTCTGCAGATTGTTTGTTTTCTCGCAGACCTTTCATTAAAAAAGGTCTGCGAGACCTCTGCTTCAAACAGACATGAACCCATGTCTTCACAACCTCTTCTCACTGTTCTCCCTCCACTCCAGCGCAGACAACACACATCCTCTGCCACCACCTCCACTCCGCCACCACCTCCACTCCGACACCACACCCTCATCTTCTCATCTGAACAAAAAAATCCCCAAATCTCTTAACAAACGAAAAATCCCCAAATCAACATCATAAATACATAAACCCTAACCTGAAGATTCGAGCCACAACCACCACTGCAGCGCCGCTGCTGCGAGCTCGAATCAAGAACCACCACCATCGTCGTCTTCAGCATCGTCGGCATCATCAACATCGTCTTCAGCATCGTCGGCATCATCAACATCAAGAACCACCACCATCGCCTTCTTCAGCTCGAATCAAGAACCACCACCGCGCCGCTGTTGACGTCGGGTGCCCGCTGCCATCGCCGTCTTCAGCATCACCTTCTTCAGCTCGAATCAAGAACCACCATCGCTCTGGTGCGACGAGGATGGGTGTTCGGGTGGGAAACAAGACAGGGGAAAGGGGTTGTTGAGGCTGTGGTGCGACGAGGATGGGTTGGTGGTGCTGGTAGATGAGGTGGTGGAGGTGGTGGCGGTGGTGCGACGAGGATGGCGGTGCTGGTGGTGATGGTAGATGAGGTGGTGGCGGTGGTTGTGGTGGTGGTAGATGAAAGGCAGAGAGAGGTGTTGTGTGACCTGTGTGTGTTTTATGTGTGAGAAGAGAAGATATATATGTAAAACAAACACTCTACTCCTTGCAGACTGCAGACATTTGGTCCACCTCTTCTTCTGCAGATGCCTGCAGATATGGTCTGCAGACTGCAGACCTTTTCTTGCAGAAAAAACAAACAGAACCTAAATGTCGCACGTGAAAGAGAGATTGAGCTGAAGAAACAGATCGAAAGGGGTGAAAGGAGGGTGTTTGATTTGAACCCAAGCCCCTCAAAGAAATCAAAGCCGAATGAAGTTCCTAAGAAAGGAGTTGCAGAAGGGGGATTACCCCAATGCAAAATATGTGGAAAGACTCACAAGGGCGAATGCTATTTTAAAAATAAACCATGTCCTACTTGCAGAAAAGTGGGACACGTGGTTGCAAATTGCCCGGGGAAGGTGTCGGTGTGTTATAAATGTTATAAACCGGGACATAAAAAGTCTGAATGTCCGGAGTTGGGTGGAACCAAAGACACAGCTGACGCAAAGTCTGATGCCCAGAAAGCGAGGGCAAGATCTTTCCACATGACAGCCGCAGAGGCTAAAGCTGAACTTGATGTCGTTTCAGATATATTTCTTGTAAATTCAATTCTAGCACAAATTTTATTTGATACGGGTGCGAATAGATCTTTTGTTTCACATCGATTCATTCAACACCTTACATTCACGTTAACGAAATTACCTATGCCTCTAGAAGTAGAAATAGGTAATAATAAAAGTTTTATTGTTTGTGATATGTGCTGGAACTGCGAATTGAGCATTGATGATGAAGAATACTTCATCGATCTAATTCCCATGTCAATGAGAGAATTTCAAGTGGTAATCGGGATGGATTGGCTAGCTCGATATCACGCGAAAGTAATATACAACCGTATACGAGCGGAAAACATGTTACTATCTATGGGGAGAAAAGTAGCAACCACCCCATAATATGCTCGTTTATTGAAGCTTATAAGCTTGTTCAACATGGATGTAAGGCGTATATGGCTTACATACATGATTCGAATAAAGAGTCTCCAGAGATTAAAGACATACCAGTCGTACGGGAGTTTGAAGATGTTTTCCTGGAAGATCTACCAGGGATACCACCTGAACGCGATGTGGAGTTTGGCATCGAATTAGTTCCAAGCGCGAAATCGGTAGCCAAGGCTCCGTATCGATTAGCATCATCGGAACTACAAGAATTGTTGTCACAATTACAAGATCTTCTCGACAAGGGATTCATTCGGCCGAGCGTTTCTTCGTAGGGAGCGCCGGCATTATTTGTAAAGAAGAAAGACGGAAGCATGCGAATGTGTATTGATTACCGGGAGTTAAATAAACTCATGATAAACAATCGATACCCGCTTCCTAGGATCGACGACTTGTTCGATCAGCTGCAAGGTGCGAGTTGGTTTTCAAAAATCGACTTAAGGTCGGGTTATCACTAGTTGAAGGTAAAAGAAGAAGATATACTGAAAACGGCATTCAGAACACGTTATAGACATTACGAATTCTTGGTAATGTCTTTCGGGTTAACAAATACACCTGCGGCTTTCATGGATCTCCTGAACCACGTCTGCAAACCGATGCTAGACAAGTCGGTGATAGTCTTCATCGATGATATTCTCGTGTATTTGAAGAGCGAAACGAATCACGAGTGTCATTTGTGTGAAGTACTTGAAACGCTTAGGCGTGAAAGACTTTACGTGAAGTTTTCAAAATGTGCCTTTTGGCTACGTGAGGTACAGTTTCTAGGACATGTTATCAATGCCGATGGAGTATCAGTGGCTCCGTCCAAAATAGAACCTCTGTCTAAATGGAAACCTCCGAAGAATCCATCAGAGATTAGCAATTTCCTAGGTCTTGCGGGTGACTATCGAAGATTTATTCAAGATTTCTCCAAAATCGCAACGCCATTAACTAAGTTGACCCGTAAAGATGAGAAATTTGTATGGGGAAGCGCACAAGAAGATGCCTTTCGAATACTTAAAGAAAAGTTGACCCGTGCTCCAGTATTAACGTTACTAGATGGGACTGAAGACCAGGTCATTTATTCTGACGCATCCCAGCTTGGTCTCGGGTGTGTACTTATGCAAAGAGGAAAGGTGATCGCGTATGCTTCAAGACAATTAAAGATCCATGAAAAGAAGTATCTGACACATGATCTTGAATTGGTGGCAGTGGTCTTTGCCTTAAAGATATGGAGGCATTATCTGTATGGTTTGAATGTACTATTTTCATTGATCATAAAAGTCTCAAGTACTTCTTTGATCAAAAGGAGTTGAATATAAGACATATACGTTGGTTAGAGAAGGTGAAAGATTATGATTGTGAAATTCCCTATCATCCCGGAAAAGCCAATATCGTTGCAGATGCATAAAGCCGAAAAAAGAATATTCACCCATTCGGGTTCGGTCAATGCAACTAGTAGTGACCTCGGGTTTACTTGAAAGAATCAAAGAGGCACAAATTGAAGCTATAAAAGAAGAGAATCTGAAAAAGGAAAGAATCGTGGGCCAGCTCAAAGACTTGAAAGATAGTAGTAATGGATTGAAAACCCGTTTCGATTGAATCTGGGTTCCAAACATATGTAATGTTAAAACTCTTCTTCTTGATGAAGCCCATAAGTCCCGCTATTCTATTCATCCGGGAGCTACCAAAATGTACCAAGATTTGAAACAAAATTATTGGTGGCCCGGAATGAAGAGAGACATAATTAAGTATGTAGAAAAATGTTTAACTTGTTTACAAGTAAAAGCAGAACACCAGAAGCCTTACGGTAAACTTCAGCCGTTAGACATTCCGGCATGGAAATAGGAGCACATCACTGTGGATCTGTTAACTAAACTACCAAGAACAACACGTGGATTTGATGCCATATGGGTAGTAGTTGATAGATTGACCAAGAGTGCTCATTTTATTCTGATTCGCGAGACATACACTTCTGATAAGTTGTCGGAAGTATACATGAATGAAATTATATCCCGCCATGGAGTGCCGGTGTCTATCATATCGGATAGGGATACACGGTTCACTTCAAACTTTTGGCGTGATTTTCAAGAGCATGTGGGTACTAAGTTGTTCATTAGTACCGCATATCATCCGCAGACCGATGGGCAAATCGAAAGAACTATTCAAACGCTCGAAGACATGCTACGAGCATGTATTATTGATTTTGGCGGTAGCTGGGATGTTTATCTACCACTAGTTGAATTTTCATATAACAACAGCTATCATTCCAGTATTGGAATGGCCCCGTACGAAATGCTTTACGGCAGAAAATGCCGAACCCAAGTGTGTTGGAATGAAGTGGGTCCGCGAGAATTAGCCCTCAAAGATGTAGTCAGGATCACTAATGAAAAGATTGAAGTGATCCGGGCTCATTTAAAAGCTTCCCAAGATCAACAAAAGTCTTACGCGGATAAAAGACGAAGACCAATCAAGTTTCAGGTTAGTGATATGGTTATACTAAAAGTATCTCTATGGAAAGGGGACATCCGATTCCGAAAAAGGGGGAAATTGAGTCCAAGATTTATTGGGCCATTCAAAATCGTGGAACGTGTGGGTAAGGTAGCATACTGACTCGAACTGCCAGAAGAATTGAGCAGTATACACAGCACTTTCCATGTTTCACATCTGCAAAAGTGCTTAGCTGATGAAACAACTTACATAAGCTACGACGACATTGAAGTTGACAATAAACTAAACTATGTCGTAAAGCCTATGGCAATTCTTGATCGAAAGGTTAAAAGCTTAAGAAACAAAGAAATCAATCAAGTTAAAGTCAAATGGGAACATCGGAAAGGATCGGACACCACTTAGGAGTCTGAAGAAGAAATGAGACGCTTATACCCTTCCTTTTTCGGTATGTATTACGATTTCGAGGACAAAATCCTCTTTAAGGGGGGTAGACTTGTAACACCCCTAATAATGTTAAATTAAATATGCGTGTATACATGTAGAATTATATATATATTGAATATAAAATAGTGAGATTTAAAACTAGGAATAACTAACCTAGTTAAAATCTTGTCATAAAAAGACGGGGAATCAGAGGATTCTAACCATTTTACATAACTTACTAACTAGAGGTACTAACTTAGATATTTTTGAAAGTTGTTTTGTTAAAACTTGGATAAGTTTAAAACACACTTTGTGTGTGTGTTCCCCTGGTCGATCAAACACAGACAAGAAACAGAGCTCATCTCAAAACCCTAAACTCACTCAAATCTCATAAAAATCAAAGAACAAAACAGAATTTAACTCGATTCAAGGCTGAATTCGTGATCATCATAGTTAATATATCACAAGGTATGTTTAAATTTGATTTTTGGTGATGTTTGATTCTACATGAATTATCATAACTTAGATTCTTGAATGATAGTTTGATTTTATGGTTAAATAAGGATGATTACACTTCTAAGAACAAGTCTTATACAAGAATTTGATAGATTCATGTTATAATCTATTGATTTCAATGTTGGCCTATGAGTGATTATATGGGTTTTGTGAATAGAATGAAGAACACTTAAATTGTAAGGATGATTTAGTGTTACTTGAATGTTTGGAAGTAAGTTTAAGTGTGGTTATGGTATTCTTGATATATGAATTGAAATACTATGCTTTAACATGGTTAAAGTCATTAATCATGAACATGATAGTGTTAGGATACTAATTACGCACACAAGATATTTGATAGAATGCTTGAATGAACTTGAAATAAGTGAGAATTATGAAAGAATCACTTATTTGACTAGTTGAAAGCATTGAATGTTGAATATAGAAATATGAATTCTAAGCGATATGTCCAAATGGATTTTATAGGCAATTTGGGTGGATCGTCTAGTAATCAAGGAGGAGCAGATAATCGGTTGAAAGGAAAGCTTTAAAGGTACGTGGCTATACGCTTTGTAGAAATTGTTAGTTATTTAATTCCAATTCTATTAATGATAAATGTATCGTTATGAAGTTCAGAGAGTGTCAAAACGGTGGATTCCGTATAGACAAACCGAACAATTTAAATAAGAGTTTAAAGTTATGATTATATAATAAAAGTGATGGATTTCACTATAATAGTCAAACGGGTCAATCTAACTCAATTGATGATTGTTTGGTAAGATAAAGCGACGGATGTCGTTAAGGAAACCAAGCAGGTCCAAACAACCAAAGTAATGAAACTTTGGGGAATTGAAGCGATGGATTTCGCTAATAAAGCTAAACGGGCCAATAGGATGTCTTGATGTAATCCGAAAAGATTACATGAATAAAGACGTTGAAATGATATCGCATTTAAACATATCCATTTAAGTAAGGGCAAATAAATTGCATGTATAACGCGCCGTCATTTTAGGTATGTTATATATATGTTAGTTGTATAGAAGTTTAGGAGTTAAAAACTAAGTTTATTGTTCATACTTGTGAATGGGTCGAATAATTATGAAAATTTTTATAAACCGAGGGCTTAAATTCAAGAAATTTGCTCATGTGAATGTTGGATTTTAATTCTATGTTATAAAGGATCGAATTACGATCACGTAGGAAGAAACGTGACCTAATTTGGATCAATAAAGAAGAAGTTATGATTGATTTCGTAAAGTTTAGTTGAGCTGGAAAAATGCAGGTCTTGGAACTGAACTTTCTGTCGAAAGTAGGGTGTCGCGCCACGCGACGGCAAACCCCTATGCCTGTCGCGCAACGCGACGTTGTTCGCGGCGCGCGAGAGCCAAAGCTCTCCTTGTCGCGCCCCGCGACAAACCAATATGCCAGCAAAAGTTGTTTTTGTGATTTGTTTCAGCTTAGGGACTTGTAAATGCACATTATAACTTCTTATAACTAATAATTGATGATTTTGATTATAGGTGAAGAGTATGAACTTGCGGATGACGATCAAGCATGGCTAAAGAACCGAACACATGCATGAAAAGAAGCTTCCGCAAATGAAAACTATAACTTTTGGCACTAAATACTTTGGAGTAGTTATTATCAAATGTTTGTAAATATTGTACAAATGTTTTGCAAGTTAAGTATATGCTAGTAAACAATATGTTCTAAATTGTGTAAACTTCGTTTGAAGGTTTTGAAGTCTATGTAAATATCGGTTTATAGATGTTTTGAAATATTGGCATCATAAATGTGCTATATATTATATGAAGTATTAATAATCGATAAGGGCCTTACAGTAACATGCCATTCACCCCATGTAAAACTGGAAAACAGCTCGAAAATGGGGTAAGGAAACTCACGTAGTATATAAGCACAGCAAGCACAAGATGCATATGTATTAAGGCTCTATCACTTCAGTCCTGGTATCAGTTCGTGTTTGGTTAATTATCGAATATGGGTTTTAACTCGGTAATTGCAATAACTCGGGTTCAGATGAGAATAGTCATCTGAGAATCGACCTATAGCATAACAGTAGGGCTGTGGGTATTATTTTAGTGTCAGATTTTAGTTTGGCTTCCGTGCACCATTTCGCATGCCGGTCGAAGTCGCTTGTTTTAGATGTTCAGAAAGTGGTATGATCATATGGAACATACTAATAAGTTGTTCATTAGAAATGATTAACTTTATATTAAGGGAGTTCGGTCGTTTGGGGATCTCAGGTTGCCCGATTTTAAGTTTCCGTTTTCGCCGTCGGGGAATCCCCCCAAACTGGCGTGTAATGTACCCCAAGATTTTTAAACGATAAGTAATTCGTAGTTACATTTTATCTCCTTATAAAAAAAACTAACTACCCCCCATGATTTTAAACGATTATAACTTTTTTGTACGTTAATATTTAAAAAAACTACACTAAAAACATGTATTTTATTCTTTTTAATTTGAGTATACTATTGCTATAGTTTTTTTTTATTTTATTTTTTGGGTTATGTGATTAAGAATGTTTAAGGGTGAGCAATAATTGAATCGTTAATCGAAACTAAACAAAAAACAGACAAAACTGAACCGAAATCATCAAAAAACTGAATTAACCGAAACCTGAATGAACTAAAATCGGTTATCTAATTTCTTTGTACCCTCATTTAACCAAATTTATCAAACCGAGCCATTCATATTTTTATATATTTATAGCTTTTATAGAGTAAACTTCCGTTTTGCTCCCTGTGGTTTGGTCACTTTAACGGTTTTGCCCCAAACCTTTAAAAATAGCCATTTTACTCCCTGATCTATGAAGCTTATCTCTATTTCACTCCCCGCCCCTAACGCCATCCAATTCAACTGTTAAATCCTGGTCACATGCCCCTCACATGAGGGGCATTTTAGTCTTTTCCTATATATATACATACCACACATATAACAAATTCAGTATTTACTCTCTCTCTCTACAAGAGCTCCCTCTCTCTTCTACACCACCGGACACCGCCCGTCACCCACCACCCCAGTGCCACCACCACCATGATTCTATCTCTCTCTAACAACCTGTCAACACCATTTTATCCCTCTGTTGATTTCTCAATTTTGATCTGAATTCCAGCAAACACTTTAACCATTTTGAGAATTATTAAATTGATGAACAGGATCTAAGGTTTCAGCTTTTGCATAAAAAAACCATCAAACCTTTGTTTTTTAGCACTTATACCTCTCCTTCAACCATTTTCATCCACCATCTTAGATTTGCTTTGTGAGGTAACACAGAGACAACTATAGAAAAGTAACACAGAGACAACTATAGAAAAGGATTTCACCTTTGTCATGCGATTTTGAGCGGCTCCGGGCTGAACACCACATCGCTCCACCGCTTCGAACACATGAAACCAATGTGGCAGTTAGTTTCATCTTTCTGAATGAACAGCGTCGACGATTTTAAGTGGATCTGGGCTGAACCTCGCGTTGTTTCACATCGGTCCACCGATTTGAACACATGAACCTGTTGTGGAAGTCGCTCCACATCAGTTGATTTTGACCGGATCTGGTTTGAAACCCAAATCTCTTCATATCCGTTTTCCGATTTGAACACATGAACCCATTGATTCTTGCTCCAACTTTGATTTTTGGTTATTTTACTTGCAGTATACCAATTTACCCCATAAATTCAGCTTCTAAAATATGTGATTGTAGATGAACCACGTTTGTGTTGGCTGGTTGTTAGTGTTGATGGCAGGAGGTCGCGACTGTTGGTGCTAGTGACAGTAGGTGGTGGTGGTTGTTGGTGGTGAGAAATTAGGGTTTTTAAAAGGAAACAAGATATCAGTTCTTAAGAGGGAGGATGGGAAAAGGTAGATTTGCCCCTCATGTGAGGGGCACGTGACTGTGTTATAACGTTGGAAATGGATGGCGTTAGAGGCGGGGAGTGAAATAGAAATAAGCTTCATAGATCAGGGAGTAAAATGGCTATTTTTAAAGGTTTTGGGCAAAACCGTTAAAGTGACCAAACCACAGGGAGCAAAACGGAAGTTTACTCACTTTTATATCTTCACTTCATGTATTTCGTATTTTATACCTTCATTTTATGTATTTATACTTCCATTTCATGTATTTATATCTCAATTTCATTATCTCTAAGCAAAAGTTTTAGCCAAAGTTTGGTTTTGGTTATTAATTGGGATTAAACGAATCAAACAAAAAAACCGTCAATCTGAATAAACCCGATTAACTAAAAGGCAAAAGATCAAATACAAATAATCTTAACATACTAAACATACAAATTGAAGGAAAACCCAAAAAGACAAGGTGGCATTTTTGTAATTACCACCAACTATCAAAGTTACAACCAAAAATACCTAAAAAAAACAAAAAAATTTTTTAACATTTTTTATTAAAAAATCGCTACATTTCGTTAGCAAAAAAAAAAAAAAAATTTTTTTTTTTGCTGCTACTAAAAGTAGCGATTTTTTAATAAAAAATGTTAAAAAAATAAAATAAAATAATTTGTGTGTTTTTTTTTATTTTTTTAGATTTTTTTAGGTTTTTTGGGGGTTTAGTTTTTAGCATTTTAGCTTGGGTGGGGGGGGGGGGGGGGTTAGGTTTTTTTTAGGTTTTTGGGGGGTGGGGGGGGGGGGGGGTTAGGTTTTTTTAGGTTTTTGGGGGGGTGGGGGGGGGGGGGGTTAGGTTTTTTTTTAGGTTTTTGGGGGGTGGGGGGGTAGGTTTTTTTTAGGTTTTTGGGGGGTGGGGGGGGGGGTTTAGGTTTTTTTTTTTGGGTGGGGGAGTGGTTAGGTTTTTTTAGGTATATTTGTAGAGTAACTTTGAAAGTTATTGATAATTACAAAAATGCCACCTTGTCTTTTTGAGTTTTCCTTCAATTTGTATGTTTAGTATGTTAAGATTATTTGTACAAGAACTTTACCCTTAACTAAAAACCGGTTTTTAATAAAATAGACTATATCTATAATCAAACCAACCGAATAATACACACCCTAAAAGTATCTGTGTTTTTTCGTTAGATCACGTGATCCTACTGATATTATAAAATCGATAAAAAGAAAAGCCAAATCGGTAGAGTGAAAATATAAAGTGGACAAAGTCAAACAAAAGATTAACAAAACCAATTACAAGATAAACGGTGTGAAATTGTGTTTTTGTTTATCAAATATTTAAATTTTGTTATAAACCAGACATTTTAGGCCCAACCCATTACTTATGGGCTTTAGGGTTTACAGTTTTGTTTATCTATATATTGTAATGAAACAATGAGAATTCAGTTTATCCCTATTACTCTTTGGTTTTTATCACGTTATCAGCACACAAGACAGTCCTAAATTGATTCAATTCAGTTCGAAACTTTAATCGAAATTCACAAAAACAATTCAGACTCAGTTTCGTTTTTAATCTGAACAACACATGCGATCAGATTCAGATTTGTTTTTTTTAACCAACACAGATTATATCACAAGAACTAATCAATTTAAATCCAGCCAAAATTGATGTAAAGTTTCGAAAATTTTAAGAGCTTAATTCTCATATTCAGATCTAAACTGTCCAAAACTTACTAAAACTTGTTTCCAATCACACCGAATCAAATCGAAATTCGATTGATAACAGTACGAACTTAACAAAATTTATCAACACAGATTGAAATCAATCAGAATGTTCAAATCATGATCCGAAAGTAGTCAAAACCAATCCGATTCAGTTTTTAGTCGATTTTATCTGTGAAAACCAATCCGAAAACAATGTATCAGATCTGATATGTATATGATTCAAACTGAAACAAGCCTAATCAGATCTAAAATTGTTTGAAACACATCATAACACAATCGAAACAATCTAAAAATTCACCGAATCGGATTGAAACTTGATCGGAATCATTCGAAACTCGTTCGATTCGCAAACTATTACACGCAGAGCATCCGTAGCTCTAATACCAATTGTGCGATCCGGTGGTTTGGAGCGGTTTGCCGACGGTACTCTCTTTCATCAGGCCTCATAACTCACATAGTTGTCACGCCTACACCACTCTTCGCCGTACTGTATGCAGCCCCCAATCCCCCATACATGAGAAGACGAGTGCAAAAGCGGCACCGAGAAATCCTTCATAAACTCGATATAACATAAGTATGCATACATGACTCTACACACATTGAGACTAATCACCCACATACACATATATTAAATATACGTACCAGACATTTTATATACTATGAAGGATAATACAAGACCAATGTACATTATCCAATTATTACCACATAAGTATGCATACATTGAGGTTATGACTTTAGATATTTTAAAAGAAGTGTTTAATATATGTCTGAATAACACTCCCTAAAACATAAGTATACCACCGCATATAAAATATAATATTTTTCCCACAATGTGTATATGTTATCCCCTAACTGTAATATTATTTATAAGAGTGGTTTTAATGAATATAAGATTTGATAAGTTGGACAATGTGGTGTAATATTAATATTTAATATTAACATTAAATATGTATATTCTGGAAGTGATTACTACATTGATAAGGGGAAGTAGAGAAACCCTTGAAGGGTAAACTGAATTTGATATGTTATAACCAAGGGGGAGTGTTATAAATATATTATTAATATTATGGTTATGATATATGTCCCTAAAATGATAACTTTATAATATATATTTGACCACCTGAAGTTGGTCTTACTCTCTAAAACTCGCTACAAGTGGGTTCATTTAAGGCTAGGAGACCATAGGACTGCCCTTCTTCGCATCACCTCTGAGCTTAAATTATGTGGTGAACAAATCACCGACAAAGACATGATTGAGCAAACTATCTCAACGTTCCATTTATCCAACATGCTCCTGGCGCAGCAGTACAGGGAACGTAATTTTACAAAATATTCTGAGCTCATATCATGTTTGTTGGTCGCGGAACAAAACAACAAGCTCATACTACAAAATCATTAAATGCGTATTATGTGATGTTTGGATTTTATTTCAACTCTTGTGGTATTTTATGTTTTGAACTATTGGTATGGTTTTATTTAAAACCTAGTGATGTTTGATTTATAGTTGCATGATGTTTTTATCATACTCAAACATGCAATTTCTTATACTTAACGTGTTTTATTATTTCCAGAAGAAATATGTATACCAGCTCCAGCAGAGCTATTATTGGTGATGAATGTCTGATAGACAGCGGTAGTACTAACACTATTCTCAAAGATATGAAATTTTTCTTTGAGTTGTCTCCGGCAGAGACACCGATTAGTACTATATCTGGTGTCAGTAACCTTATCGAAGGCTCCGGCAGAGCACACATAATATTATCTTCGGGTACCCAACTAACTATTGATAATGCATTATATTCAAGTAAATCCAGAAGAAATTTACTTAGCTTTAAAGATATTCGGAAAAACGGTTACCACCTAAAAACAATATCTGAACATAATATCGAATATCTTCAAATTACTTCAAACAAAAATGGCAAAGAAACAATTGTTGAACAATTAGAAGCCTTATCCTCTGGATTATATTGTACTAATATCAATCCTATCGAATCATACATGGTGAGTAACCAAAAGCTGTTAGATAAAGATACATTCAATATATGGCATGACCATCTAGGTCACCCTGGTAGCATAATGATGAGACGAATAATCAAAAGTGCAACCGGGCACCCTCTCAAAAACTTAAAAGTTTTGCTACCACAAGACTTATCATGTGCATCATGCTCTCTGGGCAAACTTATAACTCGGCCCTCACAAACTAAATTGATACATGAAATCCCATCATTTTTAGAAAGAATCCAAGGGGATATTTGTGGGCCTATTCATCCTCCGTGTGGACCATTCCGCTATTTCTTGGTCTTAATAGACGCATCCTCAAGGTGGTCACATGTGAGTCTTTTAGCTACTCGAAATGTAGCATTTGCCTGACTTTTAGCTCAAATCATACAATTGAGAGCCAATTTCCCCGATAATCAAATTAGAAACATCCGGATGGATAATGCAGGAGAATTCACATCTCAAGCTTTTAATGACTATTGTATGTCAATTGGGATCAATGTTGAACATTCAGTACCTCATGTTCACACACAAAACGGTTTAGCTGAATCTCTGATTAAACGATTACAAATAATCGCTAGACCACTCTTAATGAGATGTAAATTACCATCTTCTGTGTGGGGTCATGCTATTTTACATGCCGCTGCACTGATTAGATTGAGACCAACTGCTGATCATGAATACTCCCCATTGCAACTGGTCTCCGGACGAGAACCAAGTTTGTCCCACCTTAGAATTTTTGGTTGTGCGGTATATGTACCAATACCGCCACCACAACGTACTACAATGGGACCCCAAAGAAGACTGGGAATCTATATTGGTTTTAACTCCCCGTCCATAATTAAATATTTAGAACCAATGACGGGAGATATGTTTACAGCACGGTATGTTGACTGTCATTTTGATGAAACAATGTTCCCAGTCTTAGGGGGAGATAAGGACAAAGAAAGACTGGTAACGCAAGAAATAACATCGAATGCATCATCGCTATCAAATCTCGACCCCCGAAGTGGTCAATGTGAATATGAAGTCCAAAAGATCATACATTTGCAAAGAATAACG
This sequence comes from Helianthus tuberosus, assembly GCA_030545235.1. Taxonomy (NCBI): domain Eukaryota; kingdom Viridiplantae; phylum Streptophyta; class Magnoliopsida; order Asterales; family Asteraceae; genus Helianthus; species Helianthus tuberosus. Next base: position 83,997,570 of record CM060371.1, on the reverse strand, counting down.
AATGAATTACCAGATGCATTCACAGACACGAATAGAGTGACAAGGTCACATGTACCAGCATCAAATGCACCTGCTCGAATTGAAGTAATCCCAGAAGTGATTACTATACAACGAAAGCGTGGGAGACCAATCGGTTCTGTCACACCCCAACCGATGGCTGAATCATCGAGGCACGGCACTAGGCGAATCAGATTGCTCAAGAGAATCCATAACAACTATATTGCGATAATATTTAATACATTCGTTATCCTATACTAACAAATAACACAATCACATAAGTTATCACAGATTTCTTGTCCTCTCGAACAATACAAATCCGACAACCTAGATTTTAGTTGAGTTTCTAGACTTCCTAGCTTGATTTGATATAGTCTGCGATCTAACCTGCAACATACGTTAAAATATTTGTCAATACAAAAGTATTGGCGAGTATACAGGTTTGGTAGGTATAGCATAATAGATTAAAACGTGTAGCGAATTTCCACATGCATAAACGCAACACATGACATATATACTCACAAAGCTGATACTACCAACTAAGTCCTCAATGCTCGAATATGCGATGGCAAACTAGACCCCGTCGGGCGCAATAGTACTATACTAGTCATGGTGGGACGTCGCGAGTATAAGCCCTAGCACATATGCAACTAGCATCACGTATATCTATGCATAACAGTCATTCGCAAGTGATAATTCGATTGATTTAATAATTCGTTTTATAAGTTCGATTTGTTATAAACGTATGTTACACCCAAAATGCGATAAAAAAGGGTTCAAGTATACTCACAGTGCGCATTTAGCGAGAATACAACTTGATTGGGTCGGTTGCGAGTACGTCTGCGTTAATTATTGAAGGATATAGTAAACGATGTACGGTTAAGCGAGAATAGCATCGAAAGGTCAGTTATATGGTCGGATGGTGCTCATCCGTTCGGATGGGCTCATCCGATCGGATGACATATGGATCTGGGTCGGATGGCTGTCATCCGGTCGGATGACAGGCTATCCGATCGGATGACCTGTGCTTGGATTGGATGACATACACTTGGTTCGGATGGCATGCACTTGGTTCGGATGACAGTCATCCGGTCGGATGACATGCTATCCGATCGGATGACATGCTATCCGATCGGATGGCATGTGGTCCGTTCGGATGACATGTTATCTGGTCGGATAACACGTCTGTTTTTGCATTCCGATTAGCGATTTTCGAGTGTTTTCAGAAGAAGTACGTGTGGTTTTACTGGGACAGTGTATTTTCGCATTAACAATTGAAATTCTATCAGTTCCGACCCGTTCTAACGGCCGGGAACCACCCCGTTCCATCAAATTTGGCCGTTCTTGACGGTTTCTCATGGTTAACTCGAAACCGCACAGTTCCTTGGTTAAATACATAGATTTAGGTGAGATTTGTTAACAAAAAATATGTGGAAATCACCCAGATCTGAGTCGTTTATGGTGGGATGAGGTTATAACTTAAAGTTCATATGAACTCTTGGTGACGTCACCTTAAAACACCTCAAATCAGTAGATTTCACGGTTAGAATTTGAGTTTTGAAAGACAGAATGATGTAGAATTGAGTTTAGGTCGTAGAAGTACAAGTTTTTAGGTTGAAATCATACCGGAATCGCGAGGAATTGAGAGAGAAGGGTCCTAGAGCGTGCTTGGTCGAGTGGGAGCTGTCACATCACTTGAACAGTGATGTGATAGGCTATTTATAGGCAAAAAGGCAATCTGGAGTGGTTTTGGGTCGGATGGCCCATCCGTTCGGATGGCCTGTCCGTTCGGATGAGGCTGTCCGTCCGGAGGGCCACTCCGGCACGATGGATTTTTCCGTTTTTGAGCGTTGCGATAGTTTTTGAAGTACGCGCTTTCTATAGTTAATTTATATTATTATTATATATGTATATATATCACCACGGGTCATATTTACGTATCCATATTTCAAAGTTTCGATATAACAATCGGTTTTGATTCGAGTGTGCGATTATTAGCGACGTTTCACAGTTATCAAGGAGGGTAGTATAGGTCCTTTCTTGATGTCATCGTGAACGTTATTGCGTGTTGTGCCACAATGACTGACAGGGTACCACTTACTCGTATTGTCATCATCGTCACGACGACTGGAGCTATAGCACTCACCTGAGAGTCTTTGTTAGCGTTAATTGTCTGCGTTTCGACACATCACGGCCACCGAGGAGGGTAGAATAGGTCCTCACTCAGTGTCATCGTGAGTGTTAGTGTTCGTGATGTGATGTGATGTGATGTAGTGATAATATATTGCGAAAATATGCGGTTTATCCTTCGAATAGCGATGTATGCGATATAGTTACATTATGATCCGAATCTCCAGTGCTAGGCGTAACGAGTATATCGAGTAGTAACAACGCACGAAAGTGTGGGTTGTTACAGTCTCCCCTACTTTAGGAAATTTCATCCCGAAATTAATCCAACAGGTAGACTTCTGAGAGTTGATCTTTGTATAAGTAGCAATACAGCGAGTGATTTGACCGAGAGTTGACAAACGAGAGTGCTTCGAATACGAGAGATCGATTGCGATAGCGAGATGGCGACGTAAATGACAAGGGTAATATCCCACGAGTTGGCGTTCCAAAGGACCTCGTTTCGCGAAGAATCCGTTAGTTCGATGCGATTGCAATTTTAAAGGTTTTGAAAAGGTTTCTCATGGCGTAGAATTAACTGAGTCGACCGTTAACCAACGTTACAAGAAGCATTCATTTTGGGTATTCAAAAGGAATTTTGGATGGAATTCTCAAAAAATTTCCTTTTAACATAAGGTCAACTGAGTCGATGTTAACCAATGCTGCCAGGAAGTTTAGGTTTTAAACATTTTAAGGAATTCGAAGATGAAAACGGGGGTTACGAAAACTCTCCTATGGCATGGGTTCAAGCTGAACTCGATGTCGAACCAATGTCTTAAGAAGGATTTCATTTTGATGTTGTAAAAGCTTTATGGAAAACTGGGCTTATGAAGCTTTTCTTGGACATGGAGTTAAGCTGATTCGATGTTATCTCCACGTCGTGAGAAAATTTCACTTGTCCACCGGTTTTAAATCAAAATTTTATAAAAATAAGTTTTAATAGTACAAAAGGCAGTTAATCACCGAGCCCCACTTGGCACTTTCCCACGAAAGTTTGTTAATATGTTTAAAACACTTATATATAGGAAGTACCTGCGGCGTATCCACCATGTTTCTCCCATATTACTTCCGTTTCGTGAGGCGGTGTCATGTGCGCCGATACGACATGGATAGAATTGCGCTTACTCGGCCCAATCGATAGAAAGTTAGACCGAGTATAAGATAGGATCGAATAGGTTAAGCCGGCGAGTCTATTGCGAACATAGCTACAACAGCGTGCGCGAGTAGCCTAATGACGCGAAACGCTTATGTGTCGGGTCTGGATAGGCGTCGAGCGGTAGACGATAAGCGATTTGCGCGATGTCGATTAGATTCCACATTGAACCCGCATGGCACGTTTCCACGAGAGTTTGCTAACATGGTGAAACACTACGTTTAACCAGGTTAGTTTTGCCTCGTGAAACGACGTCACGCGTACTAATATCACACAGACTGTAATGAACACCAAACGAGCGAATAAGCGATAGGCTATACACGATAAGCGATAGACTATACACGATGAGCGATAAGCGATTAGGTGATTAAACGAATAACACAAACACAACGCTAGCAATGACGGCGTCGATAATTGAACTACGATAAGCGGCAGTTGTTGCGTTGCAAGCGATGGAGGTATGCGCGGTTTTTGCGGTTCGTTTTGATTGATTAACACCACAGAGTTTAACTAATATCAGACCCCTCATGGCCTTTTTTTCCACGAAAGCCCGCTGATATGACTAAAACACCTTGCTTTAACCATATGAGCTTCATCTCGTGAAGCGAGGTCATGTGTGCTAACTTAACACAAATGTCACAAATAACGGTAGGCGATAACGATAGATTGATACACAGCAAGCGATATAGATCCACATAATAAGCGATAGAGGTTCACACAATAGGAGATAAAGATTGCGAGATACACATGATAAGCGATTGCGATTAGACGAGTTTCGTTTCGAATAAGCTTAACGTTACGTTGCGTCGCATCACGGCTATTGAGGAGGGTAGAATAGGTCCTCACTCAACAATATCATGAGCGTTTATGTACTTGATGAGATTTGTTGCGACAGACTTTCGACCAGTCTTGCGTCGATGCAATTGCCCTGCGAGGTAGACTCCCCAGAGTCCATCGATGAAGCGATTGCACTGCGTTTGCAGACTTACGACAAGTCTCGCGATGATACGGTTTGTTACGCCTTGCGATTTGAGTGTAGTGTGTTGAAAATAATCACAATAGTATAATAGGTCTAATAGCGTTCAACTCCACGTGGCACTTTCTTCACAGAACTTCGGTAGTATGGTAAAGCACACCTTACTTGACCCCTACTACTTAGATCCCGTGGTTTGGTGTCATACTTCATCGTAACGCTTATGGCACCTTAGAATTTACTACGATCTCCGTGCACTGACCCAAATAATCCCGTGTGCACCCGTGATTAGTCGTTCCTTGCACGTTTATCGTACCTCGTTCTAAGAGTGTAGTGAGGGTAAAACACAATATCGTGATATAGTAGATTGTATGTGTGTGAATCTAGTCTAGGTGTGATGACTAGAGTGTGAGAGAGAAAACGAAAACGAGAGCAAATGTTACGCATAGTGGCAACATCGAGTAATAGAGTAGGTTCAAAACTTAGAAATTAACGTCGAAAATCGTATCATTACAACTTTATCCTACGCTTGCTAGATGTTTGATGCTGAAGACCTTTGCTGGAGCTGTTGTTGTTGTACTCAAGTTCGCGGTTCGATGCGGCAGTTGCGGGTGAAGTGACCGTAACGATTGCAGTTATTGCAATAGCGACAGTCAGCCCCAACTGGATGATGATAGGTACACGAGTAACACTGAGGATGAGCTCCAGTGTAGGCTCGTTTTGGAAACATCGGAACTGTTCGAAGAGGTTTCGGTTGCAGCAGTTCGGTTGTTGATGAGCTCGGGCTTGAAATCTTTCGTTTGCGGCTAGGTTTGTCGGTGTCTTGCGAAGAGGTGTCGTCGTTGGAGGATTCGTCTAAGGACTCACTTGCAGAATCCTTGATCGAGTTGTCGGAAGATTCGTCGGCAGATTTGTCAGAAGAATCGTCAGCAGACTCGTCAGAAGAATCGTTAGCAGATTTGTCAAGTGAATCGTCAACAGGATCGCCTGAGGAATTAATGGCGATTGCTTGATAAGCTTGCTTGACAGGATTCTTTGAGAAGAACCCTTCCCTGAGTTGTTTGTTGTTGATTTCTGCGGCTAAGCGGTAGGTTTCTTCGATGGTAGCAGGTCTTGCAGCTTTGACAAAATCACCCACACACTCAGGCAAGCCGCGAATGTACTTCGAAATGGCCTTTTCTGAAGTGCTAACTTGACTTGGGCAGATTATGCTAAGCCGTTTGAACCTTGTGGTGTAACCAGCGTTGTCACTTTCGACTTGCTTGATTTTCCAGAATTCGTTTTCCAGCTTCTGAATTTCGTGAGGAGGACAATACTCTTTCTTCATGAGCTCTTTCAGCTCATCCCAAGAGAGAGCGTAAGCTGCAGAGATTCCACGTTTGTTACGTTCGGCGGTCCACCAGTCTAGTGCTCGTGATTGAAATACTCCAGTAGCGCAAGTAGTATGGAAACTATCGGGACACCCACTTTGACGAAGGGTAACTTCGATAGAATCGAACCACTGGAGTAGTTGAGTCGCACCTCCTTCACCCGTGAATTCCATCGGGTCACAGGCTTTGAAGTGTTTGTAAAGAAAAGTAGATTGCGGCGCTTCCGTCTTGGAGTCTTCCGAGGCTCGAGAGTTGCTGAGAGAGTGCACTCGAGCGGCAATTTGAGGAATAAGCTTGACCACTTCCTTGGTCACAAGTGATGTAATCCTCTTATCGACGCTTCGTTTGGCTCATCTCCTAGCTGTTCGCCCCGAGGTAGAGTCGTTGGAAGGCATCTAGACAAGAAGAGACTTGGAATGAGATTCAATCATAATGATTTTTGAGGTTTACGATGCGATTGAGTGCGTTCAAAACTTGATGTGATAGTATAATAGTAATGCGAATCACATCGGAGACACGAAATCCCTAAGTTCTCACATAATGACTTGTTTGTTTATACGTATTTATATACTTATATAATTGCAGTTTGTAATCATATACATACAGGTTGATTTAGAATATGTGAGGACGCGTTGAGGTGAGAAAGCGAGAGCGAAGGCGATAGATTATGCATTAGTTTTTGTTGCGAACATTCGGGTTTCGTTTTAGATTGCGATGGCTGTGCGATTTGTGCGTTTATAAAGCAGGGAGTGAAAATCGTTAAATTGAGAAATCAATAAAGCGTAAAGTTTCAAAACGTAAATAAGTTCTAACCATTTGTAAAATGGGTGGTTCGTATGATAGAGTGCCTTGGGTGTTTAGGCGTCGACTGCCCAAGGTAACCCAACTACACTTGACAAGTTCGTGCACGCGCGTTGCCCTAGAAGACTTCATGCTTACACTGGGATGCAGCTCCTGGCGTTCGTCTTCCTAGTCATTGCGTGGCTCGAGTCATCGCGATAGTCGAGTACTTGGTGTGAGCTTTTGAAAACCAATTTATAGAGAGTGGAACGGCTTATTAAGGTACGGGTTTTACCCCTGACTTAACAGTTTCGTTCCTAATTGTGGTTATGCTCTTCGAATAAATTCGTGAGTTCCACTAGATTTCTAAATGGAGACTTTCGTCGAGATGTGGATGTCACTCCTAACTCGATGAAAGGTTCTCGTGCTAGAAAATGCGCTGAGTGAGCGATCTCGTCGAGAGTTCTTGGTTTCCACACCTGATCTCGACTGGATCACTCGGTTTTGTTATGCGAGTATTTTCGAAACATGTGTATTGTGCCAGCCTTAGGAAAGGCTAAGTAGTATTTCAGCCTTAGGAAATGCTTCTTCGTGTGAAGCTGTAGTACGCGGTGTTCACACAAAGTTGTAACTTTTAGCAATTTCGATCGAGAGTATCAAGTAGGCCCGATACAAACCCTACTGGTTCGTACGAGTCGGCCTGTTGGTGCTTAGACTATAGACTAGGTCAATTTCTAAGACGTCGACCCGGACTAGGTCGAGTCTGGCCTAATTCCCTATAGTTATGGCTCTGATACCAATCTGTCACACCCCAACCGATGGCGGAATCATCGGGGCGCGGCACTAGGCGAATCAGATTGCTCAAGAGAATCTATAACAACTATATTGCGATAATATTTAATACATTCGTTATCCCATACTAACAAATAACACAATCACATAAGTTATCACAGATTTCTTGTCCTCTCGAACAATACAAATCCGACAACCTAGATTTTAGTTGAGTTTCTAGACTTCCTAGCATGATTTGATATAGTCTGCGATCTAACCTGCAACATACGTTAAAATATTTGTCAATACAAAAGTATTGGCGAGTATACAGGTTTGGTAGGTATAGCATAATAGATTAAAACATGTAGCAAATTTCCACATGCATAAACGCAACACATGACATATATACTCACAAAGCTGATACTACCAACTAAGTCCTCGATGCTCGAATATGCGATGGCAAACTAGACCCCGTCGGGCGCAATAGTACTATACTAGTCATGGTGGGACGTCGCGAGTATAAGCCCTAGCACATATGCAACTAGCATCACGTATATCTATGCATAACAGTCATTCGCAAGTGATAATTCGATTGATTTAATAATTCGTTTTATAAGTTCGATTTGTTATAAACGTATGTTACACCCAAAATGCGATTAAAAAGGGTTCAAGTATACTCACAATGCGCATTTAGCGAGAATACAACTTGATTGGGTCGGTTGCGAGTACGTCTGCGTTAATCATTGAAGGATATAGTAAACGATGTACGGTTAAGCGAGAATAGCATCGAAAGGTCAGTTATCTGGTCGGATGGTGCTCATCCGTTCGGATGGGCTCATCCGATCGGATGACATATGGATCTGGGTCGGATGGCTGTCATCCGGTCGGATGACAGGCTATTCGATCGGATGACCTGTGCTTGGATCGGATGACATGCACTTGGTTCGGATGACAGTCATCCGGTCGGATGACAGTCATCCGGTCGGATGACATGCTATCCTATCAGATGACATGTTATCCGATCGGATGACATGCTATCCGATCGGATGGCATGTGGTCCGTTCGGATGACATGTTATCTGGTCAGATAACATGTCTGTTTTTGCGTTCTGATTAGCGATTTTCGAGTGTTTTCGGAAGAAGTACGTGTGGTTTTACTGGGACAGTGTATTTTCGCATTAACAATTGAAATTCTATCAGTTCTGACCCGTTCTAACGGCCGGGAACCACCCCGTTCCATCAGAACTGGCCGTTCTTGATGGTTTCTCATGGTTAACTCGAAATCGCACAGTTCCTTGGTTAAATACATAGATTTAGGTGAGATTTGTTAACAAAAAATATGTGGAAGTCACCCAGATCTGAGTCGTTTATGGTGGGATGAGGTTACAACTTAAAGTTCATATGAACTCTTGGTGACATCACCTTAAAACACCTCAAATCAGTAGATTTCACGGTTAGAAATTGAGTTTTGAAAGACAGAATGATGTAGAATTGAGTTTAGGTCGTAGAAGTACAAGTTTTTAGGTTGAAATCATACCGGAATCACGAGGAATCGAGAGAGAAGGGTCCTAGAGCGTGCTTGGTCGAGTGGGAGCTGTCACATCACTTGAACAGTGATGTGATAGGCTATTTATAGGCAAAAAGGCAAGCTGGAGTGGTTTTGGGTCGGATGGCCCATCCGTTCGGATGGCCATTCCGGCGCGATGGATTTTTCCGTTTTTGAGCGTTGCGATAGTTTTTGAAGTACGTGCTTTCTATATTTAATTTATATTATTATTATATATGTATATATATCACTACAGGTCGTATTTACGTATCCATATTTCAAAGTTTCGATATAACAATTGGTTTTCGATTCGAGTGTGCGATTATTAGCGACGTTTCACAGCCATCAAGGAGGGTAGTATAGGTCCTTTCTTGATGTCATCGTGAACGTTATTGCGTGTTGTGCCACAATGACTGACAGGGTACCACTTACTCATATTGTCATCATCGTCACAACGACTGGAGCTATAGCACTCACCCGAGAGTCTTTGTTAGCGTTAATTGTCTGCGTTTCGACACATCACGGCCACCGAGGAGGGTAGAATAGGTCCTCACTCAGTGTCATCGTGAGTGTTAGTGTTCGTGATGTGATGTAGTGATAATATATTGCGAAAATATGCGGTTTATCCTTCGAATAGCGATGTATGCGATATAGTTACATTATGATCCGAATCTCTGGTGCTAGGCGTAACGAGTATATCGAGTAGTAACAACGCACGAAAGTGCGGGTTGTTACAGTTTCCAAAGACAAAAACCCACGAAAACGAAAAGAGCAAAGTAATGCAGTTGGTGAAAACTCACAAAAGATTATAAATGAAACCCCAGTAGAGGTAAATGTCCCAGAAGAGACAACTATAATTCCAGAGGAAAATGAAGTTTCAGAAGAAACACCGGTACCGAACGAAAATGAGATCTCTATTAATTATGTACAAGATAGTACAATGTGGAACCGGAATAAAACACATGTTGATGATATATTTGCATATGCTATAGCAACGGATGTAATCAATGAAAATGATTATGTACCTAAAACTTTAGAAGAGTGCATGCACAGAAATGATTGGCCAAGATGGCAAGAAGCCATAAATGCCGAATTAAATTCGCTCGAAAAGCGACATGTTTTCGGACCTGTAGTCCGAACGCCCATAGACGTCAAACCAGTAGGTTGTAAATGGGTGTTTGCAATAAAGAGAAATGAAAAGAATGAGTTTGTACGATATAAGGCTCGACTTGTAGCACAAGGGTTTTCCCAAATCCCAGGAGTTGATTATGAGGAAACGTATTCCCCTGTAGTGGATGCGATAACCCTTAGGTTCCTAATCGGCCTCACAATCTCTGAAGGACTTCATATGAGACTAATGGATGTCGTCACCGCATACTTATACGGGACACTTGAAAATGACATCTACATGAAAATCCCTAAAGGATTAAAATTGCCTGAAGCATTAAAATCAACACCTAGAGATATGTGTTCTATAAAGCTCCAGAGATCTTTATATGGTCTCAAACAATCTGGTCGTATGTGGTATAATCGACTTAGTGAATATCTCGAAAAAGAAGGATACAAATCTGATGTAATCAGTCCATGTGTTTTTTTTTATAAAAAGATCACTCTCAAATTTCACTATAATAGTAGTCTATGTTGATGATATCAACATCATCGGATCTCCTGAAGAGATAGAGAAAGCTGCTCAGCTTCTAAAGAAGGAATTTGAAATGAAAGATCTTGGTATGACGAAATTATGTATCGGACTACAATTTGAATATATGTGCAATGGCACATTTGTCCATCAATCAAACTACATCCAGAAGATGTTAGTACGTTTCAATATGGACAAAGCACATCCGTTTAGCGTACCTATGGTTGTCCGACCGCTAGATCCACACAAGGATCCTTATCGCCCTCAAGAAGAAGGCGAAGAAGTACTTGGTCCAGAAGTACCATACTTAAGCGCGATCGGTGCCCTTATGTATCTCGCAAATAATACAAGACCTGACATTGCATTTGCAGTACATGTGCTAGCGAGATACAGTTCGAATCCAACACGTAGACACTGGAATGGTGTAAAACATATATTCCGGTATATTTGCGGGATACAAGATTTAGGTCTTTTCTATCAGAAAGATCAAAAGTCCCAGCTTGTTGGGTATGCTGATGCCGGATATCTATCAGATCCTCATAAAGCAAAATCTCAGACAGGTTATGTATTCACATACGGCGGCACAGCAATTTCTTGGAAGTCAACTAAGCAAACACTTACAGCAACATCATCAAATCATGCCGAATTGATAGCACTATATGATGCTGGTCAAGAATGCGTGTGGTTGAGATCAATGATTAATCACATACAAGAAGCATGCGGATTAGAACAGATCAAGAAGGAGCCGACAATTATTTATGAAGACAATGCTGCTTGCATAGCTCATATCAGAGAAGGTTATATCAAGGGTGATCGAACAAAGCACATCTCACCAAAATTTTTCTCAACATATGACTTGCAAAAGGAAGGGGAAATTGATGTTCGCCAGATTAAGTCAAGCGAAAATCTAGCTGACCTGTTCACGAAATCTTTACCCAGAAGCAGTTTCGAGCAGCTATCACACAAGATCGGTCTTCGTAGATTGAAAGATGTTTGTTGAATTCAGGGGGAGAATTATGCACGCTGTACTCTTTTTCCCTTAACTAAGTTTTGTCCCACTGGGTTTTCTTAGTAAGGTTTTTAATGAGGCAGCATAGCTGATCCAGTAGTATCAGTTTATTTATTCAGGTCCTGAAGTACCTATTTAACATCATCCTGAAGTATGTTGTTAAACTGTGTGTAATTCTAAATGTCTGAGGGGGAGTGTTATAAACCAGACATTTTAGGTCCAACCCATTACTTATGGGCTTTAGGGTTTACAGTTTTGTTTATCTATATATTGTAATGAAACAATGAGAATTCAGTTTATCCCTATTACTCTTTGGTTTTTATCAAATTTAAACTAAATCTGCTTATAATATTTTATATTGAAACATGGCAAATAAATTAATTTATATTCTCAAATATTTAAATCTGTGTTTACACTATCAAATATTTAAATCTGTGTTTTCGTTTATCATATATTTAAATTAAAATTAAATCTGCTTATAATATTTTATATTGAAACATGGCAAATAAATACTATAAAATTGCAACGGATAAATATGACACATAATCTATGTTCATGTGGTTTGGTCACATCGTATAACATTATTGGCTAGGAAATAAGTTTACCACTCCCTAGTGACCACTCCCTCCACCCTAAACTTGAATGCGACAAATAGGTGTTAGGTAAAAAACATATTGCATAAATTAAATTGTAGATAGAAAAGACTTCTTTATGTACTTTTATTGTATTAGCAACTCAAACAGATTAACATGTGTATGTAAAAGATTGATTATCTGTTATTCCGTTGGCCATCTTAAACTGGTTATCATATCAAATGTTTTATTTTATTAGACCATCAATAGTACAAGATGCTAAATGCACCCAGAAACACGTCTAGTTAGCTGCTATATCAGATTTTTACAAATACATAAAAAACATTCAATTTCTCTCCAATCCTATAAACATTCTTACCAATACTTACATTTCCACCATCACCACTTTTTTACATTTATTTTTTAATACTCAAATACTTTTTAATATGTATCCATATTCTATTTTCGTATTATTAAAATGATATATAAATTAATTAAACGTAATAAAGTTACAAGCAAGTCTTAAACAATAAAACCTAAAAACAAAATATTGCATAAATCTAATCTAACTTAGACTATGGGGTATGGAGCGGGGGTTTGGGCGTGGGTTGGGGGAAAACGCCCAAGCCACCACCCCGGGTGGGCTTGGGTTGGGGCGTGGCCCTTGGGGCTTGGGTTTCAAGCCAGGCGTGGGGCGGTCTTGACATCCTAGCTGGCTTGCTTCTATTCGCTGACCCGCCATGTCATAGTGGGCCATATGAAAAGTTTTGTAATTTTTTTTAATATTCTGCCACGCAGTGCACCCAACCCAAGCCCAACTCACGCCCTGCCATACCCCAAGGACACGTAACTAGGCGGTGGGGGGGGGGGGGGGTCCCATTCCACGTGTCAACAAATGCCCCAACCCAAGCCCAATCCAAGCCCCACCATACTCCACGGTCTTATAATAAAAGACTCCAAATAATGTCACATGACATTCTCTCCTTCAACCTCATAACTTTTATCTATATTTATTTAATAATTTATTTAATATTAATATTAATTAATAACCAATATATAGATTTCACTTATTTTTATCCTTATCTTTATCTAAATTAATAAATAACTTCAATTTTGCAATTAAGACCCTTTCTGTTTTACTTTTAACCCAAAGTTTTTCATCTTTTGCAATTTAATCCCAACTCTTTTTTATTTTCAATTTTTGTCAACCATATATTTCATTTTTCCCGAGTTTTTCGTTTCGTTCTAAATTTTGTGAGTTAACGCACCGCAACGTGCGTATGGGGTTCAACATTTTTTCGTATATTTTTCCCGTTTGACTGGCCCGTTGCGTCACATCTATTTTTCTGCGTTTGATAAGTTCGTCCAACACGCGGGTCCTGGATGAACTTAGTTATTTTTTTCTATATTTTACGTTTCGGTTTAATTTCTCAGCAATGAGCGTGCGTGATTCAAAGATTTAACGTCTGCTTTTCGCTCGGCGTTATTTCTTCCCGTTTTTATTTATTTTGTTTTTACGAGCTTTTCTGGTGTTGGTGGTCGCTGACAATGGTATGGTATTACTACTACTTAACACAGTTTTATGACAACCGTTGCAACGCATGGGCTTAATACTAGTTAGAAACAAAAAAAGACACAAGAAACACTACAAAAGACGGAAATCTCAAACAACAACAAATAAACTACATCTTATATTTAGCCTTAATCATAGTACATATTTCTTCATGCTCAGCTTGTGACACCATTTAACATTTGAGTAAATGAAGGTTGGTTCAGGTTTATGATTTTGGTGGATGACTAAGTAGAGAATTTTGATAAGCAGGACTCTTTGTGTGATAAAATATGAAGCTGTATGATTGTATTTATGGTGGTTGAGAATATATTATTACTATTATTATTATTATTATTATTATTATTATTATTATTGTTTATTTTTAATTTGTTGCCATTTTAGTTCTTTGAAAAAGATAAAATAATGAATTTACAGTTGATTGTTATTTTAGTTGTGGCAAAGGATTAAAATAAATATATGTTTTAAGTTTATTTTCATTTGTTGTAACAGAGAACAGAAAAAAGAATATGGTCCCACCACCATTTCAAAATGCTCCGCACGTAGTTACGAACATCACCAAAAATTCAATTAACTTCCAATGCACTAATGCAGCATTTGTTCGTTCATAAGCCACGTCACTCAAATGCATCGCTAAATACGGTACATTGGGTTTGTTCTTAATTCATATAAAAACATTTAGATAGCACTGAATGTAACGAGTCAAGAGGTTCTGAGTTTGCTAGCATGCTATACATCTAACTTACTAAAGAAGTTAAGTTCCAATAACATTTATTAGATGTTCTAAGTTAAAAAAAAAAAAAAAATTGAACAACAAATTTGGATCACTAACGGACTTTTGAAGTATTATCGTGCCACCAACGAAACCACCCGTGTTAGGGTCAAATAAACGGTCATGTTGACCGGGTTCTTAGGTATTTTCTGGTGCTGCACGTTTTTTATTAGGTCTCGTTTGTTTCCTATTTTTGTGATAGATGTTGGAGATTTTATTTGGTTGTTTGTTGAGTCTGTAAGGCTATAAAAGGCCAGTCATTGTTAATGAATAATATCACAAAAATATCAGTGAGTTTCTTGGGTACTACTTGGTTTCTACAAGTGGTATCAGAGCGAATTTGAGTGATCCAGAGAAGAAGAACAAAGCAAATGGCAGAAGGGAGTTCATCGCACGGGCTTATCGTTCCCAAATTCGACGGTGATTATGACCACTGGAGCATGGTCATGGAAAATTTGCTTCGTTCAAAGGAGTATTGGCACGTTATTGCCACTGGTTATGTAGAACCCCCAGCAGGAGATCAAGTTTCAGATGCGAGAAGAAAGGAGCTGGATGAAATGAAACTTATTGATCTGAAGGCAAGAAATTATCTGTTCTATTCCATTGATAAGAACATTCTCAAGACGATTACCCAAAAGGAGACAGCCAAGCAACTTTGGGATGCTATGAAAGTCAAGTATAAAGGGAATGCAAGAGTTAAGAGGGCCAAATTACAGCGTCTGCGAAGAGAATTTGAGGTTCTAGAGATGAAGGTTGGAGAATCTGTGACAGAGTATGTTGGAAGGGTTATGACCATTTCGAATGAAATGAGAAATTGTGGTGATGACATGCCAGATTTGAAGATAGTTGAAAAGATCCTTCGAACCCTAACGGTAAACTTTAATTTTGTCGTTTGTTCTATTGAAGAGTCAAAGGATCTAGATTCCCTTTCTGTTGATGAGTTACAAAGTTTGTTGCTTGTTCATGAACAAAAACTGCAACGAAAGGGACATGATGAACAAGCTTTGAAGGTTGATGATAGCGATAATGGAGGCCGTGGTAGAGGAAGAGGACGAGGATCATACGGCAGGGGTAGAGGCCGTGGTAGAGGAAAAGGACGTGGAGATTTTGACAAGGCCACAATAGAGTGTTACAAGTGCCATCAGATGGGTCATTTTCAGTATGAGTGCCCTACTGGTGTTAACTATGCTGAATATGAAGAAAATGAAGAGCTGGTTCTAATGGCGTACTTGGAGGAAGAGCCAACTGAGTTCAAGGGTCACTGGTTCCTTGACTCAGCTTGTTCGAATCATATGACAGGAACAAGGAGTTGGTTCACAAAATTGGATGAAAATATCAAACATGCAGTGAAACTTGGAAATGGCAAACGATTGGCTGTAAGAGGTATTGGGGATATTCGACTTGAAATAGGAGGGCTCGTTCAGGTCATCACTAATGTGTACTTTGTACCAGAATTAACCTCCAATCTTATGAGTGTTGGGCAGCTTCAAGAAAAAGGGGGTCAAAGTAGTAATTGAAAAGGGTGAATGCTGCATTCATCACCCACAGAGAGGGGTCATTATAAGGTCACAAATGACAAAGAATCGGATGTTTGTGGTGCACGGGAAAGTGAAGGCTGCTCCTAGTCAATGTCTGCAGGCTAGTGAGGTTCAAAACACTCAAGTTTGGCACAAAAGGTTTGCACATGTGAATCACAAAGCTATTAGGACCATGCAATACAAGAAAATGGTTAATGGGTTACCAATAGTGAGTGGAAGATCTGAGGTATGTGAAACATGTAATGTGGGTAAGAAGTCTTTTTGGCGCTCAAGTGAAAAGTTGCAGTTGATACATACCGATCTATGTGGTCCAATAACTCCTAGTTCACAAAGCGGGAAGAGGTATGCTTAAGTTTTCACTGATGATTTTACTAGAAAGACATGGGTTTATTTCTTGAGAAATAAAGTAGATAGCTTTGATGTATTTAAGCGTTTTAAGGTTATGGTTGAAACCGAAGTTGGACTAACATCAAAGCTTTACGAAGTGATCAGGGGGGGGGGGGGGGATTTCACATCACATTCTTTTAACGAATTTTGTGACCTTAATAGAATTAAAAGGCAATTAACGGCTGCTTACACCCCACAACAAAATGGGGTGGCTGAGCGTCGAAACATAACTCCTATGAATATGGTACGCTGTTTATTGGCTGAGAAAAGTGTACCAAAACTGTTCTGGCCAGAAGCAGCCACTTGGGCTTGTCATGTTCTAAACAGGTGTGTGACTAGATCATTGGATGACAAGGTTCCTGAAGAACGATGGTCAGGTGAGAAACCTAATGTGGACTATTTTAGAGTTTTTGGGTGTATAGGGCACGTTCATGTTCCTGCACAACTAAGACTAAAACTGGATGCTCGAAGTCACAAGTGTGTTTTGTTTGGGATTAGTACGGTTCCAAAGGCGTATCGAATGTATGATCCAATTAAAAGGAAGATTGTTATTAGTCGAGACGTAATATTTGAAGAAGAAAAGGAATGGGATTGAGGAAAAGAATTTGGTGGTGATCAAGAACTGATAATTGAAGAAAAGATCTTGCCAATGGAAGTGGAAAATACACCTGGTGATGCAACTATAGAAGGAGTTCAAACTGAAGAGAAACCGGAAATTCAAGATGCTACAGTAGTGCCTACGCAAAGTGAGACTACTTCAACTGAGGGACATGATCACATAACTGCACCAAGTTAGAATGCTGATCAAATTGTCGGTAACACAACTGGGACATCAAGTCAAAATGATAACCTAGCCATGGACAACACAGATGGGGCATCAACTCGGAATAGAAGGGCACCGACATGGATGGAAAATTATGAATCTGGTGAAGGGTTATCAGATGAGGAAGAAGAGGTAGGATTTGCTATGTATAGCTCATCTGGTGATCCAACTACATTTGAAGAAGCAAGTCAAGATGCAAGATGGGTAAAGGCTATGGAAGACGAAATAAGTGCAATTGAATAAAACAACACCTGGGAATTAGTAAGCTTACCAACAGGTACAAAAGCAATCGGTGTCAAATGGGTTTTTAAGACAAAACTCAATGAAGAAGGAAATATAGATAAGCTCAAGGCAAGGCTGGTGGTAAAAGGGTATTCTCAGAAAAAGGGAATAGATTATGAGGAAGTATTCATTCCCGTTGCACGATGGGATACTATACGTACTATACTAGCGCTTTCGGCTCAAAGGAACTGGAAAGTATACCAACTAGATGTAAAAAGCACTTTTTCTAAACGGGGAGCTTAAGGAAACGGTGTTTGTAGAGCAGCCTCAAGGTTTTATCAAAGAAGGGGAAGAATCTAAGGTATACAAACTGAATCGTGCTTTGTACGGTTTAAAGCAAGCTCCAAGAGCTTGGTTTAACTGTATAGAGCGGTACTTTAAACGAGAAGGATTCAAACAGAGTCACTATGATCATACACTCTTTGTGAAGAGAGTTTGGAATAAAATCTTGGTGGTTAGCTTGTACGTGGATGATCTTATTTATGCAGGTAATGATAAGATGATGTGTGAAAGCTTCAAATGTTCGATGCAAAAAGAATTCGAAATGACCGATTTGGGAGTGATGAATTTTTTTCTTGGGGTTGAAGTACAACAAACTGAAGCCGAAATCTATTTGTGTCAGAAAAAATATGCTAAAGAAGTATTAGAGAGATTCGGCATGTGGGAAAGCAATCCAGTGAGTAATCCTATTGTTCCAGGTATGATTTTGACTAAGGCAAGAGCAGGGGAGGATGTTGATTCTACAAAGTACAAGAAATTAATCGGGAGCCTTATGTATATCACGGTGACACGTCCAGATTTAGCATACTGTGTGTGTCTGTTATCAAGGTTTATGGCCAGACCCAAGTCAGAACATTTGCAGGCAGCTAAAAGGGTATTGAGATACTTGAAGGGAACTTTCAACTTTGGTTTATTGTACGAAAGAGGATCAAATTCAAAGCTGCAAGTTTACACCGATAGCGACTATGCAAGGGATTTAGAAGACAGGAAGTGCATCTGGATATGTATGTATATTCAGTGGAGGGGCAACCTGCTGGAGTTCTAGAAAGCAAAAGATAGTTACATTGACATCCATGGAGGCAGAGTATGTAGCAGCAACAACGTGTGCTTGTCACTGCAAATGGCTAAAAGGGCTAATGAAAGATCTTAGTGAAAAGATAAATGGAGTTCTTGAAGTAACTTGTGATAATACTTCAACAATCAAACTTTCAGTCAATCCAGTAATGCACAGAAGAACCAAGCATATAGATGTTCGTTTTCATTACCTAAGAGATTTAGTAAACCAAGAGGAGCTGAAGTTGGTGTATTGCAAAATAGAGGATCAAGTTGCTGATATCATGACAAAGTCAATCAAGTTGGAAGCTTTTATCAAGTTACGAGGTCTGCTTGGGGTCAAAGAGATAAACTGACTGAAAAACACAGTTCAGTTTAGGGGAGGATGTGTTAGGGTCAAATGAACGGTCATGTTGACCGGGTTTTTAGGTATTTCTGGTGCTGCACGTTTTTTTATTAGGTCTCGTTTGTTTCCTATTTTTGTGATAGACGTTGGAGTTTTTATTTGGTTCTTTGTTGAGTCTGTAAGGGTATAAATGGCAAGTCATTGTTCATGAATAATATCACAAAAATATCAGTGAGTTTCTTGGGTACTACTTGGTTTCTACAACCCGATCATACCCATCTCTACAATAATGCATATACACCAATTCAGAAGGAAACCCAATAAATCTGGGAAAACCCCCTTGTAAGAATCGAACCTAAGACCTCATGGTCCCTAAGCCTTATCTCAACCTAATATGACAATAGGCTATAATACCATGGGCCATGCTCCAAGTTATTAGTCCGTCGAGTACAGGCCCGTTTCCAAAAATGTTAACGAATTTTTGGCCCCTGGGCGAGATAAAGCAATCGGGCCTTAAGTCTAACCCCCTATAATATAAATTCATAATAAAAAGTAGAGTTAAATGTCATTTTAGTCCTTGTGGTTTGGATCATTTTACCATTTTAGTCCAAATAGTTTTAAACGTTGCCGTTTTAATCCACTGAATTAACTCCATCCCTTTATTTTGTTAACTAGAAGGGCATTTCGGTCATTTTAAATGTAATTTTGTTAACTAGAAAAACAATTCGACCATATAAAATGATCGAATTACCCTTCTAGCCAACATAAAAAATGGACGAAATTAACCTAGTGGACTAAAATGACGTTACTTGAAACTGTTTGGACTAAAATGACAACGTTTCAAACCTTTAGACTAAACTGGCAAAATGACCCAAATCACAGGAACTAAAATGACACCCATTATACAACTAGGGTTGGCAATAGGTAACCTGTAGGTAACCTGATAAGACACGATAACAGAAAAGTATACCATGTGATTTTTTACATTTTTAAAAATAATCAAAATTTGAAAGTTAGGATCCATTATTTCTCCTTCTAGGTGCATAAAATATACATCTGCCTTATAGACATTGGATATAAAGTAGTTAAACGAGTCTATTCATGTTTAAAATTTTTGTTGTTCGCGTTATCAGATACCTGTTAAACCTGCTAAGTAGGGCTGTAAACGAACCGAACGAACACGAACGAGACCTTGTTCGTGTTCGTTTGTTAAAAAATATATGTGTTCGCGAACCGTTCACGAACACTTATCGAACGAGATTTTATGTTTGTGTTCGTTTGTTAAGGAAATGAACTTGTTCGTGTTCGTTTGTGTTTGTTTGTTAATTTTAGGCAACGAACGTTGGTGAACACAAATGAGCACAAACTAATGTTCATGAACACAAATGGAAATAAATGAACACAAACAATCGTTCATGAACAGAATATATAATACACTGACACTTATTAAATATTTAATTTGTCAGAATTTTGATATATTTAAATAAATATAAAAGCTAAAAATATTAATGAACTATCAAACACAAGCGAACACGTTATCGAACGTTCACGAACATAAACGAACGAACGCGACCTCTGTTCATGTTTGTTCATTTAACTAAACGAACGAACACAAACGAACTTCCCCCCGAACGGTTTACGAACTGTTCGCCGAACGTTTGGTTCGTTTACAGCCCTACTGCTAAGACAGGATTTGCCAGCCCGACAATTGTTATAAAAACCTAAAAATCAAAGATTTCAATATGAAAACTCAATGATTTCGAACCCTTTTCAATTGATCGCTCCCACTCACGTCAATGACGATTCAGATTCTAGAATATCATTTGATTTATTAAAGACGTAGATATTCTAGAAGGTAAAGTCAAATATTTATGTCTAAGGATTCACATTATGGTTTAAAAGGACAATCTAAAAACCAAGTAATTACAGACCTTACAAAGCACAACATCTTTAATCTTTACAATTAGTTTTCTTAAATATTCAGAACTACCGAGGAGAATAAAGCACTTCTACACGATAAGGATAGAGTTAACATAGGTGCTGTTTATTTTTTCAGAGGTAAAACGTATGCAGTCTGCGGACTACGTCGCAGACATCTGTAGTAGAAAAGGTGGACCAAACCTCTACAGTCTGCAAAAAAAAGACTGTTTGTTTTTAACTTCTACAATAAGCTTATAAAAAAAACAATTTAGCTTCATTCATCTCATATAAACAAGCAAAACAAAGAATCATTACAAATTTATGTTCTAACTGACCTTCAAAAGCAGAAACTACAGTTCACTCACAGAAATTTATGTTCAACTCATATAAACTACAGTTCAACTCACTTCAAATTTATGTTCAACTCATATAAACAAATCTCTGTTCAGAAATTCCAATAGAAAGCTTCAAATTTATGTATAACACAAAGATCCCGATTATTCAAACCCCATGTCTGCGTTATGGCGATTTAGGAAGCTTCGAGACGTTATCGCCTCAACCAGATTCTCTGCATCGTACACATCGAAGCCAGGGTTTCTGAAACCAAACACCAGAATTGATTGCCCGTACATTCGCCGGAGTTCGTTGATCGGTGTGTGGCACCAGCGGCAACGGTGGTGGTTTTGATGATAATAACGGAGGGACTTTGGAGGTGGGGGAGGTGACAGCGGCGACGTGTTGGTGCCGGAGATGTGGAGGTGACGGCTGGGAGTAGGAAGGGGTGGAGGAGAAGAAGATGTTAGGGTTGAGGATTTGTGTTATGAAATGGCAGAGAAGAGGCTAGAAGAGGGGAGTCCACATCTGCCCCAAGAAGAGGTCTCGCAGACCTTTTTTAATGAAAGGTCTTCGAGAAAACAAACACACTGCAGACTCAAACGTCTGCACGTGGTCTGCGTGGGGCAGACATAAGAGGTTCTGAAGAGCTTTTCACAAAAAACAAACACCCCCATAGTGAATCTAGAGCACATGTAGATTATGTACAAAACTGTTAAACATGTGTATGTGACACACAGACACACGTATATATAGATTATAGGCATCTTGTGTAGAGATTTTAAAGAAAGAGACATAGACCGGAATCAGTCGGACCAGGGGTTTAGTTCTGCATAAAAGGGTGAGTCCTCTCGTTTGATTCGGGGATTGGTTGAGCTCCTTCTTCTAACGATAACTGCAAAACAAACAGCCGTTAGACTCGCCACGGGGAGAATGATGGTTCTCTCCGTAACTACCCTCTGGCGTGAGAATAAGTACAGGTTTCAATGAAGAAGAAGAAGTAATAGTGAAAGTGAAGTGAATGTAACTTGAAGAATGATACCTGAGTTGTCTTATTTATAACCGAATTTGGGCGGGAAAGTTTGTTGACGGAGGAAGTGACGGAAAGTAATTTCCGTAAGCGATTATTTTCTTCACCGTTAACCACTAATGTAACAACCCGCACATTCGTGCGTTGTTACTACTCGTTACACTCGTTACGCCTAGCACCAGAGATTCGGATCATAATGTAGCTATATCGCATACATCGCTATTTCGCAGTATTTTCGCATATTACGCATACATTATCGCTATAACACATCGCATCACACACTAACGCTCACGATGATGTTGAGTGAGGACCTATTCTACCCTCCTCGATAGCCGTGATGCGTCGCAGAGAACGCATATTCGAAACAAGACCCGGTTATTGTATCGCAACTTCGAAATATGGATATTTATACGACCCTACGTGACTAATTATAATAAATATATGAATATGGGTATGAAAATGTGTAACCAAACTATCGCGACGCTTAACGAGCAAAACAAAACATCGAAACGCCATTCGCCGGAGACCAACGATCGAGTGACCACTCGATCGGGTGGCCATCCGATCGAGTTGCCACCTGAAAGGACAGCCACCCGATCGGACAGCCATCCGATCCATGGCACTCCCTCACCTTTCTCCTATTCACCTATAAATAAGCACTTGTCACATCACTTGAACAGTGATGTGACAGCTCTCACTCGACCAGCACGCTTTTGGGGCATTTTCTCTTGATTCCTCACGATTCTTGTAAGTTTCTACCTCAAATCATGTACTTCTTTGATCCACACACACTTCTTCATCTTTTTCACCTTGAATCTCAATTTTTAACCGTGAAATCAACAGATTTGAGTTGTTCTAGGGTGATGTCATCATGGAGTTCTTATGAACTCCAAGCTTTGGCCTCATTCCACCAAGAATAACTCAGATCTAAAGGATTTCCACATGCTTTCACAACGATTTCGCATAGATCTAAACACCATCAATGATAAAAGGATTGAAAGAAACTTTCCAACTTTCTTTCAACTCTTTTACACTCAAAGCACTCAAACCCGATGAAATCGGAGCTTGTTCTGATCTTCTACTCATTCTTAGTGATGCATCAGTTCCAGATCTGAATTCTATCCAGGAGAGATGTTGATTTCGGGTTTGAACATGAACAACCGACTCGAACCGTGAACTGTTCGGACTAGGGTGATTCCTGTTCGATCGGGTCACTTGGGACGAGACAAGGGTCCTGTTGTTCAAGCAAGATATCAAAACGTCTCGTTCAAAGCTGCAACACTTCAAACAGAAAACAAGTGATAGGACGATCAGACCGTCGGAATGGATTGCCGTTCGATCGGGTTACCACCCGATCGGATTGCCACCCGATCGACCGGCCGTCCGATCGGGCTGCACTTGGTTCCATACTTAAACTATTTCTCCAATTGTTCAAAGGATCTGAACATTGAAACAGACTACCGCCCGATCGGATTGCCGTCCGATCGAGCGGCCGTCCGATCGTGTGACGTTTGAGACTTAAACAATTTTCAACATGTTCAAAGAATTACCAGTTCGAACGGATTGCCACCCGATCAGATTGCAATCCGATCGAGTGACAAACTGCTATGAACTTGTTCTCACTGAAGTGTCATACTAATCGGATCGCTGTCCGATCGAGCCGCCGTTCGATCGACCGACCTGAAAGGTAGAGTTACTTCTCTGTTTTCAAAATGCTACAACGAAAACTTCAAAAGTCAAACCATCATACACAAACACATCTTCACCAAACGAGGTGACAATCCAATCGAATGGCCATCCGATCGGATTGCCATCCGATTGGATTACCATTTGACGCTTGGTTCACTCGCCACCGTTTAACGCACTGTTCGACGCTTACGCTATCAAATTGTAACCAGGCTGATCTCAGACGTGCTCCCTTCAATCCAACCAAGTTGTGTTTACTAGCTGAACACCAACTGTGAGTATACTCGAACCCCTTTTTATCTCATTTTTGGTGTAACATACATTCCTATTAGATCGAATTTATCTAAACAAATTATTCAATCAAACTATTTATCACTTGCGAATAACTGTTATGCATATTTATACGTGATGCTAGTTACATATGTGTTAGGACTTATACTCGCGAGGTCCCGCCTTAACTAGTATAGTACTATAGCACCCGGCGGGGTCTAGTTAGGATGAATAGCAATCGCAATCGAAGCTCGAGTGACTTAGTTGGTAGTATCGGTTTTATATGTATATATGTTGAGGTATCTCGTTTATGTATTTGGTAATTCACAGCTCTTTTACTATTTACGCTACACTATCAAAACTTGTATACTCGCCAATGCTTTTGTATTGACGTTGTTTTTAACGTATGTTGCAGGTTTAGTCGCAGTCTACATCAAATCAAGCTAGGAAGTCTAGAAACACACCTAAAATCTAGGTTGTCGGATTTGTATTGTTTGAGAGAACATGAAAATTCATGACAGCTTATGTGATTGTACTTTTTTATTAGTATGGGATAATGAACGCATTAAATACTGTCGCAATTTAGTTGTTATGGATTCTCTTGAGCAATCTGATTCGCCTAGTGCCGCGCCCCGATGATTCCGCCATCGGTTGGGGTGTGACATATTGGTATCAGAGCCATAACTATAGGGAGTTAGGCCAGACTAGACCTAGTCCAGGTCAATGTCTTAGAAACGACCTAGTCTATAGTCTAGGTACCAACGGGCCGACTTGTGCAAACCCAGTAGGATTTGCACGGGCCTACTTGATACTCTCGTTCGAATTCGCTAAAAGCTACTACTTCGCGTGAACACCGCATACTACAACTTCACACGAAGAGCCTTTCCTAAGGCTAGAATATTACTTAGCCTTTCCTAAGGCCAACACAATACACACGTTTTCGAAAATACTCGCGTAACACAACCGATTGATCCAGTCGAGATCAGGCGTGAAAACCAAGAAATCTCGATAAGATCGCTCACTCAGCGCATTTTTCTAGAACGAGAACTTTTGTCAAGCTAGGAGTGACATCCATATCTCAACGAAAGTCTCCATTTCAAATTCCAGTGGAACTCCCGAATTTATTCGAAGAGCACAACCACAGTCAGGAGCGAAGTTATTAAGTCAGGGGTGAAACCCGTATCTTAATAAACCGTTCCGCTCTCTATGAAATGGTTTTCAAAAAGCTCTCACCAAGGACTCGACTATAACGATGACTCGAGCCACGCGATGACCAGGAAGACGAATGCCATGAGCTGCATCCCGGTGGAAGCATAAGCCTTATATGGCAACGCGCGTGCGCGAGCTGTTGGGTATAGTTGGGTTACCTTGGGCAGTCGACGCCTAAACACCCGAGGCACTCTATCTACTTTTCTAGCTTACGACTTGTCGATTTTACGCTATATGGAATCTATTTACGCTTATGTGTTTACAATTTAAACTTTACGCTTTATCGATTTCTCGATTTATTGATTTTCGCTCCCTGCTTTTGTAAAACACACAACTCGCACAGCCATCGCAATCTAAAACGACAACCGAATGTTCGCAACAAAGCTAATGTCTAATTACTCGCTTTCGCTCTCGCTCTCTCCCTCTTCATCGCGTCCTCGCGCATTCAACACCGACATGTGTGTGTAAGTATAAACTACAACTAACTATATGTACAAAACGAATCAATTGTGTGGGAATCTAGGAAATTCGTGTCTCCTATGTGGCTCCTATGTGAAATCTATTATATTACTCGCTACAAGTTTGATCGCGCTCAATCGCATCGCAAAACTCAAAAAAAAAAAATCATTATGATCGAATCTCACTCCAAATCTCTCTCTGTCTAGATGCCTTCCAACGACTCTACCTCGAGACAAAAGCGAGGAGAAGAGCCAAACGAAGCGCTGAAAAGAGGATTGCCTCGCTTGTGGCCAAGGAAGTGGCCAAGGTCATTCCTCAAATTGTCGCTCAAGTGCACTCTCTCAGCAACTCTCGAACCCCGGAAGACATTAAGACGGAAGCGCCGCAATCCGCTTTCCTCTATAAACACTTCAAAGCCTGTGGCCCGATGGAGTTCACAGGGGAAGGAGGTGTGTCCCAGCTACTCCAGTGGTTCGATTCTATCGAAGTCACCCTTCGTCAAAGTGGGTGTCTCGATAGTTTTCGTACTACTTGCGCTACCGGAGTATTTCATTCGCAAGAACTCGACTGGTGGATAGCCGAACGTAACAAACGTGGGATCTACGCAGCTTACGCTCTCTCTTGGGATGAGCTGAAAGAGCTCATGAAGAAAGAGTACTGCCCACCCCACGAAGTCCAGAAGCTAGAAAACGAATTTTGGGAAATCAAGCAAGTTGAAGGTGACAATACTGGCTACACCGCAAGGTTCAAACAGCTCAACATAATCTACCTAAGTCAAGTCAACACTTCAGAAAAAGCCATCACGAAGTACATTCGCGGTTTGCCTGAATGTGTGGGCAATTTTGTCGAAGCTGCCAGGCCTGCTACCATCGAAGAAACCTACCGCTTGGCCGCAAAAATCAACGACAAACGAGTCTCGGACGGATTTTTCTCCAAGAACCCCGTCAAACAAGCTCAGCAAGCAATCGTTATCGATTCTTCTGAAGATTCCTCCGACGATTCTACCGACGATTTTTCAAGTGAGTCCTCGGACGAACCCTCTAACGACAACGGCACCTCATCTCAGATCTAAAGGATTTCCACATGATTTCACAACGATTTCGCATAGATCTAAACACCATCAATGATAAAAGGATTGAAAGAAACTTTTCCAACTTTCTTTCAACTCTTTTACACTCAATGCACTCAAACCCGATGAAATCGGAGCTTGTTCTGATCTTCTACTCATTCTTAGTGATGCATCAGTTCCAGATCTGAATTCTATCCAGGAGAGATGTTGATTTCGGGTTTGAACATGAACAACCGACTCGAACCGTGAACTATTCGGACTAGGGTGATTCCTGTTCGGTCGGGTCACTTGGGACGAGACAAGGGTCCTGTTGTTCAAGCAAGATATCAAAACGTCTCGTTCAAAGCTGCAACACTTCAAACAGAAAACAAGTGATAGGATGATCAGACCGTCAGAACGGATTGCCGTCCGATCGGGTTACCACCTGATTGGATTACCACCCGATCGACCGGCCATCCGATCGGGCTTCACTTGGTTCCATACTTAAACTATTTCTCCAATTGTTCAAAGGATCTTAACGATGAAACGGACTACCGCCCGATCAGATTGCCGTCCGATCGAGCGACTGTCCGATCGTGTGACGTTTGGGACTTAAACAATTTTCAACATGTTCAAAGCATTACCAGTTTGAACGGATTGCCACCCGATCGGATTGCAATCCGATCGAGTGACAAACTGCTATGAACTTGTTCTCACTGAAGTGTCATACTAATCAGATCGCCGTCCGATCGAGCCGCCGTTCGATCGACCGACCTGAAAGGTAGAGATACTTCTCTGTTTTCAAAATGCTACAACGAAAACTTCAAAAGTCAAACCATCATACACAAACATATCTTTCCCAAACGAGGTGACAATCTAATCGAATGGCCATCCGATCGGATTACCATTTGACACTTGGTTCACTCGCCATCGTTTAACGCACTGTTCGACGCTTACGCTATCAATCTGTAACCAGGCTGATCTCAGACGCGCTCCCTTCAATCCAACCAAGTTGTGTTTACTAGCTGAACACCAACTGTGAGTATACTCGAACCCCTTTTTATCTCATTTTGGGTGTAACATACGTTCATATTAGATTGAATTTATCAAAACAAATTATTCAATCAAACTATTTATCTCTTGTGAATAACTATTATGCATATTTATACGTGATGCTAGTTACATATGTGTTAGGACTAATACTCGCGAGGTCCCGCCTTAACTAGTATAGTACTATAGCACCCGACGGGGTCTAGTTAGGATGAATAGCAATCGCAATCGCAGCTCGAGTGACTTAGCTGGTAGTATCGGTCTTATATGCATATATGTTGAGGTATCTCGTTTATGTATTTGGTAATTCGCAGTTCTTTTACTATTTACGCTACACTATCAAAACTTGTATACTCGCCAATGCTTTTGTATTGACGTTGTTTTTAACGTATGTTGCAGGTTTAGTCGCAGTCTACATCAAATCAAGCTAGGAAGTCTAGAAACACACCTAAAATCTAGGTTGTCGGATTTGTATTGTTTGAGAGAACATGAAAATTCGTGACAGCTTATGTGATTGTACTTGATTATTAGTATGGGATAATGAACGCATTAAATACTGTCGCAATTTAGTTCTTATGGATTCTCTTGAGTAATCTGATTCGCCTAGTGCCGCGCCCCGATGATTCCGCCATCGGTTGGGGTGTGACAACTAACGTGATGTATACACACACGGATCGTGGGCATGATCAACGGCTGGGGAGATGCCATATGGAAAGTGGGCGAGTGTGGATCTTTCTCCATTTTGGTGCCATCATCGTGACCTTGAGGGGTGCTTAGGATGATGCCACGTGGCCATTCGGTTATACCCGAATGGTTGTGCACGATAGGGCCTTCTAGAAGTTTTACAATTGTAATCCTATGTGGCTCTGCCTCATGCAAATTCTGTTGTAACAGAAAGGTTACTTTATGTTCAAGTCTGGGTGATATTTGCGCGGAAGTATTTTGCTTCCAACCTAATTGTTTAGTTGCATAGGTTCGCGCAAGGACATGTTATTGGCTTCTCGGCGAGCGTATTGTTGAAGCTTGTTCTCTTCCAAGTTCCTTCTTTAGAACCAGTGCGCTGCCGCGCAAGGTTCACTTAAAGAGGCTTATTGGTGATGTGGTATGGTCCAACGTGCCTGCACGAGGTTTTTGAGACCATACCCCTTCATTATCTATATCCATATATTTCCACTAAAAACAACTATTTTTCTTTTTCCTTTTCAATTAAATAGGATTTTTATACCTTTATCGTTATCTTTTCTCTCTCTTTCACTCATAACTATTTTAAAAATAGAGTAAATTACTATTTTGGCCATTGTGGTTTAGCCAGTTTAACCATTTTAGCCCAAAAAGAATTTTTTTAACATATCAGACCCCGAGGTTGTATTTTATAACGGTTTTGACCCCTGACACCAACTTTGTTACTTTTTTGCAGTTAAGTGTAAGGGTAATTAGGTCATTATATACCTTAGGGGCTGTTTAGATAATTACAAAGTTCTTTTAATATTTAAAAGATTATTAATACAATTACTCAAGTTTTTTTTTACTATTTTGTTATTTTCACGATTATTATTTAACAAAATATGTTTTATATATACAAATGAATATGTATTTTCGTTAAGCGTTTGTTTTTTATAAACGTCGTTTTTAAAATCATTTGTTTTCTAACCTTTTTTTAAACCGTCTGTCGTTTTTAAAATTGTTCATTTTTAAACCGTTTGTCTATTAAAATCGTTCTTTTTAAAGTTGTTTATCTGTTAGTGTTTTTCTTAAACGATTCATTTTATACCGTTCTTTTTAAAATCATTTTTTTAAAAATTTGTTTTTTTAGTCATTAATTTTTGAAAGCGTTTCTTTTTAAACCGTTCCTTTTAGAACCTTTTTTATATCATTCATTTTTGAAGCTTTGTATTCAGTTTACTTATAGTCGTTAGAGAAAAATAACTTCAGAAAATGAACGATTTCAAAAATCGAAATAATTTAAAAACGATCGATTTTAAACGAACGAATGGTTTAAAAAACGAAGATTAAAAAATGATGTTTATAAAAAAGCAAAACCTTAAAAAATAAGTTAACAAGTGTAAGCAACTAGAAAATGCACGAATTTAATAAACGAAAGGTGAAAAAAATAACGAATTTTGAATAAACAAACGATTCAAAGAAATGGAAGATTTGAAAAACAAATAAACCATTCTAAAAAAAGTTTGAAAAATGAACGATCTTTTGAAAACTTTTTATTAGAATGTTTCTTTTTTTTTTTTTTCAAATGCTACATTTCTTTTGTTTTTTTATACACGTCGTTTTGTAAAATTTAAATACTGAACAACCTAAAAAGTGCGTAGTTTATAAGTGTTTAAAAAATAAATGATTTAAAAAAAGTGGTATAAAATGAAGTGTTTAAAAAACTTTAAAAAGAACGATTTAAAAAAAAACCAAATGGTTTAAAAAGGAAAAATTTTAAAAACGATAGATGGTTAAACAAAATGTAAAATAACAAATTATTTTTTAAAACAATTTATATAAAAATAAACGGTTAATGAAAATACATATTTATTTGTATATTTAAAACGTATTTTTTTAAATAATAATCGTGAAAATAACGAAATAATAAAAATAAACTTGAGTAATTGCATTAATAATCTCTTAAATATTAAAAGAACTTTGTAATTATCAAAAACAACCCTAAGGTATATAATGACCTAATTACCCTTACACTTAACTGCAAAAAAATAACCAAGTTAGTGTCAGGGGTCAAAACCGTTATAAAATGCAACGTCAGGGTCTGATATGTTAAAAGATTCCTTTTTGGGCTGAAATGGTTAAACTGGTTAAACCACAGAGGCCAAAACAGTAATAAAATCCTAAAAATATTAAAAAATTTATAAAGTTTTCTCTC
The DNA here is from genome assembly GCA_030545235.1 of Helianthus tuberosus. Classification (NCBI taxonomy): domain Eukaryota; kingdom Viridiplantae; phylum Streptophyta; class Magnoliopsida; order Asterales; family Asteraceae; genus Helianthus; species Helianthus tuberosus. The sequence goes on along the minus strand of CM060371.1, from coordinate 83,966,941 downwards.
TTCTAATATTTTCTCATATATTTACAGATGAACAGTAGTTTTCCCATACATTTTCTCTCTCCACCACTCACAGCCACTCAAAAACACTAACAACCATTCCTTATATTATAACTAAACTTCCTCAGATAAAGTTTTCAATGTGAATACTTAAAGGGGGTAGGGGTGGTCATCGCTCATCACTCACTCACAACTTCCAATCAAGTTCCGCCACGTCATCGAGCTTTATTCTATCATTGGTGATGGATTTTAGTGGAAATGCCCATCCCTCACAACACCCAACAATAAACCTTCACATTCCCTCACATTCTTTAATTCTTCACGCGTGATATTCTTAACGCGTTATCAAATTTACGTGTGAAAAAACTGAGTGGCGGTGGTGCTTGGGATTCTTCCACGCGTTATATGGTTCCATCACAGGGGAAATGTCCTTGATGTTTGGTAAAATACACATATTTGTCCCGTGTAAATTGTATAGTTTTTATTTGTTTTATTTAGTTTTTAGTATTATATTACATTATTTGGTGTTTTGGCAGGTCCTGGTGCAAATGTAGCGGAAACGAGCAATAAAGAAATAACCAGCCAGTTGAATGGAGTAGACCACCAGTGACCGAAGGGAAATTATTGCTATTTTCTGTGAGTGAGCCAAGACCACTATCTATATTTTATAAGTTAGAGGGGTGCGATGTTTTACAGGAGTTTAACCCAGCGAATTTAATGAAACAATAAGAAGTGGGCCGCCAACTACTAAAGTCCAGCCATGCATGTTTTCGAAATTCAAGTGAGGAGTGGTGAAATTGTTTATGTCCTTTGGGCTTGACATCAAATTAGTGGTTATATGGGTTAATAAAAAAACCCTAAAGAAAAAAATATATATACACATAATTGGACGTACAGGAGGGGGATCCCTATTGGTATTCGAGAAACATCATTAGTGGGGGACGATATATTTCAACAGAAGGCATACGGCAAGAAGCAACTGGGCGCAAATTTGGAGGTGAATTCTGTTATTTTCGACAAGCAGTGGAGGGATTTTTTTTGGCTATATTATATTCGACAACATCAGTTCAAGTGGGATCGCACAAAGAAAAAGAAAAACAAAGCATTCGGTTCGTGGTTGGATCATTGCGGGTTCGATATTACGCCTATTTTTCTAATCTTTTGCATCGAAACCATGTTTTGCTTTGTTTTCAGTTGTGATTATGCTTTGTTTATGGATATTATGAGTAGCTAAATCAGTAAACTACTTAGGTTGAGGTGAACTAGATGTTTGTTACGTTGTTTTGACTTGGTTATGGTTATTTTATGCGATTTACATAACTTTGCTTTTTATTGATCTTGATATTGCATGTTGGCGTGTTTTGATTGATTATTGGTTGATGAATTCAGCGGTTTAGGCACATAGAAATATCCCCTAGACTTAGAGTTTAATTTGAATCGTTGATCTTAGGGTTTTCGGTTTGAATATTGAGTTGAGAAATTGACCAATTCGATTAATAATTAAAATCAATATACTAAAACTTGCATCCTCATCTTGTGACTCGAAAGACGATTAAGGTGAGCTAGGTTATTAGCTGATCATTGGTGGGTAGATTGGGTGACCGATAGCTCGGGCTCGTTTATTACATCGTGGTTAAGGTTTCCTAGGATTTCAATCTTCAAGGTTTAGTTTGCTTTGCGTTTCGAGAGTTTTGGGGGTAGAGTTACTTTCATTGCTTGATTCTCGTAGGATTTGGTATCGATAGGTCGAGCCGGTTCGTTCTAGCACTTCGCATTTCGTCTTTATCTTTCGTTTGATACATCTCTAGCGGGGGGTTAATCGAGGGAGTAGGATATTTAAATAATTGCCATAGTCAAGATAGCGTTGCATGATTCTAGGGATTCGATACCTAGGTAGTCTTTTCTCATCATATTTGATTTAGACTTTGCTCCCAAGTTTGTGTTTGTTTTACGTTGCTTGTCTTGTTTGCCACTTTCTTAATTAATTAGGATATTAGTTAATCATCAAAACAAACTTAAAAATTGACTTTATATTCGACAACGGTTCATTACCTAGAATTTGCATATAGTGTCCACGGATTGATATCCGGTCTTGCCATCTACACTACACTGCGACCGGTGCACTTGCCGATTGTGTGTGGTTTAGTTAGCAATTCCATTTTAAAACTTGTTCGAAATTAATAGTTATGTTTTCACACATCAGTCCTTCACCCCGGGTCCCCTAATACATGTACGGAAAGAGTTTGTATTGTTTTTTTTTGTTCATAACTTGTCAAAGAACACCCGGTCTACCTCAACAAGTTTGATTTTGTCAAACTAGTAAGTTTATTTTCTTTTAATTGAATTTAAACTTTGAAAAAACTCGCTCTCTTTTATTGTTTTTTCTATGTTTTCTTGCGGACTCTTATTTACTCCGATCAATCATTTGTTCGATATATTTACTTTAATCAATAGTTTGTTATTATTAGGCTACATGGTATGGTGCCCATTATGGGCGTGAATTTCTGACACGACCTGAAAACCTGATACGAACCTAACACGAAATTCGCGGGTTTAGGTTTAGTCTAAACGGGTTCGGGTTAGTTTCAGGTTGAACCCGCGAACCTGTTTAGGTTAACGGGTCGGGTTTGGGTCAACATGGTCGGGTTGGCAGGTTGACCCGTTTAACACATTTATACTATATTATATTTTTTTACAATATATTTTATGTCATAAATTAAATAGGGTGTGTATTTTATGCAATGATTATAACTTAAAAAGAGAAATTAACATGGATTTTATAATTTAAATATGATATTATTATATACATTTGTGTTTTTTAAGTAAATTTTAGTTTAAATATATTAATTTCAGAAAAAAAAATTAAAAAAAATCGGGTTGAACGGGTCGTGTTCGGGTCAACCTACGAAACTTCGGGTCGTGTTCGGGTTCTTATGTATGATACGATTTTCGGGTTCGGGTTTATGTAAAATTTTCGAGTTCGGGTCGGGTTGAACCTCCCAACCCGCGAACACGACCTGTTTAGCACCCCTAGTGCCCATCCTCCTTTGGAGGATGATCTGCCACGTAGGCGCAACATCATAGTCCTCCCAAGGATGGTTCATCCCACAAAACTAGTGGAAATGGGATGATGGTCTTAGATATCCTACCCACCACTTTTATATATATATATTTTTTAATCTTCCACTATTTTAAACATTTAACAAATAAATTAAGAAAATATTTTCATTAATATTAAAACACAATACATAAACTTTAATGGGGGAAAGTTACCGTTTGGAATATTTGAATTTAGAAATATTTTTTTTATTAAACGGTCAAATGCTTCGGTCCCCACATCTTTTTTGTCTTCACATGGGCCGGCTCCAACGTCATGTTCTCGACGCTGAAGACGGGGACCCGGGGGGGGGGGCATGGTGTGCGGGGAGGCGCCGTTCCTGGACGCTCCGAGAACGGTCCCCATACCAGTAACCTTAACAAATGGTTAGTTAGTTTAGTGTGTCAATTTTCGTAACTCCTCCTATACTTTCTCCAAAAAAGTTCTTAGCATCTATTCTCTTTAGTTATAAATAAAAATAGGAATACACTTGGCTCATTCCTAGAGTATTCATCTAAAATTTTATCACTTATCAACTCCATATTATTTCTCACTATTTTTTATTATTTATGGTAAAAACCTAGAAATATTTTTTATATGCTTTTTAAATTATAAACTAATACATCCATATTTATGGTATCTTTTAAATTTTTGTTACAATTATTTGTAACATGTTTTATATTATTTAAAAAAAAATCTTTAATTTAAGTATAGTATTGCTATACATTAAAAAAAGGAGGGGAAATCTCGAAACTAGCCAAGAATTGGTTAACATTTCGAAACTAGCCAAAGGAAACGTCTTGTAGAGACATTACCACATTGCTGAAACGTCTTGAAAATGGACCAATCACTGGCTGCTACGTGTCCGACCACGCTGAAACGTCTCAGAAGTCTTAGCTGAGACGTCTTAACATGGGTTGAGACGTTTCCACACGGCTTCATATGGCTTGAGACGTTTCCACATGGCTTAAGACTTTTCCACATGGCTTGAGACTTTTCCAAATGGCTTGAGACCTTTCCACATGGCTTGAGCCATTTCTACATGGCTTGAGCCCTAAAATGGCATTTAACTCTTTATAAAATTAACCTTAAATTATGTTAAATATATATAAAATTAAATAAAATAGTTGGTTGTTAGGATTTTTCATATTTTTAAAAGTTTTTTACTTTTCTTAAATTTTAAAGTCTTTTAGAGTTCTTATACACACATACATACACACCATTTTGTAATACATATGAGAATTTCAAAAGAATAATTTTTCATAATCTTAAAAGTTTTAGTAATTAAAAGTTTTGTAACATAATACGATTACTTAAAACATATTTTCAATTTTTGAACTAATCTTTCTCACGATTTTTAAACTCTTATATCTTTTTTCTATGTTTACGTTTCTTTTTTTCTTCAAAATTACACCATAAAATATGTTTAAAAATCGTGAGAAAGATTAGTTTAAAAATTGAAAATATGTTTTAAGTAATCGTATTATGTTACAAAACTTTTAATTACTAAAACTTTTAAAATTATGAAAAATTATTCTTTTGAAATTCTCATATGTATTACATACAACATGATGTGTATGTATGTGTGTATAAGAACTCTAAAAGACTTTAAAACTTAAGAAAAGTAAAAAACTTTAAAAATATGAAAAATCCTAACAACCAACTCTTTTATTTAATTTTATATATATTTAACTTAATTTAAGGTTAATTTTATAAAGAGTTAAATGTCATTTTAGGGCTCAAGCCATATAGAAATTGCTCAAGCCATGTGGAAAAGTCTTAAGCTATGTGGAAAAGTCTCAAGCCAAGCCATGTGGAAAAGTCTCAAGCCATGGGGAAAAGTCTTAAGCCATGTGGAAACGTCTCAAGCCATATGAAGCCGTGTGGAAACGTCTCAAGCCATGTTAAGACGTCTCAGCTAAGACTTCTGAGACGTTTAAGCGTTGTCGGACACGTGGCAGCCAGTGATTGGTTCATTTTCAAGACGTTTCAGTAATGTGGTAACGTCTCTACAAGACGTTTCCTTTGGCTAGTTTCGAAATGTTGACCAATTCTTGGCTAGTTTCGAGATTTCCCCTTAAAAAAAATCAACTATTTATAAAATAAAATAAAGTAGTTGTTATGTTGTGTATATAACATGTTTAATTATCATTGTTACGTAATAATTTTTATAAGTTACTTAATTATGTATGTACAATGTACATAATTGTAGCATGAGTCGCGTAATTATCATTATAAGTTGTGTAATTACGAGATATCAACAAATATTTTCACATTATATATTTGCTACCCGTGTAGTACACGGGTTGCTAACCTAGTGTGATACATAAAACAAAAAAAAAAAAAACATCTAGTTAAAACTGAAATACTTTAAATATCTTTAAAGATGATAAAACTAAAAGAACTAAAACAAATATTTTTATATGTAACCAACATAAGAAAGAGATAAGTAATGTATTTCATTTTTTAACAAGTAAAAACATGATATTTAACCTGGTTATGCAAACTCATTAGAAGATAAACAAAATTTTAAAATACAATCACACACACAAGTCTACAAGCAAAGCCTCACTCTTAGCTCTTCCCTCTCTTCACCTGTTAACACACTACTCTCCTCTGCCAAACACCTCTTGTATGCTACAAACCCCTTTGCATACCTTTCTACTTTGTCACCAAACTCGCCATTTTCGCTATCTAGCGAGCAATATTGTGTCGTTGGTTCAATCCGACCACTTGATTGCAGAATGCGGTATGACAAATCCCCATAACCACTCAAACTACGCGTCCTAGGACACTCGGGTGCTAAAGTAGGCATTGAGTTCCATGGTAATGTTGTAGACACCGGTCTTGTGGAGCCCGCAACAAAAACCATCTTCCCAAAAAGCTTTAGACTTTTGGTCGAACTCGGGGACATGTTATCATGATTTGATCTTGACAAATCATGAAAAGCAGCCCCTTTCTTTAAGGGAACCGACACTTTACGAGGATAAGGGCGTGTTGGTTTCCTCTTCGCCCGAGGAGGGGGGATCTCAATGGGTCCCCCCTCTGTTCCTTGGCTCGACTCGCGAACCACTTTGGAAAAAAACTTTTGAGCATGACTTCTTATTTGAACCGCAGTTCTGTTGCCCATATGTTCTGCAAATCAATCAAGATTATAAACCATAAACTTGTTTTGATTTGTAAGACATGAATCAAGTCGGGCATTTCACGTACCTTCGATCTGTCGCCATGATCGTCCGTACAGCTTTAGAGCTTCAAGAAACCTTTTGTGCTCTTCTTGGGTCCATTTTTCCCTTTGTTTTGTGATCGTGTACGGTTTTCGAGCCTGTTTGACATCAAAAGTGGAAACCAAAATGAATAATATTACAGTCTAGTTTGGCTGGTTTTAACATTAATTTTGGGGTTGAATTTCCCTTTCTTTCCTTTAGACGTCCAATTACCTTTTGTTTGCTAAGGGATGTTCATGGTGGTTTTGGGTTGAACTGGTAACCACGACTTTAGAAAAATATAAACCGAACCGGGTGGATTGGTTGGGCAAGCCAATCCGGCCGGTTTTCACAATTTTACGGTTTTGTGGTCTAAATCAACCAATGGCGCAGCTTACTTGGGGCGGGAGGGGGCGCCGGCCACCCGAACTTTCCAATGCGTAGTTTAGGAATACAAAGTTTATATATAAAATATACATATAACTAAATATTATTGTAATAAAAAAATTAAGGGGCTATTTGTTTAGCTCCTAATGGGGTTTTTAATGGACGTCTTACTGGTTCAGCACTTCTGCGTAGTAAATGTTAAGCTGTCGGTTCTATTTACATGGGCGGCTCTAAGTTACAAACCGTAAAGGCGTAAACTGTTAAAACCAAACCAAACCGTAAACCAGAAAGTACTGATTTCATACCGGCCGACTCAAAGAGGAATATATACCTTTAGAGCATAGTCTTCTCCAGCCAATAACCGATCTTCGAGTCTACCGTTAGAACCCGAACGTGAACCATCTCTTTGATCCTGTGTTTAACATGAAGATATCAAGATCAAGAAGATTCAAGGGTAATGTGCTTGTGCATTCAGTTTAAGTCAAACTTAACAAACACGGTCAAAATTATGAGAATCGGGAAGAACAATCATATCCACAGTCAAAATCAACAAAATTCATTAAAAAAGAATCTAGTACATACCACAACCATGATGGATCTGATCCGACCCAAAATCCAAACTCAACCGGAGATATCGAAGATCCGAACTCTAATACCCAAAAGCACCAAACAAACAGAGCTCCGATCACCGGAAATTAAACAGAAACCGGGTTTAAGCTGGCGGAGACAGGCGGCGATGACGGCAACCGACAGTCGGACCGGCAGGGAAACTTTGAGAGAGAAATAGCGGACTTTTGTGAAGTTTAAGGATACTAAAATAATGTTTTTTCAGGAAGTTAAAGTGCAAAAAGGGCAAAGAAAGAGTGACACGTCAGACTGGAATTAATATTTAATTATCGTGGGACAACTGGGTGGGAGGTTTGTGGCTGAAAAGACCAGAGTGATGGAACGACGTCGGTTTGATCGACAGTTGTGTTTAGTTTTGGTGGGACAAAACACTGCATATATAAGATTTTGTAAGATATAAAATATTTTTATTTGGACATTTGGGCGACTGTATGATGATACTTTTGTTTGAGATTATTCGGATGGCATTTGGTTAGTTTGGGTGGCGTTTGGTTGGTTTTGTGGAACAAGGGTATCTCTTATAGTGTTTGGATATTATATTTTCATGGTAAAATAGTGTTAACAACTTGATAAATCTCATATTCGATTCGATTCAGGAACACAATAGATGTAAATTTGAATAAAGTTGTTTGATACTATACAAGAATCCTTGTAGAGTCGGACTTGCATCGAATGGTTTTATGAAGATTGACATAGTCGGGTGGGACAATGTGGAAGTAAAGTTACCATTATTGGCTTTTGAAGCCATTGAATTAAAAAAGACACGACGGAGAAGTAGAGAAAATGAACTCTCCTTTTTTAGAAGAAAAAACGTCGGATGGTCGATTTCTTTCATAATTCAAAGATCTTTAGACAGTTCTAAGTATTAATGAACAAAAATAAGAACATAAGATTTGCTCTCAAGTGTGGCCGAGTTGGTTGTTGGATACAAGACACATTATCAAAAGAATGTCATTGTCACTTTTTCCTTTAGCCGCTCCTTTTTTATCTGCCAAAACATACAAGGATCACTTGTTGTGTGGCTCAAAGCGACAACCGAGCAGGAAGATGAAGAGACAAGCCAGGCAAGTCGAAATGTAAGCAAAATGGTAAAATGCCAATCTAGTTCGGACAACGCCTGCCTGGTCCATCATTTAATCCTCATATAGAGATGGTGATCTTGTTTAAGCGATTATTCTTTCAAATATTTTTTTATTCTTACGAATTTATATAATCTTAAATACAAAGGTCGGTGACCCGACCAAATGACATACCTGCCCCTCATTTGTCTTATTTACCTTTACCCTTTCTCTTTTATCTCTTAAAACCTTCTCTTCCAGATCATTCCTTCCTCTGCTAAATTAAGCGCCAGGGATTTCTTCCAGACCTTTCATCATTCTGCTCTCACTATCTCCATCTTGCTTGCTCTGGCCTCTTGCAACCATTGCTGCTATCAGGTTAGTATCAAATTACTTTTCTTCTCTTTCGTCTTCTAGGTTTTCTGTTGAAGCTGGGTATTAGGTTGAGAGAAACTGAATTAGGGTTTGTAGAGTTTGTTTGACAAAAGAAAGAGAGTAGGGCGTGTTAGGACCACTATTCCGGCAACTACAAAAGCGATGACAGCGGCGTTAAGTACCTATTAGGAAAAAACCGGCGACAACATTAGCTTTCTTGGATGCACAGACACCATCAGATTGATAAGCAGATCCGACGACTGAACAACATTATTGGCGACATAGGATTTATACCGGCGACAATAGTAGCTATTCCAGCCAATCGGGGTGGTTGCAGCGAATGATCGAATGTTTTTAACTGCAGCTGCTCAACTCTGTTGAAGATCTACTTATTTTTTGTTAGGTTTTTGGGGTAAAAAAGATGTAGGGGGGTTTGAGGTTTGAGTAAAAGACAAACGTTAATTCACTCAAGGGATTTTTATTTTTTTGAATTGAAAAAGTGAATTACTTTTGAATTCTATTTGACCTTCCCATTTTGCCTTCGTATTATTTGCTCAATATAAATCATTTTATCTATCTATGAATTGTTAATTAAATAAATAATAGTATTAGCAATGATATTTAAATTTGAATTTATAATGAAAATAAGCTCTAAGCTTATTTTAAAACATTAGAAAAACCTTTACTTCACATTTAAAAGCAGATAAAATAAAATGAATTCAAAACACTTCTGATTTGAGTTCGTTATCTAAAACATTTGTTTTAGTTTAAAAGGTAGACTCACATTTGGTGGACTTTAGCCTTAGCCATGTGAATCCGTATGTATTAAGTTATTGGAGACCAAAACATGATTTTGTTAGTTGCTGGTTGGAACATAATATGCTGATATGACATGGGAAGAATTCAGAAAAAACAAACTGGGAGCTGCTCAACACTGCTCTGCTACTAAAAAGGGCAATCACAAACTCACTATCCGAGAGGTAATTCTTGGTGTTGGTCACTTCAAAGTCCTTTTCAATTGAATTTTTGAGATTTTTTTGTTTGAATGTTTTGATTGTTTGTCAAATCTACAGGGGTTGATGGTTTACATACGTCTGGATCACTATAGTCAAAAGATTCGGCCTATTTGCTATCAGTTTATGGACCACCTTGCAAACATCAAAGAATGAGTGATTCATACTTTGTTTTGTTAGTCGACATGTGTAGAATGATTATTGTTTCCTTTTATTTTAGGGGCTATGATGATAACTCACTCTTTGTGCACTGTTCATGTATTTGTCTGTGCTTTTTACATCACAATCGGACTATGCAGCCATGGTGGTTTATCCTCTTCATTTTGAAGACGAGATATTCTGTGTCTTGGCGGGGCAGCCGACATGCTGTGGTGTTTAAGTGCTTGCATCACAGTCGGACTATGCAGCCATGGCAGTTTATCCTCTTCATTTTGAAGATGAGGTATTCCGTATCTTGGCGGGGCATAAGCTTCACATATCTGAGCCTCATTGTTCCTTTGTTTTGTATGCTAACGATCCTTTGTTGACATTGTCCTTTAATTTTTTCCCTACTTGAATAGTTTTGCCTTTATGCTTAGCTTGAATGCCTCTTTTTGTGATTTACTTTGCTTTGACAAAGTGATTGGGCAATATACTCATGCTATGATGCTAGGAGATGGTCGCATGATATCACATGGCAACCAGTAGGTTTGTAATCTGTTTTGGGTTTGTTTTCCTCTAGGATGGTATTTATATAATCTTAAATACAAAGGTCGGTGACCCGACCAAATGACATACCTGCCCCTCATACTTTGTTTTGTTAGTCGACATGTGTAGAATGATTATTGTTTCTTTTTATTTTAGGGGCTATGATGATAACTCACTCTTTGCACTGTTCAGTGTTGGCATGTATTTGTCTGTGCTTTTACATCACAATCGGACTATGCAGCCATGGTGGTTTATCCTCTTCATTTTGAAGATGAGATATTCCGTGTCTTGGCGGGGCAGCCGACATGCTGTGGTGTTTAAGTGCTTGCATCACAGTCGGACTATGCAGCCATGGCAGTTTATCCTCTTCATTTTGAAGATGAGGTATTCCGTATCTTGGTGGGGCATAAGCTTCACATATCTGAGCCTCATTGTTCCTTTGTTTTGTATGCTAACGGTCCTTTGTTGACATTGTCCTTTAATTTTTTCCCTACTTGAATAGTTTTGCCTTTATGCTTAGCTTGAATGCCTCTTCGTGTGATTTACTTTGCTTTGACAAAGTGATTGGGCAATATACTCATGCTATGATGCTAGGAGATGGTCGCCTGATATCACATGGCAACCAGTAGGTTTGTAATCTGTTTTGGGTTTGTTTTCCTCTAGGTGAAATGCTCTAAAGGAACCACAAAACTCCACCAAATGTAAGTTATTTAATTATGTTTCAGATTCGTAGGATTGATAGATGTAAACTGATTATACCAATCTATCACTGACTTGGTTATTAGTTGCTAAATAATGCCAACATAATTTGAAATTAGTAGTCGAATAGTTGTTTTTATTTCTTTGTTTGTTATTTTTTTGGGCTTTTCAAATTAACTTTAGTTTGTATTATTGTGTGTTGAATCAGCTTGCAAAGCTAGGATGGGATCGCAGGTGTCACTTCAAGGTATTTTTTGGTTTATTTCTTTCAAAGGTAAATTCACACGTCATGCGTGGCGCGCCACACATCAATGTCATCATCGTCACGCGTGTGACGTGATGCCGCCGTCGCAACGCGCGGCGCGGGTAAAAAACTAGTTTTCAACTGTTTATGATGATTGCAATTCCTTTTTGTTTATAACTAGTAGATGATCCTGCGTGTTGCGGTGGAAATTTGGCCAGTATTGGTTTGGTTCATTATGGTATCAACACTCGCTATAATAACCGAAAGAGAAAACCTAAAAACTAAAGTTGTGATATACCAAAAAAGATACTGACACTTGTTTTACATGGATCGAAAGCAATAATATCGGTACTGGTACGATAACAACACTCGTATAGATTAAACTCGTGACACGTGGGTGCGTTTAATTTTTTTCTCAACATTGCGATATAAATTTTATTTGAAAAAGAGTCTTATTTAAAACAATAGTAAGATGACGAACCGAGTCGGTATAGTAATATTTACAATGGTTTTATTACACAAAAGTTTTATGATGTAACGCTAAAAAATAAAGTCGTGTTTTACATCGATCGAAAATCATAAAAACGAATACCAATAACGGTTCCTATAGTGCCAATATCGATCCTGATGTTGTTGGTCAGTACCGTTGTAGATTTACCACGTCCTTTAATCCAGTTAACCGCTGCAGGTTTCATGTATGATTGCCTCACATACTACAGATTTACCACGTCCTTCAATCCAGTTAACCGCTGCAGGTTTCTTGTCGGAACAATAGTTTCCCAAGATGCCAATAGCGTCCATGTCGGGGATTTCGGTTTGAAGATAATCTAAAACGAGTTGAACCCCTTTTGAGATCATGTTCATCCCTATAGCATCGCCGATGGTGCAAGTGAACCGTTTGTAAAGATTCCTCCCGGCGATTGCGCATTTGATGGTTTATAACCGTGAAACTGGCTTGATTTGTTGAACTCGGAAGTTAGGGTGTGAAAATTGAGAGGTTCCTCCAAAAAGAATTTCAACTCGGAAGTTCTTTTTGTGGTGGCAAACCGCAAAACTGGTCATAACATCTTTGTGGCACCACCAGATGCGTAAATAGCTTTACAGCCTCTGTTGGTGCTGGCTACCAATCACCGTGGCCATAGGGACGGTAAACCCCATCCCGTCTAGTAACAGTGGCCCCGCTACACCCACCCACTGGTATCTGGACATAACCAATTAGCATATCACAACATTGTCCCAATATGGAGGCGTCTAGAGGTAAACCATGTAGCGACTTGCAAGTAACTCTCTGTAGCGCTTCTCTCCTAATAAACGCAGCCCGTCTATAGTTCCCATGTTGATCAGTTCTATTCTAGGCATAATGGAAAACATATAAATAACATACCTGATTGCATCAGTACAGGCCAGCAGAGAATCCAGATGGAGACGCAGCAATAGTGTTTGACATGATTGTCAGCTTGATCTGGTTCCTCCTTAGGGTGCAATCTAATGATGGTGATGATGAAAACCGATAAAGGGGAATCGGTTAGGAGAGAGGCGATTTGATGTTATGTGTTTAATCAAGTTGTCTAACTTCTGAAACCTCTACATTAGTCTCCTTATATATGCACCCAAGAGGAAACCCTAATTAGTTAATAAGGGTGATTTGGCCCATCCAACAATTACCAACTAATTATTTAATAGGTTGTTATATATTTTGATCTATACAATGTAAATGATGATAATGGCTACTAGATTAAATATAAAATAATATATATTTAATCTTACATTCTCCCACTTAGCCGAGTAATCATTTACTATGAGTATTAGATAATCTTGATCAGGAGTTAACACTCATTTTAGCCTTAAACAAGAACTATAGCATAGAAATACAACCGTTTAATCATTATGCGACTCAGGACCCCCATTAGCCATACTATAGCCTTAATTTAAAACCTAATCGTTATGATCAAAATACGCATAAGCCCTTTGTTTGATTTGTAACTTTATTTGTCTATATGCCATTTTGTCGGCTTGACATATTCTTAGAGACATACAAAATCAAACTGATGAGGAAAATTAACTAATAGTTAGTCATTCATAGTACGATATGCAGTTGTGCACGGCTATCAATTAATACACGTCTATGAGCTCTCTTAATAAGACTTATGGGTAATAGCCCTCCAGTTATAGGATCCTTAAGCATATCATGAACGTATTCGATACAAAACTTAGTTTCCTCAATTCGTTCATAAACGAATAATTAGTTGTGTATCGAAATTTAATGCAGCACCTCTTGAACTGTTACTGTTCAAGGAGTCATGGTAGCTGACTTTATCACACTAAGTCTTCAAAACATTAATTATATGGAGTTAATAAACTTATGAGTCCACTGATAAATTTCCAACAACATTTAGTGACTACATTATGTCGTTATAACTTAGGTTGTTGATATCAGTCCATTATGACTCCTCCATGAGATAGGTTTTGTCTGCTGACATAAGGATATACCCGAAATTACATTTTATCATCTTTGAATATTACAAAGTTAGAGTAATCAACCAGTTTTTAGTTCTCACTTCTTCTTTAAGTTATAGTCTCTCGTTTCTTTTAAAGATATTGTAATACTCCATTAGATGCTTCATGTAACACCCCGTGTTTCGAAAGTCAAAGTCAAAGTCAAGATTGAAGTCAAAGGAAGACAAGATTTCTAATTGCGATCTGTCTCTCCTTGCTCAATTCCTGTTTTGACTTCTTTGACTTGTAATTAGTCTACTTTACGTTCGCTTTAGTTGTATTATGTAGAGTATCTATTAATAATCGCTTGGTAATCGCTAATTATCGCATGTTTAATCGCTTTATCGCAATCGCACTCGCAACTCGAATTACGCATTTTGGTTATTGAATACGTGTGTGTGTGCCTTATGTGTTACTTGTGCATGTTTAAATTATGTTATGGTAATCAATCGAATCGCAATCGAAACTCAAACGTAATCGAACCCAATCGCAATCGAAACAGTATGATAATTGGTAGAGAAGAGACAGTGCAAGATATGAGTAGTTGGGATTAAAAGTAATTTGACTAGGAAAATCTATCGCATCGCAACGCTCGCAATCGCAATCGAAACATCAAAAATCGTCTCGCCGAGCACTCGAGCCAGGTGCCAGCCGACCGAACAGCCACCCGCCGGACAGCCACCCGAGCGAGGTGCCACTCGGCCGGGCTGTCACCCGGGCGATATGCCATCCGACCGACCAGGCCTTTCTACTTTGGGCATCCTATAAATACCCCTTGTCACTTTCAAACTTTCTACTTTTGGCAAGCGACGTCCGACCAGCTCGTTTTCCTCACTCTTCTTCAGATTTCTCGCGATTCGGGTAAGATCTCGTCCTAATTCTTGTACTTCCTTAATCTACACGCACTCCTACACCTTTCTATCTTTTGAATCTTAACTTTAACCGTGAAATCATCAAGATTCAAGGTGTTCTAGGATGACGTCATCATGTGTTCTTGAAGAACTTCATGTTTTGGCCTCAATCCACCAAGAACAACTTAGATCTAACCGATTTCCACATAAACAAATAAAGATCTTTCATAGATCTAAACATATTCACAAGAAAAATGATTGAAAGATGGTTTTCCAACTTTCTTTCAACTCTTTTACACTCAATGCACTCAAAACCGATAGAATCGGAACTTGTGCCGGCTTACTACTCATTATTGTGGTTGTGTTGATTCAAGATCCGTATCCTATCCACGAGATTATTGATTCCGGGTTAAACGTGGAACATCGTCTTGAACCGTCCACTGATCGGGTTTGGGTGATTCCTGTCCGATCAGGAGCACCAGGTATTGATGAGGTTTCTGTTGCTTAACACGTTATCAAAATATCTCGATAAAACGACAAACTATCAAAAACAACCAAGTGTAAGACGAACAAGTTAAGCAGGACGGATGACCATCCGAACGGACTGCTGTCCGAACGGACAGTCACCCGACCGACCGGCCACCCGTACGGCTTACACCTTGGCCCCACTTTTAGTTTTCAAATTTAGCTTTAGGAGTTTTGGAACACCGAACGGATTGCAGCCCGATCGAGTCACCACTCGGTCGACCGACCATCCGAATATGTGATGTTTCAAAGCTTCAACACTCAAACAATTTCAACATGTTCAATGCACAAAGGATGCCACACGACCAAATGACTGTCCGATCGAGTGACACCCTGCTGTGAACTTGCTCTCACCGAAGTGCCCAACCGAACGGGTTGCCGTCCGATCGAACTACCGTCCGACGACCGAGCTGAAAGGTAGAGATACTTCAATGTTTTCAAAATGCTATAACGAAAACTTCAAAGGTCAAGCTGTCACGGCCCCCGTCCCGGTTTTACCTGGTCCAGGAGCCGCGAGACAGAAATCCGTGGTATTTATTAATTGAGTTGACAACGGAAGATTTAACAGGATCTTTTAAAACTTGAAATGCCCGATTATTTTATTTCATAATTCGGGTTCAACCCCGTAATTTACAATAGAGGAATTTCACAAGGAAATTCCCTGATTTACAAAACATGTTTATTTATTTTAACTGAGCCACCACTTCAAGCTTGTTAGTGCTCCGTAGCACGTTTTCCTTGAATCACAGCAGGTCGCCTGAAACATGTTTTAAAAATATTTTATCAGCGGGGAAATACTGGCGAGTCACTCAGTTTACATAAAATGACACATAGTTATAAATTATAGCATAAGAGCGATTACAATGGCTTCTATCTTATTTTTATCTGGCGCCGTGTCACCTCCTGGTGACGATGGTCATACCACTATTGGGTCCTTTCACCCAAGTAGTGATGATTATCACTGTTAGGTTAATGAACCTAACCGTGAGAAATTAGTAATGTGCACAATACCCCACTAGCCAGTGATTAAGATAACCATGACTTAATCCCTGTAATTATAACCTTTGAAAATAACTTGGAGTATTGTAAAACATTATTGATAAAAAGAGAATGACTCACATTGTAGATTTAAATGGGCAGAGTTTTTAGCCTACTGATAAGCCTGATAACCTAATTTAAACAACATGCACACGAACTAGGTTAGTAACTAATATAGCATTTACGATAACTCACGAGATTAAAACCCTCACAATGAATGACAATGTGCAATACTTAAACATCCATCGAATTCACGACGAATGACAAAGTATAGCCCTAATTTGGGCAGCACTTAAACATCCATTGGATAGTTTCAATCGATCGGACATTGAATCGTAGCAGCGATCGAGTTAATACCCTATATCGTAGCAGCGCCTCCCTAATGGGAATTGTGATTTCGAGCAGTATAACTTCGTTTTTGATCAAAATTTTCGACACAGGTGAACTGATCATGGCCTAGCAATTTATAGCAAAATTTGGGGTTTTACGCGGCCCGCGTAAACCCCCTCTTGACACTTATGCGGCCCGCGAGGGCCATCTATTCGTAGACTAGGGCTACGGTGTCACACATAGGTCTGCCACATGTGCGACACGTGGCCTGGTTGCTTATTTGGAGGTTTAATGAGTTGTCGCGGCCCGCGTAACCTTACCTTAAGGTTTACGCGGCCCGCGTGAAACCATAAAATTTGTTTTTCTTGATTTTTGTTATGGATTAGGGTTTCAGGGGTCCGGGTTTTCACTTACGGGTCGTTTTGGGACATTTTTGAAGGTCCTTACATCCTCCCCACCTTATTTAAAATCTCGTCCTCGAGATTTATTGAAATAAGTGAGGATACTTTCGCTTCATTTTCGATTCCAGCTCCCAAGTGTATTCAGGCCCTCTTTTTGAATCCCACTTGACCTTGACTAGTACTAGTCTTTTGTGCTTGAGAAACTTGACTTTTCGGTCTTCTATTTGAAGCGGTTTCTCTACGAACTTCAACTTTTCATTTACCTCTATATCTTGGAGA
This sequence comes from Helianthus tuberosus, assembly GCA_030545235.1. Classification (NCBI taxonomy): domain Eukaryota; kingdom Viridiplantae; phylum Streptophyta; class Magnoliopsida; order Asterales; family Asteraceae; genus Helianthus; species Helianthus tuberosus. The sequence goes on along the minus strand of CM060371.1, from coordinate 83,949,631 downwards.
GGTACTACCAATGATTCGTCAGATAAACACTTCTTGAGGTTGGATACATGAAATACGTCATGTACTCCAGCTAACTCTCCTGGTAGTTGTAAGCGATAGGCGACTGGCCCTATTCGCTGTATTACTGGGAATGGTCCTACGTACCTTGGACTTAGCTTTCCTTTCTTACCGAATCGAACTACTCCTTTCCAAGGAGAAACTTTCAAGAGTACCTTGTCTCTAACTTGAAATTCTAGTGGCTTGCGTCGATTATCGGCATAACTCTTCTGGCGATCTCGAGCCGTTTTCAGTCTTTCCTTGATTTGAGTGATCTTGTCGGTGGTCTTGTACAATTTCAGGACCTGATAATTGACTTTCTCCTATTTCTGCCCAACAAACTGGAGTTCTGCATTTTCTCCCATACAGTGTTTCGAATGGGGCAGCTTCAATGCTTGCATGATAACTATTATTATAGGAGAATTCGATTAAGGGTAGGTGGTCATCCCAGTTTCCACCAAAATCTATCACACATACCCTAAGCATGTCTTCCAGGGTTTGGATCGTTCTTTCACTTTGTCCGTCTGTTTGAGGATGGTATGTAGTGCTTAAATTTAGTCGGGTTCCCATTGCTTCCTGGAAACTTGTCCAGAAATGGGAAGTGAAACGACTATCCCTGTCCGATACAATGGAGAGTGGAACTCCATGTAAGGATACTACTTCATCTACATACAATTTTGCCAACCTTTCCATGCTAAAGGTTTCTTTCATGGGTAGAAAATGAGCTGATTTGGTTAATCGATCCACAATTACCCAAATCACGTCATTACCCTTTCTGGTTTTGGGAAACTTAGTAACAAAGTCCATGGTTATGAGTTCCCATTTCCATACCGGCATTTCTAATTGTTGTAGTAGACCTGAGGGTTTCTGGTGTTCTGCATTAACTTGTGAACAAGTAAGACATGTAGAAACGTATCTAGCTATGTCCTTTTTCATTCCTATCCACCAGAAGTTATTCCTTAAATCTTGGTACATTTTATTGTTACTAGGATGCATGGTATACCTGGATTTATGGGCTTCCTCTAAAATCTTATTTCTTAATTCTCCTTGCTTAGGTACCCAAATTCTTCTTTTGTGGAATCTTCAAATTCCGTCACTTCCTTGCTCAAATTCTTTTACTCGTCCTTTCATACCTTCAGCATTATCCTTGATTGTTGTTTCTTGGATATTTTTCAGTTGTTTCATTAAATCTAACTGTAGATTTAATCTAAGAGCACAAACTCGCTTTTGCTTTTCATGATACTTACGACTTAAGGCATCTGCAACTACATTTGCTTTTCCTTCATGATATTGAATATCACAGTCGTAGTCACTTAGAATCTCCATCCATCTTCTTTGCCTCATGTTCAATTCTTTTTGCCTAAAGATGTGTCTTAAGCTCTTATGGTCTGTATAGACAGTAAACTTACTTCCATACAAATAGTGTCTCCAAATCTTAAGGGCAAAAATTATGGCTCCTAATTCTAAGTCATGAGTCGTATAGTTTTCTTCGTGCTTCTTCAATTGTCTTGAGGCATACGCAATTACCTTTTTGCGTTGCATTAGCACACATCCTAATCCTAGCTTAGAAGCATCACAATAAACTTCAAAGTCTTCTGTCCCTTCAGGTAAGGCAAGAATTGGGGCGTTTGTTAGCTTTTGCTTTAAAATTCTAAAGGCCTCTTCTTGCCTAGGTCCTCATTCAAACCTAACGGCTTTACATGTCAGCTTAGTTAATGGCACAGCTAGTTTGGAAAAATCCTTAATGAATCGTCTATTGTAACCCGCTAACCCTAGAAAGCTTCTAATTTCCATAGCTGATTGCGGGACTTTCCACTTGGTGATTGCTTCTATTTTGGAGGGATCTTCATGAATACCTTCGTGATTCACCATGTGTCCTAAAAATTGTACCTCCTGTAGCCAAAATTCACACTTCGAGAATTTGGCGTAAAGCTTCTCTTTTCTTAACAAAGTTAAGAGTGCATGCAGGTGCTGACGGTGTTCATCCTGGCTTTTGGAATAAATAAGTATATCGTCGATTAAGACAATTACAAATTTATCCAAATACGGTTTACATATTCTATTCATCATGTCCATAAATGCTGCAGGAGCATTTGTTAGTCCAAAGGGTATGACTGTAAACTCGTAACGACCATACCTAGTTCGGAAAGCAGTTTTAGATATGTCTTCTTCTTGTACTTTCAACTGATGGTATCTGGAGCGTAAATCTATTTTAGAAAAGTATCTAGCTCCTTGAAGTTGATCGAAAAGATCATCAATCCTAGGTAATGGATATCGATTCTTAATTGTAACCTTATTTAATTCCTTATAATCGATACACATTCGCATTGACCCATCCTTCTTCTTTACAAACAGCACTGGAGCTTCCCACGGGGATGAACTAGGTTGTGTGAATCCTTTGCTTAATAATTCATCTAATTGCTTTTTCAATTCTAGCATTTTGGTGGGTGCTAACCGATAAGGTGCCTTGGCTATCGGTGTCGTTCCAGGAATTAGATGAATTCAAAATTCGACTTCCCTATTGGGTGGTAATCCCGGTAGTTCTTCTGGGAATACATTTGTGTATTCTGCTACTACAGGAATTTCTTTAAGTTCCTTACCTTTCGTGTTAATGATTACCGAAATCATATACACTACTTCTTGTTTTCTTGAATAACTAGCTAATTTGATTACTGAAATGAATTTCAGTGGCTTTCGTAGCTTATCTCCTGTAATCACCACTAATTCTCCTGTGGGTGTATGAATTTCTATGGAATTTTTATCACAGAGAATTCGAGCATGGTTGGCTACTAACCAATCCATTCCTAACACAATATCGAATCCGGCTAAATTCATAGGTAACAGGTTTGCAGAGAATTTATGGCCTAAGAGTTCTATCTTTCCTTCTCGCAAAACTTTATCTATGTTAACAGAATTCCCACCTACCGTTTTGACTGTAAAAATCTGCCTAAGGTTGGTTAAGGGTAAGTTAAGTGCTTGGCATAATGAAATATTTATAAAACTTTGGTTTGCACCAGAGTCAAATAATACTTTTGCATAAACATCGTGAACTAGGAACGTACCAGTTATCACGTCAGGGATTAGTTCTGCTTCCTGAGTTGTCAACTGGAAGGCTCTTGCGTTTTTCTTGGTAGTTCCTTCTGCAGGTTTGGCTTTGTTAACAGCTGGTTTGACCAATTTCGGGGAGTCTGGCCTAAAATGTCCAGCTTCTCCACAGTTGTAGCAGATTGTGGATTTCTTCCTCCTGCAATCTTCTTCTTGATGCCCTGGAATTTTGCAAAAATTGCAATACCCCTTGCATCTACCAAAATGATTTCTTTTACAAGTATTGCAAAATGGAACAGTGGAAGATTGCCCAGTTCTCTTTTTCTTGAAATTGCTATGGTTACCCACACGAAATCCCTGTGTAATCTTTTGGGCCACTTCCTTCTTTCTATTTTCTTCTCGCGTACGCACTAATCCGTCAGTCAAAGTGTTGGCTAATTCCACTGCATCGTCAATTTTGCGAGGTCTCGCAGCTTTAACGATATCACGGATTTCACCAATCAATCCCCAAATATAGCGGGAAATAAGCACTGGCTCTGGCGAAGCCAGGGTAGGTATAACTCTAGCGTACTCGAAGAATGTCGAAGTATACCCTCGATAGTCTACATCCACCATCCGGTGGTTCAAAAATTTATTTGCCATTTGTTCCTTTTCATACTCAGGACATAATTTTCTCTCCACTAGTCGCTTAAATTCTTCCCAACTCATGGCATAGGCTACATCGCTTCCTTTGGCTTGAAGTACCGTATTCCACAATTCTAGCACCCCTTCTTTGAAAAGATGCGATGCGTACATGACCTTGTCTTCCTCGGCACATTTACTTATTTTAATCACCGCCTCGGTTTTCTCTAACCAACGCAGTGCAGCAGTCGCCCCTTCGTTTTACAGGCAAGAAACTCTTTGTAAGTGCAACCAGGCATTGCAACTTTCATTTTCTTAAGGAGTGGGGCTTGCATCCCATCATTGTTGTTATTAGTATGGTTGCCGCCTCCGTTTACACGATTACTGAAATTATCGCCGTGTGTACATTTGCTAGGAATAATTTGTTGTGGTTCAACTGGATTTCGGGCAGCAGCAAGAATTGCTGGAATAGCATTGTCTATTCCCTGAGCAACGATATTCTCGATATCTTGCCCATTCAGAAATTGATCTTCATGGTTTTGTTCAGATTGGTTAACTTCGTTAACGGGTTCATTACCAGCGTGTTCCATCTGGTAATTAATATATATAAGTGATTAGCAGAAAATTATTAACAACCAAACATAATAAAACAATCGCACATAATCACATCAACACGTATAGCCAAAATTGTCGATTTTTCGACTTCCATTTTTATATATTATAATATGCGTCTGTACACACCCGTTATCTTACAAAAGTTTTATTTGTTTAGGTTATTTCACATAATTATATTTTTATGAGTATATTATTATTAAACAGACACACCGTACAACCACACACGATCCCTGTTAGCTGGCACTTCAGAAACGACGTTCTCTTTCGTCGTACTTCCAAGATATCCTTTCTCCCATATCTCTAATTCGGTTTCCTGCATCAATCAGCTCCTAGCCATAATGGCGGAGTTCAGCCAAGTTCTCGGAGCTCATAGGTGGGTGTAGTGGAGGTTCCGGGTCAAATTGGGGGAAAAGGTATTAGGGTTATTCAGGAGATTTTGAAACTGCCACTCGGTGGTCCACCACTCTTCTAGCTCTGCTGGTAGAGGTTGGGAGTGGATAATAGGATTTGGGATATCAGGCTCTAGATCAACTGGAAGTTGTGCTTCCGCTGGGTAATTAAAGAGATTTGCATCGGCAGGTCCAATGAGGTCACTAAGTGCCAGTTTATGATCCAGCTCTTCCCAAGATGGCATTTCCTGGTCTTGCCTGGAACTTTCTCCGATTTCTATTCCCTTGCCTTTATCTTTGGGATTCTCAGTCTTTATAACTTTCCGTGTCGCTGGTTTCTTCCTGCGCACACGCCTCCAGCCTACAAGTCTTCTTCTTTTCTTTGGCTTGGGTTTCTCCGGAGGTTGAGCTTGAAATTCAATAGGTTCATTAACGTCGGTCAAATAACCGGTAAAGTCTCTGGAAACTTCCACATTCACAGAATAGAGATTGAGATTCTGAAGAGCTTCAGACAACTCATTCATGTTGTTTAACAGATATAGAGAAAATACACAAAATTCGAGGTTAAAATTTTGTAAGTTAATTTTCACTGGCTAATATTTAGTACAACCATTCAAGTATCATTGTTCAAACAGAAAAATGGCAAACATTGCGACTTATATATATATATATATTTATTACAAATTACAACTGAAATTCAAAATATACTAGGGGTTATGCATTCATTATGTTCAACATGCCTTTATATAAGGTTTATTCTATTTTCTCTTACTAAGTTGTTTATCTAATGGGCAAAGTTTCTTTAAAGTTTCTGACTTATAGATGATATGGGTGCTAGTACTGGGTCAGGGTGTTAGCAGTTTAACTTAATTAAAAGTTAACATTTACTGCTGTAGTGGCTAACATATAGAGAATTGCCCGTTGTTCATCTAATTCATTTTCCAATGGTGGGTTATTGCTTATTTCCTGAGTTTCCTTATTAATCATCACTCCTTTTGGTTGTGACTTCTTTATTTTCTCTTGACTTTTTCTAATAATCCAACTTCTTTTCTTAATGGTAAGTGGTTTCTCAAACTGTGCCTTACGAACAAATATTCCTTCCTCAGTATCTGCTGAGTATCTTGAGGAATTTGATTGAAATGAAGTTCCCTTATCTTTTGGTGAACTATCTAATTGATGATAGATGTCCGAAATTCTTTGCTTACCCATACTGTAACTAACAAATAGTCAAATAACACAAAACACATGATCACAGAATGGAAATCAGAAAAAAATTAAGTATTTTTAAATACTTAATTAGCTTAAATAAGTGGCTCTGATACCACCTTTTTCTGTCACGGCCCCCGTCCCGGTTTTACCCGGTCCAGGAGCCGCGGGACAGAAACCCGTGGTATTTATTAATTGAGTTGACAGCGGAAGATTTAACAGGATCTTTTAAAACTTGAAATGCCCGATTATTTTATTTCATAATTCGGGTTCTACCCCGTAATTTACAATAGAGGAATTTCACAAGGAAATTCCCTGATTTACAAAACATGTTTATTTATTTTAACTGAGCCACCACTTCAAGCTTGTTAGTGCTCCGCAGCACGTTTTCCTTGAATCACAGCAGGTCGCCTGAAACATGTTTTAAAAATATTTTATCAGCGGGGAAATACTGGCGAGTCACTCAGTTTACATAAAATGACACATAGTTATAAATTACAGCATAAGAGCGCTTACAATGGCTTCTATCTTATTTTTATCTGGCGCCGTGTCACCTCCTGGTGACGATGGTCATACCACTATTGGGTCCTTTCACCCAAGTAGAGATGATTATCACTGTTAGATTAATGAACCTAACCGTGAGAAATTAGTAATGTGCACAATACCCCACTAGCCAGTGATTAAGATAACCATGACTTAATCCCTGTAATTATAACCTTTGAAAATAACTTGGAGTATTGTAAAACATTATTGATAAAAAGAGAATGACTCACATTGGAGATTTAAACGGGCAGAGTTTTTAGCCTACTGATAAGCCTGATAACCTAATTTAAACAACATGCACACGAACTAGGTTAGTAACTAATACAACATTTACGATAACTCACGAGATTAAAACCCTCACAACGAATGACAAAGTGCAATACTTAAACATCCATCGAATTCAAGACGAATGACAAAGTATAGCCCTAATTTGGGCAGCACTTAAACATCCATTGGATAGTTTCAATCGATCAGACATTGAATCGTAGCAGCGATTGAGTTAATACCCTATATCGTAGTAGCGCCTCCCTAATGGGAATTGTGATTTCGAGCAGTATAACTTAGTTTTTGATCAAAATTTTCGACACAGGTGAACTGCTCATGGCCTAGCAATTTATAGCAAAATTTGGGGTTTTACGCGGCCCGCGTAAACCCCCTCTTGACACTTACGCGGCCCGCGAGGGCCATCTATTCATAGACTAGGGCTACGGTGTCACACATAGGTCTGCCACATGTGCGACACGTGGCCTGGTTGCTTATCCGGAGGTTTAATGAGTTGTCGCTGCCCGCGTAACCTTACCTTAAGGTTTACGCGACCCGCGTGAAACCACAAAATTTGTTTTTCTTGATTTTTGTTATGGATTAGGGTTTCAGGGGTCTGGGTTTTCACTTACGGGTCGTTTTGGGACATTTTTGAAGGTCCTTACACAAGCCATCATACACAAACACATCCTTCTCAACGGAAGAAACAATCCACTCGAATAGTCTTCCGACCGGACTACCGTCCGACTGGATAACCATCCGAACAGATTGTCATCCGCACGACTGGCCTTTCGATCGGATTACCATCCGGTCGAACTGCTATCCGACTCACTTATACGTTGCATTATTTTACGCGTCGCTTATCGTTATGCTACCGTTCTGATCAGGCTAACCCTACTCTCTAGCGCTCCCTTCAATCCATCAATCGCTGTGAGTATACTCGATCCCTTTTTGCTTTACGCACTTTTGGGTGTTACATATGTTACTTATACAAAATCACATCAAACACACTACGCAATACTTTAAACGCTAACCGTTATCACTTGTATTACGTGACTAAATGAATGCTTGTTTGTTATGTTTACACATGGAATGCTGTCTACCTGCCTTAGCAACGATAGTACTATAGTTTGGACTCAGCACCCGCTCACGCAGGGGTTGTTAAGGGCAATTATTTGCATGGATTACAGTGGTGATCATGTATTACGAACTGCCTTGGGCAGTCAACCCGCAGTCATTGGTATCGATAGGTTCATGTCGATAACTAACATGCCTCATTTCACTCTGTGTACGTGCTGGTTATGCGTAACGCTTTCGAACTCTATATGTTATTATCAAACTTGTATGCTTACCTTTACACTATGTGTATTGACTTTATTTTAACGTATGTGACAGGTGCTTAGATGCTTATCTGCTAGGAAATCGAGGCTAGAATAAGGTCTTAGAGGCCAACAAATAGTTGTCTGTATAAATGAAATCTGAGTTGTCGGAACAGAACTATTTGCCTAGATTTTATCTGTAATAATTGTATTATCTTTTAAGACATGGTATGGGACATGTTACTTCAAAATTAATTGGTTATGATAATTGTTATGGAAACTTCTGGACAATCTGTTTCGTTCAGTGCCATGCCCCGATGTTTCCGCCATCGGTTGGGGTGTGACAGATTGGTATCAGAGCCATAACTATAGGGAATTAGGCAAGACTCGACCTAGTCCGGGTCGATGTCTTAGAGACCTAATCTATAGTTAGGAACCAACAGACCGACTCGTACATGTCTAGTAGGGATTATGTATGAGCGTACTACTATTTCTCGCTATTCTCGCCTACGCTACACTATCACTGCACGCGAATTTCCAAATATGAATGAGCGATTAAGTCGAGATTAGGTGTGAAAACCGCAAACTCTCGACCAAATTGCTTGTTCAACCCATATTTTTATCTATAAACACGAGAATTTGCGTTGAACCAGGAATGAAATCCATACTTTGACGCATAATTCTCTCTTATTTTATCAAAACAGGAACGAAGTTGTTAAGCTGGGGGTGAAACCCTAACCTTGACGATTTGTTCCGATCTTTATTTTGTTTTATGAAGCTCTCACCAAAGTTTCGACGGACTCCAACGACTGAAGACCACGCAGAGACTGAAAGGATACGTGTCATACGCCCGGATTCGAGGCGAAAGCACAAGTCCCGAAGGTCAGATATGTGCTCAGACGGTCCTTGTGAATAGTTGAACCGCTTTGGGTAGTCGAAGTCTAATAGCCGCAGACGATCCATTTCTCGATTTTTATGTGTTTCGATTCTGAGCCCGCAACTGCTGACTCTGATGATTCGTTGATTTTATGTGTTTTATGTGAATTTGCCTGTTTATATGTTTAAATTTTGGAGATTTATTTGATTTTTTTTGCTTTCACTTCGATCGACACGCACGACTCGCACTGCATTTCTATCTCAAAACGCTGACAAATCGCTAAATTATGGACGACCTCATACGCTTACACTATACTACTCGATATGCTAAATGCGATCGCTATGTTCGAACGCTTACGGACTTTGAATGATAGGTTTCTGTATTCTGACTGCCTCTGTGATTACGTGCGTAAGTGCTTCTGTGTCCTACGTGCTTATGTGCCTCTGTGTTATGTGAATCTGTGATTATGTGATACACGTTACATTGTGTTCCTGAGTTTTAGTAAGTATTAGACGTGTGAGGTGAGATTCGATTATGATGTGTCTAAGACCTATTACGATGTCTGTTGCAGGCAATATCAACTGGACCATCATCAGGATCCTGTCACCCACGACTCTCTCGTCAAGAACAGAGGGACAAACGCCTTGCTGCCATCCTCGCGAAACAAGTGGCCAAGGTTGTGCCTCAGATCATGAGTGAGATTTACGAGAATGTCAGCAAATCATCTGAGGAGTCTAGAACCGAAGCTCCTAAAGTTGCTGTCAAGACTGCTTTCAGCTTCAAGCAATTCAAGGCTTGTGGTCCGAAGGAATTCACTGGAGAAGATGGCTCGACGGCTATGTTTCAATGGTTCAATTCCATCGAATTCAGTCTGCGCCAGAGTGGATGTCCGGAAAATCTCCGCACTCTAAACGCTACCGGCGTCTTCCAGTACCGCACATTAGACTGGTGGACGGCCGAGAGGAACAAACGCGGGAATGATGCAGCTTATGAGCTGACATGGGAAGAGTTGAAGGCCATCATGAAGGATGAGTTCTGTCCTCCCCATGAACGCCAAAAGCTAGAGGATGAATTCTGGAACATTAAGCAGAAAGAAGGTGACAACGCTGCCCTGACTGCTCGCTTTAAGCAGCTCAGCATCATCTGCCCCGATCAAGTGAAGACGCCTGACATGGCAATCAAGAAGTACATCCGAGCTCTACCCGACTGTGTTGCGGATTTTGTGCATGCCGCAAAGACCACAACAATTGAAGAAACTTACTTGCTTACCACTGAAATCAATGACAAGCGGGTAAAAGCTGGTGTTTGGGATAAAGCTTCAAAGAGTCTGCACCAAGTCACCGCCGCACCAACCGCTGAAACCGCCATCGCTCAACCGTCAAAGTCTTCACGCCGCAAGAAGAAGAACAACAACAGCAGCTCCAGCAACAAGAACTGTGCTGTCACCACCACTGCTGCTCCTCTTCAAGCCGTACCGGCCTAGCAGCAGCATCATCACCGACCAGCACCAGTTACTTATGCACCGCCTGCAAAGCGTGCATACACAGGCCCCCACCCGGCTTGCCCAACATGTTCTTACCATCACCCGGTGGGTCTCGCCTGTCGTTTCTACGCTCACAGCAACATGTACGACCACTTCACTGCTAATTGCCATACTGGTCCCCGTCAAGCCCCAGCTCAAGCCACTGCTCATCAAGCTCTGCTCCCAGCCCCGCAAGGCCAACAAGCAGCTCCGGCACCCACGGTCAACGCCCGAGTCTGCTTCGCATGTGGTGATTCCAACCACTTTGCGAACATGTGCCCGAACAGGGTGGTGAAACAAGAGCCCCAGCAGCAGCAGCAACACCAGCAGCAACATCATCAACAGCAACAAGCCACACGCGCTAGAACTTTTAACATCAACGTGCGCCAAGCCCAGACTGACAACAACGTGGTCAATGGTACATTCCTTGTGAATGGTATTTATACTTCATGTTTGTTTGATACTGGAGCCGATAATTGCTTTGTGTCGTTCGAATTCGAGAAGCTTCTTAGTCGTAAGCGCTCCCATCTCCCCTCGACGTTCGATGTTGAAGTCGCTACCGGAAGAACTATCGCCGTTAATTCTGTTCTTCGTGATTGTACTCTTGAGCTCAACAATCACATCTTCCCAATCGACCTTATTCCGATGCAACTCGGAAGTTTTGATGTCATAGTAGGCATGGACTTTATTCGCGAAAACCATGCTGAAGTTGTGTGCTTCGATAAGATGATTCGATTCTCGCTCGCGAATGGTGATTTATTGTGTGTATACGGTGAAACCCCTTCGAAGTGTCTCAAACTCATGTCATGTGTCCAAGCTAGCAAGTATCTTCGCAAGGAAAACAGAGCTTTCTTGGCTAACATTGTAGTAGCGAAGAAGGAAAAGAAAGAAAAGGTGGTAGACCAGGTACCTGTTGTTTGCGAATTCCCCAACGTTTTTCCTGACGATCTCCCAGGACTCCCGCCAAGTCGTGATATCGACTTTCGTATCGACCTTATTCCTGGAGCCAATCCTGTTGCCAAAGCTCCTTACCGACTCGCACTGTCCGAAATGCGTGAACTCTCGATTCAGCTCTAGGAATTACTCGAGAAAGGCTTCATTCGCCCCGAGCACCTCTCCTTGGGGCGCGCCAGTCCTTTTCGTCAAAAAGAAGGACGGGTCATTCCGGATGTGCAACGACTACCGGGAATTGAATAAGTTAACTATCAAGAACCGTTATCCCTTGCCTTGCATTGACGACTTGTTTGATCAACTACAAGGTGCTACATGTTTCTCGAAGATCGATCTATGCCCAGGCTATCACCAACCACGCATTCAAGAGGAAGATATACCCAAAACCGCTTTTCGCACTCGTTACAGCCACTATGAGTTCGTTGTTATGCCCTTTGGTTTAACCAACGCACCCGCGGTTTTCATGGATATGATGAATCGCGTGTGTAAACCATATCTCGACCATTTCGTCATCGTGTTCATCGACGATGTCTTGATCTATTCCAAGTTGAAAGCCGAACACGCGCAACATCTACGTTTGGTTCTCGAGCTACTCCAGGGGAATCGACTCTATGCCAAGTTCTCCAAGTGCGAATTCTGGTTGGAGGAGGTTCAGTTTCTGGGTCACATCATAAATAGTCAAGGTATCCACGTCGATCCGACAAAGATTGAAGCAGTTAAGAGTTGGATTACACCTAAGAACCCGTCTGAAGTCCGTTCTTTTCTCGGACTAGAGGGCTATTATCGACGATTTATCGAAGGATTCTCAAAGATCGCTGTGCCGCTTATCGCTCTCACGCATAAAGACAAGCCTTTTTTCTGGGGAACTGAAAAAGAGCCTGCTTTCCAAACCCTCAAGCACATGCTTTGCAATGCTCCTGTTCTCACATTGCCCGATGGAAACGATGATTTCATTGCCTATTGTGATGCTTCCAACCTTGGTCTTGGTTGTGTCCTCATGCAACGGGACAAGGTTATAGCTTACGCATCTCGTCAGCTCAAAATCCACGAAAAGAACTATACAACCCATGATCTCGAGCTAGGCGCAGTTGTTTTTGCGTTAAAGATTTGGTGACACTACCTGTATGGTATAAAGTGTACGATCTTCACCGATCATAGGAGCCTACAACACATCTTTGACCAGAAGGAACTTAATACGCGTCAACGCCGATGGGTAGAACTTCTCAACGATTATGACTGTGAGATTCGTTATCACCCAGGCAAAGCGAATGTCGTCGCCGACGCTCTCAGCAGACGGAGTTATTTGCTTAGCATTCGTAACGTCCAAGCCCAATACGATCTCGAAACCCTCATCCGCGAAGCCCAGCATGCCTGTTTTAATGAACGCACTCTGAAGAAGGAACGAATCTATCACGATGGAGCTCAACTTGTGAATAAGTCGAATGGGATATTCCACTTTCTGGACCAAATTTGGATCCCTAAACGGACCGATTTGCGACAAATTTTGATGGACAAAGCCCACAAATCCCGGTATTCTATTCATCCCGGTGCCGACAAAATGTACCAGGATCTTCGCTACAAGTACTGGTGGCCGGGCATGAAAAGGGATATTGCGCTCTACGTTGGAAAGTGCCTGACTTGTGCAAGAGTCAAGGCTGAACACCAAAGACCCTCTGGCTTACTCGAACAACCGCCGATCCCTATGTGGAAATGGGAGAGTATAGCTATGGACTTTGTAACAAAACTTTCGCACACGTCATCTGGTCACGACAGCATCTAAGTACGGCTTTCCACCCTCAAACCGACGGTCAGACTGAAAGAACGATCCGTACCCTTGAAGACATGCTCCGTTCGTGTGTCATAGATTTCGGTGGCAATTGGGACACATATCTACTATTAGTCGAATTCTCGTACAAAAACAGTTATCATTCCAGCATACAAATGGCACCATTCGAGGCCTTATATGGAAGAAGATGTCGATCGCCTATTGTGTGGCACGAGATAGGTCACTCGCAACTAACCGGTCCTGAGCTATTGCAAGAAACGACTAACAAAGTCCTCCAAATTTGAGACAACTTGTTGAAAGCTCGAAGTCGACAGAAAAGTTACGCCGATAGACGACGCAAGCCCCTTGAATTTGACGTTGGCGACTACGTACTCCTAAAGGTGTCACCTTGGAAGGGTGTGGTCAGATTCTGCAAGAAAGGGAAACTAGCGCCTTGATATGTTGGACCTTTTAAGATTCTGGAAAGGATCGGAAAAGTCGCCTACAGACTCGAACAACCGGAGGAACTTAGTAACGTCCACCCGACTTTCCATGTGTCAAACCTCCGAAAGTGCCTAGCTGAGCATGATTTAATTGTACCTCTCGATGATCTCCAAGTAAACGAAACACTACACTTCGTGGAGAAGCCTGTCGAAATCATGGATCGCCAAACCAAGCAGCTCAGACGCTCGCGCATTCCTATTGTGAAAGTCCGATGGGAAGGCAAACGAGGCGCAGAGTTCACTTGGGAACTCGAAAGCGACATGAAGGCGAAGTACCCACAGTTGTTTGTTACGGCTTCGGACTAATTTCGGGACGAAATTCCCTCACCTAGGGGAGGATGTAACACCCCGTGTTTCGAAAGTCAAAGTCAAAGTCAAGATTGAAGTCAAAGGAAGACAAGATTTCTAATTGCGATCTGTCTCTCCTTGCTCAATTCCTGTTTTGACTTCTTTGACTTGTAATTAGTCTACTTTACTATCGCTTTAGTTGTATTATGTGGAGTATCTATTAATAATCACTTGGTAATCGCTAATTATCGCATGTTTAATCGCTTTATCGCAATTGCACTCGCAACTCGAATTACGCATTTTGGTTATTGAATACGTGTGTGTGTGCCTTATGTGTTACTTGTGCATGTTTAAATTATGTTATGGTAATCAATCGAATCGCAATCGAAACTCAAACGCAATCGAACCCAATCGCAATCGAAACAGTATGATAATTTGTAGAGAAGAGACAGTGCAAGATATGAGTAGTTGGGATTAAAAGTAATTTGACTAGGAAAATCTATTGCATCGCAACGCTCGCAATCACAATCGAAACATCAAAAATCGTCATGCCGAGCACTCGAGCCAGGTGCCAGCCCACCGAACAGCCACCCGGCCGGACAGCCACCCGAGCGAGGTGCCACTCGGCCGGGCTGTCACCCGGGCGAGCTGCCATCCGACCGATCAGACCTTTCCACTTTGGGCATCCTATAAATACCCCTTGTCACTTTCAAACTTTCTACTTTTGGCAAGCGACGTTCGACCAACTCGTTTTCCTCACTCTTCTTCAGATTTCTCGCGATTCCGGTAAGATCTCGTCCTAATTCTTGTACTTCCTTAATCTACACACACTCCTACACCTTTCTATCTTTTGAATCTTAACTTTTAACCATGAAATCATCAAGATTCAAGGTGTTCTAGGATGACGTCATCATGTGTTCTTGAAGAACTTCATGTTTTGGCCTCAATCCACCAAGAACAACTTAGATCTAACCGATTTCCACATAAACAAACAAAGATCTTTCATAGATCTAAACATATTCACAAGAAAAAGGATTGAAAGATGGTTTTTCAACTTTCTTTCAACTCTTTTACACTCAATGCACTAAAAACCGATAGAATCGGAACTTGTGCCGGCTTACTACTCATTATTGTGGTTGTGTTGATTCAAGATCCGTATCCTATCCACGAGATTATTGATTCCGGGTTAAACGTGGAACATCGTCTTGAACCGTCCACTGATCGGGTTTGGGTGATTCCTGTCCGATCAGGAGCACCAGGTATTGATGAGGTTTCTGTTGCTTAACACGTTATCAAAGTATCTCGATAAAATGACAAACTATAAAAAACAACCAAGTGTAAGACGAACAGGTTAAGCAGGACGGATGACCATCCGAACGGACAGTCACCCGACTGACCGGCCACCCGTACGGCTTACACCTTGGCCCCACTTTTAGTTTTCAAATTTAGCTTCAGGAGTTTTGGAACACCGAACAGATTGCAGCCCGATCGAATCACCACTCGGTCGACCGACCATCCGAATATGTGATGTTTCAAAGCTTCAACACTCAAACAATTTCAACATGTCCAATGCACAAAGGATGCCACACGACCAAACAACTGTCCGATCGAGTGACAACCTGCTGTGAACTTGTTCTCACTGAAGTGCCCAACCGAATGGGTTGCCGTCCGATCGAACGACCATCCGACCGACCGACCTGAAAGGTAGAGATACTTCAATGTTTTCAAAATGCTACAACAAAAACTTCAAAGGTCAAGCCATCATACACAAACACATCCTTCTCAAAGGAAGAAACAATCCACTCGAATAGTCATCCTACCGAACTACCGTCCGACCTGATAACCATCCGAACGGATTGTCATCCGCACGACTGGCCGTCCGATCGGATTACCATCCAGTTGAACTGCTATCCGACTCACTTGTACGTTGCATCGTTTTACGCGTCGCTTATCGTTATGCTATCGTTCTGATCAGGCTAACCCTAATCTCTAGCGCTCCCTTCAATCCATCAATCGCTGTGAGTATACTCGATCCCTTTTTGCTTTACGCACTTTTGGGTGTTACATACGTTACTTATACAAAATCACATCGAACACACTACGCAATACTTTAAACGCTAACCGTTATATCATGTATTACGTGACTAAATGAATGCTTGTTTGTTATGTTTACACATGGAATGCTGTCTACCTGCCTTAGCAACGATAGTGCTATAGTTTGGACTCAGCACCCGCTCACGCGGGGGTTGTTAAGGACAATTATTTGCATGGATTACAGTGGTGATCATGCATTACGAACTGCCTTGGGCAGTCAACCCGCAGTCATTGGTATCGATAGGTTCATGTCGATAACTAACATGCCTCATTTCACTCTGTGTACGTGTTGGTTATGCGTAACGCTTTCGAACTCTATATGCTATTATCAAACTTGTATGCTCACCTTTACACTGTGTGTATTGACTTTATTTTAACGTATGTGACAGGTGCTTAGGATGCTTATCTGCTAGGAAATCGAGGCTAGAATAAGGTCTTAGAGGCCAACAAATAGTTGTCTGTACAAATGAAATCTGAGTTGTCGGAACAGAACTCTTTACCTAGATTTTGTCTGTAATAATTGTATTATCTTTTAAGACATGGTATGGGACATGTTACTTTAAATTAATTGGTTATGATAATTGTTATGGAAACTTCTGGATAATCTGTTTCGCTCAGTGCCATGCCCCGATGTTTCCGCCATCGGTTGGGTGTGACACTTCACATTAATCTGGACATATCTAGTGTGTTGTAATGTGAGTAATATTGAAACGAGTATAGACTTGAACTTACATAAGGCTTCTAATTAATGAAGCGTAAATAAATATCTCATTTATCCTATTATCCTCTAAAGAAGAGCAATATTTTGTTACATATGTAAGGACCCATTTAATGTTAAACTTATGGAACGATACCATTGTCCCATTGGGTCTATCTCGGTATGTTATGATATCTACTACATAAGAGATATCTCTGAGATCTATTATATCAAAGTTTGTGTTAACAATGCTTTGATTTATGTAACATATACCTGTCAAAAGAATATCATCTATATAGACAAGTTTAATTTAGTTGCTCCCACTCATCTTGAGGTAGGTACATTAATCCACTTGGTTGTTGATGAAAATAATTATGTTAAGATTTCACTACATTATGATGTTTGCATTAACCCATACATGGATTTTATTGGCTTACAAATAAAGTGTTCTTTAACCTTCAGTTTGGAACTTTTAGGTTGTTTTATGAACATGTAAATATGTCAGCCATTTGTTAGGGAAAATTGTTTTTAATGTTCATCTAATGTAGCTTTAAACTATTATAAGCTACTAGAACAATGATGATCCTCAAAGAAATCTTTATTTATTTCTTCCTAAGTATAACCTTTGACAATCAATCATGCTTCTTAGTGTCTTAACGTTTATATATTAGGATTTGGTTTAGTTATGAACACTCTTAGGTAATTCAATCAAATCCCAAACGTTATACGAACACATAAAATCAGTTTTACTAGAAAACAGTTTTATTCCATTCAGAAGATTGATTGACGCTAATGGCTTAATTAGGAGAGATAGGATCAGTAAACCTTTCCAAAATCCATTTCAACTTCAGTTAGGGAGGTTATGTAATCATCAAAGTTAGTAGGCTTTTAAACCTAGATGACCTCTTGAGTTGATTATTGGGTTTTAAAAGTTTCAGTTTTATGGATTAGCCTTGGTTAGGTTGCTATCATTTTTAGGATTCTAAGTTTGTAAGAGTTGGTGCAGTATGGTGTACAAGAGGTGTAATCGGAGTTAAATTCGGAGTGAAATTTAATGACACTCTTCCCCCCTGCCTCTTGTATTCCTTGCAAGTCATGATAAGGACTTTGTCTGCTCCCACTGACCTTAGAAATCTTTAGGAACTCAGCATGCTTAGGGTCAATATTTAACGACCAACAAATTCAAATAGAGAAAAACAAATTAATGACGTCAGTCGTTGTAGTTTCTCTTATTGAGGATTATGTTAGTTTAGGTAAGAAATCTAAGTGTGCCCACAATTAAGCAACAATGAAACTTTTGTAAGTGTGGCATTAGATTTTAAGGAGACAAGTTTTGATGGAACAGTGTCGTGATGGAGCGGTGTCTTGTACAAGAGGTGTAAATTTAGGTAATGTAAAATTTTCACTCCCCCACCTCTTGCAACTATTGCAAGTTATTATTAAGACACTTAATGCTCCCACTGATCTTTAATATCTCTAGAATGCTACAAGAGAAGTTTCAATGAGCTACGTGATGTGGGAACCTATCACATATACGTTAGACTTTATTTGATTTCTTTAATGTCCAGATATCATAAGAAACTTTAGGGACATATTTAATAGAAATCTTATTAAGTATATATATATATGGATAGATTTCTTCTAAGACCGTGGGCCATATGCGACAAAATTTAGATACAAATTGATAGTCTTTCAAATGATAAATGAATTACGTCTGAATATTTCATTTGGAATAAGTTCCACGAATGTCAATGAATGACTTATGATGGACCCATACTTATTCCTTAAGCCAAGTAATATTTAGGGCTGTAACGTCATGATTTAAAATTACTTAGAATGAGATTAGATAAAAAATCATCCTCATTAACCATGTCATGATTTCTCATGAATTTTGGTTATAATGGATGAAATTTATAAGTCTCATTTTCCTTTTGTCAAATTCTCATTTGCATGATAACAAAAGTTGTGAAAATGTAAGGTATCATCTAGTTTCATCTTAGTAATGTTTCTATCCAGATATTTAGAACAAATAAAATGAGAGTTTAAGGTAAGTGTGACTTTATGTTGACTATGCAAACCTCACAAGCTTCATAACATTACTTAAGTATGATACCATATTCTGACTAATCTTCAGAATATATATAAGGTATCGAAAAACGTTGTTAGAAGACTGCTTATTATGGTTCTTATAGCCTTAACATTTAATTTTGTCACTAACTCTCATGTTAGTTATTTGTCGAGTTCTGGTAAGGAAACGTATGGAACTAGAGTCAACTAATCATGTGTTAATTGGAATATTAAAATTAGCAGACTTAAATATCTTTAGTAAGTGACTACCTAATTAACTTATCCAACTGTTCTTCTGAATAATGGATAGTCTCGTTGCTTATGCCTAGTCTAATGACATAATTATGCTGTGAGATTCTCCCTTGAAAAAACTTAGATTTGGAATTTTGTACTTGTATTTTGACTATGGACCTTAGAACAATCCTCTTTTAAAGTTTAAGTGGTTGTAAGGTGAGTAACAATTTATTTTTTCAGCTTCAAACATTTATTTCTTTGTACATATGTTGCTTATCAACACACTCATTTGACTTTGGTACTTTTGAGTGTTATAGTTGATTTATAAGACATCAAATTGTACAAGTGAAAATCTTAGTATGTAATGTACTGGAAAAATGTACTTATTTCCATGCGTAAGCCCTTAACTTTATGGGTCATGGTATTGTACATTATTATGTATTCACATATACCACTTAGCTTTATAGTTTATAATTTTAAATGAAGGCATGCATCTTAGGAATTCTTGTGATTATTCCATGGAAAATAGATTAATCTTAGGAAAAACTTAATCTGGAATAACCTTTTAGTGATAGCATTTATGTTAGAGAGTTCTTGATTATCATAAGAGACATCATGTTCGATTTATCCTATTCATCATGCTCTACTTTTCTTCTGTAGTACCTTTATCAGAAGACAACAATAGGATTATCGTGTCTTAAGAGATAATCAAGGATTTAATTTAAGAGCTAATTCTTATAGAAACTTTAAATAAAGCAAAACATTTTAGGTTAAAGAATTATAGTGGGTGAGATATTGATTTATAGAAGAAAATTATAGTGAGTAAAGTTATGGGTACTTAAAAAATTAAGGCAGACGAAATTATCATAAGATTAATGAAGGATCATTAATATGAGGATCATTATGTGAAGAGGTTGTGATATGTCTATTACTAACATCAAAATAATAGACTTAGTTAAAATTCTACTTAAACGAAGACAAATCATGTTTTGGCCAGAAGTGTAATCATTTAAGCATGTGTGCAAAGTGGTTGTGACAAATCAGCTTTGGCCAGAAATGAAACAATCACTTTAGTTATGCACTTGTTAAGTATGCTATACATGAAAGAATTAAATCAGCTTTGGCCAGATATTAAGACATTCACGTTTATAATGCACACTCAACATAGCTTTCGTAATACTTGAACGATAAATAGATGTATCACATCAGCTTTGGCCAGAAATGATACATTAGGAGCTCATTCAAGTTAAGCCATTTTAGTTTTGTAAAGCATTATCTGATTCTGATTAATTAACTAAGTGTTTACAAAACCAATTATTTAATAGCAAACCACCTGTTAGCGCGGGTTCGGGGCGGAGCCACGAGCTAAATTTTAGTTCACAATAATGGCCTAATGTAGTAATGAGATTTCCGAAAATCTTGATATTTTGAGAACACAAGTTAGATTTCGGATGAGACTCGAATTATGCGAAATGGTGATCTCGAATACATTGCGAATGAGACTCAAAATTAGTCCGAAATGGCATTTCGGATGAGACTTGAATTAGTCCGAAATAGCATCCCGAATGAGTTTCGGATGAGACTCAAATTAGTCCGAGACGTGTAAGTCGAATGATTTCGGATTCATCCGAGATGGTAATGATTAGTTCGAGATGATCCGATATGAGCATCTAATGAGTCCGAGATGGGCATCTTTAATGGATCCGAAAATTGTTCTCCAAGGTTTCAAATTCTCTAATCATGGCAGTTAGTTTTGATAAGTTTGAAATTCGAAATCTTAGGGATCATGAGATCAAATTTTCCTATTTTAATGCTGATCTAAATATATCAAAATATTTCGAAAATATTATCCGTTTATCTCATAACAGATTTTGAAAACTTTAACTAAATAAAATAGATCAAAACAAGGGAAACACCCAATAATCCAAATTACATTCCAAAATAAGAGAATTTTTCGAATTTCATTATGAACATATGATGAACCCTAAAATAAAAAATGAACCCTATATCCGAAATCTGGAGAGTATTACTCATTTAAAAAATTTCTGTACAGTTCATTATCAACAAGGATTTCGGAACAATAAAAAATGGATGAACATATGATCTAGGATGGACTTATTTGTAAATATTCATCCGAGATACATCCGAGATGTATTATTCAGATCCGAGATGGCATGATTCAGATCCGAGATGGCCTCTCGAATGCTAACTTCGAATTTTATTAGGGTTTTAGAATTAGGTTTTCCAGATTTATCCCAGATTTATGGATACATAACAAAACTGATTTATCAACATATGCTCTGATACCACATGTTGATCAGTTCTATTCTAGGCGTAATGGAAAACATATAAATAACATACCTGATTGCATCAGTACAAGCCAGCAGATAATCCAGATGGAGACGCAGCAATAGTGTTTGACATGATTGTCAGCTTGATCTGGTTCCTCCTTAGGGTGCAATCTAATGACGGTGATGATGAAAACCGATAAAGGGGAATCGGTTAGGAGAGAGGCGATTTGATGTTATGTGTTTAATCAAGTTGTCTAACTTCTGAAACCTCTACATTAGTCTCCTTATATATGCACCCAAGAGGAAACCCTAATTAGTTAATAAGGGTAATTTGACCCATCAACAATTACCAACTAATTATTTAATAGGTTGTTATATATTTTGATCTATATAATGTAAATGACTAGTTTTTGCCCCGCCCGCGTTGCGGGGCAATAAACTGAATATTTTATGTTTTTACAGAGAACAAAATCGTAATTATATTTTGAACTGGAGGCGAAATTATAATTTTAAACTGAGAGCAAAATCATAATTTTGAGCTGGGGGGAAACATAAATTTATTTTGAACTGTGAGGAAAAACGTAATTTTGAGCTGATGACAGAATCGTAATTTTGAGCTAGAGGAAAAAACAACATTTTATTTTGAACTTGGGGCAAAAACGTAATTGTAAACGGAGGGCGAAACCGTAATTTTAAATTGGGAACAAAATTAAAAATTACTTTTTGAACCGAGAGCAAAAGCGTAATTTTGAGCTAGGGGCAAAATTATAATTTTATTTTAAGTTGGGGGGGGGGGGGGCAAAAACGTAATTTTAAATGAAGGACGAAAGCGTAATTTTTAACTGGGAATAAAGTTAAATTAAAAATGGGTTGGTCAAATAGGGAAGTGTCAGGCAAGCTGCCTGGCACTATTCCCTCAACTTGAAAATACTTGAGCTGTGGGCAAAAACGTCATTTTGAGCTGAGGGCAGAATTGTAATTTTGAGCTAGAAGAAAAAACAACATTTTATTTTTAGCTGGGAGCAAAAACGTAATTTTAAACGGAGAGCGAAACCGTAATTTTAAACTGGGAACAAAATAAAAAAAGAGTTTTTGACCAGAGGGCAAAAGCGTAATTTTGAGGTAAGGGCAAAGTTATAATTTTATTTTGAGCTGGGGACAAGAACATAATTTTAAACGAAGGACGAAAACGAAATTTTAAACTGGAAATAAAATTAAATTAAAAAAAGGTTGGTCCAATATGGAAGTGCCACACAATTGTGTAGCACTATTCCCCTAAGTTGGTTTTTGTATATGTAGGAAATTATAATGGCTACTAAATTAAATATAAAATAATATATATTTAATCTTACATCCCAAGCTTCGATTCTAGCAAGTAGGACGGCGTTGTCCCTGGGTTAAACGGGTCGTTTCAACCCGTGAAGACACGTTTTGTTTCACGTTCATACTGACACAACTTAGGGGCTGTTTGGCTAAGTTTATTTTTTTGACTTATTTACTTATTTGAAAAGCAAATAAGTCATAATGGAATGACTTATTTACTTATTCCTCTCACATAATAAGCTAACCCAAACACCTTTTAACTTTTCAAAAAGTAAATAAATAAATAAGTCACTAAAATAAGCTTAGCCAAACAGTCCCTTAATGTTAGGCTTCATGAAAAGAATATAAATCCTTGGCTAACAATATTTACAACCAGTAAAATTACACAATTACCCTTCTATTTTCTATTCAAGCCACATATATAACATTTCTTCTCTTACCAGTAGTATAAGAGTGGTAGGGGTTCAAAGAAAAAGAAAGGTGTAAAAGAACACAACAAAAGTGTCAACAATGGCTTCTGAAAAAGTTCCTACATACCAACTCTTAACCTATTTTTTTACCTAGATTTCAGATCAAGTAATTACAAGGGTATTTAAAAGAATATATATTTATAAATTAACCGTGAATTGAGCCCTGTTGTTTCAGAACCAGTTTCTCAAAATGTCACTCTAAGCATAGGCTAGGTTAAAAAAACGCGTTTGAAGCGTTCGTCAACCTAAGGTGCATAGTCTTGTGTTTCAGACTAAAAAAGGTAAGAGGTGTTTTAAAGCGGAAAAAAGAACACTGGAAATAGGCATGTAGTGCAGCCTTGTGGCGCGCCTTTCGTATGAGAAGATTTTATGCATCTACATGTTATACATATAGCCTTTTAGGTTGTATAAAGAAATCATTTATATATTAAACTATGTGTATTGCTTATTTATGTCTAAATTTTGAGTAACTAATGCTACAAACCTATGAGAACTAATAAATAAATATATAAACAAATTGCAACTCGGGTACGAAAAGGGCTGAGATTTTGTGCTTTCCACATTGTGCCTTGGTTTTAAACCCTTCACTAGATTAATACTCACATATTTTATTACACAAACCTCACTAACCAAGCTCTTTACCATCCTAGATAACAACAGCAACACTTCAAAGAAGGGATGTGGGGAATGATACGGACGTCGAACACCTTTTGTACAGTTGCCAAGTAGGAAAAAAAACGCAACTCTAGGCTGTAGTTCAGCAAGCCATGTCGTCAAGGAAATTGTCTTTTGCGCAACTTATGTAACTAACATGTTTACTGTTAGTAACCTAAGTTGCCAACTATAACACATGTACAAACCTGGACACAAACTTTTGGCTGTAGCTAATCTATCTAATCTAATGGATGTAATTCAATAACAACTAGCTTAATGTAAATATTACTTTTCTAGTTGTAATATATATTATATAATTTGTAAGAGTAGAGAATCTACATCTTGTGAAATGTCAAGTGATTCATAATATCTAGACATACCAGCTGTTACAAGTAAAACAAAGAAAGATTAAGGATGTTATTATTGCAATCATTCTTAATTAGGATAAACTAATTTGAGGTAGGGTTAGTTTGTGTTCAACTTAAACTTTAAATGAGCCAGCTCGACTTGAATTTGCGTAACCTGGCTAAAGTTTGAGCTCTAACTCACTCGGTTTGAAGTTTGAACTAATAAGTTTATAAACCGAGCCGATTTCAAAATTTTCTTGAGAGTTTTTCTATCAAATTCGAGCGATTAGCTATTTTAAGGGCCTTTTGTCCGAATTATGATAGCGACTCGACCTAAGCATTGGAGCTGGGCCATCCGGCCTGTTCTAACAGTAAGCTTGACCTTCTTTTTTGTTTCTCGCCCCACCATGCTATCGGCCCATTCTTTCTTTCTTCCTAATTAGGCAATTACCAATTCTCTTTTGTAATGGACGATTAAAATATAAAAATTATTCCTAAGTTTTCAAATAAATATAAAACTATATAGATCTAAAAAGTTAAGCCGATATGTATTTATATCAGTTTGTAATAATATCTTATAACTTTTTTTTGATAAAACAAGAGGTGTATCACTTAAATTTATGTAAACAATTTTATATTATCATTTATTTCCTTTTTATATTGAACAATCTTATTTGTTTCTTATAATTTTTCTTTAGCCGTATCACTTAAATTTATGTAAATAATTTTATATTATCAAAACATCTCATTGACACGATTAAATGGATCTAAGATTACATTTTAGGATTTTGAACCTGTTTATAACATATATAAATTGTTATAGGCTAAACCATAGTATTTTTAAAACACATTTTATACAAAGAGTGAAGACATTTTTAGACGATACGTGAATATAAAAAGTAGAAACATATATATATATATGGGGATGGATCATGAGAAAACTAGTTTAAATGAGAAAACCAAAAAACTAACCAAAAAAGCCTAAAAAAAACCAAAAAACATACCAAATTTTTTTTTTTTTACAATTTTTTTTATAAAAATCGCTACTTTTTATGTATGGAAAAAAATTTTCAAAAAAAAAAAAAAAAAAAAAAAATTTTTTTTGTTGTACTGCACATGTGCACTAATACATAAAGCTTAAACCACTTAACCCACCCCCCCACCGACACCCCCCAAAAACCTAAACCCCCCACCCCCACCCCCCAAAAACCTAAACCCCCCCACCCCCACCCTCCCGAAAACCTAAAACTAAACCCTAAACATAAACCCGAAAAAAACCTAAACCCCCACCCCCACCCCCCAAAAACCTAAACCCCCCCCCCCCCCCACACCCAAAAACCTAATCCTAATCCTAAACCTCCAAAAAACTAACCCTAAAAGCTAAACTAGACTCAAAAAGCTAATTTTAAGTATGTAATGCAATTGTAGTACATGTTATATTGCACATGTGCACTACTATAATAATAGTATTGAAAACAAGACGACACCATAAATCTTTTTTTATGTCATAAAAAATATGCTCGAATATACTTGAATGAAAGATACAAAAATTTGTGATCTTATGGTGCCATTTTTGTTTTAAAATGATAACGTATGGAGAAATGAGAAATGTTTGAAAAGTTATATATTTTTTTTCCAATTTTACCCCTCCTTCATTAAAAGTCCCCCCCTCCTTCATTAAAAGTCTCTCCCCTCCTTTTTAGTGCTTTTTTGGTTAGTTTTTTGGTTTTCTCATTTATATCTAGTTTTCTCATGATCCTCTCCCTATATATATATATATATATATATGTGTGTGTGTGTGCGCGCGCGGCGCGCGCATGTATAAAGGTAAGTTAATGTAACCTACAAAGAATACGAACCCACCAAGACGCAACACGTGCCACTAGGCAAGGGTATTTGCACCACAATTACCCATAAAAATTATATAATTACACATAAGGGTGATGGATTGGGTTAGGCAAAGCTTGCGGCATATCCTTTTACCGCACGACATATCCACCGCCATCAAGCTTTTGTCGATCAGTAAAGAGTTTTGCGGGGAAGAGTTGCCGCTTGCGCCCAAGATGAGGGAGAGGGGTAAGTGGTGGGGACAGTATCTTCTCAACCAATCACATGTTTTGTTTTTTGTTTTTGTTAAATGGTTTGGGGGAAACAACCCCTTGTGTTTTTGGGCAAGAGGGGAGAATGAGAAAGGAAATGGCATGACACAATATGATTGGGTGTGTTGAAGTTTGCCCCATTTCATTAGGCATGCACCCATTACACCCTAAGTTATGCATACTATAAATAAGTGTGCAACGATATATAACTAATTACAAATACATATTATGCAACTAATTACAAATACATATTATGTAACGTACGTAAATAATTATGCAAAGTATATGGTAAAGACCCAACCTAGTTTTAAAATTAGACGACTTGTGCATATAAATACACGTGTTATACACTTATCGACGTTCTTTTTCAATCATTAAAGTTATAAATAAACTATAACAATACCTTGCTGACTCCAAGGAGAATAAAACACTCGATTTATAAAAATAAATTATTTCCTCATGTGTAACACATTCATTAAATGAGACTCTGGGAACAGAGCGTAAGTGAGTCCGTCGTCATCTCAATCATTGAGTTTCCTTCATTGTTTCGAAAACTCTCTAAAGGCTTGTAGGTTAAGAGTAAGACCCCTTTATACATGTATCTGTAGAGTATACATGTACGTGAAATATACGTATAGTGGCGATGAGGTTAGGGATACAGTTTAGGAAGAAAATACAAAACTGAAAAAAAGAGGAAAAGCACAAAAAGATGAATTGGTGAAAAAGAAAAGACCAAGTGGGTCCAACACCAACTCTTCCTGGTCTGACACGTGGGATACCCTCCCCTCATCACGTGGCAAAAGCCTGGTCCCACCCGGCTTCATTTTCACACGCCAATTCCTCCAACAAAAATTATCCTCTTACTAATTTAAAATCATCGTATCATACAAGTTTAAAATTTACAATTTCATCACTAAAATGATGTAACACTTAATTATATTATTGTGGAACAAATATATTTTTAGATGTAATTTAGTGTGTATTTATACACATATAATTATGTTAATAGCTTATCGAAGATAGGTATCATTAATATCACCAACCTCAACATTGTCATTCAGGTCGTCTCCAAGAATGTTAAAATAAATTGGGCCTTGACGAGATAAAAAAATCGAGCCCTATCCGCCCAGTTGTCATGTCACAGCGCAGTGTTCTTTCTGTTGCGTTGCGTTGTTGTGTTCTGTTTTACCGCCCTCCGTCTTAAATGACGATTGGTATTGGGTTTTTTATTTGGGGTTGAATGTTTTTTTATTTGAAACGGGTACATGACAGGAATTCGCTCGGTATCTGTATCGTCTTGCTACAGTACCGACACATGCTATAGTAGGTGAACGTAAAAACCCAAAAATAAACGATATTGGTTTGGTTCATCAAAAAATAACTAAACCCAATAATTATAATAGATATAAGAGTAAAGTACAATTTACGTCCCTGCGATTTACACACACTTACACATCCAACCCTCATTTGAAAAAAATCAACACTTCGGTCCTTATGGTTGTCGATTGCTTGCAATCAGGTCCCTCCCACTAATTTCTGTTAGTCAACTGTTAGTTGACTTGGGTATTTAGGTCTTTTTACTTATAAAGCGAATGGTAGTTTCATCAGTTCGTATTCTATAACTATGGTGTAACATATATCATCCCCCTGAAAGCCCCAAATTACACCATTCAATCCCCCCCCATCTTCTCCAGCAAGATTGGTCTGCTTGAATCGATGTTCAAGTGAGTTGCCTAATAACGAAAATGGCTGGGGTTTTTAGAGGATCAGACCAGATGATATCTACATTGACCCTAAAGATTATTACGGTAAGTTCTTGTGTCTCTGTTTTTGAATTTTTATGCTGCAATGCCCATGAACTTTAATGTTAAAATTCACAACTGAAAACAAAAGTATTATTTGCAAGTTATAAAGAATCGATTTTTTTTTTGCTTTTACAGATGATGACGAAACTTCCAAGTCCAGTCTTAAAGTTTACCACAATGGCGAGTTTAGTGACAACCCATGTCGAACATATGTGGCTGGTAAGTATCATTTCATAGATTGTGTTGATATTGATGATTTTGACATTGATGTACTAGAAGAAATGGTTAAGCAACTTGGTTATTCTGTTGATATGGTGTTTTATTTCCATTATAAAATTCCATATGTATATTTGGTTTTGGGTTTGAAGTCTTTGTCTAGTGATAGTGATTTTTCAAGCTTGTTTGAGCATGTACGTGGTGGGGTAAAACTGATTGAAATTTATATTGAACACTGGACATCTCGTGTGCTGATGGCACCTTATGGTGAAGAAGTCATCACATAGAGTCCTCAAGGTCCTCCTCTTAAAAGCCAAGATGTTGAAGTTCATGATAGTCCCTTTGTTGATATGTTTCAATGTGATTACCATGACACTGAAAATGGAGATAAAGATGATCAGGAGGACACTGATGAAGCAGGTGATGCTAATGCGGAAAATGAGGAGGATGGAAGTGAAGATGAGGGAAGTGATGATGAGGGAAGTGATTATCAAAATCTTGATGAAGAAGCAGAGGAGGAAGTTGATGTAGAAGAAATCGAGGAACACCAACCTGTTCCAAAGGGTAAACAAGATCCTGATTATTGGGTGGAAGAGGATAATCCGTTGTATGATGTTGATGTTGACATGCATAAATTTAGAGCCAACGTTGATTCTGATGTAGAGGAGAATGGTTGTGAGGAAGATGTGTTTGAGGATGACCTCAACGTGGATCTGGATAACTTTGAGACTGATCACGAAGATGAAGATCAAACAGTTTTAGATAAGGCAATGAAAAGAATGAGGAAGATTAGGAGATCAACATTGAAGTCTATAGGCCTTGATAAGGCTAAGCTTACTAACATGGTCAAAACATATGCTTTTGTAGGTCCCGATACGGATCGTCGGACTTAGATGATTTCTTGTTTCGGGTGCCTTAACGAGTGCGGAATCCTCGTTGCGACATAAACCGAGCGAGAGAGTAAAATACAATAAAAAGATTCAACGATTCAAGGTCAAATGTATTGATTCAGCAGAGTTTAGTTACAAGATTTAAACAAGAAACTCTCACAAACTCTCTGATGTACTCTCTTGTCAAATGAGTTCTGCAAGTCTGTCATATATACCCAATAAACAACAAATCCTACGAAGTATAACATGGCCCAACGAAACATAGACAAGGCCCACGAAAGATGTCAGGCCCAAATGCATGAGGTTCTTCATTGATCTTCCTTTCTGCGCACAACCTAAGACTCACGAAGAATGGTGTTTCATGCACATACACTCACTGGTCCTTTGTTGACTACCGTGATGATGCCATCTCGCATGAACTTCGTTCTTGTATCGCGAACAACCAGGTCGTACGATGGAGGAACATCGTCAACTTCGGTCTCGAACCGAGCAGAACTGAGCAAAGCCGAACCGAACCGATCCACATCCACACAAAAACTGCATCAACAGCTTTTGAATCCAGGAGGCAATTGTTTATCAACAAAAATGATAGGTTGAGGTTTAGGGAGATGTGCATGGGAAAAAAATCCAAGTTTGACAACACCTAAAGCCTTTGGGGTCAAACCAGTAAAAATAAAACTTCTGTGGTAGATAGGGCAAAAAAGGGCATTGATGAGGCAGCCTCCAAGAAAATAAGGACGAAGCCATCTAAACCTACTTGTCCATGGGTGATGTAAGTGAGCCGGCCCATAACTGAAGATCATTTGTGCGTGAAAACATTAAAATACACACACCAATGTCTGCACATAAGGGAGGTTGGTCTGTACACCATGAGTTTCAAAGCTAAAGAGGTGGAACTACTTCTTGAGGCAAATCCAGACATTCAAGTGAGGGTAGTTCAAGATATCCTTTAGAAGAAACACCAAGTTAAAGGTTCACTGCCTAAATTGTGAAGGGCAAAAAAGATTGCTTTGGCTAAGTTAAAGGGGACTCTAGGGATCAGTATGGGAAACTAAGGCAGTATTGTGAGGAACTTGTTAGAGCCAACACTGGGACCATTATTAAGATCGATGTAAAACATAGATCTAATCCCAGTAGTCCCACAAGACAATTCAGGAGAGTATATGTTTGCTATGATGCTTTGAAGAAGGGTTTCAATCTCATTGGGAGGGACAAAATTGGATTGGATGGTGCCTTTATGAAAGGTCCATACTCGGGTCAGATCCTCTCAGTAGCTGGCGTTGATGGAAACAATGGCATTTACACACTTGCCTTTGCAGTTGTTGAAGCTAAAACTACCAACACATGGACATGGTTTTTAAGGATACTTAGGGATGATATGGAGTTACCAACAAAATGTAATTTCACTTTTTTCAGTGATAGACAAAAGGTATCCAGAAGTTTATGTTTTTTAATCTATCAAGTTCCTATCAAATTGTATTTGTAATTTTGTTCTGTAAAATTGTAGGGTTTGTTGCCTGCTATGGCTAAGGTATTTCCAACCGCTGGACATAGGTATTGCCTGAGGCACATTCATGACAACATGAAGAAGATATGGCGTGGAGATGTGTACAATAACCTGCTATGGAGATGTGCAAGTGCAACTAGCATGCCATTTTTCAATAAGGCAATGGAGGATGTTAAAGCCCTAGACAGAAAGTTGTATGATTGGCTGAAGGAGATCCCTACAATAGCATGGTCAAGAGCCCACTTTCCAGGAAGGGCAAAGTGTGATATGCTATTGAACAATATTTGCTAGGTGTTTAACAAGCAATTGGTCGGTGCAAGAGAAGCCAATCATCATATGATTGGAATACATTAGGGAATATCTGACCAAACGAATAGTCAATGTGAAGAAGATCATAGCCAAAAGTGATGCCCCCTTAACTCCTGCTGCTACCATAATGTTTGACAGTATCAAGAATGAGGCTTCTCAATACAATGTGCTGAGGACAGGTTCTTCTAAGTACCAAGTAAGTATTGCAAACTAAAAAACTTTATCTCATTTACATAATAACTGATGCCTTGATACTTATAATCCAAACTATGAAGGTTACTAGTCTAAGAAACAAGACAGTGGTTGATGTGCACTTGAGAACATGTTCATGCAGGAAATGGGATCTTATAGGAATGCCAAGTAAACATGTAGTTGCTGTGATTTGGAACATGGCTGAGAATGGTTTGAATCCTGGAATACCAGAGAGCTGGGTTGATCCTGTGTATTGACTGGACACTTGGAAAAAAAGTGTACATGCACACCATTGATCCAATTGCAGGATCAGAGATGTGGGCTCCATCAAGGTGCCCAATCAAATTGACTCATCCTAACCATCAAAAGCAGGTTGGAAGCCCTAAGAAGAAATGAAAGAAGTCTTAATTGGAAGTTGAGGCCATCTTAACAAAGGGATGGAAGCTAACAAGAAAAGGAGGCACCGCAGCAAGTGCAATAACGTGGGCTACAACAGTCGCAACTGCAAGGGTCAAGGTGGAACACAACCTTCTTAGATGTCAAGTTTGGCGAAATTCAGTTTGGATAGCACTATATGTTTGTGTTTGAACAATTATGTTGTACTATTTTTATGTTTATGGTCGTTGTGTTTAAACTGTTAGGATGCTTGTCGTTAAACTAATACTTAGATGGTTAACTTGCTTGCCTGTTTTTGGGAGAACTATTATTGTATGCAATGTTATCTACCATCTATTGCCTTTTTGCTTTAAGTCAATTGTTCACATAACACATGCACCTTAACACAACCTTACATTTCTTACTAAACATAACACAATTTCGAGTTCAACAACAGAACACACTGATCCTACTACATAACACACTAAACATCCAACCAAACACAAACTTATTTAGAAACAAAGTGCAACATAGTGAAGGGGCCTATTTCCAATGATAGTATCCTCTCGAAGATAGGTCTGAATCATTCTCTTCCGGAGAATATGGGTTGTGCTAAACACATGACCAATCCTCTTTTTCTGATTCGTAGTTCCACACATCCTTTAAAACATCCGAGTCATAATCCTCCACTAGGTTGGGGTTGAAACCAAGTTCTTCCATAGGATCATCACCTTTCTTAAGTGGCTTTGCTTCACCTTCTTTATGTTTGCATTCAACATCAATCTGTTTGATCGGTTCATGACTCGCAACAACACTGGAAGATGAACCTCCTTCATTGACAGGATTCAAGCTCTGTTTCCACACCACCTCTGTTTCCACATAAGCTCTGTTTGACCGGTCCACAGGCTTACCTTCACCAATATCCAGTAAGTGTGATTCAATCTCTGTTTCTACACAAGCTACCTTGTCTTTGTTATCTATTACCCTGTTTTGGTGGTAGGAGAAAGGAAGTAAATGTTTCTTACCTTGGTAATCAATTTTCACTACTGCTAGCTGTTTAAATCACAACAGAACCTGAACAATTTTATTTATAGAACCAAATTCAAAAAGTTACTCTTTCATTAATATAACCAGCCATTCGAAAACATAGATAGTTACAATACTTAGTCAGAGTAACAGTAAAAGGCACAAACACATCACCAAAATGAGTATACAGATCAGAAACAACAACCATGAAAAACCCAAGACAAAATTGAGTCTTCGAACTTCAACCCCCTTCTCAGCAGCTTCCTTTGCCTTCAACCTCATCAAATTTGCAGTCTCCTTATTTGTGCTCAACAGGGATGGTAGAAGCCTCTCACATCTGGGAGATGGATTGGAGGTTCAATCTAGTGAAGCAACCCACACACATCGCTTTGCAATGTTTCAACTCAACATATGACACTGTTTATATCAGAATAAAGTTGAAATCGATGATGAAGAAACAAAGCAAGACTTACACAATAGAGAAACCTTCTCCCTGGATTAGCTTCGGCCCAAGATGTTCGGATGCAAGTAGTAGCACCGCATGAGTATACTGCATTGGAACGACCAGTCATAGTTCTAGTCCACGAAGAAGCGGCTGCCATTTTAGGGGAATTTGAATTGAGGATGATGGTGGGTTCTCAGTTGCAGAGCTTATAAAGAAGATAACACATTTCGACTTGCACTTTCAGTCCCTTAGGGGCATTAAGGTCTTTTAACATAAATCCCAACGTTCAACTAACAGACGTTAGTGGGAGAGACCTGATTGCGAGCAATCGACAACCACAAGTACCAGAGTGTTGATTTTTTTTTTCAAATGATGGTTAATGTGTAAGTGAGTATAAACCACATGGACGAAAATTGTACTTTACTCTAGTTATAAAATAGTAAAATAATTTTACTTAGATTATTTTGATATATTCCATCGTTTAGTAAGATCTATAATTATATACAAACACATCCATGCATATATATAATTAATTACGTTATACAAACTTTTACATCAAACCTATATATATTTACAACTGATAAACAATCCGTTTGAATAAAGAAACCAAAAAAAAAAAAAAAAAAGCAAAACTATTGGAATTGGGTTAAAAATAAAAGGAAACAAAAATATTGAAAAATGAATGGAACCATAGAGATAGTGGGATTAGAGCATTCACATCCAACCGCTCATTTTTACCCTATATTACACTAAAAATTACTATCTTTTCTCTCTAATTTTCAATTAAATAATATTTTTAATACCTTTATCATTATATTCTCTCTCTATCTCTCTTCCCGTCACAACCACTTTCAAAATGTCCATTTACGCTTCCAAGCACAAGTTGTCTAACTAAGGTTATTAAGCCAAACCACAAGTCTAAATCGCACGATACAACCAACTTTTAGTGATGAGATCTAGTGTCCATCTAAGGCTTCCATGCACAAGTTGCCTAACTAAGGTTTTCAACACATGTCTTCTAGTGAGGATCATTTGTCCTTAAGAAAGATCGTATCCAAATGCCAAACCCAAGGGTCTCTCTTTTAAGTATTCAGTAATACATGCTTAAAATATACGTTAGCTATAATGCTAGTTGGCTTGTAACATGACAGATTTAACAGTAGTATGTGTATGTATGCATTTACAATTTGTGTTCCACAAATCAATCCGCACTCAAGGCTGCAACCATGAGTGTTAGCAATATCTAAATGTTAAGCCATGTCAACATACATTACATTACTAAATCACACATACAATATGTTGTGGTTGGGTCGGGTATCAACTAGGTCTATAGTCATAATCAAGTAGCCCATTATAAGGTGGCTAGTTGGCCATAAGTCTAGTATTCCTCTGTCCTATTGGTGAAAGTACCATGTAGAGGTGCACACATTGGTCCCGATGTCAAGTAGTGATACCCACATATTGTTCAAACAAGGTAATGACTGTATAAATTAAATGTAAGTGTTGATGCAACAAATAATAGACCAATGATAGTAGCTTGGCTGGTTAGGAAAAAGGGTTGAAGGGTTCAACTTTGCCTAACGCAGGTCGTGGGGTCCCCCCACGTTTGCAAGACGTGGAAGGAGGTTCACTAGTTTATTTTTATTGTTTGCTAAAGATCCTCCTCTGAAGTGTGTTCAGATTTGGATGAAGTAGCAAACAGAATGTGTGTGTTGGATGTGAAAGGGAGTAACTCACATGAAGCAAGTACTCGGAGTGAATGACCAGAGATTTCAGGAATCAGGGCTGGCCAGGAATGTCCTGCTTAGTAAATGAAGTGTCTAATATATAGGAGAAGACATCTCCCAAAGAGGAATGTATTTGACTAGTGACCATGCTTGCAGTGAGGGGCTTACCCTTTCGGGGGTTGAAGCCTTTTGACCCCTGGATAATAGAGTGTGTTCTGTGGACCTGCATTGCTTTTGCGGCTGGCGAGTTGGTGAAGTAATCCAGAGACATGACTACTTGCTGTTACTTTATCTCGATTTCCCAGGTTTTTAACCTTTGAACCATTTTGCCTTATGAGCATTTACGTATTTAAGTTGTTTATATTTGGTCTTGGGCTACCCCCGTCATCAGCCCCCCAAGTCAGAGGTTTTTGGGAAATGAGCTCAAAGACTTCTGACTTTTATACGTGTATTTTACTTCCCAAAGGCTTCGAGGGTTCAAAGGGTGGAAGGTTGAAAACGGTTGAGGTTTTTGAATTTCGGAATTTGACAAGACAGTTGACAAGACTTGTGGCAGTTTGTCAGGCGGCGGTTTTTAATTCTATCCCTTAGTTATTACTTTTTATCTCATTTATTTACACATATTTTATCAGAAGAACATTACTTGCCCTCTTTTCTTCAAGTTTTCCCCTTTATCAAACGAGGTTAGTTTTCTTTGCTTATTTTCTGTTTAATTTCTCATATCATGGGTGCTCGTAAGGATATGGCAAAGTCGTTTTCTCGAATGACTCAAGAGGAAGTTGATTTGTTTTGTATGGAATGGGGGATAGGGACAAAGTTTAAACCGGTTGCACCGGCTTGTGATAAATCTGTCAATGAATGTCCTCCTGGTTCGACTGCTTTATATTGTCGGCATTTTGAGTTTTCCAATCTTCGTCACCCATTTTCAAACTTTGTTTTGAATATTCTGGAATACTATCGAGTGTCTTTTGGTCAGATTCACCCCCTTGGCATGGCTAGGGTTTTACATTTTGAAATTTTGTGTCGGGCTTCCGGGTATGACCCATCTCTGTTGTCTTTCCGCCGCTTCTTCCGGCTTGCTAAGAATGGTGATTGGTTTACCTTCGAGACCACTCAAGTTGATACTTGTTTGATTTCGTCCATGGTTTCTACACTTGGGGTCTGGAAGGACCGGTTTTTCTGGGTGTCCGAGGAGATTGTTCCTTTCAAACTTGTTTGGAGACACCCGGATGCCGTTCTGAACGAACCTGAGCCTTCTGCGTCTGATATAAATACTCGATTTTTGGAAACTCTTAGGGAGTGCTCTTCAAGGCTTCGTCCCTTTTCGGAGCATTTGTTGGTGTTATTGGGTCTTAGTAAATTGTGGGAAAAATGTGATCGAGACCCGGTGCTTATGAGAGATGGGAAGGGTATGCATTTGTTCTTCTCGTGCTTTTGTGTTCCTATTTCTGTGTTTGCTTATGTGTTTTTTGTTTGTTTTGCAGTTATGTCTGCACTCGACTTTATCAAAAGTGACGACACCTCTGACGTTGCCTTTGATGATGCTGCCGCTACTCCGGGTGAGGATGCGGTTGTTAGGGGTTCCGATTATAGGTTTGAGGGTTCTGGTTATGTAAATGTCCCAAATGTTAAAGGCTTTACCAAGACTATTGCTTCCGAGGTTTCCACTCGTCGTTCCCAACACTATCTGAAAGGTGTTGATCAGCCATCTGGTTCGGAGGCTGTTGATATTAGTGATGATATTGAAGTATCGGCAGAGCAGACCATTGATGTTGGCAAGGGTAAGGAGAAGGAGTTAATTATTTCAAGCAAAAAGAAGAAATTAGTTAAGAAAGGTACCCCTCCTGTCATTCAGGGTCCGTCAGTCAAAAACGTTGAGAGCTTCGAAGGTTCAGAGGGTGAAGAGGTTTATGTACCCAACTGGGGGGTTAAAGTTGGAGATAGTTTTAAAGATCCAGCTGTTTGTGCTGAAGCCTTAGCTCATTTTGCTCCTCCTGGTGTTCGGGATGCCATTTCAGAGATGGAAGCTGATCATCTTATTTCTAGGATGATGCTCAGTTCCTGCAACCTTTCAGCCCTGTTGGCTAAAGGTGTTACTCGGTTTGCCAAAGGTATGCAGGAATACGAGGAAGCCTCCAAGAAGAAGGAAAAAATGAAGGCTTCAATTGCTGCAATGAAGAAGGAGATTGATGGTTTTGTTGAGAAAGAGCTGGCTTGGGCCAAGAAAGTGGGTGAGTTGACAAAAAGACATGAGATTGAGATGGGTGATCTCAAAAAGAGTTTTGAGGCTGACCGATTGAAGCTGAAATCTGATAGAGAGGCCTTGGTTGTTCAACAGAAGGCTTTTGATGAGGAAAAAGATGGTTTGAAATCTTTGGTTGCCCAAGCCACTAGGGATAACCAGTGGCTTATTGAGCAGGGTTTTCATCAGGTTGTTACCTATCTTCTTCACTCTAAAGAGTTTAACTCTGCTCTTGGTGAGGTTTACACTAAACTGCTCAATCTGGGAAAACATCAAGGTCTTACTGCGGGTTATAAGCTTCACGAGTCTGGCCATTCTTTAGAAAAATCTCCCTTGTACCGTCCCGAGGCTTTCGATATCTTCAAGAGTTCCATTGAGCAAATGGAGAGGTTAACATACCCGTATGTGAGCCAGGTTGCTTCTTGTTATGGTAAGCCTCTTTCCGTCTTGCAGGAACTGAAGCCAGATGGTCTGAATGAAAAGGTATGTGTTGAAGTGCTTAGTTCTCTTTCGAGGAAACGTTCCTACTCAGGAGATAGCGAAGATACCTTTCCTGGAGAACCTGATGCTCCTAAGGATGCCAGCTTGGAGGGTTCAGCTGTTGGTGATGAGGGTCCAAAGGCTAAGAAGGTTAAGAGGACTAAGAAGGCTAAAGGTAACAGTTCTGGGGCTTCTAAGCCTTCTGCTGATGCATGATATTCGTATCTTTCTTAGCACTTTAAAACAATTTGTGGTTTGTAATGTTAACTTCAAACAATATTAGGTTTTACAGGAACCCCTAAGGTTCTTGTTATGTGGTTGTGCTTTTAGGCCTGTATGGTCGTTTGAACAATATCCAAACTTGCAAGTCACTAGGACTTGTTTTAACTTGTGTTTGAATGGTTGAAAGTCTTTCATGGCTTTCTTTGTTATGATATTATGTTTAACTATTTTCTTTGTGCTATGTTTTTATACTTGTGCCTATTTCGTTAAGGCAGCTTGGTTGGCTTCAAGCTTTTAAGCTTTTTAGCTTATCCGTAGGTAGGTTGAAGCCTTTAATGGTTTTGAGTTGTCACATATGTGGCTTGAAGCTTTGAAGGCTTCTTAGTTTTGTAACTTGACTTGGTTTGTATTTTAAGTTTTTCTAACTCTTTGTTCGAGTTGTTGTACTATTCTTTGAGTTACATCTTTTTCTTGTAACTTTGTCTTTGTCGAGTTTGCGTTGCCTTTATGTTTTTTATACCTTAAAGGTTTCAGTGCTGCAGTCACTTAGCCTTGGTATTTTTAACAAGAAGACATTGCACCTATTCTATTTATTTTCTTGTTTTTGTTTGATTTCGTAAGCCTGTTTGATCATTTTTCTGAGGCTTAAGGAACATTTGGTGTAGGCTGTTCAAATCCGTCTATGAGACAACTTTGCTTTTGATAATAAGTCTCATGGAGTTGTATTGATTTAGGTACTCACCCCTTATATAGGTTCATTCAACCCTTGAACCTATTGAGCGATGTGGCCTGGGAGCTCATCCCCTTACATGGCCCCTGCCATGGAGTTTTTTGCTAGGTTCTCAACCTGATCGTAGGATAGAAAGTCAAGTTTGATAAAACAACTTCATTCATTCAGTGGATACTTGTTCTTACAAAAGGTTTTCGTAGTGTCATTCTCAAAATACAACTTGTGAAATACAAACCAATCTTTCTTGTTTAGACATGGAACCTTTTCAAGGTTTTTCCATTCCAATGCCTTGGAAGCTTTTTTCCCTTTGAGTCTGCTAGCTTGTAGGATCTACCCTTATGTGCTTCAAGGATGGTGTATGGACCTTCCCATTTTGGGCCAAGCTTTCCTTGATTTTCCTTTTTGCTAGCTTCATTGTATCTAAGTACCAGATCTCCTGCTTTGAAGCATTCGTCCTTGACTCTCTTGTTGTAGTAGGCTTCCATTCGTTGCTTGTACTTTGCTTTTTGAATTGCCGCTTGGTCTCATCTTCCTCTAGGAGTTGTAAGTTCAACATGGTCTCTTTTTGGTTTGTTTCAGGATCCATGTTAACAATTCGTTGTGTTACAACTCCTACTTCAGCAGGGATCACGGCTTCGGACCCAAATACCAAGCTATAGGGTGTTCTTTTATGGCTTGTTTTTTCGGTTGTTCTTATGGCCCATAGAACACTAGGCAATTCTTCAAGCCAGTTGCTTTCGTATCTTCCTAGCCTTGTTTTGATACCTTCCACTATGCTTCGATTTGTTCTTTCAACTTGACCATTTGATTGAGGATAACCCACTGAGCTGAAAACCTGATCAATTCTGTATTCTTTGCACCAAATGTTGAAAGGCTTTTCAGCGAATTGCTTTCCATTGTCAGTGACAAGTACCCCCAGCAATCCATAACGGAAAATAATGTTTTCCTAAACAAAGTCAATGACCTGTTTGCCTGTGATCTTTGCGAGTGGTTTAACCTCGGGCCACTTGGTGAAATAATCTATTGCTACCAGCAAGAACTTTACTCCACCTTTGCTTGGGGGAAACGGACCGACAATGTCCATTCCCCATTTATAGAATGGCCATGCTGAGGTTATTGGAACCAGATCATGCTTGGGACTTTTTGGGATTGGTGCATGAATTTGGCAGGCATCACATTTCCTTAATTGCTCAACGGTATCCCGGTGCATTGAGGGCCAAAAATACCCAAGGTTCATGAGTTTTGCAACCACCGACCTAGCTCCAAAATGAGCTCCGCATATACCTTCGTGAATTTCTTTGATCAAATACTGACTTTGCTCGGGACCCACACATCTTAGCAAGGGAGCAAGATAACCTTTTTTGTAAAGGTTTTCACCTTGTAGTACATACTGCCTTGCCTTGATCTTAACCCTTTCAGCTTCTATTTGATCTCTTGGCAATTCACCGTTTTTAAGGAATTTCTTGATTGGAGTCATCCAATTTGGATCTTCCTCGGTGACTACGTCTTGAACTTCTAACTCATCGATCGATGGAGTCTTTAACACTTCTACCAACACCTTCTTGGTAAGGTGGGCAAAAGTGAGAGATGCAAGCTTACTCAAAGCATCTGCTTTTTTGTTTTGAGATCTGGGAATTTGTTTGATGTTGCATGTTTGAAAGGTATTCATCAGTTCCTTGGATTTTTCTTTGTATCTTTTCATGTTGGGTTCCTTTGCAACGTAGCTATCGTTCACTTGGCTTGAGACCAACAACGAATCTGTGAACACTTCAAGCTTTTGGACCTTCATTTCTTTAGCCAATCTTAGGCCGGCGATCAGTGCCTCGTATTCAGCCTCGTTGTTGGTGGTCTGAAAATCAAAACGGAGAGCGTACGTGAAGTCCAACCCTTCTGGGTTGATCAAAATGAGCCCAACCCCTGACCCTTCAACGCTTGAAGCCCCGTCGGTGAAAAGCTTCCAGGCTTCAAGGTCTGAAGGTTCAGTGGTGGCGGTGTTCACTTCAGTGACTGTTTGCTCTGGGACTTCTACAATGAAATCAGTCAAAACTTGGGCTTTAATAGCTTTTCTTAGGACGTAGGTGATGTTATGCTCACCTAGTTCCACTGCCCATTTGGCCAATCTCCCTGAGTTTTCTGGTTTTTCAAGCATGCTCTTAATAGGCTGGTCGGTGACCACTTGTATAGGGTGTGCTTGAAAATACCTTCGAAGCCTTCTAGCTGTTTGAACTAGGGCTAGGGCAAGTTTTTCAAGAGGAGGATATTTGGTTTCAGCCAATTTTAGAGTTTTGCTGAAGAAATAGACGGGTACCTGGGCCTTTTCTCGCTCGATGGTGAGGACCGCGCTTATGGCTTCCTCAGCGACTGAAAGGTACACCGAGATTGACTCCCCCGTTTCTGGAGCTGCAATGTCAGGTAAGGAAGCAAGATGTTGTTTCATCTGATTGAAGGTTTCTTCGGCCTCCTCAGTCCATTTGAAGTCCTTCTTATCTGAGCAGTTCTTGAGCGTTTTGTAGAAGGGCAGAGATTTTTCAGCCAACTTGGAGGTAAAACGCTTCAAGGCTGCAAGCTTCCCGTTTAAGCTCTCAACCTCTTTCTTGCTTTTTGGTGGTTTGGTTTCCAGCACAGCCTTCACCTTATTCGGGTTAGCTTTGATGCTTTGTTTTCCCACAATGTGCCCAAGGAATTTTCCTTCCTCAAACCCAAAAGAGCATTTTTCTGGGTTGAGCTTCATGTTGACCTTCCTTAGGTTCTTGAAGGTTTCTTGAATGTCATCAAGCATTTGATACTCCGTCATGCTTTTGATCACCAAGTCGTCTACATATGCCTCCATGTTTTTACCGATTTGACTTGCAAAGGCCTTGTTAACTAGGCGTTGATAGGTTGCTCCAGCGTTCTTGAGGCCAAAAGGCATCTTTTGGTAACAGAATATCCCTTTGTCCGTATGAAAGGCTGTCTTTTCCTCATCCTCTTCCTTCATGAGGATTTGATGATAACCTTTGTATGCATCAAGAAAGCATTTGAACGGGTAACCGGTGAGGGAGTCCACTTTGAGATCAATTTCCGGTAACGGGTAGCAGTCTTTGGGACAAGCCTTGTTAAGGTCCTTGAAGTCTATGCACATTCTCCACGAATTGTCTGGCTTTCGGACCATCACTGGGTTTGCAACCCAAGATTGATATTTGACTTCGCGGAGAATGCTAGCTGACACAAGCTTTTCAACTTCTTGGCATGCAGCCAAGCTTCTTTCGGGTGCCAGACTTTGTTTCTTTTGGACCACGGGCTTGACATGAGATGGTATTCTCAGCTCGTGCTCAGTAATGCTTCGAGGGATGCCTGTCATATCTTCCGGGCAACAAGCGAAGACATCACTATAATGTTCCAACAACTTTTTAAGGTATGACAGGGTTTCTTATGAAAGGCTAGGATTGACCCTTATCTTCTGCTCGGGGTACTTGGGATTTACAATTAGCCTTTGCCTGTCTTCTTCACTTTTGGAGCTTTTACCTTCAACCATGTAGGCTTCCTGGGAAGGTTGAAGGGTTGCTATTCCCCTTTCGGTGGGAAACTTGACAGTGCCATGGCCAACGGACACAGCCATGTAAAATGCACACTGTCCCGGCCTCCCGATGATCACGTCATAGTTTGAGGGAATATTAATAACCACAAAGGTGATTGGTTGGACTCTCTCCTTCTGACCTTCACTGAAACGAACGTCGAGTGTTAGCTACCCTAAAGGCTTGAAGGGTATGTCGGCAATACCCTTTATGGAGGTTCTCGAAGGTTGGAGCCTTGAACGTTCTTCATTGCTTAGACGGTTGAAGAATTTTTCAAACATGATTTCAGCGGCCGCACCAGTGTCTATGTATGCTCTACTTGTTTGCAATGTTCCCACAGTAGCCCCAATCACAAGAGGGTTTGAAAGAGGGTCTTTTTCAGTTAGGGGGAAACAAACACACTGAAGCTCCCAAGCTTCCAACCGCTGCCTTTTGTTTGGAACCCTTCCATCGGAATCCACCATATTGACTTCTTTGCCTTTCCCTTCAGCCATTTTGTCCCTTACTCCCTTGACCAAGTGAGCAAGTTCCCCGGACTTGACGGCTTCTTCGATTCTCTTTTTAAGTTGGAAGCAATCATTGGTATGGTATCCCTTTTCTTCATGAAATTCACAATATTGTGTGGAGTTTTCATTCTTCCTGCTTTTGGGTAGAGGCCTAGGAGGCCGAAAGTTCTGCTTGACTTCTTCCGTTGCAAGGATTTCTTGAGGAGTCTTTGTGAGGGGTGTGAAACTTATGCCTTTCTCTCTGGTGGAAGGGTTCCGACCTTCAAGCCTTCGATGGTCTGAACCCTTTTAACGTATGTCATAGGAGTTAAAGTTCCCTCTTTTTCTGGCTGGGCTGTCGCTTCGCCATCTGGATCCTCTTTTTCTTTGCTCTTTGATATCTACTGCCTTCTCTCCCCGAATATGGGCTTCCACCCTTTCGAGAGCTTCTTCCAAGGTATTGGGCAGGGATTTGTTGAAATCTCTTGTGAGATATTTTGAGGTGATAGCGTTCATAAAACCAGCTACCCTCATTTTCTCGTCTGCCCCTACATATGTTAGACCCTCCTTCTTGTATCGTTCGATAAACTCTCGAAGACTTTCATTATCACGTTGTTTTATCTGAAAGATTACTGTTGCATCCTTGACATATCGCCTTTGTTGGGAGAAATTGGCCAGGAAACCCTTGCTGAGGTCGTCAAATCTTCAAATGCTTTGAGCAGGTAAATCATTGAATCAAATCCTGGCTCACCCGACAAGAGTTAGCATGAACATTAGACAACATTCGGCGTTTGACCATTTCTCAATCCTTGCTGCACCAGTGAAGATCTGAAGATGATCTTCAGGATCTTCAGTCCCATCATACGTTTTGATGTGGGCTGGCATCTTGATTTTCGTTTGAAAATTGTAATCGGCTATTTACTGTGAAAAGCACGAGAGGTTACTCGGTTTGTAAGGCTTGGCCAAATCTTCTTCAGCCCTTGCACCCACGTTGTTGACATGGTTGCTGTTTCCCTGAGTGGACAGCACCTGATTGATGAAGTGCTGCCACGGGAAGCTGGCCATCATCTGGGGCATGAGGCTGAAACCTTGAAGGCTTCCAGGTGCTACTGGGCAGCTAACTCCCAAAGGGGTGCTCATAACAGCACTTCGTGCCAAGGGGAGCACGGACAAAGCTTGTTCCCATGAAGTTGTTGTTGAGGGTGGAAGGCTCGTTACAGGGGACTGCAGGAGCTGCTCAAGAGTCAGCTCATGTCCCAGAGGAGCACCACTTGTAACTGGTTGGGAAGAGAAGAGAGGATATGCTGTAGGATTCGGCCTTGTGGACAGATATGGATTAGGGTTTGGAGGATTGCTAGGACCTACCGCGTCCCTAGATGTAAAAGAAGGTACGGGAGGTCCAGGAGATAACGTTGGCTCTGGCTCGTCATAGTCTAGACGAATCCTCACTCCCTTGTCCCTTTCTTTGCTCATATATTGGTTGAGGAGAGACCTTAACTCAAGGAAATTGTTGGCAACCCCCTCAGGGGTAAGTTCGACATGTGCTGGGGTGTCAGAGACACCAACATTGGGGGAAGGAACTCCGGATCTGGACGGAGTTGGAGTGTTGAAGGTGAGAAACTCGGGAGTACTCCTCGGAGTTGAGAAAGAAGTTGGTATAGCCACCTGAGCTTGGCTAGTACCCGGGGTTGAGGTGTTTGGAACTTGATTTACTTCACCTGGGGATCCACTTTCGGACATGGTAGTTTCAAGAGAAAAGAGCTACACTACTAGGTCTTTTTGAGGAGAAATAGCGGCGTAGCCCCACGGTGGGCGCCAACTTGTTGATGCAACAAATAATAGACCAAGGATAGTAGCTTGGCTGGTTAGGCAAAAGGGTTGAAGGGTACAACTTTGCCTAACGCAGGTCGTGGGGTCCCCCCACGTTTGCAAGACGTGAAAGGAGGTTCACTAGTTTATTTTTATTGTTTGCTAAAGATCCTCCTCTGAAGTGTGTTCAGATTTGGATGAAGGAGCAAACAGAATGTGTGTGCTGGATGTGAAAGGGAGTAACTCGCATGAAGCAAGTACTCGGAGTGAATGACCAGAGATTTCAGGAATCAGGGCTGGCCAGGAATGTCCTACTTAGTAAATAAAGTGTCTA
Source organism: Helianthus tuberosus (assembly GCA_030545235.1). Classification (NCBI taxonomy): domain Eukaryota; kingdom Viridiplantae; phylum Streptophyta; class Magnoliopsida; order Asterales; family Asteraceae; genus Helianthus; species Helianthus tuberosus. The sequence goes on along the minus strand of CM060371.1, from coordinate 83,905,066 downwards.
ATATATAGGAGAAGACATCTCCCAAAGAGGAATGTATTTGACTAGTGACCATGCTTGCAGTGAGGGGCTTACCCTTTCGGGGGTTGAAGCCTTTTGACCCCTGGATAATAGAGTGTGTTCTGTGGACCTGTATTGCTTTTGCGGCTGACGAGTTGGTGAAGTAATCCAGAGACATGACTACTTGCTGTTACTTTATCTCGATTTCCCAGGTTTTTAACCTTTGAACCATTTTGCCTTATGAGCATTTACGTATTTAAGTCGTTTATACTTGGTCTTGGGCTACCCCCGTCATCAGTAAGCATACACCATAAAAATCAATGTAACTCAGAAAGATCACATCTGTGTGTTCAACCCCAAAATTTAAGTAAAAATGAGAGTTTAGGATACGAGACTCACTTAGTTCTTGTATCATGTGTTGGTGTATTTTTATTTCGAAGAGATAGTAAGCATAGTAATAGTTTTATAGAGTAATCAAGTTAAAATCACGAACAATATATTCCTTCCTTTTATGGTTTGATTCTTGTATTAGCCGTGCAACCTTTTTACAAGTAACGTTAATATATGTAAACCACACAATTGTTAATCATATTCTATATTTTTCTTCTACACTCGCAACCTAGACATTGATAATTCAATTAAATTAATAATGATTTAAGTTATTAATATCTTATTACATGTTTGTAAATCGAATATTGTTTATATTTCTTATGTAATGTTTTTTAGGTTATGATTCGTATGTTGAACATAAAAATTAAATCCTCAAGAACACGAGTATATAAAAGCTTAGTCATGTGTTGATCATCTTAAGTTGTTTAGATTAAAGTCATTTATTAAAAACTTTTAGTCAACAATAATCTTTGTTGAAAATAATAACTAACAATAATAATAACTATTAAAGTAGTTATTTTTAACATTCTCAGTTTAAAAATTATAGGTCTTATATTTTGATTTATCTTGTTTTACATGTTTGCTGGGCTGGTGAACGTTGCTGGACTGGTGGACACTGGGTTTTTGCTGGGCTTGAAGATTGCTGGGTTGGGCTCAAGACAGAGATAACAGAGTTAAAATATGCTGCTGGTTCTCGGTATTTAAAACAAGTCTTGGCTGCATTATTGGTTTGGAGTTTTAGAGATATTTTTTCTCTATCACATACATTAGTCTTCTCTCTTTTAGATTACACTATTTTTCTGATCTTGTTTGATGATCTCGTGTTTAGATTGTATGTCATACTTTTAGATCAAGTACTGAGTGTATGCAGATCATCAAGTTGATGATCTGCTTGTGAGGAGACTTTTTGTTCGTCGATTGTTGTACAGTTCTTGTTCATCTTGTTCGTTTGTTTTTCTGGGTTAATAAAACTTTGGTTTGGGTGTATTCAAGCGTGATACCTGTTTATTTGACATGGTATCAGAGCTATAATTGCTCTTAGGGTTCATTCCGATCATAATTTTTCCGCTGCAATCTGATTCAGAGTTGTTATTTGGGTTTTTTGTCTGATTTCTGGGTAGTCGAATTACTGCCGTTATAAGATCTTGAACGTGTCTAGAAGATTCATTTTGTTGTCGGTTCCGGCTCTAAAAAAAGTGTGAGGATCCCTTCTGTTAGGGTTGTTCTTGGGTCTGTTCTGTTCGGATCTGATAAGTTCAGAAGATATAGTGGTTCTAATTTCGGTTGTTCGTGTGTGAAGAACTGAAACCCTAATATTAGGGTTATTGCTGTTGAAGGTTTTTGAAAGGAATTCTAGTTGGTCCCGGTAACCCACCAAGGTTATAGGGCAAACTCATGGGATCTTTGGTGTGGTTTCTTCTGTCAGAATTGTGTAGCTCTAAGTAAAGGCTACAAGGTCTGATTGCTTGGAGTTATACGCCTCAGGTCATTTTATTCCTTTCTTGAAGTTTTACTTTCTGTTCTTACATTTAGGCATTACTGTTGCCGGACTAGTTGGGCCGGTGTTGATTGGGACATAGGAAGGGTACATCATGTTGCATTTTATTTGCTATTCTGGTTCTTACTTGTTGTTGCTGTGTTTTAGATTGGGTCTAGGTCTGTCGGGCTCCCTTGATAAGGCTTGTAGAGGCACCTTGAGTGATGAACCTCTGATCTGGTCCCTGTCAAGGTTTCACCCTGTTAGGGTCTCTTGTGGTTTGTTTTGATTACAAATTTCACACCAGGTTTATTTTTGCAGACCTAATATAGAAGTTTCATGTAACTCAGTTGAGTTTGGTGAACTGTTATTTTTGGTTTCTAATTGCTAAAGGTAACTTTGAATAGTTGTTTTGGTTTATATCGAACTTTTGAAGTTATTTAGTTTATTTTTTAAAAAAAAAGTTGGATATACTTTCGTTAGTCTCATACTTACAAAGTTGTTGAATGCGATCAAGTGATGTTCAGAAACTAATAATTTGTTATGATCTATAGTTTTCTAAATACACTGTCAGGTTGTGATAGAAAGATAATGCCATGATAAGTCACCATAATATTATACTTATATAAGTGGTTCGGTTTATCATGTATGTCTAGTGATATGGTCAAACTGGTATAATCAATATTTTTGCATGTGGCACTTTAGTTAACTAATGTTTATTAGTTGAAACTTCTTTGGTTGTTTTGTAGTTGGCTTTATGACCATTTGTTGTTTAAATAACGACTTTGTTTTGCTGGGTAGTAATCTTTGAATTGTTTGGTTAAGTTGTTATTAAGTTCACACATGGCCCGAATCTTTTGTATTATAAGGTTTGGTATAAATGACTAAATTGTCAGTTATGAGTTTTTGGTTAGTTATAGGTGTTAATCTTGTGTCCAAGAGTTAGTAATAACAATGTTTTTTTATAAACTTTTTTACGAACTGTTATTACTGTTTTGTTAAACTATTTCTAAAGGGCCATGTTTATCCAAAAATATTAATCTTGTTAACAAATATAGTCATTTTTGATTGGTTCAAAATATTCTATTTGTTAGGGTCTTGTATGTTATTGTCTTCTTTGGATATGTGATATTGGCATCTAGCACGTTTGGTTTTCATTGTTGTACTTTGTAATCACAATTCAGTAGATTCTTAATTTGGAATCCTCGGTTTATATCAATGTTGATTTAGTTCTTAAGGTGTTTGTTTAAAAAATATGGCATATTTTGCTAACTTTTGTGATATTTGTTATGTCACACCCCAACCGATGGCAGAAACATCGGGGTGCGGCACTAAGCTTTCAGATTGCTCAATAGTTTCCATAACACTATAGTTTCAATAGTCATTAATTGATTTTATGAGATAGATTGTCTAAACATTGAAGCACAAGTATCAAGATTACATAGCATATCAAATATTGTTCAAATGACTCTAGATTAACTAAGATGTGTTTCTAAGCAGCATCCTAGCAAGTTTCTTTGATTCCAGCATCCCATCAGCCTGCAACATGTATTAAAATAAAGTCAATACAAAAATGTACTGACGAGTATACAAGTTTGTGTATATAGCATAATAGATTAAAAGACTCATATCCATCATGTAAATGATAAAATAGTTTCAGCCATGCTAGTGTTTGCAGTCCAAGTGATAGCCCAAGTGTCCCGATGCATTTAACCACTTTCCAAAGAATCAAAGAAAGCAAATAGAATCATCCTAACAATACCCCCGAGAATAATGGGGAGGTGCATCTTCTTATAGCGCTACTATTGTTAAGGCAGAACTAGACACAAGGATTAAACGTTTACATAGCATAAAGAATCAAGAATCAAGAATCCAAAAGTATCAAGTTTCACATTTACTGAGGATAGAGTTAGATTCAAATAGTTTAAAGTTTCAAGTTTCATAGAATACATGTTGCATCCCAAAAGTTTAAAACGAAAAGGGATTGAGTATACTCACAGTGGGTGCTAAGTATCGGCACCTATAAATTGGATCAAAGGGAGCTCTGAACTAGCCTGATTATAGTTTAACAGATAAGCGTCGAGCAGAATAACAAGAATCGTGCAAAGTGTCGGATCAGTCACCTGATCGGATGGCCATCCGGACGGATGGTCATCCGGTCGGATGACATATGAATGGGACGGATCACCATCCGATCAGATGGTCATTCGAACGGATGGCCATTCGATCGAATGGTCGTTCGATCCAAATAGTGTGTTTCCAAAATATTAACTTTTATTGTAGCAAGATACCAAGTCATTCGATCGGATGGTCATCCGATCGGATGACCGTTTGGTCGAATGACCCTTCGAGTGTAAGTTTCAAAGTTCAAAGTTTCTGATTCAAAATAGTAAGTATTGAAGGTTGTAAGGCACATGTCATTCGATCGGACGGCAGTTTGATCGGATTGCCATTCGACTGAAACGATCCTGTCCCTTTGATAACCTTGTAAAGTCTCTAAGTTTTGAGTTTAGCGGTGACGACATGGCATGTATTGAGACAAAGGAAAAACACACCAAGGCTCAGCCTGTCTGATTGGATGGGAATCACCCCGTCCAATCAGGTGTCTGTTCTTGACGGTGTTCATGTCTGAATCCGTAATCCGGTCATCTTCTCCGGCGATAATCCATTTCCAAGCCGACTCCAGACTAATCATCAGGTGTACAGCCTGCTTGGGTCCGGATTCCACTGTTTTAAGTAAAAGTTTAAGAAAGTTTGAAGATAAACATGAAGTCGACTGAAAAACCTTGATTTAGTAAAGATTCAATGCAAAAGCACATGAAATTCCTTAGATCTGAGCTAAAGCTTGACGGGAATGACATCACACAGCCGTTTGTACAAACCTCCATGATGACGTCATCCTCAAAAGCTCAATCTTGGAGATTTCATGGTGAAAAGTGCGATTTCGAGGAAGAATCATGTAGAGAATAGTGCATAGATTGAAGTTGTACAAGATTTAGGTTGAAAACTTACAAGAATCAGCCTAGAATCGAATAAAAGTGCCCAAGAATGAGAGTGCGTGGGTCTGGATCGGAGGAGGCTGTCACATCAGTGAAGAATGATATGACATGTCCTATTTATAGTGTAAGAGAGGAGATAAGGCGGTGTGAGTGGACGGATCGGATGACCGTTTGATCGAATGGCCCTCCGATCGGATGGTCATCCGATCGGATGTCCATTCGGACAGTCCAATCCGTTTTGCGATTTTCCATCTTTGGTTCGTTTTGCGAGTTAAATTAAGCGTTGCGTATTATCACATAACAAGATTATTTAATTACACAAAAGTTTCCAAGTTTCCGAGTTTACATAAGTGTCAAGTCTCCAATCTCTCGTTCAACCAAGTCTCAAGTTTCACGAGTCTCAAGAGTCAAGCACCAAGTATCAAGAATCAAGTCTCAAGAATCAAGCATCGAGTATCAAGTATCAAGAATCAAGTCTCAAGAATCAAGTATCAAGAATCTAGCATCAAGAATCAAGTATCTAGAGTTAAGTATCAAGTCTCATAGTATTAAGTATCAAGAATCAAGTGTCTAGAGTTAAGTATCAAGTATTAAAAATCTAGTATTAAGAGTCAAGTCTCATAGTATTAAGATTCACCAAGTTTCAAGCATCAACCAAGTTTCAAGATTCAAGTATCAAAGCATCAAGATTCAAAAGCGTCCAGAATCACATAGTATACGGACTAAAATTGACAAGAGTTAAAAGTCTAGGGACGCAGGCGTTACAGTCTCCCATCCTTTAGGAGATTTCATCCCCGAAATCTAGGAAGAAACTGCTCGAAAAGCTGCGGATACATGGCCTTCATCTCACTCTCGAGTTCCCAAGTGAATTCAGCGCCACACTTTCCCTCCCATTGAACCTTAACGATGAAATTTTGCTGCGCCTTAATCGCTTGATACCTCGATCCATGATTTTGACAGGTTTCTCCACAAAGTGTAAAGCTTCAGTTTTTTTGCAAGTCTTCGAGGGGAACCTGCAGTTCCTTGTCGGCTAGGCATTTACGAAGATTAGATACGTGGAACACTGGATGTACGTTGTTTAGTTCTTGTGGCAGGTCGAGTTGGTACGCCACCTTGCCAATCCTCTCGAGTATCGTGAAAGGACCCACATAGCAAGGAGTGAGCTTTCCCTTCTTACAAAAACGAACTACTCCCTTCCAGGGAGATACCTTGAGAAGAACCTGATCTCCAACATCAAATTCCAGAGGCTTGCGCCTTTTATTAGCATAGCTCTTTTGTCTGCTCCTAGCCTTGATCAAGTTATCATGGATTTGAAGAATCTTATCCGTTGTCTCTTGAATGATTTCAGGGCCAGTAAGTTGCTTGTCACCAACCTCATGCCAGCTGAGAGGAGATCGGCACTTGTGACCATATAAAGCTTCGAAAGGAGCCATCTGAATACTAGAATGATAGCTGTTATTGTACGAGAACTCAATCAATAGTAAATGTACATCCCAATTACCACTAAAGTCGATGACACAAGAACGGAGCATATCCTCTAGGGTTTGAATAGTACGCTCGGTCTGCCCATCTGTTTGAGGATGAAAGGCCGTGCTAAGATTCAAGTGAGAACCCATAGCAGACTGAAAGGTTTGTCAAAGACGTGAAGTAAAATGACCATCACGGTCAGAGATTATGTCAAGAGGTATGCCATGACGGCATATAATCTCATCGGTATAGATTCAAGCAAGTTTCTCCACTTTATAATCTTCGTGAATAGGAAGAAAGTGAGCGGATTTGGTCAAACGGTCAATGATCACCCAAATACTGTCATGACCGGTAGGTGTACGGGGTAGCTTAGTTATAAAGTCTATAGCGATGCTATCCCATTTCCAAACAGGGATCTCGGGTTGTTCTAGAAGACCTGAAGGACGTTGGCGTTCAGTCTATACCTTCGTGCAAGTAAGGCATTTCGAGATGTAAGCAACAATGTCCTTCTTCATACCAGGCCACCAATAAGTCATACGCAAGTCATGGTACATCTTATCAGCACCTGGATGAATAGAGTATCGGGACTTGTGAGTCTCATTCATAATGAGCTCACGGAGATTATCGCGATCCGACACCCAGATGCGATTGAGATAATATTGTGGCCCATCAGACTTAGTTTCAAGTTGATCCACAGTAGCACCTCGTATTTCAACAAATAGACTATCTTCATTAGCTGACGAATACTGAGCTTCACGGATACAAGTATGAAGATTACTAGAGATATGACAATAACGAATAGTATTAACATGAGCCTTATGACTAAGAGCATCGGCCACTACATTCGCCTTTCCAGGATGATAGCGAATTTCACAGTCGTAGTCGTTAAGCAATTCCACCCGACGTCTCTGTCGCATGTTCAGTTCCTTTTGGTTAAAGATATGTTGAAGGCTCTTATGGTCAGTGAAAACCACACACTTAGTTCCATATAGGAAGTGTCGCCAAATCTTTAACGCAAACACGACTGCACCAAGCTCCAGATCATGAGTAGTATAGTTTTTCTCAAGTATTTTGAGTTGACGAGAGGCATAACCAATAACCTTGTCCCACTGCATGAGCACACAACCCAAGCCATGGTTCGAGGCATCGAAAAATACCACAAAGTCGTCATCCCATCAGGGAGAGTAAGTACAGGAGCGTTACACAGAAGGGTCTTAAGAGTCTGAAAAGATTCCTCTTGCTCAGGACCCCAAGCAAAAGGTTTCTCTTTCTGAGTCAACGAAGTGAGAGGAACGACGATCTTAGAAAAGTCCAAGATGAATCGATGGTAATAACCCGCCAATCCTAAAAAGGAACGAATCTCAGATGCAGACTTAGGCGTACTCCAATTCTTCACAGCTTCGATCTTAAAAGGGTCAACATGAATACCTTACTTACTAACAACGTGACCAAGAAATTACACTTCATTAATCCAAAACTCGCACTTAGAGAATTTAGCAAATAAGCGTTCACCACGTAGAATTTCAAGCATTAAGCGTAAATGACGAGCATGATCAGCTCTAGTTTTAGAATAAATAAGAATATCATCAATAAAGGCTATCACAAAATGATCCAAATAGGGTTTACAAACACGATTCATGAGATCCATGAACACAGTGGGTGCGTTGGTTAAGCCAAAAGGCATAACCACGAACTCGTAGTGTCCATATCGAGTGCGAAACGTGGTTTTAGGTACATCATCTTCGAGAACACGGAGCTGATAATAACTAGATTGAAGGTTGATCTTCGAGAAACAGGACGCGCCTTGTAGTTGGTCAAATAGATCAACGATATGAGGGAGAGGGTAACGATTCTTAACGGTAAGCTTATTAAGTTCATGGTAGTCGATACACATACGAAACAAACCATCTTTTTTCTTAACGAATAGCATAGGAGCACCCCATGGAGAGGTTCTTGGATGAATGAATCCCTTGTCGAGTAGTTCTTGAAGTTGGCTGGATAGTTCTTGCATCTCGGAAGGTGCAAGTCGATAAGGAGCCTTGGCGACAGGAGTCGTACCAGGTATGAGATCAATACAAAAATAGACAGACCTAGGAGGAGCAAGACCAGGAAGATCTTCTGGAAAGACATCAGGGAAATCACACACTACTGGAACATCGCTTATGTTCTTTCCCTTGCCCTTTTGTTCCACCACATGGGCCAAGAAGGCAAGGTTCTGTTTACGTAAGCACCTGTTTGCTTGAGTGCATGACATCAGCTTTAGTCCCCTAGAAGGTCGGTCTCCGTAGACGTGTAAAATATCACCGGACGAAAGGGGAAGACGAACAAACTTCTTGTGGTAAGCAATCTCGGCATGATTCTTACGCAACCAATCCATACCGATAATGACATCCAAACTACCCAATTGCATGGGTATTAGATCAATAGTAAATAAGTGGTCGTTTAGAGTCAAGGAACAACCACTGAGAATAGAATCAACTAGAATAGATTTATCATCGGCAATCTCAACCGAGAACGACTTAGATAACTTAGAGCGTGCACAGTTTAACAAAGATTCAAATTCTACGGACACAAAGCTTCTATCGGCACCGGTATCAAATAGTATCGAAGCGTATAGGTTATTGACGAGAAACGTACCATTAACGACGTCATTGTCGTTACGAGCCTGATTAGCATTAAGGTTGAACGCTCGTCCACGAGCGGTTGGTTGTTGCTCTTGGTTTAGCTGAGGACACTGATTACGGAGGTGAGTAGTATCTCCACACTTGTAGCATGCACGAACAGTGTTGACTGGCCTAGGATTCTGCTGAGGAGCTGGGAGTGCTGGTAGGGCTGCCTGAACTGGGGCTTGCTGAGCTTGTCGGGCCAGGTCAACTTGACGGCAGTAGGGAGTCGTGTGACCATAGTGATTGCAGTTGGTACACAGCGACAAGCAGAAGTAGCAGGGTGATGGAAGTTGCAAGTTGTACACTTAGGGTGAGGCCCAATGTACTGCCTTTTGACCTCAGGAGTAGTAGGGTTCAGAACAGCAGCAGCAGGAGCAGGCTTAGCAGCAGGGTTTGCAGCAGGAACAATCGCATTGCATCCTGAACCCTGAGATTTTCTCTTCTTGTTTCTACTACCACTAGGCTGCTGGGTGACTTGGTTTGCTGACTTTGAAGGAGCAGGAGTAGCAAACTGTTTATCATGGACCCGGTTATTGTTTAAGCTTGCGGCTAGACGATAAACTTCTTCGATAGTCTATAGTTGAGCTGCTTCGGTCGAATCACGCATTGCAGGAGGTAACCCATTGATGTACTTGGTTATCATGCGATTCGGAGTAGAAACCAAGTGAGGAACGATTAAGCTGAGCTGCTTAAAACGGGTAGTATAAGCCAGATTGTCATCACCAATCTGCTTGAGATGCTAGAACTCTTCTTCAAGCTTCAGTTGTTCATGGGGAGGGCAGAATTCAAGCTTCCTTAATTCTCTCACCTCGGACCATGGAAGAGCATAGGCTTCTTTATTCGAACGGATGTTTCTCTCATTTGACCACCACTCTAGAGCTCGGCCTTGAAACATTCCTGTTGCACTCCTAGTCTTTAGATGCTCGGGGCACTCGCTGTTAATGAAGGTAACCTCGATGCTGTTAAACCATTCCAGCATAGCAGTCACCCCATCACTGCCCGTGAAAGGCTTAGGGTTGCAGGAGACGAAATGTTTGTAGCTGAACTTAGTAGGCTTTAGCTTCTCGCCCTTAGATTCCATAGAGGATGGAGGAGTGTTTGATCCTACGATCTTAGAGAAGATCTTTGGCACGACTTGAGCGATCTGATCGGCCATGAAGGACATCATCTTTTTCTGAGACTTCTCCCGGGATCTCTTAAGAGTGTCAGATAGCTTACGAGAAGACATCTAAAGATCCAACAAGAGGATCGTATAAGTCTAGATCACAAAGTCTCACTGTATATATAGATTCACACATGATAGATTAAAGACTCAAGATTCAACAAATTTCACGTAGTTTAAAGATTCAAGTTTCCAACAAGTTTCACATAGATTTCAATAGATTCAACAGCCGCAACCCACAACTTTCGCATGGCACGTTGTACGAAGGTTCAATGACAAGTTAGAAACGCTTATTTATAGGATGCACCAGCGGCGTATCCACCACGCTTCGGGCATATCACTTCCGCCTCGTATTCGGTGTCATGTAACGTGTCGCAATTGCCAAAACATAACAACACACTCATCATTATCATCACATACACGTAGATTAACAATAGTCTCACATAGATTAGCGTTCAACATCCTCACCATAGTCCACAAAACAACGAATTCCCACATGGCACGTGCTACGAAAGTTCGGCAACATGACGGAAGCACTTATATATAGGAAGTACTAGCGGTGTATCCACCATGCTTCAATCATGCCACGTCCGTCCCGTCATCAGCGTCATGCTTCGCCAATCATAACATTAACCCATCATTCTCTCAAGACTTCCTCATAGATTAACCAAATAGATTTAACAACTTCACCACGAGTCTGTAAAACTACGAACTTCACTTAGCGCGTGGTACGAAGGTTCGATAACATGCCAGAAACACTTATATATAGGAAGTACCAGCGGCGTATCCACCATGTTTCGGACATGCCACGTCCGCCTCATCTTCGGTGCTAGGCTACGTTTCGTATTTTGTCACTCAAAACAACACATACGCACTAGAATATACATAGATTACACATAGTTAACACTTAGATTACACTGGTAGTTTCTCATAGCTTAGAGTTCAACATTCTCATCACCGGTCTGCAAAACACTAAGTTTCGCTTGGCACATGGTACGAAAGTTGGTAACATGTCGGAACCACTTATATATAGGAAGTACCAGCGGCGTATCCACCATGTTTCGTCCATGTTACTTCTATCTCGTCTTTCAGTGCCATGTTATGCTTAGCGTTTTGCCACCACAAATACATATGGATTGATCAGATAGTTTCACATAGTATCTTAGTTGATCAAGATTCCCACATAGATTAACGTGAGGAATAAAGCTTCATAAATTTAGTTTGATCCTGAGAGATTATGGTTAGTATTTTAGATTGCGGACATACGTGTGATTTGTGTAAAAATTCTCAAAATAAACAAAGAATCGAAGAATCGAGTTTAAAACCACACATAAAATCAAGATAACATAAAAGATAGGCTCATAAAACATAGGATTGTTCCGGGTAGAGGAACGGTGACTAACCAAAGCAATTCGAACCCCTTTCGAATTGAGGCAATGTGTCTTGACTTACTTAGACGTATACATCATTGATGTTAGGCCTACGATATTCGTCCTTTTGGTCATTTCACATTCCTAATTGGTTGAGAATTTCGAGGCTTTGGCGAGACATAAAATCAAAGAGTGGGACTAGTCATCAAGGTATGCGTTTCACCCCTATCTGGACAACATCGTATCCTAATAGTGTTGGTACTGATCGACAGAGAAGACCTACTAGAATATAATAAGGAAATTTCCCATCAAGGTTCGGATGTCACTCCTGACTTGATGGCAAATCTCGTGCAAAATACAAATACTGATTAGCAGTGTTTTCAAAGTTTCCAAGTGTATATTGTGTCAGCCTTAGGAAAGGCATGTAAGTTTAACAAGAAAATGTGCTGCTAGGAAGCAGATACGGTAGAATGCATAAGTTTTAAACAACAGATAATAGTCAAGATTCCTAGAACTATAGACTAGGGCAAGTATTCCTACTTATCCTAATTCCCTATAGTTATGGCTCTGATACCAATCTGTCACACCCCAACTGATGGCGGAAACATCGGGGTGTGGCACTAAGCGTTCAGATTGCTCAATAGTTTCCATAACACTATGGGTATGTTTGGTATGGGGTAATGGAATAGACGGTGGAATAGAATGGATGAGGTAATGGAATGGATGAGGTAATGGAATTGATCATTACCATTCCATGTATTGTTTGGTTACCATGTGAGAATGGAATGAATCATTACCTTTTGTTGTTTGGTTGGCAAGAAAAGACGAAGGAATAAAATCGGATGGTGGTGGTTAGTGGTGGGCAATGACAGTGGGTGGTGATAGGTGGCAGTTGTACCGGCGACGGTGGGTGGCGGCGGTGGTAGGTGGTGATGGCGGCGGGTGGTGATAGCGGCGGTGGTGGTGGGTGACGACGAGGTGGGTGGCGGCGGTGGTGATGGTGGTGGGCGGTGGTCGGAGGTGGTAGCGGTGCCGACGATGGGTGGTTGCGCCAACGGTGGATAGCGATGGTGGAGGTGGGTGGCGGTGGTGATCGGAGGGGGGTAGCAGGGATGGTGGGTGGTGGTGGTAGACGTGGGTGGTGGCGGTGATTGAAAGTGGTAGCGACGGTGGTGGCCGAGGTGGGTAGCGGCAGTGATCGGATGTGGCAATTGCGACGATGGGTGGCGGCGGTGGCAGCGGTGGGGACGGATGTGGGTGGCGGCGGGTGGCAGTAGCGGAGGTGGCAGGTCGGGCGGTGGTGGCGGCGATGGTTGCAGTGGCAATGTTGGCAGTGGTGGTGTCGTCGGTGGTGGTGGTTGGAGTTGGCGGCGATGGGTGGCGGCGGAGGTGGGTGACGACGGCAGGCGGCGGTGGTGGTGGTGGTGGTGGATGGTGGTGGTAGGTGGTGGCAACAGTGGTGGGTTGTGATGTTGTTAATAAAGGGCGCATAGGGAACGGAATGGAAAAAAAAACAGGGGGGCGGATGGAATGATTTTGAGGGAATGGAATGCATTTTGGAATGGACGATTCCATTCCATCGACCAACCAAACACTCTTTTTTTCATTCCCTCGAAATGGTCCATTCCATTCCACCTCTCATTCCTGCATACCAAACGCTACCTATAGTTTCAATAGTCATTAATTGATTTTATGAGATAGATTGTCTAAACATCGAAGCACAAGTATCAAGATTACATGGCATATCAAATATTGTTCAAATGACTCTAGATTAACTAAGATGTGTTTCTAAGCAGCATCCTAGCAAGTTTCTTTGATTCCGGCATCCCATCAGCCTGCAACATGTATCAAAATAAAGTCAATACAAAAATGTACTGGCGAGTATACAAGTTTGTGTAATATAGCATAATAAATTAAAAGACTCATATCCATCATGTAATCGATAAAATAGTTTCAGCCATGCTAGTGTTCACAGTCCAAGTGATAGCCCAAGTGTCCCGATGCATTTAACCACTTTCCCAAGAATCAAGGAAAGCAAATAGAATCCTCCTAACAATACCCCAAGAATAATGGGGAGGTGCATCTTCCTATAGCGCTACTATTGTTAAGGCGGAACTACACACAAGGATTAAACGTTCACATAGCATAAAGAATAAAGAATCCAAAAGTATCAAGTTTCACATTTACTGAGGATAGAGTTAGATTCAAATAGTTTCAAGTTTCAAGTTTCATAGAATACATGTTGCATCCCAAAAGTTTAAAATGAAAAGGGATCGAGTATACTCACAGTGGGTGCTAAGTATCGGCACATATAGATTGGATTAAAGGGAGCTCTGAACTAGCCTGATTATAGTTTAACAGATAAGCGTCAAGCAGAATAACAAGAATCGTGCAAAGTGTCGGATCAGTCACCTGATCGGATGGCCATCCAGTCGGATGACATATGAATGGGACGGATCACCATCCGATCGGATGGTCATCCAAACGGATGGCCATTCGATCGAATTGTCGTTCGATCCAAAAAGTGTGTTTTCAAAATGTTAACTTTTATTGTAGCAAGATACCAAGTCATTCGATCGGATGGTCATCCGATCGGATGACCGTTCGGTCGAATGACCCTTCGAGTGTAAGTTTCAAAGTTTCTGATTCAAAATAGTTTAAGTATTGAAGGTTGTAAGGCACATGTCATTCGATCGGATGGCCATTCGATCGGATGCTAGTCCGATCGGATTGCCATTCGACTGAAACGATCCTGTCCCTTTGGCAACCTTTTAAAGTCTCTAAGTTTTGAGTTTAGCGGTGACGACATGGCACGTATTTGTACGATCGTTTTCAGACCCAAACGAGTCGATCAGAAGAGATTATCTCAATACGAGTGGCGGAAACGAACGTATCGAGTTCAATTCATCTAGATTCACACTTTAAAATGTCCGTATATTGATTTCAGATCAAATACAAGTCTGTGGACACTTCGGCAGCACTTCGTTGCACAAACCGGAACCGTTACAAATGAAATGACACATGAGGTATTTATAGTAGGAGTGATTTCGTTTGAAAGTGTCAACTGACATGTTCAAACGAAATTAAACAACTCAACTTAATTTCGTTTGAAAGTGTCAGCTGACATGTTCAAACGAAATTAGCTCAAACATATGTAAACTCTCCTATTTTCCTCATATAACGTGCCCTAATCTATCATTCTACATACAAGACTCGATACAAGACGAAGTCGACAGACGTATGCACCAACAGACTCCCCCTCGAATTTGACGAGTCTTCAGTGTCGAGTCTTCGGTTGTCAACCCTTCAGTCTTTATCAGTCTAAAAACTTTCTCCAAAGATTCTCCATTTTAAGCAACTTCAATCAATCTCTTTCTCTTTCTCGTAATCTTCAAGATCTGAATTCGTCTCTACTATCTTCAGACTCCCTCTCGATGTCCTCAGACTCCCCCTTTAGCTAAGCTGGGATCGCAGTCTGGAATTCACTTTCCACAGGTTCTTAGATCGAAACCTGGCATTCATCTAACTCAAGTATCGGAACCTGTTTAACCTGCACACATCTCTACCCAAAAATAAGTTTCACAAATTTAAAATTTTGCAAATTTAGAAACCACTTGCAGGTATTATTCAAAAATGATTTAATCTTTGATAATCACTAGAAAACACAACTTCTTCATACATTCTTTCCCAAACCTGTTCATCAAGTTTAGCACTTGGAATTTTGAAAATCAGCTCTCCAACACCAGTTGTCGAAAATCTTTTTGAATTTTTTAAAATTTATGCTAAAACACACTAAATTTTTTTTTTTTTTTTTGGATTGTTGAATATAATGAAATGCAGCAAAGAAATATTTACAGACACTATTTTTTTTGTGAGTTTGTGTAAGAGGATCATATCAGTTTTTGAGACAAATCACCAACACCGTTAAGCTTTAATCATTTTAAGTTCTAAACGATTCACATAGATTGACGATATTGTTGTCCACATAAACTCAATCTAAAAACTTTCAAAATGCTTACCGATACATTAAGGTATATTAATTTTGCACTAAGCTCTTATGGACCCCACGATCTCAGCATATCCCCTCATCATGCAATACACTGACTCAAGTAATGCCTTTAAACTTTTATCAATTGTGATTTGTGCGAAAACAAAGTAGAATGTTTAAACATTAACAATCAGGTCGATACTTCCGTATACCCAGAGAAAGTCCAATGTTTAAACAAAATAAGAAAAATAAAACAAGTTGAAGTTGTTTAGGCTTTAACCACCAAGTCGATACTCCCGTATACGCAGATGAGGTCCAAAGCTTAAACGAAACACCAAAGAAAATAAAGCAGAACGTTTAGGAAATAACATCCAGGTCGATACTCACGTATACGCAGAGGATGTCCAATGCTTAAACAAAATAAAGAAATAAAACAAGTTTAAATCTTTGCAAAATGAAATGCACAATCACAACGACTTTTCAGCAAAGTTGTGAAAGTTCACAAACTTAACCAGTTTTATGTCTTTCGACAATCAGCGATTACTGAGTAGGCACACAATCAAGAATTACAAAACTAAGTACTATGCTTTTGACCATGTTTCCCACTAGAACTAGGCTTTTTCATTTAGGTTTGTATCGTTATCGCAAATCTACTAGTCTAGCTGAGCCTACCGTCACATCTTTAGTGAGACCGTTTATCACATTTTAACTCTCCATTTCTTTAGCATGTCGTGACAGTCCACTGATGTACTATCATTTCCTCTTTTTGACAACAAAACTCATTTTTACATTTTTTCATGTTTTTGGATTTTTCAAATTTTCTAATGTTTTTGGATTTTCTGAAATTCTTACTCCCCCTAAAATTCAGAAACATTTAAAGAAAATTGAAAACAAACTGTACAAACAAACTGACAACCGATATCGAATCGCTTTAATTCGCCATCCACTTGGCTTAAACAATCAGAACTCCCCCTTACAACAAACTATTTTCCCATTGATTTCAAAACACTCAAGTTTGTTTTAATCAAATGGTTTTTCCGGAAAATAAGTTTTGTTGATTTTATAAAAACCTCTTGTAGGTTAGGGGTTTGGTTCATCACATTGTCTTTCAACCACTTGTAGGAAAATGCAACTACAACTTAATGTCCTTGATTTACCACTTTCAGGTAAAAACCTTTTTCAACCACATGGCATACCAACCAATACCACTTGTAAGTTACCATATATAGGTTGAATTCTCAAGATGCCGATTCCAACTCCTCACTTACCAACCTGGGAGTTCCAGCAAGTCACACTTATACAAAAACAATTTTCATAACAATGAATGATGCCGATTCATGCTCCGTGATTACCAACTTGGGAGCTCCGACAAGTCAGGTTTTTATTCTTTGAAAAATATAGACACCCAGGCCTGACCATCCTTGGGTGTAACCACTTCTTTTTCATCCTTACTTTCAACAGACTTGTGAACATTCTTTTTGGAAGCATAGAATTCTTTCACTCCTTTGACCTTACCATTGACCATTTTTCCAAAAATGTGTTTCACATTTCCGTTGAAAGCCTTTTCAACATCAAACTTATTCTTTTCAGAATAAAATTGATTTGAAATTTCCACTTTTCCAACTTTCTTTTTAAAATTTTCAGCCCTTAGTAATGGAAAATTTTCATCATTCACAATCGGAACAGATTTCTCATTTTTCTCAACAATCTGTGGCTCCTCTATCTTTGTGGAGACAGATTCATCACCAATAGATAGCTCCTCTGATTTTGACAAATCAGATTCATCGCTAGAACTACTTCCTGAACCCTTAACCACCCATTTCTGATTTTTCAGATTTTCTTTTCTTTTTAAAACATTCCTTGAACATTCACCAACTTCAAAAATTGAATTTTCAAAACCTGTAAATTTTCTGGTTTTAAGTTCAGTTTTCTCAACAACTTTTTCTTTTTGTTTACCAGAGACTCCCTGTTTTGTTTGTATTGTCTTGGGACAATTTCTGGCAATATGACCAACTGTTTTGCATTGAAAACAGGTTCTTGTCTCTGTCTGCTTCTGAACAACACTTTTCTTCATCTCTTCTTGTTTCTTTGCAAGGAATTCTTCATTCATTTGTTTCCAGAATGAACTCTTCTGTTCTTTCTCAGCACTTGTTCCTGAAACAAAAATAGTTTTTCGTTTATAAATTTTCTCATTTTTATAGTTTTTCGGTGGAATAAAACCAAGTCCTTTCTTTTTGAAATTACCATTATGGTTTGGTTTCTTTTGAAAACTATAACCATAATTGTAACCCATTTTCTTGTTTAAACGTTGTTGAACTCTTGAGGTGTAAGGTTTAGGTTTTTTAGAAAGATTTGCATCCTTTATTTCAGAAATATTAATTTCTGTCAGTTTGAAAACCTTTTTAATCATTTCCGGTTTAACACCTCTTTTTGGAAAAACCTCATCAGAATATAATTTGTCAGAATCTATCAAAGTATATGCTACTTTGACCGGTTCGTCATTCAAATTAAATTTTGATAACAAAAACTCTTTATTATACACCCGTTTGTTCTTTTTGACTGTTGAATTTGACGGTTTGGACTCAGACTTTGACTCTGGTTTGGACTCCGACATTGACTCCTCTGTTTCATCCTTATCCAAGACCTGATCGACCACCTTTTTTATTAACTCGGACTCATTATCAGTATCGAACGACGTGAACGTGACATCTATATTTTCTGGCAAGTTATCCGACGACTCAGACTCCCACTGTAAATTTGTTGCCTTTTCGACTCTTTCAGAATTTTGATTTCGAGGAGAATATCCATTTTCGACTGGGGGTGGACATTTGTTATAGACAACACTTGGTTTCTTACCAGAAATCTTTACTTCATCATCTTCTTTTGTTTCTGAAATCTTTTCTTCAGGAGTCTTTTCTTCTTTAAACGTCTTCAAACCTTCCACTATCGGATAAATCCTGTCAACCACAAAAGTAGAACATGAGTAACTTTTTAACAATCTATTTACTCTCTCAGTCTCAATTCTCTGTGTTTCTAGCTTCAATTCAAGCTCAGCACACTTCTCAGTGTAATAGTTGACATTGTCAAGCTGTCTTATGTATGCTCCTTTGAGTGTATTCATTGCTACAGCTTGTTCACTGCTTGACTCGTTGTACTTATTCATCTCTTTGTTCAAAGTATCATATGATTCTTTCAACCTTTTTATGTTGTGCAGCAATTCGTTGTTCTGCATTATCAGAGAGTCATAATTCATACACTTCTCAGCAACCTTGACTGCATCAGCATCTGTTTTGATTTCAAATTCTGGAACTTCTTTGACTATTCTTACTTGAACTTCTTCTTTAGCCTTTTTCTTTTTCTCAGCTTCAGCTTGTTCCTGTTCTTCTTCTTCTTCTTCTTCTTCATATCTCTTCCATTTCTCTTCTTCAGCTTTCGCAATTTGTCTATATTTTTCTGCCCAATATTCATCAGATGCATTAGCAACACAACATTTATGATTTGTAAATTTGTTCGGATCATAATCATCCCAGTTGAAATTTTCCCAGCTAAAGCCTTCAGGTAATTTTTCATCATCTTGGTTTATCAGACATGCTTTATTGTCAGCTGGAATATATTTGTCCCAACTGAAACCTTCTTTTGATTTCTGATCTTCTTTATTCACCAAACATGCTCTCTTTGAATCTTCAATCACTTTCCTACCATGTGCCACTTGAGGTTCTTGTTGTTGTGGGGAAACTTGATAATAGATGGATTTCCTATAGTAATCATTGTTGTTGAAAGGATTTTGAGCTCCACTTGCTTCGCGATTGGTGCACTCCCTCTTGAAGTGTCCTTTTTCCCTGCAACGAAAACAAGTAACTTTAGATTTATCAAAACCTAAATTAGAAACAAATGCATCACGAAAGTCATCTCTTCCTGTGATCTGTTTGAATTTCTCAGCTCGTCTTAACACACTAGCCAAACACCATTTTATATCCATCAATTCCATCTCCTCAGCATCAATTTGATCGTAATCCTCTCTTGTCAACATAGGATTTCCGATTCTACCTGCCACTAAACTTCCATATGACTCCAAAACAGTTCCAATAAAGACATGTGACTTTTTGCAACTTCTTCAGAATAACCCTGATCATTTTCAAGATTCAACACAATGTTGCATTGTAGCTTCTTGCCATTCTTGTTTGTGGAAGAATGCGAATCAAATGTTGGAAATGAAGTAAATCCTGTTTTGCTACTTGATCCCTGAGATGAACTTTCTGAAGAACTATTTGCATTGTAAGCAGTTTCAACTTTTGGAGAAAAATTGGTCTTATCACTAACACCACTTTTGAAATACAATCCGATGTCTTGTTCTCCATCATAGTTCTTCATCCTAGCAATCTTTCTTTGCTCCATCTCTTGAGCTTCAAGATGTTAAATAAACTCTCCCAGTGTTAGCTTTTTATATTCCTTTCTATTATTCCTCAACATCATCAAATACGTTCCCCAAATATTATGTGGTAACGCATCTGCTAGTTTCTCAATCAACTCATCTGTATCCTTTTTGATGCCTAATTTTGTCATATTTTTCACCAAGTTACAATATCTCTCAATAATCTGCTTGGTGTTTTCTGTTTTCAAACCACGGAATAGATCAAATTCTTTCTTCATAAGTGACATTTTGTTCTTGAGCATATCATCACTTCCCAGAAATTTTGATTCTAATTCATTCCAAATCGAATATGCACTTCCGTCATGTTGAAGAAGAATCAATATGTCCTCTTTAATCGCTTGCTGTAATAGACTAACCATCAATTTCTCATCTCTATACTTCTTTTTCTCATCAGCACTCATTTCTTTAATCGGCATTATCTGATTATTGTTCTTTGTTGGTCTTTCATATTGAACTTCAGTATGTTCCCAAGCATCGAAATGATAAGCTTCAACCCAATTACCAAAACGTTCGGACCAACCATTATAATCATCAATATCCAAAAGCTTAGGTGGTTTTTGTGATAACCCCGTCTCATTTTCAAGCAATGTACTTTGATTCACAGTCACCGAACTAGCAAAAGCATTGAAAAACTCGTTCTCCATGTTTCGTTTTTCAAAAGTTCACAAACAGACTGTTTTAAACGGAATACCAAAGTTAACCAAGATCCCTCTTCAAACGAAATAGCTTTACTCAAATGAAATCCCTGTCTTCAAACAAAATCAGGATGAATATGCACTCTCAAACGAAATCAGCAAGAAACTTCAAACGAAATTAGAACCAATGGTGCACTCTCAAACGAAATAAGTAAGTAACTTCAAACGAAATCAGGACCAAAGGTACACTTCTCAAACGAAATTAGCAAAGAACTTCAAACGAAATCATGATGAATGAAAACTTTCAAATGAAATATACTAGCAACTTCAAACGAAATTAGGAACAGTGTTCAATTTCAAACGAAATCAGCCTGATGTCATACTTTCGATCTGATTTTTGTCCAATTGGTCAAGCAAATGGTCGAATTTTGTTCTGAAACTTTCTAGGGTTTGTTAAAACAGCATTACACACATGATATGTAAAAATCAGACGTTTTTAACCAAGTTTTCACGGTTAATTTTGAAAGAAGGTGTAGAAAAACAGATTTTGCAACTAAATTGGTATAAACTCTTCCTCCTGAGCTCTGATACCACTTGTAAGATCATTTTCAGACCCGAACGAGTCGATCAGAAGAGTTTATCTCAATACGAGTGGCGAAAACAAACGTATCGAGTTCAATTCAGCTAGATTCACACTTTAAACTGTCCGTATATTGATTTCATATCAAATACAAGTCTGTGGACACTTCGGCAGCACTTTGTTACACAAACCGGAACCGTTACAAATGAAATGACACATGAGGTATTTATAGTAGGAGTGATTTCGTTTGAAAGTGTCAACTGACATGTTCAAACGAAATTAAACAACTTAATTTCGTTTTAAAGTGTCAACTGACATGTTCAAACGAAATTAGCTCAAACATATGTAAACTCTCCTATTTTCCTCATATAACGTGCCCTAATCTATCATTCTACATACAAGACTCGATACAAGACGAAGTCGACAGACGTATGCACCAACAGTATTGATGTTAGTGCATATGTCTGTTGACTTCGTCTTGTATCGAGTCATGTAATAGAATAGATAAACCAGGACACGTTGTTCGAGAGAAATGGGAAATAGGTCTGAACCAGCCACTTCACACGAAGTGACCAGTTGGTGCGACCTGGACCAGATTGTGTGGACTGGTTCGTGCGATCTGGATCTCCTATAAATAGGTGAGTCTTGGATTTCATTTGTAACTTTTGGATTCCAGTAGCGAAGCTCTGCTGAAGTGTCGCCAGCTCGTGTAAACAGTTTCAAATCAATACAAATGACATTTAAAGTGATTCTAAGTGCATATCTAGATTTTATTTCATCTTATTTTCGATAACTGATGTTGAAAAGCCGTTTTTCAAAATTTCGAGTGCTAAACATGATGAACAACAATGGGTTGTGAGAGTGGGTTTGAAATGAAAAATGAAGTTAAAGTTTGAGATAATTTGAGAAATGTTATAAGATGATTTTACAAGTGATGTTTTGAGGCTGATTTTACTATTAGTAAATCATGGTCATTAATTTAAACTTGATGTAACTATTGTTGATGATTGAATAATACCTACAAGTGGTATCAGAGCACAGGAGGTAGAGTTCTTACCATTTCAGCTTGTTTTCACGGATAAAATCTTATTTCTACTCATTCTTCTACACTTTTCATCAAATTTACCGAGTTTTTACGGTTAAAATGATCTAATTTTGTGATATAACACATAAAACACTGTTTTGAACAATCCGTGAACAAATTAGAACCAAATTCAATCTAAAACTTGATAAAAATTGACAAAATAATGAACTTTTGGACTTAGAAACACTCAGATCGTTCGAATTCTGTCCAGATCGAGTGAAAAATCATCAGGTCGTTTGTGTTTGTTGCTTTAGATCGCACGACCTGGTCAAGTCGTTTGAAAATACTTCCAGCTCGTGTGAGATTGGTCCAGATCGTTTGAAATCACGTCATGTCAGATCGCACAGTTTGAAGTCATGTCGCACGGTTTGAATATAGTTTGCATGAAAAGTGATTAAAGTGTCGGCCATTCAGAATCTGCATGTAAACAGTCCACGTGAAACAACTCAGTGTGTCAGCCCACTATATGATAAATCGGCCCAATCAGCAAGTGATTAATATCGATGTTGTCGGCTCATGACTGCAGTTTGCATGTGAATCATTAAATGATATCGGCCCATTAATTCAAAAGTTGTTTAGTTTCTCAGCTCATCATAACTTGAATCGGTCCAATTAAAAGGTTTAGTAGTGTTAATTGAGGCCCAATCACTAAACAATTGTTTCAAGAATTGTCGACCATTTGTAAAAGTTATATCAGTTTGCATGTGAACCATACCAGATCATTTGGAAGTTTTTCAGATCACTTGTATTTGAGAACCAGGTTGTACAAGGTGTGTGATAATTTACCAGGTCGTTTGAAAATCATACCAGGTCGCATGGTTTGATCAGGTCGTACGGGGTTGATTCAGATTGCACAGTTTTAACTCAGATCATTTGATCTTGTCAGACCGTTTGTGATTTCCAGTTCATTTCAAAACATCAGATCGTTTGAAGATTTTGTTATTGTGAACTTTCACACCAAAACATGGATAACGAATTTTACAATGTGTTTGCTACTGCTCCGGTCGCTCCAGTTACAGTTGCTGAAACTGTTGGTATTGAGAATGAAACGGGAACTTTCCAAAAACCTCCAAAGCTTATGTACATTGAGGACTTTAAAGGGTGGCAAGACCGTTTTGAAAACTGGGTACAAGCAAACAAGTTTGATGCTTGGGTTTCGTTAGAGAAAGATTATACTTTACCGAAAGATGAACTTGGAAATGAAAAACAATTAAGTCAATTTTTACCGGATGAAAAATTAAAATACACAAGTGAAAAAATGATGATTAGCATTCTCCAACAAGCGTTAAAAGAAGATATTTTTGTTTTGCTTCAACATGAGGGAACTGCTAGATCAATTTGGAAAGCGTTGATTAAAAAGTTTAAGGGTAGTGCTGATATGATAAAAAATAAACGAGCATTACTAAAATAATCTGTTGATATGTTTACAGCTCTTGAAGGTGAAACAACAAGAATGATTATTGAGAGATATTGTCATCTTGTCATGGAAATGAAAAGATTGGACATCAAAAAAGAAGATGATGAATGGGTTGATAAGCTAGCCGATGCATTACCACAGAATGAATGGGGAACATATCTGTTGATTTTAAAGCCTAATCGACAATTTGAAGATATGAATTTGAGTATGTTTATCCAGAAATTGGAAGAACATGAGCTATCAATTCGAAAAACTGCTACGAGGAGAAGTCCGGGTGCTCAACAAGATGTTAGTCTATACTATAGAGGAAGCAAAGTTGAGACCACTCTGAGTCCAAAGATTCAGACTGCGTTCAGTGCTGATGGTACTTCCGGAACAAATGCAAACAATACAAATCAGAGCAGTGGATATTCTTCGTCTTCTTCAAATTTTGAACCAAATTTCTCAACACCAAGTTCCTAACAACAAAGTTCAACAAACTTTAATGGTCAAGTTTTGCAATGCAATGTTACATTAAATATTCAAAATGGTCAAAATTTCTCTCCAGATATTGCGAAGCAACACATGGCATCACTTGTTACTGTGTTAGAGTCGTATGAAAGCTTGGTTGCTGAACGAATTGGCAATCCGATGCTCACTAAAGAGGATTATGACCAAATTGATTCTGAGGAACTTGAATTGATGGACATCAAGTGGTGTTTAGCTAGCGTTTTGAGAAGAGCAGAAGAGTTCAAACAGATCACCGGAAGAGATGATCTTCGTGAAGCTGCTACATCTCAGCTAGGTTTTGACAAATCAAAGGTTACTTGTTTTCGTTGCCGAGAAAAAGGACATTTTAAACGAGAGTGTACAAACAGAGAAGCAACCGGAAGACAAGATCCTTTCGGAAACAACAATTATCATAGAAAAGCAATTTATCATCAGGTTGCTCAACAACAATCTTCACACTCACATACTATCTCGATTGAAGAATCAAAGGGTAAAGCTGGTTTTGGTCTGTTAGATCAAGAAGATGAAAGTATTCCGAAAGAGTTCAATTGGGATGACTATGATCCTTTTAGACCTTCAGTTTCTAAAGCATTTGTTGCTCGATTCTTTGAAGATTCAACCTCGGAAGAAGGAACAATCAAATCTAAGAACAGTCCTAGAAGACAACCGATTTTTAAATCTGCAGGAAGTGATGAAGACACTGATGATGAGGAAGAGTATATTAATAAAGCTAGAAACCATTTGGATACTTATAGTTTTAATTTGTTTTTTACAGATAAAATCGAGATATTGAAAGAGAAAAGGGCTGCTAGACTGAAGAGAGAAATGGAAGCAAGAAGGGTTGCTGAAGAAAAGACTGAAGTTAAGATAGAAGCTGATAAGGCAAAAGTTGAAGAAAAACCGACAGAGAAGATCAAGGTTGAAGAGAGTGAAGTGAAGATAGATGTTGAGAAAGAACCGATTGTGATTGAAAAGGTGGTGGAGAAAATAGTTGAAAAAATTGTCGAAGTTGAAAAAATTGTTGAAGTTGAAAAGATTGTAGAGGTTGAAAAACCTTGTGTGAAGTGTTTAGAATCCTGCAAAGATTGTGCTGAGAAAGATACAAAGTATGCTGAATTGGAGAAGCTCAAAGAAAATTTGCTACACAATGTGAGAAGCATAAAGGAATCATATGATCTCCTAAGCAGCAAAGTGAACTTGTACAAAGGAGCTAGTGATGAGGATATTCAGATGAAGAATCTTCTTAAAGCAACAGTTCTTCAAAAGCAAACCACAATCAACAAATACATTGAGATTGTTGCAGGGCTGAAACAAGAATTGGCAGCGATGACGATCGGAACCGAAAGAGTGAATTCTTTACTTTGAGGTTATCAAACTTCAGATTATGTTATTGATCACATTTATCCTACCGTGGCAGCTCATAAGTTTGCAGATGATGAAAAAAATTCTGGTAAGAAAACTGGTTTGAAGTATAACAGAGTACCAAATCCGATATGGGATGGCTATACCCCCCGACACTTTGAAAAGGTGGCTGAAGCACTCAATCTGAGTCTGAAATCCGAGTCTATCGATGGATTACCAGATGATATTGATGTCACCTTCACAGCGTCTGACACTGATCATGAGTCCGAGTTAATAAAGAAAGTGGTCGATCAGGTGTTGGATAAAGATGAAGAGTCAAAGTCAGAGTCTAAATCTGAAAATTCAAGTTCATCAGACAGAAGTTCGAGTTCTCCGGTTAAAAGGGTTTACAATAAAGATTTCTAATGTCACATAATAATTTGAATGACGAAACATTCAAAGTAGCATATACTTTGAATGATTTTGACAAATTATATTCTGATGAAGAATTTCCAATAAGAGGTGTTAAAACTGAAATGATTAACAAGGTTTTCAAATTAACAGAAATTAATATTTCTGAAATAAAAGATGTAAATCTTACTAAAAAACCTAAAAAATACACTTCAAGAGTTCAACAAAGATTGAACAAGAAAAAGGGTTACAGTTCTGGTTCGGGTTATCGAAAGAAACCAAACGATAACAGTAATTTCAAAAAGAAAGGATTAGGCTTTATTCCACCCGAAAATCATAAAAATGAGAAAATTTATAAATCAAAAACTAAATTTGTTTCAGGAGCAAGTTCAGAAGAAGAGAAGGAGAAACCTTTCTGGAAACAATCAAACAAGGAATTTCTCGCCGAAAAGCAAAAGAATATGTTGATGGAATCTGAACCGAGAGTTGAAAGAAGAACCTGTTTCAAATGTCGAGAGGTTGGACATATTGCTTGGAATTGCTCAAAGCCCACCAACACAAAACAGGGAGTTTCTTCTAACTCTAAATTGAAAAAGAAATGTGTTGATAAAAGGGAACAACCAACAGAGAAATTTAAGGAGTTTAAAAATTCGGCTTTTGAAGTTGGTGAAAGTTCGAAACATTTTTACAAAAGAAGAGCCAATTTAAACAAGCATAAATGGGTTGTTAAAAAAACCAGAGGTTGTTTCTGGCAATGAATCTGAATCGTCAAAGTTAGAAGAGCCATTTGTTGTGCTAAATGATGAGAATTCTGTTCCAACAACGGATGATGAAAACTTTCCACCATTGTCAAACGGAAACTTGAAATCAAAGATTGAGATTTCAGATCAATTCTTCTCTGATAAGAAAGAATTTGATGCTGAAAAAGCATTTAATGGTAAAGTGCTACATATTTTTGGTAAGATGGTAGATGGGAAGGTGAATGGAGTAAATGAATTTTATGAATCGAAAGTTGTTAAACCAAATGAGGATGGGTCACCCATGATTGATCAGGCATGGGTGAGATTCTTTAAAAAGTAAAATCCTGACTTGCCGGAGCTCAAAAGTCGGTAATCATGAAGCATGAATCGGCATCATTCTTGTAAAATGTTTGTGTGAAAAAACCTACAAGTGATAATTTTTACAAATGATTGAAAGAAGAAAGTGATGAATGAATCCCCATGATGTGTGAAATCGACAAAACTAATTTTCCGGAAAAAACTATTTTGATTAAAACAAACTTAAGTGTTTTGAAATCATAATGGGAAAATAGTTTGTTGACAGGGGGAGTTCTGATTGTTTATGCCAAGTGGATGGTGAATTGAAGCAATTCACATCAGTTTGTCATTTTATTTGTACGATTTATTGCTTTTACTTTCAAATTTTCCTAGAAAATCAAAAATTGAAACATATTTTTGATTTTAGGGGGAGTAAAAAATTTAGAAATTTTGAAAATTTGAAAAATCCAAAAACGTTGAAAAATAAAAAATGAGTTTTGTTGTAAAAAAGAGGAAATGATAGTACATCAGTAGACAATCACAGTACGCTAAAGAATTGGAAAGTTGAATATGTGATAAACGGTCTCACTGATGATATGCCAGTAGGTTTTTACACGCTTAGTAGATTGTTTTCGAGATATAAACCTAAATATCAAATGCTTACTTATCTCGTGGGGAACATCTATCGGATATATAGGTAACCCCTGAAATCTTGTTTGAAGGGCTTTCTATTTCTGACATACTAGGTCTTTGTGCGTGATGATATCTGGGGTATTATACCAGGACTTCTGATTTTGCGGGAGCAATAGCCTAGTCCTCGTATAATACTCTGCACTGCTTTAATCATAAAGATCACCCTCAGCATAAAAAATGATGAATCATTGAAAAATGCTAATGATGTGCTGTTGAAGAAAAGATCCCCAAACGGGACACACCGAAAGACGAGCCATCATCTCTTTGTCTGAACGGAAGTTCTAACATGAGCTCTCATGGTCTCGCATTACCCATTTACAGATATCATTAGTGTACATTCACCTGTATGACTGAATATAGGAGTCTGGATACGGGAGTATATTCTGAGGTGGGACATACGAATAAGTTAAGTCCATTAAAACACTAATCTCGTATCTCGAAACAATTGAACTTTGTGTGAAAATTTAAGTGGATCAGTATACTGACAACCTAAGTGAATCGTTTAGATCTTAAAGTGTTTAAAGCTCAACGGTACTAGTGATTTGTCATAAACTGATATGATCCTCTTACACAAACTCACAAAAAGATGTCTGTATATAGTTTATTTCCCAAAATCCAAAAAGATTTTCAGTGTGTTTTAGCATAAAATTTTGAAAAATCAAAAAGATTTTATTTCATCTTATTTTCGACAACTGATGTTGAAAAACTGATTTTCAAAATTCTGAGTGCTAAACATGATGAACAACAGTGGGTTGGGAGAGTGTGTTTGAAATGAAAAATGAAGTTAGAGTTTGAGATAATTTGAGAAATGTTAAAGATGATCTTACAAGTGATGTTTTGAAGCTGATATTACTGTTAGTTAATCAAGGTCATTAATTTGAACTTGATATAACTATTGTTGATGTTGAATGTTATCTACAAGTGGTTTCTAAATTTGTTAAATTATAACATTTGTGAAATTTACTTTTGGGTAGAGAATTGTGCAGGTTACCAGGTTCTTGATCCTGTTGCTACGGAGAGGCAGGAGACGTTCTTGAACCTGTGAAAGTTGTAAAGCCAGATCTCCGTGTCTAAGCCTGAGCAGAGTTTAAGCCAGGACACGATCTTAGAACGAGTGCTATGTCAGATTGTGATCCCGGAACAACTTAAGGCGAGTCTGTTAGCAAAGGGGAGTTTGAAGTTTAAAAGAGCCAGACTCAGATCCTGGAACATTGTTCGAAATAGATGATGTTGATGCTGGGTGAGCTTAAGGAATCAAGAGATCTGATCAAGAGAATTAGAAGAGTCAGGTTGAGATTCTGGAAGAATAAGAGAGAGATTGTAGGATGTTTACAGAGAAAGATACTTTGGAAAGAGCGAGAAGACCGATCAAGACTGAAGACTTAATACACTAAAGATTCGTCATCATCCAAGGGGGAGTTCGTTAGTGCATATGTCTGTTGACTTCGTCTTGTATCGAGTCATGTAATAGAATAGATAAACCAGGACACGTTGTTTGAGAGAAACGGGAAACAGGTCTGAACCAGCCACTTCACATGAAGTGACCAGGTCGTGCTACCTGGACCAGATTGTGTGGACTGGTTCGTGCGATCTGGATCTCCTATAAATAGGTGAGTCTTGGATTTCATTTGTAACTTTTGGATTCCAGTAGCGAAGCTTTGCTGAAGTGTCGTCAGCTCGTGTAAACAGTTTGAAATCAATACAAACGACATTTAAAGTGATTCTAAGTGCATATCTAGCTGATATAACATCAATACGTCTGATTCCGCCTTTCGTATTGATCGAGAACTCTTCTGAATGACTCGTTAGGTCGAATCCCCGATCCTACAATTGAGACAACGGAAATACACATCAAGGCTCAGCCTGTCGGATTGGATGGGAATCACCCCGTCCATTCAAGTGTCTGTTCTTGACGGTGTTCATGTCTGAATCCGTAATCCGGTCATCTTCTCCGGCGATAATCCATTTCCAAGCCGATTCTAGACTAATCATCAAGTCTACAGCCTGCTTGGGTCCAGATTCCACTGTTTTAAGTAAAAGTTTAAGAAAGTTTGAAGATTAACATGAAATCGACTGAAAAACCTTGATTTAGTAAAGATTCAGTGCAAAAGCACATGAAATTCCTTAGATCTGAGCTAAAGCTTGACGGGAATGACATCACACAGCCGTTTGTACAAACCGCCATGATGACGTCATCCTCAAGAGCTCGAATCTTAGAGATTTCATGGTGAAAAGTGCGATTTCGAGGAAGAATCATGTAGAGAATAGTGCATAGATTGAAGTTGTACAAGATTTAGGTTGAAAACTTACAAGAATCGGCCTAGAATAGAAGAAAAGTGCCCAAGAATGAGAGTACGTACGTCTGGATCGGATGAGGCTGTCACATCAGTGAAGAATGATGTGACAGGTCCTATTTATAGTGTAAGAGAGGAGATAAGGCGGTGTGAGTGGACGAATTGGATGACCGTTCGATCGAATGGCCCTCCGATTGGATGTCCATTCGGACAGTCCAATCCGTTTTGTGATTTTCCGTTTTTGGTTCATTTTGCGAGTTAGATTAAGCGTTGCGTTGCGTATTATCACATAACAAGATTATTTAATTACACAAAAGTTTCCAAGTTTCTGAGTTTACATAAGTGTCAAGTCTCCAGTCTCTCGTTCAACCAAGTCTCAAGTTTCACGAGTCTCAAGAGTCAAGCACCAAGTATCAAGTATCAAGAATCAAGTCTCAAGAATCAAGCATCAAGTATCAAGAATCAAGTCTCAAGAATCAAGTATCAAGAATCTAGCATCAAGAATCAAGTATCTAGAGTTACGTATCAAGTCTCATAGTATTAAGTATCAAGAATGAAGTGTCTAGAGTTAAGTATCAAGTATCAAGAATCTAGTATTAAGAGTCAAGTCTCATATTATTAAGATTCACCAAGTTTCAAGCATCAACCAAGTTTCAAGATTCAAATATCAAAGCATCAAGATTCAAAAGCGTCTAGAATCACATAGTATAAGGACTAAAATTGACAAGCGTTAAAAGTCTAGGGACGCAAGCATTACATGTTAATCAAAGAACACGTTTATGATTCAAGCTTGTCCTATATATTGCATTCAAGGATTGTGGAAGGGGATTTGAAGTCCATATGTTTATTACAAAGTTTGATTTTGTTGGGTGTTTTAAATGGTTTTTTGGTCTGATTTGATCTTGTAAACTGTTTTGTTTTGTTGTTTTTATTTTTTGGTGGATGATCACTAAAGAAAAGTTGTGTTTTTTTTAAATGTAGAAAGTCTACTTTATGATCTAAAGAAATTATAAGAAGCTCATGAATAAGTTCAATTGAACACTTTCTTTCTTTTGAGCGGCTTTCTCTTGAGAGTTCTACACATCTACATAGTTGCTGTGCTTAGATCTTGTGAATCACATTCGTGTTGAATCTGTTTGAAATCTGGATTTGTAGCATGGATTGTCGTGTTGATAATCGGTGATTGTAGTGTGTGTATGGAATCTTAGTTCTGAGAGGTGTTATTGTTTCTCTTCAGTGCGTTATGTTCTCTATTGTCTGTTGTTCTTGAGCGTATTCACTTTTCTAAATCTAGGTTATCGATTCATGTTGAATCTGTGGTAATCATTAGGTTAGAAGTTTTTTTATCTTAGTGATAATTAGTGTTTGTTCATGAGGATGACAGTTCTTTGTTTTTTATTCACTGGTCTTGGATTCTTCATGTTTTGAGTCCGACTGTAGTGAGAATTGTGTAGGATCATTATGTTGGTGATCTTATTTGTTTCTTATGTGTCTCTTTGAGACTTCATCGCCGATCATAGTGATGTTAGTTTACTGGTCTAGGTGATGCTTGTTTTTTTAACACTGGTCTAGGGTCGTTTGTAGATTCTTCGTGTTGTTGAGTCTAGTCCCGTTATATTGTAGTGTTGGTTTCTATCTGTTCTTCATATTGTCTAAAATCTTCTTATTTGGTTAGTCGAACCGTGTGGTTCATGTTTCTTAACCAATAATGTTGTGAAGGTTATTCTCGAGTATGTGTTACAGCCCTGTTTAATTCTCTAGTTGGTGAGATGTTTTTTAGTTGAAAACTTTCTTTGTTTATATTCAACCGAGTGTTTTTAGCTGTAATTTGTTATCTGATGTGTGGATTCTAGGTTTCGTCATATTTGTTTTTTTGAATCGTGTGATTAAAAAGGTTCAGAATTGGTTCTGGTTTAAGAAAAGGTCATGTGACTTTTCATGGTGTTGAATCATGTGATTCAAATTTTCATGGTGTTGAATCATGTAATATCTTGTCGTTTTTGGAATCATATGTTTTTTTCTTAATCAAAACGTTTTTTCTCTGATTTTTTTTTCTGTGATGTTACTGTTACTTGGTAAGTCAATTTGTTGGTGAATTTAAAGTCAATTTGCCATATTTGAATTCATGTGACTTTATCATATGTTGTTGATATGTGGTACTCTAGTTGATCTCGGTTTAAAGGAAGGTATGTGCTTGTATTGTAGTTTGATATAGGTGATATTTCCTTTGTTATTATCAGACTTATTATTTTTGGAGTCTTGTGATTCCTTCTTGTTTGATTAGATCAATGAATTTGATTTGGTTATAGAATTTTATGAATTCTTTGTTAATTATAATATGTTTTCTAATTTGTTTTACTTTCTGATGTGATAGAAAGTTCTTATGTTTGTTTGTTGAGACTATGGCTATGTATAGAGATAAATAAGGTGTGTTTGTAAGTATATTTTGTTTGTTGATCCTCGTATGAATGGCATAGGACTGCATGAATTTTTGTCCGTTGTAGAGTCATGTGGATCTCGTTTTATCGGACTTGTTTTGCTGGTTGTGGAACTGTGTGGTTCGTGAATTGAGCGTATCTTGATGGTTTTTTTGTTTATCAAATCGTATCATGATGGTTTGTTGACCTGTGTCATGATGGTTTGTTTGACCCATATGTACTGTTTTTTAAATGTTATTCTTGGAATGTCGAAGTGTCTTTCACACATGGTTCGTATGTCTTATTGTTTTTTGTTGTATTGTTAGTTGAACCATGTGGTTCAAGTGGTTTTAACCAGTTGTGTTGTAAAGAATTTTATACAAACCAAGTTTTTAATCAAGGATTTAGGAACTCTAAAGTATTTCTTGGGTATTGAAGTTCAGAAAACTAGTAATGGGCTATGTCTTTCATAACGTAAATATTGTTTAGAACTTCTTGCTGAGTTTGGGTTAACCGGTTGCAAACCTGTGTCTAATTCCATTGAACCAAATTATGTGGTAACTTCCTTCTTTGAAAAAGAGAGTGACAATTTAATAAATGGCAAGTTGATTTATCCATCACATACTAGACCAGACATTTCATATTCTGTGCAGATTTTGAGTCAGTTTATGCATAAGCCTACCAGGGTTCATTGGTTATTGGCTGTGCGTGTTTTAAGGTATTTGAAAGGTGTACCTAGTAGAGGAATATTTTTTGATAAACAGTCTGGTCTAGAGCTGTCTGTATCTGCAGATTCAGATTGGGCAAAGTGTTTGGTCTCTAGGAAGTTGGTCACAGGTTTTTTGCATTTTTCTAGGACGTTCTTTGATTGCTTGGAAAAGTAAAAAGCAGTCGACTATCTCACGATCAACAACAGAAGCTGAGTATCGTGCTATGTGTACTGCGACATGCGAAGTTATGTGGCTTATAAACTTGTTAAAAGAGTTAAACTTATCAGTGTCTTTGACTGTTAAATTGTCTTGGGATAATACTACAGCTATGTTAATAACTGCTAAAACGGTGTTTCACGATAGAACGGAACACTTTGGGTTGGATTTGTTCTTTTTAAGAGAACAGATTCAAAAGGGGTGTATTAAAACAGTTGGTATATGACGTGATGTCGTGGTCACAATCAAATTTAATCCAATTACTACTAAATAGATAGCGGTAAGTGGGTATCGAACACAGGGAGTTTGTGGAATATGTGCTATTTAAAAGTTTCTCTAGGTTAACTAAAATTAAACTAATTACGATAAAAGTAAATTCAAGAATTTGGATTGTTTGATTTTAAAACTAAGATTACTAATTAAATTGCGAATTGAGAATTGGTTTTGTAAACAATTTAGAGACCAATGACCATCCTAAGTTTCCGGTTTGCTTTGACATTCATGCTAATATTCAACTAGAAAGAACCACATAGACATGGTTCGTGTGTTATTACTTGTCATGATGAAAGGGAACTAAGTACTCGGATTCCTAAAACGCGAGGTTGTTACTCGATGACCAATTAATCAATACCCAATCCTAATCCCGCCCATGATATCTCGATTGCCAACGGCACCAAGAACGTATGGTTTAGACTAAGGGGATGTTTGACAACATCTGAATGGTTATGTGCTGAACCAGTAAGAGGTCTGAACCATTAAGTGCTGAATCAGTAAGAGGTCTGAACCATTAAGAGTCTGTATAACGCTTAACCGTTCAGAGGCAAATGTCTGACTAATTCATATTAGAGGTCTTAACCATTCAGACTCTGTATAAATCTTAACCATTCAGAGGCAAATGTCTGAACCATTCAGACATCTGCCCGTGAAACAAACAGTCTGAACCATTAAGTGCTGAACCAGTAAGAGGTCTGAACCATTAAGAGCCTCATTAAGAGGTAAACAAACAGCCCCTAAGATTAACATACAAATTAACAATTTACGAACAAGCAAACAACACACCATAATAAACAAACCATCATAGCAAGTCTATTATTCTAGAAATAAGAATCAAAGCACAAATGTCTTAGACAAACCTTCAACCTAGGATGATCACCATAAGTTTAGCCACTCATGACTTGGAAAATCATCATCACATACATATCAATGTTCATAGGAATTAAAAAAACTAACAAGATGTTTAGAAATTGTTTCCAAGCACCAAGAACACTTAAAATCGCCTCTAGACTGCTGTGTAACCGAATGGAATGATTAGAAGTGAAAAGACATCATAAAAACGTGAGTTAATATGGCAGTTACAAGTTTCCCCAGCTCCGAGCCGTAACTTACGGCCCTGGCCGTAGGCTACGGTGCCATATAAACTCCTTACGACGCTTTTAAACTGGCTTACGGCAACTTTTGGATAGCTGAGGGCCGTAACCTACGGCCAGGGCCGTAGGCTACGGTGGCGCCAGGATACGTTTTCTTGTTTTCTTCATAACTTTCTCGTTTCAACTCCGTTTTCTTCGCCATTTTCTCCCACGTTCTCGTAATTTCATCCACTATCATGTGCTATTCTTAGTTCTTAAATTCCAAAACTTTATTTTTTCATTGATGCTCCAAATTCCTTCCCTTTTAAGCTCCATTTGTACCTGAAACACAAACAACCGTAGTTACCTAATTCTAGACAATTACATGGATAAATGTGGGGTTAAATTATTATTTATAACACTCAAGGGTCGTCCTACGGACTACTCGACACATCCCCTCACTTACCTGTTGCTTCTCCCAAGCAACCTGTTCAAAAGTCATTCCCAAACTTACAAGCGATCAAAATAAACCAAGCAAATACATGTCGTCCTTTTACTAACCTATCATTACACCACATGACACACCCCTCGCAATAACTCTCCTCTCGGTGACAAAGAATACTAGCAAGATTGTGCTAGAACACTCAATGAAAATGTGTGACTGTGAGACAATAAGCTTGAATACAAATCAAGTCTCCGCCTATGCATTGCCTAACATGCTCGTACATCAAAGGGACTTACGGGTTGTAACGGGGCTATGTGTAAGGGTAGGAAGATGGTGGGAAACATATGCAAGTAGCTCATTGATTCGACCCGGTTTTATTGCTACTACTAACCAAAACAACCATCGACTATTTACACAACATCATCATCTTTTTCTTTTCTTTTTGATTTTCTTTCAACTATTTCTTTCTTTTTGTATTTTTCTCAGATTTTTTTAGACAAACAAGCATAAAAAGAACATATACATAAACATCAAACACTAAAGCTCCTAAACCGGGTCGTCTCAATATGTATATATATATCGTATGAGGTCCAACCCCCCATTCCCACACTCTCACACATCCAGACGAAGCTACCTAAATGCCCTTCTCATCTTCACAAGCATGCTAAACCTAGGCTTTAACAAGCATTCGTTATGCAAGTTCTATTAACACAAATCACAAACTGTCACTCAAACCAAAAAGAATTAATCTCTACTAATCATGTGTGTGGCCCAAGAACTCACCAAGAAAGGACAATAAGGTTGCCGATGTGTCACACGGGCAATGTCAAGTTTTCAAAATTCAACAGTTTTTCGCTTGGTTTAACAAAAAATTTTCAAAATCGGCAAAAATTTCCCCCATCCCCACACTTGGGATACATTGACCCCAATGTATGGCTTTGGAAAGAAATGATCGCTAAAAACCACTTTAACATCAACTTAAGCTTTAACACTCAGATCCCAAATTTCTTTTTGTTCTTTTCTCTCTTTTTATACATCTTTTTTTTTAACAACAAAATCACACCAACTAACTACAAAAATTTCAAAACTAAAGAACATAACAAGATTAAGGGAAGAGTACATTAACCTGGTGAAGCTTGACACACCATATATTGTAGATGATTCGACTTTCCACCACCATCTTCACACAAAGATCTGCATATCTTCCCCAAACTTGAACGTTGCCATAGCCCTGAAACATAGAAAATAAAACAAAACAAACAAGATCAATGTAAAACCCCCGGGTTGCCTCCCGAGCAGCGCTAAGTTTTTAGGTCTTCAGCCAGACCATGCCACCCCCCATTTATGGTGGCTCAAAGAAACGATTTCTATCATCTCCATCATTTCCTCGTGCCATTTAGCAAAATGCATCCATCTCATGTTCATTGGTGGAAAATCACGTACACTCCTGCTTGAACCTTCATACTTTTCTTCACGACCCGGTTGTTTATTCGTTTTCATTCTTTAACACATGCTTTTCATATGATCATTAGATTCGCTACCCTTTCCCTCAATGGACTCATAACTAATAATCCTCGTCTGAACATCAAAGAACAACTTACGGCTCTTTTCGGTCATAATAATGATCCCGTCTCTACAGTTGATTTGAGCATTTGTTGTATAGAGAAACGGTCGACCTAAAATCACCCTTTGTTGCGACGCCATCTCGGTAGTATCATAATCTAAGACCAGAAAATCCACCGGGTATTCGAATTCTCCCAACCGAATCATAACATTCTTAACAATTCCCCGTGGACGCCTCCAACTTTCATCCGCCAAACTCACCATGGTGTCTACATCTTGAAGCGGACCAAAATCATACATGTCGTATAGATTACCTGGTAACACACTCATGCTTGCCCCATAATCCAATAATGCATGAGGAATTTTTAGTTTCCCCACTCGGATAGTGTCACGGCCCCAGCCCCGGTTTGACCCGGTCAGGAGCCGCGGGACAGGAACCCATGGTATTTAATTAAATGATGCGACAGCGGAAGATTTATCAGGATCTTTTAAACTTGAAAACGCCCGATTATTTTATTTCATAATTCGGAATAAACCTCGTAATTTACAATAGAGGAATTTTACTAGGAAATTCCCTGATTTATAAAACATGTTTATTTATTTTAACTAAGCCACCTCTTCAAGTTTGTTAGTGCTCTGTAGCACGTTTTCCTTGATTTACAGCAGGTCGCCTGAAACATGTTTTAAAAATATTTTATCAGCGGGGAAATACTGGTGAATCATTCAATTTGATAAAATGTCACATAGTTATAAATTACAGCATAAGAGCGATTACAATGGCTTTTATCTTATTTTTATCTGGCGCCGTGTCACCTGGTGACGATGGTCATACCACTATTGGGTCCTTCCCCAAGTAGTGATGATTATCACTGTTAGGATTTATTAGCCTAACTGTGAGAAATTAGTAATGTGCACAATACCCCACTAGCCAGTGATTCAAGATAACCATGACTTAATCCCTGTAATTATAACTTTTGAAAATGATTGGAGTATTGTAAAACATTATTGATAAAAAGAGAATGACTCACATTGCAAATTTATACGGGCAGAGTTTAGCCTACTGATTAGCCTTGTAACCTAATTTAAATAACAATGCACACGAAGTAGGTCAGTAACTAATACAGCATTTACGATAACTCACGAGATTAAAACCCTCACAACGAATGACAAAGTGCAACACTTAAACATCCATCGAATTTACGACGAATGACAAAGTATAACCCAAGTTTGAGCAGCACTTAAACATTCATAGGATAGTTTAAATCGATCGGACATTGAATCGTAGCAGCGATCGAGTTAATACCCGGTATCGTAGCAGTACCCCACTAATTTGAAAATGAAATTCGAGCAGAATATGATTGATTTTGAAAGTTTCGTCGACACCAGTGAACTGCTCATGACCCGCTCTATTTATAGCTGGAATTTGGGTCTCACGCGGCCCGCGTGAGCTTTGGCTCAACCCTTACGCGGCCCGCGTGGCCACCTTGTCTACTCATAGGTCGGATGGGTCACAAGTAGGGTTGCCATGTAGATGATACGTGGCCCGGATGCTTATCCGGTCGAACTTCAAGTTGACGCAGCTCGCGTAAGGGTCTGGTCATCCTTTACGCGGCCCGCGAGAGGATCAAGAATCTTGAGTTCTTGATTTTTGATATAGATTAGGGTTTCGGGGTCTGGGTTTCCACTTACGGGTCAGTTTGGGACATTTTTGAAGGTCCTTACATCATCCCCACCTTATTTAAAATCTCGTCCTCGAGATTTATTGAAATAAGTGAGGATACTTTCTTTTCATCTCTGATTCCAGTTCCCAAGTATACTCGGGTCCTCTCTTTGAATCCCACTTGACTTTGACCAGTATGAGTCTTTTGTGTTTGAGAAACTTGACCTTTCTGTCTTCTATCTGTAATGGCTTCTCAACAAATTTTAACTTTTCATTTACCTCCACATCTTGAAGAGGTATTACCAGAGATTCATTAGATAGACATTTCTTGAGATTGGATACATGAAATACATCACGTACCCTAGCGAGCTCCTCTGGTAGTTGTAAGCAATAAGCAACTGGTCCTATACGTTAGATTACTGGAAATGGTCCTACGTATTTTGGGCTTAACTTTCCTTTCTTACCGAACCGAACTACTCCTTTCCAAGGAGAATCTTTTAATAGTACCTTGTCTCCAACTTGGAAGTCTAACGGCTTGCGTCGATTGTCTGTATAACTTTTCTGGAGATCTCGAGCCGTCTTTAGTCTTTCCTTGATTTGAGTAATCTTGTCGGTAGTTTCTTGCACTATTTCAGGACCTGATAATTGGCTTTCTCCTATTTCTGCTCAGCATACTGGAGTTCTACACTTACGTCCGTATAATGCTTCGGATGGGGCAGCTTCGATACTTGAATGATAACTATTGTTATAGGAGAATTCAATTAAGGGTAGGTGGTTATCCCAGTTTCCACCAAAATCTATCACACATGCCCTAAGCATGTCTTCCAGGGTTTGGATCGTCCTTTCACTTTGACCGTCTGTCTGAGGATGATATGCAGTACTTAGATTTAGTCGAGTTCCCATAGCTTCTTGGAAACTTGTCCAGAAGTGAGAAGTGAAACGACTATCCCTATCCGATACAATGGAGAGTGGAACTCCATGTAAGGATACTACTTCATCTACATACAACTTGGCTAAACTTTCCATGCTAAAGCTTTCTTTCATGGGTAGAAAATGAGCTGATTTGGTTAATCGATCCACAATTACCCAAATCGCGTCATTACCTTTTCTGGTTTTGGGCAACTTAGTAACAAAATCCATTGTTATGAGTTCCCATTTCCATACAGGCATTTCTAATTGTTGTAGTAGACCTGAAAGTTTCTGGTGTTCGGCCTTAACTTGTGAACAAGTAAGACATTTAGAAACATATCTAGCTATGTCCTTTTTCATTCCTATCCACCAGAAATTATTTCTTAAATCTTGGTACATTTTATTGTTACTAGGATGCATGGTATACCTAGATTTATGGGCTTCCTCTAAGATTTTATTTCTTAACTCTCCTTGCTTAGGTACCCAAATCCTTCTTTTATGGAATCTCCAAATTCCATCACTTCCTTGCTCTAATTCTTTTATTCGTCCCTTTATTCCTTCAGCATCATCCTTGATTGCTGTTTCTTGAATGTTTTTCAGTTGTTCCATTAAGTCTAATTGTAAACTTAATCTAAGAGCATGAACTCGTCATTGTTTCTCATGATATTTACGACTTAAAGCATCAGCAACTACGTTTGCTTTTCCTTCATGATATTGAATATCACAGTCATAGTCACTTAGGATTTCCATCCATCTCCTTTGCCTCATGTTTAATTCTTTTTGCCCAAATATATATCTTAAACTCTTATGGTCTGTATAGACAGTAAACTTACTTCCATACAAATAATGTCTCCAAATCTTATGGGTAAAAATTATGGCTCCTAACTCTAAGTCATGAGTTGTATAATTTTCCTCGTGCCTTTTCAATTGCCTTGATGCATACGCAATTACCTTCTTGCGTTGCATAAGTACACATCCTAATCCTAGTTTTGAAGCATCACAGTATACTTCAAAATCTTCTGCTCCTTCCGGTAAAGCTAAAATTGGAGCATTTTTTAACTGATGCTTTAAAATCTTAAAAGCTTCTTCTTGTTTAGGCCCCCATTCAAACTTAACTGCTTTACATGTTAGCTTAGTTAATGGTACAGCTATCTTGGAAAAATCCTTAATAAACCGTCTATAATATCCGGCTAAAGCTATAAAACTTCTAATTTCCATAGCTGATTGCGGAACCTTCCATTTGGTAATCGCTTCTATCTTAGCAGGATCTACGTGAATACCATCGTGATTCACCATGTGACCTAAAAATTGCACTTCTTGTAGCCAAAATTCACATTTCGAGAATTTGGCGTAAAGTTGTTCCTTTCTTAACAAAGTTAAGAGTGCATGCAGGTGCTCACAATGCTCTTCTTGGCTTTTGGAATAAATAAGTATATCATCGATAAAGACAATTACAAATTTATCCAAGTACGGTTTACAGATCCTATTCATGATGTCCATGAATGCTGCAGGTGCATTCGTTAGTCCGAAGGGCATGACTATAAACTCGTAATGACCATACCTAGTTCTGAAAGCAGTTTTAGGTATGTCTTCTTCTTGTACCTTTAATTGATGATATCCGGAAAGTAAATCTATTTTAGAAAAGTATCTAGCTCCTTGAAGTTGATCAAAAAGATCATCAATCCTAGGTAATGGGTATCGATTCTTAATTGTAACTTTATTCAATTCCCTATAATCGATTCACATTCGCATCGACCCATCTTTCTTCTTTACAAACAACACTGGAGCTCCCCACGAGGATTAACTAGGTTGTATGAATCCTTTACTCAACAATTCATCTAATTGCCTTTTCAATTCTAACATTTCGGTAGGTGCTAACCAATAAGGTGCCTTGGCTATCGGTGTAGTTCCAGGAATTAGATGAATTCTAAACTCTACTTCCCTATCAGGTGGTAATCCAGGTAGTTCTTCTGGGAATACTTCTGGGTATTCTGATACTACTGGAATTTCCATGAGTTCCTTACCCTTAGTGTTAATGATTACCGAAATCATATACACTATTCCTTGCTTTCGTTCATAACTAGCAACTTTCATTACTGAAATGAACTTTAGGGGCTTTCGTGGCTTATCTCCTGTAATCACCACTAATTCTCCTGTGGGTGTATGTATTTCTATGGAATTCTTATCACAAAGAATTCGAGCATGGTTGGCTACTAACCAATCCATTCCTAATACCACATCGAATTCGGCTAACTTCATAGGTAACAGGTTTGCAGAGAATTTGTGGCCCAAGAGTTCTATCTTTTCTTCTCGCAAAACCTTATCTATGTTAACAGAATTTCCATCTGCCGTTTCTATCGTAAAAATTTGTCTAAGTTTGGTTAAAGGTAGATTAAGAGCTTGGCAGAATGAAGTATTTGTAAAACTTTGGTTTGCACCAGAGTCAAATAATACTTTTGCATAAACGTCGTGAACTAGGAACGTACCAGCTATCACGTCAGGAATTAGTTCTGCTTCTTGAGTAGTCGACTGGAAGGCTCTTGCGTTTCTCTTGGTAGCTCCTTCTGCAAGTTTGGTTTTGTTGTCAGCTGGTTTGACCAATTTTGGGCAGTCTGGCCTAAAGTGTCCAGCTTCTCCACAGTTGTAGCAGACTGTTGCTTTCTTTTTCCTGCAATATTCTTCTTGGTGCCCCGGGATTTTGCAAAAATTGCAATATCCTTTGCATCTTCCAAAATGCTTCCTTTTGCATGTATTGCAAAATGGAATAGTGGAAGATTGCCTGGTTCCTTTTCTCTTGAAATTGCTCCGATTACCCATACGGAATCCTTGGGTAATCTTTTGGGCCACTTCCTTTTTCCGGGTTTCTTCTCTTGTGCGTACCAGTCCGTCAGTGAGGGTGTTAGCTAATTCCACAGCATCGTCAATAGTGCGTGGTC
This sequence comes from Helianthus tuberosus, assembly GCA_030545235.1. Taxonomy (NCBI): domain Eukaryota; kingdom Viridiplantae; phylum Streptophyta; class Magnoliopsida; order Asterales; family Asteraceae; genus Helianthus; species Helianthus tuberosus. The sequence goes on along the minus strand of CM060371.1, from coordinate 83,862,935 downwards.
TCGCAGCTTTGACGATATCTCGAATTTCGCCAATTAATCCCCAAATATAACGGGAAATAAGTACCGGTTCTGGCGAACCCAGGGTTGGTACCACTCTCGCATACTAAAAGCATGTCGAAGTATATCCCCGACAGTCTACATCCACCATTCGGTGGTTCAGGAACTTATTTGTCATTTATTCCTTTTCATACTCGGGACATAATTTTCTTTCTGCTATTTGCTTAAATTCTTCCCAATTCATGGCATAGGCCATATTTCTTCCTTTGGCTTGAAGTACCGTATTCCACCATTCTAGCGCCCCTTCTTTAAACAGATGTGATGTATACATGACCTTGTCTTCTTCTACACATTTACTTATCATAATTACTGCTTCGGTTTTCCACAACCAACACAGTGCCGCAGTTGCCCCTTCATTGCCTGCAAATTCAGCTAGTTTACAGGCAAGAAATTCTTTGCAAGTGCAACCAGCATTGCATCTTTCATTTTCTTAAGGAGCGGGGCTTGCATTCCGTCGTTGTTGTTATTAGTATGGTTGCCACCTCCGTTTACACTATTACTGAAATTGTCACCGTGTGTTCGTTTACTAGGAATAATTTGTTGAGGTTCAACTGGATTTCGAGCAGCAGCAAGTATTGCTGGAATAGCATTGGTTATTCCCTGAGCAATGATATTCTCGATATCTTGCCTATTCAGAATTTGATCTTCATTGTTATGCTCAGATTGATTAACTTCATTATTGGGTTCATTACCAGCGTGTGCCATCTGGTAATTAATTTATATAAGTAATTAGTATAAAATAATTAATAACCAAACATAACAAATAATTACACATAATCACGTAAACAAATATAGTCAAAATTGTCGATCTTTCGACTTTCGATATTTTATATATTATATTATGCATCCATACACACTGTTATCTTACAAAAGTTTTATTTTTAGGTTATCTTACAAAATTATATTTTTATTACTATTATTATACAACCACAGCTTCACTATCTCCCATCAGCTAGCATCTCAGAAGCAACGTTCCCTTTCGTCGTACTTCCAGGAGATTTGTTCTCCCACCTCCCGAATCCTATTCCCTGCATCTATCAGCTCCTCGCCAAAATGGCGGAGTTCAGCTAAGTTTTCATTACTCGTTGGTGGGTTTGGTGCAGGTTCTGGGTCGAACTGAGGGAAAAAGGTATAAGGATTATTTAGGAGGTTTTGAAATTGCAGTCGTTGGTCCACCATTCGTCCATTTCTCCTAAAGGTTGAGTGTGGATCAGAGGTCCTGGGATGGCTGGTTCCAAATTTATTGGAAGTTGGGTTTCAGCAGGATAAGGGAAGAGGTTTTCATTGATAGGCCTAAGGATATCACAATTTGCCAGTATGCGATCTAGTTCCTCCTGTAGTGGCAATTCCTCGGCTTGCTTAGAACTTTCCCCAATTTCTATTCCTACTTGTCTAAAACTTTCCCCGATCTCGATCCCTTTTCCTTTATCCATGGGATTTTCTATCTTGGGAACTTTCCTAGTTGCTGGTTTTCTTCTGCGCACACGCCTCCAACCCACAAATCTTCTTCTTTTCTTTGACTTTGATTTCTCCGGAGGTGGAGCTTGGAATTCCATAGGTTCTTCAACATCGGCTAAGTAACCAGTAAAGTTTCTGGAAACTTCTATTTTCACAGGATAGAGATTGAGATTCTCAAGAGCTTCAGATAATTCATTCATGTTGTTTAGCATTTATGAAGAAACACATAAACTTTTAGTTTAAAATTTTGTAAATTAATTTTCACAGAATCACATAATGGAAAGCAGAAAATTTAATTACAAATATCTAACAAATCATTTTATTGAAATAAAATATTTATTTTTAGTACAACTAAAATTGTAAAGTTTCTGACTTGTAGGTGACATAGGTGCTAGTACTGGTTTGGCGATTTAAACTATAAGTTAGCATTTACTGCTATATTGGCTAACATATAAAGATTTACCCATTGTTCATCTAACTCATCTTCCCATGGTGGTTTATTGCCTATTTCCTGGGCTTCCTTATTAATTATCCCTTCTTTTGGTTGTGACTTCCTTATTTTCTCTTGACTTTTTCTAATAATCAAACTTCTTTTATTAAGGGTAAGGGGTTTCTCATACTGTGCCTTACGAACAAATATTCCCTCCTCAGTATCTGCTGAGTATCTTGAGGAATTTGTTTGAGATGAAGTTACCTTATCTTTCGGTGAACTATCTAATTTAAGATAGATATCCGACACTCTTTGCTTACCCATACTGTAACTAACAGATAGTCAAGATAAGAGCACATAATTACAAGATGATAATCAGGAAAATTAAGTATTTTAAATACTTAATAGGCTTAAATCAGTGGCTCTGATACCACCTTTTCCTGTCACGGCCCCAGCCCCGGTTTGACCCGGTCAGGAGCCGCGGGACAGGAACCCGTGGTATTTAATTAAATGATGCGACAGCGAAAGATTTATCAGGATCTTTTAAACTTGAAAACGCCCGATTATTTTATTTCATAATTCGGAATAATCCCCGTAATTTACAATAGAGGAATTTACTAGGAAATTCCCTGATTTATAAAACATGTTTATTTATTTTAATTGAGCCACCTCTTCAAGCTTGTTAGTGCTCCGTAGCACGTTTTCCTTGATTTACAGCAGGTTGCCTGAAACATGTTTTAAAAATATTTTATCAGCAGGGAAATACTAGTGAATCATTCAATTTGATAAAATGACACATAGTTATAAATTACAGCATAAGAGCGATTACAATGGCTTTTATCTTATTTTTATCTGGCGCCGTGTCACCTGGTGACGATGGTCATACCACTATTGGGTCCTTCCCCAAGTAGTGATGATTATCACTGTTAGGATTTATTAGCCTAACTGTGAGAAATTAGTAATGTGCACAATACCCCACTAGCCAGTGATTCAAGATAACCACGACTTAATCCCTGTAATTATAACTTTTGAAAATGATTGGAGTATTGTAAAACATTATTGATAAAAAGAGAATGACTCACATTGCAGATTTATACAGGCAGAGTTTAGCCTACTGATTAGCCTTGTAACCTAATTTAAATAACAATGCACACGAACTAGGTCAGTAACTAATACAGCATTTACGATAACTCACGAGATTAAAACTCTCACAACGAATGACAAAGTGCAATACTTAAACATCCATCGAATTTACGACGAATGACAAAGTATAACCCAAGTTTGAGCAGCACTTAAACATTCATAGGATAGTTTAAATCGATCGGACATTGAATTGTAGCAGCGATCGAGTTAATACCCGGTATCGTAGCAGTACCCCACTAATTTGAAAATGAAATTCGAGCAGAATATGATTGATTTTGAAAGTTTCGTCGACACCAGTGAACTGCTCATGACCCGCTCTATTTATAGCTGGAATTTGGGTCTCACGCGGCCCGCGTGAGCTTTGGCTCAACCCTTACGCGGCCCGCGTGGCCACCTAGTCTACGTGTAGGTCGGATGGGTCACAAGTAGGGTTGCCATGAGGATGATACGTGGCCCGGATGCTTATCCGGTCGAACTTCAAGTTGACGCGGCCCGCGTAAGGGTCTGGTCATCCTTTACGCGACCCGCGAGAGGATCAAGAATCTTGATTTCTTGATTTTTGATATGGATTAGGGTTTCGGGGTCCGGGTTTCCACTTACGGGTCAGTTTGGGACATTTTTGAAGGTCCTTACAGATAGGCACGATTGGCGCTCCATACTCTTTATCATTCTCGACTTCGGCATCTTTTTCCAAACCTGAGTTCACTTGATACGAAGAAGTTAGCAATGTTTCATTAAATTTAGTATTTGGAACGGTGCTTACCACATTGATGTTAATGCTTTTTGTGTTCTTGGGATTTATCACCGTGTCACTTGGTGATTGGCCTTTTGCTTTCTTCAATAATGCCACGTCACTTGCAAGTTGACCCATTTGAGTGGTCAATGATTGAATAGCTTTGTCACGGATTTCATCTTTTTGCATGCGAACATCATCCATTTGATTTCTTCGCTGCATCTCTAGTTGCATTTCCTTGAGCATCTCCATGACCTCATTTCCACCAGAAGAACTGTGACCTGAAAACCCGCTTTGATTATTGAACGGTTGGCGTGGAGCAAAGTTACCTTGACTTCCTTGAAAATTCGGGTTAGCTTGGTTTGGGGGATTTCCATATCTAAAGTTTGGGTGGTTTCTCAAACCGGGGTGGTAAGTATTGGAATTCATGTTGTAATTTCTATCACCCCCTCCTTGCCCTTGCAATGCATTCACCTCCTCATATTGCCCTTCCACTCCTTGGCAATTTTCAGCCGCATGTCCTAACTCATTACAAAGTGCACAAATATCATAAATTTGATTCGAAGTTTGAACATTACCATCGTCTACCGCATGCACTTGAGTTCGGGTAATGGCCGGTCGTGCTCTCCTTGATGCTTGAGCTTTTCTTTTCGATGTGACCGCCATTTGTTCCAAAAATTCCCAATCATCTTGCTCATAATTTGTGCCAAAAGTGCCATTTGTGATAGACATTAAGTCACGCGCATCTTCGGAACATAACCCCTCATGAAATGCATTCATCAATTCCCATAGCTCTATCCCATGATGAGGGCAATTCTTTACCATCATGTTAAGCCTCTCAAATGCTTCGTGAAACATTTCACCCGTTTGTTGTTGAAAACTTCTCAAACTTTTTCTAGCATCATTTGTCTTTTGCGCGGTGAAGAATTCATCCAAAAAGATTTGTTGCATTTCTGCCCATGTATAGATAGATGCGGAAGGCAATGTATAAAACCACTTTTTCGCTTTGTCTTCTAAGGAAAATTGGAATAACACCAATTTAACATCATCGGCTGAGAATCCTTGACCCCCAATAGTATTACAAACCGAATCGTAAGCCTCCAAATGAAAATAAGGCTCCTCCGTTGCTAAACCCTTATACTTTGGCAAACTTTGCAACGAATTCATTCGCACTTCGAACGTCCTCCCTTGATCATTGTGAGAAATAACTACTGGCAAAGGATTATGAGTGATCACCGGTCTAAAATGTGCTTCTATGCCTCTCGCATGTTCTCGAAGGTGTCTTCTTGGTACACTCAACCGAACTCTTGGACGTATAGGACCCATTGGTCTTTGAACTTGCATTCGTGGAGGCCCAAATTGTTGTGGAGGTGGTTGAAACCTTGGCCCCACATGTTGTTGTCGAACTTGCCTTTGAATCAGTGGACCTTGTGGTGGCAATTATTGAGGTATAATTTGTTGTTGAAGAATCCCACCAACACTTGACATTCTTTGATTGTGTCCTTGTACGTAAGTAAACTCCCCTTGATCTCCATCACCTCCATACATGTACCCTTCTTCATCATATCCCCCAAAATCGTCATCATACCCATCGTCGAACCCATCTTGTCTTACTCGCGAAGTATGTTGAAATTGCACTCCCGGTTGAAATGGAGTAGAATGGATAATCGATGGACCTGTTTGGTATAAGTTAGGTGGTGGTATTTGTGATGATGATGGTTGGCCAGATGTTGGGAAAAATGATGAATAAGCTGGAACAGTGGATGATGTAGGGTTGTAACTGAAAGAATGTTCAGGTTGTGTATTCTCAGGTAAGGTAGTGTTGGTTGGTTTGATTTCTGGTGTGGATGTAGGAATGGTAGTATTTGGTGACGGTTGTTGTGAAGATGGTATAAAGGGTGGTGTAAGCTCACCCGTAGTGGGTGGTGGTGGTGGTGGATCCATGTATCTAATTGGTGTAACTGGTGTAGTAGGTGTTGTTGGTGAACCGCTGATTTTGTTTTCTCTTAGCAAAATTCTGTTTCTTCTCAAAGTCCGTTCAATTTTTGGATCAAATGCCAATGGTGATAGCTTGTGAGAGCTCCTAGTACGCATGCACCTGTAAATACCTGCACACTAACACACCCAGTGTAAACCAGAAAAATAACAAACTTAAAAAGATTCGCAAATAACACACGTTGCGCACTACTCCCCGGCAACGGCGCCAAAATTTGACGTGATGTCGTGGTCACAATCAAATTTAATCCAATTACTACTAAATAGATAGCGGTAAGTGGGTATCGAACACAGGGAGTTTGTGGAATATGTGCTATTTAAAAGTTTCTCTAGGTTAACTAAAATTAAACTAATTACGATAAAAGTAAATTCAAGAATTTGGATTGTTTGATTTTAAAACTAAGATTACTAATTAAATTGCGAATTGAGAATTGGTTTTGTAAACAATTTAGAGACCAATGACCATCCTAAGTTTCCGGTTTGCTTTGACATTCATGCTAATATTCAACTAGAAAGAACCACATAGACATGGTTTGTGCAAGATCAATTGTTTGTGATGAAAGGGAACTAAGTACTCGGATTCCCAGAACGCGAGGTTGTTACCCGATGATCAATTAACATATATCTAACCCCTAATCCCTCCCATGATATCTCGATTGCCAACGACACCAAGAACGTATGGTTTAGAATTATAAGCAAACACACATTAACAATTTACAAACTATCAATCAAACACCATAATAAACTAAACAACACATGCAAAGTCTATTATTCCAGAAATTCAAGAACAAAAACATAATTGTCACAAGAAAACCTTACATTCGAGATGATCCCTAACGAAATTAGCCACTCATGTCTTGGGAAATCATCATCATACACATATCCATGTTCATATGAATCAAAAATACCAAAACAATTGTTTAGAAATGTTCAAAACCAAGCTAGAACACCCAAAACCACCTCTAGACTGCTGTGTAACCGAATGGGAATGATTGGACTTCAAGAGACATCATAAAAAGTCATTAAATGGGCAGTTACAAGTTTCACGTAGCACGGCGCCGTAACCTACGGCACCCGCCATAGGCTACGGTGGCAATCAAAGCACTACGGCACCCTTAGACTGGGCTACGGCGGACCAGAAAACACAGTGAGTGTCGTAACCTACGGCCAGAGCCGTAGGCTACGGCGGCGCCAGGTTTTGTTTTCTTGTTTTCTTCATAACTTTCTAGTTTCAACTCCGTTTTCTATGCCGTTTTCGCTCACGTTCTCGTAATTTCATCCTCTATCATGTGATATTATTAGTTCTTCCATTCCAATATTTTATTTTTTATTGATGCTCCAAATTCCTTCCCTTTTAAGCTCCATTTGTACCTAAAACACAAACAACCGTAGTTACCTAATTCTAGACAATTACATGGATAAATGAGGGGTTAAATTATCATTTATAACACTCAAGTGTTGTCCTACGGACTAACCGTCATATATCAACCGAGAATCAAAGAGCTGATATATATACGAAAGGGTTGTCTATCTCTCAACATGATATCGTTTGTAAATGGTTATTAAACTGAGGGGGGGGGGGGGGGGGGGTTGTTGAAAATAATAACTAACAATAATAATAACTATTAAAGTAGTTATTTTTAACATTCTCAGTTTAATAATTATAGGTTTTATATTTAAATTTATCTTGTTTTACATGTTTGCTGGGCTGGTGGACGTTGCTGGACTGGTGGACACTGGGCTTGAAGACTGCTGGGTTGGGCTCAAGACATAGATAACAGAGTGAAAATATGCTGCTGGTTCTCGGTATTTAAAACAAGTCTTGGCTGCACTATTGGTTTGGAGTTTTAGAGATATTTTTCTCTATCACATACATTAGTCTTCTCTCTTTTAGGTTACACTATTTTTCTGATCTTGTTTGTTGATCTCGTGTGGAGATTGTATGTCATACTTTTAGATCAAGTATTGAGTGTATGCAGATCATCATGTTGATGATCTGCTTGTGAGGAGATTTCTTGTTCATCGATTGTTGTACAGTTCTTGTTCATCCTGTTCGTTTGTTTTTCTGGGTTAATAAAACTTTGGTTTGGGTGTATTCAAGCGTGATACCTGTTTATTTGACAATCTACTTACCTCATGTGCAAATTCAATTATTCTATCTGGAAATGAATAAAACATATTCCAAGTCAGAAGTTTCATCAAGTAAAGGGTTTGTTGTTCCAACCTATGAGTCATAAAGATATCTAATAACCACGTAAGTTTCATATTGATCTTATAAAGACTTAACAGTTCATTTAAGGTGAGATATCAAGACTAAAGATTCGTGTTATAACAATGGATATATACATTCCATTGGAAGAAAATCAAACATGATGCTCTATGTATATAAATCTCTTTTCTTTCAACAATTTGAAGAGAGAATTTAACTACACTAGTACACTACATTAAGGGGCTGTTTGGTAGTCTCTTAATGATCATTCAGATGCTACCTCTTAATGGTTTAAAACCTCTGAATGAATAAGAGGTAACCTCAAGTCTGAATGGTTAAGAGGTAACCTCTGAATGGTAAATCATCACATGTCACATTCTTCTACCTTTTCATTGGTAAAATTCTTAACGGTTCCATTAAGAGGTAGCCTCTTAATGACCATTCAGAGGCTACCAAACAGCCCCTAAATTTTATAAAGACCAAGAATATTCACTACTTAATCAAATTCAGTAGGTTTGTTTATTTTGTTCATGGTAGTATGTTAGACCACCCGTAGTGGGGCGGTATTTTTGAAAAAAATTGAAACCCCCCCCCCCTCCCCCCCCCCCTTACACTAGGCGTTTTGGGGCATTATTTTTGAAAAAAATTGCCCAAGCGTTATATATAAAACGCCTACAATTGTATTGTGTAATGGTTGACTGGGTTTGACCCACCAATGAGAAACTAGTATGTTTTTTTTTTTTTTTTTTTTTTTTAATGTTTGGAAGGGGCATTATTTGGGCATTATTCCCACTACGCCACTTTTGCAATAACGCCCCATGCTGATTGGACTGCCACGTGTCGAATAATGCCCCATGATGAGAGCATTATTTGGCTAAACCACTACACATGGTCTTGCATCATTGTTTACTTCTTTTTATTAGTTCAAGATACAAAATTAAACGTTGATATACCATTGTGTCTGTTTTAATTTTAAGTCAACTTTTCTCAAATTCTTTCTCTAAACAATTACGTATATGTCTATTCAGAACTCGCGGTAAATTAACAAGATAAAAAAGTTATATCAAAGTCAAATTGAATTTAATAAAATAGATTTGTAATTTACCTTAAAGATTATTATTTTTACATTTTTTAGAACTCTACATATATTTTTTATTATGGGATATTATTAACTGAGAGGAATATTTGTATGTGTATGTCTCAGCTATCCAAAGATTGAGTCTTGTAAAAAAAATCACGTTTTATTACATATAAAAATGTAATAGAAGTTTTACTTCTTAGTAAATAACAACCATGTTCTAGTATATATTTTTTTAAATGTTATAGACCCGGCTGTTTGATAAAATATTGGGTTGTATTACACTTGCAAAATATATAAGTTTTTAAATTTATTATGGTACCGTTATGATGAAAAGGTATTTTACATAACTAGATAATAACCCGACTGTTAAAAACTGACATCATTACCTGATTTTGTAACTGACTGTTGGTAATTTTTGTTCTCTTATGAGGCATCATTTAACTTTTGTAATTTATTTTCTCTTATAATAAATGTTTCATGGATCATTCAAACGGATTGGTATTATAACATGGATTAGTATCTTTTTATAAAGTAACATAGAATGATGCAAATACATCATACAATGTGGACAGTCTGTCCATACTAGACCAAAAATTTTGAGTATTTAAATTTGCTTCTCACTTTTTTTTTTGGTGTGTGTGTGTGCGGACTCAAATGAGAAGACTCACAATTGAAAGAAAGAATATATCAAGGTGATGAAAAAACAAATTTATTTAAAGATAAAGTGTTCCCTACCCCATTTGCTTTTTCTAACCATCTCTTTCTCTTCTCCTATCAAAACCCCCCAAACACCACCATCATCTTTCCTTTTTTCCTGTTGGTCATATCTCCCTTTAGATCATCTAGTTCTAAGGTCTCTCTCTCTCTCTCTCTTACTATATATCTTTTATATACACATACATATATGCATGTATGTGCTACTAAAATGCTTAATGACTGATTTTATATAATATATCATTTTCTTGAGCAGTGTTTTCAAGTCTCAAGGCTGGTGTCACTTGTGTTATAACCAGAAGAAGATCAAGATAATAAATATACATAAATGGCACCAGTTTCATTGCCTCCAGGCTTCCGATTTCATCCCACCGATGAAGAGCTTGTCGCTTACTATCTAAAGAGAAAAATAAATGGACGTAAAATCGAACTCGAAGTTATCCCTGAAGTTGATCTCTACAAATGCGAACCATGGGATTTACCAGGTAAAATATGCATGTATTTATGGCAAGGAACCCATTGCAAGTCTCCTTTTTATATGGTTACAATAGTAGAAAAATATCTTTCATTCTCATCGAATTTTAGGTTGCTTTCTGGTTTATGTAAGTATCACAATATATATCAGGAACATACTGTTAATCATTTATAAATACACATTCCATAATAGGCCAACAAATTTCATATGTTTATACACCCGTGGTATATATAAAAATACTTTTTAATGTTTATTCAAATATCCGCAAATGTACTACAAGAATTTTAAAGAAAAAAGCATACAATAAAAGCAATATGAGCATGCTCATTAACAGTTTGTGTAAGAGAAGGGATCAGTAAATTAATATTCTTGTCAATGGTCTTCATTTAAAGTTTTTCACTTTTTCTATTGCCCATGGCATTATAACCACTAGCTCCTGGGTTCGATTTACACAACAGAGGTTTTCCTAAATTTACTGAGTTTTTTATTGAATCGGTGTATAAACATTATTGCCTAGTGAAGATGGATAATCCAAATTTGCCCTTCAATTTTTTTTTTCTGTTTCATTTAAATTTTTGTCCTCAATTGCCAAAAAATGAAGGTTCTAGATTTATGAGTGATTCGACCTTGTTCTTGGTTAACACTTCAAAAAACCAGAAAGAAAGCTCAACATAAAACTGTTTATCTTGATTTTAATTCAAAATTTTATGAAATAAAATTAAAAAAAAAAAAAAAAAACATGAAACATTGATAAAAAAACGATCATGTCTATAATTTTTGTTCTCGCAATAATAAACTGTTCTTTAATCCAAACCTCCCTATAAATACATACTAACTACAGATGCATATTTATGAATATTTTATATATTCTTTGAGATATATACACAAGACAGTCAAATATAATTGAAACTTTTGAGATAAAAAAATTGAGCCTAAGATCATCATGATAATTGTTACTTAATGACAAAAAGTTAATAACTAAAGGTAATTAAGGTCGTTAATCGTACCTCTTTTTAACTCACATAAGAACACATTTTAGTAATTGGAAGACAAGATTGAAGTCAAAAAGCAAACTAAAGAGGAAAGAACTCGACTACGCTTACCTGTTCTTTCAAAGATAGATATGATTACCAACTTTTCCTTTCTTTAATAAATATCTGTCAGCAAATCTACTTCCTGAATTATTTTATATATAGACATAATTGTTTTCATTAGTGTTTCTTGTTTTTCATAAAGTTTACGCATCCATATATCTTTAATTCTTTTATTTCTACGTTAGTAAATCATAAAAATTAACATTTAGTTGTATATTTTACTCCTAATTAAATATTATTATTCACAAAGGTAAAAATGGTCCTCAGTGCTATTTTTCTAGGTATTGTTTTGACTATTATATTCGTGTTTTTGTTGTTTTATATTTGTTACGTTGATTTGTTGATTTTAGGTATTGTTTTGACTATTATATTTGTGTTTTGTTATTTTACATTTGTTACGTTGATTTGTTGATTTTCATTCTATGTTGGGAATTAAGGATATAACATTTTATTCAAATTCATCTATAGGGAAATCGCTTTTGCCAAACAAAGATCTAGAATGGTACTTCTTTAGTCCAAGAGATCGTAAATACCCTAACGGATCTAGGACAAACCGAGCCACGAAAGGCGGGTATTGGAAGGCAACCGGCAAGGACAGGAATGTTAGTTCACAATCACGGGTAGTTGGGCTGAAGAAAACCCTAGTTTACTATAGAGGGAGAGCACCGCATGGTGCTCGAAGCGATTGGGTTATGCATGAGTACCGCCTTGATGAGCGAGAATGCGAAAGTGAATCCGGACTTAAGGTGAATCTTCATTAATTTTAACTTGTTGATGAAAAACATGTTCATGGGCGGAACAAGGGTGCAAGAGGTGTTGTTGACATCCAATCACCAGAATTTGTTTGCTTTTTATCTATAAAATTTGATTTAAAAAAAACATGAGTTGGACCCCTAGTTGTAACTAGTAGAATAGAGAAGTTACACCACTGAATATGTTGAATTTTATCATGATTAATATTTATGCTTCTTTTTGTTCTTAAAGTTGCAGGATGCTTATTCGCTTTGCCGTGTGTTTAAGAAGAGTTTGAATGCTCCAAAGATGAACGATGGAGTAAATTCTGCTGCCGCGGTAAGTGGTAACTCATCAAGTATGGATCATCATTCAGAGGGAGGAATTGTTGAAGATATGATGGAGAATTGCAATGCTCAAGCACCTATGCTTTCATCTATATCTAACATTAACCATGGATCCCCATATGCCTCAAGTGATGGGAGATGGATGCAATACCTAACAGAAGAAGCATATACTCTCTCAAATCCAAGTTTTACTAATTGTGGGAATGCTTATTATCCTCCATCCAAGGTACAATGCTAGTCGATCATTCTGTTAGAATTGAATTTGCACTTGCAGCGGAATTACTTGATGGTTTGGAATTCATGATTATCGAAGAAATATTCAGGGATATTATTGGAGTACAAGATCAAATGAAATTGTCTCTTGGTGCCGGACATAACTGCCGGCAATGTACATATATAGTGTCGGCTGGTGGCGGTTGAATTTGGAGGGAAAACCAACCGTTTAAAACGGTGCCAACCCTTGCCACATAACCGTTCACATATTACATATTGTCATCTACATTAAGTATACATAATACACATAATTCGAATATAATACATAAACATAACATATTAAGTTTATAATGCTAACAATCACTCCCCATAAACTTAATTTCCTTTTCGTGAGTGTTTCAGCACGCTATTATTCGCCTCGTTTACCGCCTTTTCAGCTCTTCGGGAATCGAATTTCTTTCTTTGCTTTAGTTTCTTTAATCCATACCAGTCATTTCCCGTAAAGAGTGCATAATGCTTGTCTGCCGCTTCTCCTTGATCTGCACTGGGCTGCTCACTTGTGCCTACATCCATCTCCATACTCCTGGTCTGTCTTTTGTCTCCGATGTCCTCCTTGACTTCCTTCTCGGCTGCTGTTTGTTGAGTGGATTTAACTTTGTAATAATACACTAGCACATCCAGATACATCGCGTAAATAAGTCGCATTAACTCTCCGTCATTGTAATCGAGGCCCATGTCCTTAGAAATTACTGCCCACATATGATTGTCTGTAACTCGACGATGACCACCCTCTCTTTTGACCGCTAAGTATAAGTCCAACAGACTGACTTTCCTGTTGTTCTCGGCATAGGCAGGCAATGGTCTTGAATTGATTTCTAGTTTAATCTTTAAGAACCAATCGACCATATCTTCGAACTTTTTCTCTATGAAAAACTTATACTTTCCTACATATCCATCATCCTCCAACATATCCATTAGAGCCTTGCAGTCTTGGAATTCGTTGAACGACATTGCTTGCAATATCATTACGTTCCAGTCTGGTTCTTCTGTCGTGATATTTAAACTCTCGAAGTATGAATTCAAGTAATCATTCTTGAACTTTTCATACTCGGTCTCAGATCTCAGAATTTCATCTTTTTCTTTGTTCCCTAAATCATCTTCTTTCGTGTAACCATACATTTCATTCCTTTTATTGAATACTGGAATACTAAATGTTGGATAAATTTTACATTGATCACCAGTAAACTTCACTGTATAACCTTGTGTGATCAATTGATCAAAACTCAGAATGTTTCGATCAATGTCTGGTGTATAAAATACACTTTGAATTCGATACTTTTCAGATCCTGAGATCATTTCTACTACCCCTATTCCTTTTATAAAATAGAAATTACATTCGCCGGTTTTCGTTTCAACATCAAACAGTGGTTTAATTCGCTTAAACATGTTTAAGTTTCCAGAATAGTGTCGTTTAAACGAATTACTGACATACCAGATATCGGACCAGAAACTTCCGTCTGTTCCAGTCACCATGTATTCCGAACTCCGTTCATTTTGATTGTCATCCTCCTTTGAGTGAGTTCCCGTGTTAATCGCCAAACGTATGAGTTGAGAGGCTTCGTCTTCATCTTTCTTCTTACACTCTGCAATCCGATGCCCTGATTGATCGCAGTAATAACATTTCCTTTGTAACCTTCGTTTTTCTTTCTTCTCATATGAACAGTGCAGACATGGCAGAGTTGTTGATGTTGTTGCAGGAATTTCTTCTCTTCCAGTAGTGGCTCTGATACCACTTGTTAGAATTTAATTTGCACTTGCAGCGGAATTACTTGATGGTTTGGAATTCATGATTATCGAAGAAATATTCAGGGATATTATTGGAGTACAAGATCAAATGAAATTGACTCTTGGTGCCGGACATAACTGCCGGCAATGTACATATATAGTGTCGGTTGGTGGCGGTTGAATTTGGAGGGAAAACCAACCGTTTAAAACGGTGCCAACCCTTGCCACATAACCGTTCACGTATTACATATTGTCATCTACATTAAGTATACATAATACACATAATTCGAATATAATACATAAACATAACATATTAAGTTTATAATGCTAACACATTCACCCGAACGCCATATTCACCTACACCTTTATTTTTCTTTGCTAGTGATTTCTCTTTAATACAAATTGGTGTTTATTTAGAGACGGATCGTGGTAATGAATTTTTGAGTCGTTTATTGGTATCCACGTTCGTTATTCTCACTATTAGAAAATTGACTTTAAGCGACCAAAACACGATCGACGATCACTAACGGATATTCCACACCAAAGAAAACACATAAAAATGTAATTTACCCATGCAAGCAAACTATCTTATATGCTATTGCCTTTGATGTTTACACCAAAGAAAATTTACATATATGAGAACATTAAGTTTTCATTTAACTACCCATGCAAGCAAACTATCTTAATATGCTATTGCCTTTACCATATGACATATCCAAATATTTTCAGGCTGATATAGGGTTAGAATGTGCAAGGATGCAACAAAGGTTATCAATGCCTCCATTGCAGGTACAAGATCTCCAACAGCAAGGAGCTACTAGCTATGTGGATTTGATGAACATGCCACAGACAAGTAGCAGCATTCAAGACTTTACAACTTCCAATGGTCCTCAACAGGGCTTTTTGCAGGAAATCCTTTCGGTAGCTCAAGTTTCGCAGGATCTCATCAATCAGAACGCTTGGGGTGGATCCAATTCCGGTCATCACGAAGATGATTTCTCGTTTCTAGCAAATAACTATAGCAACATTAATCAAATGCAAGATGTGGGCTTGTCTAGGTTCGTTGGAGATGATCACAATATGAGGTGTATAGAGGTTGGTGGTGAAGATGAACATCATGGAACTGATAGAATGGTTGAGAATTTAAGATGGGTTGGTATGTCTAACAAGGATCATGACCTGGTAATTATCAATCCTTTTACATGTTCATATTAGTATATATTAAAAAATTAGTGGGGAAACGTTAGGGCTTTTTTTTTTTTTTTTGGTGGGGGGGTGGGGGGGGGGGGGGGTGGAGTTAGGTTTTTTGGGGTTTTTTTTTGGTGAGCTATAGTTTTTTTTTTTTTTTTTTTATCAAAATTACTTAACAAGAACATTTTATAAAATTACTGTACAAGAACAAAATTATTCTACAGGATCATTTGTAAAGTAATTTTGATAATTACCCAACAAACAAATATTTACGAAAATGCCACCGCGGTTTTTTGCCTTTTTCATGCTGTTCGTACGGTTAGTAAGTTAAAGTTATTTGTACGGGAACTTTACTTATAATATATATATATATATATATATATATATATATATATATATATATATATATAGTTTACAAAGGGCCATGAATAGTGATTTTAAATTTATAATAATATACAGTTTTTTTCCATATTTTATTATTTTAATATTATAATAGTTTATTATTATATTTACTTTTAAGTTTTGATATATTTTACTGTTTTTTTCCCATTAACAAAACCATATTTCTTTTATTATTTAATTTTTATTTTCAATAAATCATTTTTTAAATCATATTTTCTTCATCAATTAATTTGATATTTCTTTAGTAACTTACATTCGTTAAATTTTTTTCTAAAAACTTAAGTACGTAATTTTGCTTATTTTTTTCTCTCGACATTTCGGTATTAGTTTTGTTAAAAAGAAAGTTATATTCAAAATGGAGTTTTTATTTGTTATCTTAAAACGGTACGATGATAAACTAAACCAATTCTAACGGTATGGCTTTCTAAACAACATGTTCTATTAATAAATAACATTTTTTGTTCCATTTTACCGCAACACGCGACCGTTAACAAACCTAATAAATTATAAAAAAGTAACTTTAAAGTATAAAAAGTATTAAATATAAAGGTGTTAGCTTCAATTCATGAGCTTTTCACACCTGAGCCCTCAAACTTCATATTTTAGCTCATTAAGATAAAAGAGCCAAGCGGCTTGTTAACTTTGAGCCCAGCCCGCTTGTTTAACTTTGAGCCCGAGCCCAAACTAGCTCGGCACGTTTACAACCCTATCCCATACAACTTTATGTGCTTTTATTTGTGGATTCTTGCATATCTTTTTAACCTAAAGTTATATACTTATATCTAAAATATGGACTGATTTTCTTGAGATTTACAGACGTTTTGGGACGATTACAAGACTGTTCCGTTGGAAAATATACCAAGTATTAAGAGGGAGGAGCATGAGGTTCAAGGTACAAATCGCTAAGCATTAGTTACTATCCCAAGAAGCTACACCATCCACATCTTCATTCTCATAGATAGACCCCATTTCACTAAGAACTTGAAAAACAGTTGCAGGAGAAAGCAGCATACACAACAACTTGGAAATCACCGAAGACCACTTCTCAAACAATAACTTCTTAGACGGATCCGATTTGGATGACTTCACCACCACCCCAAACTACCAAATTTACGCGAAAACTAAAGCCAGTCACCGGTTGATCGTGTCAACCCGACATGTTTCAAAAACATTCTTTCACGAAATCGTCCCTTCTGAAATCGTCAAGGTTCAACTGAACCTGGGAATGGTATATGACCAGGAAGTAGTTAAGTCCTTTGGCGGGCCGAAGCCTGACAAGAGAGTTATAATACTACAAAACAAAGGACTATCACTGACGGCCAGATCCGAAGTGACTGTTAAGACTACAATGAGCCCTTTTGTCAACTTGTTTGTTCTGTGGATATATTGTTTTTTTCATGAGGAATCAAACAATGGGGATATGAAGGTCAAACATGATGATGAAGAAGAACAAGAAGGACGAAGCATATCAAATGTGGTTTTGGAGAAGGTGATATGGCCATGTGTGACCTTGGCTTTGGCATTTTCTACCATTTGGGTACATCATAAGTACTAATTACAAGGGTGTTTTTTTTAAACTCTTTTTACATTAGTTAATTATTTCTAACCATACACAATGAAGGTGTTTACTTGTAGGGAAATGAGAAAACTAAGGTTCCCTAGATTTAATATGCGGTTGAATTTTAATATTTGTATTTTTCTTTTATGTTTTGTATTAATCATACAAGCGGTGATTTTCATCTTATATTAGTTTATTATCCACAACAAACACTTGAGAAGCCACAATGAAAAAATAGACTTGCTATATTGCAATGTGAACAATTAAACTCGTGCAACATATGAACTCCATTTTTGGTCTTCCTTTATGAGCGAATGTTTAATCATACAACCATTATAAAGCCTTTTAAGTGACCCTTTAATAAAGTATTAAATATGTTTTTTTACGCTTAACAATACGTTTCAACCAACATTTTTATACAATATTTATCGTTTTAGGAAACTTTTATAATAAATAATTTTTAAATAAATAAAATACATTGTTAAGTATTCTACGATATAGTATAATATAGGTCTCGCATAGGCTTATGGATGTAGTATCGTATCATATAGTGTCATATAAGTCTCGTATAGGTCTATACGTGTAGTATAATATCATATCCTATCGTATCGTATAGTGTAGTATAGGTCTTGCATAGGCAAACGTGTTATAAACCCGGATCAAGTTGAAAGATGTATCGTGTCATGTAAGGCAAACGTGTTATAAACCCGGATCAAGTTGAAAGATGTATGGTAGGATTTGAAAGCGTCGACATGGTAACTAATGCCTCTGAGCGACCCAATTATAAATCCCAAACCTTAATCTGTTTTATAAACAATTGATATTTAAATCCGGATAATTCTGATAAATGCATAATTCAATTTGCACAAGAAATGGATCCTATGAGTGGTTACGAAAAAATTTACATTCAAGACTTTTTCAAAAGAATCCAAGACAACATAAGTGCATGGCAAGGCTTTCATGGCTTTTCAGAACTAACCAAGTGGTCCCATTCTGATGTTAAAGACCTTGGATTCGTATTAGCAAAGTTGCATGGCCAAAGCCTAAAAGTTTGCAAATTTTTGTCTTCTGAGCATCGGTTACGGACCGTATGGTATAAGGCTTACGGTCCGCAAGGACTGTAACTGGGCATTTCAGATCAGAGCTGGTTGCGGACCGTATCAGGTTGGACTTACGGTCCGTAAGAGTTGGATACGGACCGCAAGGGTTTTCGCTTACGGTCCGTAAGACTGTCGCTGGCAGTTAAAATTGGCAGTTGCCTGTTATAGCCGGTTACACCGCCTTAGTTGCATGGTATTCGAATTCCTAAAGCATGGCCAACAGTTTTGCATGCCTAGGGACACTTGGGAACATCATAAACACTTGTAGACTTGTTTGGCATGATCCTATGTGATTAAAACCCCTATATAAAAAATTCAAGTTGCAACCATTCCATTTGTTCACTTCAACTCACTTCAAGGACTTCTCTGGAGATTCTCTGGTCTTCAACAAGTTTCCTTAGGATCCATAATCGTGCCTAGGACCTTTGTAAGTGTCCTTAACTTCCTAATTTCAGTTTTAATTAGCTTAATGACCATAAGTCAAACTTAGCATAATTAAGGTTTGACTTTCGTGATTAATCACTAATGGTCCAGTCATTAGTTAAATTATAAGTAGCTATGAGTTGGTAATTATATGGGTAATAACCGTTAAAAGGGCACCCTCTGATTTCCACTCTAACTAGGTCAATTGTCGGGTCAAACTTGATTATAAAAAGTCAACAGAAAGTAATTTTTCAAATAAACACATAATTAACAATGTAGAAGCCATGCAACCTATTTTATCATTAATAAAACTTGGTAATTAATGTAAGAACATGTCTAAGCATGTTCAACCCGACAATTTCAATATAAGCTCGGTTCGGAACCGAAAGTCGCATAAGTGGACTTTTGCTTTAACTTTCAGTTCTGACCCAATGTAGCATGCTTTAGAAATGCCTTAGAGCTTTATTAGGAACAGGTTACATGTTAGTATAACCCTCTGTGATTATACAACTTGGTTCATTAGTTATTCGATTCATATGCATGTTTCCGTTATATGCCTAAATGTTGACCATAATGCCCATTTGACCTTAAAAAAGAATTTTGAAAATGAGAGAGGACAATAATCTTTATTACTGATTTATAAACATGTCCCTAAATTTTCACATCAGTTAGAGGTCTAGATTAAGAGTTATGCTCAATAGCGTAATTATAAAGCTTTTTATTAATTAAACGGCGTAATTAGCATAAAGCCTATCTAAACCCAGTTTTTGATACCAAACTTTTTACCTACTGATGTAAAATAATATTTTGGGATTTTTAATGATTTTTATTTATTTTTAGGCTGAGCATAACATAGGGTTATAGCCTTGATTCGGTAATTGTCGGTTTTGCCTTTTTGGCCTATAAAATGAGTTTTTCATATTATTTTGATACCAAACCTTTTGCTACTGATTTTATATAATAAATAAAATATTTTGAGTCTTCTGAAATGATAAAAATATCAGCTTTTCTTTAAAAAACCGGAAATCGCTTTAAACCGTCTTTTTACGCGTTCAAAATGCATAGTATGTATTAAAACCATCTTTCTCATATAAGAATTAATACCTACTGATGTTAAATAATACCTCCGAGCGACCCAATTATAAATCCCAAACCTTAATCTGTTTTATAAACAACTGATATTTAAATCCGGATAATTCTGATAAATGCATAATTCAATTTGCACAAGAAATGGATCCTATGAGTGGTTACGAAAAATTTTACATTCAAGACTTTTTCAAAAGAATCCAAGACAACATAAGTGCATGGCAAGGCTTTCATGGCTTTTCAGAACTAACCAAGTGGTCCCATTCTGATGTTAAAGACCTTGGATTCGTATTAGCAAAGTTGCATGGCCAAAGCCTAAAAGTTTGCAAATTTTTGTCTTCAAAGCATCGGTTACGGACCGTATGGTATAAGGCTTACGGTCCGCAAGGACTGTAACTGGGCATTTCAGATCAGAGCTGGTTGCGGACCGTATCAGGTTGGACTTACGGTCCGTAAGAGTTGGATACGGACCGCAAGGGTTTTCGCTTACGGTCCGTAAGACTGTCGCTGGCAGTTGCCTGTTATAGCCGGTTACGCTGCCTTAGTTGCATGGTATTCGAATTCCTGAAGCATGGCCAACAGTTTTGCACGCCTAGGGACACCTGGGAACATCATACAACATTTGTAGACTTGTTTGGCATGATCCTATGTGATTAAAACCCCTATATAAAGAATTCAAGTTGCAACCATTTCATTTGTTCACTTCAACTCACTTCAAGGACTTCTCTGGAGCTTCTCTGGTCTTCAACAAGTTTCCTTAGGATCCATAATCGTGCCTAAGAACTTTGTAAGTGTCCTTAACTTCCTAATTTCAGTTTTAATTAGCTTAATGACCATAATAAACTTAGCATAATTAAGGTTTGACTTCGTGATTAATCACTAATGGTCTAGTCATTAGTTAAATTATAAGTAGATATGAGTTGGTAATTATATGGGTAATAACCCTTAAAAGGGCACCCTCTGATTTCCACAATAACTAGGTCAATTGTCGGGTCAAACTTGATTATAAAAAGTCAACAGAAAGTAATTTGTCAAATAAACACATAATTAACAATGTAGAAGCCATGCAACCTATTTTATCATTAATAAAACTTGGTAATTAATGTAAGAACATGTCTAAGCATGTTCAACCCGACAATTTTCAATATAAGCTCGGTTCGGAACCGAAAGTCGCATAAGTGGACTTTTGCTTTGACTTTCAGTTCTGACCCAATGTAGCATGTTTTAGAAATGCCTTAGAGCTTTATTAGGACCAGGTTACATGTTAGTATAACCCTCTGTGATTATACAACTTGGTTCATTAGTTATTCGATTCATATGCATGTTTCCGTTATATGCCTAAATGTTGACTATAATGCCCATTTGACCTTAAAAAAGAATTTTGAAAATGAGAGAGGACAATAATCTTTATTACTGATTTATAAACATGTCCCTAAATTTTTACATCAGTTAGAGGTCTAGATTAAGAGTTATGCTCAATAGCGTAATTATAAAGCTTTTTATTAATTAAACGGCGTAATTAGCATAAAGCCTATCTAAACCAAATTTTTGATACCAAACTTTTTACCTACTGATGTAAAATAATATTTTGGGATTTTTGACGATTTTTATTTATTTTTAGGCTGAGCATAACATAGGGTTATAGCCTTGATTCGGTAATTGTCGGTTTTGCCCTATTGGCCTATAAAATGAGTTTTTCATATTATTTTGATACCAAACCTTTTGCTACTGATTTTATATAATAAATAAAATATTTTGAGTCTTCTGGTATGATAAAAATATCATCTTTTCTTTAAAAACCCAAAAATCGCTTAAAACCGTCTTTTTACGCGTTCAAAACGCATAGTATGTATTAAAACCATTTTTCTCATATAAGACTTAATACCTACTGATGTTTTAAGTATATATATATATATATATATATATATATATATATATATATATTAACAGTAAAGAAAAATTTTAAACTTAGATCCCCTATTTTGACCTTTAAGCTTATGTGAAATTACCAAAATGCCCATACGGTGCATAGTTTAGTTATGGAAGGTAAATTTCACCTATATACCATACCCAACTGTTATGACTTATAAAAATAAGTATTTTTATTGAATATACCAGACCTGAAACTCAGATTAATATTTAAACTCTTTTATAACCTTTTAAATGACCAAAATACCCCTACGGGGCATAGTTTGAGTTTAAATTCAATTTGGTCATAATGGAAGGTATCCTAGTGATATCACAACATATTTAAGGCATATTAACTTAGGAAACCTGTTCATGAATCATTTGGTTACCCGTTACGCACTCTTCGCATTCGGATCGGTTTATGTAGCTAGTTTGCATAAATTAGCCGAAATGGGTCAAACCTTATCATTTTTGTCTCAAAATCCAGAATGTGTTTAGTTTACCCATATTATACAAGTATAAAAACTTGTCGGGTCTAAAGCACATTCTAATCCGGTCTTTGCTTAATCGTGCGTTTGGAACCGTATATCTTCCTTTAAAACTAACCGGTCTAAGTTTAGGCTTAATTAAGACCCGTTAGGAATCTAATAGGTTATTAAAACCTTCGTTCCAGATTAGGAGCCCGGTAAAAGCTACTTGCACTTGCTGATTGAATACGGTTGAGATAAATTTGAATATTTGCTCAGGTAAATACTTTTAACTTATTTTCCCTATACGGGCTTCGGATATGGTATTATAATAATACCGCTTGGTCGGGTGTGTAGTCATTTAAATCGGATTGTGATTAATGTATTTACATAACTAGTTTTAATCTGTATTATTTGGTGTATGGCCTTTGGCGGTTAAATGACCATGTCCCGGAAATCCTTGGCTTCATTCAAAGAAATGGCCACGACCTAAGCACGGGGTGTAGGCATAGACCTGACTGTTGCATTATGTAAAAACTAGTAATCCACTTAAAGGAATCAACCTTGTGGGCATTATACATGTGGCGTGTCAGTTAATCTTGTCCGGTTCTTCTAACCGGCCCTGACGGACGACAAATAAGTAAAACTGTAAACAAGATTATTTTAAATAATTGTCCCAAGTTATAAAAGATATTTTGTGCCGTGTGCATTCAAATTAATTTTCTTAAACTCTTTTCAAAATGAGTCAGGTAATTGTATTTACCAGTGTAAACTGACGTATTTTCCAAAAAGGCTAAGTGCAGGTACTAAACGAAATAGGCTGGCTACTCCTGGCATCATTAATCAAGTCTTGCAAGCTCTAGATGTTAAAGTCTGTTGAACAATGATCTTTTTATCTTTTGATCCGCCTGTGGATCCTTTACAGTCCATTTGTAATACTTTGATATTACTTTTTATTCGGTTTGTAATGTGATTCATCTTTTGCTTCCGCTGTGCATTTAAATTGTGTTGTTTGACTATGATGATATCAACTACGTCACGATACTCCCCACTGTGCCCACCGGTAATACGTGGAAATATCGGGGTGTGACAGGTTGGTATCAGAGCCAACGTTGAGTGAATTAAACACTAGCCTTTTATGTTTAATCTCAATGACACAGTATGCACATTCCTCGACTTTCGAGTCTAGACAAAGAACTTAGGACTAATCCAAATTTGTTTTATATTAATTTTGTCCTTTATTTCTCCTTGTTGTATCCTTTGTTTGTTTTATCAGGTTCAAAAAGATGCCACCAAGGATGAGAGGAAGAGGTAGAGGCATGGGGCCACTCGTCGCCCCTAACGATCACGAAGCCGGGCCTTCACACCGGCGAACACCATCCGAAACCCTAACCAGAAGTCCTCAAGAAAACTGGAGGACCTATATAGAACCAGGAAGGCGCTCAGTCTCGCTGAGCTCCTCACCCTCATACCTAAACTCTTTCGGGCCACAGTCTGAGAATGAGCCCCATAACTCACACCATACTTATATACCCCTCCAAGGCCAAAACTCACCCTTCAACGACCCAACACCCTATTTCCAGAGCCGGTTCAACCCGGCAAACCTGATTAATGAACCAATGGGTTATAACCCGTTGGGACCGGAGGACCATTTCTCCATGGATATGGATGAAGATCCGGAGCCTGCCCAACCGCCAACCGGAATGCCTACTCACCCCATCGAGATTTCGGATGGGTCACCATTTCTGGGATCACCTTATAATGGTCCCGACAGCTACGAGGCGAGATTTAACCAGATCGACTGGGTGTTTACTCCCAGTTACCACAACTCACCGCAGCAGCAGTAGGATCCTTCGGAGGATTCGCGCTTTGTAGCGGTTACTCCACCGCCACCACCACCAGTGCAGCAACAGCCTCCAGAGCCACCGAGGCGTAGGATATCAACCGCACGGATGTCCGTGCGAGGGGGAGTCCGTATCAGCACTCCTCAACCATCTAGTGGCAGTCATTATCCGCCACTATACGAAGACCCACAGATGGGTGGGCCTTCGAACCCTGTTTCTGAGGTGCAGTCTGCGCTGGTCGCACCGCCACTAGTGGGTTATAACAACCCAATTCCTACATACGCCGGTTCAGCGGCGTACAACCCATTTGAGCAGCCGGCCCACACCAACTACAACTACGCCGAGGCTGACCCATACCTGGTAGCGGCAAACTACAATGCCCTTCATCTGGAAGGACCCTTTGGAGTCCCATATCAAGCTGGATATCCACACTATGGGTACCCACCCTATGGGTATCAACAACCGCCACCTCCTCAACCTCCGCTGTATCAGCAGCCCCCGCAGCCGCCAGTGATATCGCCACCGCAGCATCAAGAGATTCTTCAAAGGTTGAGTTAGGTGGAGGACGAGGTTCGGGAAGAGCGTAGGCAAAACCGAGGAATTTTCAAGGGTCTGGCAAGCTTAATCAAGGGGAAGACCAAAATGGGTCATTAAATCCTTTATTTGTTTATTTGTATTTCTTTAATGTTTAATCAGTCCCTGCATGGACATCTGTTTCTGTAACCAGTCCCTGCGAGGACTTGTAGTTCCTGTTTGGCCCCTGCGTGGGCATGTCTTTTCTGTTTAGCCCCTGCATGGGCAAGTATTTCATTTAAAGTCTCGTTTAGGGCAAACATGTACTCTTTAAATTTTGTAGTGGAATGGTTTAATTTAAAATTTTCATATTGGTTAATTATATGCATAAACATAAATTATGAAATAAATAAAAATTATCATTCCTTTTATAAAATTTGCCATTATAATAAAATCTAAAAAGGACAAAACCTAGCCCATGTGTCATTTTAAGACAGGGCCATGATGGTAGTTCCTCAATTAGATTCAGATCCTGATTAACAATCTCAATTTAAGATTTGCTTCGCGTTAAATATTAAATAAGAATCTTAAAGGGTATAACCTAGCCTGCATGTCATTATAAGACCTGGCCATGATGGTAAAACCTGTTTAAAAAGAGATTCAAATCCTTGTTAATGTCTGAAAATATGTTAACAATTCCTGGCTAACGTGATTCGTAAAAATCACACGTGTCATCCTTACATTAGATTATTCAAAATCCTTCTTTATTATTTAAACATCCATTTGTGATGTAGGGCCTACGGGCCATAATCATTGTCATATAAGACAAAAGACAGTCGTAGCCTGCAACTCCCTGTCAAGAAAGGTAATGAACTATGATTCAAACCTTAGTACCTCGATCATATAAAATCTGGGCTAATAATTTGAAAGAGTCCATGTGACTTGGCTATTTGTGCCATTATTATATTTAATTATAACTAAGGGTTATTAATGAAAAATCCTGAATGAAATACTTAATAAATTAGCCAATATGGTTCTTTAATACCATGGTTAATAAATTAATAAGATGACAATTCTATTATAAACCTCTAAGAAGTCATTGTCATCATTTTATGTAGCAATCAAGCTACATGGCTGAGTCTGAAGAAGTCAACAGTCATCCAAGGGAGAATCATGATACCACCAGGATCAACGTAACTGGTGCGGAACTTCAAGCACTGATTGATAATGCTGTTACCAAGGCCATAGATAGACAGTTTAATGAGTCGGGTGGTACTCGAAGCAGGACCTTATCGGTACCCCATTCTAAACCTAAGACTCACTCTGAGGCTCATAGTAAGCCACCCTCTAAACATAATGGATCAAGGAGGGATGACGATCATCACTCCTTAAATCAGCATAGTGTTCCGTCGAAGAAGATTGAGCTCAAACGAGAACCACGTGGTAAGTCCTGTACCTACAAATATTTCGTCTCCTGTAAGCCCAGGGATTTCATTGGGGAGAAAGGGGCTGTGGACTGCATGACATGGTTGGACGAAATGGATACCGTGGTTGACATCAGTGGTTGCGCTGATAGGGATGTTGTGAAGTATGTGTCTCAGTCGTTTAAAGGAGAAGCACTAGCCTGGTGGAGGTCTCTAATCCAGGCTACTGGGAAGATTCCATTGTACAATCTGACTTGGGATCAGTTTGTTGCACTCATCAAAGAGAATTACTGCCCTCAGCTTGAGGTTGAAAAGATTGAGTCAGACTTCTTATCTCTAGTGATGAAAAACCTAGACTGTCAGACTTACCTTACTAGCTTTAATACCATGTCTCGACTAGTTCCGTATTTGGTAACACCGGAACCCAAGCGAATTGCTCGTTTCATTGGGGGTTTAGCCCCAGAGATCAAGGCCAGTGTCAAGGCATCACGACCTGCTACTTTTAGGTCAGCAGCTGACCTATCTTTATCCCTTACCTTAGATGCGGTCAGGCTAAGATCGCATAAGAACTCGGAGGAAGGTAAGAGAAAACGTGAGGACGATAACTCACGACGGTCTGAGAAGAAGTTTAAGGGAACCACAGACCACAAGAAGAAGTTTGGGTCTGGCAAGGGTAGTCAGCAAGCAGATGAAAAGCCAAAGTGCAAAACCTGCCGGAAACGTCACTTTGGAAAATGCAGGTTTGAATCTAAGTCCCAGTCAAAACCGTTTGCATGTGGGTTATGCAAATCCAAGGAGCACAAGATGATAGAGTGCAAGAAGATAAAGGATGCAACGTGCTATAACTGTAACGAGAAAGGGAACATTAAGTCCAACTGCCCTAAATATGCCAAAAAGCCTGAAGAAGTCAAAAAGACCAATGCAAGGGTCTTTCGAATTGATGCACGAGAAGCCGTTCAGGATGGTAATGTGATCACAGGTACCTTTCTCATCAATGATGTTTATGCAAGGGTATTATTTGATTCGGGTGCGGATAAGTCATTTGTAGATGATAAGTTTTGTAAGTTGTTGAATTTACCTGTTAAAACCCTAAGCGTGAAATATGAGGTAGAATTGGCTGAGGGTACCTTAGAGACAGCCTCGACTGTATAAGATGGATGCTTTATATCCATTAGGAACCACTCTTTTCCGTTATCCTTACTTCCTTTGAAATTAGCTGGTTTCGACATAGTAATAGGCATGGATTGGTTATCTCATAACCAAGCCTAGATTTTGTGTAACAAGAAGCAAGTGGTAATCAAGACTCCGTATGGTGAGCCACTTACCATACAAGGAGATAGCCAGTATGGGTTGCCTGAGCAAGTGTCTATGCTCAAGGCATCGAGGTGTTTGAAGAAGGGTTGTGTTATTTATATGGCACAAGTAACTATCGATGACCAAAACCCAAGGTTGAAGACCTTCTTGTCATTTCTGAATATCTAGAAGTATTCCCTGAAGAACTACCTGGTTTACCACCAGATAGGCAAGTAGAATTCAGAATTGACATCATCCCTGGAGCAGCGCCTGTCGCAAGAGCACCTTACAGGTTAGCACCAACAGAGATGAAAGAGTTGAGGACTCAACTAGATGATTTGTTGGCAAAGGGTTTTATACGCCCTAGCTCGTCTCCATGGGGAGTACCAATTCTGTTTGTAAAGAAGAAAGATGGATCGATGCGTCTATGCATCGATTATCGTGAGCTTAACAAGGTCACTATCAAGAACAGATATCCATTGCCCAGGATCGACGATCTGTTTGATCAATTGCAAGGGGCAAGTTATTTCTCCAAGATTGATTTAAGGTCAGGTTACCATCAACTGAAGGTTAGAGATGAAGATGTGCACAAGATTGCATTTAGAACTCGCTATGGTCACTACGAGTTCTTGGTGATGCCTTTTGGGCTCACTAATGCACCAGCAGTATTCATGGATCTCATGAACCGCGTCTGCAAGCCCTACTTGGATAAATTTGTTATCGTCTTCATTGATGACATTCTTATTTACTCAAAGAGTCAAGCTGACCACGAGAAGCATCTTCGTTGTATTCTTTCATTGCTTCAACAAGAGGAACTCTATGCCAAGTTTTCAAAGTGTGAATTTTGGCTTCGTGAAGTCCAGTTTCTTGGACACGTGATTAGTGAGCATGGTATCCAGGTGGATCCCGCTAAAGTTGAAGCTGTCATGAATTGGCGAGAGCCAAAGACGCCCACAGAAATTCATAGCTTTTTTGGTTTGGCAGGATACTATAGGCGATTTATTGAAAACTTCTCAAGGATTGCTGCACCCCTAACCTCACTAACCCGTAGGAATATCAAGTTTGATTGGGGTCCTAAGCAACAAGAGTCTTTTGACATTCTTAAGCAGAAGTTGAGCAATGCACCTGTGTTGATATTGCCTGATGGAATAGAAGAATTTGTGGTTTACTGCGAGGCATCACACACTGGTATGGGATGTGTGCTCATGCAGAAAGGCAAGGTTATTGCCTACGCTTCTCGACAGTTGAAGGTGCACGAGAAGAATTACACCACCCATGATTTGGAGTTGGGTGCTGTTGTGTTTGCACTAAAACTTTGGAGGCATTATCTATATGGTACCAAGTGTGTGATCTATTCTGATCACAAGAGCCTTCAGCATTTGTTCAATCAGAAGGATCTGAACATGAGGCAGCATCGGTGGATGGAGACTTTAAATGATTATGATTGTGAAATCCGATACCATCCAGGCAAGGCGAATATAGTCGCTGATGCTTTAAGCAGAAAGGAAAGGGTTAAGCCCATAAGAATCAATGCCAAGAGCATTGAATTAAAGAATAGTTTGAATGAAAGATTGTTAGCCGCTCAGAAGGAAGCCGTATTAGAAGCTAACTATCCAAATGAAAAGTTGGGAGTAACTGCTGAGCAGTTATCTTATGGCAAGGATGGAATCCTAAGATTAAATGGACGAATATGGGTTCCAGTCTATGGAGGACTACGGGATGTTATCCTTCAAGAAGCCCACATTTCTAAGTATTTCGTTCATCCTGGAAGTGACAAGATGTACCAGGATTTGAAGGCAAATTATTGGTGGATAGGCTTGAAGAAGTCTATAGCCACTTATGTAGCCAAATGTCTGACATGTGCTCAAGTTAAAGCAGAACACCAGAAGCCATTAGGATTGCTACAACAGCCTGAACTTCCCACCTGGAAGTGGGAAATGGTGACTATGGATTTTATCACCAAGTTGCCAAAGACGAAGAGAGGAAATGATACTATTTGGGTTATAGTAGATGCACTAACTAAGTCAGCTCACTTCTTACCTATTATGGAAACACACAGCTCAGATAAGTTAGCTCAGCTGTACGTGGATGAGATTGTATCTCTCCACGGAGTGCCAGTGTCTATCATCTCTGATAGGGATACAAGGTATACATCGCATTTCTGGAAAAGCTTTCAGCAATCCCTAGGCACTCGATTAAATTTCAGCACTGCATATCATCCTCAGACGGATGGTCAAAGTGAACGTACTATACAGACACTCGAGGATATGCTACGAGCTTGTGTTAATGATCTAGGTGGAAGTTGGGATGATCATCTTCCATTGATCGAATTTTCATACAATAATAGTTATCATTCCAGTATTCAAGTTGCACCATTTGAAGCTTTGTATGGAAGAAAGTGCAGAACGCCCGTTTGTTGGGCAGAAGTTGGAGATGTCCAACTAACAGGACCTGATATAGTCCTGGAGACGACATATAAGATTGTACAGATACGAGATCGTCTCAAAGCCGCCAGAGATAGGCAGAAAAGCTACGCAGACAAAGGCGTAAGCCTCTAAAATTCGAGGTAGGTGACAAAGTGTTACTAAAGGTATCGCCCTGGAAAGGGGTGATACAATTTGGTAAGAAAGGTAAGTTAAGCCCGAGATACATAGGATCATTCGAGATCATCGAATGTGTTGGAACAGTGGCTTATAAGTTAAACTTTCCTGAAGAGCTCAGTGGTATTCATAATGTATTCCACATCTGCAATCTGAAGAAATGTTTAGCCGATGAATCGCTAGTCATACCACATACGGATGTGCACATAGATGAGAGCTTGAAATTTGTAGAAAAACCTTTGTTGATCGAGGATCGACAGGTTAAGAAGCTTTGAAGGAAGCATGTGCCAATTGTAAAGGTTAAATGGGATGCCCGTAGAGGTCCTGAGTATACGTGGGAGGTAGAGTCCACAATGAAAGAGAAGTACCCTCACTTATTTAAGTAAATCTCGAGGTCGAGATTTCTTTTAAGGGGGTGAGGATGTAACACCTCGTAAAATCATACCCAATAAAATAAAGACACGTGCCATGTAAGGCAAATGTGTTATAAACCCGGATCAAGTTGAAAGATGTGTGGTAGGATTTGAAAGCGTCGACATGTTAACAAATACCTCTGAGCGACCCAATTATAAATCCCAAACCTTAATCTGTTTTATAAACAACTGATATTTAAATCCGGATAATTCTGATAAATGCATAATTCAATTTGCACAAGAAATGGATCCTATGAGTGGTTACGAAAAATTTTACATTCAAGACTTTTTCAAAAGAATCCAAGACAACATAAGTGCATGGCAAGGCTTTCATGGCTTTTCAGAACTAACCAAGTGGTCCCATTCTGATGTTAAAGACGTTGGATTCGTATTAGCAAAGTTGCATGGCCAAAGCCTAAAAGTTTGCAAATTTTTGTCTTCTAAGCATCGGTTACGGACAGTATGGTATAAGGCTTACGGTCCGCAAGGACTGTAACTGGGCATTTCAGATCAGAGCTGGTTGCGGACTGTATCAGGTTGGACTTACGGTCCGTAAGAGTTGGATACGGACCGCAAGGGTTTTCGCTTACGGTCCGTAAGACTGTCGCTGGAAGTTGCCTGTTATAGCCGGTTACACTGCCTTAGTTGCATGGTATTCGAATTCCTGAAGCATGGCCAACAGTTTTGCACGCCTAGGGACACCTTGGAATATCATACAACACTTGTAGACTTGTTTGGCATGATCCTATGTGATTAAAACCCCTATATAAAGAATTCAAGTTGCAACCATTTCATTTGTTCACTTCAACTCACTTCAAGGACTTCTCTGGAGCTTCTCTGGTCTTCAACAAGTTTCCTTAGGATCCATAATCGTGCCTAAGAACTTTGTAAGTGTCCTTAACTTCCTAATTTCAGTTTTAATTAGCTTAATGACTGTAAGTCCCGTAAATCCGGCTCAAACAACGATATCAAACGATCACCAAGGATGGGCGGAATCCAAACTTGATGATATTCAAGAAATCAAGAACACGAAGATGAAGATTTGAAGATTCAAATGTTTATTGATTCAATGCTTAAACTTGCATACAAGGAGCTTGTCTAATACAAGTTTCTAAAACAAGGAACCAACCTTAACTCCTAATTTCCATTAACTATTTATAGTAAGGGGTTTTCCCCAAAACCCTAGGCCCATATTCCCTAAGCCCACTCTAATACTCCACCTTCTAGAAGCCTTGGTCCATTTAGTAATAACTCCTACTAATCCATAAACCTATAGGGCCTAACAATCTCCCCCTAGGTTTACTGGATTAGTTGCTGAATCCGTCAGGAGGACCACCAGGAAATGGAGCTGGATCAGCAAACACACGATTCTTGAACTTCTGCTTCAGCCTAACTTTCAATAGATATCAGCATACCCGCATCACTTTGTAGTTGTTCGATCGCCTGATCTTTGCTTGATATTTGAGCTTGCAAAGATGAGATCAGAACTTCATTCAGGGCAGCGTCTTGTTCCAACACAAACACTCCTCTTTGCAGCTTCGCTACATCAACAGCCGTATTGTCATCACTATCTCTTTCTTCAACAAATTTCATCTTGCTGGTGGCGAAACGCATGGCTGCTTCATCATGCTCAGAGAAAACGGCACCACTGGAACTTCCTACATTGAACCTAATGCTGCTTGAGCTTTCTGGTTCCAAATGAGTTGTTTCAGGCAGATCGAGATCGAAATCGAATTTTAAATCAAAATCGAGATCTTGTGTGTATGTTTCTTGAGTAGCAGCAGTGACTTATGGATCGGTGGGCATAGTAGGCTATGGTTATGAGCTTGGGCCAGTAGAATGAAAATCAGGAGCTGTTTCGGTTCTTCATTTCTTGTTGGATGCTACTTCAGCATCATCTATCTCATTATCTTCAATCTCAGGAATAGATACGGAAGGAGGGTTTCCGACACTATTCTTCAAGAACTCAATCAGGGCTTGTAGATTTTCTGCAGTCATTAACGTTGATTCTCGAACGGGTTCTTTAGCTTTCTCAGAGACAATCACTTCCATATCACTGTCGTCGTCAGATTCTTCTTCGTCTGAATCTAGCATTTATGTTTCTATCTCAGCTTTTGCAGCAGCATTCATGAGCAGCACACCATATTTTTTTTTTTTTGGCAACTGTGGCATTCAAAGGCTTTGTTTTGTAAAGTATAAGAACCTGCAAAACCTCGTAATTCGAATAAGTGGTCCGGGAAGACAATGGGAGAATACGAAATACTTAGGAAAAGAAATTAGTTCGAATATGCGACTCGAATGAGAAATGTTGACGATTTAATAGAGTTTCGGATTGGGCCTGAGATCAAACGGCCAAGCCCCAACTCGGAACAATGGGCCGGATCAGGTTTGTTTTATCCGAAACAGTGGGCCCCAATCCGAAACAGTGGGCCAAACTATTGTTTTAATGTTTTGCCTTTTCAAGACTGAAAACATCCCTTTCAAAATCAACGATCCAACCAACCGAGCAACCTTTTTTTTTTTTTTTTTTTTTTTTTTTTTTTTTTTAGCAAAGAGATAATCAAAACAAAACAAATTAATAATAGAAAGCTAATGGAGGAGTAATATAGGGAGAACATGCCATGGGATCAAAATCATTCTCGAACTGATTAAGGGACACTTTTCAGCTCTTCGTTTACTTAGGCTGGTCCACGCAATTGTTGATATGTTTGTCCTCTTAAATCCACCGCTCAAACTTCAACTTTTTGCTTTGTGATACGCTTTTAGGTAGTTTTATACTGTGACATCTGTGTGTCCCATTCCAAGGCATACCCCCGCGATCAAGGTAAGCACAACGGTTCATCGTAGCAGGTGAGTATACTGAGATCATCCTTTTATTTTAATTTATTATTCAACGCCAGACTTCTTGGTGAACAGGTCAGTACTTCCGTACAGCAGAGAGACCAAAGAAGATCTGACGGTGGCCCCCCCCCCCCCCTTTTTTTTTTTTTTAATGTCAGACTTCCTGGTGAACAGGTCAGTACTTCCGTACAGCAGAGAGACCAAGGAAGATCTGACAAGGGCTCTTTTTAGCAGGATATCCTGACTGTGTCCAGGTCAGTACTTTCGTACAGCAGAGGGACAGCCCTGATATCCCGGATGAATCATCAGCATAAAGACCCGAAACTTCAGATGTTGGCTATCTATCAACGCAGGATTTAAGACCATGAAATCATATACCGTTGGTTTGTTACCCACGAGATGTCCAGTCCAGTATGTTTGTATCACTTTTGCTTCTTTTGCTTTTCGAGCGGCAGACCTATCAACACATCGCAGTGGAGCCGAACCTGTTTAACATTGAAACCTTACGTGTGTTAATCAAGTTCTTTAACACGAAAATTCATTTCATTTCCCAGGGCAACTATTTCTCCCCCTCAAACTATGCATATGTACATATATGTCCCTCTCCCCCCCTTAAATTTGTGCATCACACTTTATGCGCAAATTTACTTATTTTTTTACATAAGTATTGAAACGGGTGTTTTTTTTTTTTTTTTTTTTTTTTTTTTTTTTTTTTTTTGTCACTCAGTCGGTGAACACGCATCATTTTCAAAAGATCCACAAGCACATTGAATCATGAGATGCTGACAGGTTTTGTAAAAAGATCCACTGAATTAGCATCAGTGTGGATCTATTTAAGTTTAAACAATCCTCTGTCAAAGCAATCTCGAATATAGTGCACCTTGATGTCAATGTGCTTGGTTTTATACCGAAAGACAGGGTTTTTGATAATCTGGATAACGGCATCATTATCAAAATAAGTAGTAGAGTTTAGATAAGTCAAACGGAAATCCTTGAGCTAGTGTTGTATCCAAAGAACCTGAGAGCAGTAGGCAGCAGATGCTGCAACGCATTTTGCTTCCGCTGCAAATGTGAGCTGCTGCTTCTTGCACTGCCATGAGATGATACTGTCCCCCAAGAATTGCCATCCAGCTGATGTACACTTCATATCCCAGTTTTGACGAACTTGTAAGCCCAGAAACATTTTCACTTCTCCCAACGAGCGCATTTCGAACTTCTTTCTCATCATTCGAAAATACGAATGGCCTCGAGACGTGCCACCGGTGCGTGCACCTCATCATAATCCAGACCTTCAACTGGATCGAAGCCTTGAATTGCCAGTCGTGCCTTGTTCCTCACTATCACGTCGGGGTCTTCTTGTTTGTTTCTGAATAGTCATGAGTTGATGCCCCCTGATTTGCTTGGAATCGTACACCAGCAGCTTGAGATTGAGAAACTTCTAGATACTATTCCAGGTTGCTCCCCCTCATTTGGTGTAGTAGCGTTGTTGATCACCGGTGGATCTACAGTGCAATTTGAGGGAATTGCTCCCAGAAACAAAGAAGTTCCTTGAATGTTTGAGGGTCCTGAGGAGACTTCAGTGTTACGGACTGCACCATCAGGGACATCTACAGCAGGTTCAGAAATCGGCTTCTGAATCGGTCGAAGAACGAAATTGCGATTCACTCTCGGTGAAGAAAACCTCCATTCCTATGTCGTGCATCTGAGATACGTTCAAAAGGTTGTGCTACAGATCAGGGACATAATTGACGTCTGAGAAGGTGAGAACCCCGTTTCTGACAGTGCCCTTCATGGTTATTCTTCCAGTTTCCCTTCCCGCGAAGTTGACAAATCCACCATCGAATATTATATTTTTTTTTGTAATTCAACTGGGATAAGTCTTCTGTCATGTGTCTGGAACAACTACTATCGAAAAACCGAAGTCTAACGATCGCCCTCCATAGCCGTTCCTGCACACTTAGCGGGATTAATTAGAAACTGGAACCCAGGCCATTGTTGACCTGAGGTGACCATCGCTATCAGTGTAAGAAACTTCACGAAAAATCATACAACTCTTAACATCGCCGGTGGTTTTTGGCGATGGAGTAGATGTTGATGGTTGCGAACACGGAGACTGGGATCCAACAGGAGTTTTAGGTTTCCAATTCCTAGTGTCTGAAACACTTTCATTTGCTGGAAAAAATTTTGTTTTTCTTTGAAACCTATTTATGTTTGAAAATTTTTGACTTTCCTGTTTGGCAAGATTCCAGTCTCTGTCAGAAGGCCTTGCTTTGGGATGTCTATTTTTGATGAAATTTGAGTGCATGGCCTTCTGATGGTACATGTTCCTAGAGTAGTAGGGACGATGAACACAATTTCTTGCAATGTGTCCCGGAATTCCACAATTAAAACACGTCTGTCTTTTTGAGAAAAAGACATTCAGTTCTGCTTGTGTTATTCTAGGGAACTGATCAAGTCCTTTCTTTTCCTTTGATGCTGATTGATTGTGCGTATGTTTGGTCTTGGAAGAACCCTGCTTACAGTTATCAGCACAAGAGCAAGTATCGACAGCTTTACCCTTCAGCTTAGGTTCAGTTTGCATGAGAGACGGGTTTTCCTTTTGAATTTCCTTTTGAATTTCCTTTTTCCGTGGTCTTCTGTTTTTACGTGATCGTTTCTTCTTTGAAGGAGAAGATTCGGTAGACTTTGCTTTATTTGAAATGCTTTCTTCCGAATCTGATCCTTTGGGATCGAGAGTTGAATCATCTGTTGAATTGACTTCCACAGATTCCTTTTCCCCAGAAACTATGTTCTCAGGAGTTTCTGCAGAATTGGTTTCCACAGATATCTCTTCTTCAGTTTCATCAGTTGAATCAACTGTTGAATTGATTTCTGTGGATCCATTTTCTTCAGGCTCCAAGATCTCATGAGTTTCCTCAGAATTGGTTTCTACGAATATCTCTTCTTCAGCTTCATCAACCTCTGAGTTTCTGACATCAGTTGATTCTGGTTTCTCACACGAAGAGCAATCTATGTTTGAAACTGTATGACTCTCTTCGGGCGTTGCACTACTTGGTTCTGAGTGTTTGTCACATTCAGAATTCTCAAAAGTGCTACAATTATCTGACGTACCAGAATCTGCAACTTGAATGTCAGATTCATCAGATGATCCCTGTTCATCGACTTCTTTACTAACACAATCAAACATATCAATTTTCTCATTTTTCTCTTGTTCATGAGTTTCTGATGTATCGGTTGATGTTTCAGGCATACTAGAATAGTTGTCTGAATCACCAGAACACATTTCTGAGTCACTTGAAACAGGTGTTTCAAGTTTATCAGTCGATACATCAGATTTCCCTGTTAAAGCATTTTCGTCACGATCATAATCTAAAACCACAACACCTGAATTATCAGTTTTAATTGGAATACCCCGACTCTCAGCATACCAAGACATAACACAGTTCCAAGCGTAATGATCGGGTTTGGTAGCATCCGAATCATCAGCAACGATTAAATGTGGTTCATCATCCACTGCAGACTGTTCTTCAACTGTCATTGATTCTGCACATGAACTAGAACAATTATTATTTTCTACAGAATCACAATCAGAATTTGACAAAATTTCTTGTGGCTCATTTGTGGATGTTTTCACTGGTTCTGTTTCATTCTCTGGTTCATTTTCCTTTTCAGATTCGCCAGCTGATTCGTTTGAGCAATTTTTATCCGCATTTTTAACAAAATTCATTGGTTTTTGAAAATCAGCTGGTCTGGCATTCTTTGGTCTGAAGGGCTCCCATGGAACATAGTCACTAGGTTTGCCATACATCATAGTGTCATAATTTTCCATTTCCTGCTCAGTGATTGCCAATCTAGAATAATTATGATTGTATGGTGGCGGAGCCTGTTTATACCCCAAACCCTTTCCCTTGTTTTCTTGATAAGCAAGTTGCACATTACACAGATTTTGAACTGTGGCACTGGAAGTGTCAAACTTTTTGATGTTTAACTCATTTTATTTGTATTTTCCAGTGAGGAGCTCTAGCTCACCCTTCACAGAGTCACATTCAAGAGTTTTGACTGTGAGTCTATGTTTATAGTCGTGAACCCAACATTGCTGTTGATTCACGTCTCTGTGAAGTTGAGCTATGTCCTTTTTAAGTGCTTCAATCTTTTCATAGAGAATTTTATTATTCTCTCGAAGACTGATGTACTTTCCCATCACAGTGTTGTAATCAGTGATCAATGCTGAGTTTTGTGATCTCAGAAATGCAACTTTCTTTCTACAGTGCTCGGAACATAAAAGAGAATTTAGCGTTTCAGAAAGTGATTTCGGTTCTTCAGTTTGAGCCACTTCATCGGGATGAGATCCTGTCGATTGTGGGGCCTTCTTATCAGATGATGTAGCAGCTACGGGTGAAGATGAGGGAATCTGAGCAACGTTGGGATTAGTAGCAAGTGGCGAAGTAGCAACGGCCCTCTGACAGTTAGACATAGATGACGATGTGTTTGCGTGATTCTGACTCCTCTGCTTGTCTTCCTGGACATATTCATTGACTAAAGAGATCACATCTTTTGTTTCCGTTGTAGAGTGATTGTATGTCCCCATGATAACTGCAACACGATAGTCCCATGTCTTGCTTCGTGGCAAACCGTACAGAAAAGCCCTGTTAATCCTACCAAGTGTCACCTTTAACCCGCTCTTCTCGATTTCAGAAAGCAGTTGCGTAAACCTTCTGATCACGTCTTCTACGGTTTCACCCTCGATATATCCGAAACTATCGAGTTGTTTCCAAACCAACTCACGTTGAGAAACGCTGCTTGGAGAATTCATTGTTGAACCAAGCAATAACCCGCAAACTCGCTAACTCAAGCACTTCGCAAACGAATGAACCGGTTTCTTGTACTGCTCCTCAAAAGGCCTGACAAAACTTATCAAAACGAACAAACACCCCCTTTTTAATTTTATAACCCCCTATTTTGATTTTTCTAAATAATTTTTAACCTTTTTTTTTTTAAATACTAGTTAATAATTTTTAATATATTATATATAATCACCCCTTTTTTTAATTAATATTAAAATAAACTATTTATAATAATTATATATTAATAATAAAACTTTAAAATAATATATATATATAATGATTTTGTAATGATTACCTAATGATTAATTTATTATTATTAATAATATATTATTATATAAATCAAAAAACAAAAACGACAAACAATGAAGTCGTCTACGTCTTCAACGTTTAACCCAAAACAAACCCTAAAATTAACTCAGCCGCCGATGGAGGTTGAAGGATGAAGGATGATCGGAGCGGTGGAGGTTGAAGGATGAACGAAGAAGAATATCGGAGTAGCAGGTGGGGGGTCGTCGGAGTTGCAGAGACGATGACTGAAGGTCGTCGGAGTTGCAGGTACGTCGGAGATGTGCGTCGGAAAATATGATGATGACGGTGACCAGCGGTGGACGGAGAAGGTGATCGGTTAACGATGGCTGGTACGTTGACTCGAAACGAACGACGGAGGTAACACTGAAGGTGGAGGTGATGGTGTGTACGCAGGAGAAGAAGATGATGAGGGTTGCAGGTGACCGAAAATATGGTGGTTGACGGATAATGAAGAACGATGACGGATAAGAAGACGAAGGATGGGTGGAAGATCACTGTGAACGACGATGGTGTATTATCGGCGGTGATCGGAGAACGGCGGAGATCGGTGTTGTTGCAGGTGACGGCGTCGGGAAAGAAGTGCAATGGTGATGATGATTACGGATAAATATGATGAAACTGTTGAATGATTACGGATGAAGATTTGGTCCGAAATGATGATTCCGGATAGAACAGTGTGTGTCGGATAGAAGAAGGCTGTATTCCGGATGAAAACGAAACGATCACGGACGGAAGTTGTTTGATTACGGATGAGGAATGATGAAGAAAGATACGATGATGCGATCCGAAATGTTATCTGAGATGATCAACGTTTGTATCCGGAATGACTCGAGATGGAGAACGATTATGTTGACTGATGATTGCGGATGAAAAGAAGAACAACGTCGGATGATTTCGGATGTAGATTGTTAATCCGTGATGATGATTCCGGATTGTCGGCTTGTCGGCTGCTGATGATGTTGAACAGTGACGATGAATGTACGATGATGAATGTTGAGTGATGATGACTATTGATGATGTCAGATGATGATTTTTGAAGATTTAAATATTTGAAGATTTTGAAAATACTTTGACAACTTCTAAACAAATCAAAATACCAAAATATATGGATTTTTAATAAAAATAGAATGAACACGATGAAGAACGCGAAGAACACGATGAAGATCTTCAACAAAAAAACAGAATTTCTTGATGTTTGATATCTAATTGGCTCTGATACCAATTGTAAGTCCCGTAAATCCGGATCAAACAACGATATCAAACGATCACCAAGGATGGGCGGAATCCAAACTTGATGATATTCAAGAAATCAAGAACACGAAGATGAAGATTTGAAGATTCAAATGTTTATTGATTCAATGCTTAAACTTGCATACAAGGAGCTTGTCTAATACAAGTTTCTAAAACAAGGAACCAACCTTAACTCCTAATTTCCATTAACTATTTATAGTAAGGGGTTTTCCCCAAAACCCTAGGCCCATATTCCCTAAGCCCACTCTAATACTCCACCTTCTAGAAGCCTTGGTCCATTTAGTAATAACTCCTACTAATCCATAAACCTATAGGGCCTAACAATGACCATAATAAACTTAGCATAATTAAGGTTTGACTTCGTGATTAATCACTAATGGTCCAGTCATTAGTTAAATTATAAGTAGCTATGAGTTGGTAATTATATGGGTAATAACCATTAAAAGGGCACCCTCTGATTTTCACTCTAACTAGGTCAATTGTCGGGTCAAACTTGATTATAAAAAGTCAACAGAAAGTAATTTGTCAAATAAACACATAATTAACAATGTAGAAGCCATGCAACCTATTTTATCATTAATAAAACTTGGTAATTAATGTAAGAACATGTCTAAGCATGTTCAACCCGACAATTTTCAATATAAGCTCGGTTCGGAACCGAAAGTCGCATAAGTGGACTTTTGCTTTGACTTTCAGTTCTGACCCAATGTAGGATGGATGTTTTAGAAATGCCTTAGAGCTTTATTAGGACTAGGTTACATGTTAGTATAACCCTCTGTGATTATACAACTTGGTTCATTAGTTATTCGATTCATATGCATGTTTCCGTTATATGCCTAAATGTTGACCATAATGCCCATTTGACCTTAAAAAAGAATTTTGAAAATGAGAGAGGACAATAATCTTTATTACTGATTTATAAACATGTCCCTAAATTTTCACATCAGTTAGAGGTCTAGATTAAGAGTTATGCTCAATAGCGTAATTATAAAGCTTTTTATTAATTAAACGGCGTAATTAGCATAAAGCCTATCTAAACCCAGTTTTTGATACCAAACTTTTTACCTACTGATGTAAAATAATATTTTGGGATTTTTAATGATTTTTATTTATTTTTAGGCTGAGCATAACATAGGGTTATAGCCTTGATTCGGTAATTGTCGGTTTTGCCTATAAAATGAGTTTTTCATATTATTTTGATACCAAACCTTTTGCTACTGATTTTATATAATAAATAAAATATTTTGAGTCTTCTGAAATGATAAAAATATCAGCTTTTCTTTAAAAAACCGGAAATCGCTTTAAACCGTCTTTTTACGCGTTCAAAACGCATAGTATGTATTAAAACCATCTTTCTCATATAAGAATTAATACCTACTGATGTTTTAAGTATATATATATATATATATATATATATATATATATATATATATATATTAACAGTAAAGAAAAGTTTTAAACTCAGATCCCCTATTTTGACCTTTAAGCTTATGTGAAATTACCAAAATGCCCCTACGGTGCATAGTTTAGTTATGGAAGGTAAATTTCACCTATATACCATACCCTACTGTTATGACTTATAAAAATAAGTATTTTTACTGAATATATCAGACCTGAAACTCAGATTAATATTTAAATTCTTTTATAACCTTTTAAATGACCAAAATACACCTACGGGGCATAGTTTGAGTTTAAATTCAATTTGGGAATAATGGAAGGTATCCTACTGATATCACAACATATTTAAGGCATATTAACTTAGGAAACCTGTTCATGAATCATTTGGTTACCCGTTACGCAGTTTTCGCGTTCGGATCGGTTTATGTAACTAGTTTGCATAAATTAGCCGAAACGGGTCAAACCTTATCATTTTTGTCTCAAAATCCAGAATGTGTTTAGTTTACCCATATTATACAAGTATAAAAACTTGTCGGGTCTAAACCACATTCTAATCCGGTCTTCGCTTAATCGTGCGTTTGGAACCGTATATCTTCCTTTAAAACTAACCGGTCTAAGTTTAGGCTTAATTAAGACCCGTTCGGAATCTAATAGGTTATTAAAACCTTCGTTCCAGATTTGGAGCCCGGTAAAAGCTACTTGCACTTGCTGATTGAATACGGTTGAGATAAATTTGAATATTTGCTCAGGTAAATACTTTTAACTTATTTTCCCTATACGGGCTTGGGATACGGTATTATAATAATACCGCTTGGTCGGGTGTGTAGTCATTTAAATTGGATTGTGATTAATGTATTTACATAACTCGTTTTAATCTTTATTATTTGGTGTATGGCCTTTGGGGGTTAAATGACCATGTCCCGGATATCCTTGGCATCATTCAAAGAAATGGCCACGACCTAAGCACAGGGTGTAGGCATACACCTGACAGTTGCATTATGTAAAAACTGGTAATCCACTTAAAGTAATCAACCTTGTGGGCATTATACCTGTGGCGTGTCAGTTAATCTTGTTCGGCTCTTCTAACTGGCCCTGACGGACGACAAATAAGTGAAACTGTATACAAGATTATTTTAAATAATTGTCCCAAGTTATAAAAGATATTTTGTGCCGTGTGCATTCAAATTAATTTTCTTAAACTCTTTTTCAAAATGAGTCAGTTAATTGTATTTACCAGTGTAAACTGACGTATTTTCCAAAAAGGCTAAGTGCAGGTACTAGACGAAATAGACTGGCTACTCCTGGCATCATTAATCAAGTCTTGCAAGCTCTAGATGTTAAAGTCTGTTGAACAATGATCTTTCTTTTGATCTGCCTGTGGATCCTTTACAGTCCGTTTGTAATACTTTGATATTACTTTTTATTCGGTTTGTAATGTGATTCATCTTTTGCTTCCGCTGTGCATTTAAATTGTGTTGTATGACTATGATGATATCAACTACGTCACGATACTCCCCACCGGGCCCACCGGTTATACGTGGAAATATCGGGGTGTGACATATAGGCCTATGGATGTAGTATCGTATAGGTTCCATATAGGCTTATACAAGACCTATAAGGAACCTATACGAGACTTATACTACACTATTACGATACCAAACTATACTATACTATACTGTACTATATTGTACTATACTTTACTATACTATGCTATGCTATGCTATATTATACTATACTATACGATACTATAGGATATGATACAATACCCGTATAGACCTATAGGTGTAGTATAGGTCCCATATAGGACTATTGATGTAGTTTAGATCTCGTATAGTCCTATAGGCCTATACAAGACCTATAGGGGGACCTAAACGAGACTTATACTATACACTATACGATACGATATGATGCAATACGATACGATACGATACGATACGATATGATACTATAGGATACGATACAACACCCGTATAGGCATATAGGTGTAGTATAAGTCGCGTATAAGACTATAGGTGTGGTTTAGGTCTCGTATAGGCCTATACAAGACCTATAAGGGACAGATACGAGACTTATACTATATTATACTATACGATACGATAGGATACAATAAGATACGATACTATATGATACAATACAACACCTATATAGGCCTATAGGTGTAGTATAGGTCCCTTATTGGACTATAAGTGTAATTTAGGTTCTGTATAAGCCTATAGGACTATAGAAGCCTTATAAAGGACTTATACGAGACCATACTACATTAATATAGAATAAACTTTATTTTTATCTCTTAAAAAGCATGTCCATATGTACCTAGAAAAATCATTAATAGTAACCAAAAGTGTAGTAGTTTCCAACATATGGATTGGCGAAGGACCATATAAATCCATATGTAATAATTCTAGAGTTCTTTTGGTGGATACCAAGTTTCTAGGTTTATGAGAAGCATGGACATGTTTTCACATTATACATGAATCACAAAATGGTTATCAATTTTCAAATTAGGTCTTTTCCAAACAAGATCACCATTATTCCCCTTTTAAAGTAATTTTATGTTAGTATGTCCTATTCTTCTATGCGATAAATGATATTGTCAAATATAGATACAAAACATGTTTTCAAGTTGTAATTACCTTTCACACAAGTATATCATCCATTTCTCGTACCCACTTACTAATACTTTTCATCTTTCCATAACATGCACTTTCTTTTGTTAAATGTTACATTATAGTCATTTATAGAAAATTGGCCTACACTATGCAAATTGAAGTTCAAGATATCTACTTGTTTAACATTAGTAAATATCAAGTTGTCAAAAAGATGTTATGTTTACCGATTACCTCCCCTTTAGTGATTCATCACATGTGATGCTACCACCATCATATGCTTAGTACTCTTTGAATGTAATTTGGTTTCCCGTCAAATAAGTGGTGCATCCACTATCAACAATCCAATCTTCCTCAAGTATCTTGCTCTTAAGTCACACCTAATGCGTGTCATGATTTTCATATGTTTGGTGCCCAATGTTTCATGGGTCTAGATTTATTAACACTAAACATTTCAACTTTTAACCTTTTAGTAAGCTCTGTATGCCTTTGATTTTGAAAACAATAGTTATTTGAAAAATTATTTCTCCTTTGTGAATGATTGTGAAAGATTTTGTTACAAAGATAACCATTGTTCCTATATTGATAAGGATAACCATGTTTTTAAAAATTAGCACACTTTTCTTTTTGGATAACAGTTTAATAACCTTTGAGTGTTACTGTAATATTTGAGATTATTCCTTATTCCTTTTGGGTAATCGTT
The DNA here is from genome assembly GCA_030545235.1 of Helianthus tuberosus. Classification (NCBI taxonomy): domain Eukaryota; kingdom Viridiplantae; phylum Streptophyta; class Magnoliopsida; order Asterales; family Asteraceae; genus Helianthus; species Helianthus tuberosus. The sequence continues at coordinate 83,818,295 of CM060371.1, read as the reverse complement.
TAAGGCCCATGGTTTTCTAGCATGATAATTTTTAGCATATCCAATACCAATCCTATATTAGTAGATATAATGTTTACAACCATCTTAGGTTTGTCCTTAGTTAACACATTCCCTTTAGATGGTGCAACTTTCACATTCGTTTTATCAACTAAAGCTTCCTTAGCTTTAACAAAGGTGATAGGTTTAAATTGCTTAATGATGGTGCTTACTAGCATTATTAAAACCTAAACCACTTTTATCACTTACTCGATTTTGTGCTCCTAGTATGTCATCCCAGATTTCACTACTTTTAGAGTTAATTACCCAAATAGTTCTAGTGGTTAGTCATTTTTTCATCTTTAGTCCCTAACTTTTCAAAATGGCAAGTTTGTTCCTTATGTTTTGTTCACTTGGTACTCGGGTAGTTCTCACACTAGATGGGTGTTAGTTTGTTCAGTTAACTTGATGTGAAATGACCAAATTACCTTTTCTATTAAAAAAATTTAAAACATTAATAAAACTCTATAAAATCATTTAAAACATGAAGTAGCCCCCCCCCCCCCCCCCCACACACATATATATAGGGTAAGGTTTATTTGAGAACCACCCTTATTGCGAGAACCGCGGGAACCAATGTGAACACAAAAAAATACCTAAAAAATCCAAAAAACCAACAATTTGTTTTGTTAAAAAAAACGTTTTTTTTTTCGAGTAACAGTTATGGATGCACATGTGCATATATATCATTTATTGGACAAATTCCATAATATATTACCAGTAGTAGAAAAATGCATTTTCATTTACACTACCATATGTAATAAACTACTTTTTACATTACCAATATTAGAAATGCACATGTGCATCTATATGTATTAACATGAAATAAGGTGCTTTGGTACAAAAAGTTTGTGATTTTAAATGATAAAGTAGGCCCATATACATGTGTTTTGGTTAGGTTTATGAAGAAACACTAGATAAATGGTCGGAACCGAGATATCTAGGGGGTTTGAATCCGCATAAAAGGTTAGTTTCTTCTCGGTTGATTCAGGTACAACTGATCTTCTCCTCCGATGGTTCTGCGAAAAAGAGCACCGTTAGCCTCGCCAAGGGGAGATGAGGGTTCTCTCCTTGACCCGACTCCGGTGTCAGAATAAGTATGGGTAATGAGGAAGAAGATGTATTTGAGAAGTGTGAGTAACTTGAATTCATACCTGGGTTGTTACTCATATTTATAGCCGGGAGTCTTTTGGGCGGGAAAACCCGTTAGTGAAAAAGTTAACGGAAGATGCTAACCCCGAAAGCGGTTACACTTCCTTCCGTTAAGCTTCTGGATCCAACGTGAGAGCACACGGATCGTGGCTCAGATCGAAGGCTGGGGATTTTCCACGTGTAAAGTGATCGAGTGGAGATTACTCTCCAATCACATGCTTTCATTGTGATTTTAGGGATGCCTGAAATGGTGACACGTGTCCAGACGGTTATAACCGTCTTGGTGGTGCACGATTGTATTTCTTCTAGAAGATTACTGCTGTAATCTGGTGTGGCACCTTATCGTGTGGAGACAACTGAGTAAATAAATCCCAAGTCTGGGTATTTAAGCGGAAGTGTTTATTTCAGGATTCTCATCCTTTATTCATAAGCGCAAGGATTTATGCTTTCCTTTGGGCGCGCGAGTGCTGACTGTTTTAAGTCTTTATTTTGTGATACCAGTGCGCGGCCGCGCAAGGTACAAGGCTGAAAAGTAAGGTTGTGGTGTGGTCTCTAAGCATTTATTGTGAGGTTTTTGGGACCTTACCCCTTCAAGTTCCCCCAGTCTAGTGTTGCACTTATGCAAATAAGTGGAGCACTGGACTTTATAAGAGGGAAAGTTTTTTGGCTCGAAAATGTGGAAACTTCTATGGGAAGATTTATTTTGTTTTCTTGTAACGATTTTTGAAAATCTTTGACTTTAAATGAAATTGATACAGTAAAACTGAGTGACAGGCTGTCACTGTCAGTTGTTCCTTACTGTCCGTGTTCTGCACGCGCGCGTGTAGGCGCGTTGGTGTTGGTTTTCACTCGCTTTGTTGCTTGGGTAACTGTGATATCCTGAAAAGGTGCTATGACGGTTACCGATGCTATTTATTGCGGTGAGTATATAACGTTTAAGTAACCTCCATTATGTGTAATCATTGTTTTGTTGAGAAATTTTCTTATTCCCTCTTTCTTCTAAAGGGTGTATTATTCCTTCTTCTTATGTCAACCGGAGAACACCAAGAAGATCTTCCTGAAGAGATGTCGACTGAACTTCCACCATTAAAGTGGCCTAGGGCGACCTTCGATGGTCTGGTTCAGAATTTTAAATTTCCGGAGAACTGGGGTGCTCTGTACCCTGAAGAGGGGCAGACTGCAGCGGATGCTCCGGCTGGATATATTACCCTGTTTTGGGATTTTTTCTGTGAAGGCAACTTTCGTTTGCCTGTTACTAAATTTTTCCTTGAATTCCTTGAGTACTATAAGTTGCATATCTCCCAACTCCATCCTATTGGCATGGTTAGGGTTCGGCATTTTGAATTTGTGTGTCGGACAATGCATATTGAGCCAACTGTTTCTCGATTTAGGGTTTTTCACCAGATGCATTGTACCCAAGGATTTTACTCGTTCGTTCAGAGGGCGTCTGCAAAGAAGATTCTACAGCAACCCCCAAAATCCTTTCATGATTGGAAACAAAAATTCTTTTTTATCAAGGCCGGAGTGATTCCGGTGAGGATGGTATTGAGATGGAAGGAAGATGTTCCGATTGAAACGATTCAGACCCCTGTTGATGAGAACTGGTATCAAGATTTGAAGGATGTTCCCAACATTGTTTTACCTGAGAAAGCTCTCATTGGAGCCGGCATGAGCTTGAATTGGAAGATGGATCGTGACGACAAGCCAGTGTACACGGAGGAAGGTCATGGTAAGTTTGGGGCTTTTTCTTCCTCTCTTTTTTTTTTTTTGACTTGCTATCGTTGCTTGCAGTTGTTTCACTGTATGTTGTTGCCTTTATGAGGGAAGGCGGAAAAATGGGCACCATTAAGAAGAAACTTGAAGAAGAGCTTTGGTACCACAGGATTGTAAAGAACTTTGTTCTTCCGCGAGATGCGGATTTGTCTACTCAACCTGCTGCTGGTGCTGGTGAGCTATATTTATTTCTGTTTTCCTTTTTGCGCTTGTGGGTAAACTGTTCTTTTGCGCTTTTGTAGGTGAGTTGTTGAATTTGAGCATAGGCCCTGAAAAGAAAAAACGCGCAACGACTTCTACCTCTGCGCCGAAGAAGGGTGAAGCTTTTAAAGTTCAAACTTTGAAGACAAAGAATGTTGGAGAGAAGAAAGGTATGCGTCGTTCCTCTGACTCCAGCTGTGATTACGTGGTGGTTTCTGATTCTTTGGAGGGTCTTACCCCTGCAGTAACTGTACGAGAACCAAAACCTGAACCGAGGGATTCTGCTGATATTCCCCCATCCAACCCAAGTGATCCTATTGACTTGGATTCTAGTCCTGAACACTTGGTGCACAGGAAAGCTGGTAAAAGAAAACAAGCTGATACTGATGTTGAGGGTCAACCCTCGAAGAAAATTCAGAGGAAGAAAATTACCAGAAAAGGAATTCTTGATGCTTTCATTTAGGAATCTGTTCCTGGTAAGTGTTGCCTCTTCTTGTTTTCTTTATGCGCATTAAACCTTTACAGATTTTTGTCGTTTTTCCAGAGGTTCCTGTTTCCTCTGTCCCTACAGAGCTGCAATCTGTGATTAATGAAGAGCTTCCACCCACCCCTCCGCATGCTTCTGTCGTTGACCAATTAGAGCCTACGGGGGTTGTTGGTGGTAGTGGAGAGAAGACTGTTGAGGCTGAGAAGCCTGTTGATATTGCTGCAGAGTTTGAAAAAGTTGTTGATCCAGGTGTGGTGGATGGTGCTGGTAATCCACAAACCCCTGAACCTGTTGCTCAAGATCTAGGGAAAGAGCAAACTGCTGAAAAAACTTCAACTTCTTCCCCTAAACCTTCTGATGCTATGCCTGAGCGTGCTGAGAAGGTGACAACTGAGGAGCAAAGCTCATCTGCTGGTGTTGGTAAACATTCTCCAATCCGCCCAGAAGAAACCTTGGGAGATTATTACTACCGGACTTATAAGGAGAAAGATGCCTCTGAGCCTCACGCCCCCGTTTGGAATTTAAAGAAAGGTGACACTTTCTCGGACTGGCGCGTGTGCCAAGACTGGTTGCAGGGGATACTTCCGCCTGGAGAGATCAAGTTTCAAGAAGGCCGGTCCTATGAACAAACTTATCAATCTTACCTTGAAGAAACTACTTCTCATGTGTCTACCACTCATCGCATAGCTCGTGAGTGGTATAGCATGCATAAGGACAGGGAGGCCTTTAAGGTATCCCAGAAGAAGCTTGCCAAAGACGAGAGGTACTTGTCTCAGCTGAAGACTAAACTGGAAGCTGATTAGGCCAAGTTTGAGGCTGAGCGCAAGACCGAGGAGTGGTCTGTCGCAGGTTGGAAGAGAAAAGCGGAAGATGACGCTGCTCTTCTTTCCGAGGAACGCAAAAATTGGAGGAGAATTTGCGAGAAAGATAATGCTGAGAAGGCAAACCTTCGTAATATCATTAATAACCTCAAGGCTGAGGTTGAAAAACTGAAGAATCAGAGTGTGGATGTAGAAAGGTTGAAGAAGGAGAAAGCTGATGCAGAAGCTGCTTTGGAAGAGGCGCGTTGTCATTGGGAGCGCAGTGAGCAACGAGAGGTACAAGCTTGCGCCACTCTTGCCCTTAGAGATAAAGAGTTAGAAGAACTTACTGCTTTGCTTTCTGGTCAGGAAAAACTTAGAAAGGACCTGGAGCTTGCGCACTCTGAAAAGGTTGAAACCTCTCGCCGTTTGACCGAAACTGAAGGAAAATTGGAGAATTCTGAAACGGCGCGGGCGACGGCAGAGAGTGAGCTTGAACCTTTGAAGAGTAATATGGCGTGGTTTAAAAGATCGCGGAATTGCTTGTGTAAGTCATTTGTTCTTTTTTGTTGTGGAACTGCTTATGCGCTTTCTTGTTTATCTTTACTTGCTTTTACAGGTTGCTGAATCTGTGTTGAACTCTGAAGAGTTGGATAAAACCGTTGCTCGTTTAGTGGTTGCTGCGCAAAGAGATGGGTATGTGCAAGGATATGCTGAGTGTTCTCGGCATGTAAATAGCGCTTTGAAGGTGGATTGGGAGATCAGCAAATCTGCTACTTACGGCGTAGACACTAATGCTGCGCTTGCTGCTTTAAAAGCAGAATTTAACAACTTGCAACTTCCGGTTATGGACCTGATAAACGTGGCGCTGCAATCGGACGATCACATAGCGCAACTAAAAGAAATCTTTCCAGATGAGGGTGAAGATTTAGAGTAGATTGAAATTGTATCAAACAATTTCCTTTGTAATATTTGGGATGTAAATCCCTATTTTTGTTGGTGCGCTGTTGCGCAAGTAACTTAAACACTGCCGTGTTTGAAAGTTTTTAAGGCGTATTTGTACGCTGAGAATAGCATGATGTTTCTATTTGTTTTGTTTGATGATTTTACAATATTTTGCATGGGTACAATTGCTTTTATTGAGTAAGGCGAATGAAGTTGGTATAAAGCTCATGTGTGAATTTGTGGTCGTTTGTGACGTGATCACTGACCGTGCATGGAGCTTGTTTTATAACTACCATAATGTTTTTGCGCTTACTAAAAGAAATTGCATGCATTTTGTAAACACAGAAATAATAGAAACTTTGCAATTTTATTTAAGGATAGAGCACAGAGGCTTTTACAAAGTTTTGCTACTATAATTATGTGAAACTTAACTTACTCTCTAATATTCCTGCTTCGCTTGATAGGTCGTGTTTTTCCGCAGGAAATTCATAGAGTTGCTCCTTAAGTCTTTGGCCTTTTGCTTGGGCCCTCCTCTCCCCGGGTTATCTGCTTAATCTCTTTGCGCACATTTTGGAGCAAATGTGTTAACTCGCCGCTTTTGAGGGCTTTCTCTATTTCTGTGCGTAGAGAGATGCAGTTGTTAGTGGTATGCCCGTTGTCTTTGTGGTATTCGCAGTATTGTGCCGGGTCTTGTCCACGTTTATTTTTCATGGGGATCGGAGGTTTGAATTGATAGTCTTCAGTACTCAAAACCTCCGCCGGGTCTTTGTTAGGGGAGTCCACTGCCTCTCCCTATTCTCCTGTTTATTCTCCCTCTGCACGATGAGTTTGTTGATTGTTGCGCGGGCATCTTCAGACAAACGACTCCCTGATCCAGACTCACGCCATGATTTCTTAAACCTCCTTTCGCCGGTTGAGCTTAAGTCTGCGGGCCTATTGTGTGGTGGCGGTGGCCTATTTGTGGTGAGGTTTTTCTCAGTTTGCGCGTAAACTTTGGCCGCCGCCATTATCTTCTCCCAACTTTTTGGAAGGCCCTCTATTCCAGATAAGACCTTAATCATGTCATCACATCTAACCGCGTACTTGAATTGAGCACGGATTAGTTGTTCGTGAACACCGCCAATCTCCAATACCTCTTTGTTGTATCTGGTGATGAAATCCTCCAGATTTTCGTCATCACGGTGCCAAATGTTCATGACGTCGGATGTATCACAAATGGAACGCCGTTGCTGGCTGAAGTGTGTCAAAAACTTTTCGCGCAGATCCTTCCATGATTCGATCTGACCGGTTGGTAGGTTATCGAACCAGATTCGTGCTGGGCCGGTCAGGGTCTGCACGAACAAATGACACCATAGTGGGAGGGTCCAACCCCCAACCAAACCTGCGCTGGTAAACACTCTCAGGTGGTCATCGGGGTATCTTAGCCCATTAAACTTCCCTATGTTGGATGGTAATTTAGCTTTCTCAAGCGGAGCTAAAGCTATTTCCATTATGAACTTTGAATTTTCCGCTGCTTCTGCAGGGCGGTAAATCAAATCATAGTTGTGTTCTGCCTTAGGGTTATAAACCGCACGAGGCCTGCACTTGTTATAGTTTGGCTGCAGTCGATTGAACACACTGGTGTTTGCACTTAAACGGTATGTTGGATCGGATTCATCGGTGTGGGTGTTCCGTTGAGAACCCAACCTATCATGAACCGATTGTCTTCGATGAGGGTGTGGTTCACCATGGTGTTCTCTCTGATAACTTCCTGACTGAGTGTACTCACGCTTTGATGTAGATCTGGCATGACTTTCTGTATTTTTGTAAGTTGAATCTTCCCGTTGAGAAGCATTAGCACGGGATCCTGGTCTCCTTGACTGAGTTAAGGTAGCAGTTTGAGCACACAGCTGTGTGTATACTTCGTTTAGTGCCCCTTGAGACCTGACGTACCAGGAAATTGGAGTTTCTCCTGGTGGTAGAATTAATTGAGTAGGGTTTGCTGGTAACATTCCTGGAGTGACAGGGTCGTTTGCTTGGTTGGATTGAACCTCGTTGTCATCCAAGGCATCCTTTGGGATTCCTTCTACCTGAACATTGTTTTCGACGTTCGGTCGAAGACCGGTTTGTCGATGAGATGATGAATTTTCTGCCATGTTTGAAACAGAAAATGAAAAGAACTGAATCGAGACGAGATGAAAACTGAAAAAACAGAGGAATCGGTGGGCGCCAATGAAGAAACACTAGATAAATGGTCAGAACCGAGATATCTAGGGGGTTTGAATCCGCATAAAAGGTTAGTTTCTTCTCGGTTGATTCAGGTACAACTGATCTTCTTCTCCGATAGTTCTGCAAAAAAGAGCACCGTTAGCCTCGCCAAGGGGAGATGAGGGTTCTCTCCTTGACCCGACTCCGGTGTGAGAATAAGTATGGGTAATGAGGAAGAAGATGTATTTGAGAAGTGTGAGTAACTTGAATTCATACCTGGGTTGTTACTCATATTTATAGCAGGGAGTCTTTTGGGCGGGAAAACCCGTTAGTGAAAAAGTTAACGGAAGATGCTAACCCCGTAAGCGGTTACACTTCCTTCCGTTAAGCTTCTGGATCCAACGTGAGAGCACACGGATCGTGGCTCAGATCGAAGGCTGGGGATTTGCCACGTGTAAAGTGATCGAGTGGAGATTACTCTCCAATCACATGCTTTCGTTGTGATTTTAGGGATGCCTGAAATGGTGACACGTGTCCAGACGGTTATAACCGTCTTGGTGGTGCACGATTGTATTTCTTCTAGAAGATTACTGCTGTAATCTGGTGTGGCACCTTATCGTGTGGAGACAACTGAGTAAATAAATCCCAAGTCTGGGTATTTAAGCGAAAGTGTTTATTTCAGGATTCTCATCCTTTATTCATAAGCGCAAGGATTTATGCTTTCCTTTGGGCGCGCGAGTGCTGACTGTTTTAAGTTTTTATTTTGTGATACCAGTGCGCGGCCGCGCAAGGTACAAGGCTGAAAAGTAAGGTTGTGGTATGGTCTCTAAGCACTTATTGTGAGGTTTTTGGGACCTTACCCCTTCAGTTTATCTAGTGGTTTATGGTTTGATTATATTTGTCACTTTATGATGTAATATGTTGTTTGGATGGTATAAAGGGTGTTGATGTACATATAAAATGAAATATTGGTAACAATATTGTATTATAGATGGTAAAAAGCAATGGTATTGTATTACAAATGGTAGGAGGTAATGGTAGTGTAGTATGGATGGTATGATAGATGAAAGGGAATGTGTATTCAAAGTGGTGTACTAAAACACGTTATGACATGTTCATATATATAGATGCACATGTGCATTTCTAGTGTTGTTAATGTTATAATAAGTTCATACATATAGATGCACATGTGCATTTCTATTATTGTTAATGTAAAAAGTAGTGTATTATGAATGGTAGTGTAAATGAAAGTGCAATTGTCTGATATTTGTAATGAATTACGGAATTTGTCAAAGAAACGATACAAATGCACATGTGCATGGATAACTGTTACTCGAAATATATTTTTTCTTTGAATTTTTTTTTATTATTGACGAAATATAGCGATTTTTCCAAAAAAAAATAGTAAAAAAAATTGGGTGTTTTTTAGATTTTTTAGGTATTTTTTGGTTGTGTTCACATTGGTTCTCGCAATTCTCGCAATAAAGGGTGGTTCCTAACAGATCCTTCTCCCATATATATATATATATATATAATCTTAAACAGAGACCCCCACCTTATCCATATTTTTCTCCAGTGACTCTTTAACGCCGGCCACCCCACCCAACCTCCACCCTTTCCGATTCTTAAATGTGAGTACGATGCTAGCTAGTCAAACTTCAAGAATACTATAGCAAGTTCAGGATTTCATCTACTTCATGTTGATGAGATGTGTAATCTCTCCAAACTTGATTATGAGGATTTGAGAATATTGAAACGAAAGAGAAGCAACAATGATAAGTATGCTGAGATCTTCAAGTTTTAACTTAAGATTTGAAATTAGTTCAAGAGGAAGTAAGTTTTAGTAACATCAGTCTAGGGGGATTTTGTTGGGAATTATTGAGGTTGATGCTCACCAAGGTGTTGAACTTTGTTTGCTGTTGAAACTTATAAGTAATAAAGTCGTCTACTGCTGAAATTCTCCGTGTTCTGTTGAATAACGGACCCAGTGATTCTCAGTAATTTTGGTGATATTTGCCACTACAACAAAGTTAGGTAGTGCGTCGACCATACTCCACTACCAATAATTGTCTAGCTCATTACCCCTATTGTTGTAGAGTCTTTTCATCTATTTTATGCTAGCCAATCATGTAATAGGATTGTGTCACTTTGTTATGTTATTATTAATGATTCATATTGTTCTTACTAAAATGAACTGTGTAACTTAGTTTTATTGCACTACCAACACGAATAGTTGATGAGTTCTTATAAGTATGGCTCATTTTCTCGTTGTAAAGTGTGTGCGTGCTGGTTTCATTTGTAAACATTTGCAATTTGAGAGTAGTATACTTTGGAGCTTAAAGTAATTTATTTTTTCTTACAAACTGTACAAGTCACTTAGTTTGATTCTGTCATTCTTAGTGATTTAGCGGAAACATTTGTTCTTCTTGCTTGATCAATCGACCCGGATCAACAAATACCTAATACTCGTCCCATTATATGTCCTGAAAGTCTCGAGTTTTGGGTTTACCCCTCGGGTTCAGGATCATTTGCCATCCCTAAGAGTGAAGGTAATCATTTTCTTGAAAATGGCAAGTGGTGACCTTTTCTACATAATAACAAGGGAGAAGTCAACGTGATATCTACCTCATTAAATTGAAGTTGTTGTAATCTTTACCCAGTTATAGAGATTATATATCTTTACCGTTTTAGAGAGAATATGGTGAAGAATAAATCTTCTTAAAAGGACAAGGATTAAATGTAAGATGGGTTTGTTAACATCCACCCGAACTATGCATCATATATTCTTATGTTTATATGGTAATATCCCTCAACAATTAATAGTTTAGAGTTCATAGGTTAATCTATTAATATTTCATAAAATACATTTTCCTAAGAAACAGAGAACTTTAAAAAATGTGGTCATTAAAAATAAAAATTTTCATTTAAAGTTATTGTGGAGGAATATAACTATTTTTTAATAAATCTTAAGTTGGTGTTGCTCCAAATGAGATGGGTTCCAATTTCGTAATGGATGTTATTATTTTATTTTATTTATATTACATTTGCAAGATTGATGAATAGTAGTTTGATCCAACTAGTCCATATGAACAAGTTAGTTTGATCCAACTAGTAGTTTGTCTTGAGTCGGGGAGGGCGTCGTTTCTTGTTAACGGTTCTCCAACGGAGGAATTTCCTTTAAGAAGACACTTAAGACAAGGAGATCCATTATCTCTGTTCTTATTCATTATTGCTTTGGAAATTCTTGAAATCTTTATGAAAAGAGCTGTCGAATGAGGTCTCTTTACAGGTATCACTTTCTCGAATGGGGGTCCAACTATTTCTCATCTTTGTTATGCAGATGATGTCGTTTTTTACGGGAGAATGGTCTGAGCTAAACTTAAAATTCTAAACCGGTTTCTGAGAGTTCTATTTTTAGTCACGGGTTTGAAGGTGAATATGAAGAAAAGCCGTTTATATGGTGTGGGCGTAAGTGAAGATAGAGTAGAAGGAATGGCAAGTTTAATAAATTGCAATGCTGGTAGCTTTCCGTTAAATTTTCTTGGGCTTTCTGTTGGTTCGAATATGAAATGCATTGCACATTGGCAAGTTCTAGTGGACCGGTTCAATTCTAGATTCTCTTCTTGGAAGGCCCGAAATCTGACTAGGGCCGTATTACTATGGTTAAATCAGTGCTAGGTAATTTGCCCATTTATTTTATGTCCCTCTTTAAAATTCCGAAGAAGGTTTTGGATACGTTGGAAAAGATTAGACGGAGTTTTGATTGGGGTAGTAAAGGGGGTAAAAAGAAGATTAAATGGGTCTATTGGAACTGTATTACTAAGCCTAAAGACAGAGGGGGTCTTGGATTAGGTGAGATACAAAGTTTGAATTGGGCGCTAATGGCTAAATGGTTCTAGATGTTTAAGAATAATGATGATGTGCTTTAGGTTAAGGTTGTTCAAGCATTTCATGGTTCAGCTTCGAATAATGATTTGGTCCCGCTTAATAACCAACTGAGCGATATATGGAAAGATATAGTTTCGGTCAATAAAATTTTAATTTCGATGGGGATGGATATAAGGAAGAGCTTGTTATTCAAAGATAATAAATGGATTTGGGCTGGTTACAAAGAAGATTTGTTCGCTGCTGCAGAATTTAGGGACAAGATAATGAAGAAGAAAAATGATAGACCAAGTGACACGGATTTTAGATGGAATAATTGGTTACCTCCAAAAGTTAATCTCTTTTGTTGGAGAGCTTTCATGGGTAAAATACCATCCAAGGTGGGGTTGGTTCGTAGAAGTGTCCAAATTGGAGATCTTGCGTGTAGTAGTTGCGGTTTGGAAGAAAAGGACTCGCTTCACATTTTGTTTTTGTGTATGTGGGCGAAAGCAATCTGGTGGAATGTTTGGAATTGGTTATAATTAAAGAGGCCCGACCCGTCGTCTATAGGAGCTGAAGCTATTCATGCGGTTAAATCTCTTAATGGATCAAACAGTGGAAACGATTTGTTGAAGCTGTGCTATTTGCTACGATGTGGAAAATTTGGAAATATAGAAATTCTAAGATTTTTGAAGGGAGATGGGAGGCAATCCCCAAAATGTTAGATGAAATTAAAGAAGATTCTTTTGTGTGGATTAAACATAAGTCGAAGGTCGGGAATTTAAACGGGGATTGTTGGTGTGATTTCAATATTAGGGATTTGATTATGTAATGTTTTTCTTTTCTTTGTTTTTCGGTACTTTCAGTGTCTAGCTGACCCCTCCTTTTGGCAATAAAATGTTGTCGTTGGTTGTTAAAAAAAACAATAGCTTACGGCCTGGGCTCTAATTTTGGAGTTTCTTTAGATATTTATATATATTTGGGTTGAGTTGTTTGTCTTGTGTTAACTGTTAACATAAATAAGAGTGGAAGCAAATAAAAGCAGCTTTGAGTTTGGTTTTAGACCCAAAATTAAAAGTTAGGTTATGTTAAACGCTAGTTTATACCTAATAGTTGAGCAAGTGATTCAAAAAAGGGCCCCGGAATTTATTTCGCTTTAGGCCACCCAAAACATTAAGCCGACACTGTGTGTGAATCATGGGGCGTTGTATATATATATATATATATATATATATATATATATATGTATATATTTTTTAATTTTGCAATTTAATGGATAAACCATCTTACTCTTAATCACTTGATTGTGGGTTTGATTCCCGTATCTCTTTTTAAGCTATAATCATTTAAACTTGGTATTCTAATTTTTTTTTTGACTAAATAAATTATCAATATACTTTTGGTATTATTATTAGATTTTTGGGATGATTTTTTTACAACGTATTGCAACGTTTTGTTATATTATACTATACTATAATATAACACCTAAAGATAAACACCCATCAATTAATAAACGTTTTTAATTAATATGCAGGTTGGTATAAACAATAATTTTTTTTAGTTCAACATTCGCTTTTTATACCATAAATAATATACAACTCATTTGATTTTCAATTAAAATATAAGGAGTGTCAGCATTGTATCGGTTACGTAATGAATTAAACTGATGCCAACTAGATTCCTAGTGCGAAGCGCAAGAAAATCCCGCTAGTTGATGTAATATTAAGAAGTGAAATTTAATGTTGATTAAGTTTGTCGTTTATAAAAAAAATCTAGTTTGCATTCTTGCTTTAGATAACTTCAACCATACTCGTGAACTAACTTCTTGCATTGGAAAATTTACATGAAAACGTATCTAATAGTTACAAACTATATCATGGGATGCATAATAGATAAAAATAATTTCAATGTAAATGACGCTTAGGGGTGTTTGTTTTTTCTTCAAAACATCTTCAACGGGAGCTGATGTCTGCATGCGCGCAGACGTTACCCTTGAAGACTGTTTGTTTTTTTTCTTTTAAACAGATCTGAAAATAACTTTTTTCAGCTTAAAAAAAGCTATGACACCCTTTCTTCAAACATCTTCACAAAAAACCCTCCTCCCTCATATACGTTCTGAACTCAAATTTGAACCAAAACTGGACCACCACCACTGCCGTAAGGTCACCGGCGCCGGCCTTCGCCTCAGTCGGCCACCACCACCGTCTCCTAAGTCAGCCACCACCACCGTCGCGGGAAGGAGCGTTTTTTTACGGGTGGGTGTGTTGAACACCAAACACCTGGAGTGCTTCACGACACTCTTCTGATCTTTACATAGGGCTTCTTCTTTAGCGCGCTGATAATCATCTTCCCCATGTTGGATAAAGATTTTAACCTCTGATTGTTCGTTTTTTTTATGCTTGATAAAGTTTTTGTTAGTTACTAAGAGGAGAAAAAAAGTGCACTCCAGGTGTTTGATGTTTTGTCTCAATGAGTTTTTTTTAAAGCACTCCAGGTGTTTGGTGTTCAACTTTTTATGAATCAGTAGCATTTGGGTTTCATTAAATTTGTGTTATAGGGAAGGAGGGTGTTTTTCGGGTGGGTGTGTTTGCCGGAAAAAGGTGCCGGAGTGCCGGCTGGAACCGGCTCCAGTGACCGGATCAAGAGAGAAGGCAGAGCGGAGGTAACTGGTTTAGGATGTTCTGAGGCGATGGTTTAGGATGTTTTGATATGGAAAATAAAACAAAGTTCATGTAGTTTGTACAGACGGTATCAATTTATAAAAATAAATTTAACAGTCTTATAGTTTCAGCTTGAAGAGCTTCTGACCACATCTTCAGTTGCAGACATGAAAACAGATGAAATCAGCTTGCAGACAATTTATGTTTGCAAAAAGCAACAACACCTTAAAGAATTATTAAATAACAAAGCCTTGAAAATCAGTCATAAGGATGGGGACTCATCTTCGAACTCGCCTTACCTCTCCTAACTAACTAGCAATATTAGGTGCTATTTGTTTTTTTAAGAGGTAAAATATCCGCAGTCTGCTGACCACATCTGTAGACATCTGTAGCAGAAGATGTGGATCAAATGTCTGCAGTTCGCAAGAAGAAGACTGTTTGTTTTTTTAACTTCTGCAGGCTTCTAAAATAAACTGGTGGTGTATGGACGGTGATGGTGGTAGACGGTGGTGGTGGGTGGTGGACGGTGGACGGTGGTAGTAGGTGGTGGACGGTGGTGGTGGTGGAGATGGACGGTGGTGGCTGGTGGACGGTGGTGGTGGATGGTTGTGGGTGTTGGAGGATAATGGTGGGTGGTGGACGTTGATGGGTAGTGGACGACAGTGGTGGTGGTGGTGATGGACGGTGGTGGTGATGAACGCTGGTGGTGGACGGTGGACGGCCGTGGGTGTTGGAGGACAATGGTGGGTGGTGGACATTGATGGGTGGTGGACACCTCGTAAAATCATGTCCAATGATGTTAAGACACGTGTCCTAAACCCTAAATGTGTAAAAAGTTGACTTTGAAGGACTAATGATGACAAACAGTGAAAAGATGTATGCGGAGGGACTAAAAGTGTCAACATGCTAAACTTATGCCTCTGAGTGACCTTATACGATGTTCGTATTCCTAAATGAGTCAAAAATTTGACACAAAAAGCCGTTTGTGAAAACAAATGAAAGATAGGGTAACAAAAGGGTTAAAAGTGTCAATATGTTAATTCTTACATCTGAATGACCTTTTAACGTACCCGGGGCTTCGTAATATTCAATCATACTGTCGGGAATGCTTGATATTGATTATGAAAGGTTTTGATCCCGTGATATGATAATATGTGCAAGAATTCAAGAGGAAGGGTTAACAGTGTCAATTATATCAACTAGTACCTTCGGATGACCTTTAAACAGAACGAGAGCCTATCGGTGTTTGTTATAATTCCCAAGATAATTAAAAACTAACTATAGGGACCAAGAGTGCTTAAAATAAAACATATATGAAGTATAGGACCAGGGACTGAAATTGTCAAATTGGAAAACTAGGTTACCTGGTCGTAGGAGAGTCGCGGGTCGCGAAGCCCACTTCCATTTCTTTGACGGGGCGTGGGCCAATGCCCTGTAACGAAAAAGACTGGCAGCTGCATGTTAACAGCCTTGTTGCCTACACAAACCACCATGCATGCTCAGAACTTGATACCAGGGATTGTTGGACGATTTTTAAAGCCTTTGGGACACCTGGAATGATCTGAGGTGATCCTTAACACCTGGCTTCATCTTGTGAATCCATAAACCACTATAAATAGAGCCTCTAAGTTGCCATTTCTCCTTGCACCATCTCTTTTCTCACTTCTATCACTTGCTTGGAGATTCCTGATCATAGGAGACTCCCTCTAAGTTAAAGATTTTGAGCTAGGACATGTTGTAGGTGTCGCTAGCCTCTCCTTTCAGTTTTTAAGCTTCTAAAAGCCGAAAGTCAAAGTTGCCGCTAAAAGGCTTTGACTTTCGGTTTAGATCTTAACGGTCCAGCCATTGTTCGAGGCGAATATGGCTACGTGCTCGTAATTAGGTAGGTGTTAATCCCTCAAAAGGGCACCTCCTAATTACCACGTTTACTTAGTTAATTGTCGGGTCAAAGTAATTAAAATAAAAAGTGAAACGGGTCAGTTTTTAAATAAATTCAAATCTAATAATGTAGAAGTCATAAAACATGTTTTATGACTCTAACAACTTGGTAAACATTATTAGAACATGTATAAACATGTTCAACCCGACAATTCTAAGTTTAAGCTCGGTTCGCAACCGAAAGTCGCAAAAGCTTGACTTTCGCTTTGACTTTCAGTTCTGACCCGAATTAGCTTAATTTCTTTATGCATTAAGGTTCCTTTGTGACCATATTATGTTGTAGCATAACCCTCTGAGGTTATATTAGAAGGTCACATAGTATTCTGAGTTTATATGCTTGTTTCCGTTATTATGCTTTAAGTTGACTAATATGCCCTTTTGTCTAAAAATAAGGCTTTTAATATAAATGATGTTGGAAACTGAAGGTTTATTCATAGAGGGTTACATTAGTTCAGGGGTTGATACGTAATGTTTTGTTTAATATATGTTTTGGGTCAAATATGTGTAGTTTGGGTCTTGTTGGTTTCGAGTGGGCCTAGGGGGTTTCGACCTATTAGTGTAGTATATAATCAAACCTCAAACTCATGTTTGAGGTTGATCAGTCTATCGAGAGCAAGAGGCCAGCCGAAACCAAGTTTGTGTTCTTGTATCAGTCATCGTGATTTGGTGAATGCAAAGAACTGGTTTGTTTTGATTTATATTGTTTCGGTTTTTATATATTGTTCTTGAATCAACTTGTGATTGGATTCCGCACACTCACAAGTTCTTGGTTGATATCATTGAAAGATCCTATTCGGAACTTACAATTGGTATCTGAGCCATGAAACCAATTCTTGTTTCGGTTCGATATCATTCAGATTTAAGAAGGCCTTATTTATTACTGATCTTGTTTGCTAGTGTCTGTTTCACAACGAGTTTTAGTTTGATTGTGTCTTCTGATTACGGAACAGTCAAACTGTTCTTTGCTTTTTTACATCAAAAGTGCTGATTTGGTTCGTTTGATTCTAGAAAGTTGTTTGCTGATTTTTCAGAAGTAGTTGGGGATAAAAATTCAAAGATTTCAAAATCTTTGAATTTTGGAAGGTGCTGGAAATCAAGGATTACGAGTCTTTTTATCTCACAATCTGTTTTGCAGGGTCTCGACTCGTAATCAGCCAGTCTCGACTCGTAAACAACCAGTCTAGAGTTGTCAATTTGTCAGTCTCGACTCGCAACAACGTGGTCTCTACTCGCAATCACACTCCTGTCACGACTCAACAGTGATTCTGCGGTTCAAGGTCTCGACTCGCAACAACGTGGTCTCGACTTGTAACTTTTTAACTCGAAACGACATGTCTCGACTCGCAACAGTGGTCTCGACTCAGGATTTTGATATTGAAAGTTCTTGGTTGTCACGGCCCCCGGCCCGGTTTTACCCGGTCAGGAGCCGCGGGACAGGAACCCCGTGGTATTAAATTAATGCGACAGTGGAAGATTTTAACAAGATCTTTTTAAAACTGGAAATGCCCGACTATTTTATTTCATCATTCGGGATAAAACCCCGGTAGTTTACAATAAAGTGATTTCACTGGGAAATCCTCATTTTACAAAACATGTTTCTTTATTTATATTGAGCCACTTCCTTAAGCTTGTAGTGCTTCGCGGCACTTTTCCTGGATCACAACAGATCACCTGAAACATGTTTGAAAAAGGTTTTGTCAGCGGGGAAATACTAGTGAATCATTCTTTTTGCTTAAAACGACGCATTGTTATAATTTACAGTATTAAGAGCGATTACAATGTTTATATAAATCAACCATCTACCCAATGGTATCTGTCACTCGACCACCTATTGGCTATCTCGTTGTCCAATGGTGACGGTTATTAAGTAATGTATACAAAACCCCACATACCGACTGTAATTTGGAGATTACAAAGACTTAATCCCTGTAATTATAACCTTGAAAACAATCATAATTTTTAAAGTAATTTGGTAAAAAGGGAATGACTCACATTGCAGATTTATGCGGGCGGAGTTTTGCCTAATGATTAACCTGATAACCTAATTTAAATAACAATTGCACACGAACTAGGTCAGTAACTAATACAGCATTTATGATAACTTACGAGATTAAACTCTCACGACGAATGACAAAGTGCAATACTTAAACATCCATCGAATTCACGACGAATGACAAAGTATAAACCCAATTTGAGCAGCACTTAAACATTCATCGGATAGTTTTAATCGATTGGACATTGAATCGTAGCAGCGATCGAGTTAAGACCCGGTATCGTAGCAGCACTTCACTAATTTGAGAGTAATATTCGAGTAGAATAGAAATGATTTATGAAAGTTTCGTCAACACAATCAAACTGCTCAGGAACAAAGCTATTTATAGCTGAAATTGAGGTCTTACGCCGACCGTGTAAGCCTCTTCTTAACTTTATGCGGCCCGCGTGGCCGCCTAGTCTATGCGTAGGTCTGATTGGTCACGACTAGGGTCGCCATGTGTAGGCCACGTGGCTCGGGAACACTTATCCGGTCAACCATACCTTGACGCGGCCCGCGTAAGGCTAAGCTAACCCTTACGCGGCCCGCCTGAAACCCATAAATTTTGATTTCTTAGTTTTTCATACACAGTAGGGTTTCAGGGATCCGGGTTTTTACTTACGGGTCAGTTTGGGAAAATTTTGAGAGTCCTTACATCCTCCCCACCTTATTTAAAATCTCGTCCTCGAGATTTACTGGAATAAGTGAGGATACTTTCGCTTTATTTCCGATTCCAGCTCCCAAGTGTATTCGGGTCCTCGTTTTGAATCCCACTTGACTTTGACTAGTACCAATCTCTTGTGTTTGAGAAACTTGATCTTTCTATCTTCTATTGAAGTGGTTTCTCTATGAATTTTAACTTTTCATTTACCTCTATATCCTGAAGGGGTACTACCAGTGATTCGTCTGATAAACATTTCTTGAGATTGGATACATGAAATACGTCATGTACCCCAGCTAATTCTTCTGGCAGTTGTAAGCGATCGGCAACTGGTCCTATACGTTGGATCACTGAAAATGGTCCTACGTATCGTGGACTTAACTTTCCTTTCTTACCGAACCGAACTATTCCTTTCCAAGGACAAACTTTCAAGAGTACTCTATCTCCGACTCGAAATTCTAGTGGCTTACGTCGATTGTCGGCATAGCTCTTTTGGCGATCTTGAACAGTCTTTAGTCGTTCCTTGATCTGAGTGATCTTGTCGTTGGTCTCTTGCACAATTTCAGGACCTGATAATTGACTTTCTCCTATTTCTGCCTAGAAAACTGGAGTTCTGCACTTTCGTCCATACAGTGCTTCGAATGGGGCAGCTTCAATGCTTGCATGATAACTATTGTTATAGGACAATTCGATCAAAGGTAGGTGATCGTCCCAGTTTCCACCAAAATCTATCACACATGCTCGAAGCATGTCTTCCAGGGTTTGTATCGTCCTTTCACTTTGCCCGTCTGTTTGTGGATGATATGCCGTACTTAAATTTAGTCGGGTTCCCATTGCTTCCTTGAAACTTGTCCAGAAATGGGAAGTGAAACGACTATCCCTATCCGATATAATGGAGAGTGGAACTCCATGTAAAGATACTACTTCGTCTACATACAACTTGGCTAACCTTTCCATGCTAAAGGTTTCCTTCATGGGTAGAAAACGAGCTGATTTGGTTAATTGATCCACAATTACCCAAATCGCATCATTACCTTTTCTGGTTTTGGGCAACTTAGTAACAAAGTCCATTGTTATGAGTTCCCATTTCCATACAGGTATTTCTAATTGTTGTAGTAGACCTGAAGGTTTCTGGTGTTCTGCTTTAACTTGTGAACAAGTAAGACACTTAGAAACATATCTAGCTATATCGTTTTTCATTCCTATCCACCAGAAGTTATTTCTTAAATCTTGGTACATTTTATTATTTACTGGATGCATGGTATACCTAGATTTATGAGCTTCTTCTAAAATCTTATCTCTTAATTCTCCTTGCTTAGGTACCCAAATTCTTTTCTTGTGGAATCTCCAGATTCCATCACTTCCTTGTTCTAATTCCTTTATTCTTCCTTTCATTCCTTCAGCATCATCCTTGATTGCTGTTTCCTAGACATTTCTCAGTTGTTCTATTAAATCTAACTGTAGATTTAATCTAAGAGCACGAACTCGTCGTTGTTTCTCATGATACTTACGACTTAAGGCATCTGCAACTACGTTTGCTTTTTTTCATGATATTGGATATCACAGCCGTAGTCACTTAGGATTTCCATCCATCTTCTCTGCCTCATGTTTAATTCTTTTTGCCCAAATATGTACCTTAAACTTTTATGATCCGTATAGACAGTAAACTTACTTCCATACAGATAATGTCTCCAAATCTTAAGGGCAAAAATTATGGCTCCTAACTCTAAGTCATGAGTCGTATAGTTTTCCTCGTGCTTTTTCAATTTTCTTGAGGCATACGCAATTACCTTCTTGCGTTGCATTAGCACACATCCTAATCCTAGTTTTGAAGCATTACAATATACTTCAAAATCTTCAGTCCCTTCTGGCAAGGCTAGGATTGGGGCATTTGTTAACTTTTGCTTTAAAATCTTAAAAGCCTCTTCTTGCCTAGGTCCCCATTCAAACTTAACTGCTTTACAGGTTAGCTTAGTTAATGGCACCGCTATTTTAGAAAAATCCTTAATAAAGCGTCTATAGTATCCAGCTAATCCTAAAAAGCTTCTAACTTCCATAGCTGATTGTGGAACCTTCCACTTGGTGATTGCTTCTATTTTAGAGGAATCTACGTGAATTCCTTCGTGATTCACCATGTGTCCTAAGAATTGCACTTCCTGTAGCCAGAATTCACATTTCGAAAATTTGGCATAAAGCTTTTCTTTTCTTAACAAAGTTAAGAGTGCATGCAAGTGCTGACAATGCTCTTCCTGGCTTTTGGAATAAATAAGTATATCGTCGATGAAGACAATTACAAATTTATCTAAATACGGTTTACAAATTCTATTCAACATGTCCATAAATGCTGCTGGTGCATTCGTTAGTCCAAAGGGCATGACTGTAAACTCGTAATGACCATACCTAGTTCTGAAAGCAGTTTTAGGTATGTATTCTTCTTGCACTTTTAACTGATGGTATCCGGAGCGCAAATCGATCTTAGAAAAATATCTAGCTCCTTGAAGTTGATCAAAGAGGTCATCAATCCTGGGTAATGGGTATCGATTCTTAATTGTAACCTTATTCAATTCTCTATAATCAATACACATTCTCATTGACCCATCTTTCTTTTTCATGAACAATACTGGTGCTCCCCAAGGGGATGAACTAGGTTGTATGAATCCTTTACTTAACAATTCATCTAATTGCTTTTTCAATTCTAGCATTTCAGTGGGTGCTAACCGATAAGGTGCCTTGGCTATCGGTGTAATTCCAGGAATTAGATGAATTCTAAATTCTACTTCCCTATCAGGGGGTAATCTAGGTAGTTCTTCTGGGAATACTTCTGGGTATTCTGATACTACTGGAATTTCTTTGAGTTCCTTACCCTTAGTGTTAATGATTACTGAAATCATATACACCATTTCTTGTTTTCTTGAATAGCTAGCCAACTTCATTACTGAAATGAATTTCAGTGGCTTTCGTGGCTTATCTCCTGTAATCACCACTAATTCTCCTGTAGGTGCATGAATTTCTATGGAATTCTTATCACAAAGAATTCGAGCATGGTTGGCTACTAACCAATCCATTCCTAACACGACATCGAATCCGGCTAATTTCATAGGTAACAAGTTTGCAGAAAATTTATGGCCTAAGAGTTCTATCTTTCCTTCTCGCAAAACCTTATCTATGTTAACAGAATTTCCATCTGCCGTTTCGACTGTAAAAATCTGCCTAAGGTTGGTCAAAGGTAAATTAAGAGCTTGGCAGAATAAAGTATTGATAAAACTTTGGTTTGCACCAGTGTCAAATAATACTTTTGCATACACGTTATGAACTAAGAACGTACCAGCTATCACATCTGGAATGAGTTTTGCTTCTTGAGTGGTCAGCTGGAATGCTCTGGCATTCTTCTTAGTAGCTCCGTCGGCCGTCTTGGCTTTGTTGTCTGCTGGTTTGATCAATTTGGGGCATTCGGGTCTGAAATGCCCAGCTTCTCCACAGTTATAGCAGATCCTGGTCTTCTTTCTACAATCTTCCTCACGATGTCCTACAACCTTGCAAAAGTTGCAGGTTTCATTGCATTTTCCAAAATGTTTCTTTCCGCAATTCTTGCAGAAAGGCGGAGTGGAAGATTGCCCGGTTCCTCTCTTCTTGAATTTGCTATTATTACCCACACGAAATCCTTGGGTAATTTTCTAAGCCAATTCCTTCTTCCGGTTTTCTTCTCTTGTGCGTACCAGCTCGTCAGTTAGGGTGTTGGCTAATTCTACTGCATCATCAATAGTGCGAGGTCTCGCAGCTTTAACGATATTACGGATTTCGCCAATTAATCCCCAAATATAGCGAGAAATAAGTATCGGTTCTGGCGAAGCCAGCGTTGGTACCACTCTAGCATATTCGAAGAATGTCGAAGTTTATCCTCGACAGTCTACACCCACCATCCGATGGTTCATGAATTTATTTGCCATTTGTTCTTTTTCGTATTCGGGACAGAATTTTCTTTCTATTAGTTGTTTAAATTCTTCCCAACTCATGGCATAGGCCATATTTCTTCATTTGGCTTGAAGTACCGTATTCCACCATTCTAGCGCCCCTTCTTTAAAAAGATGCGACGCATACATAACCTTGTCTTCTTCAGCACATTTACTTATCATAATTACTGCTTCGGTTTTCTCCAACCAACGCAGTGCCGCAGTCGCCCCTTCGTTACCTGCAAACTCAGCCGATTTACAGGCAAGAAACTCCTTGTAAGTGCAACCAGGCGTTGCAGCTTTCATTCTTTTTGGACTTGGGGCTTGTAGTATATTATCGTTATTATTATTATTAGTATGGTTGCCGCCTCCGTTTACGCTATTACTGAAATTGTCTCCTTGTGTGCGTTTGCTAGGAATAATTTGTTGAGGTTCAACAGGTTTTTGGGCACCAGCAAGGATTGTTGGAATAGCATTGGCTATCCCCTGAGCAATGATATTCTCGATATCTTGCCTATTCATAAAGTGATCCTCATTGTTATGTTCAGATTGATTAACTTCATTATCAGGTTCATTACCAGCGTGTGCCATCTGGTAATTAATTTATATAAATAATTAGTATAAGATAATTAATAACCAAATATAGCAAAACAATTACACATAATCATATAAACAAATATATAGTCAAAATTGTCGATTCTTCGACGTGTATTTATTTTATATTAGGCATCCGTACACACTGTTATCTTACATAAGTTTTATTTTTAGTTATTTTACATAGTTATATTTTACTACTATTATTATTATACAATCAAAGTTTCACAACCCCACCATTTCTCGTCAGCTATCTTTTTAGAAACGATGCTCCCTCTCGTCATACTTCCAGGAGATTTGTTCTCCTATTCCCTGGATTATATTTCCCACATCCATTAACTCTTCGCCAAAATGGTGGAGTTCAGCTAGATTTTCATTGCTCATTGGCGGGTTTGGTGCTGGTTCTGGGTCAAATTGAGGGAAAAAGGTATAAGGATTATTAAGGAGGTTTTGAAACTGCCAGTCGTTAGTCCACCACTCGTCCATTTCTCCTAGAGGTTGGGTGTGGATCAGAGGGTTTGGAATGGCTGGTTCTAAGTTTATTGGAAGTTGGGTTTCAGCAGGATAAGGGAAGTTATTATTGATAGGCCTAATGATATCACAGCTTGCCAATACGCGATCCAATTCCTCCTGTAATGGCAATTCCTCGACTTGCTTAGAATTTTCCCCAAATTCCATTTCTACTTGCCCAGTAATTTCCTCAATTTCGATCCCTTTTCCTTTATCAATGGGATTTTCTATTTTGAGAACTTTCCTAGTTGCTGGTTTTCTCCTGCGTACACGCCTCCAGCCTACTAATCTTCTCCTTTTCTTAGGCTTTGGTTTCTCCAGAGGTGGAGCTTGAAATTCCATAGGTTCTTCTACATCAGGTAAGTAACCAGTAAAATCTTTGGAAACTTCCACTTTCACAGGATAAAGATTGAGATTCTGAAGGGCTTCAGATAACTCATTCATGCTGTTTAGCACATATGCAAAAATGCACACAAAAATCTAAGTTAAAATTTTATAATAAAATTTCAAAGATAAATATTCAAGTATTATTGCATACCGTGTGACTAATTTAATACAAAGGACAACTGAAAATTAAAACATACTAGGGTTTATTGTAAACTTATTTATTTACTGAGTAAAATTTTCCTTGAGAGTTTCTGGCTTGTAGATGATATAGGTGCTACTACTGGGTCAGGGTATTTTAAAATTTTGCATTTACTGCTACAGTGGCTAACACGTAGAGATCTGCCCATTTTTCATCTAACTCGTCTTCCCATGGTGGGTTATTGCCTATTTCTTGAGTTTCCTTATTACCCATCACTCCTTTTTGTTGGGACTTCTTTATTTTCTCTTGACTTTTTATAATAATCAAACTTCTTTTATTAGGGGAAAGTGGTTTCTCATACTGTGCCTTACGAACAAATATTCCTTCCTCAGTACCTACTGAGTATCTTGAGGAATTTGATTGGGATGAAGATCCCTTATCTTTTGGTACATTATCTAATAGACGATAGATGTCCGAAAGCTTTTGCTTACCCATACTGTAACTAACAATTAGTCAGTTAATAAAACACATAATCACAAAATGGCAATCAGGAAAATTAAGTATAAATACTTAATAGGCTTAAATCAGTGGCTCTGATACCACATTTTCCTGTCACGGCCCCCGGCCTGGTTTTACCCGGTCAGGAGCCGCGGGACAGGAACCCCGTGGTATTAAATTAATGCGACAGCGGAAGATTTTAACAGGATCTTTTTAAAACTGGAAATGCCCGACTATTTTATTTCATCATTCGGGATAAAACCCCGGTAGTTTACAATAAAGTGATTTCACTGGGAAATCCTCATTTTACAAAACATGTTTCTTTATTTATATTGAGCCACTTCCTTAAGCTTATAGAGCTTCGCGGCACTTTTCCTGGATCACAACAGATCATCTGAAACATGTTTGAAAAAGGTTTTGTCAGCGGAGAAATACTGGTGAATCATTCTTTTTGCTTAAAACGACGCATTGTTATAATTTACAGTATTAAGAGCGATTACAATGTTTATATATATCAACCATCTACCCAACGGTATCTGTCACTCGACCACCTATTGGGTATCTCGTTGTCCAATGGTGTCTGTGACTATGGTCATATCACCCCTTGGCTAACCCGTTGTCCAATGGTGACGGTTATTAAGTAATGTATACAAAACCCCACATACCGACTGTAATTTGGAGATTACAAAGACTTAATCCCTGTAATTATAACCTTGAAAACAATCATAATTTTTAAAGCAATTTGGTAAAAAGGGAATGACTCACATTGCAGATTTATGCGGGCGGAGTTTTGCCTACTGATTAACCTAATAACCTAATTTAAATAACAATTGCACACGAACTACGTCAGTAACTAATACAGCATTTACGATAACTCACGAGATTAAACCCTCACGACGAATGACAAAGTGCAATACTTAAACATCCATCGAATTCACGACGAATGACAAAGTATAAACCCAATTTGAGCAGCACTTAAACATTCATCGGATAGTTTTAATCGATCGGACATTGAATCGTAGCAGTGATCGAGTTAATACCCGGTATCGTAGCAGCACTTCACTAATTTAAGAGTAATATTCGAGCAGAATAGAAATGATTTTTGAAAGTTTCGTCGACACAATCGAACTGCTCAGGAACCAAGCTATTTATAGCTGAAATTAAGGTCTTACGCGGCCCGCGTAAGCCTCTTCTTAACTTTACGCGGCCCGCGTGGCCGCCTAGTCTATGCGTAGGTCTGATTTGTCACGAGTAGGGTTGCCATGTGTAGGCCACGTGGCTCGGGAACGCTTATCCGGTCAACCATACCTTGACGCGGCCCGCGTAAGGCTAAGCTAACCCTTACGCGGCCCGCCTGAAACCCATAAATTTTGATTTCTTAGTTTTTCATGCACAGTAGGGTTTCAGAGGTCCGGGTTTTTACTTACGGGTCAGTTTGGGAAAATTTTGAGTGTCCTTACATTGGTCTCGACTCGCAACATTTGTCTCGACTCCGGTCTCGACTCAAGGATCCATCATTTGAAATATTGGTCTCGACTCGAAATGACAAAGGGCAACATGAATTTGAACTTTGAACCTTAGACTTAACAAATTAATTAATCAGTTAATTAATTCATCAAATAATTGAAAAAAACATGACAACAAATAACCAAAGTGTTGACTTGGCAGCCATGAACAAACATCAAGAGTTAGATTCTATCATTGGGACCACTACTCGTGTTCCCAGGCTGTTAGATGGAAAAGACTTCCCTGAATGAAAGTGGCGTTTTGAGCAACACGTGAAAGTCAAGGATGCTAAAATTTGGCGAAGCATTCTACGAGGTCCAAGAGAAATCATGATGGATCATGCTAACGAACCTGGTGTGAAAGTGAAGAAGCCTCTTAATCTGTACAGAGAAGAAGACTTCACTATTGTTGAAGAAGAAGATAGGGCACTTTCCTACCTGACCATGGCTCTGGGTCCAGACATTGCTATCGGATTTCGTACTTGCAAATTAGCTAAAGAAATGTGGGAAGCTTTGATAGATGTCTATGAAGGTAATGAAGACATGAAAGAGAATCGAAGAAATTTGCTGAGTCAGAACTTCAACAATTTCAACCATATCTATGGAGAAACTGTTGATAAAAAAATTCAAAGGTTTGTCAAGCTGGTTACTCAAATGAAGATGGAAGAGCTGCATACAACAAATGCTTCAACTAATAGACAACTTCTGAACGCTCTACCTAAAAGTTGGGATTATCATGTTGCCATGATCAAGAAAACCAAGGATCTTGCAAGATGCAGTTTGTCTGAGATGATTTCTCAAATCAAGGCATGTGAGCTAGACGACAAGAAGAGGGAAACTAACTATAAGAATAGTATGTTGGCTGCAGGATTTTCTGCTACTCCCACTGCAACAAACAACAACAATGCTGCTTTCATATCTCAAGGTGGTTTTCAAATGTTTAGCGGCTCAGCATCTTCTAAGGCAGCACCTACTTCTGCAAATGCTTATTACTCTGGCTCACCTGCTGCTACTGCTGCACCATCCACTGCTTCCTCTATTGCTGCTAATCCTTTTGTGAAGAACAAGATGATTGCCTTCTTCACACAACAGTCTAAAGAAAATCTGGATATTGCTGCATCTGTCATAAATTGCTTGAATGCTTTTGTTGCAGGTAAACTAGATCCTCCTAGATGGTCCATGGATGATCTAGATCAAATCCATCCCGAGGATGTAGAAGAGATGGACATTAAATGGCAGATGGCTATGGCTGCTTTCAGAGCAAACAACTTCGTAAGAAAATCTGGAAGAAACAAATAGCAAGGTCTCACCTTTACAGGACCCACCAAGATGCCGTTTGAGTTACATTGTTACAACTGTCATGAACCAGGACATTTGGCTCGAAACTGCACCAAGCCAAAAGTCAACATAGAACATACTCTAGCCCAACCTGCTCCACCTAACCCAGAAAGAGCTCTTGTTACTACATCTGACACATCAACAGTTGCGGGTGGAAGCACTCAAAATTCAGCTCTGGTGGTTCAGCCTAATGCTACTTTTGATTGGAATGCAGAAATTCAACATCTGAACTTCTCAGCTCCAAAAAATCAGACTGCCTCAGATAACATTGCTTTCAGGACTTCAACTCCTGAGGATCCTAATCCTGCACCCGAGGATGAGACTTCAGCTGAAAACTTGGTGCTCATGACCCAAATCCTTTAAGCTCCAGTTCATGGTCTCACTAAAGAAGCAGTACTTTCTGTTATTTGCACTCTTGAGTGTCGAGAAAGGGTTGAGGCATATCGAATACACAATGCTGAGCTAATACAACATTATCAAGATATAAAAAATTTTACTTTATCAAAGAATGAAAAACTTTATAAAGATAAAATTGAAGCTCAGTGGAAAGACATCATCAAACTTAAGGATGATGTAAGTGTAAAAACAGCCCATTTCTTAGAGGCACAATAGAAGGTATGCATTTTGATAAAAGAACTGGAAGATATCAGAGAATGATATCAAATTAATGAACTTAATATTAAAAAATATGCGTCTTCCACTAAACTGGTCAAAAATCTATGTGATCAGCAACTTGCATACAAAAGAAAGAAAGGGTGTGGGTTGGGATTCAATCAAGTTCCTCCTCCTTATAATGTCAATTACACATATCTACCTATTACTGAGGAGGAACTGATGAATGAAAGCAAGATGACATACGGTCCTAAAATCGACAAGTCATCAACCAACAGCAAATATGTTGATAATAAACAATCAATGAACTTTGTCTCCAAAGGTACTTTTGATCCTAATAGTTTGTTTGCATGTGCAGATAAAGTAGTAGATTTAAAGTGTGGAGATATTCTTGAGGGAGAACAAGTTTTTAATTCTGATTTTTCTGAAACTTCTTTTGATAAAACTGATTCTGGTTTTGTGTTTGGACAAGTTTTTCTTGATTCATTTCATACTTATGTGTCGTCTAGTGGACCTGATGTTTTGGGCAAAACTGTTGATGCTTGTGTTAAATCTTTAAACAATGAGTCTGATGATGGATGTTTTTCAGTTAATGATTGTGATTGTGATTGTGATATTTCTAACTCTACAGCTGATGTTAGTGTGACAGGTGAGGTCCCTCAGGATACATTTAATGAAACCACTTAAACTTCTTCTCAAGAAAATCAAGAATATCCCGATTCTTCTTCTGAATCGGTCTCAGTGGATGTCCCTAATGTTGAATCTAGTGGGACCCCATTGGAAACCATAGCTGAAAGCAAACCACAAGTAGATTTAAATGATAAGTGTGTTGATGAAACACGTGTTGATGAAATTTCAACATGTTCTGAAATTAAAACCGAATCAGAGTTTGTTAAAGAAGAAAAAGTGGCTGAAATAAATGAACAGTCACCGCAAAATGTTTCTTAACAGAAAGATAAAACTGAAACAAAACCGGTTTTTCAAAATGATCATGATAAAAGTAAGAAGAATGAAACACGTCATCTGTCTACATCTCATGCTTGTGTCAGTTCTGATCAGCAGGGACCAAAATGCTCAGAAAAGGCACAAGCTAAACAAGCAAGAAAAACCAAATAGGCTCATCCTTCAAAACCCAACATATCCGTTTCTGCTATGAAGCACCAAAATTTCCACACATTGAAACGACAAACATGTTTCAATTATGGTATTGCTGGACTCATCGCTAGAAATTGTGTTCAACTCCAAAGCGTGAAATCTAAGAATAAGAATGCAAAAAATCAGAAGGTCAAGCAAAACCGATCACGTTGTTCAGAGTCAGTAACGACTGCAAAGTCTGAGACAATGAAGAACAACTGTCGTAAAGCTAAACCTTCTGATCAAGATTGGATTGCAGCTAAATGAAGAAATCAACCTAAAGCTTTTGGTAACTACAATTATAAATGGTCACATAAATATTGGAAACCCAAAGCTAAGGCTGCTCAATCAAGTATCTCTCAACAGAAAATTGCCAATAAAAACCCTTCAAAGTTTTTGAACAAAGACAATTTTGTTTGGCAGAAAGTGACATACATTGACACTCAAGGAAAACCCAGATCCACTATGGGCTGGTATAACAACCCTCAATAAAACCGACAGCCTCATAATTTTTCCGACACCCTAATATATTTTAAAATATCCCAAAATGTCCCAAAATACACCCCATACGCGAAAACGGGCCTCAAATACATTAAATAGTATTAAAAATAATTAAAAACTGAAAATTTAAGTTGAGGCAGGCCGCGTAAGACCCACCCCAACCTTCACGCGGGCCGCGTGAACTTAAAAGATGGCTAAGCCCGGTGCGGCCACGTGGCCCAACACATGGCAACCCTACTCGATGACCAAGCCCAGCTACGCTTTGACCTGGAGTTAACGCGGGCCACATAGGCCCTTCCCTTGTGTTACGCGGGCCGCGACAAAGCCAAACTCATCAACTATAAATAGAATGCATCGGATCTTCAGTCTGTTCGTCCCATTTTCTTTTCTCAATCTCAAAATCAGAATAGTAGGCTTATTATAGGAATATTATACCCCCCCTAATTAGCGAAGTTCTGCTCTGTTGTAAGTATTATAACCCCTGGATACGTATTAGATACGCTGCCCGATTGATCTAGGGTTCCGTAACGGTTGTCGTCGTTTTGCCCGACGTAGTCGTTGGAATGCCGTCTCGGGGAGGGTATTACTAATGTTAAAATGAGTTATTATACTAACGCGTGTACATTTGTGTAAATTATAGATAATTCTCAGGAAACCCTTACGGAAAATCTAAGACAGCAATGTGAGTTGATCCACTTTTTGTTAATTGTTTTTACAAAACCTTAAATACTTTTCCATTCGAATAACAGTTATTGAGTATTTGTAAGAATACAATTATGATGAGTATGTTGGGGTTTTGTATATAAATTTGTTACTACCTGGTCAAGGAGTAACATGTCCACAAGTCGGGTTCGACAGTACCATGGATGTTAATTGATATGTCTTGGAAACAAATATAATTGCGGGATCACCCTCAATACTGTACAATGGGATTTTTATTAAACTTGATTAAACTGGGATTCACTCACCAGTATTTCCCACTGACAAATGTTTTTAAAACGCGTTTCAGGTAACAAACTGTGAAAGCCAAATAGAAGCCAGCTGGATAGCACTGAAGGCTTGTAAAAGTGGCAATAAAGTTACCTAAAAATAAAATAGATGTTTTTATTAAATAAATAGGATTTATTCCTATGAAAACGCATGTACTATGAACTTGTGTTAATCCCATATGTTTAATGTTATATAAATGCTGGTGTTTTACTTTGATAAAATATTTCCTAATTATGGTCCTGATGAAAAATTCCGCTGCCAAATTAGACAATACGGGATACCACCGAACTGGCTCGCGGCCGCTCGTTCCCGGGGATCTGGGATCGGGGGTTGCGACAGAAGGTTGTATCAGAGCTAAGCCATTGATTCAGCCACAGAGGTGTTCTGCTGACATCAAAATTTAAAGTGTTAGGAAATAAATTACGGAAATACGTGCATAATTGTATTTATTGTTATGTGTTATTTGACTATTTGCTAGTTTACAGTATGAGCGACCCCCAAGGACCATCTGACGCGTACCGTCAATTGTCTGGTTCGCCTAGAAGCGAAGGCACCTCCTCTTCTCAGCCTGCCCTCTCAGGGTACTCTGCTGATACGGAAGAAGGAATCTTTGTGTTTAAGGCTCAGTCAGAAGAGCCATTTCCTCAGAAAAAGAGGGGATGGTTCAGTCGAGGGGCACACGAGCGTAGGAAATGTATGAAAAAGTTACAAGACCAGAGGGTACTAGCCACAGCCAAGAGAGAGACAGATGCCTATGCCCAGGATATGATAAATAGGGGTATAGCCAACATCCACATCCTAGCAACCACTGCAGCTGACCCTAATCTGGAGAAAATAATAGCACCCCAACCATAGCTACCAATCCCTGACCAACCCATGGAGATAGAAAACCCTGAAAACCAAGTAGAGATGCATGACTTCAATCCAGAAGAAATCCCTAGGGTACCAGCACCAAACCCCCTAGACCCAAATTATGATCCCTGGTGGGATGACGTTAGGGACTATGTGCAACGCTACCCGATACATGAAGACACACCCATGCAGAACGTAGGAGCCTACCTAGGTTTGGACCCTTTAGATCTCTATTTCCACGATGAATACATTAGGGAAATCTTAGAAGATCCTTACCGATTCCAGGCACCTATACCCCACACCAGGAACCCGCACCCCAGATTCCGAACGCAATCCTAGAACCTGCACCCCCAATGAGTGCAGAAAACGTACAAGAACTTAGGACATTTGGTGAGGAAATTTTAGAAAGCAGTGAGAGGATGAGACAGGTGGGAGAGTGACTCGTATGGAAATACGATGAGCGCAATATGGATTTTTGGATGAATCCATATCCGTGATGTGATGGTGGAAACGGTAATAGTAATAGTAATAAAATAATAAAATAAAATATGTGTGTATGGATGCCAACTACTATTAGTGTAATTCTATTTCAGTTGGTATTGTAATTTTTATTTTAGTACTAGTGTGTAATAGATGCCTAATAGATGAATAGAGTAAAGTCGCAATGATCGACGCTTTTGGCAAAAATGCGTGTCATGTGATTGACTATATTAAATATTATTTTGTGATATTAATACGGGGTAAATGTTTAAAATTCAGATGGCCGACGAAGGAAATTAATGAAATCTGAATAATGATAACCAGAGTAACATTAACGTGGTTAATGAGAATCCGAGCATCAATAACAATGGAAACCAAATGGATAATAGTGCAGTTCAACACACAGTGGCACAAGGAATCATAGATGCAATGCCATTTATTATTCAAACGATTCAAGAAGCGAATAATAAAAGTAAACATAGCAGTAAGCGACCAATCGAACCAGAACACAGCGTAAACAATGGACCCGTACTTCAAGTGCCCATTCCCAAAAAGAGAAGAACCGTGTCTTACGGTTGTTCTTATAAGGAATTCTGGTCCTGTAACCCAATAGAATTCTCGGGCAATGAAGGACCCATTGCAGCTCTACGCTAGATAAAGAAGACTGAGGCTGTTTTGAAAATAAGCAAGTGTGCTGAAGAAGACAAAATAATGTTTGCTTCTAATCTATTTAAAAATTCAGCCTTAGAATGGTGGAACACTATCTCCAGTCAAGATGAAGTGATAGGGTTTACAACATGGAATGGGAGGAATTTAAGAATAAGGTAGAAAGGAAATTCTGCCCTCCCAATGAAAAGGAACAGATAGCTAATAAGTTCCTAAACTTAAGAATGACCGGGGTAGATAGTAAGGGTTATACTACCACAATCTTTGAATATGCTAGAATAGTACCAACCCTTGCATCACCTGAACCAGTATTAATCTCCCGTTACATCTGGGGATTAATTGGAGAGATTAGACACGTAGTCAAGGCAGCTAGACCACAAACTATAGAAGAAGCTGTAGAACTGGTGAATACCTTGACAGATGAATTAATCCGTACTAGAGAATAAGAACAGAGGAGAAACCTAACCCAAAGGCTTACTCAAGAATTCCGTTCTGGGAATTACAACCGTAGGAATATGGGTTCTACCTCTGCACCGTTCTGCAAGGTCTGCAAGAAAAAGCATTTGGGAAAATGCTCTACTCTTTGCAATTTCTGCAAGATGCCAGGACATAAGGAAGAACATTGCAGGAGAAAATCCAGTAATGGATTATGCTACAATTGTGGAGAAAAAGGTCACATTAAGACAAACTGTCCGAAATTGGCTCCAGCTGTGAACAATAGGAACACTAAAAATGCTAGAGCATTTGTTCTGACTGCAGATGAATCCAAGATGATTCCAGACGTGATAACTGGTACGTTTTTAGTTAATGATGTTTTTGCTAAAGTATTATTTGACTCTGGTGTAAACCAAAGTTTTATTAATACTTCGTTTTGCAAACTGCTAAACCATTCATTAACTAAACTACCACAAAAATGTCTAGTAGAGACAGCTAATGGAGAAACTGTTAGGATTTCTGAAATCTTGCAGGGAGCAAGAATAGAAAATTTAAATCAAAAGTTTATGGCAAACCTTTATCCTATGAATCTGACGGGATTTGATGTTGTATTAGGAATGGATTGGTTAATAGCCAATGAAGCTAGTATTTTATGTGATCAAAAGTCAATCCAAGTAAATTCACCAAAAGGTAAAAAGATCACAATTAAAGGTGATAAGCCGTCTAGTTCCACAAAATTCATCTCTGTGATGAAAACTGCAAGTTATATAAGAAAAGGATATATAGTGTATTTGATTTCCATAATCACTAACACTAAAGGAAAAGAACTAAAAGACATTCCAGTAGTGTCCTAGTTTTCAGATGTATTTCCAGAAGAATTACCAGGACTAGCACCAGACAGAGAAGTTGAATTCAGAATTCACCTATTGCCTGGAACAGCACCAATTGCCAAAGCACCTTATCGTTTGGCACCAGCCGAAATGCAGGAACTAAAGAAACAATTAGATGAATTGCTGGAAAAAGGATTCATACAGCCAAGTTCATCACTGTGACACCTGTGTCACTGCGACCATCAAACAAATTCCAAACCAATGAAATATTGTATTTCATACTTGGGATTTGTAAAAATATGTGTATCGTTTGCACATATCAACTCTTGTTCGATTTCAAGCTCTAAATCGCCTTCTGGGAGGTTATACGCGCACTGATGCGTAAATATAACCAGTTTAATGCAACGAACACTCCAGAATAGTGAAATAGGCTTAACATACCTTAAATAACCTTTACATAACTTAGAAATAAGTTTTGAAGGCTTTGGTATGGCAAAATCAAGTTAAATCGCTTACAGGGACTAAAGTTGACAAACTGCAAAAGTATGCCAATTTGAACTATAACAGACATTCCGGAACATGACCATAAGTTAAACATACCACAAATATCCTTTACATAGCTTAGAAATAGGCTTTGACGGGTTCGGTATGCTAAAATATACTTTTGGGACATTCAGGGACTAAAAGCGTCAAAAAGTGCACAAGTTTGCACTTTCGCGCATAACTTACGTTCTGAATACTTCCGGACATCCAAAAATTTATGTAAGCACTAAAATATTTTATTTTAGTGTTTCGCATAAGAAAAATCCATTCGTTGCGTCTTTTGGATCGTTTTTCGCGCTTATGCGCATTCCGTCGTAATTAAGCGAACATCGCGATCGTACGACCAAATGAACCGACATCCGACATATTTTTGAGCATGTTTCATGTCCACAATGTTTAGTAATCATTTTAGGGCCTTAAATTTGGCTTAAAGGGCCTTAAACATGCCGGGAATGGCTTAAACACACAACAGGGACCAAAACTGTCATTTCTGAAGGATGTTTGCTGATACATCGAATCTGGTCCATTCCACTTATTGCAAATGGTTTTGGGGAATCTATGGGCTGGTTTTGATGTGCACATGGTTTTGGGCAATACCATGGGCTCACATGGTTTTGTAAAACCATTATCTTGAGGTGTATGGCCAAGATCAAAGCACGGTTTCCAAGAAACGATCTTAACGGTTCGGGAAATCCTATAAATACCCCACCCCCATTTGCTTCTAAACTCACTAGAATCTGATTTGAGAAGCTCTAAGTTGAAACCATTTTTTCATACCTGAGCTACTTGAATCACGATTAGCATTCGGGGACCCTTCGTAAGTATTCTTTCGTTCTTTTATTACTTTTCGAGTCCGAAAGTCAAACTTTGTTTGACTTTCTGCGTTGACCAGTTTATGGTCAATGCGAAGTTCGTTTGAACTTCGCAACGTGATTGTAATCACGATGGTTATAGTCCTTTGGGACTATGCCTACTGATTACCACGTTGTCTAGGGTCGTAAGGGTAAGCGATCTAATAAATCGCTTATACCTTCGAACCCGACCCATTTGGTCGATCATTAGGATCCGACCAAACGCATTAGGTGACCATAGTATATAGGGAATAACCCTCCGAGGTTATACCTTATGGTCGCTTCGTTTAAGTAGTTGTATGATAGGTAGTTTATATGCCTTAGGTAAATTACCAAAATGCCCTTTTTACGCCAAAATTCATTTTAAGCATATGTGACATAACTTTTGGTATCTAACCTAATTTGGAAACAATATTAGACATGTTAAGGCATATTTTACTTGTCATAGGACTAGTTAGGCGGTCCGAACGCGTTTTACGCGAACGACGCGTTAAAGTAGCATAAGCTGCCTAAACGGGTCGTAATGGGTCGTAAACACTTATGTTAGGTTTCATTTAGTATGTAGGCTTTGTTAAACCATATTACACAAGTTCCCATACTCGTTTGGTTTACGAACCCTCATTCTATCTTTATTAAGATAGTTACCTATACTAGGTGCCGTTTGATTCCGTGATCTCTAGCATTGCTTGGTGGTTATCTTAGGACTTCTGAGCAATCTCAAGTGAGTACATAGACCCCTCTTTTACTTTTTTCCAAATGTTTTGGGGTGGAACACATGTGCCTACTTGTTACTTTCATGCTTTCCATGCTTTCACATCATATACCTGCTATGTTCTTTAGTACATTATAGTACATGATTTCATTACATTTCATGCTATGTATGCCCATTGTGTGCATACTTAGTACATTGTTTTACATTACATTTCATGCTATGTATGTCCATTGTGTGCTTACTTAGTACATCGTTTTATATTACATTTTGAACCGTTGTAACCATTTGACTATGTGAACCGTTGTGACCATTTGACTATGTGAACCGTTGTAACCATTTGACTGTGTGAACCGTTGTGACCGTTTGACTATGTGAACCGTTGTGACCATTTGACTATGTGAACCATTGTAACCATTTGACTGTGTGAACCGTTGTGACCATTTGACTATGTGAACCGTTGTAACCATTTGACTGTGTGAACCGTTGTGACCATTTGACTATGTGAACCGTTGTAACCATTTGACTATGTGAACCGTTGTGACCTTTGACTATGTGAACCGTTGTAACCATTTGACTATGTGAACCGTTGTGACCATTTGACTATGTGAACCGTTGTGACAAATTGACTATGTGAACTGTTGTAACCTTTTGACTAAGTGAACCGTCGTAACCGTTTGATTATATGAACCGTTTATAACTATTGAACCGTGTGAACCATTTGTATCTGTTGACAGGATTTACATTTGACAATAGACATTTGACAATACATAAACATTTCTACAATTGTTAAACATTACTTTGGTAGTTTGGTTTGATTAAGTGATTAAGTAACGATGCATGTGTAATATGATACAAGCATGGTGGATACGCCGCTGGTACTTCCTATATATAAGTGTTTGTATGGTATTACATATCGTAGCGTTATTTGAATCATTTCAATTTGAGACATATAACATTTTATACAAATAACATACTTTTCACATGACATTGTTTACAAACAACTTATCTTATACAAACTCATTTTACATGGTTATTCATTTAACCATACATTATTCTCTTATTTATACATATCATCTGAACTTATTGTTTTTCAAACGATTTACAAGACAAAGCAAATTACAAGGTTCATGACTAAACATTTTCTCAAACATAAGTCATGAATTCTATTTTCACAAAACCTATGTATCTCACAGGCATTTTTATGCTGACGTACCTATTTTCACATGTGTTTTCAGGAGATGATGCATAGGACTTATCAAGACATACTTAGGCGGACCTGTGCCTTAGTGACTTAAACGAGACAAGAACTAGTTAATTTTTGTTATGTACTCTTTGTTTCTTGTTTAAAACAATGTAACTCTCGTGTTTGATTAATAAAACGAAACTTCAATTGCCATGGATTTGAAACAATTAATTCTGTTACAACACTCCCCGACATTTCCGCCATGTTTTGTATGTTCTACGTGGTCGGGGTGTGACAATCACCATGGGGAGGGCCGATTTTATTCGTTAAAAAGAAGGATGGATTAATACGTATGTGCATTGATTACCGTGAATTGAACAAAGTTACGATTAAGAATCGGTACCCATTACCGAGAATCGATGATCTGTTCGATCAACTGTAAGGAGCTCGATTTTTCTCTAAAATCGATTTAAGGTCAGGATATCATCAATTAAAGGTACAGGAAGAGGATATTACTAAGACCGCATTCAGAACAAGGTATGGCCATTATGAATTTACTGTCATGCCATTTGGTTTAACCAATGCCCCAGCCGCATTTATGGACATGATGAACCAAATATGTAAGCCATATTTGGATAAATTCATAATTGTTTTCATAGATGGTATTCTAATTTACTCTAAAAGCAAAGAGGATCATGCAAAGCATTTGCACGCACTTATAAGTTTATTAAGAAAGGAAAAGCTTTATGCTAAATTTTCAAAGTGCGAGTTTTGGCTAGAACAGGTACAATTTCTTGGACACTTAGTCAATCGTGAAGGAATTCATGTGGATCCCACAAAGATCGAGGCAATTACCAAATGGAAAACCTCTGAATCACCAACCGAGGTTAGAAGTTTCTTAGGATTGGCCGGTTATTATAGAAGATTTATTCGAGATTTTTCTAGAATAGCCATTCCTTTAACTATGTTAACCTGTAAATCCATTAAGTTTGAATGGGGACCAAAACAAGAAGAAGCATTTAGAATTCTTAAGCAAAGATTAACTAATACACCCATACTAGCGTTACCAGAAGGAACTGAAGACTTTGTAGTCTATTATGACGCTTCTAAATTAGGTTATGGATGTGTGTTGATGCAACGTCAAAAGGTTATAGTTTATGCATCTAGGCAACTTAAGAATCATGAAGAGAATTATTCAACCCATGATATAGAACTAGGAGCTATATTTTTTGCCTTAAGATTTGGAGACACTACCTTTATGGTAGTAAGTTTACCATATTCATT
This sequence comes from Helianthus tuberosus, assembly GCA_030545235.1. Classification (NCBI taxonomy): domain Eukaryota; kingdom Viridiplantae; phylum Streptophyta; class Magnoliopsida; order Asterales; family Asteraceae; genus Helianthus; species Helianthus tuberosus. The sequence continues at coordinate 83,779,565 of CM060371.1, read as the reverse complement.
GATCATAAGAGTTTAAGGTATGTTTTCGGGCAGAAAGAGTTGAATATGAGACAAAGACGTTGGATGGAAATGCTTAGTGATTATGATTGTGATATCCAGTATCATGAAGGAAAGGCAAATGTAGTGGCAGATGCTTTAAGTCGAAAGTATCATGAAAAGCCAAAAAGGGTACGTTCTCTTAAATTAAATCTACAGATATATTTAAATAATCAAATCAGAAAAGCACAAGAATCAGTAATCAAGGATGATACTAAAAAATTAAAAAGTATGATTAAGGAATTAGAACAAGGAACAGATGGAATTTGGAGATTCCATAAAAAGAGAATGTGGATACCTAAATTAGGAAACCTACGTCATTGTATATTAGAAGAAGCCCATAAGTCTAAGTATACGATGCATCCAGGAAATGATAAAATGTACCAGGATTTAAGGAAGAATTTCTGGTGGATAGGAATGAAGAAGGACATAGCAGCCTATGTTTCTAAATGTTTAACTTGTTCACAAGTTAAAGCTGAACACCAGAAACCCTCAGGATTGTTGCAACAGTTAGAAATGCCAGTATGGAAATGGGAATTGATAATAATGGATTTTGTTACTAAATTACCCAAAACAAAGAAAGGAAATGATACAATCTGGGTGATTGTAGATAGGCTAACCAAGTCAGCTCATTTCCTACCAATGAAGGAAACTTTCAGTATGGAACAGTTAGCTAAATTGTATGTAAATGAAATCGTTTCATTACATGGAATTCCTTTATCAATTGTTTCTGATAGGGATAGTCGATTTACCTCTCATTTTTGGTCAAGTTTCCAAAAAGCCATGGGAACCAAGTTGAATCTGAGCACAGCTTATCATCCTCAAACAGACGGACAAAGCGAAAGGACAATTCAAAAAACGAAAGACATGCTTAGAGCTTGTGTAATTGATTTTGGAGGTAATTGGGACGATCACTTACCTTTAATAGAATTTTCTTATAATAATAGTTATCACACAAGTATCAATGCTGCACCATTCGAAGCACTTTATGGACGAAAGTGCCGAACCCCAGTCTGTTGGGCAGAAATTGGGGAGAAGCAACTATCTGGACCTGAGATAGTACAAGAAACAACCGACAAGATTATTCAAGTCAAGGAAAGACTAAAAGCAGCACGTGATCGACAAAAGAGCTATGCCGATAACCGACGCAAGCCATTGGAATTTTAAGTAGGAGATAAAGTATTGTTAAAAGTCTCTCCTTGGAAAGGAGTAGTAAGATTCATCAAAAGAGGAAAGTTAAGTCCCAGGTATATTGGACCTTTTGAGATTATTAGAAGAATAGGACCTGTAGCCTATCAGCTACAACTACCAGATAGGACCTGTAGCCTATCAGCTACAACTACCAGAGTAAATGGCAGGAATACATGATGTATTTCATGTATCTAATCTCAAGAAATGCTTAGCTGATGAATCGTTAATAGTACCTCTTAAGGATATAGAGGTCAACTAACAACTTAAGTTTGTAGAAAGGCCTCTACAAATTGAAGACAGGAAAGTCAAAAACCTCAAGCATAAGAGATTAGTTCTGGTCAAAGTGAAGTGGGACTCCAAAAGAGGACCTGAGTATACATGGGAGATTGAATCTGAAATGCAAAGGAAATATCCACACTTGTTCCAGTAGATCTCGAGGACGAGCTCTAAAACAAGGTGGGGAGGATATAACAACCCTCAATAAAACCGACACCCTTATAATTTTCCCGACACCCTAATATATTTTAAAATATCCCAAAATGTCCCAAAATACACCCCATACGCGAAAACGGGCCTCAAATACATTAAATAGTATTAAAAATATTTAAAAACTGAAAATTTAAGTTGAGGCGGGCCACGTAAGACCCACCCCAACCTTCACGCGGCCCGCGTGAACTTAAAAGATGGCTAAGCCCGGTGCGGCCACGTGGCCCAACACATGGCAAACCTACTCGATGACCCAGCCCAGCTACGCTTTGACCTGGAGTCAACGCGGGCCGCGTAGGCCCTTCCCTTGTGTTACGCGGGTCGCGACAAAGCCAAACTCAGCAACTATAAATAGAATGCATCGGATCTTCAGTCTGTTCGTCCTATTTTCTTTTCTCAATCTCAAAATCAGAATAGTAGGCTTATTATACGGATATTATACCCCCTAATTAGCGAAGTTCTGCTCTGTTGTAAGTATTATAACCCCTGGATACGTATTAGATACGCTGCCCGATTGATCTAGAGTTCCGTAACGGCTGTCGTGGTTTTGCCCGACGTAGTCGTTGGAATGCCGTCTCGGGGAGGGTATTACTAATGTTAAAATGGGTTATTATACTAACACGTGTACATTTGTGTAAATTATAGATAATTCTCAGGAAATCCTTACAGAAAATCTAAAACAGCAATGTGAGTTGATCCACTTTTTGTTAACTGTTTTTACAAAACCTTAAATACTTTTCCATGCGAATAACAGTTATTGAGTATTTGTAAGAATACAATTATGATGAGTATGTTGGGGTTTGTATTCAAAATTTGTTACTACCTGGTCAAGGAGTAACATGTCCACAAGTCGGGTTCGACAGTACCATGGATGTTAATTGATATGTCTTGGAAACAAATATAATTGCGGGATCGCCCTTAATACTGTACAGTGGGATTTTTATTAAACTTGATTAAACTGGGATTCACTCACCAGTATTTCCACTGATAAATGTTTTTAAAACGTGTTTTAGGTAACAAACTGTGAAAGCCAAATAGAAGCCAGCTGGACAGCACTGAAGGCTTGGAAAAGTGGCAATAAAGTTACCTAAAAATAAAATAGATGTTTTTGTTAAATATATAGGATTTATTTTAATGAAAATGCATGTACTATGAACTTGGGTTAATCCCATATGTTTAATGTTATATAAATGGTGGTGTTTTACTCTGATAAAATATTTCATAACTACGGTCCTCATGAAAAATTCCGCTGCCAAATTAGACAATACGTGATACCACCGAACTGGCTCGCGGCCGCCCGTTCCCGGGGATCTGGGATCGGGGGTTGCGACAGCTGGGTTGCTAAAGCTAACTGATCCCACTGATCGTAAAGGAACAGCTGTGGAGGACTACCATGCGACTTTGGTACATGGATAGTGGCTATTCCAGGCACATGACAGGAGACTTGTCCCAACTCGTCAATGTAAAAGAATTTAATGGTGGATATGTCTCTTTTACGGGAGGAGAATCAGGTAGAACCACATTGAAAAGAACAGTGAGAAACAACGATTTAAACTTCGAGAATGTGAACTACGTCCCAGAACTGAAACACAATTTGCTAAGTATCTCACAAATCTGTGATAGAGGAAATTCAGTTCATTTCACAAAGAAGGGATGTTATGTGATTAAACTAGGAATCGTGATACCTGAAGATTGGTTTTTGATGTCTACCGAGAGACGAGGAAACGCGTATATTATCGATATGAACAAGAAACCGTGTGAAGAAATTACTTGTCTTTTCTCAAAGATTTCAGAACATGATGGTCTGTTGTGGCATCGTCGCCTTGGGCATGTGAATTTGAAGAATCTGAATCGACTTGCTAAAGGTCAAATGGTCCGTGATCTACCAATCAAAGACTTCATGCTGGTAGAGAAGTGTGTTGCTTGCGCAAAAGGAAAAGCTCATCGAAAGCCTCATAAATCCAAGTCTACACCTTCGACAAAATCCGTGCTTGAGTTACTACACATGGATCTTTTCGGTCCTGTAAATGTGTTGAGCATTGGCAAGAAGGCGTATTGTCTTGTGATTGTAGATGACTACTCTCGCTGCACATGGGTTTACTTTCTTAGTCACAAGAATGAGGCTGTGGGTTTAATCAAACAATTCATCACTCTAGTTGAAAATCAAGCTAGTACAAGGGTGAAAGCAATTCGATCGGACAATGGGATGGAATTCAAGAATACCACCTTAGATACATTCTGCATAGAAAAGGGAATCGAACGACAGTATAGTGCACCACGAACTCCACAACAAAATGGAGTGGCTGAGAGACGAAATCATACTCTTATAGGCGGCACGAACCATGCTGGCAGACTCTAAGCTTCCTAGTTTCTTCTGGGCCGAAGCAGTTAGCACGGCTTGTTACATCCAGAATCATGCTTTGGTAAACAAACGTCATATGAAAACTCCTTACGAGATTCTGGAAGGACGTAAACCCTCGGTCTCACACTTCCGTATCTTTGGTTGCCCGTGTGTCTTATTGCTCATGGACACTAATGGGAAGTTTGACGTCAAAGGGGACGAATGTTTCTTTATTGGATATGCTAAAGGATCTTCCTATAGAGTGTATAATAAAGTTACCAAGAAGGTCGTCGAGTCGTGCAACATTGAATGGCTCGAAGAAAATTCTACGGATGCTAGAGTTGGTTTAGATTGGCTGTATGATTATGCCGATTTGTTCAAATCCTTTAACATTTTGTCTAGTGTTTCCCCTGATGCAGGTGTGTCGACTCCGAAACAACCTATTTCGTTTGGTGATACAGAAGAAGAGGAACATGATGAAGGGAGCTCGCGAAATCATACTATCAATCCACCAGGAATGAGATTTATAGAGCATCCAACGTCCCATCAATCCCCTGAAGGTGCATCATCAGGAGGTGTTCACTCGAATGCCTCTGGATCTGATTTGTTTCCTGATCCCATCCCTGAAGATTGTACTGTTACTACTCTTGTGATTCACAGTATTGTAGCACCTAATGAGGGGGAGTCAAGCAACATTAACACAACTCAAGACGAGACCATACCTGAATTTGCCATTCCAACAAGCGTTCAAAGAAATCATCCTATTGAGAACGTGATTGGTCCTGTAAATGTAGGAGTTCAAACCAGGAGCCAATCAGGAACCATTAATCTTTGCTTATACTCATGCTACATTTCTCAAATTAAACCTAAAACCATTGATGTAGCTTTGCAGGAACCAGGCTGGGTCGATGCTATGCATGAAGAGCTGAACCAGTTCGAGAAGCTAGGAGTATGGAAGCTTATGGAGTTTCTGAAAGGGAAATGCAAACTTGGAACTCGATGGGTTTTCTGAAATAAGCAAGATTCTGCAGGAGTTATTGTTCGAAACAAAGCAAGATTGGTGGTCCAGGGATTCAGACAGATAGAAGGACTGGATTATGATGAAGTTTACGCCCTAGTTACCCGACTTGAGGCCATCTGGATTTTCTTAGCATATGTGTCCTACATGGGGTTCACTGTTTATCAGATGGACATTAAGAATGCGTTTTTGTATGGAGATGTGAAGGAGGAAATCTTTGTTGAGCAACCACCGGGTTTTGTCCATCCAGATCATCCAGAATATGCCTATAAGCTTAACAAGGCATTATATGGATTGCACCAAGCACCAAGAGGTTGGTATGCAACTTTGACTGAACATCTTCTGGCTCATGGGTACACGCGTGGCATGATAGACCAGACTCTGTTTATTAAGAAAGTGGGCAAGGATCTGATCTTGGTTCAAATCTATGTTGATGATATTATCTTCGGATCAACAAGCGAAGAGCTGTGCAAGGAATTTGAGAGAGTTATGAAAAAGAAGTTCGAGATGAGTACACTCGGAGAAATGACATTGTTCTTGGGTTTACAAGTCAAACAAGATTCGCGAGGCATTCTTATTCATCAAGGTAAGTATGTGGACAATGTCCTGGAAAAATTTAAGTTCACAGACGCAAAACCGGCTGAAACTCCAATGGCAGAAAGACCTTTAGTGACTGAAGATGTAGAAGGATCCCCTGTTGATCAACGCCTTTATAGGTTTATGATCGGGTCGTTGATGTATCTGACAGCAAGCCGTCCAACATCATGTTTGATGTCTGCAACTGCGCGCAATATCAGGCTAATCCTAAAAACTCGCATCTTACTGCTGTTAAACGAATCTTTTGGTACCTTAAAGGCCGACCTCGGTTTGGTCTGTGGTATCCGAGGGATTCCAATTTTGACCCATTTGTGTTTTCTAATAATAATTTTGGAGGCACTGACAAGGACAGGAAATCCACATCAGCTGGATGCCAATTTTTGGGTGACAGGCTCATTTCTTGGCAATGCAAGAAGCATCAAACAGTGGCGATTTCCACAGCGGAAGCAGAGTACGTTGCGGCTTCTGCGTCTTGTTCCCAAGTGGTGTGGATGTAACATCAATTGAAGGACTACAGTTTGACTTATCTTAACACTGCCATTTACTTCGATAATGATGCTGCTATACAAACTGTGAAAAATCATGTCTTCCACTCAAAAACTAAGCACATTGATATTAAAGTTCATTTTATACGAGACTGTTTTGACAGAGGTCTTATCAAACTGGAACAAATCGACACAGACGCAAATGCTGCCGATTTGTTCACAAAACCTGTCTTTTTGTTTTTAGTAGGTAAATTTGTTCATAAAGTTTTCTATTCTTAGGTAGTTTTTATTTATACACAAATTTAGGGGGAGAATTTTTGAAAAATACAAAAACATTAAAAATTTTGAAAAATACAAAAACATTAAGAATTTTGAAAAATACAAAAACATTAAAAATTTTGAAAAATACAAAAACATTGAAGAATTTAGAAAAATAAAAAGAAGGCATTGCATGACATGGGAAATGAAATGAATTTTCACATTGTGGTAAAGGGCTGACTCATGTGAAACCATTATCGAAATAGTTTGACTCTAGAATGATGTGTTAGTAGGCTCTATCCTTAAGGCTGGTAACATTGGCTCTTTCTATTCAGAACCTAAATTAGTTAATAACCCCAGGAAAGAAAGTCACTTGGAATTAGCTCATTTCTATTTGAATGCTCGTGTGATATCTCGATACACACAATTTTGGTCTGGTTCTGAAATCTTCTCAGAAAAAGTCGTATATCTCCTCTGTTTTGCGTGAGTAAAGACCTGGAGGTGCTAGGCAGCGTTTAGCTTCTGTTTTGCATGAGCAAAGACCTAGCTGAGCGTCTGTCGTCTTATAGATCAATTTACACCCGAAAGAGGCCCTCAAGTACCCAAAATGAACCTTAGAAACCTATATCAAACTGAGAAAAACTCATTTGATCTATACAATATATCTTCTCTGCTTATGATCTATTCTGTTCTCTTCTCAATCTAGTCCCAGTTAAGGTTTCAGAAGTCTGGAACGGACTTGTGGAAAAATGTGGTAGGGAAACTGCTTGCGTGATAGAGTGTGCGAACTAAAATTCCAGGATTTGATTAGTATTTGTTTGGGTGCTCATTGCTAAGAAATCATAACATGATAAAATCAGTTACAGGCAGTTACATGGAAAAGGTCTAGGGAGATGAGTTTAGGTGGACAAATATACTAGCAATCGTCTAGATCATTCAGTTGTAGATCAGCGTTGATAAGTGAAGTCAAGCCTGAAACCTCGTGATTTGATCCCTGAGCAATTACGATATTTCCTATTTTATTTTTGTAAATAATGTTCATATTATTTATTTTTGTGTTTTTAGGTTTTTGTTTCGTAAAACGTGCTCGGGAAGTTAATTGGATTATTAAAATTATTATTGGTTAAAAGGATTTTTTGAAATATATTGAAAATGTTAAATAAATCCTTAAACTCATTGTGAAATGGTCTCGGCCCAATTTTTGGTCTCAGCACAATTCAAAGGCCCGGCCCATAACTGTGTGTTGGGGTATAAAAGGAAGGTCTCGAGTCGAGACCTCATTTCTCACTCAAGACCAGGCACTGTTACTCTCAACTCTCTCTCAATTCAGGAGATTTTTTTTCTCATTTCCGGCGAATCTTCTTGTCTCTACTCTTATTCTTGAAGGTATTAAGAATTTTTGAATGTTTGTTTGAAGATCTGCAGATTGGTTGAAGAATTTTTGCAGATTTGAAGATGAACAAGAACCCTAATTTTGAACATATTTTGGTCTTCAAAGAAATTAGAGGATGTTTTTAGATTTTGATCCAAATTAAGGCTGATTAAAACTTGTTTGTGTGGTCTCGACTCAGATTGCATCAATAGATTTGAGGTGTAACAACTTGCATTTTAGAACCTTTTTATGTGTGCTTGGTGTAACCTATATGAACAGTATGTGACAAGTTGATATATTAAATTGTATTGAACGTGCATGAGTCGATTATATCTGATGTGTGAAATATTGAATGCGAATGTATTTGCTTAGGAGAACGTGATTGATTTCATGTGCATGTTGTGAGCATATCGTTTTGTTGAGAACTCTTCGTCGCACACTTCTTCTCGGATCACACAAAACCCCGGCGACCGCGCACTCCTCCACACTCCTCATTGGCCTTGGATCAGTCCTCGGCCCAACCCTTTCTTGGCCCAACATGTTCAGGGACCAGAGCTGGATTCGGCCCGTCCCTTCCTATTGCACATATACGCACTCTTTGTGTGTGATTTCTCATTATTTGCAAACATAAGAACTCCAAAACCCTAGGCATCCTCCTCCTCTCCTTTGAAATCCGACGGCAGCCCTCTTTCATCTCGAAGTTCCTACGATTCTATCCTGATTTCCTTTCGGTTAGTATAATCTCACTCTTGTTTGAATTAAGTTCTTGTTATACATGGTTATTTCAGTACATGAAGTTGTGTTTAATTATATGTTGCATGGTGATAGAATTTTATACTAATATGAAACTTAGTGAACATCTTGTATTGCCAAAACTGTTATAATCATAGTAGAAATACATGTGAAGCAATTAATGATTTAGGACCTGTTTATGCATACATCACGAGTTCTGAATACAAATCCTTCTAATTGATCGAGTTTGCTTAATGATTGTAATTGTTGATTGTTATTCGATTAAGTGATGGTTAGGGTTGTATGAGAATTAGGGTTATGTTGATGATGGATACTCGATGGAGATGGTGTTAATGAATTTGATGTGAACAATGATACTGATTGCATGGGGTTGGTAACTATTCCAACAATGACTAGGGTTGAATGCACGAATTTAGTTTTGGTGATGATTGTTCAAGTTTGAATGATAATTATTACTAATTATTGTTGTCCGATTATGTGATTAGAATGGTATGAACATTAGTGTTTCATTGAGTTTTTATAAAACCATTTTTGTGATTTGGTCCATGATGAAGGGTGTGTTGCATAATGATTGATTGAATGATCATTGCCTATTAATCAAGTTGGAATGTTGAAAATTATGTATTAACTGCTATTACAAATTAGATGGTGATTAGAGCAATTGATGGATTGGATCGAATAGATGGAAATAATGTAACTGATTGCCATGATTTAAGGAAAATATATATAACTAATCGCACAAGTCCCCAATCGCATAAGAATCTGATCGCACAAGCCCTTGATCGCACAAGGAGTAATCGCACAAGTCTGTCGCACAAGCTAGGATATCATAGGGTACAACTGTTAAAGCACATAGTACTGTCTGTTTATGCATGACCGCACAATATACTGTAGATCGCAAAAGATTGTGCTGATCGCACAATATATTGGGCCGCACAAGAAGCTTCCTTGTTTAATACTTTTGGTCGCACATGTTATTGGATTGTAAGTTTTATTGGGCTGGGGCATGGTTTGGATCGCACAACATGTCACGGCCCCAGCCCCGGTTTGACCCGGTCAGGAGCCGCGGGATAGGAACCCGTGGTATCAATGATGCGACAGCGGAAGATTTTCAACAGGATCTTTTAAAACTCAAATGCCCAATTATTTTATTCCATAAATTGGAGATAAACCCCGTAATTTACAATAGAGGAATTTAACTAGGAAATTCCCTGATTTATTAAAACATGTTTATTTATTTTTAACAGAGCCACCTCTTCAAGCTTAATAGTGCTCCATAGCACGTTTTTCCTTGATTTACAGCAGGTCGCCTGAAACATGTTTTAAAATATTTTATCAGCAAGGAAATGCTGGCGAGTCACTCTATTTGAGAAAATGACACAGTTATAAATTACAACATAAGAGCGATTACAATGGATTCTATCTTATTGTTATATGGCGCTGTGTCACAATGGTGACGATGGTCATACCACTATTGGGTCCTGTCACCCAAGTAGTGATGATTATCACTGTTAGGGCTTATTTGCCTAACCTATGTTAGGGCTTATTAGCCTAACCCCGTGAGAAATTAGTAATGTGCACAATACCCCACTAGCCATTGATTAAGACTACCACGACTTACTCCCTGTAATTATAACATTTGAAAATAATTTGAGGTATTGTAAAACAGTTGATAAAAAGAGAATGACTCACATTGTAGATTTATATGGGCAGAGCTTAGCCTACTGATTAGCCTTTTGACCTAAATTAAATAACATGCACACGAACTCGGTTAGTAACTAATACAACATTTACGATAACTCACGAGATTAAACCCTCACAACGAATGACAAAGTACGATACTTAAACATCCATCGAATTAACGACGAATGACAAAGCATAAACCCTAATGTGGGCAGCACTTAAACATCCATTGGATAGTTTTAATCGATCGGACATTGAATCGTAGCAGCGATCGAGTTAATACCCGGTATCAGAGCAGCACCCCACTAATTGAGGTTGTATTTTCGACTTTAGAGCAGTAGCAATTCGTTTTTGTGTTTGGATTTCGACACCAATGAACTGTGCATGCAACAAGCTATTTATAGGTGAAAAATATGGTTCACGCGGGCCGCGTGAACCTTGGTTCAATCTTTACGCGGCCCGCGAGGCCGCCTAGTCTACGAGTAGGCTTGATTGGTCACGAGTAGGTTAGCCAGGTGGGTGATACGTGGATCCGGATACTTATCCGGTTAAACAACACCTTGACACGGCCCGTGTAAGACTATGCTTACTCTTACGCGGCCCGCCTGAGAACCATATTTCTTGTTTTCTTGGTTTTTCTTGCACAGTATGGTTTCAGGGGTTCGGGATTATACTTACGGGTATTTTTAGGAAAATTTTGAGAGTCCTTACATCCTCCCCACCTTATTTAAAATCTCGTCCGCGAGATTCATTGGAATAAGTGAGGATATTTTCGCTTCATTTCCGATTCCAGCTCCCAAGTGTATTCGGGTCCTCTCTTTGAATCCCACTTGACTTTAACTAGTACCATTCTTTTGTGTTTGAGAAATTTGATCTTTCGATCTTCAATTTGAAGAGGTTTCTCAACAAATTTCAATTTCTCATTTACCTCTATATCTTGGAGAGGTACTACCAAAGATTCGTCCGATAGGCATTTCTTGAGGTTGGATATATGAAATACATCATGTACTCCAGCTAACTCCTCTGGTAGTTGTAAGCGATAAGCAACTGGTCCTATACGTTGGATCACTGGGAATGGTCCTACGTATCTTGGACTTAGCTTTCCTTTCTTACCAAATCGAACTACTCCTTTCCAAGGTGAAACTTTCAATAGTACTTTGTCTCCAACTTGAAACTCGAGTGGCTTCCGTCTATTGTCTGCATAACTCTTTTGACGATCTCGAGCATTCTTTAATCTTTCCTTGATCTGTGTGATTTTGTCGGTAGTTTCTTGCACTATCTCGGGACCTGATAATTGACTCTCTCCTATTTCTGCCCAACAAACTGGAGTTCTGCACTTTCGTCCGTATAGTGCTTCAAATGGGGCAGCTTCAATGCTTGAATGATAACTATTGTTATAGGAGAATTCGATCAAAGGTAAGTGATCGTCCCAATTTCCACCAAAATCTATCACACATGATCTAAGCATGTCTTCCAGAGTTTGGATCATCCTTTCACTTTGTCCGTCTGTTTGAGGATGATATGCAGTGCTCAGATTTAGTCGAGTTCCCATTGCTTCTTGGAAACTTTTCCAGAAATGGGAAGTGAAACAACTATCCCTATCTGATATAATGGAGAGTGGAACTCCATGTAAGGATACTACTTCATCTACATACAACTTTGCCAATCTTTCCATGCTAAAGGTTTCTTTCATTGGTAGAAAATGAGCTGATTTGGTTAATCGATCCACAATTACCCAAATCACGTCATTACCTTTTCTGGTTTTGGGTAACTTAGTAACAAAATCCATTGTTATGAGTTCCCATTTCCATACAGGCATTTCTAGCTGTTGTAATAGACCTGAGGGTTTCTGGTGTTCTGCCTTAACTTGCGAACAAGTAAGACACTTAGAAACATATCTAGCTATGTCCTTTTTCATTCCTGTCCACCAGAAGTTATTTCTTAAATCTTGTTACATTGTATTGTTTCCAGGGTGCATGGTATACCTAGATTTATGGGCTTCTTCTAAAATCTTATTTCTTAATTCTCCCTGCTTAGGTACCCAAATCCTTCTTTTGATGAATCTCCAAATTCCATCAACTCCTTGTTCTAATTCTTTTATTCGTCCTTTCATTCCTTCAGCATCATCCTTGATTTCTGTTTCTTGAAAATGCTTTAGTTGTTCCATTAAATCTAACTGTAGATTTAATCTAAGAGCACGAATCCGTCGTTGTTTCTCATGGTACTTACGACTTAAGGCATCTGCAACTACATTTGCTTTTCCTTCATGATATTGAATATCACAATCGTAATCACTTAGGATTTCCATCCATCTTCTTTGCCTCATGTTTAATTCTTTTTGCCCAAATATATATCTTAAACTCTTATGATCTGTATATACAGTAAATTTACTTCCGTACAGATAATGTCTCCAAATCTTAAGGGCAAAAATTATGGCTCCTAATTCTAAGTCATGAGTCATATAGTTTTCTTCGTGCTTTTTCAATTACCTTGAAGCATACGCAATTACCTTCTTGCGTTGCATTAACACACATCCTAATCCTAGTTTTGAAGTATCACAGTAAACTTCAAAATCTTCAGTTCCTTCTGGCAAGGCTAGGATTGGGGCATTTGTTAACTTTTGCTTTAGAATCCTAAAAGCTTCTTCTTGCTTAGGTCCCCATTCAAACTTAACTGCTTTACAGGTTAGCTTAGTTAATGGTATAGCTATCTTGGAAAAATCCTTAATAAACCGTCTATAATATCCGGCTAAACCTATAAAACTTCTAATTTCCATTGCGGATTGCGGAACCTTCCATTTGGTGATCGCTTTTATCTTAGCAGGATCTACGTGAATGCCATCGTGATTCACCATGTGTCCTAGGAATTGCACTTCTTGCAGCCAAAATTCACACTTCGAGAATTTGGCATAAAGATTTTCTTTTCTTAACAAAGTTAAGAGTGCATGCAGGTGTTTACAATGCTCGTCCTGACTTTTGGAATAAATAAGTATATCGTCGATAAAGACAATTACAAATTTATCCAAATACGGTTTACAGATTCTATTCATCTTGTCCATGAATGCGGCAGGTGCATTTGTTAGTCCAAAGGGCATGACTGTAAACTCGTAATGACCATACCTAGTTCTGAAAGCAGTTTTAGGTATGTCTTCTTCTTGTACCTTCAACTGATGGTATCCGGAGTGCAAGTCGATCTTAGAAAAATATCTAGCTCCTTGAAGTTGAACAAAAAGATCATCAATCCTAGGTAATGGGTATCGATTCTTAATTGTAACCTTATTCAATTCTTTATAATCAATACACATTCTCATCGAACCATCCTTTTTCTTTACGAACAACACTGGTGCTCCCCAAGGGGATGAACTAGGTTGTATGAAACCTTTACTTAGTAATTCATCTAATTGCTGTTTCAATTCTAACATTTCTGTGGGTGCTAACCGATAAGGTGCTTTAGCTATCGGTGTAGTTCCAGGAACTAGATGAATTCTAAATTCGACTTCCCTATCAGGTGGTAATCCAGGTAGTTCTTCTGGGAATATATCGGGATATTCCGATACTACTGGAATTTCTTTAAGCTCTTTACTTTCCGTAGTAATGATTACTGAAATCATATACACCGTTTCTTGTTTTCTGGAATAACTAGCCAATTTCATTACTGAAATGAATTTCAGTGGCTTTCGTGGCTTATCTTCTGTAATCACCACTAATTCTCTTGTGGGTGTATGAATTTCTATCTTTTATCACAAAGGATTCGAGCATGGTTGGCTACTAACCAATCCATTCCTAACCCAACATCGAACCCAGCTAAATTCATTGGCAATAGGTTTGCATAAAATTTATGACCTGAAAGTTCTATATTTTCTTTTTGCAAAACCTTATCTATGGTAATAGAATTTCCGTCTGCCGTTTCGACTGTAAAGATTTGTCTAAGTTGGGTTAAGGGTAAATTAAGAGCTTGGCAAAATGAAGTATTTATAAAACTTTGGTTTGCACCAGAGTCAAATAATACTTTTGCGTAAATGTTGTGAACTAGGAACGTACCAGCTATCACATCTGGAATTAGTTCGGCTTCCTGAGTTGTCAACTGGAAAGATCTTACATTCCTTTTTGCTCCTTCTGCAGGTTTGGCTTTATTGTCAGCTGGTTTGTTCAGTTTTGGGCAGCCTGGCTTAAGATGTCCAGCTTCTCCACAGTTGTAGCAGACTGTGAATTTCTTCCTTCTGCATTCTTCTTCTTGATGCCCTGGAATTTTTCAAAAATTGCAATATACTATGCATCTTCCAAAATGCTTTCTTTTGCAAGAATTGCAAAATGGACCAGTGGAAGATTGTCCGGTTCCCTTTCGCTTGAAATTGTTACGGTTACCCATACGTAATCCTTGGGTAATCTTTAGGGCTACTTCCTTCTTTCTATTTTCTTCTCGTGTCCGTACCAGTTCGTCAGTAAGAGTATTGGCTAAATCCACCGCATCATCAATCGTGCGAGGTTTCGCAGCCTTGACGATATTACAGATTTCACCAATCAATCCCCAAATATAACGAGAAATAAGTACTAGTTCTGGCGAAGCCAGGGTTGGTACTACTCTCGCATATTCAAAGAATGTCGAAGTGTACCCTCGACAGTTTACATCCACCATCCGATGTGTCAGGAACTTATTGGTCATTTGTTCCTTTTCATACTCGGGACAGAATTTTCTTTCTACAAGACTCTTAAATCCTTCCCAGTTCATAGCATACGCCACCATCCTTCCTTTTGCTTGTAACACCGTGTTCCACCATTCTAGCGCTCCTTCTTTAAAAAGATTCGACGCATACACGACCTGGTCTTCTTCAGCACATTTACTTATGGAAATTACTGCCTCGGTTTTCTCTAACCAACGCAGTGCTGCAGTCGCTCCCTCGTTACCTGCAACTCAGCTGGTTTACAGGCAAGAAATTCTTTGTAAGTGCAACCAGGCGTTGCAGCTTTCATTTTCTTAGGGAGCGGAGCCTGCCGTGGATCATTATCGTGATTAGTATGATTACCGCCTCTGTTTATGCTATTGCTGAAGTTATCTTCAGAAGTACGTTTGCTAGGAATGATTTGTTGAGGTTCAACAGGTTTATGGGCAGCAGCAAGGATTGCTGGAATAGCATTGGCTATTCCATGAGCAACGATATTTTCTATATCTTGCCTAGTCATAAATTGATCCTCCGGGTGTTGCTCAGATTGGTTAACCTCGTTTACTGGTTCATTATTAGCGTTTTTCATCTGATAATTAATATATATAATTTATTAGCATAAAATAATTAATAGCAATACATAAATAATCACAAAATTTCATAACACATGGATAGCCAAAATTATCGATTTCTCGATTCCCATTTTTATATATTATAATATGCATCAATACACACCGTTATCTTACAAAGTTTTATTTGTAGTTTTTTACAAGATTATATTTTACTATTATTATTATTATTATTATTATTATTATTATTATTATTATTATTATTATTATTATACAATCACAGTTTCACAACCCCACTCTCCCTCGTTAGTTGGTACTTCAGTAACGACGTTCCCTTTCGTCGTACTTCCATGAGATCTGTTCTCCTACCTCCCGAATCCTATTTCCTGCATCCATCAATTCTTCACCAAAGTGGCAGAGTTCAGCTAGATTTTCATTGCTCATTGGCGGGTTTGGTATAGGTTCCGGGTCGAACTGAGGGAGAAAAGTATAAGGGTTGTTAAGCAGGTTTTGAAACTGCCAATCATTAGTCCACCACTCGTCCATTCCTAGAGGTTAGGTGTGGATTATAGGTTCTGGGATTGCTGGTTCCAAGTTTATTGGAAGTTGATTTTCAGCAGGATAAGGGCAGAGATTATTATTGATAGGCCTGACGATATCATAGCTTGCCAATGCGCGATCCAATTCCTCCTGAAATGGCAACTCCTCAATTTGCCTAGAGCTTTCCCCAATTTCCATCTTTGTTTGTCTAGAACCTTCCCCAATCTCCATTTCTATCTGCCTAGAACTTTCCCCGATTTCAATACTCTTTCCTTTGTCTATGGGATTTTCTATTTTAGGAATCTTCCTAGTTGCGGGTTTCCTCTTGCGCACATGCCTCCATCCTACAAATCTTCTCCTTTTCTTAGGTTTGGGTTTCTCCGGAGGTGGAGCGTTGAATTCCATAGGTTCTTCTATATCGGGTATATAACCAGTAAAATCTCTGGAAACTTCTATTTTCACCGGATAGAGATTGAGATTCTGAAGAGCTTCAGATAACTCATTCATGCTGTTTAGCATATATGCAAAATACACACAAAATGCTAAGTTAAAATTTTATAATAAAATTTTACAGATAACTGTTCAAGTATTATTGCATACCGTGTGATTAATTTAATACAAAGGACAACTGATAATTAAAACACACTAGGTTTACTGTAAACTTATTTATTTACTGGGTAAAGTTTCTGGCTTGTAGGTGATAAGGGTGCTAGAACTTGAGTCAGGTGTATTTAAAGATTTGCATTTACTGCTACAGTGGCTAGCATATAGAGATCCGCCCATTTTTCATCTAACTTGTCTTCCCATGGTGGGTTACTGCCTAGTTTTTGGGTTTTCTGATTAAATCTCTTTTCTTTTGGTTGTGATTTCTTTATTTTCTCCTGACTTTTCTTAAAAAATCAAACTTCTTTTATTAGGAGAAAGTGGTTCCTCATATTGTGCCTTTCGAACAAATATTCCTTCATCAGTATTTGTTGGGTACTTTGAGGAATTTGTTTGGGATGAACTTCCCCTCTCTTTTGATGACCTATCTAATTTAAGATAGATGTTTGAAAGCTTTTGCTTACCCATACTGTAACTAACTAATAGTTAATTAATAAACACATAATCACAAAATGGAAATCAAGAAAATTAAGTATTTTAAATACTTAATAGGCTTTAAATCAGTGGCTCAATTAATGTGGCTCTGATACCACCTTTTCCTGTCACGGCCCCAGCCCCGGTTTGACCCGGTCAGGAGCCGCGGGACAGGAACCCGTGGTATCAATGATGCGACAGCGGAAGATTTTCAACAGGATCTTTTAAAACTCAAATGCCCAATTATTTTATTCCATAAATTGGAGATAACCCCCGTAATATACAATAGAGGAATTTAACTAGGAAATTCCCTGATTTATTAAATCATGTTTATTTATTTTTAACTGAGCCACCTCTTCAAGCTTAATAGTGCTCCATAGCACGTTTTTCCTTGATTTACAGCAGGTCGCCTGAAACATGTTTTAAAATATTTTATCAGCAGTGAAATGCTGGCGAGTCACTCTATTTGAGAAAATGACACATTATAAATTACAGCATAAGAGCGATTACAATGGATTCTATCTTATTATTATATGGCGCTGTGTCACAATGGTGACGATGGTCATACCATTATTGGGTCCCGTCACCCAAGTAGTGATGATCATCTCTGTTAGAGCTTATTTGCCTAACCTATGTTAGGGCTTATTAGCCTAACCCCGTGAGAAATTAGTAATGTGCACAATACCCCACTAGCCATTGATTAAGATTACCACGACTTACTCCCTGTAATTATAACATTTGAAAATAATTTGAGGTATTGTAAAACAGTTGATAAAAAGAGAATGACTCACATTGTAGATTTATATGGGCAGAGCTTAGCCTACTGATTAGCCTTTTGACCTAAATTAAATAACATGCACACGAACTCGGTTAGTAACTAATACAGCATTTACGATAACTCACGAGATTAAACCGTCACAACGAATGACAAAGTGCGATACTTAAACATCCATCGAATTAACGACGAATGACAAAGCATAAACCCTAATGTGGGCAGCACTTAAACATCCATTGGATAGGTTTAATCGATCGGACATTGAATCGTAGCAGCGATCGAGTTAATACCCGGTATCGGAGCAGCACCCCACTAATTAAGGTTGTATTTTCGACTTTAGAGCAGTAACAATTCGTTTTTGTGTTTGGATTTCGACACCAGTGAACTGTGAATGCAACAAGCTATTTATAGGTGAAAAATAGGGTTCACGCGGCCCGCGTGAACCTTGGTTCAATCTTTATGCGGCCCGCGAGGCCGCCTAGTCTACGAGTAGGCTTAATTGGTCACGAGTAGGTTAGCCAGGTGGGTGATACGTGGATCCGGACACTTATCCGGTCAAACCACACCTTGACGCGGCCCGCGTAAGACTATGCTTACTCTTACGCGGCCCGCCTGAGAACCATATTTCTTGTTTTCTTGGTTTTTCATGCACAGTATGGTTTCAGGGGTTCAGGATTATACTTACGGGTATTTTTTAGGAAAATTTTGAGAGTCCTTACACAACATGTTATGGATCGCACAAGGTTGTGCTGATCACACAACATGTTGGGCCGGGTCTTTATTGGGCTTCACCTGCTGAATCGCATAACATGAATGGGCTCGCACAATCTTACCAGCCCAATCACATTGATCGCACAATAGGACTTACTTGTGAACTTGAATGATTACTGTTTGACATGCTGAGTGTATTTAATCAGTTGCCATGATATGATGTGTCTGCCATGGTCCTTCTATGTACGTAACCTCTTAGTATATGTGCAAACATACGTGAATTATTTGAGCATAGAACTGACTTGAATGGTAACCATGTTAGGACGTGGTTGACCACAAATAGCTCAAGTGGCCTTTTGTTTATCTGCCGAGCTAATCTAAGTGAGTTCACACTTTATACAAGGCATGGGATTCCCGGTGGTATGCGAATGGGTTAAAGTATACTAAGGAAGCCTGCGTATTCTCCTTGGGTAGAATACGTACTCCCACCCTCTTTGTTGAAGGATTACAACAATGAAACCTATGTGTTATCCTTGGGTAGGACACGTACTCCCACCCTCTTAACTGAAGGGTGACAATATTGACACTAGACAAAACTCTATCCTTAAGTCTCTCATTTTATATTGACTTAATCGCCGGGCCAATGGCGAACGGGTCATTAGTTAAATAGCGCTATTAGGTTTGACAAGCCTCACACCGTGCCGCAGAGGACGGGCGTGGACTAATGGATCTGGGCACTAGTCAATGATGATAGACATTACGCAGGGCACATAAACATAACTACAGTCACTAGTCGATATGGTAACGGGTCTAGTGGATTACATGGCGAAGCCCCCACTGGTTATGGTTTGGGAAACAAGGAACTGGTTAAAATCGTGGATTTTGAAACAACTTATGGTTATTGGAACAACATTAAAATGGACAACCAACTGTGAACTCGCTCAACTTTGTTGTTGATTCGTTATTACATGCCTTGCAGGTCGTTAGGTACTTAGCAGGAGCTTGCATAGGAGATGGAGTCATTGTGGGACATGAACCGTGGGGTGTTCATGTTAAATTTTATGAACTTTTAAACTTATACCTTGGTTTTGAACGTAAAGCTTCCGCTTATAACTTAGACTTTACTTAATTGTGTGACACTAATCATATTGATTGCGTTGGGTTTTATTTACTTATTTATAATGTTCAATATGAATGGTGGCTGGATCCTGGTCAGTCACGCTCCCTGCGGTGATACTCCGCTTGTGGAATTTGGGGGTGTGACAGATTTGTGTTAGAGCCATTCGCTATAGTGAACTTGGTTTGAAAAAGGGAAAAAACTTTTTGATAAAAACCAGACTATAACCTGTTCAGTACTTAACGATCCACAACGACGCTTCGCTCCATGTGAGAGGCTCAACACTTTAGGTGATATGATTTGAGTTTATATTACCTACTTGCTAGATTACTTTTGCATGAGGTGCTGTTTATTGTATGTTTATTTAGCGTTGTAGCATGCGGTCTATTAGCCTTGATGCATTCTTTATGACACACGATTAGTTACTTGAAATTTGACGAGTGGTGGTCAAACCCCTTTCTGATTTTTCGTCACCCTGCTACGGCAACTGTTTATGAGTTATATCTACTCATAAGCTTATCTCGACTTGACGCCAACATCTGACCCTCTGTACATTCGGTTGTGCGTCAACATTCACGAAGACCAGACCTGGCTCAAACGAACTCGGGTTTAGGAGAACAATACCCACGCATCCCTGTTGACGAACCTTATCATTTCCACTGGTCGTTGTCACCAGAAACGAGGCAGTCACAGTTACACGCGTTCGTCATTTTGCAACTCGGAACCCTACCAACCAAATTTTGTTTTGGACAAGCGATGTACTTCCGTAACCGTGATGCAACGAACTCCCCTTTTGTGCCATGCCGCCATACACCACTACTAGGATTGTTCCTAGACGACAGATTACTTGGTCGAATTCTTCGGTTATTATTAGACTCCCGTTTTCACTCAATTCTTAGTATGAACCTCACCAATCCCCTGTTTCTTCGATTGGGAACCGAATTAACGAAACGCTAACAACCATACCACGATTTCCACCGATCATGAGATTAATCCATTACCCTATTGGATGGTTTATTTTTATTCTACTTGATTTACTCCTTCGTATACCCAACTTAGTGAATGGATTCCCTTACTGATGGGATAGTCTTCAGGACATTCAAGGACGGAGATATGGATCACTCAACCTACAGGCGAACACAATGATCTACACGTTTACCTTCCCCCCCTTACACCACAAGAGTCGTATTTTAATTCCATGATGGTTTTCTTAAATATGCGGAATCTTTGCACCAGCTTTTATACCGACACATGACTGTTGATTAATAATATGTCTAATTCCTACCATTGGCATAGACCAAACCATCACTCTCTTACCACAGTGACTTTACATTCTCACTTCTCCATGCTGAGACACTGAAACAAACACCCCCTAGCTTAAAGAATTTGGAAGGATCGACTCTCGATCATTGGTGATCACTCCTTGAAACCTTGAGGGTGGTGATGTGTTGTTGATACGATTATAATCTCTTAAGCACATTTTCGCGTCCTTTCTTTGGATACTCACAACTAAACAGACGTATTTTGGATTCGTTCGCACGACCTAAGGAAACTCCCCCGAATTTGGTTGCTTATCGACACGAGGAATCACAAACACACCTAAGTTTATGGATTCAGGTGAATTGTTCCTCCTTCGCATGTGGGCGACCTTTGACGAAGGTCTCAGTGAACCTTCACACTACAAACTTGCACGATAATCACGCTACTACGGTGAATTCTTGTTATCATTGATTTAACCACGTGACATCTCTATTTGATCAATGACAAACTTTATCTTAACTATACACAACTTGAGAACGACCAGCTGAACCTTCGACATCAGGTAAACCTCTGTTTTGGGTTCTTAAACGCTTATTCATCGATTGCGACTACTCTTTCTCATGTTTCCGCATCCATACATGATATACTTTTGAATCCTACCATCCTAACAGTATTTCCCACGAACACTCGCTGAGCATTGGACCATAAATATGATGATACCACAGGTACTTTCCTTTGATCTTAATATGACCGATACAGATCCTCAGACACGACATTAGAATTTTGTCTAACCTGACGGGTATGTCATTTGTTTTTCTTCGACGACATCTGAATCTACTTGAAGAGCTAGTTGGAGTCTAAGCGATACCTACACCTTACCGTGAAGCTTCTACGACAAAAACAACCTTATATTAGTTTCAAACGAGCGACTTTTGGTGTTGCAAAACCCGTCTTTTTATTGTATGCTCAAACCCTCATAGCTCTAGCCCAAAGGATTGCTCAGGAATCTGCGTTTCAACAGTTTAAAGTGAAACTCTGTAGCACTCCCATTTTCTTGTTACATGAAGGCTCAGACGATTGTGTTGTTTATTGTGATGCGTCAATTCAAGGAATTGGTTGTGTGTTGATGCAACGTGAGAAGGTCATTGCTTACGCATCACACCAACTTAAGGTTCACGAAAAGAACTACACTACCCCCGACTGGGAGTCGGGAGAAGTAGTGTTTGCACTCAATATATGGAGACATTACTTGGACGGTACCAAGTGCACCATTTACACTGATCACAAGAGTCTCCAGCATATCTTCGATCAGAAGGAGTTGAGCATGCGACCGTGTCGATGGGTCGGATTCCTTAACGACTACGAATGTGCAATCAAGTACCATCCAGGCAGAGCCAATGTGGTGGCTGACACCCTCAGTCGTAAGGAAACCAAACCTAAGCGTGTACGAGCGTTACACTTACCATTCACTCTAGTCTTCCTACCCAGAATCCGTAACACCCAGGTTGAAGCATTGGAAGAAGGGAACCTTTTAGCTAAATCCGTGCGGGTCATGGAAAAGCGACTTGAACCTAAGGAAGACGGTACTCAATACTTCATGGAACGTGACTGGGTTCCATTCTTTGGAAACATACAAGAACTTGTGATGGGCGAAGCACACAAGTCCCGCTACTCGGTGCATCCTGGTTCTGACAAGATGTACCAAAAACTCAAAAATCTTTACTGGTGGCCCCACATGAAAGCTAACATAGCGACCTATGTTAGTAAATATTTGATCTGTGTGAGAGTCAAGGATGAATACTAGAAGCCATCAGGCCTGCTTCAACAACCAGAGATCTCGACATGGAAATGGGAGCAAATTTCCATGGATTTTGTCACTGGCTTACCTAGATCTCAACGAGGAAACAATACCATTTGGGTGATAGTGGATCGACTGACAAAGTCTGCACACTTCCTGGCTATCAAGAAAACAGAAAAATTCTCAACTCTAGCAGACATCTACCTGATAGAAGTAGTTGCGAGGCACAGGGTGCCAAATTTCATCATCTCTGATCGTGACCCGCGTTTTGCACTTGATTTGTGGCAGGCGATGCACAAATCCTTTGGCTCACGTCTAGACATGAGCACGACGTATCACCTGCAAACGGATGGGCAGATTGAATGAACCATCCAGACTCTTGAAGACATGCTTCGAGCATGTGTAATTGACTTTGGTAATGGCTGGGAAAGGCACCTACCTTGGGTGGAGTTTTCGTATAACAACAGTTACCACACCAACATCCAGACTGCTCCGTTCGAGGCTTTGTACGGATAGAAATGCTGATCACCCTTATGCTGGGCAGAAGTTGGTGATAGCCAAATCACTGGCCCATAATTTGTTCTGGACACAACGGGAAAGATTGCCCAAATACGACAACGAATGGCGACAGCTCGTGAGCATCAGAAAAGCTGCACAGATAAGCGCAGGATACCGCTCGAGTTCCAGGTTGGGGATCAAGTACTACCTAAAGTCTCACCTTGAGAAGGTGTGGTTCGTTTTAGCAAATGAGGCAAGCTTAATACGCCTTACGTTGAACCTTTCGAAATCACTGAGAAAAATCGGCAAAGTGGCGTACCGACTGGATCTGCCCGAAGAAGCTTAGTGGTGTTCACAATGTATTCCATGTGTCGAATCTGAAGAAGTGTATATTAGATGAGACCCTCATTGTCCCTTTCAGGGAACTCACCATCGACGACCAGTTGCGATTCACCGAGGAACCAATGGAAATTACGGACAGATAAGTTAAGACTCTCACGCGTACCAGGATACCCATTGTTCAAGTTCGTTGGAATTCCCGTCGTGGCCCAGAGTTCACCTGGGAACGAGAAGACCAAATGAAATGCAAGCATCCCCAGTTGTTTAAGAAAAGTGAGTCCACTACTGAAGCTGAAGCTACTGCGGAATTTCGGGACCAAATTCCAAACCAAACGGGGGGATGATGTTATACCCCAGGAAAAACCAGGAGACCACGCAACCTAAGTAGCTTCCTCAGTGACAACTTGCTAAATTTCAGAACGAAATTTCTTTCAATTTGGGGATGATGTGACAACTCACATTTTAGAACCTTTTTCTGTGTGCTTGGTGTAACCTATATGAACAGTATGTGACAAGTTGATATATTAAATTGTATTGAACGTGCATGAATCGATTATATGTGATGTGTGAAATATTGAATGTGAATGTATTTGCTTAGGACAACGTGATTGATTTCATGTGCATGTTGTGAGCATATCGTTTTGTTGAGAACTCTTGGTCGCACACTTCTTCTCGGATCTCACAAAACCCCGGTGACCGCACACTCCTCCACAATCCTCATTGGCCTTGGATCAGTCCTCGGCCTAACCCTTTCTCAACCTAACATGTTCACGGACCAGAGCTGGATTCGGCCCGTCTCTTCCTCTTGCGCATATACGTACTCTTTGTGTGTGATTTCTCATTATTTGCAAACATAAGAACTCCAAAACCCTAGGCTTCCTCCTCCTCTCCTTTGAAACCCGACAGCAGCCCTCTTTAATCTCGAAGTTCTTACCGATTCTATCCTGATTTCCTTTCGGTTAGTATAGTCTCACTCTTGCTTGAATCAAGTTCTTGTTATACATGGTTGTTTCAGTACATGAAGTTGTGTTTAATTATATGTTGCATGGTGATAGAATTTTATACTAATATGATCCTTAGTGAACATCTTGTAATACCAAAACTGTTATAATAATAGTAGAAATACATGTGAAGAAATTAATTATTTAGGACGTGTTTATGCATACATCACGAGTTCTGAATACAAATCCTGCTAATTGATCGAGTTTGATTAATGATTGTAATTGTTGATTGTTATTCGATTAAGTGATGGTTAGGGTTGTGTGAGCATTAGGGTTATGTTGATGATGGATACTCGATAGAGATGGTGTTAATGAATCTGATGTGAACAATGATACTGATTGCATGGGGTTGTTAACTATTCCAAGAATGACTAGGGTTGAATGCAAGAATTTAGTTTTGGTGATGATTGATCAAGTTTGAATGATAATTATTACTGATTATTGTTGTCCGATTATGTGATTAGAATGGTATGAACATTAGTGTTTCATTGAGTCTTGATAAAACCATTTTTGTGATTTGGTCCATGATGAAGGGTGTGTTGCAAAATGATTGATTGAATGATCATTGCCAATTAATCAAGTTAGAATGTTGAAAATTATGTATTAATTGCTATTACAAATTAGATGGTGATTAGAGCAGTTGATGGATTGGATCGAATAGATGGAAATAATGTAACTGATTGCCATTATTTAAGGAAAATATGTATAACTAATCGCACAAGTCCCCAATCGCATAAGAAACTGATCGCACAAGCCCTTGATCGCACAAGGAGTAATCGCACAAGGAGTAATCGCACAAGCTAGGATATCGTAGGGTACAATTGTTAAAGCACATAGTACTGTCTGTTTATGCATGACCGCAGAATATATTGTGGATTGCACAAGACTGTGCTGATCGCACAATATATTGGGCCGCACAAGAAGCTTCCTTGTTTAATACTTTTGGGCCACACATGTTATTGGATTGTATGTTTTATTGGGCCAGGGCATGGTTTGGATTGCACAACATGTTGTGGATCGCACAAGGTTGTGTTGATCACACAACATGTTGGGCCGGGTCTTTATTGGGCTTCACCTGCTAAGTCACACAACATGATTGGGCTCGCACAATCTTACCAGCCCAATCACATGGATCGCACAATAGGACTTACTTGTGAACTTGAATGATTACTGTTTGACATGCTAGTGTATTTAATCAGTTGCCATGATACGATGTGTCTGCCATGATCCTTCTATGTATTTAACCTGTTAGTATATGTGCAAATATACGTGAATTATCTGAGCATAGACCTGACTTGTATGGTAACCATGTTAGGATGTGGTTGACCACAAATAGCTCAAGTGGCCTTTTGTTTATCTGCCGAGAAAATCTAAGGTGAGTTCACACTTTCTACAAGGCATGGGATTCCCGGTGGTATGGGAATGGGTTAAAGTGTACTAAGGAAACCTGCGTATTCTCCTTGGGTAGAATACGTACTCCCACCCTCTTTGTTGAAGGGTAACAACATTGAAACCTGCGTGTTCTCCTTGGGTAGGACACGTACTCCCACCCTCTTAACTGAAGGATGACAACATTGACACTAGACAAACCTCTATCATTAAGTCCCTCATTTTATATCGACTTAATCACCGGGCCAATGGCGAACGGGTCATTAGTTAAATAGCGATATTAGATTTGACAAGCCTCATACCGTGCCGCAGAGGACGGGCGTGGACTAATGGATCTGGGCACTAGTCAATGATGATAGACATTGACGCAGGGCACATAAACATAACTACAGTCAGTAGTCGATATGGTAACGGGTCTAGTGGATTACATGGGGAAGCTCCCACTGGTTATGGTTTGGGAAACAATGAACTGGTTAAACTTGTGGATTTTGAAACAACTTATGGTTTTTGGAACAACATTAAAATGGACAACCAACTGTGAACTCGCTCAAATTTGTTGTTGATTCGTTATTACATGCCTTGCAGGTCGTTAGGTACTTAGCAGGAGATTGCATTGGAGAAGGAGTCATTGTGGGACATGAACCGTGGGGTGTTCATGTTAAACTTTATGAACTTTTAAACTTATACCTTGGTTTTGAACGTAATGCTTCCGCTGATAACTTAGACTTTACTTAATTATGTGACACTAATCATGTTGATTGCGTTGGGTTTTATTTACTTATTTATAATGTTCAATATGATTGGTGGCTGGATCCTGGTCAGTCACGCTTCCTACGGTGATACTCCGCTTGTGGAATTTGGGGGTGTAATATGAGGACTCGAGACCTCTGGTTGCGAGTCGCAACCTCATTGGTCTCGACTGAGGTCTCGACTCGAAATCATTTGGTCTAGACTCAAAAACCACTTGGTCTCGACCCATGGTTTCGACTCAAACCACGTGGTCTCGACTTGAAACCTCATGGTCTCAAGTCAAATGCTCATTGTCTCGACTCAAAATCGGATTTTGACTTTTCAACATGATTGGTTAACCTGCAATCTGAATTGTTGACTGGTTGACTTGTATAATTTTACAATTTTGTGAAATTTAGCTAAGTTAACAAGGAACTTTTCAAATTTTACAATTTTGTGAAATTTAGCTAAGTTAACAAGGAACTTTTCAAATTCATTCCAATGGGTCCTGCATGTTTTGGTGCTCTCACGTCTAAGAGGGGTACATAAAAGAAGTTTGAAGGAGTGATTCCATTGGAGAAGTTTGGTCAGTTTGCTGAGATAGAAGATGTAGCAGCTGAACCAGTGTTAGTACAACCTCCACCAGTGAATGCTGCACCAGTTAATGCTCTAGTTAATGCTATGATTGCTGAAGAGCATGTTGTTCAAGGTGTTGTTGAAGAAGAGCCTGAGACAGAGATCTTAACAATAAACTCTGTAGGATCGATATGACCGATCAAATGAGTCAATTTGAATGTGTTTACACTATTTAGATGGCGGAAACATCTAAACAGCTTAGAATCAGACAGAAAGGAGTAGAAAACAGAATAGATTCACTTTTAACACTTGTTCTCTGTTATATATTGACTTGAAAAACTGGCAGCACTTCGTTACAACTTCTCGGAATGCGTACCAACTGAGAACACAACATGCCTATTTATAGGCAACTAGATTTCGCTTCAACATGTCTCAAGCGAAATCTCATCACTTGATTTCGCTTGAGGCTTACATTAAGACCTTTGAAGCGAAACCCTTACAACACTAAATTAAACTTACATTTAGACCCCTACACTTTACATACTTGACATATTTAGACCCTAGACTTATGACGTAGGCTTTAGACATCGTGTATCAACAAACTCCCCCTTGGATACAGCCGAAGTCTTCAGTCTAGATCTTTACATGGACTTGAACGTTTCTTCTCTAGGCTTAGGTTTTCTCAACAACATCTTCCTAAGCTTTTCATTATCATCAGCTCTTTTCTTTTCTTCAGCAGCTTGCCTTTGAGCAAATGTCTCCCGAAGATATCTATCTTTTTCTTCTTGAGCTTTATGTTCCTTTTCAGCTTTCTTTTTGACTTTCTCCTCCAAAGCCCACCAAGATGACTTCCATTTAGTTCCAGAATTGATATTCTTTTGAAAACACACATTCACAACTCTCTGAAACTGCATTGCCTGATCTCTATCTTTTGGCGAATGATGAATCTTGTTGATGAACAAGCATTCTATATCTTTTGCCGAGCAATTAACAAGCCACATCGGATCAAAAACACGAATTTCTCTAAGTTCACCTCCTGCTCGATACGAGATCACTGCTTCAGTAGACAGACAACTATATACCCAATGCATAAATCCTTTATAGAATTCTTGTTCCATTGGAGGTACTGGTATAATCTTCATTGTCTTTGGCTTCT
Organism: Helianthus tuberosus; assembly: GCA_030545235.1. Lineage (NCBI taxonomy): Eukaryota > Viridiplantae > Streptophyta > Magnoliopsida > Asterales > Asteraceae > Helianthus > Helianthus tuberosus. The sequence continues at coordinate 83,751,150 of CM060371.1, read as the reverse complement.
TGATATTAAGAATCCTTTCTTCAGCACCAGTTTCAGGATTAACTCTTGGAATAATCTTTGGACGATGAGGTTTCCAGAATCTGAATCCCTTAAATGATTGAAATCTGATAAACCCCCACATTTTAATGTCATTCTTTCTCACAGGATATTCCAAAGCCTTGACCTGTGATAACTCCTCAACATCCCACAATGGGAGTGACATAAGATCAAACAACTTTTCGAAATACTGAACACCACATTCTCTTCTGACTGCATAAGCATTCACGTGTGGTAGAAAACCCCAACTAATAATATCTCCCAAAGAAATACTTCGATCCCGTTGATAAAACTTCAATGGTCTTTTGAATTTTCTGTCATGATCAACCTTGAACCATTTCTTTTTCTCTTCTTTATCCAGATCTTTCTTTGTACCATCAGGATTAAAGTTTTTAATAACTTCAGCAACTCTTCTCCTCAACTCATCACGATTCTCTTTAGAGAAAAATTCCATCAGTGTGGGCAAATGAGAAGTATCTTCATGAACATTTTCATCATCTTCCCAGTCTTCAACTTCTACTCTGTCATACAGATCAGCATCTTCAACATATCGATATTCATAATCATCATAGTGATCAGCATCAAACTCATTCAGCTCTCTTTCTAAATCAGAATTCATTTCTTCTTCGAAATCAAACTTGAACTCTGGATGATCTCTTCGAGTCATTTCTTTTATGGTTTCCAGAGTATAGTTATGAAAATGCTCTCCTTCTTCCCGATATGTATCCAACCTAAGAATCAACTTTTCAGCTTGATCAACATTTTGATCATCACCACGCTCCCCCTCACTTGTTGCACTATCATGTTCAACATTTGCATCATCTTGTAATAAATCATCAATTGCTTCTTCAGTTGTTTTCTCAGAAATTTTCAAACCAGAAGCACCTTGATCTTGATTATCATCTCCATCATCATCATCACTACTACTTGCAGAGATCACATCATCTTCTGTATCTTCTTCTTCATCTTCGTCATCATCCTCTTCATCATCCTCTTCATTCTTTCCAGTAAGAAGATCATCAATTTCAACATCAGCATCAAAAATACCAGAAACTGATGAAAGAGGACGAACATTCAGAATAATATCTTCAGAAACATCAACTGGAATAATAGCTTTTTCTTCAATTTCAGGACCCTTTCCCTTATCCTTCATTTGCTTATCAATTTCAGCCTGTTTCTTAGCTTTCTCTTCATCACGAACAATTTCATTATATTTCAACTCTAGAGATGTACCCATTAACTTTTCCAACACTTTCTTCATCATTTTGGTTTCATGTTCATTTCGTGCTTTGATTTCCTCCAACTCTTGATTTTTCAACTCATAGTACTTGAGATGTTCATCCCTATTCTTCTTTTCTTCCAGTAATTCTGCAATCTGAACTTTCATAATATCCATCTCTGCTTCATTAGATTCCAATTTCTTCAGCAAAGACTTGTTTTCAGCTTCAGTTGCCTTTAATCTCAAATCACGAATTTTCTCACGATTCTCCATCTTTTTACACTCAGCTGCTAACTTCTTGTTTTCATCAGCTACAACATCAATTCTCTTTTCAACATGTATAATTTGTTCATCTATTGCAAAAGCAATATTTCCAATATCATCAAGAGAAACATTCTCAGGAATACCAGGAAAAGTTTTATAACTAGAAGAACCAGGTGTGGTTTGAAGGATAGGTTGTGAAGAAGGTGGTGTTTGGATATTAATTTGTGGAGTAGAAATAGATTCATGTGGTGGTGAGAAATGTGGTGGTGAAGTTTGATGTGGTGGTGAATGAGGTGAAATAGGTTCAGATGGTGGTATAGATTGACTGGTTCCTTCAGTTGTTTTCTTCTTCAAGACAATTTTTGGAATCTTGATTGTTGGACTAACAACTTGACTCTTCTTCTGAGCAACTTTCTTTCGAGCTCCTCTCTTCTTTTTACCACTATCAGGAGTTTGTGATTCAGATACATGTTCAGGTGAAGGTTCATAAGCTGCATCATCTTTCTCTTGTCTCTTTCTCTTTTTTAACAACTTTTCTTGTTCAGCTGCTTCTTTGATTCTTCTTTGACGAGCAGCTTCATCAATAGCTTCATCTGAATAACTAGAAGAACTTGCATCAACATCTTCAATCACTACATTGTCAGCAGCTTTACTTTGTTCAGGAACAGATTCAGAAATTCCTTTCAAAAACTCTGTAGATCTTGGAGAAAAATGAATATCTCCTTCAACATTTGTTTCAATTTCAGTTTCAGCTTCAATGTCGATTTCAGCTTCAGTTTCAACATTAGTTTCTGCTACAGCTTCAACTACTACTTCATCTTCAGGTTCATCAACCAATAGCATTTTAGCAACCTTCTTACGACACTTCTTTGGTTGTGAAGATGAACCTTCTTCAGCTTGCACTTTAGGAGTTGTTTTCTTACTCCTCTTCTTTTGTTCTTTTACAAACCACACACTTCTTGAAGGTTTAAACTTTTTCAACTTCTCCAACTCATCAGCATAACCAGTTTCAGTTCTTTCATCTTCATTCCTCCAGTGTTCATGATTAACTGGATCAGGATCTTGATAATCCGGATTCTTATGAAACCAAAAAATGCAACTTCCTTCTCTGGTTCAGGATGATTTGTATGATATCTTGCTAATTGAGCAATAGAATCATTATTCATGTGAGCTAGAACCAACAAGTCATTCTCCATATCTCGAACAATTCCTGGATAAGCATGATCAATCATCATTTGAATGAATCTTGGATATATCCAGCTTCTCCTTTTTGAAGTCACCTCTTCCACAAGATAATGAAATACAATATGAGAGAAATTGTATTTCTTGTTTAAAACAAGAGCAACTACCATGTTCATGTGATAATCACGCATAGCATCGTAACTACCCTTTTGATGACTTAGAGCAATCAACACTGAATGAATAAAGAATTTGAACGGCTTTGTGAAATTTGATTTCAAAACATTAGCAGCTTTCACATCTCCAATGTATCCCATTCTAAGCAAACATCCTTTCACCATCCTTTCAGGAAATGCTGTTGGTGAATTTTCAGTATCAGGAAAATCTAGAATCTCACGAACATATGCCTCCGTTATCAGAATTTGTTTCTTTTCATCAGCAACCTTAACAAGCGAAGTAATTACTTTGTTTTTCTCATCATACACAGCATGTTTCCAAAAACGTTTGATGTGTGACTCATACACCATTCTTCTATCTGTTAAAGCTTTTTGAATTGGCAATCTTCTCATGAATTCCAGAATGCTAGAGAACTCAGATAACTTTGAACTCCTTGTCACATCAAGATCACAACAAGAGTTGTGAAGAGCTTTGAATAGAATATTCGAAGGCTGCACATCAAATACCACAAAAATTCAAACACATTAGACAATTTTTTATAAAAATTTCAAATTTACTCATCATTTCAAGCGATATCCAAGATTTCGCTTAAAATTCATCTGAGCACATAAGATCTGTTCAAGTGAAATGGTATTTGAACATTTCGCTTGAAGAATCAAACAACAACAAACTGTTCAAGCAAAATAGTCATAAAATGCTTTTCCTGAAGCGACACTGACAACCCTTTGAAGCGACACTGTTCAAACATCAAAAAAAATTTTAAACATATGATCAAATTGATCACACATTCCTGTTATACTAACAATTCCGAGCAAACTGATATGAATTTCATACAATTTAACCCACACAAAAGTTCTAGATCTACGATTAAAATTCTGATCAAACAACAAACTTTTAAAAAAAATTCAGATCTGAAACAATCAAACATCACACAACAATCTACACATGATTCCGACTACACATTTACGATTTGATTTGATTTTATCCAGTTAAAAGCCCTAAAACTATGTGTTCTAACCCTAACCGTCGCCGACACATCAAAAATCAACGAAAAACGGTACAAATCAACACCATTACTTACATTCACCATGTTAGTAGTTGTGTATGCCAACTAAAAACACAAGATTTGAGTGAATTTGGGCAGAGTAACGGCAGAAAAACAAAGATTCAGAAGTGTTCGCTTGAAGTCGCTCTGACAGACCTTGAAGCGAAATGTTTGAAAAATAATGACTGAAGCGAAGCAATGTTATCCTTTTATACCCCTGAAGATTTCGCTTGAGACTTACTCAAAATCTCTTGAAGCGAAATCGTTACATGAAGGTGTCGCTTGAAACAGATTTAAGCGCAATTTTTCCTTGAAGCGAAAACCTTAAAAACTTGTTTTATCTTTTGATTTTTTCAGATTTTAATGTCACACCCAATTAACCAAGTCCAAGTTAATGACCTTGGTCAACTGACTAGTCTTACCAAGTCCAACTCAATGACCTTGGCTAACCAAACTATGAAGATATCGGATTTCTTGAAAAAAAATAAGTTCAAATTAATGAACTTTTGAATCATTTTGATCTTTCAATCTCATTTTAATCAACAAACACTTGTACCAAACATTGTACTGCATCACAAGCTTACCCAATCCTCATCCATCTCAGACATGATCTGCACAAGACTTTGAACTTTCGATTCCCAATGTCAGTTGTCGAAAATAAAAAGAAAAATTAAAATCTTTTTGGATTTTAAACTGAATAAGCTAAAACTATGTACACACAATCTTTTTGTGAGCGTGTTAAGGGATCATATCAGCTGCCAACAAGATACAAGTACCGTTAAGCTAAGTTACATTACCAATATTAAACAATTTGCATTGATTTCCGATATACTGATCCACTTTAAATCTTCACACATTTCTCAATCTGTTCAGGATACGAATTTAATGTTTTAAGACTTAAACTTTTATATGTGTCCCACCTCAGAATATACTCCCGTATCCAGATCCCAATATTCAGTCTTACAGGAAAGATTTAACACAAATGATATCTGTAAGGGGTTAATAACTTATGAAGAATCATGAGAGCTCAGGTCAAAACTACCGTTCAGCAGAGAGATCATGACTCGACTTTTGGTGTGTCCCCTTTAGAGGATCTTTTTTACAACAGCATTGCTAAGCAATTTTATTGTCTTATCATATATGCTGAGGGTGATGCTATATTTCAAGCATTTGCGAAAAGTATTATTCGAGGACTAGGTCAGAACCACCGTTCAGCAGAAGTCCTGGAATAATACCCCAGAGATCATTGAGTAAACAATCCTAGTATATCAGAATACGAGACCTTTCAAACGAGATTTCAGGGGTTACCTATATATCCTGGAGGTGTTCCCCACGTAAAAGCAAGTAATTTTATGTTAATATCCCGAACATTTTTACTGAATGTGTAAAGACCTATCGGAACATCATCTACAAGACTGCTTAACACATTTATACTTTACATTTCTTTAGCGTACTGCACCCGTCTAGCTGATGTACTATCATTTCCCTTTTATACACAAACTCATTTTTACTTTTTCAAATGTTTTTGGTTTTTATAGATTTTATCATGTTTTTGTATTTTTCTGCAAACTTTCTCCCCCTAAAAATAAAAACATATTTTTGTGTTTTTGTTTTTATCGAAAAGCAGAAAATAAACTGTACAAAGAAAATTGACAACACGACAAAAGTTCACGTCAGATCGCCGTCCAATTCTGCATCACATTCAACAACCCTCCCAGATTGCAGATTTTTCATTCCATTCAATTTTAAAAGATAATAAAACCTCTTTTTGTCAAATGGTTTGGTATAGAAATCCGCTTTCTGTTCATCGGTGTGCACATATTCAATCCGAATTAATTTTTTCTCGTTACAATCTCGAATAAAATGGTGACGGATCTCAATGTGTTTTGTTTTTGAATGGTGAACCGGATTTTTAGTAATGTTAATGGCTGCTTCATTGTCCACGAAAATTGGAGTATCTAAGAATTGCAAACCAAAGTCACGCATTTGCTGTTGGATCCAAAGGATCTGTGAACAACAGCTGGAAGCTGAAACGTATTCAGCTTCACAAGTAGAAAGCGCTACAGTGGTTTGTTTCTTACACTGCCAGGTAATGAGTCGAGTTCCTAAGAACTGACACCCGGCAGTGGTGGACTTTGCATTCTGCTTGCAGCTTCCAAAATCTGAATCAGCGAAACCGGATAAAGTAAAGTCACCTAATCTAGGATACCACAAACCGATGTTTGGGCAGCCTTTCAAATACCGTAGTATACGTTTCACGATTGTCAGATGTGACTGCTTCGGATTCGACTGATATCTGGCACATAAGCATGTCGGATACATGATGTCCGGACGGGAGGCTGTGAGATACATCAAGGAACCAATGATTGATCGGTACAATGTTTCATCCATTTTTACTCCATTCTCATCTGGACAAATCCCATGATTTTGTGCAAGGGGAGTAGATGCTGGACTGCAATCTGCCATATCAAACTTGTCTAGCACATCCTTCACATACTTTGACTGATGAATGAAGATTCCGTCGGGCATTTGTTCTACCTGCAACCCGAGAAAAAACTTCATTTGGCCCATTGAGCTCATTTCAAACTTTTTCTTCATCACTAGCTCAAACTCTTTGCACATATCGTCGTTGGTGGATCCAAAAATGATATCGTCCACGTAAATCTGCACAATCAACAAATGGTTTTCTTTTTCTTTAATAAACAAAGTGCTATCTACTGTACCTCTTGTGAACCCGTTGTCCAACAAGTATGTCGAGAGCGTTTCATACCAGGCTCTCGGGGCCTGGTGAAGTCCGTATAACGCCTTGTCCAGTAGAAACACCTTGTTTTTGTGCTGTGGATCTGTGAAACCTGGCGGTTGCCCCACATACACTTCCTCTTTGATAGTTCCATAGAGAAAAGCAGATTTCACGTCAAGTTGATATACTTTAAAGTTCTTCCATGATGCAAAGGCCAGAAAAATCCGAATTGCCTCTAGCCTTGCAACTGGTGCGTAGACTTCATCATAATCAATTCCTTCTTGTTGACTGAATCCTTGAACTACCAGTCTTGCTTTGTTTCTCACCACGACTCCTCTATCATCTCTTTTGCATTTAAAAACCCACTTTGTTTTAATCAACTTTTGATTCTCAGGCAAATCTACGAGTCTCCAGACGCCCAGCTTCTCGAATTGTTGTAACTCCTCCTGCATTGCATTAACCCAGCTCTCCTCGGTCAATGCTTCCCTGTACGTCTTGGGCTCTATCTGCGAAATAAAACATTTCAATGAGACTTCTTTTTGCATATCAGCAATAGATGAATAGAAACATGTAAGAGCTTGATCTATTTGATGTCGAGTTTTGACACCACTTTGCAAGTCGCCAATGATCTGTTCTGAGGGGTGGTAGGACAGGGTCCGTGGCATCACAGAATCAGGCACTACAACTTCCGATTCCAGATTTGAAATATCAAGATCAACAATTTGGTCAACAACCTCTTCTGTTGTCTCATTTGGTTCCTCGTCAAAGGTAGGAGCGAGTTCCTCCTCTGAGTCGTCAGAAACATCAAATGACGGAGCTGGTTCCTCTGGTTCCTCTGGTGGTATATGAACGGTTCCACTTGGTCCGGCTTCATCATCATGAGTACCCACGGTGGGCGTAGGAACATCTAGCGGTCTAGATTCTGGCTCTGGTAACTGACTTTGTTGATACAAGTACATGAGAGCAAGTTCCTCTTCACTTGGCTTGGACGGCAGATGAAACGATTCCCAGAGTTTATCATAATCAAATAGGAATCTTTGTCTGGGAAGTTGTGGTGATGGAGTATGCTTCTGACAATCCACATGAAACACCTGAATCACCTTGCTCAGACATGGTACGAACACCCTTTTTAGTGGGCTGGCATATCCTACAAAGAAACCTTCATTTGATTTTGCCCCAAACTTTCCGTCTTCATCAATGAACGTACACGGTGATCCGAAAGGTTCCAAGAACTCAAGATTCGGCTTGTAACGATGCAATAACTCAAAGCATGTCTTTCCATACTTCTTGACAGTAAGGACTCTGTTCAGTGTATAGCACGCTGCAGATACTGCTTCACTCCAGAAGAAAATAGGTAGCTTGGAATCTGCTAACATTGTACGTGCTGTCTCAATTAGGGTTCTATTCTTTCTTTCAGCTACGCCGTTTTGCTGTGGAGTATACGGCGCACTGAATTCATGAAGAATTCCCTTTTCATTGCAGAACTCATACATTCTGTTGTTTTTAAATTCAGATCCATTGTCGCTTCTAATTCTTCGGATAGGCAGTTTGTATACTGTTTCCATCTTCTTGAAGAGTATCATCAAAGACTCAAATGTTTGATCTTTCCGTTCTAAGCACACAACCCAAGAAAATCTTGAAAAATCATCTGTAACCACCAAGCAGTACAAATCCTGACTGATGCTCTTAACATTGACAGGCCCGAAGAGATCCATGTGCAATCTCTCAAGAGGTAACCTGACCGAATTCATGACCTTCAAAGGATGTGACTTCCGAACCTGTTTACCTTTCTTACATGCAATACAATCATCATTTAAATGAAAATTTTTAAAGTTCACACCTTCAACTAAATCATTATGAACCAAAAAATTCATTTTGCGAACATGAATGTGGCCCATCTTACGATGCCACATGATTGAATCTTTTTCTGTTGCTTTGTTTTTAGACACAAAACACTGTTTCTGATGAGATGTTGGCGTTGCTGTGCTCATATCAAGATAATAAAGATCATACTCTCGTGGAGCACGCAACAACACCATCTCATCAGGGATTTTAAACCCTGGTTTCAAAACCACACATTCAGTTTTTGTAAAATGTACACTGAAATCTTTATCACAAATCTGTGAAATACTGAGTAGATTGTTTGTCAACTCCACTATGTAGTTTACTTTGTCAAAAGATATCACACCATTTGTCAAAGTTCCTTGACCAACAATTCTTCCACCTTGACTTCCAGCAAACCCTACATGACTTCCATTGATGGATTTTACATCATAGAGCAAAGCAAGCGTCCCAGTCATGTGCCTTGACGCACCACTATCCATGATCCATTTTGATAGAATTGACTTGGGCAGCCCCTGCACATATCATATCAAATTCATTCAAACAATGAACTCCATGACTTCTTAACTGATGACACACTCCCAAATACTAAATCACACTTCTCATTAGTTTTAGGAAAGTTAAACATAACATTTGGAACAACAGATTCCACTTTTGATTTTAACATATTTTCTTTGATTGGAGGAAACTCTGCAAGAAACTTATCAAGCTCAGATTCAAATTCTTGTTTATCATTAGCACCCACTTTTGATGCATAAAATTCCTTTGTTCCTTTGACCTTTCTGTCAACCATTTTTCCAAAAATATTTTGAACAGTAGGATTAAAAGCTTTTGAATCAAAATTTAACTCGTTCTCCATTTTCTTTACCTCAACTGATTGTGATTTGGTTTCAACAACTTTTGTTTCATTTTTCAAAATGTTTTCCATCTTTTTCTCCTCGACCGATGGTTTTGATTTTACAACCCAAAATTGATTTTCAAAAGTTTTCGTTTTTGAATAAATCTTTGAAGTCATTTGAGACTTTGAAGATTCGCCAATCTCAAATGTTGATTTTAGCTTATCTTCCGACTTCAATGATTCACCCTTTTTCAAGATTCGAATTGGTGAAACCATCGGCTTTTTGCCCTTTGTATTAACTGGTGACTTAGCTGGTGACTTAGGTTGAGATTTTTTAACAAATGGTTTAATAACAGGTTTTTCAAAAACTTTCTTGCATTGTCTTGCCATGTGTCCGATTTCATTGCAGCGATAGCAAACTCTTTTGTCATACTCAACAAAAGTTGACTTGAACGACTCTTCTTTTAGTTTCTTCGCTGTATTGAAATCGTCAATCGCTTTTTGACTAAAAATGTATTCCTTTTCTTCATCAACACTTGGACCAACAACAAAAACATCATTCATTTTATCTTTTGGCTTGACAACCTTCTTAGCCAATTTTTTCTCAAAACCAATTCCTTTGTTTTTAAAGTTGTTACCATTTTTCTTGTTACCATTACCTTCCCATTCCTTTTTCCCAAAGTTGTTTATACGTGTTGTAACAAATGATTTTTTAGTTTTTGAAAAGAATTCTTTGTTATTAACCTCATCAATGTTCATTTCAACCAACCTAAAAACTTTCTCAACATTCTCAATTTTCACATTCTGAAGAGGATACTCGAAATCGGAATAAAGTTTGTCTATTCCAATCATAGTATATACTACCATAATCGAATCATCATTCGCACTCTTGTCTGATTTCGGTATAAACCGTTCCAAGAAATTACTCTCATCTTCAGAATCTGTAACACCTTTCTCAGATTGTGACTTCTCAGAGTTATCAATCTCTTCATCTAACACTTGATCAACAACAGTTTTGATAATCTGTGATTCGTTGTCGGTGTCGGATGCAGAGAATGTAACATCGATGCTTTCAGGCAAATCATCCTCAATTGATTTCAATTTGAGATTCAAAGCAGCTTCCACCCCATCTGGATATTTCTGTGTGTAATGATTCCACATTGGGGGTGGAACACTGTTAAAGACTGGTGTTTCATCAGGTTGTTTTGGGACAATCTGTTCAATCACATATGAAGATGCTATGTAACTCATCAACTTCTTATCAATTCTTTCATTTTCAATTTTTGTTAACTCCAATTCCCTTTTTAATGAAGCAATGGTGTCCAAATGAAAATTGACTTCCACTTGTTTATCAAAAAGTGTAGCTTTTGCTAATTTTGTGGCTTTATCATTTTCGACACTTTCCTCTTTAATCATTTTAATTGTTCTAGATAGAGTATCATATGCTTCTTTAACTTGTCCTAGATCAAATTTTAGCATGTCTACATGATGTTTCATTTCCTGATACTTAGTGTCTTTCTCAAGACACTCCATGCACGGTTGTAAACACTTCTGGCATGGTGTTTCAGGAATTGAAACAACTTTTTCCACAACCTGTTCATGACAAACATTTTTCACATCTTGTTTACCGACATCCTCAGACTCTGACTCAGACAGTTTGACTGATTCGTTTTCCTGAACTCCAGATTCCTCTCGTTTGACAGACTTACTACTGACAGACTTAGACTCTTCAGATTCTGAGTCTACCTCTCTCAGTTTTGCCATGAGAGCTTTGTCAGCAATTTCTTTCAAAGTGTCTTCAGTCATTTCCTTTGTCACATCGATCATTTCTTCAACAAATTCTTTCTTTTCATCATATCTTGGACACAATCCAGTCCTTGGTTCTTCAAAGAAATCTGCAAAAGATTCAAAAATTTTAGGCGGCATGATAGATCTTAAAGAACTAGTTAATACCTCCTGCTCAGATTTAGATTGATGAATTTCAGCAGCCATTTCTTCAAAATTGTCTGTTTTTTCAACAGAAACCTCTTCAACAACTACAGAAATATCTTCAGTAACTTTTTCCGGTTCAGACACTATCTCAGGAATTTCCACAACTTCAGCCATCATTGCCTGTTCATCGCTACCTGGAATATATTTATCCCAGTTAAACCCTGCAGCTACTTTCTCATCTTCTTGATTCACGATCATCGCTTTTTCCGGTTTATTTTCAATTTGTGGTCTTTGAACAGTAGGCTGTTGATTTGATCGATGATAGATTGCTTGCTTGTAGTAGTCGTTGGTGAACGGGTTTTGATGATTGTTTACTTCACGATTTGGACATTCTCTCTTGAAATGACCACGTTCTTTACACTTGAAGCACGTAACTTTCGACTTGTCGAACCCTAACTTCTGATCAGGACCTGAGAGACTGTTTCTGCCTGTGATCTCCATAAACCGTTGTGCTCTTCTAACCAAACTTGCCATGCCCCATTTTATATCAATCAATTCAAGTTCCTCCGGGTCAATCTGGTCGTAATCCTCTTTGGTCATATCAGGATTACCAATCCTACCCGCCACTAATCCTTCATAAGCCTCTAAAACGGAAGCAAGTACCGCAATGTGTTGTCTTGCAGCAGTTTCAGTAATTTCATTTCCATTCTTAATATTCACTGCGATGTTGCACTGCACTCCAGAAACATAAGCCTGATTTCTTGAACTTGTAGAGCTTTGAGGTGAAAACTGTTCTTGAGCTTTGAAGTTTGGATCACAATTTGCAAATGGTGAAAAATTTCCAGATTGAGGAGTGTTTGAAGAAACACTTGAGATGTTATCAGCAATGAACCCTGTTTGTATATTTGGACTTTGATTTGTTGAAGCTGTAGAGTTGTTTTTGTAATACAACGATACATCTTGTTGAATATTAGCTGAATTCATCTTTTTGATCTTTAGCAACTCTAACTCATGGGCTTCAATCTTTTCTATGAATAGGCTAAGATTGTAATTTGCAAAGTCTGAATTGTTCTTTAGCATCATCAGGTATGTACCCCACTCGTCATAAGGTAATGCATCAGCTAGTTTGTCAATCCATTCTTCATCTGTCTTTTCAATCTTTAATCTATTCATCTCAAGTACCAAATGACAATATCTTTCAATTAGTTGCCTTGTAGTTTCACCCTTCATACTGGTAAAAATGTCAAACTCTTTCTTGAACAATGCCTTCTTATTCTTAATCATGGAAGCACTACCTTCAAACTTTGCTTTCAATGCAAACCACATAGATTGAGCATTATCTTCATATTGCAACAATACTAGAATGTCTTCTTTGATAGCCTGCTGGAGAATACTAATCATCTTTTTCTCGGCTTTGAAATCATTCTGTTCTGATTCTGTCAGGCTCTGAATATTCTTTTTGTTGTTTAAACCATCAACTGGTGGAACATACTGTTTCTCTATTTTCATCCAACATTCAAAATGATTAGCCTGAACCCAGTTCTTAAATCTGCCTGACCATCCTGCATATTCATCTATGTTCATCAGTTTGGGAGGCTTTTGCATTGTTCCCAATTCGTTCTCCATGTTGACGTTTTGTATAACACTACCCGAGGTTTGTCCTGCTACCATACCACTTCCCGAGAAGAAGTTATAAAACTCTTGGTTTTCCATTTTTAGAAATTTACCGAATAGTTTTAAAATTTTCACACACACACTTTTCACAAAATCAGATTATCGAACAAGTTCACGAACACTATAGACTATCAGTAATCTCAAGCGAAATCACTCAAGCTTCAAGCGAAATCACAGAAGATTTCAAGCGAAACCCACAAATCAAACACAGTATGATTTCGCTTCAAACAGCAAGATCTCAAGCGAAATCTATGGTTTCGCTTCAAACCAAAATTTTCAGCTAACCACAGACTCCTCAAGCGAAATATACGATTTCGCTTCAAGCAAACAGAATATTTCAAGCGAAATCCACGTTTTCGCTTCAAAAATACCAACAATCAATCTGCCCGCTCAAGCGAAATCTGGTTTTCAAGTCATTTTTGTCAATTTTAGTCCGAGTTTTAATCTGAATTTCTCAAGGCTTTGTTAAAACACACTTTTACACACACTGTGAAAGTCTTAGTCCATTTTGTCCGTGTTTTCGTCCAGAAATCAGTTTTTGTGAGTAAAAACCAATTGATTCAAGTAAACACACTCATAACTAGCTCTGATACCAATTGTAGGATCGATATGACCGATCAAATGAGTCAATTTGAATGTGTTTACACTATTTAGATGGCGGAAACATCTAAACAGCTTAGAATCAGACAGAAAGGAGTAGAAAACAGAATAGATTCACTTTTAACACTTGTTCTCTGTTATATATTGACTTGAAAAACTGGCAGCACTTCGTTACAACTTCTCGGAATGCGTACCAACTGAGAACACAACATGCCTATTTATAGGCAACTAGATTTCGCTTCAACATGTCTCAAGCGAAATCTCATCACTTGATTTCGCTTGAGGCTTACATTAAGACCTTTGAAGCGAAACCCTTACAACACTAAATTAAACTTACATTTAGACCCCTACACTTTACATACTTGACATATTTAGACCCTAGACTTATGACGTAGGCTTTAGACATCGTGTATCAACAAACTCTGACGATGAAGGCATTGAAATTAGTTATGATGATGATGATGAAGTTGAGCCTCCTCCTGAAGCTGAAGCTAGTTTTGCCGTTTCTGTTGTTCAACCAGTAATTACGTCTGATGAGAGTTTGGCTCAGCTATTAAAATCCATAACTGAAAAGATGGGAAATCCTCCTTCCAATCCTTCAGTTCAAAATGAAGAGCAAACGTCTAATGACCAAGGGATCCTGAAACTCAACCATTGAAGTGAAAAAAGAAGGGATCCTCGACCTGGAGTGTATGTTGAGCAAAACAAAGATCAACCCATGACTGATGCTGAAGATGAAGATGGTTTGTATGATTTTGACTTTGAGAAAGATGTATCCGCTACTGCTACTGCTACTGAAACAGTGTTTAATTTTGATGTTGATAGACCAAGAATGGATGTGGATGTGACGTCTACAGAGATTCCGGTTGCTACCACTGTTTCTACTCCAATCACCGAGTCAACACCACCTGTTACTGCTGCTATTGCAAGTTCGTCGGGAACAGTTCATGAGGAACCTTGCAGTTCAATTGGAAAACGGCCTGAAGAACCACTAAGAATACCGTTTGTTGATGATTCAAGTGATGATGATGAGTTTATATGTATGAGAGAGATGAAGAAAAGAATAGTTGTGCTTGAGCAAGAATCGATCCATAAAGATGCTAAAATCATTCAGCTTGAAGATACTATTGTGCAAAAGAATCAACAAATTGATCAGCTTCAAGGTGATGTCAGTTTGTTATTCAACATGGTTATGATCTACGTGGTAAATTGGAGAAGAAGTTTGGCAACAAATTTTCTGATCCGACTGACACGACGAGTAAAAGAAAGGCTGAAGAAGATCGAGCAAGGGCTTTTCTAATGATGACGCTGAAAGAGAAACTGCAATGGATCAGTATTTCAAGAAAGTTACTGACAAAGATGCTGGCAAAACAAAAGCTGAGAGATTGAAAAAGAAAAGAGAGTTTGTGATTCTGAAAAACAAGAATCTCAATCCTGATGATGACGATGCTCAAGCCACTCATCATTTGATGGATGTTGGTGAAAATTGTTATGACAAAGTTGGAAACCGTTAAGGCATTGTAAGTTGGGGCTTTGATCATGATCGTCACAGGTGGTGGATCAAGAGAAAGGTTGGACCTGTTGAATGGTACAAGAACCTTGCCCAGTTTCAAACATTCACTAAGGTGGACTTAATTACTCTATCAAGGTCACCTTATGTGGATGATCAGCCTGGCGGTCGTGGATATTTATTCTTCGAAAGATTGCAGAGAGAAGTTGCATGTGGATTTCCTTCTATGCACACTGCTGAATCCATTGTCACTCCTGCTAAAGGTCTTAGAGATCCACACACCAACAAAAGGATGAAGATTGTGTCATGGCCACCGACTGAAAAGGAGAAGACGATTTTCTTGGTCAAGAAAATTCCTAAAGGTGCTCTAAAGACCATGCATTTTTGGGCATATGATGAACGGTTAGGGCAAGCTGTGATTGTTTGCGATGATGATGTGAGTTTTCGATTGCTTGATCAAGTGGATTTACTGAACTTGGATCATGAAGATCTGGAAGTGCTTGCTCGAAATCAGATCAGAGTTACAGAGAAGTACGAAGAAGTGGCTAATGGTTGGACTGGTGCTGTTGCTTCAGTCATACACATTCGTACGAAAGGATTTGGTGGATTCAAATACAGGTTGGGAGGTAGTGGAGGCAATTAAAGTTAGAAGAACCTCTAAGCATAAACCTAGGGGGAGATTGTTGGAACATGAAGGTTTATTCATAGAGGGTTACATTAGTTCAGGGGTTGATGTGTAATGTTTTGTTTAATATATGTTTTGGGTCAAATATGTGTAGTTTGGGTCTTGTTGGTTTCGAGTGGGCCTAGGGGGTTTCGACCCATTAGTGTAGTATATAATCAAACCTCAAACTCATGTTTGAGGTTGATCAGTCTATCCAGAGCAAGAGGCCAGCCGAAACCAAGTTTGTGTTGTTGTATCAGTCATCGTGATTTGGTGAATGCAAAGAACTTCTGGTTTGTTTTGATTTATACTGTTTCGGTTTTTGTATATTGTTCTTGAATCAACTTGTGATTGGATTCCGCACACTCATAAGTTCTTGATTTATATCATTGAAATATCCTATTCGGAACTTACAAATGAACATGCAAATGGACTAAGTACTGATTAGTAAACTTATTTGGCATATTTTGGCACTTACATTCTGGTCATAAACTGAAGTTATACAATTATTCGAAAAATATGCTTTTATAAGGACTAAAATGCCATTTTTGCATGCAAATCAAGTTTTAAACATAACTTTGACATAAAACCTTTACCTACTGTTGTGATATCATATTTAGGATTTATTGGGATGTTAGGTCAGATTATATACTGACCTTAGCCTTGAGTTCTTGTACAAAGCTTATAAATGACGATAACACCCTTTTTGCAAATAAAATGGGTCTTAAATATAATAAACATGAAAAACCTTTTTGATACCGTTATGTTATGAAAAATAAAATATTTTGACCTTTCAAAGCTGGTCATAACCTCAGAATTACTTAAACTCTGAAATTATCGTCATTTATCGACTTTTACGCTAAATAAGTGCATAGTATGATTTTAAACCATATTTAACACCCAAGACTTGTTACCTGCTGACTTTATAAATTATTTTAAATATTTTTACAGTAGGTATAAGTCATGAACTCAGAATCACAAATAAGTCCCTAAAACTATGTGTGAAATGACCAAAATACACCTACGACGTATAGTTTGGCCATAAATCAAAAACCACACATATGGTTGATATCCTACTGATATAATATCATAAATTAATTTTTTTGACAGAATGTTCATGACCAGAACTTCAGTTTACATACAAACCCCTTTTATAAACCTTAAAATGACCAAAATGCCCTTATGAGGCTTAATTCGATTTTAAAATCCTTATGGACATATATGTTGATATCTTACTGATGTCATAACATATTTTAAGCATAATAACATATGGAACTTGTATATAACTCATCTGGTTACCCGTTTATGCTTATACGCGTTCGGTTCGGTTTATGTAACTAGTTTGCATAAATTAACCTAAATGGGTTTAACCTTATCATTTAAAATTCAAAATCCAGAATGTATTTAGTTTACTCATATTATACAAGTCTCCATTCTTGTTGGGTCTAAACGACATTCCATTCCGGTCATCGCTTAATCTAGTGTTTGGTACCGTAAATATTTCTTTAAACTAACCGGTCTAAGTCCTCGACTTAAATAAGACCCGTTAGTATTCTAATAGGTTAATATTACCTTCATTCCAGACTAGGAAGCCCTAGTAAAAGATACCTTCACAAAGTCTAAGTAAATTATAAGGCTGAGTAGATAACTTTCGCATTATAAGGTCAGGTAAATACTTTTAACTTATTTTCCCTTGGGCTTGGGATACAGTAAATTATTACCGCTTGGTCGGGTTTGGGATCATTTGGTCGGATTGTGATTAATAAATCTGCATAACCCGTTTTAATCTGTTTTGTTTCATAACATAAACATTGGGGGTTAACGACCACGTCCTGGATATCCTCGACTCATTTAAGTTACTAACGGCCACGACCTATGCATGGGGTGTAGGCATACACCCGACAGATGCAAATGCTAAAATATGAAAATTACCCACAAGTTGGATATAACTCCTCCGTGGGTTTTATAAGTGGTGTGTCTGTTAATCATTTCCCGGTTTCTAAATCGGACCCCATATCGCTCTCTATGTTTCGAAGTGCCTAACTTGCTCGAAGGTTAAGCCGAACATCAACGACCCTCTGGCTTACTCAAACAACCCGAGATCCCGATGTGGAAATGGGAGAGTGCAACTATGGATTTCATTACGAAACTCCCTCGTACTCCATCAGGTCACAATAGTATTTGGGTTATTGTTGATCATCTTACGAAATCCGCTCACTTCTTACCGATACGAGAAGACTACCAGGTTGAACGATTAGCACAAATCTATACGACGAAGTCATTTGTCGACATGGGACACCTCGTGACATCATCTATGACCGTAATGGTCAGTTTACCTTGCGTCTCTGGGAGACATTCCATGCCGCTCTTGGTACTACTCTTAATCTCAGTACCGCATTCAACCCCCAGACCGTTGGTCAGACTGAGCGCACGATCAGCACCCTTGAAGACATGCTTCGTTCGTGCGTTATAGATTTTGGTGGTAATTGGGATTCGCATTTATCGTTAGTAGAATTCTCATACAGAAACAGTTATCAGGCTAGTATTCAAATGGCACCCTTTGAGGCATTATATGGAAGAAAATGTTGATCGCTTATTGTATGGCATGAGATCGGAGACGCTCAAATCACCGGTCCTGATTTGTTACAAGAAACGACTGACAAGATCCTCCAGATACGAGACAATCTCCTGAAAGCTCGGAGTCATCAAAAGAGTTACGCCGATAAATGTTGCAAGCCCCTTGAGTTTGAAGTTGGTGATCACGTACTCCTAAAGGTTTCCCCTTGGAAGGGGGTGATCCGATTCGACAAGAAAGGAAAGCTAGCGCCACGATATGTGGGCCCCTTTAAGATTCTGGAAACAATTGGCAAAGTGGCCTACCGACTCGAATTACCGGAGGAACTCAGCAACGTACATCTGACTTTCCACGTCTCGAACCTCAAAAAGTCTTAGCTGAGGAAAATCTTCACGTACCTCTTGAAGATTTACAAATAAACGAGTCTCTTCACTTTATGGAAAAGCTAGTAGAAATCATGGATCGAGAGACCAAGAAACTTCGATGCTCTCGCATTCCTATAGTGAAGGTTCGCTGGGAAGGCAAACGCGGCACTGAGTTCACTTGGGAACTCGAAAGTGATATGAAAGCTAAATATCTACAATTCTTTGTTACGCCTGCTCCTTAATTTCGGGACGAAATTTCCTAAAGTAGGGGAGGCTGTAACAACCCGACTTTTTGGATCGTCACCTATTGCTGTCATTTATTTCGTAAACGCTTGTACTCTTGGGATTCGATTAACGCTATGGGTTAAACTATATTTTTAAACGCATATTAAAACGCTTATTCAAATCGCAGTCATCACATTTAAACGCTATTTATAACGCTTATCACTTAAACGCATTTTATCACATTTTACATCGCTTATTTAGACTAAACGCTATCGTAAGGCAAACTCAACGCACACTCGAAACGTGGATTTAATTATATTATGTGTGTTATTTATGTGATTACATGTTGAATGTTATGCGGTTATCAACGCAACGCTTATACGCTTATACGCTCACTCGCAACTCGATTAAATGCAACGCAACACTCAACAAACGAACCAAAGTTGGAAAACTAACTCGCGTAACTCGGCCGTCCGAATGGCCTTCCATCCGAATGGACATTCGCCCGGATGATCATCCGTCCGGATGACCATCCGAACACTGCCACTCGCTACCGACTTAACCTTCGCCCTCCCCCTATAAATACTAGCCATACACCCTTATTTCCAGACTTTAACACTCTCATCCGCTCCCTAAGTCTCTGTCGCGATTCAAGGCCATTTTGTAAGCTTTTTCCCTCAAATCTTGTTCAATCTTCATCTCTAATCACTTCTACTCCATCTTCTTCATTAAAATCACACACACTCACTAACTTTTTTCTCAAAATCGTCTGATTTGGACCACTTGAAGGTGGATTCCACTCGTTTTGCTTAGGCAAACTGTTGTGGAGCACCATTCAATCGAGATTGGTCCAAGATCTAAAGGATTTCACACTTTTCAACTTAGTTATGAAAGATTTCAACACTTTTCTATCTGTTTTCGACTTTTCTTTGGTTTCTACACAATATTGATGGAATCTGGGCTCATTCAGAATCTCGACTCGTTCCCTAGTCGAAAGCCGGCTTGAAAACAGATTTCCACCGGAGAGATGGACCGATTAACGGGTTAAACATGAATCTTCATCAAGAACAGCTCGTCGGTCCGAATGGGCGGGACCCATCCGATCGAGTGAATTGGACTTGGTATTTTTGCGTTGTTTGACACGTCGTCACTCCATCTCCGTTAACTCAAAACTTTTTACTTAGAAAATTTGACAAAAACTTCAACCATAGATCATCCGCCCGAATGGCCATCCGTCCGGATGACCATCCGTTCGGATGACCTGACCCTGCCAATCTCCATTGTTTAAACACTTTTAACTAAACTTCAAATTTTAACTGTTCATAAACGAACACAACCTAATCGAATGGCTATCCGCTTGGATGACCATCCGTCCGGATGACCATCCGTTCGGGTGGAACCCATCCATTCGGATAGACTGTTGAACACTTATCCTGTCTGACATTCGGTTTACAACCATTCAGCCCTGAGGAAGACTTATACTTCTGTTTCCGTGCACAGGCTGACCCGACCCACTCCCTTCAATCCAATCCAGATTGTGTTTACTTTCTAAACACACACTGTGAGTATACTCGAACCCATTTTCGTTTAACACACTTTTGGGTGTTACATATATTCTATATCAAAACACAACACACAACGCAAACACTTTATAAACGCTAATCGCCCCCGCATGCTATACATGATTTGTTGAATGCCCGTTACTATGCTTATACAGTGTTACACTATATCGCCTCTAGCAACGAGCGTACTATAGTTTGGACTCAGCACCTGTGTGACAGGGGTTGCTAGGGATCACATTACTTTACTTCACGTGTTCGCTTCGGTGAACATGTTTCGCACATACTCTACAACGCAATCTTGTGGTTAGGTTGTATCATTGTTTGATAGTTACATGCTTCGCCCGTTACGTGTTACATGCTGGTTATGCGTAAACGCTTTTTATACTATTACTATGCAAACTTGTATACTCACCTTTACTTTATGTATTGACTTTTATTTTAACGTATGTGACAGGTTGATTGGATGTGTGCTGCAATCAAGTTAGGAGTCTAAAAACCCACTAAATAAATATGAGTTGTCAGAATGGAACTTGTTTTTGAGACTGAATATTTGTAATGATTGTTATGCTTTATTTGTTTAATAGTATGGGATATTGAACCTTAAAAAATATTGTCATTAATAGTTGTCATGGATTCTCATGAACAATCTGTTTCGCTCAGTGCCACGCCCCGATGATTCCGCCATCGGTTGGGGTGTGACAATAGGCTGGGAGGTACTTGGCGTTTAATAAGAGGAACTTACAAGTCCATAGATGCCTTAAAGTCTGTTGAACTCCGTTTTGTAATTTATTTAAGATCCGCCCTTGGATCCTTTTTACAACTGTCTTTATATTATTTATTCGTACTTTGAACTTTCGGTTTGTAATAGTAATTTCCTTCCAAGCCTTTCGCTGCGCTATAACTGTGTTTAATTGACTATGATGATATCAACTACGTCACGATACTCCCCACCGGGCCCATCGGATTATGTGGAAATATCGGGGTGTGACAGGTTGGTATCAGAGCCAACATTGAGTGAATTAAACACTAGCCTTTTGTGTTTAATCTCAATGACACAGTAGCACATTCCTTAGACTTCCAAGTCTAGGCAAATGACCTAGGATTAATCTTGATCTTTATTTGTTTTATATATATTGTTTTTTTGTTTTTTTTACAGGTTCAAACATAGATGATGCCTCCAAGAGTTAGAGGAGGAAAAGGAAAGGGTCCTATGAGAGGAGGACCATTGAGCCAGGTGGGGCCTTCACACCGCCATACACCATCAGCATCTTTTAGCTCCAATCCCTATGATGATTGGAGACATTCGTAGGAACCTGCTAGGCGATCTGTCTCGTTGAGCACTTCGCCATTATACCACCACTCTTTTGGGCCACAGCAACCGCAAGAGCCCCAACACTCGCAACATTCGTAGCATTCGGTGCATTCTCATCATTCTCACCATTTTCACCAATCTCAGCACTCACATTCTCAAGGTCACCTTGACCCTAACGACTACATCAACTCACCGGCAGGTCATAACCTGTTAGGTCCTGAAGATCACTTCTCTGAAGAAATGGATATGGATGAAGATCCAGATCTAGCCATGCCACCTTCTGGGACGCCTACGCATCCCATCGACATTTCTAGTGGTTCTTCCTTCGTGGGATCTCCCTACCAAGGTCCCGATGAATATGCCGAATAGTGGGAACAGTGGAAATTAGAGTACAACCCTTCCTATCACAACACCCCACCACAGCCTCCATCTGAGGAGCCGTACTTTCATGTAGTAACACCACCACCACCAGTGGAGGAACAACCTCCACCACCTCCAGAACCATCGAAGAGAAGAAGGAAGGAACGTATGTCCGTGCGTGGGGGCCCACGAATTAGTTCGCCCCAAGCTTCAAGCAACTACCATCCTATTCCCGAGGATCCACAAATGGTGGACCTTCGAACGTCATGCCGGTCATCGATACCACACCGGCCACCTTTGCACCACAACCACCTCCGATGGGTTTCGAAAACCCAATCCCTACATACCCAGCTGCGACTGGGTATAACTCGTTCGAGTCACAAGCTCCTACAGGTTATAACTACCAACCACCTGCTTACGACCCATACGTCGAAGCAGTCGCCTATAATGCTCTCTATCCTTCACCTTTCCCACCTGCATACCCAACTGGGTATCTTGCCTATGGGTATCAATACCCTCCACCCCAACCACAGCCACAACCTCAGCCTCCACCCCAACAACAACTACTACCCCAACAACAACTACCACCCCAACAACAACTAGAAATTTTACAAAGGGTGGTAAATGTTGAACGTAGGGTGGATAGAGGTGAGAGAAAGACCACTAAGTTTCTTAAGAGTCTTTCAAAATTTATCAAGGGAAAAAGGAATGAAGATTGAAGGTTATATTTTATTCTTGTATTTGTTATTTTTAAATTAAGTCCCTGCGTGGACATTTTCTTTTAGTATTAGTCCCTACGTGGACACTATCTTTATGTATTAGTTCCTGCGAGGACTTGTTTTCTTTT
The DNA here is from genome assembly GCA_030545235.1 of Helianthus tuberosus. NCBI lineage: Eukaryota > Viridiplantae > Streptophyta > Magnoliopsida > Asterales > Asteraceae > Helianthus > Helianthus tuberosus. The sequence goes on along the minus strand of CM060371.1, from coordinate 83,728,184 downwards.
AGTCCCTGCATGGACAATTTATGTTATTTAAAAGACCCGTTTAGGGCAGTTTTGTAATCGTCAGTATTATTAATGAAAGTTTTCTTTTGGAATTTATATTTTTATTATATATATGTATATTCATTACATCATTATCCAAACAATCATTTCAATTTCTATTGATCTGCCAAGAAATTCCAAAAGATCTTCTTAATGGTATAACCTAGCCTATATGTCAATATGAACATGGCTATGATGGTAGAACCCTCTTAAGACAATAAATCCTTGTTAACATCCAGAACATGTTAACACTCCAGGTAGTGTGACTTGAGAAACCACACTAGCCGTCGAAGTACTAGGATTCTTCCAAGCCTTTACATAGCCTAGATGATCAATGTAAATCATGGCTGATATCATCAAATATGATGATTCATATAGAAATATCCATAAGTGATGTGAATTGTTTTGCCTATAGGCCAAGTTACATCACTTTTCATAAACGAAGACAGTCGCGGTCTAGGACTCTCTGTCAAAAGGTGAAGAACTGTGTTCAAACCTTAATGGCCCGATCTAATAAAATTGTGTCTTATATTTCAAATTGTCCAAGTGACAAGGCCCTTGTGCCATATAATAAATATTCTTTGAGACAAGCCTTTGTGCTATATAATAATGTCTCTATGTAATGACAGCTGGGACATATATTTCCCTGTATAATATATAAAGGAGTATATCCTAATTAATGCCTTTGATGGTTCATTTGTAACCTAGGCTAACTATAATAATAATTTTAAAACAAACATTCTTCAGAAATGTTAAACCTAGTAGCCTATATGGTTTATTTATACCATGGCTAGTTAATCATCGAATACGATGATTCACAATATGACAACTAAACAAGTTATTGTTACTTGCTGTATAGCACTCAAAGCTTCACAATGGTTGATTCAGACTTTGTAACGTCATTTATCAACTTTTATGCTTAGTAAGTGCATAGTATGGTTTTAAACCATATTTAGCACCCAAGACTTGTTACCTACTGACTTTAAAGGTCATGAACTCAGAATCCCAAATAAGTCCCTAAAACTATGTGTGAAATGACCAAAATGCCCCTACGGTGCATAGTTTGGCCATAAATCATAAACCACATATATGGTTGATATCCTACTGATATAATATCATAAATTAAATGTTTTTACAGAATGTTTATGGCCGGAACTTCAATTTACATACAAACCCCTTTTATCAACCTTAAAATGACCAAAATGCCCTTATGAGGCTTAAATTCGGTATTAAAATCCTTATGGGCATATATGTTGATATCTTACTGATGTCATAACATATTCTAAGCATAATAACATATGGAACTTGTATATGATTCATCCGGTTACCCGTTTATGCTTATACACGTTCGGTTCGGTTTATGTAACTAGTTTGCATAAATTAACCGAAACGGGTTTAACCTTATCATTTAAACTTAAAAATCCAGAAGGTATTTAGTTTACCCATAGTATACAAATCTCCATACTTGTTGGGTCTAAATTACATTGCATTCCGGTCATCGCTTAATCTAGCGTTTCGTACCGTAAATCATTCTTTAAACTAACCGGTCTAAGTCCTCGACTTAAATAAGACCCGTTAGTATTCTAATAGGTTAATATTACCTTCATTCCAGACTGGGAAGCCCCAGTAAAAGATACCTTCACAAAGTCTAAGTAAATTATATGGCTGAGTAGATAACTTTCGCATTATAAGCTCAGGTAAATACTTTTAACTTATTTTCCCTTATACGAGCTTGGGATACGGTAAATTATTACAGCTTGGTCAGGAATGGGATCATTTGGTCGGATTGTGATTAATAAATCCGCATAACCCGTTTTAATCCGTTTTGTTTGATAACAAAAACATTGGGGTTAACTACCGTGTCCTGGATATCCTCGGCTCATTTAAGTTACTAGTGGCCACGACCTATGCACGGGGTGTAGGCATACACCCGAAAGATGCAAATGCTAAAATATGAAAATTACCCACAAGTTGGGGATAACTCCTCTATGGGTTTTATAAGTGGTGTGTCTGTTAACAATGTCCCGGTTTCTAAATCGGGCCCCATATGCATGATAAACATGTAAATCTATATACAAGATTATAAATGTAATTATCCCAAGTTATAAAAGTTTTTTCGTGCCATGTGCACTTAAACCAATTTTCTTAAACATTTTCAAATGAGTTAGTTATTTGTATTTACCAGTGTAAACAGAATTTGTGTGAGTAATTTCGTGAGAGCCATAGCTTAGATGAATTAGGGTTTTGATTGATTAACCTAAACCCTAAAGCCTAACCTTGTTTATATAACACAAGGTTTGCAACTTGGGCTAAGGTTTCCTACATGGGCAAAGCCCAATTCGTCCCCCTAGACCCAATGTGGGTTTTGTTTAGCCCAAACTCTATTATTCAACTATTACAAAGCTAAACCCGCTAACTGTTTATCATTTAACTAATTACAAGATATCCAAAGACCAAATCTAAGCTGTTGTCACAAACATGCACCAACAAACTCCCCCTTGACAATAGCTTCATAAAATAACTTTGTCTTCAGTCTTCTTGCAATCTTCATGTCATCTTGCACTGTCTTTGGTCTTTGGATAGCTTTAGCTTCAATAGCTTCTGTCAGCAACAGACTCCCCCTAAGATGATGCATCCAATCACCAAATCTTCAAAAACTTTAGCGGTTGAGTAAACTCCAGTTTAGTATATGTATAGCAATCTTCAAACTCTTCAACTTGTTTGCAATGTAGAAAGGAGGTTCTACCATGCATCCAATCAAACTCTCATCTCTTCACAGCAACTCATCACTTTAACTTATCAGCAACATACCGCTTCAATCTATATACTATAAAACAAACATCTCGAGAAACCATAAGAATTTTTCAACAAAGTTAAATAAATTATTATTTTTCAAGAGATAGTTAAACTGTATCACAGATTAAGCATTTTCAGTTTATCACCAACACGCAAAACTTTTTAATCACACACCCTATAACCCGCTTGATTTAAAATTTTGAGCTCACTTTCCAACACCGTCTCCCCCTATCAGTAACAATTCCTCCAAGAATAACAGTTTTCCATATGTTAAGAATTTTAAACAGAAAAAGACACTATTTTTGGATTTTTTATATTTTCTGAAAGCAAGTAAATAACACAAGCAATAAACACTCTATTTTTGTGAGAATCACTGGTAAGAAGATCATATCAACAAAATCAAACTGTTTTCACACTATTAGATAATTCTTTATTTAATTTTTCATGAAAAGCAGTCCAAGACGATTACCAGTATATTTGTCCACTTAAACAAAATGCATGAACATTTCAAGTACCATTACCGTATGATACGTTAAGGTAATATTAATTCTGATATATTAGCGTGTCCCACTTCAGGATATACCCCCGCGATCAAGGTATGCACAAAGATTCATCGTAGTAGGTGAGTATGCTGAATTCATCCGTTTTGTATTTCAACGTTTAGATAATTGGTGAACAGGTCAGTACTTTCGTACAGCAGAGAGACCAAAATATCTAACGAGGGCTAAGACAAATACCATTTTTGGTACGATTTATGCATTTTGCACATTTTGAAGAACTCTCTTTGAGAGCTTCTTCATTTAAGGGTTTTGGAATTTTTAGCTCTTTTAAGATATCTTGGGTGTGTCTAGGTCAGCATGTATCTGGATGCAGCAGAAGGACACCCCTGATATCCCCAGATGAAATAACAGTATAAAGACCCAAAACTTCAGATTTTGGCAATCTATCAACGCAAGATTTAAGGTCATTAAACCATACACCACTGATGTGTTCCCCACTCATACTCAGTTTATTTAGGTTTATATCACATTGGTAAGTTGATTATTTCATGCTTTTGCCTACTGGTACATCGTATGATGAAGCTGCTATCACACTTAAGCAATTTAATTCATTTTCAGTGTGACAGTCTAACTTGCTGATGTACTATCATTTCTCCTTTTTCACACAGTGATAACTCATTTTTAATTTTCTATTTTTTTATGTTTTTTATTTTTCAATGTTTTTGTATTTTTGATTTTAAGAAAAGCAGTAAACTATTTACAAAATTCTTATAAAAAACCAGTTATTCAGGATTCCTCATCCCGTTGAGTTCGACTAAATGTTCAAAGTGAGCCCTGTCAAAAGCTTTAGTATAAAGATCTGCCAGGTTATCTAGTGTGTCGACTCAGCACTTTGAACTTCAATTTAAATCATTTAATATATATATCAATAATCTCACATCCCCCGTCACATGCCTAAAGCAGCCACTATCAACATAAGTTGATAATCCTCCTTAGCAGCTCCTGCACACACCAACTAAGAAATTAGTTAGATTGGGGGACCCAAGCCTTAATGGTCTTGGGTCGTCCAAATTCACCAACCACTTGAACATCCATCCAATATCCATTACTCCTAACTGGAGTCTTGGATCTCAGACCTGTTGATAGAATTTGATTTTGATTTCCATAAGGTCTCTGGTCCTGAGGGTTCCTATGTGTGTTTGGACTATTTGACCTTTGAAAATTTTGATTTTGATACCATGATTTTCGATTCCAAGAAGCTTGATTGTTATAATTTCTAAAGCCATTGTTATAAAAAGTTCGACCACCATTATTTTGGTATCAATTTTGATATTGACCTTGACTTCTGAAATTATTAGAATTATAATTGTTCATTCTTGGTGAACTGCTTCTAGGTCTCTCATATCTGCCTGGTGGAGATCTAGGCTGAAATCTTGGTTGATTTCTTTGAAAACGAGGAACTTGTGGAGTTCCTTTTTCAGCCTTATCTACACCAACAGCAACATTTTCTGGTTGCTTAGGAGCAGATTTCTTTGGAGAATTTGAGCCTTTCTCCTCACTATCACCTTTCTTCTCTGGTGATTTCCCTCTCTGTTTTTCACTAAGTTGTGCTTCACTCTTTTTGTTAGGACAGCAGCTAGCTACATGTCCTTTAGTGTGACATTTGAAGCACGATCTCCTTTTCAAAGACTTCTTAGCTGGAGTCTCTGAGGTAGATCCCTTATCAGATGGTGATGATCCGTTAGATGAACCTTGTTTAGTTTGCTTGGATTCAGATTTTTCTTTGTTTTTATTTTTAGCAAACTCTACATTTGATTCATTTTCAATAACAGTTGTTTCATTTTTCATATCACTACCTTGAACAAAATTAATCTTTTTAACAAAAGCTTGATTTTTATTCTTAGGCGGTGAATTTTTCCTTTTCAAAGGTTCCCTGTTATTGTTCTTCTTAGCATCATCACTGTCAGATCCATCACCTTGAATTGATGTGGATGCAAAACTACTTGGTGCAGATGCCATAAAGTCTGCTAGCTCATCTTCACTAGGCAGGAATGAATAATCATGACTAAGAGGAGGTGGAACTTCATTAAAGCCCTGGAAGCCCACATTGGTCTTGTCATTACTCTTCTTTAACCCACCCATCATGTGTTTCATTACAAAAAAGAATCTCTGAATTGACTCAATTTCTTTTCAAGTTCAACAATTTTGAGTTTTGCATCTGACAACTCTTTTCATTTTTCAGAAATCTCTTTTGTTTTCTCAGCCATCATGTCATGAGCTAAGTCTATGACTTGAAGTTTTTCATTTAGTTTGTAAGTTAAAGCTTCAATTTCAGCTTCATAACCTTTTATCTTCTTCAAGTATGACGATTCATTTCTTTTAGCAAAAAAGTTTGATTCTTTAATGTTAGACATCTCACTTACCAAACTTTGGTTTTGTGTTGACAACCTGTCAACCTCACCCTGTAGTTCACGACATCTCAAACATACAGAATTAGATTGTACCTCTTTCTCATGAACTTCTGAGGTTTCATCAGCAACAACCTGTTCAGCTTCACTCTCTTTCTCTACTTCAGCATCCACTTTTGCTTCAGCATTCTCCACTTGAGCTTCAACATTCTCCACTTGAGCTTCAGCATTCTCCACTTGAGCTTCAACATTATTCACAGTAGTTTCAGCCTCATCAACTGGCACTATCTCTGCTATGAATGCCTGAGTGGCACTCTCATTTCCTTGATATCGCTTTTATAATGCATCCCACATATCCTTTGAATTTGTGTACTTTTTGAAGGTATGCTTGATGCTATCAGGTAAGGATGTCTTTATTGCAGCCAAGGCTCTCTTTTCTGCCTCATACATCTTTTTATCATCCGTTTTCATGTTCACATAGTCTGTTCGACGTGGTCTGCCCTCAAAATTGTGTGTTGGGTTTGTGTACCCATCATCAATACAGATCCACATGCGTGCATCCTGAGATTCAATGAAGGATTTGAAGTTATCCCTCCATGTAAGATAATTCTCCACCTTCATCATCTTAGGTGCATTCAAATTCGTCATGTTCGACATTTTAACGCAACAGACTGGTGAAACCGTACAAAATTTCTCCGAAAACAGTGGTTACCAAATTACACCGTTAGAATCGTCTAGAAAAGACGAATCTAATGATATCTAATGTCGAAAACCGAAATCCGAATTTTCCAGAGGTTTTTTTTTTGTCCTAAAAATCCAAGGAATTCGACGGTGCAAACGGTTTAGTCGAACGAGCTACGGATCATTTCCTATTCACGAAAACGTTAATTTTTCCTTACGCTTGCCAAAAAATCTTCCACCTTTTAAATTTTCTACTAATTTCGCTGCTTAATCAACTTAATTTCGCTGGGTAATTTCACTGATCACTTATGCTGGTTAATCAATTTCGCTAGTTAATTATGCTGCACAATTTCGCTGTCCAATCTAATTACGCTGATCAACAATTTCGCTATTACGACGACCAGTAAAGTCGCCGAAAACCGTAATAATTTCGCTGTGGAAAGTTATCCGTTTACCAAAGTCGCCTTTGGATTTAACGTCGCTGGTAATTTCGCAAGTCAGATAATTTCGCAGGTCCAGACTGCGAAATTAATCAAATTCGCCAATAAATTTGGAAATTAAATCTGTTTGAAATTCTGAAGATTTTCCAACACAAATCTGCAAAATCAGAAAACCTAATCAGCTCAAAATTTTCGAAAATTATGAAGAACAGATGAAAAACCACGAAAAACACGAAGAACAGTCTTCGAATCTTCAAGAAATTCAGCCAAAAATTCTTCCAGAATCAACCAAAAACTTTCCTGGAAACCCTGAAACCTGCAAAACAGCAATCAAACAAACCAGAAGATCAAAACAGCCAACAAATTTCGAAAATTTTATCAAACACACAAAAATTTCGAAACCCTAATTTTTCAGGTTTCAAAAATTTCGAAAAACTTCCTGTTTCAGCAGCCAACAATTCTGAACCGAGCCTTCAAGAGCCTAACGCTCTGATACCAATTGTAGGTCCCCTATTTGTATGGATCTTCACAGAATTGTTTATCTAACCTAGAGTGCGGAATCCTCTAGATCAGATTTGTTACAGAAACGAGTAGAAACACAGAAAATTCACAATCAAAAGGTCTTCTATTGATTATCCAACTTGCAGTTTACAATCAATTCAAGACCTCACAACCTCACAGCCACTCTCTGTGATCTTGCTACAAACTCAATTTTGAATTCTCTCTCTCTCTACTTTCTCTCTCTAAAATTCTCTAAAAAAAAAACTGAAACCCTAATCACAAAACATGTTTATATACCACATGTCTGTGAACTGGGCTTCCTACATGGACTAGGCCATTTTCCAAGCCCATTACAACAAATAACTCACTAACCAATAAGCTAAGCCCAATACAAAATATTCAAAGACTAAATAATCAAACTATTAAGCTATTGTCACCGAATATGCACCAACAAATATATAAAGGAGTATATCCTAATTAATGCCTTTGATGGTTCATTTGTAACCTAGGCTAACTATAATAATAATTTTAAAACAAACATTCTTCAGAAATGTTAAACCTAGTAGCCTATATGGTTTATTTATACCATGGCTAGTTAATCATCGAATACGATGATTCACTATATGACAACTAAACAAGTTATTGTTACTTGATGTATAGCACTCAAAGCTTCACAATGGTTGATTCAGACTTTGTAACGTCATTTATCAACTTTTACGCTAAATAAGTGCATAGTATGGTTTTAAACCATATTTAGCACCCAAGACTTGTTACCTACTGACTTTATAAGTCATGAACTCAGAATCCCAAATAAGTCCCTAAAACTATGTGTGAAATGACCAAAATGCCCCTACGGTGCATAGTTTGGCCATAAATCATAAACCACATATATGGTTGATATCCTACTGATATAATATCACAAATTAAATGTTTTTACAGAATGTTTATGGCCGGAACTTCAATTTACATACAAACCCCTTTTATCAACCTTAAAATGACCAAAATGCCCTTATGAGGCTTAAATTCGGTATTAAAATCCTTATGGGCATATATGTTGATATCTTACTGATGTCATAACATATTTTAGGCATAATAACATATGGAACTTGTATATGATTCATCCGGTTACCCGTTTATGCTTATACGCGTTCGGTTCGGTTTATGTAACTAGTTTGCATAAATTAACCGAAACGGGTTTAACCTTATCATTTAAACTTAAAAATCCAGAAGGTATTTAGTTTACCCATAGTATACAAATCTCCATACTTGTTGGGTCTAAATTACATTGCATTTCGGTCATCGCTTAGTCTAGCGTTTCGTACCGTAAATCATTCTTTAAACTAACCGGTCTAAGTCCTCGACTTAAATAAGACCCGTTAGTATTCTAATAGGTTAATATTACCTTCATTCCAGACTAGGAAGCCCCAGTAAAAGATACCTTCACAAAGTCTAAGTAAATTATACGGCTGAGTAGATAACTTTCGCATTATAAGCTCAGGTAAATACTTTTAACTTATTTTCCCTTATACGAGCTTGGGATACGGTAAATTATTACAGCTTGGTCAGGAATGGGATCATTTGGTCGGATTGTGATTAATAAATCCGCATAACCCATTTTAATCTGTTTTGTTTGATAACAAAAACATTGGGGTTAACTACCGTGTCCTGGATATCCTCGGCTCATTTAAGTTACTAATAGCCACGACCTATGCACGGGGTGTAGGCATACACCTGAAAGATGCAAATGCTAAAATATGAAAATTACCCACAAGTTGGGGATAACTCCTCTATGGGTTTTGTAAGTGGTGTGTCTGTTAACAATGTCCCGGTTTCTAAATCGGGCCCCATATGTATGATAAACATGTAAATCTGTATACAAGATTATAAATGTAATTATCCCAAGTTATAAAAGATTTTTCGTGCCATGTGCACCTAAACCAATTTTCTTAAACATTTTCAAATGAGTCAGTTATTTGTATTTACCAGTGTAAACTGACGTATTTTCAAAAGACTAAGTGACAGGAACTACGCGTAATAGGCTGGGAGCTACTTGGCATTTAATAAGAGGATCTTGCAAGTCCTAAGATGCCTTAAAGTCAGTTGAACTCCGTTTTGTATTTTATTTAAGACCCGCATGTGGATCCTTTTTACAACCGTTTGTATATTATTTATTCGTACTTTGAACTTTCGGTTTGTAATAGTAATTTCTTCCTAGCCTTCCGCTATGCTATAACTGTGTTTAATTGACTATGATGATATAAACTGCGTCACGATACTCCCCACCGGGCCCACCGAATTATGTGGAAATATAAGGGTGTGACAGTGGTGGTGATGAACGGTGGTGGGTGGTGGATGGTGGTGGTGATGAACGGTGGTGGATGGTGGTGGTGGTGGTGATGGACCGTGGTGGGGGTGGACGGTGGTGGTGGTGGTGATGGAAGGTGGTGGGTGGTGGATGGTGGTGGTGGTGATGGACGGTGGTGGTGGTGATGGACGGTGGTGGTGGTGGTGATGGACGGTGGTGGGTGGTGGATGGTGGTGGTGTTGGTGATGGACGGTGGTGGTCGGTGATGGTGGGTGGTGGTGGGTGGTGGTGTTTAACCCTCTGCATACCTTAGAAAATCTTAGAAGTGTTTGGACCAAGTCTGCACCAAGAAGACCTTGCACAGACCTTTTTTTTAATTAAACGTTTTCGGAAAAACAAACAGTCTGCGCGTGGTCTGCGCCACGCAGACAGAAGATCCTGCACATAGGTTTTATGAAAAAACAAACAGCACCTTAGATTGTCATCTTAGTTTTTTTCGTAGGCTTCTCTGAGCTCCCTTAAACAAGCGGGATAGAATTCTTTAGACTCCCTAAACTTCTTTTAAATGAATTTAAATTGAAATATAAATAGAAATAAGTTTAAAACTTAAAAAATATTATTTCATTAAAAATTAAAACATAACTAGATGTGGATCCACTTCCGGTGTGTTGGGTAGGGCTGTCCAAAAGCTCGCGTCTCGGTGCTCGTTCGAAGCTCGCTCGGATTTAGCTCGAAAAAAGCTCCCTCAATATGGCTCGGTTTGAAAGTGAGCCGAGCCGGCTCGGCTCGGTTAGAAAGTGAGCCTAGCTCGGCTCAGCTCGTGATGAGCCAAATTGGCTCGGTTTGGCTCGTTTGGTAGCTCGACTCAGTTTGGCTCGTTTGGTAGCTCGACTCGGCTTATCTCAAATTATTTTACCTATAATATATATTATTATTATATGCATATAATATATTACAAAAGCGTGATTATTATTTATATGTATTTAGGCTTGTATTTTCATATCTATGACATATTTAAAGGTTGATTGCCATACTAATGAACAAATATTGTATTTACTTGAAATATAAAACTTATTTTGCGTTGTTGAACGTGATTTTGCTTATAATGTATTAGGTTGAATTTATTTTGAATACGTTCTTTTAAAGTATTGAATAATTTTTTAGAATACTGAATTTTGAGAGCTATGTATTAATTTTTATTTTTAAAACCAAGCCGAGCCCGAGCTTAGATTTTCAGCTCGGTTTCAAATCTGAGCCGAGCTGAGCCAGCTCGATTTATAATCGAGCTGAGCCCGAGCTTGCCCTAGCTCGGCTCGGCTCATGAACATCCCTAGTGTTGGGAGGGAACCGAAACTCGTAGGCTTTTTGGATTGGAAATTTTGGGGTTTAGACCACTCGTACTGGACAAGAATTGAGGCATTTTTTGCCCCAACAACACCCACAAACGCCTCATATACCGCCCCCTTGGACGTTTTTTTTTCCAATTTTTGGTCCCAGTCATTCTTAAATCCACGCCTTCCTTCAATTTTTTGGGCCAATCACCACACACCTTCTCAATCTTTGTCCAATAAAATTGTTTTGGTGGTTTTTTTATTTAGTTTTTTACACCTCTTTTAACATAATGCCCTCACAATGCTCATATCCCCACTACATCATGTGAGATTAAATATATTATTGTTATAATATTTAATCTTGTTGCCATTATAATCATTTATATTATATTGATCAAAATATATTAATAACCTATTAATAATTAGTTGGTAATTGTTGGTTGACCATATTACCCTTATTAACTAATTAGGATTCCTCTTGGGTGTATATATAAGGAGATTATTAGAGAGTTTAAGGGTTAGACAATTACACAATCCTCATAACATCAATTCGGCTCTCTCTCCTAACCGAAACCTTCCCTTGTTTCGGTTTCATCACCATCATAATCTTATACCCTAAGGAGGAACCAGATCATCCTTACAAGTATGTCAAACTCAATGGCTGCATCTCTGACCGGATTCTCTGCTGGCCTGTCTGCTGTAACAGGTATGTTATTCATGTTTTCCATTATGTTTAAACAGAACTGATCAACAGTGGTATCAGAGCATTTGTTGATAAATCAGTTCTGTTTTCATATCCATTATTTTGGGATTAAAATTTGGAAAACAAAATTTTTGAAAGTCTAATAATAATCACGGCTGGTTTCGATTCTTATTGTGCCGAAATCACTGTTTTGATAAAAGGGTGGTTAATCATGTCACTCAAAATCATAATGGGATAATTAATGTCTAAAATCTGTTAACAGAAGTCTTAAAATTCAGGTTTCGGATCCCAGAATTATGTTTTATTTTTTTAGGGTTCATCACTTGTTCTAAGAAAACTCAAAAATTCCTTAAGTTTTGTAATATGATTTGGATTAGTGGATGTTTTAACTGGTTTTGATCTGAATTATATCTATTAAAATTTTTGAAAAATGTTGAAGATAATCAGATTATAATTTCGAAATCTTTGATAAGTTTAGATCAACAATAAAACAGGAAACATTATCCCACAACCCCTAAAATTTCTAGCTTTCAGTTATTTTCACAACAATAGTTGTTAACAGGAGTTTCGAGATCACTTTTTAATGATCCGAGACCAAGATCTCAACTCGAGACCACAGGTCTCGACTCGAAATCATAAGGATTCTCAAATCTTTACAACTCGAGACAATGGCTGCGACTCGAGACTATAAGGTTACAACTAGAGACCATAAAGTTGCGACTCGAGACCATAAGGATACAACTCGAGACCATTAGGTTGCGACTAGAGACCATAAGGCTACAACTCGAGACCAAGGTTGAGACTCGAGACCTCATAACTGACTCGAGATCTCGTAACTCAGTCGAGACCTGACTCGGGACCTCACTCGAAACCTCATTATCCGCGCTAACAGGTGGTTTGCTATTAATTACTTGGTTTTGCAAACACTTAATTACCTAATCAGAATCAGATTACTTTTTACAAAACCAAAATAGCTTAACTTGAATGAGCTTCTGATGTATCATTTCTGGCCAAAGCTGATTTAATACATCTATTTATTGTTCAAGTATTATAAAAGCTATGTTGAGTATGCATTACAAATGTGAAATGTCTTAATTTCTGGCCAAAGCTGATTTAATTCATTTAGGTCTAGCATACTTAACAAGTGCATAACTAAAGTGATTCTCTCATTTCTGGCTATAGCTGATTTGTCACGATCACTTTGCACACATACTTAAATGATTACACTTCTGGCCAAAGCTGATTTGTCTTTGTTTAAGTAGGATTTTAACCAAGTCTATTATTTTGATGTTAGTAATAGACAATATCACAGCTTCATAATTAAAATGGTCATTATTTATGCCTGCCTTGGTATAACATGCCCTTAGATCACATTAGGACTTCTTTCTTAGTATCATAACTTGCTCATCTTATTTCGACTATCAGCACCCAATTGCGGGATTCCACCTTTGACTGGTGATAACTTTGCTGAATGGAAGGATGCCCTCATGCTTACACTTGGATTGCTAGACTTCGATTATGCTCTTAAAGAGAATAAGCCAGCGGACCTTACTCCTCAAAGTACTGCTGCTGAGCAGATAGTTCATGAAAAATGGACTAGGTGTAACCGAATGTCTCTCATGTTCATGAAGCAATCCATACACAATGAAATTAGAGGAGCTATTCCTGATTTTGAGGATGCTAAAACCTACCTGGCCTCTATGGAGGCACAATTCAAAGGGACGTCAAAAGCACGCGCTAGCACTCTTATCCTCAAGCTGGTGATGACTAAGTATGATGGGAGGAGCGGCATTCGCGAGCACATCATGATGATATATGACATGTCCAATAAGCTGAAAGGGCTAGAGATGGAAATCAGTGATGGTTTTCTTGTTCACTTCATCATCACTTCGCTTCCTTCGTCCTATGAAGCATTCAAGATCAATTACAACACTCAGAAGGACGAATGGACGATGAGTGAGCTGGTCGCTATGTGCGTACAGGAGGAAGAGCGTATGAAGATGGATCACACTACTGATGTTGCTAACTTCACCACCTCTAGCTCTAAGAAGAGGAAGAACAACTATCAAAGAAAGGATGCTTCCAAGGTCCAAAAGCTAAATCCTAATACAAGTGCACCTTCTAGCTCTAAGAGCTCCTTAGGCAAACCCTATTGCAAGTTCTATAAGAAAACATGACATAAGAAAAAGGAATGCCCTGACTTCAAGGAGTGGCTGGCTAAGAAAGGTAACGATTTTTTCATGATACTTGAGTCATTTAATTTAAATGTTCCTGCTAATTCTTGGTGGTTTGATTCTGGTTCTATGGTTCATGTAACCAAATCTACTCAGGGATTCCTTTCAATCCGGAAGCTGGGAAGAAACCAAAGAACACTTAAAGTTGGGGATGATCGGGAATTAGAAGTGAAGGCCATAGGAACATTAGAATTATTTTTGAAAACTGGTTTATGCATTAAACTTTATGATACCTTATATGTTCCTGAGGTAACTCGGAACCTTGTATCAGGACCAAAGTTAGGCATGGACGGTTTTGTTGTTTCCCATGGTCATCGCAAACTTTCTATTCTCTATGATTCTGTTCTTTATGATACTGGTATTCTGGATGGTGGTCTCTATAGATTAGAACTAGATGATAATTTTTCCAAATCTTTGTTGTCATATAATATTAATGAATCACTCACAAAGATGGAAAAGAAACGAGACTTAGAGACTTCATCCATGTTGTGGCATCAACGTTTAGGCCACATCTCAAGAGAACGATTAAATCGTCTCGTAATCGATGAAGTCTTACCTCCTCTCGATTTCACTGATTTTGGAACATGTGTCAAATGTCTCAATGGTAAAATGACATTAGCGAATAAGAAAGGTGCCACTAGGAGCTCTAATTTATTAGAACTCATTCACACTGACATTAGTGGTCCCTACCAAATCGCTGGCATAACAGGACATACTTCATTTATCACTTTCATTGATGATTATTCTCGTTACATGTACTTGTATCTTATTAAGGAAAAGTCTGAATCTCTTACAACTTTTAAAGATTATAAAGCTAAAGTTGAAAAGCAATTAGATCGTCAGATTAAAGTTATGAGATCAGATAGAGGCGGTGAATATTATGGAAGACATACTGATGTGGGTCAAGCTCCTGGTCTATGTTATGAGTTTTGTAAGGGCCATGGGATTGTGAACCAATACACCATGCCTGGTACACCTCAGCAGAATGGTGTCGCTGAATGAAGAAATCGTACCCTTATGAACATGGTGCACAGTATGTTAGCCAACACTAATTTACCATTATTCCTCTGGACTGAAGCGTTAAAAGCAGCTGTTCATATACTCAATAGAGTTCCTTCTAAGTCTGTCCCTAAACTCCTTATGAACTTTGGACAGGAAGGAAACCGAGTCTTAAATATATGAAAGTATGGGGCTGCATTGCTGAAGCAAAACTCTATAATCCTTTCCTAAGGAAACCTGACCCTAAAACAGTTACCTGTTTCTTTATTGGGTATCCTGATGATTCGAAGGGTTATCATTTCTATTGTTCTTCCCATGTCACCCGTATTGTTGAAACCAAGCGTGCTGCGTTCCTGGAGGATTTCAAGGTCAGTAGGAGCAGTACCAACCCTTACGAAGAATAGCACGAAGTACAAGACGCGGGGGAGAGACTCGTCGCTTACCATTACTCCGTTTACTCCTCTTGTACCCAATGAGACAACTACACCTGAAGCTACTGCACAAATTCCATCTCCACAATTAGAACCCATTATACCTCATAACGAAGGCACATCAAACGCTCAAAACCAAGTCAACGCTGAACCCGATAATCAACTCAGGAGGTTATCTAGGAAAAGACGGCCTACTAATTGGGATGATTATGTTACCTACCTTACTGAAATGGATGCTGGAAAGCTCAATGATCCTATCTCTTATATTGAAGCCATTAGCAGTGATCAGTCTTCTGAATGGAACAAAGCAATGATTGATGAGCTTGAATCCATGAAGAAAAATGACGTTTGGGATTTGGTCGAATTACCCAACGGTGTTAAACCTGTAGGATGTAAATGGGTGTTCAAAACAAAACTGGATCCGAATGGGAACGTTGAACGCTATAAAGCGAGATTGGTTGCAAAGGGCTACACTCAGAAAGAGGGAATTGATTATAAAGAGACGTTTTTACCTGTCTCTCATAAAGATTCATTAAGGATCGTTATGGCCCTAGTAGCTCATTTTGATTTGGAGCTGCATCAGATGGACGTCAAAACTGCTTTCCTTAACGGAGACTTAGACGAAGATGTTTACATGAAACAACCTGAAGGCTTTAAACCTGAAGGTCAGGAGCATCTAGTCTGTAAATTGAAGAAATCCATTTACGGGTTAAAACATACATCACGTCAATGGTACCTCAAGTTAGATGAAGTCATGAAGAGACAAGGTTTTATGAAGAATCAAGTGGATCAATGCACCTACCTCAAGATGAGTGGGAGTAACTTTACTATACTTGTCCTTTACGAAGATGATATTCTATTAACAAGTAATAGTTTAGACATGTTGCATGAGTCAAAGCGGTTACTCTCGCATAACTTCGATATGAAGGATCTCGGAGATGCTTCTTACGTCATTGGCATCGAAATTCACCGAGATAGACATAAAGGGATCTTAGGATTGTCTCTGAAGACTTACATAGATCATGTCCTTACACCTTATAACATGCAACAGTGCAAACCCTCAGTCGCTCCAGTAGTTAAGGGAGACGTTTTCGGTTCATTCAAGTGTCCAGCAACAGAGGTTGAAAAGGAGCAAATGAGTCAGATACCTTACGCGTCAATAGTCGGGAGCCTGATGTATGCTCAAGTCTATACTCGCCCAGATATCGCTTATATTGCTGGAATGCTAGGCTGTTATCAGACTAATCCTGGCCTAGATCACTGGAAAGCAACTAAGAAGGTCCTTGGATATATGCAAGGGACGAAAGACTATAAACTGACTTATAGAAGAAGTGATCACTTAGAAGTGGTAGGTTATTCTGATTCTAACTTTGCCAAATGCAAAGATGACAAGATATCCACTTCGGGCTATATCTTTATGTTAGCAGGCGGACCTATCTCATGGAAGAGTCATAAACAACAGTTAACTTCAACTTCCACAATGATGGCATAATACATTGTTGTTTACAACGCAACGCAACCTGACCTGGAATATTGCTTAGAAATCTGATCACTGGACTCAAAATCGTTAATTCCATTTCTAGACCATTGAAGCTTACTGTGATAACTCAGCTTCCGTTAGTTTCTCGAACAGTAACAGCTCGACTGGAGCTGGTTTATATCTCGACACAAAATATTTATTCATACATGAACGAGTTGAGGAAAATAATCTTTGTATTGAGTATATTAGTACTAAAGATATGCTTGCGGATCCGAAGACTAAAGGTCTCCCACCTAAAGTTTTCGAATAACATGTATCGAATATGGGGCTTACTAAAGACCTTATTTAACAACATATTGTAATAACTTATGTTTTAATTAATGAAATTTACTCAGTTTGATTTTGTATGTCTCTAACATATGTTCTGACGGTGTAATGGCATATAGACAAATATAAATACAAATCAGACGCTAAAGGGCTTATGCATATTTTGATCATAACTGTTAGGTTTTAAATTGAGGCTATAGTATGACTAATGGGGGTCCTGAGTCGAATAATGATTCAACTGTCACACCCTGGCTTTGCGGAAGCGTGGTTAATTTGGTGTGACTTCTTAATACCATAGCTTAATCATAACAAGCTATATGAAATAAAAACCATGCAAGATCATCCATTAAAATAAGTTTTAAAACCGAAGTAACATAACATTGTCTTAGGGACTACAACACCAAAACATAAAACATTGTTTTGAAAGACATAAACATCAACATGAAATAAAACGCAGTTTAAGATTTGTGACTCGTCCAGGAAAAAGTCACATTTCCTAAACCGGGATGACCTCGGAACCCATATGCAGCGGGAAAACATAACATACCGCACCAGATCTTTAATTCCCTGAAATACATGTAAGTTGAAAAAAAATCAACAATAATGTTGAGCGAGTTCATGTGTAAGTGAGTAAATAAACCTTTGTATGTATAAAAATCCTGGTATGTAGCAAATAAGGAAAAAGAGATCACCAATGGTTTGCAAGGCCATTGATATGTGTGAAGTGCAAGTAGGAAGACTCAAACCTAGCAGATTTATGCGTTGGGTACAAAGTCACCCCGAGGTCCGTTCTGTGTTGGGCCTGGGGTTGGGCTCGCTACACCCAAATAGATCTACCGCTCCTGTCCCTCGGTCCTACCTTGAGGATTAATGGCCTCAAGTTTCTGCCTACCCACTCACATGATCTGAATAATAATAACCCTCCTTACGCTAACCATACCATGTAAAAGGTACTCGTAATCATAGTAACATGTATTTCACCCCCGCAGTTTAGAAAACTGAAAACAGTTAGAGAAAAGGGGGACATGAACTCACAGTGGTGCGTCTCTACCAAGTATATCTCCTGATCAAGCAGCTGTGCGACGACCTACACGTACTAAGTCTATTAGACGGACGGCCGTGCCTTGGCTTAAGGTTTAAGTTTTTGGGAAATAGTTAGACAACTATTTCGTGTTTATATTTTTGTAAATACTTGGTAATTATTCTCCTTCCCAAGGATGGGGGATTCAATACATGTGCGTTCGTAAACTTCGAAATATATTATTAAGTCTCACTTAATATATTTTATTTCTTATTTCAAAATATAATCATTAACATTCGGTAATATTATTTTTACCCTAAAAATAATATATGTATATTTCACAAAATAATCATAAACATTTTACAAGTGACGCTTATGAAAAGTATATATATCGAATATATATTTATCAAGTTTTATTTTGTGAAAATCCCACCTCCGATAATTAGAAATCTTGTAATAAAGTTATGGCGAAATCTATAATTCGAAAACACGTTAAAAATGTATTTCTAACACTTGTAGTGAAAATATTTCTAAGTGTTAGGTTTTTGGAAAAATTTCGCCAGAGTTTCCTCTGTAACTGGAGGTGGCCACGCTTTCAAGCGTATCATTTTCTTTTACAAATCAAACCAACAATTTTCTCATTCAATCAATATACATTATTCAAACCTTCAAACTAGTCAAAATAGATGTAAATCGCAAAAATACATGAACTTGTGGTTTATCTAAAATATGAAGTAAATCCCGTTACTTTTAGTGGATCTTTTGTATAAATCAATCCGGTTTCGTAAAAGTCTCGTTTTTAACGAAATTCTATCTTTACAACTTCTTGTTAACATTTACAAAAATAGTTCTTTTATCAAAACTTTGTGTTACACAAGTGTTTACACACTTGTGTGTTTACTAAAATCATTCTTGTTTATGAAAGATCCGTCTTTAAAAGTATGTTTTCTCTTGACACGTGGTCCTTTGAAAATACCGCTTGTAGATCCGTAGATCTACTAGTTTTAAACACTATTTCGTAAGTAAAATCGTTTTTACACAAGTTCAAGTTTCTCGTGTGGTAGAGTTTCATCATTTAACCCTTGTTACACTTAAACAAGCTCTATGTCATGATCCATGATCATGACCAATCCGGGTTAAACAATGATCCGAGCTACCACAACATAGATCGGCACTAAATAATTACACAAAACAAATCCTACATGATTTACACAACAATCAAGCTTTTAACCATTAGTTTTAGCATTTTTAGTAGACTTTTTCATATCATTTTGTATGTTCATAAATTTTAACCGTCATATATCGTTTTAACCACTTTAAAATAGATCGAGAGTGTGATTATAGTAACTTACTACTAGCTCGAGGCTAGGGAAGATTCTAGTCGAAAAATGCGTGGATAAAAGCAATGAGAAGAGGTCCTTCGCGTTCCGAATGCACCAAGCTCCTTTGTATGAGATCCTTAACATTTGTATGCTCTTGGAATGAGTTGATCAAAATCGAAAGATGGATGGATGATATAGGGGGTGTTCGGCCGAGAGCTTATAGAGAGGGAGAGAATTTTGTGAAGTTGAGTTTGAGATAATGTGTTAAGTGTAGATCTTATAGACAATTAGTATGATCATTAACCAATGGTTACTATGCTTGCTAGATATTAAACACACAAGATTATTATAATCAAATAAAGGAAAATGTGTCACCATATGGTGACCGAGTTCGGTTGGGGGGGGGGGGGGGTAATCCGGTTGGTTTTCAACTAAACATTAAGTAATAGTTAAGTTAAGTTAGTTAAGTGTGAAGGTTAACTCGGTTATTAGTGTGTTGCGTGTTATAGCGGGTGTTAGGGTATTCAGGGACCCTAACTGGCTCACAGAAAGATAAACAATGTAAAGGCAATATTTTTATGTTCCGGGTATAGTCTGGTTGTCCGGTTGGGTAGTGATCCGTTAAAGTGCTTAACAAAGCTTTAAAGTGTCGTCGTTATTATTTTTAGTGACGCAACTTATTCCCGACACTTTGGAAAGTGTCTAGTAATATTTTTCTCATGTTTTGGCACTTTATTAGTTAGCTAGATGCTGAATTATTATTTAAAGTGCTGAATTTTGTACTTAGAATACGTTTTAGGCACATCCGGTCACTGTAATCTCATTCCTAGTGAAGCAGTTCTACAACCCTTATATCCCTACACTCACCACTAGTGTAGCAACTATCTCAGGCTCTTACAGGCCTTAGAGGCAGGACCTGCCTGGTGCTAGTTATGACAGCACGTTTAATAGGTTATCCGTTCATTGTGCTACTGTGCTTTTGGTGCATCAAGGTTGTCACTAAGGTGCTGTAAGCAAAACATGGAGTGACAGCAAGTAAAGTATGATGCAAGTAAGTACATGTATCAGTGTTCAAGTAGCAGTTTATCCACAATTTCAAGTAAGCACAGTAATTAAGCAGTAATTAATTATTAATTAAGTCGTACGGATACCTGGTTTAGTGAGGGTTGTCACATTCTCCCCCCGTTAGAAAAATTTCGTCCCGAAATTTTAAGTTCTGCTTGTGGATGCAGGGTTCTTAGGAAATAAGTGGGGGTATTTCTCTTTCATCCGATCCTCACGCTCCCAGGTGTATTCAGGACCATGTCAGGCATTCCAACGAACTTTGACGAGCTTGACACTGCTCCGGCGAGTCTTGTTTACTTTCCAATCCGTAACCTCAACAGGTTCTTCAACGAAGTGGAGCGTGTCGTCAACATGAATCTCGTCGGTGGGAATGGCAATGGTATCCTGAGTTGGACTTTTCTTCAAGTTGGATACATGAAATGTATCGTGAACTCCATTCAGCTCGGCAGGTAAGTCCAGCTTGTATGCTACTAGTCCTATTCCTTTCAAAATTCTGAAAGGGCCATTGTAGCGCGGATTTAACTTCCCACGCTTTCCGAAGCGTGCCACACCCTTCCAGGGTGAAACTTTCAATAAAACCATATCTCCAACTTGGAATTCCATGTGTTTCCGGTTTGGATCTGCATAGGCTTTCTGTCTGTTGCGAGCTGCTTCGATACGTTTTCGAATCTGCGCAATCTTGTCTGTCGTCTCTTGGACGATTTCGGGACCAACAAGCTGCCTATCACCTGCGCCAGCCCAGCATAGGGGTGATCGACACTTGCGTCCGTAAAGAGCTTCAAATGGCGCGGCTCCAATACTGGTGTGGTAGCTATTGTTGTATGAAAATTCGACCAGTGGCAAATGCTTATCCCAGCTACCGCCCAAATCCATAACACATGCTCTCAGCATATCTTCCAAGGTCTGAATAGTCCGCTCGCTTTGACCGTCGGTCTGAGGGTGAAAAGCAGTGCTCAGATTTAATTGTGAGCCAAAAGCTTCTTGGAAGGATTGCCATATCCTTGACACAAACCTTCCGTCTCTATCAGAGATGATCGAGAGAGGTACTCCATGGCGCGTGACGATTTCTCTCATGTATATTTCTGCCAGTTTGCTGGTATTATCCTTCTCCTTGATAGGTAAGAAGTGCGCTGACTTCGTTAATCGGTCCACTATTACCCAAATAGTGTCATGGCCTCTTGGCGTTCTTGGCAACTTTGTAATAAAATCCATGGAGATTTGTTCCCATTTCCATTTTGGAATCTCAGGTTGTTGCAGAAGTCCTGAAGGCTTCTGGTATTCCGCTTTCACCTTAGCACATGTTAGACACTTGCTCACATAAACAGTAACATCACCCTTCATCCTAGGCCACCAATAGTAAGCCTTGAGATCTTGGTAAATCATATCCGCTCCTGGATGGATTGAGTACCGCGATTTGTGAGCTTCAACAAAAACAACTTTCCTTAAACCACCAAACAGAGGAACCGAAATTCTTTTCTCAAAACATAACGTTCCTTCCTCGTTTGGCACCAATAGCTTCTCCATCCCACGAAGATATTCTTCTTCAAGATTTCTTTCCTTAAGAGCTTCTTTCTGCGCGGCACGAATGCGCAAGGAAAGATCGGTTTGGATAATCATTTCTAAAGCCCTAACCCTTATGGGCTTGATCCTCTCTTTTCGACTTAGGGCGTCGGCAACCACATTCGCCTTCCCTGGATGATACTTTATCTCGCAATCGTAATCATTTAACAACTCAACCCATCGTCTTTGTCTCATATTCAACTCCTTCTGGTTGAATATGTGTTGTAGGCTCTTATGATCTGTAAAAATTGTAGATTTCGTACCATATAAGTAGTGTCTCCAGATCTTTAAAGCAAATATCACTACGCCTAGCTCCAAATCGTGTGTGGTAGTTCTTCTCATGTACCTTCAACTGACGTGACGCGTAAGCAATAACCTTCTGGCGTTGCATCAACACGCAACCCAATCCTTGACGCGAGGCGTCACAATATACCATGAAATCGTCAGTACCTTCCGGTAGTGCTAGGATTGGCGCATTGCAGAGCTTATCCTTCAACAGCTGAAACGCTTCTTCCTATTTGATTCCCCAATCAAACTTCTTATCTTTCTGGGTGAGGAGCGTTAATGGTTGAGCGATCTTCGAAAAATCCTCAATGAACCTTCGATAGTAGCCAGCCAAACCCAAGAATTGTCGAATCTTGGTTGGCGTCTTTGGCGTTTCCCAATTCTTGATCGCTTCGATCTTGGTTGGATCCACATGGATTCCATCTCCATTTACCACATCTCCAAGAAATTGGACTTCACGTAGCCAAAATTCGCACTTAGAGAATTTGGCATACAGCTGTTCTTTCTTCAGCAGCTCCAAAATAGCTCTTAGATGCTGTTCGTGCTCAGCCTTTTTCCTTGAATAAATCAAGATGTCGTCGATAAACACAATCACGAACTTGTCCAAGTACGGCTTGCAAACTCTATTCATCAAATCCATAAAGACTGCAGGTGCGTTTGTCAACCCAAACGGCATAACAAGGAACTCGTAGTGTCCATAACGAGTTCTGAAGGCTGTCTTCGGGATACTCTCCTCTTGTATCCTTAACTGATGGTATCCAGATCGCAAATCGATCTTTGAGTAAAAGCTTGAACCTTGCAGTTGATCAAACAGATCATCAATTCTTGGCAGAGGATATCTATTCTTGATCGTCAGCTTGTTCAACTCCCGGTAGTCGATGCACATCCGAAAACTACCGTCCTTCTTCTTGACAAACAGGACCGGAGCTCCCCAAGGCAAGAAGCTTGGTCGGATAAATCCCTTGTCTAACAACTCTTGAAGTTGTGTCGACAATTCTTGCATCTCAGACGGGGCAAGTCTATAAGGTGCCTTAGCCACAGGCGCGGCGCCTGGGACTAAATCGATGTGAAACTCCACTTGCCTCTGAGGTGGCAGTCCAGGCAAGTCCTCCGGGAAGACTTCTGGATACTCCCTTATGACAGGGATGTCTTCGATCTTCGGTTCTGCAGCTTTCTTGTCTACAATGTGTGCCAGGAAGGCAGCACACCCTTTTTGCAAACGCTTTCGCGCTTTGAGGCAGCTGATAATCCTTAACGGCGTATCGCGTTTTTCGCCATGTACCACAATCGTTTCTCCATCTTCGGTCGGGATACGAACGACCTTTTCATGACAAACGATTTCTGCCTTGTTGCTTGATAACCAATCCATTCCTACTACTACGTCAAAGCTCCCCAGCTGGACTGGTAGTAGATCCAAAGTAAACTCACGTTCTCCCAACTCGATTGCACAACCTCTGATCACTTCATTGGCTTCTACTAACTTCCCATTAGCCAATTCGATTGAGTAGGGAATATCTAACTTACTAGCGGCTAACCCAAGTATATTCTTAAATTCTAATGATACGAAGCTATAGTCGGCACCAGTATCAAATAAAACGGATGCATAGCATTGGTTTACAGGGAACGTACCAGTAACGACATTGGGATCCTGGCGCGCTTCCCTCGCTTCGATATGGAACACTCTTCCACGGGCTTGGTTCAACTCTGGGCAGTTCCTCTTAAAGTGCCCGATATCACCACAGTTAAAGCATCCAGGTCTTTGCCCGTTTCCACCTCCATTTCCAGCTTGGTTATTCCTTTGGTTATGATTCACAGCGCCTGCTTGATTCACATTGTTGTCTCGATTCCCATTACCTCCATTGTTTCCTTGTGGGCGATTTCCAATTCCACCCCGGTTATTGTTTCTGTTTCCAAATCCTCCTTGGCCTCCCTGACCAATAGTGGCCCAACAAGAATCCTTCAAGTGGCCACGTTTCCCACACGCTTCACATACCTTCAAACCACATCGGCCAGAATGGTGACGCTGGCAGGTGTTGCACTTGGGCTGGGTGCCCATATATCCCTTTCCTTTCTTTCCACCACCAGCTGTAACCTGAGCTGGCGCGTTTGGCTCTCCTTTCTTAACAACTCCACTAGTGCCTTGTTTGAAGTTCGAGAACTTTCGTTTGTTACCTCCGGATGACTCGACGTGGGTCTCTTCCTTCTTCGTCTTGATCTCATCGAAGTTGTGCAGGCGGATAGCCTCCTCAGTGAGAGTCATGCTCAAATCGATTGCCTTAGTAATTGTTGCAGGCTTGGAGGAGGTCACCATGCTTATGATTTGAGGAACTAATCCCCAAATGAAGCGTTCAATCCGCTTGAATTCTGGAGTGACCATATAGGGTACCACATGCGACAGGTCGTGAAACCTCTGAACATATTCCGCGATCTTCGGACCTTCTATCTTCAAGTGCCAGAAATCAGTTTCCAATCTTTGGATTTCAGCGCGAGAGCAATACTTTTTGCGCATTAGTTCCTTCAGTTCGGTCCATGTTAGTGCGTAGGCAGCAGCTTCACCAAGTGTCTGTACTTGCAAATTCCACCAAGATAGGGCTCCATCCAGAAATAGCCCAGAAATGTAGGTGACTTGCTGGTCTGGTGCACATTTGCTCATGCGGAGAACAGATTCAGTCTTCTTGGCCCAACGAACAAAAGCGACAGCACCTCCGGTGCCATCAAAGTTGACAAGCTTGCAGTCTAGAAACTGATTGTAGGTGCACCCTGCACATACGTTACAACATATGAATGGCATTAGCATCCTTGCTAGAGATATCCAATTAGATCATGGTATGTCTTAATGACTTAGTATTACCATGAGGTGGATTGTTGTTGCCATTGTTGTTTGAGCTGCTTCCGCTGGGTCTTCCTTGCGAGGCGGCGTATTGCGTGATGGCAGCTGCGATGACTTGTTGGAGTTCTGCCTCATTGGTAGGCAACGGCGTTTGACGTCTCAGCGGCATCTTCTAAAAGATGGGTTCACGTCGGTCAGGCCATAATAAAGATCCCATGTTATAATACGTACGCTTTATTATGATAGTAATAGTACATAACATCTCATGTTATAATCATATCAATCACACAACATCCCATGTTATAAATCATAAATAATCAATCAAAACATCACATATGATGAGAATACTGCGATTGCCATATATCTAGACCACATAGTAAGTGTACAGGTACATAATAGTGTCATACATCATCATCGACTAAGGGCTACATTACCCTAGTCCAAAAGAATATCAAATCCAGTGTCAATACATCCATATACATGTCACAAAAGTCAGAATCAGAAAGCAGTCTCCAAAAATGATGTGCGGTCAAAACAATCGCCGTCTTCTCACCAGCGTCTACCCATGCTGTACTAAGGATGCCCTAAACTGATGGTGGTGGAGGAGGGGGAAAATGGGTGTAGAACAAACGTCGCAAATGGAGCCAGTCCTCCTCCATGGCTCTCTGGGTACCCAACCAAGAAGCAACCTGCTGCTCAAGTGCCAAAAGGCGTGCAGCATAGTCAGGTAACAATGGTCGAGGGTGCTGCGAAGAAGCAGGGTGGGTCTGACCCTAACACTGGCACGGCGGCGGCTGAGCTCTCTCAAGCTCCTGAATACGTCGTGTGAGTGCCTCCTGCTGGACAACAAACGACATCAGAACGTCCTCAATAGTATACCCCATATGGAAAGGATGGTAGGGATCGGTCGATGGCATAGCAGAAGGTGACGTCCAGAGAAGCGGCTCGCTGGCTGGATCAAAAGGTGGCACAAAGAATGGTGGTACAGGGGGAATAGCAGATGAAGACTGTGGCATAACTGGAATATATGTCGGCACATGTCCAAAGGGACGAGCCGAGGAACCCTCTCCAGGTCGAGCTGGAGGTGTGTACTGTGCAAATGAAAAAGAGAAATCAACGTGACGTGCATCGGTGGTATGAGGAGGAATAGGTGGAAGCTCATCATCCGCAGGAATCCACCCATGCTGGGCGTGCTCATCTCGTGGGTCAATCTGTGCCTCAAAAAGTGCTCGATCAAACTGTACAGGCATAGGGTCAAGGTGGGGTGCAACAAGAGGGTCAACAGGTATATCAACGACAGGTGGGGGATCAACATGATCAGCAGTGATAACATGGTCACCCTCCAGTAGTGGTGCATCAGCAGGGTGATTATCAATGGGTGGGTCAGCAATCACAGGATCAATAGGTATGCCAGCATGAGTAGGGTCATGCTCAAGCACTGGGTCAGGAGCAGCTACTGGCTCGAGGGCCATGGCAGGCTCGAACTCCATATCAAAGTCTGCATGATCAGCGAATGCAGGGTCAACTGGGTCTACTGGGTCAACCATAGGCTGATCCAAGTGGATGAACTCTATCTCCTGGTCCGGGTCGTATCCAAGGGGAAAAACGGGGTCTGAATCCTCATCGAGGTCGTGATCGAAAGCAAATCTAGGAGTAGAGACAGCAGATGATGCCCTGTCAGGATCTGAACCGTGTGAATAGTGCTGTGCGCTCCGAGAGTGTGACGGTGCGGAGGCCACAGACTCGAAGGAGTCTGGAGCGGGTGAGTGTGCAGGTGACTCCTCAGCTGGAGCATCTGCGAGAAACAAAAGACCACCGTCAGCTAGAAGGGCCTCGCCCTCAACATCGTCCTCCAGGGGCTCATCATCAAATAGATCGACCTCGTCGTCAACGTCGGCGTCGAGGAGCATATCATAAGCAGGATAAGAAGCCAAAGGTATGGGAGCAGGGATCTCTACGAGGGGTAGGTACCCAGCAAAAGGACCATCAGCGGGCTCATCGACAGCGTCGGGTAGCGCAAAGGGCTGAAAGTCATCCTCGTCTGTGCTGGTAACATCTGATGTGTGGACCTCGTGCTCTGAAGACTCTAAGTCGTCTGATACTATGGGTCTAGGGCCCGTGGTGTCTGAATCACCTGTGCCGGGCGAGTCCATGGTGTCTGTAACACAAACACAAGTATGTACAAATAATCAATCATACAATCAGATAAGCACATTAGTCACCAAGTAAGCAATCAAATAATTCTCCTAGTCCCACTAGCCTCCCAGCCTTTCAGACTGCTCTTCCTAGTCCAACTAGCCAATTTCTCCTAGCCTCTCAGACTGCTTTTCCTAGTCCCACTAGCCTATTCTCCCAGCCTCTCAGACTGCTCTCCCTAGTCCTACTAGGCAACTACCTCGGTCTCCTAGACCGAGCCTTGGTCCCCCAGACCGAGCCTTAGCCTCCCAGACTGAGCCTATAAATAATAAATAAATGTGCTCAACATTTGTTTGTAAAAAGTTTTGGATCTAGACTTGAGTGGTATGCAGTGTAAAAATGTTTTCGTGAGAGCCCTAGTGATCATAGTCTAGACCCGAGAAGGAATCCTAGTTCGCTATGATCAGAGCTCTGATACCAAGCTATCACACCCTGGCTTTGCGGAAGCGTGGTTAATTTGGTGTGACTTCTTAATACCATAGCTTAATCATAACAAGCTATATGAAATAAAAACCATGCAAGATCGTCCATTAAAATAAGTTTTAAAACCGAAGTAACATAACATTGTCTTAGGGACTACAACACCATAACATAAAACATTGTTTTTAAAGACATAAACATCAACATGAAATAAAATGCAGTTTAAGATTTGTGACTCGTCCAGGAAAAAGTCACATTTCCTAAACCGGGATGACCTCGGAACCCATATGCAGCGGGAAAACATAACATGCCGCACCAGATCTTTAATTCCCTGAAATACATGTAAGTTGAAAAAAAATCAACAATAATGTTGAGCGAGTTCATGTGTAAGTGAGTAAATAAACCTTTGTATGTATAAAAATCCTGGTATGTAGCAAATAAGGAAAAAGAGATCACCAATGGTTTGCAAGGCCATTGATATGTGTGAAGTGCAAGTAGGA
Organism: Helianthus tuberosus; assembly: GCA_030545235.1. Taxonomy (NCBI): domain Eukaryota; kingdom Viridiplantae; phylum Streptophyta; class Magnoliopsida; order Asterales; family Asteraceae; genus Helianthus; species Helianthus tuberosus. The sequence continues at coordinate 83,699,810 of CM060371.1, read as the reverse complement.
AGACTCAAACCTAGCAGATTTATGCGTTGGGTACAAAGTCACCCCGAGGTCCGTTCTGTGTTGGGCCTGGGGTTGGGCTCGCTACACCCAAATAGATCTACCGCTCCTGCCCCTCGGTCCTACCTTGAGGATTAATGGCCTCAAGTTTCTGCCTACCCACTCACATGATCTGAATAATAATAACCCTCCTTACGCTAACCATACCATGTAAAAGGTACTCGTAATCATAGTAACATGTATTTCACCCCCGCAGTTTAGAAAACTGAAAACAGTTAGAGAAAAGGGGGACATGAACTCACAGTGGTGCGTCTCTACCAAGTATATCTCCTGATCAAGCAGCTGTGCGACGACCTACACGTACTAAGTCTATTAGACGGACGGCCGTGCCTTGGCTTAAGGTTTAAGTTTTTGGGAAATAGTTAGACAACTATTTCGTGTTTATATTTTTGTAAATACTTGGTAATTATTCTCCTTCCCAAGGATGGGGGATTTAATACATGTGCGTTCGTAAACTTCGAAATATATTATTAAGTCTCACTTAATATATTTTATTTCTTACTTCAAAATATAATCATTAACATTCGGTAATATTATTTTTACCCTAAAAATAATATTTGTATATTTCACAAAATAATCATAAACATTTTACAAGTGACGCTTATGAAAAGTATATATATCGAATATATATTTATCAAGTTTTATTTTGTGAAAATCCCACCTCCGATAATTAGAAATCTTGTAATAAAGTTATGGCGAAATCTATAATTCGAAAACACGTTAAAAATGTATTTCTAACACTTGTAGTGAAAATATTTCTAAGTGTTAGGTTTTAGGAAAAATTTCGCCAGAGTTTCCTCTGTAACTGGAGGTGGCCACGCTTTCAAGCGTATCATTTTCTTTTACAAATCAAACCAACAATTTTCTCATTCAATCAATATACATTATTCAAACCATCAAACTAGTCAAAATAGATGTAAATCGCAAAAATACATGAACTTGTGGTTTATCTAAAATATGAAGTAAATCCCATTACTTTTAGTGGATCTTTTGTATAAATCAATCCGGTTTCGTAAAAGTCTCGTTTTTAACGAAATTCTATCTTTACAACTTCTTGTTAACATTTACAAAAATAGTTCTTTTGTCAAAACTTTGTGTTACACAAGTGTTTACACACTTGTGTGTTTACTAAAATCATTCTTGTTTATGAAAGATCCGTCTTTAAAAGTATGTTTTCTCTTGACACGTGGTCCTTTGAAAATACCGCTTGTAGATCCGTAGATCTACTAGTTTTAAACACTATTTCGTAAGTAAAATCGTTTTTACACAAGTTCAAGTTTCTCGTGTGGTAGAGTTTCATCATTTAACCCTTGTTACACTTAAACAAGCTCTATGTCATGATCCATGATCATGACCAATCCGGGTTAAACAATGATCCGAGCTACCACAACATAGATCGACACTAAATAATTACACAAAACAAATCCTACATGATTTACACAACAATTAAGCTTTTAACCATTACTTTTAGCATTTTTAGTAGACTTTTTCATATCATTTTGTATGTTCATAAATTTTAACCGTCATATATCGTTTTAACCACTTTAAAATAGATCGAGAGTGTGATTATAGTAACTTACTACTAGCTCGAGGCTAGGGAAGATTCTAGTCGAAAAATGCGTGGATAAAAGCAATGAGAAGAGGTCCTTCGCGTTCCGAGTGCACCAAGCTCCTTTGTATGAGATCCTTAACACTTGTATGCTCTTGGAATGACTTGATCAAAATCGAAAGATGGATGGATGATATAGGGGGTGTTCGGCCGAGAGCTTATAGAGAGGGAGAGAGTTTTGTGAAGTTGAGTTTGAGATAATGTGTTAAGTGTAGATCTTATAGACAATTAGTATGATCATTAACCAATGGTTACTATGCTTGCTAGATATTAAACACACAAGATTATTATAATCAAATAAAGGACAATGTGTCACCATATGGTGACCGAGTTCGGTTGGGGGGGGGGGGGGTAATCCGGTTGGTTTTCAAGTAAACATTAAGTAATAGTTAAGTTAAGTTAGTTAAGTGTGAAGGTTAACTCGGTTATTAGTGTGTTACGTGTTATAGCGGGTGTTAGGGTATTCAGGGACCCTAACTGGCTCAGAGAAAGATAAACAATGTAAAGGCAATATTTTTATGTTCCGGGTATAGTCTGGTTGTCCGGTTGGGTAGTGATCCGTTAAAGTGCTTAACAAAGCTTTAAAGTGTCGTCGTTATTATTTTTAGTGACGCAACTTATTCCCGACACTTTGGAAAGTGTCTAGTAATATTTTTCTCATGTTTTGGCACTTTATTAGTTAGCTAGATGCTGAATTATTATTTAAAGTGCTGAATTTTGTACTTAGAATACGTTTTAGGCACATCCGGTCACTGTAATCTCATTCCTAGTAACGCAGTTATACAACCCTTATATCCCTACACTCACCACTAGTGTAGCAACTATCTCAGGCTCTTACAGGCCTTAGAGGCAGTACCTGCCTGGTGCTAGTTATGACAGCACGTTTAATAGGTTATCCGTTCATTGTGCTACTGTGCTTTTGGTGCATCAAGGTTGTCACAAAGGTGCTGTAAGCAAAACATGGAGTGACAGCAAGTAAAGTATGATGCAAGTAAGTACATGTATCAGTGTTCAAGTAGCAGTTTATCCACAATTTCAAGTAAGCACAGTAATTAAGCAGTAATTAATTATTAATTAAGTCGTTCGGATACCTGGTTTAGTGAGGGTTGTCATATCAACGGCTGTATTTCTCTGCTATAGTTTTTGATTTAAGGCTAAAATGAGTGTTAACTCTTGGCCAGGCTCATCTAATACTCATGATAAATGATTACTCGGCTAAGTGGGAGAATGTGAGATTAAATATATTATTGTTATAATATTTAATCTTGTAGCTATTATAATCATTTATATTATATAGATCAAAATATATTAATAACCTATTAATAATTAGTTGGTAATTGTTGATAGACCGTATTACCCTTATTAAATAATTATGTTTCCTCTTGGGTGTATATATAAGGAGATTATTAGAGAGTTTAAGAGTTAGACAATTACACAATTTACACAATCCTCATAACATTAATTCGGCTCTCTCTCCTAACCGAAACCTTCCCTTGTTTCGGTTTCATCACCATCATAATCTTACACCATAAGGAGGAACCAGATCATCCTGACAAGTATGTCAAACTCAATGGCCGCATCTCTGACTGGATTCTCTGCTGGCCTGTCTGCTGTAACAGGTATGTTATTTATGTTTTCCATTATGTTTAAACAAAACTGATCAACACATCAATTTTAGAAAAACGTCTCATAATTCCTCATTACTGACTGAACTGTCATATAACACAAAACACCCAAGGGTAGAATGTTTTCCACTACACATATACATATGAAAATTGGGCCAGTAATTCTTGGGATTGAGATTGTTAAAGTTATGAAACGTGGGGGTGAAACAGTTGGCTCAAACCGCCCACAATTTTTTTTTTTTTTTGTTTTTGGTTCGAAATCGACTTTTTTCTTTGTGTGGGATCCATTGAAAAAGCTAGAACTATTTTTTAATCTTTTTCTATTTTTTATTTTGCAAAAACACAGTATTTTTCTAGAGAGTTGGGATATTTTGTAAAGAAAAAAATTGAGTCAAATGTGTATTTTTATGGTTAAATTAAATTAACTTTTTCTTTTGGAAAAACCTTTTGCACAACAGCTAGTTTTAAACAGTCAAAAATGTGAGGAGTCTCGAGCGTATCCAACCGCTTGGGAAGTTTTTGCGACACTCCGCAAACCATGGGATGGTTTTCCTGCTTCTTACCACTAGGGGCCATATGGTGCGGGTGATCCACTCCGTCCTCCTAAATAGTTGAAAGAAAGAAAGTGTTGGTCATCGAAGAAAGTAAAAAAAAGTGGTTTTCCCGCTTGTTACCACTTTGCAAGGAACCTGAAGATAATTTGATGAGCCACGAAGAAGTTGATGATGCAAAGAAAGTAGAAGCAGAAGAGGAAACGTACGTCATGGTCATCAAAGAAAATGAGGTATCCCAAACTTGTTTTCCTCTAGTAAAAATTTGCATGATAAATATATCTTGTGATAATAATCAATATTTGAAAAATAACACTGCTATTATAAAAGGTGAAAAGTATGATTTCATTAAAACATTTCAACAAGAGGAATTAAACACGCAAGGCGAAAAGTATGAGTTAATTAAAACATTTCAATAAGAGGAATTAAACACACAGTATGACTTTGCAACGACTATATGAGGAATGCGTATCCAATGATAAATCGTCCAATAAGAGGAAATATATATACACACATACATACTGGAATTAAAAATAAAAACTTTTTCAATTTTGTAAAATATTTCTATTCTAAAAGATAAATTATACAAAAGTTATATGAGTTTCAAAAACTTGGTAAACTTTGTTTATATAAAAAGTTGTAAACAATTAGAATTATCATCCGTCGCAATGCGGAGAGGGATTCGTTAGTTAAATATCATATTAGATGAAAGACAAATATTTCTTACATTACCGTGAGCTTGTGTGTAAAATATAAAAAAAAATAACTAAGTCAATCTCTGACCCGCCCGTTGCGACAGAACTATCAAATAGAGAAAAATAGACGAGCTGCGACGGATCTATCAAACGGGAAAAAATAGATAAAAAAACGTTGAACCCCACGCGCACGTTGCGGCGTGTTAACTCGGAAAATTTTATAACGAAATGTTGAACGGAAAACTTGCGAAAGATAAAAAGTATAAGAGAATAAAATTAAAAAGTAAAAAAGTGTTAGAGTTAAATTGCCAAAACATAAAAAACTTTGAGTTAAAAGTATAAAACTAAATTGCAAAAGATGGAAACTTTTGAATTAGAAAATGGAAAAACAAATTAATCAAAGTGATTAATTACCAAAGATTGAAACTTTAGACTTAAAGTGACAAAGATTGAAACTTAATAATTAGAAATGAAAAATCCAATTTTTTTTTTTTGAAAGCCAATGATACAACAACCATAAACACAAATATATTGCTTATTTATAGTTTTATACGGGAAGGTTCATAAGAAAATTTAATTAAGAAGAAAAAGAACAAAGGATAATTTTGTAATAATTAAATAGTTTTTTTACTGATCTCATTTATTATCATATTTTACTATTAGTCATAACGACTATTATCATCTACACTAACTTTTTTTGCCTACACACATTAAAAGTTATCCTACATATTTCGAAATTCACCTCACACGTTGAAAATTTATACTAAACAACCCGTAATTTATCCTAAACTTTAAATTATTATTTTTTTTTTTGAAAAAATATATATTTTGAAGATTAGTTACAAAAAATAATAATAATAATAATAATAATAATAATAATAATAATAATAATAATAATGTACTTAGCTATTAAAGAGGAAGACTACAAATTAATAATCTATTTAGATTTATCAATGTACCCTTATAGTAAACATTAAATCTTATATTAAATAAAGTAAAATAAAACATTCATATTGTTTGAAATTTCTCATTTTTTTCTTACAAAAAAATTATTCTTATTTTAACTTTCCACTAGTTTTATAATGTAATATAATGGAGGTATATTTCTATTTCTTTTCCATTTTCATCTATTTATAATTTTCTTTTATTTAAAACATTTTAGCGCTTTAACATTATATTAACCAACTATGAAGACGATTTCCAACGTTTGAAACATTCTATTTAGGGTTCGTAATAGACTAGTAAATTTACCCGTGCTTTGCAGCAGCGTCAAAAACTAAAATAACTTGAATTTATACCGTCTAATGAAAACATATAATGTTTAACCAGAATTATTTCCAAACAAAATTTACGTCAAAACTTAAACCAACTAAAAACGTACATAAAAATAAGCACGAAATATATTATATTTTACCCGACTTATTCGCAAAAGAAACTTACGTTGAAACATGAACCAACTTAAATTTATATCAACACGTCTATAAAAGTAAGCACGTAAGAAAATAATGTTATTTATGTTAAAGAATGGTACGACGCCCTGCTCCTCTCCTCCGCTCTATCCCGAGCCTTAGTCCCGAGAGGAGACGGTGTTCCCACCCTCCCAATCTCTCTTCCGCTCTTCACAATTTTTCTCAATCGGTAAACACTTTCCGCTTATCCAGTTCTTGATTATGACATATGTCAACGTGGATTGCTCTTCCCGATCTCCCGACCTGAGTGCATTCCGTATCCTTATTCAGTTATTTATATACTACTAATTTGAAACATTTGTGTGCATGATGGGTTGTAAGTTGTGCTTAAATACTTGTACCATAATCAAATATATGTTGTAAGTTGCTTAAGTGGTTGTACTTTAATCAAATAATAATGGTTTCACTACCTTACCAAATTCAATATGTTTTGTATTCATGTATGTTTGTAAATTGTGTTTAAGTGGTTGTACCCTAATCAAATAATGGTTTCATTATCTTACCATATTCAATCGGTTTGATGCATTCAAAGTTGTGTTGTTTTATTTGTAAATTATTATTATTTATAATAATCTCATTAATTTAGCCAAAATCTTGTATAAATATAATTTGCAATATATTGATGCAATTGTTGTTGTAATGTATGCATTATGGTTTGTATAGTGGTAATAATATATATATTATATATAGATTACGATGAACCTGTCAAACGTGAAAAAATAGACGCGGGTTCATCGTAACGCGCGAGTCCTAGATCAACTTAATTATTTTATTCTATGTTTTACGTTTCGGTTTAATTTCTTCGAATTAACACCGCAACTTTAGTGTCGATAGTCGCTGACAGTAGTGTGGCATTATTGGTCGCCCCGCCACAACGAGGGGGTGCTTAATAGTAGTTACAATCTAAATTTAATTTGTTTACAATATTGTATTGGTATTGTTTGCAATCTGGAGATGTTAGATCAGATCTCTTGTCTTAATTAATTTTATGTTTTATATTGATATTTTATAATATGCCATACCACTCAATCATTGAATGTTTAAGTGTAATAAAATCAACCTTAAAAGTTGAGAATGTTAGACCATCTACTGACATATATATCTTTTACAAAAAGCCACATACTTTTACAAAGGGAAAAACAATCATTTAAATATAAACCACGTATATTTTGATTTATACTTGATTAAAATAATGTTTAATTAATATTTATTTATAATAACTTCAAGAAATCTGATATATGAATGTATATATTGTATTATTGCCTAATAACTCGGTGTGAATACATTACATTTTTTATTTATGAATGGATGCATGGGTAATTATTTTAAAGAACGTAAAAGAGAATATGAGATGTAAAATCTAAAAAACAAACAAGAAGGGGTTCAATATATAAAGACAAGCCTCAATTTCCAAAATATATATTTGACAGATAGAAGTAAGATATACACCAACTCTATAACTCACCCACTTCACTTTGCCTTCACCTTTGGCTGAGGCATAAAATACTTATTATATATATTCACATTCACAAAATGCCAATCCTGTCACATTCTATATCTCTATCTATAGTACAACTTCTTGCATAGATAATGTTAGTGTGTATGGAGGTTCTTTTATTGGCGTTGGGCGGTCTTTTGCTTCTCGTTGGCGGAGGGATGGTAGAGGGTGCAGCCATCAAAGTCGACGTTGGTAACATGTCGAAGCTAGAAGATGCTGCTTACTTTCATTTATATTATGGTAATACCTTCAAAGTCATAAAAAACGACCTCGATGGCAAGAGCTATCTTCTCATCCAGGTACCTATTGCAAGTGATCACAATTCAATCATTCGTCAAATAGAATGAATTTGAATTGCTTTGATTCATAAGCTGCAAAAACTGTTTCAACTTTAACTAACATAAAAATAAAAGAAATAGTAGAAAATCACTATAAAATAATATATTAAGACCCTTGGCATATCGTGTTGAGACATGCACTTGTTTGATTCAAATTAGTAGGCCTGTAAACGAACTGAACGAACACGAACATATGCATGTTCGTCATGTTCGTGTTCGTTCATTTAACTTTAACCGAACACGAACACGAACATATAATTGAACACATGTTTTTGTTCGTGTTCCTTCATTAAGAAATTGGCCATGTTCATGTTCGTTCATGTTCGTTCGTTTAAAGCCTAAACGAACAGTTCACGAACATTAAAGAACACAAACAAACATAAAAAAAAAAAAATTAACTGAACATATTTGAATAAACATAAACAAACATAAATTAACATGATTGAACAAACAAGTCTAATATATTATAATTCATCTGAAAACACACTTAAATTAGAGTTCATAAATATACTAATTAGTCATATTAATTTAAGTAGTTAGAAAACCTAATATTTATATAAATCTAACTATTTATGTATTTACTAAAATTTAAATGAACGTTCATGAAAATAAACGAACGAACACAAGATGTGTTCATGTTCGTTCATTTAATTAAATGAAAAAAAAATTTGTTCGTGTCTGTTCGTTTAGTAAATAAACGAACTTTCATCCGAACAAGTTCATGAACGTTCGGTTCGTTTACAGGCCTACAAATTAGTGTTTTACAAAGTTATTTAGTTGTCTACTAATAACAAATTGCTTGTCAGATATTTTTTTTTTCTTGCAAACCTAAATTTTATACGGTTATTTTCTTTATTTAACGATTTTTTTAACGAAAGTGATGTGAGAAGTTTTCCCTCGATCACTTTGTTAGTTAGATTAGATGTTTACGGTCCGTTTTAAAGGTAAAAAAATTGAGCATTAAATCTTGGTTAAATATGAATCAGTGAAACTAGATATGCTTAATTTTAGGTGAAACGGAAAATTATTCATGGTTGAAACATTATTAAGCATAGGTTAAAATGTTGGATTTTAATTTTTTATAATAATAATGGTGCAGAATAACTCTAGGATGGCACCAAGGACTAAATATTGCACACCAAGGATCAAATCATTTGTCGTCCCAATATCAAACTTCTCCATGGATGCTCGTTATTTTCCAGGTTTATTGTATATTAAATGCTTCTTCATGCTTTACTTATTTATTTTGAAACCTATAAACAATCATTGAATATGAATTATTTTGCAAATACCTAAACAATAAACCGTATTACATGATTTGTATATTTGGAATAGTATAAGATAACACTTAGATTATTGTTTATTACCTATAAATTAAATATACATTAACATTCATAATATATCTTTGTTTTCTTTTGGATCTTTGCAGTTTCATTCTTCGAGGTGAGATTATGCGTTTGTTTGTAAGTCTTATCAATCTCTATGTACAAGTATATTATTTTATTGATGTGATGCATGATAATCACGATTAACATTTGGTGATTGCTAATTTTATAAACACACACCTGCCTGCGAATTTCACCTAAGATGTAGGCATATTTAACACTAACATACAGGCATAATACGCCATGACTACGATCGTTCTTATAAATTTAATCTTAAAGAAATACGCCGTGCCTGTAGTGACCAGTCAACTATTTAATCTTAATGAAATACGCCGTGACTACGATTGTTCTTATAAATTTAAAGCAACACATATATAGTAACAATAGCACTAAAAGTAACTGTGGTTATCGGTTCAATAATCCATTAAAATGACCATATACTATAGTATCTATATTCGTACATGTTGTGAATTAGATAGTACATGTTAAATAGTCCCCTTTCTAGAACTTTATTATACGTCTATACGAGTTGTAGTTTAACTATCGGATTGCCAAAAACACATGAACAGCTTCTAGGCCTCATGCCGACCATGAAGGGCATCACATCAGAGAAGGTAGCGTCACCATGTCTGCTTAAACTGTACAATGAGGGTGAACTTCAAATGCTCAACAACAGTGAGCCGCAACATTTTTCTCAATATGCCGCACATTTCATCGGCCATGACGATGATCAAGAAACTCAATCGTGCAATTACATTACTTTTTTTCCCAGGGACGAGCAAGCTCCTCTCCAAGTACTACCCTACTTTCTATATCTCATGGGGCGTGTTTGGTATTGTGTTACGGAAGTGATTATTCAATTAATTTTTTCCAAGTTGCATATAATCAGGTTTTGGTATAAAGCATAGTGTATCTCATTCTTGATTAATTAACCGAGTTTGTAATACAAAGATAAACGAAACTAGCCTAGAATAAGTTAAATATATATAGGGTGGGAGTTTACTACAAAGTCCATTTTTCCAACAAAGTATAAGAAGTCATAAAATACCATAATGTCAACCATAAAACGCATTCAAAACCCACAAATAACAAAGTGAAGATTACTAAAACGCCATATTTGTGGGTTTTGTGTTGTGTATTGGATGATAATGCTTTAATTAACGAATGACTAACATTAGTGTGTTTTATGTTGATTATCATGTTGTATTTTATATTCAGAGGTTCTACGATGGTGTGTTGGAAGTTTTTATGGACTGTTAGGGTTTGGATATTGTGTTTTAGTGATCTTCACTCTATTATTTGTGGGTTTTGAGTGTGTTTTATGGCTGAAACTGTGGTGTTTTATGACTTTGTACACTTTTTGGGAAAAGTTAACTTTGTAGCCGAACCCATCCTATATATATAGAGAGAGAGAGAACCAAACAAAGACTAATGAGCTACCCACTACTAATTATAACTTTTTACTACTATGTGAATTTCAAGTTGCTTTTAGAAACTCACTACTTATATTCTTAACAACTATTAATCACTTCTGAACTATCCCAAGATAAAAATAATTATGATTATTTGAGTATATTACATCATACTACTTGTAGACCTTTAATCATAGTTTTTCTAACAATGAAACAGTTTAATATTTGATTATCATGATTATAAACAACTGAAACACAACCAACACTGTCTCCTACTAGCCTTATATATTCACTTTCAAAAATTGTTCCATACAAACCATATATTTTTCCATTCTAGATTTCACGTCTTTAGATCTCTCATGATTGTCAATTGTCGAGTTGTTAGAGGGCGGAATGGATCAAGTACTTGGGAATTTTTGCAAACGATGAAGTGAGAGCAAATGAAATCTATGATGCCGTAAGTGTAGCATTGTTTGAGTTTCTTTATTTTATTTACCTATTTAACAGACAAAACAAAATTCTGAGGTTTTTTTTTAGAAAAACATGAGCCAAGCCATCAAGTTTTAACTAGTAGAGAAGAGAATCTTATGATTACCCTTACTAAAAAGTTCTAGTTCCACCACAATTGTATTTGTTACATTTCATGATAGACTGTTGATGCTTTTGGTTATGCAGGTGAAAAGCAATTACATGTGCTTGGTTAATTCAGTAGCAAGCAAAAACCTCAAACCAACAGTGGCCTGGATGGAGTTTAATGATGTAAGTATGTATACCTATAGAAAAACAAAAGATATCTTCTTTAGATTTAGACTCGCAACGCATGTGGCTCCCATATGCATCTCGCCATATGTGTGTCATACGTGTGCTCACATGTTTTGTTAGTTAGATAATGTTCGAATTTTTTTTTATTTTGATCTTTCTTTTTCATTTCATTTTCATTATATATGTTGGTTGACACGCTAATGTATTTGGACACCATGAAAATTTTGGAGAGGATGAATGGTTAAAAAGTTAAAGGCTTATATCTAGAACTGTATCTTTCTTATGGTGCAGGGTGCTTGGTCTTTCACAGATGAAGCATACAAGCTAAAGGTATGCTATTGCAAATTAAATATCAGAAGAATAAGCACCATTATTAGTTACAACTAAGAGAACACTCATGTAATGAGAAAGTGCATTCACTCATGTGAAATATTTGATGAAGATGCTAATTAAATATGTTAGAAATCCAGATGAAGTCCACATATTTATCTTGTTCCCTTTAATTCCAAAATTTACTATTTATGTTATAACAGAATTTGGTTCTAAGTTGGGTCTAGCTCTCTGGATGATGTCTCTCTATCCTATGTGATAGAGGTATATTTTTCTTACATTCCACTTTCCCGATACCCTACCAATAGTTTTGCTATTGGCGGTATATTATTGAGTTTGGTTGTTGTTGTTGTATCACCCGGCTTCTTATACAACCAATATCACCTGCTTTGCTCACGAGGGGCTTATGAATTTGTTTTTGGTTGTCCAAGTGGAGACTTCCCAAGAGGTCACGCATCTCGATGCTACTCTCGCTCGAGCATGCTTAACTGTGAAGTTCTTTCATCATAGTCAGTGTGCCCAAAATGGGTTGGTGATATTATGACCCAATATTTCTCTTGTGGACAAAACCTTTTGATGTTTGATTTGCCAAATGGATTTATAACTTAAAACACAAATATTTTATCAGAATTAAAATATTAAGAAGGTAAAACTAATAAACAAACATTTTGGTACATGTACAACAGTATATAGAAGATGCAGGTGGAGAGAACTTGGATGACTCCATAAACAAAATAACATACAACACATCATCTATTGAAGATTTGGAACTACTACATGCCATCTTATGTGTAAGTTTTACTCGACTTTATTAAATTTATCCACAAACTTTACTCGGATGCTAACTTCTTGTTATTTAGACCGTAGATGTAGTGATTGATGGAACATTAACGACAGACCCGTTTGGCTACAACGCAACATTGTTTCTCCAAAACCTCAATATAGATGATAAATCTTGTTTTGGTTTTCTTTCATCTCAAAGCATGTGGAGACACGATAAACGTCTTTCAACTGATCTCGCTCTGGGTATGTTCTGTTGAAGCTTATTTAAATGTTGAATAAATAAAAATTTCGTCAGTATCGTTTAATTTTATAAAAAATATCTAAGCGGGTGTATCAGTTTCCTTACTTAATCGGCTTAAGTTTATAATAATAATAATAGTAAGAAGTGAGTTTATTAAAATCGTGCTAAGGGTAAACTTGTAATTTTGAACCACATATATATTTCCTCTTAAAACAATCATATAAGACCATCAACAATGCAATTCCGTCAACCCTCGCGAATTCTTAGATGGAAGAGTGAGAGGGGAGGTGAGCTGTAGATATTGCTAGGAGGGGGACTTGAAATCCTTTGAGATTTTATTGATTGAATTGCTAAGATACATAACGGAATATATATATATATATATATATATATATATATAGACACACACACAATTGTAACTACCTATGAGCTAAGTATGAAAATGAAAAATCACATTGTTACATTAAAAAGGTGAATATGGTGTTGACTAATATCTTCCTAAGTCGCAATAGTAGTTGGTCGGATGCAAAGATTGGCTTTAAAATGATTAATAATTGGTGTTAGAAAACTTTAGTAAATAAGTCTGCGTACTGGCAGTCAGCAGGGACATGTAGTACTTGAATAGAGCCAAGCCGAACTTTTTCCCACGCAAAATATATGTTAATCTCGACATGTTTAGTGCGTTGGTGCTAGACTGGGTTTTGTGACACGTACATGGCTGAGATATTGTTGCCGTAATCTACGAATGCCTATTTAATTGGGACATGACGTTCAAGAAGCAAGTGGTGAACCCATGTTAGTCCAGCAGCCCTATTAGTAACCTCCTGATACTCGGCTTCAGCGCTGGATCGTGATATGGTAGGTTGATGTTTAGAGGAACACGAGATTAAGTTATTGACGAGGAAAACACAATATCCTAAAGTGGATCTACGAGTGTTAGGACACACCCTTAAGTGGCATCAGAATAGGTTGTCAACTAAATGATTTGGCGGGAGTTAAGTGAAGCCCATGATTCAAGGTACCTTTGAGATACCTCAGTAAACACTTCAGAAAATTAAAGTGGGGCTCACGGGATGCATGCATAAACAAACATACATGTTGGATTGCGTATGCTATGTCTGGCCGAGTGATGGTGAGATATTGAAGGGCATCAGCTAGGCTACGATAAAGAGAGCCGTCAGGTAGAAGTGTTCCAGCTTCTGCACCAAGTTTATTTCCGGTATCGGTGGGAGTGGTTGATGGTTTACAATTTTGCATGTTGGCTCGTGAAATTATGTCAGTTGCATAAGACTCTTGAGACCAAAACAACCCACCATTTTGAGATGAAACTTGAATGCCAAGAAATTGATATTGGTTCTAATTCATGTGATAAAAGTTTAATGAAATGTTGAAGTAGGGAAGTGTCAGAAGATGTGAGTACAATATCGCCCACGTATAATAGTAAGTATGTCATTTAGTTACTACGGCGATATATGAATAATGAGCTATTGGATATAGCACTTCGAAACCAACAAGAAATGATAAAATTCACGAACCGATGGTACCATGCCTGTGGTGCTTGTTTTAAACCATAAAGTGACTTTCGAAGGCGACCTGCATGAGTAGGCCGATTCAAATTGACAAATCCCAGTGGTTGAAAAATATATACGATTTCATTTAAGTCCCCGTGTAGAAACACGTTCTTAACATCAAGTTGACCACGGAAGATATTTTTATTTTAATTTAATTAAAATGTGAATTTGTATTTCCATACTTAGCTCATAGGTAGTTACAATTTATCTTCTATGAATGTCGTGAGGACTAATAGGACTCCCTAGTCTGTGGCCACGGACCGTCTCTGGAGTAAGCGTGCTAGTTTCGTGAGGGGGGGGGGGGGGGTTTCAGTAAGTCCATTCGTTTGTGGAGAAGAAGTGTGGCCTGTGGGATAACTGACCACAACTGTGAGGTGGCCTCACCCGTGAGGCATCGCGTTGTTTGTGGAGAAGAAACACTCTAGTATTTACCTGTTTTTCAAAAAAATAAATAACTTATAATATTTTCTTCATTTCGTTTTCAAGATTGGTTAGATGGAGCAGTGTCACAACCACAACTAGTCCTAGCGGACCTAATAGAAGTTCTCTTTCCATCAGGGAATTATACAACTACTTACTTTAGAAACCTCCTTAAGGTACCTTAATTTTTTTTACAATATATAATTTTTTTATTTGAATTGATCATATTTTTACTTTTGTACATCTGAAAATGCAGGAAGAAGAGCCTATAAGCCTTGGTCCTGAAAACTGCACTCGAGATACTTTCACTCCAATGGAGCTAACTCTAATAACATGCCAATAGAATACATTTTTTTTTATTTAAATGATGTTTTAACTATTTAAGGGCATGTATACCGTATTACTCATTTTTATAACATTACTTGGAATATTAAATGTTGTAATTTATTTCAACCCACACTACCTGTCAATTTGTTTATCGTTTATTTAATTTGCTGAACTAGTGTAATATGTACACTATGAAGAATTGTGGATAGTGTCTATGTGTATACAGGGGCGGGATTTAGAAAAAAAAAAGTTTTTAATGTGTGAATCACTAGCGTACTTATTACACTACAATTTCAAAATAGCGAAATAATTAATATACTTCTATTTTGTTGTAGTGTAATTACACGATTTACAAAAATTTCAACGCGTGTTTTCATCTTTGTTTGGTACGCTTCGCAATGAAAAAAGTATTTTTTATTTGATCTTAAGAGATATATGTATATAAACTACACATCACATGATGAGTAGTTCATGTGTAGCGTAGCTTATATTACATGCACATGTGTTGGTAGGATACAAAATATGTTATAGAATACTAACTACATATTTATGCAAATTATTTTGATGGTTTATGTATGTGCATAACCTACGTGTGCGTATGTAAAAATGCATAACATTAAAAATTTTGAAATGATGATAAGGAAAAATAAACAATTTAGATTTATGTTTTGTTTTCTAACTTGTTTAAAAACCAACATATGCTTAAAACCATAAGAACGACATAAGCATGTTTATATGTAACATTCAATGAAAATGGTAAACTTGAAAAAAAAAATGATTTATTTCTCTTTTCCTGTTATATCTTCGATTTTTTTTCTTCTCTCCCATTTTTAAAAGTATAAAAGTGTAGGTCCATCCGGAGGATCGAGTCAACCTCTATTCCTGTTTTCCGACGAACCCAAGAGTGCGGAATCCAAACGGGTAAGTTAAACCAAGTTACGAACACGCAAGACACAAAGATTCAATGATTAACACGCAATGTATTAATACTCTGAAACGTTTACATTGCAATGTTTACAAGATAACCCTATAAACTCTCTGTTGTGTGTGTGTGTTCTCTCTCAAAGTCTATGCAGACTCTTCTAAGTTGTTTCTGTCTGTTTGCTGTTTATATAGCACCATCATTGACGAAATTTGGCAGCCGACGAAAACAGGTCGACAAACTCCAACATCTTCGACGAAATCATGTGATTTCGTCACATGCTGTTTTCGTCACTTGTTGTGTGACGAACATTCAAGTGTTTGTCACATGTGACTTGGGCTTGGGCTTCTTCATGTTGGGCTTGGGCCATGGGTTACACAAACAGACAATACAATACAATACATTAAACATATCAATATGCATACCGCACACACGCAGTAGCATTTACATGATTTATTACAAAGTAAATAACATACCGAGTCAAGATAGGAGGATATCTTGACTACGGCCTTCACTTCATAGCCGAGTCGAACCGAGCCGAGCCGTATCCACATAATATGTATCAACAAACTCCCCCTTGGATGCTACTTGCGAGGTTCGTAATCTCGTTCTCCATCTCTTGATGGTTCTTTCATTTTCGGAAAGGATCTTCAAAGACTTCACGTGTTGCAAGTAGAAAGTGTATTAACAAACTCCCGCTTTTATCTAGGAAGTGTATCAATAAACTCCCCCTTTGATTATGCTCATGAATCTTTTGATTTTCGATACTTTAGATCCTTGTGGTGTTGATGATTGTTCAGCGGCAACTCGATCATCTTTATCATTTGAGTGCCTTCACGCCGTGTCTTCATTCCGAAGCTTGTCTTCAATCACGTTCTCTTCGCCTTTAGCTGGTTTGATTGTAGCATCTGCACATACCAGAAAGCTAAACGCATAATGAGAACAAACGCTTGGAATATAGTTATCATAAACAAACGACACACGTGTGACCATGTTTTAAATCAACTACCGTCCGACAGTTTGAAAGTTTAACAAATTGTTCAGTTTTGGTTCTTAACTTTCAAAATTGACCGATTATGAAGATTCAGTCGTTTTGGTTTTCATCAGATTTCAGGCAACGAAGACTTGAGTTCCAACATCGGTTAATCAAAACTAAAGCAGAAATAAAATCTTTTTGACTTTTATAAAGTTTATATTAAAACAAACCTAAAATCTTTTTGGCATTTTGAATATTCCAAACTTAAAGACTGAAAGCAGTAAATAAATATATACAGATTTGCAGAAACTAAGAAAAGTAAATATATACAAACATTCTTTTTGCGAGTTTCGAGGGTAAGAGAATCATATCAGTGTACGGTCATGCCAAAACATTCTTGTTGTTCTTTTTGTTAACAATTAGATAAACATCCTATAACAATTATCGGTATTGTTATCCACATAAGCTCAACTTATCAGATATAATCATGGCGATGGGATACGTTAAGGTACGATTTATAGTTACATACCGGTGTTCATCCACATCACGACACATTCCCGTATCAAGGTATGCACGAGAGTTCATCTTACTGGTGAGTATACCATTTATCATCTGTTTTGACGGTATGAAAATGTGAGATACTCACTTATTTTGGATTGAAAACAAGCCCTATGTGATAGAATCACTTATTGATAAGGAACTTGATTTTCAGATGCATGAGGGCACAGGAGCAAGTCCGTGAACAGGTCAGTACAAACGTACAGCAAAGAGACGAACTTGACTCCCGGATAATGTGATATATTATCACTTATTTTGTGGACATGTGATTGTTGATCACTTATTGAGGTCGTATGCAGTATGTACACGTATGTATGATATCATGGAAGATCTAGACTTCGTCTCCGTTTTTGTTTTTTGGTAAAAGAAACAACCATGATACCCAGATGATAAACAGCATAAAGACCACATATCTCAGAACCTCAGCAATCTCTCAAACGAAATTTCGGTACTAAGACCATATGCCAATGAGTGGTTCCCACACGGTCTTTAGTCGATTTAAGTTTATATCATCCTGCACACTTTAAAATGATTGTGAGCCTACCGATACATCTTATATAGAGCTGCTTAACATTTTGTATTTTGCATTTCAGTTTAGAGAGGTTTCAACAGACCACTGATGTACTATCATTTTCTCTTTTGCTCGCCAGGAAACTCATTTTTGTTTTTCTATTGTTTTTGGGTTTTGAAATTTTTCGATGTTTTTGAATTTTTAAATTTTGGATTTACTCCACCTAAAAACAACAAACTTACAATAATTTTAAAAACACAAAGATATTTAAAAAAACGATTTTCCGATGTGGATTACTCTTGCTTGACCTTAATGCCGTTTACCAATAATAAAAAGTCAAATCTTGATATATCAAATGCTTTGGTAAAAAGGTCGGCACGTTGGTCATCGGTATGGACTTTAACAACATTGATTAGCCTTTTATCAAAGCAATCACGTATGAAGTGATACTTAATTTTGATGCGTTTGGTCTTTGAATGCTGCACAGGATTTCTAGTAATAGATAAGGTAGCAGAATTATCGACTAAAATAGGAGTAGTTAGGAATTCAAAATCGTAATCACGCATTTGCTGTTGTATCCATAGGACTTGGGAGCAACAACTTGAGGTAGCAATGTATTCAGCTTCACAAGTTGATGTTGCGACACAAGTCTGCTTCTTGCACTGCCATGTTACGAGGCGATTTCCTAAAAACTGGCATTCGGCGGTTGTGGATTTGCCGTCGATTTTGCATCCGCCAAAATCAGAATCATTGAAAGCGACTAAATCAAAGTTATCATCCTTAGGGTACCATAGACCGGTGTCTGGGCAACCCTTCAAATAACGAAAAATCCTTTTTACAGCTGCAAGATGTGAGGCCTTCGGGTTCACTTGATATCTGGCTAGCAGGCATGTTGGATACATTATATCTGGTCTTGAAGTTGTGAGGTACATAAGGGATCCAATCATCGCGCGGTAGTATGAAGAGCTAACGAGTTCACCCTTCAAATCTGGATTGATTCCATGATTTTGCTGTAGTGGGGTACCAATGGGCAATGTGTCGGACATCTGGAATCGGTTCAGAATGTCTTGAACATACTTAGTCTGATGGATGAAAATCCCAGACTTCGTTTATTGCACTTGCAAGCCCAAAAAGAAAGTCATCTCCCCCATAGCGCTCATCTCGAATTAATCCTGCATTACACGCTCGAAATCCCTACACATAACATTGTTAGTAGAACCAAATATAGTATCATCCACATATGCCTGTACCAGTAGAAGATCTCCATCTTGTTCTTTTATGAAGAGAGTGCAATCGATAAACCTCTGCGAAATCCATTCTCCAGCAGATAATTAGATAAGGTTGCGTACCAAGCTCGCGGTGCTTGATGTAGACCATAGAGAGCTTTGTTCAGCAACCAAAACCGATCGGGATGGATAGGATCTTCAAAACCTGGAGGCTGTTCAACATGCACCTCTTCTTCCACTAGACCATGTAAGAATGCACTTTTGACGTCCATATGGTAAACCTTGAATCCTTTGAATAAGGCATAAGCCAGAAAGATCTGAATTGCTTCCAGACGTGCAACGGGTGCATACACTTCGTTGTAGTCTATACCTTCAATCTGACGAAAACCTTGAATGACCAATCTTGCTTTGTTTCGAATAACGATTCCACGGTCGTCCTTTTTGCATTTATACACCCAACGGGTACCAATCTTCTTGTAATCAGCAGGTTTCTCTACGAGCTTCCAGACACCAAGTTTCTAGAATTGTTGCAGTTCTTCCTGCATTGCTTCAACCCAAGAGTTATCTTTCAAAGCTTCTTTCCAAGTTCTTGGCTCTTCCTGAGAGACATAACACGCGAAAGACCAATCGTTTTGTTGACCAGATTCTCAAATCGCCGCATACAAGCATGCGTTGTTGTTGTTTCGCAGCATGTTTCTTGTTTGAATGCCACTCTGTACATTACCGATGATGTTTTGTTGAGGATGGGTATTGTGGATTCTTGTTTCTGGGTTATCTTGAACTGGAATATTTGTACCCAGATTGTTGAGATTGAGATCAACAACCAATTCAATACCTTCAATAGCTTTTGCCCCAAACTTTCCATTAGGATCGATCATTGTGCATGGAGCTCCAAACGGTTCAAGATATGACAAATCTGGTTTCCGTTTGTGAAGAAGCTCAAAGTAGGTCTTGTTGTGTCTTTTGACTGTAAGGACTCGATTCAACGTATAACAAGCAGAGGACACAGCTTCAGTCCAGAAGGGAATCGGCAATTGTGACTCTACCAACATTGTCCTAGCAGTCTCGATCAATGTACGGTTTTTACGTTCAGCGACGCCGTTCTGTTGAGAAGTATAAGCCGCACTAAATTCGTGAAGAATACCTTTTGATGTGCAAAACTCCGCCATGGCATGATTTTTAAATTCTGTACCATTGTCGCTGCGTATCCGTCTAACCTTCAACTTATACAAATTCTCAATCTGAATGATCAAGTTTTTCATAATACCGAAAGTTTCACTCTTGTGAGCCATAAACGCCACCCAAGAAAATCTTGAATAATCATCAGTTATCACGAGGCAGTATTGATCATTCCTGATGTTTTTGTATTTGACAAGACCGAACAAATCCATGTGCAAACGTTCAAGAGGAACTGCCACCGTGTTGATCTTCTTTGTCGGATGTCGCTTCTTGGTTTGCTTTCCTTTTTGGCATGAAACACAGACGTCTTGAAGATGGAAATTTTTAAGAAGAACACCATTCACTAATTCATTCGACACCAAATGATTCATTTTCCGTAAGTGAATGTGACCCATACGTCTGTGCCAAGAGATTGAGTCTTTTTCAGTGGCTTTGGTAATACAACAAGTTGCTTGTGCAGGCGTTGTAATTGCTTGGCTCATATCAAGGACATATAAATCGTTTATCCTTGGACCTGATAAGAGAATCCATTGTTTTGGAATCTTGAAGCCGGCTTTCCGCACATAACATCAATTTGCGTCAAAGTGTACTGAAAACTGCTTATCACAGATTTGTGAAACGCTGAGAAGATTGTGATCAAGTTGTTGTACAAAGTTGATCTTGTCAAAACTTACAACCCCGTTGGATACCATTCCTTCTCCTGTAATATATCCGCCTTTATCTCCAATAAAAGCAACATAACCTCCTCTAATAGATTTAACGTCGTAGAGAAGCTTCATGTCGCCGGTCATGTGCCTGGATGCCCCACTATCAACAATCCAATGAGTGCTGAAAGTTCCTCCTGGAACACCCTGCACATGTACTCACATGATTAGTTAGAGATGGGGACCCAAGCCTTTGTGGTCTTGGGTCTTCCATTTTCATCAACATAAGTTACTTGAACTTCTCGATGTTGTGGAAATTGTGATGTTCCCCCTGATTCAGTAACCGTTTTTGGTTTCCAGGTCTGTTTTGTTTTACCAGTTTTATTCTTTAAAATCTTAACTTCATGATTGTCTGAAGTTTTTGAATTGTCTGGTGTGACAGAAACAGATGTTTTGTTAATCACGTCGGTTTTAATCGCATTTTTAATTTTCTTGACCTGTTGGCGTTTCTGTTTCTTTTCCCTTTCTTTTACAAGATGGGGATCTGGTTTTGATGAAACCGATCGCTTGCGGTCAATTTGGTCATGTGGATCATCAACTTTGGCTTTTTGTTTATGAAGATATGGACAATTGCGAATAATATGTCCAAATGTGCCACATGAAAAACATGATCTTCGTTCTACAAACCCCGAAGTATCATGTGATTGTCTTGTCGATGAACTTTGTGATCCCGAGGTACATGGTTTTGAACTGTTTGGTTCATTTCTTTTCAATATTTTAACTTGATTAACATGATCTAAGTTAGATTTATTGGCAAATGTTTCAAGTTTATCTGTTCCCTTCGACTTCACAAAGTTCACTTTCTTGTTCTTCTTTTGGTTCGGTTCCTTTTGAACTTGAGTTGTTGATTTACCATTTGGTTTGGTATGATTTTGCTGCTTTTTCACTGTTGGTAATTTCTGATTGCCACATTGTTTTTGAACTTCGGCCTTTGGGATAGGAGGACACTGTGTTACCACAACGTGTGAACCCGACTTTCCCAAAAACCTACTTGTCGAATCTTCAAAAACTTTACTAATTAAAGATTGATTAACATTCTTAATAGGAAAATCTTTGTCAGAGTAGATTTTATCATCACCAAAAAGAGTGTACAGTAAATTCACACTCTCTGACTATTTTGCAGATGTGGACTCGACCAGAACAGTCTTAGCAGGTTTTGTGGGAGGATCACATAGAATATGATTCTCAAGAGGTATGTCCTCTTCTTTGATTACCGCATCAGACTGTGCTGAGTGAGTATCATCGGGTTTATCATCTGAAGAATCAGCATCATTAACAATGACTAGAGGATCCTGATTTTGTTCAGCAGTTACACACTTGTAACTGTTGAAACATCCGAATCCGATGATCCTTCATTTTTGTATCCAAGTCCAGTTGCAAATTTCTCAATGTCTAAAGGAACAGATTCCTCATAATAAGTTCTATTCTCCTCTTCAGGCATGGCATCATAATTTTGTCTAACAGGTGGTGGATATTTCTTGTATCCAACGCACGTGACATCCTTTTTCTCTTTTTGTGTGTCAATGATGTGATCCAGCACATATCTAGAGTTTGAATAACTGTCTAGCTTAAGCTGGATCGCCTCACTTTCACACTTAACAAAGGCTAACTCTTTTTGCATGATCTTAAGACGATCGATATAACAGTTTATGTCAGTTTGTTTTCTTGAAACCATTTTTGTCAGCTCGGTTTTATCTTTTCTTAAATTTGCAACCACCGTTTTAAACTCCTTTTCATGGTTTTCATAAAACACGTTAGCCTCTTTGCATTTCGAAAGATCCACTATCAACTTTTGATTGTGGATATTTGTCACTTCATATTTGTTTTGCAAAGCCTCATGTTTGCTTTGCAAATCACACCACTTAGCATCAAAAGAAACATGTTTGTTTTGCAAGTCAAACAATTTAACATTTAAAGCATCATGTTTGCTTTGCAACTCAGAGAGATCAGCATCCAAATCAGCACATTTAACACTTAAGCTAGCACAATTATCACAATTAACAACAGTTGGTTCATCGACACATACCTGGATTGATGAACTGCCGCCATTAGCCATAAAGGCTGAATGAAGAGAAGAAGAAGAATAAGCAGCTTGATCCACCAGAATAGATCTTCTATCATTCCTTGCTGCAGCTTCTCCTAACAATTATCGATATTTGCATCGATTCTCCCACTAGTGTGACAATCCTCATAATTACATGTATCCGTACGACTCATTAATGTTAATTAAAGTGCTTGATGACTGCGTTGAATTACTTAACTGCTTTCTGATAACTGCGTCATACTTACATGTGCTTGTTAACATACTAGTCTTGTGCAGAAAAATTGACTAAATGGTCCTGAATGTTTTCCTAAGTGTTAGGAATTAAAAGTGTTATAAAAAGTTACATAAAGGACACTATACGGAATAACTTAGCACTTTAACAAACCAGTATCTAACCGAACAACCGGACATTACCCGGGACACCAAAATATTGCAAGAAACATTGTTTAATAATTTCTTGGCTAGTTATAATCCCCGAACACCATAACACCCACTAGAATATCCACTAACTAACATATGTAATCATATACTTGGATTTGAACTAGTATTTACCACTTACCATGAAATTTTACTGTCGCAACCCCCGATCCCTGATCCCCGGGAATGGGCGGACACGATCACAGAGTTTTGGTGGTATCAGGGTTATTTAATCTTGCAGCGGAATTTACATCAGGACCGTAGTTAGGAAATGTTTATCAGAGTAAAACCACCATATTTGATATTAGTAATCACATGGGCAAAACCCAAGTTTCTTATTACAATACATTTATAGGGACAAACCCCATTTTATGGAATTTAAAACATTGTTTATTAGGTAACTTTTATAGCCACATTTTTCCCAAGCCTTCAGTGCTCTCCAGCTGGCTTTCATTAATTGGCTGTTCACATTGTGTTACCTGTAACGCGTTTTAAAAACATTTGTCAGTCGGAAATACTGGTGAGTGAATCCCAGTTTAATCAAGAAATATTTTATCAATTAAAATAGTACTGAGAGCGATCACATTGTTTATTTCTACACAATTACTCATTCAGTATTTGCCACTCGACCGGATCTATGGCTATGGTCAAATTACCCATTGGCTAACTCATTGTCCAATGGTAATGTAATGTCATTCCTGACTTACTACTACTCGTAGTAATAAATTTTGTATACAAAACCCCATAATACCGGCAGTAATTGAAGAACTACAAAGACTCAATCACCGCTTAATCACATTGTAAACAATTAAGGTTTTGTAAAACATTCCAAAAAGGTTAACAAAAAGAGGATAAACTCACATTGCTATCTTAGACTTCTCGTGAGGGTTTCCTGGATATAATCTATAATTTATACAAATGTACATAGGTTAGTACCATAACCCTTTGAAAATATTAATGATACCCTCCCCGAGACGGTATTCCAACAACTACGTCGGGCAGAACCACGACAGTGGTTACGGAACCCTAAATCAATCGGGCAGCGTAACTGTTACGAAACTAGGGTTATAATACTTACAATGGAGCAGAACCTCGCTAATTAGGGGTATAATACCCGTGTATTATAAGCCTACTACAGAAATTGTGATTTAGAAATAAGATTGTGAGCGACGGAAAACGAAAACTGATGAGTTCTATATATAGTGCTGATATTCGACTCTCACGCGGCCCGCGTTAACTATCTAGAACTCTTACGCGGCCCGCCTGAACTAAAGAAGTCAACGAAGTCCAGTCTACACCCTCATACCGCCCGCGTAACTGGTTGGGGTGGGTCTACGCGGCCCGCCTCAACTTATAATTTCTTGTTTTTAATTTATATTATATGTTATAACATAATTCGGGCTCGGTTTTCACATACGGGGTGTAATATAAGACATATTGAGACATTCTAAAATATATGAGAGTCTCAAACATATTATGAGAGTGTCGGTTTTACTGAGGGTTGTTACATTCTCCCCACCTTGTTTTAGAGCTCGTCCTCGAGATCTACTGAAATAAATACGGATATTTCTTTTTCATTTCTGCTTCAAGCTCCCATGTGTACTCAGGTCCTCTTTTGGAGTCCCACTTTACTTTGACTAGAACTAATCTCTTATGCTTGAGATTCTTGACTTTCCTGTCTTCAATCTGTAGAGGCCTTTCTACAAACTTGAGTTGCTCATTTACCTCTATATCCTTAAGAGGTACTATCAGTGATTCATCAGCTAAACACTTTTTGAGATTAGATAGATGAAACACATCATGTATTCCTGCCATTTCCTCTGGCAGTTGTAGCTGATAGGCTACAGGTCCTATTCTTCTAATAATCTCAAAAGGTCCAACATATCTGGGACTTAGCTTTCCCCGTTTGATAAATCTTACCACTCCTTTCCAAGGAGAGACTTTCAACAGTACTTTATCTCCTACTTGAAATTCTAAAGGCTTGCGTCGGTTATCAGCATAACTTTTCTGTCGATCACGTGCTGCTCTCAGTCGTTCCTTGACTTGAATAATTTTGTCAGTTGTTTCTTGTACTATCTCAGGTCCAGATAGTTGCCTTTCCCCAATTTCTGCCCAACAGACTGGGGTTCGGCACTTTCGTCCATAAAGTGCTTCGAATGGTGCAGCATTGATACTTGTGTGATAACTATTATTATATGAAAATTCTATTAAAGGTAAGTGATCGTCCCAATTACCTCCAAAATCAATTACACAAGCTCTAAGCATGTCTTCCATTGTCTGAATTGTCCTTTCGCTTTGTCCGTCCGTTTGTGGATGATAAGCTGTGCTTAGTTTTAACTTGGTTCCCATTGCCTTTTGGAAACTTGACCAAAAATGAGATGTAAATCGACTATCCCTATCAGAAACAATTGATAAAGGAATTCCATGCAAAGAAACAATTTCATTTACATACAACTTAGATAATTGTTCCATACTAATTGTTTCCTTCATTGGTAAGAAATGAGCTGACTTGGTTAGCCTATCTACAATCACCCAGATTGTTTCATTTCCTTTCTTTGTTTTGGGTAATTTAGCAACAAAATCCATTGTTATAAATTCCCATTTCCAAAATGGCATTTCTAATTGCTGTAACAAACCTGAGGGTTTCTGGTGTTCAGCTTTGACTTGTAAACAAGTTAAACATTTAGAAACATAGGCTGCTATGTCCTTTTTCATTCCTATCCACCAAAAATTTTTCCTTAAATCTTGGTACATTTTATCACTTCCTGGATGCATCGTATATTTAGACTTATGGGCCTCTTCTAGTATACGATGACGTAAGTTTCCTAATTTAGGTATCCACATTCTCTTTTTATGGAACCTCCAAATTCCATCTGTTCCTTGTTCCAATTCTTTTAGCATACCTTTTAATTTTTCAGAATCTTCCTTGATTACTGATTCTTGTGCTTCTCTTATCTGATCATTTAAATCTACTTGCAGATTTAATTTAAGAGAACGTACCCTTTTTGGCTTTTCATGATACTTTCGGCTTAAAGCATCTGCCACTATATTTGCTTTTCCTTCATGATACTGGATATCACAATCATAATCACTAAGAAATTCCATCCAACGCCTTTGTCTCATATTCAACTCTTTCTACCCGAAAACATACCTTAAACTTTTGTGATCAGTAAATATGGTAAACTTACTACCATAAAAGTAATGTCTCCAAATCTTAAGTGTCACACCCCGACCACGTAACACAACAAAACGTGGCGGAAACGTCGGGGAGTGTTGTAACAGAATTAATTGTTTCAAATCCATGGCAATTAAAGTTATATTTTATGTATCAAACCAGAGAGTTACATTGTCTTTAAACAAGAAACAAAGAGTTCATAACATAAAATAACTAGTTCTTGCTTCATTTTAAGTCACTAAGGCACAGGTCCGCCTAAGTGTGTCTCGATAAGTCCTATGCATCAACTCCTAAAAACACATGTGAAAATAGGTACGTCAGCATAAAAATGCCTGTGAGATACATAGGTTTTGTGAAAATAGGATTCATGACTTGTGTTTAAGAAAATGTTTAATAAAATTTAGCCATGGACCTTGTGAATTGATTTGTTTTTGTAAATCGTTTGAAAAGCAATAAGATCAGATGATATGTATAAATAAGAGAAATAAAGTATGGTTAAATGAATAACCAAGTAAAATGAGTTTGTATAAGATAAGTTGTTTGTAAAACAATGTCTTATGAAAAGTACGTTATTTGTATAAAAGGTTATTTGTATAAAATGTTATATGTCTCAAATTGAAATGATTCAAATAACGCTACGACATGTAATACCATACAAACACTTATATATAGGAAGTACCAGCGGCGTATCCACCATGCTTGTATCATATTACACACTCCTCGTTACTTAAACCACTTACTCAAACCAAATCACCAAAGTAAAATGTTTATGTATAATCAAATGTTAAAATGTTTATGTGAAAGCCATGTCTAATGTCTATGTCTAATGTAAATCATGAATTGTGTATGTCAAAATGTTTATCTCTATTGTAAATCATGAATTGTGTATATCAATGTCAAAATGTTTATGTCTAATGTAAATCATATCAATCGATACAAATGGTTCAACAGTTACAAAAGGTTCATATAATCAAATGGTTACGACGGTTCACATAGTCAAATGGTTACAACGGTTCAAAATGTAATATAATGTGTTCATATGCTGGATGAGCATATGCAACAGAAATGCAATGTAAAACAATGTACTAAGTATGCTAAAGAACATACATAGCATGAAATGTAATGTAAAACAATGTACTAAGTATGCACACAATGGACATACATAGCATGAAATGTAATGTAAAATGATGTACTAAGTATGCACACAATGGACATACATAGCATGAAATGTAATGTAAAATGATGTACTAAGTATGCACACAATGGACATACATAGCATGAAATGTATTGAAATCGTGTACTATAAATGTACTAATGAACATAGCAAGTATATGATGTGAAAACATGGAAAACATGAAAGTAACAAGTAGGCACATGTGTTTCACCCCAAAACATTTGAAAAACGGTAAAAGAGGGGTCTATGTACTCACTTGATTTTTGCTCAATAGACTTTAGATATCCACCAAGCAAAGCTAGAAGATCACGGATTCAAACGGCACCTAATATAGGTATCTACGTTAATAAACCGGACCTAAATCGGAGGATCGGATAGAATGAGGGCTCGTAAACCAAATGAGTATGGGAACTCATATAATATGGTTTAACAAAGCCTACATGCTAAAATGAAACCTAACCTAAGTGCTTACGACCCATTACGACTCGTTTAGGTAGCTTATGCTACTTTAACACGTCGTTCGCGTGAAACGTGTTCGGAACGCCTAACTAGTCCTATAACAAGTAAAATATGCCTTAACATGTCTGATATTGTTTCCAAATCAGTTTAGATGTCAAAAGTTATGTTACATATGCGTAAAATGAATTTTGGCGTTCAAAGGGCATTTTGGTAATTTACCTAAGGCATATAAACCACCTATCATACAACTAACTAAACGTCGTGACCATAAGGTATAACCTCGAGTGATTATTCCCTATATACTATGGTCACCTAATATGTTTGGTCGGATCCTAATGATCGACCAACGGGTCGGGTTCGAAAGTATAAGCGATTGTTTAGATCGCTTACCTTACGACCCTATATAAGTACTAAACTAAAAGTGACGAGCTAAGCATGTTAAAACATGCTTACCTAAGTTTAGAAAACAGGTTTGGTATCAAAACAAACGGTTTTGATACCTATAAGTAGTTTGGTTACAAAATACGCAATAACACGCATTTTGGCCGAAACTACGACTCGTCACTGAGCTTAGATAACGTGGTAATCAGTAGGTATTGTCACTAGGGACTGTAACCATCGTGATTACACTCACGTTATGAAGTTCAAATGAACTTCGCGTTGACCATAAACTGGTCAATGCAGAAAGTCAAACAAAGTTTGACTTTTTAACGCTAAAAGAGTAAAAGAACGAAAGAACACTTACTAAGGGTCCCTGCTAGTAAATCTTTATCAAATAGCTCAGGTATGAAGTAATGGATTCTACTTAGAGCTTTTAGATCAGATTTGTCGGTTTTTGGAGTTGGAATGGATGGGTATTTATAGATATGGTAGAACCGTTAGGATCGTTTATCGAATAACGTGCTTCAATCTCAACCTTACACTTGTTGCAACCCTACGGTAACTCAAAATGGCCCCTCATGATCAGGAAAGGGCAAGTGGAATTGAGTTTTGGGTGCATAACAGCTGTTAAAACCGAATTAACTGATCTGGGAGGCTGACGCGGGCCGCGTAAGGAGACACCAAGGGTTTACACGGGCCACCTGGCCCTTCTGATCAGAAACAAGTTTCGCATATTGACAGTTTCAGTCCCTGTTGGTGTTTAAGGCTCATTTCGACACTTCTAAGGCCCGTAAAGCCAACTTTAAGGCCCTAAAATGATGCCTAAACATTGTGGACATGGAACATACTCAAAAATATGCCGGATGTTGGTTCGTTTGGTCGTACGATCGCGTTGTTCGGTTAATTACGACGGAATGCGCACAAGCGCGAAAAACGATCCAAATTGCGCGAGGAATGGATTTTTCTTATGCCAAACACTAAAATAAAATATTTTAGTGCTTAGATAAATTTTTGGATGTCCGGATGTATTCAGAATGTAAGTTATGCGTGAAAGTGCAAACTTGTGCACTTTTTGACGCTTTTAGTCCCTGAATGACCCAAAAGTTTATTTTAGCAAACCGAACCCCTCAAAGCCTATTTCTAAGCTATGTAAAGGATATTTATGGTATGTTTAACTTATGGCCATGTTACGGAATGTCTGTTACAGTTCAAATTGGCATACTTTCACAGTTTGTCAACTTTAATCGCTGTAAGCGATTTAACTTGATTTTTGCCATACCAAAGCCTTCGAAACTTATTTCTAAGTTATGTAAAGGTTATTTAAGGTATGTTAAGCCTATTTCACTATTCCGGAGTGTTTGTTGCATTAAACTGGGTATATTTACGCATCAGTGCGCGTATAACCTTCCAGAAAGTGATTTAAAGCTTGAAATCGAACAAAAATTGATTTGTGCAAAAGATACACATATTTATACAGATCCCAAGTTTGAAATACAATATTTCATTGGTTTGTTATTTTTTTGATGGTCGTAGTGACCCAGGTGTCACAGTCTCCCCTACTTTAGGAAATTTCATCCCGAAATTTATTCGTAGGAGTCAATTTGTGACTTTGTGTCAAATAACCACCAGAGATATGCAAGGCATAATCCTGTCATTTCCTTAACGGACATTCTTCAGAAACGAAAATGAACTGACGGAGTCATTTTCCTCAATGAGTATTCTTCAGAGGCGGAAATGAAGGAATAAACAAACGGGTATTCATTTCCTCAACGGACAATCTTCAGAAACGAAAATGAACGGATAGAGTCATTTTCCTCAACGAGTATTCTTCAGATGCGGAAATGAAGGATTTAAACAAACGGAGATTCATTTCCTCAACGGACAATCTTTAGAAAATAAAATGAACAAACGGAGTCATTTTCAACGGTTGCTTCATCAGAAATGGAAATGAAAAAGGATAATCAAACGGATATTCATTTCCTCAACGGACAATCTTCAGAAATGAAAATGAACGGACAGAGTCATTTTCCTCAACGAGTATTCTTCAGATGCGGAAATGAAGGATTTAAACAAACGGAGATTCATTTCCTCAACGGACAATCTTCAGAAAAGAAAATGAACAAACGGAGTCATTTTCAACGGTTGCTTCATCAGAAATGGAAATGAAAAATGATAATCAAACGGATATTCATTTCCTCAATGGACAATCTTCAGAAACGAAAATGAACGGACAGAGTCATTTTCCTCAATGAGTATTCTTCAGATGCGAAAATGAAGGATTTAAACAAACGGAGATTCATTTCCTCAACGGACAATCTTCAGAAAAGAAAATGAACAAACAGAGTCATTTTCAACGGTTGCTTCATCAGAAATGGAAATGAAAAAGGATAATCAAACGGATATTCATTTCCTCAATGGACAATCTTCAGAAACGAAAATGAACGGACAGAGTCATTTTCCTCAACGAGTATTCTTCAGATGCGGAAATGAAGGATTTAAACAAACGGAGATTCATTTCCTCAACGGACAATCTTCAGAAAAGAAAATGAACAAACGGAGTCATTTTCAACGGTTGCTTCATCAGAAATGGAAAAGAAAAGGATAATCAAACGGATATTCATTTCCTCAATGGACAATCTTCAGAAACGAAAATGAACAAACGGAGTCATTTTCAACGGGTGCTTCCTCAGAAACGGAAATGAATAGAGTTAACTCTAGGCACATGACGAAACTTGTTGTGGTTTCTGTGCACTAAATTCCATAATTATGTATGCATCCATAATTACGTAATTCCTTGCACAGTCCGCACAGTTTGTCTTGTAATGTTTAGGGGAAGAAAATCAAACCTGTGATGAGGGTGTCTAGACTATCATAGGGTCCTTTTAATTAGATCGACAGATGATCTTTTTAATTAGGCCACCAAGGAGTCCTTTCAGTTATATCATCATATGATGTTCCTAACCAGATTTTTGGATCAAACTGTTTAACTAGACCACTCAAGGGGTCTATTTATGGAGTAGTACTTTATAATCCAAGGGACTTAACTACAACGTAGAAGTCCATTAAGGATTTTAGATAGTACCTTTTGGGTATCCCACTATGAATCCCTTATACGCATGATATGGAAGATTCTACGAGGATTTGGATAACAAAAACTTGGATTACACCAAAAACATAAAAGGGAACACATAAGCACATAATCACATAGTTGTTTAACTCGGTTATTAATTTGTTATTAACTTGTTAGTGATTGAATATGGATATTCAAGGTACACCAGGAAACCAGTCGCTGGACTTCAATGTCCTCTGGGATCTATCTGAAAAGATAGGATGATCTCCCAAAAATTCGATTTTGTTTTCAATGAAACGTAATATTCGAATTAAGGAACACAACAATTTTAGGATTTACGGAAATATCCTTAGGTACCCTTATTAAGAATTTATAGTGGTACTTTGGGTATTCGTCCAGTGTTGTAACTTGCGCCTTGTACTTCGTTTCCTTAGAATAAACGGGTACTTAGGAATTTCGTGGGAAACGCAAGAGATCATAAGATGGAAAATTTTTGGGGGTAGTTTGCTTTTCAAGGAATACGATTCCTTGCTTGTCGTATTGTAGGGGATATGTTCTTTATACATACAACCACATAAATACATTGCAATGTAAATAAAAGATTTATTTATAAAAAATGATAACAACTGTTTCATGGACCTTGACAACAAAAGAAAATAATACATAAGACGTGATTATGTCTAAACGATGTTGTCTTCTGGTCGGTCAGATGCTCATCCCTGTGCTGGATTTGCATTAGCAAGATTTGGGCAATTTCTTCAGAAATGACCCATCTAGCCAGAGTTGAAACAAGAACCTGGTAGAAAACGACCTTGAGCGGGATTGTTGCCAGCTTGGTTTGGTGCAGCTGCAGCTGGGCAGACTCTTGCTGTATGGCCTATAAGTCCACAAGTTTGGCATTTGCGGCACTTTACATTGGCATGATGATGGAGGCTACATTGGTTGCACAAGGGTGCAGTTCCATTGTATGGTTTCCTAGCAGGGGGTTGAGCTGGTTGGTTGGGGACGGCTTGATCATTGTGAGTAACCATGGCAAAATTCTGAGAAGCCTTTCGCTTCTTGGACTTCTTAGGGGATCCAGTCTGTTCATCCATGGTCTTTGATTCCTCGATTGGTTTCTTGTCACTTTTTCGAAAAAGTTTACCTTTCCTGATTTGAGATTCAGTCAAGATTGCAGATAGCTCAATGGCCTGTCTAACTGTAGTGGGTTTACTACCAGTTATAATGTCTTGTACTGAGTCAGGGAGTCCATCAATGTACTTTTCGATTGCCTTATCCAAAGGCGTAACCATATTCGGGCATAACAAACTTAACTCCTCATAATGATCCATGTAGGCTCGATGCTCACCGCTATCTTGCTTAAGATCGTCGAACTCCCTTTCCAAGGCCCTGATCTCATGACGAGGACAGAATTCCTTCAACATTAGAGCTCGAAGCTCTTGCCACGTTTGAGCCAGTGCTACATCAGCACCCCTATCTCTCATCACACCATTCCACCATGTCAAAGCTCGTTTCTCAAGGACACTAGATGTGAATTCTACCTTTCATTCATTTGGACATTGAACATATCTGAAGGTGCTCTCTAGACTCTCAAACCATTGCAGAAGTGCAGTCGCTCCTTGAGACCCAGAAAACTTTGATGGCTTAGCCGAGTTGAACGTCTTGAAGTTGCAGGGGGCATTATTGTTGTTGAGGGCTTGGTTACATTGGGAAACGATGTTCGGGATTGCAGCAGTCAGTTGCCGTGTAATGCTAGCTGCCAGCTCTTCAATAGATATTGGATTTTCGCGTCGTGGAGGCATTCTAAAAGGGAAACAAGAGAGAAAACAAATGAAATGGCATTGGGTAAGAATAGGATGTTACAATTACCGACCAAAATCATGGGTGATGGTCATTTGTTTGAACCATGAAGCAAACAAATGACACAGAAAGGCTGAATCAAAGCAAATAGATCCTCATAATGTATCGCGAAGACATGCTCGCCTATAGTGGACACTTACCCCAAGAGTTCCCAGGTAAAAGTGACTGGTCCGATTATGTGGATTTGTACGAACACTCTAGCCTTAGACAGAAAACTCAGGGTACAGGCATTCACTCTTCCAGTTTGCACGTGTTCACATTATTTAGGACCAAAAACTTTGACGAGAGTTTGAAAATTCAAAGGGGTTCAAAACCTTATAACAGAGGGTTCAAAACCTTACAATAGAGGGTTCAAAACCTAGTAATCAATCATCCAAAAACAGATGATTAATTTTCAAAGCGGATTCGGAATTGATGTTCTCGTTGTGGTTATCACCTAAGGATAGGTGAAGGTATCGTTTTATGACTAAACGCAAGTAAACTCGCGTTAGGTTACTAAGAAGGTTATAGACTAGGTCAAAGTATCACTAATAACCTTATTCCCTATAACCATTGGCTCTGATACCAACTTTTCTGTCACACCCCGACCACGTAAAACAACAAAACGTGGCGAAAACGTCGGGGAGTGTTGTAACAGAATTAATTGTTTCAAATCCATGGCAATTAAAGTTATATTTTATGTATCAAACCAGAGAGTTCCATTGTCTTTAAACAAGAAACAAAGAGTTCATAACATAAAATAACTAGTTCTTGCTTCATTTTAAGTCACTAAGGCACAGGTCCGCCTAAGTGTGTCTCGATAAGTCCTATGAATCAACTCCTGAAAACACATATGAAAATAGGTACGTCAGCATAAAAATGCCTATGAGATACATAGGTTTTGTGAAAATAGGATTCATGACTTGTGTTTAAGAAAATGTTTAATAAAATTTAGCCATGGACCTTGTGAATTGATTTGTTTTTGTAAATCGTTTGAAAAGCAATAAGATCAGATGATATGTATAAATAAGAGAAATAAAGTATGGTTAAATGAATAACCAAGTAAAATGAGTTTGTATAAGATAAGTTGTTTGTAAAACAATGTCTTGTGAAAAGTATGTTATTTGTATAAAATGTTATATGTCTCAAATTGAAATGATTCAAATAACGCTACGACATGTAATACCATACAAACACTTATATATAGGAAGTACTAGCGGCGTATCCACCATGCTTGTATCATATTACACACGCCTCGTTACTTAAACACTTACTCAAACCAAACCACCAAAGTAAAATGTTTATGTATAATCAAATGTTAAAATGTTTATGTGAAAGCCATGTCTAATGTCTATGTCTAATGTAAATCATGAAATCTGTATGTCAAAATGTTTATGTCTATTGTAAATCATGAATTGGGTATATCAATGTCAAAATATTTATGTCTAATGTAAATCATGTCAACCGATACAAATGGTTCAACAGTTACAAAAGGTTCATATAATCAAATGGTTACGACGGTTCACATAGTCAAATGGTTACAACGGTTCAAAATGTAATATAATGTGTTCATATGCTGGATGAGCATATGCAACAGAAATGCAATGTAAAACAATGTTCTAAGTATGCTAAAAAACATACATAGCATGAAATGTAATGTAAAACAATGTACTAAGTATGCATACAATGGACATACATAGCATGAAATGTAATGTAAAACGATGTACTAAGTATGCACACAATGGACATACATAGCATGAAATGTATTGAAATTGTGCACTATAAATGTACTAATGAACGTAGCAAGTATATGATGTGAAAACATGGAAAGCATGAAAGTAACAAGTAGGCACATGTGTTTCACCCCAAAACATTTGAAAAACGGTAAAAGAGGGGTCTATGTCCTCACTTGATTTTTGCTCAATAGACTTTAGATATCCACCAAGCAAAGCTAGAAGATCACAGATTCAAACGACACCTAATATAGGTATCTACGTTAATAAACCGGACCTAAATCGGAGGATCGGATAGAATGAGGGCTCGTAAACCAAATGAGTATGGGAACTCATATAATATGGTTTAACAAAGCCTACATGCTAAAATGAAACCTAACCTAAGTGCTTACGACCCATTACGATTCGTTTAGGTAGCTTATGCTACTTTAACGCATCGTTCGCGTGAAACGCGTTCGGAACGCCTAACTAGTCCTATTACAAGTAAAATATGCCTTAACGTGTCTAATATTGTTGCCAAATCAGTTTAGATGTCAAAAGTTATGTTACATATGCTTAAAATGAATTTTGGCGTTCAAAGGGCATTTTGGTAATTTACCTAAGGCATATAAACCACCTATCATACAACTAACTAAACGTCGTGACCATAAGGTATAACCTCGAGAGATTATTCCCTATATACTATGGTCACCTAATTTGTTTGGTCAGATCCTAATGATCGATCAAACGGGTCGGGTTCGAAAGTATAAGCGATTGTTTAGATCGCTTACCATACGACCCTATATAAGCACTAAACTAAAAGTGACGAGCTAAGCATGTTAAAACATGCTTACCTAAGTTTAGAAAACAGGGTTGGTATCAAAACAAACGGTTTTGATACCTATAGGTAGTTTGGTTACAAAATACGTAATAACACGCATTTTGGCCGAAACTACGACTCGTCACTGAGCCTAGATAACGTGGTAATCAGTAGGTATTGTCACTAGGGACTGTAACCATCGTGATTACACTCACGTTATGAAGTTCAAACGAACTTCGCGTTGACCATAAACTGGTCAATGCAGAAAGTCAAACAAAGTTTGACTTTTTAACTCTAAAAGAGTAAAAGAACGAAAGAACACTTACAAAGGGTCCCCGCTAGTAAATCTTGATCAAATAGCTGAGGTATGAAGTAATGGCTTCAACTTAGAGCTTTTAGATCAGATTTGTGGGTTTTTGGGGTTGGGATGGATGGGTATTTATAGATGTGGTAGAACCGTTAGGATCGTTTATCAGATAACGTGCTTCAATCTCAACCTTACACTTGTTGCAACCCTATGGTAACTCAAAATGGCCCCTCATGATCAGGAAAGGGCAAGTTGAATTGAGTTTTGGGTGCATAACAGTTGTTAACAGCTGTTAAAACTGAATTAACTGACCTGGGAGGCTGACACGGGCCACGTAAGGAGACACCAAGGGTTTACGCGGGCCGCCTGGCCCTTCTGATCAGAAACAAGTTTTGCATATTGACAGTTTCAGTCCCTGTTGGTGTTTAAGGCTCATTTCGACACTTCTAAGGCCCGTAAAGCCAACTTTAAGGCCCTAAAATGATGGCTAAACATTGTGGACATGGAACATGCTCAAAAATATGCCGGATGTTGGTTCGTTTGGTCGTACGATCGCGTTATTCGGTTAATTACGACGGAATGCGCACAAGCACGAAAAAACGATCCAAATTGCACGACGAATGGATTTTTCTTATGCCAAACACTAAAATAAAATATTTTAGTGCTTACATAAATTTTTGGATGTCCGGATGTATCCAGAACGTAAGTTATGCGCGAAAGTGCAAACTTGTACACTTTTTGACGCTTTTAGTCCCTGAATGACCCAAAAGTTTATTTTAGCACACCGAACCCCTCAAAGCCTATTTCTAAGCTATGTAAAGGATATTTATGGTATGTTTAACTTATGGCCATGTTCCGGAATGTCTGTTACAGTACAAATTGGCATACTTTTGTAGTTTGTCAACTTTAGTCCCTGTAAGCGATTTAACTTGATTTTTGCCATACCAAAGCCATCGAAACTTATTTCTAAGTTATGTAAAGGTTATTTAAGGTATGTTAAGCCTATTTCACTATTCTTGAGTGTTCGTTGCATTAAACTGGGTATATTTACGCATCCGTGCGCGCATAACCTTCCAGAAAGTGATTTAAAGCTTGAAATCGAACAAAAATTGATATGTGCAAAAGATACACATATTTATACAGATCCCAAGTATGAAATATAATATTTCATTGGTTTGGTATTTGTTTGATGGTCGCAGTGACCCAGGTGTCACATTAAGAGCAAAAATTATGGCTCCTAATCCTAAATCATGGGTTGAATAATTCTCTTCATGATTCTTAAGTTGTCTAGATGCGTAAGCTATAACCTTCTGGCGTTGCATCAACACACATCCATAACCTAATTTAGAAGCATCACAATAGACTACAAAGTCTTCTGTTCCTTCTGGTAATGCTAGTATGGGTGTATGGGTTAATCTTTGCTTAAGACTTCTAAATGCTTCTTCTTGTTTTAATCCCCATTCAAACTTAACAGATTTACAGGTTAGCTTAGTTAAGGGAATGGCTATTCTAGAGAAATCCTTAATAAATCTTCTATAATAACCGGCCAATCCTAAGAAACTTCTAACCTCAGTTGGTGATTCAGGGGTTTTCCATTTAGTAATCGCCTCGATGTTTGTTGGATCTACATGAATTCCTTCATGATTAACTAAATGTCCAAGGAATTGTACCTGTTCTAACCAAAACTCGCACTTTGAAAACTTAGCATAAAGCTTTTCCTTTCTTAATAAACTTAAAAGTGCGTGCAAATGCTTTGCATGATCCTCTTTATTCTTAGAATAAATTAGAATATCATCTATAAAAACAATTATGAATTTATCCAAATATGGCTTACATATTCAGTTCATCATGTCCATAAATGCGGCTGGGGCATTGGTTAAACCAAATGGCATGACAGTAAATTCATAATGACCATACCTCGTTCTAAAAGTGGTTTTAGGAA
Source organism: Helianthus tuberosus (assembly GCA_030545235.1). NCBI lineage: Eukaryota > Viridiplantae > Streptophyta > Magnoliopsida > Asterales > Asteraceae > Helianthus > Helianthus tuberosus. Next base: position 83,661,321 of record CM060371.1, on the reverse strand, counting down.
TGTCCTCTTCCTGTACTTTTAATTGATGATATCCTGACCTTAAATCGATTTTAGAGAAAAATCAAGCTCCTTGCAGTTGATCAAACAGATCATCGATTCTCGGTAATGGGTACCGATTCTTAATCGTGACCCTGTTCAGTTCACGGTAGTCAATGCACATACGCATTGATCCGTCCTTCTTTTTAACAAACAGTATCGGCGCTCCCCATGGCGACGAACTTGGTTGTATGAATCCTTTCTCTAACAATTCATCTAATTGTTTCTTCAATTCTTGCATTTCTGCAGGTGCCAACCGATAAGGTGCTTTGGCAGTCGGTGATGTTCCTGGTATTAAATGGATTCTGAATTCAACTTCTCTATCTGGAGGTTGCCCTGGCAATACTTCTGGAAGTACATCTGGAAACTGAGATACTACAGGAATATCTTTTAAATCTTTTCCTTTAGTGTTAGTGATTATAGAAATCAAATACACTATAGAACCTTTTCTTATAGAACTTGCAGTTTTCATCACAGAAATGAATTTAGTGGATCTAGAGATTTTATCTCCTTTAATTGTGATCGTTTTTCCTTTTGGTGAATTTACTTGAATTGACTTTTGATCACATAAAATGCTGGCTTTATTGGCTATTAACCAATCCATTCCTAAAACAACATCAAATCCTACCAGATTCATGGGATACAGGTTTGCAATAAATTTCTGATTTAAAATTTCTATTCTTGCTCCCTGCAAGATTTCAGAAATCCTAACGGTTTCTCCATTGGCTGTTTCTACTAAGCATTCTTATGGTAGTTTAGTTAATGACTGATTTAGAAATTTGCAAAACGATGTATTTATAAAACTTTGGTTTGCACCAGAGTCAAATAATACTTTAGCAAAAACATCATTAACTAAAAACGTACCAGTTATGACATCTGGAATCATTTTGGCTTCTTCTGCAGTCAGAACAAATGTTCTAGCATTTTTAGTATTCTTGTTGTCTGGAGCTGGAGCTAATTTTGGACAATTCAGCTTGATATGACCTTGTTCTCCGCAATTATAACATACCTTGCTGTTAGCTTTCTTTCTGCAGTTTTCTTCCTTGTGTCCTGATATTTTGCAAAAGTTACAATATATGGAGCATCTTCCGGAATGCTTTCTTTTGCAATACCTACAGTAGGGTGCAGAGCTAGAACCTATATTTTTCCCACGGTTAGAATTTCCAGAACGAAATTCTTGGGTCAACTTCTGGGTTAGGTTCCTCCTTTGATCCTCTTCTTGGGTACGAACTAACTAATCAGTCAAGGTATTGGCTAGTTCTACAGCTTCTTCTATGGTTTGAGGTCTAGCTGCCTTGACTACATGTCTTCTTTCTCCAATTAATCCTCAAATATAACGGGAGATTAACACTGGTTCTGGTGAAGCAAGAGTTGGTACTATCCTAGCATATTCAAAGAATAACTTAGTGTACCCCTTGCTATCCACACCAGTCATCCTAAGGTTTAGGAATTTGTTTGCTATCTGTTCTTTTTCATTAGGTGGGCAGAATTTCCTTTCTACCTTGTTCTTAAATTCTTCCCATTCCATATTATAGGTTCTATCACTTCCTCTTGATTGAAGGATAGTGTTCCACCATTCTAGTGCTGCATTCTTAAACAGATTAGAGGCAAACAGTATTTTGTCTTCTTCAGCACACTTACTTATCCATAAGACTGCCTCAGTCTTTTCTATCCAGCGTAGGGTTGCAATGGCCCCTTCATTGCCTAAGAATTCCATTGGTTTACATGATCAGAATTCCTTACAAGAACAACCATAAGGCATGGTTCTTCTTCTTTTGGGAATGGGCATTTGAAGTATAGGTCCATTGTTCACACTGTGTTCTGGTTCACTTGGTCGCTTACTGCTATGCTTACTTTTATTATCAGCATCTTTAACAGTTTGAAGAATAAATGGCATTGCATCTATAATTCCTTGTGCTACTATGTGTTGGATAGCACTATTATCCACTTGGTTTCCATTGTTATTGTTATTGATGCTTGGATTTTCATTAACCACGTTAATGTTACTCTGGTTATCGTTATTCAGATCTCCTTAATTTCCGTCGTCGGCCATCTGAATTTTAAACAATTATCCCATATTAATATCACAAATAATAAGTAATATAGTTAATCATATGACACGCATTCTAGCAAAAAACGTCGATCATTGCGACTTGTACTCTATTTTCATATACTATACGTCTATTACACACTAGTACTGAAATAAAGATTACAATACCAACAGAAAGAAAATTATACTAATAGTAATATGCATCCGTACACACATATTTTATTTTATTTTTATTATATTATATTATTATTACTACTACCATCTCCTGCCATCACATTCACGGATATGGATTTATCCAAAAATCCATATTGCGCTCATCGTATTTCCATACGAGAAGCTCTCCCACCTGACGCATTCTCTCACTGCTTTCTAAAATTTCCTCCCCGAAAGTCCTAAGTTCTTGAACGTTTTCTACACTCATTGGGGTGCAGGTTCCCAGACTGGGTTTGGAATCTGGGGTGCGGGTTCCTGATATGGGGGTGAAAGTTCCTGAAATTGGTAAGGATCCTCTAAAATCTCCCTAATATATTCATCATGGTAATAGGGATCTAAAGGGTCCATACCTGGGTAAGCTTCTATATTCTGTATGGGTGGATATTCCTGGATAGGGTAACGTTGCACAAAATCCCTATTATCGTCCCACCAGGGGTCGTAATTCGGGTCTAGGGGGTTTGGTGCAGGTATCCTAGGAATTTCTTCTGGGTTAAAGTCATGCATCTCCACTTGGTTTTCCTGGTTTTCTATCTCCATGGGTTGATCTGGGTTTTGTGGTTGTGGGGCTACTAGTTGTTCCAGACTCGGGTCAGCAGCAGTTGTAGCTAGGATATGAAAATTAGCTAGGCTTCTATTAAGCATATCCTGTGTATGGGCATCTGTTCTACGTTTAGCAGCTGCTAGAACTCTTTGCTGTTGCAACTTTCGCATTCTCTTCCTACGAGCAAAAGCTTCCTTACTGAACCATCCTCGTTTCTTATTAGGGAATGGCTCTTCTGATTGAGCTCTAAAAGCAAACACTCCTTCTTCCTGATCAGCAGAATACCCAGAAAGGGCAGGCTGTGACGAGATACCTTCACTCTTAGGTGATTCCGACAACAGACGATTCATGTCTGAGGGTCCTTGATCACTCATACTGTAAACTAACAAATAGTCAAATAACACATAATAAATATATACAGTTATGCACATATCTCCGTAATTTATTTCCTAACACAAAATATAGAATTTAAGTGTCAGCGTAACACTTCTTTGGCTCAGACCAGTGGCTAGGCTCTGATACCACCTTCTGTCGCAACCCCCGATCCATGATCCCCGTGAACGGGCGGACGCGATCACAGAGTTTTGGTGGTATCAGGGTTATTTAATCTTGCAGCGGAATTTACATCAGGACCGTAGTTAGGAAATGTTTATCAGAGTAAAACCACCATATTTGATATTAGTAATCACATGGGCAAAACCCAAGTTTCTTATTACAATACATTTATAGGGACAAACCCCATTTTATGGAATTTAAAACATCGTTTATTAGGTAACTTTTATAGCCACATTTTTCCTAAGCCTTCAGTGCTCTCCAGCTGGCTTTCATTAATTGGCTATTCACATTGTGTTACCTATAACGCGTTTTAAAAACATTTGCCAGTCGGAAATACTGGTGAGTGAATCCCAGTTTAATCAAGAAATATTTTATCAATTAAAACAGTATTGAGAGCGATCACATTGTTTATTTCTACATAATTACTCATTCAGTATTTGCCACTCGACCGGATCTATGGCTATGGTCAAATTACCCATTGGCTAACTCGTTGTCCAATGGTAACGTACTGTCATTCCTGACTTACTACTACTCGTAGTAATAAATTTTGTATACAAAACCCCATAATACCGGCAGTAATTGAAGAACTACAAAGACTCAATCACCGCTTAATCACATTGTAAACAATTAAGGTTTTGTAAAACATTCCAAAAAGGTTAACAAAAAGAGGATAAACTCACATTGCTATCTTAGACTTCTCGTGAGGGTTTCCTGGATATAATCTATAATTTATACAAATGTACATAGGTTAGTACCATAACCCTTTGAAAATAATAATGATACCCTCCCCGAGACGGTATTCCAACAACTACAACGGGCAGAACCACGACAGTTGTTACGGAACCCGAAATCAATCGGGCAGCGTAACTGTTACGAAACTAGGGTTATAATACTTATAACGGAGCAGAACCTTGCTAATTAGGGGTATAATACCCGTGTATTATAAGCCTACTACAGAAATTGTGATTTAGAATTGAGATTGTGAGCGACGGAAATCGAAAACTGATGAGTTCTATATATAGTACTGATATTCGACTCTCACGCGGCCCGCGTTAACTATCTAGAACTCTTACACGGCCCGCCTGAACTAAAGAAGTCAACGAAGTCCAGTCTACACCCTGATACCGCCCGCGTAACTGGTTGGGGTGGGTCTACGCGGCCCGCCTCAACTTATAATTTCTTGTTTTTAATTTATATTATATGTTATAACATAATTCGGGCTCGGTTTTCACATACGGGGTGTAATATAAGACATATTGAGACATTCTAAAATATATGAGAGTGTCAAACATATTATGAGAGTGTCGGTTTTACTGAGGGTTGTTACATTTACACTTAGCCCCCCCCCCCCCCCCCATACTAGTAATCGGTCATGAGGACCCCACCATAGATCACCCATGATCTTGTGTGATCTTGCTAAGATCCTATAAGATTTGAGAATTTTGTTGCTTATTTTACTTGCTATAATATTGTGAGAAAGATCTTATGAGTATAGTATGATCTTACAAGATCATATTCATTTCAACACTTCACAAACTCACTCCATTCCCTCATACTCTATCTCTCTCCTCTCGGCTCCCTCTATAACCACCACCACCACCACCTTGTCACCACCATATCATTCCAATTCCAAGCTCATTCAAGTCTAGAAGGTGATACATGGAGTTTGGAGCTTGAAGGTCTTGGAGAATCCTTCTCATTTGCTTTCATCATCCCCTCTTCATCATCTTTTTCACTAGAGATCTTCCCTAGCCTTTGAGCTAGTTGTAAGTTCTTGATTTACTCTTGGTTACTTCTATTTTTATGGATATAAGATGTAGTATGATGAAATACAAGAAACACTAAAAGAACACAAACATAAATCATGAACTTAAAGCTTTACATAAAGAAGAAACATGATGAAATGATGCTAGTATGATGTTATTTTGTTTATGTTGATGATGGTATTTGACATGATAAATCTGAGATTAATAAATGATAACCTGCTGCAAGTGATGTTAAATGTTGTTATTGATCACTAAACATGTTAACGGAACAAATAGAACTTGCGTTAGAGCGCTATAAACTGAAAACAGGAAGCTGTTAAGCTATTACAGCCGCCTTCAGTCGGCTGTAACCAGGTCGTAACTTAACAAAAAATTGATTTTCTTGAGTCTATGACGTGTTATTTCGAAATACGGTTCTAATGGCACTGGAATCATAATTTTTGGACTTCGTTTGCTATTTTTAAAGGGTCGTTTTTCATAGCAGCAAAAGCTGCGTTTTTACTACAGAAAATGTGTGTTATGTTTTTCGTCATAACTTGAAATCTGTGTAGAATTAGCTCATGAAATTTGTACTGTAGATGACCACTGGTGTTGTTGTAATGCTCCAACTAGAATTTCATCAATCGGACTTATGATAAATTTTAAATGAATTATTCCATGGACTGCAGTCAGAAAGTGACAGATCTCATTGCAGTCCGGTAAATGATTTTTATAAAATATTGGTAATGAATTGGATCCCGATATTTTTACACGGTAATAGTTGGGTTGTTTAAAACAATGTGTAAAAGTTTGTTAATTTTTGGAGTAGGTTAACTAATTTATTAAAATACCCGGAAACAGTCCAGTTTTGGATGTTCAAGCTGAAACTAGTGATTTGCATGTCTAAATGTCGGTTATGTTATCCGATAATGGTCTAACGTGTTAAATGTCAATGAAAGTGTTATGTGGAATATCGTGTGCTTGTTCTTGAGTAGCTATAAGTGGAATGTTTATATGGGCGTGAACTATTAAAGTGAGTGCATGTTATGTGGTAGATGTGTGTAGGAACTTCGTGCTTATTTGAAGTCACTAATAAACTAAATGGTAATCATACTAGGACGTGAATGAACGACCTTGATTGTTAGCTATTTTTGAGAATCAAACCGAGCAACCAAAGGTGAGTTCACACTCTTAAGGCATGGGATTCCTGGTGGGTTGGGAATGGGATTAAATAGCTAAGACGGAACTTGTACTTTCACCACTACTAGACTACTTACCACCGTCCTCGGATTGGGAAGGGCACCTGCGCTAAACCTACGTGTTCTTATACGTACCTCTGTCCTCGGATTGGGAAGGACGCCAACGCTAAATCTACGTAATCTTATATGTACCTCTGTCCTCGGATTGGGAAGGACGCCAGCGCTAATTCTATGTATTCTTATACGTACCTCTGTCCTCAGATTGGGAAGGGCACCTGTGCTAAATCTACGTATTCTTATACGTACCTCTGTCCTCGGATTGGGAAGGGCACCTGCGCTAAACCTACGTATTCAATACGTACCTCTGTCCTCGGATTGGGAAGGGCACCTATATATACATCTAGTCTAGTGGTTTACACATGGGGTAGCCCCCACCATTTATGGTTTGGAAAATAAGGAAAGTTGATTTAACCTGTAGTTGCAAACAAACTCATAGTTCTTGAAAAACTACTTTATAACGAACACCCATTGTGAACTCGCTCAACTTTGTTGTTGACTCGTTGTTACATGCCTTGCAGGTCGTTAGGTATCTATGGAGCATGCACAGGGACGCGTGGTCGTTGTGGGACATGGACTGTCGAGTCCCATGTTAAACATTTAAACTTAAGAACTTATTACTTATGTTTTGGGTTTTACCTTTAATGCTTCCCCTGTTTGATTCGAACTTGGTTAACTAGCTTTTGATCACCAATTATACTGTGTGGTTGGATTTTATCCATCTTAAATACATTGTTCAACATGATTGGTGGCTTGATCCCGGTCATGTCACGCCTCTAAGCGGTGATACTCCGCGTGTGGATTTTGGGGGTGTGACAGATTGGTATCCGAGCCATTGGTTATAGTGAACTTGGTTTTAAAAAGGGAAAAGATTTTTGACAAAACCAGACTATAACCTGTACAGTGCTCAACGATCCACAACGACGCTTCGCTCCATGTGCAAGGCTCAACACTTTAGGTGATGTGATTTATGTTTATATTGCCTACCTGCTAGATCACTTTTGCGTATTGTGTTGTTTAAGGTATGTTTATTTAGAGTAGTAGCATGCTGTCTGTTAGTCTTACTGCGTTCCTTATGACACACAATTGTTTACTTGAAATTTGGCAAGTGGTGGTCAAATTCTTTCCTGATTTTTTGTCACCCCGCTACAACGACTGTTTATGCGTTCTATCTATTCGTACGATCATCTCGACATGACGTCGCCAGTTGACCCTTCGTACATTCGGCTTGTACGTCAACATTCACGAAGACCATACCTGGCTCAAACTAACTCGGGTTTTGGGGAGCTATACCCGCGCATCCCTGTTAACGAACCTCATCATCTCCACTGGTTGTCGTTACCAGAAACGAAGCAGCCACAGTTACGCGTGTTCGTCTCTTTCCAACTCGCAATCCTACCAACCAAACTCTGTTTTGGACAAGTGATATACTTCCGTGATCGTGATGCAAGGAACTTCCCTTTTTGTGTCGTACCGCCACACCTCACTACTAGAATTGCTTCTAAGCAACAGATTACTTGGTTGAATTCTTCTCTTATTGGTGGACCCCTGTTTTCGCTCGATTCTTCGCATAAACCTCATTAATTCCCTGTCTCTTCGATTAGCAATTAATTTAACAAAATGCCAACAACCATACCACGATTTTCACCGATCACAAGACTACCTTATCACCCTGTTGGATGGTTTATTAGCTCTCTCGTATACCCAACTCAGCGAATGAATACCATTACTGGTGAAATAGCCTCCAGGACAATTGGGGCCAGAGATATGGATCACTCAACCCACCGGCGAACACGATAATTTATACGTCTACCTGACTGACCTTGCACTACAAGAGACGTACTTTAATTTCATTATAGTTTTTCTTAAATACGCGGGATCTTTGCACTAGCTCTTGCACCAACACATGATTATTGATTAATGATACGTCCAATTTCTACCATTGGCTTAGATCAAACCATCACTCTCTTACGACAGAGACATTACGTTCTCGCTACTCCATGTTGAGATACTGAAACGAACACGCACTCGCTTAGAGAATTTGGAAGGCTCGACCTTCGATCATTAGTGATCACTCCTTGAAACCTTGAGGGTGGTGATGTATTGTTGATACGATCATACTCTCTTGAACACGTTTTCGCGTCTTTCCTTTGGAACCTCACGACTACGCAGACATATTTTGGATTCATTCGCACAACCCAAGGAACTCCTCCTAATTTGGTTGCTTACTTGATGAATCACAAACCCACCTAAGTTCATGGATTCAGGTGAATTGTTCCTCCTTTGTATGTGGGCGAGTCCGACGACTTTTGATGGAAGTCCTAGGGAATCTTAACACTACACACTTGTATGACAATCATGCTGCTATGTTGAATTCTTGTTCTAATTGATTTAACCCCGTGACAGCTATATTCAATCAATGACATACTTTGTCCTAACTATGCCCAACTTGCGTACAACCAGTTGTACCTTCGAGATCAGGTAAACCCCTGCTAGGGGTTATTAAACGCTTATTCATCGATTGTGGCTACCCTTTCTCATGTTTCCCCACCCATACACGTTATACTTTTGAACCCTACGATCTTAAAAGTGTTCCCCGCAGACACTCGCTTGGACAAGTTACGCTCTATGAACGTTACTCAGTGAGCATTGGGCCATGAACATGTTGATACCCCAGTTACTTTTCCTTGATCTTGTTACGGCCAATATGGATCCTCAGACACGATAGATATGTCCCTTGTTTTCTTTGACGACATCCGAACCCACTTGAAGAACTGTCCTCGCAACTACAAGAGCTCTTGGACAAGGGTTTTATTCGCCCTAGCTCTTCGCCTTGGGGAGCTCCAGTGTTATTTGTGAAGAAGAAAGACGGTACCTTCAGAATGTGTAATGAGTACCGCGAACTCAACAAGGTGACCGTGAAGAATCGTTATCCCCCCCCCCCACGTATAGACGACTTGTTCGACCAGTTGCAAGGGTCGAGCTTTTACTCTAAGATTGATTTGAGATCGGGATACCATCTGCTGAGAGTCCTAGATAAGGACGTCTCCAAAATAGCATTCAGAACTCGGTATGGGCATTACGAGTTTCTGGTCATGCCTTTTAGATTAACGAATGCACCTACGGTCTTCATGGATGTCATGAACCGAGTGTGCAAACCTTACCTGGATAAGTTTGTCATAGTTTTCATCGACGACATCCTGATCTATTCGAAGAGTCAGGAAGAACACGAGCAACACCAGAGGCTTATTTTGGAACTTCTTCGAACAGAGCATTTGTATGCCAAATTTTTGAAATGTGACTTCTGGCTTCGCGAAGTCCACTTTCTAGGCCACGTGGTAAACAAGGATGGGATTGATGTTGATCCATCCAAGGTAGACTCGATCAAGAACTGGCCTGCACCTCGTACACCAACAGAAATCCGCCAATTCATGGGTTTGGCAGGTTATTACAGAAGGTTTATCAAGGATTTCTCCAAGATTGCGCAACCTCTCACTTCACTGACTCAGAAGGGTGTCACCTACCGTTGGGGTGATGCACAGGAATCTGCCTTTCAGCACTTAAAAGATAGACTATGTAGCGCGTCTATCCTCTCATTGCCTGAAGGTACAGATGACTTTGTGGTTTATTGCAACACTTCCATACAAGGACTTGGTTGCGTGATGATGCAACGTGACAAGGTCATTGCCTACGCATCGCGCCAACTTAAAGTTCACGAAAGGAACTACACTACACACGACTTGGAATTGGGAGCAGTTGTTTTCGCACTTAAGATATGGAGACATTACCTGTACGGTACCAAGTACACCGATCACAGGAGTCTCGAGCATATCTTCAAGCAAAAGGAGCTAAACATGCGACAACGTCGATTGGTCGAGCTCTTGAATGATTACGAATGTGCGATCAAGTACCATCAGGGCAAAGCCAACGTTGTGGCTGACGCCCTCAGTCGAAAGGATACTACACCTAAACGTGTGCGAGCATTATAACTTACCATCCAATCTAGTCTTCCTACTCCGATACGAGATGCTCAGGTTGAGGCGTTGAAAGCAGAGAACATCAGGGCGGAGTCCCTACGAGGATCAAGGAAACGGTTAGAACAAAAGGAAGACGGCGCCTACTATGTAAACGGGCGCATCTGGGTTCCACTCTATGGTAATCTACATGAGCTTGTGATGGATGAGGCACACAAGTCTCGTTATTCAGTACATCCTGGTTCGGATAAGATGTACCATGATCTCAAGACTACGTATTGGTGGCCTAGTATGAAAGCCAACATAGCGACCTACGTCAGTAAATGTTTGACTTGCGCGAGAGTCAAGATTGATCATCAGAAACCATCAGGCCTACTCCAACAACCAGAGATCCCGACATGGAAATAGGAGCAAATTTCCATGGATTTCGTTACTAGCCTGCCTAGATCTCGACGCGGAAATGACACTATTTGGGTGATAGTGGATCGATTAACCAAGTCTGCATATTTTCTGGCTATCAAGGAAACGGATAAGTTTTCTATTCTAGCAGACATCTACCTAAAGGAAGTAGTATCAAGGCACGGAGTGCCAACCTCCATCATTTCTGATCGTGACTCACGTTTTACATCTGAATTGTGGCAAGCTATGCACGAGTCCTTTGGCTCTCGATTAGACATGAGCACGGCATATCATCCACAGACGGATGGACAATCTGAACGCACCATCCAAACCCTTGAGGACATGCTTAGGGCATGAGTAATCGACTTTGGAAATGGCTGGGAAAAACACCTCCCGTTAGTGGAGTTTTTGTATAACAACAGTTACCACAACAGTATCCAGGCCGCTCCATTTGAGGCATTGTACGGACGTAAATTCCGATCACCTCTTTGTTGGGCAGAAGTTGGTGACAGCCAAATCGCAGGCCCAGAACTTATGGTAGACACGACTGAGAGGATTGCTCAGATATGACAACGAATGGCTGCAGCTCGTGACCGTCAGAAAAGCTACGCTGATAAGCGCAGGAAACCACTCGATTTCCAGGTTGGGGATCGAGTGCTACTCAAAGTCTCACCTTGGAAAGGTGTAGTTCATTTTGGCAAACGAGGCAAACTTAACCCGCGATATGTTGAACCCTTCGAAATCATTGAGAAAATTGGGAAGGTGGCCTACAAGCTGAATTTACCGGTAGAACTCAGCAGAGTTAACAATGTTTTCCATGTGTCAAATCTGAAGAAGTGTCTGTCAGATGAGACCCTCATAGTTCCTCTCAAGGAGCTCACTGTCGATGATCAGCTGCGGTTTGTCGAGGAACCAGTAGAGATTACCGATCGAGATGTTAAGGTTCTCAAGCGTACCAGAATACCTCTTGTTCGAGTTCATTGGAACTCCCGTCGTGGCCCAGAGTATACCTGGGAACGAGAAGACCAAATGAAACTCAAGTATCCCCAGTTGTTTAAGAAAAGTGCAACCACTACTGAGACTGAAGCTACTGCAGAATTTCGGGACGAAATTCCAAACCAACGGGGGAATGATGTGACACCCCAGGAAAACCAGGAAACCACGCGACTTAACTAGCTTCCTCAATAACCACGTGCTAAATTTCGGGACAAAATATTCTTAACAGGGGGAGAATGTGACAATCCTCATAATTACATGTATCCGTACGATTCATTAATGTTAATTAAAGTGCTTGATGACTGCGCTGAATTACTTAACTGCTTTCTGATAACTGCGTCATACTTACATGTGCTTGTTAACATACTAGTCTTGTGCAGAAAAATTGACTAAATGGTCCTGAATGTTTTCCTAAGTGTTAGGAATTAAAAGTGTTATAAAAAGTTACATAAAGGACACTATACGGAATAACTTAGCACTTTAACGAACCGTTATCTAACCGAACAATCGGACATTACCCGGGACACCAAAATATTGCAAGAAACATTGTTTAATTATTTCTTGGCTAGTTATAATCCCCGAACACCATAACACCCACTAGAATATCCACTAACTAACATATGTAATCAATCATATACTTGGATTTGAACTAGTATTTACCACTTACCATGAAATTTTACACTTAGCCCCCCCCCCCCCCATACTAGTAATTGGTCATGAGGACCCCACCATAGATCACCCATGATCTTGTGTGATCTTGCTAAGTTCCTATAAGATTTGAGAAGATTGTTGCTTGATTTACTTGCTATAATATTGTGAGAAAGATCTTATGAGTATGGTGTGATCTTACAAGATCATATTCATTTCAACACTTCACAAACTCACTCCATTCCCTCATACTCTATCTCTCTCCTCTCAGCTCCCTCTATAACCGCCACCACCACTACCTTGTCACCACCATATCATTCCAATTCCAAGCTCATTCAAGTCTAGAAGGTGATACATGGAGTTTGGAGCTTGAAGGTCTTGGAGAATCCTTCTCATTTGCTTTCATCATCCCCTCTTCATCATCTTTTTCACTAGAGATCTTCCCTAGCCTTTGAGCTAGTTGTAAGTTCTTGATTTACTCTTGGTTACTTCTATTTTTATGGATATAAGATGTAGTATGATGAAATACAAGAAACACTAAAAGAACACAAACATAAATCATGAACTTAAAGTTTACATAAAGATGAAACATAATGAAATGATGCTAGTATGATGTTGTTTTGTTTATGTTGATGATGGTATTTGACATGATAAATCTGAGATAATAAATGATAACCTGCTGCAAGTGATGTTAAATGTTGTTGTTGATCACTAAACCTGTTAACGGAACAAATAGAACTTGCGTTAGAGCGCTATAAACTGAAAACAGGAAGCTGTCAAACTATTACAGCCGCCTTCAGTCGGCTGTAACCAAGTCGTAACTTAACGAAAAATTGATTTTCTTGAGTCTATGACATGTTATTTCGAAATACGGTTCTAATGGAACTAGAATCATAATTTTTGGACTTCGTTTGCTATTTTTAAAGGGTCATTTTTCACAGCAACAAAAGCTGCGTTTTTGCTGCAGAAAATGTGTGTTATGTTTTTCGTCATAACTTGAAATCTATGTAGGATTAGCTTATGAAATTTGTACTGTGGATAACCACTGATGTTGATATAATGCTCCAACTGGAATTTCATCAATCGGACTTACGATAAAGTTTAAATGAATTATTCCGTGGACTGCAGTCAGAAAGTGACGGATCTGATTGCAGTCCGGTAAATGATTTTTATAAAATATTGGTAATGAATTGGATCCCAATATTTTTACACATTAATATTTGGGTTGTTTAAAACATTGTGTAAATGTTTGGTAATTTTTGGAGTAGGTTAACTATTTTATTAAAATACCTGGAAACAGTCCAGTTTTGGATGTTCAAGCTAAAACAATATAACTAGTGATTTGCATGTCTAAATGTCGGTTATGTTATCCGATAACGGTCTAACGTGTTAAATGTCAATGAAAGTGTTATATGCAATATCATGTGCTTGTTCTTGAGTAGCTATAAGTGGAATGTTTATATGGGCGTGAACTATTAAAGTGAGTGCATGTTATGTGGTAGATATGTGTAGGAACTTCGTGCTTATTTGAAGTCACTAATAAACTAAATGGTAATCATACTAGGACGTGAATGACCGACCTTGACTGTTAGCTATTTTTGAGAATCAAACCGAGCAACCAAAGGTGAGTTCACACTCTTAAGGCATGGGATTCCCGGTGGGTTGGGAATGGGAATAATTAGCTAAGACGGAACTTGTACTTTCACCACTACTAGACTACCTACCACCGTCCTCGGATTGGGAAGGGCACCTGCGCTAAACCTATGTATTCTTATATGTACCTCTGTCCTCGGATTGGGAAGGATGCCAGCGCTAAATCTACTTATTCTTATACGTACCTCTGTCCTCGGATTGGGAAGGACGCCAGCGCTAAATCTACGTATTCTTATACGTACCTTTGTCCTCGGATTGGGAAGGGCACTTGTACTAAATCTACGTATTCTTATACGTACCTCTGTCCTCGGATTAGGAAGGGCACCTGCGCTAAACCTACGTATTCAATATGTACCTCTGACCTCGGATTGGGAAGGGCACCTATATATACATCTAGTCTAGTGGTTTACAACATGGTGTAGCCTCCACCGTTTATGGTTTGGAAAATAAGGAAAGTTGATTTAACCTGTAGTTGCAAACAAACTCATAGTTCTTGAAAAACTAATTTATAACGAACACCTACTGTGAACTCGCTCAACTTTGTTGTTGACTCGTTGTTACATGCCTTGCAGGTCGTTAGGTATCTATGGAGCATGCACAGGGAGGCATGGTCGTTGTGGGACATGGACTGTCGAGTCCCATGTTAAACATTTAAACTTAAGAACTTATTACTTATGTTTTAGGTTTTACCTTTAATGCTTCCGCTGTTTGATTCGAACTTGGTTAACTAGCTTTTGATCACCAATTATATTGTGTGGTTGGATTTTATCCATCTTAAATACATTGTTCAACATGATTGGTGGCTTGATCCTGGTCATGTCATGCCTCCAAGCGGTGATACTCCGCGTGTGGATTTTGGCGGTGTGACAACTAGATACATCATCAGAATAATCTTCACCTGAGGTTGAGGTTTCCTCATCTGAACTCCTTGAATCACCAGAACTCTCTTCATCTGAAGATTCACCATCACTGGCGGAAGATTCTCCACCACTGGCGTGCTTCAAATCCTTAGCAGTTTCAGCAAAACAAGCTACTCCTCCCTGATCACCAATGCCTAATTGCATTGACCAGTCGCAACCTTCATCTATTTGCACCACAAGAGCCTGATTGGTGTTTGATGGTCCTGCTTGATTGTTTGCAGGGACCAAGGTGCGATCGTCATTCCTGGTTTGATTCTGATTCTGTTGGTTGCCTTGACCTCTGAAAGGATTTTGGTTCCCATGTTGTGCTGGCTTTGTGCATTCACGCTTGAAATGACCACGTTCACCACAGTTAAAGCACTTGACAGATTGCTTGTCGAACCCATACTTGGTATCTTTCTTGCTTTCCAAGCTGGTTCTACCCGTCCGTTCCATGAAGTCTTTAGCTCGCCTTACAGCACTGGCGAAAGCCCATTTGATGTCCATCATATCCATCTCTTCTTTATCGATCTGCTGATAATCTTCTTGAGTTAGATTGATGTTTCTGATCTGTCCTACAATCAACCCACAATACGAGCTCACCAATGTGTTTAGTATATCCATATGATCTTTAGCTACTTTAACGCTAACTTTGGAGAAGTTTGACGTGTCAAGCCATACTGTATTTGACTTTGATGGCTGACCAGCAGATGATGTGCTTCCATAACAAGCTTGTTGTTGAGTAGGAAGTGGATTCCCATACAAATCAGTTGCTACGGAAGATGGCCGATAGCTTTGCTGTTGTGGAGCTGGTGGTAGTGGATTTCCATACAACTCTGTGGTTGGAGTTGGCTTTACAGGAACTTGTATCGTATTGCCATATAAATCTGTGCTTGTGACAAAAGCCGTTTGAACTGGAGCATGTGAAGCAGGTCTTGCAGAAGTGCTAGAAGTTTCATAATACATATCAGGATTTTGTCGCACTGGAACCCTTTTTGCCTTTAGGGTTTCTTCCTGATCTTTGTTCTCCAATAGCTGACCGAAGTCATTGAAGTTTGTCGTAGCCATTGTGCCATTGTATTTCAGGATTTCTAAGAAGCCATTCCATTGAGGTGGTAGTGCATCGGCAAACTTTGTGACAACCTCTGTTGGAGTTGTTTCTACCCCATAATTACTCAATTCAGTCAGCAAGTGATGAAATCGACTTGTCATATCTCCCAAAGATTCATTTTCCATACAAGTGAAGCCGTCAAACTCCTTCTTTAGTAAATCATGTCGCAATTGACGTGACTTTTCATTTCCTAGACCCCTTGTCTTCAATGCATCCCACAATCGCTTTGACATCTTGAAGCTGACAAACTGATGATATATATCCTTGCTCAATGCTTGAGTCAGAATAGCATATGCTTTCTTTTCTAAATCATATGCCTTTTTCTCGTCTTTCGTAGGATCTGCAAATGTAGAGGCATTTGAAGCGGCAACCTCAAGAGCTTGATCGAAATCTATAATAAAACATAACCACAATTTCGTGTTTTGCCCAAGGACATACGTATGGAATCTATCTTCCCATCCAGGATATTCGTTTATGTGCATTAGTTTCGGTGGGCGATTTAGACTTCCGGTCTCGCTTTTGCTTAGGAGTATACTTTGAATACTTGGAGTTTGATTTGAAACAAACGCCCATTGACCTGTCGACATTGGATTTGCTTGCGAAGATGCAGGTGCGGGAGATTCGGCCCATGATGGTGACAAACCCGTGCTTCTATACCTGCTTTCTGTATTAGATGTGGGTGCGGGATATTCGGCCCATGATGGAGATAAACCCGTACTTCTATACTTGCTTTCCGCATTAGACGGAGTACCCCACCAATTCGGATTCATTCTGATGTATGTTGATGAAAAACCTGTTTAAAACACTCAAATCAAACAGTTAACAATGAAATAAAAGTCTTCTGTTAGAAATGTTCACAAGTTATGCGACGAAAACCAAGAGAGTTCGTCCAATGATGTGTGTGACGAAGTCTAGGAGTGTTCGTCGCTGCACAAGCTGACAAATTTATAGGTTTTTGTCGAGGTCAGGTGGGACGAAGTCAGGGGGTTTTCGTCGAGGTCAGGTGGGACGAAATCAGGGGGTTTTCGTCGATGGTGTGTTTGACGAAATTATGGTGTTTTCGTCCAGCTGGATTTCGTTGACAAAGGTGCACAGATAAAAAGATATTTATCAAATCTTATCCTGACACAAACTTCTTTTTCAAACTCACCTTACCTTATCAGATTTTTTTTTTACCAACTATCATGATGGTTTGTGTTCACAATATTCAACTTAATATATTTTATCATTATCACTACAACAATATATCAATTCAAGATCAAACAAAGATAATGTGTGAAGAATAGTTTGAATAACACCAAGAACATCATGAATATCAAATGAACACTTGAAGATTTCGGCCAAATATTTTCACCGGAGAATATTTCTGAAACACGATTTGCTTATACTTTCAAGAAAAACCAAAATCTAAACATGCATCCATGTAATGTAACAAGGTTTTCAATAAAACTATAGCAAAACAACACGATTTTGACAGATTTTATAACCTTTTTCTAGACAATAAGATTTTTCAAACTCAAAATCAAGAACAAATCTGGACAACTTTATAAAAAATCTTTCAAAACACAAGAAACACAACTTGGTTTTAACAAGGAATCGAGCCAATGCTCTGATACCAATTGTAGGTCCACCCGGAGGATCGAGTCAACCTCTATTCCTGTTTTCCGACGAACCCGAGAGTGCGGAATCCAAACGGGTAAGTTAAACCATGTTATGAACACGCAAGACACAAAGATTCAATGATTAACACGCAATGTATTAATACTCTGAAACGTTTACAATGCAATGTTTACAAGATAACCCTATAAACTCTTTGTTGTGTGTGTGTGTTCTCTCTCAAAGTCTATGCAGACTCTTCTAAGTTGTTTATGCCTGTTTGCTGTTTATATAGCACCATCATCGACAAAATCTGGCAGCCGACGAAAACAGGTCGACGAACTCCAACATCTTCGACGAAATCATGTGATTTCATCACATGCTGTTTTCGTCACTTGTTGTGTGACGAACATTCAAGTGTTCGTCACATGTGACTTGGGCTTGGGCTTCTTCATGTTGGGCTTGGGCCATGGGTTACACAAACAGACAATACAATACAATACATTAAACATATCAATATGCATACCGCACACACGCAGTAGGATTTACATGATTTATTACAAAGTAAATAGCATACCGAGTCAAGATAGGATGATATCTTGACTACGGCCTTCACTTCGTAGCCGAGTCGAACCGAGCCGAGCCGTATCCACATAATATGTATCAACAAAAAGTGTGTACGTATGCTAATACACATAGGTTAAAGTTATTTTACAAAATCTCCTAAATGTAATAAGTGTACAAAGACACAATGGATCGCAAAATATATCACAATTTCGAGCAAAATCAATGCCTAGAGATATAACACAATGTCAAAGAAAAAAGACACATTGAGTCACAAAAAAGATACAATGACGCATATATAGAAAAGACATAATGCTAGATAAAAGGACACAATGATATAAACAAAATTCTAAAATCTACAAGCTACAAATCCAAGAGTGAAAACCTAAGATCTCATATCGTAGAGTTCGAAGAGACGGTTTGAATGTCGCTTAAATGAGTTCAATCGTATAGATAGATGATACCCTTCTTATGGTTCCAATATATTTGAACCTAATTTTGTGTGAAATCAACATGATATGAAAATCTTAATGTGGGAGATAGGTGTGTGATGAAAAATAATAAGCACAATCATAAGGAGGAATTGAGGTATAAGAAAGAAGATACGAATGAAAAGCAATTTTATCATCACTAATTCATTCAACCTCCATGGGTTTTGTATCCATAGAGTTCTTACATCACAGATACATGAAGACAGTGCACACACATGCCTTTTAAAAGAAGTCACTATTTATTTATAGTACAAGAACCAAAACTCTAAAATTGAAATAACAAATACCGACACAAACAACTGATAACTGTGATAACGGTAGTGTTAGGATCGGAGGCTCTCATGATTGTGTTAGTTTGTATGATTTGAACAATGAATGAATTTGAAACAATGTAAAGTGCAGCGGAAATGAATAACAAACTTTGTAAACACAATCAAAGGAGAATATAGTTAGATAAACACTTGCTTTTCATAGAGTCAAAAAATTACAATACAAAGCAAATGATTACAATGCAAGCTTATAGACTAAACTCCCCCTCAGCCTAATGCTCCAAGCTTGGATTGCACAAGATGAAAGGATTGAATTGAGGAGAAGAACTCACTCAAAACGATCAAATGTAACAGTACAGAGTACTGTTCCATTTATAGACAATCCAAACCACTGAGACATCTCAGCTGACGTCACCATGAAAGCGATGTCTAACAGCCTAACAACCTGTATCTACTGTTCTTATACAAACACTGCCAAACCTAACCACTGACTATACATAAAACAGATGACATACTAAACTACTGCTCTCTCTTCATATCAGTGCTTTCCTCAAGGTTGATCAGTCCTTGATTGGGCAGTGCTTTGTCATCAGTAGGTTGTACCAGCAGTGCTTAGTTCTCAGCAGTCTTATGGGCTTCATCAGTAGTTTTGAAGAACAACAGTAGTTGTATCCGGACAGTGGATATAAGACCATCAGATGTTGTAATCTCTTTCAAGGGGAAAGTCTAGTGTAAACAGCTGCTTATTGTGAATCCACTGTTGTGAACCGGTTTTGGCTTTCATTATCTGTTCCTCTGGTAGGGTTCAATCCCAACAATCTCCCCCTGGAACAGATAATGCTAAAACCCTTCATTATTCTGGATTTTTATTTCTCATCAGAAGTTCCCTTGCTTGTCTTTTGAATTCTTCTTCAAATTCTTTGGAACTTAGGTCATCCTCATCCCTGCACAATGAAAGTTCAAGGAGATCCTGCAAATCTTCAACACTAAGGCCTAGTGCTTCTTTCCTTGATATGTACTTCATTTCACCATTGGATCTGACTAGGGTCAATACATGGGTCTTTTGGTCAGAGAGCCACTTTAGTACTTTTGAACCCAATGGGTTTCTTGGGAGTGATTTATTTGCTAATGAGCTTGGAGATTTTGGCCTTGAGAAAAATTGTAAAGCAGTATCTTGAACTTCAGACATTCTTTTGAAAGCTTCTTCTATGACTTCATTTGCTGCAGCTATATCTTCTGCAACTTCTTTGTCAATTTGCTCTTGTGTCTTTTGTTGATCAAGCTCACTGTCTGAGATATCTGCTGAAGTGTTTGGTGATGCAGGTTTGGTTAATACTGTTTTGAAAAGGTTTTGAAAGCTCACTGAACTATCTTCTTTTAGACCCATTTTCTTGATGGCTTCTGTGAAGTACTCAGCTTCCTTTTCTTTTTCTTCTTCACTGGTCACCAGTTTTCCTTTTTCTTGGTTTTCCACAAGAGTAGGGTTATTTGCTGATGTGAGCAGTGTTTTAAGAGCATCTAGCCGTTGTTCCATCTTGTTATAGTCTGGCTTTTTAGAAGTGTCTGAGACTGTTATCCTTCTTTTCTTCAGCCGTTCATAATCCTCGTCGGTATACTGCTTTGTCCATTTTGCTATGGCTTCAGCAGTATCCACTTTAGCATCTACCAGCTCTTGCTTCTTTCTTTTATACTCAGAAGTAAGATCAGCAACAAGCTTTTTGTATTTGTTCCAATTAGGAGCTGTCTTCTTCTTTCTTGGATCATTTTTAATCCTTTCAATCCTGTTTGCTTCATGCTTCAAGGCAACCAGTGGCCACTCTTCAAATTGGTTTTCTTTAGCTTGATAGAACTTTTCTTTCATTATATATGCAAGATATTCTTTTCTCATTGCTTTTCGTTGATCTGTCTTTTCTTTGATCAGATCTTGTGCATAGTCTTCCATCAGCTTGACTTTTGTGAGTAAGAGTACCATTCTTTCTGCAATGGCTTCATCACCTTCATCTTTGCATTCAAGTTTAGCTCTAATTCTTGCTTGCCTTGCTTTCATTTCAAGATATTCATCCATGTTTTCTGGGACTATGAAGCCAATGAGAGAAGGAAATCTTCTTTTTGAAGGATCTTCCTCAGTGTAAAATAGTCTCATCTCATTTTTCACAACTTCTAGTTCCAGTGGATATTTTGCGGCAACAGGATCATATTTTTCATCAGTGGCTTGAGTTGTTTCTCTTTTTCTTTTGTGAAGCTTTACGGATGAAGAGGATTTTCGTTGTGATGTAGGAATGATGAGAGCAGTGGTGGATGGTTGACTAACAGCTGTTGAAACAACTGGTGTCTCAACCTCTGTTGTCATTACATCTACTGATATGTCAGTAGTTGTCTTCTGCTTTTGAGCAGGGGTTGAGAGTGGTGAAGTAGTTTTTGATGGTGGTGATGGTAGTGGAGAATCATCATCAGGAATGAAAACCCTTCTCCTTTTTATTGTAAGAGAGGCTGATGATGTCTTGGGTGAATCAGTGGTTTGAGTGATGGAAAGTGTCTGACTAACAGCTGTTGTAACATCTGCTGTCTTCTGCTTTATGGCAGGAGGTAATGATGATGATGTGATTTTAGATGATGATGGTGGTAGGGCAGTGGTTTTGGTGGTGTGTGATGGAGTGGTGTGTGTTGAAGAGATGGCAGCTGTTTGGCTAGTAGTTTTTGTAACTACTACTGTATCAGCTGTTTAGATGGAAGTTTGAGATTTGGAGCCTTTTGGAGGTGGTTTCGATGTCTGTTTTTCTTGTTCTGGTTCAATATATAGACCATCTTCTATTCCCTTCTTTTTCAACTGGATTTTCTTCCCCTTTTTGGCATTATCTGGAAGAGGGTTATCCATGAAGAGTATAGTGGAAGGAACTTTTCCAGAAGTGCTTTGGAGATGAGCCTTGATAGCTTTGATGTCTGCTTGAGTATCTTTAAATCTCGACTCCACCATGTTTGTCAGCATTTTCACATGTATTTCATGCTGCTGATCAGCCATCTGTTTTTGTTTTTCAAGTAAGGGTTGGAAAATATTCCACAACTCATTTGCAGCAGGTGCAGGTTGTGCAGATGCTTGAGCTGGAGCAGCAGTGGATTGTGCTTTTTGAGCGTTTAGCAGCTGCTGCACCATATCCTTTATCTCAGCAACTGATGTTTCAAGTTTTTCAACTCTACCCGTCAATTCTTGATATTTTGAATCATCACCCACTTTAATGGGATCATCTGAATCCCCACCAGCAGTGGTTGTACCAATGTGCGACTTAGGAACTGAGTCCTAAAAATCACCCATTGATGCCCCTTGTTCTTGGTACTGGGACTTCTTTCTTCAGCACTTGATAATCCTTTGATGGTACCAGTGGTTAGTACTAACTCACTGGTGGTTACCGAAGGTGCTATAGAAGAAATTGCCTTCAAGGGAGTCTTATTAATGAAACAACTATCCAACTGAAGATCTGTTGATCCATCAGTTGTAGTTGCTGCTCCACTTGAATTACCACCGAGAGTTACTTGTAACTCAGGGGGTGTAACCTCCTCAGTTGTTGCTGGGATAGCAGGAGTAGTAGCATCAGACCCAGTCACTTATGGGAGTATACTCTCAGTGATAGGTGATAGAGAGGAACTGGTTTGTGTCTGAGCTATAGCAACTGCATGCAACAAGGGCATTATTGATTGTGGTAATGTGATTGGTGAGGGTATGGGTGTTGAAAGAGACATGTCCTTGGGATCAGGACTGAGGAAGATGGATCCGATTGGGTCCAGAGCTTCATATTCTGGGGTCCCTGTGCTTACAACCTGATCCTTTTGTGAGGATGTAGGAGGAGTTTGAGGTAAGGGTGGAGATCTTTCTACCAACTGTTGTGAGGAAGTAGCAGGCGTGGTTTTTGGTGACATTTGTGTTATCACTGGCAGTTGCTCTGGGATCTCATCTTCCAGAGTTGCCTTTTTCTTGGGTTTGGTGGGCTTTTTGTAAGACTTCTTTTTGTTCTTTTTGGTGATGTCAGGTGTGGGTTTCAAAGCAGTGGTTGTGCTACTATGATCACCTGGAGCAGTGGGCTCAGTAGCAGATGTCTGAGGAGCAGTGGTAACTGCTAAAATCTGCTCAGGCACCTCTGCTTTTGTTTTTATTGGTGCCATCATTCTAGAAAATGTTTCAGTTGTTATCCCTTTTATTTGAAAATAGACACCATGTTTTAGCAAATTTTCATTTTCTTTTTCAAATTTTTGTTTAAAATAGTAGCTTAAGAATCTTGGAAAAAGTAAAAATGATTTGCTATCAACATTTTTTATTAAGTCATTAAAGATCTCATGGGAATAGTTATAATTTTCACTATTTAAAATAGCATAACCCAGACATTGAATCTTTAATGGTATTTTGTTAAAAGTTGTTGTTTTATTTGAGACACACATCAGAAGTGTGTGAAATAAAAACCTTGGTGCAGAAGGGAAGTAACCTTTTTGTAAGGTATCTACCTTTGATTGTTCTGCATATCCCCTTTTTATGAAATCAGTTTTCAACTCGGCTTTATCAAAGGAAGTTTTACCTTTCTGATCATCGAGTTTAAAGACTTCGGAGATTGATTGCCGTGTAATTTGAATCGCTTTACCCTGTATCGAAGAGTTGATGGCAATGACTTTATCATCTTGTTTTTCAACCGTGGCCTTTTCCCAAAACTCTCTCTGGGTTTGCAGATAAAAAGGAGCATCTGCGGTAAGCAAAGTTTTGTACTTTGATGAAGATATTGTGTCAATGATGGAATCGAATGTGTGGTTGTTGGTGGGTTTTGTGAGTAGA